>CM060905.1:555681681-558660014 GCA_030737815.1 Allium fistulosum
TTTGTTTAGTAGCCGCTTTTTACATGGTAAATCAAGTCCTTAAAATTTAAAATAATAAAATCACATACGAACTCAAGACAACGAGAAATTAGTAATCCAAAATAAGAAACAAAAAGAATGCACAATATTACTATTTTGAACATCAATTATGTATATATCACTTAAATGCATTAAATATATAGTTTTTATAAATATAATCCAAGTTATTTTATCAAAAACAAACGTAAAACATTTATGTAAGTTGTGTTATAATAATCCGATGGAAGAAACATTGGTAGGTTGTTTGTGTTGTAAAGAAGTCAACATTGCATTGTATACCTTAAAATATAGGTCAGAAATTAAGAGACCTTGTTAATATGGCCTGCATAATGATTTACTGAAGTATCAGAGAATGACACGTCAAAGTTCAGAAGAAAAAAACACTTATACTTCTAATTTTGATATGTTTTCTATCAGAGTGTGAAGAAGATATGAAGATGTACCTGAGGAATGATGAACTTCCCAGTAAGAAGACAGACTGCAGGCAGGGTGCAGTACAAAATGAGAGGAAGAGAAGTAAGTGGGTAAATGGTTTTCTATCTAAGAACTTGAGCCTTCCACCATAGCCATACCATATGGGGCAATGTCGACTGAGAAGAATTTCAACTGATCCAAGTGCCCATCGGAGTACTTGATTCAGACGATCTGATAAATTAATGGAGCAGATCCTTTGAATGCTGGAGGATTAGGCATGCAGTAAATGGAACGCCAACCCTGTGCATGCATTTTGAATCCAATAAGAATGTCCTCTGTCACTGAACCATAAATCCATCCAATCTGTAGTAGTCAACCAGTATAAAGCTTTATAACCAAAATACAATATTTAAATCGAAAAAAAATACTAAGTTGAAATATTTTGCAGCGAGATTCTTATGATGTACGAGAAATATGTACTTTCAGTATTCTAATGAGTAACTGAAAGCTTTAATCATCATAAATTTACTTCATTACTGAACAATTGTCTAATCCCCAACACTAGCTTTGTTTATTAAACTTTACATACAGGTACAATTTTCAGAATATGAAAACAATTATCAGTTCTATTCATCACAAAAATATAGAGCCTCATCTGATTCAGGGAAACATTGCTCCGTTTCACCAACTATAATTTTCGTAGGAAACATTCAACAACTTACCTTATTACCCAGTCAGTTTTATCTTCATAACCACAGCTGATAACGTGAATAGATTCCTTCAAAAGAGACTCAGGTGCTGCTGATTAAGGAACCCCGCCATGCTCCATTAAAGTAGAGGCAACAAACACTTGAGATTGCCCAAACCTTTGCTCCAAACACTTTTGCGACATCAGCAGTGACTTCTCATCATCAAAACCATTCCCTGATATATTATCACAATTGATCAAAATTATGGTTTAAGAGCAATGATTTCCTCACACTACCTTAGAAGCATGAGACAACTCCCAAATGGAATCATTACAAAGTCATATGGTTTATCGTATATTATTAGATAGTACTTCATTTTCTATTTTCCAATTAGAGACTGTTGCCTCACGCTAAGTATTATTTTAAGGTCTTGTTCTTTGAAGAGAAAATTGGAAGAAAACCTAACCCTACCTTCAACCCCTTCTTCTATGTCTTGTAGATTGGATATTGGAAAAGTGCTGTCAACATGCTTGCTTGATTTTTTCTCGTCTGAATCTTTCTTGTTTGATTTGGAGTTTTTCTTTTTTGATCCACCACAAAGTGATGACAAGAATCCACCCTTCTGATGCTTATTCTTGAATGGAGGCTCATACCCATACAAAGCAGTTCTTCGAAATCCCATATACTTAGCTGAGTATAATGTGCAAGTTGAAGTTCACATATTAGTTATTGCAGAATATAGTGGTAAACCGAATCAACTGTGGGTACCTTCTTCACTTTGTATATGCAAATGTAAACTGAGTAAAGAATTTAGACCACTGAAATCTAGAATTGAATTTGAATTATGACTCCCTAACAGTATATTGATTTCAAGACAAATTCTAGTTGGTTTAATTCAAGATCATCATATACTTGCTGTAACAAATGAAATTGAAAACCATTTCAAATATATCTCTCCTCTGGCATCTTTGAGTTTATACTTATCAAAATTAAATTTTCATTTCAATTACGACAGACCCATGAAGCAAAAAGACTCGTATGAGACGCAAATAATAAGCAAAATGTGAACAAAAAAAGCTCACCCAGAAAATCGATGCCATTGTAACCATTATTAAATCTCCCAGTAGCTCTAGAGAGTGGAAAATCCAATAATCAACGAACCCACAACCTCTGGAATCGCCTCCTTACCACTGACCGGTCACCTTCAATCCACGAATTTGCTCAAACCCGAATCCACCGCCTCCTTTAAACGCGAATGAGGCATGGCCATGGTTGTTCGGACTTGATTTGGTAGTACGGCATGGCCATGGTTGAAATGAGGGTAACTAGGGTTTAGGCTCAACTTCGATTCGAGCAGCAATTGTCGCATTCGTGGTTGGCGTTGGATTTTCTGGAGCAGCAATCCCATTTACTAATATTGCATCTGTGATTCGTGGAGAAGAGCGACGATGATTTGTAAAGAGTCGCTGAGAAGGAGAAACCTAAATTGGAAATAAAAAAAGTGCGGCCAAAAATGAGAATGGGAATGGATAAGCGTGGGAAATGAAACGTACGCTAAATTGCTAAATTACAAACAAGTGCACTTAGTCATGAATTATTTACAAATTTACCAATCATTGTAACACTTATTTGTGTTATATATCATAAGTAATGTGTTGTAAAGTTTATATAGAAAATTATTTATTTTTACCAACGCTTTTTCAGCTATTCTAACACTTATTAATTGTTAGTAGTTTGTAACATTTGTAAGTGTTAGAAATTTACAAATACAAAATGTTGCAAAATCATCAATTTGGTGTAGTGAACAACTTTCCTATGACAGAATCAAACTTCGATTAATCTCATTTGCTCTTATGGGTTACACTGAAATATGGTTGTACAGTTTACCATCGAACTCGATTAAAACTTGGGAAGAATTCGTAAAAGCTTTCTTAAAAAATTTCTATCCTTTGGAAAAACGAGTAGAATCCGAAATGAAATTGTAAATTTTGATCAATTCAAGGGAGAACCATTCAGAAAATATTTTGAAAGATTTAAAGAGCTTTTGATAAAATGTCCACACCATAATTTCGAAAAATGGACGATTTGCCAAATCTTATACGATGGACTCGAAAACAGCTCACGAACCATGCTCGAACCAATGTGCCAAGGCAACTTTCTTGCCCAACATCACGACGATGCTGGGCAATTTCTTAAAAACCTCGTCGAAAAATCATCCTAATGGGAACGTTCGAACGAAAAATAAATTTACTCACGATCGAGTGCACACTCAATAAGATCTTCTTTTGCTTTGGAAGCTAAGATCAATGCAATGATTAAAAAATTCGATAATGTTTTCTCATCGAATCAAATGAACCAAGCTTCCCAACCGATGTGTTATAAATGCAACGATTCTGATCATATAGCCGATTAGTGTCCCAATTCTGTCGAACAAATCAATGCTTTCAATAAAGCCAAAAACGATCAATTTTCTCCAACGTATAATCTGGTTGGAGAAACCATCCGAACTTTGTTTGGAACCAAAACAATCTCAACACAAATACGATTCGTCCCAATTTTTATGCATTTCCGAATAATGCTTCGAATCCTCTCTTTCAACCCAACCATTTTCAACCAAACTTTGCGGGTCCGTCTCATCATCAATGTATATCCATCATCTCCCGATAATAACTCTTCCTCCTCAACCAGTAGTGAATTAGAACATTCAGCCTCTACATCCTCATCTTCAACCTCCGCAATCATTGCTCGCTTCTTAGGCCTTGAACATTCATTGCTTGTGATCAATCTCTTGACAATTAAAGCACTTGATACTGCTGTTGACTTTGGACTTTGCAACTTCAGTAACAACTGGTTTTGCAACAGCTTTGGAAACATTCACATTGCTACTAGCCCCTTTCACTTGATTTTTGGAATTTGTAAACACACCACCACCTCTCCTGCCTTGTTTCTCCCAAGCTAGAGCCTTTTGATGTGCTTCAGCAACAGATCTGGGGTCAAACATATTCACCATATCTTGAATCTGCATTCTCAACCCTCCAACAAATCTAGCTGTCAGCTGCTCCTCAGTCTCCATAATGTCATTCCTCGCAATCAACTGATAAAATTCGTCCGCATAATCATTCACAGACTTCGTTCCCTGTCTCAAGTTCTGCAAACGTTGATACATCAGAGATTGATAATTATACGGCAAGAATGTAGCCTTCATTAACTTCTTCATCTTCTCCCATGATTTAATCTTTGACTTTCCCATCCTTTCCAGTGTAAGTTTAGTTTGCTGCCACCATGCCATAGCTCTTCCTCTCAAACGAGTAGCAACTAACTTAACTCTCCGATGCTCGGGAACTTCCTTAAAGTCAAAATTTTCTTCAACGTTAGACAACCAATCCAAAAATTCCTCAGCTTGCATACCACTCTTGAATTCTGGAATTTCAGTTTTCATCCCCGATTCCCATCGACGATCATCTTCAACATCCCGATATGCATTTCGAACTTGGTCTCGATCTCAATAATGAATATTGCTTCTATCACTCTCTTCATCATAATCACGTGTACTTCGATATCGATCTTGACCATCAACATCTCTTCGATCATGCATGTCCCTTCTACTATGTCTTTCATCATCGCGATATGGCTCATACTCAAACTCGCGTTGAGTTCTTCTTTCTTCATCTCGATACTCATGGTGATCTCTTCTCATGGAAACTGATGATTCTCTTCTACCTCGATCAGATTGTGGCGACACCCTCCTCGCTTCCGTAACCGATGGCGAAACTTGGTTTCCTCCATGGTTCGAGATTGGCGACCTTCTCCTTTGACCCTGATTCATGTCCATCATCAATTTCTCTAACCTTCCAATACCTTCATCCAACTTCTCATTGAATTTGTTACTAATACATTGTTCCATTTGTTCGGCATCTTCCCTTTTGTACAAATCTTCAACATTTTGATGATGATTAGCTCTTCTCGGCGGCATTGTCAAATGAAACAATTATTCACAAACTTCAACTCTCGGCTTTGAACACAAAAATGAATTCGACACTTTAACTCGGCCTTGATCTTACAAAAAAAATGATGCACGGCTTCTACTAGCTCGGATCTACACTTCACTTAGCTCGGCTTTTCTTGATGTAGCTCGGCTTCACTAACTCCTCAAACTCTTCAATAAGAATTGGTTCCAAGACTCGGCTTAGCTATGATTGGCTAAGTCTAGCTCTGATACCAAATGATGCAGCAGCGGAATAATCAAAATGATTGTGACGATGAAAGTAGCAATCGATGGAATAGAAGATACCGAAAGGCCCAAATCCGTTGATCCAAAGATACCGGATTCTAGCTATCCCCAAACACGTTGATCGCGCATGATACCGTGTTTAAAGATCTACGATTCTTCGACGTTGATCTAGCGCACTAGATACCGTGAATCGGCTTCAGCAATCGTTGAATCGAGCGCACTCGATTAACCGAAAGTGGAGATAGGAGATCACACTCAACTACCAATTTCAAAGAGGCACAAAGCACTCAAACAAATTTTATTCAAAATCAACCAACCCTTACAAATGATACCACCCGCCTATTTATAGGCTTACAACTCACTCAACACAAATCTGGACAACACATAGGTCGTGAACGACCTAAAAACAATGCGACCTAACAGACGCTACCTAAAAGAAACAAATACAATACAACACATCAACACACGACCTAAGTACAACGACATAAGAACAAACGAGTTAACATACACGAGTTACAACACAACGACTCAAGAAATTACACATAACGACCTAACATACACGGCAGCAGCGACCTAATCTCCTCCAGCGACTTAAGGTCTTGCGACCTATTCTTGAGCGACTTAAGAACATGTCTTCAGGAAATCTTGCAGCATACACATCAGCGACCTAACATAGGTCGTAACTCGCTTCCGCGACCTAGCATAGGTCGTAACACTTTTCCATGACCTAACATAGGTCATAATTCAGTCTTGCGACCTAACTTAGGTCGTAACTCGTCTAAGCTGGTACTCGAAAGATCGGAGCGACCTAAAGGAACGAGTAACCCGTTAGCTCGCTTGAACGCCTTATCCTTTAACTCGTTAGCTCGTTCCAGCGACTTATCCCACTTGTTAGGTCGTTCCAATGACTTATCTTCCTCGTTAGGTCGCACATGACTTAACAGCACGTTAGGTCGCACGCGACCTAAGACTTCATCAGTTTGGGCTGCATCATCCTCCCCTGGTTGGGAAAAATTCGTCCTCGAATTTGCGCCCTCCTCTTCCTCAACAAGCTCATCCCCATGATATGATATAAGATGTTTAACATTAAACACGTCAGAAGTGTACACATCCTCCGGCAGCTTCAACCTATAAGCGTTTTCATTGATCCGTTTCACAATCGTTACAGGACCAATCTTTCGAGCTTTAAGTTTATTGTATGCTCCCACTGGAAAACGATCCTTCGTTAGTACAGCATATATTAAATCTCCTTCATTGAATTCAACACTTCTTCGCTTCAAATCCGTAGATCGTTTATACTTTTCATTCGCTTTCTCCAATCGTTCCTGAACGATTTTATGGCATTCCGTCAACCCATCAACAAAATCAACAGCCTGCTTAACTGTCCCCTTTGGTTGTGGCACTATCGTTAAATCCAACGGCCCCTTTGGCAAGCTCGAGTATACAATTTGAAATGGACTGAAACCAGTACTTTGATTAACAGCATGATTATGCGCAAATTCCGCCTGACATAATTTCATATCCCAGCTCTTTAAATTATCTTTAACAAGACATCTTAACAAATTTCCCAATGATCTATTCACAACTTCCGTTTGCCCATCTGTTTGCGGATGATAGGCGCTGCTAAAATTCAGCTTCGTTCCAACCATCTTCCACAAACTTAACCAAAAATGGCTTAGAAATCTAGTATCCCAATCAGAAACAATAGATTCTGGTAAACCATGTAAACGATAGATCTCCCTAAAGAACAATTGTGCCACATGGACTGCATCCGCTGTCTTCATCCAAGCAATAAAATGTACCATCTTCGAGAAACGGTCCACCACAACATATATAGAATCATTTCCCCGTTGAGTCCTTGGCAAACCCAACACGAAATCCATGCTTACATCTATCCACGGTTTTGTAGGAACAGGTAAAGGCGTATACAATCCCGCATTTGTAGCTATCCCTTTCGAAATCTAACAAACATGACATCTTCGCACAAACTTTTCAACTTCTCGCTTCATAGAAGGCCAAAAATATGATTGCAAAATCAACTGCAAGGTACGGTCTCTCCCTACATGACCTTCCTCATGCAACTCTTTCACAATCTTCATTCGTAAGCTGCAGTCTGGTATACATAATCGATTCCCTTTAAAAAGAAAATCATCCACCAACACATACTCATCCGTCTTCCCCTTATTGACTTCATCTACAAATTTTGCAAAGTAAGGATCTTCAACAAATAATTCTGGCAACACATCAAATCCCGTCACTTCAACTTTCATTGTAGTCAACAAATGATTCCTTTGACTTAATACATCTGCCACTCGATTCGTAATTCCCGACTTATGCTTCACCACAAATGTAAATTGTTGCAAGTAGGCGATCCACGAAGCATGCATGGCTGCAATCTTATCCTGTCCCTGCATATGCTTCAATGCTTCATGATCAGTATATAAAACAAATTCTTTATGAAACAAATAATGTCTCCAATATTTCACAACTTGCACGATAGCAAAAAATTCCACATCATAAGTATTATATCTCATCTTTGCTCCTGATAGCTTCTCACTGAAATATGCAATTGGACGTCCTTTCTGACTCAACACCCCTCTAATTCCAACCTTCGATGCATCAGTATGTAATTCAAACAACAACTGAAAATCTGGCAATACTAGAATTGGTGATGTCGTCAAAAGCTCCTTGATCCGTTCAAAAGCAACCCCCGCTTCCTCCGACCATGAAAATTGCTTCCCCTTTATACAATCAGTAACAGGTGTCATCACGCTACTGAAGTGTGGAATAAATCTTCGGTAGAATGATGCTAAACCATGAAAACTTCTAACTTCTGTTATCGTCCTGGGTTGTGGCCAATTTCTGATTGCTTCAACTTTATTCTGATCCACCTTTATACCTTCTTCCGATATAACATATCCCAAAAATAAAACACTATGCGTCATGAACACGCATTTCTTCATTGCAGCATAAAATTGTTCCTGTCGTAGTATCATCAACACTTCTCTCAGATGTTGCAAGTGTTCTTCTGGACTTCCACTATATATCAGTATATCATCAAAATACACCACCACAAACTTCCCAATAAAAGGTCTAAAGATTTGATTCATCACTCGCATAAATGTACTAGGTGCATTCGAAAGACCAATCGGCATAACCAGCCATTCGTACAACCCCTCACGTGTCTTGAATGCTGTTTTCCATTCATCTCCTGGTCTTATTCGAATTTGATGATAACCACTCTTCAAATCGATCTTCGAAAAGATAGTAGCCCCACTAAGTTGATCCAACAAGTCATCCAATCTAGGCATAGGAAATCTGTATCTCACTGTAATCTTGTTCAATGCCCGACTATCAGTGCACATCCTCCACGTTCCATCCTTCTTCGGCACTAACAATGCTGGTACAGCACAAGGACTTAGACTTTCCTGCACACGCCCTTGTTTAAGCAACTCTTCCACTTGCCTTCTCAACTCCTCGTTTTCCTTTGGACTCATTCTGTAATGTGGTCTATGTGGTAACACAGCTCCTGGAACAAGATCTATCTGATGTTGAATGTCCCTCAACGGTGGTAACTCCGTTGGCAGCTCTTCAGGAAATACATCTTCAAATTCTTCCAGCACTGGCTTTACTTCTTCAGGAATCTCAACCACTTCATGACTCTCACGTCCAATCAACAAAAATACTTCAGGCTCCACTTCTACTTCCTTAACAAACTCCTTTAAAGATAGCAAAGTTTTAAGTTCTTTAATCTCCTCCAACTTGCTTTCTTCCTGTTGTCGCTTCTTTGGAACTAAAGTAATTTTTGTACCTTCAAACATGAAACTGTAACTGTTAGTACGATCATCATGTTGCACCGCACTATCATACTTCCATGGTCTCCCCAACAATAGATGGCATACATCCATATCAACCACATCACACCAAATTTCATCTTTGTATTTCTTTCCAATCGAAAAATTAACACAAGCTCTTCGATTAACCTTCACTTCCCTACCTTTCCTCAACCATGCTAACTTGTAAGGTTTCGGATGCTTCTCTGTCTTCAATGCTAACTTCTTTACAGCTTCTGTAGAGATAATGTTGTCACAACTTCCTGCATCAATGACAAACTTGCAAACCCTTCCCAGAATAGTGCACATTGACTGAAAGATGTTACTCCTCAACCAGCTAGTCTCCTCCTCTTGTTTTGGGGTTAAACAATTTCTCCTCATCATCAATGTATATCCATCATCTCCCGACAATAACTCTTCCTCCTCAACCGGTAGTGAATTAGAACATTCAGCCTCTACATCCTCATCTTCAACCTCAGCAATCATTGCTCGCTTCTTAGGCCTTGGACATTCATTGCTTTTGTGACCAATCTCTTGACAATTAAAGCACTTGATACTGCTGTTGACTTTGGACTTTGCAACTTCAGTAACAACTGGATTTGCAACAGCTTTGGAAACATTCACATTGCTACTAGCCCCTTTCACTTGATTGTTGGAATTTGTAAACACACCACCACCTCTCCTGCCTTGTTTCTCCCAAGCTAGAGCCTTTTGATGTGCTTCAGCAACAGATCTGGGGTCAAACATATTCACCATATCTTGAATCTGCATTCTCAACCCTCCAACAAATCTAGCTGTCAGCTGCTCCTCAGTCTCCGTAATGTCATTCCTCGCAATCAACTGATAAAATTTGTCCGCATAATCATTCACAGACTTCGTTCCCTGTCTCAAGTTCTACAAACGTTGATACATCAGAGATTGATAATTATACGGCAAGAATGTAGCCTTCATTAACTTCTTCATCTTCTCCCATGATTCAATCTTTGACTTTCCCATCCTTTCCCGTATAAGTTTAGTTTGCTACCACCATGCCATAGCTCTTCCTCTCAAACGAGTAGCAACTAACTTAACTCTCCGATGCTCGGGAACTTCCTTAAAGTCAAAAATTTCTTCAACGTTAGACAACCAATCCAAAAATTCCTCAGCTTGCATACCACCCTTGAATTCTGGAATTTCAGTTTTCATCCCCGATTCCCATCGACGATCATCTTCAACATCCCGATATGCATTTCGAACTTGGTCTCGATCTCGATAATGAATATTTCTTCTATCACTCTCTTCATCATAATCACATGTACTTCGATATCGATCTTGACCATCAACATCTCTTCGATCACGCATGTCCCTTCTACTATGTCTTTCATCATCGCGATATGGCTCATACTCAAACTCGCGTTGAGTTCTTCTTTCTTCATCTCGATACTCATGGTGATCTCTTCTCATGGAAACTGATGATTCTCTTCTACCTCGATCAGATTGTGGCGACACCCTCCTCGCTTCCGTAACCGATGGCGAAACTTGGTTTCCTCCATGGTTCGAGATTGGCGACCTTCTCCTTTGACCCTGATTCATGTCCATCATCAATTTCTCTAACCTTCCAATACCTTCATCCAACTTCTCATTGAATTTGTTACTAATACGTTGTTCCATTTGTTCGGCATCTTCCCTTTTGTACAAATCTTCAACATTTTAATGATGATTAGCTCTTCTCGGCGGCATTGTCAAATGAAACAATTCTTCACAAACTTCAACTCTCGGATTTGAACACAAAAATGAATTCGACACTTTAACTCGGCCTTGATCTTACAATAAAAATGATGCACGGCTTCTACTAGCTCGGATCTACACTTCACTTAGCTCGGCTTTGCTTGATGTAGCTCGGCTTCACTAACTCCTCAAACTCTTCAATAAGAATTGGTTCCAAGACTCGGCTTAGCTATGATTGGCTAAGTCTAGCTCTGATACCAAATGATGCAGCAGCGGAATAATCAAAACGATTGTGACGATGAAAGTAGCAATTGATGGAATAGAAGATACCGAAAGGCCCAAATCCGTTGATCCAAAGATACCGGATTCTAGATATCCCCAAACACGTTGATCACGCACGATACCGTGTTTAAAGATCTACGATTCTTCGACGTTGATCTAGCGCACTAGATACCGTGAATCGGCTTCAGCAATCGTTGAATCGAGCGCACTTGATTAACCGAAAGTGGAGATAGGAGATCACACTCAACTACCAATTTCAAAGAGGCACAAAGCACTCAAACAAATTTTATTCAAAATCAACCAACCCTAAAAATGATACCACCCGCCTATTTATAGGCTTACAACTCACTCAACACAAATTCTGACAACACATAGGTCGTGAACGACCTAAAAACAATGCGACCTAACAGACGCGACCTAAAAGAAACAAATACAATACAACACATCAACACACGACCTAAGTACAACGACATAAGAACAAACGAGTTAACATACACGAGTTACAACACAACGACTCAAGAAATTACACATAACGACCTAACATACACGGCAGCAGCGACCTAATCTTCTCCAGCGACTTAAGGTCTTGCGACCTATTCTTGAGCGACTTAAGAACATGTCTTCAGGAAATCTTGCGGCATACACATCAGCGACCTAACATAGGTCGTAACTCGCTTCCGCGACCTAGCATAGGTCGTAACACTTTTGCGCGACCTAACATAAGTCGTAATTCAGTCGTACGACCTAACTTAGGTCGTAACTCATCTAAGCTGGTACTCGAAAGATCGGAGCGACCTAAAGGAATGAGTAACCCGTTAGCTCGCTTGAACGCCTTATCCTTTAACTCGTTAGCTCGTTCCAGCGACTTATCCCACTTGTTAGGTCGTTCCAACGACTTATCTTCCTCGTTAGGTCGCTCGCGACCTAAGACTTCATCAGTTTGGGCTGCATCACAAATTATGCTCATCCTCCCCAAGACGATAAACATTTAAGTTCACTTGAGAAAACTCTTAAAACGTTGGCTAAAGCAACTACTCAAAGCATTCAATCAAACAGAAATTTGCAAAATTTATTGACCTCATATATGCAAAACACATACCAATCGATTGCTAAACTTGAAATGCAAATGAGTCAATTAGCCACGTTTGTAAGTGAACGCGAACAAGGAACATTCCCAAGCCAGCCCCTTTCAAATCCCATAAATCAAAACGTAAATTCAAATCAAGCCCATGTTGTTCAAAATAGAAACGTCACCCAATTGAATGCAATCACAACTCTACGTTCCGGTAAACAAATCGATAATCAAGTCGTTAATCCAAACGATTTATCGGAAACCTCTCTCGACACTTCTAAAACAACGAACAAATCTGAACAGAACGGGGAGCCAATCATCGAATCGAATGCCAATCAAAATTCTTCTTCTTCTACTCAAGTAGACTCGCCTACTGAGTATCGTGTCCCTTTTCCACATCGTCTTCGACCCAAGAAACACTCGGACCAAATGGAAAAGATGTTGTAAATTTTTTAACAAGTCAAAGTTAACATTCCGCTTCTTGACATCGTTCAGCAAGTCCCAACTTATGCGAAATTTCTTAAGGACTTGTGTACCCAAAAGCGACACACTCAAGTGCCTAAAAAAGTCTTCTTTGCCGCTAGTTTGAGTGAAGTCTTGTCCCAATCCATGCCCATCAAATACAAAGATCCTGGCTGCCCTACGATCTCGTGTACAATTGGAGACAAGACGATTAACAAATGTTTGATTGACTTAGACGCGAGTGTCAACTTGATTCCATACTCCATGTACGAACAATTAGGCTTAGATGAGCTCAAACCCACAAAAATCACGCTTCAATTTGTCGATCGCTCGATTAAGAAGCCCGTAGGAGAAATCGAGGACGTGCTCATTCGAGTAGGGCAATTCATATTCCCCGTTGATTTTATCGTTCTCGAAACACGACCCGTGACAAATCCCGCGAGTCAAATTCCATTGGTTTAAGGCCGACCATTCTTAGCTACCTCAAATGCCTTAATCAATTGTCGCAACGGTTCAATGAAAGCTCTTTTGGAAACATGACCTTGGATCTTAATATTTTCAATCTTGAAAGCCAATCGAATGAACCTCGCGACCAAACATTGGAAGTTAGTGCCATTCATGAAAACTTCGAAAATGAGACACTTGACCTTAACGATGAACGAAAAGCTGAGTATGAAAAATTATTTCATGAAATACTCAATGAGATTGAATACACTCTTCCTTTTGAATCGCTTCCAGTTGAGTCCGAATCTCAACCCAATTCTTTGATCGAGAAACTCCCGAAGTTGGACCTCAAACCACTTCCCGATCACCTTAAGTACGCATACTTAGGTGATAACGAAACATTGCCCATCATAATTTCCGCAACTCTCTCTCTCTTGATCAAGAAACCTCCTTACTTTCTATTCTATCAAAAAACAGAGAAGCAATTGGGTGGTCCATTACCGATATTAAGGGAATTAGCCCTGCTATTGTCCAACATCGCATTCACTTAATTGACGAAGCCAAACCCACTCGTGATGCACAATGGAGGCTTAACCCAAAAATGAAAGATGCGGTTCGTGACGAAATTCTTAAGCTCCTCGATAATGGTATCATATACCCCATCTCCGATAGCCCATGGGTTAGCCTAATTCATGTCGTGCCTAAAAAGTAAGGACTTACCGTTATAACAAACGACGCTAACAAACTCATTCCTGCTCGGACTCAGACTGGTTGGCGTGTTTGCATTGATTATCGAAAATTAAATGCTGCAACATGAAAAGATCACTTTTCTCTTCCTTTCATTGACCAAATGCTCGAACGTTTAGCCGGCCACAAATTCTACTTCTTCCTTGATGGTTATTCCGGCTATAACCAAATTCCAATCACTCACGAAAATCAAGAGAAAACTACTTTCACGTGTCCATTCGGTACCTTTGCTTATCGACGTTTGCCATTCAGACTTTGTAATGTTGCTGCGACTTTCCAACGATGCATGGTTGGCATTTTTTCTGACATGATTGAATGCTTTCTAGAAGTTTTTATGGACGATTTCTTTATCTTTGGTGATTCTTTTTCCCAATGTTTACATCATCCCGAGTTGGTTTTAAATCGATGTAAAGAAAAACATTTGACTTTGAATTGGGAAAAATGCCACTTTATGGTAAAACAAGGCATAGTCCTTGGACATATCATCTCAAATAAAGGCATTGAGGTAGGTAAAGAAAAAGTTGATGTAATTGCAAATCTACCCATTCCCAAATCTGTAAAGGACATTCGATCATTTCTAGGACACACTGGCTTTTACCGACGCTTCGTGAAAGACTTTAGCAAAATTGCTCGTCCTTTGACAACTCTTCTTGGAAAAGATGTTCCTTTCGATTTTAACTCTGATTGTATCTCTTCTTTCGAACGTCTCAAAAACAAACTCATTTCTGCTCCAATCATTTGCGCACCTAATTGGAATCTCCCATTTGGAATAATGTGTGACGCTTCTCACTTTGCGGTTGGTGCTGTCTTAGGACAACGCATCAACAAAATCCTTCATGTCATTTACTACGTGAGTATGACTTTGAACGACGCTTAACTCAACTACATAACAACCAAATAAGAGCTTCTAGCTGTCGTTTTTGCGCTAGAAAAGTTTTGACCTTACTTGATAGGTTCACACATCATGGTCTACACTGACCATACTGCTCTTCGATACCTTTTGCCAAAAAGGATGCTAAATCCCGTTTGATTCGTTGAATCCTTTTACTTCAAGAATTCGACCTTACAATCAAAGACAAAAAAGGATCCGATAATGTCATAGCCGATCACTTATCTCGTCTTTCGAACGCACCATCTTCTTTGCCAATCAATGAAAACTTCCCCGATGAACAACTTCTTTCAATTTCTATCGATGGTACGTTGATATAGTGAACTACTTAGTCACTAGAGAAACTCCCTCATCTTGGTCCAAGCAGGACAAATACAAATTCATGTCCCAAGTGAAATATTTCTATTGGGACGATCCATACTTGTTCAAATATTTCTCCGACCAAATCATCCGACGTTGCATTTCGAATAATGAGATCAGGAGTGTTATTTCGTTTTGCCACGATCAAGCGTGCGGTGGACATTTCGGTCCTCAGAAAACTGCGGAAAAAGTGCTTCAGTGTGGTTTCTATTGGCTCTCTCTTTTCAAAGACTCATTCGAATTTTGCAAAACTTGTGACCGATGTCAAATGCTGGGACGAATTTCTCGATGAGATATGATGCCCCTAAACCTCATTCTTACAATCGAAATCTTTGATGTTTAGAGTATCGACTTTATGGGACCTTTTCCTAATTCTTTGGACATTTATATATCCTTCTCGCTGTCGATTACGTCTCAGAATGGGTCGAAGCCGTTCCTTGCAAAACCAACGACCATAGAATTATTGTGAAATTTCTCAAAGAAAACATCTTTTCGAGGTTCGGCACACCTCGCACAATAATCAGTGATAACGGAACCCATTTTTGCAGCCGTTCTTTTGAAACTTTAATAAAAAAATACTCGATAACCCACAAGTTATCCACTCCATATCATCCTCAAACTTGTGGGCAAGTTGAAGTTTCAAATCTTCAAATAAAACAAATCTTGGAGAAAACTGTTAACAAAAATCGAAAAGATTGGTCTCAAAAATTGACCAACGCGCTTTGGGCTTACCGTACCGCTTTTAAAACTAACCTTGGGATGTCCCCATTTCGCTTAGTTTACAGGAAAGCTTGTCATTTACCTGTTGAAATCGAACAGAAAGCATTGTGGGCGATAAAGAACTTAAACTTTAATCTCGAAAAAGCTGGCGAAAATTGAAAACTACAACTCAACGAACTATAAGAACTTAGGAACAACGCGTATGAAAACAAGAAAATTTACAGAGAAAAAACAAAAGTTTTTTATCACAAGTCAATCCTAAGAAAAACGTTTTCGCCTAACCAAATAGTTCTTTTATATGACTCAAAACTTCATTTATTTCCTGGGAAACTTAAATCGAGATGGACTGGACCATTTATGGTACGAACCGTTTTTCCACACGGTGCCATAAAAATACAAAACCCTAGGGATGGATCGATATTCAAAGTCAACGGTCATCGTTTGAAACCTTTCTTAGAATTGCCAAGTAACCAAGAGAATGAGCACATGATTCTTCATGAGCCAAGCTACATCTAGTAAGAATGTTAACCCTATTTTGTAAATATGTACATATTTTTCCCTGTTACACTCATTATATCATGCACTTACTGTGGGGACACGGTAAAAAAATTAAGTGTGGGGGAGTCTCATTTTCATGGCATTTTGAATTTTCATTTTCTTTTAACTCAAAAAAAATTAAAATTTCTAAATCCCAAAAACATATTCTTTTTAGCATTTTGATGTATTTTTGAAGAAACACTATAGGATAAATATAAGTTTTGGTTAATAAATTGAAATTTTTGAAAATTTATTTGTCTTAACAAAAATAAAAATGAAGTTTGATTACAAATAACAATGGTTTAACTAGTATATAGGAAGGTTCATATGTGTTAATTATGAAGTATGTTCTAACTGAAAATCTTTGTTTAAAAAAAGTGGTAAATTTAAAGTAAACGATATAACATTTTTATCTTCTAAGTTAAATGGTGCTAAGATGATTTTGCAAAACTCTCTCTTTCTAAAAAAACACAAAAAAATATATAAGTAAAAAAACATTTGTATATATGTATATATTTTTAACACCTAGAGTCATGTGTTCACTCGCCATGCTCTGTACCCTTCTCACATAAGCCCGAAAGGCAGTGCACGATTGGTATATCTGGCCTCAGTTTATCTGAGTTAGGTGTATGTATATAAAAATTCTTTTTAATAACGCCTACAGTCTATAAGTGTTCACACTTGTGTGTTCACTCGCCATGCTCTATATTCCCCTCACATCAGTCCGTAAGGTAGTGCACGGGTAATATATCTGGCCTCAGTTTATCTGAGTTAGGCATATGTAAATATTGTTAATATCAATAAAATTTTCAAATAAGAGAGAGTAAGCAATTGAAATCTAAGCACTATTTTAACTTGTTATTGCAAAGAAATGAGAATACCATTTTGACAAACATTGATAATCAACTAAGGATCCATTTCATAATTACATTGTGTTATCAACCGAAACAACTAGCCAAACTATAGTCTATCCGTTATGACAACTTAATTTTTGTTGGAAATTTTGACAAGTAAAAGGACTTAAATTTCTTGATAATTACTAGAACTTATATTTAACTTATTAGTGTCAATTTGAAAGTAAATCCTTTATTTGTAAATACTTTCAAAAACTTGCATTCATTCCATTGTAAATAAATCTTGCATTTTGTAAATGTTTTCACTTTGCATTTGGATTTTGTGGGTAGTATCCGCTGAAAACCCTCACGGGACAACACTCGTCCTACTGGGGACATCCAGAGGTTTGACGGCTTGTTGCATACGCTCAATGCAATCGTGCTCCCTATGAAAATAGATTTATCTTAGTTTTCCTTTATTCGAGGACGAATAAAAAGATAAGTGTAGGGGTATTTGATGTGCACGTAAATGTGCATATATTTACATCCATATTTTATCTTTTTTTATTTAAATAAATGTCATATTTGGGTATTTTAACATGTTTAAAACCAAAATTCAATTATTTTTTCAAATCATCATATATTCATCTACATATAGGGGCAAAATAGTCATTTTTGTGCATGTGTTAATTTAGGACTTTTTACTTGGACATTTTTCATAATTTTTATAGGGATTTGGATGCATATGGAAGAGGGTTTCATGAAGATATATGCATGCGCAAGGGAATACAAAGGAATGAAGAGGAAATAATTCAAGCTCATGATCATGGAGGACCCCACCCACTTACTTAAATCTACAATTAGAAGCTAATGGACAACTAAGTAGAGGTTAAAGCTTCATGCATATTTAGTGATGGATTAATTAGAGGCTAATGGTTCCTTGGAGGCCACACTTCCTAAAGGGCATTTTGGGAAGCATCCTAAAAATTGAATTAGGGTTTTATGCATGTATAAATAGTCCTTTTATGTACATGTAAATAACTTCTACTCTCTTAAAATTAGTTAGGAAATTAAAATGCAAGTTGTAAGCTCTATGTTTCATGAAATAAAAATGGCTCCTAGCCTCTTTCTCTTCTCTTTTCTACTTTTTTTATTTACTTTTATGTTAATGTTTATTTCTATGCTCTCTTTCTTTTCATGTTCATAGCTTAGATTTACATTCATGCAATTAGTTTAATGTTATTTCATGCAAGTAGTTAACCTCATTTCCTTTGTTTAATTTCTACTTCTCTTTTCTTTCCAACGTTGAAACTTACATGTGTTGATTTGATAACACAAATGAGTAGCTAAACCTCTTCAATTTAGGGGTAATGAAGCTCTCAAATATTATGTAATTTCAACATTTGTATGATTTATGATCCCTTTTAATTGTGCTTCATGAAAGTGGATTTCGATGTAAGTTTATACAAGTGGGTTTGATAGCTTATGTTGCATTTGCAAATGAGCTATTTTTATTCAACATAAACACAATTTACATCATTATTTGCTAATTGATTTTTGATTTTGAAATGGAAGTAAAAATAAAATTTGATAATCTATACTATTAATTACAATAGTAAATAGATCATACTTAAAATAGCTTTTTCTTTGGCTTCATTTTCATGAGAATTTATAAGTGGTTTATTTGTTGTATTATAGTTTGATGGTTTAAGTTATGTTAATTAATAACATAAATAAACCAAACTTATGATAAATGCAACAATTATTTCACTTAATATCAAAACTAGAGATCATAAATTATTTGTTTGTTGATTTACAAAAATATGAGAGTGGATTTGCCTCTAAATTATTCTCTAATCTCATAGTTTTTAATCTCATTTTAATTCTAGCTTTAGCTTCATTTTGCTTGTAGTTAACAATTTCCTCTCCATTTAGTATAATTTGATTGAATTGATTTTTAAAATCTAACAATTTACTGCGGATCGACCCGTACTCGCCATGTACTAACTTTTATACGCCGTGCGCTTGCGGTTATTTTTATTTGAAATTTATCGGTGATTTTCTAATCCGATAGAAAATTCATCGTTAAACAGACTCAGTTCGATGGTGCTGAATTTAAAGAATTTTGCCGGAGATATCGCATTGAAAAGAGGTTTGCAGCGGTCGCTCACCCTTAGGCAAATGGGCAGGTTGAGGCTATAAACAAAATTATCAAGTCTATTCTAAAAAAGCGTTTGGAAAACGCTAGATGCATGTGGGTGGATGAACTTCCTACAGCGCTTTGGGCCTACAGAACCACTCATAAGTCCGCGACTGGCCATACTCCATTTGCTCTTGCTTACGGCTCCGAAGCTGTTATTCCAGTGGAACTCGAAGTCCCTTCACATCAAGTGACTCACTACGACCCCAAAACGAACAAAGATCTTCTCTTGGAATCCCTGGACTTTATAGATGAGAAGCGCTAGGAAGCCGATTTGAGAGCGGCTGCACACTGATATCGAGTCACACGATATTACAATACTAAAGTTCGATCAAGAACCTTTGAAGTTGGTGATCTTGTCCTAAAATGGGTTTTTCCGACCCCATCACACATGATTCCGACATGGGAAAGACCGTATGTCATCGAACAGAGGCTTGGAGAAGGAACTTTCAAGCTAGCAACTGTCGATGGCATTACACTTCCAAGAGCTTGGAATAGCGAACATTTACGACGCTATTTCACTTAGAACATTTTCTTTACATTTTAGTTCTATTTACTTTCTATATTTTCTTTAGCATTTGATTTCTTCAAATATGTAATAAGAAAAAATAGTTTGTTCTTTTCCATTTGATGAATAAAGACTGGAACTTCCTTTACTTATATGATTATCATTGAATTTTAAGCTAAGTACATAATGAAACTGATTGATATCGATATATGTGATATGTGGACAGGCTCGTGGAGTTTGAAACTGATCAACCATACTAATCTCCGATGGGATGATGCCAGATGAGCTTCGTTACTTTTCTTGATTAACAATCCCCATGAATGATCCGGAGGATGAGACACGTAATAGGGAACAAATGTGGCTGGTAATCCGGAGGTTGAAAATTTTCTGCCCGGACAGTGGGCCTGAAACCAATCCACGCGGATACCGACTACCCTTGAAACAACTCTAAGTCCTCGAAGTGCGGACCAGATTATAAATAGTACGGGGGATACCGACTGCCCATGAAACAACTCTAAGTACCCGGAGTGCGGACCGAACTATAAACAATCCGGGCGGATACCGACTGCCCACGAAACAACTCTAAGTCCTCGGAGTGCAGACCGGAGTATAAACAATCTGGGCGGATACCGAATGCCCACAAAACAACTCTAGGTCCCCGGAGTGCGGACCGAAGTATAAACAATCCGGGCGGATACCGACTGACCACGAAACAACTCTATGTCCCCAGAGTGTGGACCGGTTTATAAACAATCCGAGCGGATAACGACTGTCCATGAAACACTCAAAGTCGCCGGAGTGTGGACCGGAGTATAAACAATCCGAGCGGATACCGACTACCCACGAAACAACTCTAAGTCCCCGGAGTGCGGACCGGAGTATAAACAATCCGGGCATCGACTGCCCACGAAACAACTCTAAGTCCTTGGAGTGCGGACCGGAGTATAAACAATCCGGGTGTATACCGATTGCAAGTGGAACAACTCTAAGTCCCTAGAGTGCGGACCGTAGCATAAACAATGTAGGCGGATATCTATTGCCCTCGGAACAACTCTTAGTCCCCAGAGTGCGGACCGGAGTATAAACAAATCGAGCGGATACCGACCGTCCACGAGAAAACTTTAAGCCCCCGGAGTGTGGACCAGGGTATAAATAAATCGAGCGTGAACCAACCGCTCGCATAATAACTCTAATTCCCCAGAGTGCGAACTGACATGTAAACCCCAACCGATAGATGAATGGATCCCAACTGTTCACTATCCCACCAACTCCGACCTGAAATCGATGGGAGGAGTACAAACTACTAAAGACTAGATATGACAGCTCACTATAGTTCCGACTTAGCGTCTTTTACGACTTAAGGGAACGACCGTAGAGGGGCCTTGAAATGGAGACGGTGAATAGTTAACGGAATTTGCAATCAATGAGTTACAAGTACATTAATATGGAAATTAATCATTCAGCTACCAAAATAATGATTCATACGATGATTAATCAAAAGCAAAAACTTTTATTCACAAGTCCCAAAATTCCAGTACAAGTTGCTTCAAAAAAAGGGAAAAAATGAGATTCGTACCTGGACACTTTTAACTGAGAAAAGAAATAATTATTCAGACTATGTAAAACGACATGAAGTAATGACTACTTCCTCGACTTTCTCTCCCTCTTTGATTTTTTAGGAACGGAATCGGTTGAGTTTCTCTTCCGGGACCCTTTGCCACCCTTGGCCGTAATGCTTGAAGTAGGAGGAGGAATTTCGCCTGGGATCATCATGCCTGGTGGAATAACTTGTAGTGGTACAAGATCAAGATCTTCAACTTCCACCTCGACGGGCTTACCTTTAACTTTACGCTTTGACTTCTCCTCCTCCTCGATCTGCTCCCATATACTAGTTTTAGTAGTGTGCTCCGAAGCACCTGTGATCATTACATATTCCGATTCATCGGCAGGGGGCGAATCTTTGTGCTTATCTTCATCAAGCAATGACTTGAGCATCGGGCTCTGGAATATCAACAGCGGCCAGGACTTCGGCCGTCTTCTTCGGTGGCTCCATGGCGGCACCGCTCCTAGGAGTCTGATCAGGGCCCGGAAGACCTCAAAAATTTGTTAGAGCATGGACATTAGTTGAAAGACATTGAGCATGGGAAACAATAAACTTTTCAAACTCAAAGAAGTTCAGTATCATACCAGCGTCCGGTTGACTTTCTATAATCAATGGAGTGCTTCCTTCGAGAATGGGAGATAGAAAATATGGTCCAAAGCCAGGCATGTCTGGATCATAACCGAGGTTTTGCTACGTGGCATGAGAAGATGATGGTCCGGCTATTTGGATAGGAGAGGAAACCTTAGGATCGGTTCCAGAAGACTCAATGATATCCTTTCCTCCCTTATTCGTTACAGGAGCCTTAGAAAATTGAAGTTAGCAGTGGCCAGATCAGACGGTTCATTTCCTTGAAGCACTTCTCTCACAAGTTCTTCTTCATTAAATTCTGCTTCCCCCAACTCTTCCTTCTTTATCTTGACGATGTGCTTCCAGGCTTTGGCAAGTGATTCGAAATATCCCTCGCCAAGAAAGGTTAAGTCGTGGTGGAGAAGGACCTTCGCATTATATTCGATGATTAGCAGATCGAACAAGTCCTTAATCTCATTCCTACCGGACTCGATAGCAGCCTCCACCCGGAAGTTAGCTTGTTCAAGCACTTCTTTTTTGCCCTCTTCCTGGGCTTCTTTGTTCAAAGCTTCAATCTTGGTGAATTGTTCATCGAGCTTTGTTCTCAGGCTCCTTGCCTCGAAGATTTCCTCGCAATATCTCTACGACTCCTCTTGTGCCTCAATTTTCTCCTCCCTCTCCTTCTTTAACAACTCTTCAAGCTCTTCAACACGGTGAGCTATAGCATTTTTCTCCTTTTATAAGGAGTCCTTTTCTAGAGCGAGCGTGTCGCTGCGTTGAAGTGACGCTTCAATTTCCTTCTTATGAGAAGTCTCCAAGCGACTTACCGCCTCTGCCGTGTCCTTTGCACTTTTTCGGCTTCTGCAAGTTGGGTCTTGTATTCAAGCAACTCATTGTCATGATGCTTGATGATATCTTTGTCATGGATATCCTCCAACTTGAGACTGTCGATTTCATGTTAACGCTCAATGGAGACTTCGGAAACTTTCTAGACCAAATGAATAAATGACTCGTGCTAAACGAATACATCGTTCATGCATACTAATGAGCTCTCTTTGGCATGTCCAGGAATGACATGTATGGAGGGGAGAAATTTAAGACCATCGAAGCATATTTTCAAAAAAGTAGCTTTAAGTTCAGCCAACTTTTCTACTGTAGTAGAATCAGGAGCGGCAACCGACCGAAGTGGATCAGAAGTGGCAAGTGGATGCTTGTCGGAGCGACGCTCACGTAACTGCCTTGAACTAGACGAGCTAGAATGTTGCTCCTGAGGCCCGGCAACATGAGGGCCGCGATACGAAGATTTTTTTCCGCTACGAGCAGGAAGGTTAGAGTGTACATCATGACGAGAAGCATGAGATTGGGACTTCCGCTTAGATGAGGAAGAGGACTCCCTCAAATAATAATCTTAATCTCGTCCATCATCTTTCTCCCTACGCCGCACGGATTCAGAGTCTCGGCCTGGGCGGTGATAAGTAGAAGAACCCCGAAGACGATCGAAGGCACGAGACAGAGACATTGCACCTATAAAAACCAAATAAGAACATATTAAAAGTTGTCGTACCGAAGATTAATAACAAGTGTGCAGTGGAGTGCAAGTGTTTGTGAGTGTCCTAGTGTTCCCCCCAATGGACCGGTAATGGTGGCTTTACTCACTGGAGTGCTCTCCCCTTTATTGGAAGGTTGGACGCCTTCGTGGGGGAGTTGAGTCCTTCGGTATTAATATCGGGAAAGTCGTAAGAAATTATATCATCCAGAATTTGAAGGTCGGAGAATCCTTTTAACAAACTTTCCAGTCGCTGAGAAGATGACTCCTCTCCGAGGGAAGTAATAATGAATTCAGGATTTGATCCAGCCTTTCTTTTGCGTAGTCGGTACACCAACTTCTTCTTTCTCTTCGGTGGTGTCTACGATTGCCCGACTTGCAACGGGCCAACCATCGGCGCTTTTTCAACGCCTGCATCGTCATCTCTAGGTTTATCAGCTTGAGAGTCTTTGGTCTCCCCCTCTTCGGTACCTTCCCAAGTCCCCTCGCCGGGGGGCACGATGGGGTCGTTTGTTTCGTCTCTTCGTTCAATAATAATTTTCGAAACTGCTTGGCTTCCGAGGAGTCCGATTCTGCGATCGTCCTCCAACAGCCCGAATAAAGGTAGCAGCTCGTCAGTTACTAGGAGTTTAATATCCCGATCCTCAATGGGAGTGGCACGGATGGCGGACATGGCTTTAGAAAACTTAGCACCTTCGGGATGTAGACGAACACCTGAAAGAGCTTCGAATGTTATATTCAAAGGAGAAGTTATGACTTGAGTCATCGAACTTAAAGGAAAAAAACGCAAGTAACACTTACGTCCTTCTAACCATCTCCTCGCGAAGCTGGGAGGGCATCGCACATAGAACCACTCGTGCTTAAATAAGGAGAGTTTGTTCCATGCGCCCGTCAAGACTTAAT
This sequence comes from Allium fistulosum, assembly GCA_030737815.1. Taxonomy (NCBI): domain Eukaryota; kingdom Viridiplantae; phylum Streptophyta; class Magnoliopsida; order Asparagales; family Amaryllidaceae; genus Allium; species Allium fistulosum. Next base: position 555,706,268 of record CM060905.1, read on the forward strand.
AGTTCGACGAAGGTTCAGGGAAGATGTAAGAAGGACTCCCTGATCGTCTTTTAAAGTTATAGATAAATCTGATGTCTACGAGAGTTGGCGGGCGGAATAGAATATTCATAAATAATAGGAAAGTCTCATGAATAAAGACATAGCTGTTGGGATTCAACTGAGTAGGGGCGATCCCAAGATACCTCGACATCTCCCGGACGAAGGAGTTAAAGGGTGGAATGCATCCAGCCCAGCACATGAACCTGTTACACGCTGTATATCCGGCTGGTGATAGATGAGGTCTATCCTGCCTTGTTGGAACTAAAACCTCCTCGAACGGGATCCCATGGATGGAGCACAATCGACAAAGAGCAGCTTCGCCGATTAGAGAAGCTTGTGAATTGACAGGGTTATCCAGAACGATGGCACCCTCAACGGCATCAGGAGCCGGACTGATGGTTTCTGCTGGTAGAACTGGGATGTCAGAGAAAAGATTGATTTGAGAATCAGATGCTACTGTTTGTTCTACATGGTGGCTTGAAGAAGGTCTTTGGATATAGTAGCAGAACTTGATTTTTCTTCGAAGCCAATGTGTCTCACCACTGATTCAGAAGACATGTTGACTGAACGCTTCGTGCGTCTGGTACCTATGTCAGCTATACTCGTTAGACAATCAAGATTTGAAATAATAACATGTTCCCCCCGTGTCAAGTGTGGACTAGTGTCGTGCAGTGTAGTGTGAAACAAGCATAAACAGTTTGAAATCATAAAAGCAAGAATAAAATAATAAAGCTTAGAGTTTTGTCCAGGGAGACCATCATCGCTGACCGTTTCAATCGACAAAAAAAGTTGATCGACAGTGAAAGCTTTAGGATCGGTTATCGGCATATTGAATTATGATGTTTATTATTCAAGTTTATTAGCCAGTTTTGTGCTTAGTCCATATTGAGAAGTCCGGAAGTTTGTTCGAGTAAGCTTAAGTCCGACAGTCCAAGTATGCAAGTCGCATTGTTTATATTCATCTTACATTCAGGCAAGGCAGTATAAAGTTAAGTTTTCAGACGACTTAGATTAAGTTGGCTTTTAATGTCGATACCGGTCCCCTTACTCCATGCTGATCCCTTACCCCAACCATTTTGTACCGATCCCTACACTTAAGCTACTAATGTCGATCCCTCGTCTAACTGTCAACACCGATCCCTCGTAAAACCATCTCCTACCAATCCCTCTTCATAGCTACTTCACACCGACCCCACATCAACGCATTTCCTACTGATCCCTCCATAGTACAACGTTATACTAAACTCTTTCCTAAACCTACCCATACCAATCCCTCATCCAATATAATCTCCTCACTGGTCCCTTGCCTAATCTTCCTTTGCCCCATTGCCATTCAATCCAATGTCGATCCCTATCTAACCCTTCGCTGACTGCAACCAAACTCTTTGTTTCCATATCCTTTATCCTCTTCTCTTCTCATTCGTGTCTTAGTATAACCCGCCACGCTACCTATCTAGCAAACGCACGAATTCACCCAAGCTCACGATTCAAAAGTCAATTACATGATTAAAAGGGGGTTTCGTACCTATATATATCTCAAGCTAAATTAGAAGAACGAGCGTTCGTGGTTTGGATCGAAGATAAAGGAGGAGCGACTTTGGGGAGCAAGTTTAATTTGTGTTCGATTTAAGGCTTGGGATTGAGGAAGTTTGCTGACCTGGGTTTGGTGAGAAGTGTATGCAAGGGTGGGTGAAAGTGATAAAGTAAAATTTGGGAAGCAGAAAAGTAAAGGGAAGGAGGGGGAGAAAAGTGTGCTTATATGCACGCGCCTTTAAGGAAAAGAGACCAGTTATAGGGGGTGACCCAGTCAAAGACGGAGATGAGGGATCAGCACAAAGATCTGTCGATTCCTATTCACGTATCCCTAGCAAGGGATCGGCAAGTCGGACGTCGATCCCTCCAAAGCAATATATATATATATATAATAAAAATAGTAGTATAAATGAACGGTGAAAAATGAAGTGAAAAGAGAATGAATGATGGAAGGGGAGAAATAGCGGATAACCGAAAAACGTTTGACGATCATCATCATGAAGGTTCGACTACAAATACGAGCATATAAATGCTCTAAAAATTGGCAACGACCTGTGAATGTTCGAACGCATCTGGGAGCCAACGACAGAAACATGTATGTGGATATACACAAGAACGATTTAAAAGTTCGACTTTTTGAAATCAGTTGAAAATGCAATCGGGCCTGAAACTCTCAAGCTCGAGATCGGATCAGATAGAAGAAGGCCAGTGAGCCCCATGTGACCAAATTTGTATACGCTGACAGAATGTGACATCGAACTTATATTATTGAAAGATGATGAAGAAATAGAGACCAACCAGGAAGTTGGATGGATTTCTTTCCGATAACTCAGATTTCTTCCAATTCAAAGCACGTCATGTTACTCACAAGACGCATTTTGGGGGGGGGGGGAAGTGTTACCCGGTACCCTAACCCGGCTATATCGGACTGATCATTGACAACAGACTCGACTGTTGTTAAGAAGAATAATGGTGGAGCAAGGGCTATAGGACCCAAAAACAGAGTTCAGACAGTTATACGAAACTCGGATTGGACTGAGTTGATAGACAAACAGCGCAGGATGTTAGAAATATAGAAATTAGCTTGGATGGCATAGGGATCGGCATAGTCATTTGCCTACATAGATAAGATACTAGAGGGATCAGTATAGCGTAATAAAACATAAGGATCGGTATGTCTATTTAAATGGATTATCCGCATGAGTAGTGTAAATGAGGGATCGACAAAGGTGATGGTGCCTAGTTTAACAAGACTTGTTAAAACACGAGGGATCCGCATAAGCATTTAGGGAATGGATGGATCGGCATAAGCATTCAGGGAATGGATGGATCGGCATACTTCTATAAAGTAGATGGATCGACATACTTCTATAAAGCAGGATGGATCGGCATGGTCTGGTGTATAGGGGTCGGCAGAGATAACTTTAGTGTAAGTTTGAACCAAAGATCAAGTGAGAACTTGAGCTTCACACATCCAATCATCATGACACTTGAGATACCATCACATTCGAGCATGAGGAGGCTACCATAGGGATCGCTGCCCCAAATTCAATATATAGAGGGATCGGTACCGATTTCTATCCATTGAGATTTTGGCCTAGCGCTCCTTATGGTGGGCCTATATGAATGAGGAGGTCTTGTTGCCGAAAGTCCAGTCAGATTGGTGGTCGCCTTCACCTATAAATACAGGCCCAGGGGGTCATTTTGAGGGTCTTGACGTTGTTGGTTAAATAGTACTATTATTGTAATAAACTTCCTCCATTATTCTCTTGTCTTTGGCTGTTTCTTACTGTAATCAAGGTTATTGTGAATCAATAAAGAGAATATTTAAAGTGGACCTAGGTAATCAACACCGAACCACTATAAATCCTGTTGTTCTTGTTTTCTGCTGTGATTTTCTTGTTAATTAGGTATATTCCTCCGTTTTAATTTAGTTTCTTCATTTATTTCACTACACAAATCTATACTTGGGTGTTTGTGGCCAATTTGGTTGCAAATATATATATTTGGTTCATGTTTAATTATGATCATTCTATGGTAATAATTGATCCTATAATTCTATACATCTATATTTACAGTAGTAATAATTTTCGGTAGTTACAAAATATTTTTTTATAATTATTTATTATTATTCAATATCATTTAAATCAATATACTATCTAAATAAATCATATAAAATAAAATATGTTTCGAAAATTACTCTTTAAATTTTCAAAAATTATTTTATCATAATAAAATCTCTTGGCCAGAAAATGAAAATTAAAAGAATCAATCTCTCTAATTTTAAAAATTATTACAATTAACGGCCGAAAAACAAATGATTTATATAAAATAGATTTTGACCCAAAAAAAATTTCAAACTTCAAAATGTCATATAAGATTTTATGAAAATTAAAAATATGAATAAAATATTTTGTAAATATTTATCTATTTTCGAGTGTGTGTGTATTTAAATAATAAAAATTAATACTAAAATTTTATAGTGCTATACTTTCGATCTGAAATTAAATAATTTTTTTATTAATATATATATATATAATGAATATATTTATGTATAAATATGTGTGTATTATATAAAAAAAGTTATTTTGTCGTTATTGTTATACATAGATATTTGGTTCATAATTTGAAAAAAAAATAATTAAAATATATTATGTGTGTGTGTATTATTTTAATGCATATTATAATAACATGCATATATATATTTTATATATTCATATAGATAAATATAAATATATTTTTTAATATTTTCTTATACATAAAATTATTTATACAAAATTAACATATACTTACACACACAGATATGTATGTATATATGTATGTATGTGTATGTATATATATGTGTGTGTGTGTGCGCGCGCGCGTGTGTATATATGTGTGTGTGTATGTGTGTGTAGATATATATATATATATATATATATATATATATGTGTGTGTGTGTGTGTGTGTGTGTGTGTGTATACATATTTCTATATGTGTGTGTAGATATATATATATGTGTGTGTGTGTGTGTGTGTATACATATTTCTATATGTGTGTGTGTATATATATATATATATACATACAACATGCAATCCATATCGGATGAGATAACATTCCTGTTGCGATGTAAATCCTACATCTATATACGAGCATGTTATACCTTGCATGGGCTATCATATTACACATTCACACACATACATATCCGTATATAACACATATGGGTATATTTATATGTATTAATATATAAATTAAATAAAACCGTATAATTTATAAATTTAAATAAAATAAGAGATTTTATTTAAATAAAAATTAAAAATGTCTTACCACTTTTTTGCCCAGTTGACTAGCGAAATGAACCAAGTTTTTTTACTTACCACTTTTTTGGTTCAGATGTTAAGTCTTATGTTTTGCACCTTAAAGTGACCGGAAATATATCATAATTCTGTGTTCACATCTCATCCCATTGAGTATATTTCCAAGATAATCAAAATGTACAAATAATCTAGTTGTCGTTATTCATTTGATTTACAGGAGAGTGCTTGTGTCATATCTAAATTGATACCCAAACAAATTTAAGAAAATGTTGATGAAAGAGCGTAGAGCTCGTATTAAATTAGTGTCAGTATGAAATACCAAAAATGCCTCTATACAGATATTATTAAAATTTAACATTACTTAAAAATAGGATCTGACTATTAAGTTTTTAAAAAAAATTCAAAATTTCATCTACAAATATTTAACAAGTCTTAATATTACTTAAAATAGGATTTAACAAATAAACTACTTTACAAATTTGTTTTTTATTAATTAAAAATATAAATAAAAATTTAAACTAATAAAAAAAATTAGATATTGCAACTTAAAAACAAAAATTCAAATTAACTACGTTTGATTTAACACAAAAATATGACTAAATATTAGTGGAAATCATTTTTTTTAACGTATTAAACAATACAATTTGCAGAAAAACAATTCAGATGTTTTATCATGCGCGAAACGTGTGCTGTAACGCTCGTATATATAAATATTACGGAGAGAGATTCATTATTCTACAAGCGGGACATAGAAAGGGGGAAATGCGTAGAGTTGAAGTGATGGGAAGGATGCCAGTGAATTCTTGCACCATGGCGCACTAGTTGGGCTTGGACCTGTCTGTAGCTAACACAATGTTGGTTGCATGTCTGGAAGCACGTGACTTTACGAGTTATGATTGAAATATTATGTAAAAATTTGTGTCATTTGATGTTTAAAACGGGTTGAAAATTTGATTATATTAAATAGATGGTGCGGTGGTTGTAAATGACTGTTAGTGATTTAATTATTTTTATATACACAAACACGTAAGATGGGGAAGCTATTATATATCGTTGTTCTAAATGTGTGAAGATATATCACTAATAGCGTTTTTAAACATGAAAACAAACATCATAGGCGCCACAATCCATCATTTATTTGAACCTCGCGTTTTGGATGTAAATGAAGCATTTTGGGTTTGATCAAATATTTTTATAATTTGTATTCAGCAATGTAAGTAATATTCTGCATACTGCATGTTTAATTAAAATTTTAAAAAAATTCAATAAATATTTTTCCCTAAATTAAACAAACGACTGGTCGGCTTTTCCACTGCAGTCCGATTGTACCAGTTAATTTCACTGGATCAATATTTTACCCAGCTTAAATAAACGAATGTTTTGTTTCCTTCCAACTACTTCTCTCGCATCATCTTTTTACACTACTTTCAGATGTTTTTTTCCTGCTGCAATCAAATACATTGTCATAAACCAAATTTAATGCTGTAAGCATATGGTTTTGCATAAAACAAACGATCTCCACCATAGAAAAGTTCCATTGCATATGAAAACCAAAAAAGGTCTGTTAGGCTTTGAACGTGAATTGAGGTACAAGATTCATTAACTCAAGGCAGTTTCAATTCATTTATGAAACACAAGAGTCGTTGATTATCCAAAAAACAAAAAAGATAAAACCAAAATCACGGTTTTCATGTTGTATCGTGTTTGCTTATGTGCCACACACAACAACAAACTTAAACGTGTACTTCAGACGCACCAACAAGTACATATCAACTCCATGACAGGCCCAAAAAGTTGAGGCATTATTGTGTCGATATAACTTGAGAAAGGATCGATCTATTAATTGCATGCACGGAAATATCAAGCAGCAGCAAACAGAAGATACATCTACAGTAAAAGCCGACAGTATGATGAAAGAGGATAATCATCAAGAAACCTCCAAGAGATGCATCATGCATTTGCAGACAAGAAGCAAACATTTTTCATAATTGAATAATGATTTACAACTCCAGCACATAATTGCTGACTTGCAAGCAGTAGATTAACCAATAAATGCAAGGAACATCTTCGACCATCAACCGGTGATTTCAGAGGAAAAAGAAAAATCCAAAAAAAGAGAAAATGCACACACCATAGATACCACAATATTTCAATGAAAAGCAAATTACAAAGAGTAAAAAACATCCTATAAACATAGTACAGCAGCATATGCGAGCACACAGTCCTAATATTGTGTATATTTGACCCTTAATAGATCCAATATAAACAAAAAATATTACTAACACAGTTTTAAAAGCATCACCTTGGCCAAACTCAGAAGAACCAATTTGAGTTGTTCTGATTAAGCTCTCCCATACCACCATGCATATTGAAAGACGATCCAAATCTGAATTCTGCATTCATGTTACTTTGTTGAGCAGCAAACGCTGGGTCAATCGGACTCATAACTTCATTGAAAGCTAAAAACTGCTGCTGCATAGAACTGTTCATTTCCTCGAATATGTTACCTCCAATTCCAAGCACTTGACCAAGGCCATTCTTGCTTTCTTCCCCCACAAACTGAGCTTGACCCACAGTACCCGAACTCTGCTGCTCAACTATTTTCGTTGTATCTCTGCAACCGTTCATGCTATTATCGTACAGACTCATCAGTTCATCAATCGATCTCTGATCATCCAATGCATTTCCTACATTAGATGCATTTGACATATTTACCAAACTACCCATCTGAGGAACAGGTTTAGGCTGTGCAGCAAAAGGCATGGAAAAAACAGAAGGCTTGTTGTCCTCTTTAACCAAAAAAGTTGGCTGAGGATTTTTCTGATATTTGCACTGAAACTGATGGTTGTTCCTTTCACCTCTATCAAGAAACACTAACTGAGAACATTCGGAATTCGCACAGTTATAAACATGCTGACTGATTGCCACATCAGCTGCTGCTCTTTTCTTGATGAACTCGACATCATTCTCCTCCTTCAGCCTGAACTGCTGCTTCATTTCAGTAACATCGTCTTCGCACTTGCCATCATCCGCGCCTTCAACATCGTACTCGCTGCAGCTGCTGCTGAACACAGACCCAAGAGCTGGACCCATAGAGGAAGGTGGGCCTGCATCCGGGTGCAGTTCGTGTTCATGCTTCAAAACGGCAAGCCAGATGGCACTCTCCTTAGCAGTCATCTTGTCCTGAAGGCACTTGGACTGCCTCACAAGTCTTCGTATCTTCTCTATATCAGGAGACATGTGTTTGATCACAGCCGTTAAAACCGCCACCTTCCAGGCCTTCTTAAGGTCATGAGGCTTCTTGTAGGGCGGGGGCTTCTGGTCTTTAGGAAAGCCCAACTGGGCCCACCACTCCTCCCCTCCAGAGGGCCACCACGGCGGGGGTACCCCTTTCTCCAAAGGGAACCGCCTCTGGGGCGGGTTGCAATGCTGCATCAAGGAGGACAGTAGCGACCCTAGGGTGGTGTCCTGCAATTCCTGCAAAGAGTGAGGGCTTATCGGGCCGGATGTCAACTCGTCGGGCTGGCACTGGATCCCGTTATCGGACTTGTACTTGGCTATAGCAGCGGGCCCATTACGGTCAAAACGGACCTTCTCCTTCCACCAACCTCTGAGGTTATCGGATGCGCCGCTAACGGGTTTGCCCTTTTCGGGTATGATACCGTAAACGAACCCTTGTGCCTTGCATACTTCCATCATTTTAAGCATGTATTTTAGGATTCCATCCTGAGCTCTTGACATCTTCTTCCTTCGAGCTTGCTCTTGAGATTGACGCTGCTTTATAGCATCGATCTCAGTTGTTTTTGTTTGTTGATTCTGCTGTTGTTGTTGATGTTGCTGCTGCTGTTGTTCTTTGAGACGTTTTAATCTTAGGCGGTCACGCCACATACGTCTTTCAAGTTCTTCGACATCTAAGTCATCATCGCTGTCTTCTTCATCGGGAAGGGTATCGTCGTAATTTGAAGGGATTGGTTCAGATGATTCTACATGGATGGATGAGAAATCGGGAATGAAGGTGGTGGCTTTGTCGTAGCAGTTAGGATCAAAATGAAGATAACTGAAGTTTGGAGGGTAGTTCAAGCTTTCCATTGCTAAACCAGCCATTGATTTCGAGTATTTGAGATTAGTAATTTGATGTTGTTTTGAATGATTTGTGCCTGCAATCTGAAAGGTGAAGAGAAGATTAGTGGTGTGGTCGACAAATTTAAAGTGATGTTTATACTGCGAGAACAGCTTTAATTTGAAACAATTAAACACGTGAAAAAGATTATTATTATTATTATTAATTTCCATTTCAAATGAGTTCAGACGGAAATTAATGCTATTAAATGAATTAAATACTTGCATATTTAATAGATGGAAGTTAATTCAGCGTACGTTTCTCCAAATGAAATTCAAAGTGATGTTTGTACCGTGAGAACAGCTTTAATTTCAAAGAAATAAATATGCGTAAAAAATTATTATTAATAATTTCCATTCAAATGAGTTCAAAAGGAAATTAATTCTATTAAATGAATTAAATACTAGCATGTTTAACAGATCCAATTTAATTCAGCGGTACTTTAAGTCTGGAGGGAAATTTAACTCAAACGTGTTTGACAGATTGCAAATTCAATTCAAGAGGGAGGGAAATAAATAAATCATTAGTGATATATTAATAGCTTGATTCTACAAAAAAGAAAAAAAGGTGCATCATTATCAACAAACCTGAGTATTTTTATTCTTCGGATATACTACAAAACAGAAGGTTGGTTGAGCTGATTTTGTTCAACTCTATTAGTCTTCAGAATTAGTAAATAAAACACCAGGAAAAGTGGAATAGTTCATAAGTTGCTAAATTTTCATTATATACTTGATTAATGTCGCAGCAATTAAAATTTCTATTCAGAAAATGTAGCTATAGCCATCTGTTTCAACAATTCAATTTGACAAGAATAAAAACTTGAAACTTGATATATTTTCAAGTAATTGATTGAATATAAACCGGTTTATTGCTTTCCAACTAAATTTGATTAGCTTTCCAAGGAAACTATCGAAACATTTTCATTCTAATAACCACTAAAAAATAATTGAAATTTACAGCTTGAACCCATTTTTAAATGGAATTGCTGAACGAAAAATCTTTTGGGCTTAGGAAATTTAAAGGAAACAGCTAAAATAATATAAACTGATAAGGGGAAATCAACATGTAATCAAAGGAATATTAATTTCAAGGACATGTTTTTTTATACATTGAGTACCAAGGACAGCATATTGTAGTTGTTCTGATAAAAGATATAATGTAGAGTAATTAATCACAATTAAATATTAAGATCTGTTACATGCTTATGGAAGTTCTTAATGAAGCTAAAGGCACCATCTTTTACACTTCATAATACACCATATGGTATTAGGAAGTAGTTTCTACAATGCCCTTAGCATCGTTGGTGGTGGCGGTGCTAAGGGCGCCATATTTTACACTACCTAATACCACATGGTGGTATTAGAAAGTATAAAATATCCCTTATCACTGCAGTATATGCTAGTACAATAAAAACATACAATCATTCTTCTAGTAACAAACTTGCACAGTTGATGAGTGATTATATTTTCTGTTGCAACCAATGGTAACCGAAATGGCAACTAAAAGAATAACTATTAATTCGACCTAAATATATCTTTTTAATCCAACAACTATAACCCATATTCTATCTATCAAAAGGCAACCAAAGTGTTAAGACTCTAGGTGAAAAAATGTGAAGAGTGAGAAACTCTTGAAATGCCTGAATATATGTTAAGAATACCTATTCATTCTTAAGGATCATACACTCAGTCTATTGTTTTATATACACCTACCACAAGTACTCATTTCTGTCCTTATATATCTTATCTGTATCGAAATTTTGCAGTTTGTTTCCCAAACTCACTTTTCATATGATCTTTTGCTTCTTGTACCCATGTCACATACGATGAGTTGAGGGAGGAAAAAAAGAGATGCAACAAAAAAAATTATTATAATACGAGTGGTACTTTATCCAAACGAAGCACTCATTTTGATGTCTCGCGAGTTCGAACCCATAACTCCGAACTCAGCTCGACCTACAGCGTGGTAACACTTGCCATTTGAGCCAGTGGTCCTTGTCAAAAAAGATGCAACTTTGAAAAGACAATGAAGATGGGACAATAAATCCAAAATTCAAATTATTATTTTTCCACGTAATTATTTTAATAGAGTTATGTTTGTGTGTATTGTTGAAAGAAAAAATGGTTTGGATAAGTTAAATGAAAGCTAAGCGGAAAATGTTTAAAAGTTAAAAATCGTATAGGCGGAGAATATTAAATATGTACTTAATTTCCTGTGTAAAATTATCATTCTTCCAAAAGTACTCCTCCCACTTTATTTTTCAAAACCATCTTTTACTTTTCTCTCGGTTGAAAATTCATTTGTATCAATTTAATCTAAATACATAACATATATTGTTGCCTTCAAATAAAAATCAGTGTGTATCATTTTCAATTTAAGTACATAGAAAATATTGATATTAATTTTGTTGACCAAACACAAAAGAAATAAGATCTTGGTAAAGTATATAATTACATTTTTTTTTGAACACAATCAGACTACAAGATCATGAAAGCTCTCAACAGCAAAAAAAAAGCCTCGAATCTATAACAGTAGGAAATATATCAATATCCATATCACATCGGTTTTTGAAGATTTAAATGAATACTAAAATGAAGATTGAGATGCCCACAAAGGTAGTGCAGTTGGTTAGGTCATGCGGCGCTTATATGTAAGGCCGAGGGTTCGATCCTTACCAATTACATATCATTGTGGGAATAGAACCAAGTTCGAGAAAAAAGTATGCTTAACCGTTCTTCATGTTCCAAAACCGTTCTTCATGTTCCAAAAAAATGTATGCTTAACAATTCTTCCTTGGATAAAATTACCAAATTAAAATTAACTGCATCTCATCCCTTGGCACTTATATGTGAGGTCGAGGGTTCGATCCTTACCAATTACATATCATTGTGGGAATAGAACCAAGTTCGAGAAAAAAGTACGCTTAACAGTTCTTCAAGTTCCAAAAAAATGTATGCTTAACAATTCTTCCTTAGATAAAATTACCAAATTAAAATTAACTGCATCTCTTCCCTTGACTAAATCATTTCTGCCTTTAACAAATCTCCAAAATACGGAAAAATTCTTTATCCAGATATAAGTTTTTCAATGAACACATTTAGCATCATCTTAATTTTAATATTTCAATGGCATCCGTGAGAACCACAATATTATTCATTTTTGTGATTTTCATCCAGTGGACGTAGCTAAAACGGAAATTTTGTTTCCCAGAAGGATTGATATACATGTCAATTGTAGCGTTGAATTTATGTAGCAAAAGCCGATAAGATGTTACAGTTTCCCTTAACCAACCCCTTGCTAAATAGTTATAATAGAGGTTTTCTCAAAACGGACTTTAAATACAGATAGACATAGATCAGAACAAGTTAAGACACCTAAACGAACAATAATGTTTTGAAACTTAATGACAAAAATACAAATTGACAATTCATAACAACAACCTAGGATAATGATAGAAAAGGTTGCAAATAATTGGATCTGGTCATTAATTAAAACACCAAGATAAAATATTATGAAAAAGCAAATGACAAACAAATTTCTAAAGTGGAATATTGTAAAACGAGCATGAAGATCTAAACTTAACTATTTTGAATTGAATCCAGTCAAAATCAGTTCATTTTGGGGAAATCGAGCAGGTAAGTAATCATAGAGCAACGAGCAAAAACCAAACTGAAAATTTTGACAATCTCATGAATCTAAAAAAATAAAAAAAGTGCTAAAAAGAAGTCGTAAATAAAAAAAAAGGAAGCTTACTTTTCATTTGATTGTTCTTCCTCTCGCCATTAATCGCAAGAAAAAGGTAGAAGAAAAGAGAAATCGATGAGAGAGAAAATTGGGGAAAGTCTAGTAAAAAGATGAGATATGAGATATATAAATACAGAAAGGGACCTTTTTATATGAACCTACACTAAAAGTAAATAATGTATGGTAAACATTTTTGGAAGATATATAGCGAGAGGGCTATAGGCTTGTAGTAATAGTACACTTTATACTATCATTAGGCAGGGGCATATTCATTTGTTTTTATATTTATTTGAAATTGATAAGCATTGTCGTGATATAATTAATTTTGTTGGTTTTTGCCACGTGTGTCTAGTGTATATTTTATTAAAGTGGGCAACAATAATTTCATTAAAATACAAATAAATAAATAGAATTACACACGTTCTGTAATATCCCCTATCTAGAGGTTCAAAGCTAAACGCTACAGATGTTGCAGTCATCTATAGTATTAACTTAAGGCGATTAAATATGGCTATGTTAATAGCATCGATAATATCAAAAACATTTGAATATAAAACAAAATCACGGATTTCAAAAACATCTTTTCACATTACATTTCCAAAACACACGTTTCACATTTAAATTACATAATCTCATAATCGTTTCCCAGGTTCGGATAAAATATAACTATTACATAAATACGCCAAGAGCGACATATGATGATGCCCCCTTGGTTGACTAGAGTACAATATAGACATAATTGTCTTAAATACAACACAGCAGAATAAAACAAAATAAAACAACAACTCCTAAATAGCTATCCGTCAGCCACCTGCTCATCTCCGGAAGCTTTATTTGTCAGCCTACTAAAACTTGTAAAAACTCAACCTTGAGCCTACTCAAATCAATTTTGAGCACCCGAGAGTTTAAGGGGAAAAAGATAAACTTCGAGTCAGACATAAAGCCTAGTGAGAATAATATTATACATCTCGGATATATGATATTAAGTGAGACCACGCCGCTTAGCGGAACGGATTTTTCTCACTAATATCCTTTTAAAACATATCTTTTGCAAACCATAATCCTACAACCAAAACTGGTTAAAACTGTAAAGCGTTATTATGTAAGCATACATATTAGGTAACAAATGAACTATCTGTCCGAACACTATAGTTTTGTTTTGCTAACTACTAACATTTTCCGGACTCGGGCCTACCAGACAATATAACAAAATAATCTAACATCTATCAGACACACCTTTTCTGGACGGTTTGTCCTTAACTATCTGTTAAATACTTCTCTTCTGGACGGTCTGTCCCTAACTTAATATCTCCCAGGGTCACCTGATCCTAATGGTTTTGCAGGCTCACTAATAAACTATCTGTATACAACATATATTCTCTTCTGTGTGTAACCATAATTTTAGTCTTACTTTGACAAAGCCCTACACACTGGAATTTTGGACTTAATTAGCCGGGGCTAGTAGCTAATGTATAGGGCGCGACCCTATACCACTCTCATCTGGTATACTAATATCTGAGTCATTTTACTTAGGGAAACCTTCCTAAAATTTTCCTTGAAAACCTTTTCAAACTGATTTAAAACCTTTAAATCTAACTCACACAAGGAAAATACATATACTCTATGTTTTACTCAAAATCACCTTGCCAAGTTATATATACTTTACCCAAATCTTAGTTTATGAAAACATATAGAACTTTGAAAGTACCCTTTTCGAATCTATTGAAAGTACCCCTTTCGAAACGAAGTAAAACCCTTTATTCAACCTAGGCCGAAAGGCCAAAAACCTTCCTTTCGAAATCATTTATAGAAACCTTTCGAAACCATTGAAAAACCTTCCTTTCGAAAGCTTTAAAACTTTAGACATCTTTCTTTTAAAACACTTTAAAACTGCCTTTCGAAAATACTGGAAAAACTTTTCCTCTTAGACCTTTCAAAACCATTGGAAAACCTTCCTTCAAAACTTTTCGAAATCATTGAGGAACCACCCCTTCGAAACCTTCATTTAAAACCCTTTCGAAATCAATAAAACAGTAAACCTTTTGAAAGCCTTTGAGTTCAATTAAAACATGTGGAAGCCTTTCGAAACCATTCAAAATTTACCCCTTCGAAACCTTTGAAAACCGTTTTGGCTGAAACCATTTAGATTATGCCTTCAAGTAAAGAAAAAGGATCTGAAACCTATTAAAATCGAAAGCATTCCTTTCAAAAGCTATTCCTAAGTAAAGAAGTGATGGTGTCGAAACCAAACTTCTGAAAGCATTGGAGAAGTGACCAAGTTTTTAAAACAAAGTATACCTTCCGAAACCATTGACTTCGAAAGATAAGAAAAGCGGCAGCCAGGGGTTTTGACTCCTTCAAAAGCATTACTTAAAACAAAAGAGCGCAACACATTCGAAACTATTTCTTTAAAACAATTTGACCTGGTCGAAAGCTAACCAAGTCGAAAGCAGAGCAGACACAACTTCATTTTAAAACAAAGACGTGCTTCAACCCTATCAGAACCATATGTTTTGACCTTGTACCTTCTGCCTTCATCCAATTTGCTACGTACAAGTATATTGATACCATGCGCATTGGTTTCAAAAGCAATGATGGCGAAACGTCTAGGTCGGAGCCCCTGGTGCCGAAAGTGGCGAAATAGGCTAAAAACAAGTAAATTTTGTCTTTAACTTAAAGGAGAAATACTTTTTGACTAACCTGCCATGTTTGTCAAATTTTCATTGATTGCTAAATTTCCTATTTTTAAAAGTGCTGCCAAGATTTCAGAAATAAAAATAATTTTATTTTATAAAATATCCCTTCTCCTTTTACAAATATATAAAAAAAATTAAGTCCCATGCCTCAAATAATTTTATATATTCATTAAAACACTTCTATGGCATCTTCAGTTCCGATGAACGGCTTCCCTCCAAGCTTAGCATAGTCTCTGCTCAAATTAGCATAATGGTTGACAACTAGAGCGTCCTGAACTCCTCCCGCAACATTTCCTCCAACCACTCCAGCAACAATTCCAACTTGCATCATGTTTATGAAAAACTGATACATAGCTCCCATATCCACTTGTGGGACTCTAGCACCAACATTCTCAGCTTGAGCCTGACCTTGGGTCCTCCTTGTATTGGGTTGGGCATTTCCATTGGTGGTGGTGTTATCCCCTCCTAGGTTAACTCTGCCCCTTTTAGCATCCATATCTGTATTCAAGCCTCGTGAGATACAAAAGAATAGCCTAAATAGAGATAGGAGAATAGTTATATAGCATGTACTTGTATATATCAAATATAAGTACGTTACTATAGCGTTATCTCATACCCCGATCTTACTCTAATTCCTAAGGATTATGTTTTCAAAAATTCATTTTAGTTAAAGTATTTCATAAACCTATGCTCTGATATCAAGTTGTAACATCTCCTATCTAGAGGCCCAAAGCAAAATGCTACAGATGCTACAATCATCCATAGTATTAACTTCCGGTGACTAAATATGGCTATGTTAATGACATCCATAATATCAGAAGCATTTGAATATGAAACAAAATCACAGATTTCAAAAACATCTTTTCACATTACATTTCCAAAACACATGTTTCACATTCAAATTACATAATCCCATAATCGTTTCCCAGGTTCAGATAAAATAACACTATTACATAAGTACGCCAAGAGCGACATATGATGATGCCCCCTTGGTTGACCAAAATTAGGAGAAGGGAAGGAAATGGTTTTATTTTGGTTTGATTTAGAAAAGGAGGCCATTACTTTGTATTTTCAGAAGTTTATTACGGAGAAAATGAAGTGAGAAGATGGATGAATTCGAAATATTGTGGTTATATAACCACTAAACTGATTTTAGAGGGAAAATCAAAATTTCAAATCTGATCGTTGTATGTCGACATGGGGGGTAGGGGCATGTGGACATCCCTTTGAAAATTTTGACAATTTTGTTTTTCTCTATTTATTTAAATATATATGTTACTATATCTATATTCTATATCTCAGTTATAGAACAAATACCTAGTTTCTTCTTAATTTAGTAAAGGTTGATTGATTCAAGGGTTTGGTCAGAATATCAGCTATTTGACTCTCAGTGTTGATAAATTCAAGAGAAATAATCCCTTTACTTATATTATCTCTGGGAAAATGATGTCTGATGTCAATATGTTTGGTTCTAGCATGATGAGTATGATTTTTGGATAAATTTATTGCACTTGTATTATCATAATAAATTGGTGAATTTGAAATATTTAATCCAAAATCCTTTAGGGTCTGTTGCATATAGATAACTTGAGAACAAGCCAAAGCAGCAGAGATATATTCTGCTTCAGTTGTTGATAGTGAGACAGTATTTTTCTTTTTACTAAACCAGGAAACCATAGAATGTCCTAAAAAGTGACAAATTCCACTTGTACTTTTTCGATCTGATTTACAATCAGCATAGTCAGCATCACAATATGAGATTAAATCAAATGAGTCATTTTAGGGTAAAATTGGCCATAGTCTAAAGTGTGTTTAACATATCTTAGGATATGTTTAACAGCTTTTAAATGGGTCTTTGGGTTGAGATTGATATCTTGCAGAGAGACAGACACTATGCATGATATCAGGCCTACTCGCAGTTATATAGAGTAGCGATCCAATCATTCCCCTATATAGTTTCTGATCAATATCTTTTGACATGACTTCTTTATTCAAGGCTTCATTGGTTGCCATAGGAGTGACTTTTCCACTCGTAGTGGTCATACCAAACTTACTAACTAGATCCCTAGCATACTTTTCTTGACTAATGAAAATACCACTATCTAATTGTTTTATTTCCAATCCTAAAAAGAAAGTAAGTTCACCCATATGACTCATCTCAAACTCTTTTGTCATTATTTCCGAAAACTCTTTGTTCATTTCATTGTTCGTTGATCCAAAAATGATATCATCTACATAAATCTGTGCTAATTGGATATCATTTTTGTTTCTTTTAATAAAAAGAGTATTATCTACTCTACCAATATCAAAATTTGATTGTAATAGGTAAGATCTTAGTCTGTCATACCAGGCTCTAGGAGCTTGTTTTAGACTATATAAAGCTTTCTTTAATTTGTAAACATGATTTGAAAACTTTTCTTCTTCAAAAAGCGGAGGTTGTTCAACATAAACATCCTCTTTAACAAATCCATTTAAAAAGGCACTTTTGAAATCCATTTGAAATAATTTGAAATTGTTGTGGTTTGCGAAAGCAAGTAGAATTCTAATGGCTTCTAACCTTGCTACGGGTGCAAAGGTTTCATCAAAAGTCTATTCCTTCTTCTTGAAAATAACCTTACACGACTAACCGAGCTTTATTTCTAACGCCCTCACCTTGTTCATTCATTTTATTTTTATAAACCCATTTAGTTTCTATTATAGTTTTATCCTCAGGTCTAGGAACAAGTTCCATACATCATTTTTGGTGAATTGATTCAGTTCTTCTTGCATAGCGTGAATCCATGAATCATCAGATGATGCTTCCTTTGGATTTTTGGGTTCAATAGTTGATATAAAAGCTACATTACTCATCTTGTTTAGTTGATTTCTAGTTCTAACAACAGATTCAATACTTCATAGTATATTTTCTATATGATGATCTTTTAAAAGCTTGATCCTTTTGTTAGGATGAACAGTTTCACAATTTGTTTTATTTGATTCATTATTTAAAGTAACAAAATCATCTTCATCATTTATTTAAACAAAATCTTTGAAATTTTCATCAAAAGATACATGCATTGTTTCTTCAATGGTGTTAGTTTTTAAATTGAAAACTCTGTATGCTTTACTTCTATTAGAATATCCGATAAAGATTCCTTTGTTGGATTTAGGATCAAATTTATCCAAATTGTCCTTTGTATTTAGAATAAAGCATTTACTTCCAAAAACTTTAAAATAAGATGCCTTTGGTTTCTTATTGAAAAGAAGTTCATATTGTTTTTTATTGGTTAGAGGTCTAATTAAAATCCTATTCAAAATGTAACAAGCTGTAGCGACTGCTTTAGCTCAAAAATTTCTTAGTAAATTACTATCTGAAAGCATAGTTCTTGCACACTCTTGATTCGTCCTATTTTTACGCTCTACCACTCCGTTTTGTTGTGGAGTTCTTGGAAAAGAAAAATTATGAGTTATTCCTTTTTGATTACAGAAATTCTCAAAATTTTCATTTTCAAATTCTTCACTGTGATCACTACGAATAGTTTTGATTTTTAAAGAAAGTTGATTTTGAATTCTTTTTGCAAAAGCTTTAAATAAATCAAAAGCATCACTTTTATGTTTCAGAAAAATTGTCCATGAAAATCTAGAATAATCATCTACAATTACAAAAACATATTTACTATGATTTATTGACTGAATTTGAGATGGATCAAACAGATCTAAATGAATTAACTCAAGAGGTTTTGAAGTTGAAATCATTATATCTTTCAATTTGAATAAACTCTTCCTAAGTTTTCCTAACTGACAAGCATCACATATACTATCTACTTTAAAATCCATTTTAGGAAGACCTCTTACTAGATCAAGTTTTGAAATTCTAGATAAGAGTTTGAAATTCAAATGTCCAAATCTTTTATGCCAAATCGAAGGGTTACTTGTATTAGCCAAAAGACATAGGTTATCATTTGAGATTTTCATACTGAGAATATAAATATTTTTCTTCCTAATTCCTTCAAAAATAATATTTGATTTATTATCTTCGATGTGACACTTAACCTTTTCAAATTTAATTTTGTAGCCCTTGTTACATAGTTGACTTATGCTAAGTAAGTTGTGTTTTAGATTCCTAACTAACAGAACATCAGAAATAGTAGGAGTTTTAGAGTTATTGACATTGCCGATGCCAATCACATATCCTTTTGAATTGTCTTCTAAGTTGACCATTCCTCACCTTCATAAATTATGTCATTCAGTATCTCCGGATTACCAGTCATGTGTCTTGAAAATCCACTATCAAGTATCCATTTGTTTTTCTTGATTTTCATTATTTGTCCATTGAGTGTTAATTCTTCAAAAGCCATATAACATATCTGTTCCTGCACAACACACCAATTCGGTAGATAACTTGATTTTCTATAATAACAATATGTAGACTTATAAGACAATAATGATTTGGACAGTTTTGAACTAGTGCTAATAGAATCTCCAAAAATTGCCATTTTAAACTTTTTCAAAATTCAGATTATGATAACTTTGAAAACCAATGCTCTGATACCAAATGTAGGAAATGCGGATTACGGATCTTAAGGCAGAATTAACACTAGAGGGGGGGTGAATAGTGTTTAATTAATTTTATGAATCCTTTTGAAATCTTTTCAAATTAAACCCAAACAGATGCAATTCACAAACACAGAGACAATCACAGAACCACAGATGCAAATAGTAAAGAAAAGCAGTAAAGGAAAGAACACACTGGAATTTTATACTGGTTCGGAGTTACCCTACATTCAGTCCCACACAATTTCTTGTGCAGATTTCTTTTCAAATATAATGTCGATATTACGATGTTGATTTCAAGGCCACGAGATACACCCTCCTGTCTTTGAGTCCAGGGCAAACTCTCTTGATTTAACTAGGCTACAAGATCACTATAACGACCCCGGATTTTAATTAAATTTAAATTAATAATTAATTGAATTTTTGAATTAAAATTGTAAATTGAAGCGAGTTTCACCGAACTCAAATGAAATAGATGTTAAATCATTTGAATTTAAATTGTATATATGTGAATATATATATATATATAGGGTTATATATGAGTAAATTTGAGTTTATATATATATATACACACACACATATTTGATTTGAATTTAAATCTTAAATAAATGGTTTAAATATTAAATATAAAAATTATAGACTTTGACATAAGAAAGAAAATAAATAAATGATTTAAATTTAGAATTGATGGTTAATATATAAAATAAATACAAGACAATAAATAAAAGTAATAATAAATATTTGAGCTAGAAATAAAAATAGAAATAGAAATAAATAAATAAAAACAAGTCAAAAAGGAAATGTGAATCTCTTGGACCTTGCAAATGAAGACAACATGATATATTTAAGTTGAACCAAAAAAAGATATAAGTATGTAGACAAAGTATAAGCAAGTGAAATGGCTTGCAAAGGAAGAAAAAGCAAAAGAAATGAAAAATCATTTGTACATACCGTATAAAAAAATTGGATAAGTATGATATATATTCAAGATTGTACAAACCTAATTAATGCAAATATCCATCAGCCCCCAAAGCAAAGAAATATCCGTGCTAAAAAAATGTACAAACCAATATTATATCACCCTGTACAAATTTTTATCTCCTGTAAACTTCATTTCACTTGAACAACAAATTCATTTCAGTTGCCTCCATTAAAACTGAGAAAAAAACCAAAGTAATATCAATTTATAATCAAACAAACATCTCAAACTAAAACATCAAAACCTGAGATTAAGAGAGCCTGGGATCTTCAGCTATCAAGTTCAAAACCAGATTTCAACTTCAACTTAAAAGACTACAACTTCACTTTGAACTTGAAGACTTCTGGAATTTAAAATGTTTAAGGTGAGTAACATATAGCTATTTAAACTTGAAGCTATGTTGCCATTGGTCTGTTTGTATATACATGTGCCAGTGCTCCTTCTTCTCTGTTTAGTTCCAGAGCACCAAACAACAAAGCAATTTCATTTCTTTTTTTTCTAATCAATATTAGGCTTGGGTTTCAATACAAAATAATTGTGTTCGAGTATGAGTTATCATCTAAAAATAGTTTCATGAAATAAAAATGCATATTGGATGAAAAATCAAATTTTTACAGTGAAAACTTTGTTTTCTGGAAATTTCGAGTTTCATAAAACATTTATTCAAGAACATGAATCGAATCCCTGAACCAAACTATGATTTTTAAAACTAAAATGATGTTTTTTAGTTGCGTGGTTTAAGAGCAGTTCGATGATGAACGAAAGTTGGTTTTTGGGCAAGTTTAGGTGATCGGAGGCAATATCATGGTCGGAGTTCCTCGTGAAGGTGAAGGAGCCTACAGTGGGGTTGGAAAAAATGGCTGGAGTTGTTCTAGTTCAACGAGGTGACGACGGCGAACGATTTGTGTCTGTAAACCTAGTTTTACCAAGGCTAAGAAATTTGATTCGTTCGACGTCCACGGTAGATCGAGTGCTGCGTGCTTTTGGGAGATGGTGGAGGAGATGTCGACGAGGTCATGGCTGGAGTTTCTTGTTGTCTGGTGGTCAGAGCTTCGTGGTCGAGGCGAAGACAGGTTTGGTGATGAGGCCAATTCGAGTTCCAGGTATCGAGATTGGTACTCGATTTTGTTTTCGAGATGATGAAGGAGTTTTGGTGGTTAGGGAGTGACTCGTAGGTGATCGTCGACGTGCTCGACGAGTGGTGTCGCCTGGAGTTGGTCGGCGACAACATGCACGTGCACCATGCATTTGTCTGGAAGCCTGGAACAACTGGGTGGTTTGGGATGAAGCAGGGAAAAGACTCGAAGCTTTACTCGAGATTTAGGGGGTAGGACTCGAAGCAAAACTGTTAAGTCTTGGGTTAAATGTTTGCTTCAGGTTTACAAACCTGTTTTGTTTTTAAAACTTAAAATTTAATTTTAAATTATAAAGCAAAGTTTAAACTAAGTTTTAAATCAAAAGTTTAAATATAAATTCAAGTGCAGTTTTGAAAATGGAATGAAAAGCTTTGGAAAAGGTTGTCAAAGTTTAGTCAATTGTTAATGATGATTTACTTTATCTAACAAGGATTGAAAGGTGTAATTAAGTAATTAAACGAGAGTAATTACTTTGTGTAATTAAATTAAAGTTAATACTTTGGGTAATTACCTTTAAGGATTGATTAATGAAAGTGATTAGGGGTAATCACTTATTGTAATAAATTAAGAAAATTAATTTAATTAATTTATTGATTTATTAATAAAGGTTAATTAATTAAAGAAAAATTAAAAATAATTAATGGTTATTCATTTAATAATTAGAGATTAATTAATGGGTAATTAAAGATTAATTAACTTGTAATTAAAAATGATTAATCTAAGATAAATTACTTAGGAGAAGTAATTAAAGATTTGTTAATAGTTAATGAAGATCATTAATTTGAGATTAATGTGATTAAGTTCAATAATTAATTATATTAATCAGTTAAAGGTAATCATTTGTGAAATTACTTAAGTTTAAATTAATTTAGAATAATCATTTGACGATTTGGAAAGTAAAATTACTTAGTGAAGTAATTAAGAGTAATTAATGGATGTAATTAATTGAATGATGATTAGTAACTTGAGTGTAATTATTTGTTAGTAATCGAAGGATTAATTAATGAATGCGATTAATTGAGATTTATTTAGTAATTAATGGTAAATTGGTTCATAAATTAAGATTGATTAGTTAATAGTAAAGGTTAACTAACAAATGATGAAAGGGAAATTATTTCAAATAATTTGTAATTAACTTATGATAATTAACCCGGATTAAGAATTGATACATCTGATAAAAATTAATCAGTTGATTAATAAAATTTACTGGTGAATGTTGGATTTGACTGAATGATTGAATTGTTGATATTCCTTGATCTGTGATGCTGTGTGATATATTCTGATTTGTGTGTGATCTGTACTGTAGTTTATTTATCTGGGATGAATGTAATATATTATCTGTAATTTATATATCTGTGATCTGTGAATAAAAGATAAGCGTTATAGTTATACCGCTTATCAACTATATTTCTGTATTTTGATCTGTGATGATTTATTGATGTTGCACTACTGTGTGAAACCCCTGGACTACACCATACACACACAAATGTGGACTGCACGAGGAAATCGGTTAAGTCACAGATTTTTGACAATTGTAAAGATTGAATTCTTGAATCCAAAATAGTTTGGAATTAGAATTGAAAGCTTTGAAAATGAGTTTTTAAAATGAAAGTTATTTTTAAATAACTTAATGAATTTGAAATTCAAATAATTTGATTTAAATTTGAATTCAATGATTTTGGAACTATGGTCTAAAAGATTGTACAAATTATAAAAGGTGTTCATATGGGTTTTTAACCATTAAAAGGTGTGTTTTGGAAATCTAAATTTAAATCCAAGTTTTATACTTAGATGGCTTTAACCTATGTAATTATAAACAGTTTTTCCAAAACGAAAACTAGTTGTTTCAAGTAATAACAGCTTTCATAAAGGAAAGGGTTTCCAATTTGTATCGAGACATTTCAAGTTGAAATGAAATTGTAAATAGTTTGAGAAAACTATGAATTAACCTTTGTGACGATGATTAAATTGTGTTTTGAAAACGGGAAAAAAAGATTTTTGTGAAACTGGGTGAACTTAGTGAAACAAATCTTTTTGTTTAAAAGATTGAAAGGGAAATTGTTTGGAAATCTATGAATGAATCTGTGTGAAAGACTGGGTGAACTTTGTGAAATGAATCTTTTTGTTTAAAAAGATTAAAATGGTAATTTGTTTAAACCATTTGAAGAGAAGTTTTGGGTAATAAGTTGTGACATAACTGAAATCCCAATATCCATATGTTTTAAAATATTGCGCTCACTATTCGGTTTAGCCGGGAGAGGACTTTGTGTCATATAACCCATTCCGAATAGTGATACGTCGTATATGGATAGCATTTGAAGACCGGTGTTGAAGACCGGGTATTTGTGAAAACGAAAGGATAACCCGTCGATTGTCTCTGCACTGAGTCGCGCCGGTATAGAGATTTCCTAAGTGATAGGAAGTCAGATCGGGATCGTGAATACCCGGATTGCAAGGGCTTCTTTGGAAGTGCCTTCGGTTCTGTTCGAACCCGAAACAGACTTGTATGGTTGTATGTCTGACACTACACTTTGAGATATAAAGCTGATTTCATTCAAATACATTTCTGTTTGGTGGCGGAGAATTTATTCTCTTAGCTTAACACCCTTCTCTGAGACGTACGAGCTCAGAGGTTATGTAGTTGAAGGTTATCAGTGATATACCCCAATTTGGTAGTGTGGCATGCTGAGTGTTGTTGTGTGTCGCTGATCATTTGTTGATGATTTGTTGATCAAAGCATGGCTTTGTGAAAAAGCGTAGCTTTGTGGACGAGACCTCATCGGACCTCACAACCCGAAAATGGTCAAAATAGGAAAGATGCGGCAAGGTTATGAGGGTCACTCCCTTTAGGGTATGTCATTTCCTTCTGGAAAAAGGTGATATTATGGTATGGAGCCCAGATATTTACCTGTGTGGTTGCTCCAATCTCATTTACTGTGTGATTGTTGCTGTGTGATCGAGGCCTCGGATAAAGGTCGCAAACGACCGGGGGGTGGCATACTCGAGTAGTAGTTACCTAGTTACAGAGGTAACCCGACCTTGTGTTGGCAGAGATCCGGGTAGGTTCTCGGGACGTCCCTCCAGAGGCGTTCCCATGTGGCATAGGAAGTTCCTTAGCCTGACCATTTGTTGGAAAATCCAAAGAAACAATACGAACCTTGTACGGTTTTAGTTGTATAACCTGCTATGGAATGTGGCGGTAACCTGCTATTGAACATAGTAGCTATAGTAGGCATACAATAATGGTTGTATGTTGGCTAAGATTAATATTATACTTTCGAAATGATTTTCTACACTATGCACTAATAGTAATAATATCGAATGATTTTGCGTAGTAAGCATTTTTAACTATCATAAGAAGAAATCTCCTCCAATTCTGTGTTTGCATTGTGTGTGTGGCGGGAGGTCTTATGGTAGTTTCATTTTCCAAAAAGCATTGCGGATTTCAATGTTTAAAATTCCTTTGTTGTTTGTTTAAAGATAAACTGTTTTTGTTACTCACACCAGTCCCATGACCGACTCGGAGTTTATTGTTCCTTTCCTAAACTCTGGGTGCCCACAATTTTCCACACGGGCAGTCTAGAGTTGGGGTTTTCAGATAGTCAGGTTTAGTAGACTAGTTGGAGCTAGTTCAGGTTTTTGGAGATCAGGACTACGTTGCTTATCTTGGTGCAACGTGATGGTGGTTCGAGCTTGATGTTGGAGTTGTTGGACTCATTCTCTTTTTCAGATCATTGGAGTTATCAGTTATGTTGTTTCCGCTGTAACATTATTATTTGTCTCTGATATTCTTGTATCATATAGATAGCATTGTTGTATATCATTCTGGATATTGTATTCATTGGAGTTGTATATGATATCATTCATTTCTTTATTCCGCTGTGTTGTTATACTTATTGTGTTATAAGCTCTGATGATCCAGATTCGGCGTTTGAATTTGCGGCATTTTGAGTACAAGTGAAGTACGGGTGCCGATTTTCGAAGGCCAAGTTCAGGATGGTTACATTTGGTATCAGAGCTAAGGTTAAACTTTAGCTATGGAGTATAACACTTTAAGTAGCTCATTAGAGATAGGGTGAAGTATACCCTAGAATGAGTATCCCTAAGATATCTGTCCGTATGCCTCAGTAAATTCTCTTGCTATCCACTGATAGTAAGTATGAGTGCAAGAAGAGGATGAGATAGGGGACAAGGGAATACGACTATAAATGGTCAATACCTTGTAACAACAAGGAAATAATCTTTTCTCTATCAATCTCTTTTGTTCAGCATCTTTTCTCAATTCTTTGATAGTTCCTGGTAGATCCAGAAAGAAGATTTGATATATTTGCATGGGACATAAACTCCAAATAAGTCGGTCAAAAAAAATTGTTTGTTTGGATGAATTGGTTGCTTTGGTTGCTATGGTTGAAAGGTATACTTTAGTTTCTAAACTAAAATTTCGAAATTGTACCAAAAAATAGACAGATATATGAATACAATTTGGGTCCGGATATGTTCTACAAATGGTTAGTTATACCTTTGAACTAACCAATGCCACTACATATTTCGTAGATCTGGATAACCCAAGTATCTTGTGAAGTGTTAAAATAGATTCGTTCTTGTATCTATTATTGATATTCTGATTTGGTAAGCCAAATGTAGAATAGAAGCTCAGTTTGATTTGATGAAACATTTATCATCTATCTATGTGTCTCCCTGGCAAATTTCGAGGACGAAATTTTTTAAGTGGGGAAGTCTGTAACGACCCCGGATTTTAATTAAATTTAAATTGATAATTGATTGAATTTTGAATTAAAATTGTAAATTGAAGCGAGTTTCCCCGAACTCAAATGAAATAGATGTTAAATCATTTGAATTAAATTGTATATATGTAAATATATATATATAGGGGTATATATGAGTAAATTTGAGTTTATATATATATATATACATATTTGATTTGAATTTAAATCTTAAATAAATGGTTTAAATATTAAATATAAAAATTATAGACTTTGACACAAGAAAGAAAAAAATAAATGATTTAAATTTAGAATTGATGGTTAATATATAAAATAAATACAAGACAATAAATAAAAGTAATAATAAATATTTGAGCTAGAAATAAAAATAGAAATAGAAATAAATAAATAAATAAAAACAAGTCAAAAAGGAAATGTGAATCTCTTGGACCTTGCAAATGAAGACAACATGATATATTTAAGTTGAACAAAAAAAAGATATAAGTATGTAGACAAAGTATAAGCAAGTGAAATGGCTTGCAAAGGAAGACAAAGCAAAAGAAATGAAAAATCATTTGTACATACCGTATAAAAAAATTGGATAAGTATGATATATATTCAAGATTGTACAAGCCAAATTAATGCAAATATCCATCAGCCCCCAAAGCAAAGAAATATCCCTGCTAAAAAAATGTACAAACCAATATTATATCACCCTGTACAAATTTTTATCTCCTGTAAACTTCATTTCACTTGAATAACAAATTCGTTTCAGTTGCCTCCATTAAAACTGAGAAAAAAACCAAAGTAATATCACTTTATAATCAAATAAACATCTCGTACTAAAACATCAAAACCTGAGAATTAAGAAAGCCTGGGATCTTCAGCTATCAAGTTCAAAACCAGATTTCAACTTCAACTTAAAAGACTACAACTTCAACTTTCAACTTGAAGACTTATGGAATCTAAAAATCTTTAAAGTGAGTAACATATAGCTATTTAAACTTGAATCTATGTTGCCATTGCTTTGTTTGTATATACATGTGCCAGTGCTCCTTCTTCTCTGTTTAGTTCCAAAGCACCAAACAACAAAGCAATTTCAATTTCTTTTTTTTCTAATCAATATTAGGCTTGGGTTTCAACACAAAATTATTGTGTTCGAGTATGAGTTATCATCTAAAAATAGTTTCATGAAACAAAAATGCATATTGGATGAAAAATCAAATTTTTATAGTGAAAACTTTATTTTCTGGAAATTTCGAGTTTCATAAAACATTAATTCAAGAACATGAATCGAATCCCTGAACCAAACTATGATTTTTAAAACTAAAATGATGTTTTTTAGTTGCGTGGTTTAAGAGCAGTTCGATGATGAACGAAAGTTGGTTTTTGGGCAAGTTTAGGTGATCGGAGGCAATATCGTGGTCGGGGTTCCTCGTGAAGGTGAAGGAGCCTACAGTGGGGTTGGAAAAAATGGCTGGAGTTGTTCTAGTTCAACGAGGTGACGATGGCGAACGATTTGTGTTTGTAAACCTAGTTTTACCAAGGCTAAGAAATTTGATTCGTTCGACGTCCACGGTGGATCGAGTGTTGCGTGCTTTTGGGAGATGGTGGAGGAGATGTCGACGAGGTCATGGCTGGAGTTTCTTGTTGTCTGGTGGTCGGAGCTTCATGGTCGAGGCGAAGACAGGTTTGGTGATGAGGCCAATTCGAGTTCCAGGTATCGAGATTGGTACTCGATTTTGTTTTCGAGATGATGAAGGAGTTTTGGTGGTTGGGGAGTGACTCGTAGGTGATCGTCGACGTGCTCAACATCGTGGTGTCGCCTGGAGTTGGTCGGCGACAACGTGCACGTGCACCGTGCATTTGTTTGGAAGCCTAGAAGAACTGGGTGGTTTGGGATGAAGCAGGGAAAAGACTCGAAGCTTTACTCGAGATTTAGGGGGAAGGGCTCGAAGCAAAACTGTTAAGTCTCGGGTCAAATGTTTGCTTCAGGTTTACCAACATGTTTTGTTTTTAAAACTTAAAAATTTAATTTTAAATTATAAAGAAAAGTTTAAACTAAGTTTTAAATCAAAAGTTTAAATATAAATTCAAGTGCAGTTTTGAAAATGGAATGAAAAGCTTTGGAAAAGGTTGTCAAAGTTTAGTCAATTGTTAATGATGATTTACTTTATTTAACAAGGATTGAAAGGTGTAATTAAGTAATTAAACGAGAGTAATTACTTTTTATAATTAAAGTAAAGTTAATACTTTGGGTAATTACCTTTAATGATTGATTAATGAAAGTGATTAGGGGTAATCACTTATTGTAATAAATTAAGAAAATTAATTTAATTAATTTATTGATTTATTAATAAAGGTTAATTAATTAAAGAAAAATTAAAAATAATTAATGGTTATTCATTTAATAATTAGAGATTAATTAATAGGTAATTAAAGATTAATTAACTTGTAATTAAAAATGATTAATCTAAGATAAATTACTTAGGAGAAGTAATTAAAGATTTGTTAATAGTTAATGAAGATCATTAATTTGAGATTAATGTGATTAAGTTCAATAATTAATTATATTAATTAATTAGAGGTAATCGTTTGTGAAATTACTTAAGTTTAAATTAATTTAGAATAATCATTTGACGATTTGGAAAGTAAAATTACTTAGTGAAGTAATTAAGAGTAATTACTGGATGTAATTAATTGAATGATGATTAGTAACTTGAGTGTAATTATTTGTTAGTAATCGAAGGATTAATTAATGAATGCGATTAATTGAGATTTATTTAGTAATTAAAGGTAAGTTGGTTCATAAATTAAGATTGATTAGTTAATAGTAAAGGTTAACTAACAAATGATGAAAGGGAAATTATTTCAAATAATTTGTAATTAACTTATGATAATTAACCCGGATTAATAATTGATACATCTGATAATAATTAATCAGTTGATTAATAAAATTTACTGGTGAATGTTGGATTTGACTGAATGATTGAATTGTTGATATTCCTTGATCTGTGATGATGTGTGATATATTCTGATTTGTGTGTGATCTGTACTGTAGTTTATTTATCTGGGATGAATATAATATATTATCTGTAATTTATATATCTGTGATCTGTGAATAAAA
The DNA here is from genome assembly GCA_030737815.1 of Allium fistulosum. Lineage (NCBI taxonomy): Eukaryota > Viridiplantae > Streptophyta > Magnoliopsida > Asparagales > Amaryllidaceae > Allium > Allium fistulosum. The sequence goes on from CM060905.1 coordinate 555,736,198, forward strand.
GATAAGCGTTATAGTTATACCGCTTATCAACTATATTTCTGTATTTTGATCTGTGATGATTTATTGATGTTGCACTACTGTGTGAAACCCCTGGACTACACCATACACACACACAAATGTGGACTGCACGAGGAAATCGGTTAAGTCACAGATTTTTGACAATTGTAAAGATTGAATTCTTGAGTCCAAAATAGTTTTGGAGTTGGAATTGAAAGCTTTGAAAATGAGTTTTTAAAATGAAAGTTATTTTTAAATAACTTAATGAATTATAAATTCAAATAATTTGATTTAAATTTGAATTCAATATTTGAAATTGAATTCAATGATTTTGGAACTATGGTCTAAAAGATTGTACAAGTTATAAAAGGTGTTCATATGGGTTTTTAACCATTAAAAGGTGTGTTTTGGAAATCTAAATTTAAATCCAAGTTTTATACTCGGATGACTTTAACCTATGTAATTACAATCAGTTTTTCCAAAACGAAAACTTGTTGTTTCAAGTAATAACAGCTTTCATAAAGGAAAGGGTTTCCAATTTGTATCGAGACATTTCAAGTTGAAATGAAATTGTAAATAGTTTGAGAAAACTATGAATTAACCTTTGTGACGATGATTAAATTATGTTTTGAAAACGGGAAAAAAAGATTTTTGTGAAACTAGGTGAACTTAGTGAAACGAATCTTTTTGTTTAAAAGATTGAAAGGGAAATTGTTTGGAAATATGTGAATGAATCTGTGTGAAAGACTGGGTGAACTTTGTGAAATGAATCTTTTTGTTTAAAAAGATTAAAATGGTAATTTGTTTAAACCATTTGAAGAGAAGTTTTGGGTAATAAGTTATGACTTAACTGAAATCCCAATATCCATATGTTTTAAAATATTGCGCTCACTATTCAGTTTAGCCGGGAGAGGACTTTGTGTCATATAACCCATTCCGAATAGTGATACGTCGTATATGGATAGCATTTGAAGACTGGTGTTGAAGACCGGGTATTTGTGAAAACGAAAGGATAACCCGTCGATTGTCTCTACACTGAGTCGCGCCGGTATAGAGATTTCCTAAGTGATAGGAAGTCCGATCGGGATCGTGAATACCCGGATTGCAAGGGCTTCTTTGGAAGTGCCTTCGCTTCTGTTCGAACCCAGAACAGACTTGTATGGTTGCATGTCTGACACTACACTTTGAGATATAAAGATGATTTCTTTCAAATACATTTCTGTTTGGTGGCGAAGAATTTATTCTCTTAGCTTAACACCCTTCTCTGAGACGTACGAGCTCAGAGGTTATGTAGTTGAAGGTTATCAGTGATATACTCCCAATTTGGTAGTGTGGCATGCTAAGTGCTGCTGTGTGTCGCTGATCATTTGTTGATCAAAGCATGGCTTTGTGAAAAAGCGTAGCTTTGTGGACGAGACCTCATTGGACCTCACAACCCGGAAATGGTCGAAACAGGAAAGATGCGGCAAGGTTACGAGGGTCGCTCCCTTTAGGGTATGCCATTTCCTTCTGGAAAAAGGTGATATTATGGTATGGAGCCCAGATATTTACCTATGTGGTTGCTCCAATCTCATTTACTGTGTGATTGTTGCTGTGTGATCGAGGCCTCGGATACAGTTCGCAAACGACCGGGGGTGGCATACTCGAGTAGTAGTTACCTAGTTACAGAGGTAACCCGGCCTTGTGTTGGCAGAAATCCGGGTAGGTTCTCGGGACGTCCCTCTAGAGGCGTTCCCATGTGGCATAGGAAGTTCCTTAGCCTGACCATTTGTTGGAAAATCCAAAGAAACAATATGAACCTTGTACGGTTTTAGTTGTATAACCTGCTATGGAATGTGGCGGTAACCTGCTATTGAACATAGTAGCTATAGTAGGCATACAATAATGGTTGTATGTTGGCTAAGATTAATATTATACTTTCGAAATGATTTTCTACACTATGCAATAATAGTAATAATATCGAATGATTTTGCGTAGTAAGCATTTTTGACTATCATAAGAAGAAATCTCCTCCAATTCTGCGTTTGCATTGTGTGTGTGGCGTGAGGTCTTATGGTAGTTTCATTTTCCAAAAAGCATTGCGGATTTCAATGTTTAAAATTCCTTTGTTGTTTGTTTAAAGATAAACTGTTTTTGTTACTCACACCAGTCCCATGACTGACTCGGAGTTTATTGTTCCTTTCCTAAACTCTGGGTGCCCACAATTTTCCACACGAGCAGTCTAGAGTTGGGGTTTTCAAATAGTCAGGTTTAGTAGACTAGTTGGAGCTAGTTCAGTTTTTTGGAGATCAGGACTGACGTTGCTTATCTTGGTGCAACGTGATAGTGGTTCGAGCTTGATGTTGGAGTTGTTGGACTCATTCTCGTTTTCAGATCATTGGAGTTATCAGTTATGTTGTTTCCGCTGTAACATTATTATTTGTCTCTGATATTCTTGTATCATATTGATAGCATTGTTGTATATCATTCTGGATATTGTATTCATTGGAGTTGTATATGATATCATTCATTTCTTTATTCCGCTGTGTTGTTATACTTACTGTGTTATAAGCTCCGGTGAGCCAGATTCGGTGTTTGAATCTGCGGCATTTTGAGTACAAGTGAAGTACGGGTGCCGAGTTTCGAAGGCCGAGTTCAGGATCATTACAATCACCTAATTGATTTACGGGCTATAATCAAACCCAATTGATTTACGGGCCACAGTCACACCGTTTCCAATCACATTTTGATAGATGGAGACTCGATACACTTCAATCTTTCGATCTTTGATTACAAATGATCCTATAACTCCGAATAGCACTGAGATCTTTGAGAGAGAGTGGCAGAGAATCAAACTAGAGACGATCGAGTCTGATTCACTTAGGATTTCGGCAGAATTTTGTTAAAGCATTTGAAATATAAGTGAATATTTGAGTGGAGAAGAAGGAGTGAAAAAATGAAGAAAAACTAACTTAAAATTCATTGAAAACAACTGGTATATATAAGAGAATAATGGTCATGTCCATTCGTGAAAGGCTATGACGAATAGACACTTCTTTTGAAAATTCGATTTTTAAAATCTACGGCTACCATGTCGACATGGGGGGTATTGGGATGTCGACATGCTTATGTTATTTTTGAAAATTAATTTTGCTTTAAAATGATTTCTATTCTAAAACTTGTCAAAACAATTTCTAAACTTTGTAAACCATTTTGAATATAGTTTAAACTTATAAAAGAGTTTTAGAAAGTAATCTTAAAATATATAATCTATAATATGAAATTAATATTGAAAACTAAGTATAGACTTCTTTAAAATATATTTTTGAGATTTAAAGCTAAAATATTAAAATCAAGAGATAGTTAAAAAACAAGAAATGATTTTGAAGTTAATATGATTAAAAATAGTTTTTGAATTAAGGCTAAAATATTTAAACCGAGAGAGAGAGATGTCTTTTTAAAAGACAGTTTTGAAAAAATCGAAAAATAAGTCATTTTGAAAATTTCGTGGATTCCATTCCACTAGAGAAGGTCATGGGTTCCATCCCACTAAAGAGGTCGTGGGTTCCATCCCACAATTAAAGCGAGAAGGTGGATTACATTCCACAATTAAAATCCGAATAAAGATTTTAGTGTTATTACGAAGTTTTAACATAAATCTAGACTCTATTACTTATCTTGATATCTTGAACTCTTGAACTCTTGATAATCTTGATACTCATGAGTCTTCAGTCTTGATTTCTACAATCTTGAATTCGTCAGTCGTGAATCTCTATACTGTACAGTCTTCATTCTCAGCACCTGCATATATATATATATATGTAGACAAAGATATTAGTATATATATTTTATAACAAGTCCTAAGGTTGTTGTCATCAAAACCATCACCTCAGGAACTAACATTCGTTTCGTCTATTGTTGGCCGTAGCTTCGTCTAGCTCTAATCCTAATCACAACTAAGAGGTGGTCAGCCTCGCTAAAACAAACCAATCAATAATGTGCCACGGTCGTTGTGAAGCTCTCGTCCATATAATCTCCGAAACTGGTCTTGTGATTTTTAGTAGAGCGGATTGGTTGAAATTAATTTTTGAAGATGAAAATGAGGAGCCGGCCATTTGTTTGAAGCGAAGCAACAGAACAGTAAACAGGTTTGGGTTATGAGAGAGGAATGAGGGTTTAGATGATGATTATATTAATATTTATTTGAATTCTCAAATTAACGGTCGTGCGTTTTGAGCTCGCACGAACAAACGGTGCGCCCGATCGCCACAAAACTCGTCTACGTACATCACCTCATTTTTCTAGTCCCGATGGTATAAATTTCGCCGCTATTCGAGATAGTGCTCTAGGATGATAATTTCACACTTTCCAAGACCGTTTTGGCTATCCGATCATCTGATCTCAAAATATAGTGATCCATATACTTATTATAATTCACAACATCGATACGTACTCAACGAAGTGGTTTCGAGTCCTGATTCGATCGTATGCGAAAAATCATATTTTGGGACTGTCAGTTAATTAACTATTAAATATTTAAATAAATTATTTAAATATATTATTGTTAAAAAATACGTGGTCATTACACTACCCATTGCTTATACTGGGCTTCCATCTCCTTAAATATACCTTGATAGTGTAATTCCAACTTCCTTCTTTACTCATCCACCAATGAGGCATCCATACCCGTAGAAGGAATAGGAGCTGCACCCAATCTAGGCTCTTTTACCACCTCTCCACCTTCGGCACCCTCCTTCTCCTCATACTGATAGGCAACATGAAGAGACATGTTCTCTATAGTCTTTTTCAATCCTTTAATCTCCTCTCCATAGACAACTACATGGAGTGCTTCACTTTCCTTTAATGTTTGCCGCATTTCAGCCACCTTTGAATTTGCAGCCTCAAGTTCGTTTGACATTTTGGTATTAAATTGATGCTGGCGCTCTTGTACATCCTTGGCTTTTTTGAAATCAGAAAGAGCATTCCTTAAGTTGTGGCCTCGACAACAAATTTGGGTGTGCCTGGGTCGTCGTACCATAAATGATAGGGATCGAAGGTGCATCAGATTCTAAGACTTCAATAGATTCGGAGGGATTTTGAGACTTTACTCTTTTTAGAAACATTGAAAATAAGAAATTGTACTCTATGCCATTATTTATTTGTAGTAATAAAAAGAGGAAGAATAGGACAATTTTGCATGAACGTAAGGTTCATTAACATCCGAACCACGTAAATTCTCTAAGTTATTTTATTGCTTTTAGTACTTTACTTTACATTATCTATTTTCTGTGCAAAAGTTAGAATATATTTCTAAACGAATTAGACAGGACTTGTCATAAAATTTCGAATATTCTCCCTCCTAATTGTGTAAGCATTATTGTGGATAATTACTTCCATTAAAGCAAATCTTAACATTACTTATTTTTGCTGATTCGTAGTCACATAAACATTCGGTGTCGTGATTACTTCAAAAAATACTTGGGTGTTCCTAAGATGAAAAATCTCATTAACAATACATTCCATTAGAACTACAGATACCAGAAGAGATTTAGGGTAAGGCGAATATGGATTTATAATTCTAGAAATTTACCTTTTTCTTTCACAACGTTGATTTTCTTCTTCCCTTCTCCAATTTGTATACATATAATATAATATTTGATAATTAATAGAAATAGTGAAGAAGGAAATTGCAGAGCTTTGCAGCTTTTATCAGAAAACATGAGAAGAGAAGTGAATGGCTAGGCTTGTATTTATAGTTGCTCTAACCAATCGTACCCGTTAGATTAAAATATTTAAATCCAGACCGTATGACCATGGTCCAATCCCTAACAAACAATTTATAACATCCAAAAATATTAAAATTTTAATTTTTCTAAATCTGTACTCCTACGATGGAAAAGGAATTTAGATGGAAAATGTTACATTTCCACCATTCTTTCGGATATCTATTCCGTTGTCTCTTGGAACCTTCTCTTTTGCTCCTAAATTTTATCCAAATTTTTCTAAGTATAATTCGCCTAAGGTGGTTTATTTTTTAGATGTTAAGACGGAATTATTCTAAATGCAAGTTTTTGTTCACTATCTACAAGGTATGGAAATAGAAATTCCACAGCTAAACTGCCTTGTTATTCCCTATATTATGAATACTGTCACCCTAATGGGACAGTAAAATTCGTATTCACCGACATCAATCTTCCTTACGCTAAGCATGCGGCAATTTGAAAATCAAAAAATTAATCTTGCAAAATAGTTTGAAATTAAATGTTCAAAGGCATTCAAACAATTTTCAAAAGCATTTACACACAACTGTTCAAAAGCATTTGAACACAACCTTTCAGTGCCATTTTTAAAAAAAAAACATTTAAACACAATTTTTCAAAACATTTTCCTTTCCATCCTTGAAACAATTCAAGCCACATCTTAATGTAATCGGGACTCAACAATGAGTTATTGCATAAGATTGACCCCTAGCATTATGCAGTTAATCTTAGATTTTAGGAACCTTTTCTTTTCCTCCAAAACTGTAAACAACCTACTAGCATATTTATAAATATTTGCTTTTAAGGCATACGTTGGTGACTCATGATTTTGCAACAGCCCTTCCCTGTCCCCCATTTGCTAAAATTTATTTTTAAAAAAATTCTAAAGTTTTTTTTAGCCTAATTTATATTATAAACTTCCAGCCTTACCTATACTTTATCGCTAGTTAAGTGTTCTTATGAGATCTCCTTATTTACACAGTTTCTCAGTATATATGTATATATGTATATATATATATATATAACGGTCAAAGCTCATCCAGAAAATCAACATAGTAATAACATAAGAATATATCCCATATCATATCGTACGTTTTTCTAATATTCGAAGGCAGAAAACTAGCGATTACAACCCAAATTATCCTAAAGAAAACGATTGTTGGAAGTTTTCCTTCATCATCAACTGGAATTAATGATGCTGTGGCCATATTACTCCTTACTCAATTACGATGAACATTATTAGTATGACATTCAACTACAATCCACATGTATTAACTTACCTTCTTGGCTTCCAATAAATAAGTTCCATCCATTACTTTAATTGTTACACTCGATTATGGAATAAACTATGCATTCCCCAGTGCAGTAGGTAAGACATATGAACTATGTATATTTATACAAACTCTTCGAAAAATTGTCTTGGTGGAATAACTTTCCTACCACCTATCTTGCCTTCTTTAACCTTGAGTCAACCAACCTCCTTTATGTGCATTTTCCATCTTATTGCTCTCTTCTCTAATCATATACTATCTTCTCTCAATCAATAACTCTTGATAGTATCCTTAACTTTGGTGTTTACTTTCCTTATCCTTGAACTTTCATGTGAGCATATCCTAGGACTTCCAAAATTGTACTCTAATACCTTTCCCTATTCCTTTGAAGGTCCATCTTATGGCTTTCACACATGTCTAATCAAATATTTATAGGTTCATTCCAATATTCCTTATAATCATTGGGGATACCTTGTTGCTTTCCTATGAGCATCCATAGCTTTTTTATTAATGGCCTAAATCTTTTTTATTCTTATCTAGGCACTCATCTGAAGTGACCCACTTCTTTTGGATTGTTATTTTTCAGTGATTTACTGTTGAGATTTTTTTTTTTTCCAAACCAAGTGATCACTTCTTTAATTTCATTTTCCCCAAGATCCAAATTCTTACCAATATAAAAATATTAGTATATAAGTCAATTCAAGTCATTTATATATATGAAGATATATAAATGTTTCCTTGCTTATCAGAGTATTAAAAATTAACAAGGAAAATTCAATCACACAATATTTCTCATTTTTCAGAGAATTGGTGTCACATAGCCATTTCTATTTTTACATTCCTCTTTTTGATCTCAAGCTTGATTAATAATAAATTCGAATATTGCCACTTATAATTTTCTTGCTTACTTCTCAAATTAATTGGTTTCTTGGTTTACAAGCCATACATTTAAATTCCGGAATTCTTTTGTGATTTGGTACTTATCATATGAATTATGAGGTGATAAACTAGGTTGAAGTCTAAGCAGAGAAAAACAACACATGTGATCAGGGTTTAGACACAACAAGCACAAACCAATCATGACAGACAAAATACATATTTCCTGGTTAACTGAGCAGATAGTCATCACATGAGTGATGGTGTTGTGAGCTACTTTATAAATCACACAACTTCTTATATCTGGAGCTAGAAAAGTGTTGAATCCGGTGTCTTACCACTTAGTATCAGTTTTGAAGCTATAGTATCAGATTTTCCCAACCTAGTATTAGATCAGTAGTTATAGTATCAGAAATTTCCTACCTAGTATCAGTTTTATAGTATCAGATTTCTCCTACTTAGTATCAGTTTTATAGTATCAGATCTCTCCTACTTAGTATCAGTTTTATCAGTTCTATAGTATCAGATCTCTCCTAATTAGTATCAGTTTTATCAGTTTTATAGTATCAGATCTCTCCTAATTAGTATCAGTTTTATAGTATCATAACTGAAGTGCCTCAAGACTGTCTAGAAAAACATGTTCACATATCAGATTAAATGGCATCTTCTCCTTCAGCATTATCTACTAAAACTATTTCAGAACTTGTTACTTAAGTCCACAACTCACAAACACATATAACATTTAAGTTTCTTTTTCTTCTTACATGCTGTTTTCCAGATATCAAAGTAAAAGACACTCATTAAAATACTTAGAACATATTAGAGTTTTCCTAACTTAATTATTACAAAGACACCGCTACTTCTCTTAAACACTTTAAATTCCTCAAGATCTCCAAATATCCATGCAAGCAAGCAAGCAATTCATGCATCTTTCCCTGCAGCAAAACTTTGAACTGCCTCAATAAAATGAGACACCCCAAGTATTGCAAAGGCAACAAATAGGGTCAGAAATAAATTTTGGTGTGAGTGAAATCAAGTATGCAAAATATCTTGTAAATTCTTAAGGCTGTATAGAGAACTTTTCTATTAAATGCTATTCAAATCCCAATTAAAATCTGAGAATGTGTATATTTAAGTCTATCTATAAACATACATCCAAGCATTCATCCATTCACTTCATTCGGTTGTACAAGTACAAAACTCCTATGGATTAACTCCCTGAATTCCATAGCATAATTTCTCCTTCTCATCTTTTCATTTTGTTTGGTCTGAACTCTTGCCATTGAACACCATGTGTGCATTGCAAAGGGGCTCAGTTCTGTTAACCCTTTACACAGAGGCCTACGGGACTTAAACAAGTCATGCACATACCCATCAACCACCTGCTGATGAGTAGATCAAGGCACTACTCCTAAATTATTTTATAATTTAGAGACCATGCTTATTTATTTCTTTCTGGGGAATTTTTCTTTTGATTCCAGAGATACTCGTATTCTTTCCTTCCTTATATAGGTCAAGAATTATTAAAATCACCCAAAGATCATATCCAGACATACAAAGCATTCATGTAAAATTGCACACCTTATTTCAAAGTCATTTTTGCTTTAATCACATTTTTCTAAAACCTACTTATATTTTTATTTCTAGAAATTTCCATTTCTTACACAAATATGAAGAAGTCATTTGCAAAACTATATTTATTCTTTTACTGTGAACATAGGGAATGGTTTTTGAGAAAAACCCATAAAAACTTATTGGTTTATGATCTGAACAAATCAGCACATATTTGTAATATTGCATTGTTCATATCATTTTTAATATAGACTAGACATAAGCATAAATCTCAATATTCACACTGCCTAATTCTTTTCTTTCATTGATACCCTACTCCACAGTAAAATATTTGATTCATTTTCATATCAAAACTAGCATATATAAAATCTATTCCTGTGATTAGTGTATTTGTTTGATTATCTATATTTTAAAACAAAAACTGAAACCATCACAACAAGTCAAAACAGATTAAAGCCTCATCCAAAAACTCAACCAGAATACCATCCATGATCAACATATTTTCATCCAGAAAATAAAATCAAATAGGAAAAACATAATGTAATGTTTATATAAAATAACTTGGCTGCCCTTAACATGGGTCTTAATGCCTTACAGATCATAAGTGATTAATCACTCACCTTCCTCCTCTCTTCCCCGAGAATGTCTAAGCTTGAAAACAGGGTGAGCTCTCCTTTCTATATTTTTTTTTAGTGTGTTTCTGTTTTCCCCCCCAGAGAAAACCTCTGCTTCCCTCTTGATTTAAATCATTTTGCTAGGGTTTTACTAAAGGAAAAACCCATTTTATCCTCACATTACTCAGAGAATTATGTGTGTGTTGTTATGGTTAAATGTGCCATTTTCTCTTGATTTCTATTTCTAGTAAAAGCAGTTGCTTCTCTGCTTTTCTGTGCACATGCTATTTGCATGATCCATCTACACATCATCTTTGTGTGACTCAGAAACATTGTATACCTTGTTAGGCCTGAATGGTCCTCTTATATTATTTCAAACCATTTATTTTCTGATTTATTTTTGAGAAGGTGTTTATGCACAATAATACTAAACTGGTTCTCATGCAATTTGGTTATCAAAAGGGCTTTATCATTTTATACTTCTTTGGCTACTCATATCTAATACATATATATTTATTGAAAAAAAAATCTCTATCCTCTTATTTATTCATTTCACTTACTCCTAATATTATTATTGTCAGACTATATTTTCTTTTCTTAAATATTCTCATTTTAAAATTATTTTTATCTCAATAATTTGGGTCTTCACATACTCTCCTCCTAAAAGGAATTGTGTCCCACAATTATTCTCTCATACATTTCCATCCAAATGTATACAAAGCATAATTTCAATTGAATGAAATTTCAGAAACTCATTCATTCCAAATCAATCAAATATAAATAAATAATTTTAAAGTCCCATCATAATTTTTAAACATACCTTTAAGTAGAAAACAGATTAGGATATTTATCCTTTATCCTCTCTTCAGCCTCCCAAGTGCAATCATTCCCATCCAAACTCCATTGGATTTTAACTAGTTTAATTATTTTATTTCTCAGCTTCTTTTCTTCTCTAGCCACAATGCCCACTGGTTCCTTTTTATAAACCAGATTTTCTTGAATTTCAACATGTGTAGGAGATTCAAGAATGGACTCTTTATCATGCACCCATTTTCTCAATTGGGATACATGAAATACATCATGTATTTTGCTCAATTCCTCTGGTAACTTCAACCTATAAGCTAAAGTCCCTATTCTTTGAACAATTTCATATGGTCCTACATACCTTGGTGACAGTTTCCCTGCTTTTCCAAATCTCAATATTTTCCTCATTGGTGAAACTTTGAGAAACACATAGTCTCCCACCTCAAATTCTACTGGCCTTCTCTTTTTATCTGCATAAGCTTTCTGTCTCTCTTGAGCTACTCTCATTCTTTGCCTCACTAATTCAATTCTTGCAGAAGTTTCTTTTACATGGTCTGGTCCAAGCAACACCCTTTCACCAGCCTCCATCCAACATGCAGGAGATAAACAAGGCTTCCCATACAAAGCCTCAAATGGAGCCATTCCTATAGTGGATTGGTAGCTATTATTATAAGCAAACTCAGCTAAATAAATATGATCCTCCCAGTTGCCTCCAAAATCAAGTATGCATGCTCTCAGCAAATCCTCTAAAACTTTATTAACAATCTCAGTTTGCCCATCTGTTTGTGGGTGGTAGGCTGTGCTTAGGCTTAGTTCTGTCCCCATAGCTTCTTGAAAGCTACTCCAAAACCTTGAAGTAAACAAAGTATCTCTATCACTAATGATAGTCTTGGGGATGCCATGCAACCTCACTATTTCCTTCACAAATAATTGAGCTAGCTTGTGAGCATTTCTGTTTGAACTTATTGGGATAAAGTGTGCTGTTTTTGTGAGTCTATCAACCACTACCCAAATACTATCATTTCCCTTCCTTGTTCTTGGCAAACCATCCACAAAATCCATTGATATACTCTCCCATTTCCAAGTAGGCACTTCCAAAGGTTGCAATAGGCCTGAGGGCCTTTGATAGTCTGCCTTTACTTGTTGGCATGTCAAGCAATTTGCCACATATTTTGCTACTGCTCCTTTCATTCCTGGCCACCAATAATTTCTCTTGAGATCATGGTACATTTTTGTACCACCTGGATGGATAGTATACTTTGTTTTGTGATGCTCATCCATAACTTCTTGCTTTAGTTCCCCTACATTTGGTATGCAGAGTTTCCCCTTTTTCCTTAAGTATCCTTTTCCATCTACCTCATAGTTTTCCACTGTCATGCCTTGGGATATCATGTTCTTTTTCTCCTTCAAATTTATATCTTGATTCTGCATTTGTCCTATTTTATCAACCAGTGTTGATTTTAAGGATAAGAGGCTTAATTTACCATATTCAATCATCTTACTGTGTGTCTTAGCTGATACACTAGCTTCTTCTTTCACTTCCACCTCACTAAGAATTATCAAATCCTTGAATTCTGCCATCATTAAGCTTGCCAATTTAGCTTGATGTCTACTTAATGCATCTGCTACTTTATTAGCTTTTCCAGGGGTATACAATATATCAAGATCATAGGAAGCTAGAAATTCTACCCACCTATGTTGCCTCATGTTCAAGTCTTTTTGGGAAAACAAATATTTAAGTGACTTATGATCAGTAAACAATTCAAACTTAGCACCCAATAAATAATGTCTCCATAGTTTCAATGCATACACCACAGCAGCTAGTTCTAAGTCATGTGTAGCATACCTAGTTTCATTTGGCTTGAGTTGCCTTGATGCATAAGCTATGACTCTACCATGTTGCATAAGCACTGCCCCCAATCCAGATCCACTAGCATCTGTGTAAACTACTAATTCTTCATTACCCTCTGGCACTTGTAAAACTGGAGCTTCTACCAGTGCCTTCTTTAGTGATATGAAAGCTTGTTCACACTTCTCTGTCCACACATATGGTTGCTCCTTTTTAGTTAACTTGGTCAATGGGATAGCTATCCTTGCAAAATCTTTTATAAATCTCCTGTAATAGCCTGCCATTCCCAAGAATGACCTCACCTCAGTTACTGATTTGGGTCTACTCCAAGATTGCACTGCCATCACCTTATTTGGGTCTACACTAACCCCTTGTTGTGATACAATGTGCCCCAAAAATTTTACTTCCTTCTGCCAAAATGTACATTTAGAGAATTTGGCTTTTAAATCATGTGCCCTCAGTCTAGACAAAACCAGATGCAAGTGCTTTGCATGATCTTCTTCTGATTTTGAATATACTAAAATGTCATCAATAAAAACAACCACAAATTTGTCTAGAAAATCTCTAAATGTTCTATTCATCAAATCTACAAAATATGATGGTGCATTTGTCAATCCAAAAGGCATCACCAAAAATTCATATAATCCATACCTTGTGTTGAAGGCAGTATACTTAATACTCTCTTCCTCCACCTTCATCTGATGAAACCCAGAGGCTAAATCTAGCCTTGAAAAGACCCTTGCTCCATTTAATTGATCGAATAGATCATCAATTCTAGGAAGTGGATATTTGTTTTTAATGGTGACTTTGTTTAATTCCCTATAATCAATGCACATTCTCAAAGTACCATCCTGCTTCTTCACAAATACAATTGGAGAACCCCAGTTTGAACTACTAGGCCTTATGAAGCCTTTCTGCTCCAGTTCTTCCAACTGATGTTTCAATTCCACAAGTTCTTTAGGACCCATTCTAGTTGGCTTCTTGATGATTGGGCTGGCTCCTGGGATTAGCCTTATTTGAAATTCTACTTGCCTATTTTCTGGAACACCTATGACTTCACCAAAGACATCTGGGTATTCATTTATAATTTTTATGTCCTCCAGTGTTAATTCTTTCTCAGTCATGCTACATATGTGGTTACAGTAATTGATTTTAGCAATTTCACTCATAACTATAATATTTTTACCATTTTCTGTTTTCAGAGAAATAGTAAGATTTTCTAAGTTTAAAATTGCTTTGTATTTTCTTAGCCAATCAATTCCTAGAATAATTCCTATTCCAGGATATTTTAGCACAAACAAATCAGAACTAAACATATTTCCACCTATGTTTAACTCTACTCCCAAACATTTAATCCCTAGCATGCAAGAATTACCTAGTGGGCTCTGAATAAACAAGGGATTATCAACTAAATAGCATGTGAGAGTTAATTTATTCACTATGTCTTGGGATATTAGTGAATGTGTTGCTCCAGTGTCATATATAACTGAGATGGGGTGATCTTTAATTAGAAGTATACCTTCCAATTGTCCAGGACTTCCCACTGCAGTTGCTTTTGCTTTGCCCTCAAGTGCTCCTACCTTTGCTCCCTTTTTGAACTCTGGGCAGTTTCTTTTAATATGGCCTTCCTTCCCACAGTTATAGCAGCTAAACAATGCCTTCTTGGCTGCTTGACACCTATTACTCATGTGTCCTTCTTTGCCACAATTAAAACAAGTAACCTTCTTCTTAGCTTCCCCAGTGGCTGCTCCCTCCATTTTCTTATCCATATTCTTTTTGTCATAGGGATGTGCTCTATTTTTCCCCTTCTTTTGATTGGTAGCCCTCATGCTCCTAAATTTTTCCCTTGCATTGTCATGTTGTTCAAAAGAAAGAGCAAGGTCTATGACTTGATCAAATGTTTTATCCTTGTATGGTAACATTGCTCTACTCAGACCTGCATTTAATCCTTGGATAAATCTTGAATTCTTTGATTCTTCATCTCCTATGAGCATAGTTCCATACTTGGACAAACTCTCAAATTTTTGAGTGTATTCAGTCACACTCATTGGTCCTTGCCTCAGCCTTATGAATTCTTCAAGCAAAGTTGCCTTAGCTGTTGCTGGAACAAACCTTGCTTCAAGCATTTCCTTGAATTGATCCCATGTTATCTCATTTTCTGGCCTTCCTGTGATGATCACCTCCCACCAATCTAAGGCTGCTCCTTTGAGTCTCCTTGAAGCTATCTGCCTCTTTCTTTGGTCATTAATTTGCATATCTGCAAATATCCTTTCCAAAGTTCTCAACCATGTCTGCACTCCCATAACTCCCTCAGTGCCTTCAAAATCCTTGCCTCCCAAATTTGAAAATGTCTTCAATAACTTAGCTAATTCCTCATGAGGATTCTCTTCCCTCTGCACTGCTCCTTCTCTAAATGCCCTCACCAAATCTTGCAAGTTAACCATTGGTGTTGTATTGGAGGGTCCTGCTCCATGACTTGGTGGTCTTCCTACCATGATTCACTATTCAATTGCATAGCTAGTCAGTCATATTTCTAATTTAATTATTTTTCTGAAATTTATTTCTACTGTGGATGTTTATTTCTATCATTACTATATTTTTTTTTTAGAATTTTATCCTTACAAGAAAATTGGATAATATATTTATGCTATGTTTTAATAACATAGCTCTGATACCAACTGAAGTGACCCACTTCTTTTGGATTGTTATTTTTCAGTGATTTACTGTTGAGATTTTTTTTTTCCAAACCAAGTGATCACTTCTTTAATTTCATTTTCCCCAAGATCCAAATTCTTACCAATATAAAAATATTAGTATATAAGTCAATTCAAGTCATTTATATATATGAAGATATATAAATGTTTCCTTGCTTATCAGAGTATTAAAAATTAACAAGGAAAATTCAATCACACAATATTTCTCATTTTTCAGAGAATTGGTGTCACATAGCCATTTCTATTTTTACATTCCTCTTTTTGATCTCAAGCTTGATTAATAATAAATTCGAATATTGCCACTTATAATTTTCTTGCTTACTTCTCAAATTAATTGGTTTCTTGGTTTACAAGCCATACATTTAAATTCCGGAATTCTTTTGTGATTTGGTACTTATCATATGAATTATGAGGTGATAAACTAGGTTGAAGTCTAAGCAGAGAAAAACAACACATGTGATCAGGGTTTAGACACAACAAGCACAAACCAATCATGACAGACAAAATACATATTTCCTGGTTAACTGAGCAGATAGTCATCACATGAGTGATGGTGTTGTGAGCTACTTTATAAATCACACAACTTCTTATATCTGGAGCTAGAAAAGTGTTGAATCCGGTGTCTTACCACTTAGTATCAGTTTTGAAGCTATAGTATCAGATTTTCCCAACCTAGTATTAGATCAGTAGTTATAGTATCAGAAA
Organism: Allium fistulosum; assembly: GCA_030737815.1. Lineage (NCBI taxonomy): Eukaryota > Viridiplantae > Streptophyta > Magnoliopsida > Asparagales > Amaryllidaceae > Allium > Allium fistulosum. The sequence continues at coordinate 555,752,338 of CM060905.1, forward strand.
TTTCCTACCTAGTATCAGTTTTATAGTATCAGATTTCTCCTACTTAGTATCAGTTTTATAGTATCAGATCTCTCCTACTTAGTATCAGTTTTATCAGTTCTATAGTATCAGATCTCTCCTAATTAGTATCAGTTTTATCAGTTTTATAGTATCAGATCTCTCCTAATTAGTATCAGTTTTATAGTATCATAACTGAAGTGCCTCAAGACTGTCTAGAAAAACATGTTCACATATCAGATTAAATGGCATCTTCTCCTTCAGCATTATCTACTAAAACTATTTCAGAACTTGTTACTTAAGTCCACAACTCACAAACACATATAACATTTAAGTTTCTTTTTCTTCTTACATGCTGTTTTCCAGATATCAAAGTAAAAGACACTCATTAAAATACTTAGAACATATTAGAGTTTTCCTAACTTAATTATTACAAAGACACCGCTACTTCTCTTAAACACTTTAAATTCCTCAAGATCTCCAAATATCCATGCAAGCAAGCAAGCAATTCATGCATCTTTCCCTGCAGCAAAACTTTGAACTGCCTCAATAAAATGAGACACCCCAAGTATTGCAAAGGCAACAAATAGGGTCAGAAATAAATTTTGGTGTGAGTGAAATCAAGTATGCAAAATATCTTGTAAATTCTTAAGGCTGTATAGAGAACTTTTCTATTAAATGCTATTCAAATCCCAATTAAAATCTGAGAATGTGTATATTTAAGTCTATCTATAAACATACATCCAAGCATTCATCCATTCACTTCATTCGGTTGTACAAGTACAAAACTCCTATGGATTAACTCCCTGAATTCCATAGCATAATTTCTCCTTCTCATCTTTTCATTTTGTTTGGTCTGAACTCTTGCCATTGAACACCATGTGTGCATTGCAAAGGGGCTCAGTTCTGTTAACCCTTTACACAGAGGCCTACGGGACTTAAACAAGTCATGCACATACCCATCAACCACCTGCTGATGAGTAGATCAAGGCACTACTCCTAAATTATTTTATAATTTAGAGACCATGCTTATTTATTTCTTTCTGGGGAATTTTTCTTTTGATTCCAGAGATACTCGTATTCTTTCCTTCCTTATATAGGTCAAGAATTATTAAAATCACCCAAAGATCATATCCAGACATACAAAGCATTCATGTAAAATTGCACACCTTATTTCAAAGTCATTTTTGCTTTAATCACATTTTTCTAAAACCTACTTATATTTTTATTTCTAGAAATTTCCATTTCTTACACAAATATGAAGAAGTCATTTGCAAAACTATATTTATTCTTTTACTGTGAACATAGGGAATGGTTTTTGAGAAAAACCCATAAAAACTTATTGGTTTATGATCTGAACAAATCAGCACATATTTGTAATATTGCATTGTTCATATCATTTTTAATATAGACTAGACATAAGCATAAATCTCAATATTCACACTGCCTAATTCTTTTCTTTCATTGATACCCTACTCCACAGTAAAATATTTGATTCATTTTCATATCAAAACTAGCATATATAAAATCTATTCCTGTGATTAGTGTATTTGTTTGATTATCTATATTTTAAAACAAAAACTGAAACCATCACAACAAGTCAAAACAGATTAAAGCCTCATCCAAAAACTCAACCAGAATACCATCCATGATCAACATATTTTCATCCAGAAAATAAAATCAAATAGGAAAAACATAATGTAATGTTTATATAAAATAACTTGGCTGCCCTTAACATGGGTCTTAATGCCTTACAGATCATAAGTGATTAATCACTCACCTTCCTCCTCTCTTCCCCGAGAATGTCTAAGCTTGAAAACAGGGTGAGCTCTCCTTTCTATATTTTTTTTTAGTGTGTTTCTGTTTTCCCCCCCAGAGAAAACCTCTGCTTCCCTCTTGATTTAAATCATTTTGCTAGGGTTTTACTAAAGGAAAAACCCATTTTATCCTCACATTACTCAGAGAATTATGTGTGTGTTGTTATGGTTAAATGTGCCATTTTCTCTTGATTTCTATTTCTAGTAAAAGCAGTTGCTTCTCTGCTTTTCTGTGCACATGCTATTTGCATGATCCATCTACACATCATCTTTGTGTGACTCAGAAACATTGTATACCTTGTTAGGCCTGAATGGTCCTCTTATATTATTTCAAACCATTTATTTCCTGATTTATTTTTGAGAAGGTGTTTATGCACAATAATACTAAACTGGTTCTCATGCAATTTGGTTATCAAAAGGGCTTTATCATTTTATACTTCTTTGGCTACTCATATCTAATACATATATATTTATTGAAAAAAAAATCTCTATCCTCTTATTTATTCATTTCACTTACTCCTAATATTATTATTGTCAGACTATATTTTCTTTTCTTAAATATTCTCATTTTAAAATTATTTTTATCTCAATAATTTGGGTCTTCACATCATCCCTATCTACTCCATATCAAAAATTAGTTTGTATTTCACCACTATTTATAAAACTTTAACTCATAGTCATAATGTACTTAATCCAAACTTTTATCTTTGAAAATATAACTTAGAAACCTTTTTCAAAACCATCTTCTTAAAAATAAAAACCGGAGTAGACAATGATAACTTCCATCCTATTACTTTCCTATTACTCATGCTATTTCCACTTTCATCTATAGCAGAGATTTTAATAGCATATGTTGGGGACTTCTAAAAGATACGCGCAATTGCTTTATCTCTCTAAGCACCTATCTATAACATATGTGCAACTACTACACATATCTACGGAATTTATCCATTCTTTCTATTTTATTTCTACCGCTTTTCTTCTATATTATTACTAACTAGACTACTAATCCTATTTTTATATAAATTCCTAATACTATTTCTATTCAAATTTCCTAATATTGCTATTATTAAAGTTTCTCTTAGACTACTAATCCTATTTTTATATAAATTCCTAATACGTTTTCTATTTAAATTTCCTAATACCGCTACTATTAAAGTTCTCCTACACATGTTGCCTTCAAATGGCTTCTCCTTACATAGCTCTTTCCTCTTTTATTGTTTTTCGATTGACTCATTGTAATGCGTTCACATATCGCTTTAGTCATTGGCCTTTTCTTGATTAACATGGAAGGAGAAATGTATAAATCTATTTCAGTTGTTATTCTCCGTATTTTCCTCATACGAGAATATTTCTTGTAACATCCCACTATTTTGGACCATTCAAATCGACAATAAATCCACACATGTCGGACTCGAATACTTCAAAACAGTGGATTGTTAAGAAAATTTGGAGCAAATAAAATCAAACACAGAATCACAAACACAGAATATCAGAATAACTCGCAGCGGAAATAAAATACCATAGTAGTTCATGAAGGTACTACATAAATAATCTCAAAACAGATACAAAATATCATAGTCTGAAAAGAAAATACAACAGAAGTCTAAATATATAAGTCACCAATACATAAACACAGCTGAATAGGAAATAACTGAAATGGAAATAGATGAACAAATAGAAAAATATGCTCCAGCAAACCTCTAGCTCCAGAAGATGAATCCAAAGCTGTGATACTCAGGCTGACCTGAGCGTAAAGCAAAACACAGAACATTCGAGTCAGGACATACATACTTATAAAATGTAAACCAACTCAAGTGAACTGTTACAGAAATGCCCAAATAAATTAAAGGATGCCTGGGATCGCCCATCCTTTAAGGATCCGTTAAACCATCTACTATGTAGTAATGAACGCTATCATAGTAATGTCTAAAGTAAAGCAAACTAAGCAAAATAATAGTGTTAATGTGACCGGGGTAGCGCAAAGCTGCAGAAATTGCCCACCTCTAGCCACACTCCCAAATCGAAGGCGCGCATCAAATCAATCACAAGGTAATAGAATGGCATACGAAGAGGTATGCCCGTTTATACCTCAAACAGAACGTCGCCAACCACCTACTTCATTCTGGAAACTCCACCGCGTACATGGTTGTTAAAGTGGTTTCGGTATTGGCAGAGAGTATGACAATATCCGATCTCGGTCTCCTCAACAACCAAATCGTTATTATAACCCGTGGTTATAAATTTTCAAAAATGGTTTATATTTCAATCAAAATAATTCACTTAAACCATTTAAAATGAAGTCATTATACTTTCAAATCAAATATTCAATTCCCAAAATTATAGCAATTTCTTAGTTCGTTTATTCAATTATAATATTTCAAACATTGTAATTTCAGCATTCGCAGCACTCAGAAAATGCTGTGTAAGTATAGTGATAAATTTGAAAAACAGTTCATTTCAGAGTTGACAGCACTTAGAAACTGCTGCTGTAAGTAGTGGAAATTTGGAAAAACAACATATTTCAGAAATTGCAGCACTTATAAACTACTGCTGTAGATAGTGAAAAATTTGAAAACAATTCATTGTTGGAAACAGTAGTACTTATAAACTGCTGTTGTAGAGACAGTAGTAGATTTGGAAAACAATACTTGGAAACCACAGCATTTCTGTTATAAGTTTTACTATGACATTATAAATAATATATCTTCAACCTTTATCATTTTTTACTAATCAAACTTATCTCACCTTTCAAAATTATTTATTTGGATATCATTTAACTTATAATTTTAATAAAATAACATTTTATTAATAAATATCCAATTTAATTATAATTCATTTATTTTAAGTCAAAATTCACTATAAGTTGCTTTAACTTTCATTTTAACAAATAACTTAATATTTTCTTTTACTCTAAAAAGGTATCCATTTCAAAAAAATAAAATTAATTACAAGTTAAGCTTAAAAATTCCATTTTAACTCAAATTTCAATTATTACATTAAATCAAATTTAAATTTACAATTTAAACCATTTATCAACTTATAAAATTTTAACTTATTGAAAATCACTATTTAAATCATTTAAATCCAATTTAAGTCAAAATTTCACATTTTTACATTTAGAATACTTAATCATTTCTAGAAAATCATATTTTAAAATTAACCATGGGTCAGTATAATATTTTCTAACTTAGGTCAAGTGGTACGGATAATATATCATTTCAATCCGTAATTAGTTAAAATTCCAGGTTTCATCATTTCAAACCCGCAATCCCAAGTCAAATAAAAATCGCTCGAGCCTATCATTTCAGCTCGTAACGATTTTTCCTTATTCTAAAGTCCATTCGGGTATGTATCATTTCAACCCATAGTGATTTTATACTAACAGGGAACTTGCAGTGTGAGAAACAGAAAATAAATAAACAGTAAAACATATCATATGATGTCAGGTGATGTAACAGGTATATAAACAGGTAATATCATCATATAATGTCAGATAACAGGCAGATGTGAACATATAACATGGCATATCAATTACTACAATTCAAGTGACACTGTTTCACATTTATATAAGTACGGTTTGTCGAGAGTGATAAACTCACCTCTAAAGCTAGAGATCAAAATTCAAAACACAACCCAAACTCCGCAAAGCATGACAAAGCACGAATCAATTTCGAGGAGGAGTATATGAGCCAAGATGTAGATCTTGCAACAACAAATAAACAAATAATATAAGGGTATATTCAAATCACAAAAGAATATAAATGAAACAATGTAAAATAGAAAGAACAAAAGGAAAACAAAAGTCTTGACCCATAAAGTGGCTCGGCCTCATCACCAATGGCTTGACCACTATCAAAATGCTCGGCCTATGATCAAATCTGAAGCACCTATGTTCGACCATGGTTCAAAAGGCACGGATAAGCCCATGGAATATGAAGGGTAGGAGTTACATGAAGGCAAGGTAGGTGAATGGTTGTGTGTACAAGCATTGGGTTCGGTCTGTGGTTAGCATGGCAAGGTCAGGTCATTAGGTGGTACGGTCTGGAGTCCAGTCAGTCACATCATGGCTGGAGGTGGTGTATATGGTGGTGGAGGCCGAGGCAAACTAGGTGATGTGGTGAATAAATGAGTTCGGCTAAGGGTTTTTGGTTTTGTGGTGGAGTTTGGTCAGGTGGTCACGGCCTGGGGTCAGATCATGGTGGTGTTGGCCGTGGAAGGTGGTGGAGGAGGAGATGGTGGTCGGTAGGCCTAGGAATGGTGAAGAGGCTGAACATAAAAGGAGGAACAAACAAAAGAAAAGAGAAAAAGAAGGAGGAAAAGCAATGGAACTTACTGCCAAAATTTTCTTCAGGTGAATGAAATGAAACGTAAGAAATGAAGTGATGTACGTGAAAAATAAAGTGAGGAAGAGGAGAAGTTTTGTACGGCTAGGCTATGGAAATGAACGGCTAAGGGAAAAATGAAAAGGCTAGAAAATGTAAAGGCAAAATAAAGATATAACTTAAGTCTCTTGAATTTCCAAAGCACAATATCAACACAATTCAAAACAACAAATTCTACACAAATAAAATAAACAAAGCCCAAACAAAATAAAAGGTGGAAATTAAAATAGAAAAGTAAGAAATGAAAATACAGAGAATAATTGCGTGTAAAACGCTGAATTTATAAATTTTTTAAAAGTTTAAAACAAAATTTGACGAAACGAAAAGCAGAACGGATATTAGAAATAAATACTGCTTCATAGAAAAAGATTAGAAAATTAAAATTCAAAATTTAAAAATTTCAACTGAAAGTCAAAGTTGACAAAAATATAAAATTTCCAAAAAATCATTATTTTATTATATTTGGGAAATAAAATATAAACGAAAATCCAAAATTGCATTGGAAAATCCCAAAATTCAATTTAAAATGATTTAAAACCAAAGTTTCAAATAACTTAAATTTAAAATATTTGTTTAAATTAATGGGTTGTTACACTCTTCGTCCTAAAAAAGGAAGAAGGTAGGAGAATAGAAACAACTAGAAAGAAAAATAGGTTGAAAGACAAGGATAAACAATTAATTTAAAACTATATAAATTTCAATTAGAATTATTTAATATTTAATAATTTGGTTAAACCCATTTGTAAAATTTCTTGCTTCCTTTATAAATACCATTTATATGTTTAAATAACACCTTTATAAATATATGAAAACTTATTTGAATACAGTTATTTATATCATTACTTATATTTACAAAGAAGCTATTGAAAACATTAAATCCATAATTCATAAATTTATTAATTTATCTCAAGATACTTTTCAATATTATTAATAAATCAATAATCACTTTCTTTAAATATATTGTATTTAATTAATAACTTCTAAAATATTTACAACACTAATAATTTACTATTAAACCGTGTAGTATATAAATAAACAATATTTTAAACATTTTAAATTATTTAGAAAGAGAATTGATCAAAATATCCTTTATATAATACTTTATCAAAATACTTTTATAATAAAATACTTTTATATTGAAATAAATTTTCCTTTTTGAAAATACTTTTATTACTCGATGTCTCAACAAGTTTATCCTCGTTCCTACAAACTCTGGCTATGCGTTGATCAGGCGCAAAGCTAGAATTCTCCAAGTACTTAGTAGACTTGTTTCAACACCCAATGAAAATACTGGAAAACCTTCAAAACCAATATGGAAAGTACAATCCAAACAAATCAACCAAATCAAACCGAATCATGGATCGCAGATACACAATGGTTACGCCTGGATCCCCTAGGAAACATCCGTACCCATAGGCCATCACAGCCCCTGCGAATTACGCCATGATAACAACTGTAGACCACAGATACACAATGGTTACGCCTGGATCCCCCAGGAAACATCCGTACCCGTACGCCATCACAGCCCTGCGGATTACGCTACAAAACGACCATAGATCGCAGATACACAATGGTTACGCCTGGATCCCCCAGGAAACATCCATACCCGTAGGCCACCACAGCCCCTGCGAATTACGCTATGCAGTCGAGTTCATAAGACCATGGGTAACGCCATGGAATTCGATGGACACTCGAGTATCATATTCGAAAAACCCAAATCAGAGAGAATAATATCGATAGAATGAATCCCAAATGTGGCCACAAATAGGATATCAAGTAGAATGCACTTTCCATATCTTTACTTCGAAAATATGTATCATATAGTACCTTTTCAAATCAATTTCAAATATCATACTTATATAAATTCCATTATATATAAGATTTCATTTTCAAATCGAATACTTTCCAAATCAGTAGTATATCAAATCACACTTGTATAGACTTCGATTATATAAGATTTCACTTTTCAAATTGAGTACCTTTCCAAATCAATAGTTTCGAATCAACTACATACTTATACAAATCAATTTTATATAAGTTCGACAACTCCCAAATCAAGTATTTAGTAAAATAAGGTTCTCAATTTCAATTCGTTTCAATATCAGTTCAGTTTCAAAATCATATACGATTTCACCAAATTATTTCTTCCAAACTAAATATCTTCAGTTTCAAAGTTTCCAAGGTAATAGGTTTAGAAAATAATCCAAGTTTGTTTCCAAATCAACATATTTTATGTCAAAAAAATTCATTTCCAAAATCATAGTACTTTCAAGGATATAATAATTTCGAACCCAAACAATTTGAAATAATAATACTTTGGAAATCATAATACTTTGAAATTCAAACTTTGGAAATCATAACACTTGAAATCATAACACTTGAAATCATAACACTTTCCTTCAAACAGTTTAGATATTAATAATAGTATATAAAATAAAATAGTTTATAAAATAAAATATTTAAATAAAATAGTAATAAGTTAAAACAATTTATATTAAAATAATTAGTATTTTTAAAATAGTTTATATTAGAAATAGTTATATTAAAAATAGTTTATATTAAAAATAATATAAAATAGTTTTAAATATAATTTAAAATACTTTATATAATAAAAATAGTTTCCTCAAATTTCACTAATCAATTCAAATTAACACGAGTTTAAGATTCAAATTAACTTTAATCTCAATTCATTAATTTCAATTCAATTCAGTTCCTCAATAAACCATTTCAAATTTTATCGATTTCAAATACAGATTTGAACCACAAATAAACCATTTCAATTTCAATATATTTCAAAGCTTTATATATTCAATGTTTCAAACTAAATTTGATAATTTCATTTATATCTCAAATTCACTTTACTATTTTTTAGTTTGAAATATTTAATTAATCATTTCAATAACATGTAAATACAACCTCAATTTTCAAATTTAAATAAACAAAATATCCCATTCAAATTTATATAAATTTGAAATATGCATTTAAGTCACTTTTAATCAAATCCAAGTTATAAAAATCATATCTTTGAAGTTTCAATTTTTTTATAAATTTCAGATCAAACTTATTTAAGTATAATTCTTAAATAAATATAATTTCAAATCAATCTCAAATTTATCTTTCCAACCTGAATCATTATAAACTCTATATTTGAAAATATCTAAATATCAAATAAATACTGGGTTTTAAATCCCAATCTATTTTCGAAATCAAATCTTTTTCTCAAATTCAATTATACCCTAAAATGATTTCCCAGTTTATAACCATCCCTTTAAATCTTTTAAACTATTTATTTTTATTTGAAAGATCCACTTTACCCTTTGAAAATTATTATTATTATATATATAAATAGTTTTATAAAAGATGTTACTAAGTTAAAACATTTAAAACTAAATTTTATTCAAAATATTTTAAAACTAAATTTCATATTAGTATAATTCAAAATAGTCTTATTTATTTACTTAACAAAACAGTTTCAAACTTATTTAAATCATATTACTTCATATGTAAACATACAAAACTAAACTTATATACTTTATAAAATAATTTATACTTCCGAAATTTCTTAGCTTTAAAAATTAAACCTCGATTTGGAAGTGTTCGAACATTCAAAATAGTCGGAGAAATCAAATTTCCAATCTAAGAGTTGGAAATCAGCAACAAATCAGTAAATCAATTTCAAAAGATAGGGTTATACCAAATCAAATCCAAAACTTGAGGACTGAACACCGGGCTCGTTCAAACCGTTTCAAATATATATACACATATCTTTTGAACATCAAATCAAAATTCGGAATTTGAAATCAAAATTGGTTTCACAAAATCACTCGCATAGCAAAGCTACTAAAGTGGCCTATCCCCCACTCTGAAACTCGAAAATCAATGTCGATGATGCGTGCACTCATCACCGAAATTATTCTCGAGCGACATAAGTGAGTTCTGGACTTCTATTTTCTTGAAAACTTCTTTGAAATTTCTTCGAAATCATGGAAACTCATTTGAAGTCATTTGAAACGTTTCTTACTCGGAAAATACTTTCAAGTCGTATTATTATATATTTCCAAAATCTTAAAACCAATTTCAAAATACCGGAGTTCAGCTTCTCAAATTCCAAATTCAAAACCCTTCAGTTATAAATTATTTTGATATAAATCAATTTCTTATAAAATTTACAAAATTTCAAATCCTTTTGAAACTTCAAATTCTAGATATAATCCTTATCAAAACATTTTCACTTTTATATATAGAATATGATCATACTTATAAAAATAATAATTTTGATATATAAACAATATCTAAAATACAAACAACACAAATTTCAAAGGATGATTCAAGGATGGATTTCAAAACAAAGATAGAGATTCAAATTGGAGGAATTCTAACCAAATAGAACTCTGGTTCGAAGATAGGATCGAATGAAGATGAGATAATTAATTGCAAAATAGTAGATGGACGTACTTATATAAATCGCGGGCGACCTTAACCGGGTCAACCGTGACTTCAGGAATATGATCGATGCAGAATTCTAAGGCAAATCGACATTCGATCACCAGAGATAGAGTTCGGCATAGCTAAAGATAGAAGCATCTAAACCAAAGGTATAGAAATCTCCGGTGAATCAATGCCAATTGTAAGGGAGTTTCACCCCTTTACAAATCATTCAAAGATTGGCGGGATCGCCGAGTTTTATAGAGGTCATTCGAAGTGGAGTTATGGAATGCTCCAGAATCAAAAGAATACAAATAGGGTAAGACTAGAATGGATTTCAGAGCAAGTGGGAGCGTTCCAAAATTCAAAGGAATCCTAATCGATGAGGATCCTAATCAAAGAAATTACCAACAAGGTGGATAAGGAAAGGAATAAGGTCTTGAAATTTTTTGCTTTCAAACAAGAAAATTTATATCAAAATAATCTTTGAAAAATCCTTTGAAAATCATTTTATACTTTGAAAATACATTCTCTCACAAAGGAATGATTCTGAGATTGATTTCACTCATTCTACGGTATTTCTACCTTATCTCTAATGAGTTTTTGCTCCGTAGGCTAAGGTTTGCCTAAAACCTGGCTCGGATACCAAATGTAACATCCCACTATTTTGGACCATTCAAATCGACAATAAATCCACACATGTCAGACTCGAATACTTCAAAATAGTGGATTGTTAAGAAAATTTAGAGCAAATAAAATCAAACATAGAATCACAGACACAGAATATCAGAATAACTCGCAGCGGAAATAAAATACCATAGTAGTTCATGAAGCTACTACATAAATAATCTATAAATATATACAAAATATCATAGTTTGAAAAGCAAATACAATAGAAGTCTGAATACATAAGTCACTAATACATAAACACAGCTGAATAGGAAATAACTGAAATGGAAATAGATGAACAGATAGAAAAATATGCTCCAACAAATCTCTAGCTCCAGAAGATGAATCCAAAGATGTGATACTCAGGCTGACTCGAGCGTAAAGCAAAACACAGAACACTTGAGTCAGGACATACATACTTATACAATGTAAACCAACTCAAGTGAACTGTAACAGAAATGCCCAAATAACTTAAAGGATGCCTGAGATCACCCATCCTTTATGGATCCGTTAAACCATCTACTATGTAGTAATGAACGCTATCATAGTAATGTCTAAAGTAAAGCAAACTATGCAAAATAATAGTGTTAATGTGACCGGGGTAGCGCAAAGCTGCAGCAATTGCCCACCTTTAGCAACACTCCCAAATCGAAGGCGCGCATTAAATCAATCACAAGGTAATAGAATGGCATACGAAGAGTGCCCGTTTATACCTCAAACAGAACGTCACCAACCACCTACTTCATTCTGGAAACTCCACCGCGTACATGGTTGTTAAAGTGGTTTTGGTATTGGCAGAGAGTATGACAATATCCGATCCCGGCCTCCTCAACAACCAAATCGTTATTATAACCCGTGGTTATAAATTTTCAAAAATGGTTTAGATTTCAATCAAAATAATTCATTTAAACCATTTAAAATGAAGTCATTATACTTTCAAATCAAATACTCAATTCCCAAAATTGTAGCAATTTCTAAGTTCGTTTATTCAATTATAATATTTCAAACATTGTAATTTCAGCACTCAGAAAATTCTACTGTAAGTATAGTGATACATTTGAAAAACAGTTCATTTCAGAATTGACAGCAATTAGAAACTGCTGCTGTAAGTAGTGGAAATTTGGAAAAACAACATATTTCAGAAACTACAGCACTTATAAACTACTGCTGTAGATAGTGAAAACTTTGAAAACAGTTCATTGTTGGAAACAACAGTACTTATAAACTGTTGCTGTAGAGACAGTAGTAGATTGGGAAAATAATACATGGAAACCACAACATTTCTGGAATGCTACAATTTCTGTTATAAGTTTTACTATGACATTATAAACAATATATCTTCAACCTTTATCATTTTTAACTTATCATACTTATCTCACCTTTCAAAATTATTTATTTGGATTTCATTTAACTTATAATTTTAATAAAATAACATTTTATTAATAAATATCCAATTTAATTATAATTCATTTATTTTAAGTCAAAATTCACTATAAGTTGCTTTAACTTTCATTTTAACAAATAACTGAATATTTTCTTTTACTCTAAAAAGGTATCCATTTCAAAAAAAAATATTTTAATTACTAAGTTAAGCTTAAAAATTCCATTTTAACTCAAATTTCAATTATTACGTTAAATAAAATTTAAATTTACAATTTAAACCATTTATCAACTTATAAAATTTTAACTTATAGAAAATCACTATTTAAATCATTTAAATCCAATTTAAGTCAAAATTTCACATTTTTACATTTAGAATACTTAATGATTTCTGGAAAATCATATTTTAAAATTAACCACGGGTCTGTATAATATTTTCTAACTTAGGTAAAGTGGTACGGATAATATATCATTTCAATCCATAATTAGTTAAAATTCCGGGTTTTATCATTTCAAACCCGCAATCCCAAGTCAACTAAAAATCGCTCGATCAGCTCGTAACGATTTTTCCTTATTCTAAAGTCCGTTCGGGTATGTATCATTCCAACCCATAGTGATTTTATACTAATAGGGAACTTGCAGTGTGAGAAACAGAAAATAAATAAACAGTAAAACATATCATATGATGTTAGGTGATGTAACAGGTATATAAACAGGTAATATCATCATATAATGTCAGATAATAGGCAGATGTGAACATATAACATGGCATATCAATTACTACAATTCAAGTGACACTATTTCACATTTATACAAGTACGGTGTGTCGAGAGTGATAAACTCACCTCTAAAGCTAGAGATCAAAATTCAAAACACAACCCAAACTCCGCAAAGCACGACAAAGCACGAATCAATTTCGAGGAGGAGTAGATGAGCCAAGATGTAGACCTTGCAATAACAAATAAACAAATAATATAAGGGTATATTCAAATCATAAAAGAATATAAATGAAACAATGTAAAATAGAAAGAACAAAAGGAAAAAAAAGTCTTGACCCATAAAGTGGTTCGACCTCATCACCAATGGCTTGACCACTATCAAAATGCTCGGCCTATGATCAGATCTGAAGCACCCATGTTCGACCATGGTTTAAAAGGCACGTCTAAGGCCATGGAATATGAAGGGTAGGAGTTACATGAAGGCAAGGTAGGTGAATGGTTGTGTGTACAAGCATTGGGTTCGGTCTGTGGTTAGCATGGCAAGGTCAGGTCATTAGGTGGTATGGTCTGGAGTCCTGTCAGTCACATAATGGCTGGAGGTGGTGTATATGGTGGTGGAGGCTGAGGCAAACTAGGTGATGGGGTGAATAAATGAGTTCGGCTAAGGGTTTTTGGTTTTGTGGTGGAGTTTGGTCAGGTAGTCACGGCCTGGGGTCAGATCATGGTGGTGTTGGCCGTGGAAGGTGGTGGAGGAGGAGATGGTGGTCGGCAGGCCTAGGAATGGTGAAGAGGCCGAACATAAAAGGAGGAACAAATAAAAGAAAAGAGAAAAAGAAGGAGGAAAAGCAATGGAACTTACTGCCAAAATTTTCTTCAGGTGAATGAAATGAAACGTGAGAAATGAAGTGATATACGTGAAAAATAAAGTGAGGAAGAGGAGAAGTTTTGTACGACTAGGCTATGGAAATGAACGGCTAAGGGAAAAGTGAAAAGGCTAGAAAATGTAAAGGCAAAATAAAGATATAACTTAAGTCTCTTGAATTTCCAAAGCCCAATATCAACACAATTCAAAACAACAAATTCTACACAAATAAAATAAATAAAGCCTAAACAAAATAAAAGGTGGAAATTAAAATAGAAAAGTAAGAAATGAAAATACAGAGAATAATTGCGTGTATAACGCTGAATTTATAATTTTTTTTAAAATTTAAAATAGAATTTGAAGAAACGAAAAGCGGAACGGATATCAGAAATAAATACTGCTTCATAGAAAAAGATTAGAAAATTAAAATTCAAAATTTAAAAATTTCAACTGAAAGTCAAAGTTTGACCAAAGTTGACAAAAATATAAAATTTCCAAAAAATCATTATTTTATTATATTTGGGAAATAAAATATAAACGAAAATCCAAAATTGCATTGGAAAATCCCAAAATTCAATTTAAAATGATTTAAAATCAAATTTTCAAATAACTTAAATTTAAAATATTTGTTAAAATTTATGGGTTGTTACATTCCTCATAATCGGAAATTCTTATCCTTTTATTCTCTTTACCCAATTTCAATCAAGTACCTTTCTATTTATCCACCCCTTAGAAAGAATTAAGAAAAGATCTTTCAAATTTACAAAAATAGGAAAAATCATCGAGCCAAACCTATGCTCTATTTTCCTATTTATAAAAACTAAAAATCCCTTTATCAAACACCTTTAAATCAAAAACTTTTGGACCCCGTATTTTTTTAAAAGCTTTACTAGAAATCTCTAAATAACCTTATAAACTACCAAATTTTCTTTCCTTTTCAAAATAACCACTTTCCAAAATAAACCCTTTGAAAACCATTCAAGGAATTTTAGAAATCTTTTTTCCACATTCTTTCACATGGGGTCGAACTTAGAAATGGAATTTAATTGTCCTTTCTTTTTGACTCATCCTTAACCTATCTTAATCAAAAATATGGTTTATCTACTTATGACAATTAGTGCACACCTTCTTGGAGGAACTTGCTCATTCCTTCTTCATATCTTGCTTCTAGATGCTTGCAATATATAGATTCTTATCTCCCATTTGTCTAGATGAAATGCACATCTTCAATCAGCAATTAATCAAAATTCATAATCATAAGCAGCCCAGGCCCGACAAAGGAGTCAAGTACCATCCAACTTCAGGGATTCTTCTATATGTCGTGCTCATGTTCTTCTTGGTCAACGCCTTACGGTATAGCCAACGCTTCATGGGGTAATCGGGATATGTTTATAAATTTAACTCTATTTATTGGCCCAACTCATAGCTGCCTCATCCATCCTTCCGAGATATGGCAACAACTACACCTATGGTCGAAATTTATAGAGTTTTGCATATAATATATATAATATAGATAAAGATACAAATACGTTCTCTCAACGTATCGTAATTCCTATTACTACTAATCTAAGCTTCGATACCAAATGTAATCACTGGCACCTTAATGGCTTGAACTTAGACTAAATTGAAACCCTAGTCTGTTAAGGCACGCAAAGTTGGTTATGGTAACTTGTGATAAGGATAAGCATATCGTAGAGTGATCAATACCATTTCAGAGCGGAATAGAAAAATATAATAGAACATATATACCGGCTAAGACTACTACCTTGGAATTAATATTATTCATTGGATATCTAATTGCCTTGTCAATGCCAAGCATGGAAGAGAAGACTCCACAATCTGCAGTTCCTATCTTGCATTCGTAGCCTGTCCCTCTAGTTTCCACACCTCAGAATTTAGTGTTAAGTATATAGTGAAGTACCTTCCATATACTTAATTTATCATGACCCATTTATCAAAATTAACCCGTTTATACTTATCACCTTTCCTACATTTTGACTTCTCCATCCCTTACCTAGAAAATTTTGTTCTGGATCTCATAGATGGAGGAAAGTCTACTCATCGGCTTTTACTACTAAGTATAAGATGACTTACTTTCCATAAAATGTGTCAACGTTTTAGAACAACTTAACATGTTTGTTTGGCTATTTAATGGCACAAACAAAGACATCCCATGTATTTAAAAATATCTTTTGTAAAAGATAGTTCCTTTTACACAAACCCGACCTTTGGGAAATAAAGCGATTTAAAAATTTTAAACCATTTATTTATTTAATTAAGTAATCATTTTCAGAGCTTCTTTTTAAATAACTAAATAACAATATTAACCTTTTATTTAAATAATTAAATAACAATAAACCTTTTACTTAA
This sequence comes from Allium fistulosum, assembly GCA_030737815.1. Lineage (NCBI taxonomy): Eukaryota > Viridiplantae > Streptophyta > Magnoliopsida > Asparagales > Amaryllidaceae > Allium > Allium fistulosum. Next base: position 555,768,962 of record CM060905.1, read on the forward strand.
ATAATAATTAGACCTTTTAATAAATAATAATTAAATGATAATTAAACCTTTTATTTAAATAATAATTAAATATGAATTTTTTAAAATATTTCAATATTTTATAATTCCGTTTATTTACTTATAATATATTTTTGAAAGACTTTTGTAACGACCCACTATTTTGGACCATTCAAATCGACAATAATCCACACATGTCTAACTTGAATAATTCAAAATAACAGATTGTAATAAAATTTGGAGCAAATAAAATCAAATACAGAATCATTGACACAGAATATCAGAATAATTCGCAGCGGAAATTAAAATACCATAGTAGTTCATGAAGCCACTATAACAAAATCTCAAACAAAATACATAATATCTGTCTGAAAAAAACATATACAATAGAAATCTCTAATACATAGAAGTTTATAAATACCAGAGCTGAAATAGAACAACTGAAACTGAAAGGGAATAGATAACTAGACAAGCAGAATCTCCAACGATTCCTAGCTCCAGAAAAGAAATCCAAAGCTAAGCTGTAAATACTCAGGCAGACCCGAGCGTAAAGTAAAACACAAAACACTCGAGTCAGGACATACATACTTATATAATGTAAACCAACTCAAGTGAACTGTAGTAGTAATGCACAATAACTTAAAGGATGCTTGGGATCGTCCATCCTCTAAGGATCAGTTAAACCATAAATTCAATTACATCCCGTGGTTAAAAGTCCAAAATGGTAATTTATACTTCGAAATTAAATATCATTTCAAATCCATTTCAAAATATCAAAATATTTCAAATCAAATTATTCCATTTAAATCATTTAAAAATGAAGTTATTATATTTAATAGTAAATATTCAATTCTCAAAATTTTACCATTTCAGAATTCATTTATTCACTTAAATTTATTAAAACAGTGAAATTTCAACTTTTGCAGCATTTAGAAAATGCTACGGAAAGTTATGTTTAAAAACAATTCAATTAGCAAAAGACAGCATTTAAATGCTGTAATAGTTTTAGATTTCAAATGAAACTTTAGTTAAATTCAACAACTACAACACTTAGTTCATTTTAGCCATTTAGTTCATTTATATCAATTACAGCATTTACAAAATGCTGTAATATCTTTAACTTTAGAAATGATAGCATTTCAGGAATGCTGTCAATTTAAATTCCAAACTTTCACTACAATTTCATAAACAATTAAAATTTATTTAAATCCATTTTAACTTATAAAATCACATTTTCTTACTTTAAAAACAATCATTTAAATAACCCTTAATTTATGATTTTACAAAGTGAAAGTTTCACAAACAATTATCAAATCTTTAAAAATTCACTTATAAAATAAATGTAAAATTTATAACATTTCATTTACTTAACATTTTAATTAAGTTTACCATTTCATAATTTTATTTAAATTCCATATTATTTTCTTAACTTAACTTTTATTTTAAAACACTTTCACATTTTCCAAGTTAAGTTATACTTCAAATTTCAACTTTTAAACATTTATTTATTTAACTATTTTTAATTTATAGAAAAAATCAATAACACTTTATAAAATCATTTTAAATTAAAATAAAAATCAAATTATCATAATATTTAAAATTTTAACATATTTTATAATTTCAAGAAAATATATATATTAACCACGGGTCTGTATATAAATTTTCTAACCTAAGTCAAATGATACAGATAATATATCATTTCAATCCGTAATTTACAAAGGAAAAAATCCGGGTTTTATCATTTCAAACCCGCAATCCCAAGTTAAATGAAATAAATAAAAATCATTCAGGCCTATCATTTCAGCCTATAATGATTTTTCCCTATTCTAAAGTCCGTTAGGGTATGTATCATTTCAACCCATAGTGATTCTATTCTACAGGGAACTTGCAGTGTGATAAACTGATATAAATAAACAAAATAGCATTATATAACAGTAACAGATGATATGAAAGGTGAATAAACAGGGTGATCATTATATAAATAATATCACAGTCAGGTATAATATGATAATATGAACTACAGATTCACAAGATGTCAATTTACTACTTATATAAGTACGGAATGTCTGGTGAGAAATACTCACCTCTACAAGCTGGAGATACACAACCCAAACACACAAACAAAGATCCAAAAGGCACGAAAGCACGACTACGATTCAAGTGAGGGGAGAGCCAAAGCAATTATCTTGTTACATATCAAACAAAAACAATATAAAACACATGAATTTCAACACCAAATATAACGTTAAACAATCTAGAAATCATGCACAACAAAGAATCAAACACTTGCACTTGCTTTCACAAATCTCATGCTCGGCCACATGATTCTAATGCACGGCCATGGTGTTGTATTTGGGTCAATTTTGGGTCATATAGGGTCGGCCTAGCTAGGATATGAAGGTATGGAAGTTGTTGTAACAAGAAAATGAAATGGTCAAGGCAAAGGTGGATTTTTACGCAACAACAAGCTTCGGCTATGGCCTTATGTAACACGGCCAGGTCTGGTGGAGGTCAGGAGATGGTGCAGCAGTGGCTTGGGGTCAGGTAGAGGCTGGAGAAGGTGGTGCGAGTGGTGGCCAAGAGGTGTGGTGAAGTGGTGAAGGCAATAGGTGGGCTCGGCTATGCATAAATAAGAAGTGTTTGCTAATGTTTGTGTGGAGCTTGCATCTAAGGGGCCACGGCCAGGTAGGTCAGTGGAGATGGAGGAGTTTTGCAGCTAAACAAGGTGGTGATGAAGGTGATGGTGAAGGTGGAGGCTATGGGCCGGGCAACCTAAGTGAAGGCAAGGCAAGTTCACTAGAAAAATCAATAAAATTGCAAAGAAAAAGTGTAAAAGAAGAAGACATTACCATAGGGTTTTCTTCAGATCTGAAAGCCGAAATTTTTTTGAGGGAATGAGAAGTGTTTTTACGTGAATTACAGAAAGAAACACACGGCTAATGGTTAGGGAAAAGGACGGCCCAAAATTTTGAAGAGGCGTGAAGATGGAAGGTCAAAGGTTATAAAGACTAAAGTCTCTTGATATTTCCCTTTTCATTTATTCAAATAAATCAAAATAAAACCCAGGTAAATATAATAAAAATGAATACAAAATAAAGTGAAAATGAAATGAATAAATAAATTTTAGAAAAATATATAAAAATATAAGAAAATAGTTAATTATATGTAAACTAGCATTGAAAATTGAAACAAAATATAACTAGTTTTTGGAAAAATAACAACAACACTTTAAAATGTTTTTAAAAATAAAATATATACATGGCATGCCATATTACACACATATACACAATTAGAATAAGATATGACAAATAAAAATATTATTTATATAATTTAAAATAGACAATTTTATTAAATAAATCAATTTACATACAATATTGTAAAAAGCATAACTTTCACAATATAAATCGGATTTCAACGAAACGAAAAGTAGTATTCTTGAAATTTAATTTATTTTCATAATAAAAGATAAAATTCAAAAATTCCAATATTTATATTTTAAATTTAAAAGTCAAAGTTAGACCAAATTGACCAAAATTCAGTTTTTTGGAAAATATTCTATTTAGTCATGTTTGAAATTCTAATTCACATCACAATCAAAATTTATATTTAAAATAATTTTTTTATCCATTTTTATAAATAAAATAAAGTTTTCAAATCAGGAAATTCAATTTAAAATAATTAAAATATACAATTAAAATAATCACAAAATATAGGGTTGTTACACTCTCCCCCACTCAAATCTTTTCTTCCTCGAAAAGGAATGAGGTACGGAAAACACAGAAAAGATAGAGCGGAATAGGATTAAGACAAGATGACAAGAAGATTAAAAGTATACCTGATAACTGTTATTATAGGTAAGTTTAACAAGGTGGAGAATAGGAATAGCTAGAAGGGAAAATAGGACGAAAGACAAGGATGAACAATTAATTTAAAACCATATAAATTTCAATTGGAATTCTTTAATACTTAATAATTTGGTTAAATCCATTTTATTATATCCATAAAAGTCCTTTAAATTCAACTTGTTAGTTAAGAAGTAAACAATATTTAAAACACTTTAAAATCTTTTAGAAAGGAAATAACTGATCAAAATATCCTTTATATAATATTTTATCAAAATATTTTTATAACTCGATGTCTTAACAAGTTTATCCTCGTTCCTGCAGACTCTGGCAGTGCGTTGATCAGGCGCAAAGCTAGAATTCTCCAGGTACTTAGTAGACTTGTTTCAACACCCAGTGAAAATATTGGAAAACTTTTTAAAACAGATATGGAAAGTACAATCCAAACAAAAACAAACAAAACCTTTGTCAAACCATGGATCGCAGATACACAAAGGTTACGCCTGGATCCCCCAGGAAACATCCATATCCGTAAGCCTTCTCAGCCCTGCGAATTTCGCCATGATGACTAGTAGACCGTAGATACACAAAGGTTACGCCTGGATCCCCCAGGAAACATCTGTATCCATAAGCTTTCTCAGCCCTACGGATTTTGCTACTAATACGACCTACATAGATCACAGGATACACAATGGCTACGCCTGAATCCCCCAGGAAACATCCGTACCCCTCGGCCATCTCAGCCAGGTGAATTACGCTATGCAGTCGCGCTCGTATGACCATGGGTAACACCATGGAATTTGATGGAAACTCGAGTATCATATCCGGAAAACCAAAAATCAGAGAAATATCGATTGAATGAATCCACAATGTGGCCACAAAGTGGATATCAAGCAGAAGGCACTTTCCATATCTTTACTTCGAAAATATGTATCATATAGTACCTTTTCAAATCAGTTTCAAATATCATACTTATATAAAGTCCATTATATATAAGATTTTATTTTCAAATCAAATACCTTTCCAAAATCAAAAGTATATCAAATCACACTTATATAGACTTCAATTATATAAGATTTCACTTTTCAAATTGAGTACCTTTTCAAATCCATAGTTTTCGAATCAACATCATACTTATACAAACCAATTTTTTATGTAAGTTCGATAACTCCCAAATCAAGTATTTAGTAACACAAGGTTCTCAAATTTCAATTTGTTTCAATACCAGTTCAGTTTTCAAAATCATATACGCTTTCACCAAATTATTCTTCCAAATCAAACATCTTCAGTTTCAAAGTTTCCAAAATAATAAATTTAGAAAATAAATTCAAATTTCCAAATCAATATAATTTAAGTCAACCAATTCATTTCCAAAATCGTCTTATATTTACATAAAGTCTATCTTATATAGGGATCAAATTTTTTTTCATAAAAATCAATTTCGCTGCATGAAGAGTCATATGGGATTGAACATCTTTGCTTTATACAAGATTTTTAATTTAGAATAGTTTTGTATATAAAATAGTTTGTAAAATAGTGTGCATATAAAATAGTTTTGAGAAAAGAAAAAAAAATAGTTTTGTATATAAAATAGTTTTTTTGGAAAATGGTTTTAAATAAAATAGTTTAGTATGTAAAATAGAATAAAATAGTTTGTTTAAGAAAAATAAAAGGAAAAATAGTTTTGAAAAATGGTTTTAAATTAATAGTAGTTTTGCATAAAAGATAAATTCCAATTAAATTACAAAGATATTTAACCCAACAACTTCCAATTTCAGCGTCAAGTATATCAATGATATTAGAATATAAGATGTACATGTGTCATCATTTCGCAAAATCACATTCGATCGCTCGCTCGATCACACAAGTTCACTTTCGGACTAGTATTGTCCATTCGACTTCCCTAGTGCGGATTTCGATATGGTTTCTCGACTAGAAACCATCAGTCTCCTTGCATAGCCATATACTATGATAGAGAATTCTAGAATCAAGCCCAAAATCCATATCAAATATTCGCCATCAAGAATCAAATGAAAAATCCTAACACGAAATGGTGTAATTCAACTCGAACTTGTGTACTCAAACTTGGATCAATTTAATTATGCAAATAAAATAGCATACGTACAACTTATGTATCTATTCAAACTTTTTAAATACATAGTTTCATAAAGATGTTACTAAGTTAAACATTTAAACTAAATTTTATTCGAAATATTTTGAAGACCAAATTCTTTTCAAAACATTTCAAATCTAAATTTCATATTAGAAAAATTCAAAATAGCCTTATTCATTTACTTAACAAAACAGGTTCAACTTATTTAAATCATATTACTACATATTTTAAACATAAATACCAAACTTATATACTTTATACTTTTCAAAATTACTTAGCTTTGAAAAGTTAACCTTGATTTGGAAGTACTCGAACCTTCAAAATAGTCGAAGAAATCATATTTCTATCCAAGAGTTGGAAATCACCAACAAATCAGTAAATCAATTCCAAAAGATAGGGTTATATCAAATCAAATCCAAAACTCAAGGACTGAACACCGGCTCATTTCAAATTGTTCAAATATATATACATATATCTTTCGAATATCACATCACACTTTGGAATTTGAAATCAAAAATTGGTTTCACAAATCAATCGCATAGGAAAGCTACCGAAGTGGCCTCTCTCCCACTCTGAAACTCGAAAATCAATGTCGATGATGCATGCATTCATTACCGAAATTATTTTCCAGCGACATAAGTGGGTTCTGGACTTCTATTTTCTCAAACTTCTTTTGAAATTTCTTCAAAATCATTTGAAACTCATTAAAATCATTTGAAACATTTCATATTCGGAAAATACTTTCAAATCATATTATTTATTATTTCAAAATCTTAAAACCAGTTCCAAAATGCCGGAGTTCAATCACTCAAATTCAGATTCAAAACCTTCAGTTATAAATCATTCTATATGAAACCATTTCTTATATAAATTTCAAAATTTCAAATCCATTCAAAACTTTAAATTCTCAATTTTAAAATGGTATATAATCCTTATCGAAAACATTTCACTTTTATATATAAATATGGTCATCCTTATCAAAATAATAATTTCGATGTATACACAATTTCAAAATAAAATCAACATAAATTTCCAAGGAGTGATTCAAGGATGGATTTCAAAACAAACAGAGGTTCAAATTTCAGATCATACGAAAATAGGGGCACAAATATCTTTAGTTTGACAACATCAGATAAGCAAAAGATATAATAGAGTTCACCGAGTGCAACCTAACATACTACTGATAACAAACAGATCCACAGGATATCACCCTACATGAACAAAGAATCGGTATTAATTCTTCCGGGTGGTACTTCAACGGGTCCAGAACACTCCCCCTCAATGTGCCCCTAACTTCTACACTTCAGGCATAAATGCACCACAGTCCCATCTTCCTTCTCGAACTGTGGGTACACAGCTTTCTTCCCATGCTGCCTCTCAGAACAATTCCTGGCTATATGCCCAAACCTCCTACAGTGGTAGCAAACAGTTGACGGCCCAACTGATGCAGTGGGTGCAAATTTCACCTTCTTCACCTCCTGGCAGCGACTAGGAAAGTGCCCCTCCTCATAGCATCTAAAGCAGAAGATCTTGTATCAGAAACGCTTGCCCCCCTTCTTCTTTCCTTTACCTCTCTTCCCACACATGGCAGCATAGTGACCCTTTTCCTGACACCGATAACAAATGACATGGTCGTAAGGACCAGGTCCTGCCCTCTCCCTGCACAGCTTTTCCCACTTCTTGACCGCTTCCTCCTACTCCTTACGGGCCAGTGCTCTTCGTGCTCTACGAGCTGCTTTCTTCTCTTCTGATTTTGCCATTTCCGAAATGACTTCTGTAACGACCCTAGATTTTAATTTAATTTAAATTAATAATTTAATGAATTTTTGAATAAAAATTGCGAAATAAATAAATATACAAGAAAATTTACATGTAAGGCAATTTAAATACTTAAGTTAGAAATATAATTATAACAGCATATTAACTATAGAGCCTCATTTATATCCCTAAGTAATTAAGCAATGTACAAAACAAACAAATGAAAATATTAGCCACCATAATAAGATTCTCAGCCACCCAAATAAACTGCATAGTCAACAAGTAGGTATGTATGTGTAGTAGAATGCAAGACAAAGCATTTAATGCAAGATCATCTCAGCCATGCCCTTAGTACAACAAAAGATATCACCTTGTACAAAAATATATCAATATGTATAATGGTCAGCCGAAAACAAGGAAACATCTCAAGCCACTAACATCATTTCAGCCTCCATATACAAGAGAAAAATCTCTGATCTATGTTGTACAAAATAATAATATTACCCAATTTACAAATAAAATAATGATAGCCTGTAAACTTATTTTTATATATATCAACCTCAATTCAATTCGTTCATCAGCAAAGAACTGAAGTAAGCATCATCTACAAACTAAAATAAAACAAATAAAACTTCAGTTCAAAACTTAAACAAAATTTAATCAAAACAAAGTAAACAAGCTTCTGTTCAAATTCAAACTCAAAGCAAAGTTCAAAAAATCAAATTTGAAAGCTAGTAGATCAACTTCAAAACCAAGCAAGAAGATTTAAAAAAAGAAATCAGGCTTAGTTTTTCAAAATCAAGAAATCTGCTCTGTTTAAAATTCCTTTCAGGTGAGTAAACATCACTTTTAAATCTTAATCTGTTTTATAACCTGATGCAAGTGATAAATCTTTATAGTTATGTTATGAAATGTTGGCATGAAAGTATATCAGTATAGTTGAGGTATATCTATATTTGTATGCATGTCTGTGTTTGGATATAGGAGCCTCTGTTCTTGTTTTATAGATACAAAAGTCTAATCAAAATTCAAATTCTCTTCCCCTAATCCCTTATAAGCTACGTTGTATAAAGGAATTATGTATGAATTAACAAAATCTTAATCTTAAAAATATTTTTTTTTGAATGATTAGAAGATAAGTTTTATTGGAAGGAAAAAGAACAGTAAAAATCATTTTTTTGTTCAAATTTTGATTGATTAAAATTTGAGTTTTGATTCCTTGATCCTGTTCGTTTAGACAAACCGTGAATTTTAAGATCAAAATTAAGATTTTTAGCGTGGTAGATCGTGGGAAATTTCGAGTTGATCGGAAATTTTAGATTGGTCAAATTCGGATGATCGGAGCAATGATAAATCTCGTGATCGAAGCTGGAGCACGCTTGGTGATGGGGGAACTTCGGAAAAATATAGATTGAAATTCTAAAGTGCCGTGGTGGCGCCACGGCGTTGAACTAGGGTTTAACTAGCGTTTTTGTAGACTAAGTTCGTGTGGCTTCTGCTTCGTCGCCAAGGAAATTGAGACGATCGGTCCAAGCGGAGAAGTAGCGTAGGTCAGTGGAGCAGCGGGGGACGAAGCTGCGTGGTCATCGGTGGATGGTGGTGATCAGGCGAGATGTTTTCCGATGATAGTAGTTTGGTTCCAGTGGTTTCAAGTTACTCGATTTTGATACTCCGGTGATCTTGTCAATCTGGGTGGTCGGGTTGAGTGGCGATGTCGTCAAGGATTGGCTGAGGGGATGGGCGATGGTCAGAAGCGGTTCTGGCGACTGTGCACGTGCATGATTGCACGTTTGTGTCAGTGTTGGTTGTTGGAAGTTACTCGAGTCATTACTCGGGTTAAGGGGTCGATTGCTTCGGGATTGTGATCGAGTGCGTGAGAGGGTTCCTGATGTTTAAATCTATACTTAAGTTTAAAACTAACTTACTGGAAAAAAAAGAAGAAGAAGGAGGAGTACAGGGATGGAACCTGCGGAAATAGCCAAGGTAACTCGGGTTTGACTCGAGTAAATCGGGTTTTAACCTGGGCTCGTTTTAATGCTAAAATTTTTAACAGTATTAAATATAAACAGTTTTTACAAGATAAAGGTTTTGACTTAAATCAATGTTTATTCAAGTAGAAATTTATTAAAGGTTTGAAAGTAAAATTATCCTTGAGTTTAAAATATTTCAATACATATAACCTTTATTTTAAAAGTTTATTTTAAATAAACTTACTAATGTAATTAAACGGTTAATTAGGGAAGTAAAATGTGTTTTTAAAGGATAATTTATTATTAATGGTTTTAAGTTAAATTGGTAATTGATAATTAACTCAAAAGGTTATTAATTAAGATCTTAAGTAATTAATGATTATTAATCAATATAAGTAATTAAATAATAATTACTTAATTAAAGATTTAAGTAATAAATTAATTAATTAGAGGATGATTAGTTTTTATAATTAATTAAGTGGTAATTAATTAAGGGTTAATTAATTAAGGTAATTAATTAAGGGTAATTAATTAAAGGTTAATTAAATAATAAAAGGTTAATTTTTCAATGATTAAAGGTTGATTTATTAATTAATTAAGGTTGATAAATTAATAATTAAAGGTTAATTAATAAATGATTGAAGGATAAATTAATTAAAATGGTTCGTAATTAATTAATAATTAATTAACCAGGATTAGTAATTTATTCATAAGTAATTAATCTGATTTAAATTAATTAGATAATTAATTGGTCCTACTTATGGATGTTTGAATTGTATTGAGTGCTTTGAATTGTTTAATATACTTGATATATATGATGCTTTGTGATACATCCTGATTTATGTTGTGATCTGTGATTTACTTATCTATGATATATATATCTGTGATCTGTGAATGAGCGATAAGCGATATAGTTAATACCGCTTATCAACCATATTTCTGTATTCTGATCTGTGATGATTGATGTTGCACTATTGTATGTAAAACCCTGGACTACACCATACACACACAAATATGGATTTCACGTGGAAATCGGTTAAGTCACAAATAATTTAAATTTGATGTTTTTGAAATTGAAATTTTAATTTCAATTGATTTTGAAATTGGAAATTAGGGTTTAATATGAAAAGCTTTTGAAAGGAGTTTTAAAGATATTTTGGATATCTTGAAATTTAAATAATTTGATTTAAACTTAAATTCAAGATTTGAAATTGAATTCTATGATTTGAAACTAGGGATTTAAAGATGTTATACCCGTTATATATGGGTTAAACCATTTTAAAAGTATTGATTTTGGAATGTGAATATAATTCAAGGGCTTTAACTCGTGCAAATAAAATTGGATTTTTCTTAAACGAAAACTATTTGTTTTCAAATAATAACAGCTTTCATATAAGAAGTGAACTTCCAATTTGTGTTGAAAGGTTTCAAATTTAAAATGAAATTGAAATGTTTTGAAAGGCTATGAATGAATCTTTGGGAACGAGTTTGAAAACTATAAGTTGAATCTTTTTATTTAAAGATTTTAAATGAGTTAATCCATTCGAAATGGAAATTGTTTTGAAACCTATGAATAGATCTTTATGAAACGAAGTAAACTTTGTGAAATGAATCTTTTCGTTTAAAAGATTTAAAAATGGTAATTTGTTAAACCATTTGAAAAGAAAGGTTTTGGGTAATAAGTTGTGACTTAATTGAAATCCCAATATCCATATGTTTTTAAAATATTGCGCTCATTATTCGGGTTAGCCGGGAAAAGACATCTGAGTCATATAACCCATTCCGAATAATGATATGTCGTATATGGATAGCATTTGAAGACCGATGTTGAAGACCGGATATTTTCGAAAACGAAAGGACAACTCGTCGAATGTCTCTGCATCGACTGGCCCCGATATAGAGATTTTATCACCCTTTGTGATGGGAAGTCCGGACGGGATTGTGAATACCCGGAATTGCAAGGGCTTCGTAAGAAGTGCCTTCGGTTCTGTTCGAACCCGGAACAGACTTGTATGGTTACATGTCTGACATTACACTTTGAGATATAAAGCCAATTTCTTTCAAATACATTTCTGTTGGTGGCGGAGAATTTATTCTCTTAGCTTAACACCCTTCTTTGAGACGTACGAGCTCAGAGGTTTTGTAGTTGAAGGTTATCAGCGATATACTCCCAATTTGGTAATGTGACATGCTGAGTGTTGCTGTGTAATGATCATTGTTTGATCATTTGTGATATGATCATTTGTTTGATCATTTATCTTTATGATCATTACTTTGATCATCTGTTGACCCGAAGCATGGCTTTGTGGACGAGACTTCGTCGGACCTCACACCCCGGAAATGGTCAAAATAGGAAAGATGCGGCAAGGTTATTAGGGGGTAGCGCCCCTTTAGTGTATGTCATTCCTTCTGGATAGAGGTGGTATCATGGTATAGAGCCCAGATACTTAACCTATGTGGTTGCTGCAAATTTATTACTTTGTGGTTGTTGGAATCGAGGATCCTCGGATATAGATCGGTTACGATCGGGGGATGACATATTCGTGTCAGTAGTTACCCAGTTAGAGGTAACCCGGCCTTGTGTTGGCAGAGATCCGGTTAGGTTCTCGGGACGTCATTCCAGAGGCGTTTCCATATGGCAATGGGAAGTTCCTTGGCCTGACCATTTGTTGGAAATCCAAACTCCAATACGCACCTTGTACGGTTTTAGTTGTAGAACCTATCATTCACTTATGGTGGTCACCACTGTTTGGATGGTAGCTATAGTAGGCATAAGTGCGGAATGCCTATGCTGGCTAAGATTTATATTGTACTTTCGAAATGTTTTCTACACTATGCACTAGTAATAATATCAAAATTGATTTGATTTTGCGTAGTAAGCATCTTTGACCATCATAAGAAGAAATCTCCTCCAATTCTGCGTTTGCATTGTGTGTGTGGTGGGAGGTCTTATGGTAGTTTCATTTTCCAAAAGCATTGCGAATTGACTTTAAAATTCTCTGCTATTTGTTTTTAAAGATAAACTGTTTTTGTTGCTCACACCAGTCCCATGACTGATCCGGAGTTTATTGTTTCTTTCCTAAACTCTGGATGCTCAAATTTTTTCTACACGAGCAGTCTAGAGTTTGGTTTTTCAGATAATCATATTAGTAGATTTTCTGGAGCTAGTTTAGTCTTTGGATATGGACTGCACTTGCTTATCTTTGTGCCTCGTTATTGGGAGTTCGAGCTATTTCTGGATTGATGCTTTGGAGATGGAGATTATCCGCTGCTGGTGTTATCGTTTTCTTTTCCGCTGCTATTTCTTGTATCATATCTCTGATGTACATTGATATTCATTGTATCACTCTGTTGTACCAGATATTGTATCAGATATTGTATATAAATGTATTATTCTTTTTCTTCCGCTGTGTTATTTACTTAACTGTTGTTATAAGCTCCGGCGACTCGTATTTGAACGGTCGAATCTATGGCATTCGAGTACGATGTAAAGTATGGATGTCGATTTTCGAGCGGGCAAAATCCGCTTCGTTACAACTTCCTATCAACAAAAGAGTACGGATCAAACAAGATAGAAGTTCAAAATTTTTGGTGAATCCTAACAAAAGGGATTACTAACAAGGTGGATACAGAGGGGGTGAAGCTTAGAAAATTTTACTTTCAAAGCAAGAAAATTTTATATCAAAATAATCTTTGAAAATTCTTTAAAAATCATTTGAAAATCATTTTATACTTCGAAAATACGTCCTCTCACAAAGAACTGATTCTGAGATTGATTTCACTCATTCTAGGGTATTTCTACCGAAATACCCTATCTCTAATGAGTTTTTGCTCCGCAGGCTAAGGTTTGCCTAAAACTAAAGCTCTGATACCAAATGTAACGACCCACTATTTTGGACCATTCAAATCGACAATAATCCACACATGTCTGACTTGAATAATTCAAAATAATAGATTGTAATAAAATTTGGAGAAAATAAAATGAAATACAGAATCGCAGACACAGAATATCAGAATAATTCACAGTGGAAATTAAAATACCATAGTAGTTCATGAAGCCACTATAACAAAATCTCAAACAAAATACATAATATCAGTTTGAAAAAAACATACACAATAGAAATCTCTAATACATAGAAGTTATAAATACCAGAGCTAAAATAGAACAACTGAAACTGAAAGGGAATAGATAACTAGACAAGCAGAATCTCCAGCGATTCCTAGCTCCAGAAAAGAAATCCAAAGCTAAGCTGTAAATACTCGGGCTAACCCGAGCGTAAAGTAAAACACAAAACACTCAATTCAAGACATACATACTTATATAATGTAAACCAACTCAAGTGAACTATAGTAGTAATGCACAATAACTTAAAGGATGCTTGGGATCGCCCATCCTCTAAGGATCAGTTAAACCATAAATTTACATCCCGTGGTTAAAATTCCAAAATGGTAATTTATACTTCGAAATCAAATATCATTTCAAATCCATTTCAAAATATCAATATATTTTAAATCAAATTATTCCATTTAAATCATTTAAAAATGAAGTTATTATATTTAATAGTCAATATTCAATTCTCAAAATTTTACCATTTCAGAATTCATTTATTCACTTAAATTTATTAAAACAGTGAAATTTCAACTTTTGCAGCATTTAGAAAATGCCACAGAAAGTTATGTTTAAAAACAATTCAATTAGCAAAAGACAGCATTTAAATGCTGTAATAGGTTTAGATTTCAAATGAAACTTTAGTTAAATTCAGCAACTACAGCACTTAGTTCATTTTAGCCATTTAGTTCATTTATATCAATTACAGCATTTACAAAATGCTGTAATATCTTTAACTTTAGAAATGATAGCATTTCAGGAATGCTGTCAATTTAAATTCCAAACTTTCACTACAATTTCATAAACAATTAAAATTTATTTAAATCCATTTTAACTTATAAAATCACATTTTCTTACTTTAAAAACAATCATTTAAATAACCCTTAATTTATGATTTTACAAAGTGAAAGTTTCACAAACAATTATCAAATCTTTAAAAATTCACTTATAAAATAAATGTAAAATTTATAAAATTTCATTTACTTAACATTTTAATTAAGTTTACCATTTCATAATTTTATTTAAATTCCATTTTATTTTCTTAACTTAACTTTTATTTTAAAACACTTTCACATTTTCCAAGTTAAGTTATACTTCAAATTTCAACTTTTAAACATTTATTTATTTAACTATTTTTAATTTATAGAAAAAATCTATAACACTTTATAAAATCATTTTAAATTAAAATAAAAATCAAATTATCATAATATTTAAAATTTTAACATATTTTATAATTTTAAGAAAATATATATATTAACCACGGGTCTGTATATAAATTTTCTAACCTAAGTCAAATGATACAGATAATATATCATTTCAATCCGTAATTTACAAAGGAAAAAATCCGGGTTTTATCATTTCAAACCCGCAATCCCAAGTTAAATGAAATAAATAAAAATCGTTCAGGCCTATCATTTCAGCCTATAATGATTTTTCCCTATTCTAAAGTCCGTTCGGGTATGTATCATTTCAACCCATAGTGATTCTATTCTACAGGGAACTTGCAGTGTGATAAACTGATATAAATAAACAAAATAGCATTATATAACAGTAACAGATGATATGAAAGGTGAATAAACAGGGTGATCATTATATAAATAATATCACAGTCAGGTATAATATGATAATATGAACTACAGATTCACAGGATGTCAATTTACTACTTATATAAGTACGGAATGTCTGGTGAGAAATACTCACCTCTACAAGCTAGAGATACACAACCCAAACACACGAACAAAGATCCAAAAGGCACGAAAGCACGACTATGATTCAAGTGAGGGGAGAGCCAAAGCAATTATCTTGTTACATATCAAACAAAAACAATATAAAACACATGAATTTCAACACCAAATATAACGTTAAACAATCTAGAAATCATGCACAACAAAGAATCAAACACTTGCACTTGCTTTCACAAATCTCATGCTCGGCCACATGATTCTAATGCACGGCCATGGTGTTGTATTTGGGTCAAGTTTGGGTCATATAGGGTCGGCCTAGCTAGGATATGAAGGTATGGAAGTTGTTGTGACAAGAAAATGCAATGGTCAAGGCAAAGGTGGATTTTTACGCAACAACAAGCTTCGGCTATGGCCTTATGTGACACGGCTAGGTCTGGTGGAGGTCAAGAGATGGTGCAGCAGTGGCTTGGGGTCAGGTAGAGGCTGGAGAAGGTGGTGCGAGTGGTGGCCAAGAGGTGTGGTGAAGTGGTGAAGGCAATAGGTGGGCTCGGCTATGCATAAATAAGAAGTGTTTGCTAATGTTTGTGTGGAGCTTGCATCTAAGGGGCCATGGCCAGGTAGGTCAGTGGAGATGGAGGAGTTTTGCAGCTAAACAAGGTGGTGATGAAGGTGATGGTGAAGGTGGAGGCTATGGGCCGGGCAACCTAAGTGAAGGCAAGGCAAGTTCACTAGAAAAATCAATAAAATTGCAAAGAAAAAGTGTAAAAGAAGAAGACATTACCATAGGGTTTTCTTCAGATCTGAAAGCCGAAATTTTTTTGAGGGAATGAGAAGTGTTTTAACGTGAATTACAGAAAGAAACACACGGCTAATGGTTAGGGAAAAGGACGGCCCAAAATTTTGAAGAGGCGTGAAGATGGAAGGTCAAAGGTTATAAAGACTAAAGTCTCTTGATATTTCCCTTTTCATTTATTCAAATAAATCAAAATAAAACCCAGGTAAATATAATAAAAATGAATACAAAATAAATTGAAAATGAAATGAATAAATAAATTTTAGAAAAATATATAAAAATATAAGAAAATAGTTAATTATATGTAAACTAGCATTGAAAATTGAAACAAAATATAATTTGGAAAAATAACAACAACACTTTAAAATGTTTTTAAAAATAAAATATATACATGGCATGCCATATTACACACATATACACAAATTAGAATAAGATATGAGAAATAAAAATATTATTTATATAATTTAAAATAGACAATTTTATTAAATAAATCAATTTACATACAATATTGTAAAAAGCATAACTTTCACAATATAAATCGGATTTCAATAAAACGAAAAGTAGTATTCTTGAAATTTAATTTATTTTTATAATAAAAGATAAAATTCAAAAATTCAAATATTTATATTTTAAATTTTAAAGTCAAAGTTAGACCAAATTGACCAAAATTCACTTTTCTAGAAATTATTCTGTTTAGTCATGTTTGAAATTCTAATTCACATCACAATAAAAATTTATATTTAAAATAATTTTTTTTATCCATTTTAATAAATAAAATAAACTTTTCAAATCAGGAAATTCAATTTAAAATAATTAAAATATACAATTAAAATAATCACAAAATACAGTGATGCAGCTCAGGCCAGGGATGAAGGCATAAGTCGTACGCGACTTAAGGAAGTGAACATAAGTCGTCCACGACTTATAGGGGTAGATCGTGTACGATCTAAGGCTACAGGAGGAGCGCCACGAAATGCACAAGTCTTAAGTCGGCTACGACTTAAGGGAAATGTTTTAAGTCGTCCACGACTTAAGGAAAAGGGGCTACGACTTAAAAGCCTAAGTCGTCCATGGCTTAGTAAAGCAGAAGTAGAAGTTTTAAGTCGTCCACGAGCTAACAAAGGAGATATAAGTCATCCACGACTTAACGAGAATGATAAAGGTGAAGCGAGTTATACTGAAGAAGAAAATCAACGACTTAAGATAAGTCGTCTACGACCTACGACTTAGTTAAGTCGTTTGGATTCCTTAAGTCAGATACTGGGTTAAGTCGTTGAAGTTTTATCTCCTAAGTCGTCCAAGCTTAAGCCGCGTGAAGATGCTGCCGTGATATGTGTCTAAGTCGTTACCGACTTAAGTTGAGTCGTGTGTCGTTTGCTTTTTGAGTCGTGTACTTTGTAAATAAGGTGTATTGTATTTTTAGGTCGTACCAGGTTAGGTCGGCCATGTTTGTGAGTCGTTGTATGTTGTAACTGTTGAGTCGGAGCTGTTGATAAGTCGTCGCCGACTTATAGTAAGTCGTCTCTTTTGGGTCGTCTATTTTAAGTCGCAGGTTATAGGTCGGAAACGACTTAAGTGTTGTGTATTTTGTTTTGTGTGAGTTGTAACTTCTATAAATAGGCCGGTGGTGCCATTTGTAAAGGTTGTTGATTTTTGAATAAAATTCTTGTTTGTTAGCTTTGTGCTTTCAATTAAATCGGTAGTTGAGTGTAATCTCCTATCTCCACCTTCGACATTCGAGTGCGCTCGAATCTTCGATCGTTGAAGCCAATTCGCGAAATCAAGTGCGCTTGATCAACGCTCGAAGAATTGTAGATCTCTCTTCACGGTATCGTGCGCGATCAACGTGTCAGAGATAGCTAGAATTTGGTATCTTCGGATCAACGAATTTGGGCATTTCAGTATTTCTCAATCCACCGATTGCTACTTTCAACGAATCACTTTGTTTTTGTATAATCCGCTGCGTCATTTTGGTATCAGAGCATGTTTTAGCCAATCATAGCTAAATCGAGTCTTGGAACCAATCATCTTGAAGAATTTGAGGTTTGAAGTGTTAGCCGAGCTTGAAGTGTGGAGCCGAGCTAAGTAGAGTGTAGATCGAGCATCATTTCATTGTCTAGCCGAGAATTGAAGTTCTTGAGAAGCTTGTGTTCATCGTGTTCATCCCATTTTGCAACAAGAGTGATTTTTGATCCATTTCTTTTTGGATCAAAAGTGGAAAAGTGTTTGAATTAGCGCGTGGGAGAATTTGCGCGCCAAAGTTGAAGTTGAAGTGCTTGAAGCCGAACCGACCTAAGCCTTAAGTCGTTCGAACCGAGTTAGTTAAGAACACCGAGACGAGTTAAGTCGTTCAAGGTCGAATCAAGCTAAATTTTGAAGTTTTTCGAAGTTTGAATTTGAAGTGTTTGTGGAGTTTTCAAGTATGCCGCCGAGAAGAGCTAATCGACATTAAAACGTTGAAGCGTTGTATCGAAGAGAAGAAGCAGAACAAATGGAGCAACGTATGCATGAAAATTTTGATGAAGGTATTGGTAGAATAGAGAAGATGATGTTACAGATGAATCAAAATCGAAGAAAAAATTCACCTGAATCAATCCATGGAGGAAGTAGAGTCTCACCACATTCCAATCGGGAGAGAAGTGTTGATATTGATCATAGAAGTGTGAGTCGAGATTGTTATAGAGATGATGAAGATCGAAGACGTGAGAGGAATGTGAATGATCGAGAACGGAGGAATGGAGATCGAAGGGATGTTGGTGGTAGACGTGATGGTAGTAGAGATGTTGGTGGTCAGGATCGACATCGATATACATCTGATTTTGAAGAGGAGTATGACGGTGGTAGTGTTAGAGGACAAGGACGTGGACAAGGAAGAAATCAGTCGGAGTACGATCACAAGTGGGAATCTGGGATGAAGACTGAAATTCCAGAATTCAAAGGTGGTATGCAAGCTGAAGAGTTTTTGGACTAGTTGTCTAATGTGGAGGAGATTTTTGACTTCAAAGAGGTTCCCGAACATCGTAGAGTGAAGTTGGTTGCTACAAGGTTGAGGGGTAGAGCTTTGGCATGGTGGCAGCAAACCAAACTTACACGTGAACGGATGGGGAAGTCAAAGGTTGAATCATGGGAAAAGATGAAGAAATTGATGAAAGCTACATTCTTACCTTATAATTATCAATCGCTTATGTACCAGAGGTTGCAGAATCTAAGGCAGGAAACGAAGTCAGTTAATGATTACGCAGATGAATTTTACCAACTCATTGCTAGAAATGATATTATGGAGACAGAAGAACAACTAACTGCTAGATTCATTGGGGGATTGAGGATGCAGATCCAGGATATGGTGAATATGTTCGATCCAAGGTCTGTAGCGGAGGCACATCAGAAAGCGTTGGCTTGGGAGAAGCAGGGAAGGCGTGGAGGTGGTGTGTTTACAAATTCCAATAATCAAGTGAAGGGTGTTAGTGGAAGTTCTAATGTTTCTAAACCTATCATAAACCAGTAGTGAAGGAGGCTGAGAAGGCAAAGGTTAACAATGGTTTCAAATGTTACAATTGTCAGGAGTTGGGTCATAAAAGCAATGAGTGTCCAAAGCCAAAGAAGAGAACCATGGTTGCAGAAATTAAGGATGAGGATGTTGATGGAGATTATTCTAGTCCAGTTGAGGAGGATGAACAGGATGTTGCGTCAGGAGATGAAGGTTGTAATCTAATGCTAAGAAGATCATGCTTGACACCGAAGCAAGAAGAAGCTAGTTGGTTGAGGAGTAATATCTTTCAGTCGACATGTACTATACTGGGGAAGGTGTGTAAATTTGTGATTGACGCGGGAAGCTGTGACAATATCATTTCAACCGAGGCTGTAACAAAATTGAAGTTGAAGACAGAGAAGCATCCGAATCCATACAAGTTAGCATGGTTGAGAAAAGGAGGAGAGGTGAAAGTGGATAGACGAGTTCGTGTTCCATTCTCTATTAGGAAGAAATACAAAGACGAGATCTGGTGTGATGTGGTAGAGATGGATGTTTGTCACTTACTTTTGGGAAGACCATGGCACTATGATCGAGTAGTCCAGCATGATGGTCGTACCAATAGTTACAGTTTTATGTTTGAAGGTACGAAGATTATCTTAGTTCCAAAGAAGAGACATCAAGGAGAGAGTAAATCAGAAGAGATTGAAGAACTGAAAACTTTGTTATCTTTGAAAGAGTTTATTAAAGAAGTTGAAGAGGAGCCTGAAGTGTTCTTGTTGATTGGGCGAGAGAGTCAAGAAGTTGTTGAAGTTCCAGAGGAAATAGAGCCGGTATTGAAAGAGTTTGAAGATGTATTCCCAAATGAGTTACCAAAGGAGTTACCGCCACTAAGAGACATTCAACATCAAATTGATCTTGTTCCAGGAGCAATGTTGCCGCATAGACCACATTATCGAATGAGTCCGAACGAACATGAAGAATTGAGGAGGCAAGTGGAAGAATTGCTTGAACAGGGGCGTGTGCAGGAAAGCTTGAGTCCGTGTGCTGTGCCAGCTTTGTTAGTACCGAAGAAGGACGGGACGTGGAGAATGTGCACTGATAGTCGAGCGTTGAATAAGATTACAGTGAGATACCGATTTCCTATGCCGAGACTTGATGACCTGTTGGATCAATTGAGCGGAGCTACTATCTTTTCGAAGATTGATTTGAAGAGCGGATATCATCAAATTCGAATCAGACCGGGAGATGAATGGAAGACATCATTTAAGACGAGGGAAGGATTGTATGAATGGCTAGTCATGCCGTTTGGTCTTTCGAATGCACCAAGTACATTCATGCGGGTGATGAATCAGATTTTTAGACCATTCATTGGGAAGTTTGTGGTAGTGTATTTCGATGATATTCTGATATATAGTGGAAGTCCAGAGGAACATTTGAATCATCTGAGAGAAGTGGTGGTGGTACTGCGACAAGAACAATTTTATGCTGCAATGAAGAAATGCGTGTTCATGACGCATAGTGTTTTATTTCTGGGGTATGTTGTATCAGAGGAAGGGATACAGGTTGACCAAAGTAAAGTCGAAGCGATTAGAGATTGGCCACAGCCTAAGACGATAACAGAAGTTCGGAGTTTTCATGGGTTGGCTTCATTCTATCGAAGATTTATTCCACACTTTAGTAGTGTGATGACGCCTGTTACAGATTGTATGAAGGGTAAACAGTTTTCATGGTCGGAGGAAGCAGGGGATGCTTTTGGAAAGATCAAGGAGTTGCTGACGTCTGCACCAATTCTAGTGTTGCCAGATTTTCAGTTGTTGTTTGAATTACATACTGATGCATCGAAGGTTGGGATTGGAGGAGTATTGAGTCAGAGGGGACGTCCTATTGCCTACTTTAGTGAGAAGTTGTCAGGGGCGAAGATGAGATATAGTACATATGATGTGGAATTTTATGCTGTTGTGTAAGCTATTAAACACTGGAGACACTATCTATTTCAGAAAGAGTTTGTTCTTTACACTGATCACGAGGCGTTAAAGCATTTACAAGGGCAAGACAAGATTTCAGCGAGACATGCATCGTGGATTGCGTACCTGCAACAGTTTACGTTTGTTGTGAAACACAAATCAGGAGTGACGAATCGTGTGGCTGATGCTTTGAGTAGGAGAAATCATGTGTTGACTACAATGGAGGTTGAAGTGACGGGGTTTGAGATACTTCCAGAATTGTACATTGAAGATCCTTACTTTGTGAAGTTTGTTGATAAAGTCAAAGGGGGATAAACGGATGAGTTTTTGATGGTAGATGGTTTTCTGTTCAAAGGAAATCGATTGTGCATACCTGATTGTAGTTTGAGAATGAAGATCGTGAAGGAGTTGCATGAGGAAGGTCATGTGGGACGAGATCGTACTTTACAATTGATTTCACAATCTTATTTTTGGCCATCAATGAGAAAAGAGGTTGAGAGGTTTGTGGAGCGATGTCATATCTGTCAGGTTTCGAAAGGAACTGCGACCAATGCGGGATTATATATGCCGTTACCTGTGCCAACTAAACCATGGGTAGATGTGAGTATGGACTTTGTTTTGGGATTGCCTAGAACTCAACGGGGCAATGATTCCATATATGTTGTAGTGGACCGTTTCTCGAAGATGGTACATTTTATTGCCTGTAAGAAGACGACGGATGCAGTTCATGTAGCACAATTATTCTTTAGAGAAATCTATCGACTTCATGGATTGCCAGAATCCATTGTGTCGGATAGGGATACTCGTTTTCTGAGTCATTTTTGGCTAAGTTTGTGGAAGATGGTCGGAACAAAGCTGAATTTTAGTAGCGCTTACCATCCACAAACTGATGGACAAACGGAGGTGGTTAACAGATCGCTGGGGAATTTATTGCGATGTCTGGTGAAAGATAATCTGAAAAGTTGGGATATGAAGTTATGTCAAGCAGAATTTGCTCATAATCATGCAGTGAATCGTAGTACGGGTTTCAATCCATTTCAGATTGTATATTCAAGTTTACCGAAGGGACCATTGGATTTAACGGTAATACCACAACCAAAGGGGACGGTTAAACGAGCTGTTGATTTTGTTGAGGAGTTGACGGAATGTCATAAAATCGTTCAGAAACGATTGGAGAAGGCAAATGAGAAGTACAAACGATCTGCGGATTTGAAGCGAAGAAATGTTGAGTTTAATGAAGGAGATATGGTATATGCTGTGTTAACAAAGGATCGTTTTCCAGTGGGCGCTTATAACAAGTTGAAAGCCAGAAAAATTGGTCTTGTAGAAGTCGTAAAACGGATTAATGAAAATGCTTATAAATTGAAACTGCCGGAGGATGTGTACACGTCTGACGTATTCAATGTTAAGCATCTCGTACCATATCATGGGGATGCGTTTGTTGTGGAAGAAGAGGGTGCAAATTCGAGGACGAATTTTTCTCAACCTGGGGAGGATGATGCAGCTCAGGCCAGGGATGAAGGCATAAGTCGTACGCGACTTAAGGAAGTGAACATAAGTCGTCCACGACTTATAGGGGTAGATTGTGTACGATCTAAGGCTACAGGAGGAGCGCCATGAAATGCACAAGTCTTAAGTCGGCTACGACTTAAGGGAAATGTTTTAAGTCATCCACGACTTAAGGAAAAGGGGCTACGACTTAAAAGCCTAAGTCGTCCACGGCTTAGTAAAGCGGAAGTAGAAGTTTTAAGTCGTCCACGAGCTAACAAAGGAGATATAAGTCGTCCACGACTTAACGAGAATGATAAAGGTGAAGCGAGTTATACTGAAGAAGAAAATCAACGACTTAAGATAAGTCGTCTACGACCTACGACTTAGTTATGTCGTCTGGATTCCTTAAGTCGGATACTGGGTTAAGTCGTTGAAGTTTTATCTCCTAAGTCGTCCAAGCTTAAGCCGCGTGAAGATGCTGCCGTGATATGTGTCTAAGTCGTTACCGACTTAAGTTGAGTCGTGTGTCGTTTGCTTTTTGAGTCGTGTACTTTGTAAATAAGGTGTATTGTATTTTTAGGTCGTACCAGGTTAGGTCGGCCATGTTTGTGAGTTGTTGTATGTTGTAACTGTTGAGTCGGAGCTGTTGATAAGTCGTCGCTGACTTATAGTAAGTCGTCTCTTTTGGGTCGTCTATTTTAAGTCGCAGGTTATAGGTCGGAAACGACTTAAGTGTTGTGTATTTTGTTTTGTGTGAGTTGTAACTTCTATAAATAGGCCGGTGGTGCCATTTGTAAAGGTTGTTGATTTTTGAATAAAATTCTTGTTTGTTAGCTTTGTGCTTTCAATTAAATCGGTAGTTGAGTGTAATCTCCTATCTCCACCTTCGACATTCGAGTGCGCTCGAATCTTCGATCGTCGAAGCCAATTCGCGGAATCAAGTGCGCTTGATCAACGCTCGAAGAATTGTAGATCTCTCTTCACGGTATCGTGCGCGATCAACGTGTCAGAGATAGCTAGAATTCGGTATCTTCGGATCAACGAATTTGGGCATTTCAGTATTTCTCAATCCACCGATTGCTACTTTCAACGAATCACTTTGTTTTTGTATAATCCGCTGCGTCATACAGGGTTGTTACAACTTTTCAAAAATATTTAAGGTAGAAACTCCTTTTAGTTTAAATAAAAATTATCGATTTACAAACTTCATCCATGATCCATAGCGACTATTGCTATATGGACCATAACCTCTAAACTTTTTTTATAAATCCAAATGGTTTTTAAAACATTTCCTTCTATGGTTAAATCACTTAAAAACTTTGTATATATTTTTGAAAACAAAAGGTAAAGTTCGAAAAACTTTTTAGAAACATTTCTAGAAATCAAGTAAATAAAAAAGTTTTAAAATATCACGGGATCTCGATGTCGAAACATAAACTAATTCAAGTGTTAACTTTTCGAACAAAACGATCATCCATGTACATAAGCATATACATATATATACACACAAATGTAAAAGACATCCATAAAATAAGGAAAGATTATCACTTGTAAATAATTACTTAAGCACGTTCAACTACATTTCAAGCCATCATAAATCATCACATATGTCATCCGCTTCAATCGGGAACCAAACCAAACAACATTCATTCCAAACACTTATAAACACAAGCAACTAACTAATATTATCATCACAAATAATAAAGTTTAAAATTTGGATTTTAAAAGTGGGATTTACTCACCAAAATCAACACGAATTCAAACCCAAACTACTACAATTTTGCACCAATACACGAGCTTAGTTTTTCTTCTCAAAAACTTGATTTTTAAGACCTTGGGAAGTGGAGAAGGGCTTGGCCTAGGTGTACATAGGCTCGGCCATGCTTGAAGAGTGTGCGACCATGACTTGAGAAGGGGGTTTTGGGTCTTGTTTTAGAAGAGAGAAGGTGCAGAGAAGAAAGGAGGTGATTTTGGCTATTGTTTAAGGTTTTAAAATGGAAAAGAATAGATTTTTAACTTAGAAATTTTGAAAAAGCCAAAAAAGGAAAGTTTGGAAATAAGAGATAAAAGATTGAAAATGAAGAAAACAAAATAATATAAGTAATGTAAAAAATGAAGTTGTTATATAAAATGAATATGATAAATTATAGAATTGCCCTTAATTAAAAGGTACAATGCCCTCCAGCACATGGTGCCACATCATCCTACCCTATCCCCTTTGCAAGCAACCTCTACCCTCCTAATCTCATCAACATCTCTTCACCACTTTACATGACTTGATGTATTCTCTTTTTGTTTAAATTTTAAAAGAGAAGTCAAAACTTACTTTATTTATTTAAGTAAATATTCAAACTTTTTTAACTCTAACCACTTCCTTAAATAATGTATATTTTATTTATATATGTGTGTATATATATACCCTGGTGTACACAACATGTTCTGATAACTTTTAGATGCTGAGAAGTCGAAAATCTGAAAAATGATTTTCGATCATATTTTCGATTTTTCCCCGAACTAAATATTTTTATAAACCAAAATTTAATACAAATTCACCATCACTAGTTATTACCTAAAAGAGGCCTCTTTGAATTATAAAATCCACTAACTAATTGTTTAATAATATATCAAATATTCTGATTTAAGGTGGTTAAATTACGGGTTGTTACATTCTTTCCCCCCACCCTTAAAAAAATTTCATCCCGAAATTAACACACAAAAAGATACTCAAAATAACCCAAAAAGTGCATATATTATTTATGATGAAACTCATATGAAAGATACATACTAAGCAACTACACCTACTTGGTGAGCGCACAATCCACACAACATGCAAACTACTATCTATCGTCAACTTGTTATAAGCTTCCCTCGTTCTATCTTCAGTCTCCCAAGTGCAATCTTTGAAATCTTCACTGCACTGAACCTTAACTAATCTCACGACCTTATTATGCAATTATTTCACATCCCGATCAACAATGCAAACTGGATGCCTTTTCACAGTTAAATTTGGTTCCACTTCTAAACCTTCTTGAACAGATGACTCAACAATAAGAGATGGATCATGCACATACCTCCTCAAGTGTGATATATGAAAAACATTATGGACTCCCGACAATCTTCTAGCAACTCAACTCAATAAGCAAGCAGCCCAGTCCTCTCAAGAATCTAGAAAGGTCCAACATACCTTGGTGCCAGCTTCCTTGCTCTTCCCAATCAAACAATTCCTCTAATCGAGGAAATCTTTACAAACACAAAGTATCCAACTAAAAGCTATAAATCCATACGCCTTTGATCGACATAGATTTTATGTCTATCTTGAGGTTCCTTCATCCTCCCTTTGATCATAGAAACCTTCTCCATAGCCTCTTAAATCATATTAGATCCAAGCACTGACCAACCCTCGGTCTCCACCCAACATGATGGTGACCTACATGTTCGTCCATAAAGAGCTTCATAGGGTGCCATGCCAATGCTCGCTTGATAACTTTTGTTGTATGAGAATTCCACCAAATGCAGCCGATCCTCCCACGATCCTCCCCAAGATACATGCTCTCAAAATATCTTCCAAGCATGGTTCACCCTTTTTGTTTGTCCATCCGTTTGAGGATGATATGCTATGCTCAAACTTAGCTTTGTTTCCCAAGCTACTTATAACGCTTCCAAAAATTGACTGGTAAAGATTGGATCCCGATCACTTATAATACTAACTAGAATTCCATAAAATCGGATGATCTATCACACATAAATATCTCTCAAAGTTGCTGTAGTCTTGGTCGGCTTTACTGGGATAAAATGAGCACTCTTGGTTAGTCGATCCACAACGACCCAAACATCTTTTTTACGTTTCCTTGATATGGGTAAACCATCAATAAAATCAATCGATACTTGCTCCTATTTCTAATTTGGGATCTCCAGTGGTTAGAGTAGCCCAGAAGTCCTTTGGTGATCACCTTCGATTTGCTGGCAATTCACATATCGGCTAACATAGATTGAAATATCCCTCTTCATCCCTATCCACCAAAATACTCTATTTATATTCCGGTACATCTTGTTAACTCGAGGGTGGATACTTAACTTAGATTTATGGCATTACGTCAAAACTTCTTTCCTAAGACCATCAACATCTGGAATGCATAATCTTCTGTTTATTTGTAAAATTCGACCAGGCTTCTTCAACTCGTTGCATAAACTCTAAAAGATGATTGTCTTCTCTTTGCTTGCTTGCAATCCTCTTGAGTAAAGCCAGAGTAACTTCCAAAAGAGCCAAAACTGCATTCTGACTCAGAGTATTTGCTACTACATTGGCTTTTCCCGTCGTATATAAAATATCAAGTTATACATTGCAAGAAATTCCAGAAACCGCTATGACTCATATTCAAATCCTTTTACATGAAAAGAAACTTCAAGGACTTGTGATCCGTGAAGAGCATGAACTTTTCACCTAAAAAATAAAGCCTCCATATCTTCAATGCAAATACAACAGCTAATAACTTCAAATTATGTGTTGCATAATTCCTCTCATGGGGCTTTAGCTATCTACTAAAATAAGCAATAACTCTCATGTACTGCATCAAATCACATCCAAACCTACACAACAAGTATCTATATACACAGTCAACCCTTAACCTCCATTTGGAATAGCTAGAACTAGAGCACTGGTTAGCCTTTACTTCAACTTAATGAATGATTCTTCATACTCTAATGTCCAAATAAACATATCTTTCTTTGTCAATTTGGTTAGGTGCGAGATGATCTTGGAGAAGTCTTAGATGAATCTCCTATAATATCCTGCTAAGCCTAAGAAGCTTTGAACATTCGTCGAAATATGTGGTGTCTTCCAATCTTGAATAGCCGCTACCTTTTCTGGATCAACCAAATTACCGTCCCTAGAAAGAACATGTCCTAGGAACCTTACTTCCAGTTGCTAGAAATTACACTTAGATAATTTAGCTTTTAAAACATATTTCCTTAATGTCTCCAGCACCACTTTCAAATGGGGTTTGTGTTCTTCCTCAGTCTTAGAGTAAATAAGAATATCATCTATAAAGACCAACACAAATTTATCAAGCACATCTCTGAAAACCATATTCACAAGATCCACAAAATAAGCGGTGCAATGGTTAGTCCAAAAGGCATAACCAACCACTCAAAGAAACAATCCGGTCCTTTAAATTCTATAAGGGAATATTATTCTCTGCAATACTTAACTGGTGAAATCCTATAGAAAGGTCCATCCGGGAAAATACTTTAGCACCATGAAGTTGGTAAAACATGTCATCTATACCGGGTAAGGGTTACTTATTCTGAATTGTCTTCTTATATAGCTCACGGTAATCCATACAAAGTCTGATCCATCAAACTTTGCAACAAAAACTACAACTGCTCCCCAACTTGAGCGACTTGGTTTAATCGGCCCTCTTCTCAATAAATCATCTGCCTAATCTTTTAAATCCTTCTCCCTCGAAGAAATTTTACAAATAGGTTGAATAATAGGTTTCCAACTAGGAATTAAGTCAATCCAAAACTCAATCTCCCAATGTGGAGGTAGACTGTTAAACTTCTTCAAAAACATTACGAAAATTCTTAACAATTAATATTGACCCTAACTCTTTTTAGGATGAATCCAATGCATAGAGGAAACTATTCATTCGCTTGCTTGGCTCTTCACATGATACTTTAACAAAGTTTCCAAATTTGGCCTTCAAAGATATCATCCTCCGATGCAATCTAAAATAGCATCGTTCTCTAACAGCCAATCCATAATGAGTATAACATTAAACCTCTTAAAATGTAGAACAAACAGGTTGCATGAAAAATAGTGGGTGAGGTAAGTAATCTGAACATGCTCATAAATCATGCACATATTAGTTGTACCTCCTATAGGGTCAGACACACAAATAGGGATTTCTACAATTCTTGGGTAAAGTTGCAATCTACCTACCGATTCTAAAGAAATGGAACTATGGGAAGCCCCGGTATCAAACAATACTCGAAAAAAATGCCATTAACAATTAAAGAACTTTCAAGAACTTCTTTCCTCTTAACATCTACTAAGGCTAATGGTACACTCTTAATAGCATAAACTTTAACTTGCTTACCCTTCGTCATTAGCGGACAATCCTTCACCATATGCCCTGGTTGGTGGCAATTAAAGCAAACTGCCTTTTGAACCATCGAAGAAATAGAGCTTCATTGCTGCATCTAAACTTCAGAATTTGGACAGAGTTTTGCAGTATAGCCCTTTTGCTTGCAAAGATAACAACTAACATCCTTTAAATGGTTTTTCTAAGTCCCTCCCTTGATTTTCCACCCCACTGCTTCTTTACTTGCAAGTTAAACTTCTGCTTGTTCTTGCTGCTGCTATTGTTGCTGGATGCTGCCACCGGCTTCTTTTTCTCAAGAACATCATACCGCAAAGCCATATCCACTAAGTGCACAAAAGATCCCTTTAGATGGGCCATCATCTTCTCCTAAAATCCTCCCCTCGTTCCCATCCCAAACATCTCATTCTTCTTAAAAGAGGTATCAATCAACTCTGGACCAAATCACGATAACTCATTAAACTTGGTTTCATATTCCGATACTGACAAATCTCCTTACTTAAGATCTAATAAACTCATATACATATGGGTATTCCTTGCAACGGCATGAACTATTCTTCAAACACCTTCTTAAAGCTAGCCTAATAAAAGTCATCCTCTGAAACATTCGCTGTAACAAAGTCCCACCATGCTACAACCTCATCTTGCAACTGCCAAGATGCTAAGAAATGCTTCTGCTCATCTGAAATATTCTGCCCCTTGAAAATCTTCTCACAAGAATGAAGCAAAGCTTGGACTTCAATGATGGATTTCGAACCCTTAAAATGCTTTCCTCAAAGATTAGTATAATCTTTGCATAGAGTTGTAAGGTTCACAAGTGGCTACAATAGTGCTGCCTGTTCAACTACTCCAACTCTTCCAACATTCAGAGCTCGACCATTGGTGGTTGTGGTATCACAAGCTCCTCTACCATGTCTTGCTCTATTACTCATTCTTACTACCTAAATATGGTAAGATAACTTTAGAATACTTAGATGAGATTATCTTAGGGAAAAAGGTTACTAAATCAAACATATCAAAGCCGATCAAAATATTCTAATATACATATATATATATATATGTATGTATATATACACACACACAAATAAAATTACAAATATGTGCTCTCATAGACTAAACTCGTTTTACGGTATCACTAACCCTATATCTAATGAGTTGACCCCAACCAAGGCTAGGTGTTCGCTCAACTTAAGTTCTAATACCACGTGTAACGATCTGCCTTTCTTTCTCCTAAGACGACACTTAATACATCCATAGTATTCATGTGTCGATCATCTAGATGTCCAAAAGACAAGCCGTTGGGTAAAAAGAAAAGAAAAAACAAGTACAAAGAAATACAGAATCTCATAATGCAAGGAAATCATACATAATAGAACATAAGATAATAGATATGGTCACTTCCAAAATGAAACATCAAAGTTACAACAGTACTAACTTCAACCATAGACAATTATAACAGCCTGCCCCCACAATGTTGATACATAATGTACATATACAGCAGAAATAAAATAAATAACTAGACAATATTGAAGCAACCTACTCCATGCTCCTCCAAAATGCATCCGTAAAAATCGGGACTACTTGGCTACTCATACAAATTTGAGTACCCTAGAATTTTAGAAAAAGAAAGAAAAACTCCAAGTCAGACATGGGTCTGGTGTTAGTAAACTCCAAAAAACTGAATTATTATCATTATAAAACTCTTTTAATAATAAAAGTATTTCGAAAGACCTCGCCGCATACAAACATGAATGGGTTTTTACATTATGATAACCAAAACCTTTCAAATAGAAAATCCAATGACACTATAATAATCTCTAGAGTTTAAAATAAATATTGAACATAGCTGAAATGTTTGCATCTCATGTTCCAACATATTTGGGCACAACTAAGTGTGTAAGACAGTTATTGGAAAATGGATTCCATCAATGACAAGACTACTGGGGTGCTACCCGCCACAATACACATCTAGATAAAATGTATCGAGGGCCAACCTATGACCCCTTGCAAACTCAGGACCGACCTACCCCTTATTGGATAGTACCGAAAGTCATCACCTCGGTGGCGATCAAACTCCGTACTGGATCCACTAGCACACATAAATCCATAAATAATGTTTTAGATAGGGTGATGACCATACCCTCATGGGTACGACACACAGAGCCTTGCCGTATATCCCTATTTTAGTCATTATTGGGTGGTGAGGCTCGGGGTTACATCTTACCTTTTTCTTTAGCAAATATCACAGCCCTATAGGGAAAAATGCAATGCCAGCATTCATCCATACAAGTTGTTCATGATATAAACAAATCGAAGGCACTAATTCTACTACATCCATTTCAGAATCACCCTTAGGATAGTAGCAAGTTGCCCTCGCACTTCAAGAACTCCATCTTCAATTATTTTCAAGATGTTTTCTAATTTGAATGCTTATGTTGGTTCGAAGTGGTTTTCGGATGACTAATGTAACGACCCAAAATTTTAGTGATTTTATTTATTAAATTAATTGAAATTTTAAACAATAAAATTTGAAAATAAAAATTTATTATTTGAAATATGTTTATTTAAACATAGCAACTGGTAAATTTTCATCTGATAATATTAAAGTTTATTTTTTTGTGAAATTTTATTTCAATTTAAATCAGTTAATAAAAGTTGAATTTAAAAGTATTCCGAAACCGAAATATGTCAACATGAGAAAATTTATTTAGAACACTCTGAATCAAACTGCGAAATTCGTTTCGTGAAATTCGGACGTTTCTAGCTCCGTTTGGATTTTTCCGTACGGAATAACAACGTATATCAGGGTCCGTATCGACTTTTTGATCGGATGATCCTGTCACTAATATCTGTATACCGTTTTGATCGTCTCGTCATGCTGATCTCTACGGTATATTTATTTCTATAATTTGAGGTCCGGTACGCGACGGAGACGATGAAACGGTACGTCATATCCGTACCGTAAATTGTGACCGTTAGCTTTCCTTTGCCTTTTCAAATTTGAACATGCAGCCAATGAACCAAATAAATTGCTTTCATAACTTTCCCGAAATCCAACTCTGTCTTTTACTAATTTCAAACGTTTCCCTTTCTACCGTTCCATCTTTTCAATGCATTGATGTTGCTGCATTTATTTCCATCGATTTAGAAATAATAGGTTTATATAAGCTGCACTGTTCATTCCTCTTCCATTTCCCATTCACTTTATATCCATTACCCTTTATAACGTTATACCTCATTTCTTTTTCTCCTCCACCTTTCAAAAAAAAAACTCCACCGTACCCATTATTTCTCCCCCTCCATCTCACCGACATTCCATAAAACGAAGCCACATCCACGACAGACACACCCAAATCACCTCCTCCAAGCTTGGCCGTGCTCCGCCATATCAGCTGTGCCTCCTTCTTCTCATTTGCTTGCTCACATATATACGCATCTTTTGTATTGTGTGAGTATACTTTTAGATCTATTCTCTTATATACGTTGTATGTAAATATTTAGTTATGTGTTAGTTTATATATATTCTTACTTATACAGTTGCTTAAAGCATATACATTAGTATATACCAGTAGATCATTTATATATATGAGTGGCTTATATATGTCAGCTAGGCCTTGGTGTTTATGTAAGTTTAGTGACTGTATGTAATTATATTGGCGAAGTAATATATATAACATCTATATAAGGTGATAAAGGTCTTGTGTACAATCTGTGTTAATACATATATATTTTAAGGACATATATTTCAAAATTTTATAATACAAAGTAAAATTTGTTTACATATTTCTGTTTTGTCTTAGCCATCTACAGTAGCTTGCAAATATATATGGTCTGATACCTAATTCATATGAGTCTGGAGCCGCATATAATTGTTGCATATATGTGTACAGTTGCATATAGGCTGTCCTGTAGCCAAAATAAATATCTATACGTATTTAGTTGGTTATCATATGTAGTGTCTGCATAGATTTTTCCTGAAGATTGACATACATATTTAATTGTATAATACATGTAGTCTACATAGGTGTTTAGCCTATTTGCTTGTGAAGTGTAGTCTGCATATTTTATTTTATAGGCTGCATATATATGTTGACGGTCTGCATAAAATAAAGAAGTTGCATACATATATTTAGGTAGTTGCATACATCCAAAAGTTTTCTGCAGTAATACTGATTTTTATATGATTTATAGATCTGCATAATATATGTATGGTTATGTTCGCATTTGAAATTTGATATATAGGTATTATGTCTAATATTGTTTGAAACATTTTGTAAACTATGGACTCTAATGCATATTGATTTTAAAGGAATACAATATGAAATTTATTTTTTTATATGGTTTTAATTTAAACAATGACTTTTGAAATATATATATATATATATATTTTAAATTGTGTTTGAATGAAGAATATGATATATATATAAATAAGTTTGCTTATACCATTTATCATCATCGATCCAGTTCTGATTTGATTTCGTCAATTTCTTATCTATCATCTTTGTCCGTCGTGCCTGTTTCTTCATCGAATAGTGTCCACCAAGCGTTGCTTTGGAATTTGTAGCTAATTTCTTTGTCAAATCTATCTAGCCTCGAAAGGTGAGCAATCACTCATGATTAACGCTCTTATATTTATTAAATTTTATTTCAATTGAAACGACAATTGAAATATGCTGCTAATTTGAACTGTTAATTATTTAATTATTGTTAGATATGCTATTATCTGTATCTGTTCACCTGTGAGATATGACACCATATCCTGTTATTTATTGTTACTAATAATATATGCATGTTATTATTATTATCATATCTATTATCACTCTGCAAGTTCCTTGTTAGTATAGAATTCCCTATGGGTTGAAATGATACATACCCGAACGATCTGTAGAATAAGAGAAAATCGTTATGGGTTGAAATGATAAACCCAAGCGATTTTCATTTGAATTGAATTTGGGATTGCGGGTTGAAATGATATATATCCGTATATATTTTAAATTTCGGATTGAAATGATAAATATCCGTATCACTTGACCATAGGATAGAAATCTTATCAGACACCGTTGGTCAATATATAAATATTTTGAAAATAATTTCTATGGTTTTTGAAAGGAAAATATAGTTTTAATAAATATTGATTCTTAAAATATTATATATAAACGATATTGTATATATAGATTTGATAACAATATTTAATTTAATTAAGATTTATTAAATTAATATATAATATATTTAAGTATTTATTAAATTTTATATTTCAAAAATAGATTTTTGTAAATAAGTTAAGGTTGGAAAGATAAATTTGAATTTATTTGAAATTGTATTTACTTAAGAATCTTATTCAATTAAATTTATTTGAAACTATTGAATTTGAAATTTATAGTTATGATTTTATAACCTGATTTTGATTTAATTAGTTTAATGAATATTTCACGTTTAAATAAATTGAAGGAAATATTTATTTAATGTAATTTAAAGTTATTTAAACGATAATGGATTTATTTAGTGAATATTTCAAACTAACTAATAATGTAGTTAAAATAAGATATATATATATATATGAAATTATCAATTTAGTCTTTGAAAGTGCTATAATTTAGAAATATGTATATATATATATACATATATACATATATATATATTGGAAATGGAAATGATACCTTGGTTTTGAAGTATAAACTAATTTGAAATGACCACGGTTTTATAAGGAGGTCTAGTTGTCAATAGCGTATATTTCTTCATAGTAGATAGTTCCACGGATCCTTAGAGGATGGTTATCCCAAACATCCTTTATGTTATTTGTATTTCAGTTGATATTTCACTTGAGTTGGATTTATTGATATAAGAATGTTAATCCTGACTCGAGTGTTTTGTGTTTTGCTTTATGCTCGGGTCAGACTGAATGATACAACATTTGAGACTCACCTTTGGAGTTGGAGCTTCACTTGGAGATCCAACTATCGATTCAGCTTTCAGCTTACCGGTTGATTTGTTCAGAGAGATCATCTGTTCGTACTGAAGACTTCACTGTATTTGAGATATTCTATTGTATTTTATTTCAAACTCTGATATTTATATAGTAGCTTCATGAACTACTATTTATCTATTCCGCCACGTTATTATTATATTACTATGTGTCTGTAATTCTGTGATTGATTTATTTACTGTATATGCTGTGTTTTGCCAAATATAAATTAACAATCCACTGTTTTGAAGTATTCAAGTCTGACATGTGCGGATTTATTGTCGATTTGAATGGTCCAAAATAGTGGGTCGTTACAGTTGGTATCAGAGCCTGGTTTTAGGCAAAACTTAGCATATATGGTAAATTTATTTACCGAATCGCTTTCGTTCGAGTTGAATCTCTTCCTTTTGACTCGATTTCCTTTGAACTTTGGAACATTCCCTGCGGTTTCAAAATTCATTCTTGTCTCTCCCTATTTCTATTCTTTTGATTCAGGAGTATCCCATAACTCCACTTCGAATGATCTCTATAGGAATAGGCAATCCCGCCAATCTTTGAACGATTTGTAAAGGGGTGAAACTCCTTTACAATTGGAATTGATTCACCGGAGATTTATATATCCCTCGGTTTAGATGCTGCTATCTCTTGTTATGCCGAATTCTATCTCTGGCGATCAAATGTCGATTTGCCTCAGAATTATGCACCGATCTTACTTTGAAGTCACGGTTGACCCGGTTGAGGTTGCCCGCGATTTATGTAAGTATATCCATCTTCTATTTTGAAATTTAATTATCTCATCTTCGTTCGAGCCTATCTTCGAATCAGAATTCTATTTGATTAGAGTCCCTATAATTTGAATCACTATCCTTGTTTTGAAATACATTTTTTGAATCATCCTTTGAAAAATCAGGTTTGTTTGTATTTTGAAATTGTTTATATATCGAAATTATTATTTTGATAAGTATGATTATATTCTATAAATAAAAGTGAAAATGTTTTCGACAAGAATTATATCCCTTTTAAAAAACGAGAATTTGAAGTTTCGAAAGGATTTGAAATTTTGAAAATTATATAAGAAATTGATTTATATAAAAATGATTTATAACTGAAGGGTTTTAATTTGAAATTCGAGAGATTGAATTCCGGTATTTTGAAATTGGTTTTAAGATTTTGAAATATATAATAATATGATTTAAAAGTATTTTCCGAATAAGAAATGTTTCAAATGACTTCAAATGAGTTCCAATGATTTCGAAGAAATTTCAAAGAAGTTTTCAAGAAAATAGAAGTCGAGAACTCACTTATGTCGTTGGAGAATAATTTCGCTGATGAGTGCTGTTTGCGCCAAAAATGTTCACAAACCCTAAATATCGTGAAAGCACCAAGTTATGAATGTAGATCAGCGATATTCCAAACACAAATCATAGATCTAGACAAACAACAAATAGCAATCCAGAAATAATGAACAGAAACACTAAATTTATAGTGGTTCGGCTATCTTCGGACTACGTCCACTTCAAAGTTTTATCTTTTATTGATTATCCTTGCTGGTTACAGATGACTACAGCAGTTACAATGAAGAATTTCGAGTATAATGATTGTATTGAAACGTAAAATTTAATCCGGCAGAGTCTGGACGTTGGATGGCAAAAAGATCCCCTTTTCTTTGGGCTTCAGAAGGCTATTTATAAGCGTAGGAGGCTGAGATCGCGCTAAAACTTCGGGAGACTTCTTCTGGCATGTAAGGGGGCCCACGCGAACGACCCCACCAAGTTTCGACTCGATCTGTGATTGATACGAAACCATTTCACATCCATAAAAAAATGATCCGATCGAGCTGAAACTTGGCGGGATTGTTCTTTACCTTGTATGCAAGCTGCTGTGAAAATTTCATTGCATTTGGATCAGCAGTTTATGAGATATGATCGATACGAAGTGACGTTCCTCGAAGTACTGCTCTGTTCGAACCCAGGGTTTCGTATTGATGGCCTTCGTATCGATAAAGCATGTGGTTTCGCAGTGGCATGGCGCGCATCCTTCGGGTAGATCCACCTTTTACTCTGAGTTGACCGCGTCTCCCCTTAAACTTCGCCTTACTCGTATCAGAGATGTTGCTCGAGTCCATCGATGCCAGTTGGAAAACATTTGATGGATACGAAATCAAGGCTTCCTGATGGATTCGACCAAGCCCCCTTTTTCTTATGGATTCGATACGAACTAAAGCTTATGGGTACGAAACCGATCGACTTGAAGTAAGGTGCACCGATGGATGCGAAGAGGCGTGGATTAATTGATGCGAACGTCATCGATTCGAACATGCGGACACGAGATCACTTGATGGACACGAATCTGATCGATTCGAACGGTTTTTAATGGATACGAATAGCGCATTTTACCTAACTTGTATCGATCATATCTCATTCATACGAACTCCGATTTACCTGAAACTTGAAATGTGGCCTTTTCTAGCATTGATCATCATTTCCGATCGATTCCGTCCCGATCGGAGCCCGATCAAATTTTGACGACATCCATTACAGCCTTGTTTTCAATCACTCTTCGATCCTGATATCCATCGTTCCTTGCCAATTTGTTGATATTCCAGCCTTGACCAAAAGGTGGGATAACATTTTGCCGCCCAAAACATGCCTTTTGATAAGGTGTGTTTTGAATAACTCCGAACCCAATATCCAAGTCCATAGCCAATTCCATGTCCATCCGAACTCGATGGTCGAGTTTTTAATCCATCCATATCCATCAACCAATAACCGAATCCGTGACCTCTCCGGGTCAATATCTGAATCCATAACCTCTCCGGGTTCGTGCCAAGTGCAATCTACACTTGATGACCGTGGTCCAGTGTCCCTGGACGTTGAGTAGTGCCATGGCTTAAGACCTAAGCCGAATCCTGGACCTCTCCGGGTCGCTGTTCAAATCCGTAACCTCTCCGGGTTCTTGCCAAGCGCAATCTACACTTGATGACCGTGGTCCAGTGTCCCTAGACGTTGAGTAGTGCCATGGCTTAAGTCCTAAGCCGAATCCTGGACCTCTCCGGGTCGCTGTTCAAATCCGTAACCTCTCCGGGTTCTTGCCAAGCGCAATCCACACTCGACGACCATGGTCTAGTGTCCCTGGACGTAGATAATTCTTGGGCTTAAGTCCTAAGCCGAGTTCTGGTCACTCCAGGCCCTTGTTGAGCATAGTCTATACCCAACGACCTGAAATAATAACCGATAATATAGGGTCTAAGTCCTAGGCCGAATCCTGGTCATTCCGTACCCTTGTCGAGCATAGTCCATACTCGATGACCTGAATGAATCACTTTACCGCGTTCGGGCAAAGCGACTCATCCCTTGCCAGGCATAGTCCATACCTGACGACCATTTATCAAAAACCAGAAAAAATCCAATCAAAATCCAATCCGAATTCCAAATCAAATCAGGAAATCAAGAAATTCATATCAAAAACCCAAATCAACATCCAAAACGGAGAACAATCATCTGAAGGAAAGCCAAAACCAGAAAAAAAACAAAATCAGGAGTCCAAACCAAACTCCAAAACCAAGCCAGAAAAACGAGTGTCCAATCCAAAAACAAAAAACAGATTTCGCAAACCATGGCTTCATGGTTTATCATCATTTAGAGCATGCCTAGGGGCTATCTCCGTCCCCATACATGTGTAAATGACTTGGTTGCTTGCCAATGGTTTGTTACTTATTTCATATTATCCCGGTCAATTGATAACCAATCGACCATCATTCCTGGGCCTCACCCCCTCATGGCTTGAGGTAGGCGGTGGTTGCTCCTGCTCCGCCGCTGCATTCCGAGCTCCAACATACTGCCTCAATTGTCCATTTCTCACATGCTCCTCAACTATATCCTTTAAGTGCCTGCAGCTGTTGGTATCATGCCCGTCCAAATCATGGAAGAGACAATGCCTACCTGATGCCCTCTCCCGCTCGGATGGTTCTCTCCTAGCCGGCCTCCGGTAAGGAAGGCGATTCCGGGTTTCCATGTATATCTGCTCCAGTGTCTCGTTTAATCCCGTGTATGTGGAAAACTTTGGATCCTTCCATCGCTTCCTGGCTTTTCCTGAATCGTCGTTCAGCTTCCTTTTTTCTTTATCTTTATCCGAGCTTCCGTTGGATGATCCTCCACCCTCAGTCGCATTCACTTCCTTTAACTTTAAGTCCATACATGCGTCTTCTTGCCGAAGGAATCTTTCAGCTTCGTGAAAGAATTCCCCGAGATCCAGTAGTGGGTCTCGTATTAAAGATACCTTAAAATCCGAATCCTCTCTGACTCCCGACACCGCCGCCATCAAAACCATCGATGGATCCGACCGATCCACCGAAGCTACCGCCGTGTTGAATCGAGTTAGAAAAGCCCTAAGTGATTCATCCGTCCTTTGCTTTACCGATGTCAGCGTCATCACGTTTTTCGGCCTCTTGATATGAACCTGAAACTGTCCCAAAAACCTGTCCACCAATTCCCTCCAGGTCCTGATAGATCCTTCTTCCAGCTGCCTGAACCACATTGCCGCTAAGTCCGTCAAGTACAAAGGGAAACACCGGGCCATTACTTCCTCCGATGCCCTCAGCACTTCCATGTGTGTGGTGTACCTCATCAGGTGATCGGTTGGATCAGCCTTGCCATCGTATACCTCCATGCTAGGTAGCTTGAACTTGGGTGGATTCCAAGCTACCCTGATTTCCCGAGTAAACGGACTCCGGTTCACTCCTTCCAAATCTCCGCTAGTCAAACCTCCACGCATAGTTCTCCTAATGATCTCAACTAATCCAGCATTGTCTATCAAAGGTGGCCCCCCATGACCTCGAGGGAACTCTGGTACATACTCTTCGTGTGGCTCGTTAGCATTAACGTTGGCTCTAGCCTGTGGAGCTCCTTCCATCGGTCTTCCAGTGTCGGATCCTGAGGGTCTGCCCCCAAGTCCTTGTTGATTGTCTCCTGGCTCCGTATTCTGTTCTCCATTGGTTTCCGCAACCCTAGATCCTTGTTCCACATTCACAGCCGCTGTAGCTGGTCCAAGGTTCTGTGTCCCTGCAGCTCTCATCTGCTCGAGGAAAGTCTGCATCATATTCTGTTGACTCTTCAACAACCTCTCATGCAATGAATTTTCCATAGCTTCCATTTCGTCTCTGGTAATATAAATCAAAGCTTGTCCTTCTCCAGCTCCGGAGGATGCCTCTTGACATCCTCCTTGTTGGCTTCTCTCAACTCTTTGTCTTGTTTGTCGAGTCATTGTCGAGTCAATCTGAATCCTTCAAACTTTCAAATCTAAACTTTGAATCTGGTGTAGTGGGTGCTAGTTGTTCTCAGTGAAAGCACCAAAGTGTTTGCGCCAAAAATGGTCACAAACCCCAAATATCGTGAAAGCACCAAGTTATGAATGTAGATCAGCGATATTCCAAACACAAATCATAGATCTAGACAAACAAAAAATAGCAATCCAGAAATAATGAACAGAAACACACAATTTATAGTGGTTCGGCTATCTCCGGCCTACGTCCACTTCAAAGTTTTATCTTTTATTGATTATCCTTGCTGGTTACAGATGACTACAGCAGTTACAATGAAGAATTTCGAGTATAATGATTGTATTGAAATGTAAAATTTAATCCAGTAGAGTCTGGACGTTGGATGGCAAAAAGATCCCCTTTTATGTGGGCTTCAAGAGGCTATTTATAGGCATAGGAGGCTGAGATCGCGCTCAAACTTCGGGAGACTTCTTCTGGCACGTGAGGGGGCCCACGCGACCGACCCCACCAAGTTTCAACTCGATCTGTGATCGATACGAAACCATTTCGTATCCATCAAAAAATGATCCGATCGAGCTGAAACTTGGCGGGATTGTTCTTTACCTTGTATGCAAGCTGCTGTGAAAATTTCATTACATTTGGATCAGCAGTTTGTGAGATATGATTGATACGAAGTGACGTTCCTCGAAGTACTGCTCTATTCGAACCCAGGGTTTCGTATCGATGGCCTTCGTATCGATAAAGCACGTGGTTTCGCAGTGGCATGGCACGCATCCTTCGGGTAGATCCACCTTTTACTCCAAGTTGACCGCGTCTCCCCTTAAACTTCGCCTTACTCGTATCAGAGATGTTGCCCGAGTCCATCGATGCCAGTTGGAAAAAATTTGATGGATACGAAATCAAGGCTTCCCGATGGATTCGACCAAGCCCCCTTTTTCTTATGGATTCGATACGAACTAAAGCTTATGGGTACGAAACCGACCGACTCGAAGTAAGGTGCACCGATGGATGCGAAGCGACGTGGATTAATCGATGCGAACGTCATCGATTCGAACATGCAGACATGAGAACACCTGATGGACATGAATCTGATCGATTCGAACGTGTTTTTAATGGATACGAATAACGCATTTTACCTAACTTGTATCGATCATATCTCATTCATACAAACTTCAATTTACCTGAAACTTGAAATGTGGCCTTTTCTAGCATTGATCATCATTTCCGATCGATTCCATCCCGATCGGAGCCCGGTAAAATTTTGACGACATCCATTGCAGCCTTGTTTCCAATCGATCTCCGATCCTGATATCCATCGTTCCTTGCCAATTTGTTGATATTCCAGCCTTGACCAAAAGGTGGGATAACAAGTGCATGCATCATCGACATTGATTTTCAAGTTTCAAAGTGGGGGAGAGGCCACTTTAGTAGCTTTGCTATGCGAGTGATTTTGTGAAACCAATTTTGATTTCAAATTCCAAAGTATGATTTGATATTCGAAAGATATATGTATATATTTGAACAGTTGAAGTGAGCCGGTGTTCGGTCCTTGAGTTTCGGATTTGATTGATATAACCCTATCTTTTGGAATTGATGTACCGATTTATTGGTGATTTCCAACTCTTGGATTGAAAATATGATTCCTTCGATTATTTTGAAGGTTCGAGCACTTCCAAATCAAGGTTAACTTTTCAAAGCTAAGTAATTTTGAAAAGTATAAAGTATATAAGTTTGGTAGGTATGTTTAAAGTATGAAGTAATATGATTTAAATAAGTTTGAAACTATTTTGTTAAGTAAATGAATAAGACTATTTCAAATTATACCAATATGAAATTTAGTTTTGAAATGTTTTGAATAAAATTTATTTTAAATGTTTTAACTTAGTAACATCTTTATAAAACTATATATTTATCAAGTTGGAATAGATACATAAGTTATACGTATGTTGTTTTATTCGCATAATTAATTTGATCCAGGTTTGAGTACACAAGTTCGAGGTGAATTACACCATTTCGTGTTAGGATTTTTCATTTGATTCTTGAGGGCGAATATTTGATATGGATTATGAGCTTGATTCTAGAATTTTCTATCATAGTATATGGCTATGCAAGGAGACTGATGGCTTCTAGTCGAGAAACCATATCGAAGTCCGCATTAGGGAAGGCGAATGGACAATATTAGTTCGAAAGCGAACTTGTGTGATGGGGCGAGCGATCGAATGTGATGTTGCGAAATGATGACATATGTACATCTTATGTTCTAATATCATTGATATACTTGACGCTGAAATTGGAAGTTGTTGGGTTGGATATCTTTGTAATTTAATTGGAATTTTTCTTTTATGCAAAACTACTATCAATTTAAACCATTTTTTTTCTTTCTTTTCAAAACTATTTTTCTTTTATTTTTCTTAAACAAACTATTTTATTCTATTTTACATAAAAAACTATTTTACAAAACTATTTTATATACTAAACTATTTTACAAACTATTTTATTTACAAAACTATTTTACAAATTATTTTGTATACAAAACTATTCTAAATTCAAAACCTTTTATAAAGCAAAGATGTTCAATCCCATATGGCTCTTCATGCAGCGAAATTTATTTTTGAAAATTTTGATCCTTATATAAGATGGACTTTATGTAAGTATAAGATGATTTTGAAAACCATTGATTTTGGAAATGAATTGTTTGACTTAAATTATATTGATTTAGAAACTTGGATTATTTTCTAAATTTATTATTTTGGAAACTTTGAAACTGAAGATATTTGATTTAGAAGAATAATTTGGTGAAAGCGTATAT
Organism: Allium fistulosum; assembly: GCA_030737815.1. Taxonomy (NCBI): domain Eukaryota; kingdom Viridiplantae; phylum Streptophyta; class Magnoliopsida; order Asparagales; family Amaryllidaceae; genus Allium; species Allium fistulosum. Next base: position 555,812,305 of record CM060905.1, read on the forward strand.
GATTTTGAAAATTGTATTGATATTGAAACAAATTGAAATTTGAGAACCTTGTGTTACTAAATACTTGATTTGGGAGTTATCGAACTTATATAAAATTGATTTGTATAAGTATGAAATTGATTCGAAAACTATTGATTTGGAAAGGTACTCAATTTGGAAGGTGAAATCTTATATAATCAAAGTCTATATAAGTGTGATTTGATATACTATTGATTTTGGAAGGTATTTGATTTGAAAATGAAATCTTATATATAATTGACTTTATATAAGTATGATATTTGAAAGTGATTTGAAAAGGTACTATATGATACATATTTTCGAAGTAAAGATATGGAAAGTGCCTTCTGCTTGATATCCGCTTTGTGGCCACATTGTGGATTCATTCTACCGATATTATTCTCTGATTTGGGTTTTCCGGATATGATACTCGAGTATCCATCGAATTCCATGGCGATATCTATGGTCTTACGAGCGCGACTGCATAGTGTAATTCGCAGGGGCTGCGAGAGCCTAGGGTATGGATGTTTCCTACGGGATCCAGGCATAACCATTGTGTATCTGCGATCTATTGGGTCGCTTGGTAGCGTAATCCGCATGGGCTGCGAGAGCCTTGGGTACGGATGTTTCCTGGGGGATCCAGGTGTAACCATTGTGTATCTACGGTACTACTAGTCTTTATGGCATAATCGCAGGGCTGGGGGGGGGGGGGGGGCTACGGGTACGGATGTTTCCTGGGGGATCCAGGCGTAACCATTGTGTATCAGCGATCCATGATCGACATGTTTTGGTTGTTTTGTTTGGATTGTACTTTCCATATCTGTTTTAAAAGTTTTTCCAGTATTTTCACTGGGTGTTGAAACAAGTCTACTAAGTACCTGGAGAATTCTAGCTTTGCGCCTGATCAACGCATGGCCAGAGTCTGCAGGAACGAGGATAAACTTGTTAAGACATCGAGTTATAAAAGTATTTTGAAAGAAAAATTTGTTTCGATATAAAGGTATTTTATTACAAAAGTATTTTTCAACAAAGAAATTCTGTATTAATATTTGAAATTGAAATTCTTATGGTTTGAATTAATTATTCATGCCCGATACTATTCTTTTGAATCTACCTTATCTGCTCAGGTTATTTATTCACCTATATTCTGTTTTTCCAAATCTTCCTTCTTTTCCTTGTTGACTATATCCTTTTTTAAATATTATTTATTTATATACTACATGGTTTGACAGAAAATTTTAGTGTTATAAATATTTTAGAAATTATTAATTAAATAAATCATATTTAAAGTAAATGATTATTGATTTATTAATACTATTTGAAAAGTATCTTGAGATAAAATTGATAAATTATGAATTATAGATCTAATGCTTCAATAACCTATTTGTAAATATAACTAATGATGCAAATAATAGTTTTCAAATAGTTTTCATATATTTATAAAGGTGTTATTTAAACATATAAATGTTATTTATAAAGGAAGCAAGAAATTTTACAAATGGGTTTTGAAAAGTATTAAAGATAATTGATTTGCAAATAAAGTTTTCAAATGAATATTTCAAGTAAAATTTATATAGGTTTAAATTAATTGTTTAATCTTGACTTTCAATCTACTTTTATTTCTGGTTGTTCGATTCTCCCACATCCTTCCTTTTCGGGAACGAAAAGTTTTGAGTGGGGGAGAGTGTAACGACCCAAATTTTAGTGATTTTATTTATTAAATTAATTGAAATTTTGTGAAATTTTAAACAATAAAATTTGAAAATAAAAATTTATTATTTGGAATACGTCTATTTAAACATAGCAACTGGTAAATTTTCATCTGATAATATTGAAGTTTATTTTTTTGTGAAATTTTATTTCAATTTAAATCAGTTAATAACAGTTGAATTTAAAAGTATTCCGAAACCTAAATATGTCAACATGAGAAAATTTATTTAGGACACTCTGAATTAGGTTGCGAAATTCGTTTCATGAAATTCGGACGTTTCTAGCTCCGTTTGGATTTTTCCGTACGGAATAACAACGTATATCAGGGTCCGTATCAACTTTTTGATCGGATGATCCTGTCATTGATATCTGTATATCGTTTTGATCGTCTCGACATGCTAATCTCTGCGGTATATTTATTTTTGTATTTTGAGGTCCGGTACGCAACGGAGATGATGAAACAGTACGTTATATCGGTATCGTAAATTGTGACCGTTAGCTTTCCTTTGCCTTTTCAAATTTGAACGTGCAGCCAATGAACCGAATAAAATACTTTCATAACTTTCCCAAAATCCAACTCTGTCTTTTACTAATTTCAAACGTTTCCCTTTCTACCGTTCCATCTTTTCAATGCATTGATGTTGCTGCATTTATTTCCATCGGTTTAGAAATAATAGGTTTATATAAGTTGCACTGTTCATTCCTCTTCCATTTCCCATTCACTTTATATCCATTACCCTTTATAACGTTATACCTCATTTCTTTTTCTCCTCCACCTTTCAAAAAAAAACTCCACCGTCCCCATTATTTCTCCCCCTCCATCTCACTGACCTTCCATAAAACGAAGCCACATCCACGACAGACCCACCCAAATCACCTCCTCCAAGCTTCGCCGTGCTCCGCCATATCAGTCGTGCCTCCTTCTTCTCGTTCGCTTGCTCACATATATACGCATCTTATGTATTGCGTGAGTATGCTTTTAGATCTATTCTCTTATATACGTTGTATGTAAATATTTAGTTATGTGTTAGTTTATATATATTCTTACTTATACAGTTGCTTAAAGCATATACATTAGTATATACCAGTAGATCATTTATATATATGAGTGGCTTATATATGTCAGCTAGGCCTTGGTGTTTATGTAAGTTTAGTGACTGTATGTAATTATATTGGCGAAGTAATATATATAATATCTATATAAGGTGATAAAGGTCTTGTGTATAATCTGTGTTAATACATATATATTTTAAGGACATATATTTCAAAATTTTATAATACAGAGTAAAATTTGTTAACATATTTCTATTTTGTCTTAGCCATCTACAGTAGCTTGCAAATATATATGGCCTGATACCTAATGCATATGAATCTGGAGCAGCATATAATTGTTGCATATATGTGTACAGTTGCTTATAGGCTGTCGTGTAGCCAAAATAAATATCTATACGTATTTAGTTGGTTATCATATGTAGTGTCTGCATAGATTTTTCCTGAAGATTGACATACATATTTAATTGTATAATATATGTAGTCTGCATAGGTGTTTATCCTATTTGCTTGTGAAGTGTAGTCTGCATATTTTATTTTATAGGCTGCATATATATGTTGACGGTCTGCATAAAATAAAGAAGTTGCATACATATATTTAGGTAGTTGCATACATCCAAAAGTTTTTTGCAGTAATACTGATTTTTATATGATTTATAGATCTGCATAATATATGTATGGTTATGTTCGCATTTGAAATTTGATATATAGGTATTTTGTCTAATATTGTTTTAAATATTTTGTAAACTATGGACTCTATTGCATATTGATTTTAAAGGGATACAATATGAAATTTATTTTTTTATATGGTTTTAATTTAAACAATGACTTTTGAAATATATATATATTTTAAATTGTGTTTGAATGTAGAATATGATATATATATAAATAAGTTCGCTTATACCATTTATCATCATCGATCCAGTTCTGATTTGATTTCGTCAATTTCTTATCTATCAGCTTTGTCCGTCGTGCCTGTTTCTTCATCGAATAGTGTCCACCAAGCGTTGCTTTGGAATTTGTAGCTAATTTCTTTGTCAAATCTATCTAGCCTCTAAAGGTGAGCAATCACTCATGAATAACGTTCTTATATTTATTAAATTTGATTTCAATTGAAACGAAAATTGAAATATGCTGCTAATTTGAACTGTTAATTATTTAATTATTGTTAGATATGCTATTATCTGTATTTGTTCACCTGTGGGATATGACACCATATCCTGTTATTTATTGTTACTAATAATATATGCCTGTTATTATTATTATCATATCTATTATCACTCTGCAAGTTCCCTGTTAGTATAGAATTCCCTATGGGTTGAAATGATATATACCCGAACGATCTGTAGAATAGGAGAAAATCGTTATGGGTTGAAATGATAAACCTAAGCGATTTTCATTTGAATTGAATTTGGGATTGCAGGTTGAAATGATATATATCCGTATATATTTTAAATTTCAGATTGAAATGATAAATATCCGTATCACTTGACCATAGGATAGAAATCTTATCAGACACCGTTGGTCAATATATAAATATTTTGAAAATAATTTCTATGGTTTTTGAAAGGAAAATGTAGTTTTAATAAATATTGATTCTTAAAATATTATATATAAATGATATTGTATATATAGATTTTATAACAATATTTAATTTAATTAAGATTTATTAAATTAATATATAATATATTTAAGTATTTATTAAATTTTATATTTCAAAAATAGATTTTTGTAAATAAGTTAAGGTTGGAAAGATAAATTTGAATTTATTTGAAATTGTATTTACCTAAAGAATCTTATTCAATTAAATTGATTTGAAACTATTGAATTTGAAGTTTATAGTTATGATTTTATAACCTGATTTTGATTTAAGTAATTTAATGAATATTTCACGTTTAAATAAATTGAAGGAAATATTTATTTAATGTAATTTAAAGTTATTTAAACGATAATGGATTTATTTAGTGAATATTTCAAACTAAATAATAATGTAGTTAAAATAAGATATATATATGAAATTATCAATTTAGTCTTTGAAAGTTCTATAATTTAGATATATATATATATATATATATATATATATTGGAAATGGAAATGATACCTTGGTTTTGAAGTATAAACTAATTTTAAATGACCACGGTGTTATAAGGACGTCTAGTTGTCAATAGTGTATATTTCTTCATAGTAGATAGTTCCACAGATCCTTAGAGGATGGTTATCCCAAAAATCCTTTAAGTTATTTGTATTTCAGTTGATATTTCACTTGAGTTGGATTTATTGATATAAGAATGTTAATCCTGACTCGAGTGTTTTGTGTTTTGCTTTATGCTCGAGTCAGACTGAGTGATACAACATTTGAGACTCACCTTTGGAGTTTGGAGCTTCGCTTGGAGATCCAACTATCGATTCAGCTTTCAGCTTACCAGTTGATTTGTTCAGAGAGGTCATCTGTTCGTACTGAAGACTTTACTGTATTTGAGATATTCTTTTGTATTTTATTTCAAACTCTGATGTTTATATAGTAGCTTCATGAACTACTATTTATCTATTCCGCTGCGTTATTATTATATTACTCTGTGTCTGTGATTCTGTGATTGATTTATTTACTGTATATGCTGTGTTTTGCCAAATATAAATTAACAATCCACTGTTTTGAAGTATTCAAGTCTGACATGTGCGGATTTATTGTCGATTTGAATGGTCCAAAATAGTGGGTCATTACAACTAATGTAACAACCCGTATTTTTGGGTCTTCAAATTTGGATATTTAATTTATTTAAATATTCGAATTTGAATTAAATTATAATAAAATCTATATTTCAATCTGGACTTGATTTTCGATGACATATTTTGAATTTAATTTTTTGAATTTTTCCGTAATTTTTAATTTGGGAAAAATAAGTAAATTCCCGTTTGACGTATTTTACGGCAAACTTTGGCATTTTGAAACTTCAGAGAATTGATAACTTGTCTTTTAAATTTTTGTTTTATGATCGTATAACATTATTGTACGCGATCGTGCTTTATTTTCTGACGTTCATAGTTCGGACGCAGACGTGATGTAGGGCAACCGGGCACCAAAATCAATTCAAATCAAGCATATATATGTGCACAGGTTTTGTTTCCCCAACGTACACAAACAAGTCGTGCAGCAGGCTTTTTCTTCAACTCAGCCCTTCTTTGTTTCAAATCAGTGTACCCATCGTACATAATAGCCACCTTCCTCTTCACCTCAGCCGCCGTTGTCTCCCTACCTTGTGTCCCCTTTTGCCTACTACTTTATCACTATATGAATGTGTATATATATACAAGTTCGCGATTTCTTCTTCTTCTACTATTATATTTGTTTTTTCTGTAAGTAGAACAATCCCATTTTCTCTTTTTCAAAACTCAAGAACTCATCGTTCATCAATAATTAGCCCAAACCACCAAAACAAAAGTTGTTCGTATCTCTCCATAGTATTTTTAGAAATTGACGGAACTCGATTCCGTTGAGAATCGATTGAGATATCGTCAAAAATCAGAAAGAGGAAGAAAATGTTTCCAAACTTCAAAAATTAAATTCTCCGGATATCGAAAGAATTGATCGCGTCGCTAGCACCGTTGGGTTCGTATCAAGACTTAGTATTTTTGGTAGCATTTCTGCGTGATTCCATGATAGCGATTGGAGTTCGTCGATTTCTACGGTTCGAGTTAATTTGTGATTCGAGTAAGGATTGGCGATTTGGAGCTCCCAGTTGTGTTCATGGAAGTGAGCTGGTCGAATTGAGAATTTTTGGTGGGATTCAGTGAGATTTGGTGTCGCATTTTTTATAGCCTACACACGTTTTTTTTATCGACATGGGGTTCAATTTTCGAGGCTCAGGGCAGGAGCTATGGCAGCGGGGTCCATCATGACGAGGGCAGTATGGCGAGTTTATTGGTGGACTTAGAACCGAGTTCGGTGGTGGTATTTGCGTGTGCACATGCACGCAAGTCGTGCACGTTTTAGAGAAAAAAAAGGATCTGGAGCTTTTTATTTTGGGGAAGAAGAAGAGATAGAGAGGAAAGGAAACTGGGTGCGGGTCTTTTGTGCGTGATGGGCTCGACCCATTTGGAGCTAGGTGAGATTTGAATTTATTATTTAATAATTTAATTTATCCAATTTTGTATTGCTATAATTTGCTCATTTTAAATCCGTTTAACCCCCAGATTTCTACATCGTACCTGTATTGACGAGTACAACATTGTACTGTAACTTGTTGATAGCTTTGGACATGTAAAAATTCCAGATATATGAAAACGGACAGGTTTTAAATCATGTTATTTTAAATAATAATGTCGTTTAAATTTATATACCTTAATATTTGATGTTTATTTAGCCAAGTATATTACTGTTGAGTTAAATTGGATTGAATATGGTAATTGGATATCTGTGTAACAGAATAAAACACCGTTTCGCTAATTAAATTAATTTGACATTTAATCAGTAGAATAAATCCTCATTCTGCTATTTTATAGATTTGGACATTCGATTATATATCGTTAATTGATATTTCGCTTCGAATAAGTGATATATAAACCAATGATGGTTAAGTATTGGATTTATTTACATAGTCGTTAATTATGTAAATATCTGTTATTAACTTGAAAAGTTGAATTGAACAATATGGTAACTTATTTAAGTACCATTATGATCGTTAAGCCTCCTTCAATTTTAAAAATAAAAAATCTGGTTTGAAAGTTATTTTAAGAATAATTATTATTTTATAATGTTTTGAAGGTAATTAATAATTGTTTTTAATAATGATTTAAAGTTAATTATTTTATTTATATGATTCTTAGAAATTATTTCTTAATGTTAATTAAGAATGTTTAATTACTATTTTAAAGTTATTTAGTCATGGTTTAGAAATGTTCTAATTATGTTTTAATTAATTATTTAAATGATTATATATACTTTAGTTTTTAATTAAAGTTAATTAATTATATTGATTTAAGTTATTTAATTATATTCAAAGGATAATTAATTATCATATTAATATTAGTTTAAAAGTTAATTAATTATTGTTTTAATAATGTTTAAGTTAATTTATTATTAACTTAATATTGTTTTTTGAAGTTAACTTATTAATTAATACAATAATAATGTTTAAAAATTTATTTAATATGTTTTAATGAAATTTTAAGTTATTTTTTTAAATGAGATTTAATTTAAATGAAATAGAAGGATGTTTTAAATAATAACTTATTATTTAAAACTATTTGAAATAATTTATGGTTTACCAAGGGAATCTTATCATTTTGAAAGTTAGTAAATAGGTTTGTTAAAATATGGGAAGAATTTTGTAAATGGTTTTGGATATTTATAAAAGAATTTTACAAATGAGTTTTAAAATTTTGAAAGGAAGAAGTTTTATAACATGAGCTTTGAGATATATAAAGGATGTTTATAAATAGATTAATGATTTATAAAGAAGCTTTCCAAATAGATTTGGAAATATTTATAAGATAAAGAAATTTGGAAAGAGATGGTTAATACTTATGGCAAAATTCAAGGGGCAGGGATTGCCTACAGTTTACTATGGATTCGCTAGGATAGCAACGTAACCATTGTGTAAGCTGTGATCCATAGTCCATACTAGACGACACCTTCCATATCTATTTTTAAGAGTTTTCAAGTTTCTAAGTTTTTGAAAATGAAATGGTTTGTGAATATACTTATGCCATTGAGATAAGTATGTGGTTATATTTTCTAAGTATCGAAAATATAGTGGTTTATGAATATACTTATCTCATTGAGATAAGTATATGGAAGTGATTTCTAAGTATCTGAAATGTGAATTTAATTAATAAAAGATTTATTTGAAGAGGCATGGTGATTTCCATGGGAAATGTGATCCTTGTTTTGAATGATTGTTTTTTTGATAGTTAAATAACCGACTATCAAATCTTGGCCTTAATATGCAATCCTTTTTAATTTTGGTGGTAGAGAAATATTCCCTACTTAACACCGAAGGATTTTAACTCTGGAAATATCTAGGGGAAACACGGGGATTATATGTACAGTAACCATCAGTGGTGCTATACTATACGTATAAACTCGTTTCGTTCTTCTAGGACAAATGATAAGGAGATCCGTCCACTTAAACGGTTAGGTGGTGATCCCCACTCTTATGTATTATTTGATTGTTTCCTAAAGAACAGGTATTGAGCATTCCGGAAATCGACGTTTGGTTTTGTGGAGCAACCGGAAAACAGAAGAGTGTACTCGTAAGAGATGACTCGAACCCATGACCACTCCGAAAACCATATATGTTTCTATGGAGGAGATTCATGATACATTGAGATGTTGGAATCCATGTGTGATTCCGAGACCCATTGGGGTATGGGAATCTGTGTGTGATTCCAAGATCTAATTGAGATGTGAGAATCTATGTGTGATTCTAAGACCCGTTGGGATATTGGAATCCATGTGGGATTCCATGATCTATGTGATGGTGGTGCGTAAGCTGGAATGCCAAACGTAGCCTCATCAGCGTGAATGACTAAAACCAGATATAGGAAGCATGGCCAGTAGGGTTGGCAAACCCATAGGGTGTAGTCGGCTCCTCCTAAATGTCACTTATAGTTGTTATGCATGCATGGGGCGATGCACTCGGTCTTAGCGAGACCAGCTATGTTTTTCCTATATTACATCACTAGGGATGTATGCTGCTTCGGAAGGATATCTCTGATCCTTGTATGGGAGGACTGTTGCTTGAAGTACTGAAGGCACCTCCATGGAAATCCTACACAATTAGCGAACGTGCCTTATCGGTTTTCGATTTTATATCTAGTATTGTTGTGATGTATACTCACGAGCATCACTGATACTTGATTATTATTATTTCACCTTAGACATTATTATAATATCAATGAATTTATGATATAAAAGGTTTTGGTTATCGTAATATAAAACCCGTCCGTGTTTATGTGCGGCGTGGTCTTACAAGATACCTTTGATTTTAAAAGATTTTAAAAGTAATAATAAATTGAATTCCTTGTTATTTAAGTTCTCACGTTGGTTTTATTAGACTGACCCGGGCGTTGTTTTCCTATAATGCTTGGGTCAGACCGAGCATATTTCCAGGTTTAGTTGGAAGTTTGGAGCTTCAGGAGATGAGTTGGAGGGCTAGAGACGTATTCACGTAGATGATTATATTTCTATTGCATATATTGTAGTATATTATTCAGCAATTGTGAGGACAGGTTGTTATAACTGTCCGAGCTGAAATTGGTTAGTATACTCTAATTGACATTTGTATATACACACATTACAGTTTTATTTTTGTGTAAAGACTTGTTATATATTATAGATTATCCATTCCGCTGTGAGATTCTGTGTTGCTTAATTCTTCTTGTCTTCTTTCTTCTCCCTAGCTATCCGCCTTTCCATTCAATTTGGGTTAGACATGTGTGGTTCATTGTCAGCTTAAACTGTACAGAAAAGCAGGTTGTTACTGTTGGTATTAGAGCTTAGGTTGAGCGAACACCTAGGCTTGGTAGGGTTGACTCATTGGAGATAGGGTAAGTGAGATCCTAGGATGAGTTTGAGAGTATATATGAGAGCGCGTACTTGTTTGTGATATAAAAATGTTTTATATTGTGTTGTTTGATCTGTTGAGTGGCTTAAGAATTCAGGTCAATGCGTTTGGCCAACGTTATCGATAGGGATTTCCTAAACACGCGAACATGACCAACTGACATAATATTTTTCTAAAATGGGTAAATGAAATAATTTTACCTAGAAATATATTTTTTATATATAAAAGAATAAGTTTTCGAAGAAAATTTAATATAGTTATTCTTGGTTGTGCTTGGTTGTTAGGAATGATAAATATTCCATCATTATCATCTAGTATTAATTGGTCATGCTTGCCCATTTCTGAGCATTGACTATTATTGATTAATCTATCTTGAATCTTCCTTTTTAACACATGGGTCGGGTAGATAGGAATGTTAGGAACATTGAAATGAATACCTTGTGAATTAAGTTTCACAATTTGAATATAAGGCATTCGTTGATAATGTTGAGTTGAAATTGATTTCTATAGGGTGTTTATTTAAAAAGAAAATTTGAATATTTTGAAATAAATATCTAGAAACAATTTTATGTAAAGGTTGATTTGATAAAATTAAGTTTTAATAAATGTTGTTTATTTAAAAAGAATTTGGAATTTTTTGGATAAATGTTTTGGAAATGATTGAGTATAAAAAGTTGGTTGTTTTAAATTAGGGTTTTATGAAGGAAGTTATTAAAAGACAAATTAAATATCTCTAGAATAATACTTGAAAAATGATTTTTATATGGAGGCTGGAATATTTTCGAAATAAATATTTGAGGAATGAATTCCTTTAAAAGGATATATTTTATAAATTTGATTTATTAAAATGTGCCTTATAAATAAAAGTAATTCGAGAGTTTAAAACCCGGTGATTTTGGCAGAATGGTTTCCATGATTTACAGGTTAAGAATCGTAATTGAAAGTGTTCTTGGGATAAAAACATTTCTAAGTGGGGTTATGCTACCATTAGGATTTTGCTATATAATTGTTTTGATAAAATAAATTTTGATTTGATTTCGGAAGTATGATTTGATTTACCGCAGAGTAAATATGTATATAATCATTTTAAATGATTTGTGGAAAAAAATAATATTAGTTTTATTTGAGATAGGTTTAGAGTATAAATGATTTTGGAAATGGCTCAAGAAATGAGTCTTGATTTGTTTTGTGGTGATCGGAATAATCTTCTAAGTGACGAGCGGATGTTGCTTAGGCAAATGATATTACGCACTTAGTAAATTATTCCCTTTTTCATTGTATGGTCGGGACGAGTTTGAATCTTGACAAATCCGAAGTAGGTTGAAATGGATAGTTTGTTAAAACCATTTATTTGGAAATATATTTGGTATGGTTTCGAAAGGGGATTTTGAAAATTAAAAAATTGTTTTTAAGTTAACTAGTACGAGTGGCTCGAAAATAACTAAAAATGGGTAAGAGATACGTTCGGATGGTAAATGTTCCCCTTGAGTATTATCCTTTTTGTAAGGAATGTATTATACTAATTGGTAGCATCCGGTTCCTTGGTGTACTTTTGGGGTTACTCGGGCTATATATATATATATTTGTAATGGATTAAAATATATATAATGTCACTTTAAAAGTTGTTGAAAATAAATATCCAAGTATTTGTCCCTTAATTTTTCAGAATATGTAGTATCATTTCAAAAAGTATTTTGAATAGAAATCGAGTGTTTTAAATTCTTAAGTGAATTCAAAATAAAAGTTTGAATTAGATGGTTGTGTATGCCTCTCGAATGTGATAGAATATTATATTAAATTGGGAGTTAAATGGGATTTATGAAATGTTTTCACAAATATGGGAATAAAATTGGTATTAGGAATAACCAATTAAATAAGTGCGAAGTTGGACATAGATCATTTTCCCCCATATAGTTTGATCTAATATTCGAGTACAAGACTTTGAGGTGTTTCACAGCGTTCCAAATACGAATCTATTACTCGATTTTTGACGGTGAATACTTGATGAGGGTTTTTGGTATGGGAGCAAAGTTTTCTATCATAGCTACAGCTATGTAAGGAGAGCAGAGGTTCCCAATCAAGGAGCCTGATCAGGGTCCGTACTAGTAAATCGGGTAAGCGATACTTGTTTGGAAGTGGAGTCATGTATTCGAGTACTGATCAAAACTGAATTAGTATATGAATGATCTATGAACATCCTGCAGGCTTATGGATAGTATTGAGTGATCTTGTGCTGGAATTTCGGGGACAAAATTCTTATTAAGGGGGAGAGAGTGTAACAACCCGTATTTTTGGGTCTTCAAATTTGGATATTTAATTTATTTAAATATTCGAATTTGAATTAAATTATAATAAAATCTATATTTCAAATCTAGACTTGATTTTTGATGACGTATTTCTAATTTAATTTTTAGAATTTTTCCGTAATTTTTTATTTAGGAAAAATAAGTAAATTCTCGTTTGACGTATTTTACGACAAACATTGGCATTTAAAAACTTAACAGAATAGATAGCTTGCCATTTTTTTTATGATCGTATAACATTGTTATATGTGATCTCCTTTATTTTCCGATGTTTATAGTACGGACACGGACGTGATGTACGGTAACTGTGTACCAAAATCAATTCAAATCAAGCATATATATTTGCATAGGTTTTGTTTCCCCAACGTACACAAACAAGTTGTGCAGCAAGCTTTTTCTTCAACTCAGCCCTTCTTTGTTTCAAATCAGTGTACCCATCGTACATAGCAGCCACCATCCCCTTCAACTCAGCAGCCGTTGTCTCCCTACCTTGTGTCCCCTTTTGCCTACTGCTTTGTCAATGTATGAATGTGTGTATATATACATGTTCGTGATTTCTTCTTCTTCTACTATTATTTTTGTTTTGCCTGTAAGTAGAACAATCCCATTTACTCTCTTTCAAAAATCAACAACTCATCGTTCATCAAAAATTAGCCAAAACCACCAAAACAAAAGTTGTTCGTATCTCTCAGTAGTATTTTTAGAAATCGACGAAACTCGATTCTGTTGAGAATCGATCGAGATATCGTCAAAAATCAGAAAGAGGAAGAAAATGTTTCCAAACTCCAAAAATTAAATTCTCTGGATATCAGAAGAATGGATCGTCGCTGCTAGCACCGTTGGGTTCGTATCGAGACGTAGTATTTTTGGTAGCATTTCGGCACGATTCTATGACGGCAATTGGAGTTCATCGATTTCTTGGGTTCGAGTTAATTTATGATTCGAGCAACGATTATCAATTTAGAGCTCGCAGTTGTGTTCATGGAGTTGAGGCGGTCGAATGGAGAATTTTTGATGGGATTCGGCGAGATTTGGTGTCTCATTTTTTATATCCTACACGCGTTTTTTGTCGGCATGATGTTCGATTTTCGAGGCTCAGGGCCAAAGCAGGCAGGATGGCGAGTTTGTTGGTGGTCTGGGATCCGAGTTTGGTGGTGGTATTTGCATATGCACGCGCACGCAAGTCATGCACGTTTTAGAGGAAAAAATAGGTTCTAGAGCTTTTGATTTTGGGGAAGAAGAAGAGGAGGGGAGGAAATGAAACTGGGTGCGGGTCTTTTATGCGTGATGGGCTCGGCCCATTTGGAGCTAGCTGAGATTTGAATTTATTATTTAATAATTTGATAATTTAATTTGTCCAATTTGGAATTGCTATAATTTGCTCATATTAAATCTGTTTAACCCCCAGATTTTTGTGTAGTACACGTATTGACGAGTACAACATTATACTGTAACTTTTTGATAGCTTTGGACATGTAAAAATTTATGACATATGAAAACGAATAGGTTCTAAATCACGTTATTTTAAATAATAACGTCGTTTAAATTTATATACCTTAATAATAGATGTTTATTTGGCCAAATAAATTACTGTTGAGTTAAATTAGATTGAATATGGTAATTTGACATTTGTTTAGCGGAATAAAACACCGTTCCACTAATTAAATTAATTTGATATTTAATCAGCAGAATAAATCCTCGTTCTGCTATTTTATAGATTTGGACATCCGATTATATATCGTTAATTGATATTACGCTTTGAATAAGTGATATATTAACCAATGATGGTTAAGTGTTGGATTTATTTACATAGTCGTTGATTATGTAAATATATGTTATTAACTTAAAAAATTGAATTGAACAATATGGTAACTTATTTAAGTACCATGGTGATCGTTAAGCTTCCTTAATTTTAAAAATTAAAAATCTGGTTTGAAATTTATTTTAAAAATAATTATTATTTAATAATAATATTTTAAAAAGTAATAATCATTTATTAATAATGTTTTAAAGGTAATTAATAATTTTTTTAATAATGATTTAAAGTTAATTATTTTATTCATACGATTCTTAAAAATTATTTCTTAATGTTAATTAAGAATGTTTCATTACTATTTTAAAGTTATTTAGTCATGGTTTAGAAATGTTCTAATTCTGTTTTAATTAATTATTTAAATGATTATATATACTTTAATTTTTAATTAAAGTTAATTAATTATATTGATTTAAGTTATTTAATTATATTTAAAGGATAATTAATTATCATATTAATATTAGTTTAAAAGTTAATTAATTATTGTTTTAATAATGTTTAAGTTAATTTATGATTAACTTAATATTATTTTTTGAAGTTAACTTATTAATTAATACAATAATAATGTTTAAAAATTTATTTAATATGTTTTAATGAAATTTTAAGTTATTATTTTAAATGAGATTTAATTTAAATGAAATAGAAGGATGTTTTAAATAATAACTTATTATTTAAAACTATTTGAAATAATTTATGGTTTACCACGAGAACCTTATCGTTTTGAAAGTTAGTAAATAGGTTTGTTAAAATATGAGAAGAATTTTGTAAATGGTTTTGGATATTTATAAAAGAATTTTACAAATGAGTTTTAAGATTTGAAAAGAAGAAGTTTAATAAAGGGAGTTTTGAGATATATAAAGGATGTTTGTAAATAGATTGAAGATTTATAAAGAAGCTTTCAAAATAGATTTAGAAATATTTATAAGATAAAGAAATTTGGAAAGAGATGGTTAATACTCATGGCGAAATTCAAGGGGTAGGGATTGCCTACAGTTTACTATGGATTCGCTGGGATAGCGATGTAACCATTGTGTAGCTGCAATCCATAGTCGATATTGGACGGCACTTTCCATATCTATTTTTAAGAGTTTTCAAGTTTCTAAGTTTTTGAAAATGAAATGGTTTGTGAATATACTTATGCCATTGAGATAAGTATATGGTAATATTTTCTAAGTATAAAAAATATAGTGGTTTATGAATATACTTCTCCCATTGAGATAAGTATATGGAAGTGATTTCCACGTATTTGAAATTTGAATTTAAATTAATAAAAGATTTATTTAAAGAGGCTTGGTGATTTCCATGGGAAATGTGATTTTTGTTTTGAATGATTGTTTATTTGATAGTTAAATAACCGATTATCAAATCTTGGCCTTAATATGTAATCCTTCTTAATTTTGGTGGTAGAGAAAAATTCCTTACTTAACATCGAAGGATTTTAACTCTGGAAATATCTAGGGGAAACACGGGGATTATATGTACAGTTACCACCAGTGGTGCTATACTGTACATATAAACTCGTTTCGTTCTTCTAGGACAAATGATAAGGCGGTCCGTCCACTTAAATGGTTAGGAGGTGATCTCCGATCTTATGTTTTGTCTGATTATTCCCTAAAGAAACGTTATTGAGCATTCTAGAAATAGATGTTTGGTTTTGTGGAGCACTCGGAAAATGGAAGAGTGTACTCGTAAGAGATGACTCGAACCCGTGACTACTCCAAAAACCATATACGTTTCTATGAAGGATATTCATGATATATTGAGATGTTGGAATCCATGTGTGATTACGAGACCCGTTGGGGTATGGAAATCCGTGTGTGATTCCAAGATCTAATTGAGATGTGAGAATCTATGTGTGATTTCGAGACCCATTGGGGTATTGGAATCCATGTGGGATTCCGTGATCTATGTGATGGCAGTGCGTAAGCTGGAATGCTGGACGTAGCCTCATCAGCGTGAATGACTAAAACCAGAGGTAGGAGGCATGGCCAGTAGGGTTGGCTAACCCATAGGGTGTAGTTGGCTTCTCCTAGATGTCACTTATAATTGTTATGCATGCATGGGGCGATGCACTCGGTCTTAGACCAGCTATGTTTTTCCTATGGTACATCACTAGGGATGTATGCTGCTTTGGAAGGATATCTCTGATGCGGGAGGACCGTTCCTCGAAGTACTGTGGGCACCTCCATGGAAATCCTACACAATTTGCGAACGCGCCTTATCGGTTTTCAATTTTATATCTTGTATTGTTGTGATGTACACTCACGAGCATCATAGCTACTTGATTATTATTATTTTCGCCTTAGACATTATTATAATATCACTGAATTTATGATATAAATGGTTTTGGTTATCATAGGGTAAAACCCGTTCGTGTTTATGTGCGGCGTGGTCTTACGAGATACCTTTGATTTTAAAGGATTTAAAAGGTTATAATAAATAAAATTCCTTGTTATTTATGTTCTCACGCTAGTTTTACCAGACTGACCCGGACGTTGTTTTCCTATAATGCTCGGGTCAGACCGAGCATATTTCTAGGTCTAGTTGGAAGTTTGGAGCTTCAGGAGATGAGCTGGAGGGCCAGAGACGTATTCACGTGGATGATTATATTTCCATTGCATATATTGTTGTATATTATTAAGCAATTGTGAGGACAGGTTGTTGTAACTGTCCGAGCTGAAATAGGTAAGTATACTCTAATTGACATCTGTATATACACATATTACAGTTTTATTTTTATGTAAAGACTTGTTATATATTATAGATTGTCCATTCCGCTGTGAGATTCTATGTTGCTTAATTCTTCTTGTCTTCTTTCTTCCCTTTAACTATCCGCCTTTCCGTTCAATTTGGGTTAGACATGTGTGGTTCATTGTCAGCTTAAACTGTATGGAAAAGTGGGTTGTTACAACTAATGTTTTCTCAATCCCAGCCTCTTCAAACCAACATTCGATAACTTTGAAACTGGTTAAGTTATAGATAGTGGACGAATCCACTATCAGGTGTAAGTATATGTTTGCATATGGAAAGTAAGACTTCATATACTTATTCTCACTTAACGATTTCAAACAGCACTATCCCTTGATAAACAATGAAGTCAGACAAGTTAGAAAACTATCATTGCCATGACGTACCTTCATACTTCTCAGGATAGAGACGAGTTTCTATACCTTGGAATTTAGTGTTAAGTATACAATGAAGTACCTTCCATATACTTAATTTATCATGACCCATTTATCAAAATTAACCATTTTATACTTATCATGTTTCCTACATTTTGACTTCTCTATCCCTCACCTAGAAAATCTGGTTCTAGATATCACAAATGGAGGAAAGTCTAGTCATCGGCTTTTACTGCTAAATACAAGATGACTTACTTTCCGAAAAATGTGTCAACGTTTTAGCACAACTTATCATGTTTGTTTGGCTATTTAATGGCACAAACAAAGACATCCCTTATATTTAAAAACAACTTTTGTAAAAGATAGTTCCATTTACACAAACCCGACCTTTGGGAAATAAAGCAATTAATTTTTTTTAAACCTTTTATTTAAGTAATTAAATAATCATTTTTAAACCTTCTTTTTAAATAACTAAAAAATTATATTAAACCTTTTATTTAAATAATTAATCAATAATATTAAACCTTTTATTAAATAATAATTAAATAATAATTAAAACTTTTATTTAAATAATAATTAAATGATAATTAAACCTTTTATTTAAATAATAATTAAATATGAATTTTTTAAAATATTACAATATTTTAAAATTCCTTTTATTTACTTATAATATATTTTTGAAAGACTTTTTAAAAATATCTAAGGTAGAAACTCCTTTTAGTTTACATAAAAATTATCGATTTACAAACTTCATCGACAACGACTATCGCTATATGGACCATAACCTCTAAACTTGTTCTATAAATCTGAATGAATTTTAAGTCTTTTCCTTCTATGTTTAAATCACTTAACAACTTTGTATAAAGGTTTGTAAACAAAAGGTAAAGTTTGAAAAAAAAATTAGAAACATTTCTAGAAATTAAGTAAACAAGTATTAAAATAACACGGGATCTCGATGTTGAAACATAAATCAATTCAAGTGTTAACTTTCCAAACAACATACGATCATCCATGTACATAAGCACGTATATATATATACAAATGCAAAAGGCATCCATAAAATAAGGAAAGATTATCACTTGTAAATAATTACTTAAGCACATTCAACTACATTTCAAGTCATCATAAATCATCACATATGTCATCCGCTTCAATCGAGAACCAAACCAAAGAACATTCATTCCAAACATTTATAAACACAAGCAACTAACTAATATTATCATCACAAATAATAAAGTTTAAAATTTGGATTTTAAAAGTGAGATTTACTCACCAAAATCAACACGAATTCAAACCGAAACTACTACAATTTTGCACCAACACACGAGCTTGGTTCTTCTTCTCAAAAACTTGCTTTTTAAGACCTTGGGAAGTGGAGAAGGGCTCGGCCTAGCTGTACATAGGCTCGGCCATGCTTGAGGAGGATGCAGACATGACTTGAGGAGGGGGGTTTGGGACTTGTTTTGGAAGAGAGAAGGTGTAGAGAAGAAAGGAGATGATTTTGGTTATTGTTTAAGGTTTTAAAATGGAAAAGGGAGAGATTTTTAACTTAGAAATTTTGAAAAAGCCATGGAAGAAAAAAAGGAAAGCTTGGAAAAGAAGAGATAAAAGATTGAAAATGAAGAAAATGAAATAAAATAAGTAATGTAAAGTGCCCTTGGTAAATAAAAGGTACAATGGCCTCCAAGACATGGTGCCACATCATCCTCCCCTTACCCCCTTGCACAAACAACCTCTACCTTCCCCATCTCATCACCATCTGTTCACCACTTTACATGACTTGATGTATTCTCTTTTTACCATTTTCTTTTTATTTTTAATTTTAAAAGAGTAGTCAAAACTTATCTTTATTTACTTTAGTACATATTCAACCATTTTAATTGTAACCACTTCCTTATCCAAAGTATATGTTATTTATATTTGTGTGCGTGTATGATCCCTTGTGTACAAAACATGTTTCAATAACTTTTAGACGATGAAAATTCAAAAAATCCACAAAATGATTTTCGGTCACCTTTTCAATATTTCCACTACGCCATAGATGGCCTACTGCAACGAAATTACAAGGTGTTGCTAGCTATAATGTAACGATAGGTATGCTGATTTTTGTCTATTACAACACTCGCTTCAAGGTGTTAGCATAGGTATCAACAAGATGTTGCAGTAGCTATAGATGTATTCAAATTAAAAAATTAATAAAATTAGCAATCCGCGTGAATACGATCCAACGGTCTACATTTAATCTGGTTGTTAAAATGGATCACCACTGCAATTTGCCCCAAAATTTCGTTTTACCACCTGAACTAGTTTAGAGTAGATCCCCTTTTCTCGTATGTGATAATGGCTGCTCCTATCTTGTTCCTCTTTTGCTCTGAAATTAGGGCTTTGGCCTCGTGTTCGCTCCTATGAGATTAGCTAGGGCTTCGGCCTTGTCTTCGCTCCTGTGAGATTAGCTAGGGCTTCGACCTT
Source organism: Allium fistulosum (assembly GCA_030737815.1). Classification (NCBI taxonomy): domain Eukaryota; kingdom Viridiplantae; phylum Streptophyta; class Magnoliopsida; order Asparagales; family Amaryllidaceae; genus Allium; species Allium fistulosum. The sequence goes on from CM060905.1 coordinate 555,832,334, forward strand.
GTCTTCGCTCCTGTGAGATTAGCTAGGGCTTCGGCCTTGTGCGATTAGGGCTTCGTCTAATATCGAAGGACCCGATTGATTGTCGATCGATTACAATTGCTGTTCTTCTGATTTGCTTTGGCAATCGATCGTCTCCTTGCTTCGAATACAGCTCCTTCGATTTTGCTTGAGTTCAACTGTGTATTCGGGTATGTAATTTGTTGCTTTTACTTTACTGTATTGCTTGCTTGAACTCGATACTATCTGCCGATGATGTTAATGTGTTTATATAGGGTTCGAACCCCTAGATTTACGTTCGTATATATCTGTTGACATCGGTCATTTAATTGATTGTTCATCGTGACTTTGCCTTTGACATTTAACTAGACTTCGGCAACTTGATTTGAATTGGTTGAACTTGCTACTGTTCGTGGTTGACTTTGGCTATGTCTGTTCATCCTGTAGCTTGAACTTGTAATATATCTTCTGGTTGACATCCTGTAGCTTGAACTTGTAATATATTTCACTTGAGTTTTTGTAGTCAAGTTGCTTCACCATACTGTTTCCATTGGTGCCACACACACACTTGTGTACCTTTCTCTTTGTGCTTCACTTGTTCACTGAAACTGTTGTATCACTTATGTTTTCCATTATCATGTATATATATATGCATTCATGTATGTATATATGTGTTTGTTGTTGCACTTGAACATGTATATATGCACTGGTCCTTTGAGCCTGTTTGCACTGCCTATATATATACATGCTGTTTCACACATGTATATATGTATGGTTGCTTTCATATGGTAGCTGGACTTGCTCGAGTTCATATTTCTTATATTATCTGACTTCGGCCATTTTTGAAATTGCTGCAGCTCATTCACTTGACACTTCTGTTGGTCTGTATTTTTGAATATGGTTGGAGTTTTGGTTTAATTGTGAGTTTGAGTTCTTTTGTTGAGCTCTGTCCACTGTTGTTTTATGTTTGGCATACAAGTCTGGTATAGTTTGCTCTGACCAATTCATTGAGCATGCTGTTTATTTCTGTAGCATGCTTCTGTTTCATTTTTGTTCTTGTGCATTGTCAACTGCTTGGACCAAATTGTCACCCAAATAACTGAGGCAAATAATATTTTCAAAATTACATTTTATTTTATACTGCAAAAATATTTCCTTTTCAATTTTACTGCGTCAGTGTGTATTTTTGCAGATTGCTCAGATGTTGGATTCAATCTGAAATGGAGTTGAAGACAGGTTTCAAAGAAGGCTCGATCTTCCAAAATCGGATGAATCTGAAATGGAGTTGCAGATTGCCATAGATCCCCGCCGGGACTGCGGTGCCCCGGACCCCCGCCGGCGCTGCGCCCGGACCCGCTTCTCGGCTCGCCTTCGGCTCGGCACTCGGCTCGCCTTCGGCTCGGCACTCAGCTCGTCATATATTTGTCAGTGTCGGTGTCTGTATAAATTGAAACTGCATATGTAATGAGTGAACTGAGTGATGTAGTGAGGAATATCTGTATATGTGAATATCAGTGTTATTTATCATTGAATTGTAAAATAGTGGAGTCGGGAATTTGTACTATTTTAAATGTTGAAATAAAATATTTATTTAAATAAATTACTGTTTGAATATCAAATTCTGTGCAATAGCATTTTATTAAATATTTATTTCTATTAAAAAATCAAATATGCTCTACATTGTGGGCCCCACAAATTCAGAAAATTAATATCTATAGCAACATTTTTGAATGTTGCTACATGCACCTATGGATGTTGCTATAGACCCAAATAGGATTCTATTGCAACAATATTTCTTATGTTGCCTTAGATAGTCAAAATGTTGCCTTTGAGGTCTGCGGCAACGCGGCAAAATGCAACACCGAGAAAGTGTTGCCTTTGCCCTTTTTTAGCCTTCAGCAACATTTTTTGGCACATCCTGCATCACTTCTTTGGTGTTGCAGTATGCAATCTATGGCGTAGTGTTCTCTGAACTAACTATTTTTGTAAACCAAAATATAAGACAACTTCACTATCACTACTTATTACCTAAAAGAGGCTTCTTTGAGTTAAAGAATCTATTAATTGATTATTTAAAAATATATCAAATATTCATATTTAAGGTGGTTAAATTACGAGCCGCTGCAAATTCTACATTAGTAGGAAGTGAAATCCATTAGGGTATAACCCGAGTCTTTGCTAACATCCGCTCAGGACTGTCGGTGGTTATTCCTATATGCCAATAATCCCAATATTTCCCATCGACCTTGCAAGCTGAAATCCCGTTTAAACTAATCTAATAAAAGTCAAGGAAAATGCCCATTTAGTTACCTTATACATCTTATTAGAGATGAAGTTAACCCCATTTACCTAAAAATATGGGCCATTTAATACTTCAAATCCAAGGCCAGCCCTTATTATATTTTTCCCTACTTATACGAAAATGCAAGTCCCTTCCCTGTGGGTCCTATAGTTGGAGATGTCTAACACCAATAATAAGTATAAATGACTGCTGGTAGCCTCAAAGTGAAGGTCAGACTTATGTTGTGCAACTCCACTAACCTTGCATCCCAACTCATTCTAGACCAAATCAATTATCCTAAGCCTAAATATTAGACTAGGCCCACTAATTCATGCTTATCCTAAACGTGTAATTAAGGCTTTATAATTTCCAACTATGAAAATTATACTACCTCCTAACATTTAATTCCTTTCTTATTCACTTATTTCCTATATTCCATAAATGTCAATTGTTCATAATAAACGGTGATTATTATTCTATTTGGACAATCTTTAATAGCATTTATTTATTCATTATAATTCAATATATTATTCCTATTTCGTTTCCCCATAAATGCCCTATTAAATCCTTTAACTATTTATGTCCCCATTTAATTCTTTTAACTCCTTATTAACTGCATATTTATTGCCCTATTTATTTTAGAGTTATTATCTTGTTTCCATCTACACCTCTTAATCCTATAATTTGTTATGCTATATATATAACTAAACATCCTAGTTATAACTAATGCGAATATCGATGTAAATTACGCTATGTACATATTTTTATTGTTATTCAGTAAGTGCGGTTATATGTATATATATATTTTCTTATTTCTAACTATCAATTTCCAAACTGAAACATTCCTTTCCACATTTTAATTTTCTCAGAGTTATCCTTCCAAAATGGAAAACATTATAGTTTTTCATAAATTAACCAATAGCGAGACCTAGCTTCATTTGAAATTACAAGAAATTATTTTTTTTCTTTTATTTAAATTGATAGTGCAAACTATGGGAAAGAACATCCGTACTTTACACATCTCATCCAATTTTGATATATTCATTATTATTTCGAATGATGCCCTTTTTATACATTTGCAGAATTAGATAATTTATGCAAAATTACATGGAAATAGATCCAACTAAATTATACCTCGCTCCCAATAAATTAAGACATAGAAATTCATATTTGAAGTCAAATTAGGGCAATATAAGCTAATACTAACATTTTTCAACCAAATTATAAATCCGCAATAAGATTTAAAAGTTTATCAACATTCAACTTTAGCAAACTTAGGGACTGATTTCCAAATTTCTAGGTTAGGGTATACTCTATTCCAATTACCTAACCTATGGAGTATGTATGCAAGGTTTCAACTAAATTCGTCCGTTATAAACCAAAAACTCATCAGATGTTATATAGCCATAATAATTAAATAAAATTCAATGATATAAATTTTAATATTATAAATAAATAATATAATTTCCTACATACCTTTCTAGGTTCCAAATCTCCCAAACCCGAGTTCATCCCTTTACTTGACTCATTTTGTATTCTAGTCCAAAAAATATGTATAACAAGATATATATGTATATACCATTAGAACTACGGATCTGAGAAGAGATTTGGGTTAAGGGGAATATAGATTTATAATTATAGAAATTTACTTTCTTCTTTTATGAAGTTGATTCACTTTTTCTCTTCTTCTCTTTTATTTTCTGCCTTACTCTGATTTATAAACATATAAAATAATATTTCATAATTAACGGAAAAGGTAGAGCTTCGTTGCTTTCATTGGAAAATATGAGAAGAGAAGTGAGGGGTTAGGCATGTATTTATAAGCACCCGAATCAATTGTATCCATTAGGAAAAAATAATTAAATATGGTCCGTTCGGCCAAGATTCCATCCTAGCCGCCACTATCAGGACCGATCGACCGCTCCTTTATAGGTAATCAACAAACCCTAGAAATGGGTCAACGGGTGGGATCCCGCATTGTGACGACCGCTATGTACCACCGACACCAATAATATCAAAATAGTGCACTACTGTCATGCACGGTCAATACAGGATGATCATCAAGGTTGAAGATCAAACAAATACAACATATAATCTATCAAATATCTCATAGAGCATCGATAAAATATAATACCACATATAAAACAAGAGAGACAGTTATAACTATGTGAACAGATTATTAGAACATAGATCCATAGAGTTATATAAAAATGTAGTAGAGTTTATACAATGGAAATAAACCCAATAACTATCTCATAACAAGAAAATAAGCAGTCACTGCCAAGGATCCCCAGTGCTGTACACTAGAATAAATGTGGAAATCCATATAAGTATATAATACGAGATAGCTCCATTCAGCTCATCCTCCGCACAACTATTGCATCACCTAGACCTGTTATCTAGTCTACTCATTTAAGAGTACCCAAAATAATAAGAAACAAAGCATAAAACTTTGGGTTAGACAATAGTCTGGTGTAAGCGATAAATGAATCTCAAAATACTATGTAGGTAAATATAGTAAGGAACAGTGGTACACGGATCATACCTAACCTGTCCCTACAACCAAAGGGTTAGTACATAACATCATAATATGTCATTCTACAAATAACATAAAGGTACTCTACTCAAAATAAGGATATCAACTCTCCAGCTATCCCTATCTTCAATACCTATTCCCAATGATATCTCCAAGTGATAGCCTAGAAAGCAACTAAAGCAACCACAACAACCACCAAGCAATCCCCATTATCACTCCATTAGCTTTGAATATATGATAACTCATATGGCCTTCTTACCATCATGGACTAATGGAAATTCAGGTTTTCAGTGTATGTTCGTATCACGTAGCCCAAAGCTAGATATGTGTCTCATAGCCCAAAGCTAGACACTAGACCCAAAGGCACTGGTCTAGGGTATTCAGATCCATTCCATTGATCCATACATACATTCCTTTGCACATACATTCGAGCCCTCCTTTGCTCCATTCGGTTCGGATCCCTTCCTTTGCTCGATCTAGTTTCCATTATTCGGAACCCTTCATATTACCCATCCACGACTCCCTCCTTTATCAAGGCGCTATATTCGGTACCTACTCCCTTCATGAGTCACAAACCAAAGAAACAAAGCTTTTATCATGCTGTTGCATCTTTATCCAATCCTCAAGAAAACAAGCCAACACCTCCGGCATGATCTGCAGAGTCGCCTGCTTCCTCCTTGTATAAGCCTAACCCTATAGTTCTCACCAAAACAACTCGGTATCGAGTCAAAATGACTCGGCACCGATTCATTTACCTAGCCCATTTTGGCTAAGTAAATCACTATGCCTCTTGTACTTCCTTCTCAAGTGCTTTGGACCTTGACCTATTCATAAAACTAACTTGGCCCCTAATCCAAAACATTTAACTCCAAGTTCTAGAAACAACTTGGTATAATATCCAACAGTTAGCCAATCTCCTGCATCTTGCCATAGACCATCTTCCCTAGCCAAGCTCTAGAGATCCGTGTCATCCATCGACCCATCTGGCCAACTAAAATGACTCGGTACCAAGGCATTCAACTCGGTACCAAGTTGAGTCCTTAGCAAATTTTGAGGCGTGCATTTTTGTAAGCTCCTCTCATGTTCTAGAGCCTCTCCTTCATGTTTCGTCCAATTCCGACCAACTTTGCCTACGATTTGCCAAATTGACCAGCCAATCTTCCTAAACATCCAGCAAATAACATCAAAGCACAACATACAAGCATATAATAATACGCATATACATCAATTCATACAATCAATAATCAAGAATGTGATAAAACAAGCCAATTCTAATCTAAATCTACATGTTACATGTATATTTAAATATGAATAAAGAGAATTACTAAATCATTTATGAAAATCATTTCAAAGATTCACAATTGAGGTCATAAGCATATGTTAACACGTAACTGAAGTTAGAAAAAGTTTTAAGGCCAAAAATCATGTTAAAACATGCTGTTTTACCATGTAAACTTGAATAGGATAGTGAGAAGGCATAAACCACTCACCAATTACCAAAATCAACCAATTCTCGCCTAGATCCAATGTGGACAACAATAGAAAGCAATGCAAATCAACCAGAATGATGATATATATCTTCTAGTTAATGATTTTCTCCCCAATTAATGATTTAGCTAGATTTAGATAGTAATTTGTGTGATTTTGGATGAGTCTAGGGTCAATGGCGGTTTAGATCTGATTTGGGAAAGAGGGAAAAGTTTTAATTTGACTTCTACAGCTCCCTATTTATACCGATCTCGAGTTAGACAAACATGCCTACTTATGGGCTTAATCAATTACATACTAATACTGACCAGGAGTTGCCTAAACTTTAAAAAAGGCACAACTTCCTAACCGTAAGTCCGTTTCTCTTTTATGACCACTATATAGAATGAGAAACCAACATCTTGAAATAATGAAACTAGTTTGAGAACCTATTTTGACTCTTATCAAAAGTTATGGTCAAAATAAGATTTTCAGGGATCAAAATGGTCATATAGAAATTTGGTAAAATCATAGGTGTGTGAAATGTACTAAAGAGTCATATCCCAAAATTATAGAATCATATGACCTCATATGAATGAGAGAAAAATATTTTACGATCATCTGATATTTAAAATATAGTTCATTACATGCATTTATTATTATTTATTTCCTATTTTCGTTTTTAATTATTTTTGTTCCCAAATCTTCAAACGCTAATCACTTCTTCGTTTGTGCTCCGATCGCAAAACTCCAAATATGAAAGTTGCTTGGAAAATCATCATGAACGCAATAGTATAAGTTTCGTGGCCAAATTATAATGTTTGCTCAAATTCCATTTTAAGCCTTAATAATTATTTATTAATTACCGTTAATTTTTAAGGGTGTTACATAATGAGTTACCCAACTAATGCCACGGTTCAACTAATCTTCAACTTTGATACCAAATGTAATGACCCAACATTTTGACCCCAAATTTCGACACTAATACATTCACGGTATTCTCTTGCTGAACACTCGAGTATTGGAAAGACAAATTGCTAGAGTAAATAAAAAGAAAAGTGAAGGAAGAACAAAACATCTGAATCTCACAACGAGACTATAATATATAATACCAAAATAGTACAAAGGGTTACTCTAAGATACAATGTAATTTCATAGATACTAACCTAAGTACTACCATCTGCCTGGATAGCTACAATAACCTATCCTCATAATTGCTAGTTTATGCATACTAGTAATGCAATGAAAATAAAATATACAGATAGGCGAAAGCATACAGTACGTCTCTTGAAGCTTCAAAGAATATTCAACGAAAACTTGCCTTTCTCGGACTGTTCGAAAGAGCACTCGAGGAATTAAAGGAAAGATAAAACCACGAGTCATACATACATATGGTGTGAGAAACCCAAGGAATACGAACTAGATATAACAGTAACTTTTGAGACCAACAGAATCATCGAAATGATTTCCCCTCAAAAGAACCAAAACCATCTACAAATAAATAATGTGATATAATAGAATGTCTAGGGTGTAGAATATAAATCAAGAAACATTTATGCTATTTGCATCTCACACCACAATAATATTAGGTATACAATCAAAACCACTAAGGTGCGTTGGCATATGGATTCCTATTGGAGGTGCCCCTAGTAAACTAAGGCGGGCCACCTAAAAAGGGTCAGAAACAACCTTCTGAAACAACGTATCTCTAGATAAAATACCATGAAGTTAAACATAGCTAGACCACACCCGAACACATGATGCCGAATACCATCAACTCCCGTGCACCTCAATCCAAAGCATCTCTCGATATTTAGAGTTGATGTAATGTTGGGTTTTCTGAACCGACTAGCTATGCATACTCTATTTTCTATCATTTCCAATGTTGAAGTCAAATTTAGCATCTTAACACACGAGTCTTCGTCATTAGAATAGATCTAAAATCTCCTTGTGGATTCCAACATCTCAACACATAAGCCACCATCATTTGAATAGTTCAAAAATCTATCTATGGATTCCGGCATAAGTCGTCCGATGAATGCAAACACCATCCTCTCTCTTAAGATCAACCTTGAGATGGATAGTACAACATGATACCATCATTCAAAATTTTAACATCGATCTCTCCCTCGGAGTTACCCTCAAGATAGCTAGTGCAACTCTACAATATTTCGCTTCATAATCGCTTCCACAACATAGAACCCGCATATCGGTTTTGAAGTGGTTACAGTTTCCAGTCATCTCATATAAGTACACTCAACCGCTTACTGTACTCTTTAAAACCAAATCAATTAATTCACAGTTAACTTAACTTCAGTTCTCTTAGAAATAATCAAACAACGCATAAGGTAGAGATTATCTCTTATCCGGATGGATTCTATTCTCTTGTCACAAAAGAGCAAGACAAGTTTATACATAGGGTATAACATCAACGAGAGGATAACCGTACCGTAAAACATGTTTCTTTTAGATATTTCCTAAATTAATTTTGGTCAAATTTAATAGAAGTAAAAGGATTGCATGTGAAAATCTAGTCTCGTATACTTATCATCATTTCAGACCATCTCAACTTACGATATCCCTCGGTCAAGAGTGAAGCCAAGTAGGTTAGAGCTTAGGTTGCATCTAATCCCTACCTTGACACCCCATTCTTAACTCTCATAGATAGAAACTTTGACAGTTTTTACTACTAAGTATAGGAGTAAATACTTCCCATAGATGAATAAGCACACAAACACGATCAAATCACATAAGTAACTTATAATCCCCTTTTATTAAATTAATTTGTCTTTTTGAAATAAGCGGACTATATACATGAGCTTTCCCTATGGGATCTCAAATATATGTTCCAAAAGCTAGATACGATTTATGGGGCTAAGTCCTTCCCGGAGGGTCTTAAACCGTATAAATCCATAAAGCTTTATTTCACTTCCTTTTCTTACTTGTATACATATTTAAAACACCTTTATAAATGATATAAACATGTATACCGATACTATACTATTTATTCTACTCTTTTCATTTTTAAAATATATTCAATTACTTTTCTTAAAGGTATAAAATATTCACAAATCATTTAACAATATTTTCCAATTAAAACTATAATCAAAGTAGTTAAAGAGAAATGTTACTCAAATATTATTACTATGAACCTCTTCTTTCTTTTATAAATTAAGTCATTAATTTATCTAACCTTTTTCCAAAACATTTTATACTTATCATTATATTTAAACTACTCTTTTTAAAGATCTAGTATATCAACAATTTATTACTAGGATAATACCCTTTTTAAATAACTTCTCAAAATAATTATTATAACTAAATGTTACACAAAACCCTTTATCTTTTTAAAACTTATTTAACTGACATCCTAATCTTACACACACACACAAACTCTCTCTCTCTCTCTCTTTTAGAATACTTATAAATATATTTTAAATATCCATATAAAATATTATGTAAAAATAAGTAATTTAGAATTTGCTAAAAACCATTTAAAATTAAGTGTTACATATATAACCTTGTACTTTAAAAATTCATAAATATTTGTTAAAAATATATATAAACTTTTTCTTTCTAAAATACTCTTAAACATGTTGCTAAACAGATCTAAAAAGATTTCACAAAAATAATTAATTTAATTACTATTTAAACTCACTTCAAATCACCAAAATCACTAAAAAGGAACATAACATAGCCAAATGCTATCAAAGGTCAAAATTGCGACAGTTAAGTGATGTTAAAGATTCTGGATAGAGAACACTTAAAATAAGCTTGAAAGTCTGGTCAGTATTCTCCAATGACACAAAAATTTTAAGATCTTACTTTTTTTATAGGAAGTATTATATTTAGAATACTTAATAATGATGCAAAGAAACCCCTAAGGATACCTTTCAAATCATATTTAAAAATTCATAAAAACAAGGCATTTCCAAAGTGCTCATATAGCTACCTTTCTCGCTACTAGTTTTTGCAACTTTGTCCAATAAGTTCTATAATTTTCCAAACCATTTCATTGTTGTCACATACACTATTAAGAGTGTAGAGCATAACCAAAATATATTATACCAGAATATACTTCTGACTCACCATTTTAAACAAGGTAAACACAAGAGATTACGAAGTGTATTGAAAGTCACTATGAATCAAGTAATACAATATTTCTACTGAATTAAAACTTGTACGAATATTGATTGAACAAAAATACTATAAAGTAAAATGCACCATATATTTTAATACTAGTTCAAACTTTCCATTCTGTGTCCACTCCCAGACTCCTTTTGGATTTAAACAACACTCTCACATAACGTGGAGGAATAAGTATTACAAACTGTCTAAGCTGTCGAATAGGACTTCATGCCTGAAGATTTCCAACAGGACTTCGATTATAAAGAGTAGTAAACTGTTTTGACTTCTTGTGCTCTGAATAACACAGATGAGTCATTATAGTACAACCTTCCTATAATCTTCTTCGTAAGTGCTATAACGTGTATATTTGAAGAAATGGTAGTAAATGATCACTTAATAGATTTGACTTGAATGTGTGAGTGATCAAGAAGTAGCAATTTGTGGTTTTGAATGGAAGACTTGAATTCAATAAGAATTAGAGTTAGAAGGCAAGAAGAATTATTATTGAAACACTAAAAATGATTGCTATTTATAGAGAACGAGTAGTTGCAACCTTTCGTGAAGAGTAGCATCTATTAGAAGTGCTGCAACCATTCATGGAGGGAAGTGACTCTTTGTAAAGAAGAAGATCGCTTTAGAAAATTAAAATAATATAGTTGTTACTCAACAACCAGTCGACTGGTTACAGTTGAATTTGTTGATTTTAAAATAGAAAGAAAGTAGTGTAAAAAGAACCTATGTTAGCCGACTCAAAAACCCATTCAATCGACTATTTTTCTTGTTTAGTCGACTGAATTAGAGGTTTGGTCGGCTGTTTTCTTTAGCAATAAAAATAGTTGTACACTATATCAATCGACTGACCTTGGTACTGATTCTGTATGTTTTCCTTTTATTAAATAATGGTAATGTTATTTTGATTTTTCATGTGTGTGTATACTACTTCGATGAGATTTTAACATCTTTAAACTCCAAACTCAAAACTCTATGACAAATATTACATTGAATGTCATCTTCGTTTTGTCTTCGTCGTGTAGATCTCTTTGATAGTTGATATATTTTCCTACAATAGTCGATTATATATAGAATATATTCTTGTGTAGTTGCGACTGTCAAAACATTAAACTATGAGGTTCTAATATTCTCTCCCTTTTTTATGATGACAATTGTATAGGTAACCTCTAATTTATACTCCCCCCTATCGATATAGCCATATAGTTTTCTCCCCTTTTATCATTGGCAAAAAGGAAAAATAAATCAATAAGAGTTAAAAAAGACTTAAACAGTAGAGGAAAAAGAAACTTGTATCTCACATACAACATGTTACTCAAACATAACCACATAACATCACAAATTTTCAAACTACACAAGACCATACAAAATCATAAAAACACAAAGACTAAATATCTCACAACATACATGTCAGAAGACCAAATCCACAATCAAACATAAAACTTAGTTTTCAAAACAATAACCTTACCTCATAACATATAATTGCTCAAAGAAATGAAAAAAACTACTGAAAAACATGAAAGAGAAACATAACAAGGTAAAGTTACTAATCCTACTCCTCATCACTACCATTATTTTCATTCTCACGTTCTTCTTCTTCATTTCCCCCTTCCATCAAATTCCAATTGTATTCATTATTTTTGGATGCTCCTTTTGGAGGTAGAGGGGATCCGGAGGTGGAAGGTCCAGTGCAAGACATAATTTTCCATATTTTATTCATAAAGCTCGTAATTATTTCCACCTTACTCTCGACACGAGCAACCGATGTTTCTACTCTAGCTAAGCGACGAACAAGCTTATTTTTGTTTTTGGAGGCAGTGACAAATGAATGTCTTGTTAAAGAGTCAATTGGAAGTTCAAGTATTTCATCATCATCCTCGGATTCCTCTTCTTTTTGTTGAGGTGGAGTGGTTGCCCTAGGTTGAGTTGGTGGAGCACTTGATGAAGAGTCTCTGTGTGTCTGACATTCTTCAAATGTCATATGTCGCTCAGCTTGAAGAGGAAGCTTCATTAACTTAAATTTTTTTTCATTAAGGGTATTGATAGTAATAAATTCTGAGTCAAGGAGATTGATTTCAAAATGGTATAAGGTACGCATTATATACTCGACATAATGGATCGTCTTTGGCTTACGTTGGTGGAAGGTGCAAATATCATCCATGATATATTTTCACCAATTGATTTGAGTTCCCGCGTACAACCCACACAATGCTTAATAGTTGTTTTTGTATATAACATCATAGCTTCCAGTGCTTGGTAAGATAGTGTAAGTAAGGATTCGGTGGATAATTCTAACTTTAGGACACAAAGATATGGCCTTTAGATTCCTAAAGTCATCAACAAGAAAATTATAACTAGTCACACCTATACTATAATCAATAAAAGCCATTTTTTCCAGTTCCTCTCCTTTTATTGGGCAATGTAAAATTATTCCTAGGCTTTGTAATGGTACGACAATTCTTACTTTGCAAACTAAGCTCCATATGATGTCTTCATTTGAGTGAGGTCTATAAAAATCTAAATTAAGATTTGCATAAAAGAGTTTTACCAAAAGCGGAATAATCTTCAGGTTTTTTGCATTGTATTCGATTAATGACTCTATCTCACGATCTTCGATGAATTCTCAAATGGCATATCCAGCAAAATCTTCTATTTTAACAAACGATCCTTCAAAAATCCACATATTCTACATATTCACAAAACATCTAACCGCAATGTCATTGTGAAGACAACGTTGAATCTAAGCTTCAGTAGACTCGTTGGAGGAGGTAGTAGCTCTTTCCTTTCATTTTCGTCCATAATTTTGAGATTTGATAAAAAAAGTTGATTTTTTTAATTTAAGAAGAGTAAGTGTTTTTGATAGTTGAATGAAAACGAAGAAGAATAAAAGGATTAAGTCGGTTGTAGGTATAGGAATCCAATAAGGGTTTATTTATGTAAAGGGTTAGTTGCATAATACAGTGGGTCATTTGACCATCTTGGCTTTTTAATTTTTTTTTTGAAACAATGATTAGTCGACTGAAAATATTGTCCCAGTCGACTGGTTTATCTGTGATTTATAGGGTTGTCAACCCATGAGTTTTTAGTGTAAAAACGGGGTCTTTTAGTCGACTAAGTTTTGCATTTAATCTACCGAATAGACTTTCAATCGACTGAGTTAGTCTTGAGTAGGTAGATCGATTTTGTGGTCCATCTACCTCCCTAAGTTTGTTGTTTATAGTATGTGTTTTGAAGATCAAAAATAAATTATCTTATTCATTTATTTTATAGTTTATTAACGTAATTCTATATAGTTATATAAATATGACATAAATATCAGCATAAAACATGATAGAGCAATGGAAAATTATTTGTTTTCGGAAGGTTCAGATTCTTCTTCGAATGGCCCTGATTCCCATGAGTTTCTTGACTTGGACTTGTATATTTTTAGTGGGTTTTCCTTAAGTCTAGGAGAGGTTTTACATAACTATTCTTTGTTGGTGATCATCCACAGAATTCCAGAAGAGATCTTTTAATAAAATTAAGATGCGCTCCCTATCTGCACCGTTCCTAGTACATTTGTTTGGGAAGCCCAATCATTTCTTTTTTATAGTGATTTAGCTCATCAATGTGGGCAGTCATTGGTGGTTGTTAATACGCCATTAAAATTAATCAACTGCTTTACCTTCTTTCCTCTAGGAGAAAAACCAGTGTGGTAGGTTGGTAATGGAATAATCTTTAGTGATGATGAATTAACATAAGAGGGAGTTGTGACTTTTGACGAGGATGAAGATTTGCTTTTTGGTGAAAGTGTGCTTTTTTGTGAGGCCATTGTTAAAATAAATTTTGATTGAATATAATTTGTTTCTTGTGTTTTCAATTTCCAAGTTTATAGGTTTATATATATATATGTGTGTGTGTGTGTGTGTGTGTGTTTAGATCACAATATAATATTGTAAGTATATGGTTGAAAATCTTTTAAACAGATTTTTTTCCGTTTAAGGTAAAAATTGAATTCTACCATAGAAAAAAATAGATAAATACATTTGAACCTTATATTTAAAAATAGTAAAGATTGATTATTCCTAGACATTTAACATTGAATACATATATGCATTTAATTATTTCCTATAACAAAAAATTCCAAGTCCTTTATATAGTTCATTAAAAGAATTCTCATTTAATGGTTTGGTGAAAATGTCAGCAATTTGATTTTCAAACATTACAAATTCTAATGAAATTACTTCATTTTCTATATTGTCCCATAAAAAGTGATGATACATATTTATATGTTTTGTATAAGAGTGGATTATTATATTTTTTGATAAATTTATGGCGCTGGTATTATCACATGATATCCTAGAGTTTTGTAAGTAAATTCCAAAATCTTTGAGTGTTTGTTGCATATATATAACTTGAGGACATACCAAAGCAGCAGAGATATATTTTGCTTCACATGTCGAGAGTGATATGTACCACTCGTACTATATTTGTCCGTCCAACATCCTCCAAAGTCAGCATCGTGTACGATACTAAATCGAAAGGACATTCTTTTGGGAAATAAAGTCCGTAGACTCTAGTGTTGGTTAAGTAATGCAAAATTAATTTTACCGCTTGCAAAGGTGATTCTTTGAGATTTTCCTGACATAAAGCGTGCTTACAAGCAAACACTCATCATTATGTCTAGACGACCAGTAGTAAGATATAACTATGATCCGATAGTACTTATGTATAGTTTTTGATCCATGCCTTTACCATTTTTGTTTCTATCTAAATGTACTGTAATACTCATATGTGTCAGTTTACTTGACTTATTTCCCATACCAAAACATTTAAGTAAATTATATTTACAGTATTTTTCTTGATTAATGAAAATACTATTATTTAATTTTTTAATATGCAAGCTAAGGAAATATTTGAGTTCTCTCATATGAGACATATCAAATTCACTTTTCCTTATATTTGAAAATTCATTACATAAATTTTCATTTGTAGAACCGAAAATTATATCATCAACATAGACTGGTGTAATTAAATGCCTTTATTTTCTTATTTAACAAAAAGTGTTTGGTTTACTTTGCCCATCTCAAATCTAGAAGTTATAAGATAGCTTTTTAGTCATCCATACCAAGCACGGGTTGCTTATTTTAAACCATATAGTGCTTTCTTAAGTTTATGGACATGATTAGGGAATTTTTCATGAGTAAACAGTTTGGATTGTACTACAAACACATTTTCTTTGATAAAACCATATAAGAATGCACTTTTAACATCCATTTGATATAATTTAAAATTACGATGACAAGAAAAAGCTAATAAGATATGTATTACTTTTAGTCTAGCTACAGGAGCAAATATTTCTTCATGGTCTATTCCTTCTTCTTGATTATGACCCTGTGCAACTAGCCTAGCTTTATTTCGGGTTATATTTTCAACATCTTTGTTTTTGTAAACCCATTTCATTCCAAGACTGTTTGATGTTGGAATCAATTCCCAAACATCGTTCCATTCAAATTGATTTAGTTCTTCTTGCATAGCTAAATTCCAATTATCATCGGTAGGCGCTTCTTTAAATTCTTAGGGTCTAAACTAGAAATAAAGGTTGTTTGTCCCATTTGATTTAATTGATTTCTAGTTTTAACGTTAGTATTTAATTCACCAATTATATTTCCTCTCGAATGATCTTTCAAAATTCATGGTGGAGTTTTAAGTTCATTTTGAGTTTTAATATCTTGAGGTGGATTTTCTATAATTGGTTGTTCAGTAATTAAATATCTTCTTCATCAATATCATTATTTTATAAATTCTCATCAAAAGATACATGTAACGTTTCATCTATCATCTTAGATCTTTTATTAGAAATTCTGTTACTTCGTTTCGAATATCCAAGAAATAAGCCTTCATCAGATTTTGTGTCAAATTTTCGTAACTGTTGTGTGTTTAAAATAAAACATTTTGAGCCAAATTTTTTAAAAGTATGCTATATTTGGTTTCCTACCATGAAAATGTTCTTATGGAGTGTGTTTTGTTAAAGGTCTTATAGTGACACGATTTAGAACATAATAGGCAGTAAACACAGCTTCTGCTCAAAAGTTCTTTGGTAATGGAATACTACTTAGTAAAGTTCTAGCTCATTCTTGTATCGTTCCGTTCTTTCTTTCTATAGCACCATTTTGTTGTGAAGTTATAGGAAAGGAGAAGTTGCGGCTTATCCCCTTTTTGGTACAAAAATTATTCAAATGCTCATTTTCAAATTCACCACCATAGTCACTTCTTATATTCTTAATTTTAAACTCTTAAAATTTTGTATTTTTTAGCAAAGATTTAAAATTTTTCAAAAGTATCGCTTTTATTTTTTAGGAGTAGTGTCCAAGTATATCTAGAAAAATCATCTAATATAACAAAAATATATTTGTTATGATTTATGGACTATACTTGAGTTGGACCAAAGAGATCCAAATTAAGTAAGTCTAGTTGTTGTAAAGCAGAAATAATTTTCTTAGATTTAAATGAAGATTTCGTTAATTTTTCTAATTGACAAGCATCGCATAAATTATTTACTTTATAACTCATTTTCGGTAATCCTCTTTGTAATTATTTTTAGATAATTTGCTTATGGATTTAAAGTTAATGTGACAAAATATATTGTGCTAAAGCCGAGGATCAATATCTCTAGCTATTAAATAAATATCTATATTATGATTTATTTTCATATTTAAAATATAGATATTTACTTTTCTAATTCCTTTAAAAATTAGATTCTCATTTTCATCGAAAATATTACATTTATCTTTTTCAAAAGAGATGGTAAATCCTTTATCGCATAACTGACTTATACTTCGTAAACCATGTTTTAAATTCTCAACCAATAATACATTAGTAATAAGAGATGAATTACATATACCGTAGTTGCTCACGTTGTCTTTTCCAATGATGTATCTTTTGGAGTTATCTCCAGATGCAACGGATCCTCCATCTGAGTATATAATGTTTGATAACATCTATTTATTTATCGTTATATTCTTAGAGCAACTATTATCGAGTATCCATTTTCTTCTTTTCTTATTTGGTACTGGCAAAAAATATTAATTCGAATTGGTGCCCACTTCCTACGTTAAGATCTTAAGAGTTAGGTCTTAGGAAGCCATACCCAAGAGAGTCTGGTGTTCTCTTTGAAAATAAAATCAGAATTTTTATGTAGACTAGATATAAATGTCTCAATATACTTATTTCTTATAAGATGGTTGTTAGTCTTTAGAACCTATATCTTTATATATTTAATCTTGTTTATCAATCTCTTTTGACAATCATCCTTTTTTTTGAAATTTTTATATGATGAGCTATACTTTTTGGACTAGATTTTAGTTCCTTACTAGTTTTATTATAACCCAAACCATTCTTATTAAAGGAAAACCATGAACTATTAATAATTCTAGATAAGTTCTCTCTACCTTTGTTGAAATTTGAAACATTTTTAGTGAGATTTTCTAACTTTGTTTTATGGAGTTTGACTTCTCTACCTAATATATCAATATTAGAATTCAAATCACAATTTTCTTTTGTTAATTTAACATTCTCATTTTTATGAACTTCAATTTCACTACTTAATAAAATGAGTTGAGATGTTATATTAGCACAATATTCTTGGGATTTTTCTAATTGTTCTTCTAATATTTTCTTTCTGTTTGTTAACATATCAATTTCTAATTCACTTCTATTCAATTTTCCTAGAATGTCCTTATATTTTCTTTTCAAATCTTCTAGTCTATCTGATAATTCAGTTATTA
Organism: Allium fistulosum; assembly: GCA_030737815.1. NCBI lineage: Eukaryota > Viridiplantae > Streptophyta > Magnoliopsida > Asparagales > Amaryllidaceae > Allium > Allium fistulosum. Next base: position 555,850,518 of record CM060905.1, read on the forward strand.
TTTCAACTAGAAGCCATGAAGAACATGTTCTCTTGTTCCAAATCACTCTCACTATATGATGATGAAGGTGAATCTAAGTCATCCTATGTGACTGCAAATGCTTACTTATTTTCTTATAGGATTTCTCGTTTTTGTTTTTAAAACTATTCTTCTCCTTCTTGAGATTTGGGTGATCTTTCTATGTATGGCGTATCTTGTCACATTCATAACATTTGAGCGATCAAGGTGGCGGATTATTATTACTATTGCTGTCGTCAAATTTTTTAGTCTTCTTAAACTTCAGTAATTTCCTAAATTTTTTGGCTAGAAATGCAACACCATCGTCGTCTGTATCGGATTCTTCCATCTCTACATGAAATTTTATTGTCTTTCTATCTTGAACTTTTTACTCGTTTTGCCTGTAAATTCACTTCATAGGACATGAAATTTCTTATCAACTCTTATGGTTTTATGGTTGAAATGTCATTAGCTTCATCGATAGTTAAGACCTTCTATTCCCAGTCATCAGTCAAAGAGTGAGGATTTTTGACACAATATCAAAATTTGTGTATTTTTCTTCTAGTGCAAGAAGTGAATGATAAATATCTTGAAATCTAGAGTACATATCATTAATATTCTCATCTTGCTTCATTCTAAAATTTTGAAACTGATTTTTAAGTACAAAAATTTTGGTCTGTTTAACCTTATTTGTACCTTTATGTGTAATTTTTAAGGTGCACCAAATTTCTTAAGCAGATGCATACATTAACTCTATTGAATTCATTTCTACCCAGCAAGCAAAATAACATGTTTATAGCTTTAGCGTTACTAGTAGCATCTAGTTTTTAGATGTTTGACCATTATGCATAATCAGTGGTAGGAACGGTGTATCCCTGTTGTGTAATATTTCATGTGTCAAACACATTAGCCTGCGTATATATTCTTATCCTAGTTGACTAATAAGCATAGTTTAATCCGTTAAGTAGAGGTGGTCATGTAGTAGATTGTCCTTCAATAAAAGTAGAAGTAGTGTTATCCGTATTGCTTGAATAATATTTTATAAACTTTATTACGGTTGCATGAATATCAAGCTTTGATACCAAATGAAAGTCGTTATGGATCGAGTAATATGAATATTTCTACTGAATTAAAGCTAAGAATACTAATATAATAAAAATACTATAAAGTAAAGTGTACCAGATATTTTTATACTGGTTCAAACTTTTCGTTCTACATCCACTCCCAGACTCTTTTTGGATTCAAACAATACTCTCACTTCACCCTGAGGAATAGGTATTACAAACTGCCTAAGCTGTCGAACAGGACTTCATTCCTGAAAATCTCCAACAGGGCTTCGACTACAAAGAGTTGTATAGTGTTTTGACTTCTTGTACTCTGAATTACACGGATGAGTCGTTATAGTACAACCTTCCCACAATCTTCTTCGTAAGTGGTATAGCGTGCATATTTGAAGAAATAGAAGTAAACGATCACTTAATATATTTAACTTGAATGTGTAAGTGATCAAGAAATAGCAATTTATAATTTTGAATGCAAGTAGTGAATTCAACAAGAATTAGAGTTAGAAGGCAAGAATAATAATTATTGAAATATTAAAAGTGATTACTATTTATAGAGAACGAGTAGTTGCAGTCCTTTGTGAAGAGTAACATATATTAGAAGTGTTGCAGCCATTCATGGAGGGAACCTACTCTTCATGAAGAAAGAGATTACTTTAGAAAATTCAAATACTATAACCGTTACTCGACAACTAATCAATTTGTAGAAGAGTTTAGTCGAATGGTTATGGTTGAATTTGTTAATTCTAAAACAGAAAGAAAATAGTGTAAAAAGGACCTATTTTAGAAAAACACATTCAGCCCATTGTTTTTCTTGTTTAGTCGACCGAATTAAAGGTTTTGTCAACTAGTTTCCTTTAGAAGATAATAAAAATAGATGCCCATTGTATTAACCAACTGATAATGGTGAACCAATCGACTGATTCTGTATGTTTTCCTTTTTTAAAACAATGGTAATGTTATTTTGATTTTCCACGTGTGTCTGCATATTATTTTGAAGAGATTTTAACATCTGTAAACTCTTGACTCAGAACTCTATGACTAATATTACATTGAATGTCATCTTGTCTTGTCTTCATTATGTAGATCTCTTCGATAGTTGATATATTTTCTAGGAATAGCCGGTTATATATAGAATATATTCTTGTGTAGTTGTCACTATCAAAATATCAAACTATGACGTTCTAACACTTATTGCGACTCTTTCGCTTTAAACATTTGCGCACACACTTCCACATCACATACAACCAAACTAAACATGTATACACAAATTACACGCCATGATACATGTTTTAATGGGTTATAGAAGTGAATATATTACATAAAAATTTATCATTTGCTTTCAAAAGGAAGAGGGATCCAAAATTATAACTTCATTAGCTAACTTCTTAAATTTATATTAGCACACAATTATAAACACAATATTAACTTTTCAATGATGAGGTAACTCACCTAAATCCTTGATAATACAAGCACAAGCCACTACAACATATGAACACTTTTTACCATCAACGACCAATCCAAAGGCTCCACCTTTTCTTTAAAATTTCTCTCGGTCACCCTTGCTACCCAAAATAGCTTACGACCTTGACTGATAAGGAGGCTTGTGCTCATTTCCTTTATTGAAGTTTGGTGTTGATCTTCATTGATTTAAAAAGTTAAAGAGAAGAGAAAAAAGATGAAGAAGACGTTATTTTTAAGTTTTAATTTGCAAATCCACTCTATGAACTAATAAAGAGATTAGATAGACTTTAACAAGAGGTCAAGACAACCTCCTAAACCTTCTTGGCTAGCCAAGAAAGCAACTCCCCTCCGTGTGCTCACTTTATGTATCACACTCCTTAACATACCCCATAAGACTTCTTTCTAAAATATCTATTTCCCCCATTGCATCACCCATGACACCATTAATGTAATTTGTAATGACCCAAAATTTTGAACACTTCATATTTATAAATTTGAATTATTTAAATATTTGAATCTTGGTTAAATGTAAATTGAATTTATAACCTTGTTAACCCCTTTAATTAATAACTAATGATGTTAAACTTTAATTAAAAATATTTACAAAAATAAGTACTTCGAAGAAATATCAATAATGTGGCCGAAAATAATTTTATCGACAGCTTTTCACTCAATATCAATTTTTCGAACTTTTGGAAATGTCTAATGTATTAAGAGTAATTAATTAGCAACTAAAAATGTTTTAGTCTTTATGGCTGACTAAATGTGAATAGTAAAAAGATTAGCAAGTGGAATTAAGGAGAAAATATTTTGATGAGTAGTAAAAGATATTTCCTAAGGTGTGTGAGCTGGAATGTGAAGCACATGAGAGGGAGCATGCGTGGTGACCAAGAGGTGAGTGGTTGCATCTTGGACACTTCTGCATAAGACTCTTCATATGATTACATTAACCCGTTTATTAATTTTCATACGTAGAAACACTTAGGCTTAATCCTCTTTTATCTTCACTAATAAATCTTTAATCAAAGTAACTCTTCTCCAAACTTCACCAAGCTCAAGCTATAGGCTAACATATCATAAAAATATGGTATAGCAACATGAAGCTTGAAGAAAAGGAGCATAAAAAATTTGGGCCATAGGCAATATGTAAGCCTGTCAATGGTATGGGTCTCGGCCCATGCCCCACCTGAAACCATCCTATTAATACGGGTATAGGTTTTACCCTAACTACCCAGGCCCGACCCAGGCCTGAGTCGGCTACTAATTTTATCAAAAACACATTCAGTTTGTGTCTGATCCGATTAATAGTTTCCTTTGGTATCAAAATGTGAGTGTTTATTTTATTAATTTACCTTTTTTGTTTGCCTATAGATATTTTAAAAAATTTAAGTTATGATTTTAACATAAATATTATGAGTTCAGAATATGAGTATTACCCAACAGGCTTGAAAAGTTCGACAAGTCGGGCTCGGGTATTGGTTTTGAAATACCCTATAGGTTCATGGCTGACTCGGTTTTTTATTATTGTAATCGGGCTTAGGTCCAAGTTTTAAGATACCCGAGCCAAACCTGGCCCGTTTTTAGGCCTAACAATAAGGGATGAATGGAGGTGGCCAAGTGTAAAAGTGAAGGCAAGGTTGGATCTTTGGGTGTTTGGTGATGGTAGGAAGTGTTCTTATGATTCTAGGTACCTATTTCTTATATTAGCTTGGTTTTGAAATGAAATAACTCACCATTAAATGATATATATTGTGTGTGTCTATGTTATGTGCTTGAATATAAAGTTAGAGTAAAGAATAATGCAGGTTATCACTTTTGGACCCCCTTGCTTTGTAAAGCTAGCGACAACTTTATATGTAGCATCATCACTTCTATTAGCCTCTAAAACATGTATCGTGGCCTTGACTTTGTGTTTACATGTTTGGTTTGGTTCTCTGTGATGTTGAAATGTGTTTGAAAGTGTTTGAAGCGAAATTTGTCACTATAAGTGTACTTTAAAACCCCGTGTGTTTAAACTCCTTAAAATAGTTATATGTGAATATATTATGAAAGTATATATTTCTGTTGTGCTCTACACTTATAGTAGTATATGGGACAATGAGGAATTGGTCTAGCAAGTTATAGAAATGATAGAAGAAATTGCAAAAATTTATAGCAAAAAAGGTCGCTATATAAGCACTTTGAAAATGCCTTATGTTTGACGATTTTTAATATGATTTTAAATGACATCCTTAAGGCCTTCTTTGTTGTTTTATTAAGTACTTTATGTTTAAATCTTATTATAAAAACATCTAAGTTTAAATTATATTAAAACCTGTTGAACGAAATTGCAAAAGTTAATAGGTGAAAAAGCTGCTTTAGATGCACGTTGAAATGCCTTGTTTTTGGTTTTTATAGGATTTTGTAAATACATCCTTAAAGGTTTCTTTGCATGGTTATTAAGTACTATAAGTAAAGTATTTGCTGTAAAATAATTAGACTTTAAATCGATTTTTAACTAGTTGAAAACCGGCTAAACTTTAAGGGATTTAAAACTGGTTTTGTGGCAAAAAAGAAGAAACTGCAACACTTTCTGGGTGTTTCTAAACTTTTGATAGCAGTTCTGTAAATGCTGTAGTATGTTGTTTGAGACTTTAAAAGGTTTAAAAATGATATTTAAATAAAGTATTTTTCCAAAATATTTTTACTAATTAATGAGAGTATTCTAAAAGTGGTTTGAAGTTTAAATTTGTTTTTAATAATTATTTATGAATTTTTAAAGTAAAGTGTTTTAAATATAAAATATGATTTTTATTTATGATTTTTGTTAAAATTCTAATTTTTTTATTCTTAAGAAATATTTTATATGGATATTTAAAACCTATTTATAAGTATTTTTGAAGTATTTATATATATAAGTTTGGAAAAGTAAGTTACGTATTTTATAAAAGGGTAAGTGGTTTTGGTTATAACATTTACTCATAATGAATGATTTTGAGAAGTTAATTAAATGTATATTATCTAGTTAATAAGTATACTTAGGTCTTTAAAAATAATGTTTTAAGGATAATGGTAAGTATAAATGGTTTGGGGTTTATAGTAATAATGTTTAAGTAACATTTGTCTTTAACCCATTTGAATATAAGTGGACCTTTAAAAAACTATTTTAAAGATAAGGTTAAGCATGAAATGGTTTTGGGTTTTTTGTGACAATGTTTAAGTAACATTTTTCATTAACCCATTTGAATACACTTATTAATTTAATTAGATCTTTTAAAAGATATTTTAAAAGATAATGGAAAGTATAAAGTGTTTGGGTTTATAGTAAACAAATTTTTAGTAAAATTTGTTTAACCCTTTTGTTTATACTTTCTGAGTGGAAAATCTTGTAAAGTGATTTGTGAATATTCATATACCTTTGAGGTAAGCATATGAATGTATTTTGAAGTATTATAAAGAGTACAAATGAATAGTGAAATAGTAGTACACATGTATATATCTTAAGGAATTATATATATACAAGCAAAAAAGGAAGTGAATAAAATCATTGTGGATTAAAATGGTTTGAGATCCTCCGGGGAGTACTCATTCAATGAAACGTCTCTTGCTTTTAAAACATATATTCGAGATCCTCCAGGTAGGACTCCTATATATCGTTCACTTTCTTCTGTAGGAAGTATTTTTTGGTAAAAGAAGTTGCAAATAATAAAAGAATTATTATTTAACAAAAGGTGATTAGAAGTTACTTGTGTGACTTAATCGTGCTTTGTGTATTTATTTTTTTATGGTAAGTATTTAGTCGTGTACTTAGCGCTAAAAGAAAACAAGGTAGACTTATTCTATCTGTGAGAGTTAAGAATGATGTGTCAAGGTAGGGCTTTGGTGCAACCAACGCTATAACCTACTTGACTTCACTCTTGACTGAGGGATATTGTAAGTTTAGAAGGTCGGAAATGTGATGTGTATACGAGACTTGATTTCCATATGCGATCATTTTCATTACTATTGAATTTGACCAATATTAACTTAGGAAATATCTAGAAGAAACACGAGACTTATACGGTATGGTTATCCTCTTGCTGATGTTATGCCCTTATGTATAAACTCATCTTTCTCTTCTAGGGCAGAAGATAAAGAAATCCATTCAGATAGGAGATGATCTTCACCCTTATGCATTGTCTGTTTATTTCTGGAAGGACATGAGTTAAATTAACAAGAAAATTAATCGATTTGGTTTTTGAAGAGTCTGATAAGTGGGGAAGTGTACTTATATGAGATGACTCGAAACCATAACCATTTCAAATCGACATATGAGTTCTATTTTTTGGAAGCAGTTGTGGAGCAAAATGTTATAGAGTTGAACTATATATCATAAGATTAAGTCCAAAAGGAGAGGTCAGTGTTAATATTTCAAATTTTGCCGGTGAGGGTACCATCTATCTTAAGGATGATTCCAAGAAGAGGTCAGAGTTAGCATTCTTCGGAAAACTTATATTTGAATCAATAGAGAGATTCGTAAACTATTAGAGATGTTGGAATTCGTATAGAGATTTGAGATCTATTCGAGATATTAGGATCCATATAGAGATTTGAGATCCGTTCGAATGATGAAGACTTGTGTGTTGAGATGCTAAATATGACTTCACCTTCAGAAATGATAGAAAACAGAGTAGGTCTCATGGCCAGTAGGTTTAGCTAACCCAAAGGTATATCAACTCCAAATGGTGATATGCTTATGGATGTTGCGTGGGGAGTCGAGGATATTCGGCATCATATATTCAGATGTGGACTGGCTATAATTCTCTTTAACGGTATATTCTTTCTAGAGATATATGACGCTCAAAAGGTAATTACCGACTCTTGTCAAAAGGCCAGTCTTGATGTATTGAGGATACCGTCAATGAAAATCCATATGTGAACGTGCCTTAGAAATTTTAGTTGTACTTATAATATTATTGTGTTGTGAGATGTACGCAGCACAACAATTTTTTAATTTATATTCTACACCGTAGACACTATCTGTTATATCACCTTGTGCTTATTAGATGGTATTGTTCATTTAAGGGGAAAACCATTCTAGTGATTTGGTTGGTCTCAAAAGATACTGTTATGTGGGCATATGTTTCTTGAGTTTCTCACATCAAACTTATGTCTGACTTACGGTTTTATTTTTCCCTCGATTCCTCAAGTTCTCTTTCAAGCAGTTTGAGAAACGTAAGTTTTTGTAGATATTCTTTGAAACTCAAGGATTCAAGCTGGATGCTTCTATTCACCTACCATAGCATTATATTTCTGCTGCATTAATAAATCAGCATCTGTGAGGATGGGCTATTATAACTGTACAGGCCGAAGATAGTACTTAGGATTGTAACTCTAAAATGTTATTTATCTTAGAGTGACACTTTATACCATCCTTTTGGAGATTATATGTTATCTTTCCTCTGTGAGATTCTAATTTTGTGTTCTTTCTTCCCGTTTCCCTTTCTTTTTCTTTTTCTTTACCCTAACAATCTATCTTTTTAGCACTTGGGTGCTCAACATGTGAATACGAGGATGTATTAGTGTCGATATTTGAAGGTCGAAGAGGCAGCTTTTTACGCTTGATATCAGAGCTGAAGGTTAAGCGAGAACCTTGGCTTTGGTTGGGTATAACTCATTAGAGATAGGGTAAGTGATGCCCTAGAATGAGTTGAGTGTATTACATATATAAGAGCATATATGTAATTAGTATATATAGGTAATTTATATAAGTATGATTTGTATGTATAGTTCGATTAATGTAGGGACTAATGATTTTCATCCATTATCCCTCATTAATCTGTTTAGCCATGCTCGACTAGTTTATGAGCATTGTTATCCTTTGTAGAATGATATATGATCAACTAGTTTATGAGAAATTTACCATTTTCTACATAGGTTGGGTAAACAATATTGGTGGGTGCATTGAAACGAACAACTTATGAATTGAGTTTCACAGTTTGACTATACGGTGCTCGGTGATAATGTTAGGCTAGAAGTTTATTCTAATAAAATAAGGTTTAGTAATTTTCTAAAGATTTGATTTTGTATAAGTGATTTTATATAAGTATGGTTTATAAAATATGGTTTTTGAATGAAGAGGATTTAAACTGATATTTGTAGAACTTAAGTCCTAGTGCCTTTGAACATAATTTCTAAGATTTTAAAGAAAATAATAATAATATTATTAGAATGTATTTTTGAATACAAACATCTTGAAAGGAGTTTTTAGATTTGTTCATGTTCGAGGTTGTTCTCGGAATCGACAAGTCAATTCGGGAATAAAGTATTTTTATGTTATCTAGTTTGAGTAGCTCTAAAGTGACTAAAAATTGACAAGAGATATGTTCGGTTGGTGAGCACTTCTCCTAAGTATTACCCTTCATAATAAGGATATATATTATGGCTTGGTAAGACCTATTTCTATGGTACCATTTTGGTGTTGCTTGATGTATATGATATTTTATATGGATTTTAAGGTAAATATTTGGAAACTTGGTTTATAAATTGAGATAATGATACTTATTACAATTTTACGAAGTATTTGGTGTTGTATTGAAAATAATTTTGGTTAAATCGTAAACTTATGATTTAGTATCAAAAGGTATGTGTATACATAGTCATTTCAAATAATTTGAAATGAAACCCAATATTTAGTTCTAAAGTTTTCTTCATTATAATTAAATGGATTTTTCAGCTATTTTGAACACTCTGAAACTTCAGGATCGTTATAAAACTTAAAGCTGAGTTTTTTTGAAAATATAAAGATGAGTTTATATAACACTTGAAATGAGAAGGTAGTAAGTTAAAACAAGTTTTAAATTGGTTTGAACATTCATGTTAAGTAAACATTCGATGTTATTAGGCTAACTAATAAACCCCTTTGCCTTAGGGTTAACTAAGGAAATAGGCACTGGTCTTGGGTTTGGATATCAATGTCCTGCTCGGGCTAGCTGCTTGCCTAGCCTGATAGACAACAAAGTAAAAAGGTTGACTCGGTTATAAGATCCAAATTTATTTTGGGTCTTCATTTGAATGTTAGAAAATAAAACGAATTTGATATTTTGTATATACTCTTAGGATGTAGTAGAGTATTTTATGTGTAATAACTTAAAGTTCGTTTTTATAAAATGTTTTATAAATGAAGCTATGTCTTCATATATTGTTTATAAACTAGAAGTTATATTTTTGTGAAATGACTCATAAATGGTTTCACTATTGAAAGATATACTATTTGTGTAAATAAATGTGATTAAAAAAGTAATTGGTATAGTCGAAGAAACCAATAGGATAAATATGTAAGTTGTATATAGGTCATTTTATTCACATGACAGTTCTTGATCCAGGATTTGAGTACATGGTTTCTAGGTAATTTACACCGATCTGAGCAAGAATTTTTCACTCGATTCTCAATGGTGAACGTTTGAAGCAGATTCTTAATATAATCCTAAGGTACTCTATCATAGTATATGGCTATGTAAGGGAAACATATTAGAGTCTATACTAGAGAGGTCAGGCGAACTATACTAATTTGAAAGTGAAATTTATGTGATTGGGCAAGTAATTAGATCAGATATCGCATACAGATGATCCATGTACATCGTACGGGCTTAAGTATGTGTATACGATGTTTTGTAGGATTATAGAGAGTTCAAGGAATGACTCATTGATTCGTCCTAGGTAGCAAGAATAAATGTTTAAGTAGTAACCAGAAGCCGTTGAGTGTAAGGTACGCTTAGTAGATTATTTATCGTCCTTGTGTGACGAGAATGTTTTGAACTTAAGCAAACCGTGAGCCCTGTTTGCTAGTGATTATGAATACTATAAAGTATTTATTTGTGCTTGTTTCTTTTGCGTGTTAGTTCGGTTGGAATTTCGAGGGCAAAATCTTTTAAGTCGGGGATAATGTAACGACTTAGAATTTCAAACATTTTGTATTTAAATATCTGAATTATTTAAATATTTGAGTTTGGTTAAATGTGATTAAATCTGATTTATAACCTTGTTAATCCCCTTTTCACTAATAACTAACGATGGTAAACTTGTTTCTGAAAAATGTTTACAAAAATAAATACTTCAAAAAAATATTGATAATGTGGCTAATAATCATTTTATTGATAAACGGTATTTCACTCAATATAAGTTATTCGAACTTTCTAGGGTTATCTAATATATTAATATGTAATTAGTTAGAAAATAAATTATTTTAGTGTTTATGCCTAACTAAATGTGAAGAGTAAAAAGATTAGTAAGTGGATTAAGGAGAAGATATTTTGGTGAGTAGTAAAATGAATTTCCTAAGGAGTGTGAGGTGGAAAGTGAATCGTAGGAGAAGGAGCATGCATGGTGACCTTCCACAGAGGGTAATAGGTGAGTTGTTACATCTTGTACACTTCTACATGAGGTTCTTCATATGATTACATTAACCCATTTTCTAATTTTCAAAGATAGAAACTCCTAGTCTTAATCCTCTTCTATCTTCACTAATCAATCTTTGATTAAAGTAACTCTTCTAAAAACTTCACCAAACTCAAGCTGCAGGCTTAACACGTCATAACAACATGGAATGGAAGCATGAAGCTAGAATAAAAGGAGCACAACTCCCTAACAAATTTGGACGTGAGCAATGAGGGGTGAATAGAGGTGGACAAATGGAAAAGTGAAGGCAGGATCGAAACTTTGGGTGTTTAGTGATGGTAGGAAATGTTCTTAGGATTCTTGGTGGCTTGTACTTATGCTAGTTGGTTTTAAAATGAGTTAAGTCACCTTTGAATGATACATATTGTGTGTGTATATGTTGTGTGCTTGAATATAAAGGTAAAGAAAAGAACAATACAAGTTATCACTTTTAGACCCCCTTGTTTTGGAAAGCAAGTGAAAATTTATATGTAGTATCATCGCTTTGAATACCCTCTAAAAAATGTATCATGGCCTAGACTTTGGTTTACATGTTTGGTTTGGTTGTGTGTGAAGTTGAAGTGTGCTTGAAAGTGTTTGAAGTGAGAGTAATCGCTATAAGTGCACATCAAAACCCCATATGTTTAAATTCCTTAAATGGTTATTTCTGAATATATTGTGAAAAAATATATATTTTGGTTGTGCTTTGCAATTATAGTAGTGCATGGGATGGCTGGGAATTGGTTTGGAAAGTAGTAGAAAAGATAGAACGAAGCTGCAAAAGTTATAGCAAAAAAGGTTGCTATGTGAGCACTTTGAAAATGCCTTGTGTTCGGTGATTTTTAATATGATTTCAAAATACATCCTTAGGGACTTCTTTGCTATTTTAATAAGTACTATATGTTTACCTATTATTGTATAAATATCAATGTTTAAATTATTTTAAAACTGGTTGAATGTGGTTGTAAAAGTTAATATGCGAAAAGGCCGCTATAGATGCACTTTATAATGCCTTGTTTTTGTGAATTTTTGTACGATTTTGTAAAGACATTATTAGGGGTTTCTTTGCAAGGTTATTAAGTAATATAAGTAAATTACTTACTCTAAAAAATTGGACTTTAATTTGATTTTTAACTAGTTGAAAACTGGCCAAACATTAAGGGATTTAAAAGAGGTTTTTGGGCAAAAACAAGAAAATGCAACACTTTACAAATGCATTATTTTCTGGGTGTTTATAAACTTTTGGGGCAGTTCTATAAACATTGTTGTATTTTATTTGAGACTTTAAAATGTTTAAAAATGATATTTAAATAAATATTTTTCCAAGAACTTTTTTGGAATCTTTATTAGCATTAATTAGAGTATGTTGAAAGTGGTTTGAAGTTTAAACATATTTTTAACAATTATTTAGTAAAATTTAAAGTAAAAGGTTTTAAATATAAAACATGTTTTTTATTTATGATTTTTGTTAAAATTCTAATTTTTTTATTCTTAAGTAATATTTAATATAGATATTTAAAACTTGTTTATAAGTATTTTTAAATTGTATATATATAAGTTTGGAAAAGTAAGTCGCTTATTTTATAAAAGGTAAGTGGTTTTGGTTATAACACTTAGTTATAACGAATAGATTTGAAAAGTTAATTAAAAGTACATCATCTTATTAATAAGTATACTTAGATCTTTAAAAATAATGTTCAAATAAATGGTAAGTATAAATGGTTCTGGCTTTATAGTGACAAGGTTTAAGCAACGTTTGTCTTTAACCCTTTTAATTATACTTTTGAATATAAGTGGATCTTTAAAATAATGTTTTAAAATAAGTTTAAGCATGAAATAGTTTTGGGTTTATAGTGACAATGTTTAAGTAACATTTGATTTTAAGCCATTTGAATTTACCTATGAATGCAATCGGATCTTTAAAAAGAATGTTTTAAAGATAATGGAAAGTATAAAGTGTTTGGGTTTATAGTAAAAAATGTTTTAGTTACATTTATCTTTTGCTCTTTTGTTTATACTTTCAGAGTGGAAAATCCTATTAAGTGATTTGTGAATATTCTTATACGTTTGAGAAAAGTATATTAATGTATTATGAAGTATTGAAAAAAGTACAAATGAATAGTGAAATAGTAGCGTACATGCATATATCTTTTGTTAAGGTATTTTATACACACACAAGTAGAAAAAGAAAGTGAATAAAGGCATCGTGAATTTATACGGTTTGAGATCCTTCGAAGACAACTCTTTCGTATGAAACATCTCTTGCTTTTAGAATGTATATTCGAGATCACCTGGGGAGGAAATCCTATAAACAGTTCGCTTACTATTATAGGAAGTATTATTTGATAAATTAAGTTTTAAATGATAAATGAAGTTTTGAATAATAAAAGAACTATTAAGGGGATTAGAAGTCGCTTGTGTGACTTAATCATGCTTTATGTGTTTACTTGTCTATGGAAAGTATTTATCGAGTACTTAGCACTAAAAGCCGACAAAGTAGACTTGTTCTATCTTTGAGAGTCAAGAATGAAGTGTCAAGTTAGGGCTTTAATGCGACCAGTGCTCTAACCTACCTGGCTTCACTCGTGACCAATGGATAGTATAAGTTTAATGGTCGCAAGCGTGATAAGTATACGAGACTTGATTTCCATATGCAGTCGTTTTCACCGCTATTGAATTTGACTAATATTAACTTAGGTTATATCTAGAAGAAACATGATATTTATATGGTACGGTTATCCTCTCTGTAATGTTATACCCTACGTATAAACTAATCTTGCTCTTTTAGGACAAGAGATATGGAAATCCATGCGGATAGTAAATGATCTCCACCGTTATAGGTTGTCTGTTTATTTCTGAAAGAACAAGAGTTAAGTTAACCAGATATTCATTGATTTGGTTTTGAAGAGTCAGGTAAGCGAGGGAGTGTACTTATATAAGATGACTCAAAACCATAACCACTTCAAAATCGATATACAATTTCTATGCTGTGGAAGTAGTTGTACAGTGAAATGTTATAGAGTTGAACTATCTACCCTAAGGTTAAGTCCAAGAAAAAGGTTGAGGTTTCAAATGACGTTGAGAGGATATAGTCTATCTTAAGGATGATTCCAAGAAAGATGGAAGGGTTAGCATATGCCGAACAACTTATGTTGGAATCTATGGAGAGATCCATGAACTATTCAAGAAGCTAGATTCCTTGTAGAGATTCGAGATCTGTTCGAGATGCTTGAATCCATATAGAGATTCGAGATCCATTTGAGTGATGAAGACTCATGTGTTGAGATGCTAAATGTGGCTTCACCATCGAAAATGGTAAAAAGGAGAGTAGGCCATATAGCCAGTGGGTTTAGCTAACATAAGGGTATATCAACTCCATATCTAGAGTTGCTTACGGATGTTGCATGGGAGTTAATAATATTCGGTATCACATTTCGAGCGTGGACCAGCTATGTTTCTCATTATTAATATATTTTATCTTGAGATATAAAACTCTTGGAAGGTAGTTTCAGACACTTCTTAGGAGGCCGGCCTCGATGTACTAAGGAAACCTTCAGTGAAAATCCACTTGCGAACGTACCTTGGCGATTTTAGTTGTATCTCTATTAATGCTGTGTTGTGAGATGCAAGCAACACAACTAATTTCTAATTTATATTCTACACCCTAGACACTATCTATTATATCACCTCAGGTACTTATTAGATGGTATTGGTTCTTTTAAAACCATTCCGGTGATTTTGTTGGCCCAAAAGAAACTATTATATAAGAACATGTTTCTTGATTTTCTCATACTAGACTTATGTCTGACTCATGTTTTTATTTTTCCCTTAATTTCTTGAGTTCTCTTTTGAGAAGTTTGACAAAGGCAGGTTTTCATAGATATTCTTTGGAGCTTTAGGTGTCTAGTTGGATGCTTCCTTTCACCTATCGTATTATTTTATTTCCACTACACTACTATATTGTATATATTAGTATTTGTGAGGACGGGCTATTATAACTATCCAGGATGATGATAATACTTAGGATTGTAACTCTAAAATGCTATACATCTCCTTGTTCCCTTTCGTTTTCTTTTTACTTACCCTAACAATCTATTTTTTCGGCACTTGGGTGCATGATAGGGGAATACCATGAATGTATTAGTTTCGACATTTGTGGTTCAAAAAGGAAGGTCATTACACAATTAATAAGCCATAACACCAAAAATATTTTTAGTTGCTAATTAATGACACATTAGTATGTTAAACATGCCCAAAAAGTTCAAACACGGGTCGCTAAATTAAGTACATTGCCTTGAATAGTGTCCCTATGAAAGTAGTACAAATATAATTGCACAAACTTGTAACCTAGCTAGGGGTGATTCCAAATGTTGAGCATCCTAGGGCATTTTTGTGAAAAAAACATTGTGAAAAAGATCATGAACTAGGGCTCACAAGATGTCTAGACACATGCTCTAAAAGTTCCACATATGAAGGCGGTTTTTCAACAATGAAGAGGTGTTGGCTAATAGACTAGATAATAATACAATATATCAAACCCATTCATTAAAGAACTAGCTCGATCAATTCTGTACTATTAAGAGGGATTGTAACAACCCACACCTTAATATGCCTCGAATTTTGTGCTAAATCAAAAATTTGAGTCCATTAGGTACAGATCATTGGTGTTGGTATCCTTTAATAAACAAAAGTATATCGGAGCACTATTGATAAGAACTCACAATGGATGTATAAAATATAACAAATCGTATAATTACTGTTAACCCAAAAAAAGGATCAACACCCTGGGTTGAGTGTGAAAACACCAGCTCTGTTTCTTAGAGCAAACAATATAAAGAATAAATGTAAAAAGAGCATAAATAGTAAAGAGACAAGAAGATTTTTATAATGGTTCGGCTGTTAATGAAGCCTACGTCCACTTTATAGCTTTTATTAGCTGACCGCTGTTACAAGATTGAATTAGTTTATGATATGATTGAATTACCTAAGTTAGATCTAAATCACAAGTACTTGGAGGCAACTGGAGGATCTTGATTGCTTCTTTGTGACTGTTGTATAGGAGAAGAAAAGTGAAGAATAGTAATGGCAGAGTTGCAGCAGCCAGTCCAAAGATCAGAGCATATCCTTTTTCTATTGTAGGCAAGATGGTATTTATAGGATTTAGAGAGCACTTGGACCAGAGTCGTTTCACCAGAAGCCTGCACTTAGTGAGAAAAAGGAGCCTAGAAGATTTTAGGTCATGGGAGCTAAATATTTGGATCGGTACCGATCCAAATAGTTAAAAAAAATTATGCTTTGACCATTTGGATATCTTTCTTGCTTCATTTTGATGCCCTCCATGTAATTTTGTAGCTTATTGACTTGTTTTGATGATGATTCAGCTATGAACTTGAATGAACTATAGTCTGAATCAGATAAATCTTTTTTTCCCAAACTTAAATGCTTGAAATGTAACCAAACTTGGTAGATGAGCTTGGTAGAGGCATTGGAATGTGAGGAAAGAGGAATGGAGATCCAATGAAACAATATTTTGGATCGATACTAATTGTATCATATTGGTATCGATTTGAAAGGTTGGCATAAAAATGGTCCAAACTTCTTAAGGTCCTTTGTCTTGTACTTTTAGGCCTTCCGGTCAAGTTTCGAATCATTCTGGCTTAATCTAAATGTTCTAACTCCTTTTGAATTTTGTTGGGTTAAAAACCTAGTTAACTTTTGCTCCCAGACTACAGTTTCTTTGGAAACAAGGTATGCTCTGGAACCGGATATCTAGAGGTTTTTGTTTCAAGGAGTTTTGATGTTCGTGTCGATCTATTTTAAGAAGTTATCTATGATGTGCTAGTTAGTTACTCAACTCCCAGTGTGGATTTCCATCATTCATGATTACAAAGCAATCTTGACTTCATAATCTTCGAAGTGCTCACATACATCAGGTATGTTACGTCGGAGGAATTTGGGATCATTTGGAAGCATCAATTTCGGTCGGTAACGATCCAATTGGATTAGATTAGCACTGATTCGAACACTTAGAGAATTTTTCAGTTAATTTTTACTTACTTAAACCTTATTTCGAGCCGAGTCATTTCAGGTTTGACTAGTTATCCATTTTTGACTTCAATTCTAATTTCAATTCTCAATACCAAGGATGCAATCTTTGCCCTGAAATTCTCACGGGGCCTTAGGACCATGATTAGTTCTAATGTGATCTACGGGTTTACCTTCACGTTGCTTTAGTTCTTAAAGGACCTTTACGTTCACGAAGGGTTTTTTGGATCAGATGACCGATGATCTACCGGTTCACCTTCATGGCGCTTTAGTTCATGAAAGACCTTTACGTTCGCGAAGGTTTTTTTTTTGGATCAAATGACCACTAATCTACTGGTTCGCCTTCACGACACTTTAGTTCGTGAAAGACCTTCACATTTGCGAAGGGTTTTTTGTGGACGAAGTCCGACGACCAGACGGCCTTAGAACGATAATTCATCGACTTTAAGGGGAATTTTAGGATTCGGCTCATGGGAACATGGTTTTATTGGTTCCTGGAGACTAAGGGGTTGGATTTGTTTATTTGACGATCCTTTGAACTGGCCTTCTCGATGCTTCCAGAGCAATGCCGGTTTTCATAAGGAGGAATCTATATGACCCGTTAATCAGGCGGTTAGTAAGTCTATTCTTCTTATTCATGGTTTAAAGGCATAAAAGTGTTTCCTTTACTAAGTTGTCTGCGATGCCCCCAGTGTTCCTGTAAGGCTTATTTGGAGAAGGAAAGTATATAATGATGGATGAGGAGGCATCGCTTTAGGTTGTTGCCCCATTCATCCGTAGTTAGCTGGCCAGAGTGTTATTTGACAGTCATCATTTCGTCAGTTGGTCAGGGCTTTTTTGAATATCTTTTACTTTCTATTGCATATGCCTCCAATCAATTATATCCCCTTCGAATGACCCAGATGGGGGTCTGGCTTGGACGTGGCTCCCGTAAACTGATTGTTCGAGAGCGTGCTTAGATGTGGCTCTATTGGCTCAAGCTTATTCAGAGCGAACTATTTTCGATGGATGCAATAATTCAGCATGAGTTGGCTTTATCGGTTCCATCAATTTGGTAAGCGCATCAACTGGCCAGATGAATTAATCTTCTCTATTAATTGATTATCAAACCAATCACATTCAGTTTTCAAAAATACGTTTAGTTTCTATGCAAAATTTTCTCATTATAAAGTTAGACCGACTTCTCCTCATCTCTTATCTCCATTGTAAACAAATCAATTTATCCCCAAAAGCTTTAGCAATGATAAACTCTAGGACTTCTCTTGCAAATTGATGAGGGGCTGCTAAGCCAAGTTGTAACACCCCTAATTTTTGATATCATTATTCAAGAGATTTAATTAGATAAATTAAATAGAATAATGTAAATGTTAAATGATAAGGGGGTTGAGATTTGAATAAATTTAATTAAGGCCGTGCCTAATGAAATAATTAATGGGTTTAAGAATGGGGTTTTTGTTAATTAAATTACATAAGAGTATATTTGGAATTTTCCACCCATAACCCTTACCCTTATATATTTTCATTCCTACCATTTATTCGTCATTCATGTAATTTTGAAAACATAAGTAAGAATATTAAGCAGGGTCGGCCATTACCAAAGAGAAGAGAAATTTAATCAAAGTTAGAGATTCAAGCTTAGTGGAAATCAATCTCAATCCAATCTCCTTTTCTAAATCAAGGTGAATAATAATTCCATCTCTACTTTTGTTTTGAATCATATGTTTTCGAATTTAAGGATAAATTATTTTTTATGATGAATTGAATGATGATATGCTTGAAATTTTATTTGTTTAATTTAAACAAGTTTGTTTAAATGGATTTATACACGGTTTAGGGTAAAACCAAGATATGTTGATGTTTACATGCCATGGAAAATTTTTATGTTGTATAAAACATGATTTTGGTGTTGGGTTTCAATTTTGATAATTTTCCAAGCTATGGAAAGGTTGTTATGAATTTTCAAAGGAAAATATGGTTATTGGGGTTTATAAATTTATTTCGGAAAATATATTAAGAATTTAGGTATGGAATTTTGATATGTTAGATAACATGATAAAGTGAATTTCTGGAATTTTTGAGGATTTTCCAAAGTAATTAGCTATGCAAATTAAATTATTTTAGAAGAGGAACTTCTTTGCAAAATTGTTTTGCTTAATGAAAGGGCTTAATTGATTAACTTAACCATGGTTTAGATCTGAAGTTTGCGGTGGTTATTTTAGTAAATAATTTGAATAGGTTAAGGCAACCAATCTGGTGTTGATACATGGTAGGTTAGTTAGAAAAAGATTTGCTTTAAGTAGTATTAACCCAGGTATACTCAAAAAAGGTGGTTTCGCCTACTTTGGAAGTACCTATCGACATAGAAGCTTTCGCTTTCAACCAAGTCAAAACCTTGTAAGTCAAAACCAAT
This sequence comes from Allium fistulosum, assembly GCA_030737815.1. Lineage (NCBI taxonomy): Eukaryota > Viridiplantae > Streptophyta > Magnoliopsida > Asparagales > Amaryllidaceae > Allium > Allium fistulosum. The sequence goes on from CM060905.1 coordinate 555,869,889, forward strand.
ACACAAGGTATCACAATGATGGTACGTAGTGGATTGGAGACAGGCGAATGGTAAGGTGTCGAAATCATGGCTTCCAATGGAGTCGCTACCCTGGTTTGTTTTTAAAAGAGAAGCGCCTGCCTTTGTTTTGTTTTAGCCTTCGAAGGAGTCGAAGCATATTGTTTCAAAAGAGGTTTTAAAAGGTTTCAAAAGGGTTGCCATAACATAAGTTTGCTTTCGAATGGGTTATGAAAGAAGGTGTTCTGACCTAGTCGAAGCCCTGCTGCCGTTCTTTAGCCTTTCGATGGTATTGAAGATATCAATACTATTGAAAGGTACTTTTTTTATAAGTTTAAGCCACTTCCTGTAGCTTTCGAAAGAGGATTAGGGGTTTTGAAAGTGGTTTCGATGCCAACCTTCTAATATTTTACCCAGATGTTTTATACTTTCGAAAGGATGGTGCCAACGCTATCATGTTTTCCCAATATTTTTATGTATGATAAAGGATGGTTTCGAAAGATATGCTTTCGTCTATGTTCACTTTGACCCAAATAATATTTTAAGTATAAACCCAATGGTTTCCAAAAGGGGACATTCAATGATTTCGGAAGGGTTACATCCAATGGTGTCGAAAGGGATACTTTCAACTGGTTTCAAAGCTATGCTTCTAAAGTTAATTATTAATACTTTAATATAATCGAAAGGTTTCGAAAGGAAAGTTTTAAAGTATTATAAAGGCAGGAGCCTAATGTTTTGAAGATAGATTTTAATGCTTTCGAAGGAGGTCATCCTAAGAAGTCGAAAACAAGGTTTCTAAAGGTTTTATAACCCGAACTCTATTTTTAAAAGAAGAAACCCATGGCTAAATTAAAGGCGTTTTGAATTGGTTTTAAGAAGAAGATTTCGTTGATAAAATAATAGGCTAAAGGGATTAACCATGTTTTATATTAAACCTACGGGAGTGGTATTGTTATGTTATTATGCATGCTTCTTCAAATATAAATACATTCACATTAAAATAGACCCATAACTGTATTTTGGGGGAAAGGGTAGAAGAATCAGCTAGGTTGACCCAGTAGTTAATACAAATTGATTAAACTCCCGGATGAGTAAAATTGCATCCAATAAGTTAGGGAGACCAGAATATAGGATGCCTAAATATGAAAGTTTTTGGGAGACAGGTTCATAGTGATCCCATGAAAACTATGATTAGGAAGTTATTAGAGTTACAATAGGTTCGTAGTGATCCCATGAAAACTAAGTTATAAAGGGTGGTTGGCAGGAGCCAATTGGTTTGTAGTGCACCCATGAAAACTATATCCGGATTAAGTTATTGACAGTTGTCACTAGATTCCTAGACAACCCATAAAAACTAGGATAAGAGAGAAGTTATTAGAGTCACCAATAGGTTTAGAGGAACCCATTAATTAATTAAGTTAATTGGCAGGGCCAATAGGTTTATAGTGCACCCATGAAAACTATATAATTGGACAGGGAGTCCATACATTATATAAAGGTTATTAGTAAGCCCATGAAAACTAATAGGTAATCTTAGAAACTATAATTGAGATAGATAGTTAGAATGAATGGGGATAGGTAATCAAGAATTGATTCAGTTGTTTTGCATATCATCATATTATACTATTTTGAATTGTTTTAACCATTGTGGATGCAGGAGCATAGTATATGGTTTTATAAAGGCTTTAAGATACTAGTGAGTGGAAAACTCGTTCTGCTAAGCGGCGTGGTCTCACTAGATATCTAAATGGTTTGAGATGGTGTATTATTATTCATACCAGGTTTATGTCTGACTCGAAGTTTATGTTTTCCCCTTAAACTCTCGGGTACTCAATTGACTGTGAGTAGTTTGAGAGTCGAGGTTTTCAAGTACCTCATTAGACGAATAAAGCTTCCAAAGACGTGTAGGAGGCATTATATCTATTTAGAGTTTTCTTTTATTTGATTCTGCCATGTTGTTTGTAATGGAAAAATTGTTATATTGCCTGTATATACTCTGATTATCCAATGGGGCATCTTTATATGTCGCTCTTGGCGTATGTTGTAATAAATATATTTTCTCTGAACGTGATTTGTGATTGTGGGATTACGCAATGAGTTGGAAATGTTTTGAAATGGAATGTGATTTAATTTGAAGTTTAATTTTTTTTTCCATATTCATGTGTTTCTTTGTATCAATGAATCTAACACCGCCGTATTTGGTCATCAAGGATTAATAACTATGGATGACTGAAGCATCCGTAGCCATTAGTTTTGGGCCTCCAAGTAGGGGGATGTTACAAGTTGGTATCAGAGCATAGGTTTATGAAACTTTAAAAGAAAGTTAAACCTAAAAGATTTTCAAACATAATCAATGAATTTGAAAATATGATCGGGCTTTGGGATAATGCTATAGTAACATACTTGTATCTGATATATATATATATATATAAGTACGTGTTCCCCTCTATCTTAGACCATTCTTCTATGTCTTACTAAGCTCGTATGCAGATTTGCGATAAAAAAGATATGAAAATAGGAAATGGAAGAAGAAATATAGGGAGAGGAAGCACCATAACCAATGGAAATGCTCGACCTAATACTAGGAGGAACCAAGGTCGATAGGCTAATGCTAACCCAAATGCCGAAGACAATGTAGGTGTTGGAAATCTACCAGTAGATGCGGGGATGGTGTATCAATTGTTTGTCAATTTGTTGCAAATGGGAGTTACTGGTAATGTTGGAGGAGCTAATCCAGTGGCTCCAGTTGGGAATAACTATGCTAAGTTGAGCAGGGATTATAACAGTTTGGGTGGAAAGCCATTTTCTGAAATGGAGGATATTGTTGAAGTTGAGAATTGGCTATTGCACGGTGAGAGGATCTTTACTGATCTAAGATTGGATGATGGACAAAAGAGGAGGCTAGCCTCTAGGCAGTTGCATGGGGCAGTGCTTCACGGGTAGAATAGCGTGACTACCGGAGTTTCGGAGGAAGAGTTAACATGGGCTGATTTCAAAATGAGGTTCGAGTAAAAGTTTTTATCTGAGGCTGCTAATTCGGCGTTGATGAGGAAGTTTATGGATCTAGTCCAGGGTAATATGTCAGTAATCGAGTACGCTGCTTAGTTTGATGAGCTGTCTCGATATGGATATGCCACTATAGACATTGACATTAGAAGAAATGAGTGGTTCATTCGAGGACTGAGACCGGAGCTTGCTAGAATGACCATGAACCATATCAGTGATCCTTGTAATGTGGTGGTGGAAATGGCCATTCGCCATGAAGAGATGCTGGCTGGTTGTGCTAGTGAGAATTCAGGTGACTCCCAGGGTCCTCAAGGAAAGAAGAGGAAATTCTTTAAGAAGAAAGGTGCCTAGAAAGGGGATGCTGCCAAGAAGGAAAAGGATGATTTGGTGTGCTTCAAATATGAAAAGAAGGGTCATTATGCTCATGAGTGCCAAACAGGCAAGGGAAAGAAGGCTGCAGACAAGAAGAATGTGAAGTGCTTCAACTGTGATCAAGTTGGGAATTACAAGAACTAGTGTCCAGTGAAAGTCAGGGCAGACAAAGGGAAGGTTTTTGCCGTTGGATCATCAGTTAAGCCAACTACAACTGATAAAGGAAAGACTGTGATGGAAGGTATACTTTTGATTCAGGATATACCAGTTAGGATACTTTTTGAAACATGTGCATCACATTCATCTATATCACAGTGTTTGGTTGATAGGTTATGCTCAGAACCCACATACCTTGTTACTTCTTTAAGGGATGTGAATCCAATAGGAGGGTATGAAACTTTAGGGATGAGATTTGACCAGTTAGAACATGATTTGTTAGGTCGTAAGTTTGCATGCAGTTTGTATGTTTACGATTTCGTAGATTTCGGAATCATTTTGGGTATGGATTGGTTGAGAAGGTATGAGGCCAGAATATTTTGCCAGGATGGGGAGATATCTTTGAGACACCCTAATAGTCATAACTGAATTATATTCTTAGTAGAGAATTCCTACCGGAGTAGTTGTGCTTTGTTAAGTGCAATGGAAGTGGGAGAAGAGCTATGTCAGGTTCGACTAGCAAAAGAGTTTGTAGATGTCTTTGAGCTAGTCACAGTACTACCACCGAAACGAGCTGTTGAATTTCGGATAAATGAAACCAGATAGGTCATTAAGGAGTTCGCTTTGGGGAGCGACCACGGTATTCGTAAAGAAACCAGATAGGTCGTTAAGGATGTGTATCAAATATCGTAAGTTGAACGAAAGGACGATAAAGAATAAGCACCCTCTATTGAGAATAGATGATCTGTTTGATTAGTTGAGTGGAGCCAGAGTGTTTTCCTAGTTAGATTTGGCGATGGGGTTCCATCAGTTGAGAGTGGCAGAGGACAGTATTCCTTTGATAGCATTTCAAACTAGATATGGTTCATATGAGTGGTTAGTGATGCCATTTGGGTTAACGAATGCACTTGCTTTCTTTGTGGATTTGATGAATCGAGTCTTCCAGGAGTATTTGGAAGGATTCATGTTGGTGTTTATAGATGAAATTTTGGTATACTCTAAGGATGAGAGAGAGCATGAAGATCATCTTAGAGTTGTGCTTGAGATGTTGAGGCAGAATCGGCTAAAGTTGAAGTTTTCCAAATGTCATTTTTGGAAGAAAGAGGTTAAGTTTCTTGGTCACATGGTTTTAGAGAAAGAATCATCAGTCGATACAAATAAGATAAAATCTGTGAATAATTAGAAGAGACCAGAGACGGTGACCGAGATTAGTAGTTTTCTTGGACTTGTTGGCTACTACCAGAGATTCATTAAGGATTTCTCATGGATAACAGCGCCTTTGACTAATCTTACCAGGAAGGAAGTGAGTTTGTTTGGTCCGATAAGTGTGAGGAAGCATTCCTTAAGTTAAAGCATTTGTTAACCAATGCACCCGTGTTGGAGATTCTAGATGGAAACCAAGGGTTGGTGGTATATACTGATGCATGTGGGACTGGATTGGGAGCAGTCTTGATGTAGAGGGGCAAAGTCATTGCCTATGCATCTAGGCAGCTTAGACTGCATGAAGTAAGATATCCTACACATGACTTAGAGTTGGCTACGGTGACTTTTGCCTTGAAGATTTGGAGGCATTATCTCTTGGAGGAGAGATTTGAGTTGTATACCGATCATAAGTCTTTAAGATATTTATTCTCTCAGAATGAGTTGAATATGAGACAGTAGAGGTGGATGGAGTTTTTGGCTGCTTATGATTTTGGTATAGAGTATACACCAGGGAAAGGTAATAAAGTGGCCGATGCTCTTGGCAGAAGACATCAGAATGTGGTGTTGGCTATGTTGGTAGAGTGGAAGGATCAAGAAGCTTTGGCCAGTTGTGGTGTGCAGTTAAGATCGACTCCTAGTTCTAGTCATAGTACTGCCATGTTGTCCTATTTAGAAGTGCGACCGGTGTTGATCGAGAGAATTGCTTCTAAGCAAAAGGAGGATCCATTATTAGCCAAGAAGCTTAGAAGGCTTGAGGTTGGAACTGAGGTTGATAATTTGAAAGATTTTTATCCTGACCAGAGTGGATGGTTGAGAAAGAAGGGACGATTATGTGTTCTAGATGTTGAGAACTTGAGGAAAGAAGTTCTTGGGGAATGTCATCGATTGAAGTTTACGATTCATTCTAGAGGGACCAAGATGTATAAGGATATGAAGAGGAGCTTCTATTGGGAAGGCATGAAGAGGGATGTTGGCTTGTGGGTTAGGCAGAGTGTAAACTGTCAACAAGTGAAAGCCGAACATAAAAGCCAAGTGGGTTACTTCAGCCTCTAGAGATTATAATTTGGAATTAGGATTCGATATCCATGGATTTATAGATTGGTTTCCAAGGTCAAGCAGAGGAAATGAGAGTATATGGGTTATTGTAGACAGGTTGACTAAGAGTGCCCATTTCATTCCAGTAAAGTCGACCAGGATGGCACCTGTTTTGGCGAAGTTATTCATGAAGAACATAGTTAGACTTCATGGAGTTCCTAGTAGCATAGTCAGTGACAGAGACGCTTTATTCACTTGCGAATTCTGGAAGAGTCTACAGGATGTGTTAGGCACTAAACTCAAGATGAGTACCGCATATCACCCTCAGACGGATGGGCAGATAGAGAGAGTCAGTAAGGTACTCGAGGATTTATTGAGAGCTTATGTATTGGATTTTGGTGGATCTTGGGAGGATCACCTACATTTGGTTGAGTTTTCCTATAATAATAGTTACCAGACTAGTATAGGAATGACGCCTTTTGAAGCTTTGTATGAAAGGCCATGCAAATCACCAGCATGTTGGTTGGAGACTGGAGATAGATTGGTCTTAGGTCCAGATTTGGTAAGGGAGGCGTCAGAGAAGATTGAGTTGATCCAAGAAGGATGAAGGAAGCTCAATCCAGACAGAAGAGTTACGCAGATAAGAGGCGTAAAGACCTAGAGTTCTTAGTGAGAGACAGGGTTTTCATTAAAGTATCACCGATAAAAGGTGTGGTACGATTTGGGAAGTCAGGGAAACTGGCACCGAGATATGTTGGTTCATTCCATATTATAGAAAGGATTAGAAAGCTGTCATACGAAGTAGATTTGCTGAGTAGTATGGCATGTGTCCATAATGTATTTCATGCTTCTCATCTTCGCAAGTATGTGCATGATCTAGAGGCCACCATTCCTCCGACACGGTTGGAAGATCTAGTAGTAGAGCCTAATTTAACTTTTGTTAGACAAATAGTTCGGGTTTTAGCGAGAGATGAGAAAAGGTTGAGGAATAAGATAGTCAAGATGGTGAAAGTTCAGTGGAGCGACAACGAGAAGGACTATACTTGGGAGACAGAGGACATGACTCGAGATACTTATCCCGATCTGCTTTGAGGGTATGTCTATATTAGATTTATATAGATAATTCCTAGTCAGGTAGACTAGCATGGTTGTTAGGAGTCGTTACAGATGATTGCTACGTTTAGTATTTAGTCCTTACTGAATTTCAAGGACGAAATTCTTTAAGGAGGGGAGCCTGCAACACCCCTAATTTTTGATAACATTATTCATGAGATTTACTTAGATAAATTAAATAGAATAATGCTAATGTTAAATGATAAAGGGGTTAAGGTTTGAATAAATTTAATTAAGGTTGTGCCTAATGAAATAATTAATGGGTTTAAGAATGGGGTTTTCGTTAATTAAATTACATAAGGGTATATTAGGAATTTGCCGTCCATAACCTTTACCCTTATATATTTTCGTTCCTACCATTTATTCCTCATTCCCATTATTTTGAAAATGTAAGTAAGAATACTAAGAAGAGCCAGCCATTACTAAAGAGAAGAGAAATTTAATCAAAGCTAGAGATTCAAGCTTAGGGGAAATCAATCTCAATCCAATCTCCTTATCTAAATCAAGGTGAATAATAATTTCATCTCTGCTTTTTTTTGAATCATTTGCTTTCGGATTTAAGGATAAATTCGTTTTTATGATGAATTGAATGATGATATGCTTGAAATTTTATTTGTTTAATTCAAACAAGTTTGTATAAATTGATTTATACATGGTTTTAGGGTAAAACCAAGATATGTTGATGTTTAAATGCCATGGAAAATTTTTCTGTTGTATAAAACATGATTTTGGAGTTAGGTTTCAATTTCGATAATTTTCCAAGCTATGTAAAGATTGTGACGAATTTTCAAAGGAAAATATGGTTATTTGGGTTTATAAATTTATTTTGGAAAATATATTAAGAATTTGGGTATGGAATTTTGATATGTTAGATAACATGATTAAAGTGAATTTCTAGAATTTTTGAGGATTTTTCCAAAGTAATTTGCTATTCAAATTAAATTATTTTAGAAGAGGGACTTCTTTGCAAAATTGTTTTGCTTAATGAAAGGGTTTAATTGATTAACTTAACCATGGTTTAGATCTGAAATTATCGGCAGTTATTTTGGTAAAGAATTTGAAAAAGTTAAGGCAACTAATCTGGTGTTGACACGTAGCAGGTTGGTTAGAAAAAGATTTGCTTTAAGTAGTATTAACCCAGGTTTACTCAGAACAGGTGGTTTCGCCTACTTTGGAAGTACCTTTCAACGTAGAAGCGTACACCTTAAACCTAGTCGAAACCTCCTAAGTCGAAACCAATACACAAGGTATCACAATGATGGTACGCAGTGGATTGGAGATAGGCGAAAGGTAAGGTGTCAAAAGCATGGCTTCCGAAGGAGTCGCTACCCTGGTTTGTTTTTAAAAGAGAAGCGCCTGCCTTTGTTTTGTTTTAGCCTTCGAAGGAGTTGTAGCATATAGTTTCAAAAGAGGTTTTAAAAAGTTTCGAAAGGGTTGCCATAACATAAGTTTTCTTTCGAATGGGTTATGAAAGAAAGTTTTGAAAGAATGGGTTCCGACCTAGTCGAAGCCCTACTGCCATTCTTTAGCCTTTCGACGGTATTGAAGATATCAATGCTATTGAAAGGTACTTTATTTTATAAGTTTAAGCCACTTCCTGTAGCTTTCGAAAGAGGATTAGGGGTTTCGAAGGCAATGGTTTCGAAAAGGGTTTCGACGCCAACCTTCTAATATTTTACCCAGATGTTTTATACTTTCGAAAGGATGGTGCCGACGCCATCATATTTTCCCAATATTTTTATGTATGATAAAGGATGGTTTCGAAAGAGATGCTTTTGCCTATGTTCACTTTGACCCAAATAATATTTTAAGTATAAACCCAATGGTTTCGAAAGGGGGACTTTCAATGATTTCGGAAGGGTTACATCCAATGGTGTCGAAAGGGATACTTTCAACTAGTTACGAAGCTATGCTTCTAAAGTTAAATGTTAACAATTTAATATAATCGAAAGGTTTTGAAAGGAAAGTTTTAAAGTATTATAAAGACAGGAGCCAAATGTTTTAAAGATAGATTTTAATACTTTTGAAGGAGGTCATCCTATGAAGTCGAAAGTAAGGTTTCCAAAGGTTTTATAACCTGAACTCTATTTTTAAAAGAAGAAACCCATGGCTAAATTAAAGGATTTTGAATTGGTTTTAAGAAGAAGATTTCCTTGGTAAAATAACAGGTTAAAGGGATTAACCATGTTTTATATTAAACCCACAGAAGTGGTATTGTTATGTTATTATGCATGCTTCTTCAAATATAAATACGTTCACGTTAAAATGGACCCATAACTGTATTTTAGGGGAAAGGGCAGAAGAACCAGCTAGGTTGACCCAGTAGTAAATATAAATTGATTAAACTCCTGGATGAGTAAAATTGCATCCAATAGGTCAGGGAGACCAAAATATAGGATACCTAAATATGAAAGTTGTTAGGGAGACAGGTTCATAATGATCCCATGAAAACTATGATTAGGAAGTTATTAGAGTTACCAATAGGTTCGTATTGATCCCATGAAAACTATGTTATGAAGAGTGGTTTGCAAGAGCCAATTGGTTTGTAGTGCACCCATGAATACTATATCCGGATTAAGTTATTGACAGTTGTCACTAGGTTCCTAGACAAGCATGAAAACTATGATAAGATAGAAGTTATTGGAGTCACCAGTAGGTTCAAAGGAACCCATGAATTAATTAAGTTAATTGGCAGGGGCCAATATGTTCATAGTGCACTCATGAAAACTGTTATCACGCCTTTTGGCAAGGCCGTGATACCAAAAAGTTGACTGGGAAACTAAAGACAGTTCGTCGTAAAAGTTCATTATACACTGTTTCACCATGGATATCGATGAATTTTGTCCGAGTCCAGATCTGGCTAAAATTGGTAAGACACGTCAAGCAAAGCCATAAGAGCTTGCATTCCAAATTTCAAGTCAATCCGAGTTCTTACGCTCGAACTATGGTCGATGCAAGTTAGTGAACAACGTTGTTCGAATCCATCATGGAGCTTCGTTCGGATCCATAGGCAAAACCTCTGTTCGTATCCATCAGTGTCTCCCTATTCGAATCCATCAGCAGTTGGCCTCGATTCGCATCGATCAGCCATCCTCAACCCGCATCCATCAATAGAGTTTGCTTCGTATCGATCGGAATGGCCAGGTAATCGTATCGATGAGCTTCGTATCGATCAACCTTCGGCCAGAGAGACTTATTCGAATCCATCGGCATGGCTCCTTGTTCGAATCCATCAGTAAGTAGTCCACTTCGTAACGATCACCTACCATCATAGATTCGCTACTTCGTATCCATCATGGGACCATGTTCGAATCCATGAGCAGAGGCTTGTTCGTATCCATCAGGTCAACGAGCCTGGGTGACGTGTTATTCTTCGATACGAGCAAGGCGAAATTCATGGAGTCGACACGGTCATCTCGGAGTAAATAATGGATCGATACAAGGTATGCGTGCCACATCACCACGAGAGCACGTGAGGTGATCGATTCGAAAGCATCGATTCGAATTAGTCGATTCGAACCAGACAGCATGCCGAAGGATCCCATTTCGTATCGACGATATCTCACGATCTATAAGTCCAAATGCTATGAAATTTTCACAAAAGCTTGCATACATGTTGAAGAATGTCCACACCAAATTTCAACTCGATCGGATGATTTTTTGATCGATTCGAATGGAGTTCGAATCGATCCCGAAGCGGCCCCAGATTTCCTAGACGTGGGCGCATGGGCCCCCACACGTGCCAGAAGTAGTCTCCCTAATTTTAGGTGAAATATCAGCCTCCTACACCTATAAATAGAGCCTCTGGTCATTCAGAAAAGAGGTCGGACAATTTTAAGAGCTAAAGAGCGCCCGGACTCTGCCAGGTTTACTCCAAATCACCACTACTGCCTTAGATTCTGACTTAGATCATAAAATATGTTGTACTACATTATAAGAAATTGTGATCTTCAAGTATCAAGCAATAAAGTCATCAACTTCAGAGTGGACGTAGGCAAGATCGCCGAACCACTATAAATCCTGTGTCATTTACTGCTATTCTTTCCAATTTTCTGAGTGTTCTTCATTTTTATTTCTCTACATATTTATTATCTGTGAATTGTGATTGCATACTGGTGCTTTTAGTGACTAATGGGTGTTTGTGACCAATTTTGGTGCAAACATTTTAGTGCTTTCACTGAGAATTGAACTCAGGAGTTCTATTATTTGAAAGTTGAATCAGAAGGTTAAGAGATTTAGATCCGAAGAATCATGACAAGACAAACAAGTAGGAGGCAGAGACCAGAGTAAAGTCAGCATGAAGGGAGTCAAGAGGCTTCCTCAGGAGCAAACCAAGCTTCAGTCTTCATCACCAGGGATGAGATGGAGACAATGATGAAGAGACAGGAGGAAATGATCCAGAATTTGCTTCAACGGATTGGACAACTTGGAGCGCAAAATCAAGGAGCAACCAGAATCCAGAACGGAGCAGGACCATCTAGCGCAGCGCCGGAGCTGGAGGGCACGCACTTAGGACATATTGATCTGAACCCGGGAAGAGAGACAAGGACATCCGAACAACCTGGCGGCAATAGAGGCATGAACGCTCAGCCAGGGGGGCATACACCCGAAAGCTCACACGGACTCGGGGGGTAGATCGAAGGTAGTGAACAAGGACTACAGCTTGGAGACAATGATAGATTGGCAGAGATGGTCAGGCGAGCCATGAGAGGAGGATTAGTAAACAGAGATCTTGAAGACGTGAACAGGAGTCCCTTTTCTCCAGCGATTAGGTTGGCTAGGAACCCACTAGAATTCAAACTGCCAACAGTAGAAAGGTATGATGGAAGGACGGACCCTACGGTCCATCTAATGTGGTATATAAGGCACATGGAAGTGCTGGGGGCATCACAGGAAGTCATGGCCCGGTGCTTTCCATTGTATTTGACAGACATAGCAGCTTTATGGTTCAGACAACTAGAGAGCGGCTCCATTGGGACATGGACCGATTTGATTGAGAAATTTATGAGGCAATTCAGGGTTCACATTTCAAGACCCAAGAATGTGATGAGTTTGGCAACGCTAAAGCAAAAAGCTGGGGAGTCTTTGAGGAATTTCCTGATGCGATTCAATGCGGTAGCAGCATCGGTGGATCGGCCAGATCCATCCATGGTTATGATGGCAGCTGTGTTCGAAGTAGCTGACGGCACAGAATTCAAAAATTCATTAACTAAGGATCCGCCTATGGACCTAGGAGAATTCTATCACGAGGTAGAAAAGTTTTTGCGGTTGGAAGACGCTAATGCTGAAAGAGAAGAAGGAGTGGGAATAGAAGTTTATGCAATTAAAGACAAAAAGCCCCTCGAAAAGGATTCAGGCAAGGATAAAGGAAAACGAAAGGCTGAGGATAGTGGTGACGGGCCAAAGCGACTGCGGAGAGAGCCATGATTCACCACCTACTCAGAGCTGAATGAGAGTTTGGAGCGAATCTACCGAGATACACGAGAGCAAGCTCCCTACCGTAGGCCAATACAAAGGGACCCCACTGTTGACGAGAGGAAATCAGACAAATATTGCTTATTCCACGAACTGAATGGTCATAACACTAATGACTGTAGACATCTAAAGGATGAGGTGGAAGGGCACATCAGGAACGGTATGCTACTTCAGTATGTGAGAAGGTGAGCTCCAGCAGTGGAGCCAAAGCGACCACCGTCTACATCAGCCAGGGGTGACCCTGAGCCGGGACACCGTATGGTTATCAATTAATTAAAATAACAATTAACAAGTCGTAAACCTCTCACCAACACGGGTAAGTCATTTACACATGTGTGAGATCACGAGCGGTCCATAGGCATGCTCTGAATGACTACTAACCCTATCGTTGTGGGAGTTTACACTTTGACATCCTTGCTTTGCTTTTGTTTCGTCTTGTTTTGAACATTTGAACTTGATTCTGTTTAACATTTCTGCTAAAGACTTATTTTCAATGAAAAAATGCTACTTGTGATTTCATAATGGCTAAGCCACTTACGCATGTACGGGATCGCGAACGGTCCCTAGGCATGCTCTGAGATGGCGATAAACCGTTGCAACAAACAATCCGGGAATTCACCCGAACAAGAAACCTGGTATTGATGATACTAAGTCCCTCCCCGGGCACACACAAATCGCCTCGAATGGCACCCAACCACGAACGGTCACAAATCGCCTCGAACGGCACCCGACCACGAACGGTCACAAATCGCCTCGAACGGCACCCGACCACGAACGGTCACAAATCGCCTCGAACGGCACCCGACCGCGAACGGTCACAAATTGCCTCGAACGGCACCCGACCACGAACAGTCACAAATCGCCTCGAACGACACCCGACCACAAACGGTCACAAATCACCTCGAATGGCACCCGACCACGAACGGTCACAATTTGCCGCGAACGGCATCCGACCACGAACGGTCTCGTTTCTTTATTTGCCACGAATGGCATCTGACCTCGAACGGTCCCATATTACCTCAAATGACATACGGTTACGAACGATCGTCATTCGTGGTTAGATAAAAACTATCAATTTCTTTGCAGGTCATCAACATGATATGAACATCCAGCTTATGATATTACAAAACACACCTTCCTATCGCAAGGCATGTTTTGGGGGGCAAATGTTATCCCGCCTTTTGGCAAGGCCGTGACACCAAAAAGTTGACTGGGAAACTAAAGACAGTTCGTCGTAAAAGTTCGTTATACACTGTTTCACCATGGATATCGATGAATTTTGTCCGAGTCCAGATCTGGCTAAAATTGGTAAGACACGTCAAGCAAAGCCATAAGAGCTTGCATTCCAAATTTCAAGTCAATCCAAGTTCGAACGCTCGAACTATGGTCGATGCAAGTTAGTGAACAACATTGTTCGAATCCATCATGGAGCTTCGTTCGGATCCATAGGCAACACCTCTGTTCGTATCCATCAGTGTCTCCCTGTTCGAATCCATCAGCAGTTGGCCTCGATTCGCATCGATCAGCCATCCTCAACCCGCATCCATCAATAGAGTTTACTTCGTATCGATCAGAATGGCCAGGTAATCGTATCGATGAGCTTCGTATCGATCAACCTTCGGCCAGAGAGACTTATTCGAATCCATCGGCATAGCTCCTTGTTCGAATCCATCAGTAAGTAGTCCACTTCGTAACGATCACCTACCATCATAGATTCGCTGCTTCGTATCCATCATGGGACCATGTTCGAATCCATGAGCAGAGGCTTGTTCGTATCCATCAGGTCAACGAGCCTGGGTGACGTGTTATTCTTCGATACGAGCAAGGCGAAATTCATGGAGTCGACACGGTCATCTCGGAGTAAATAATGGATCGATACGAGGTATGCGCGCCACATCACCACGAGAGCACGTGAGGTGATCGATTCGAAAGCATCGATTCGAATTAGTCGATTCGAACCAAATAGCATGCCAAAGGATCCCATTTCGTATCGACAATATCTCACGATCTATAAGTCAAAATGCTATGAAATTTTCACAAAAGCTTGCATACATGTTGAAGAATGTCCAAACCAAATTTCAGCTCGATCGGATGATTTTTTGATCGATTCGAATGGAGTTTGAATCGATCCCGAAGCGGCCCCAGATTTCCTAGACGTGGGCGCATGGGCCCCCACACGTGCCAGAAGTAGTCTCCCTAATTTTAGGCGAAATATCAGCCTCCTACACCTATAAATAGAGCCCCTGGTCATTCAGAAAAGAGGTCGGACAATTTTAAGAGCTAAAGAGCGCCCGGACTCTGCCAGATTTACTCCAAATCACCACTACTGCCTTAGATTCAGACTTAGATCATAAAATCTGTTGTACTACATTATAAGAAATTGTGATCTTCAAGTATCAAGCAATAAAGTCATCAACTTCAGAGTGGACGTAGGCAAGATCGCCGAACCACTATAAATCCTGTGTCATTTACTGCTATTCTTTCCAATTTTCTGAGTGTTCTTCATTTTTATTTCTCTACATATTTATTATCTGTGAATTGTGATTGCGTACTGGTGCTTTCAGTGACTAACGGGTGTTTGTGACCAATTTTGGTGCAAACAAAAACTATATAATTGGACAGGGAGTCCATACATTATATAAAGGTTATTAGTAAGCCCACGAAAACTAATACGTAATGCTAGAAACTATAATTGAGATAGATAGTCAGAATGAATGTGGATGGGTAATCCAGAATGATTTAGTTGTTTTACATATCATCATATTATATTGTTTTGAATTGTTTTAACCATTGTGGATACAAGAGCACGGTATATGGTTTTATAAAGGTTTTAAGATACTAGTGAGGGGAAAACCCGTTCCGCTAAGCGGCGTGGTCTCACTGGATGTCTAAATAATTTGAGATGGTAGATTATTATTCATACCAGGCTTATGTATGACTCGAAGTTTATGTTTTCCCCTTAAACTCTTGGGTACTCAATTGACTTTGAGTAATTTAAGAGTCGAGGTTTTTAGGTACATCATTTGATGAATAAATCTTCCGAAGACATGCAGGAGGCATGCTAGCTATATAGAGTTTTCTTTTATTTGATACCGCTGTGTTGTTTGTAATGGCAAAGTTTTTATATTGCCTGTATATACTCTGATCATCCAAAAGGGCATCTTCATATGCCGCCTTTGGCGTATGTTGTAATAAATATATTTTCTCTGAACGCGGTTGTGGTATTATGTAATAATAGAAATGTTTTGAAATGGAATGTGATTTAATTTGAAGTTTAAATTTTTTTCCATATTCATGCGTTTTTGTTTATTAATGAGTCTAACACCGCCATATTTGGTCGCCGAGAATTAATAATTATGGATGACTACAGCATCCGTAGCCGTTAGTTTTTGGCCTCCAAGTAGGTGATGTTACACAAGTTGTCAAGATTTGGAAAGTCACGAATTAGCTTTACAACTAGACGTTGTTTGACTGTTGATGATGCACTATCGACGAACAAGTTGACGAAGTCGCAACTTGATGGATTCTAATGTTTGTCCGCTTGTCCTCCAACGTTCTTTGATGATGAATTGAAGTCCGATTTGCCATGGATGATGTGGGCAGTTGAACAGTACTCTGATCCTAGGTATCACCTTTATATCAATCTGATTATCGGTGCAATTACCAAAGTTGAAAAGAAAACGAACTTGCTGACGTTGATGGGTAGATGTGGCGGAGTATTGCAATTTGATCATGCTGAACATGATGTTGATCATTCTGGTTGATGATCGAATTTCGCGAATCGGTTACTGAATTTTCTTCTGTTGTACGGTGTTTTCAACGATTGAAAATAACATATGCTTGTTGGATCATAGTGAAACATTGTCAAAGTCATGCTCGGTAGCATATGCAAGCCAGTCTAATGCCTTATTAAGATTATCTTTTTTTGCAAAGTGCTTTGGTAATGGTTTTATAACATGTGTCATTTATGGGCATAGATTTTTCCTCCATTAATCTTTAAGTTTTCATGCCAAAATCGTGATGAAGAGTGTGTGCACGGTAATCCAGGATATACATAAAGTCATCAGGACCTAATGAGTAGTTTGAAGAATAGAGCTCTAGTAGCATACAAGAGGCCCTCCCCTTTCTCCCAAATGAAGTGCATTCACCATTTGAGGATGTGCGCTGCTTTGAGATTTGTAGAAAGGTTGAAACTTGTGTACATTTGAAACTAGATACATCAGTGCTAAATTTGTTGTTTTTTGTCTTATATATTGATGGTAATATTATGTTTATGAGGAGGGCTCCTTTGTTGGATTGAACACAGAGCATTTTTGATATAAATTTTTTCAATGAAACCTTTTTTTGGTTGTTATATCCGATCATATGGATTCATTACATTCAGTTTGCCGAATTAACATTATTATACGATCAACTTTGGATTGATGGTTTTGTTGAATAAATAGTGTCTCTGCTTTCTTTAGGGAAACTTTCTGGATCTAACTTCTATATCTATCCAATTCAAAGTGGAAAGATAGATTTATGCCTTTGTTCCATTCTCTCAATGAAAGCACCAAAATGTTAACCCAGAATATAGATCAACACCTTGTGTTGAGTGTGAAGGCACCTACCCTGTTTCTTAGAGCAAACAGTATAGAGAGTAAATGTAAAAGGAGCAGAAATAGTACAGAGATAGGAAGATTTTTTATAGTGGTTTGGGTGTTAATGAAGCCTACGTCCACTTTATAGCATTTATTAACAGATTGCTGTTACAAGATTGACCTGGTTTAAAATATGATTGAATCACCTAAGTTAGATCTAAATCACAAGTACTCGGAGGTAACTGGAGGATTTCAGTTGCTCCTTTGTGACTGTTGTATAGGAGAAGAAGAGTGAACAATAGTAATGGCAGAGTTGCAGTAACCAGTCCATAGATCAGAGCAGATCCTTTTTCTGCTGCAATGGCATGGTATTTATAGGATTTGGAGAGCACTTTGGCTAGAGCCGTTTCACCGAAAGCCTGCACTTAGTGTGGGGGAGCCCAAAAGATTTGGTGGTCATAAGAGCTAAATATTTGGATTGGATCGGTACCGATCCAAATAGTTAAGCATTTTTTATGCTTTGGCTATTTGGCTGTCTTTCTTGCTTCGTTTTGATGCCCTCCATGTAATTTCATAGCTTGTTGACTTGTTTTAATGATGATTCACCTATGGACTTGACCGAACTGTAGTCTAAATCGGATAAGCCTTTGCTTCTCAAACTTAGATTCTTGGAAAGTTACCAAACTTGGTAGATGAGCTAGGTAGAGGCATTGGAGTATGAGGCAAGTGGAATGAAGATCCAATGAAGCAATATTTTGGATCGATACCGATCCGGTTGGATCAGATCGGTATCGATTCGAAATGTTGGCATAAAAATGGTCCAATCTCCTTGGGGCCCTTTGTCTTGTACTTTTAGGCCTTCCACTCAAGTTTCAAGCCGTTCTGGCTTAATTTGAATG
This sequence comes from Allium fistulosum, assembly GCA_030737815.1. Taxonomy (NCBI): domain Eukaryota; kingdom Viridiplantae; phylum Streptophyta; class Magnoliopsida; order Asparagales; family Amaryllidaceae; genus Allium; species Allium fistulosum. Next base: position 555,887,725 of record CM060905.1, read on the forward strand.
TTCTAACTCCTTTTGAATTTTGCTGGATTAAAAACCCAATTAACAATTACTGACCAAGACTGATACCTCTCGGATCTAGTGCCTTTTTCATTGCTGAGCATGCATAAGGAATCTGTCCTTCCACTGTTCCTGCTTTGTACCAGTACCCTATCCCTCTAAGTCTATCATGTGGGTTGTAATGAGGAGGGGGTCAGAACAACGTTTTAGTGAGTGGTAAATTACATACTTTATACATAACATTATTTTATGTTGATTGCTTTCCATTACATGTTATGTCTACTTTTGAAGCTTAGTACTCTTGACTTCAAATACGTGTATGGTATTCCCCACCTACTCAATATATACAATAACTACATACGTATATATATGGATGTATATATAAGTACTACAGTTTTCCTTTGGACCATGATACTTTTCCCACTAGTAACCTTAACTATGCACCTTGTCAGGATCCATCGTTAATGCGGTATCACATCCTCGCTATTGTGCATGCCAAGGAACTTCCGTAGTGCCTAATAATGACATTACAACTATTTAGCCATATTGTATCTCCTTTTAAAGACTTATCTAATTATTTTATATCATGTACTCAGCTCCATAGGCTATTCTATTCGTTTGAAAGACCTTCATTAAGAGTTATCTAGCCTTGCCTCCTTATAATAAACAAACTAACAAACAATTGTGAGGTGGTGCATGTTTACAACGTGATCTACATTAGTAGGAGGTATAGCCCCTTTAGGTGTAACCCTCATCTTTCCATTGACAGCTCCAAGACCGATGATGATCTCGACCTATGTATACAACTCCTACTCATCACATATATGGTATCAACCTTGTTGACATTGCACCGAGCCTACGATCAGAATCTCATTTAGAATGCCTAGTGCAATCATGGAAATGCCACTTGGTTACATAGTACATACCCCCTAAAAGGTTGAAGCAAACTCTACTTGGCCCTTTGACATTTCGACCGGGGCATACCATCCTACTATCGTATATTCCCTTCACCTATACGCATACGCGAATGTATAATCTTATGGGTCATATAGTTGGATACGTCACACACAGTATAATGTATATACAACTGTTGGTTGCCTCTTGCGGTGGGCAGACTTTTATTGTGTAACACTACCGACCTCGCATTCCAACCTATATTAATGACTAAGTCGTTTTTAATTAATCTAAGTTATGTACTAGATTCAATAATTCACACCTGCCACAAATACATAAGTGAGGCTATATTTATTTATTTATTTCCTATGCCCCCTATGTTCAGCTATTAATATTTAGTTTTTTTACATAGCTTGCTTCTTGTTTCGTTAACGCCGTTTTAATGTCATTTATCGCTTACTTCTAGCTAATAGTTTAAATACCTTTACTGCTTAATTTCCACTTAACACTGTTAAATATAATTTACTGTCCCTTTTCGACTATTAACTACCTTTCTTTGATTATTTTATCCTCATAATTCACCATTGCTTTATTAACCTTTCTTCCTTTACGTTTACACTGTAATTTTCTATAAATTATCTAAAGAGAACTTATGTTATGTTTGAAATAATAGGAAATTATCTTTTCTATTATTACTGAAATAGATGGTACAAATATTGTAAACATCCCTATTTTGTACATCTGTTTCTTTTAGGCATGTCCCTTGTTATTTCAAATGATATGCTTTTATTCATAATTGCAAAACTGGATAACTTACAGAAATTTACATTGCGCATACTTCATTCCAATGAATGAAAGTACTACATAAATTGCACTCCAAATTACAATAACTTCGAATTCATGTTTACTAACATATATCATTCAACAAACATACTTGGATTTATTATACAATATTATAAATTTAGGGACTACTTCCACCCTTACTTTCCAGATTCAAGTATATGCAATATTTAATCAAAGTTAACAATTCATGGAATGTGTAAGCATAGTTCTCAAATTCATCATATGTATATATATCAATGCCAACAATTCCAAAATTACTTTTAGGCATACAAGGAATAGACTTAAAACGATATAAATCATATTATATAAAAATATATAATTTCCCATTTGCCTCTTGGCTTCAAAATCCCCGACTCTAAATCTTATTATTCCCATTTGACTCCTTTTTCTCCCTACCAAAATACGTACTAGAAGCATATTTATTAGAAATTTTGATCAGAGAAGAGATTTGGATTTAATTTAGATTTGGATTTAGATTTACAATTTACCTTGGTGCTGACGACTCGGTTCGACCCTGTTCTTCCTCTCTATTATTCTCTGCTATTCTCTGCTTTTATACACACACACATATAGATTACAATTTATATAGATTATATAATTTACGGAGAAAAGAAAATGGCAGAGCTTTTCCATAGGTTCAGAAAATATGAGAAGGATAATAAGCTGTTAGCCTTGTATTTATAGAGGTTCATATTAATGCCAACGTAGATTAGATTATATTAAATCTGGACCGTTCAAACTAGGTTTAATTCACAACTGCCAACCAATAAGCGGTCAACTGCTTTAATGCCATTAGTTGACTGCTAGTGGTCGACTGGTCCTAATGAGGGGTCAACTGGTTGCCTATTTGTGTTAGACTTTAATTTGTTTCCTATTTACGTTATTTTATTTAATACTATTTTAACCGACCAAGTTTAACGGTAATCCTTCTTAGATGTTAAGTAAATATTAACATTAATTAACATAAATTAATTACATTTATTTCCTTAAGTGCATATATAATTGTTTTTTATTCGAATTTTTCAAATGTTAATCCCTTATTCGTTCAAACTCTGATCACAAAACTTTATATATGAAAATTGATCGGAAAATCACCGTGAACCCAACGGTGCAAGTTTTGCAACCAAGTTCTGATGTTTTTGAAATTTCCATTTTCAGCTTTAATAATTTTTAATTAATTTCTTTTCAATTAATTATCGTTCAATTTACGGCTTGTTTACATTCTCCTCCCTTAAAAGATTTTCACCCTGAAATTCTTCAAGGACCGAATCACGCAACATACATGCAACCAATCTAAACTATCCAACCAATTAGTATGCAATCAATTTTGTAGCCAATCGTGTATATAACATCCCCCAACTTCGAGGCCCAAAACTAACGTCTACGGATGTGGCAGTCATTCATAGTTATTAATCTTCGGCGACCAAATACGACAATGTTAAATTTATTGATACACATATCGCAAGAATATGGAAAAAATTTAACAAATTCAAAACACATTCCCACATTCCATTCAAAACATTTCATGTTCGTTACATAATCCCACAAACGTTAACCACGTTTAGAAAAATATAATTAGTACACATACACCAAGAGCGACATATGAAGATGCCCCCTTGGTTGATCAGAGTATATAATAAGGCTAATAAGTCTTCCATTACATCCAAAATACATAGTGGAAAAAGATAACTCTAAATAACTAACTGCCTCCCGCATGCCTCCGGAAGCTTTACTCGTCTTAGAAGAGAACCTAGAAACCCTAAACCTCAAACTACTCAGAATCAATTGAGTACCCGAGAGTTTAAGGGGAAAGAAAAAACTTCGAGTCAGACATAAAGCCTGGTGTGAATAATAGTCTAACATCTCAATCCATTAATATATCTAGTGAGACCATGTCGCTTAGCAGAATGGGTTTTCCCCTCACTAGTGTCCTAAAACCTTTTCAAAACCATATACTATGCTCCTGCATCCACAATGGTTAAAACATAGCATTTAAAACATTTATTAGGATATATATATATATATATATATATATATATATATAAACGCCTTGGATTTCCTATCCCCGGTTTAATTGACTCCCAGTCATGATTATAGTTTCTAGGGTCACCATTAATTTATTAGTTTCCATCGGTTTACTAATAACCTTTTTATAATTTATGGAAACCCTGTCCTATTTCATAGTTTCCATGGGATCACTAAGAACCTATAGGCCCCTACCAATTAACTTACTCAATTCATGGGTTCCCCTGAACCTATTGGTCATTCCTATAACTAATTTTTATCCTGGTTTTCATTGGTTGACTAGGAACCAATGGATTCCTCCAATAACTTCCTTCTTAACCTAGTTTTCATGGGTTGACTAGGAACCTACTAACTGATGTCAATATTTAATCCGGATATAGTTTTCATGGGTTCACTACAAACCAATTGGCCCTTGCCAACCATCCTTAATACATAGTTTTCATAGGTTTACTATGAACCTGTTAGTTACCCCCAATAACTTCCTAATCATAGTTTTCATGGGTTTACTATGAACCTATCTCCTGGATAACTTCAAGGTTTAAGCATCCTATATTTTGGTCTCCCTGACTCCCTAGTTGCAATTCTACTTATTCAAGAGTTTAATCAATTTATATTCATTACTGGGTTAACCTATTGGTTCTTCTACCCCTTTCTATCCACAAAATGCAGTTATGGGTCTTTTATCATGTGAACACATTCATATTTGAAGAAGCAAACATTTCAACTTATAATACCACTCCTGTGGGTTTAAAGTCCTTGAAATACTTTTCATATAAAACATAGTTAATCCCTTTAACCTATATTTTCATCAAGTCAATACTTCTTCAAATTTACATGCTTATAAAAGTGAACATAAGCGAAAGCATCTCTTTCGAAACCATTTTTCATTTTATAAAAGTATTGGGGAAATTTGATGGTGTCGTACCATCCTTTCGAAAGCATTAAAACATCTGGGTAAAAACATTGAAGGTTGGCTTCGTAACCCCTTCCGAAACCATTTCCTTCGAAATCCCTAACCCATTTCGAAAGCAGTAGGAAGTGACTATCATTTTATAAAGCAAACGGTACCTTTCAACAGTATTGATGTCTTCCATACCATCGAAAGGCATCAAATCACAGAAGGGTTTCGACTTGGTCGAAACTACCCCTTCCGACAGCTTCAATTAAGACTAAGTAACTCCCTCGGAAGCTACTATTTTAAACAAAGGCGGCGGCTCTCTTTCAAAAGCTTCTTTTGAAATACCCTTTTGCAATCATTGGTTTTGACTACTTCGAAACCTTTTTATGAACATGCAAGTGCTTTTCTTTTAAAACAAAACAATACAAAGGAACCAACCCCTTCGGAAGCTACGTTTCGGCACCCTACCTTCCGCCTTTCTCCAATCCACTACGTATCATCTAAATGGTACCATGTGTATTGGTTTACTAGTTTCGAACTAGAAGGTTTTGACTAGGTTGGAGGTAGAAGCCCTGGGTCGAAAGGTCCTTCTAAAGAAGGCGGAACCCACTTTTCTAAGCTAAAGGATGATTTTACTAAATAAAGTAAACTTTCTGTAACGAACTTGCCCACTTGTAAACGCATGATTGGTTACATTAAACTTTCAAATTATTTTACTAAAGCATGCCGCATTTTCTTAGATCTAAAATTAAACAACATTTAACAAATAAGCTCTTCCCATTAACAAAACAATTAAATCATTTAGGTCCGCCTTTTAAAATAATTTAATTTCCATACTAAATCACATAGTAAAAATCCTCAAAAATTTTAGAAATTCACTTTAATCATGTTATCTAACATATAAAAATTCCAGTCCCAAAATCTTAATATATTTCCCAAATTAAATTTATAAACCCAAATAACCATATATTCCTTTGAAAATTCATAAAAAATTCTCCACGGCTTGGAAAATTATAAAACTTGAAACCTAACTCCAAAATCATGTTTTCCACAACATATAATTTTTCCATGGCTTTTAAAAATCGTTTAACCTCGGTTTTACCCTAAAACCATGCATATCTCCTTTAAAACAATATTGTTTAATCTAAACAAATGATAAATAAGCATATCATCATCCAATATATCATAAAAACAAATTTACCCTTAAATCCGAAACCTTATGATTATTAAACCAAAAATAGAGATGTTGTGATTATTATTCACCTTAGTTTGGATAAGGAAATTAGAGATTGATTGAGATTGATTTCTTCTAGCTTGAATCCTAAGCTTTACTTGATTTTCTCTTCTTCCTTCTCCTTAATGGCCGACCCCTATTAGCTTTCTTACGTTTTTAATTTTGCTTATGATGAAAATAAACGTGTATGGCTGAGGAATAGTAGTATAAGGGTGGGAAATATGGGCGGCTATTTTCCCTAATGCCCATATGTTTAATTCGTTAGCACTTTACCATTTATAAGTTCATTCAATTTAATTAAGCACGGCCACCTATATTCAATTACCAGTCTCAATCTCTTTATCATTCTACATTATTCTATTTAATTTATTGTAATTAATCCAAAGTAATGTTATTAAAAATTAGGAGTGGTACAGGCTCTCCTCCTTAAAGAATTTCGTCCACGAAATTCAGTAAGGACTAACTAGCAAACATAGCAATCATCTGTAACGATTCCTAACATCCATACTAGCCTACCTGACTAGCAGTCAATTTATATAAATCTAATATAGATATACCATCAAAGCAGATCAGGATAAGTATCTCGAATCCTATCCACTGTCTCCCAAGTACAGTCCTTCTCGTTGTCACTCCATTGAACTTTAACCAACTTGATTGTCTTGTTCCTCAATCTTTTCTCATCTCTCGCAACAACCCGAACTGGTTTTCTTACAAAAGTCAAATCAAGTTCTATTACTAAGTCGTACATCTCCGTCTAAGGAATTATAGCCTCTGGATCATGTACATATTTGCAAAGATGAGACACATGGAATACATTATGGACACCTGACAAACTGCTCAGCAACTCTACTCTATACGCGAGCTTTCCAATTCTTTCTATAATTTGGAATGGACCAACATATCTTGGTGCCAACTTTCTCGATTTTCCAAACCGTTCCACACCCTTCATCGGTGATACCTTAATGAAAACCCTGTCTCCCACTGAGATTTCTAGGTCTTTACGCCTCTTATCTGCGTAACTCTTCTGTCTGGATTGAGCTTCCTACATCCGTTCTCGGATTAACTCAATCTTTTTTGATTCCTCCCTAACCAAATCTGGACCTAAGACCAATCTGTCTTCAGTCTCTAACCAACATGCGGGTGACTTGCATGGCCTTCCATACATAGCTTCAAAAGGTGTCATTCCTATGCTAGTCTGGTAACTATTATTATAGGAAAACTCAACCAAATGCAGGTGATCCTCCCAAGGTCCACCAAAATCCAACACACAAGCCCTCAACAAATCCTCAAGTACCTTATTGACTCACTCTGTCTGCCCATCTGTCTAAGGGTGATATGCGGTACTCATCTTGAGCTTAGTGCCAAACACATCCTATAGACTCTTCCAGAATTCACTAGTGAATAAAGCATCTCTGTTGCTCACTATGCTGCTAGGAACTCCATGAAGTCTAACTATGTTCTTCATGAACAATTCCGCCAAAACAGGTGTCGTTCTGGTCTACTTTATAGGAACGAAATGGGCACTCTTGGTCAATCTGTCCACAATAATCCATATACTCTCGTTTCCTCTTTTTGACCTTAGCAACCCATCTATAAAATCCATTGATATCGAATCCCATTTCCATACTGGAATCCCTAAAGGCTGAAGTAACCCACTAGGTTTCTGATGTTTGGCTTTCACTTGTTGACAGTTTACACACTACCTAACCCACAAGCCAACATCCTTCTTCATGCCTTCTCAATAGAAGCTCCTCTTAATATCTTGATACATCTTGGTACCTCGAGGATGAATCATAAACATGGATCGATGACATTCTTCCATAACTTTTCTCCTTAAGTTCTCTACATTTAGAACACACAATCGTCCCTTCTTTCTCAACCATCCCCTTTGGTCAAGACTATATTCCTTTAGATCATCGATCTCAGTTCCAACATCAAGCCTTTTGATCCTCTCGACTAACAATGGATCCTCCTTCTATTTAGAAGAAATTTTCTCAATCAATACTGGTCAAACTTCTAAATAGGACAACATGGCGGTACTATGACTAGAACTAGTAGTCGATCTTAACTGCACACCACAACTGGCTAAAGCTTCTTGATCCTTCCATTCAGCCAACATTGCTAACACCACATTCTGATGTTTTCTACTAAGAGCATCTGCTACCTTGTTCCTTTTCCCAGGAGTATACTCTATACCGAAATCATAAGCAGCCAAAAACTCCAGCCACCTTTGTTGCCTCATTTTTGAGAGAATAAATATCTTAAAGACTTATGATCGGTATATAACTCAAATCTCTCCCCCAAGAGATAATGCCTCCAAGTCTTCAAGGCAAAATCACTGCAGCCAACTCCAAGTCATGAGTAGGATATTGTACTTCGTGCGATCTAAGCTGCCTTGATGCGTAAGCATGACTTTGCCCTTCTGCATCAACACTGCTCCCAATCCAGTGCCACACACATCTGCGTTTGCTACCAACCCTTGGTTTCCATCTGAAAAACTAGAGCATTGGTCAACAAATGCTTTAACATAAGGAACCCTTCCTCACATTGGTCAGACCAAACAAACTTCGCATCTTTCCAAGTCAACTTAGTCAGAGGTGCTGCTATCCATGAGAAATCCTTAATGAATCTCCGGTAATAGCAAGCAAGCCTAAGAAAACTTCTGATCTCGCTCACCGTCTCTGGTCTCTTCCAATTGTTCACAGCATCGATCTTATCTGGATCGACTGACAACCATTTCTCTAAAACCACATGACCAAGAAACTTAACCTCTCTCCTCCAAAAATGACACTTAGAAAACTTTGCTTTTAGCTGATTCAGCCTTAGCGTCTCTAGCATGACTGTAAGGCGAAATTCATGCTCTCTCTCATCCCTAGAGTATACTAAAATGTTATCTATAAACACTAACATGAATCTATCCAAAAACTCTCGAAAGACTCGACTCATCAAGTCCACAAAGAAAGCACGTGCATTCTTCAACTCGAATGGCATTACTAACCACTCATATGAACCATATCTAGTTCGAAATGTTGTCAAAGGAATACTGTCCTTCGCCACTATCAACTGATTGAACCTGTCACCAAATCCAATTTGGAAAACACCTTGGCTCCACTCAACTGATCAAACAGATCGTCTATTCTTGGAAAAGAATACTTATTCTTTATTGTCATTTCGTTTAGCTTACGATAGTCGATGTACATCCTTAATGACCCATCGGGTTTCTTCACGAATACCGTTGCCGCGCCCCAAGGAGAACTACTTGGTCCAATAAAATTCCTTCAATCAAGATATACTAACTGCACCTTTAATTCCTTCATCTCTGCCGGGGTCATCTTGCTAGATGGTCTACTCACAGGTTCAGCTCCTGGTACAAGATCTATCTGAAACTCAACAGCTCATTTCGGAGGTAATCCCGTAATTGGCTCAAAAACATCTGCAAATTCTCTTGCCATCCGAACCTAACTTAGCTCTTCTCCAACCTCCTTGACACTTAACAAAGCCCAAACGCTCTTACTAGAATTTTCCATTGAGAAGATAATTCGGTTATGACTATCTAGGTGTCTCAATTATATCTCCCTATCCTGGCAAAATATCCTAGCCTCATACTTACCCAACCAATCCATACCCAAAATGATCCAGAATTCTACGAAATCAAAAACATACAGACAGCACGCAAACTTATGACCTAATCAATCAAGTTCTAACTGGTCACATCTCTTCCCTAGAGTTGTATACGTTCCTATTGGATTCGCTACTTTTAAGGAAGTAACAAGGTATGTGGGTTCTATGCATAACCTATCAACCAAATACTGTGATATAAATGAATGTGATGCACTGGTATCAAATAGTACCCTAACTAGTATACTCTGAATAAAAAGCGTACCTTCCATCACAGTCTATTGAACCTTTCGACCTTGTCGAAAGGTTATAGGCATGACCTTCCCAACCTTCCATTTAAGTTGAGGCAAAAGGGATCAGTCCAACCTTTCTAACTTGTCGAAAGGTTGTTAATAGGATCACCCAACCTTTCGACTTTGTCGAAAGGTTGTTAATAGGATTACCCAACCTTTCGACTAGGTTGAAGTGATTCTTAGTCATTTAGCTTTCAGAAATAGGAAATTTGATGAATTCCATCTCCTTTTGGAATCAAAAGTAGTTGTGGTTGATGTCTACCACTTCCTTCTCAACCATGTCGAAAGGTAATGCATGTAACCTCTTGACATTGTTATAAGGAGAAGCATAACTAATCATCAACCTTAACTACTTTCGACCCCATTGATGTCCATTTTGTTCCTATGGAATCAATTCGAAGGGTTTACAAATACTCAGAGAGGTAGACCCCTTTAAATTAAATCCATTGAGCGGTTATTAGATATATATGGCCTAGAATTTCGTTAGAAAGTAAATATTTCGACTAAGTCGAAAGGTTTTCCTCCTTTTCAAAGTAGTCCCAGTTTATATCTTTAACCATTTTACTTTTCCCATATAAGACCAATCTAGTTATTCCCATGATCATACGCTTAGCATAAGTAACACGTTATCATCACTTTATATTAAATATGAATATTAATGATGACGTGTTTCAATGGAGAATATCTAAGTTGATCTTATGTATACATAGAGCATAGATCAAAAGAGATTATGAGAAGAAGGTTGAAATTATGTGCAATTGATCATTAGTCTAGCTAATGATCGTAATGATTCTTCTTATTTCCAATATCCACTATGAACGAGCCATCTCCATTTATTCCATATCCAAAATGAATTACAAGAAATTGTTGTCTTTCCCCAATTCAATTTAGGGTTTTTCTGAGTAAAATTATCACTATGAAAGTAGAGAAAAGAAGATGAATTCAGTTTCCAGAATTCCGGTCCCCCAAAAGTGGACCCCTTGGGTCTTATTTATAGATGCAGGTAGCCAACCTTCCGACTTCTTTCGACTAAGTCGAAAGGCCCCCTTTATATGCTGCCTTTAACCTTTCGACTTCATTGAAAGGTTAAGAACCTTTCGACTGTGTCGAAAGATTAGGAGTCTCCTGTGCTTCATGGTCTATTTTTTTGCTTCCTTGTTTTCCACCTTGATGAAAGGTCTCTTCTATAGGAAATGCGGATTACGGATCTTAAGGCTAGATTAACACTATAGGGGAGGTGAATAGTATTTAATGGATTGTATGGAATTTTGAAATCTTTTCAAAATTAAACACATACAGATGCAATTTCACAAACACAGGGACAATCACAAAATCAGACATAGATGCAAATAGTAAATAAAAAGCAATAAAAGGAAAGAACATACCAGAATTTTATACTGGTTTGGAGTTCCTACATCCAGTCCCATACAATTTCTTGTGCAGATTTCTTTTCAAATATAATATCGATATTACAACCTCAATTTTAAAGCTACGAGATACACCCTTCTATCTCTGAGTCCAGGGCAAACTCTATTTATTTAACCAGGCTACAAAATCACCTAATTGATTTACGGGCACATCTTTTCACATAGTCTATAGCTTGGCTTACCATGTGTGGCCAATAAAATCCTTGCCTCATTACTTTCTTTGCAAGCTTTATTCCATTTGAATGATCGCCGCACAACCCTTCGTGTGCTTCAGCCAATAATCTTATCCCATCATTCACGCTCACACATCAAAGATAAGGTAGAGCATATCCCTTCTTATAAAGAATTTCTTCTATCATAACAAAGGTCGGAGCATGTCTTTGGATTTTTCTTGCTTCTCCTTTATCAGATGGTAATGTTCCCTTAGTTAAATACTCAATAATGGGCGCCATCCATGTTCCATCATATGTACTCTTTGGGCTGGGTTGATTCATTCTTTCCTTGGTTAGTTCTTGACCAATTTCTACTTCATCTCCCCTTTGAGATTTAGCCTGAGCTCTAGTCATCACTAGCAACTCTTTTCCTTGTTCTGATGTTTCTTTTTTAATGCTCGGCTTTTCTTGATATCCAATGGGAACAATTCGTGTTTCTGGGGCTCCCCTTGAGCTGGCCAATTTTGCTAAAGAGTCCGCCTGTGCATTTTCTGCCCTTGGAACTTGATTTACTGAAAAATCCTCAAACAAGGCAAGCATTTGCAATATTATCTTCACATATAAAGATAGCTTAGGGTCCTTTGTTTGGTATATCTATTTCACTTGATTGACCATCATCTGTGAGTCACTGAAAATCTATATTCGGGGAATTTTAAATTTTATGCCAAAGTTAGTCCTGCTATCATTAACTCATATTCTGCCACATTATTGGTTGCAGGAAATCCAAACTTCATGGCATAGTGCAATCGGTGTCCGTCTAGGGTTATAATTACATATCCTGCTCCTGAACCTTCCTCATTTGATGCCCCGTCCATAAATAGTTGACAGATGGGCTTCTGGTTTTTCTCTTTTTCCGATTGTTCCTTTATAAAGCTGGTGCATTCATTTACAAAATCTGCTAGTGCTTGACCCTTGATTACAGCCCTTGATTGAAACTCTATTTCATATTGGCTGAGGTCAATCCTCCATTTTACCAATCTTCCTAAAGTCTCAGGCTTACTGAAAATTTTCTTAAGAGGAAAATTTGTCAATGCTCTAATCGAATGTGCTTGGAAATATGCTCTGAGCTTTCGAGTAGTAAGAATCAAACAATATGCCAACTTCTCAATAACTGGGTATCGAATTTCTGCCTCTTTTAACCGTCTGCTTAGATAGTATACCGGGAGTTGTGCTCCTTTATCTTCCCGAATAAGCATTGAACTAACCGCGTGTTCCGATACTGCCATATATAGATATAAAGTTTCTCCACTCTCGGGTCTTAAGAGTATCGACGGTTTCTCCAAATGGCTTTTTAGTTCCAAGAAAGCTTTTCTGCAATCTTCCCCCGAATTCAAAGTTATTCCTTTTCTTAATTACATTGAAGAAAGGTATGCACTTATCGGTAGCTTTGGAGATAAACCTGCTTAGGGCGGCTACTTTCCCGTTTAAGCTCATCACTTCCTTACTAGTTTTTGGTTCAGCCATAACCCTTATAGCTTGAATCTGATCGGGACTTGCCACTATTCCTTAAGCACTTACCAAGTTTCCTAAGAATTTTCCAAAATAGACTCCAAAAGAACACTTTTGCGAATTTAACTTCATTTGATACTTTCGCAATGTCTCAAACATTTCCTCTAGATTTTTGAGATGGTTTGCAGGTTCACTTGATTTTACCAACATGTCATCAACATAAACCTCCATATTTCTGCCTATCTATTCCTTGAACATTCGATTAACCATTCTCTAATAAGCGGCCCTTACATTCTTCAGACCAAATGGCACGGCTCTGTAATAATAAATTCCCCACTATGTTATGAAACTAGTGTGGACTTCATCTGGTTTGAACGTCGGTATTTGATTGTACCTTGAATAAGCATCCATAAGAGATTATAACTTGTGTCCACTCGTTGCATCTACCAAATGATCTATTCGTGGCAACGGAAAACAATCTTTCGGACATGCTTTGTTCAAATATGTGTAATCGATACATGTTCTCCAATTTCCATTTGACTTTTTCACCAGAACTAGGTTGGCTAGCCATTCGAGGTAATATACTTCCCAGATTAATCCATTTTCAAGGAGTCTATCAACTTCCTCTTTAAAAGCATCTGTTCAAACTTTATCCAATTGCCTCTTTCTTTGTCTTACAGGGGTTGCTCCAGGGTTGATGTTAAGGGTGTGACACATAACGGTCGGGTCAATTCCCACTATAAGGGAATGTGACCAAGCAAACACATCCTTGTTGTTTTTGAGGAACTGAATCAGATCCTTCTTTAACTCGGCTTCAAGATCTTTTCCCTCTTTGACCACTTTAGAAACATCCTTAGAATCTATATGGGTTTCCTCAAGGTCCTCTATAGGTCTTATTCTTTCTGTCTCGCCCTGACAATCAAAATCTGTTACTATTGCTCCTTCTTCTGCCGAATTAGTATCGACCCTCTTTCTCTTGTTTCCTGTAGGAATATACTTTTGCATACGCTTATTAGATTTCTTATCATTAATCCTTGCTTCGAATGTTGGGTGTAAAGATCCATCATCTGAAGGCTGTAAAGTAATAGAAGAATCAAAATAAGCAGAATACTCCCTTTTATATTAATCGAGGGTGGCAAAGTACATTTCACAGGAGCTGAATTGTTCTCCCCGCACAGTCCTCCAACCTCGCCTTGTTAAGAACTTCACCATGAGGTATTTGGCGAGACGAAAGAATTAATTTCATCCAGGGTTGGCCTGCCAAAGAAAGCATTATAGTAGGAAGGTTGATCAATTATCACAAAGATGGTTTCAAATGTTCGGCATGTAGGAGGCACTCCCATTTGTACTAGAAGCTTTATTTGCCCCACTGAAGTTGATCCCTTATTGTTGAACCCAAATATCGGTTCGGAGCTTGGCTCTAGCTTATGCTTTGGGATATTCATTTGATCAAAAGCATGCTTGAAGATAACATTGACTACACTCCCTGTATCGACCAGAATTTTGAAAACAACTAAATGTCTGATTTGTGCAGTGATCATAAGGGGGTCATTATATGGATGATGGCCTCCCTTACGCATCTCCTGTAGATTGACCACCAATTTTGGCATCTGAATATTGAGCCAAGGGTTCTTTATTGGAGGCTCTTCTTGAACATAATAAATTTCTTCCTTAGCTTCCTTGATATATCTATTTCGAGCTCCTTTAGTATTTCTTGCCGGATGTGGCCCGCCGTGGATCACATCAATTCTGTTAACTGGTGGGCTTAAGCTGAGGGGATCTTCTTCTTCCAAAACATTTACAGGTTGCCTGGATGCTTCTGGGGGGGAACTCTCGGCTCTTTGGGCTTTGTGCTGATCTTGGATAAATTCCTTGAGATAGCTTCTCGGATCAGCTTCTGAATTATGCCGGCCAGCACTCGGCACTCATCTATTTTATGGCCATTTGCTTTATGATAAAAAAAATAATCTCCCCCCTTCTTCTGCTCTGGATTATTCTTAGCTTTGTAGGAGGTCGAAAAAATGACTCTTTCCTTTGCTGTGGCGTATATGTAAGACATTGGCCAGTTCAAAGCGACTGCATTAGCGATTGGTTCCTCCCACCTAACTCTTTTGTGGGTACGATCAAAGCCAAATTTTCTTCCTTCCTTTCTGGGAAGAGTATTTCTCTTTGAATAATAAAGCTCATCCATCCGGATGAACTTATCTGCTTGAAAGTGAAAGTCTTGGAGATCCTTGCAGCCACTGATGAATAGTTGTTTCCAAAAAGGTGTGTTCTCGATCAAGCCAAAATGGACAGCTATGAATTTGTCTCTGTCATTCATGTCCTTGGCCTTCAGAGCCTCTACGTTGAATCTCTTCAAACAATCTCCTAAAGATTTACCCTATTTTGTTTTATGTTGGCCAAGACAGTGTAATCAATGGTTGGATCTTTGCAGATACAGAATTGTGCCGAGAATATATAAGAAAATTGTTTCCAAGAGTAGATATTTTCTCTCTATACTGTCTGTACCACTTGGCTGCCGCCCCTTAGAGAGTAACAGGGAACAGACGACACCTGACTGCCCCAGAAGCATTGTACAGATCATTCGGGCTATCAAAAGCCATAAGGTGGTCATCAAGATCCGTATTCCCATGGTATTTCATAGATGGGATCTTGACATAAGAAGGAATTGTTGTTGCCATGATCTCGTCAATAAATGGCGGCATCCTTTCATTGTCATTTACATTTGCATCCATGGTTCTTTTCCCTGAATTCATGGCGTCCTTGATTGCCTTCTCGGTAGAATCTTTAAGGAAAGCTTCGACGTTACCATAATTTTTCTGATTCGGCTGATATTCATTAGAAGTTGAGCTGCCTGATTGCTCTAATGACTTGTCCAAAATTCTTCCTTGATGATTAGCTTTTGCTGGTGGAAGTTCCTTTTTCTTTGAGGAGTTCAAATCTATTTTATCCTTGCACTCTTTGGAACTGGTTTTCAATTTCTTCTAGGAGAAACTACTTCCTCTCCCTGAGTTTGACATGGAGTTTTTGATGATCTTTGAGATAAAGCCATCTTTAACAGATCTTGCATTTCTTGTAATTGCTGTTCCAAGCGCTTGGTTTTTTTTGTATTTTCCTCCAGCTGCATAGGTGACGAAGTTTGACCTGGAATGACCCTTTTCGGGTTAAAAGTTGGAGCAACATTCTCCTCTAGGTTATAAGTGTGCACTAATCCCTCTGCAAGTCCACTCAAGTGTTTTGATCTCATTTTCCTAGGCAAGAGGAACAAACCATAATTAGTCTATATATAGTAATATGGTCGGAGGTTCGAGCCCTCCTTCTAGCGCCAAAAATGTTAACAAGAAAACTTGTCAACATTCCCAATGCTTCGATAAGATAATCTTTCTTGGACGTAACTATGTAGATGAGATAATTTCACTTCTGAAAGTGTATCTTTAAACAAATTGCATTAATCAGATTAATCTAGGAGAAAAGAATGATGGGATGTCATACCTTTTGACCTTTTCGAAAGGTTAATAAAGCTACAATAACCCTTCGACTAAGTTGAAAATATATTAGTTTATTGAACCTTTCGACCATGCTGAAAGGGTATAGGCATGACCTTCCCAACCTTCCATTTAAGTTGAGGCAGAAGGGATCATTCCAACCTTTCGATCTTGTCGAAAGGTTGTTAATAGGATCACCCAACCTTTCGACTTTGTCGAAAGGTTGTTAATAGGATTACCCAACCTATCGATTAGGTTGAAGTGATTCTTAGTCATTTAGCTTTTAGAAATAGGAAATTTGATGAATTCCATCTCCTCTTGGAATCAAAAGTAGTTGTGGTTGATGTCTACCACTTCCTTCTCAACCATGTCGAAAGGTAATGTATGTAACCTCTCGACATTGTTATAAGGAGAAGCATAACTAATAGCCAACCTTAACTGCTTCCGACCCCATTGATGTCCATTTTGTTCATATGGAATCAATTCGAAGGGTTTAATAAATACTCAGAGAGGTAGACCCTTTTAAATTAATTCCATCGTGATCAGTTATTAGATATATATGATCTAGGATTTCGTTAGAAAGTAAATCTTTCGACTAAGTCGAAAGGTTTTCCTCCTTTCAAAGCAATCCCAGTTTATATCTTTAACCCTTTTACTTTTCCCATATATGACCAATCTAGTTATTCCCATGATCATGCGCTTAGCATATGTAACATGTCATCATCACTTTATATTAAATATGAATATTAATGATGGTGTGTTTCAATGGGGAATATCTAAGTTGATCTATGTATACATAGAGCATAGTTCAAAAGAGATTATGAGAAGAAGGTTGAAATCATGTACAATTGATCATTAGTCTAGCTAATGATCATAATGATTCTCCTAATTGCCAATATCCATTATGAACGACGATCTCCATTTATTCCATATCCAAAATGAATTACAAGAAATTGAGCACTTTCCCCAATTCAATTTAGGGTTTTTCTAAGTACAATTATCACTATGAAAGTAAAGAAAAGAAGATGAATTCAGTTTCTAGAATTCGGTCCCCAAAAGTGGACACCTTGGGTCTTATTTATAGATGTAGGCAGCCAACCTTCCGACTTCATACTTTCGACTAAGTTGAAAGGCCCCCTTTTATATGTTGCCTTTAACATTTCAACTTCATCGAAAGGTTAAGAACCTTTCGAGCGTGTCAAAAGATTAGGAGTCTCTTGTGCTTCTTGGTCTATTTCTTTTATTTCCTTGTTTTCCACCTTGACGAAAGGTCTCTTCCTTGCATACTGTGTGAACCTTTCGAATTTGTCGAAAGGTTTGCCTCTCTCATACTGTTACGTACCCTCCGACCTCATCATATGGTTTGCCTTGTTATGAACCTTCCGTCTTGGTCGAAAGCTTTGTCCTTCATGTGTCATTATGAACCGTTCGCCTTTGTCGGGAGGTTTGTTACTCTTTTGCCTTCACGAACCTTCCACCTTTGTCGAAGGGTTTGTCTTCTTTATACTATTGTGAACCCTTCGACATTGTCGGAAGGTTGCACTTCATTTGATTGTTATCATGAACTATGCTTCCGTTTAATGTTGTCGAAGGGTTGTCTTTCATTTCTTATTGGCTTGTGAGTGCTTGCTTTCTTCATAAACCTTCCGACGCTGTTGAAAGGTGTCCTGGAAGTGCCTTAACCATTTCGAAAGGCTTACTAAGCTTTTGAAAAGGTTACTTTGGAGCGAAACCTTTGACTTCGAATGGTTTGGAGTGTAGTTGGAAGGAACTCTATTGATTGCTTTGAAAAGGGGTTTCTCAACTATGTCGAAAGGTTGACTGTGGCGAAAGGCTCTGTTTGTTTTCATCTAAGTCGAAAGCTTTACATTGTATGAGTAACTGGACTTTTGAACATCTTTTTTAAGTCTTTCATAATGACTTGGGTTATCTCTTCATCAACACTCCAATTTTATTATGCTTCTTTCATACTTTTGCCTTCGAGGAGATTTTATGGCTAACAACTACAAACCAATTGGCCCCTGCCAACCATCCTTAATATGTAGTTTTCATGGGTTTACTATGAACCTATTGGTTACCCCCAATAACTTCCTAATCATAGTTTTCATGGGTTTACTATGAACCTATCTCCCGGACAACTTCAAGGTTTAGGCATCCTATATTTTGGTCTCCCGGACTCCCTGGATGCAATTCTTCACATTCAAAAGATTAATCGATTTATATTCACTACAGGGTTAACTCACTGGTACTTCTACCCCTTTCTGTTTCTAAAATGCAGTTATGGGTATTTTATCATGTGAATATATTCATATTTGAAGAAGCAAACATTACAGCTTACAATACCATTCTACGGGTTTAAAGTCCTTGAAATACTTATCATATAAAACATAGTTAATCCCTTTAACCTATATTTTCATCAACGCGATATTTCTTCAAATTTACATACTTGAAGTTATTTCAAAACTCCTTTATTTAGCCATAGGTTTTTCCTTTAAAAATGAGTTTGGGTTTAAAAAGCCTTTCGACACCTTCGAAACCATGCTTTCGATTTCATTAGACAACCTCCTTCGAAAGAATTAAATTCTATCTTTAAAAAATTAAGCTCCTGCCTTTCGAATACATTAAAATATCTCTAACGAAACCTTTCGACCTTGTTAAAGTATTATCATACAAGTATAGAAGCATAGCTTCGAAACCATTCAAAAATACCCCTTTCAAAACCATTGAAGGTTATCCTTCGAAACCAATACCTTTCAAAGCCATTGGGTTTATAATTAAAATAACATTTTTGGGTCAAAGTGAACATAAGCAAAAGAATCTCTTTCGAAACCATTCTTCATTTTATAAAAGTATTGGGGAAACTTTATGGTGTCGTACCATCCTTTCGAAAGAATTAAAACATCTGGGTAAAAACATTGAAGATTGGCTTCGAACCCCCTTCTGAAACCATTTCCTTCAAAACCTCTAACCCTTTCAAAAGCAGTAGGATGTGGCTATCATTTTATAAAGCAAACGGTACCTTTCAACAGTATTGATGTCTTCCATACCATCGAAAGGCATCAAATCACAAAAGGGTTTCGACTTGGTCGAAACTACCCCTTCCGACAACTTCAATTAAAGACAAAGTAACTCCCTCGGAGGCTACTATTTTAAACAAAGGCGGCAACTCTCCTTCGAAAACTTCTTTTGAAATACCCTTTCACAATCATTGGTTTCGACTACTTCAAAACCTTTTTATAAACAGGCAAGCACTTTTCTTTTAAAACAAAACAAAACAAAGGAACCAACCCCTTCGGAAGCTACGTTTTGACACCCTACCTTCCGCCTTTCTCCAATCCACTACGTACCATCTAAATGATACCATGTGTATTGGTTTACTGTTTTCGACCTAGGAGGTTTCGACTAGGTTAGAGGCGGAAGCCCTGGGTCGAAAGGTCCTTCTAAAGAAGGCGGAACCCACTTTTCTAAGCTAAAGGCTGATTTTATTAAATAAAGTAAACTTTTTGTAACTAACTTGCCTACTTGTAAACACATGATTGGTTACATTTAACTTTCAAATTATTTTACTAAAGTATGCCGCATTTTCTTAGATCTAAAATTAAACAACATTTAACAAATAAGCCTTTCCCATTAACAAAACAATTAAATCATTTAGGTCCTCCTTTTAAAATAATTTAATTTCCATACTAAATCACTTAGTAAAAATCCTAAAAAATTCCAGAAATTCACCTTAATCATGTTATCGAACATATCAAAATTCCAGATCTAAAATCTTAATATATTTCCCAAATTAAATTTATAAACCCAAATAACCATATTTTCCTTTGAAAATTCATAACTAATTCTCCATGGCTTGGAAAATTATAAAAATTGAGATCCAACTCCAAAATCATGTATTCCACAACATATAATTTTTCCATGTCTTTTAAAAATCGTTTAACCTCAATTTTAACCTAAAACTGTGCATATCTCCTTTAAAACAATATTGTTTAATCTAGACAAATTATAAATCAAGCATATCAGCATCCAATATATCATAAAAATAAATTTACCCCTAAATCAAAAATCATACGATTATAAAACCAAAAATAGAGATGTAGTCGTTATTATTCACCTTAGTTTGGATAAGGAAATTGGAGATTGATTGAGATTGATTTCTTCCAGCTTGAATCCTAAGCTTTACTTGATTTTCTCTTCTTCCTTCTCCTTAATGGCCGGCTCCTATTAGCTTTCTTACATTTTTTATTTTTTCTTATAATGAAAATGAACGTGTATGGCTGAGGAATTGTGGTATAAGGGTGGGAAATATGGATGCCAATTTGCCCTAATGCCTTTATGTTTAATTCGTTAGCACTTAACCATTTATAAGTTCATTCAATTTAATTAAGCACGACCACCTATATCCATTTACCAATCTCAATCTCCTTATCACTCCACATTACTCTATTTAATTTATTCTAATTAAATCTCCTTAATAAGGTTATTAAAAATTAGGGGTGTTACAGTGTACAAGTGCATGATGTATCATAACACATATGATATGTATGTAGAATAATACTAAATGGTGCCTCATATGTGAATGCATTCTTT
Organism: Allium fistulosum; assembly: GCA_030737815.1. Lineage (NCBI taxonomy): Eukaryota > Viridiplantae > Streptophyta > Magnoliopsida > Asparagales > Amaryllidaceae > Allium > Allium fistulosum. Next base: position 555,908,693 of record CM060905.1, read on the forward strand.
AAAACAATTTTGAAAATATGGTGCAAACAACCTATATATACTCTCGGCCCTATATGTATGCAAGTTTTGAAAATCTAAATCTTTGTTTTTGCACACAAATTTTCTTAAACTTCTACGAATAGAATTATAGTTCTACCAATTTTGCATCCAATCCTCATCATCCAATACCTAACACATATTTTCTAACATCCAAAATTTTGAAAACCCAGTTTTCTAAACCTATATTCTTATGTCGGAGAAGGGTTTAGATGGTGAATTCCATATTTCCATCCTTCTCCCGTGTACTCGTTCCATTATACCTTGGAACCTTCTCTTTTGCCTCCACTTCTTTTCCAACTTTTCCAAGTCCAGTCCACATAAGGAAATTCGCCTTTAAATTTTTAACTCGGAATTATTTTAAAGACTAATTCTTGTTTACTCTCAACGAGATATGGAAACTTAAATTTCAAAGCTAAAACAACCTTTTCCCTTATCACTAACCATATTTTACATACTATCACTTCTGCTGCATAGTAAAATTCAAATTTGCTAACCCATCAACTTTCCCTATAAGCATGTGGCATTTCGAAAATCAAAAATTTTCCGTTTACATTCAAAATCATTTTCAATAAAATTTTAGAAGTAGTTGGAAAATTTTAAAGTAGAAACTCATTTTTATATAATGAATACTTTTTTAAACAAAAATTTCCAAAAGTGTTTAATTTTACTTTTCAAAACAAGTTTAGCCACATCCTACACAGTCGGGATTTAGTCAATGGGTTAACATCCATGATTGACTCTTTTCTACTACAAGGCAAATTTTCAAATTTGCAAAACTTTCTCTTTTATTTTAGAACAATAATCGGCAACAAGTTCATTTATAAATTTTAGGTTTTAAGGCATAGAGATAGTGATCCCTAGTTTTGCAACAATCTTTCCCTATCCTTCGCTTGCTTAAATTTATCTCCTAAAATTTTAAGGCTTTTGGGACTTAACATTATTTAATTTTAGTAATTTTCAACAAATTTCATGCTAGGCAAATAAGTTCGGGCTAGTAGAAGACTTGCGTAGCCTTATGCTAATCCACAAGAAGTATGCGAGTCCAAAGTGAAGTGTTCTTGTTTATGATTTTAGTTCATGAAAAGAGAACCATGTGCATGTCAAAAATACAAGTATACAAAAGTCATATGTAAGTCATGATTTCCACCATAGTCAAATATCTTCATTCACTTATAATATGTTATACAAAGTTTATTATTCAAGTCCTTATGTGCAAAGTCACCAATTCGATTTAGGGTTTACAATTTTGAAAATGTAAGAAATAAGATGAGAAAATTTTCCTCCTCCAAGTAGCAATGGGGTCCGTGTTTTTATAGTGGTCGGTATGGCTACCATGTATCCATTCGACATGTGGTATGTCTTCTTGCTTGAATCGTCAATATCTGATACCATCGTCATTCCTGCCACTCAGGGAGACTCAATATCTTTTAACTCCACTAGAATTTGCATCCCTATCAGGGAATCAGACATCTCTTCGGTATTATATTTTGATTCCATTTGCCTTTAGGATCGACTTTGGTAACATAACATTCTTTTGGTCGCTACTCGATTCCTTTAACTACGTTAAGGTTTTGGCAATAGGATTAAGGTATCGATTCAATAATAGCTGTATATTAATCATCTCTTAGAAGCTCGATATTCTTATTCTCTAGCTAGATACTACATTTTGCTACCTTGTAATATTTCAAGCTGTAGAGGTTTAGTAAATCACCATAATTGTCATCAACTTAGATATCTTTTGTATCATAGAAACTCGATATCTGTTGGTGTTTGATACTACTTCAGTTTGTGACATGCTTGATATCTTTAAAGGTTATTTAGGACACGATACCTTCTCTGCTTTATATGCTTGACAACCTTTATAGTTGTTGAGGCTCGACACCGCCTTCTTCCTACATTCAACTTCACAACTCTTATATTTGCTAATCGCTTGTAGTTTGATATCTTTTAGAGGTTCGTCATCTATTATATGCCTGATAACTACTTGAATATTCATCATCTTTTTATTGTAGAGGGCCGGCATTCCTTTTATTTCATTTAGGTTTGATAACCTCTGTGGTGTAGAAACTCGACATCCTAGGTTCCTCCAGGCTTGTCGTAGTTCGGTACCTTCAAATACTTGTTGATTCGACACCTTCTTCTGGGATATGTTTGACAATTCTTTTAGTTGTTGAGACTCTATACTTCCTCATGTATCCTCATTTGATGTTATTTGTGTTTGCTAATTGCTTAGAATTTGACACCTTTAGAGACTCATCATTCCTTCTCTAAGCACTCGACGCCTTGAACTATGTATGTTTGATACCTTCTCGAGGTTGTTTGAAGTTCACTGCCCTTTTATTGAATGCTCAATTGCTCTTCCTTCTTTACCTTCAGCATCTCCTGTTTTCTTGGGACTCGGCATGTCTCTCCAGCATTCGATAGCTTTATTTATGGTAACATTTACCACCCTTGTGTAGAAGAGTATTATACTTTAGTACAATTTTGACTTTTTAGGTTACTCCTTCGATATTGACGTTTGTCGTCTCGATATTCACATAGCCACCTACTGGCACTCTTTTTAATTTCTTCCATTCATTTAAACTGAAATCAATGATTTATATAGCTGCTTCTTTTGCCTATAAATACTTGTTTCCTTCTTCTTCTTCAACTTTCACATGTAGTTTAAACTCGGGAAAAGCAATTTTAATTTCCTTATTCAAATGACAAACATGTCCGATCTCTTTATCATTTGATCTTGATCTAAAGGTACAATCTCTACTTTACTTAGTTTAAAAGATAACAAAGGGAGTGTTCAATTTTAAAATTAGGGCTTTAATTGATTGAGTGTTTTCATATATTTTTTAGAATTGGATTGGAAATCAAACCATTATACTCATTATAATTCTATGAAGTTTTATGCTTGAACTCGAATGTAAATTATGTAATATTTGTTTGTTAATTGATTGAAGTTACTGTGAATTTAAAAGCTTTCCAAAAATTAGATAATTTCCCATAATTCTACTATCGATAGGATTGATACCCTTTTAAGATCTCGATGCTCAATTCGGAATTTGATTAATTGTTAAAAATTCAACATCCTCTTTGAAATTCGACAACTCATCATTAATTAGATCCCGGTTTTTGAATTTATTAGACTTTTGTAATTCGACTTCTCATTTGAAGTTTGATATCTATTTAGGAATTTCGATAACCGATTATGAGCTCGACGATTATTTGAAGGATTGTTGTTTTGGTTACTAACTCGGTAACTTCATAATGTACCGCTATCCTTATGTGAATTTGACAACTGGTTAAGGAGACGTTATATGGACTACAAACTCAACATCTAGTTTAAGTTCGATACCATACTATGGTTTCGGGAAGTAGTTATAGTTAGACTGAAAACTATTTATGCATTCGACACCTTATAAACTTGATAATTGACCGAAGCATTTCTAAATAATACTAAACTAACTTTATTATTTATGAATTCAACATCGGGTTATCGGTTTGACGTTCTAGCATAATCTTAGTAGGATGTTATATGCACGGTACCTTGATCGAACCCTAACGACTAGTTATGGATTCAACATCCGATCGTAAATTCAACAATTATTAATGGGTTTTTAATTTGTTATAAGTACCCTAAATATTTATAAAACCCAAGATCGTGTTATAGGTTCGATACCTATTAATGGACTTTTTAGAGAATTGTCAATTCGTTACAAGTTCTATAATTAGTCTTGGTTTTGACATGAACTAAATAGCTAGTTTTAGTTTTTTTTTGTTTTTTTTAAGTATTCACTAGCTACGTGTTTAATTACTCATCTTTGCATCTATATCTTAGGAATCCCGCTTTTTCTTAACATATTAAGCCCTATTATAAAATATGCAATACTATACTGATCTTGGGCAATATCATTTAACAGATAAATGCCTGAAAAAAAATCTGATAAAGGCCCCAAACCTTCTCCTTCTTTTGAGAAAGGAGAGTACAGACTCGTTCCATCTCTTATTACCTCTTAGGATGAACTCGACAACATCCTTGTATTACTGATGTTGAGAGAATAACGGACCCATCCAAAAGGATAAACAATCCTCAGGAAGGTTTCTTTTCCTTTACTCCAATTCACATTTGGCATTCTTGTTATCTCCCACTTTCCGACTTCTTCATTAGATACTTGGACCATCCAGGCATCGCTCTGACATAAGCTGCCTAATTCCTACAACTATTTAAGCTGCCTTGAAAATCTGACCAGGGAAGCTAACCTTTCGTCCCTTGATGTAGATACCCTTCGCTTATTAGTAACTCCCATCAAGGTGGAGAACTGGCCAAAGGGCACTATGTATCGCCCTCTACCTCATAAAAGTTAGCAATTTGATAAACAAATCTAGATATTAGGAAAATCGGTTCTTCTATGTTAAGAGCCAAACCCCTAAAATTGGAGGGTCTTTCTCTAATCCTACAAAGCTTTGTTGCTTTTCCTTTATCATTTATAATACCTTCTGTCGTCGTTGTATGATTGTTATTGTTTTTTAGAACTAGTCCCCAAGGGGACAGATTCTTCTAAAGCTAAAAATGGTTGGGGAATTGAAATCAGCATCGCAGACTTTAGGAGATAGATAGAAGAACCTGACTGAGGCCAATCTCAAAAAATACTCCCTAATTCTGGAGTGCCACAAAGAGCTTGAGGAACCTCCCAAGGTAAAGGTGGATGCGCATGGGAAACAAAACCTGGTGATTGGCAACAAAAATGCCTTTTCTACCTCTTCCCATATTCAGTGTGATTCTTCCAGTGGGTTTTCATTATAATTCGGATGAATTATCTTATGTTGGTGTCTTATGATTCCCTTTAATTTAGCTTTGCATGCATTGCTGTAGCTTCTAAGCATAAGAACGCCAAAGCTCACATTTGTTCTTTGGCTGAATCAACTAAGTTTGTCCAAATTGGGGGTTCTACCATTTTATTGCAAAAGCTATCAATGCTATAAAAAGGAAGGCAAGCTCTGGCACTCTAACTGATCCTTCAATCGCCTCTCTAAAAAAAGCTAATCTTGGGGAAATCTAGACTTCCATTATTGCTGTTGAAGAGTCGAATGTGGATGCTACTTTGGCTACTCACAATCTTGATATGATTAATTTAAGTTCTCCATACCAGGGTGCATAAGAGCATATAGAGGATGTTCACATGCCAAATCCTTTACTAAACATCCCACTTCCGACCTCTGCTTCTGGTTTCAAACATTTGTTCAAGGAATTAGATCCGACTCCCCTTCCTGTTGAATCCCTTACTTTGGAGGCCTAGGCTCAAACTATCTTTATGAGATTTAACGAACTTATTAGTTCAGTTGTTCAATCTCCCACTGTGGCTTCTCTCATGCCACTGAAGCCATTGACATTTTCAATGGATCATCTTTATGTTCTTTATCAATAGCTTTTATTGGTATGTATCTTTTACAATTTTTTTGGCTAATCTAGACTCTAATTTGGTACATCTTAAATTATATCTACCGTATGTTTCAGACGGCCAAACATATGTTCTTTCTTCAATAGGCCTCCCAAGGACCTGTTAGTCAAGTTGCGAAGCTTAAAGATTTCCTCATAATGGCTAAAGTCGGGCTTTTGTAGAATCAAATGACTGATGTTGTAGTGGAAATGGATGAGGCTATTCTCGAGAAGGGCAAACTTGCCTCTTTCCTTGATGAGGAGAAGAAATCCAAACTGTCACTTGAAGAGAGGAAGAAGATTGAGCTTGAGCAAGCCAATAAAGAGAAAGCTGAAATGAATGATAAAAAAATCTTTGGAAAGCCAGCTGGACACTAAAGATGCCACTCTGGTTCATGTTAACGACAGTATAAAAGATGTCAGGAATAAAGTTTATTTTTTACTAGATTAGGGCCTTACTAAGATCATAGAGAAATGCTATAAAGATGCTCTTTTCATACCATAAAATGACAACATTAGAAAATTCCCTTATTTGGACTTGACTTCCCATATAGAATTAAATTACATATTCAAGAGGAAGTTCGATCTTATGCTGGAAGAGTTCAAGGATCGCTTTAAGATGAATTTCTTGAAGAAAAAACTATCAACCCAAAGGAGCTATTATCTTTCGATGACCCCCACTTGGAGGATACGAATATTTTGACAAATAGGAGATGAAGATGATGATGATGATGTGAAGATCAAGGTCGGGATGGCGGTGGTAAGGGTTTGGAAGAACCAAGAGACAGGTGTTTACAACAAAATGGTCACAAACACCCAAGAATAGTTTTTGTAGAGAAGTAAGTGAAGAAAAGAAAATTTAAACTGGGTAGATGAATAGTAAGCAATAGAGAATCAGGAATAATCAAAGACATAGAAAGTTATAGTGGTTCGGCGTTGTATGCCTACATCCACTTTGAAGATTATCTTTTATTAATTACTTCTGAATTTGATTACAATGGTAGAAACCAGCTAGTACTTGATTACAATGGAGCCTAGAGTAACAAATAGAGTAGGGGTCCTAAGAATGACCTATCATGCCAGTATTTATAGATGAAGGCGACCAAATTTCTCTCTGAAATCTCGGCTGAAGGACCTTCTAAACCACGTGGAGCCACTAGAGATATCGCTAGGGCCAATTCCCAAAGAGGAGGGATCGGCACCGATCCCTTCTTTGGTCAAATTTTGGGGAGCGATCCCTATGGTGGCTTCCTCATGCAAAAATATGTTTAGCCTCCAATTATCATGTCATTTGGATCATTAGAGCTCGAGTTATTGCTTGATTTTTGATTCAACATTGCTTGCATGCTGCTCTCTGCCGATCCTTTCCCAGGGATATATGCCGATCCTTCCAAACTTTTCCTTCTGATATTCCATCCCTAGGGTGGGTTCCCTAGGGTTCTTATATCTTCCTCCTCAAATTTCATAGGGATTGGACTTGTAGACCTTGAGATATTGATTGTTTTCCACAAGATTGCTCTTGTACTTTGAAGTATGTCGATCCCTCTTGTTAGAGCCAATCTATGTCGATCTCTCCTATGCATTGAACTATATTTCATACTTTGAACATTCTACATTACACATCTATTAATTCCAATCAATCCTAACTTCATAGTACCATCTGTACTTGGCTTCTGGGCCCCGCAATGACCACTTTGGAATCATGGACCATGATGGTAGTCGAACCTTACTTGTGCAATCAGTTCAATATAAGTGGGTAAAAAAATCGGATAACACTTGCCCCCCAAAGTACGTCTTTTAATGAACATGACTTGCTTTGAATCGAAGCATGTTAGAGTCATCGACAAGAAATCTGTCCGGTTTTCTGAATAGTTGCTATCCATCTGCTAAATTATTTTTCCAAGGTGTTGTATTTCTAGTTGATCATCATGATGCTTGGTCAATTTCCAACAGTATAAATCCAGGGCTATATTTCATCGGTTAATATATGCATGTCTAGTTCTGCAAGTCTAACTAGTTTTGGTTATTTGGTCCAGCTTCGAACTTGAAAGCTTCAGGTTTGATTCCAATTTCTGTCGATTTCAAAAATTGAACTTTCTAGGTCATATACATGTATGCTCGTATATATGTTCTTGTCGTTGGCTCCCGGACGTGCTCGTACGTTCACGGGTCGTCGCCAACTTTCCCCACATTTTGTATGTTCGTGTGTTTTTACAATTTTCATGCTTATAACGTACATGTTCATGGCCGTTCCCTCACTCTTTATTTTCTTTCTCTCTGTTTTTCTAGAAACGTTTGTAGGAATCGGCATACGTTTAGCCAATCCCTTTTTTGTGTGCACGTTAATAGGGGTCGGTATGCTTTCAACAGTTCCCTCCCCATCTTATGTCAAACATACAACCGATCCCCTTGCTTCCTTATATAAGCTAACCCTAGCATTCCATCCTTCTACTGTTCTTTCTTTCCTTTGCTTTCCATCTATTCTCCCACAACTGAACTCTCTTTACTTCAAAAAAGAAAAGCCAGATCCCTTCCCTTCCACTCAACCATCACTCTAACCAATTAATCCATCTTCCTACTTATTCTTAGATCATCGTTACACCATCCAATCAAATCGTAGCTTAATCCTTTTTCCTTTTGACGGTTCGGCTTCGACAAATTTAGGTAAGCTTCCCATTTTGCTTTCGATTTTAAGATGAGGCAATCGATTCTACTTCATCAATAATAGTTTGACGCGTGACGTAGTGGATGACTGAGGACATAGGTTGTTTGGGGAAGATGAGGTATGGAAAGGAGTAGGGCTCGGTAGAATGATGAGGGAAGATGAAGAAGAGGGAGTGGGGGAGAGATCGGTGTTGGAGGTTTAGAAATAGACCGATCCCTCGTTTGATGATAAGGGATCAGTATGGAGGCTTGACAAGAGGATGGTAAAGTAGAGGGATCGGCTAGCTTTGTTTGAGTAGAGGCATTGGTGTAATGGATCGGCTTGGTGGGATTAGGGATCGGCGAGCCTTTGCTCAAGTAAAGGGATCGGTAGTGTTTTTTTGGGAGAGAGGGGTCGGTACTACTAAGTTGAGGAGAGGAATCGGTTGAAACGCTTTGGGATAGGGATCAGTATAAAGGGTTCGGCACATAGGGATTGACATACATGCTCTTTGAACTTGAAACCTAATACAAACTTACTTGTTTGAACAATTACTACCAATTCACCACAATGAACTGAAACATATGATGACGATGAATAATAGAACTTGCATATTCACTATCGAACTTGAGATTGAACAATCAAATCCCTAGAACTTTCAACATGAACTTAAATTTAGCATATGGACTTGAATGACAGATTTCGCACTTTGATATGCCGATAGTCGTTCCCAAAGCTTTCACAACCGATCAATCTCCTCGCCAGATGAGATGGTCAACGATGATGGTCCCTCTGGTCGGAATCCAAAGTCTCATCATTTAACTTCACTCTCTTATTTAAAGTTATTTGCTTCTGTCATACACTACACTATATTGCACTAGCTCACACTTAGCATGAAGGGAACATGTAATTTTTCTAATCTCGATTGTCTACTCGGTATAGTTAACATGGACTTCAAATGCTCAGAGCATTTATCTGCAATGTCTTATGGACCAGCCTTGCAGCGTAGCAATCCTGAAGCAAAATCGAGCTTCACGACTATATCTGGCAGGCTTTCTCCAGGTCATCATGTCGAACAAACGAAAGTTTCTGGCCCGTCAGTCAACCTTTTTTCAAATGTTCCCATCCTCTCGATGGAGGATGTAAGTCTTACGCCCGATGCAATAGAAGGCGCCATTCTCTTAGATAACCTGGTAGATTCTCAAGCCTCCCGAATTGGTGAGGCTGCCCTTCACATGCTATATTCCATACACGGAATTCCATTCGAAGACATTCTGGTTCCTTCAATAAATGATAAGCCTCACTTGCCCCGAAGGGTTACACAGCATGCAACAAATTCATGTGTTGGGCCGGATGTGTGCCGCCATTCAATTCGTTTATTCAAGAAACGTTAATATTTCTTTGAATAGCTCCCACTCAACTTCACCCGAACAGCTACACCTTCCACCATGGAACTTTTCTACTATTCATGAGCATTATGTACCACCCGCCAACTCTTGAGGACATAAGGTACATTTTTAACTTTAAACGACGGTCAGTGAGTCCTTTCTATGTTTTTCTCGAGCCTTCACCCAACAACCAAGTCATAATGGGTGCTTGGAATAAACTTTCTCTTTTTAAACACGAGTGGTTCTATGTCCGGTGTCCACCTGGCTTCTCAAAGCGATGGTTGGAAGGCCGTAAGTGTTGTCTTCGCTTCACTATTAAGTCCGTTAATCCAAGTCATATTTTTGAATCAAATAACATGCTGAATATCTATAGGTGTCCGCCCACGTCCTGAAGGCATTAGTTTGTTAGGAGCAATCTATGCTATTCGTGCCACCCCTATCGAAGACAGGTACATTAGACTTCTCATAACCGATGAGTTATTATCTCTATTTGGGCGGCTGGAAGATGGTCGTAACATTGGGCACCCCAAAAGTGTAGGATTACCGAGAAACGTCGTAGAGCAAGAAAGGGATGTCAACAATCCTATCGTACCCCTAGTCAAGGGGACTTAGGATGACGTTGAAGAAGGTGAAATTAGGGATGCCCAGACCAATGAGCCTGACGATGCTGATGCAGGACTAGGCAAGGCGCCTATGGTAGAATCGTCATAAGGTGCGCAATCCCAAATGCCAACTAAGAGAAGGAAGAAACTGGCATATAAACTTCATAGAAGAAAAACTGTTAAAGATTAAAAATTTGTTATCACTTCTGTTGACGAAGAGTAATCTTCCTAACACTTAGAAAGTTCAATGAAAGGATTTTCAAATCTCCAGATTTCCGATGACATTATGACCTATGACTTTCCAAACATCAATATCGAGGAGCTCAATTCTCCCACCAGGAGTGGTGAAGGCATTTTTCCTACTGACAGAGGAGAGAAAACGCCTATAAGCAAGGCTATAGCTACCGGTTTGTTAGGGGAACACTAGGACACTCACAATCACGTGCACTCCACTATACGCTCTTCATCAAACCTTTTGCATAATGATTAGTTACATGTTCTTATTTGGTCTTTGTAGGTGCAATGACTTAGTCTCGAGCTTTTGGTCACCTAAGGGGCTCTTCGACACATTATCGATCTAGCCGGGGCTCTGAATCTGGCAAATTAGTGAAAGAGACAACGGATGGGACAAAAGCTATCACTCTAGGGAATCTTATTCTCTCAAGCATAAGTCCCAGTCTTAGTCATTCCAACACGGAGATCAGCCCAATCTTCCTGTTTATAGTGTAGATTGGACTTCCTTCTGTGGACCTCAAATGGCCATATCACACGAGCATCACTCTGGTTCTTCTAGCCTTAGGCAATCTCACAACCGCAGATCAAGCAAGCATCTAATTGCCACTTCTGATCCATCATTGCCGACCGATGCTCCTGATACTTCAACAGCGGAGAAATTGGCCAAACTTAAGGCCACTTTCCTAAAAATTAGTTTTGATGGGCTTATGTTCCTTTTCCACAATTCATATGATCCCTGGGCATGCCAAAGTAAGCTCTCTCACATGTGTTAATGACATTTTCGTATAGCATGAGTCATTCTAGCACTTAGCGGAAAAAATCTTTGAGGTGTCAATTGAGCGACAATATGAAATAGATCGTCTCTAGCTAGAGGAAATTCACGATAAAAATATAATCAGGCTTCAAGATAATGAGCTATCGGAGTCGACAACAAAACTTGCTGAGGCAGAAAAGGGTGCCAAGGAAACATCAAAGGCAGTGAGTTGTTCAGAAGCTTCCCATAAGAACGAACTCGATGTTGCCCTCAATCGCAGTGGCGCACTCGCTCTGGAAAAGGATTCCTTGCAAAAGGAGAAAGATATCTTGGCCTGCTGCGTTGAGGAGCTTGAAGAGCTTCTTAGGAAAGAAAGGGAAGAGAAGATTTAGGCTTAAGAAGAATCACAGAGGTATTGCAAGGAGGCTATTTAAAACCAGGAGTCAGAAAATATAACTTGACGAGCAACTTGTCAAAATAGAAGCCCTCAAAGAAGAGGCAAGAGAGGAAGGCCATAAGGAGATGGAACAAATTGAAGCCCAGGTGGATAATGCTAAAGAGACCAATCAAAATTAAATTAAATACATGTTTGATCCATTGATCATCGAGTACAACGCTAAAGTCCTCATCCACCGCAACTTGAGCTTTCTTAGTGAAGGTTATCTTGAATCACTCGCCGAAGCCTGGGAGTATATTGTCGAGATGAAAAAGAGGGAGCTGGGCGAAGCCAAGATAGATGAAGAGAAATTGGTGTGGGAGATCCTTCGTAGAAATGAACCCCTAGACCTTGCTGCCGCGAGACTTCGATATTTTGACATTCTAGTGCCTTCTGGTAAAGGGAAAAATATTGTTGAATCCTCGAAGTCTGATTCCAAGGGCCTCTCTTCTTTCCAAGCAGTTGGAACGTCAGTTTTTTTAGCAAGAGGTAAGATTTGAGCTACAATCCTGATAAACCCGGTTACCAATCTAAAGTGTTGACCCCTATTATGGAAGGGGGTACTCCGACGACAACCGATAGCTAGCCGGACACAGGTAAACCACTTTACTCTCCACTCTTTGAGAGGTTTCGTTCTTCATGTCCAATGGTTTTAGGCTTATCTCCTTGTTTTAACAAATCCGCAGGTCTTTCGAGTCCTGACTAAACTCATAAAAGTGATGCTGCCATGGAGAAACAAGCAAAATCAATGGAGCTTCCGGTGGCAATCGATGTTCCGAGGCCCGATGCTTAAATCATCGGAGCACTCGACTATTATAAGGCTAAAGATCCGCTACCGGTGGATGAATCTGAAGATGTTGTGATTATCGACACCTCTGAATGCACTGATGAGATCAACCGGAAGGAGGGCATTGAGAAGGAGGAGTTGCTGAAGAGAAAGGCCAAAGCTGAGTCCATTGATGTGGACATTGATGATCCACACATCGTCCCACTACCAGTCATTCTGCCCGGTGGGTCAATTCCCGTAGAACTCCCTCCAAGTTTTGAATGCTCTCCTGCCAAAGGCAGTAAAGGAGCAAGGAAGTGAACAAGTAGAACTTCAGATAGCGCCACTCCCGAGAAATTTAAAAAGGAGAGAAGATCGAAGAAATAGCCGTCACTTCAGCTTGGTGTGAACATAGTTTGTAGAGCTGTTCTTTTTTTTGTTGGTCGTGGTTGTGGAGGTATGACCCTCGGTTTTTTGAATAAACTTGTACCACTATTTTGAAATTTATCATGTGAATAAAAGTTTTTGTTTTATGTTGAGCTCTCGTGTGAACTGTTTCTTAAGTAGTTGAACTATTACTTTCCATTCAATGTACTTGTAATTCGTTGTTCGTTAATTCTGATAACAATCCACTAGCTCTATCCCAAGGTCTCTATGTTGTCATGGCCTTAAGTCGCATCAAACACTAGGCTTGAGCCTTAGTGTTATGCCGTCGAATTCAGCTGTTTGAGTAATTATACTCCTCCCCTAGTCTTGGGTTGGTGGGGTTAGATGTTGGATGGTCAAACTCCATCCTTAGCGAGTTTATACTCCTCCTGTCAGTTTCAGGCCAGAGTTCATGGAATATTGAATGGTCGAGCCGCACTCATCTATTTGTTTATACTCATATCCACACTATGGGGATAAGAGTTAGTTGGTGGATGGTCAAATTGCACCCAATTTATGTTTTTACTCCAGTCCGCACTCTAGGAATTTAGAGTTATTTCGTGAGGGACGATTCACACCCGATTTCTGTTTATACTCTAGTCCACACTCTGGGGACTTAGAGTTATTTCCCGAAGAGCAGTCAGATCATACTTTCCTTAATTGATTGATTTCTCCCCCGAGGTCCAGGATTTGATTTAGTGATCGATCGGTAGTGTCACGATCACTCTTATTTTATTTCCGACCCATCGTTTGGTGGGATTTATTTAATCATCAGATGGTCGAGTCACATCCATTCCTTATTGTGTATCCCGTCCATTGGATTATGAATGAGAGTTATCAAACGAACAATCAGACCATGCTCACCTTATTTAGCCCCATTGGGAACTAGCGTAATTGATTAATTCTAAACTCTGGAACCTATTCGGACATATCAACATCAATCAGTTTCGTCATGTAACTAATACATAATGCTACAACAAACATAAATAAAAAGGAAGTTCAAAACTTTATTTGATAAATGGAAAGGAATGACATAATCTGTCTTATTACATATCTAAAAAGTCAAATGCTAAAGCAAATTCTGAAAGCAAATACGACTAAATGAAAAAGAAAAAAAACTAAGTGAAATAGCATCATAAATGCTTGCTGTTCCACGCCCTTGGGAGTGTGATGCCATCAACAGTTGCTGGCTTGAAAGTTCCCTCTCCAAGCCTCTGTTCAATGACATATGGTCCTTTCCAGATTGGATTCATGTGCGATTGGGTAGGAAAAACCTATTTCAAGACAAGATCATCGATTTCAAAGGTTCTAGGTCGGACTTTAATGTTGTAGCATCAGGCGACTCGGTGTCGATGAGCAACTGTCCTCAAATCGGCTTCCCCGCGCTTCTCATCTATAAAGTCGAGAGATTCCAAGAGGAGATCTTTATTCGTTTTGGTATCGTAGTAAGTCACTCGATGAGAAGGAACTTCGAGCTCAATAGGAATGACGGCTTCAGAACCGTAAGCAAGGGAAAATGGAGTATGGCCAATCGCGGACTTGTGGGTGGTCCTGTAAGCCCACATTACTGTTGGGAGTTCATCCACCCACTTGCCTCTAGCCTTTTCCAAACGCTTCTTTAGAATGGACTTTATAATTTTGTTCACAGCTTCAACCTGTCAATTTTCTTGAGGGTGGGCGACTACTGGAAACCTCTTTTCAATATGATACCTCCAACAGAACTCTTTGAATTCAGCATTGTCGAATTAAGTCCCATTATTTGCTACAATAGTTCGTGAAAGACCGAAAAGACAGATGATGGTACGGACAATGAAGTTGATTACTTTCTCGGTTGTGGTCATGGTTAAAGGTTCTGCTTTGGCCTGTTTGGTGAAGTAATCAACTGCGATGATAGTGTACTTTGCACCACCTTTAGACATCAGTAAGGAATCGAAAATATATACACCCTATATGGAAAATGGCCATGGCCTGACCATTTGCATGATTTCGTTAGTGGAGCTCTTAGAACTTTTGAATATATCTGGCACTTGTCACATCGTCTTACATAGTCAGCGGGATCTTGGTTGATGGTTGGCCAATAATACACGTAACGGAGTATTTTATTTGCTAGAGTTTTCCCCCAGTGTGATCGCCACATTCCCCTTCATTAACTTTTTTTAGGACCCGTTTTATCTCATCATGAGCGATACACCGGAATAGGGGAACAGAAAAACCCTTTCTGTACATAACTCCTTCTTGCATGATATATCATGAAGCTTTATGAAGGACTTGTCGCTTTTCATTCCTTTGCTCGGGTAGGACTCCCTGTAGAAAATAATTTTTAATCGAAGTCATCCATGATCCCCTCTTAGGCTCCATCTCTAGTACCTGGTCTATTTCTATCAGGTTTATACTTGGGGCATTTAATACTTCGATCGGAACTAAGTCAATTTGTTGTGCGTCGCCGGTGCTAGCAAACTTAATGAACCAGCCTCTCTTTTTTGATCCCGTAGAATATGAGAAATGTCAAAGTACTCAAATTCAGTCAACAACTCTTGGACTTGGGTAAAGTATGCAACAAGCCATTGTCCTTTAGCTTGATAATCTCCCTGACTTGGTATACTACCGATTGTGAATCGCAAAAGATTTCAAGAGACTTTATTCCCAGTTCTCTAGCGAGTTTAAGTCTAGCAATCAGAGCCTCATTCTCAACTTTGTTATTTCTCACTGGGAAATCAAGCTTTAAAGCATAACAGATCGACCGATCTTCGGGAGTTACAAGAACGATTCCAGCTCCTGAACAATGATCATTGGATGCTCCATCAGTATACAATTTCCACCGTACGGTAGGGATTTCGCTGCTCTCCGGGGAATCATCCTGCGTAGTAAATTATGATATAAAATATACCAATGTCTTATCTCGGATAGCCCTCCAAGGAAGATAAGTGATATCGAATTGACTAAGCTCGATATACCACTTGAGTAATCTTCCAGACGTCTCAGGTCGCTGCAAGACCTGTCGTGACGGCTGGTCAATGTAATCAGAAAGCAGTATGCCAGCTTCTCTATTTTTAGATAGTTCCTTTCAGCTCCCATCAATTTCTTGCTGACATAATAAATCGGTCTCCGGATTCGATTCTCCTTATAAAGTATTGCGACACTTATTGCATGTATCGACATGGCCGAATAGATGTATAAATCTTCATGATCCACCAACTTTGACAAGATTTGGGGTCTCTCCAAGTGATTCACCAAAGCTTAAAATGCATCTTTCCAATCTAGTATCCATTCGAAGTTTCATTTTCCATTCCTAATCTAGTCAAGGAAAGGAATACATTTGTCGATAGCTCTAGAAATTAATCGGCTTAAGGCAACAACTTTCCCATTCAGACTCTGCACTTATTTGATAGTCTTTGGCGCTTGAATATCACGGATAGCTTGAATCTTCTCGGGATTAGCTTCGATTCCACCAGCGTTAACAATAAATCCCAAGAACTTCCCTAATGCTACGTTAAAAGAACACTTCAAAGGATTAATTTTCATCTTGTAATGTCGGAAGATGCCGAACATTTCTGCCAAGTCTCTAATGTGGTCACTTGATTGTCATAACTTCACGAGCATATCATCCTCATATACTTCCATCATTTTTCCAATTTAATCTTTAAACATCTTGTTGACTAAGTGCTAGTAAGTCACTCCTACATTCTTTAGTCCAAATGGCATCACCACATAGGAATATAATCCAACATCAGTAATGAAATTGGTGTGCTCTTGATCAAGAATGTGCATTGGGATTTGGTTATATCCCGAGTACGCATCCATGAAATATAGCAATTTGTGTCCCACGGTTGAGTCCACCAGATGGTCGATCCTTGGAAGGGGAAAACTATCTTTTGGACATGCCTTGTTCAAGTCCGAGTAATACTGCATATTCTCCATTTCTCGTTCGCCTTTTTCATACCCACTTTGGGTAGGTGGCATCACAGATAAACCCGTTGTCTTTGAGTTTATCCACCTCCTCTTTGAGAGACGTAGATTTCTCTGGATTCATGCCGCGTCTTTTTTGTTTCACCGGGACATGCCTTGAGTCAATATTCAATCCATTGCTCGCAATGGCAGGCGAGGTTCCACACATGTCAGAATGAGTCCAAGCGAACATGTCTAGATTTGCTCGATGAAATCCAACAAGTTCTTTAATCATCGAGGGCCTAAGCTGTGATCCGATCTTTAGGACCCATGATGGGTCGTCATGGCTAACTGTGATGTCAATCGTCAGCTCAGCCGGTGCAGCCTTGGTCTTTTTAGTCTTCTCCTCATCATCTCTTGGATCTATATCTCTATAGAACCGACTGTGGCGCCCGAGCCAAGGATCAGGCCTAGTTGTCAATCATTGGTAGCTTGGATGCGGACAGTCTTGTCCACACTCTTACCTTTCTCTTTGTGTTGAGCATCCCTCAATTGAGCTATGTAACAGGCACGTCCAATCGCCTGATCACCGTGAACAACTCTAACACCATTATCTGTCAAAAACTTCAAAGTCAAACACCATGGGGCAAGGGCTATCTAGAATTCGGCTGGGCCTGTCGGCCCAAAAAAACACTGTAAGGAAAGTCAACATCTAAAACAATAAACGGCAAGATTCAAACTCTCCAAGGTCACTTTCTCCTAACTCTACAGGTATATTAACATAACCGATTGCTTCAGTTGCAACACCGTTAAAACCGTGTATGCAGGCTTTAGACGGCTTTAAGTCCTCGGCTTCCATCATCATCTTATCATAGGCTTTTATGAAAATTATATTTACAAAACTTCCACAATCAATCAATATCCTTCTCACCAAAGCGAGGCCGATCATGGTTGAAATGACCATTGGGTCGATCGTCGGAGCCTCCACCTTGTCTGTATCTCTATTTCTAAACTGGATGTCATCTGCCATTGTACTTGCTATTTTGCTGAAGATACATCTTCTGTATTCGAACAATATTTAAAATCCACATGCTTAATCGCGTTAGCATAACTCTCCATCTCATGCAACCTCTTGTCTACCGAGTGCGGTCCTCCGACTATTGTATTTATTACCAATATTTCACCAATTCATGCAGGCTCCTCAGCCCTGTGCAATGCCTGTCCTCGGTTGGGGTCAAATGTCCCCTGTCCCCCATCCTACGGGGTTTTAACAAATTGTTGCAACTTCCTTTCTCGAATTAGTTTTTCGATAATCTGCTGGAGATGCCTGCATTCATTCGTGCCATGTCCATAGAATTCGTGGAACCGACAATATTTTCCGGTTTGTTTCTTCTTCTCGGTTGATTCTTTTAGAGGCGGCTTTCTGTACTGCATTGTATTGCAGGTAGACAAATAGATATTCTCTAAGGACGTATTTAACGATGTGTAATATCGTACATCAAAATCCTAGGCTTCCCTCTTACAGAATCCCTCTTTCGTTCTCAGCCCCTATCGTCACCTTTTTTTTGCTGATTCGGCTTGTTTTGGACATTCACTTGAACTTTTCCAGAGCTATCATCAGGCTGCTTTATTGCAATATTACTCTGTACTCCCTCTCCGCTCGGTCCCGCAACATTCATCTTCCTGGAAAACCTGACTTCATCCTTCCTCAAATACAGAGCCCCTTTTGCATAAAAGCGTTCCAACGTTGCGGGTGGCTTGCCAGCTAAATAATCATCGAAATTAGATTTTGGATCTATCCCTCTCGTCACGGCCATCAATATTGCATAGTTGTTGGGATTACAGATTTCCGTATATATGACCGCAGGGGTCATATGTGTAATAAATAACCTGCCCTCCCGAATTAATATACTGGCACCTCGTTTCACTCCCTTTGGTAGAATAATACCTGTTGTTTCCTTTTCCTACGATTGCCCATCCAATCCTATAGTAGAAGACTTAATATCTGTATGAAATCTCTTCAAATAATCTTTCAACGTTTCTCCTGGAGCTTGGATCACGCTGGACAGGGACATTACATCCTTGAGGCAAGTTGCATGCATTTGGAACTACTCGATAAACCTTGTTGCCAAATCATCGAATCTAGATATTGATCGTGGGGGTAACCTGGTGAACCACATCGTTGCTATTCCAGAAAGAGTTATGGGAAAGCATCCACACTTGGTTGCATCATCAACTTATATGGAATCTATCATCCATTCATATCTTATGATGTGCTGCCTAGGGTCTATTTTTCCCTCATAGGCGGGCATCGATGGCATGTTGAACCTCCTTTGATACTCAGCATATAGAACATTATCAGTGAACTGGGTATGGCTTCTCGAAATTCTGCAGTCATCGTTTGTCAAGCCCTGGCTCTCTCTCACTGATTGTCTGATCATTGCCGATAAGTCCGACGTTTGAATAGTTGGAGCCAAGCGGCGGTCGTGCTCCACCTCACATGAATGGTCCAGTCGATGTCTACGGGTCGTTCCATACCTTCTTGGTTCACCATCCTCCCGATGTATATCTTGTAAATTCACTTCATCGTCATTCTGAGGAAGCACTTGGTCAGCATTTAACCGAACTCCAACATCCAAACCAACTGAAGCGGCTACATCCTGATTCCCATGATGGATGGGTCGTTCCCTCTTCTAGGAGAGGGATCGATACCGATCCCTATGGAGGGATCGACATCGATCCATCCTGGCAGACCATGATGGTCTACCGGTTGATGCCCTGAAGATTCTACGCAATATTTGTTTGTTCTGCAACGCCTATGCCTGTGATACTCGTTTAATGAGCTAGAACTCTCCAATTCTGAGTAAGAAGAGGGGTCACTCCTTGCTTTCCCTCGCTACTGCTAATTGAGTTGGTTCACTAAATTGATATTGGTATGAATCTATTGATTTAATTGTCGGCGGATCTCCATTAGCTCTATCGTTAGATTATGAATTTTAGCTCTTGTAATAGACTTAGTGGGATTCTAAACTTCAACAGGTTTAGCATTCAAATCCATTTGTTGATTGCTTGGGCCTCCTTGTTGGATGCAAACGTTCTCATTTCCTTCCACATTCTGAGAAGTAGATCTAGTATTCCTCACCATTGTTGATAGCTTTACTTAGATTTCTACAAATCTAAGTAGTATGAGCAACTCCTTGAAGATTACTGCAGATATCCTTTGGAGGATTTTATCCAATCCAATAGCAACAAAGGGATCCTAATAAGCTGAGAATCAAGGTTCTCAGTGAAAGCACCAAAATATTTGCAACCAAAATGGTCACAAACACCCATGAATAGTTTATGTAGAGAAGTATGTGAAGAAAAGCAAAATTAAACTGAGTAGATGAATAAGTAAGCAATAGAGAATCAGCAATAATTGAAGACATATAGGTTTATAGTGGTTCTGCATTGTATGCCTACGTCCACTTTGAAGATTATCCTTTATTAATTACTTTTGAATCTGATTACAATGGTAGAAAACAGTTAGTACTTGATTACACTGGAGCTTAGAGTAACAAGTAGCATAAAGGTCCTCAGAATGACCCATCATGCTAGTATTTATAGATGAAGGCGGCCAAATATCTCTCTGAAATCTCGGCTGAAGGACCTTCTAAACCACATAAGCCCACTAGAGGGATCACTATGCCCAATTTCCAAAGAGGTGGGACCGGTATCGATCCCTTCTTTGGTCAAATTTTGGGGAGTGATCCCTATGGTGTCTTCCTCATGAAAAAATATGTTTAGCCTCCAATTTTCATGTCATATGGATCATTGGAGCTCGATTTATTGCTTGATTTTTGATTTAACATTGCTTACATGCTACTCTCTGCCGATCCCTTCCAAGGGATGTATACTGATCCCTCCAAAGTTGTCATTTGAAGTGTGATCCCTAGGGTGGGTTCCCTAAGGTGCTTATATCTTGCTCCTCAAAGTTCATAGGGATTGGACATGTAGATCTTGAGATGTTGACTGTTTTCCACAAGAATTCTCTTGTACTTTAAAGTATGTTGATCCCTCTTGTTATAACCAATCTATGTCATTCCCTCATATGCATTGAACCATATTTCATACTTCGAACATTCTACATTGCACATCAATCAATTCCATTCAATCTTGAATTCATATTACCATCTATACTTGACTTTTGGGCCTCGCAATCACCACTCTGGAATCATGGACCTTGATGGCAGTCGAATCTGACTTGTGCAATCAGTTTAATATAACCGGGTAAAAATGCCGGATAACAAAAGGGGTAACGGATCAGGTGGTCAAGGCTTAAACTCGTCTACTCATGAAACAGATTTTCTCGATCTTCCTGGACCTCATGATGTTTCTCACAAAGACATCCGAGCAATGGATGTCCAAAATGCTAGCAAAGAATCGAACAAGGAGAAAACCCGGGTTTTTGCCTCAAAAACTCCCACGGTATAGGCATAGAGTTTATCATTTCTAATTGCTTATAATTATTTGTTAGCTTTAGTTAATAAATTTACTATTTTTGAGAAACAAGTATTACTTTAAGATCTTGTATGAGAAGATGAGAAGAAGGTATAGCAATTAAATAGAGAGATTAAGAAAGTGATTGAAGATTATTGTTAACTTGCTTTATAGCGGAGCAAATTACAACTGGACTTAGAAGATTCAAACAAAGATGAAACGGTTCCAAAATTGGGAGGCACACTTAGAGAGGCTAGAGTATTGAGCTTAGGAAGTTTGATCAGAAAATTGGCAAAGTTGTTAACTCATCTAGAATTAAGGCCTTAGGTTAACTGGTTGGAAAATTGGCACTGGTTGGAAAATTGGCTAAGTCCTTAACTCGTCTCGAGTTAAGGCCTTTGGTCAAATGGTTGGAAAATTGGCTAAGTCCTTAAGGAGAACATTGAGGCGAAGACGGAATGACTTGAAATTTGACGAGAGCACTTAGAAAAGGCAAAAGAAGGACTTGGAAAATTTTCACCATGATTGGTCCAAAGCACTCTAAATGTCCCTAGTTAAGGACCTTAACTCGTCCCGAATTAAGGATTTGACTCAGGATAGCTTGGGTCTTCTGGTGTGACTTCGTGCTATCTCCTGAACTTTATTGCTATTGGGCCCCTTACTCGATGCTGCCTAATTCCTTTATAAATCCAACCTACCTCAAAAGGAGCTTCTCTCTGTTGAATCTCCATTAACACTCTTGGACTTGGAGCTTTACCAACACCTTCTTCACTTCTTATCTCTTCTAAACTTATTCAAATTCATTATTACTTAGATCTAGGGAAAAACTAGTTGTAATCCAAAGAGATAAAAACTAGCAACCAATATTAAAACTTGATTAAAGTGGATGTAGGATGGAGATTACGCCGGACCACTATAAAAACTTCAGTGTGTTCTTTTCTATTCTCTATTTTTTCTTTTACTTTTTTTTGAACTGATGCTTTCATCTAATTTTCGAGTGTTAATCCATTTTTGGGTTAACATTTTGGTACTTTCATTGAGAACAAAGCTAGATCCGAAAGCTTGAAGCTTGATTATGAGATTTGGAGAAGATGAAGAGGCCTAATACTCGATCTAAAACGGAGCAAGTCAACCAGAGCCTGGGGCAGCCAAAAGGTGTTCTCAAATTCTCATCAGTCAAACTACATGACCAGAGAAGAGATAGAGAGGACGATGAAGGAAATACAAGATGAAATAATGGCTAAACAGAAGGAGATGCTAGAAGGATTCATGGCTAGGCAGCAGGAGATGTTAGAAGGGTTCTTCCAAAGGATGGGACAATAAGGAATAACTAGAGTTGCTGAAATTCAAAACCAAGGACAAGGAGCTAATGTAGGAGCATCTGGAAATAGAGAAAAAAAACTGAAATGATGCCTCCATGACTCGGAGGTACAATCAATTTGGATTTAGGATGAGCTTTAATGCTTGGAACGGGCGACCTTGGAGCTAGAGTGGAAAATCTAAATACAGATACATGACAGCAGGAGCTGGAACTAGAAGTCCACCACTGGATCATGAGGTAGAATGAAGTTATGGATCAGAGACTTCCATTGGATGAAAACCCCATGATCGGGATGGATTAGGGTCAGGTTCAATTCCTTTTCCCTAACTTTGAATAAATGATGCAATATAATCTCAGGCCATTTACATGTGTCCAAGATCCCAAACGGTCCCTAAGCATGCTCTAAGTTGGATGCCTGAGATGAATATTTAGGACAATAATAACCCTAGACCACTTAGACGTGCATAAAACCTAGATTGGTCCCTAATCATGCTCTAATTCAGATGTCTGGGTAATTGCTAAGGATAATAATAACCCCCGACCACTCAGACATGCACAAAATCTAGATTGGTCAGTAGTCATGCTTTATGCCGGATGTTTGTGATGGATAATTAGGATTCTGCTTATTTGCATTGATTTGGATATTTGAATTTTGAAATTCTACCGAAGAGTGATCATTGATTTGGATCGCCTTAGATCTTCCCTCCAGAGAGACAGGGCCAAAGTTCATGGTGCAAGTCCCCTTACTGGAGAGCAAGCATATAGGCTTGTACGGATTTGGATCGCCTTAGAGCTATCATTCGGAGAGATGAGGCCGGAGTGCAAGGAGTGAGCCACGTCATAAGAGAGTGAAAAGGATGGGCTTCTTTGGTCGCTATAGAGCTACTTGCTGGAGAGGCAGCATGGAGTGCAAGAAGTATGTCCTCTCACTGAAGAGTGAGCAGATGAGCTTGCTTGGTCATTGAGTCTGTTTGCCGGAGAGTGAACAGACTCAGCAAGGATCCGGAGAGAACGATACCCTAGATTGGAACACTAAACAATCCGAAGAGATATTCCTCCTTAAATTAAACATTAAATGAACCAGAGAGATCGTTCTCTTAACTTAAACAATAAACGATCCGAAGAGATTGCACGTTAAATTAAATGGAAGATGATATAGAGGGATCAAAACCTATAATGGAAACAAACTTTATAAAAGGATTTGAACACCTTGTAATTAGAATAAAACTGATAAATCATGTATGAACATGGGACAATTTTGGAAATGAGATGTAATAAGAGATATGTGATATAATAAATCCAATGAAATCAGAATGATTATGATGTATAAACTACAATTAAGTAGAGTCTAGAGTCTTAGACTGTAACCTGTTTGGAATGACCTATGATTGACAAGAGAATCTAAAGTAACTAGAAGATTCACCAAGATTAAAGTAGTCGGAGAGCTCAACTATCGAAGATTGATTACTGGAACTTGTTCTTGAGCAAAGCACACCTTACATTCGAAAGGCATACTTTAGAGGGCAAGTGTTGATCCACTTTATAGCAAAGCAACTTTCAACTGGACTTATAAGTTTCAAACAAGGACGAAATGACTTGAAAATTGGAAGGCACACTTAGAGGGACTAGAGAATTGAGCTCGAGAAGTTTGGTCAAAAAATTAGCTAAGTCCGTAATCCTTAACTCGTCCCAAGTTAAGGCTTTAGGTTAACTGGTTGAATAGTTGGCTACACTATGCCACAAAGTGAATCAAACAACAGTGGTCACACTACATAAGGTGGATTTTCTGTTATACCACTTTTTCACACAACACATGAAAAAATCATTTGTTGTCTAAAGATTCCTTAAATCTTTCATATGCTGTCAAAATTGCCTGTGAAATCTCTATGTATAAGCTTGTTATTCGGACAACATTTTGTTATTCGTCTGATTGAAATTATCAAAAATTTGGTTTTGCCTTATATCAACTTTTTTGTTTCCCTCTCATTATTTTGTTGGCCGCGTTATTTCCCTCTCTCTCACTCTCAAAACCGTTTATTTCCCTCTCCCTCTCACTCTCAAAACATATTCCAGCGGATAAATTGAAAATGGCGATTCAACGCCTCTCTCTTCCCCCTTCCCTCTTCCGTCTAATCGCATGTCCTCCTTTCACCTCCATTTGCTCTGAACATCTCATTCCCCTTCACCTCGGCAGAACCCTAAACCCTATTCATCCCGTCATTGAGCCGTCTTCTGGATTTAGGGTTTCCTAATCGAAATTGCCTGCTTCCCTTTATCGATTTTGATGGCAATCGAAGCGGCAGAACTTTTGCTAGACTTGTTCCAATTGGATAATTTGATTGATATATTGTAAGATTTCTGCCCCTTTTGCTAGACTTTTGATTTTTCTCGAACTTGAATGATTATCAGCTGATGATAATGGGTTATTTGTACATGAATTGATTTCCTATATTTTTGAATATATGCTTCGATTTGCTTTGATTTCTGTTTTCTTTGATTGTGCTTTGCTTTAGTTTAATGGTGCTTTGCTTTGATTTTTCTTTGCTAATTCGATTGTGTTCTCATCTGTAATCGTGGTTGTTCAAGGCTTGTCAAGGAAGTGCCAGTGCTAACTTGTAACTAGTGCCCGATATAACATTAATTGATTTCTGTCTTTTGATGCATTGACTAAATTTTTGATCCCTATGTATATGTATACATACATATATGTATGTATGTATGTATGTATATATTTACATGCTCACTTCGATGATATATACTTGATGCTGATAACATTCTGGTTATCCCTTGATGCCTATGTTCATTTGTTGAGCCATCTTCTTTTGCTGACTGCACTTATTCATGTTTGCACTTGTATGCATTGATGCATTGGTGCTCGACTTTGTGTAAACATTTTGGTGTGCAAGTGTGCATTTTTATGTATATACATACATATGTATGTATATATGTGTTAATGTTCTTATACTTGCTTCAGCACTTGTCTTTATAGTTGAGTTTGAATTTTCTGATAATTTATGAAATGCTTTTCTTGTTCTTTCTTGGAACTTTCAATTGAATTTGTGTGTTCTTTACACTTGCACTTCATTGTTTTGTTGGGTACCCCTTGCTTGTTTTGTTGCCCCTTGCTTGTTTGGGTGTCGTGCTTGGAGTTTTGCTGGTTTATGCATCTTTCTAGCTTTTCATGTAAAATGTCTGAACCAGATTTTGAATTGCTTTCACTTGTATCATGCATATACCTATACATATATATGCCTATCCATGTATATGCCTATACATGTATATGCCTTGTTCAAGGCAGTGCAAACTGCCTTGTTCATGTAGCCTTGTTCATAGCCTGATGGGAATGTTTGTGGTTGATGATTCTTTTGGATGTTGGAGTGATATATATCATGTGCTTGAACCATTTTGAGTATGTACATATATACATGTATATACATATGTGTATATATGTATATAACTTGAGCTTTGAAGCTTGTTGTTTGGTTTTCTTATGCTTGTACCAGTGCATTGTTGGCTAAAACTCATATTGTTTTTCTTGTGGATGTGCCTTGAGTCTGTATATTCATATGTACTTGCTCTGGTGCACTTCACCCTTGTTTCCTTTTACTGTGTATCCATACTTGACCTTGTGTGTTGTTAGTGTTGAGTTCTGCATATGTACATGCAGCTTTGTGCATGTCTTGCATTTTTTGAAATGGTTTTGACTTTTGTTGTTGTGCTTCTTGTCTTTGTTTTGCTGCCTAAATCATGTTGAACTCAGTTTTCCGGTCCCTTATGCATGTTCATTGCTGCATTTACACTACGGTTGTGCTACTTTCCATGTATATACATTTGTATGTATGTATACATGTGTGATATGTTGGCCTTTGTCAGTGAATAGTTGTGTGCATTATTGGAGGATCTGAGTGACAATGAGTATGCACCCGAGTTCGATTTTCTGTTTTGTATATTTCTGGTTTGATTTCTAGTTTGAGTTGCATTTCCTTGTGCACCTGAGTTGAGCCCGATAAGGCTTGGGCTTGACCTTGTGCACATTTGCACTATGTTGGGCCTTCGGGCTTGACCTTTGCAATAGTTTGTGAGATTTAATCGATGTCCGGCCTTGTGATATTCATAGTGATATATTGTGCATATCATAAGTTGTACGTGCACATATATATTTGTCTGCCCTTGTCTAAAACATGAAGAGAAAACAAACCCATAAACTGAGGCAATATTAATGTTCAAATTTAATTTAATTTTTGCAATTCAGGTTTGTTTCCTTTTCCATTTTGATGCATTTTTTATTTGACAGGTATAAGAGATGGTTGGACACAAGCTGGAGCAAGCAAATGAAGTTCAATATCAAAAATAAACTCGAGTGAGTGTAAGTAAGTGCTAGTAAAAAATATGTTATATATGAGAGTGTAGAGAAAAGTTGTATATATGAAACTGATAGTGAAAGTTGTATTGTATTTGAAAATGTAAGAAAGGTTAAAGTTGTATTGTATTTGAAAATGTAAGAATAGTGAAAGTTGTATTGTATTTGAATTTTATTTGAAATAAAATATTTGTTTAAATAAAATTGTGATTCATTATTTCATTTTGAAAACATAACATAAGTGTAATTGATATGCATATAAGTCAATATTTATATGTTGTCTAATAGAAAATTTTAGAAATGATACTATAACATCAGACAACCTATGGTTTTTTTCTTTTGATGTGTAAGTGTATATCAGACGACGGTGCATATTTATGGTCTGATATGTAATGAGACGGCACGGAAATAGACGACAGATAGGTATTCATTAGGACAACGGAGCATCTATGTCGTCTGATTTTTTTTCTCATAGTGCTAAGTCCATAACTCGTCCCAAGTTAAGGAGAACATCGAGACGGAGATGGAATGAGTTGAAATTTGGCGAGAGCCCTTAGAAAAGGTAAATGAAAGACTTGAAAAAATTTCGCCATGATTGGGCCAAAGCATCTTAACTTGTCCCGAGTTAAGGATTTGACTCGAGATGGCCTAGGTCTTCCGGTATGACTTCGTGCTATCTCTTGGACTTCATTTCTATTGGGCCCCTGACTCAATGCTGCCTGATTCCTCTGTAAATACCAACCTACCTGCAACTAGAAAAGGATCTTATGCTGGAATCTTCCTAGGGTTGCGACCCTATCACTTTCCCTTAACACTCTCCCCCTTGAGAATGTTAAGTTCAGTAAAGAGAGATTCATTTTCGAGTTTTACAAAGGATTGATATTGTATGAAACCAAGTAATTTTATTGTTGTAATATGTAATTCAAACAATGTTATGAATCCCAGTATCTTCTCTTCTTTACATCTTAGCTTATTTCTCTTGAATCATACAGATTAAGGATTCATCGGGTAGTCCTATTTCCATGGAATTCCTAAGTAAATTATCAAATTAAAGAGGGACTTTAAAGAGAAGTCGTTAATTCCTAAAACCTCTCGGCTAACGAAATATTACTTCCTTTGGGATCTCCAAGAAGTTTACGCATGGTTTCCATGCTTTCATTTTGATATTTTAAGCAATGAAAAGGAAAATTTACTCAAAGAGATGTGAACTAATTATGCCAAATTATTATGTTGTGAAGCCAGTCCTCCAGTCGGGAAATGGGACTACCATCAATTTCCATAGTCAATACCCCTCCAAGGTTTAATGTCCCTTTTTATTCTACCATTTCCTTGTCCACGGGTTCACTCAAAAGGCCTAAAATGCTTTCTTTAAACTTTAAGTGTATATATATATAACTCGTATTGTTAATGTAATTTGAATTTGCTTATACTTGTAAACCTTCTTGTTGCTAATAAAGAACGCATTTCCTTGTGTATAATTTCCTTTTTCATTTTACTTATTTTCATTAGGAAAAACAATTAATGCTCGCATTTAGCAGTTGAAATCTCCTTTCTTGACTAGACAATATCAAAGTCAAGATACGGTCAGCCATCTAGGAGAAACGTTCTTCTTAAGATGCTCCAACTATGTTGTTTCCGGATAACCCAAATGCGCAAAAATGGCACAAAAATATTATCAATTGAGATCTACATTAGGTAGTATGAAGAAAATGACTTCTAGCATAGAAGAGAAAATTAAAGAGAAAGATCAAAGAAATCCAAGAGCAGAAAGGGAATATGTGTGGCTGGCCGGTCTGGACCTTCAGTTCAAAGGATCAAAGCAGACGTAGAAATTACTTGATTACATCAAAGGGTAATGGATCTTAAAGTGGACTTTTTAAAGAGTCAAGTATTCTATCAATCTTTAGACCTCATTGCATGCGAAAGAGAATCCAACCTTCCTACTACTATCCTTTCGACCGGCAAATAATAGTTTTCTACCTTGTTAAACCCACCCTCGGCTCTGGATCATGGAGAAATCTCCAGATGGTGTCAAAGAGTTAGTTATGCATGCCTCCAATTTTTAAAAGTAAAGTGGAATGAAAAAGTCTCGGAATATATTAACAAGTATCAAAGTCGGGTTGTGGAATTAGAATGTGCAAGAAACACTCTTAAGTAGAAAGCTAAAGAATTACAGAGCAAGGTCAAAATTCTCAAAGGAGCCAATAAGACGCCTGATCATGCGTTAAGGTTTCAAACTAGCTCTGTTGATGATACTGACACTATCTGAAAGAAAGAGAAGAAGCTTAAAGTATTCTTGGATATGGCGATTTGTCACACCCCGAACCTTCTTCGTCTATCGAAGACTTAAAGGAGAAAGCGCTAGACCTTGATTCCAAATGGGGAATAACCGTAATGACGTTGCTTCAAAACTCTTGATTGGATTTTCTTACTGATAATCTTTCTTTTTATATGTAACTTTTGTAGGTGATGTATAAAATGTAAAATGGTAAATTAATTTGTACTTGGATGATTGACACCTTGAATGGATTTTGCACTTTCTCCTTTATATTTATCTTGCATTTGAACTCGCTAAATGGTATAAGATTTGTAACTTACTTCAGCACTTTATTTGATTCTATATGATCTGTAGTCCTTGATTAAGCATATATTTGTCTGCCCTTGTTTCCTTGCAGAATGCTCTAGATCGACTTTTCTGGTTCTTTTTTTCCCTTCTGGAAAAATGTACAGTAAATAATTATAGCTTTCATAACTTTGAAAAATTATTTCTTTCTTAAGTTTGTTATTTTGCTCTATTAATGTCGAAGAGTATTTTGTGAAAAAGTTGTCTTTGTTAATCTTTGAAACTTTGAAAGCTTGGTTTTGAAATTCATTTTTCAGAATAGTTACCAGTAAAAACTTTAGACAAGTTATATCAGTTTGCTTTTCATCTTTTTCTTGTAGGAAAAATAATTATTTCTTTAAGAAAAAATAGTCAACTTGATAAAAGACTAGAATTTTATCTAGAAAAAGATCATAAACTCAATTGATAAAAAGACCAGAAATCCATCTGCAATAGGACTAGAATTCTATCTAGTGAGAAGATTAAAAGTCCATTCGATAATTAATCTAGAATTCCATCTGAAAGGAAGATTAGAAATTCATCTGATAATAAGTTAGAGTTCCAACTAGTAAGAGGATTAGAAATCCGACTATTGACGGAGATACCCACTGTTTGATAATTAGAGGATTATAATTCTGATTATTAATAGAGAAGTCACATTATTTGATAATTCAACTTCCAACCTAGGAATCAGGGATTAAGAGTTACTTCAGCAATTTGAAGAATGAAGCCCCAGGCCCAAGTAATAAGTCATAATTTCTCAGATGTCAATATCTGTCATCAAAATTCTCGATTCATTGTAATAGATAGCTTTTGACCCTTTCTTTGAAGATTGCTTTAACTTAGCCTTGGTGCAGAACTAAATGTGTCAGACTGTTCTTCCTCCAGAAGATTGTTTTAACCCATCTTTAGGGTAGAGTTTGGTTTATCTGACTAATTTCTTTTACCCCTTATTATTGTCTTAGGTAATAATTTAGGTTTTGATCGGACCCTTCTAACTATCATAGGCGATGATTTTGGTTTTGATCGAGCTCTTTTGCCTTTATTACCTTCTAGGTGATGATTGAGCCCCTTATTACCTTATAGGTAATGGTCAGTGCATTTGGGTAGCCATTTTAAGCAGAACCAAAGTCTTACTTGTTCTCCCTCTAGGAGGAGCTTGGCTAGGCCTTATAGGTAGAACTGAAGGCTGGTCGGTGCTTTGGGCCGGCTATCTTAGGCGGGACAAAAGGTTTACACCATCCTCCCGCTAGAAGGTTCTTTGACCAGGCCACATAGGTGGGACCAAAGATTTGCAGTGCTTTGGCTAGGCCATCTTAGACGGGACCAAAGGCTTACTCTGACCTCCCTCCAGGAGTTGCACTGACCAGGCCCTTGTGGCAGGATCAAAGGCTTTTCTTTTGCCCTTTATTACCTTATATGTAACGATTTAGGCTTTTCCTTTATTTTGTAAATCCTTTTCATGAAGCATGTCGCTTTATTGATCACTTGATCTTTGGAAACACGTCTGCTTCGTGCTTAAATTTTGTTAACAAATTCCTGAAGTTCTCTTTTCCACAAGAAATTCTCGATCATTCCTTTAAGTGCTTGAACTGATTGGTTCCATGTCCATTCCTTTGGTGAAATTGGAAATAAGCACCACCAAGATTTCTTTCATTTCCTAGTTGCTTCTTCTTTGAAGCCCAATAGTTCAATCTTTCTTTAGTTAGGAGATAGATCGTAGGTGATAGCGAGGGAACAAATCCTAGAGGATTGGGAATTCCTAGTGTGTTGTGCTTTTTTCTCCCACTTGACTTTTTTTGTAACATTGGATCGACACATAACATTGTCCATAAACTTTCTCTTTAAAGAATCTCGAGTTTCAACTGGTGTGGAAGAGTGACCTACTATTTCTTTTCACTTTTTAGCAAACTTGTTAAAGTCTTTTGTTTTATATCTTTCGAAAATAGTTCCCATAGATTGAAGTTGTATGGCCTTCCTCATTCTTAAGAACAAGCCATCCTTTTTTGTATTCTATTCTTCAAAACTAGCAGAATAGCTATGGTTGGAGTAGAGCCCACGTGGAACAGATTTGTGCTCCACTTATCTGGATTATAAGGAGCACTTGTCTCTTTTATTCCATAATTTTTTGTGCCAACAACCTCAACACTTGATCTTCATGAAATTGCAAACTATGAGTGACTTGATAAACTAATTTGGCCAAGTTAGTTTTGGAGGATCCTTATTTCGAAATAGTCATTATGCGGCTTATTGGGTTATGCTGCATGTGTTAAGTCCTCTACATGAAGGGGAAAGTCCCCAAAGTTCTTTGTAGGAATACACAAGATATAAAAAGTCCTTTATGGAGATATACAGGTTTGGAAATATTTTTATATCCTTTATATGCAAGCTATGGGAAGTCCTTTATTGGAATACATAGGGAGATGGAGGTTCAGGCTCTCCTTCTAACACCAAAATGTTAATAAATTTATTTATTAACTTAAAATATGCTAGGCAAATAAGTTCTGACTAATAGAAGACTTGGATAGTCTTATGTTAACTTACAAGAAGTATGCGAGTCCAAATTGAAGTATGCATGCTCATGATTTCGGTTCTTAAAAAGAGAAGCCATGTGCATGTCAAAAATACAAGTACACAAAAGTCATATTTAAGTCATAAGTCCCATCAAAGTCAAATATCTTTATTCGCTTGTAATATGCTATACAAAGTTTATTATTCAAGTCCTTATGTGCAAAATTCACCAATTTACAATAGGCTTTACAAATCCCCAATTCGATTTAAGGTTAGAAGATGAGAAAAATTCCCTCCTCCAAGCAGCAATGGGGTCTGTATTTATAGGGGTAACGGTAGGTGGCATGGCTACCACAAGTCCATTCGACATGCGGTATGTTTTCTTACTTGAATCGCTGATATTCAATAACTTCATCATCTGTATCACTCAGTGAGACTCAATATCTTTTAACTCTGCCGAATTTCGGCATCCTTATCAAGGAAACCTGACATCTCTTCAGTATTAATGTATACCATTTTCCTTTAGGATTTTGGTAACGTAACTTTCTTTTGGTAGCTACTCGATACCTTTCACTATGATAAGCTTTTAGCAATAGGATTTGGATATCAGTTCAATAGTAGCTGTAAGTTAATCATCTCTTAGAAGCTCGATATCCTCATTCTCCGGCAAGATATGGCATCTTCCTACCATGTAATATTTTAAGTTGTAGCGGTTCAGTAACTCCCCTTAATTTTCTTCAAGTTTGACAGCTTTCATATCATAAAAACTCGATATATGTTGGTGTTTGATACTACTTCAGTTCGTCACATGGCTGATATCTTCAAAGGTTATTTGGGACATGATACCTTCTCTGCTTTATATGCTCGACAACCCTTATAGTTGGTGAGGTTCGACACCGCCTTCTTTCAGTATTCAACTTTGAAAAATATTGTATTTGCTAATCGCTTGTAGTTCGATATCTTTAGAGGTCTGGCATCTCTTCTATGTCTGTTAACTACTTGAGTATTCGTCATCTTTTTATTATAGAGGGTGCATTCCTTTTATTTCATTTAGGTTCGATAACCCCTGTGTTGTAGAAGCTTGGCATCCTAGGTTCCTCCAGGTTTGTCATAGTTCGATGCCTCCAAATACTTATTGATTCGACAACTTCTTCTTGGATATGTTTGATAGTTATATTAGTTGCTGAGACTCAATACTTTCTCACCATGTCCTCATTCGATATCCTTTGTGTTTGCTAATTGCTTTGAATTCGACACCTTTAGAGACTCCACATTCCTTCTCTAAGCACTCGAAACCTTTGACTTATCGTTTGAACTCTGATCGCAAAACTTTTTATATGAAAACTGATCAGAAGATCATCACAAACCCAACGGTGAAAGTTCCGTAGGAAAATTCAGAAGTTTCTAAAATTTCCATTTTCGACTTTAATAATTTTTAATTAATTTCTTTTTAGTTAATTATCGTTAAATTTACAAGGTGTTACAGGGCTGATATTAGATTCTTAATTGACCCCAATTGCAAGTGAGAGATTAAAT
The DNA here is from genome assembly GCA_030737815.1 of Allium fistulosum. Taxonomy (NCBI): domain Eukaryota; kingdom Viridiplantae; phylum Streptophyta; class Magnoliopsida; order Asparagales; family Amaryllidaceae; genus Allium; species Allium fistulosum. The sequence goes on from CM060905.1 coordinate 555,942,104, forward strand.
GAGTTTGTGATATTTCTAAGGGAAAGTTATGCAATTTGTTAAATATATCTAACTTTGTAATCAATTTTGTTCATAATAAAGGTATTAGATTTCTTTTATATACTTTGTTGTATTATGGTATAATCAATTAAGTAATTAATTTAAAATATATTAATAAGAAAACCCTTAAATAATGTGTTATTTGGTTGTAGTTGCAAATAATTGCGATTGTAAGTAAGTAATCAAAAAAATAAAATAACATTTTGGTTTAAATATTTATGTTCGAGATGTTTCAAGATAGGATATTGATACATCCACTAAGATTAGAATTTGTGACGCTCTCCAAATGTAGCGACCCGGATTTTCGGACTAGTACAAATCGCCGTAAATCCCATCCGTTATAAAACTACGAATGAAAACTACCAACTTAGTACACAATATTTGATAAATATTCAACATTGCTAACTGTATAGGATACAACTTTCAATTATACAAGTTATAAGAGTAATCATTATATCTATAAACCGTGCGTTAATACATACCGAATACCAATACAAATATCTAACTCTGCACAACTCTAATGAGAGATAGCAATATCCAATCACTACCAATTCAATAAACATGTCAATGCTGATATAATAGTGAGCAGGAAAGATACAACAACACAAGATAAACAGCAACCAATATACGAATAAACAGGAAAGTGTTATATTATTATTATTGGGGCTGCATCACTACCACTTGTGACAGCCTACATACCTCTATTTAATTGGGTACCTAATTAGATACAGGATCAAGCCAACGTACTTCTCCTATCGCAAATAGGACTCATGGAGCCTATGATGCAACAAACAAATATGTAATTCCCAAACTAACCACTTAGGCTTAACTTCAAATTTAGATTTCTCAAATCTAATTAACTTTATTATTCGAAAATATAATTCTTTTAGAAAACAATCTCTTCGAACTAAATTCCTGGTTTTTATTTCAAACCCTTTGAAATAATAATATGTATCTTTTATATCAAATTATACCTCAAGATTTTACAACAAATCACTTCTGAAATATTTATTTGGAAATCTTAAAATACTACTATAAAAGCATATCAAAGTATATGCAACTAGATCGGGAGGTGTTTCCCATAAACAAGGAAACTGGGTCCTAACCTTCATACAGTCGATAAATAAGTACATCCCTCTATTCCAAGAGCGGATTATGCCAAAAACATATGCCCACTTTTTAGTTATGGGTTACCCGGATCATCGGTAACATAATAAATCATTTTATATCCCAAATTGATAAACTATTTTCACTAATATTCATAAATACTTTCAATCATAGTCTTTTCATTTCCCAAAACCTTTGAAATCATTTTCAAACACCAGGTTTTAGTCCTCGAAATTCTCTTTGTTTATAAAACACTTTTATAAACAATTCATTATATAAATCAATTTTATTATCACTTCAAAATATTTATTCCCAAAATATTTTTATTTCTTTTCAAAAGAAACCATTTCATTTAAAAGATAAATTCTCTTTTATTTTCAAAATATAATAAATATCTTTTATTATAATTTCAACTTAACCAATATTTTTGCTAAACACCTTTTAGTCAAATTGTTAAATAAATCACAAGGTGTTAGCCTGCAAATGTTTTCTAACCAACCCATGTCAAATATAAAAAGGGTAATAGCTCATAAATTGGTCGAGAACAATTCATACAACCAAACAATCCAACAACAACAACAATAAATGTGAACACATCATTATAACTAATAAATTAATATAATAGCAGAACAGGGATTTATTCTAGATGTTTAAATAATCTATTCATTTTAATTATAGCAGAGCAGTGTTTTATTCTGCCTAATAAACATTGTAAACAAAGTATGGTTATTTTAACTACGTTATTATTCAAACCAACGTAATTAAATTAATCACTATTTATTTATCAAAAAATTATACTTCGCTAAAACTATCAACAAGTTATATTATTGTCTTCTATTCGTTAATACGAATCTAGTGTCAAAGACAGCGGGTTAAACGAACTTCATATTAAGGATTTATTTATTTTTAAAGTTTAAAACATTTTAACTTAATAAATTAACTAAATACTAATCAACTTGAGTAAACCTTACCCAACCGTGCAAGCCCAAGTTCCAACGCCTCATGTAACCTGACCACAACCCGCTCACGCATGCCAATTTCCCCCATTCTCATGCAATTGTACACAATTTCAGGGACAAAAGTGCAAATCCTCTTGTAAACTATAGCAGCACCATTCCTATCTTCAGAAACAACTTTTCTTGATGCCCTTCATCTTCTTTTCATATGCACGCAACCCTTACTCGTTGCCTATGACCGCCGCTCCACCCTCCACTGCCTCGCCTCCAGACCTCCACCACTGCCTACCCCACTTCACTCTCTTTATTTCTTACTTTTGCACGCACCATTTTCTCCAACACTCACGCATGCATACATAGATGAACTCACACACACTTACACACTCATATACTCACACGCGAATATTATATGCAGATAATACCCCATCGGCTTATGTATACAAACAATGGGAACTATGAAGGGAATGAAGTTTTTACTTTATAAATGAAGGAGGAAGAAAAGGAGGCAATGCATGCATCTATAGTGAAGTGAAGAAAGGAAACTGTCTGTATATAAATGTTTTTGTGTGTGTTTGTCTTTTTTTTTTGGAAATGTGCGTGACCATTGAATATTTGGAGAAGAAAATATGGAAATGAAGTGTGTTCATACTTTATTTTCCTGTGTACATTGTTTGCTTCACATAGGAAGGAAAAAATGAAGCCTATAGAGAGAAAAATGTGCCAAACTATGTAAAAAAATGAATATCCCCCTAGTAACGTGCCTGGTGCAACAATATATAAGAAATAATGCTTCTAAGCTAAGAAATAAAAGGTACAAATAATAAATGCCAAGCCACGGAAGTGTTGAGGCAGGGATAGTATAGACAACATTTTACAATGATATGGTTGTGTACGTGTGCACTACAACAAAGGCAGCGTATAGCGACGGCAAAAATGCATCGGCGGCCGTCCGAAGCCGTCGCTAAAGGCCGTCGCTATTCAATCCGTTGCCACCAGAAAAAGCAACGGCAGAAGCGACGGCTCCGTCGCTAAGATAGCGACGGCAAGCGACGGCATCTTACACGTGTCAACGCCACGTGGCAGTTATTTTGTTCCCCAAAAGTCTGTTACTTGCCGTTACTAGCCGTCGCTTTTTTTGGTCCAGAAAGTCGTTACTAGCCGTCGCTTTTCTGGGCAAAACCTGCTGTGCACACAGCAGCTATTCTTCCATCAAAGCTCATCCCAAATCTCAAACCTCATCTCAAACCTCAATAATATCAACAATAACACATCTCAACAATACCCACAACATCAATATTCAACAATATAACCAAAAAAACACAAAAAACCAACCAAACCAACATAGTATACAAAACCAACCCAAGTATCAAGGTACAAGGATCAAATCCAAATATAACCAAACCCAAACATCATCCAAAATACCAAGTATCCAAGCCCAAGTATCAAATCTAGTCTAACTATGTACATAAATGCATACCCACAAGAATAGTAAAACTATGCATCATCATCCTCCTCATCATCCTCGGCATCATCAGATCCATCTCCCTGCTCCCCAGGCATAGAGCCGTGCTCCTGATAAAATGCTGCAATGCGCTCATCTATCTGCTGTGCCAGTTGGCCCTTTCGCCAATCGTTGAGCTCATCCAGCTGCCTCTGCATCTAAGCAATACGCTCCTCCTCCATCGATTTGCTATAAGCTCTTTGAAAATTAACAGCCTGTGAAATAACTGAAGTTAATACGATAGCATTTCACATGAATTTTGAATGAATTGGATATTATATAAATAATTCTTTTGATGTGAGAATAATGTGGATCTTTTAATATGAAATTATATGCTTTGACTGTTGTCAAATTATAACAATAATAATTATTATGTGTATTTGGACTATAAAGTTGAATGTGAGCAATTGTATCGTAATTATTATAAATTTATTGATCGATATGAGATCTAGATATGCAATTGTATCATATTTAAATAAATGTACTTGATTAGGCTAAAATAAGCTAGTACTTCACAACATTGGAGGGAAATTTGTATTGATGTGAGAATAATATGGATCTTTTAATATGAAGTTAGTGAAATGGTTTACCTCCTGATTGCCGAAACCATAACGCCTATTTCGAGTAGGCGGTGCAATAACGGAATCCCAAATCCTGTTGGACTCCTCAACTGTAAGCTCTGCTCTTCCACTCGCCTGTGTCAATGCCGATGCCTTTGCCTCAAATCGCCCCTGCAATTACAAACATAATTTTGAAATAATTGGTATACAATTTACATATATACAATTTGAATCACGAGTTAGCATATTTACCATCGCTGCTTCAGCTTAGCTGTCGGTCCAATCATAGGTCGCATTCCCCTCATCATCAACAGACTCAACTGCGTGTGTGGCTCTAAAAACCTCAGTCATTGTAGGCTCCCTTCCGTACTTTGCAAACTGAAGATATACACGAATAAGATATATTGAAAATAAGCATAAATGTTATACATGAAGATATGCATTACCATATGCTAAATATATTTTATATTTACCAATTCTCTCCTATGTTGTTGAAAGATTTAGAGCCACCTCGATGTAAACCAGGATTCTTATTCCTATTGGCTTGGTTTCTTGCTGCTACTTCCTATTAATTTAGATACACGATTAAAATAATGCAACTAACATAATTGTAAGCATTCTCATCATAGCTTACTTTAGCTGCTTCTGACTCCCAATATGGGAGAAATCCATTCCAGACTTCATCGCTCATCCAACCTGGCTTTTTTCCAGCCTTCTTCGCCCTTGATATTGTCTCTCTATAATTCTTCCGCATTTTTTGGTTCCAATTATTGCTAAAAACATCTAAATCATGCGGCGCCACTCGTACAACAGCCTGCATATTGAATTTATTTTGAATTACATACAGCATATTATTTTCAATAGAAATATATAAATTGTAATTACCATCAAGTCGGCCCATATAGCATTTTTAATATGAGCTGGAATGTTATCCCAATGCGGCCAAACTGCTGACATCCGACCCTTATATGATTTCTTCGAGACATCTAAAATAAACTGTGATGGTTCCACCTCGAACCCCCTGTAATTGTTAACGTGCATATTTTATATAGTTTATATATTTTAAATAATATAATTGAAATAAATTTAACATTTACCCAACACTCTTCGGAATAATCTCTGCAACTCGGCGTGTATCTGCCTCTAAGCTACTAGGACCCGCTGTAGCTCCAGGAGACTGAGATGGAGAAGGCTGAGATGTACTCCTACGTCTTCTATCAGCCATATCTGCCACAATCATATATTATATATAAAAGCATAATGATCAAATGAGCATCACATAATCATACAATAAAACGATAACGCAAAAATCAGAATAATACATCGCTCAGAATAGTACATCGCTCAGAATATTACATAGCTCAGAATAGTACATTGCATAAGTGAATACATAGCTCAGAATAGTACATTGCATAAGTGAATACATAGCTCAGAATAGTACATTGCATAAGTGAATACATAGCTCAATATAACACATGACATAACTCTATATAGTACATCACATAATACAACAAACGATGCCATCTGTGATCATTCTTCATCATCTTCTGATTCAGACGTCTCGGTCTCGTACTCTATATCGTTTTCTTCGTTACTAACAAATGCATCTATTAAAACATTCGCTTCATCATTCAACGATCCTACATCGATGCCATCGGCTATTATTATTTCGGAATTTGGCTCAAGATCTGCTTGATACGCTGCTTCATCTGGAATATTATTTCCATCAAATGTAAATCTTGCCTTTGTTTTAAAAACAGCCCACCAGTCTACTTTATCTTTTTTTAAGGATGGATACGGAGCAAAATAAACTTGTAATGCTTGCTTAGCTAACACGAAAGGATCATATAGTAATGTGACGTATGCTTTATTTCAATTAACTTATAATCCTTATGTACGTTAATTCCAGAACCGGGAACGTTGCTAAACCAGTTGCATTTGAATAAAAAAACTTTCTCTAGCGGTTGTGTATAATAAGTCAACTCTAAAATTTGTGTTAAGACTCCATAAAAATCTTTTATATGCTCTTCTGGATCATCGCTGCCTTTGACAAATACACCGCTGTTATACGTTGATTTTTCAGCTCCATAATCTTTGGTGTTAAATTTAAATCCGTTGACGAAGTATATAGGATAGGTCTTGACATTTCTTCTTGGTCCGATAACAAGGTGTCGTATTCCTTCGTCAACAACACTGTTATTCGGATCGTGAACATAGCTTGCAAACCACCAAGCAAATTGTTTACTGAAATCACCAGATGGATGTTGTGATTCGTATATGCTGCAAATAAATGTATTATATTCCCCTAATTATTAATATATAAATACACGTATAATTGAACTGTACAATCATTCAGTATTACCTGATAAATGGTGCAACTTCAACACAATTTAAAAGAACATATGTGTGTGCCACATGGTAGTCTCTATCATCTAACCATATTTCCACACATTTTCCGGCAGGTCTTCCATGTTGTCTAAAAATAGATAACATTGTTTGAGAAGAATCATGCTCAACAACTTCTTCATTACGGGGAACACTTATAAACGATAAGTTCACATCGTCACTAAAGTAGTGTGAGAAAAAAAAAGAAGCTTCCTCTTCAAGGTACGATTTGCAAATCGAACCTTCTACTCGTGCTTTTTGTCTAATTTTTTTCTTCAAATGATTCAAGTACCTATAACAAAAATAATTAATTTTGTATATTGGTACAAGAATATACATTTTCGACTAATCAACAAGAATATTAAGGAGTTTAAAATCACCTCTCAAATGGATACATCCATCCATATTGCACAGGACCTCGAAGGAGTGCTTCGGATGGTAGATGCACAGGCAAATGCTCCATTACATTAAAAAAACCGGGCGGAAATATTTTCTCGAGTTTGCAGAGCAATACAGGAATTTCTACTTCAAGTTTACGTAAATGATCTACCTTTAACGTGGTCGAACAAAGCTGTTTATAAAACATACTTAATTCTGTTATAACACTCCATATTTTTGTTGGCAACAGTTCTTTTAATATCACAGGTAAGAAATATTCCATCATGATATGGTAATCATGACTTTTCATCCCACTCAATTTAATGTTCTTCAAGTCAACACATCTGCGAAGGTTAGAAGAAATCCCATCAGGACATCTTAGTCCTTCCACCCATTTGAGCACGAGTTTTGCTTGCTTGTTGTCTAGCTCATAACATGCTTTGGGTTTTTTGTTATCGTCGTACAACTGAAGTTCGGGCCGCTTACAGAAATGTAATATATCACGTCTCGAATTCGCATCGTCCTTGGTTTTCCCCTTTACATTCAAAACTGTATTAAAAACGTTATCAAACATATTTTTTTCATTGTGCATGACGTCAATATTATGTCGCAGTAAGAGATTTTTCCAATAAGGTAACTCCCAAAATATACTTTGCTTGCACCAGTTATGAATGTCCGATTTACCCGGAATGTCGACCTGTTTCCCAGTTTCATGAATCTTAGGATAGTCTTTCACGATTTCATATATCTCTTCACTTGTCCAAACTTTAGGTGGTAGCATATTCTCTACTCTGTTAGCTTTAAAGTTCTTTTTATCCATTCTGAATTTATGATTAATACGTAGAAAACACCGATGACAGTCAAACCAGGAAATTTTCTTGCCGTACTTTAATGAAAATGCTCGTGATTCTTCCATACAATATGGACAAGCTAGATGTCCAGCTGTGCTCCAACCTGAAAGCATGCCATATGCGGGAAAATCATTAATAGTCCATAATAAAGAAGCGAACATACGAAAATTTATTTTTCTCGAAATGTCATATGTTTCAACTCCTTCATGCCATAGTGTTTTCAATTCTTCGATCAACGGTTGTAGATAAATATCAATTCCTTGAGTCGGATCATCAGGACCGGGAACGACAATCGTTAAAAACATATATGGAGTTTTCATACACATCCATGGAGGTAAGTTATAAGGAGTGACAATAATAGGCCATGATGAATATTTACTACCAAATTAAGAGAATGGCGAAAATCCATCTATACATAAACCGAGCCTAACATTACGGCTCTCTCGAGCAAATTCAGGATACGTCCTATCGAAATGTTTCCATGCTTCTCCATCAGATGGATTTATCAATGTTCCTTCTACTGGTGTTCTCACGCTGTGCTATCGCATATGACATGCTGTAGCAGAAGAAGCATATAGCCGTTGAAGTATGGGAGTGATGGGTAAATAATGCATTCTTTTATAAGGGACTTCTTTTCCTTTCTTTTTCCTTGGTTTGTATCTTTCCTCGTTACATATTCTGCATTTTCTAAGGTGAGCGTCGTCTTTCCAAAATAACATGCAACCTTTAACACATGTATCTATCTTCTGGTATGGCAATCCAAAAGCAGACATAAGTTTTTTAACTTTATAATGACTATCGCACATCAAATTATTGGGTGGCATGTGTCATTTAGCAGTTTGTACAATTTCTGTAAACGATGCTTCTGTTAGATTGAATTTTGATTTCATCGTGATGTATTCAGCGGTTATAGATAATTCGGTTCCACTTTCACATCCATCCCACAATGGTCTCTTAGCGGAATCCAATAAATCATAAATTTTTTTAGCTTCCATAGTCGGTTCTTCACCATTTTCGTTTTCAATGTCGTCTTGATCAATGGATGGAAACATTGATCGGGCTGCATCTTGCACCATATTTTCTATTGGATTTGCCGCTGTATTATCATCATCTTCCACTACAGGATTAGGTGTATATTGAACAAACTCTCCGTGACGATCCCATAAATAATAATTCGGTACAAAACCAAATTTATACAAATGAACTTCTACTACATCTGCCTTCCAATGCTTCAGATGTTTGCACTTAGCACACGGACAACGAATGTCTACGTTATTTCCATTATTAGATTTAGCAAATCTAATAAACTCGTGTACACCGTTAACAAAATGTTTCTTTATTGATCCTTTCATACCTTTTCGGGATTCATACATCCAACTACGATCGAGAAAATAATCGAACATATCTCCTGATTTGCAAAAATTATATTAGAAAATTCAAACAAACACTTCACTGAAACAAAATAGACCGGACTTTAGTAAATTTTATTAATTTAGTAACTTTATTAATTTGACAAATTAGACTGAACTTTAGTAAATTTAATAATTTGGTAAACTAGACTAACTTTATTAATTTGGTAAATTTTAAACTAACTATAGTAAATTTTAAACAAACTTTAATAAATTAGACTGAACAAATTTATTAGTTTCAAACTAACTTTTAAATTTTATTACTTTAGTAAATTGCACTTAATAAATTATTTGATTGTTTTATAAAATACAGATCATATACAACACTTGTTAATACTTGTTTAACGGCCGGTCATCCTACTTCCCATTACACACACAATAACGTAATCATATTTTATAAATCATTTCAGATTAAACGATTCAACAAAATTTCGGCAGCACTTCCCTTTATTCTCTGTATCGTACACAAATGCATGTACACAGGGAAAAAAGGAAGTGCCATCGAAATTTCGTTAACCGTTTAAACTGAAATGATTTATAAACTGCGATTACGTTATTGTGTTTGTAACTTGTCCAATACTGGGACAAATCCAACAAATATTGTATCAGATGAATACAGATGTCCGTTCTGTGTAAAAACGAACATCCATATAACGATCATATACAACACTTGTCAGACGGGGCCAAAAATTATCTAAGGGGTTCATACAAATAAAACAAATTTTCTAATTTATATTTTAACAACTATAAATTTTTTAATAATACGTTCAATAAATATTTGTCAAGTAAATTTCACATTTTAATACGTACTTTAAAATTTGGCTAACTAAGTCAAATTTTAAATAACGAATTTTTTTAAATCAAATTAGAAGTTAGCACTTATAATAAATTGAATTATTTTTATTTTAAACTATATACGTTTAATTGGAAATTCCACAATGAGACAAAAGTGAATCATTGTAATTCTTTTAGGCTATGAGTACTTTAGCATGGCCATTGCAAGTGAGCATAAATGATATATTTGAACAAAATACACAGTTGTAGTGTACTTACACTTATAACTAACGCATGCTAAATAATTAAATTTTCACCTAATCGACAACCGACATTGCATAAACTTATCAATAAGCATCTTAAACATGTTATCACCATCTTAATCCAAATCACATCACCAATCATTAATTCTACAATAACCAACATCATAATAGTATGCGTTAATCATCGTTTTCAACGTCGAAATAAAATGATTTTATTCTCAAATCAACCTACAATACTACTATCACCATACATATACCACATAACTACCAATCTCAAACCCATAAACATGCCATTAACAACCAATTTTTAAACCCAATAAACATGCAAATAAACTCTAATTAAACCCTAATTGAATAGAAAATAGGGTTAGAACACATACCAGATCAATTTGGGAGGTAGGGAGCGAATGTTTGAGTACCGAATCGGCGGGGCGACGGGGGGTTTTTTTTTCTTTTTTTTTCGTTATGCAGAATGGGGAAGAAGAAGGCTCGAGTTTGGCTGATATACAGGTCGAGCGACGGCTAGCGACGATCGCTTTATTTAGCCGTTGCCCCTATCCGACGCTATACGAACCGTTTTTTGTAGTGGTGAGGCATAATTGTGTTTATTTAAAGTTTATTTTAGAAAAGTTTTCAAGGTTCGATGCCACACAATAACCCGTCCATGTACGAGATGCAAATGAAAAAAATAAAAATATGATCATGCACAATACCGTGACGTGATCATAAAATAGCAAAAAAATAAATAATTTAACTTATTCTGTAAAATTTAAAAAATACTAACGTTTGCCGCAAAAAGCATCAAACGAAAATTTAATTATTTTCCAAATTAAAATTATGGAAAAATCCTATAAATTAAACTTCAAATAAGATCTTAATTTGAAATATATATATTTCATTATAGTTTAATTCAAATTCGAATATTTAAATAAATTAAATATTCCAATTTGAAGACTCGAAAATACGAGACGTTACATTCTTCCCCCTTAAAGGAATTTCATCCCCGAAATTCCATGGACAGGAAAATATAACGAAAACCAAACAATTAACAAAAGCTAAAGACACCAAAATTATTACCACCCATAACCCCGGTCGGAGGTACGTTGCCTTATCCTATCCATTTACATTTATGAAATTAAAGTAGTTTCATCTTTAAAATTCCTTGGTTGATTTATTAACCTAAACAAATTTTACTTAGGCACCTGACCTAAGCTTTGATACCACTGTAATGACTCGGATTTTCGAACCAGTAAAAACCATCGAAAAACCCATCCGTTTTAAAACTACGAATGAAAACAACCAATTTAATGCACAATATTTGATAAATATTCAACATTACTAAATGTATATGATGCAAATTTCAGTTATATAAGTTATCAGAGTAATCATTTATTTCTACAAAGTGTGTTTTAATACATACCAAATACCAATACAAATATTTAACGCTGCAAAACTCTGATGAGAGATAGCAATATCCAGTCACTGCAAACTCAATAAACATGTCAAATGCGGAATAAAATAGTGAGTAGAAAAGATACAACAACACAAGATAAACGACAACCAATAAACGAATAAACAAGAAAGTGTAATATTATTATTATCAGGGCTGCATCACTACCACTTGTAACTGCCTACGTACCTCTATCTAATTGGGTACCCAATTAGATACAAGATCAAACCAACGTAGTTCTTCTACTGCAAATAGGACTCATGGAGCCTACGATGCAAAAAACAAATATGCAATTCCCAAACTACTCACTTAGGCTTAATCTCCACATTTAGATTTCTCAAATCTAATTAGCTTTATTATTCCAAAATATATTCCTTTTAGAAAACAATCACTTTGAATTAAATTCCCGGTTTTTATTTAAAATCCTTTGAAATGATAATATATATATATATATATATATATTATCAAATTATACTTTACTTCAGGATTTTAAAACAAATCACTTCTGAAATATTTATTGAAAATATTAAAATACTACTATTAAAGCATATCTAAGTATATGCAACTAGATCGGGAGGTTTCTCCCATAAACAAGGCAACTGGGTCCCAGCTTCCATACAGTCGATAAATAAGTACACCCTTTTATTCCAAGAGCGGATTATACCAAAAACATATGCCCACTTTTTAGTTACGGTTACCCAAATCATCGGTAACTTAACAAATCATTTTATATCCCAAAGTGATAAATCATTTTTACTAAAATTCACAATTACTTTCAATCATAATATTTTCATTTCCCAAAACCTTTGAAATCATTTTCAAACACTGGGTTTTAGTCCTCGAAATTCTTTTTATTTATAACACACTTTTATAAACCATACTTTATATAAATCACTTTTATTATCACTTCAAAATATTTATTCCTAAAATATTTCCTTTTCTTTTCAAAAGAAACCATTTCATTTAAAAGATAAAATCTCTTTTATTTCCAAAATATAATAAGTATCTATTATTATAATTTCTAATTAACCGCTATTTTTGCTAAACACCTTTCAGTCAAATCGTTAAATAAATCACAAGGTGTTAGCCTGCAAATGTTTCAACCCAACCAATATCAAATATAAAATGGGTAATAGCTCATAAACTGGTCGAGCACAATTCATACAACCAAACAATCCATCAACAACAATAATAAATATTAACACATCATTATACTAATGAATTAATATAATAGTGTAACGGGGATTTATTCTACTCAATAGAAGTCTAAATAATCTATTCATTTTAATTATAGAGGAGTGGTGTTTTATTCTGCCCAATAAACAGCACGAACAAAGTATGGTCATTTTAAATACGTTATTATTCAAACCAACATAATTAAATTAATCACTATTTATTTATCAAAAAATATACTTTGCTAAAACTATCAACAAGTTATATTATTGCATTCTATTCGTTAATATGAATCTAGTGTCGAAAACAGCGGGTTAAACGGACTTCGTACCGAGGAGTTATTTATTTTTATAGTTTAAAACATTTTAACTTAATAAATTTACTAAACTAATCATCTTGAATAAACTTTACCTAACCGTGCAAGCCCAAGGCCAACACCTCATGTAACCCGACCACAACCTGCTCGCGCATGCCAATCTCCCCGATTCTCATGCAATTGCACACAATTTCATGGACTAAAGTGCAAATTCTCTTGTAAACTACAGCAGCATCATTCCAATCTTCAAAAACAACTTCGAATGATACCCTTCATCTTCTTTTTATATGCACGCAACCCTTACTCATGGCCCACGATCGCCGCTCCACCCTCCGCTCCACCGCCCTCTGCCTCGCCTATAGACCTCCACCACAGCCTACTCCACTTCTCTCTCTTTATTTCTTACTTTTGCACGCACCACTTTCTCCAACACTCACACATACTAGATGAACACACACACTTACACACTCATATACTCACACGTGAATATTATATGCAGATGATACCCCATAGGATTGTGTATACAAACAATGAGAACTATGAAGGGAATGTAGTTTTTATTTTATAAATGGAGGAGGAAGAAAAAGAGGCAATGCATGCATCTGTAGTGAAGTGAAGAAAGGAAAGTGTTTGTGTATAAATGTTTTTGTGTGTGTTTGTCGGTTTTTTTCCTTTTTAGAAAAGTGCGTGACCATTGAATATTTGGAGATGAAAATATGGAAATGAAGTGTGTTCATACTTTGTTTTTCTGCGTTCATTGTTTGCTTCACAGAGGAGGGAAAAAAATGAAGCCCACAGAGGAAAAAATGTTCCGGACTATGTAAGTAACAGGAATATCCCCCTAGTTACGTGCCCGATGCAACAATATATAAGCAATAATTCTTCTAAGCTATGAAATAAAAAGTACAAATAATAAATGACAAGCCACCAAAATGTTGAGGCAAGGACAGACAACATTTTGCAAAGATATGCTTGTGTACATGTGAGGCATAATTGTGTTTGGTTGAAGTTTGTTTTAAAAAAGTTTTCTGGATCCGATGCTACACAATCCATCTACGTATGAGACGTGAATGAAATAAAAATACGATCATGCACAATACTGTGATGCGATAACAAAACAGTAAAAAATAGACAAGTTAACTTTTCTGTAAAATTTCAAAAGTACCAACGTTTGCCGCAAAAAGCGTCGAACGAAAATTTAATTATTTTTCAAATTAAAAATTATGAAAAAATCTTATAAATTAAATTAAAAATATGTCATTAAAAATTAGTCCTAATTTGAAATATATATTTTATTATAATTTAATTCAAATCTGAATATTTAAACAAATTAAATATTCCAATTCGAAGACTCAAAAATACGGGTCGTTACACCAAAAGTTAGGCAGTGTATTACTCATGACAGTTGAAGAAATCAAAGGGTTATGTGCTCATATTTATTAAATAACTATGGAATGTCTAATCTAAGGATTTTCTATTGGTTAATATCAACTGGGCCAAATAGAAAATCTGAAACAACGACGTTACATAGTTCCCTCAACCTGAGAATGCTATGGAGCTTCAATGTGACTATTCCACCTTGATTATAGTTAAATCATGGTATGGTGATCCATAGAGAAACTATAGTTGTGGTTGAGTTAAAGCAATAGGAGTGAAACACTATTCAATAGAGAAATCGTCTCCTCAGTTGTAGGAAGTTAGTATCACGGTTCATTATAGTCAACTCAAACTCAAAATCTCTTGCTAAAGCAGTGAGGTTAATAATAAATGTTATTATTCAACCAAGAACTTCGGTTTTGGAAAAATCAAGTTGAATGTGGATAATATTGGAATTTTGACCAATACCAAATTTCATATATCCTAAACTGATATAGTTTTGACGAAGGTAACATATGTTAATTATCGTTACAAAAAGGTACTACGTACTTAAGAAAATATGGAATTGGATTTTACTAAAACGAAACATATATAATGAATTTAGCTAAACTGCCACTACACTAACTAAGGTAGTGTGAGATAGTTAATATTTGAATTATTAAATGTTAATCTTTGACTAAATTTGGATCTTTGAGTCTCACAACCACATTTGTGAATTCGCTAAAAAGCCACACGATTTAATTAGTTTATGAAATGTTATAAATTAATTATATTAATTTAATTAATATTTAAGATATATTGATTGTTAATTTATTTATTGTTTTGGGTGCTGTTTGATAATTAAAATATGTGCATATCAACATATGATATCAATATATATTTAAACAGGTTTTGAATAATGATAATTACTTAAACTAGCTTATGAAAATTTTGTTTCATATAGGGAGATATATGGGCAACCATGCTAAGGGGAGATTAAGTTTTGGCTTAACTGCAAATTAAATTAGAATTAAAGGGGAAGTTTTAATGGTGAGAATAGGAAAAGTTTCATTCCCCCACTAAAAAAATTACTTGATTTTCTCTCATTTGATTCATTCTTTCTCCTTTTTCTTCCTTTTTCTCATTGTTGAACCCTCATTAATTCATGGCCTAACCTATCCTTTTTACCGAAAATATAAAATAAAATAAAATAAAATAAAGTAGGTCATCCAATTCTTGAAAAGTTCCGATGTTGAATCCAAGAATCTAAGGAGAATTTACAGATCAAGGCATCACTTATTGGCCAAAACTATGAGGTACTAATCCTATTTACATTTGTATATTTTAGTTGTGTCACTCTTACCCCAATTTTATATATGTATTATTGCCTCATCTTTGTTTGGATTTAATGTTACATTCAAAACAACCAACTGATTGATTCGGTATGTTTTAATTTAATAGATTAAAATCAAAATACTTATATATTTTTATTCAGTTTTAGCCATGAGTATGTTTTTAATGAAAATGCAATAGCTTTATTTTAAATCAAAATACTTATATATCTATTTAGTATAGTTTAAATCTATTTAATCTATTATAAATTTATTTAATCTATTTAAAATCTACTTAATATAATTTAAATCTATTTAATATATTTAAATCATTTTAAGTCTATTTAAATCTAGTTTAATAAAATTTAAAATTTTTAAACTATTTTTACTATTTAAACTATTCTAATCTATTCAACTATTTTAAACTATTAAGACTATTCATGACTATCTAAACTATTTTCTAAAATTTTAGACTGTGTAAAGTTGAAGTATTTATATTTAAATCCTTGATGATGGTACAACCTAAGTTGGAATTTGGAAATGATACCTTTTGTGAAATGACATATTTGAGTAAATATGATGATTTTGGAACGAGGATTTAATTAACCTATCTTATCGATAATTTCATAAGTGAATATGATTTTTGAAAGTGAATATGATTTTTGTAATGAATATGGTTTTAGAAGTGAAAATGATTTCGAAAGTGATATGGTTTGAAAATCGAATATGATATTTTAATATTAATTATGAATTGACTTTTGAAATGTAAAAGAACCATCCAGTGTGAAATAAGCAGTTGGTTGTTAAAGAGATCGGGATCAGATATTGTCATACTCACTACCAATACCAAAAACCACTTTAACAACTGTGTACATGGTAGAGATTCCAGAAATGAAGTAGGATGGTTTGGCGAGCGATTCTGAATGAGGTATTTACGTGACCCTGACTCCCATGAGTCAGCTTGATGTGGCTAAAACAGGAGCTGCGCCGGGCCAAGTGAGGTCATTCCTCCTATCGGACACATTTCTTCGATACTATTCTATTACTTTGTGATTGATTTAGTGGCCACCCCTTGATTTTGATTATGGGAGTGTGTTTTGAGGTGGGCGGTAGTAGCTGCTATGCGTTACCACCAGTCTGGATCCGCAAAACGGTAGAATTCTACCCTGGGCATTGCCTCGTGTGCCTTGTCGCATGCCTTATCGCACCTTCTATGAGTTTGGTTTGTACCATGCCTATGGAGTGCCCTCTGGTAGCCCTCCAGTTTACGGAGGAATTACGGTACTGAATAGACTATGGGAATATATAAAAATGTGTTAAGGGGGATATGTGTAACGCTTTAATGCTATTTTAATACTTTACTGTAAACACTATTATAATAGCGTATTGTACTACATAGTAGATAGTTTAATGGATCCTTAGGAGATGGTAGTTCCGAACATCTCTTAAGTTATTGCACTCACGTTAGACACTGTATAGGAGATGTCAAACCCCGTAAACATCTCTGGCGCTGTCACACTCATATTTATTTACAGTTGATTTAACTTACATAAGATCTTTTAGTTCTGACTCGAGTGTTTTGTCCTTTCAATTCGCTTGGGTCAGTCTGAGCTTTTCAGTTTATCAAAGACGACTTTCGGGAGGATGAAGACGAAGATTTTATGCTAGTATTATTTATTATATTTATTCCACTGCATCATGTTGTTCCACTGCATTTATTTATTATTTATTCTTGCTGTATGTAACTCTGATCTATATTATAAAAGTATAATCAATGTATTCGTAAACAGCTTCATGAATGTTTATTTGATTATTATATTTTATCATTCCACTGCGAGATTCCGTATTTGTTTTTTTCTTTATCTACTTTTTCTTATTTACCCCATAACAATCAGCCCTTTTGAATAGTTTGAGTCCGACGTGTGTGTCTGCTTAACACGTCCAAAAAAGATGGGTCGTTACAGTTGGTATCAGAGCTTCGGTTTAGCGATAACCTTAGCTTTGTGGGGTTTGACTCATATAGAATAGGGTAGTAATACCCTAGAATGAGTCGCTTAGTGTATACATACGAGAGAGCGTATTTGTTAGTGTTATAAAAGGTTTTTGTATTGTGTTAATTTGTTCCATTTTGTATTTATAAATTCCGGTCAATACATAGGACGCTATGGCATTGATAGGGGTTTCTAAACACTTAATAGGACATACCGACACAATATTTGTTTTGAAATATAGGTAAATGAAATAATTTTTCCTATTATATATTTTGTATGTAAAATAATAGATTATATAAGTGATATAGTTAGATGTAATATGTTGTTTGTTAGGTAGAAATTTTTTATGAATATGTATTGAAACAAAGGATTTAAAAATAAAGTAAATATAAATTAGAAATTTAGAACTTAAGTTCCGGGATGTTGAAATTTTTTTCAAAAGATTTTGGAATATAATATTAGTATTATTTGAAAGCATTTTCTGATATAAATATTTCAATATGATTTGAAAGAAATGTTTTAAAGGAAGTTTAAAAGAGAAATAAGTTATGTACTCCTTCTCTGTCGCTGAAAATAATTTCGGTGATGAGTGCACGCATCATCGATGTTCATTTTCGAGTTTCAAATTTGGAAGACCGTTGTAGTAATTTTACTGCACAATTGTTTTGATAACTTAATCTTGATTTTGAATTCCAAATATGATTTGATATATATAAAAGATATGATTATATATATTATTTTGAAATAATTGAAATGGAACCTGGTTGTTTAGCTCTTAAGTTTCTGCAAATTAGAAATTGAAACTATTGTAATGAATGGAATCTTGACTATATTAATAATTGGAAACTTCTACAATGAAAATAAGAAATTTGATGTTAAAATGATTAATGAAATAGATAAGAAACTGAAATTTTGTAAACTATAAATAAAGTGGAAATGGAAATAAGAAATGGTAACTATTGATCATTTTGTTAACTAAATATATAAGAGAAACTTGGGTAATATTCAATTGCATTTTGGAAGAAATATATATATAACTTACCAAATTATTAAAAGTTGAAATGTTAAATAGGATATGTTATAGAATATTGTGCAAGTAAACTTTAGTAAATGAAAGCATTCAATGTAATTTCATCTAGATAAGAATTCTAATGTAATAAATTGTTATAAACTTAAGTTAATAATTTGAAATGCAACTAATTAAATGTAATAGAAGTGAATAATGTAAGAAAAATGATTATAAGCTTAAGTTAACATTTAAGTTATTTATAATCGGATTTAATGGTAAAGTTGAATACTATAAGTAAATAATTATAAACTTGAATTAATATTGAAGCCATTTATAATTAAAATGAATACTATATAAATTGAATGATTATAACTTCAGAGAATATTGGAAATGATATAGAAATGGAGTTGATATTCAATAATACTTTATATGGAAGAATGAACTTGAAAAAGAAATAATCTATAAATGGTGAATTGAATTGTAAAGAAACTTACCTAATAATGTATAATCCAATAATTGAAATAAAAATAACTTATTTAAGCAATGAATGTAAAGTAATAAAATGAAAGAAAATGGCACTGTATGAATAAAGGAGAAATGAACTTTTGTAATTAATAACGAATGTAAATTAATGAAACTAAACATTATATGAATGAGAAAAGAAAGGTAAATGATGTGAAAAAAGGAAAAAAAAGTAAAATCAAACTAAATTGTAAATGTGAAGTAAACTGAAATAAAATGTATACAATACTTCGATAATGAATTCATTTATGATCCAAATAATTGAAAGGGATATAACTTAAGTAAGTGAAGAATGCAAATTAATGAAATAAGCCTCACTTGAATGTATGAAAATTAATATTTTGTAGGTAATGAACGTGAATTAAAGGAAACCATTGTATGAAGAAAAATGAACAATAAATGATGTGAAAAGTTAAATAGAATAAACTTAAAAATGTGTTGAATTCTTTGTTTGTTGGACTCATGGATTGGTTGGGAAAGGATACTTCTATTTTGTATAGAGATGTATAAACAATCTATAAAGTTATCTACGACTGTTGAGTGTATGGTTTACTTCATAGGTTATTTATCATTTTATATGATTAGAAGTTCTGAATTCGAACAAACAATTTGTTTTTGGTTGCTAGGAATGGATGATTGTTCTCTTTGTTGAAATTAACGTTTGTACTGTTGTTTTCAAATGATTATTGTTATGTGGTGATGTTTTGTTTGTCATTTATTGAAAACAACTTAAATATTATCTTCTTTACTTAATTATTAACTTCTTTGGATTATATAAGTGAAATACAGGTTTATGGAAGCAATAAATACTGCTTTTGGTTTCATAAATTAAGCATTGTTTATCCGACAAATAGGTACGTTCTCAGATTATGGTTTTTATAGCGATATTATATTGTTTTCCCGTGCTTTGGGATATATTATTTTGAAAATATGATATATATATATATATATATATTGTTATTATTGATATTATTATTTCTCCCAGACCTCTCCGTACAAAGGAGACTCTGCCGAAATTTTCCGTGAATTTTGGACTTAGAAAATTTTGTGAAATGTTTTCCAAACTTTTGTTAACTTGAATATAAAGGATTTAATTGTTATAAATTGATATTTTTATTTAAATTATTTGATTATGCAAATAAATTGTTTATAAATTTAATATTTTGAATGATATATATTGATTTCTTATTTCCTTCTTTTCCCTTCTTTTTCCTTTTCGAGGACGAAAAGTTTTAAGTGGGTAAGAGTGTAACGACCCGTAATTTTCGATAATTAAAATTAGTTAATTTAATAACATTTTGTGATTTAATGTTGGAAGAAATAAAGATTTGTGATTTAATAATAAGAATATAACTGGAATAAAATGAAATAGTATTAATTTAAGGTAATTGATAACTGCTTTAAATGTAATTCTAATTAATTAAAAGGATTAAAGAGTTATAATTGGTATAGATTGTAAATAAATTATAGTAATGTATGTATTAATGGATAATTGGATTAAAAGAACAGTTGATAATTTAAATGTTGATTAATTAATGAAGTAATGTGTAATAAATTGTAATTGAATAAAATTTGTGTTGTAGTAGTACTTATAACACTTGTTGTTGATAATAAACTTATAAGATGTTACTAAAAGTTAATGGTGACAATTATTATATGTTACCTATTTATTTAGCCTATTAAATTAAATTGGAAATCAATTGCAATTAATTCACGTAATTAGTGTAGTTAATGTAGATTAAATTGATAATTGTAGAATATCAATTCAATAAGATGTAACCAATGTAAATTTTATTCATAATATGACAATTGATTGAATAAAAAGAATCGAAATCAAGTTTGATCAATTTATTGGAATTTAAAATATAATAATAGATTATTGCAATTAAATGTAATTAAATACTACGTTAATGAAAACTAAGATGATAATGGTAAAGTACTAGAGTAATAAGATATAAATAAATGTTAGTTACAACCATGAGATGCCAATTGATTGAATAATAAGATGGAAAGGCGAATAAAGGGATTTATTGGAATTTAAAGTAATAATCACTGTATTCATTTCAATGGAATTAAACACTGTAATTAGTAAATTAATTGACATTGAATTGATATGAAATTTTGTTTTAAATTATTGAAAATGTCCAAGTAATCAAAATCGATGAAAATTATTAGTTATTAAATTTGATATGAAAAAAAAATGATTTGATTGATTTAATATGAATTTATTTAATTAGTGTGAAATTAGCCATTTTGGCCACTGTCTCGGATTTCGATGAAACCAGTTTCATCGGATCCGTAACAGTGAATTATTGTAAGGTTTCAAGTTATGTAGCGATCGGACTTGTCGTTTGATCGTACGGGCTCGAAACGCATAGAAACCAATTTAATTAAATTCAATTGAAATCAATTTGAAATAGGCTGATTTTAAAGCAACTTCTTCATACGATGGAATTAGAACTTAAAACCTATTCCATTGAGTTTAAAATTATCAAAAACATCTATTTTGATTTATGGGATGTCCCAATCTTGTTACGGGGTCAGAACAGGTTTTTTGGGTCGCTTTTTGTCGTTCGTACTAATTCGATATGTGTTCATTTCTTATCGGACTTTGTCCATATAAATACTCTTTTTCCCCAAACCCAAGCGGTCATTTTTAATTATTCTGTATGTACAATGCTTTTTGCCTCTCTCTCCTCAATGACAACAAACAGTTAAATTACAAACCCCACAATTCAATCCCCAAACCAATTTCAAAAATCAAACTCCTCCAAAACATATCAAATTATATACTATTTTGAATCACTCGACGAGCGTAACCCAGATCTATAATTCGTTTTTGCCATCGAATCACCGTTTGTCCAGAAATCGAGGTTGAACCGCAGCCATCCATTCTAGGTTTTAGACGATCCAACGATGGATCGTTGCCCGATCGACGATCAGGAGGTGGCGTTGGGAAGATGGTGGAGAGCAAGTTGTAGAGGTGTTGTTCGTTCGTCTCAGATGTGCTTGAATTCGCCAGAACCTAGCCATAACCGCGAACGGCGGTGGAGTTGCCTAGGTTCATCGCGCCAACATGGAGGGGTGGAGGAGGTGTGGCTCCGTCCGATGGAGCCTATGGCGATGTTCAATCTAGTGGAAAGCAGGTGGGGGACGACAAAATCGAAGAAAGCGTGGCGGCATGAGGCATTCAAATGGGTTTAAGCGAGACAGAACGATCTAGGATTGATGAGGACGTGCGACAAAGGAGATGACGTGTATGTTATTTTATTATTTTATTAATTTATTTGAAGTTTAAAATTTTCGATCGTTCTAATTTCAATAACTTTTGCATACGAGCTCCAATTTACGTGCGGTTTATTTCGTTAGGATCGTATTGAAATTTCGAACATTTTGACGCTTGTTTGGACAAATTCTGAGCCTGTTGAATTTTAAGCCCTATTTTGGATTTCAAATCGATTTGAAATCAAAGGTGAGTGTTTTGACCCACTCACAACTACTATATTGTATTATGTTAGTTAAATTAAATTTATGATGTGATTAGAAATTAATGGATTGATGTTTGGTATGTTTAAATTGTCATTTTATTTAAAATTTGACTTTTATTGCATTTAATCATCGTTTAATTAAATATTGAATTTAATTGTCAGTTTGATACTTGTTAATGATAATCAGTTATCTATTGATGTTTATTAGTTGATTTGGATGATGACTGTGATGGATGTTTGATTGTTGATATTGGATGACTGGATGTTGTATTTTTATATTGTTATAACACTACAAGTTCCCTATAGGTTGAAATGATACATACCTGAATAATCTATAGATAAGGGAAAAATCGTTATGGGTTGAAATGATAGACTCGAGCGATTTTATGGATTTTATTTAATTCGGGGTTAAGGTTTGAAATGATATATAACCGTAAAATTTTAAATTGCGGATTGAAATGATAAATATCTGTATTACTTGACCATATGGTAAAAAATTATATACGGACACCGGATTAGTTAAATTAAATGATTTTTAATTCTTTAAAATTTTGAATTCAGTTAACTAGCATTCTGAAATAAAAATTTATTTATATAAATTGAATTATTTTCAATAATCCAAGCGTTAATGCTAAAATTTGATGATTTTATATAAATTTAAATTGATAATTAATTTGATTTTTGAATAAAAAATTTGTGAAATTAATTGGTAGATTGATTTGAGTTTCTCCAAATTCAAATAAAATATGTGTTAATCACTTTAATTTAAATCTTGTATATATATGTGAATATATATGTATATGTGCATATATGAGTAGATTTGAATATATATATATATATATACACACACATTTGATTTGAATTTAAAGTTTAAGTAAATTGTTTAAAGATAATTTGAATTTATAAAGAGATATATATAAGATAAAATATAAAATATAAAGTAAACATTAGCTAAATTTAAACAACATGTTAAAAAAAATAGAACTTCATTTATATTACAAAATAATAAGTATAAGAAGAAATACACTCAAATATGAAACAAGTAATGAAACAAATAAAGGAAGAAAAAAATAATATACATATGAATGAAGCTTACAAGAGAAGGAACAAAATATATATTTTGTACAAAACAATTAATGCCATATCCTATAGCATACTACACTATATCATTTCAGCTTACCAAAGAGAAAAAAATCTCTGTTAAGTTGTACAAATAAAATATCACCTGATGTACAAAGAAATGATATATTCCCCTGTACCAAATGCATACCCTGTCTACTTCATTTCTTATATACATTATCTTCATCTCAGTTCGTTTCTTCAAGCTATGAAAATCTAAAGTAAAATGTTATCCAAACTCAAACACATCTCAACTTAAATAACAGTTTAAATTTATGCAAACCAGAAATCAAAATGATTTCAGATAGCAAGAAAAATTCAAGTCTGGTTCAACAGAAGGCTTTGTTTATCTTCTCAAAACAACTGTGAATAACATCACCATTAAATAGTTCAAGTATATCAGTTTTGTGGCATGTTTTTCTTTGGAATTCAGTTTGCTTTGAGTACATTTCTGTGTTATGCATGAATATGGTGGGGAGCAACTCTGTGCTTCTCTCTGACTTTAGTTCCAGGCTTAAATCCTCCTCAAAATTTATTTGCTCTTAATCCAAGCATTGATAAGACTTAAGTTTTGAACATAAAATGTTTGTTATAACATAGACTTAAGTTTAAAATTTTGTTTAAGAGAAAGAACAATTTGTATTGGTTCTGGGAATATAAAACAACAGTGAAAACTTAAAAAAGTTAAAATTCAATTTTCATAATTCATGGATTCAGGTATATGCATCAAATGCTAAAACCAAAACTTGATTTTTAAACAAAAATTACTATTTTTAGTTAAGTTTGAGGGAGCAGTTCTGGGTTGAACCGAAAATGAAATTTTGAATATTTCTGATGATCTCGAGGATCTGAGAGGTTGTAATTTCCAAAGATGATAGTAGAACCATCAGTGATGATGGGAAAATTCTCAGTAGGATGATTTATGCATGGTGGGTGTAGTAGCAGTTGATTTTTGTTTAGAACCATAGTTTAACTAGGCTGGGTAGAATCGATCACCGCGGCCTGTACGGTTGATCGAGTGATGCGTGTTTATGGGTGATGATAGGGGGAGTATGGACGAAGGCTTGGCCGGAGGTCCAGTTTTTCTGGTGATCGGAATGGGGAGATCGAAGTGATTCCCAGGTTTGGATGTGTTTTCTGTTCATGCTTCCAGGTTTTGACTTCGATCTCGATTCGTTTTCGAGAGGAGTATGGGGATTCAGGTGGTTGGGGATTGGAGTGTGGAAGATCGTCGACGTGCTCGACGTCGCGGTGTCGCCTGGAGTTGGTCGAAGGCGCTGTTCATGTGCACGAGCACAGTGCACTAGTTCTGGCATCTGGATTTTGTTTAGAACAGGGTTGAACGCGAGATTATCTCGAGTAACTCGAGCATTTACTCGAAGCGTTAGGTGTTTGACTCGAAGTAGATATATCACTGGCTCGAGTAGGAAATGTTTTACAGGTTTTAAAACCTGGACCTGTTTTGGAATTTTAGAATTTAAATTTTTAAGTTTTTAAAGCAAGGTTTGAACTGAGATTTTAGAAATAAAGTTAAATATAACTTCAAGTTCAGGTTAATTACTTAAGTTAATTAATTCAGAATAATCACTTGAAAATTTTGGAAATATAATTACTTAGAAAAGTAATTAATAGATAATTACAAGATGTAATTAATTGAAGATTGAAAGTAATTTTGGAATTTAATTACTTTGTGTAATTAATCAAGGGATTAATTAAAGATAATTAATTAAGAAGTAATTAGGGATAGTTAATTACTAAATGTGATTTAATCAAGAGTGATTAATAAATGTGGTTTAATTAAAGATTAATTACTTAATGTGATTAATTTAAATAGGGTAATTATAATTAAAAAGTAATTAGGGATCATTAATATAATTAATGATGTAATTAAGAGATGATTAATTAAGATTAATTAATCAATGATAAGTGATTATGAAGTAATTAATTAATGTAATTAATTAAGGATTAATGTAATTAATTTTGGTTAATTAATTAATGAAGTGTTTAAAGGTTAATTACTGTAATTGGTTAAGAATAATTAATTTGTGTAATTAGTTAAGGATAATTAGTTATTGTAATTAGAGTGTAATTAATCATTGATTAAAGATAATTAATGAAAATAATTATGTGGTTAATTAATTTAAACCACACGATTTATTCATCTTAATTAAAGATGTTTGATTGTTATTGAATGATGTGTATTGGATTGATATCTCTGTTATGTGATTTTCATACTATGTGATATGAATTGCTTTGTGCTGAGGTGTGATATCTGTAATGAATATATTACTGTGTGAATGTGAAAACTCCTTGGTCCGTAAAACGGCACTTGAATTTCGATGCGACAGGGAGTCGGATTCCAGTTTGTTATCCGAAACCCACATCGAATCATAATGATGAATCCTTGTGATTGATATATTGACTTTATCTGTGAATCTGTGAATGAAGATAAGCGTTTTAAATCATACCGCTTATCGATATTGATATGATTGAATATGAGATGATTGAATGATGTTGCACTATTGTGTTAAACCCCTGGACTACACCATACACACACAAATATGGATTGCACGTGGAAGTTGGTTAAGCCACAGATCTTTGAAATAGTTTTAAAATTGAATTTTTGAATCCAAATGGTTTTGAAAATAGATCGGATTTAAAGTGGAAAGCTTCTGAAAAGGGATTTCACAGATTAAAGTTATTTTTGAATAACTTGATTTAGTTTTGAAATTTAATTTGAATTTGAATTCAAAATTTGGAATTGAATTCCATGTTTGGAAATTATGGTTAAAGATGTTATAAATGTGTTTATATGAATTTAAACCATTTTAAAAGTATGGTTTTGAGAATTTGAATTTAACCCAAGGACTTTAACTCGTATAAATGAATTAGTTTTCCAGAATGGAAACTAATTGTTTTTAAATGATAAAAGCTTTCATATAAGAAATGAAATTCCAATTTAAATTAAAGGAATTTCAAGTTTGAGTTGAAAATGGTTTTCCAAGTTACGAATAAATCTTTGGAAATGTGTTTTGAAAGCTATAAGTCGAATCTTTGATTTAAAGATTTAATGAGTTAATCCAATTGAAATGGAAATCGATTTGAAAATCTATGGATAGATCTTTGTGAAACTGGGTGAACTTTGTGAGATGAATCTTTTTGTGTAAAAGATTAAAAATGGTAATTTGTTTAAACCATTCGAAAGAGAAGTTTTGGGTAATAAGTTGTGACTTAACTGAAATCCCAATATCCATATGTTTTAAAATATTGCGCTCACTATTCGGTTTAGCCGGGAGAGGACTTTGTGTCATATAACCCATTCCGAATAGTGATACGACGTAAATGGATAGCATTTGAAGACCGATGTTGAAGGCCGGGTATTTGCGAGAACGATAGGATAACCTATCGATTGTCTCTGCACTGAGTAGCTACGGTATAGAGACTCCATAAGTGATGGGGAGTTCGATCGGGATTGTGAATACCCGGATTGCAAGGGCTTCTTAGGAAGTGCCTTCGGTTCTGTTCGAACTCGGAACAGACTTGTATGGATGCGTGTCTGACGTTACACTTTGAGATGTAAAGTTGGTTTCTATCAAATACATTTCTACTTGGTGGTGGAGATTTATTCTCTTAGCTTAACACCCTTCTCTGAGACGTACGAGCTCAGAGGTTATGTAGTTGATGGTTACTAGTGATACATTCCCAATTTGGTAATGTGGCATGTTAAGTGTTGCTGTGTGTTGTTGATCATTTGTTGATCAAAGCATGGCTTTGTGAAAAAGCGTAGCTTTGTGGACGAGACCTCATCGGACCTCACAAACCGGAAATGGTCGAAACAGGAAAAATGCGGCAAGGTTTCAGGGGTAGCTCCCTTAAGGTATGTCCATTCCTTCTGGAAAAACGTGATATCATGGTATGGAGCCCAGATATTTACCTGTGTGGTTGCTCTAATCTCATTTACTGTGTGATTGTTGCTTTGTGATCGAGGGCCCTCGGATAAAGGTCGCAAACGACCGGGGGTGGCATATTCGTGTAGTAGTTACCTAGTTACAGAGGTAACCCGGCCTTGTGTTGGCAGAGAGCTGGTTAAGTTCTCGGGACGTCCCTCCAGAGGCGTACCCATGTGGCAGTAGGAAGTTCCTTAGCCTGACCATTCGTTGGAAATCCAAAGAAACAATATGAGCCCTTTACGATTGCAGTTGTATAACCTGTCTCCTCAGGCGGCAGCTATAGCAGGCATAATATAATGGTACCTATGCTGTCTAAGATTAATATTATATTTTCGAAAGGATTTTCACACTATGCACTAGTAATAATATCAGAAGAGTTTTCTCGTATTAAGCATATTTGACTATCATAAGAAGAAATCTCCTCTAAGTCTGCGATTGCATTGTGTGTGTGGTGGGAGGTCTTATGGTAGTTTCATTTTCCAAAAAGCATATCGGATTTCCATTATAAACTATTTTTACACAAACAACTGTTTTTGTTTACTCATACCAGTCCCATGACTGACCTGGAGTTTATCGTTCCCTTCCTAAACTCTGGGTGCCCACAATTTTCCACACGGGCAGTCTAGAGTTGGGGTTTTCAGATAGTCAGGTTCAGTAGATTCGTTGGAGCTAATTCAGTTTTTGGAGTTCACGACTGCTCTTGCTTATCTTGGTGCAACGTGATGGTGGTTCGAGCTTGATGTTGGAGTTGTTGGACTCATTCTCTTTTAAAGATCGTTTGGAGTTATCACTTCTGTTGTTTCCGCTGTAACATTATTATTTGTCTCTGATATTATTGTATCATATAGATATCATTGTTGTATATCATATTTTGGATATTGTATTCATTAGAGTTGTATATGATATTATCTATTTCCTTCTTCCGCTGTGTTGTTATACTTAACGTGTTATAAGCTCCGGCGAGCCAGATTCGGCGTTTGAATCTACGGCATTCGAGTACAAGTGAAGTACGGGTGCCGATTTTCGAAGGCCGAGTCAGGACCGTTACAATTTAAATTGGAATTTCAACGTTGAAGTGTCAAATATAAATGAATTTATCAAAATGGAGTTATTAAAATGGTTGGATATAACTTTGAAATCTATTTTAAACCAATTTAAACTATTTTAATTAATTTAAACTATTTTAATCAATTTAAACTATTTTAATTTATTTTAATCTATTATAACCTATTTAATACAATTTAATCTATTTTACCTATTTTAAACTAATTAAATTTATTTAGTCTACTTTAAATCTATTTAGTATAATTTAAATCTATTTAATCTATTTTAAATTTATTTAATCTATTTAAAATCTACTTAATATAATTTAAATCTATTTAATCAATTTAAATCATTTTAAATATAATTTAATAAAATTTAATATTTTTAACTATTTTTACTATTTAAACTATTTTAATCTATTCAACTATTTTAAACTATTAAGACTATTCATGACTATCTAAACTATTTTCTAAAATTTTAGACTTTGTAAAGTTGAAGTATTTACATTTAAATCCTTGATGATGGTACAACCTAAGTTGGAATTTGGAATTTATACCTTTTGTGAAATGACATATTTGAGTAAATATGATGATTTTGGAACGAGGATTTAATTAACCTATCTTATCGATAATTTCATAAGTGAATATGATTTTTGAAAGTGAATATGATTTTTGTAGTGAATATGGTTTTGGAAGTGAATATGATTTTGAAAGTGATATGGTTTGAAAATCGAATATGATATTTTGATATTAATTATGAATTGACTTTTGAAATGTAAAAGAACCATCCGGTGTGAAATAAGCAATTGGTTGTTAAAGAGATCGAGATCAGATATTGTCATACTCTCTGCCAATACCGAAAATCACTTTAACAACTATGTACATGGTGGAGATTCCAGAAATAAAGTACGATAGTTTGGAGAGCGTTTCTGAATGAGGTATTTATGTGACCCTGACTCCCATGAGTCAGCTTGATGTGGCTAAAACAGGAGCTACATCAGGCCAAGTGAGATCATTCCTCCTATCGGACACATTTCTTCGATACCATTCTATTACTTTTTGATTGATTTGGTGGCCACCCCTTGATTTTGATTATGGGAGTGTGTTTCGAGGTGAACGGTAGTAGCTGCTATGCGTTACCACCAGTCCGGATCCGTAAAACGGTAGAATCCTACCCTGGGCATTGCCTCGCGTGTCTTGTCGCATGCCTTATCGCGCCTTCTACGAGTTTGGTTTGTACCATACCTATGGAGTGCTCTTTGATAGCCCTCCAGTTTACGGAGGAATTACGGTACTGTATAGACTATGAGAATATATAAAAATGTGTTAAGGGGGATATGAGTAACGCCTTAATGCTATTTTAATATTTACTTTACCGTAAACACTATTATAATAGCATATTGTACTACATAGTAGATAGTTTAATGGATCCTTAGGAGATGGTAATCCCGAACATCTCTTAAGTTATTGCACTCACGTTGACACTAGATAGGAGATGTCAAACCCCGTAAACATCTCTGACGCCGTCACACTCATATTTATTTTCTATTGATTTAACTTACATAAGATCTTTTAGTTCTGACTCGAGTGTTTTGTCCTTTCAACTCGCTCGGGTCAGTCTGACCTTTTCAGTTTATCGAAGACGGCTTTCGGGAGGATGAAGAAGAAGATATTTTACTAGTATTATTTATTATATTTATTCCATTGCATCATATTGTTCCGCTGTATTTATTTATTATTTATTCTTGTTGTATGTAACTCTGATCTGTATTATAAAAGTATAATCAATGTATTTGTAAACAGCTTCATGAACTGTTTATTTGATTACTATATTTTATCATTCCGCTGCGAGATTCCGTATTTGTTTTTTTTCTTTCTCTGCTTTTTCTTATTTACCCCATAACAATCTGCCCTTTTAAATGGTTTGAGTCTGACGTGTGTGTCAGCTTAAAACGTCCAAAAAAGGCGGGTCATTAAATCCCCTCCTCTACCTCTCTGGGTTGTACATTCACATCAGATATATCTAATTAATTGGATTAAATAAATAAACAAATTATTCACATAAAATATGTTTGTTAAATAACTAGATTGGATCTAGTGCTAAAAATTAGATTTCGTAGGCCCATTATAATTCAATTACGGAACTATTTTGAAATTTACTCATTTCACCTGTTTGCAAATGAACCGTGTTCCAAAAATGGATACATATGAATATATATACATACACACATATATATACGTACACATACATACATACATACATACATATATGTATAACTTAATGAATTATAGACACTATAAATGATAATGAAAACGGGAGGTTTCAATGAATTGAAACTGATATAGACTTAAGGGAGCATATATTGGATGTAAAGATATATGATGTCATGAGTATATACTCATCTTCCTTACATATCGATAATACTCCAATAAAATTATTTTAAAATTTTCATATTTAAAATAAATTGCTCTTCATTGTTTATAATATAACAAAATACTTTACATACCTATTGTTTTTTAGCACCCTCAAGCCATAGAATATCTAAAGTTATATCGAGCATGATCAATCAATTGCTCTATCTACGTAGGTGCTCTTAGGAAGAAACTGTTCGACCATTGGTGTATTACGATCCACTACTTTGTTTATGAGAGATGCACTTAGGCTGCTAACAATTCGACACCATTGTTTGTCGAGTATAGGGTAGAGTAACATGAGAGATAATCTCATTATCTTTTAAGTGCCATTGGAGTTCTTGTCCAACATACTCACTTCCATGATCGGATCAAAGTATTTTAATCTCATGGATCATTTGATTTTAAACCTCATTCTTATACTCTTTAAATTCCACGGACATTGGATTTACTTTTCATATGTATACATGTATATTTCCTAGTCTCATGAAATCATAATTAAAAGTTACAAAGTAAGTCGAATTATCCTTTATCACTAGAGGCACTGGGACACATACATCTGTATGTACGAAATCCAAGAGTTCATTAACTCTTTTGTTTCTCCTACCGAAGGGATGCTTGGTCATTTTTCCATTGAGACGTGACTCATATGTGTCAAATGATTTATAATCAAATTCGGTTTTCACTTTGCGCAGTCTTTTGTCACTAATATGACCCAACCAATAGCGCTAGAAGTAACTATTATTAATGTCAATAGAAGATTTATTCACATCAAAGATATGATTTAAATTAAGTACATAAATTCTAGCACCTAAAACATCATTGTAAATAATATTTCCATCAAACACAACATTCGTAATACTGTTTTTACAATGAAAACCATAACCTATCTCAAAAAATCTGGAAACAAATATAGTACCGCAAATAAAATTCCTAATATAAAAGAAATTATTTAAAACTAAATCAAATCCATTAGGGAAAGTCAAGTGGTTGTCTCCAATTGTTGTTGCATCTACAATAGATTCATCAGCAACTTGAATCCTCATTACACCCATCGTAACATGTCGCCTGCTTCTAAGTCCCTCTAAGGTATTACAAATATGAGTTATAGATCCAGTATCTAAAACCTAAGACAAGGTATTGATTTCAATATAGTTTGAATCTAAACATACCTCAAGGTGAAGAATAAATAGTTTCCATCCATTCTTTAACAGTTTTCAAATATTCCGGACAATTGCACTTCTAATACCCTTTCTTGTGACAATGGTCGATGTGATTAATCGTGATATAACATATATATTTTATTAATAATTGAGTGTGTACATATTAGATGTAGTAATCTATATATAAATTACTATTTGGTTAGCCACACATGGAAGGATATAGTCTAATTGTTGGATCTAAAATGAGGAGGTTTTAAGAGAGAGAAATGAAACAATTTCCTTCTCTAAATGAAAAGAAACCTTCATTTTATTGATTGAATTTGATTGAATTTATTATTTCATCTATGGTTCAACACCCTCTCCTCTACCTCTCTTGGTTGTATATTAACATCAGATATATCTAATTAATTGGATTAAATAAATAAATTATTCACATAATATATGTTTTTTTAAACAACTAGATTGGATCTAGTGCTAAATGATAGATTTCGTAGGCTTTTTATATACCAAGTACGGAATTATTTTGAAATTTAACCATTTCACCTGTTGCGAAATTGATCGTTTTCCAAAAAAGGATACATATGAATATATATATACTCACACACATATGCATACATACATACATATACGTATACACACACATACATAGATATATATATATATATAACTTAATGGATTGTAGACACTACCGAAGATAAAGAAAACGGGAGGTTTCAATGAAATAAAAGTAATACAGACTTAAGGGAGCATACATTGGATGTAAAGATATACAATGTCATGAGTGTATACTCATCTTCCTTATAATGTCGATAATACTTGGATAATATTATTTTAAAAAATTGGAGACTTAAAATAAATTGCACTTCACTGTTTATAATATAACAAGATACCTTGCATACCTATGGTTGTTGAGCACCCTCAAGCCACATAATATCTAAAGTGATATCGGGCAAGATCAATCAACTAGTCTATCTACATAGATTCTCTTAGGGTGAAATTGTTCACCCATTGGTGCATCGCGGTCCACTCCTTTATTTAAGAAAGATGCAATCAAGGTGCTAAAGAGTCGACACCATTGTGTAATGGAGTAAAGGGTAGATTAACCTGAGTGATAATCTCATTTTATTTAAGTACCATTGGAGTTCTTGTCCAACATACTCATCTTCACGATCGGATTGAAGTATTTGAATCTCATGGATCATTATATTTTCAACCTCATTCTTATACTCATTAAATTCCCACAAACATCGGATTTACTTATCATAAGATATATATATATATATATATCCTAGTCTCGAGAAATCATAAGTAAAAGTTACAAAGTAAGTCAAATTATTCTTTTTCACTTGAGGCACTGGGCCACATACATCTATATATACATGCGACGAACCACCTTCTTGACCCTTGGGAATGATACTTAATACATCCACGGTATTCCTGTGTCGTTGCCTAAGCGTCCAAAAGATGAATTGTCGTGTGGTAACATAAAAAGAACAGAAAATCTCACAATGAAACTATTAAATATATCATAACAATAAAATAGTACATAAGATTACTCCCTAACCTAGAGTTATCAAAGTTACACAAAAGTACTACAATCGGCTTAGGCAGTTATAACAACCTGCCATTAAGTATGCTGAAACAAAATACACTTAAAAGAACTAAACAAATAACAGAAATAAACAACTAATTAAATAAAGGCCACTTGCTCGAATGTCGTCTTCAAAAGAGCTCATAAAAGACCTACTACTCTTGGACTACTCAAATATAAATGAGTACCCGAGAGTTTAGGGAAAAAACAACTTGGGTCAGACAATATGTCTGGTATGAGTAAAACTCTAGACAATAAGTGTAATTAAACAACAACATGTTAGACCATGCCGCCAAACACGAAACGGGTTTCCTTTCACAGGAACAATATCCAAATTTAAAGAGTGGATACAAATAATTAAACATTACGAAGAGTGCTATACTCTTCCCAATGCTATTTAGGAAAACAAATTCAAAAGTTCGAATCAACAAGGAAAAGGAAATTTACCAACAATGACTAGGAGGGTGCGCTCCCCTTACCGAAAGTATACATCTAGAAATATACTTGAGAACTCCAATGGCACTCGAAAATCTCCAAGCCAGACCATGCCAACTGTTACCAAGGAGTATGTCACATTGGAATGCGCACAACCAATTCCAATCTAGAGTGGATGTGAAAATACCCTAATGGGAGAAACCCCACATAGCTTGGCCCATACTCGCTTTTTGGGTTTAGTCATATTTGACAAAGGATAGCAAAGCTCAAGTGAGCAAGACATCATCTTAGAGTGACGGAATATAAAGAAGGCTGAGGTAAACGATAGTCGCCAAACTGAATATTGAAGATAACAAAATGATCGTATATGGACAGTAAACCTCATATTCCTACCACTACTCATTGATTCCAAACTTGTTCGATCTTTTGGTTAAAAATGAAGTCGGGCAAGTGAAGGTAGTGTTACCTCTAGGCATTGCCTTGACAACAATTTTAACTTTCGATATATTGGTAAGTTTCCATAACTTGACATTTAGTTTCAAGAGTATGACTAAATCTTTTCATATAAGCAATGTCGTTTATGGAAAATTCTTTTCCATAACCGAATCAAACTTTTACTTTCAAAACCAAACTCATGCTTGGGCTTCTCATTACAAGTTTTTAAATTTAAGCATATTTGTAAAAATGGTTTACTAACTTTAAAACACCATTATAAAAAGGATTTAATACCATAAAACATTATTGTTAAATTGATTAATCATCTTTAACTGTCATTAATTAGAGTGATTAATTATCTTTAGTCTTTGTTAATTAGTTTGATTAATTAACTTTGAGTACCCATAATTAAGGGTTAATTACTTAAAAACATCATTAATTAAATTAATTTATTAATTTTAAATCTCATTAATTAAGTTAATCAATTAATTTTAAAACATCATTTATTAAAAAGGATTAACTAATTTAAAATTTCATTAATGGAAAAGATTAATTAAATTTAAACTAATTAATTAACTTTAAAAGTAATTAATTAAAATGATTAATTAATTTTAAACATCATTAATTAAAATGATTAATTAACTTTAATCCACCATTGTTAAATAGTTAATTAATCGTTAAACTTCATTAGATAAAATGATTAATTTAGTTCAAGTGTCATTAACAAAGTAATTAATTAACTCTAAACACATCATTTTATGTTAATCAATTAACCTTAATCCTCTTAATTAAAATAATTAATTAAATTTAAAATCATTATTAAATTAGTAAATTAATTTTAAATTCATCCTCATAAAAAACTTAATTAACTTTATAAAGTAAAACCCAAACTTGAAAGTAAATCAAAAGATGTCGAAGAGATGGTATTTTCCGAAAGTGCCGATATAGCGATTGTCATTATACGGACACTTCGAGAACTACTTTCATGACATATTGATTTTCATATAAGCATCGCACCACATAACATAAGTAAAGCGTATATATACAAGGTCCATAACAAATAATACAACATGTAGAGTGCATCTTTTATAATATATTTAAAGTTTTCTACTAACTTTTCATGTTGCTTACTAACTACCAAGATGTCATCTTTCCAAAGCATAAACCAAACCAACATCTATCACATTACCATACATATACAACAAGCATTTATAAGCTACTAAGATGAACAATATTAATGTTATAAACTTTTGGTTTAAAAGGTGAGATTTTACTCACAAGAAGTTTGCAAATTCAACTCTAACTTCCATTAGAACTTGAACACGACCGGGATCTTTGCTTCTAATTTGGAAAAAATGATATTTTGGTAGGCTTAAGCAGGCAACATGTTTCGACCTAGGGCTTAGGATGGCTTGGCCTAGATGAATATGTGTATGCATGGGCTTGTTCTGTAGAAGAGGAGTTGTATAAGTGGATGGAAGGCTTTTTAAACAATGCTAAAGTGTTTTTAAAAGTGAACGAACTAAAAAATTTGAGCTTTATAAATATTTGGAGGCCATGGAAGTTTTCTCAAGAGCTAAGAGAGGTTTTTGGAAGTAGAAATGAAATTAGAAAATGTGGAAAATGGTAGGAAATGGGTTTATATACTAGTGCAAAGGTTAAATTACTAAAATAGTCTAAGGGTACATACCCTCCATTAGATTTTTGCCACATCATTTTTTTTGTCTCCCTCTCTCTCACGTTTCCTTTGTCCCCCCTCTCTCTTGTGATGAGCCAACATGTATTAATGACATAGTGTACTTATGTTTTAAGAGAAATGACATTTTGTGACAATTTTCCTTTTGCTTTTTACACTTATTTATTTTTCATAAAATGTCATTTCATATTTTAATAAATGAAAGTATAAATATATATATGTGTGTGTGTGTATTCTAAAATGTATTCTAACTTGTATTATAAATCTGTATATATGTTACTCAAATGTGCACAACATTTTCCAACAACCTTTTGACACCGAAAAGTCGAAAATTCGAAAAACGAATTTTTTCACATTTTAGATTTTTCTTCGAACTAGATATTTTTATAAAAAAATTTGAAAAACTATTTCACCATCATTAGTTATTATTAAAAAGCATTTTATTTTGATTATAAAATCTACTATTTTGAATATTTAAAATTAATTAAACATTCATAAATTAAAGTAGTGAAATTCCAAGTCATTACACTCTCCCACCTAAAACGATTTCGTCCCCAAAATTAACACTTGAGGAGATAACCCAAAATAACTCAAAAAAGGAATATACTATATCAGGAAACCCATACAAGAAATACAAATTAAGCAACTATATCAAAAAACAACTATCCCAACATCAACTCAGGATAAGTTTCCCTCATACTATCTACAGTCTCCCAAGTGCAATCTCTATCGTCCTCACTCCACTGAACCTTAACAAGATTTACAACCTTCATCCTCAATCGTTTTATATCTCAATCGATGATTGGAATAAGCTGTCTAAGAGTGGTTAGGTTATGCTGAACTTCCAAATCTTCCTGTTGGGTCGGTTCCACTATCGTTGAAGGGTCATGTACATACTTCCGTAAATGAGATACGTGAAATACATTGCGCATATCTGAAACTCTATCTGTAACTTCACTCTAAAAGGAAGTCTATCAACCCAGTCTAGAATAGAAAAAGGGCCAATAAATCGAGGGGCTAGCTTCCCTGATTTCCAAAACCTCACAAACTCTTCAACGAAGAAACCTTCACAAACACTGAATCTCCTGCTGAGAACTCAAGATCCCAGCGCCTTCGATCCGTGTAACACTTCTGCCAATCTTGCACCCCCTTCATCTTCCTTCGGATATCAGCTACCTTCTCACTCGCTTCTAAGATCATGTCAGGTCCAAGAACAATTCTATTACTAAACTCAATCCAACACGAGGGAGAATGGCATAGACGACCATAAAGTGCTTCAAAAGGGGCCATGTCGATACTTGCCTGATAGCAATTGTTGTAAGTGAACTTAACCAAGGGTAAATGATCTTCCCAAAAACCTCTGAAGTCGAGAATGCATGCATGCAACAAATCCTCCAAGTTCTGATTCACTCTCTCCCTCTGCCTATCTGTCTAGGGATGGTAAGTTGTACTCGGACTTAGCTCGTCCCTAAGGCAGTTTGCAGTCCCTCCCAGAACCTGCTAGTGAATATTGGGTCTCAGTCACTTACAATACTACAGAGAATACCATGAAGCCTCACAATCTCCTTCACATACAAACTAGCCAGCCTCTCAGCAGTACTAGTCGGCTTAACAGGAATAAAATGAGCACTCTTGGTCAGCCGATCGACGATAAGCCAAATGCCTTCATTCCCTCTTCTAGACCTAGGAAGTCCATCAGTAAAGTCCAAAATGATCTACTCTCACTTCCACTTCGGACTCTCAAGCAGTTGAAGCAGTCTAGCTGACTTCTACTGGTCACTTTTAACTTTCTAGCAGTTTGTACAATGACTCACAAAGATCGAAACATATTGCTTCATCCCCTTCCATCAAAAAACTTTCTTCATATCCTTGACCATCTTGGTCACTCCTGGTTGGAAAGATAATTTAAAAGGTGACATTCAGCCAACTCTTCTATTTTAAGACCATTAACATTTGAAACACAGATACGCTCGTTCATTCTCAATTCTCCCTAGGGAATAATCTCAAAACTAGAAACAATACCTTCTTAGACATCCTTCTTGAGTCGAGCCAAAATAGGATCTTCTTCTTAACTAGCTGAAATCCTCTCCATCAATACTAGCCTGACTTCTAAGTTAGCAACCATTGCAACATTCCTATTCAACGCATCTGCCACAGCATTTGCTTTCCCAAAGTATAAAGAATATCCAGATCATAAGAAGATAGAAACTCCAGCCATCTTTGCTGCCTCAAATTCAAATCCTTATGGGTGAAGAGGTACTTTAATGACTTGTCATCCATGTATAACTCGAACTTTTCACCCAAAAGATAACGTCTCCACATCTTTAGTGCGAAGACAACTGCCAAAAGCTCCAAATCATGGTAGCATAATTTTTCTTATATGGATTCAGCTATCGACTTGCATACGCGATGACTTTTCCATTCTGCATCAGCACTGCTCCCAATCCGGTTCTACAAGCATCCGTGTATATAGTTAACCCTTCGCTCCCATTTGGAATAGTTAAACAGGACCACTGGTCAGTTTCTCCTTCAATTCAATGAATGCTTGATCGAACTTAGGTGACCACACAAACTTAGCATCTTTCTTTATCAACATCGTCATATAAGAAGCAATCCCAATAAATCTTTGATGAGTCTTCTATGAAAACCAGCCAATCCAAAGAAACTTCTGACTTCTGTCGCATTTTCGGGCATCTTCCAATCTTGAATCACAATTACTTATCTGGGTCCACTGATATGCCTTTTCCCAAAACTACGTGCCCCAGAAACCTAACTTCAAATTTTCAGAAATGACACTTAGAAAACATTGCTTTCAACACATGACTTCTTAAAGAATTTAGAACGACTCAGAGATGATACTTGTGCTCTTCCTCTTTCTTAGAATAAACAAGAATATCATTAATGAAGACGAGAATAAACTTATTAAGAAAATCCTCAAACACTCGATTCATTAAGTCAAAAAAATAAGCGGGTGCGTTAGTCGGTATGAACGGCATGACTAACCACTTGTAAAAACAATCAGGAGTATGAAAAGCTATTAAGGGCACACTCTCCTCTGCTACCCTTAATTGATGAAAACCAGTGGCAGATCCAGTTGAGAAAATACTCAAGCATCGTGGAGTTGATCAAACATGTCGTCGATCCTAGGTAATGAGTATTTATTCTTGGTAGTCCTTTTATTCAACTCTCGATAGTATACACATAACCTTAAAGAACCATCTGCCTTAGTAACGAAAACTACTGGCAATCCCCAACTTGATATGCTTGTCGGATCAAACCCTTTTGTAATAAGTCAAACGTCTGCTTCTCTAATTCCCTTCTCTCTTTCAAGGCCAACCTTCAAGGAGGTTGTACAATCGGTCTAGTTTCTGGAATCAAATCAATACAGAATGCCACTTTACAACGAGGAGGGAAACCTTGCACTTCATCGAAAATATCCCTGAAGTCCCGAACAATCGGTATATCTTTTATCTCCTCTTTAGTCACTTCAAGCGAAAAGAGAAAACTACTTATTAACTCATTTGGCCTTCCATAATTTATATCTACACCAACGTCTCCAGCATCACTAACTTTGATAATCCTTCGATCACAATCTACGATTGCTCTAAACTTAGACAGCTAATCCATTCCCAACAACACTCCATAATCCATGAACCCAAGAATAAACAAGTCAAATGAGAAGTGTCAATCTCGATAAGAAATATGCACATTTAGACACATAGTGTCAAGATTCATCGAACCACTGATTAGCTTTGTCACGGGTTATTTAGAATAACATACTTAAGGTTTAACTGATCCATTAGGTCATACAAAATAAAACTATGGGAAGCACCGATATCGAACAGCACTCTTATAGGAATATCAAAAATGGATAATGTACCTGACAACTCCTGTTTTCCCTTTTGATCCATAGAAGTAGATGACATTTCCTTAATAGTAAAAGCTTATCCTTGTGACCTCTTTTTGGGAAGCGACTCTCATTCTTCATGTGTCCCAGCTGGTCGCAGTTGTAATAGGAGACACTTGGACATAGATTTGCAAAGTGGCATATCTTGTTGCACTTGAAACACAGAACGTTTGCCAAGTTGGCTTACTTCTTCTGAGTTGGAGTTCCACCTCCGAGTTCCTTTTCCGACCACCGCTTCTTTCCTTTGAGTTTGAAATTTGGCTTATTTTTTGACTGAATCGAACATTTACTTTTAAAACCAAACTCGTGCTTGGGCCT
Organism: Allium fistulosum; assembly: GCA_030737815.1. Classification (NCBI taxonomy): domain Eukaryota; kingdom Viridiplantae; phylum Streptophyta; class Magnoliopsida; order Asparagales; family Amaryllidaceae; genus Allium; species Allium fistulosum. Next base: position 555,983,032 of record CM060905.1, read on the forward strand.
CTCATTACAAGTTTTTAATTTAAACATCTTTGTAAAAATGGTTTACTAACTTTAAAACACCATTATAAAAAGGATTTAATAACCTAAAACATTATTGTTAAATTGATTAATCATCTTTAACTATCATTAATAAGAGCTATTAATTATCTTTTGACTTCGTTAATTAATTTGATTAATTAACTTTAAGTACCCATAATTAAAAAGGGTTAATCACTTAAAAACATCATTAATTAAATTAATTTATTAATTTTAAATCTCATTAATTAAGTTGATTAATTTATTTTAAAACATCATTTATTAAAAAGGATTAACTAATTTAAAATATCATTAATGGAAAAGATTAATTAAATTTAAATTAATTAATTAACTTTAAAAGTAATTAATTAAAAATGATTAATTAATTTTAAACACCATTAATTAAAATGATTAATTAACTTTAATCCACCATTGTTAAGTAATTAATTAGTCCTTAAACTTCATTAGATAAAATGATTAATTAAGTTCAAGTATCATTAACAAAGTAATTCATTAATTCTAAACACATCATTATTATGTTAATCAATTAACCTTGATCCTAAATTAAAATAATTGATTAAATTTAAAATCATTATTAAATTAGCAAATTAATTTTAAATCCATCCTTATTCAAAAACTTAATTAACTTTGTAAAGTAAAATCCAAGCTCGAAAGTATAACAAAAGAAGTCAAAGAGATGGTATTTTCCAAAAGTGCCGATATAGCGATAGTCGTTATACGAACACTTCGAGAACTACTTTCATGACATATTGATATTCATTCAAACATCACATCACATAACATAAGTAAAACATATATATATATACAAGGTCCATAACAAATCATACAACATGTAGAGTGCATCACTTATAATATATTTAACTTTTTCTACTAACTTTTCATGTTGTTACAAACTACCAAGATGTCATCTTTCAAGAGCATAAACCAAACCAACATCTATCACATTACCATACATATATAATAAGCATTTAAAAGCTACTAAGATGAACAATATTAAAGTTAAAAACTTCTGGTTTAAAAGGTGATATTTTACTCACCAAAAGTTTGTTAATTCAACTCTAACTTCCACTAGAACTTGAACATGGCCTAGATCTTTACTTCTAACTTGGAAAAATGATATTTTAGTAGGCTTAAGTGGGTAATTTGTTTTGGCTAGGGCTTACAGTGGTTCAACCTAGATGAGTATGTGTATGTATGGGTTTGTTTTGTAGAGGAGGAGTTGTATAAGTGGACGAAAGGCATTTTAAACAAGGCTAGAGTGTTTTTAAAAGTGAACGAACTAAAGTTTTTGAGGTTTATAAATATTTGGAAGCCATAGAAATTTACTCAAGATCTAAGAGAGGTTTTAGGAAGTAGAAATGAAATTAGAAAATGAGGAAAGTGGTTGGAAATGGGTTTATATACTAGTGCAAATGTTAAATTACTAAAATAGCTTAAGGGTATATACCCTCCACTAGATTTTTGCCACACCATTTTTATTGTCTCTCTCCCTCTCTCTCTCTCTCACATTTTTCCTTGTCCTCCCCCTCTCCCTTGTAATGAGCCAACATGTATTAATGACATAGTGCACTTATGTTTTGAGAGAAACGACATTTTATGACTACTTTCCTTTTTACTTTTTAAATGTATTTATTTTTCATAAAATGCCATTTCATATTTTAATAAATTAAAGTATAAATATATAGATATATGTATATTCTAAATGTATTTTAGATTGTATATAAATGTGAATATATGTTACTCAAATGTGCACAACGTTTTCCGATAACTTTTCGACACCGAAAAGTCTAAAAATTGGAAAACAAATTCTAGTCACATTTTTTATTTTTCTTGAATCTAAATATTTTGTAAACAAATTTGGCAAAGTATTTCACCGTCATTATTTATTATTAAAATGTGTTTTATTTTGATTATAAAATCTACTATTTTGATTATTTAAAATTAATTAAATATTCATAAATTAAAGTAGTGAAATTCCAGGTCGTTACAATACGAGACCCAAGAGTTCATTAACTCCTTTGTTTCTCCCGCTGAAGGGATGTTTGGTTATTTTTTCGGTTAGATGTGACTCATTATGTCAAATGATTTATAATCAAATTCAGTTTTCAATTGGCGTAGTCTTTTGTCACTAATATGACCTAGCCTACAACGCCATAAGTAACTATTATTAATGTCAACTAAAAATTTATTCACATCAAAGATATAATTTAAGTTAAGTACATAAATTCCATTATCTAAAAGATTATTGAAAATAATATTTCCATCAAACACAATATTCATAATATTGTTTTTATAATGTAAACCATAACGTATCTCAAACAATCTTGAAACAGATATAATATCACAAATAAATTTCTTAATATAATAGAAATTATTTAAAAATAAATCAAATCTACTAGGCAAAGTCAAGTGGTTATCTCCAATTGTTGTTGAATCTACAATAGATTTATCAACAACTTGAAGCCTCATTTCACCCCTCGTAACATGTCGCCTGCTTCTAAGTCCCTATAACAAATTATAGATATGAGTTCTAGATCCAGTATCTGAAACCCAAGACAAATTATTGATTTCAATATAATTTTGAATCTAAACATACCTTAAGGAGAAGAATACATAGTTTCTTTCCTTTCGTTAACAATTTTCAAATAGTACGGACAATTGCATTTCCAATGCCCTTTTTGTGACAATGATGACATTCACATTTATCAGTAGGAGAATCCATCTTAGAACCCCGCTTAAATTTATTCTAACCTTTCGAAGATGCGCCTCCCTATTATAGCCACATCGTGCTCTGATCCTTGAATGATCCCTCAGTTGACCTTAGTATATTGAATAGCCAATGAGGTTTATGCTCAACCAGTTCATATTGTAATTCAATATGAATGGATCAAACTAAAAAGTCAGTGATCCAAGGATCAAATCCAATTGTAGTTCATCGCTTAACTTAATATCTACTCAGAAATTCTATCAATATAGGCTTCCACTGTTAAGATGAAATCCTCATCACGACTCCTCTTGCTCATCTTCATACTGAACAACTTTTTAGTAATCTCATACCTTGCAAAATGGGATTGATCCCCAAACAAAGCTTTGAGGCTTTCAATTATCTTATGGATGGACATATTTTTGTGTTGCCTTACAACATTTTGTCTGGAGTAGATAACACGAAAACTTAAGCGTTTTCATGATCAAATACCCACGTGTTATAAGCTTTTACTACCTCGGGATCAGCGTCCTCAGTGGGTTTTTCTTTTAGGGTTCTTTTATAGATGACCATAAATGTTCGCATCTAAGTGCTATTTTAATCGCACTCTACCAAACAATGTAGTTTTCTCAGGTGAGCTTATCATTTTTAGAAATTAGTCTTAGATTGTTCGTTTTGCTACAAATTTAATTTAAGTAGAGTAGAACACATTAAACATAACAAATATTTTTATAATATTAGATGGGTTATATTGTTACATTTCATTTATCTAATAAACTACCACTAAAATTTTGTGTTTCTCAAAACCTTAAGAGGAAACAGAGAAACCTCTTGATTTCTCTAGTGGATGTTAGGAATTGTATGCCTTAGGATTCTGACCTTGAGGAGTGTCAACATATCATAGGTCGCATGTGATGGATAACACCTTATCGGTTGTACCGTATACAACTCCAAACTAGTGGTCTTTGCCCTAATCTCATCTCGACCTTGAGAGCAAACTCAATAAATCGAAAGAGATTATTCACTTATATCTACCATTTTATGACGGCCTAAGCGTAGTGCATGTACCCCAAAGAAACATAACAAATATGTGCATGTATCTTATCTCATCTAGTCATTATTATTAATAAACATAACGTTTCTAGCTTGAGGAAAATCAACAATTAAAGAGTATGCAAGTAATCTATTAACCTATACATGATAGAGGACGGCTTATATTAGAGATTCATAACCTTTAATATACATATATAAATATGTGTGTGTATGTGTATTTGTATGTGTTTGTGTATTTAGTGATTTCAATTTATGGAACAATGTATTTCTTATGAAATACCCTCATGATTCAAGGGTCGGACACATCTGAAATCACGGTATGCGTACAATATGCATGTATTCATTCCTTAAACCTAAGTTGGGTTTCTTACTATTACATTAAAATTGAACATTTGTATTATACTAGTTCAATTTATTTATAATTGTTTATAATTTAACTAACTTTATAATATTTTAATATATATTATTAATTAAATAATATTAAATTAATCCATTAAATTAATTAATAAATTTAATTTAATTATTTTAAAATTTTAATTTTTTATTTTATTCATCTTATATAATTTAAAATGAATATTAACATAACACTTATAGTTCTACGTATGTATATTTACCATTATATGTGTACATTTTATTTTATTAATTAACATTTAGATAATTTTTAATTAATTAAATAATTTTTAATTAATATAAAATTTATCAATTTCAAAAACTGTATTACTATTTACCTTAAACATTTTAAGATAAATACACATATATCATTATGTATATGTTTTGATTTAATTAATTATTTATTTCATTTATCTAGCAATTTAAATAACTAAGACAAAAAATTCAAAATTAGTTTATTAATTTTTAAAACAATTTTTGAAAAATACTTTGTAATATTTATAAATTTTATTTCATATTTTAAATTTAAGTTTTAAATTTAAAATATCATTTTAAATTTTCTAATAGATTTTGACAATTTTCCCAAGGCCGAAAATCAATTCGGGCTTATATAGGGGTTAAACTTTGGGCTTACTTCATACTTTGAGTTGGGCTAGTTGCTAGGTAAGGCAGAGTAATTATTATCCAAACCCAACATTATACACTACCTTTTCGGACACCCTACTAAATGGGTAAGCTTTAATTAGTTAGTCCTAATGTTGCTAATCTAGACCACTTAGACCATTGGGTTCTGATACCACTGAAAGACCCGAGTTGGGTATTAATGAGTTGAATGACCGAATTTCATTTTTCTTATCATTTTTAGATCTTTCTTGGGTCTATAAAGTCAAAATTGATTTTAGATCTAAGTAAATAAAATATTTATTTTATTATTTTGTTTATAAAAAGTTTTACTCAGTTTATATGAGTTTTAATTTATAATTATATCAAATACACTTATATGTGTATACACTTATGTGTATACTGCACATGCAACAAATGTGAAGTGTATACGGCTAATGTGACCGTATATAGGTGCTAGGATTTACCCTGCAACCGACACATTTGTCCTTTTATTCATGCCTTTGTTGTACACAGTTTTTTTAAAATGATATAAAGTAACAATTGTAAATATACATATAATAACAATTACACACACTCACACACACGCATACACATGCACACACACACACACACATATATATTGAAATATTATTTTGACTATTTTTTATGTTTTGAATTATAGATTTGACAAATTTTAGATCTAGCTTTAACTTAGAAAGGATTTAAAATTAAATTTATGGTTCAAGTTCCTTCTATAAACATTAAATTTAATAACATACATATATGTATAGATGTATAAATAATTGAAAACAATGTTTTAAATTTAAAACAACGTTAGTTTATAATTTTTTTAGTTTTATATGTTTTGAAACTTAAAGTTAACAAACAAAAAGCTAGCTTTAACTTGTGAAAGGTTCAAAATAGGTTTATGATTTTGCACAAAAGTTCACTTATTGATTTTGAATTTAAACACATTTAAAAGATATGTAAACAATGACCAAATAAATTTATGTATAAAACCAACAAACATACAAAACATGTATTCAATTTTTAAAAAGATTTCAAGTAATCAACTCATTTGGCTTACTTATGTTTGTGTATATAATAAGTGTCAAAATTATATCAAGTAATTAAAAATCAGTTTCAAATCAAAATCATCTTTTTAAACATTAATATTCAAATCAATAACAAAATAAGATTGGGCAACCCATGCATATATAAATTCAATGTATAATGTTTGGGATCTAAACTATAGATACAAGATGAACATATAATCAAAAGAGAAGTAGCATATGGGGATCTAAACTATATTAACATCATGTATTACATAATCAAATAAGATTATAAAATTACCTTAAGCTCAAGCCAAAAATCACAACTCGAATGTAGAACAAAACTCCTTGTTGATTGAATCAACATCCAGATTTTGCAAGGATTTATAGGCAAACACCACCTTGAATATTTTTTTATTTTATTTGAATTTTGTTTTGGGAATTTTATTCCATGGAATTTTCGGCAAAGGATTGATGGAGTGAGAAAGAAAAAAATGATGAATGAATTTTTTTAAGAAGGTAATAAAAGAGAATTAAAGACTAGAGACCTTTTGCCTTCCTTCAGTTACTCCTTTGGCTTTTCAAATCCAATTCGAATCCCTTCCTCTCCTATCCTTTGGCCAGCCATGTAAGAAGCAAAATGGGCCTTTAGAAACTCTCAAACACATTAAGTAATCAACCTATTTAAATCAAATTTAAATATTTTATCAAAGTCGTATATCGTTACTCGCATACATCAATTTTATATATACACATTTCATTAAATTCAAATAGTATTCAAACATCGAATAAAATATTATAATTCATATTTCATAAATATTAATACATTTAATTAATTTACAATGATTACAAATTAATTAAACCGTGTGGTTTTTTCAGAGTGTTCATCATTACATTGTGCAACTCAAAGATGTAAATTTAGTTAGCGATTAATATTAAGCAATTTGAAGATTAACTTTCACACGTCACCTTAACTAGTGGTGTGAAACTTTGGTCGAATAAATCGCTTACAAATCTTTTTGGTAAAATTCAATTTTGTTATTATAAGCCGCATCTAGTAGTCATGATTATTGAGACTAATTCTCTTGTTCAAAACTATATCACATTAATGCTTATGGAATTTTTTTTGGTTAAAATTCTAATATCGTTCACATTCAACTTGATTAGTCCAAACACAAATTCCTTGATTCAATAATAACAATTATTATTAACATACTGATGTTCTTGCTGTAGACTTTGACTTGGGTACAATTTACCATGACACTAACCTCATATAACTGAGGAGATAAATTCTCTATTGAATATAGTTTCACTTCCAATGCCTCAACTAAGATCCAACTATAATCATTCGATGGATGCCATGCCATGGTTTAACTATAATTAAAAGTAGGTGTCCATAATGAAGTTCAACGGTATTCTCAAGTAGAGAGAACCGTGTAAAATCATCACTTCGAGATTCTTTGTTTGACACTAGTTATATTAACCAATATAAAACTTTCAAGTTAGTCATTCTGTAGTTATCCAATAATTATCAGTATGCAACCCCTTGGTGCCCCCATTAGCCATAAAGAATATATTGCCCAACATTTGGAGAGCATTAAGTATTCTAGTCTCAAGGATGTATCGTTATCCTATCTTAGAATGTCTAGACTAGGAATATTAAAAATAATATGTAATATTAATGTGACAAATTTCTTATGGTTACAACAAATTGATTTACTATCACATTATAGATCATTTAAAGATTTTCTATTAAATATACTTAAATTAAATAGTTAATTAACATATCACAATATGACAAGTATATAATACAAAAAAGAACACATTTAATTTCAAACGAGATTTTACTACAAAGTTAATAATTTAAAATTACAGAATTGGCCCTAGGGCATACCTTTAGCTCTATCACATTAGACCTGATATTGCATGTACAGTAGGAATGCTAGTCAAGTATTGTTGACCAAAAAATGGACCAACACCCTGGTTTGAGTTTGAAATCACCAGCCCTGTTTTGACAAAGCAATATCACAGATAAAAGATATCAAGAAAGAACCGTAAAAGAAAGTAGACATACATTTTTTATAGTGGTTCGGTTGTTAACAAAGCCTACGTCCACTTTATAGTTTTATTATAGACCGATTGCTGTTACAAGAGATGTATGATTACAAGGCTTTGATTGTTTCCAGGCTAGATTGAATCTCCAGAGTTTGAATCCACTGGAGAATCACAGTGTATTCCTTTGGAGATTGTTATGAGGGAGAAAGAGAGTGAAGAATAATTCCAGCAGAGCTCCAGCAACCAGTCCGGAGAAGATCCCGTTTATGTTTCAGGTAGGATGGTATTTATAGAGATCGTAGAGCTTCTGGGCCAGGCCACGCCTTCGTCAGCTCGCAGGTAAGTAGTAGACGACCTAGGGGGACTTTGGCTCGCAAAATGAGTCAGAACCATTGGTTGTTGGCAACCTATAGACTTGGTGTAACACCCTATATTTTTTTAACATTATTTAGAATAATTAATTGGGTAGATTAAATAAAATAATGTGAAGATTAAAAGGTTGAGATTTGATTAACAAAGGGTAGTTGTGCCATGTTAGTGTGTTAATTACAATGAAATAACCTAAGTTAATGTGTTAGGATATATGAAGGGCAATATGAGAAATAGGTAAGGTTTATACCCAAAACCTTTAAGAATGAAACTCACGTTCATTTTCATTTCATTCAAACTAAAATTTCTTAAGGCTGGCCACCATTACCATTCTCAAGAAGAAGATTAAAGCTAGGATTCAAAAGAAGGAAGAAATTCAACTAAATCAACATCAAATCTCATATCTATAATCTCAAAGCTAAGGTGAATAGTTGCTACATCCCAATATCTTTTAGTTTTCGGTTTTAAGATTATACCCGAAATGATTTTGCAAGTATATGCCATGTTTTGATGATTAAAGTAATTATATATATCTGTGTGTGTTGTTGATGGATTATATATGTTCATGTTAGGTTTTATGATATGTTTTACATGAAAACCCTATTTAATGACATCGAAATGCCTTGAAATTTTTAATATAGATCCAAAAAGATAATTCAGAGATGGGTTTAAATTTTCATAATTTTCTGAAATTATGTGGATTTTATATTAATTTTATAGTGAAGAAAATGATTTATTGGGTTATAAAATATTTATGGCTAAATAAATAATTATTTGGGTTTGAAATTTCTGGAATTTTTCTAGATTTTTTCTTATTTATTTGATGAATATATAAAATTATTTAAGGTATGAGACTTAAATGTTTTATATATTTAATTAAGGAGAAGGGGCATTTTATAAAATGAAATTATTATTTAATCCTGAAAATAGTAGCAGCAATTTTTTGAAAAGAATTTGTTAACTAATGAAAATTTGACAAACAAAGGCAGGTTATTTGAAAATTTATCTTTTTAAATTAAAAACAAAGAAAACGTACTTTTATCATGTTTCAGCCTTTACGGCAACAAACCTTCCGACCTAGACCTTCCGACAAAGTCGAGAGGTTCTAAGCTTTCGACAAGGTCAAACCAATACATATGGTATTAAGTTACTTGGTACGTAATGAATTGGATAAATTCGAAGGGTTCTAAGTCGAAAGGTTAATGGCCAAAGAGATTGGGGTATGTTTATTTTATAAACCAAAAGCTTTCGCCTGCTTTGCTTTCGAATAAGAGCTTTCGACTTGGTTACTTTCGACCAGGTCCAATATAAAGGTTTTAAACCTTCCGACATAGTCGAAGAGTTACTACCGCTTTGTTTTGTTCTGAACCTTTCAACAAAGACAAAAGGCTTACTTGTTTTCAAAACTAGCCGCTTCTCTATACTTTCGAAAGGAAGCTTTCGACTTAGGTGATTTACCCTTGTTTTTAATTGAAGTATAACCAAGATTTTAAAGCAGAGCTTTCGACTTAGTTGAAAGGTTACTTCCAATAGAGTCGAAAGGTTTTAAAAGAAGGTTACAACTTGTTTTAAATTGAATCCAATAAGTTTCTAAAAGGTTTAGTTCAATGGTTTCGAAAGGTTTATCGAATGGTTTCGAAAGGTTTTAGTTAAATGATTTAGAAAGGTTTAGTTCAATGGTTTTGAAAGGTTTATCGAATGGTTTCGAAAGGTTTTAGTTGAATGATTTTGAAAGGTTTAGTTCAATGGATTCGAAAGGTTTATTTAATAGTTTCGAAAGGTTTTAGTTGAATGATTTTGAAAGGTTTAACTCAATGGTTTCGAAAGGTTTATTGAATAGTTTCGAAAGGTTTACGAAGGAAGGTTTTCCAAAGGTTTTTCTAAGGCAATGTTTTGAAGTGGTTTTAAAGAAGGATGTCCAAAGTTTTATAGCTTTTGAAAGGTTTGCTTTTCAATGGGTTCGGAAGGTTTGGAGAATGGTTTCGAAAGGTTTGATGTATGATTTCAAAAAGTATGATTTCGAAAGGTTTGATATAGGTTTTGAAAGAGATGATTTCAAAGTATAGAAAGAGGTTCTTTCAAATGGTTAAATGTTTTCATCAACTAAAGTTTGAGTAAAGAATATATATAACATGGTGATATGATTTTGAGTAAAGTATAAAGATTATATACATTTCCTTGTTTAAGTTTGATTTAAAGGTTTTAAATCATTTTGAAAATGTTTTCAAGGAAAATTATGGAAGGGGATCCTTAAGTGAAAATGATTCAGATATTAGAAAACCAGATGGGACTGATATGGGGTCGCGCCCTATATATTAGCTAATAGCCCCAACTAATTGTTTGTCCAAAATTCCATTGTGTAGGGCTTTATCACAGGTAGATTCAAATTATGGTTGCACAAAGAAGGGAATATATGTTTGTATACAGATAGGTTATTGGTGAGCCCGAAAAACCATTAGGATCGGGAAGACCTAGGAGATGATTAAGTTAGGGACAAACCGCCCAGAAGCGAAGCATTTAACATATAGTTATGGACATACCGTCCGGATGGAAATGTTTAACAGATAGTTAAGGATAGATAATCCAAAAGAAAAAATATCTAATAGGTGTTAGGTTAATTTTGATTATATTGTCTGGTAGGCCCGAGTCAGCCAAAGGTTAAAAGTTGTCCAAACAAAACTTGTGTGTTTGAACAGATAGCTCATTATTACCTGATTTTTATGTATGTTTACATAATGATTGCTTTACAGTATTTAACCATTGTGGATGCAGGAGCACAGTATATGGTTTTATGAAAGATTTTGCAAAGATATGTTTTAAAAGGATATTAGTGAGGGGAAACACATTCCGCTAAGCGTCGTGGTCTCACTTAACACAATTATTCCGAGATGTACAATATTATTCACACCAGGCTTTATGTCTGTCTCGAAGTTTATGTTTTCCCCTTAAACTCTCAGGTGCTCAAAATTACTTTGAGTAGGCTGAGGGATTAAGGCCTTTTTCAAGTTTTAGTAAGATGACGAGTAAGCTAGCGGAGGCATGCAGGAGGCAAATAGATAGTTATTTAGGCTTTACAGTTCTTGTTATGTTTTGATGGATTTTTCGTTGTGTTGTTTGTATTAGTTCTATTATATTACCATATGACTCTAATCAACCGAGGGGGTATCTTCATATACCAGTCTTGGCGTATTTTGTAATAATTATGTTTGATCTGTGCCTATGAACAGTTTGGGATTATGTGTTGTGAATGTGAAGCAATTGGTTTTGAAATGTAATGAAGTAAAGTTGTTTTTTTTAATCTGTGTTTTGTTTTATATTCAAATGCTTCTGATATTATTGATACCATTAACATAGCCATATTTAGTTGTTGGAAGCTAATACTATAGATGACTGCAGCATTTGTAGCGCTTAATTTTGGGCCTCTAGATAGGGGATGTTACAGCTTGGTATCAGAGCATGGTTTATGAAATACTTTAACTAAAAATGATTTTTGAAAACATAATCCTTAGTAATTAGTGTTAAGATCAGGGTATGGGATAACGCTATAGTAACGTACTTGTATTTGCTATATATATAAGTATACGCTATATCTTTATACTCCTATCTTAGTTAGACTATTCATCTTTATCTCATGAGGTTTGAATACATATATGGAAGGAAGAAGAGGTAGAGTTAACCTTGGAGGAGATAGCACCACCACTAATGGAAATGCCCAACTAAACACTAGGAGAGGTCTCGGTCAGGCACAAGATGAAATTGTTGGTGCAGGAGTTCCCCAGATGGGTATGGGAGCAATGTATCAGATATCTGTAAATATGATGCAAGCCGGAATAGCAGCCTGAGTTGTCGGAGGTAATGCTGCTGGAGGTGGAGCTCAGGAAGTTTCGATGGTCAATCAGTATGCAACTTGAGTAGGGATTACATTAGGCTTCGAGGGAAGCCGTTTATTGGTACCGAGGATGCGATCGAGGTAGAGAATTGGCTACTGCATTGCAAGAGAATTTTTGCTGACTTAGGATTGAATGATGCACAGAAGAGGAGATTGGCTTCAAGGCAGTTTCAGGGAGCTGCTTTGTTCTGGTGGAATCCTAATACTACTGGAGTTGATGAGGAAACCATAACTTGGGAGGAGTTTAGGAGAAGGTTTTGAGAAAGATTTATGTCTGTAATGGCACAGTCGGCATTGATGAGAAAGTTTGCAGAGTTGGAACAAGAAGATATGTCCGTCTTAGAGTATGCGAGGAAGTTTGAGGGGTTGGCCCGAGGGTATGCTTTGGTAGACACCGTGATCAGGAGGAATGAAAAGTTCATAAGGGGCTTGAGGCCAGAGTTGATAAGTGCCACTTTGCCGCATTTGAGAGATCCCAGTGTTGTAGTGGTTGAAATTGCATTAAGGCAAGAAGAGGCGTTGGCTTGCTTGAGGAAGAAGATGAAGGAGGCCCAGATGGGACAGGGCCAAAAAATGAAGTTTTTCCGGAAGAAGAATGCTCAGAAAGGAGAAGCATAGAAGAAAGGAAAGGCTGAAGTGGTTTGCTACAAATGCGATAAGAAGGGACACTATGCTAATGAGTGTCGTACCGGGAATGGAAAAGGAAAATGGAAAGAAGCTGGTGCAAAGAAGAATGTTAGATGTTTTAATTATGATCAGATCGGTCATTATAAGAACAAATGCCCTGAGCCTGCTAGAGATGGAAAGGGACATATGAAGGCTAGTTGTGCAGGAAAAAGGGAAGGCTATTTTGGGTGGCTCGTTGTAGATTCACGGTATGTCTGTTAGCGTTCTATTTGATACTAGAGCATCTCATTCTTTTATTTCTCGATGTTTGGTGGATAGGCTTAACCTAGAACCCTCATACTTAGTTACTTCCTTAAGGGTTTCAAATCTGATAGGAGGGTGTGCAACACTTGGGATGAGGTGTGACCATCTAGAATTTGATTTGCTAGGCCATACTTTTGATTGTTGTTTGCATGTGTTTGACTTTATGGGATTATCCTTGGGATGGATTGGTTAAGTAAATGTGATGCTACGATATTTTGCCATGATAGGAAAATATCACTTAGTCACCCGGATTGTAGTGATCGGATAGTTTATACTGTAGAGAACCCTAGTTGTGAAGTGAATGCTTTATTGGGTATTATGGAAGATGACTTGCATCGAGTCTTTGTAGTTAAAGAATTTACTGATGTATTTGAGCCGGTAGTTGAACTGCCACCGAAACGAGCCATAGAGTTTCAGATTGATTTGGTGCCTGGAGTAGAGCCGATAGGTAGGCCGCCGAGTAGGATGACACCTATAGAGATGAAGGAGTGAAAGGTGCAGTTGGTGGATTTGGAAGGCAAGAGTTTTATCCGACCAAGTAGTTCGCCATGGGGGCTTCCGTTGTATTCGCTAAGAAGCCGGACGGATCATTGAGGCTATGTGTCGATTATTGTAAGTTGAATGAGAAGACGATATAGAACCGATATCCATTGCCGAGAATTGACGATTTGTTTGATCAATTAAGTGGAGCCAAGGTATTCTCTCAGCTGGATTTGGTGATGGGATTTTATTAGCTTAGAGTGGCAGAGGATAGCATTCCTTTGATGGCGTTTAGGACAAGGTATGGATCGTACGAATGGTTAGTTATGCCGTTCGGACTAACTAATGCATCAGCATTCTTCATAGATCCGATGAATAGAATTTTCTAAGAGCACTTGGATAGATTTGTGTTGGTCTTCATAGATGACATTTTGATACACTCTAAGGATGATAAGGAGCATGAAGTTCACCTTAGAGTTGTGCTCGAAACATTGAAGGAGCATCGGTTGAAGGCTAAGTTTTCGAAGTGCCATTTTGGGAAGAAGGAAGTGAAGTTCCTTGGTTATGTCATCTCAGAGAAAGGGTTGTCTGTAGATCTGACTAAGATTGAGGCAGTGAATAATTGGTAGAGATACGAGACGGCGACCGAGATTAAGAGCTTTCTTGGATTGGTTGGGTATTATCGAAGGTTTATAAAGGATTTTTCACGGATAGCTGCAACAATGACTAAGCTTACGCGAAAAGATGTGAAGTTTGTATGGAATGATAAGTGTGAGGGAGCATTTCAGAACTTGAAACACTTATTGAACCATGCACTGGTGTTGGTGGTTCCAGAAGGAAATCAAAATTTAGTTGTTTATACTAATGCATGTAGAACTGGATTGGGAGCTATGTTGATGCAAAGAGGTAAAGTGATTGCTTATGCTTCTAGACAGCTCGGACCACATGAAGTTAGGTATCTTACACATGATTTGGAGTTAGCTGTCATTATATTTACTTTGAAGGTGTGAGGCATTATCTTTTAGGGGAGCGATTTTAGCTTTATACTAATCATAAGTCGTTGAAGTACTTATTCTCTCTGAAGGAGTTGAACATGAGACAGCAGAGGTGGTTTGAGTTTATCGTTGCTTATGATTTTGGAATTGAGCACACATCCGGAAAAGGAAACAAGGTGGCGGATGCACTCAGCCGGAAACATCAAAATGCAGTATTGGCTATGATTGTTGAGTGAAAAGATTTGGAAGCATTATCAACTTGTAGTGTGCAGTTTAGATCCGAGGTAGGTTCAAGTGCAGGAAGTGCTATGTTGTCTTGTTTAGAAGTTCGACCAGTTATGATTGAGAAGATGGCTTCTAAGCAGGAAGAGGATCTAGTTTTGGCTGAACGGATCAGCAGGTTGAGGGAAGGAATGGAGAGCGATGACCTAAAGGATTTCAGTCTTGACCAAAATGGGTGGTTGAGGAAGAAAGGAAGGTTGTCTGTTCCGAATGTAGGAGACATGAGGAAGGAAGTTTTGGATGAGTGCCATCATTCGATGTTCACTATCCATCCAGGAGGAACGAAGATGTATCAGGATATGAAGAAAAGTTTCTTCTGGGAAGGTATGAAACGGTACATTGGTTTGTATGTTAAGTAGTGCTTGAATTACCAACAGGCGAAGGCTGAACACCAGAAGCCTAGTGGATTGCTTCAACCGTTAGAAGTTCCGTTGTGGAATTGGGATTCTATCTTTATGGATTTTATTGATGGGTTGCCAAGGTCTAGTAGAGGAAATGAAAGCATATGGGTCATAGTGATAGATTGACTAAGAGTGCTCATTTCATTCCAGTAAAGTCAACTAGGACGGCACCTATTTTGGTGAAGTTATTTATGAAGGATATAGTTAGACTGCACAGGATTCCTAGTAGTATTGTCAATGATAGAGATTCTTTGTTTACTAGTGAGTTCTGGAAAAGTCTACAGGAAGCATTAGGAACCAAGCTCAACATGAGTACTGCTAACTATCCACAAACCAATGAGCAAACGGAAAGAGTTAAAAAAATCTTGGAGGATTTGTTAAGAGCTTGTGCATTGGATTTCAGGGGATCATGAGAGGACCACCTTCATCTAGTCGAGTTCTCGTATAACAATAGTTATCAGACTAGTATTGGGATGGCACCATTTGAAGCTTTATATGGAAGACCATCCAAGTCTCTCGTATGTTGATTAGAGACCGGGAATATATTGGTTCTTGGTCCGGATTTGGTAAAGGAAGCTGTGGAGAAGATTGAGTTGATCCGAGTTAAGATGAAGGAAGCTCGATCTAGATAGAAAAGTTATGCTAATAGAAGAAGGAAGGACTTAGAATTTTCTTTTGGAGACTATGTGTTCATTAAGGTTTCACCGATGAAGGGTGTGATTAGATTTTGAAATTCAGGAAAGTTAGCACCTAGATTCGTTGGACCTTTCTGTATTGTTAAGAGGATCGAAAAACTCGCTTATAGAGTAGAGTTACCGAGTAGTTTGGCTGGAGTCCATGATGTTTTCCATGTTTCTCATCTTAGGAAATGTGTTAGAGACCCGGAGACTACCATAAAACCTACAGCGTTAGAGGATTTAGTAGTAGAACCGGATTTGACCATTGTTATAAAGCCGATTCAGATTGTAGCTAGAGACGAGAAGAAGTTGAGGAACAAGACAGACAAGTTAGTAAAGATTTAATGGCGTGACGATGCAAGAGACTGTACTTGGGAGACTGAGAGCAGAGTTAGAGAGGCTTATCCTGATTTGTTTGATGGTATGTTTTACCTTTGGTTGTTTTGAATATGTATCTTATCGTAATTTCGAGGATGAAATTCTTTAAGGTGGGGAGTCTATAATACCCCATATTTTTATAACATTATTTAGAATAATTAGTTGGATAAATTAAATAAAATAATGTAAAGATTAAAAGGTTGAGATTTGATTAACAAAGAGTAGCCATGCCATGTTAGTGTGTTAATTAAAATGAAATAACCTAAGTTAATGTGTTAGAATATGAGAAGGGCAATATGGGAAATAGGTAAGGTTCATACCCTAAATCCTTAGGAATGAAACTCACGTTTATTTTCATTTCATTCAAACTAAAATAGCCACCATTATCATTCTCCAGAAGAAGATTAAAGCTAGGATTCAAAAGAAGGAAGAAAATCAACTAAATCAACATCAAATCTCATATCTATAATCTCAAAGCTAAGGTGAACAATTGCTACATCGCAATTTCTTTTAGTTTTCAGTTTTAAGATTAGACCCGAAATGATTTTACAAGTATATGCCATGTTTTGATGATTAAAGTTATATATATATATATATATATATGTTGTTGATGGATTATATATGTTCATGTTAGTTTTTATGATATGTTTGACATTAAAACCCTATTTAATGACATCCAAATGCCTTGAAAATTTAAATATAGATCAGAAATTATAATTCGGAGATGGGTTTCAATTTTTATATTTTTCTGAAATTATGTGGATTTTATATAAATTTTCTAGTGGAAAAAAAGATTTTTTGGGTTATAAATTATTTACGGCTAAATAAATAATTATTTGGGTTAGAAATTTTTATATGTTGGAAAATATACTAAAATAGATTTTCTGGAACTTTTCTAGATTTTTCCTAAGTTATTTGATGAATATATAAAATTATTTAAGGTATGGGACTTAAATGTTTTATATATTTAATTAAGGAGAAGGAGCATTTTATAATATAAAATTATTATTTAATCCTGAAAATTGTGGCAGCAATTTTTCGAAAAGAATTTGTTAACCAATGAAAATTTGACAAACAAAGGCTGGTTATTTGAAAAATTATCGTTTTAAGTTAAAACAAAGAAAACATACTTTTAGCATGTTTCGGCCTTTACGGTAACAAACCTTCCGACCCAGGCCTTCCGACAAGGTCGAGAGGTACTAAGCTTTCGACAAGGTCAAACCAATGCATATGGTATCAAGCTAGCTACTTGGTACATAATGAATTGGATAAAGTCGAAGGGTTCTAAGTCGAAAGGTTAATGGCCAAAGAAGTTGGGGTATGTTTGTTTTATAAACCAAAAGTTTCACCTGCTTTGCTTTCGAATAAGAGCTTTCAACTTGGTTGCTTTCGACCAGGTCAAATATAAAGGTTTTAAAACTTTTGACATAGTCGAAGGGTTACTGCGATTTGTTTTGTTATGAACCTTTCGACAAAGACGAAAGGTTTACTTGTTTTCAAAACTAGCCGCTTCTCTATGCTTTTGAAAGGAAGCTTTCGACTTAGGTGATTTACCCTTGTTTTTAATTGAAGTATAACTCGACTTAGTCGAAAGGTTGCTTCCAATAGAGTCAAAAGGTTTTAAAAGAAGGTTTCCACTTGTTTTAAATTGAACCCAGTAAGTTTCCGAAAGGTTTAGTTCAATAGTTTCGAAAGTTTTATCGAATGGTTTCTAAAGGTTTTAGTTGAATGATTTCGAAAGGTTTAGTTTAATGGTTTCGAAAGGTTTATCGAATGGTTTCGAAAGATTTTAGTTGAATGATTTTGAAAGGTTTAGTGAAATGGTTTCGAAAGGTTTATTGAATGGTTTCGATAGGTTTATGAAGGAAGGTTTTCCTAAGGCAATGATTTAATGTGGTTTTAAAGAAGGATATTTAAAATTTTATAGCTTTCGAAAGGTTTGCTTTTCAATGGGTTTGAAAGTTTTGGAGAATGTCTTCGAAAGGTTTGATGTATGATTTTGAAAGGTTTGATTTCCAAGGTTTGATATTGGTTTTGAAAGAGATGATTTCAAAGCATAGAAAGAGGTTCTTTCAAATGGTTAAATGTTTTCATCAACTAAAGTTTGAGTAAAGAATATATATAACATGGTGATATGATTTTGAGTAAATTATAAAGATTGTATACTTTTCCTTGTTTAAGTTTGATTTAAAGGTTTTAAATCATTTTGAAAATGTTTTCAAGGAAAACTATGGGAGGGGATCCTTAAGTGAAAATGACTCAGATATTAGAAAACCAGATGTGACTAGTATGGGGTCGTGTCCTATACATTAGCTAATAGCCCCAGCTAATTGTTTGTCCAAAATTCCAATGTGTAGGGCTTTGTCACAGGTAGACTAAAATTATGGTTACACGCCGAAGGAAATATATGTTTGCATACAGATTGGTTATTGGTGAGCCCGAAAAATCATTAGGATCGGGAAGACTTGGGAGATGATTAAGTTAGGGACAGACTGTCCAAAAGTGAAGCATTTAACAGATAGTTAAAGACAGACCGTCCAGATGGGAAATGTTTAACAAATAGTTAAGGAAAGATAATCCAGATAAAAAAATATCTAACAGGTGTTAGATTAATTTTGATTATATTGTCTGGTAGGCCCAAGTCAGCCAAAGGTTAAAAGTTATCCAAACAAAACTTGTGTGTTTGAACAGATAGTTCATTATTACCTGATATTTATGTATGTTTACATAATGATTACTTTACAGTATTTAACCATTGTGGATGCAGAAGCACGGTATATGGTTTTATGGAAGGTTTTACAAAGATATGTTTTAAAAGGATGTTAGTGAGGGGAAACCCGTTCCGCTAAGCAGCGTGGTCTCACTTAACATAATTATTCTGGGATGTATAATATTATTCACACCAAGCTTTATGTCTGACTCGAAGTTGATGTTTTCCCCTTAAACTCTCGGGTGCTCAAAATTAATTTGAGTAGGCTGAGGGATTAAGGCCTTTTTCAGGTTTTATTAGGATGACGAATAAGCTATTGGAGGCATGCAAGTGGCAAACGGATAGCTATTTAGGATTTGCAGTTCTTGTTACATTTTGATGGATTTTTTGTTGTGTTGTTTGTATTAGGTCTATTATGACCATATGACTCTGATCAACCAAAGGGGTATCTCATATACCTCTCTTGGCATATTTTGTAATAATTATATTTGATCTGTGCTTGGGAACTATTTGGGATTATGTGTTGTGAATGTGAAGCAATTGGTTTTGAAATGTAATGAAGTAAAAGTTGTATGTTATGAAGTCTGTGTTTTGTTTTATATTCAAGTGCTTCTGATATTATTGATACCATTAACATAGCCGTATTTAGTCACCGGGAGCTAATACTATAGATGACTGCAGCATTTGTAGCGCTTAGTTTTGGGCCTCTAGATAGGGGATGTTACACTTGGTTCGTTTTGCGGGCCAACATCTTGCCTTTTTTGGTAGTGTTCCATAGCTGGTTTGTTTGAAGGCTTGAAGAGAAGCATGAGTCACTGATGATCCGACCACTTAGGGTTTTTCGGGAGTCTGGAATTGAAGATGTTTCCATAACCTGTTATCGTTGTTGTTACGTGTTGATGGCAAGTCACTAACTGCTTACATTCCACTACTGATTGGACTAAAGGAATGCAGATCTCTCAGCTTCGGTGATCCCGGTTATTGTCTTAGTCGTATAGCTTATCCCTTGTTGATCCCTTGTCTTAGCTTTCCCGGTTGAATCCTGAACCATCATGTCTACACAGGGTTGTTCTATTTTCTATCAGTTTCTACTGGGTTAAAAACCCAAATAAAATTTTCTCCCGAGTGTATGTCTTTGTTGTAAACAAGGCGTGCTCCGGAAGTTATCGCTTTCAATATCCATTTGTTGATTTCCGAGTGATTGCATTAGAGCTTTACAAATACACTATCTCAACATAGTTGGTTGTCTTTCTTTAGTTATGATTGCTCTTGTTTACCACTACGTATCACATTTCTGCTTGTAGTTTCCTGGCATGCTTTGGAATGACGAACAATTGTAATCAATCGAGTTTGAGATGAATAGATGAAGCCCTCTCTTTTCTTCCAAATATATATGTATTTATTATTATTTTTATCATTATTTCATTCATTTTTTTCTTTAATGGGTCGCTAGAGATCCATATGGGATGGGTCGCTTGCGACCTATCTTCGTAGGACATTTTTTACCATAGAGTCGGGTCGCCTGCGACCCATGATGGGTCGGGTCGCTTTCGACCCTATTACTTAGCAAAAATTCTCGTTTTTCTCCTTGCCTACATATACTCCTCGAGCCGACCCCAACCCATTTACTCGACCCGCACTCCTTCAGGCGACCAAGCTCTTCTGCAACTCGATTTCCAGCGATCCTTGCCTTAGCTCGACCCGATTCATCGCCTCATTCGCATCCACTTACTGCTGATCCATCCTAGCTTGCCCATTCCATGATGTCCTAGCCATCTCATCATCTTGTTTGAATCTATTCACCGTTGATTCCTTCAAGCCTATTTCGTGAAACCCTAACCAAACCCTAGCTCGTTGTTGGATTGTAGTCGACCTAGCGTTAGCCCGCTACCTCCTTGATTCGCCACCGATCCATTCAAAGTTCGTTGAATTCAATCCTTGATTCTTCCAGTGCCTTAGAAATTAGCTTGAGGTGGGTTTTCCTGGATGGTTTGTTGACTTTGTGTAATGATTTGTCGACAAGTATCCATTTGCTATGTTGATTACAAGGAGCTCGAGTTGATTACGGCTTGATGGATTGAGATAGCCAATCGGGTCTTAAGTTTCTTCCGAAAACGTCATTCGGGCTGTGGTCCAACACTTGACGCATTTTGCATCTTCGTCCGTTAAACCAGAATTGACTCACGTCCAGTTTATAGCTGTTATTGCACATCACGCACATTCACTAGTCGATCTTGATTTCTTCCAAGGATTCAGACTTATCTTGTTCACTCGTTGCACGTTCGGCATTCCTATGAGGAGAAGAGTTTTCTGTGTCGCTTTAGATAACGGATCCATTATCGATCATTGATCGATAACGGGTAAGTGCATAAGAAGTAGACACATGAAAAATGAACTGACATGGGAAGTTCTTTTCTTCTTCCACTGTGAGCGAACTATCTACACGGGATAGAGCATTTGCAGTGTACCGAGCACCGGGTTATCCCATATAGATAGCAAACTGCACTTGCTCCAGTTCGCACTTGAAATCCGTCGTGTTGATTACAATTTAAGGTATCTTTGGAATTCAAGTGTGATAGGGAAGACTTATGAATTTAGGATAGATTTTACCTAACCGTTTTCGGACACAAGTTCTGTTATATAGAATAGAGTAGCCATCTACACACCGTAAGTCAAGCGGGCGAAGCCCGGCGCTCTTCGAAGCTAAATCATCATCCACCTCGCAAGCCTAGTACGGTCAATTAGTTCTGGTTGGGACCATCGTGGACCGCACGCCTCCCAACTTTCAAGTCCTGCTTAATCCACCTGAAATCGCTTCGTTTGTGATTTCCGCCAAAGTTCTTCATAATATATGTACATAGCATGGGATTCCCGAAGTGGATGTGCGTCTGCCTACGAAAGATGAATTCGCTCATATGCCCCCCTAGGGTACACTGTTTGTCATCGATACATGTGTCTGAATGGAGCCGTGCCTCCCTTCAACAATTGTCTGCATGAGACGCTCTCGAACTTGGGAATTGCCCCATTCTAGCTTCATCTGAATGGCTACGCCATCCTTACTTGCTTGCATGTCCTTTTCATGCAGACATTCAACCGCGCTCCAAGTTTCAATGAGTTGCGGTATTTTCTGGCTTTCAAGGGGAGAGACGATTAACCCTCTTTGATTATAATCAAGGCCCAGAGGGATCGAAAGATCATCTTACGCATGCAAAGCAACTTATCACAGTTCAAGACGCGGTACTATTTCATTAGATGCCCCGAGGGGTTCAACCGTCGATGGACGACAGGGGGTAAGCTTCTCTTTCCGTTTATCGAGCTACGAGGCGTCGTAATAGAGTTTCTAACTAACTATACTTCTCTTGCAGTTATCCCAAGGCCGAATAGAGATGTGATGCTTGATGAAGTTTGCCAAACTTTAAAGGCTATTGATGCCAAAGAGAGGTGCGTTAAAGTTTTACTGACCGATGAGAACTTGCGTTGGTACGGACTGTTAGCTCTGGGTAGATCCGCCATTCAGATTGTAACTCCCTCTCCTGGCCAATCCAGGGTTCTCACATGGTCGGCTTCTTCATCCCACGGTTCCGAGGATGGTCAAGAGAGAGATAGCCCGTCCAGAGGATCACCCGATGAGGCCCGTGAGGAGGAAGACGCTGCTGCGACTGGACTGAGTGGTTCAGTTAGAATGCCTTCGATCCCTTAGGAAGCTAAAGACTA
The DNA here is from genome assembly GCA_030737815.1 of Allium fistulosum. Lineage (NCBI taxonomy): Eukaryota > Viridiplantae > Streptophyta > Magnoliopsida > Asparagales > Amaryllidaceae > Allium > Allium fistulosum. The sequence continues at coordinate 556,005,750 of CM060905.1, forward strand.
GTTCACGCATAGAGAAGGCAAAGCCGTGATAGACTCAAAAAAAGAAGAAGGAGAGTTCGAGAGTAGTAGCGACGAGTCTACCGCTAGTGATTACTTCTTGTCGGAATCTGAAGGTGAAGACTTTGAGTCTGGCGATGAGACTCCGGGAATGAGTCCCGATCTCTCGAGCCCACCTCCTTCTGATGCAAGTGGTAAAGGAAAAGCCCCCGAAACTGGAAGACATCACGATTCTTCGAGTAAGAATGCCGGAGCGGGGTTCGGAGATTTCAATGATGTTTTTGCCGACTTCGACGTGCTCATGAAAGGGGACTTTAAATTTGACACGACGCCTTCCTGTTCGGGCGATATCACGCCCATAGTTAGCTCCGTCCCGCCTATAACAATCGAAGTCAGTCCGATCCCACCTACGACAACCGTTTGTTCTGGTTTGTTATGACGTTTTAGGCCCCTATTAGGGACACATAATACGTTGCACTAGGATTACACTTATTTCAGTCTCTTCGCATATTTGCTTAGTTTATATCATGCTTCTAAAGCCTCTTATGTGTGTCTCATTCCAGGTATGACGAGGGGACGAGGCTTTTATGACAACTTGAAAGACTATACTGATTCCCAGCGGTACCCCAAGAGCCCCTCTAGCCGCCATCAAGTTCGAGAGACGGAGGAAGAATACAAGCGGAGGAAAGAACTAGAAGTTGAAACCCACCACCAGGAAGAGAGAGATCGATCTCGTTCATATAAAGGCGGGTATGAGAAAAGAAGATCTCTTGAGGAAAGAGATGAATCGTTAAAGAAGACGAAATTTGATTATCGCCCACTAACCTTCGAAGCTTGCTTCGAAACACTCTTCCGTAGGCTGAGAAGCTCTTGTCTCTTCTACTTCGATTCTGCCCCAACCCACATTTCGTCCTCTTCCATCGTTACTGCTGCTCTTGGTGCCTTTCACCCCCATCGGAGGCCTGCCTATGCTCTTCCCTCGGGTCTTTCTAAAATTGAGGTCGCGCTTCCAGGTTGGTTCTTAAAGGGGTTCAAGTTCGACATGGATCTCCATCATGTTCGGAGGGACTCCTTCATGCCACATCTCCAAGCTATCCAGAGTGACCTAGAATAGGCCGAGACATTAGAGAAGCTCTGCAAATAGCTAACTAACACCAATAGGAATAACTATTAAGAGATCCTCTCCTTCGAATCCGAAAAAGATGATTTTGAGAGGGCGTTGGCTAATCGGGATGCTAAAATTAAGCAGTTGGAGGAAGAGAAGGAGGCGGCGCTTCGTGAAAGCAAGAGATCCTCCGGTCTGATGAAAGAGTTGAAAGAAGCACATGAAAAGGTTGAGATTGTCTGAAGGGATGAGATTAAAAAGGCTCATGCTGAGGAGGCTAAGCTGAAAGAAGAAGTGGTCGCCCGCAATGCCATTATTGAAGCTCAAAGGAAAACCATCGCCGACCATGATTTAATTGTTGAAGGGCACAACAAGACGATCGCCGACCAGGATGAGACCATTGCTAATCTACAGGCTCAAGTTGCGCAGCTTAGTGCCGACAAGACTGCCGTTGAAGTTGAGAAGGCTACGATGACAGTGAACTACTTGGACCTCCAACATGCCTTCGACGGGAAGATGGAGAAGCTGGATGCGACAATTCTGAACTTCTACATCAACTCTTTGTTGCATCAAGTAAGTCTCAACTATCTTGGCCCACGGTTTCCGCATACTCTTGCATTCGTTTGGGAGGAAATCTTATCTTATTTTGCTGACAACAGCGACGTTTACTCCGATCAAGAGCTGCAAGATGCCTATCTCAGTGATGAATCCAAGACAGTGCTACTTGAGGGCCAAGAGATCCTTTGAGTCGAACAAGAGAGGGAGGCAGCCGATGTTTCCTTGATGACCGCCACCAATGCGCTTACCAAACCTTCTACCTCTGGTGTGGGCAGACCTTCGGAGCAGCTCCACGACCAGCCGATGAGTTCAGGAGTTGATATTATTCCTCATATGGTGGAACCCTCAAAAGAAGGCGACGACGATGAGTTCGAAGTTGCTATTCATGATCCTTCCTTTGGTGGAGGTAACATCCATGCTTCTCACAAATTCGGGAGTCTCCATCTTACGCCACCGAAGCAAAAGGAGTTTAATGCTTTCCTTTTTGATCTTATAGGTCCATCCACATTTCCTATTGACGCGCCAACTACTTCAGCGCCCGTGCCTGCTTACATTTTCATATCTTCTGCAGTTGTAACCGTTCCTACCCCAGTACCCACATCCACATCTTGTTTGCAGCCAAATCCAAAAGCCGAGAAGATAGCTGCGCTCCATGGCCTGGATGATGTTTCGGCGTCTTTGGAAGGTGATATAGCTGCAGTGGAGGCCCAGGAGAAGGAATTGCAGACGGAGCAGCCACAGAAGACTCAGCATGATTTGGTTGTCTTCAAGAAGGAAAAGGTGGAGGTGGTCAAAGCTTCGAAGGGCTCCCAGAAGTCAAGAAAACGCAAAGGAAAGGGAAGCTCTTCAAAAAACATTTGGAGGAGGAGGAGGAGATTTCCACCGAAGTGCACGTTGACATTACTGGCAGCGACACCTCTTCTGAAAAGAAGCAGAAACTACCAACCAGAGGTGGAAAGGGAAGCGGTGGCAAGAAGCTTTGAGCGGCTGGCGTGGGGATGGACTTGATTTTGTCCAATAGCTTGTAAGAAGACTGACGTGTTTTTGAGTCATTTTGTTCAAGTGTCGAGTCTGCACTTTGCGTCCTTACAATAGAGTATGTATTTTCTCTTTGTTGGCCGTGGTGGCATGGGTACGGCCCCTACATTTTGATCATGTGTACAGAAAATCATAAGCAATACAATAATATTTTGACTGTACTTTTATATGTCTATTCATATATATTCTGTGTACTTGTGCTTGTTTCATTTCATACTTTTCTAGTTCTGTGGTTATAGCCAAAGTCCTTCATTCGAAGTGACAGAACTTTAGAGATTAACAACACTTAGAGAATTTTTGTTTAGAAATTCACAAAACTTTTTAAAAAAAAATTTCTAACATTTGGAAATTTTTGTTTCGAATTTTTGTTTGGAAGTTCATAAATCTTTGAAATAGAACTCATTGTGAGAAATGCGGATTACGGATCTTAAGGCTAGAATTAACACTAGAGGGGGGATGAATAGTGTTTTAAGGAATTACTAATTCTTTTTAACTTTATATTAATTTGAACACAAATGTATGCAATATTCAGACACAGATATTATCACAGAATCAAACACAGATGCAAATATAAAGTAAAAGCAATAAAGGAAAGAACACACCTGATTTTATACTGGTTCGGAGTTACCCTACATCCAGTCCCGCAACACAAGTACGAATTTCCTTTCAAAATCAATTCTTACAATTACACCCACGATTTCAAGGCCACGAGGTACACCACTCCAGATTCACAATCCTCTGGGTAGAGATACTTGATTTTACGGGCAACAAGTTCACCCAATTGATTTCCTAGGCTACAATCACACCTTCTCTCACTTGATTGATTTTCCAGGCTACAATCACACCTTTTCTCGCTCGATTGATTACAAAGAAGCCTATAACTCTGAATACCACTGGGATCTTGTTGAGATAGTGATAGAGAATCAAACCAGAGATGACCTAGTTAGATTCAATGGAGATTTCGGCAGATTAATAGTAAAAATGTATATAAAGAAATGTGGAAGAAGAAGAGAAGTGAAATCAAAAAATTATGAATATAAATTCATTTAAAACATCCCATATTTACAGTAGAACAATAGCCATGTCCACTCGGCAAAGGATATGACGAATAGACACTTCTTTTGAAATTCAAACTTTTGAAATAAACTATCATCATGTCGACACGGGTACCTAGGGGTTGTCGACATGCCTAAGGTATTTTTGATAATTTATTTTTCTTTTGAAAATAACTTCTATCTTATATTAAAACTATTTTAAACTTTATAAATATACTATAGTTAAAATACATAAATAAGTATAGAGAATAATATTTTGGTATATATAAAATTTTACTACAATTTCATATTTAAATCTTAAAAATAAATATTAAAAGTTAAGTACATTATAATTAAAGATAGTTTAAAACCAAGGATAATTTTGATATTGAAAATAAAGATTATTTTGAGGATAAAAGTATTTAAAACCAGAATAGATGTTTTTGATTTAAAAAGGAAGATTTTGAAATTATTTTGAAAATAAGATATAATTTTGTAAAACATTTGAATAAAAGTTAGTGGATACAAAACGATGTTTCACTAGATTTTTCGTAGGTTCCATCCTACTTAGGGTTCCATCCCTTTAACAGACTCGAAGTGGATTCCATTCCACGAATAAAATGGATTTTAAGATGTCAGTGCTTTTCTAGGAGTTTTAACATAATTCTAGACTCGATACTTGTCTTGTACTATTGAAATCTTGAACTCTTGATATCTTGATACTCATGAGTCTTGAATCTTGATGTCTTCAATCTTGAGTCTCTATACTGTACAGTCTTCATTCTCAGTACATGCATGTTTATATCCTGGATATACATATATATCTAAACTATAATGTTAGTATTTATATTTTATAACAAGTCCTAAGGTTGTTGTCATCAAAACCAACTTCTCAGGGACTAACAATCTCCCCTTTTTGATGATGACAACCTTTGTTTATAAAATATTACTTCTATCCTAATAACCCCCCCTAAAACTAATAACTCCCCCTTAATCTATGCCTAACTATCCTATTTTATACTTCTCCCCCTTTGTCATCAACAAAAACCAACTCCAAACTATATAACTCCCCCTTATTCTTGTACTAAAGTACCTGCATTAATAAAATATATAATGGAGTATATAATAGATAGATTAAGAGATAATTATACTGATAGACATGATAAATAATCAAAGATCATATAAATATCATTGCGTATTTATACAAATTATGTTTTGCACACCAATTATCAATCCACACCAAACCAAATCAAATCAAATCAATCCAAGCAATCAATTCAAATCAAATAAAACAATCAAATCAAACATTACGAGGAACTTCCACCCATCCTTCTTCTCCAAATATTGGATCTGCTTTAATGGCATCCCAATTTTCATTGTCATTGGTGAGAGAGACTGAAGGATGTGCTTCTTCATCATCTTTGTGCAGGGAGGAAATCATCCATCGAATTGCATCGAAATGCTTTTCTTGTTCCTTGATCATCTGCATTTGACTTAACTCTAAGTGTCGCTGATTACGAAGAATGAAAGAAAGAATGTTCTTGAAAGAATTAAGAGTTTCTTCAAGATTCTCAGTCAAATTATGAATTGGATTAGCCATTTTTGAATTTGTGAGAAGGAATATAGATAGAGTAGATAAGAAATGATTTTGAGTGATGAATTCTGAAAGAAATATGTATTTATAGATGTAGGAATTCGTTTGAAATGAATAGACAAAAGGTAGTTATTCAAATTTCAAATTTAAAATGAGAAGTCATTTCTGACCAGTACTTGTCGAAATGGTGTGTGAGGGGTTATCGACAGGGGTCGGCTCATTTTGATGACTCATTTTGATTTTGTGAATAATTGTATATATGTATATATTTATATAACATACTAACATTTATTCTGGAGATAAGATAAGCTAGATAACAGAAAAGTAATTCAATGTCATTTCATAATAGAATGATACAACGATTAAACATTAAGAACTACACGAACATTTAAATCAAATCATACTAAAACAATACAACATGATATGAATAGGTAGAGCTAGTTAGATGATGACGAAGATGAAGATAATCCAAGTTTCTTGCTAACTTTGGAGAAAAACTTGTTTATCTTGGATGACATTTTATCCAATTTCTTACTAACGGGCCGTTTAAGAATCCGTTGATTTTCAACAATAGTCTTTTGATTTTTGAGTAAGGTTTTGTTGGTTGGATTAGAGGGATAATCAATACTTTCCAAGGATGTTCACCTTCTTCTTCTTCTATTTCCATTTCATCCCCTTCTTCTTCTTCTTCTTCTTCCTCCTCTACCATCTTTTCATGAGCCAAACGCTCCTCCTTTTCGGCAAGAGTCTCATATGGTTGAAAAACATATGGAATTTTCATAAGAGAAATGTTTGAGTGATTAAAAACTTTTCTTGAAACAAATTCTTCTTCTTTGAAATCTACTCCAAAATAATTATCCGAGTGAGATAGATTCCATGATACAAAGTGTTTTCACCTATTTCAAAAATTTTGGGATGAAGTTCATCCAAAATAACTTGTGCCCAATTAATATCATAATTTCCAAAAATAGCAAAAAGTGCTTTGCAAACTTTTGAAGTTGGATTGTTAAAACTTCTCGATCTTGGGGTCAAAGTATGTTGTAAAAGAAGATTAACAATTCTTGCTTTTGGTCGAAAATTTCGATTTTTGAATTCAAAGTTTTCATCTTCTTCAAAAATGTGATGAAATGTCTCACGATCATTTTCATCAATTTTAAAACTAGAAAGATCCATTTCCATGCTTTTGCAATTGAGAATGGTACTCAAAATATCACAATTTAAAATGATTCTAGTGCCTTTAACACTACTCCAAATTTCATCATCATTTCCATTATAAAATCCACGGTTGAGATTTACATAGAAAATTTTAACAAGATTTGGATAACAAACAAAATCATTTTGTGAAGCATCAACAAGACTAAGAATTTGGTTGTTTGCAAAAAGTGAATCGATTTCATAAGAAGAGAAATCTTGAAATATAACAAACTTTCCAGGATGGACTTTCCATAGTTAGCATAGTTGATATATGTTTTTATAGCCTCCGGATCATTGAAGAGTTGCTCTTTCATGTTTCTGGAAAGTCTCATTATGGAGGGGTTGCTTGAAGAAACCATTAGAGTAGAGAGTAGAGAGCTTGAAATTTTTAAATAAGAGTTTGAATTTGAAAATGGAAGTGAAAAGTTGTAATATGAGATAGTAAATAAATAGATTCTCAAAGGACAGATTCTCTGGTCAAAAGATGACTTTTCAGAGTCTTGAATGAGGTGAAAAGATGGAAGGATATTCAAATATTTGAATTCAAATTTGAATTTTAAATTTCTGTACCCTTGTCGACAACGTGGGGGGGACCATGTCGACAGGTGTCTTTGAATTTTCATGATTTATTTCATTTAAGTATTCTAATATATATATATATATTATTTTTAATGACTATATATATATGAAATTATAGTATATTGCATAAAATATTATGATACTATTTTTAAAAAAAAAATAAAAATAATAAAATAATAATAAAAATAATAAAATAATAATAAAAATTTAAAATTCAAACGACACACCAATTCAAAATCAATCAATCAATCATTCAATCCTAAGCATGCAATTTCAACCAATGTATTGTAAACGTGTACCTTTTTCTGAGTCCGTTTTTCTAAATTCATCAGAGTCGTGAACTGCCGTGAAACACATATTTGAATTATCTATCTTCTGATCATCATCGCTCGAGGATGAGTCTGAGTCATCTAGAGTGGCGGTAAATTCACGTTTTCGTTTCTTTGCGGAATCATTGTTTATAGGAAGATTTTGCTTATCTGGATGCGGACAACCTCTTTTGATATGGCCTGGTTCTTCACAGTTGAAACATTTGATATAGTTTGGCACTACATTCTGATTACCAGAGTTCTTATAGTTGTTTCTCTTGAGATTATTCATCTTTCTGTATTTCAGGAATTTCTGAAAGTTCTTGGTCACAAAGGCTATCTCTTCATCATTATCGCTGTTTGAGTCTGATCCATCGGTCAATGCATTGAATGCAATTGATTTCTTTTCAGGTGCTTTGCTTTCTCTTCTCCCAATCATTTGAACTTCAAATGACATTAGATTTCCAATTAATTCTTCTATCTTTAAGGTACTGATGTCATTTGCCTCTTCGATCGCAAGTATCTTTTGATCCCATTCTGGAGTAAGAGAATTTAAGATTTTTCTGACTTGATCTTCTTCCGAAAATACCTTTCCCAATGATATTAGAGAATGCACAATATCCTAAAATCTACTATACATATCTGGAATACACTCATTAGGATTCATTTTAAATAATTGAAACTGATTTGTGAGCATGGAAATTTTGGTATGTTTAACTTTGCTTGTTCCTTCGTGAGTAACTTGAAAAGTTTTCCAGATTTCATATGCAGACTTACAAACTGACACTCTATTAAATTCATTCCTATCAAGTGAACAAAACAGAATATTCATAGCTTTAGAGTTATTTTGTGCGACTGTCTTTTGCTCAGCAGTCCACTGTGCAAAACCAGTTGTGGGTTCAAAATATTTAGTTTGTGTGATATTCCAAATGTCTAGTCCTACAGATTGTAAATATATTTTCATCCTACATGCCCAATATGCATAGTTACTGCCATTAAAAAGTGGTGGTCTGACAGTAGACTGACCTTCTACAAATGAACTAGTGACAGAGGTAATAGAACTAGTGTTGGTAGCCATTTTGAAATTTTTCAAAATTCCGATTATGAAACTTTGAAAACCTTGCTCTGATACCAAATGTGAGAAATGCGGATTACGGATCTTAAGGCTAGAATTAACACTAGAGGGGGTGAATAGTGTTTTAAGGAATTACTAATTCTTTTTGAGTTTATATTAATTTGAACACAAATGTATGCAATATTCAAACACAGATATTATCACAGAATCAAACACAGATGCAAATATAAAGTAAAAGCAATAAAGGAAAGAACACGCCGGATTTTATACTGGTTCGGAGTTACCCTACATCCAGTCCCGCAACACAAGTACAGATTTCCTTTCAAAATCAATTCTTACAATTACACCCTCGATTTCAAGGCCACGAGGTACACCACTCCAGATTCACAATCCTTTGGGTAGAGATACTTGATTTTACGGGCAACAAGTTCACCGGATTGATTTCCTAAGCTACAATCACACCTTCTCTCACTTGATTGATTTTCCAGGCTACAATAACACCTTTTCTCGCTCGATTGATTACGAAGAAGCCTATAACTCTGAATAGCACTGGGATCTTGTTGAGATAGTGATAGAGAATCAAACCGGAGATGATCTAGTTAGATTCAATGGAGATTTCGACAGAGTAATAGTAAAAATGTATATAAAGAAATGTGGAAGAAGAAGAGAAGTGAAATCAAAAAATTATGAATATAAATTCATTTAAAACATCCCCTATTTATAGTAGAACAACAGCCATGTCCACTCGGCAAAGGATATGACGAATAGACACTTTTTTTGAAATTCAAACTTTTGAAATAAACTGTCATCATGTCGACATGGGTACCTAGTGGTTGTCGACATGTCTAAGGTATTTTTGATAATTTGTTTTTCTTTTGAAAATAACTTCTATCTTATATTAAAACTATTTTAAACTTTATAAATATACTATAGTTAAAATACATAAATAAGTATAGAGAATAATATTTTGGTATATATAAAATTTTACTACAATTTCATATTTAAATCTTAAATATAAATATTAAAAGTTAAGTACATTATAATTAAAGATAGTTTAAAACCAAGGATAATTTTGATATTGAAAATAAAGATTATTTTGAGGATAAAAGTATTTAAAACCAGGATAGGTTTTTTTGATTTAAAAAGGAAGATTTTGAAATTATTTTGAAAACAATATATAATTTTGTAAAACATTTGAATAAAAGTTAGTGGATACAAAACGATGTTCCACTAGATTTTTCGTAGGTTCCATCCTACTTAGGGTTCCATCCCTTTAACAGGCTCGAAGTGGATTCCATTCCACGAATAAAATGGATTTTAAGATGTCGGTGCTTTTCTATGAGTTTTAACATAATTCTAGACTCGATACTTGTCTTGTACTATTGAAATCTTGAACTCTTGATATCTTGATACTCATGAGTCTTGAATCTTGATGTCTTCAATCTTGAGTCTCTATACTGTACAGTCTTCATTCTCAGTACCTGCATGTTTATATCCTGCATATACATATATATCTAAACTATAATGTTAGTATTTATATTTTATAACAAGTCCTAAGGTTGTTATCATCAAAACCAACTTCAGAACTTGTGAACGTATTGCATTCACGTGATTCTGTCTCGATACAGGTGTATGCCCCCCAGTTCATAGGGTTGTTTACTTCAAATAATTTTCAAGTATCCGGTAGCTTAGGGTTTGGACGACCACTATTGAAAATCTAGCTAAGTTATGACCCGATCTTTCTTTGGAAGTTTTGCGACCTTAACATGTATTCTCAGTTTTCGGCAGCATTCAGGTAAGTATGCAATTTATGCAAGGATATGCATTGTCAATCATTGAGTGCCTTCCTTCTAGCATCAATTATTCCTGACTATATGCGTGGGGTTTCTCACTCTCCTCGGTGATGCCCATCTTCGGGTCATGCGGGGGGCTATTATTTTGGGGTTTAGCGCCCCACTTGTGTAGTAGGGAGTGAGAGTTTGGATGCTTTTCGGCGTTGTCTATCTCCAGGCAACGCGAGAAGTTGGTTTTAGATGTTCATCGGCATTGCCTATCTTCGGGCAATGCGAGAAGTTTATTTTGAGCTTCCTCGGCATCGCCTATCTCCAGGCAATGCGAGGAGTTCATTTTCGATGTTCCTCGGCGTTGCCTATCTCCGAGCAACGCAAGGAGTTTCAGTTTGAGTGTACGGCTTACGAGATGTGCGGCTTTTGATGTTCCTCGGCGTTGCCTATCTCTAGGCAATGCGAGAAGTTTAAATTTGGGTGCACGACTTACAAAATGCGCGGCTTTGGATGTTCTTCGGCGTTGCCTATCTCCGGGCAACGCGTGGAGTTTGTTTTCGACATTACTCGGCATCGCTTATCTCCGGGCAATGCGAGGAGTTCGTTTTCGATGTTCCTCGGCGTTGCCTATCTCCAGGAAATGCGAGAAGTTTAAATTTGGGTGCGCGGCTTTGGATGTTCCCCCGCGTCGCCTATCTCCGGGAAACGCAAGGAGTTTCAGTTTGAATGTGCAACTTATGAGATGTGTGGCTTTCGATGCTCCTTGACGTCGCCTATCTCCGGGCAGCGTAAGAAGTTTAAAGTTGGGTGCGCGGTTTACGAGATGCACGGCTTTGGATGTTCCTCGGCGTCGCCTATCTCCGGGCAACGCGAGGAGTTCATTTTCGATGTTCCTTGGCGTTGCCTATCTCCGAGCAACGCGAAGAGTTTCAGTTCGAGTGCATGGCTTACGAGATGCATGACTTTTGATGTTCCTCGGCGTTGCCTATCTTTGGGCAACGCGAGGAGTTTGTTTTCGACGTTCCTTGGCGTCGCCTATCTCCGGGCAATGCAAAAAGTTCATTTTCGATGTTCCTCGGCGTTGCCTACCTCCGGGCAACGTGAGGAGTTTCAGTTTGGGTGCACGACTTACGAAATGCACGGCTTTGGATGCTCCCCGACACTGCCTATCTCCGGGCAACACGGAGGAGTTAGTTTTTTAAGTTGCTCCCCGGCGCTGCCTATCTCCGAGCAATACGGAGTTAGTTTTTTAAGTTGCTCCTCGAGGCTACCTATCTCCGGGCAACACGGAGGAGTTAGTTTTTTACCTTCCGGGGTTGCCGGGGCAACACCGTTTTTTTTGAAAGGCAAGGATCTAGTTCCGTCGATCCAACGGTTTGAGTCGATTTAATTCAGTCCACTCGGCGGGTAATTATTATGAACACAGTTTGGTTGGTTCAAGAAGCAAACTTTATTAAGGAAAGCATGGCAGATTCTTTGCCTATTTACAATGCCACCGGCATTTCCGGGATGGCTTATTTGCTGAAAAATAGAAAATACATAAAATAGTTTTTTAGATGAAATAACGACGGAGCGATTCGCTATTCCAAGCCCTGGGAACTGCGACCCCGTCGACGGTTGTTAGCTTGAAAGTCCTATCGCTAAGCTTTTGATTAATGACATATGGTCCTTCCCTATTTGGTCCGAAGGCCCTTCGAACAAGGTAAACTCGCTTGAGCACAAGATCAACAACTTTGAAGGTTTGACTATGAACTTTGGAGTTAAAGTATCGTGCGACCCTTTTCTGGTGTGCAGTAGTTCTCAACTCTGCAGCTTCTCATTTTTCATCGACCATGTCTAGCGATTTGAGTAGGAGTTGCTCGTTTTGTGCTTGATTAAAATTCTTTCTTCGGTGAGAGGGGACTTCTAATTCAACAGGAATTATTACTTCTAAACTATATGCTAAGGCGAACGGAGTGTAACCAGTTGCCGCTTTGTATGTAGTTTTGTAAGCCCCGAGCGCGGGTGGAAGTTCATCAACCCAGTTTCCTTTTGCTTTCACTAGTCGCTTTTTGATAGTGGACTTAATGATCTTGTTTATTGCTTCCACTTGCTCGTTTACTTATGGATAGGCCACTGCGGAAAAGCTTTTTTCGATCCGGAAGCGCCTGCAGAAGTCTTTGAACTCAGCACTTTCGAATTGGGTTCCATTGTCGGTTATGATCTTTTGTGGTACACAAAACCTGCAAATGATGTTTTTAGTAACAAAGTTAATAACTTTCTTTGTGGTTATGGTGGCCAGCAGTTCCGCTTCGGCCCACTTTGTGAAATAATCTATGACAACTATAGCATATTCGGTTCCTCCTTTAGCTATTGGAAGGACACCAATCAGATCGGTTTCCCATATCGCAAATGGCCATGGGCTGACCATTTGTGTCAATTCCGTTGAAGGAGTTCTCTTAATTTTGCTGGACAGCGATCGCATCTTCTAGCGTGATCTGCGGCGTCGCAATTTATTTTTGGACAGAAGTATCCATATCGTAGGACTTTCTTTGCTAGTGTCTGCCCCCTAGTGTGCTCTCCGCACTCGCCTTCATGTACTTCCTTCAAGATTCGTCGTGCTTCATCATCGGTCACACACCAAAGAAGAGGGGTCGAGAATCGCCTTCGATGGAGTATTCCGTCCTGTATCATGAACCGCGGCGCCTTTCGAAAGAGCTTCCTCCATTGATTTTGGTCAGTTGGGAGGGTTCCCACAAGTAGATAGTCTTTTATCTGTGCCATCCATGTGTCAGGTTCGACGGTGGTCTCGAAAATCAATTCTACATCCATTTCGTCTACGCTTGGGTTGGTTAGAGTTTCCACTGGAACCAACCCCATTGACCGAGCTTCGCCGGAGCTTGCTAGTTTAGTCAAATAATCTGCCTTAGTGTTTTGCTCCTGTGGTATGTGGGTTATAGTGTAGTGCTCGATGTCGCTTAGCAGCTTTTGCACTTTGGACAGATACGGGGTCAGATTTTCACCACGCGCTTGGTACTCCCCTTTTACTTGACACACGACTAGTTGGGAGTCGTTGAATATGTAGATAGATTTTATTTTGAGTTCCTTCACATCCTTCAGCCCTACGATCAGTGCTTCGTATTCCGCTTCGTTATTGGTTGCTGGGAATTCCAGACGCAAAGCATAGCTAATGGCTCGCTCCTCGGGGGTTTCGAGTACTACTCCCGCTCCCGCACAGAAGTTGTTTTATGCGCCATCAACAAAGAGCTTCCAGTATGTGTTCGTTTCTGATTGAACTTCCTCCTCCTCATCTCTTATGGTAAATTCAGCGATGAAGTCGACCAACGCTTACCTATTGATTGCTTTCCTTGGATGGTATGTGATATCGTATTGGCTCAACTCTATATTCCACTTGAGTAGCCGTCCGGAAGTTTCTGGCCTGTATAAAACTTGCTTCAGAGGTTGATCAGTCAACACTTTAATCGGATGAGCCTGGAAGTATAGTCATAACTTCCGGGATGCAATCAAAAGGCAATATGCTAGCTTCTCCAGTTTTGGGTAATTCTTCTCAGCTTCGGTGAAGCGTTTTCCAATGTAGTACACATGTCGCTGGATTCTCGCTTCTTCCCACACGAGAGCCGCACTCAGTGCGGGGAGACCACTAAATAGATGAATAGGTCTTCTCCATCCCTTGGATTTGATAAGATCGGGGGAGCTTCCATGTGTCGTAGCAATTCCTTGAAAGCTATCTGGTAAGCTTCACACCGTTCGAAATTTTTCCTTCCTTTCTTCAGTGCATCGAAGAACGGTATGCACTTGTATGTAGCTTTAGAGATGATTCGACTCAGTTCTGCGACTTTTCCATTCAAGCTTTGTAGTTCTCTCTAATTTTTAAGGGCTTGGACTTCCATAACGATGTTATTTACTTCGGATTTGCTTCGATGCCCTGGGCACTTATTATGAATCCCAGGAATTTCCCAGAGGCTACTCAGAAGTGACATTTAAGCAGGTTGAGCTTCATTCCATATTTGCGAAGTATTTTGAACATTTTAGTGAGATTGTCTAGATGGTAAGTGGCTACTCAGGATTTGACTAACATATCGTCCATGTAAAAACTTCCATAGTCTTCCCAATCTAGCGTTTGAACATAGTATTCACTAGCCTTTGGTACGTTGCCCCTACATTCTTAAAACCGAATGGCATTACTCTGTAGCAGTACACTCCCAAATCGGTGATGAAGTCGGTGTTCTCTTGGTCTGGTTCATGCATCAGAATCTGGTTATAGCCCGAGCATGCATCCATAAATGACAGCAGCTCATGTCCCGATGTCCCATCCTCGAGCTGATCAATTCTAGGAAGCGGGAAGCTACCCTTCAAACATGCCTTATTGAGGTTTGAGAAATCAATACAAGTTCGCCATTTTCCATTAGACTTCTTGACTAGGACTGGGTTCGATACCCATTCGGGGTAGGTTGCATCCCGAATGAAGTCGTTTGCCATCAGTTTATCTACTTCTTCTTTCAATGCCTTGGACCTTCAGGGCCCAAGCTGCGCTTTTTTTGCTTAACTGGGGTGAATTTGGGGTCAATATTAAGGGCATGACGGGCAATCTCGGGTGATACCCCACACATATCGGAGTGTGTCCAAGAAAATACGCCTAAGTTAGCGTGGAGGAATTTGGCTAGTTCTGACCGCATCTTGTTTCCAAGGTGCGACCCAATTTTCAGGACACATGTTGGATCATCCATACAGACTGGGGCAAAAATCGTTAATTCTACTGTACTGCCCGATCCTCCCCCGAGGTCTTCTTCCTAGGCTCCAAAGCCTTGTTGAATCGGTTGTGGTCCCTAAGCCAATGGCGGCTCCGTAGTTGCTATTCTGACTCAGTGCTCGGCAGGGAACTTCATTGTAAGGCACCATTGGGCCAATGCTATTCTGAAGTCGGCTAATGCGAGCTGTCCTAAGAATGCATTGTATGCTGACATTTCATCCACGATCACAAAAGTCTAAATGAGGGTGACTCGTCACTCACCCTCTCCAAGTGCCAAAGGTAGGTCGATTGTTCCCACCGGTTGTTTGGGTTCTCCGGTAAACCCTTGAATCTTAGTCTGGCACGTGGATATGCTTTTCATGCCAATCTTCATTTGGTCAAAAGTACATCTGAAAAGTATGTTAACTGAACTGTCACTATCAACAGCACTCATCGGACTACGGCGGGCCCAATTCCTACTATCACCACCATTGGGTCAAGAGTTGGAGCTTCAATTCCTTCGGTGTCCCGATTGTGGAACACTATGTCATCGCTGAGAACCTTTTGTTGCTTGGCTGGAGTTTCATCATCTACTGCTAAACACGATTCCTTTGGAGCATGCTTTAATGAACTCACATATCGCTCCATCTCTCCCCAACTTCTTTGCGTGGGATGTGGTCCCCCATATATTGTCCCGATAATAAGCCTCTGGTCAGTTCGTTTTAACCCTTTTTCGCTAGTTCCAGCTTGATTTCTTTTCTCTCTAGGAGGTTGAGGGACCATAGGTTGATTGGGTTTTTGTGGCTTCTTCACATATTGTTGAAGTTTTTTGTCTCGGATTAACCCTTTGATGAGGTCCTTAAGGTGGTGGCATTCGTTTGTATTATGCCCATGCGTCTCGTGGAAGTGGTAGAATTTCCCTAAGCGCTTTTGCTGTTCCGTTGCCTCCTTTCTAAGAGATTTCTTATACTCTTCAGTTTCTTGTGTTGTGAGATAAATATTCTCCGGAGTGTCATTTAGGGAGGTATAGTCCTTCTGTCTAAACCCTCTAAATCTTTTGTTGCTGCCACCATTATTTCTTTTATCGGAGTTCTGGTTCTTCTCTTTTGATTCCCGCTCTTTTCCGCAACTCCTTGTGTACTTCCAGGATCGCGCATGTTTTGATTTTCCCCCATGTCATTTTGTCCGACATTCATCTGTTGTGTACCAGCAGACTTTCTTTCCAACTCCCGCGCTTCCTCCAATCTCAAATACTGGCTTGGTTTACGATTGAATTCTTTCCTATTGGTAGGTTGCTTCATCTTAATCCATTTCCTGAACTCCATTTCTGGGTGAATAGCGTGGACTAACGCCATAAAAACCATATCCTCATTTGGGTTGCTTACCTCCGTTAGTGCGGTGTTAAACCTACTCATGAATGATTTCAATGACTCGTTGCGCCCTTGGACCAATCTGGATAGGGACATGATGTCCTTTGTTTGTGCGGTATGAAGCCTGAACTAGTCAAGGAATTTCATTGCAAGCTGGTCAAAAGTAGAAATAGATCTAGGGGGGAGTCTGGTGAACCACATAGACGTGGTTCCTTCTAGAAAAATCGGGAAACATCGATAGCGGACGGCCTTTGGAGCATTGGCTCCGTCCATGTACCAGCTATACTTGTACAAATGGGGTTTTGGGTCCTTTGTTCCATTGGAGGGGATAGTTGGCATAGTGAATTTGTTTAGGTATCTTACATTCAAGATCTCGTCGGTAAAAGGGGTCCGACTCAGGGCAGATCCCCATTCATCGTCCTTTCGGTCCTTACTCTCGTCCATCAGCCGCCTGACCATGTCTACTATGTATGCCTCTGATGTCCGGTAGCCCTAGGGTCGGCAATCAGTCACTACGCCGAGTGTTTGGTTTTGCAAACGGTCTTGGCGCATGGGCTGAAGCCTAGGCTCTCCTGTCTCCAGGAGAGCCACTCCCATGGGACCCAGTTAGCTTGCAGTTGGCCTAACTGGGGCAGCTTGGATGTTTCTAGCATCATCGAACGCTTTGACGTTCTCTTTCATCTGACTTCCTCGCTCTCCATCTTCCGAATCGGAGAGATTGATAGCTATATCTTCCTATGGGGTTTTGGCCCCTTGATTCAAATTCAAGATCAATTGCCTTGCGCCAAGTGGAGTATTCTCATTCTCCTCCATGCTGCATCCTGTTGTTACCCTCCTTCGTGGCTGCTTTCCGTTCCTTCTATGCAAGCCAGAAATGGAGGAATTCTCTTGTTCTATAGCAGTCACTGGTTCAGGCACAGCACTTGGAGCGAGGTTTGATTGTAGGGTCAACAGAGCGTTGAGTTTCTCCATCAGAGCCTTTTGACTATTTTCCATTTTCTAATTGATCTCCTCAGCCATCTTATTCAACTCGTCCCTGGTGACGACTTCATGCTGACTGGACGATGCTGGAGCCTGATTTCCTAAGTTAGCACCATTTACTCCAGCTGGTTGGAGACTAGCTCCTTCTCCAACTATTACTGCCCCTATGGATCTTCTAGAGCCAGTTCTTCTTCTTCCAACAGCCATTGGTGCTAAAATAGTGAGTTCTTCAAGCAAAGGTTGGGGATCTAACTTCTGGACCTATAGGATCCAAAGTAGATAGCTAGATCTAGATCCTGAGTTAGGTTCTCAGTGAAAGCACCAAAATGTTGACCCAAAAAATGAACCAACACCGTGTTTTGAGTTTGAAAGCACCAGCCCTGTTTTGACAGAGCAATATCACAGATAACAGATATCAAGAAAGAACAGTAAAAGAAAGTAGACAGTGAATTTTTATAGTGGTTCGACTGTTAATGAAGCCTACATCCACTTTATAGTTTTATTATAGACTAATTGATGTTATAAGAGATGTATGATTACAAGGCTTTGATTGTTTCCTAACTAGATTGAATCTCCAGAGTTGGAATCCACTGGAGAATCACAATGTATTCCATTGGAGATTGTTATGAGGGAAGCGGAGAGTGAAGAATAATTCCAATAGATCTCTAGTAACTAGTCCGGAGAAGATATCGTTTATGTTGTAGGTAGGATGATATTTATAGAGATCGTGGAGCTTCTGGGCCAAGCCACGCCTTCATCGGCTCGCAGGTAAGTAGTAGATGACCAAGGGGGACTTTGGCTCGCAAAACGAGTCAGAACCATGGGTCGTTGGTGACCCATGGCCTATGGGTCGCTAGTGACCCATATACCTGGTTTGTTTTGCGGGCCAACATCTTTCCTTTTTTGGTAGTGTTCCATAGCTGGTTTGTTTGAAGGCTTGAAGAGAAGCATGGGTCAATGGTGATCCGACCACTTAGGATTTTTCTGGAGTCTGGAATTGAAGATGTTTCCATAGCCTGTTATCGTTGTTGTTACATGTTGATGGCAAGTCACTAGCTGCTTACACTCCACTACTGATTGGACTAAAGGAATGCTGATCTCTCAGCTTCGTTGATCCCGGTTGTTGTCCTAGTCGTATAACTTGGTCCTTGCCGATCCCTTGTCTTAGCTTTCCTGGTTGAGTCCTGAATCATCCTGTCTACACAAGGTTGTTCTGTTTTTTATCAGTTTCTTCTGGGTTAAAAACCCGGATTACAGGTACTAAAGTGGTCTTAGGTTGATTTGTTGGTAAGGTAGCCGAAAGAGTTCTGAGGTACCTTTAAGGAACCAAGGACAACATGCTGACTTATAAGCATACCGATGATTTAGAAGTTATTGGATATTTGGACTCCGACTTACCGGATGCGAAGACTAAATAATATCCATGTTTGGACTCATCTTTCTTTTTGGTGAAGGTGTCATATCATGTATAAGTATCAAGTAGTCCATAATTGCTTTGTCTATCGTAGAGGCAGAATTTATTGCTTGTTATGAACCTACTACATAAGTGTTATGGTTAAGATATTTTACTAGTGGAATAATGATTGTTGGGTGATTCTATAGCAAGAACGTTAGAACTTTACTTTGGTAATTTGGTTGCAGCCTTCTTCTCCGAAAACAACACATATAGAAGTCGAAATAAGCTTATCGACATATAGTATTTAGCAGTTACAGATCATATAAAATATCACGAAGTTATTATTGAGCATAAGACAAGCATCATTGTCCCAGTGGTTAAGTGATTTGGCTTTGGTGTGAGAGGTCAAAAGTTCGAAACTTGCGTAGCGTGATTCGAACGTTTATTGACATGTGATATGTTGTCACAGTGATTTGTTGTATATAAAGTACCATTTCAAAGAAAATAAAAGTATAGGGATGAAAGCTTATATTATGTATCACGAGTATATATGCACGTCCAATTAGACCTGCATCTAATCACATTGTGCATGCAGTGATTCATGCATTACCCAGAATATTATTTCACTACTTCGTTATTTCGTTTAAAATGCAGTGAATTTTTTTGCTTTATCCATTAATCTAGTACGTTATTGCTTTATTTGATGCATCAAATTAGTTATTATCTTGAAAATGGGTAACCATTATGACATATATAACTCACTCAAAGTTTATCTCCTCTCTGTGAACAGCAAAAAAACATTTTGCCAACTTATAGACATAAAATTTATAAAATTGTACAATACAGAGCGAACCATGTCTGACTTGTACTTTGCACACAAAAAATGTATTTAGATACCTGCTAGTGTATTCAAATTAGCTAATATTCCCAATTATGTCCTCCCTAATTATCTTGCTATATTCTCATTTTAATCCTTTGAACATTCACGTTTTTCAAAAAAATTCATGTAATCACCCTTTAATAATTTATTCCTTCATATTTTCCAAATTAACTCTACTCAAAATTATTATAAATAAGCCAATAACCACAAATACAATGGTAATAACTTTGATATTGCAATCAAAAGTCTTGGATTAGATTTGCTTTAAACACAAAAATTTCAATTAAATCCTTTACTTTTTCAAAGTTATCATCCACTCAATTCACACTTTTCAATTTAAGATCCAACAATTATTATTATTTAATAAGGCAAATTATTTATCTATTCAGTAAATTCAAAATTTACCTTAAGCAAATATTTTATAAACAAACATTAATTTTTTATTTTTATATCAGTTATAATAAACACAAATAAATACTCATTAATTCATGTAATAAATGCTAAACCTGAAAATACTGCAATTTCAATCCACAACTCACTTATCTTGACTGAAGTAACGAATGTCATTCACGTTGAAAAAAATAAAAATACAAACACCATAGCCTCCTCAAATTCCTATACAATATATTCAAATATTTTACCACATCAATTATCACTACCATCATATAACCAAGCAAGCTATATCTCTCAATAAAACCACAAAGTTCCATTTCAACCTCACAGCAACTAAGCTGGGTCAGTCCAGTATAAAAACTAATTTACATGCCCATCCGTTTTTGGCTACAAATATGTGCATCTGCATACTTTTGCTTTACATCCATAATGAATAACACATAATTGTATCGTTCGGAATACTTACAGAATATTGGTATTGTATAATGACAAATGATACTGGCTGGGAGTTCATCTGCATCAATCTTGATAATAGCAGTGTAAATTGCTTATTTATAGTTGTTGATATTGGGTCTTGAATTCATTAGTTTGAAGTATATTTGATAGAGGAAACTGTCACTAATAGACAAAAGTTCATATCACGGTAGTTATGTAATTTTTGTGTCCTTTTAGTATCGTATTGTATTCTACTCATGTTTTTTTTTGGGTTTAATTGATGATTGAGTAGCATATTGCATAACATTCCAATGTAAGGGTTCATTTGATATTTTGAGTTGTTGGATGTAAAACTTAACGTTATATACTTGTTGGATGATTGAATAGCATATTGCATAACATTCCAATATAAGTTGTCCAATGTAAGGTTTTTTTGGGTCCTAATGGCGAGCTGCTTCCAGGTGTTGGAAAGGTTGGTATATATACTTGTTTCCCACCCACTTGTAAGAGAATATACGTAAAAGATGTGTGATGCCCTTCTTCCAATTTTGTTTATGTAGGTGTATTTGGAATATGTTGATACAGTCGGGTCAGCAAAAGCAAAGGTAGGATTAGATGGTCGAAAATTTGGAGGAAATAAAGTGGTAGCTGTCTTCTATCCAGAGAACAAATTTGCTCAAGGAGAGTACGATGCATGACACCTTTACAAAAGCATCAGCAATGTGTACTTGATAATATAGCCTCTGTTTCCAGAATAAGATGGAATGAAAACTATGCTCTTTTCTCAAACTTGTCCAAAGTGGTTGTAGCAAACTCAGCAAATGCATCAAATTAACTTGTCCAAAACTTACCGAAAAGTTCAAAAAATTGACACTTTATTCTAATTACTTTAAACATTGTGAATCATTTTTATAGGCATGACATGTAAATTTTTTAGCATCGCTTCCCTGTTCATATATGGATCTTAGTATCATCTCGATCAAATTTCCATCTCAGTTCTTACAGTTACATATATCCCTCTTCCAATATGTCAGCCATCTATCAATTTCAGGCGTTATTAACCGTGGAAATTATAAAATGATGGATTTCATGTAAAATACCAAAAGTTTATGATGTGAAAACTCTCAACTATGTTCTATATAATAAACCAATTTAAAAGTTTGTCAATTATAACGTTTTTCATTAAGATTGAACATCGATTATTCTTGTTCCAAGTAAAAAGACTGACTACGTTATAAGATTCCAAAGAGCATCAAGTAGACAAAACTGACCAAAAAAGTTTTAGTTACAGGAAACATTTACTTAAACTCCTATTAATAGGTCCATCGATTAGCATTTATAGGATATTTTGATTCATTTTCACACACAGCGATATAGCAATGCAGAAATTATTATCAAAGGGAAGCATGATAATTTATTCAACATTATAAGATGCTCCAAACCCACTCACAAAAGAAAAGCCCAATACCTATATGTAAACCAATAAGATTCCAAAGAGCATCAAGGAGCCAAAACTGACCATGAAAGTGAGGATATTGACTCCGATGTATCTAGAAAACTTTAATGCATTTGACATATAAATTTATCAATGTTAAACTTTTGCTCATATATGTGTAGCTTAGTTGTCCTATCTGCACTTGTGTTTTTTGCTTATGCATAGCCTACCCTGTAGTTGCCTATGCAGTCACACTGTGATACTTTATATTTATGATCACAACTTCAGGAAGATTGTTTGAAGCTGTTGTAATGAAAGCTTTTGATTTTGAGTCCTCTTTCCCCTTTCTTGTGATGCAACCATGTATATGAACAGCCTCTTTGTACATCTTCCTTTATCTTGATAGTATTAACTTTAGATTTTTGATTAATGCTTAGCCAGAGCATGCTGCAAATATGTTTTTATATTATACATCTCATTTTATTTTAGCATGTTCTTTAATTTTCAGAGAGGAGAATGGCTGAATCAGCTCGCATCAGAGAGAAATTTTCTGATAGAATCCTTGTGAGCATCTCTCGTACAGTACACACGCATGTTTATATGTCCACGCACTCCATATGAAATACATGCCTACAATTTGGCAACTCTCTTAATATCTCGTCCTTTTTAAACTCTGTCAGGCCTGTGAGTAGAATCAAAATGTTTTTTCTTTTCTTTTATTAAATCAGTTTGCTAATGGGGTTGATTTGATTTGAAGTGGTGATTAATATTCTAGCTTAGTTTGGCTCTCTTGTTAAATGGATGTAAACAGAGATGGAAGAGGGAAAGCAGATAAATATTCAGTGGGGTGGAATAGTGAATATAAAAGAAATGAAGATTATATATCATGCCCAGAAGAATTGGTGCTAATGTTGGGTTTATAAATTATGTTAGTCCCACATCGTCTAGGAAATATCTTTTCTTAGTTTATATAAGCTAATAGATGAAGTAGCAAGTAAAATGATGTTGATAAACATAGTATGCCAATGACTTGGCTGGCATGTAGAAATGAAGTGACGTAATTATTTTAGCGTGTATGTATTTTAGCCCACAAAATCTCACCCTGCTCGTCTTGCATTATGAATTCTCTTTATTAATATGAGGGGTATTTCTGGTATTTCAAAAAGACACGGTTGAATTCATATTCAAGGAATTCTCATTATTAGTAGTAAAGATAATGAATTATGTAGAGTGGAATAAATTTAATTTTGTGCACATAGAGTATTATTCATTGGGGTTGTTAAGTTGGACATATAGTTACTACTCATTAGGTTATTCACATTCATTGTAGTACATGGAAGGAAACGTTGATGTAGTAAATTAAAGAAGTTTTACTAGTGTAGGGTCGACTCAACCACAAGACAAATAAGGAAAATGCCTAGGGCCCTACAAATTTGAGGGGTCCCGGATAATAGATAGTTGCTAGTAAATACAACCCAGTTTTTTCATGCTACTAACCCACTACATAGTGCGTCCGTGTATTGTCTTATTATACTTTCAACAATGCATAATTCCAACAAAAGTTACTTTCTTCCAAACCAAATATGTGGGGCAGCTAGATGAAATAATTAAAACTGGATAAGTTCACTTTAGAAATATTCCTCCATAACATACCAAGTAATTATTACTAGATCTAAATTAAAACACATCATTTTGTTTCTCATTTTTTCTATTTCATTTGATCTATCTCATTTCTTTACCATTATTCAATAAAAAATTAATATTTTCTCAATCGTAGTTTGACGTTGCTACTTCCACTAAAATTTATCGTTTGATTCATGGATTTACTATTTCTCTTATTTCGTTTCTTCAATCATTACACAGGTTTTCATATTTGTTCGTTCCTTGTTTTATAAAGTAGTTCAAATCATCACCAAAGGTTGATGTTGTTCTATAGAGTGAATTATGGGTTGAATCACTTGATTGTTATGTATCCTGATTTTAACCCATGTGATATAAGAATACAATTTAATGTACTAATTTGTTGTATTATTTCTAGGGAAATGGATTTCACTTTTTCAAAAATGAAAATTTTCATATTTTATAGTACATTCATATAGTTTACATTTATTTCTAACATTTTAGTGTGAGCAAAAATTAAATTTCTATATTTTTTGACAATAAAACAAAAGAAAATGTAATTTTGAATTTGAAATAAACATTGAGTAATTTCTAAAAGCATCAACTTCATATTTCCTAATTATAGGTCAACTATTAAAATAATGATATTAATAATAATATATACAACCCCATGAAATTGCTATTATGAAAAACAACATGTAGAATAATGTAAAAAGGTTAAAAAAAATGGAGCAATGGAAAGACAAGCTAGATTATATTGAATTAGTAAATAATTTTGCATCTAAACCTAACCAATATTTAATTCAAATTACAATTAATTTCTAGGAAAATTAAAAACAATCATTATGGGGCAAAATTAAATACACTGCTTACTAATCTTTTCATTGCGTGTTTGCAAAGATGCATTATTGTTGGTCCAAAGTATGAAAAGAATGAAAAAAACATTTTCAAAACAAACTGTTGTAAGATGGCGATGTACTCGTGTAATATATGTCAAGTAGAATTTTGAGTAGTTTCAAATTATACGTCCATACTTGTTTATTTTCATTCATTAAATATAAGTACATGTATAAATAAAATCATGAGCCAACTAAGAGAATATTTGAATCGATAAGTTTCAAGATTTTGTGTGTGTGTGTTGTGTATGCTTAATATTGAATTAAGAGGGAATTAGTTTAAACAAAAATCCTAAAAGATCGATTTTAGTATGAATGACACAAGTTTTAAAATTTAATATGAAGGACAATAGAATGTTGTATCAAACTAGTATTATATAAAACAAAATGTTGTATTAAACTGGCATTTGATAAACGACATGTTAAATTAAACAACCATCGGATGAACTACACTAGTTGAACTAAAATAGCATTCATTTTCAGAGTTTAAAAAATGCGAAGTTGATATAGCATTACACATATTTCAAAGCGGTTTCCTGTATTAAAATTTTCAACCTTAAATTTGTGTCAGACTAGTGGCTAAGCGATAAAAAATTGATCACAAAATCAAGATTTGAGATTATTTTTGATATTCTACTAAAACTTTCCATCTCAAGACAAGAAAAACGTTTTTGCAGCAAGATTTTTTAAGACTCCAGTTGTTGAATGGTTGAAAAAAATCAATGGTAACCTCCCTAAAGCAAAATGTCCTACAACTTTACTTAGAAATCTCGACACATTAAAAAAAAAAATGAAAACAAACGTTATCTTAGTTGTTGTAATTGTTAATGCATTGACCTACAAAGTGCGAAGTGGCAGTGGAAACGTGGTCCTGAATCCAAGTTGCTTATGTGATTGTCATTAGTTTAGGGATAGATAAAGAAGCATGTGTAAACAAACAGAGTTATCATATTAGTGTACATTACCATAAAAGTAAATGAATGTATTATGGACCGGAATAAGTATAAAGGCATTGGATTTGATTGATTTCATAGCATGAAGGGTCCGCTAAACAGTTGAATCACGATGTTAAAGGAATCGCTAATTTTGGTTACGGGCTAACAGCCAAATATAAAAGGCGATAAACATGAAATGGAAAAAAATAAAGATTAATAAATAAATAAATAAAAGGACCGCAGCCGCCGCGGTGAGACTTGTCCCAATACCCACGTGCTCTGCTTTAATGGGATTTGAGATCACAGTCTGGTTGCGAGCCCCACCACCGGTCCACCCTTCCTTTGCTTGCCACATTGCTCCTTTTGACTCTTTCCTTCTCTTCTTACTTCATTTCTCCATTTCTCTTTGTTTTTTTTTTCCTTTTTCACCACTCATACTGTACTGTCAGTACAAACCCACTCTTTCTAAGGAAGAACATAATTAGCATTTCTTATCTCTTTTTTAGTCAACATGATCCAAATTGCTACTCCACGGTAATAACATTAGGCGATTTCAATTAAATCTGAGACAAAAATTCAAATCTCCACTGGTTTCCCCATTTTCCACCACAAGGATGTTCCAAATTTTTTATGTAGGAATTTTTGTAAAACCCAATCATTATGTTATAGTGTTAAAACATGTTAAGTTACAGAATTTGTTGGCCAAACGGTAATTTAACATTATCGATGTAGCGGTTAGTAGATTATCGGTATATCAGTTCTAGGTATACCAGTCGATCCTTAAGGATAATGGTAGGGCTGTCAATGGATACCCGAAAAATTCGAAATTCGTCTGTATCCGCATCCGAAAAGTGGATAAATATCCGATATCCAGAAAAATGGATGCGAATGCGAATACGAAGACATCCGCATCTGAAAATTATCCGTTTAGTTTTTGTCAAGATAATAGTTCAAATTATATGTATTTTAGTGCAATAAAAGATATTTGTTTATTATTTTATTAAATTAGTAGTTTATATTATATGCACTTAATGCTTTTTAACTGCTCGAAACTATTTATTATCATCATATTTGTTAATTTTTAATAATCGATGAGATTGAAAAATATTTATGTTAAACTAAAATTTTCATTTTATAATTCTTGATTTATCGGTCGTTAGCGGATAAGATAATTATCCGATATCCGTCCGTATCCATGGATGCGGATATCCGATATCCGAAAATGATTTCGGATGTGAATGCGGATATGGCACTATTCGCATCCGAAAGCATCCGTTGATAGGACTAGATAATGGTAAGCAATTTTAGTTTACCAGTAAAACTAAAAACAACAATCCAAACAATACCTTAACATTTTAGCCAAACTTAGGTAATGTTTGGTTTGTTATTTTTAGTTTTGGATTTTCGTCCATACAAAAATGCACACGATGTATTTATATTGTCGAAAACGACCAATTTAGAAAACGAAGTTAACATACAAAATAGAAAACAATTTTTCCTTCTTCACGTTTTGGCAAATAACACAAGCACGTGAAACAATCCATTCTTCCGTTGTCCCTTTATCCCCTTCGTCCTCTCATCCATCTTTCTTTCATCTCTTAAGTCGTCCTCCGTTCTTCTCATATTTGAGATACATATTAAAAACCGAAAACACAAAGTTCGTTTTTAAACCAAACACTACCTTAGCATTTTGAATCATGTTGTTTTGGACACTTTATTCAGTTCCCACCGACTTCATAAAAACATTATTAGTCAAGTTTGTGAAATTTACATCCCTCGAGTTCGACAAATCTATACATCTCAAGCATTAGCCCTATCAGGTAGGTTTAAAAAAGAGGAAATTAGAGAAAATGATAAACTTTAAAAAAATTAGGCTGAAGGACACCAAGTCTCATTTTTAGGCTGAAGGACAAATGCTAGTTATAATTAGCATTATATTCAACTTTTACACTATACAAAATGCTAGTTATATCTAGCATTATATTCAGTTTTACACTATATAAAATGCTAGTTATAACTAGCATTGTCCTTCAGCTTAAAAAACAAACTTGTTGCCTTTCAGCTTAATTTTTTTTCAAATTTGTCCTTGTGCCTGTTTTCCTGTTTAAAAAATTCACATTTCCAGATTTTCCACTAACACTTAATAAAAACTACGTTCGCCGGGTTTAAGGAATTTGCATTCCTTGAACAACACTTATAAATTGTGTTAGCCTGATATATGACATTTACATTCCTTGGACTTGCCAAACACTTACTTGAAACCGCAGTAGATGTTTCATCAAAAAATAAAAACCGTTTAGATGCGTATTTGTTTCGATATGCTACCTATTTTTATAAAACATTTACATTTCTTGGACTTTTTTTTGAAATTGCTAATGATTGATGGAACCACACTTTTCACCACTCATATTGTAAGTACAAACACACTCTGTCTAAAGAAGAACGTGATTAGCATTCCATATTTCTTTTTTAGTCAACATGATCCAAATTGTTAATATGTCGGAATGAGATTAGGCTATCTAAGTTCAGGGTGAGACAAAAATTCAAATCTCCACTAGCTTTCAATTTTCCACCTTAAGAATATTCCTAATTTATGACAAAGCAATTTTTATAAAACACCATCACTACAAGAAAACGTACGATTTCCGACGGCTAGCGGCCATCAGAAGCCGACGCAAAAAACCGTCGCAAGTGCTCTCGTCGCCGCATAGTTTTCCCGACGGCTACCAGCCCGACGGCTCTAGACGGCCGTCGAAGACACATGGTCATTCAAGAGGTAGCAAAAAAGCCGCCACTAGCCGTCGGAAGTCGTAAAATTTTTTTGACCTGAAGGTCATCGCCAGCCATCGGAAGCCATCAGAACTGCTGAAGCTTTTTGCCAGTATTCTGTTGCGTTCTAGCCTAATATACACAATCCAGAAACATAATATAGTCACACACAAACACATATCAAATTCATATATTCAATATAATATCAAATTATACAAATATACTCAAATCACATAAAGGAAATTAGAGCAAACATAACTCACATAAAATAAATCCAACCAACACTTCGTTAACATAATGTACATAATGTCATTGTACAAAATATACACCGTCGAACACCAACTTCCCACCATCAACTCACAAATGTCAAAATTACCATCATCAAATGTACCATCAAATAATATACACAACATCTCAAAGTATCCAACTCCACCAACTCAATGTATCATCAAAAAATACTATACAATGACGCAAAACAAAAAAACATATCTACTACTTTTGTCAATCACCTTTGGAACCAACTAAAGATGGAAAGCGGCCACCATACTACTACATGTACTCAGCAAAACGCTGGTCCAGCAACTGTGTCATCCCAACGGCCTACCGACGGTTCTGCTCCTCCACCTACGCCACTCTAGCTCTCAATTCCTCGATCCCTACTGGATCAATCTGTGCTCTGATATGGCTGTCTCTCCTCCGTCTACCCTGCAATACTTATTTAATTTAACACAAGTTCAATTACTATAATCTTACCATCGAAGCTACAACATAATATGTTAATTGTTATATCTATAAACTTATTATTGAAACTAAAGCGATGTGAAGTTGTTTAGAACTGAAAGATTACTAATTTGTTATATCTAAATATATTATTCATTATCACTTGATTGCCAAAACTGTAACGCTTGTTCCGTGAAGTTGGATCCATGACTGACTCAAAAATGACATCCTCATCGCCCGTAGTCAGCTGCTCTCGACCAGTTTCCTCCCAGAGTTTCTGCTTTCGTTTCATAAACCGTGCCTCTATGAACAAATAAAAATACATTTGAAACTAATAGTATGATTAATTCATTATACTTTAATAATTAAAACAATTACTAATAGTATATAAACTAAAATATGCTTATTTGGCTCATCCACGATTTATCATCATGCCATGTATATGAAACAGTCATGTTTGGATTTACATGTTTGGATTTACATCCATGCATGATACGGGACCCTGCGCCTCAACTTCCTGAAATTGATTATTATGCACAATTATTGTATATTCAAAATTATATAGTACAATAACTATTTACAATTCACATTCAATAAATTTACCAACTTTTGGCGATATTGTTGGAAGGACTTGGACCCTACTCGATGAGCGATAGGATTTTTGTTCCTATTTGTAGAGTTTCTCTACAACTCTGCCTGTACATTTAAATAAATAATACATTATTTACTTACCAAATATTTTTTGATATTTACATGTCAATCAAATAATTAATAATAGATAAGTACACTTACCTTCGCTTCGTCACTATCCCAATGCGCCAGCCAGCCTTCCCACACACTCGCTCCCATCCAGTTCGGCTTCTCTCCTTTATGCTTCACAACCGACATAGAATCCTGGTAATTCTTCCTCATCTTCTACATCCAACAGTGTCGTACCAGTTGTATGTCGTTTGCTTGGACTTCGACTGCGGCCTGCATTTCATGATAAACAAGCGACAAATAATTAAACAATACAGATTATTATATCGTACATAAAATAGTTATGATGCTGAAAGAAATTTAATACTTACTCCTTCGCTCTATGCACCAGATACACAGGGGGACGCTGTGGCGACTGTGATGGGTCGCAGCCATCGCCTCCGGATGAATGGGATGAGCTCCTCCTTCTGGACGACGTGATACATACCACAGACACATCATTTTATAAGAGAATAATAGCATAATAACGAAATATATTGTATAATTGTGACATAAAGTGCAAAATATACCTGATTCAGATTAAGTCTCATATCCCGACGATAAGCAAAATATATGGCATTTTTAACATAAATTGCTAAATAAATGACAGAAATGGTAATGATATAAATAATGTAAATGGCGATAAGCAGATTCGGTTTCATAAATGACATAAATTACATAACTTGCAAAATAAATGTCATCAATTGCATAAATTGCATAATACATTAGAATTCAACATAACATTTACATCAATCCTCATCGTCTTCTGATTCAGATTCGGTCTCATATTCTACGTTATTTTCCTCTCTACTCTCAAATGCTTCTACCAAAATGTTTGATTCATCGTTCAGAGGTCCAAAATTAGTATGATCATCTGTTATTATTATTTCGTTGCTTTTCTCAAGATCTTCCTGATAAGCTTGTTCGTCTGAAATATTCTTTCCATCAAACGTAAATCTTGCCTTTGTTTTAAAAACTTCTGACCAATCTGAAATATCTCCTTTTAGAGACGGATAAGAAGTGTAATAAAATTGCAATGCTTGTTTGGCTAGTACAAAAGGATCGTACTTGTGATTAGGCCTGTCAATGGTACGGGTTTCGGCCCAAGACCGGCCCGAACCCGCCATATTAATGCGGATAAGGGTTTTGCGTTTTACTACCCAAGCCCGACACGGGCCCGACCCGGGTCGGGTATGGTTTTATCAAAACCCGACCCGGTTAGGGCCCGATCCGACTACTAATTTTCTGTTGTATCAAAACATGAGTGTGTTTGTTATTTATTTACCATTTTTTTTATTTACATGTACCTATTTTTGCATACTTTTGTTGTTAACTTGACTACATCACCACCCACTTTATATGTTAGCATTGTTCGTATACAAATTTTTACCAAAGTTGCAGTTTTAAAATATGGATTTAAAATAAATATTCAAAGTTATGTATACGGTTATTACCTAGCGGGCCTAAAAAGCCCGATGGGCCGGGCTCGGATATTGGGTTGAAATACCGTGCTGGTTCGGGCTGGGTTCGGGTTTTAATTATTGTAATTGGACTCGGGTTCGGGTTTTATAATACCCGGACCGAACACGTCCCATTGACAGGCCTACTTGTGATAATGCGATGTATGCTTTATTTCAATAAGATTATAATCCTTTTGCACATTAGTTCCAGAACCTGGAACATTGTTGAACAAATTGCATCTAAACCGAAAAACATCCTCCGCGGTCGTAAGAAATATGCTAGTTGCAAAATTTGGATTAAAACGCCATAAAAATCATTTATTTGATTTTCTTCATCATCACTGCCTTTAACAAATACACATGTATTATTAGTTAATTTTTCAGCACTGTATTCTTTGGTGTTAAATTTATATCCATTGACGAAATATATTGGATATATCTTGACATTTATTTTTCGCCCCAATGCAAGATGTTTCAATGCTTCGTCGACCACACAATTTCGCGGTTCATAAACGTACTTTGAAAACCAATCAGAAAATTCTTTACTGAGATCTCCGCGTTGATGTTCTCTTTCATAAATACAGCATATATGAATAAAATATTGCATTAAATTCTACATGCATGCATTATTGAAATGAATATATCAAGAATTATTATTTCATATTACCTAACAAATGGTGCAACCTCAGCACAATTAAGAAGAATATCACCGTGTGCTACATGAAGATCTCTATCGTCTAACCATATATCTACACATTTTCCAGAAGGTCGACCATGTTGTCCAAAAATTGATAACATTGTTTGAGTGGACTCTTGTTCGTCGCCTTCATCATTACGTGAAACACTTTCAAATGATATGTTCACATGGTCACTGAAATAGTGAGAGAAAAAGAACAAAGCTTCTTCTTCGATGTATGATTTACAGATCGAATCTTCAACTCGTGCTTTTTGCCTCACTTTTTTCTTAAGATGAGTCAAGTATCTATGAAAAAATAATTTACATTAACTTTAACTTTCGAATGTAATTAAATTAATAGGTAACATATTAATCATACTTCTCGAATGGATACATCCATCCATATTGCACAAGACCTCGAAGTCGTACTTCAGATAGGAAATGAACGGGTAAATATTCTATTACATTAAAAAAACCTAGTGGAAATATTTTCTCTAGTTTGCAGAGCAATATTGGAATATCTTCTTCAAGTTTACGTAAACGTTGCACTTTTAACATAGTTGAACAAAGCTCTTTGTAAAACATACTAAGTAACGTTATTATCTTCCAAACTTTTAAGGGCGATAGTTTCTTTCAATACAACGGATAATAAATTTTCCATCATTTTGTGACAGTCATCTCTTTTCATTCCACTCAATCTATCATTTTTAAAATCAACACATCTATGAAGGTTTGATGAAATCCCATCAGGAAATATTAATCCTTCCACCCATTTTAACACAAGTTTAACTTGATTATTATTTAACTCATAACACGCTTTGGGTTTTTTATTGTCGTTTGGTTTCACATGAAGCTCAGGACGTTTTCATAATTCTTGTATATCGTGTCTTGATTTCAAATCGTCCTTAGTCTTCCCCCTGACATTCAAAATTATGTTAAAAACATTATCAAAAACATTTTTCTCGTTGTGCAACACTTCAATATTATGGCGAAGCATAAGATCTTTCCAATATGACAACTCCTAAAATATACTTTGTTTGCACCAATTATGAATAGTCGATTTACCTGCAATTTCTGTTTGTACTTCAGTTTCATGTATATTTGGATAGTCCCTTACAAGTTCATATATGTCTTTGCTTGACCATATTGTTGGTGGTTGTCTGATTTCTACTCTATTAGCTAATTTTTTTTCTATCTCCTCTTAAGGGATGGTTGACATGGATAAAACATCGATGGCAGTTATACCATGGAATTTTCTTACCATTAGGTAAAGAAAATGCCCGCGTTTCTTCCATGCAGTAAGGACAAGCTAGACGACCTGATGTACTCCATCCTAAAAGCATTGCATAGGCAGGAAAATCGCTTATAGTCCACAACGAAGAAACAAACATATAGAATTTTTTCTTTGAAACGTCATATGTTTGTACTCCTTCATTCCACAGTGTTTTTAACTGCTCAATCAATGGTTGTAAATAAACATCGATTCCTTGTGTCGGATCATCGAGGCTAGGAACGACAACCATATGAAACATATATTGAGTTTTCATACACATCAACGGAGGTAAATTATAAGGTGTGATGATAATGGGTCAAGATGAATATTTAGCACCAAATTGAGAAAATGGTGAAAAATCATCCGTACATAATCCAAGTCTAACATTACAACTTTCCTCTGCAAAATTGGGATGAGTTTTGTCGAAATGCTTTCATGCTTCTCCATCGGCAGGATGTGTCAACGTACCTTCTTTCCCTGTTCTCACACTATGCCATCTCATATGAGGTGTAGTTACAGAAGATGCATATAATCTTTGAAGCCTAGGAGTGATGGGCAAATAATGCATACGCTTGTATGGAACTTCCTTTCCTTTCTTTTTTCTTGGTTTGTACCTTTCCTCGTTACATATTCTACACTTCCTAAGAGTGATGTCCTCTTTCCACAACAACATGCAACCATTTAAACATGTATCTATTTTTTGATAAGGTAAACCAAAAGCCGACATAAGTTTTTTAACTTCATAGTGATTTTCACAAATTAAATTATAGGGTGGCATATGTTATTTTGCAGCTTGTACTACAGCTGTAAATCCAGCTTCAGTGATGTTGTATTTTGACTTCAACGCAATGCACCCTACGGTTACTGATAGCTGAGTGCCGCTTTTACAACCATCCCAAAGAGGTTTCTTAGCAACATCCAATAAATCATAAAAAAAAATCTTCAATATTTGGTTCTTAACCATTTACATTGTCATCATCAACTTCAAACGTAGGGAACATTGGTCGTGCTGCATCTTCAACCATATTTTCTATACGATTCATCATAACAATTTCATTACCAGCCACCTCTAATTCAGACTATATAGGAGTAGTGTTACAATTTCTCCATGATGATCCCAAACATAATACTCCGATACGAAACCGTTTTTGCACAAATGAACTTTCACAATCTCTGGTAACAAATACTTCAAATGTTTACACCTACTACACGGACAACAAATTTCTACATCGTTTCCGTTATTACTTAAAGCGAATTCAACAAATACGTTTATACCACTATAAAAATCTTCCTTTATTGAGCCTTTCAGTCCCCTTCTTGATACATCCATCTCCTCCGATCAACAAAATAATCGATCATTTTTCCTATTTAAAAAAATATGTCACAAATTCAAAAATAAATATGGGCCATTTTACGAATTGACATTTTACTATTTAATGTATTGATACATAATCCTATACGCGTCAATTTAACCCAATTTAAGAATACAATATTGAAATGTTGGTTTATGGTTTTCTTTTTTGCCGGTTAATCATCCTACTTCCCATTACAAACACAGTAAACACTTACATTTCATAAATTATTTTGTTTAAACGATTCAATAAAATTTCGCCAGCATTTCCTCTTTGTTTCCTGCATTGTACACAAATGCGTGTACACAGGAAACAAATAAGAAAAATGACGGCGACATTTTTTATACTGTTTAAAACGAAATAATGTACGAAATGTAATTGTTTACCATGTTTATAACTTGTCCAATATAGGGAAAAATCCAACAAGTATTGTACCAGATGAATATAAATGTCTGTTTTATGAGAATAACAAATATCTATATAACAATCATGTACAACACTTGTTGGATGGAGCCAAAAACTCTCTAATTAAGGGACGTAATAAAAAGCTGTTTATACAAAAATAGGAAGTTTTATAGCTTGTCTTCTTATTATTATATAATATATTATTGTTTGTAAATGGTTGAAAATTTACTAATTTTATATATTTCAAAAAATTATTAATTTACCACATTATTCAACGTATTTTATCGAATATGGTCGCTTCAATATTCCGCGTTCTTTACGATTTCTTGACTTTTTAGCTCCTTTTCCCTAAGCATATTGTTGTAATTTTCTAATGCAGTCAATTTCTCTTTGAGACTCATGCATTCGTTTTTATATATGTCAAGATGTTTAAAAGCAGTGGACATGGATGATTCTAACTCTGGCTGAAGTAGAATGTATCTTTTTTTTTGATGAGTAACTTGTTTTCAAGTTCTATGGCTTTTAGTTTGAGTATAGAGGGATAATATTCCAATTAACATAAGACAATGCTAGAAATAACACGTATATAATTGTTTACACATATGCACAAATTCACAAATTATACCTACTCTTCATATTTCAAGCTAACAAATGAAATAGGTATTCCATGAGATACTATAACCATCATTAGGCTATTATAAACAATTAGAATCACTAATTAGCCCTAATTTATCAACTGAGGCAAATCTAGATTTAGGGTAAAAATTAGATTTTTCGCAAAAATAAGAGATTATACTTGAGATTGGAAGTAACATAGAGCGATTAAGCAGCCGTGCAAGATCCGTAAGGTTGAATTTGGGGTTTGGAAGCAAGAAATTGGGTTTTAAGGGTTCAATTTTTTTTCGTACGCTGAAATGGGGAAGAAGAGGTATCGGTTAAGACTTGTATATCGCAAATTTTCGACGCCCCATCGAAAGCCGTTAAAAATGAACCGTCGGAAGTCGTCGCCAACTGCTGTCGGTATTTCAGCCTTTTCTAGTAGTGTATCAATAAATTTAAAATATACGATCATCCATTCTCAAAAGACAGTCCTATGTTTTTGGTTTTATTAGCAGTAAAATTTGTAATATTTACATATTTTCAAAAAAAAATTAAAAAATTAATTTTGATCATAAAAACATACAATTATAGTTCATATTAAACTAAAAAATAATTCTTCATTATCAATATTAAAAATATTGGAATAATTTTAAATATGTTTTTGAAAAAAAATTCACCTATGGAAATTGAAAATGAGGGGAAGAAAACCTAATTTCCACTTTTGACAAACTAGGTTTTGGGTATTATATCTTAGTTCGTATACGATAAACTAATTTTTTTTTCAAAAAATAAATCATATAACTAATTTTTTGATGTTGTAGCACACCGTAATTTTACGAAATTGAATAATTAAATTAAACGGGTAAAATTTTAATTTTACATAAATGACAAAAGAATAAATTTCTATAAGGACTTGAATTATGTTTCGGGACCTATCTCATTGTGTCCGGACCATTTACAGTCATAAAACATACATAAATTGTTGAATTTGGTTAAACATGCTAGAAATTAGAAGATGTCAAACTTAGCAACATTTTCGTAATATATTGATTTCAAATTTTTTGGCTAAATGCATGTTATTTCCTACCTACGAGTAGAAGTGCAAACTCTATTTTTTAATCCTATTTTATTCTAAAACATTATCACAAATTTCCATCATCTACTTCATCAATCCTCCAAATCAAATCTGAACTAAACAAGTCAATTATGAAATCAATCATCACAATGAAAGCTACATAAATAAATAAACACTATCGAGAAATTTGGAGTTTGAAGATATGACAATTATGGAGGGTAAAGGAGAAGAATCTATATCAAATCGGAGAAGACGCACATCCAATCGATGAGTGAGACTCGTCCTATTTGCGTTTATGTAAGTAATACATAGTAATTCATCTTTTATGGTTGTAAATCACATTATAAATGATGTAATTGAAAATTAAAAACTAAAAAGTGTTTTTTATATATAAACATGATTAGAGTGTATAATGCTTGGCTAGATAATTAAAAAGGTGATTTTATTACCAATTGTAATTAACCAAAGTTAATCGCACTCTAATTAAAAAAAAGAAATACAGAAGTATCCCAAATCAGACATATCGTATATCAAAATTGTACTTCTCGATAACACAAATAGTTCGATGGTGTTCATTCATCGATTGGGCGTACGAATTGATCATAAAACGTTTAGAAGTTTCGACAAACATGGACTGTCTATTTTGATCCATCGATGAAACGGTGAAGATACGACGATCTGAATATATGGACGTGAAGAGGAGGTTGAGTAGATTGTCAGGCCAAGGTACGATCGATCCCAGGTGAGTTCGCCGAAATCGGTTGAAAATGTTAGTATTGGCGGTTTCGCTGTAGGTGGCTAGAGTGGGTAGCATTGGTGGTGACGGAAATGGCTTTGCGAGGTGCTCCCAGCGGAGGTGTCAGATCTGGGTGATAACCTCAGTGGCGGTGGCTGCGGCGGTTTGAATATTCGATTAGTTTTGATCAAGGGCTGGCTGATACTACACGACGCCAAATACACACACATAGGTATGTATGTATATGCATATAATAATAATAATAATAATATATTTATGAGTTAAATTATAATAATGTCCCTGAACTTTAAACGCCTATAACTCCCGCATATGACCTTCATATTGTGTGCGGTTCGTGACATCGTGATCATGGCGAGATGAGGAAGATTTTGTCATGTTGTTTGTTGTGTTCTGAGATGTTTTAAAAAGGTATCTTATTGTGTTAGATTCGTTATACGGTTTGTGCTTATTGGTTAAGGCTTGATCCAATAGCTTCGTAAATGATGGGAAGATGATGAGTTTTGGGCTTGATCCTAATAGTATCGTAGATTGTAGGGCAAATGACTAGCATGGGCTTAACCTAATAGTCACGTACGATCTCCACAATAGCAAGTTGAGACTTTATGCTCAAT
The DNA here is from genome assembly GCA_030737815.1 of Allium fistulosum. NCBI lineage: Eukaryota > Viridiplantae > Streptophyta > Magnoliopsida > Asparagales > Amaryllidaceae > Allium > Allium fistulosum. The sequence continues at coordinate 556,043,522 of CM060905.1, forward strand.
ATTGTTGCGTACGGGCCACATGAGTTTAGACTTTGAGCTCAATAGTGTGGTATATGGTATGCATCAAGTGCATTTCAGTGGGGCTATTGAAATCTAGCGAAGGCAAATTGGGACTTTGAGCTCAATATTGTTGCAGTTGGTGGTACATGAATTTGGACTTTGAGCTTAAAAGTGTACATACATTTAGGAAACAACGGGTTGGGACTTTGAGCCATATAGTTTTGTAGTTGTTTTGGCATATGAGTTGGACTTTCAGCTCAATAATATGCGTACATTTAGTCAATAGTTGGATGTGACTTTGGATCCAATTGTGTCGTAGTTGTTTTAGCATACAAGTTGGGACCCTTGAGCTTAATAGTATGGATATGCTTAAAACCTAGGATGGACTGTAGTGACACTTTAGCATATGTTGTCACTATAGTATCATATCGTGTTTTTCTGACTTGTTAGGTGCTAGTGATTCATGTTAAGTTATGGTTATCAAGCATAAGTGTTGTTCTACTAGCTTATTAGTATTATACACTTATATGCTGCATTTCACTCACTGACCTCCTCTATCATTTTTATTTTTTATTTTTTGATAGCTTGATAAAGAGGACTGGTGGCAGTATGGAGGCGCGATGCTACGACGGAGACGTGCATTTATTCATCTATTAGTACTATTTTATTCATAGATATTAGACTGTCGTTGGTACTAGTATAAAGAAAAGTTGTAGTTGGAGTCTATTTAATATTACATTGGTTTATTTGTTTGGGATTGTATTATTGATTTGTATATTTTATTCCTTCCTTGTGAGTTAGAGAAAGTGTAGAATATTGCAGATAGCTCTGTAATCCATATTATAATTGTTAACTTAAAAAATGGATCAACACCTGGATTGAGCGTGAAAGCACCAGCCCTATTTTTACAAAGCAATAATACAAAGAATAAATGTAGAAAAAGTAGAAATAGTAAGAAGACAAGAATATTTTTATAGTGGTTCGGCAGTTAGTGAAGCCTGTCCACTTTATAAATTTTATTATCAACTGATTGCTGTTACAAGGTAATTAGATTACAAAGTTGTTGAATATCCCGAATTAGATTAAGTCCCAAATGCTGGAGTTTACTGGAGAATCATAGTAAATGTTAGTCCTTGAGATGATGGTTTTGATGACAACAACCTTAGAATAAGATTATAAAATATAAATACTAACATTATAGTTTAGATATATATGTATATGCAGGATTTAACCATGCAGGTACCAAGAATGAAGACTGTACAATATAGAGATTCAAGATATCAAGATTGAAGACTCATGAGTATCAAGAATATCAAGATTATCAAGAGTTCAAGATTTCAAGATAAGTATTGACTCTAGAATTACGTTAAAACTTCATAATAGCACTGAAATCTTCACTCCATTTTTCTTTTGGGATGGAACCCATTTCTACCTTTTTAGTGGCTTACAAACCCACGACTAGTAGCTTATAAATCTACAACAAATGGCTTACAAACCCACGAACATCCTGGTTTTGTACAAGTTCTCGAGTCCTGATATGATGAGATATTCTGCAGGAAGAAGCTTGCAAAACTACTTCAAAATGATTTTCAAAACTACTTCAGAATGATTTTCAAAACTTCTTTTCAAAATGTTTTAGCCTTAAAAATTATATTTTCAAATGATTTTCAAAAAGATATTTTAGCCTTAAAATATTCTTTGTTTTTGTTTTTAATAAACTCTTGTTTTTAAACTTCGTTTGTTTTAAACTATCTTTATACTTAGATTTAAATATAAAATTATAGTAAAATTATATATATATATATATTATTCTCTATATTTATCTATGTATTTTATCTATAGTCAAGTATATTTATAAAGTTTAAAATAGTTTAATATGAGATAAATGTTATTTTCAAAGAAAAACAAATCATCTAAATTTCCTTTGGGATGTCGACATGCCCTAGTACCCCATGTCGACATAGTGACAGTTAGATTCAAAAATTTGAATTTCAAAAGAAGTGTCTATTTTCCATAACGTTTCACGAATAGACATGGCTGTTGTTCTTCTATAAATAGGGATTGGTTTCAACGAACTTTATATCAGATTTTCTGGTTTTTCACTTCTCTTCTTCTTCCACATTTTCTTATTCAAAATTCTATCATTACTCTGCCGAAATCAACATTGAATCTAACTAGATTATCTCTGGTTTGATTCTCTATCACTATCTCAACAAGATCCAAGTGCTATTCAGAGTTATAGGCTTCTTTGTAATCTATCTAGCGAGAAAAGGTGTGATTGTAGCCTTGGAAATCAATCAAGCGAGAAAAGGTGTGATTGTAGCCTTGGAAATCAATTGGATGAACTTGTTGCCCCGGAAATCAAGTATCTCTACCCAGAGGATTGTGATTCTGGAGGGTGTACCTCGTAGCCTTGAAACCGAGGTTTGTAATTGTTGAATTGCTTTTGAAAGGAAATCCGTACTTTGTTGTGCGGGACTGGATGTAGGGTAACTCCAAACCAGTATAAAATCCGGTGTGTTCTTTCCTTTACTGCATTTACTTTATTTCTGCATCTGTGTTTGTTTCTGTGATTATATCTGTGTCTGAATATTACATACATTTGTGTTCAAATTAACATAAACTCAAAAATATTTAGTAATTTCTCATAAACAATATTCACCCCCTCTAGTGTTATTCCCAGCCTTAAGATCCATATTCTGCATTCCTCACATTTGGTATCAGAGCAAGGTTTTCAAAAGTTTCAAAATCTGATTTTTGAAAAGTTTTTTTTAAAAGGCTATGTTTAAGAAATCTGTTAATGCATGTTTAGAAATATTCAGATCATCATTGTCTCTTGAGTCTACATATAATCAATATTCAAATACAAGTTGTCTACTAAGATTGTTTGATGTGCAGGAATCATGATTTATGGGAGTTGAGGAATCAATACAAAACAAACAAACTATGGAGATCAAAAAGAACAAATGGATACTCGATAGTGGATGTTCTAGACACATGACTGGGAATCCAGATATGCTGAATGATATAATATACAAAGACGGAGGACTGGTTAACTTTGGAGACAATTCAAAAGGTTATGTGATCGGCATCAGCAAAGTCGGTAACTCTGAAACTCCTATAATTACTAATGTTTTGCTAGTTAAGAATCTGAAAAACAATCTGCTAAGTATAAGTCAACTATGCGATAAAGGATATAAAATTAAATTTGAAAAAGATAAGTGTCACATTGAAGATAATAATTCAACCATAATATTTGAGGGAATTAGAAAAAAGAATATTTATATTCTTAGTATGAAAATTTCAAATGATAACTTGTGTCTTTTGGCAAATGCAAGTGACCCTTGGATTTGGCATAAGAGATTTGGGCATTTGAATTTCAAACTCTTATCCAGACTGTCAAAACATGATCTAGTAAGAGGCCTCCCTAAAATGAATTTTAAAGTAGATAGTCTATGTGATGCATGTCAACTAGGAAAACTTAGAAAACGTTCCTTTAAATTAAAAGATATGATTTCAACTTCAAAATCTCTTGAATTACTTCATCTTGATTTATTTGGTCCATCTCAAATTTAGTCAATAAATAATAGTAAATACGTTTTTGTAATTGTAGATGATTATTCTAGATTTACATGGACAATATTTTTAAAACATAAAAGTGATACTTTTGAATATTTTAAGAATTTTTCGAAAAGGGTTCAAAATCAATTTTCTCAAAAAATTATAACCATCCGTAGTGATCACGGTGGTGAATTTGAAAATGAAAAGTTTGAAGAATTCTGCAATAAAAAGGGAATAATTCACAATTTTTCTTTTCCAAGAACTCCACAACAAAACGGAGTAGTAGAACGTAAAAATAGACGATTCAAGAGTGTGCGAGAACTATGCTTTCTGATAGTAATTTACCAAAGTACTTTTGGGCAGAAGCAGTTGCTACTGTCTGTTATATTTTAAATAGAATTTTAATTAGACCTTTAACTGATAAGACATCTTATGAACTTATTTACTCAAAGAAACCTAAGGTATCATATTTTAGAATTTTTGGAAGTAAATGTTTTATTTTAAATCCAAAAGATAACTTAGATAAATTTGATCCTAAATCCGACAAAGGTATCTTTATCGGATACTCTAATAGAAGTAAAGCATACAGAGTATTTAATTTAAGAACTAATACCATCGAAGAAACAATGCATATTTCATTTGATGAAAATTTCAAAATTTTTGAAGAAATAAATGATGAAGAGGATTTAATCACTCAAAACCAAGAGTCAACTGAAACTAATAATGAATTAAATCATCCTAATAAAAGGATTAAACTTTTAAAAGATCACCCTATAGAAAATATACTTGGAGATATGTAATCTGTTGTTAAAACTAGAAACCAACTAAGTCAAATGAGTAATGTAGCTTTTATATCAACTATAGAACCCAAAAATCCAGAAGAAGCATCAACTGATGATTCATGGATTTTGGCTATGCAAGAAGAATTAAATCAATTCACTAGAAATGATGTTTGGGAACTTGTTCCTAGACCTGGAAATAAAACAATAATTGGAACTAAATAGGTTTATAAAAATAAAATTAATGAAAAAGGAGAGGTTGTTAGAATAAAGCCCGGTTAGTCGCTCAAGGTTATTGTCAAGAAGAAGGAATATATTTTGATGAAACCTTTGCCCTCGTAGCAAGATTAGAAGCCATTAGGATTCTACTTGCTTTCACAAATTATAATAATTTCAAATTATTTCAAATGTATGTTAAAAGTGCATTTTTAAATGGTTTTGTAAAAGAAGAAGTATTTGTTAAACAACCACCACTTTTCGAAAATGATAAAGTTCCAAATCATGTTTACAAACTTAAGAAAGTTCTATATGGTCTAAAACAAGCTCCTAGAGCCTGGTATAATAGACTATGATCTTACTTGTTACAATCAAATTTTGAAATAGGTAAAGTAGATAATACTCTTTTTATTAAAAGAAATAAAAATGATATTCAACTAGTACAAGTCTATGTAGATGATATCATTTTTGGATCAACTAATTTTGAAATGAATAAAGAATTTTCTGAAATAATGACAAAAGAGTTTGAGATGAGTCATATGGGTGAATAAACTTCTTTTTAGGATTACAAATAAAACAATTAGATAATGGTATCTTTATTAGTCAAGAAAAATATGCTAAAGACCTAGTTAGTAAATTTGGTTTGACTACTGCGAGTGGAAAACCCACTCCCATGGCAACCAATGAATACCTTAGTAAAGAAGATCTCTCGAAAGATGTAGGTCAAAAATTATATAGAGGAATGATTGGATCACTACTCTATATCACTGCGAGTAGACCTAATATCATGCATAGTGTCTGTCTCTGTGCAAGGTATCAATCCCAACCTAAAGAAACTCACTTAAAAGCTGTAAAACGTATTATAAGATATGTTAAACACACCTTTGATTATGGCTTATTTTATCCTAAAAATGATTCGTTTGACTTAATATCTTACTGTGATGCTGATTATGTTGGTTGTAAATCAGACCGAAAAAGTACAAGTGGAACTTGTCACTTTTTAGGGCATTCTCTGATTTCCTGGTTTAGTAAAAAGCAAAACACAGTTTCGCTATCAACAACTGAAGCAGAGTATATTTCTGCTGCTTTGGCTTGTTCTCAAGTAATATATATGCAACAAACTTTAAAAGATTTTGGTTTAAATATCTCAAAATCACCAATTTATTGTGATAATACTAGTGCAATAAATTTATCCAAAAATACTACTCAACATGCTCGAACTAAACATATTGATATTAGACACCATTTTCTCAGAGATAATATAAGTAGAGAAGTAATTACTCTCGACTATATCAATTTTGAAAATCAAATTGCTGATACCTTAACAAAACCCTTAAATGAATCTACATTCACTAAATTAAGAAGAGAATTAGGTATTTGTTCATTAACTGAAATATAAAATATAAATAACAAAGTATAATTAAAAATTAAATCAAAATAAATCAAATAGTAAAAATATTGAGAACCATGTCGATATCCCCCCTACACCCATGTCGACATATAATGTTTTTTAAATTTTAAATTTTTTTCCCACCAAAATTCAAATAAGTGGTTATAAATATTTCCTATTTCCAAATTTTCTTCATTCTCTCTGTTCTATCTTCTGAAATCAATTTATCAATGGCCTCCTCTTCCAAATCAAACATAAAATCAACATTTTCGTTCCCATCTCGTACTTCTGGTCCGTTTCAACAAACAATGCTCGCTCGTGTGACGAAAATGGAGGATTCTCTAAAGGATACACTTCAGTTAATGACTGAAATCCAAGTGATGCAACTTCGAATGGCCAAAGAACAAGAGAGGCGAGGCAAAATCCTTAAAAATTTATAAAAATTTCTAATGGACAATCATGCTAATCCAATCTTGATTGACGAGGACTCTTCAAGAGATCATGAACAAGAGGAAAGTGAAGAAGAAGAAGAACCAATGGAAGAAGAGCATGCGGAAGACAATGACAAAGTCATTTGCGTTGGCGAAGTATGTTTTGACAAGGACGAAAACTTGGTTGAACAATGTGGAAATTTCTCGTTCCATTATCCAAATTGTTCGATCTATAGTTCTCCAATTGTCAAAGATACTCAGTAGTTTCCTCTTTTTCGTTTTTTCATCGTTATGTGAATATTTGACACGATTTACGAAAATGTAAATATAAACAAATATATATAAAAATAAATATTGTGTGTTTTTATATGTGATTCCTATATATAATATATATATAAGTATTATATAGGTACTTGGTTAGGAATGTTAGTAGTTTAGGACTAAGTTTTAGGTTACAAGTAAGTATTGATGATAACACTATCATCATATAGGATATTAGATTAAGAGTTATATAGTTTATAGTTAGTTTGTTTTTGTTGATGACAAAGGGGGAGAAATATAAAATAGAAGAGTTAGGCATAGATTAAGGGGGAGTTATTAGATTTAGGGAGAGTTATTAGGATAGATGTAATATTTTATAAACAAAGGTTGTCATCATCAAAAAGGGGGAGATTGTTAGTCCTTGAGATGATGGTTTTGATGACAACAACCTTAGAATAAGATTATAAAATATAAATACTAACATTATAGTTTAGATATATATGTATATGCAAGATTTAACCATGCAAGTACCAAGAATGAAGACTGTACAGTATAGAGATCCAAGATATCAAGATTGAAGACTCATGAGTATCAAGAATATCAAGATTATCAAGAGTTGAAGATTTCAAGATAAGAATTGAGTCTAGAATTATGTTAAAACTTCATAATAGCACTGAAATCTTCACTCCATTTTTCTTTTGGGATGGAACCCATTTCTACCTTTTAGTGGCTTACAAACCCACGACAAGTAGCTTACAAACCTACGACAAGTGGCTTATAAACCCACGAACATCCTGGTTTTGTACAAGTTCTCGAGTCCTGATATGATGAGATATTCTGCAGGAAGAAGCTTGCAAAACTACTTCAAAATGATTTTCAAAACTACTTCAGAATGATTTTCAAAACTGCTTTTCAAAATGTTTTAGCCTTAAAAATTATCTTTTCAAATGATTTTCAAAAAGATATTTTAGCCTTAAAATATTCTTTGTTTTTGTTTTTAATAAACTCTTGTTTTTAAACTTCGTTTGTTTTAAACTATCTTTATACTTAGATTTAAATATAAAATTATAGTAAAATTTTATATATATTATTCTCTATATTTATCTATGTTTTTTTATCTATAGTCAAGTATATTTATAAAGTTTAAAATAGTTTTAATATGAGATAAAGGTTATTTTCAAAGATAAACAAATCATCAAAATTTCCTTTGGGATGTCGACATGCCCTAGTACCCCATGTCGACATAGTGACAGTTAGATTCAAAAATTTGAATTTCAAAAGAAGTGTCTATTCGCCATAACCTTTCACAAATGGACATGGCTGTTGTTCTTCTACAACAAATTTTATATCAGATTTTTTGGTTTTTCACTTCTCTTCTTCTTCCACATTTTCTTATTCAAAATTCTATCATTACTCTGCCGAAATCAACATTGAATCTAACTAGATTATCTCTGGTTTGATTCTCTATCACTATCTCAACAAGATCCAAGTGCTATTCAGAGTTATAAGCTTCTTTTTAATCTATCTAGCGAGAAAAGGTGTGATTGTAGCCTTGGAAATCAATCAAGCGAGAAAAGGTGTGATTGTAGCCTTGGAAATCAATTGGATGAACTTGTTTCCCCGGAAATCAAGTATCTCTACCCAGAGTATTGTGATTCTGGAGGGTGTACCTCATAGCCATGAAATCGAGGGTTGTAATTGTTGAATTGCTTTTGAAAGGAAATTCATACTTTGTTGTGCGGGACTGGATGTAGGGTAACTCCGAACCAGTATAAAATCCGGTGTGTTCTTTCCTTTACTGCATTTACTTTATTTCTACATATGTGTTTGTTTCTATGATTATATCTGTGTCTGAATATTACATACATTTGTGTTCAAAACATAAACTCAAAAAGATTTAGTAATTTCTTATAAACACTATTCACCCCCCTCTAGTGTTATTTCTAGCCTTAAGATCCACATTCCGCATTCCTCACAGTAAACTCCTTGAATGGCTATTGTGAGGGAGAAAGAGAGGAGTGAAGAATAGTTTCAACAAAGTTTCAGCAGCCAGTCCAGAGGATCCCCTTTATGTTGCAGGTGGGAGAGTATTTATAGAGGTTAGAGAGCTACTGGGCCAGGCCAGTTTGCCAGACGCTTGAAAATGACTATAGGAAGGAACATTGCAAATTTCGTCACGGACCGAGCTAAACTGATTGATCGCTAGCGATCCATAGGCCATGGATCGCTGGAGATCCAAAGCTCTTGGCTTGACTGCGACTTGACGACTTGGACTGCTTCCCTTCGCCTTGTTCTTTAAAGACCATATCGACCTAGAGGGAATGCATGGATCACTAGCGATCCGTATACTTAGCCAGTTTTCGGACTTTGTCTTCTGGGTAGCATTTATTGTCTCATGTTGGTGTTGTCCATGTAGTTTCATAGCATGTTGCCTTGCTTTGATGACGGTCTACTTACTGGTTTTATTAGACTACTGATTGAACTGGACGGATGTTTGCCTCCTGATTTAACTAGCTAGAAATCCCATCAAACTTAGCCATTGTTCTTAGAACACACATTGGATCATGATGCGAGAAGATCGATGGACCCGACGATCCATAGGCTATGGATCGCTAGTGATCCGTATCCTTAGCGTGTTTTTGCTTTCTATTTTTCTGACTTCTCTTGGCTTGTTGTTCTAGTCCTTTTAGTTGGCTCTTGAGCCATTCTGACTCGACCAAGTTATTCCAACTTCCTTTGGATTCTACTGGGTTAAAAACCCGGATAACATTTGCCCACCAGAGTATGTCTTCATTGAAAACAAGGTGTGCTCTAGAAGTAATTTTTTTCCAGTTTCTACTTATCGAGTTTCAAGTAATCGTGTTAGGGCTACACGAATTTGACTTTGGCTATTCTGTTGCTTGCCAAGTTTTGGCCTGAACTGTCATTAATTGCCATAACAAACCAAGTTTTACCCTATAACTTCTAGAATGCCTCAAAGCAGCACATGGATCTCGCTAGATAAGTTCAAGATTGATCATACGAGATACGATGGATCACTAGCGATCCATTACCGATGGATCGCTAGCGATCCAATGACATAGGCATTGTTTTCCTCGTGTAATCCCCTATTTAACTACCTCGAGCCAACCTATTTCCCATCTTTCACTGCGACCCAAGCTTTCTTCTTGCTATCCGGGCTACCTCCTACGACTCGACCCAACATTAGACCAAGCCCTAAAGCTGTCCAATCTATCAAAGCTGCTGATCATCCTCCACCAGAGCCCTTCGTCATTGATTGTCCTGAACCTCGCCACCGCTTTGATTTCAGCCAAGCTTCTTTTAGATCGTCGTCGACCAAAGCCTAACTCCATCATTTTCTTCCATGGAACGCCGCCGATCCACCATGTTCTGATCGTTGAGTTGAAAACTCCGACTATTTTTGCCTTTTGATCCTTGATTCGAGGTGGGTGATGATGATTTTGACGTTCATTTAGCGATTCGATGACGTAGTGTATTGGTGATTATTATCACAAAGAGTCTGAGTTGATTGTGATTTAATGGAGGAAGGTAGTAAATCGAGTCTTGAGTTCTTCATGGAATGCCATTTGGTCCTTGCCCCGATGCATGACATGTTTTGATTTTTTCGTCCATTGAACCAAAATTTACTTGTACTAAGTTACATTGCCGATACCGCATTACGCATCGCGAATTGGTTTTATGCTTCCAAAGGATTCGGATTGGTCTTGTTTTTTGCATGCTCGATGTACCTATACTAGGAATAACTTTCTATGTCGCTTCGGACAACGGATCCGTTATCGACCGTTGATCGATAGTGGATACATGTAGCAGAAGTAATTCCAAAAAACGATACGAAAAGTCATTTTCCCTTTCCACTGTGAACGGGCTATCTGTACGGGATATAGCATTTGTAGTGTTCAGAACACCGAGCTCATCCCTATAGGTAACACACTACACTTGCCCCAGTATATACTTGAAATCCGACATGTTGGCATGAATTGATATCCTTTCGGAATTCAAGTGTTATAGGGTAGTTTTCATTTACAGATAGAATTACCTGACCGCTTTGGATGCAAGTCTTGTTGTTTAGAATGAAGTATCCATCTTCTCGCTGTAAGTCCAGCGGAGGAAGCCTAGCACTTTCAAAAGATGAACCATCGTCTGTTGCCCTTTCCTCTTCCGCTTCGCGGCTTGAATACGGTCAGCTAGTCCTAGTTTGTTCGGTCGTGGACCGAACTCCGCCGAATTTTAGAGTTCTTCTTAACCCATTGGAGAGAGCTTCTTCCGTAATCTCCGCCAAGGTTTTTCATAACATTTGCTTGCAACATGGCATTTCAGAGGATTACGTGCGCCTGCCGGAGAAGGATGAATTTGCCCATCTGCCACCTCCGAGGTACACTGCATACCATCGATATATGTGTTTAAAAGGAGCAGCGCTTCCCTTATATGATTTCTTAAGAGAAACTCTTTCGAACCTGGGAATTGCCCGTTCCAAATCCATCCTAATGGGTTTGCGATCTTGACTTGCTTGCACGTTCTATTTATGTGGACATTTAACCATGCTCCAAGTTTCGACGAGTTGAGATATTTCCTCTCGTTTAAGAGGAGAGACGAGTGTCCATCCCTTGTCATCATTAAGGCCCAGAGGAATCACAAGATCGTGCTGCAGCTTCGAAGCAATTTATCCCAGTTCAAGACTGAGTACTTCTTCGTTAGATGTCTCGAAGGGTTCAATCACCTTTGGACAATGGGTGTGGGGGGGGGGGTAAGTTCTCTTCTTTACTCATTGAATTTCAAAATGTTGCTATGGAGTTTCTAACAAGTCAAATGATTCCTGTAGTTATTCCAAAACCAAATAAAGACCCATCACTTGACCAAGCTTTCCATACCTTAAAGGCTGTAGATGCTAAGGAAAGATCGGTTAAGTTCTTGCTGATGGATGAAAACTTGCTTTGGTATGGGCTATTGCATCCAAATAGACCTGCCATAGCAGTTAAGGTCACATCTCCTTCTCGTTCCAGAATACGAACGTGCTCTACTTCTTCGTCTCATGGTTCTGAAGGCAGTGTTTTTCAAGTAAAAGAAGGCTTGTCCGGCTAGTCGGCTGAAGAGACTCATGAGGGAAGAGATGTTGTGACCGAAACCCGTTGCCCGACCAAAATGCCCCCGATTCCGGAGGAATGGGAAGAAGAGTTTAAACAACGAGAAGGCATGGCTGCAGTGGCAACAGAAAAAGAGGAGGGTGAAGTTGACAGTAGTAGTGGCTATGATTCCTCCTCTAGTGATGATGATTTTGATGTGGGTTCTGGTGATGAAGTCTCTAAATCATGCGACGAGACTCTAGGGATGATTCCCGTTATTCCGAACTCGCCTCCCTAAGAGAGCCGCAATAAAGATGTTACCTCAAAAGTCAAGCGACTTCGGGATTCCCCGACTAAGGATGCCGGCGTAGACTTCGGGGATCAGAGCAACGTCTACGTCAATTTTAATGAACTTATGGGGGAAGATTTCAGATTCGAAAAGACATCTCCTCATCCAGGCCATATTGCACCCGAAATGAGCCTAATTTCTACCACAATGGCGCCTGATCTGGTTTGTGACGTCATTTATCCCACTTCGGACACATTACAAATTCCATTAGGGTCACGTTCACTTACACACACATTATTCAAACCTATTTTCCATTACTAAAGCTCGTTTTATATTCTTCAAGTCAAGTACTATTAGAGGGCGTGGTCTTTATGACGATCTCGAGGAGTTCACAAATTTGCCACACTGGTCGAAACGATCCACCAACCGTCATCAGCCCCGTGAGACTGAGGAGGATTGGAGAGGACGAAAGAATTTGGAGGCTGAAGCCGGTCGCTGAGACAAGAGGGAACAGAGTCGTACGTACAAAAGCGGTTACGAAAAGAGGAAAACCTTTGATGAGCGAGAAGAATCGACCAAAAAGTCAAAGGTCGATCGCAGTTCTCATCCTTCATCTTCATCCAAAGTTCCATCGTCCCATGTGGTGCTTGCCCCTGGTTCTTCACGCCCTCAACGGAGATCGGCTTACATTCTTCCATCTAGTCCAACTAGACTTGAAGCAGCTCTCCCCGGGTGGTTCTTGAAAAGGGTTAAGTTTGACCACGATCTTTGCCCTGTCCGCAACGATTCATATATGTCCCATCTTCAAGCGATCCAGAGTGATTTGGAGCAAGCTGAGGGATGGGAATAACTATGCAAATAGCCGGCGAATACAAACCGCAATAACTACCAAGAAATCCTCTCCTTTGAATCAAAGAAGGATGACTTTGAGAAAGCATTGGCGGAACGCGATGCTAGAATTGAACGATTGGTAGAAGGAAGGGACGCGACACTTCGGTAGAGTAAAAATAGCGCCGACTTGCTGAAAGATCTGAAAGAGGCTCATGAGAAAATAAGGATCGTCTATTGGGATAAAATTAAGAAGGCTCATGTAGAGGAAGTTAAGTTGAAAGAAGAGCTCGAAGCTCGCAACATGATTATCGAAGCTCGCAACATGATTATCGAAGCCCAGAAGAAGACTATCATTAATAACGATAAGATTGTCGAAGAGCATAACAAGCTAATCGCGGAGTATGAGGGGATTGTGATGTCTCGTGATAAGACTATCTCCGATCAAGCCCAGACGATTGCCTTACTCCAAGAAAGAGTTGCGTAGCTTAGTGCTGATAAAACTCGTGTTGGGATTGAAAAGACCGCGGTTACGATGAATTATTTGGAGCTACAAGACACCTTTGAGAGGAAAATGGAAAAGATGGATGATACCATCTTAAACTTCTACGTCAACTCCCTGTTGCATCATGGGAGTCTCAATTACTTGGGCCCTAAGTTCCCATGCACTCTCGCCGTGGTTTGGGAGGAAATTTTGAACCATTTCTGGGATAACGGGGATGTCTACATTGAGCGGGAGCTAGAGAACGCCTATCTTAATGAGGAATCAAAAAAGGCACTGACAGAGGGTCGGGAAGTTTTGTGAATTGAAAAAGAATGGGAAACTGCCGATGTTGCTATGGAAGCGACTTCCAAAACGATGCCGGAGCCCCTTGTTTCCAGACCTAGTGAATCGTTAAGATAGCCTTACGATCAATTAGCAATTTCTAGGCCTGAAGCTTCTCCACAGATCATGCAACCATCCAAAGATGGAGAAGGCGATGAATATGAGATCGACATTCTCCACCACTCCTCTGATGCAGGTAACCTCTTTATTTCTCTCGACATCGAGAATTTTCAAATCATGCCGTAGGACCAAGACAAACTTAATGCTTTCATTTTTGATCTTATAGGTCTATCTTCCTTGCTCGCTGATCTTATAGGTCTATCTTATAGGTCTATCTTATGGCAACTGAAGCTCGAGAGCGGGAGGTCCAACTCGAGCAGCCGCGTAAATCCGAACAACAAATGGTTGCCGTCAAGAAAGAAAAGGTTAAAGCAATAAAATCCTCAAAGAGCCCTCGCAAATCCAGGAAGCGCAAGACAAAAGGGGAGGCTTTCGAGAAGGCTAAAGAGCAGGGAGGAGATGTAGGCACTGAGGAGATAGTCGATATTACCGACAGCGACACCACCCCCAGCTGAGATTCGGAGGGTAGGCAAAAGATTCCAACCAAAGGCGAGAAGGGGTGCAGCGGAAAGAGGCATTTAGAAGCTCGGATGGCAGTGGAGCTGATTTTTGAGGCATTTTGTTTTGTTTTGTTCAAGTGTAGAGTCTGCACTTATTGCTTTTGTTGTAGCGTCTATACTTTTTCTTTTTGTTGGCCGGTTTTGTGTGGTTACGGCACCAACATTTTGACGTTGTACAAAAAAGTTATAAGTAATACAATGCTGACATTTTGATTGTAACTTTACCTATCTTCTTATTTGCGTTTTATGTACTTATGTCTATTTCATTTGCTGCTATTTTATTTTATCTAATCCTGTGATAGCCGCCAAAATTCTTTGTTTGGAGTAACAGCACTTGTGAAGTGTTTTTGTTCTTGAGCATTTCTATTTGGGTACCAGTGTATGCCCCCAGTTCATAGGGCTGTTTACTTCGAACGCCTGACAAACGACCGGTTGATCCGAGTGCTTGTTTATTATGGTCTTTATCACTGGACTTGCTTTATGGTTTCAATTCTTGGGAACTTATGATTTGAACGGCTTGATTACAGATTTATTATTGACGACACTTGGAATATTCTGTTGATTTGCAGCACTTTGATTTTATTGGATTCATGCCCATTACTCCTGATAATGGGAGCAGGTTGATCCTTGTTATTCATGCAATGGATAAATTTATCGGTATCACTGGGGCAATTCCAGTACTTAAAAGTGTGCGCGGCTTATTATTAAGTGCGCGACTTATTATTAAGTGCATGGCTTTTTTAGAAGTATGCGCGACTTTTGGGACTGATATGACCCATCGATCCATAACGGTTTTGAAACTTCACACATTGCCAATCGTTGGGCGACGTAAGTAGTTTATGCTTTATGAGCGTGATTCGACGACTCGAAAAGGTAGTGCGCGGTTTACGGATGCGTGGCCTTTTGGGACTGATATGACCTGCCGGTCCCAAACGATTTCGGAACTTCTCGACGTTGCCAATCTTTCGGTAATGTGAGGAGCTTATGCTATAAGAGCATGATTTCATGGCTTGAAAAGGTAGTGCATGGCTTATGGGATGCGTAGCTTTGATTTGAGCCTTCCCGATGTCGCCGGAGCAACATCGGTTCTCATAAGGCAAGGATTGGGTTCCGTTGATCCAACGGTTTGAGTCGATTTGCTTCCATCGACCCAGCGGGTAAGTGGGGCGTACTTGAGCATGATTCCACGATCTCAAGCAGCATTTGAATGGTTTTGAGCCGATTTGACCTCATCGACTCAGCAGGCTACTGTTTGAACACGGTTTTATTGGTTCAGAAAGCAAATCAATTTTATTAAGAAAAATTGGGCAAGTTTTTCCTATTTATAATGCCCTCGGTACACCGGGATGGTCTATTTGTTGAAAAATAGAAAGTAAAAAAGATAGTTTTAGATAAAGTAAGGACGCAACAATTCCCTGTTCCATGCTTGGGGAATTTGGAGTCCATCCACGGTTATCAGTTTGAAAGTTCCATCTCCCAACTTTTGATTCACCACATATGGCCCTTCCCAGTTCAGTCCGAAGGCTCCTGGCATGGGATAGACTCTTTTAAGGATGAGGTCTCCCAATTCAAACTTTTGGTTGCGAATTCTAGAGTTGAAGTATCGTGCGACCCTTTTTGGTGAGCAATGGTCCTCAGTTCTGTTTCTTCCCCCTTTTCATCAATCATATCAAGCGACTCGAGTAGGAGCTGCTCGTTTTGCCTTTGATTGAAAATTTTCCTTCGGTGAGAGAGGACTTCTAGTTCGACGAGAATCATTGCTTCTGAACCATATGCCAAGGCGAACGGAGTATGCCCAGTTGTGTGTTGTTCTATAGGCCCATAGTGCGAGTGGAAGTTCATCAACCCAATTTGCTTTAGCTTTAGCCAGCCGCTTTTTGATAGTGGACTTGATGATCTTGTTTATTGCTTCCACTTGCCCATTTGCTTGCAGATGAGCGACTGCAGAAAAGCTTTTCTCGATTCGAAAGCGTTTGCAAAAGTCTTTGAACTAGGAGCTTTCGAATTGGGTCCCATTTTCAGTGATGATTTTATGCGGAACACTAAACCTACAAATGATGTTTTTAGTAAAAAAATTAATAACTTTCTTTGTGGTAATAGTGGCCAGCGGTTCCGCTTCGGCCCATTTTTTGAAATAGTCAATGACAACTATAGCATATTTAGCCCCTCCTTTAGCTATCGACAATACGCCAATTAGGTCAATTCCCCATATTGCGAATGGCCATGGGCTCACCATTTGTGTTAGCTCTGTTGAGGGTGTTCTTTTAATATTATTGAATCTTTGGCATCGATCACACCTTCTGGCATAATCTGCTGCATCGCGATTTACCGTTGGCCAGAAATATCTGTACCGAAGGATTTTTTTTGCAAGGGTTTGCCACCCAATATGGTCTCCATAGTCGCCTTCATGAACTTCCTTCAAGATCCCTCGAGCTTTGTTGTCGGTCACACTTCTAAGAAAGGGGGTAAAAAATCCCCTTCGGTGGAGTATCCCATCCTGCATTATGAATCACGGTGCCTTTCGAAGAAGCTTTTTTCGTTAATTCCTATCAGCTGGAAGAGTCCCTGTAAGCAGGTAGTCTTTGATTGGCATCATCCATGTTTCTGGTTCAATGGTGGCTTCAAAAATCTAGTCAATATCCTTTTGTTTATACTTGGAGCGGTCAGGGTTTCAACCGGGACTAGTCCCAATGATTGAGCTTCTCCGGAGCTTGCCAATTTTGTTTAATCTTCCCTTTGAAATTTTCAGCTGGAAATCACACCATTCAAACTACAAAACAACCAAACATAAAACACATCAAATTCAGTCCAATTCGATTAGAAGTGGAAGCAGCAGTTCGGAAGCCAACAACTCTAGAACTTTGAATTCGATACAAGGAACCATTTCATTATTTCAAAATGTGATATGTAGGCCTTGGTAAGAGGTGTAGTTCTGATTTGTTGACATACTCACATGTCTGGTTATTAATTCCATCATCTGTTAGCTACATAGATTTTATAACGAATCGATTTATCGATGTATTGTCACATGTAGATGTTTATACATATATGTGCATAAAAGAATTCTTATTATAGACCTTCCTAATACTCATGGCCAAACAAAATTAAAAAGAATTATTATTTTATTACTAAAATAATATTATTAAATGATTTTATCAATTAAACCTAAATATAAATTATTAAATCATATGATATAAGTATTTATTTATTTTTTTAAATTTGTCCACACTAAAACCATTTGAAAGTAAAAAATATATTTATTTTCATATATATATATAGATATATATATTTTAAATTATTTATTCAATTTAAAGTTGGTTAAATAAAAAAATATTTATAAACATTTATAAATAACATAAAATTCTAAAAAAATTATATAATATAAAATATGCATTATGATTTTAAAATATATTTTTTTCTATTAAATTCGTACGAAATTTAATTTTTTTATAAGTATTTTGTTTAAAAAATAATTAAACCGAAAGAAATTTTTTTACATGGCCGAGGGTAGTAGCAAAACATATATTTGTTAATAAAAAAGGTTTGATATATATATATATATACACAACACTTTATAACTAGTTATATATTTTTATATTATAAATATATAAATTAATTCAAAAATAAATTATTTTGAATTTCATAATATACAATAAATGCACTAAGTTAGTTTACAAATTAGCATTTAAAATAATTTTTAATTTAATTATATATATATATATATTTCATAAATAATTCATACAAATAATTTATAACTATTATTTTATAATAAATATATAATTAAATTTATACATATATACACATTTATTTATACACTAATTTGATGCACATATGTATATGTATATTTAGACAATATATTTGTATACACGAGGGGCAAACATGTCCGTTGCGGTGTAAATCCCAACATCTATATAGGGGCATGGTAAATCATGTAGACACTATCCCTTTTGCACATACACGTACACACATATGTGTATATAATACATATATATATATATATTATAAATTTATAATACAAATTATGTAAAACAAAACAATATTTTTAAATTTAAATAAAATATTGATTTTATTTAAAAAAATTAGAAAAGTTCTAAATGGATTTAGACTACATGGGCTTATTAAAACATCTAATAAAGATTTTTTTTAAATTAACCCAATTACTCTTGTTAACAAGAAAACTTGTCAACACCCCAAAGTAGAGTTAAAAGTGCCAGCATGTTCTTCTAAACCTCTTTTGATTAAGTAGAGAAAGTAAGGATCCTATTGCCTCCTTTGAATTGCCTATCGAATTGGTCTTTGCTGTTAAAACCCCTCCTTGACCAACCTTTTGACCCAGTCGAAACACTTACATCCATTTCTTTT
This sequence comes from Allium fistulosum, assembly GCA_030737815.1. Taxonomy (NCBI): domain Eukaryota; kingdom Viridiplantae; phylum Streptophyta; class Magnoliopsida; order Asparagales; family Amaryllidaceae; genus Allium; species Allium fistulosum. Next base: position 556,062,166 of record CM060905.1, read on the forward strand.
TAAGTCATTCAAACCACCTTAATTGGTTTATTAATCGATTCGAAACACCCTATCTAAGCAATGTTGGAAATCTAATGGTTGGCTCTAATGTTGTTGGGTATTGACTAAATGATATGTTTCAACCTTATCGAAAGCTTGCCTCTTTAATGGCTACAGTTTGGATTTTTAGGTCTGTGGATTTTGGCTGTGTTTGAGATTTCGACTCACTAAAAAGACGAGCTTTTGGTGGGGGTAGTGGTTTGGAGCTAAGAAACGAAGTTTATTGGTAAAGTAAGGGGGTTCGACTCACTCGAAAGGCATCCTTTCGATTAAGTCGACACCGATGGAGCACAATTGAATCCAGTAAAAGTCTCAAAACAGTTGCATAACCGAAAGCATCGAAATCTCGTCTTCATTAAACTAATGATGAACAAACTGATCAATTTCCCTAATCTGTTTCCAAATTAGGGTTACAAATATACCAATTTAAGAAAGATAAGAAGAGAGTGAATCAATTCGGATCCCAAAACCAGACTCCTAGGGTCTTATTTATAGGTGCGGGTTGGCACCTTTTGACACAGTGCTTTCGACCTGGTCGAAAGATGGCTTTGTAGACCTTTCGTCACCTTTGACACTTGCACATCCCTCTGCATTGCATTTGAATGGATATGAATGCCTCCATCTTCATCGAAAGGGGTAGATGCGCCTTTTCCTTTTGTATTGCTTTATTGTTGCAAGTGTGAAGGAGCATGAGCCTTCGACTTTGTCAACAGGTTCATCCTTGGGGTTTTGAAGGTATTGAAATACTCTGGGTTCCGACGTAGAAGCTAGCTTTCGAAGACATACTTGCGGATAGATGCGGAACCCCTCTTAGTTGTGAAAGGTTTCGACAGGATTGAAAGGCTTACTTGTGCTTTCGAAGGGATTGTGCCAACAAAATATCTTTCTGAGTAATTTGAATGAAGGCGAAACCTTCATTTTCGAAAGGTTTGGCACATATGTGAGTGGCTATTATTAGTTGCCTTTGAAAGGTATTTCTTCATCTCATTCGAAAGGTGTTCTTCAACTCATTCAAAACGCCTTCATGCATGCGGAAGCACCTTGCTACAAAAGCGAACCATTGATGCGAAAAGGTGTTTTCAACCCTTTCGACCCCATCGTAAGCTTGTAACATACTTGACTTTTGGCTGTAGCATCCCTTCGACTCCTTCGAAAGGCTTTGTTGATGCTATCACCTCTTGGTTATTCTTCCTTCTATTCATTTTGGTTTTGAAAAGTTTAAAGTTAGAATTGGTGGTAACATGCTCCCCTTCTTGCAAAGGGATGCTCTTGACTTTCCAAGTCAACCACTGCGAAACCCACAATGTTTCCCACCTTTTTCATATTCTTGCATAAATCTTGGCCGTTCATTTAAATTTGATCGTACGGTCCATCCTTCATGCTTACTTTTCTTATAAATCACATTCCTTTCTTCTCCTCTTTCATTTATCTACAATAAAAATAAAATTCGTGCAAGAATCAAAACTTTTAATTTCTCAAATAATTCCTATTTCTAATGAATAAAAATTCAAATTCAAAGTAAGCCTTTATTATTTCTTAGTTATTGATTTTTTAAAGTTCTGGGTTAAAATTGAATTTGGGAAAGAAGGAGAGTTACAGTTACTTCATAGAGAAGTTTTAGCAGTACGAATCACATTTTGGCGCTGTAATTTTACCTTTCTACCCCTTCGAAAAGGGTTAAGGCGGCAACTTTTGTTTTTCTTATTCATCCTCTTTTGATGGGGTCGAAAGGTAGTCTAGCGCCTCTCTTAATTTTTCTTATCGAAAGGTTGATGTAGTTAATATGAAGTGGACTTCTTCGAAAGCATATACTTTAGTGTATCCTGATACCTTTCGAAGAAGTTGCCTAATATGTCTTACTAAATAATTATCTAGTACATATGTTCGAAAGCATAATCTTTATTTTATAGGTTTCAAAACCTTTACTACATGCTTACTCCTAATTTATTTTAGGGGATGTGTGGAGTTAGAGATTCATCATTCATTTTCTTTTGTAAATTGGATTGAGAATAACATACTTTGTTTAAGTTGTAAATCAAACCTTTCGACTTGATCAAAACCTACTGTTTCAAATCAAGTTTGGTTGTTGGCATGCTTTCGAAACTGTATATTCCTTTCGACTTCCTCGATACCCCTTGTATCTAATTGGATTTGACCATCATTTTATACCAATATTGTCGAAACGTCCCAAGTCCCTTTTCATTTTTATTAATATGATTCAAACTCAACATTTCGACTTAATTGGCATATAAGGTTTCGACAGAATTCAAATTCTCTTAGTGAAATAAAATTCATAGGTTTCGACAGAGTCAAAAGGTTCAGTCTTGTTTATTGAATGCCGTTAGTGTATACTTATATTCAAATTGGCTGTATAGGCTTCAACTACTTCTTTCAGTAACAAAGTTATCCTTGAGCTTTCAACATCGTTGGAGGGTGTTTGTTAGATGTCCACTTCCATTCTTCCTTTCGACTCTGTCGAAAGCTCAACAAACTTCATTTTTCTAAACTAATTCCAACATTTGTTCAAGGATATGAAATTCCGTGTTCTAGTTGATATTTGAATTGTTGTAGTAGTTTTCGATATCCTTGAAAAAATGTTAATTTCATAACGAATTATAACTTCTAACAGAAATGATTTCATCTGGCAGGATCATGGGCAAGTAAAAGACTTGCCAAAAACCAGAAAAAGGCACTATGCCGGTGATGGAATCCTCTCCCAAGAAGATTGAAGCAACTTCTAAACATTCCTTGATATCTACTCAGGATGAGGTAGATGCAATTCTTAGTGACTTCAGTATCACTGGGGTTGAAGCTATTCCCCCAAGTGATAACGACAACATCCAAAGCCCACTTGAAGGATATTTTGCTTACACTACTATCCACATTTGGCACGGTGGTTTCTACCTTCTCCTAATTCCTTAGCCAAATTCCTAACCCACCCGGGCATTGCTCCCATTCAACTATCAACAATCGAATATACGTATCTTTTATCTTTGGAACTCATGGCACTGGAGTCTGAAATTCCATCACTTAATGTTGAAGTTTTGAATTATCTTGTTCAACTGTATAAACTCAACAAACTGAATAATCAAATCTTTAGACCCAATCTCCCCAAAAAGCTAATATTCAAGGGGGTAAACAAATTCAGAGATTGGGAAACGCAGTTCTTCTTCATTAAATGCCTTCCCAACAACAGTGGGGCTTTTTGTTCCCCCCTTAAGTTGATCACAGTCTTAGATAATTTAATTTTAATTTAATTAATTTTTTTATCTAGTTACTTTCCTTTGCTAATTTATGCTTCTTTGTAGGTCCTTCTATCAAAGAACTTGTTAACCCAAAACATGGATCAAAACCCTAGTTAAGTGTGAAAGCACTAGCTCTATTCTCACAGAGCAATAATATAGATAATAGATCTAGAAAAAAGTAGTAAGAGAAAGAAGACATAAAGATTTTTATAGTGGTTCAGTTGTTAACGAAGTCTACGTCCACTTTATAATTTTTATTATAGACTAATCGTTGTTACAAGAAGTGTTTGATTACAAAGCTCTTGATTATCCTTAACTAGATTGAATCTCCAAGGTTGGAATTCACTAGAGAATCACAGTGAACCCCGTTGGAGATTATCGTAAGAGAGGTGAAGAGTGAAGAAAGCTTCTAGTAGAGTTTCAACAACCAGTTCGAAGAGGATCCTGTTTATGTTGCAGGTAAGATGGTATTTATAGAGATCGGAGAGCTTCTGGGCCAGGCCTATTCAATAACTGCTCACAAATGACCATAGGAAGATGCCACGAACCTTAGCTCGTGATTCGAGCCTAAACCATGGATCGCTAGCGATCCATAGATTTTTCTCGCATGCGAGCTACTTACTTAGCTTCTTTCTCCATTGCTTTATTATGCTAGCTCGCCAAGATGCTATGTTCAAGTATGGATCACTGGCGATCCATACACTTAGCGTATTTTTGCATTTTTTCTTCCAGGCATCTTTGCTCCCGACGTGCCATAGCTACTTAGTGACCCAACGATAAAGTTTATGGATCGTTGGCAATCCATGGTGTATCGATCGCTAGCGATCCATACACTTAGTCTATGTCTGAGCTTTGATGTCTGGCATTCTCTTATAGCCTTGTATTGACGTTGTTCACGTAGTCTCGCTCCACATTGCTTTGTTTTGATGACGATTTACTTGTTAGTTGCATTTAGCTGCCGATTGGACTGGACCGATGCTCGTCTCTTGGTTTAGCCAAACTCAATTGTTGCTTTTGTAATAGGACTTAGCTCACTTCAACTTGTTGCCTTACCCCTTATGGTTGATTTTGGGCCATACTGATTTCATTTAGTCATTTCGTCTTCTCTTAGATCCTGATGGGTTAAAAACCCGGATAACATTTGCCCCCCAGAGTATGTCTTCATTGGGAATGAGGCATGCTTTGGAAGTTATTGCCTTTAGTCTCTGCTTGTTGAATTCTAAGTAATCGTGTCAGAGTTTTGCGGACGTGAGCTGGGTCACGCTGTTGATCACTTAGCTTTGGTCTTGACCACTATTGCTTGTCGTAACGGGTCAAATTGCTTTCGCAACTTCCCAGTATACCTTGAAATAGTAGGTGGATGTCGCAGTGCAAAAATGAAATTGGAGATGGGTGATTCTATGGATCGCTGGCGATCCATAGCTGATGGATCGCTGGCGATCCATAACTGATGGTCGCTAGCGACCTGAGTACTTAGATATTTTTTGACTTTTTGGTCATTAGTTGCCTATATAGCCAGTCAAGCCGAGCTATCTCCTCACTTTCACATGACCCAATATCTTTCTTCGTGCGATATGAACATTTGTAGCGATTCTAGCCTCCGATCCTTCAACTTGTAGCGATTCTAGCCTCCAATCCTTCGACTTGCAACGAATCTAGCCTTCGGATCATTGACTTGATCCATCATCTCTTAAGATCTGATCTTGCCCAAGCCTTTCGCCATGATTTCTTCTGCATCGCCACTACCGAAGCATCACCACTGCCTTCTCAGACCATCTCTGACAAAACCCTAACTTTTCCTTTATGTTGGATCGTTGTCGATTTATCCTTAGCTCGCCACCAACCTATCCTTTGTTCATTGGTCTAAGTCTTTGACCAATTTTGTGTTTTAGAGTTCAATTTGAGGTGGGTTTTTTAATCGCAGTGTTCGTTTATCGATTTGATGGCATGGTTGCATTTATGATGTTGGTCATGAGGAGTTTGAGTTGATTGTGGCTTAATGGAGGAAGATAGTAAATCAAGTCTTGAGTTTCTCCCGGAACGACATTTGGGCCTTGTCCCGGTGCTTGACAGGTTTTTCTATCTTCGACCATTAATCCAGAATTGACTTGTGCCAAGTTCCATAGCTGATATTGCACGACACATCACGAATTAGTCCTGGCTTTTCTGAATAATTTGGACTTATTTTACTTGTCTTTTGCACGCTCGGTGTTCCTATAATGAAATGAATCTTCTATGTTGCTTCGGACAGTGGATCCGTTATCGATCGTTGATCGATAACGGGTAAGTGTAGAGGAAGTAAAAATCAAATGGAAATGATACGGGAAGTCCTTTTCCTTTTTCGCTACGAGCGAACTATCTACACGGGATATAGCGTTTGTAGTGTTTCGGACACCGAGCTCACCCCCTAAAGACAACACACTGCACTTGCTCCGGTACATACTTAAACTCCGTTGCATCGGCACGAATCAACATTTCTCCGAAATTCAAGTGTTGTAGGGGAAATTATTAGTTTAGAATAGAATAACCTGACCATTTTGAATGCGAGTTTCGTTGTTTTAGAATGAAGCATCTATATTCGCACCGTAAATCGAGCGGAGGAAGCCCGACACTTTCGGCATCCGAATCGTCATCCTTTGCCCTTTCTCATTCCACTTCATAGGCAGAATATGGCCAGTTGGTCTCGGTAGGTCCGAGCTTGGATCGAGCTCCTCCCAATTTTAGGGTTCTTCTCAACCCACCAGAGAGAGCTTCTTCCGTGGTTTCCGCCAGTGTTCTGCATAATATCTGCATGCAGCACGGCATACCAAAATAAGATGTGCGCCTTTTGGAAAAGAACGAGTTTGCCCACATGCCTCCTCCGGGATATACCGCTTGCCATCGGTATATGTGTTTGAATGGAGTCGTGCCCCCTTTCAATGACTTCTTGCATGAAACTCTATTAAATCTAGGCATTGCCCCATTCCAGATTCATCCCAACGGCTATGCCATCCTAACTTGCTTGCATGTCCTTTTCATGCGCACATTCAATCGCGCTCCAAGCTTCGACGAGCTACGGTACTTTCTTTCATTTAAGAGAAGGGATGAGTGTCCATCTCTAGTCATAATCGATGCTCAAATGAATCGAAAAATCATATTACGACTGCAGAACAACCTATCCCAGTTTAAGACCCAATATTTCTTCGTCAGGTGCCTCGAAGGGTTTAATCGTCTATGGACGATGGGGGTAAGTTCTTTTCCCTATGTACTGAGTTCTGACGTGTCGCTGTGGGGCTTCTAACAAGTTGAACATTTCATGCAGTTATCCCAAGGCCGAATATGGACTATCTCTTAATACATTTTGTCGAACCCTAAAGGTCATCGATGCTGAAGAAAGGTCCGTTAAACTCTTGCTGACTTACGAGAACTTACACCGATATGGGTTGTTGCACCCGAGGAGGTCCGCCATTCTAGTTGAGGCCCCTCTCTTTCTCGATCCAGGGTTTACACGCGATCCACTTCCTCTTCTCACGGGTCCGAAGAAGGCACTTCTTAAAAAAGAAAGGGCTTGTCCAGAGATTCAGCCGAAGGGGCTCGTGATGGAAGAGACCTTGCTGCAACCGGAGTTAGTCGCCCGGCTAGAATGCCTATGATCCTAGAGGAAGGAGAAGAAGAGTTCAAACAGATGGAAGGAAAAGCCGCCCTAGACTTAGAAAAAAAGGAGGGGGAAGTCGGGAGTAGTAGAGACGAGTCTAGTTCTAGTGATGACTTCTACGCCGAATCCAATGATGAGGATTCTGAATCGTGTGATGAGACTCCAGGGATGAGCCCCGTTGTCCCAAGCTCACCTCCACCAGACACAAGGGATAGAGACAATGCCCTAGAGATCGGAGGACGTCGGGATTCTCCAGGCAAAGATGCTGGCACGGAGTTTGGTGATTTAAGTGATGTTTACGTCAATTTCGATGCGCTTATGAGGGAAGATTTCAGATTCGAGGAGGTGCCCCTTCATTCGAGTCACGTTGCATCCGAAGTTAGTCCAATTCCCTTCGCGGTGCCTACCTGATCTGGTTTGTGACGTCGTTTTAGGCTATTCTCCTAAACACTCCACACGCTTCACTAGGGCCACACTCACTTGTACACACACTTTCCATGTTTTATTTTTTTTGTTTCTAAAGCCTTTTATTTGTGCTTTGTGTCAGGTATGACGCGAGGACGCCGCCTTTACGAGGACTTCAAGGAATTCACCGACACACAGCGTTGGTCCAAGCATTCTTCCGGCCATTACCAACCCCGAGAGATGGAGGAAGAGTATAGAAGACGAAAGGATCTGGAGGCCAAAACCCATCGCCAAGATGAAAGAGAGTGGGGATGGTCATACAAAGGCGGGTATGACAAGAGGAAGTCTTTTGATGAGAGAGAGGATCCATCGAAGAGGTCGAAATTCGATCACTGTTCGCATTCTTCAGAATTGTAGGCTTTTGCTCCAACGCACCCTTCAACAGTCAAGAAATCCCTATTACTTCTGCCCCTGTTCCACCTTCAACTTCCATCCAACCATCATCTGTTGTGCTTGCTCCCAGTGCTTCGCATCCATACCAAAAATCTGCTTATATTCTTCCGTCGGGTCCTCCCAAGCTTGAGGCAGCGCTCCTTGGATGGTTTCTAAGGGCAGTTAAGTTCGATCGTGACCTCCATCCAATCCATAAAGATTCTTACATGCCACATCTTCAGGCTATTCAAAACGATTTAGACCAGGCCGAAGGGTGGAAAAGATTGTGTAAGCAGCTGGAAGATACCAACCGCAACAACTACTAGGAAATCCTCTCTTTTGAGTCAAAGAAGGATGATTTTGAAAGGGCGTTGTCCGAACGCAATGCCATGATTAAACAACTAGAGAAGGAGAAAGAAGCGGCACTACGAGAAAGCAAAAGGAATGCCGACTTGCTGAAAGAAATAAAAAAGGCCCATGTAAGAATTGAGATAGTCTACAGGGAGAAAATAAAGAAGGCTCATGCCGAGGAGGCCAAATTGAAAGAGGAGGTGGCCGCTCGTAGCGCAACGATTGAAGCATAGAAGAAAACTATCTCTGACCATGATATTATCGTTGACGAGCATAATAAGACTATCTTTGATTAGGTTGCAACGATTGCCCGACTACAGGACTAAGTTGCGTAGCTTAGCGTTGACGAGTCTCGTGTTGAGGTCGAAAAGGCCGCCGTTACGGTGGATTATCTGGAGCTTTAGAGCATTTTTTTAGAGGAAGATGGAAAAGATGGACGAGACCATCATGAATTTCTATGTTAATTCTCTACTTCATCTGGGGAGCCGTAGCTACTTAGACCCGAAATTTCCATGCACTCTTGCTGTGGTCTAGGAAGAAATCTTGGCCCACTTTCGTGATAGTGGTGACGTTTACACCGAGAGAGAGTTGGAAAACACCTACCTTAATGAAGAATCAAAGAAGGCATCACTGGAGGACCAGGAGACTTTATGGGTTGAGAGGGAGAAAGTAGCTGCCGATGCCGCCATGACTACGGCTGCTGAAGCACTTACAGAGCCTTTTATTTCTGGCACCGTCGAGCCATCAGAGCAGTCTCGCAATCTGCCAACAATTTCTGGGCTTGGGGCTTCCCCTCGGATCGTAGAACCGTCTAAGGAGGGTGAAGGCTGTGAATACGAAGTTGACATTCTTGGTCACTCTTCCGGTGCAGGTAATTCTCTCGCTTCTCCCGAGTTCGGGAGCTTTCAGCTTACGTCGCAAGAGCAGGAAAAATTTAATACTTTAATTTTTGATCTTATAGGTCCATCTACCTTTTCCGTTGATGTGCCAGCTTCCACGACGCCTGGACCTGCTGCTATTTCCATAGTCTTCGTGCTCGTTTTCATTCATGTTCCGGTCTCCGTGTACATGTCTGGCTCGCAGCCGGGGCTGGAGTCTGAAAAGATAGCCCCACTTCACAGCTTGGATGACCCTTCTGTATCTTTGGAAGGTGACGTAATAGCGGCAGAAGCTAATGAGCAGGAAGTTCAAACAGAGCAGCCTTGTAAGATCAACATGAACTGGTCGCTGTCAAGAAAGAGAAGGTTGAAGCGATTAAAGCCTCGAAGAGCTCCCGCAAGTCACGAAAACGCAAAGCGAAGGGCGAATCTTCTGAGAAGGCTACAGAGCAAGAGGTGGATGTTAGCGCTGAGGAGTTTGTTGATATTACTGGCAGTGACAACACTCCCGAGATGAGGCAGAAACTTTGAACAAAGGATGGAAAGGGGAGTGGTGGAAAGAAGCACTGAGGAGCTTCGGTGGTGACCGATCAAATTTTGGTTCTTTTTGAGTCACTTTTTTCAAGTGTAGAGGCTGCACTTAGTGTTTTTGTTATGAAATCTATATTTTCCTTTTTGTTGGCCGATGTTGTGTGGGTACGGCCCCCACGATTTTACCCCGTGCATAAAAAAATTATAAGTAATATATTGATATTTTGACTGTACCCTTTTTTGTCTGTTCATATGTGTTCTGTGCACTTGTGCTTATTTTGTTTACACTTATCTAGTTCTTGTGGTTACCGCTAAAATTCTTTATTTGGAGTAACAGTTCTTTGTTTGGAGTAACAAAACTTGTGAACTTATTGGTTTCAAGTGTTTTTATTTAAGTACTGGTGTATGCCTCCGAAGTTCACAGGGCTATTTACTTCAAACAATTGACAAGTGACCGATAACTTAGGGTTTAAATAGTCTGCACATTAACACCTGAAATTTGACTAAATCACAACTTGAATTTTCTTTTCTCAGAAGTTTTGTAACTTGAGCATGTAGTCCGAGTTTTTCGCGATATTCTGGTAAGTATGCAACATATGCATGTTTGAATTGTGCACATTGTATAAGTTGACTATGGGCAGGTACACGTTGTCAACATTTAATGTAATAGTTAGTTGCACTTCCATTTTGTTGGAGTCATCCTTATTGTTTCCAACAATAGGAGTGGCTTGATTCTAGGTTATCCCTATATGGATAAGTTCCCAGGTGTTTCCGGGACAATTTCGGGACTAGAAAGTGCAAGCGGCTAACGTGATGCGTTGATTTTAGGATCGATATATCCCGTCGATTGGGAATGGCACTCCTCGGTGTTGCCTATTTGTAGGCAACGTGAGGAGTTTATGTTTTAGGAGCGTGATTTCACGGCTTCAGGAGTTAACACGTGGCTTATGAAATGCGCAGCTTTTGTAACTAATATGACCCGTCAGTCCAGAACGGTTTTTGTGTTCCTTGATGTTGCCTATCTTCGGGCAACGTGATGAGTTTGAGTTTTAAGAGTCAGTGCGCGACTTACGAAGTGCGTGGCTTTTCATACTCCTCGGTGTTGCCTATCTTCGGACAATGTGAGGAGTGTAATTTTTCAAGGATTAGTGCGCGGCTTACGTAATACGCGGCTTTTCGTGCCCCTCGATGTTGCCTATCTTCGGGCAATGTGAGGAGCGGAATTTTAAGGATTAGTGCACAGCTTGCATAATGTGCGGATTTTCGTACTCCTCGGTGTTGCCTATCTTCGGGAAACATGAGGAGTGTATGTTTTGGCCGTCTCGATGTTACCAGGGCAACACTGGCTTTTAGAAGGCGTAGATTGGGTTCCGCCGATCTAATGGTTTTAGTCGATTTGCTTCCGTCGACCCGGCGGATAGTTTATTATGAAAACAGTTTTGTTGGTTCAAAAAGCGAATCAATTTTATTAAGGAAGGCAGGGCAGATTTTTTCCTATTTACAACACCTCTGGCATTCCGGGATGGCTTATTTGCCAAAAAATAGAGAGTACATAAGGTATTTTTCAAACGAAGTAACGACGAGAGATTCACTATCCATGCCCTGGGAATTTAGATTCTGTCGACGGTTGTTATCTTGAAAGTTCCATCCCTTAGCTTTTGATTGATGATGAACGGTCCTTCCCAGTTTGTCCAAAGGCCCCCGGAACGGGGTAGAGTCGCTTGAGCATAAGATCTCCCACTTAGAATGTTTGGTTGTGCACTTTGGAGTTGAAGTATCGTGCGACCCTTTTTTGGTGGGCAACAGTTCTCAACTCGGCTTCTTCTCTTCTTTCATCGATCATATCTAGCGATTCGAGTAGGAGCTGCTCGTTTTGCTTTTGATTGAAATTTTGCCTTCAATGCAAAAGGACTTCTAGTTCAACAGGGATCATTGCTTCCGAGCCATATGCTAGAGCAAATGGACTGTGACCGGTTGCCGCTTTGTGGGTAGTTCTGTAAGCCCATAGTGTGAGTGGAAGTTCATCAACCCAGTTTCCTTTTGGTTTTGTTAGTCGCTTTTCGATAGTGGATTTGATGATTTTGTTTATCACTTCCACTTGCCCGTTTGCTTGTAGATGAGCTACTATGGAGAAGCTCTTCTCAATTCGAAAGCGTTTGTAGAAATCTTTGAACTTGGTGCTTTCGAATTCAGTTCCATTATCAGCGATGATTTTCTGCGGCTGACCAAACCTACAAATAATGTTTTTAGTAACAAAGTTCATGACTTTCTTTGTAATTATGGTGGCCAGTGGTTCCGCCTCGGCCCATTTCGTGAAATAATCAACAACAACTATAACATATTTTGCCCCTCCATTCACTATCGGAAAGATGCCAATCATATCAATTCCCTATATTGTAAATGGCCATGGACTGACCATCTGTGTCAGCTCTGTTGAACGAGTTCTGTTAATTTTGCTGAATCTTTGGCAGCGATCACATTTTCTGGCGTGGTCTGCAGTGTCACGGTTTATTGTTGGCCATAAGTATCCATACCAGAGAACTTTCTTCGCAAGGGTTTGCCCCCCAATGTGGTCTCCTCATTCACCTTCGTGCACTTCCTTTAGGATTCGCCGGGCTTTGTCGTCGGGCACACATCTAAGAAGGGGGATTGAGAATCCCCTTTGATAGGGTACTCCATCTTGTATCAGGAATCACGGTTCTTTTTAGAGAAGTTTTTTCCATTGATTCTGGTCTGTCGGAAGAGTCTCTGCAAGTAAACATTCCTTTATCAGTGTCATCCATGTATCTGGTTCGACAGTGATCTCGAAGATCTAGTCGACGTCCATTTCTTCCATGCTTGGGTTGGTTAGAGTCTCAACTGGGACCAACCCTAATGATTGAGCTTCTCTGGAGCTCTCCAATTTAGCCAAATAATCTGTCTTGGTGTTTTGCTCCCGTGGAATGTGGGTTATGATGTAGTGTTCGATGTCACTTAGCAGTTCTTGCACTTTGGACAGATATGGGGCAAGATTCTCCCCTCGAGTCTGGTATTCCTCTTTTACTTGATAGAGGACTAGTTGAGAGTCACTGTATATATGAATAGATTTTATCTTGAGCTCTTTCACAACTTTTAGTCCTACAATTAGTGCTTCGTATTCCGCTTCGTTGTTTGTAGCAAGAAATTCCAAGCGCAGAGCCGAGCTAATGGCTCTTACTTTGGGGGTTTCGAGCACTACTCCTACCCTCGAACAGAGGTTGTTGGATGCGACATCGACAAAGAGCTTCCATTGCGTGTCTACTTCTAGCTGAACTTCTTCCTCGTCATCCTAAATAGTAAATTCGGCGATGAAGTCTGCTAACGTTTTTCCAATTGATGGCTTTCCTTGGGTGGTATGTGAATCATATTGACTTAGTTCTATATTCTACTTGAGAAGTCGTCCGAAATTTTCAGGTCGATATAACACTTGCTTCAGGGGTTGGTCAGTCAACACTTTAATTGGATGAGCCTGAAAGTATGGTCGTAACTTCCTAGATGTGATCAAGAGGCAAAACGCTAGTTTTTCCAGTTTTGGGTAGCTCTTCTCTGCTCCAGTGAACCGCTTGCTAATGTAATCCATGGGTCACTGGATTATTTCTTCTTCAAGCACAAGAGCGGCGCTCAATGCATGGAGTGAGATTTCTAAGAAAATGAACAAGTCTTCTCCATCCACAAGCTTTTATAGGATTGGCGGAGTTCCATGTGCCGCAGCAATTCTTCGAATGCCGTTTGACAAGCTTCACTCCATTCGAAGTTCTTCTTTCCTATCTTCAGTGCATCGAAGAAAGGTATACACTTATCTGTAGCTTTCAAGATAAATCGACTTAGTGCTACGACCTTTCCATTCAGGCTTTGCAGTTCCTTCTTATTTATCGGAGCTTGGACTTCTCATAGTGCCGTTATTTGTTCTGGGTTTGCTTCAATGCCCCTGGGGCTTATGATGAATCCTAAGAATTTTCCGGAAGCTACTCCGAAGTGACATTTGAGCGGATTTAGTTTCATTCCATACTTTCAGATTATTTCGAACATTTCTGCGAGATTATCCAGGTGGTTAACAGCTGCTCGTGATTTGACCAACATGTCATCCACATAAACCTTCATCGTTTTCCCAATCGAACGCTTGCACATGGTATTTACCCACCTTTGATATGTTGCCCCTGCATTTTTCAAACCTAATGGCATTACCCTGTAGAAGTATAGGCCTAGGTCGTTGATGAAGCTGGTGTTTTCTTGGTCAGGCTCATGCATCAGGATTTGGTTGTACCCGTAGTACACGTCCATGAATGATAGTAGCTCGTGTCCTGCCATTCCATCCACAAGTTGGTCTATTCTGGGGAGAGGGAAGCTGTCTTCCGGGAAAGCTTTGTTTAAGTCTGAGTAATCGATATAGGTTCGCCACTTACCATTGGACTTTTTGACTAAGATCGAGTTAGATACCTAATTTGGGTAAGTTGCATCATGGATGAAACCATTGGCCATTAACTTGTCCACTTCTTCTCTTAATGCCTAGACCATTCAGGACCCAGGCTGCGCCTCTTTTGCTTTACTAGTATGAACTTGGGGTCAATTTTGAGCACGTGGCATGCAATTTCTGGTAACACCCCATACATATCGGAATGCGTCCATGCGAAGACATCTAAGTTGGCATGAAGAAATTTAGTAAGCTCCTAACGCATCTTATTTCCAAGGTGCGATCCAATTTTCAAGACTTTAGTTGGGTCATCCATATTGACCAGGAAAGACACCGTCAATTCTACTGGTGCTAGCCATTCCTTCCATGAATTCTTCTTTCTAGGGTCCAAAGCCTTGTCGAATCGGCTATGGTCCCAAGGCAGGGGCGACTCTATAGTTTCTAATCTGAAGGTTCATGGATGTGGAGAGTTCTCCCTACATCCTTCCCATTTTATTTTCTTTTGGATTCGCCAAACTCTGCAATGTAATATTATCTGGCATCACACTGATCTCGTTTCATCACTACGATTCCATTTGCAGTAGGGAACTTCATGGTTAGAGACCATTGCGCTAGTGCTATTTTGAAATCTACTAGAGCGAGCCGTCCCAAGAAGGCGTTATATGCTGACATTTCGTCTACAATTACAAAAGTCTGAATGAGGGTGACTCTTCGATCAACCTCTCCAAGCTCCACTGGCAGGTCGATTGTTTCCATAGGTTGCTTGGGTTCACCAATGAACCCTTGGATCTTCTTTTGGCATGTAGACACTCTTTTCATGTCGATTTTAATCTGATCAAAAGTACGCTTGAAAAGAATATTAACAGAGCTACCATTATCAACCAACACTCGTCGAACAATAGTGGGACCGATTCCCACTATTACCTCCATTGGATCGAGAGTCGGGGCTTCGATCCCTTCAGTGTCTCGATTTCGAAACACTATGCCATTACTCAATACTTTCTACTGCTTGGCTGGGGTTTCATCTTCTAGTGCGAGACATGATTCCTTTGGAGCATGCTTCAACAAACTTGCATATCACTCCATCTCTCCCTAAATTCTTTGTGTAGGGTGTGGTCCCCCAGATATTGTTCTAATAATGAGTCTTTGGTCAGTTTGCTTGGACCCTTCCACACTAGTTTCGACTTGTTCCTTCGTTCCCTATGGGGCTGAGCAGTCGTGGGCTGGTCAAGGTTCTGTGGCTTTCTCACATACTATTGGAGCTTGTTTTCCCGAATCAACTCATCAATGAGATTCTTCAGATGGCGGCATTCATTTGTGTTATGACGATGAGTCTCATGGAAGTGGCAGAACTTTCCCAAGCTTTTGTGCTGCTCAATTGCTTCTCTCCTAGGGGGTTTCTTGTATTCCTCGGTCCCCTATGTTGCAAGATAAATATTTTCCAGAGTGTCGTTTAGAGGGGTATAATCTTCTTCGATAAACCCTTTAAGCCTTCTATTGCTGCCATTACCATTTCTTTTATTGGAGTTCTGACTTTTCCTCTTTTGATTTCCATCTTTCCCTGTGGCTCCTTCAGTAGTTTCGGAAGCGTGTGTGTTTTGATTCATCTCTACATCGCTCTGTCCGATGTTCATTGGTTGTACATCAGTAGACTTTCTTTCCAGCTCATGCACTTCCTCCAATCTTAAGTACTGACTTGCTTTTCGATTGAAGTCCATCCTTGTGGAAGGTTGCTTCATCATAATCAATTTTCCGAATTCAGTCTCCGGGTGAATGGAACGGACTGACGCCATAAAAACCATATCCTTGTTGGGATTGCTTACTTCCATCACTGCGGTGTTGAACCGGTTCATGAAAGATTTCAGCAATTCGTTGCGTCCCTGAAACAATCCGAATAAAGACATGACATCTTTTGGTTGTGCGGTATGGAGCCTAAATTGGTCAAGGAATCTTGTTGCTAATTGGTCAAAAGTAGAGATGGATCTTGGTGGAAGCCTGGTGAACCACATAGATGCAACTCCTTTTAGAAAGATGGGGAAACATCTGCACCGAATAGCCTCTATAGCGTTGGCTTCGTCCATATACCAACTATACTTGTATAAATGGGGTTTTGGGTCCTTCGTCCCATCATAGGATGTGATAGTTAGCATTGTGAATTTGTCTAGATATTTCTCATTTAAGATTTCATTGGTAAAGGGGGTCCGACTTGGAGCAGATCCCTATTCATCATCTCTTCGATTTTTTACTTTCGTCCATTAATCGTTTAACCATGTCTGCTATGTACACCTCTGATGTTCGGCAATCCTGAGGACGGCAGTCAGTCACTACACCAAGTCTTCGGATTTGCAAACGGTCTTGGCGCATGGGTTGAAGCCTAAGCTCTCCTATCTTCGGGAGAGCCGCTCCCGCTGGCCCCCTTTGGCTTGTAGTTGGCCTGATTGGAGGTGGTTTGGACGTTCCTAGCATGATCGAATGCATTGAAATTCTCTTCCAACTGGTTATCTTTCTTCCCGTCTTCTAAATTAGAGAGATCCATAGCTATGTCTTCTTGCGTGGTCTAGGCCCCCTGATTTAAGTTCAGACTTAGTTGCCTTGCGGCGGGTGGAGTATTCATATTTCCTTCCACATTATGTCCCATGGTTCCTGTTGTTACCCTTTTCTATAGCTGTTTTCTGGTTCTTCTATATAGACCAGAAACAGAACAATTTTCTTGTTCTATAGCAGCCGTGGGTTCAGGCATAATTCTCGAAGCAGGATTTGATTGTAGGGTTAAGAGAACATTAAGCTTCTCCATTAGAGCCTTCCGGCTATTTTCCATTCTTTGGTTGACCTCGTCAACCATCTTATTCAACTCATCCCTAGTGAAAACTTTGTGCTGGATGGAGGATGCTGGCTCCTAATTTCCCAAGTTAGCGCCATTTACTTCAGTATGTTGAGGATTAACATCTTCTCTAGCTATCACTGCCCCTATAGACCTTCCAGAGGCAGTTCTTCTTCTTCCAGGAGCCATTGATTCCAAGCAGTAGATCTTTCAAGCAAAGATTGAGGGTCTAACTTCTGGACCTACGGGATGCAAAGTAGATAGCTAAATTGAATCCTGAGTTGAAGTTCTCAGTGAAAGCACCAAAATGTTAACCCAAAAAATGGATCAACACACTGGTTTGAGTGTGAAAGCACCAGCCCTATTCTTACAGAGCAATAATATAGATAATAGATCTAGAAAAAAGCAGTAAGAGAAAGAAGACAAGAAGATTTTTATAGTGGTTCGGGTGTTAACGAAGCCTACGTCCACTTTATAATTTCTATTATAGACTGTTACAAGAAGTGTTTGATTACAAAGCACTTGATCATTCTTAGCTAGATTGAATCTCCAAGGTTGGAATCCATTGGAGAATCACAATGAACCCTATTGGAGATTATTGTGAGGAAGGTGAAGAGTGAAGAAAGCTTCCAGTAGAGTTTCAACAAACAGTTTGGAGAGGATCCCGTTTATGTCGTAGGTAAGATGGTATTTTTAGAGATCGAAGAGTTTCTGGGCCATGCCTATTCTATAACTACTCATAGATGACCATAGGAAGATGCCACGAACCTTAGCTCATGACCCAAGCCAAAACCATGGATCGCTAGCGATTATGGTCTATGGATCGCTGGCGACCGATAGATTTAGCTCGCGTGCGAGCTACCTACTTAGCTTCTTTCTATATTGCTTTACTATGCTTGCTCTCCAAGATGCTATGATCAAGAATGGATCACTGGCGATCCATACACTTAGTGTATTTTTGCATTTTGTCTTCCAGTCTTCTTTGCTCCCCACATGCCATAGCTACTTAGCGACCCAACGATGAAGTTTATGGATCGCTGGTGATCAATGGTGTATAGATTGCTAGTGATCCATTCACTTAGCCTATTTCCGAGCTTTGATGTCTAGAATTCTCTCATTGCCTTGCATTGATGTTGTTCACATAGTCTCACTGCATGTCGCTTTGTTTTGATGACAATTTACTTGTTAGTTGCATTTGGCTGTTGATTGGACTGGATGGATAATCGTCTCTTTGTTTAGCCAAACTCAGCTGTTGCTTTTTTAATAGGACTTAGCTCACTTTAACTTGTTGCCTTACCCCTTATGGTTGAGTTTCGAGCCATACCCACTATATCTAGTCGTTCCGTCTTCTGTTGGATCCCGATGGGTTAAAAACCCAGATAACAGAACTGAAGGAAGAAGATAAGAAAATTGTAAAGTCGCTGATTGTCGCCTCAAGCAATATTAGGAATACACTAACTCTGTTGAATCCCTCAAATCTTCAAAAGCATTCCCTTCTACCAACAGGTCAGAAGGTACTTGGTCAACCTCCCTTAGTTCAACACACATCTCGGAGCAAATGCTTCCTTTTTTTGGGTGATTCGAAAAACTTCTCCTTAATGTCTCCAATTTGTCCCAATCACTCTGGTAGGTTTAAACATAGTACTTATAGTTTATTGTTGTGTTACGTTTTACATTACTTCATTGACTTGTAATTTTTTCTTTTGAATCTTTAGCATCCACTCCTCAGGTTGGATCAATTACAAGTAATCCGGCTCTCCCAACTTCTACATCCCGTGCGTCATCTTTGACTCAGGCCATTGCTAGGTAAAAGATGGCTGCTAAAAGAAAGTTGGGTAAAATGAACCATCCCCTAAGAAGACCAAGACCATTGAAGTTCCCGATTCTTCGCCATGAGAAGAAGGGGAGTGCGTTGATATTGACAAAACTCTAGAGAGTCCAACTATTGAAGCTTCTCTTTATCAACCCAAAAAGACTCCTACAAAGGTCGTTCCCCTATCGTGCATTGTCATCTTATGTTCTCCTTGTTTTATTGATCAAATTTAAAAAGACTTAGGGAGGTCGACCCCTTCTCAGGAGTTGCACTCTTCCAGATCCGCATCAGTCGTGCCTCCGAATGATTTTGAAAAGATGGTTCAGTCTAGCTTGAGTTCTCCATCCTTTACTTCTATCCGTCCACCTTCGTCTGTTTCTGATCCAATGGATCATTTTCATTCCCTAGTTGAACAACAACTCCAGGTATGCTTAGTATCACTTAACTTTATTGTTATTGTTTCTCTCTAAGTTTTTGACCTATGCTATACTTTTTCTTTCAGATCTTCAAAAGCTAGCTCTCCCTGCAGAAGGTGTATTAAGATTTTCCATAGAGACATCAAGGCTTCAAGAAGAAATTTCCAACTTAAACAACCAAGTCTCCTTCCTATCTGCGGGTAAAAATAAAGCTATGATGGAATTAGAGAGATTGAGAGCTTCTTTTGCTCAATCAGAATCTATTATTTCTGTGGAATGGAAAGCATACCAACTCCTTGCTGACGAATATTTGGCCTTGAAAATGGCCCTAAAAGAATCTGAGGACAAAAAAACTCAAATGTTAGCTAGTGAAAAAGCCGAAGAAAAATAAGACTTCTCTAAAGTTGGCTATCAATGTTATTTTTATGCAAAGCAATGGGTGTCCAATTCCTTGATACTTCCCTTGAGGACATCATTGTTAATTCTTTTGAGGATGCCATGATGCTTGCTTATGCCAACAATATAGATAAATGCCCAAGCTTGAGCTTTCCTTCACTTGACCCTGCTCTTGTCCATAAAGTTAAGGACAAAATTAAAAGAATGGAGCAGGGGTTTGAAGTTTCTGAAAGAGAGGAGATCGATGCCTTTAAAATTCTATCCTTTAAAGTCCCTTCCTTCAAAGTAGACTCCGACTCTAAAGATGAAGGTGATAAAGATGAAGTCGCCAAGGAAGAGTGCGGTAATGATGATGATGATCATGATAATGATGATGATGACAATAATGATGACAATGTAAATGGAGGTCAAGGTTCTGGTGGCGACAGGGGTGGTCACATTAATGCTTCTAAAAAAGATGATGATTACAACATGTGGGCTTTAGAAAAGGTCAACCTTGATCCATCTATTCATGAAGCAAGCCTACCTGAACCACCTGCGTCTTCTGACCCTCAAGAGGAGCCTGCTAACATTAACGTGAAAGAATCAAGAGAGAAGAAGCAGGCCCCTCAAGCATCAGTTCCCGTTCTCAGGTATGGGATTCTTTGTTTAAACGACTTTCACTTTCAAGATAATAATTGTTTAAACCCTTTATTTTAGATAAAGAGGAAACCTATTCAGCCTTATAAAACCAAGCTTGAAAGAAAACAAGTGGAAATAAATATCTTGCATAAAGAGTCAAATAAACAATTGAAAGAACACAATATTCTTTTCGATAAGTATCATAGACTTAACAAAAGTGCGGTAATGTAAGCGTCTTTCAAAAATCAAGAAGCTGCCCCACGACTGAGGAGGGTGCACCTTCAATATGATGGTCTTTTGAAAGAGAATCGAGAGTTGATTATGCTCTTTTGTTTGTTGATTGAAGAGAGGAACATCCTGGTAGACTTTTTATACAAGGCCTATTGTAGACACCCAACTGTAGATTTCTCATACTTAGGTGATTTTAGTTAGGGCATACTTAGGCATTTACACAAGAGATATTTGGACGAATTTGGATTTGAACCACATCTTGGAGCATGTTGGAACTTACCACGAGTCAGATCGATTCCTCAAGAACTGCCACCTGAGAAACTTAAATATTATAAGGACAAATTTATTTCAAAGTTATTTACAAAGTCGATTTTGTATGAACCAGATGAATATTCGTAATTATGTAATAATATCGATTTGTGAACTTTTGCTTTAGTTTTCTTTTATACTTAGATGTATTTTATTACGTTATCATAGAATTAATGTCCCTCGGGCAACTTTGTCTATAGAGATTATCTAAGCAAGTATGTTAAACTAAGAAGAGATTATCTAGAATAGGCATCGATTTTGAAATCTTCAAAATTAGCAAGATATTGCTTTCTTAGAGATTTGCAAAGACTTTACATGGAACATCCTCGTCTTCGTTTCGATTTTCTTGGTGAAGAAAAAGAAAAGCTTCTTAAGGAAATCTGGATATATCATACCAAATTAATATGTGGTTGTGATAGTCCTCTTGCCGGGGAGTGGGACTATAGCAATTATCCTCTAGTTATTACCCCGGAAGGACTTAATGTTCCTCTTTACTCAACAGTTATTCTTTCTGCTAATTCCTTGAGTAAAGTTAGAAATGCAGTTTCCCAACTTTAGATATGAAACAAATGTCTAATTGTACTTTTTCGTTTCATTTTTACTTGAGTTGTAACCCTTTATTGCTATAATTAAGAGATAAATTATTCTAGTCTTAACTTCATTTTCTTTTTTCTTTTTTCTTTTTTGTTTGTTTAAATAGGAGTTATAGCTATCTATAACTCCATTCTCGTTAGATTCTCTATCTTGTTTCATCAGCATCAAAGTTCGACTGTTAGCAGACATTGAAAAGAGAAAATACGTTAATGATCCTTTATCTTCTCGCTTTCACAGCAATACTGCAGCTCTTGAATGGTACAAAAGATGATCGTTAGAAACCTCAATGATCAGATTGCCAATCATGAGGAGGACATTAAGAGTAGCAGTGAAACGATTACCCTATTGAAACGCCAAATTAAGTAAAATCCTTTAATTGACTTTGACCATAAGATGTCGAAACTTCTCCAATAAGTAAGTGATTTGGAGATTAAGTTGAAAGATAGTCAAGCTTAGTGTGAATCGCTTCAATTCATTATGGAAAATAATATCTCAAACATCCATTCACCAGCTTCTTCCATTGTTCCATTTGTTGCAAAATTAACAAGGTCTACTTCCCTTTCCATCCAAAAGTTCCTTACTATGACTAATCCTCCACCCGACTTAGACGAAAAAGTAGTAGCAGAATGGTGCAGAAAAGTCAAATTTGAGATGATGAAGTATTTGGATGAACAACAGAGAGTAAGGTATTCACAGCACATAAATGAATATGCTGCTAAGATTGAAAAGCACGAATGCAAAAAATATCTTCTTCAAAAGCGTATTGCTGATTTAGAAAGAGAAAATAAAACTCTTAAAGGTGCAAATAAAGCTTTGAATCGTGCTTTAAAGACCAACGTTGAACATTTTGATGATGAAGATAAGATGAGGAAAAAAGAGAAGAAGCTTAAAGAAGTTCTTTGTATTGCAATTCATCACATTGTCGATCCTGTAATTGCCGAGAATCTAAATAAGGCTGTTCAAGATTCATGAATAATTTATATTTGTACCATATCTTGCAAATAATTTCTCAAATTATGTAAATTATGAAGATTTTGTAAATATCACCCGGTCTGCAGTCCTTTCCTATGATACCGTTTCTGAATTTTCTTTCTGATAGCTTGATCTATGGTTTTTGTATTTGCTGATCCATTCAGTCTTCCATTTTTGATCTCCCTTTCTTGGAAAGTATGACATAAACACATTCTTCACCATTAACTTGAGGTATATACAGAAGTTTGTCTATAATTGAATATGTTTAAGTGCCATGAAACCCATTTTGATAATGATGATAGAGAAAGCCAAGAAGACTTCTATCATATTAATAGAATACCAAACATCTAATCATAGATGTTTAAAAATTTATCTTTCGTAGATAGCCAATAGAAAACCGGTAATTAACCATGTAATTAAATTCCAGAAAACATTGTTTGAAAGTTTGTAGTAGAAGTCCAATGACTCTAATTCGGGCATTAGTAAAATAGATCTCAAACATCAGTTGCTCTGGACTCCCAAATTCGGGCATGAACGAGTGAAATTCAGAAGTTAAAAGATTCAAAAACTGGATTCGTGTATTATAGGATAATAACCAACATTCCATAATAATTTCGATAATAGAATTCTAGAGCCCAAATTCGGACATTAAGGAGTGAAGTCCAGGAATTATTACTAATTATCTGAAAACCTAGATTCGGGTATTTGTGGATGATAACCAGATGTCCATAATAATAATTTTCTTAATAGAGATCTTTAACCTAGATTCGGGCATTAATGAGTGAAGTTCTGAGTAATGAATGACCCGAGACCTAGATTCGAGTATTAATAAATGAAGTTCAGAAATTCTCTTCTTGGGAATAAATTAGAGGGATTCTCATTTAAGCCTTCTACATTGCACTGCCCTTTGGGTTAGTGTCAATTTATTTGCTGATTCCCGAGCTTGGACGTCTTAGTCCATTATTTGATATGCCGCTTCTTGAGCTTGGACGTCTTAGTCCATTATTTGATATGCCGCTTCTCGGGCATGTACATCTTAGTTCGTTAATATGCCGCTTCTCAGGCTTGGACATCTTAGTCCACTGTGATCTGGTGCGCTTGGTTAGCTTATCCACAAGCAGCACCCAAGGACTTAACCAACCTCCCTCCAGGAGGCGCCTTGACCTGGCCATAGCGTGGCGCGACCAAGGGCTTGTTGATGTTTTAACCTGGCCATAGCATGGTGCGGATAAAGGCTTACTGTAACCTCCCTCTAGGAGGTGCCTTAACCTGACCATAACGTGGCATGGCCAAGGGCTTTTCAATGCTTTATCCTGGCCATAGCGTGGTACAAATAAAGGCTTACTCTAACCTCCCTAGAAGAGGCGCTTTGACCTGGCCCACTCGACGTGGACAAAGGCTTCGACCGTTTAAGGTAATTTCCAAGTGCAAGGAATATTTCACTCCCAACCATGTAGATTTTCCTTAGTAAAGTAGTTCTTTATCGACTTCATCCATGATTTCTTTACAAACCCACTAATTTTGACTTGTTTGAAAAAGTTGATTATCATTCCTTCGAGGCATTGGTTCGTCTCATGTTCATTCATCATGTGATAGTAGCAATAGGATCCTCCTAGATTCCTTTCATATTTAGGTTTCTTCTTTTGTGATGACCAATAGTTGAGCTCTTCTTTAGTTAACAGGTAAACATTCTCGATGATGTTGTCAAATTGCATTCCTCTAGGAGTCTAGATTTGAAGCTTGTCTTTTGAGGATGATTTCTAGATTTTTTATTACTTGGTTCTGAAGCTTCATCCTCAACGACCAACTTTTCAGAACCCTTTGAAGTTCGTGTGTTGGCAATGTCCCACTCGTTGCTTGATGCCATTTACGTGCAAAGGCATTGTAATTGGTCATCATTCCTTCTTCAAAGATTGTGCCTTTGATGTAGGATTGAATTGTTTTCTTCATTTGGTTGAACAAATTATCACTTGTATCCTTTGCTTTCCCTAAGGCAAAGATCGGCATGGGACCGATGTGGAAAGGGTTTAAACTCCATTTCTCTAAGTCATATGATTCTTCTCTTTTATTCTTCATAATCCTTAGAGCTTCCAATCTTAGCATTTGCTCTTCATGTAGTTTGGAATCATTAGTTGCTCTTGGGGAGAATCCAATTAAGTGTGGCTCTAAGGACCCTTGTTCGAATCTTTTGATTTTGTTAAACATGATGATGAAAGGTTCAAAGTATAAGGCTTGAGGTTTGGAATAGAAATGGGATCAACGAAAGTGAGGTAGGAAGTACAACAAGAACGGAGGTTCGAGCCCTCCTTCTTGCACTAAAATATTAACAAGAAAACTTTTCAACACTCCAAAGTAGAGTTAAAAGTGTCAGTATGTTCTTCTAAACCTCTTTTGATTAAGTAGAGAAATTTAGGATCTTATTGCCTCCTTTGATTTACCTTTCGAATTAGTCTTTGTTGTTAAAACCCCTCCTTGACCAACCTTTCAAACCAGTTGAAAAACTTATATCCGTTTCTTTTTAAGTCTTTCAAATAAGCCTAATTGGTTTATTAATCGATTTAAGACATCATATCTAAACAATGGTGTAAATATAATGGTTGGCTCTAATGTTGTTGTGTATTGACTGAATGATAGGTTTTGACCTTGTCAAAAGCTTGCCTCTTTAAAGGCTTCGGTTTGGATTTTTAGGTCTGGGAATTTTGGCCGTGTTTGAGGTTTCGACTCACTAAAAAGATGAGCCTATGGTGGGTAGTGGTTTGGAGCTAAGAACCTAATGTTATTGGTAAAGTAAGGGGGTTCAACTCACTCAGAAGGCATCCTTTCGATTAAGTCGACACCAACAGAACACATTTGAATCCAGTAAAAGTCTCAAAATAGTTGCATAACCAAAAGCATCAAAATCTCGTCTTCATTAAACTAATGATGTATGAATTGATCAATTTCCTCAATATGAATTCCAAATTAGGGTTACACATTTACAAATTTAAGAAAGTATAAGAAGAGAGTGAATCAATTCAGATCCCAAAACCAGACCCCTAGGGTCTTATTTATAGGTGCAGGTTTGCACCTTTCAACTCAGTGCTTTTGACCTAGTCAAAAGGTGGCTTCGTAGACCTTTCATCGCCTTTAACACGTGCTCATCCCTCTGCATTACATTTGAATGGATATGAATGCCTCCATCTTCATCGAAAGGGGTAGATGCACCTTTTCCATTTGTATTGCTTTATTGTTGCAAGTGAGAAGGAGCATGAGCCTTCGACTTTGTTAGCAAGTTCATCCTTAGGGTTTCGAAGGTATGGAAATACTCTGGGTTTCGACGTAGAAGGTAGCTTTCGAAGACATACTTGCAGATAGATGAAAAACCCTTCTTAGTTGTGAAAGGTTCCGACCGGTTTGAAAGGCTTAGTTGTGCTTTCGAAGGGGTTGTTCCAATAAAATATCTTTCTGAGTAATTTGGATAAAGGCGAAACCTTTGGTTTTGAAAGGTTTGGCGCCTATGTGAGTGGCCATTATTAGCTGCATTCGAAAGGTATTTCTTCATCTCATTCGAAAGGCGTTCTTCAACTCATTTGAAACGCCTTCATGCATGCGGAAGCACCTTACATTGAAAGGGAACCATTGATGTGAAATGGTGCTTTCGACCCTTTCGACCCCTTCGTAAGCTTGTACACACTTGGCTTTTGGCTGTAGCATCCCTTCGACTCCTTCGAAAGGCTTTGTTGATGCAATCAACTCTTGGTTATCCTTCCTTTCTATTCATTTTGGTTTCGACAAGGTTAAATTTAGAATTAGTGGTAACAACTCTACTGTGGACTGGTAGTTCCAACAATTGTATTAGAGCCTAATAACCTATGCGGTCTAAATTAGTCTGGTTAGAGCAAATCAAGCTTGCCCACTTAGTACGATGTCTAGAAAGGCAATATCTAGGAATGGAATTGGTAATCAAGTACAATGCCTTACCTAGTTACTGACCTAGCCTGAAAGGTAAAGTGAGCCCAAAGATTGCAGCTAATAGAAAAGCTTAATTTGAATTAGACCTTGAGCTAATTTTCAAAATTGTTTTGAAAATTAAATAAAGGTTTTTTTATTTAAAAGTTAAAATCAAACTAAAACATGTTTATTATAAAAGATTATATAATAGCATAAGTTTTTAAAATGTTTGAAAATATGATAAAATTTCAAAATGTTTAAAAATAATTAAATATAATTTTCAAAATTAATATAATTAATTAAAATTGTTTAATTAAATAAATTAATTAAAGATTAATTAATTAAATGAAAATACACATGTTTAAGATATATGTGTTATACAATAAAAGTTATAGTATATATAAATATTCAATATAAATGTTATATTGGAATATTATAAAATTAATTTAAGAGTTAATTAATCAAAACTAATTAAATAAGATTTAATTAATATAATGTTATACATAGGAATATCATGTAAGTTAATTAAAATATAAAAGATATATAATAATAAAAATTATAAATGTGAATGTATAAACTAAAGGTGGAATGGAATAGAAACCCAAAATAGACTTAAAGAATAAATACATACGTAAATGTACGTATACCGTGATTCTCGATGTGTCCAATACTTGAATCACAAGGTTATTTCATAAGAAATACATTATTTTATAAGTTGACATCACTTAATATAATATATTAAAGATAATGAATCTTTTATATAATGTTGTCAACTACCATATATATGTATGTATGTATATGTAAATTACTTACATACTCCTTAGTTGTTGAGAAAATTCAAGCTAAGGATGCTATGTGTAGTATTACAATATATCGAATAGATGAGGTAACATCACTATATGATTTGTTGAGCAAACTCAAGGAACATATATTATACTTAAGCCATCATGATATAATAGGTACGAGTAAATAATTTCATTCCGATTTAGTAAGCAAACTCAATGTCGAATTCAAATTAGGATAAGGTAAGAAGAGTTAGGAGTTGTATATGATACAAACGATAAGGAGTTATCCATCGTATATAGATCTATGACTTGTTGAGAAAACTCAAGGTCAAAATTCCAAGACAAACGTGTCCGAACACCTACTAGTGAAGTCGAAAAACTTCTATTTTTTGACTTAGGATTTGGCGCAACTTAAAAGACTAGTGGGAGCTTATTAGTAAAATGATACATAAAGTTTAATCTTACTAATATTATAAGAACATCTACTATGATTTTGTCCCAATAATCTACTAATCAAATCTTGCATAAAATGTCAACTCTAAGACTATTTAGTTAACATGACAAACTAACTAGACCAAACAACTATGTCGATTGGCTAAGAGCTATAAAGGTAGCATTAACAATTGAGCATCTTTGATCATCTATTACTTGTACTCCTACAACAAGACGCTAATACTGACCCTGAACTACATGTTGCTTACAATAAGTGGGTCGCTGACCTAGAAGTTGCCCACATTTTCAAGTTGTTTGATAGAGTTAGGTGTTTACCCTTGGGGCAGTTATGTAATTTGTTGCATATATCAAACTCGATAATCAACCCTTGTTCAAAATAAAAGGTGTTTTCTTTCTATTATATACTTGATATAATATGTTATATTAATTAATTAATTTAATTGAAAGTATATCTAATAGAAAATCCATAAATGGTATGTTTATGATAGCAATTACAAATATTTGTAATCATGAGTATTGTATCACAATATTATAAAACACATCATTTTAAATATTCCTAGTCAAAATACATCGAGACCGGATATCAGTGTATCCGTTGAGACTAAAGTACATAATGCTCTCCAAATCCTGGACAGTGTATTACTCATGACTATTGATGGCACCTAGGATTACGTACTAATAATTATTGGATAAATATGGAACGACCTACTTAATAGTTTTCTATTGGTTAATATAACTAAAGTCAAAGAGAAAATATCGATGTGATTGATTTGCACAGTTCTATCGACTTGAGAATTCCGTCAATCTTCAATATGAAAGCTTCACTATGATTATAGTCAAATCATGGCAAGACTTCCATCGAGTGACTATAGTTGGGTCAAGTGAAAGTATTGGAAGTGAAGCACTATTCAAGAGAGGATTCATCTTCTTAGTTATAAGAGGCTAGTATCATGAACAACTGAAGTCAACTCAAAGTCAAAATCTTTGACTAA
The DNA here is from genome assembly GCA_030737815.1 of Allium fistulosum. NCBI lineage: Eukaryota > Viridiplantae > Streptophyta > Magnoliopsida > Asparagales > Amaryllidaceae > Allium > Allium fistulosum. The sequence goes on from CM060905.1 coordinate 556,090,443, forward strand.
AACATTTTGGTTAACAATAATTGTTACATTGAACCAAGGACTTTAAATTTTGACTATAAAATTAAATATGGTTGATATTGGAATTTTGACCATTATTAAATTCTATAAGTCCTAAGTGATATAGTTTTGACGGAGAGAATTAGTGTAAACAATAGTCAAAAACCAGGTAATGCTCAGCAAAGTAGAATTGGATTTTACCAAAACAAATAAGCGATAAATTTGGCCATAATGTCACTACACCAGCTAAATGACATGTGAATATTAATATTCGAATAGTTCGATATTAATCGCTGACCAAATTTACACTTAACGAGTCACACAACCGAAAACAATGAATTCTCCTTTGACCAAATGATTTAATTAATTATAATTATTTTAATTACAATAAATAATATTTGTGAAATATAATTTATAAATTTGATTTTTATTTAATAAATGAATATTTGTTGTATTTATAAAAGTTATAAACATATTAATCGATATACGGTATCGATAAGTGTTTTAAATTAGATTTAAAATGCAAAATATTCAATCGGGCTCAAATGGGTTTAAGGTCCATCATGTGGACTGATAGGATTGGCTACAACAAGGGGTACAGGTGACCCAAAATATGGGTTAGAGAGCTTTAAAATGGATGGCCAAGATTAAAGGAGATAGAGTAAAAGATGAGATCCTAAATTCTCTCCTTTCCATCCTCTATTTAAGCATCTCTTTCTCCATTTGTGTAACGACCCGCTTTTTCGACCATCGAAAGTCAACGTTGAATACATCCACGGTATTCAAATGCCAAACATCCAATCATTGGAAAAGAAAATTGTTAAGGTAAAATAAAAAGAAAAGAAACAAAGAACAGGGAAACATAATCTCACAGCGGAATCAACAACATATAATATAATAAAGACAGTATAAACTACCAATCCAAAATATAAAGTACACCAAAGTTAAAAATAAACCTCATCAGCTGGACAGTTATAAAATCCCAGCCTTATAATTGTTTATAGGTGTACAATATAACACATTGGAATTAAAATACTACAGAAGGTGAACATCCAGCTCTTCCCCAAGAACTCCATATCACCAAAGCTAACTTGGAAAAATACTCGGACTGACCAAAGTATTATAATAAATAACATCTGGGTCAGTTTAGAAAACCAGCGTGAGAAAACTCAAGTAATGGGATAAGCATAAAACAATTGGTGGAACCACACTACAAATGCGGAATGGGGTTTCACCGTACAAGAACAATATCCAAACATGAAAGAGTGGAAATAAAACAACAGAAAATGTAACGACCCTGGTTTCGGAGATTACCTGTAAATATTAAATTATAATGGTAGTTATGATTTAATATTGTGAATAAAAATAAAATTGGAAATTTTAAATTGTTTATTTGGAATAAACAATGAATTTTGGGAGATAAAATGTGAAAATAAACTTTAAAAGCTTTATTTTATTTGTTTGGGTTAATAATGGATGGAAAATGATTTTTATTTAGAGAAAATGCAATAATTTTATTAATTATTGCCAATTACTTCTTTTAATAATTTTTAAAGGAAGTATTTGATTTTTTTAAAAGGTTGTTTATTTAAATAAAAAGGTGAAATTTGGTTTAAAAATGAGTTTTGGTTATATAATTAAGTTTGAAATGGTTTGCCATATTTTTTTATGCAAGAAAATAATTTTTGTAGAATTTTTGAAGTTAAAAACAAGGTTTTATTCATTTAATTGTGAAAATTGTGTATTACTGTAAAATAGAGTATTTTAGTAATAAAAATATTTTTAAAATAAAAATTAATCTTTTTATATGGTGGAAATATTTTAGTTTATAAGTATGTGAATTTACATACTTTGTTGTGTGAAAATTCGAAAGAAAATGGCTTTTTTTCATTTACATAGTGTAAATATGGCTTGGTGTTAATTAAATTAGCCTAACACAAATTAATTTCTTTTAATTGATGGGTCCAAGGTCCACTTAGTCGACTTAACCAGCTAATTGAGAAAGAGGAAAGCTATAACGACCCGCTATTTTGCACTATTCGCATCCGCACATGTCGGACTTGAATAATTCAAAATATCGAATTGTTAATTTAAATTTGGCAAACTGAGCATATACAGTAAATAAATAGAACACAGATCACAGACACAGAGTAATAATTACAGCGGAAGTAAAAGATAGAAGTTCATGAAGCTACTATATACATATCAGAGTTAAATAAGGTACAATAGATGTCTCGAATACAATAATCAAATACAGTATCAAAATACATCACTGGAATCAACTGAATATCTGAAAGCTGGATAGATAGCTGGATCTCCAAGCGAAACTCCAACTCCAAAGGTGAGTCTCGAATACTGGTACACTCAGTCTGACCCGAGCGTAAAGCAAAACACAAAACCTTGAGTCAGGATTAACATTCTTATATCAATAAATCAAACTCAAGTGAAATAGCAATTTAAATACAGGTAACTCAAAGGATGTTTGGAATAACCATCCTTTAAGGATCCGTTAAACTATCTACTATGTAGTAGTGTACGATAAGTAGATAATGCCTATCAGTAATATAAAATATTAAAATAGTGTTAAGGCGTTACCATTATCCCCCTTAACACGTTTTATATAAACGTTATAGTCTATACAGCACTGTAAACTCCACCGTAAACTAGTGGGATATCAGGGAGTACTCCATAGGTATAACACAAAACAAATCGTAGTGGTTGCGAATATAGGGATACAAGTATGACAAGGCACATGAGGCAATACCTAAGGTAGTGAAACTACCGTTTGCCTGATCCGGACTGGTGAGAACGCATCGCCGCAGCGATTGCAACACCGCAAAACAACACTCCCAAATCAAGGGTGCACCAATCGACAACAAGTAATGAGTAGTTTTCGAAGGAGTGTGTTCGCTCGAGGTAGCTAACCCCCATTTGGCCTGGCACGGCTCCTGTTTTAGTCATTTCCAATTTGACACAAGTGCCAAGGCTATCCATTATCGTTCTCTTTCTTCAGTCATCACATACATCATTCCAACCACTTCATTCTGGATCACACTCCACGTATAGTTATTAAAGTGGTTTCCGGTTTAGACAGTGAGTATGTCCCAAACCGATTCCGGTCTCTTTAATAACTCTCGTAATTATTATACCGATTAGTCGTTTAATATATTTCAAAACCAAATCAAATTCAATTTCAAATAGAATTTGTAAATCAACACTTCATTTGTCTTTCTAAACAATTTCCATAATTTACGTTTCCAACTTTCAAATTTCCATTTCAAAACTCTATAATTCAATTTCAAAATTTGTTTAAAACAATTCAAATATTGTTTCAAGTTCGAATATAAGTTTCATTCCGAAATCATTTAAATTAATTAATTTAACATTCAAATTAATTTAAATTCATTGATCGATTTTATTCAATATTCGTTAAGAAAATTTGTCATTCAAAACAATTTCTACTTAATTTCCAATTCATTAAATCAATTACTTAAGTTCAACTTCATTATATCAAAAACTTACAAATTGCATTAAATTAAATTCATCAAATCAATTTCTTTACATTTCAAGTCTTACATTAATTTCAATAAAACACATTTTATTTCTTATTAGAGAAATTCAATTTCACTTATTAATTTACTTAGTTACAATTTCAAAACTCAATTAATAAAGAAACTTAATTTCACTTATTCAAGAAGTTCAATTTTACTTAATAAAGAATTCAATTTTATTTAATTATTAAATAATTCAATCTTATTTAATTATTAAATAATTTCAAAACTTAATTATGAACTAATTTCAAAACTTAATTATTAATAATTCCAAATTTAATAATTAATTTTAAAACAACGTTCATTCATCATCTACTATATTAATATTTTGATTCGGATTATTAAATATTAACATTTCCTTTAATTAAAATTAAAATTCCAACTTCATTTCAAAACCTCATTATTTATTCAAATAAAATATTTATTTTATTTTTAAATCAAATTATTGACCAATCGGGTTTTATTTAATTCTCTATCCTAAGTCAAATTCATTTGGGTATTTATCATTTCAACCCGATTCCATTTCAATTCAAAATCAAAGCATAGCAAAGGGAACTTGTAGTGTGATAACTGGGATGGTGTCAATGTAAATAAACAAGCAATAACAACAACCAATATCAATCCAATGATCAATTCAAATAATCCCGAAATAATCGTATTAACTCACATTGTTGTTTGTGCAAATTAATATAATTATTTCTAGAATCTACACTATCATTTCATGTAGATTAAAGATTATTATACTAATTATTCTATGCAATTCTACACTTGACATCAATTATTCAATTTCATACTTCATCAATTAATACAACATAAACTCAAATGGTTCAAGGGTAATTAACTATTTTTCTACGTGTCAAATAATTAAACATTCAAGGGGCCATATTATACAAATTTAACAAATCAAATTCAACACAGATGTCGATTCAAATTTTTAGCTATCCTACGTCAAATTCAATTGCATACTATTTATCACTTTATACATTACAATTTAACATCCAATATACACAACAAACAATCAATCACTTATCAACCAAACGGGATTATCATCGTATAATTAACAGATAATGGTGTCAGATGTCACAGGTGAACTGATATAGGTAATAGCATATATAACAGTGTAATTAACTAACAGCAGCATATTTCAATTGTCGTTTCAATTGAAATCAAAGTTAATAAATAAAAGAACATTAATCATGAGTGATTACTCACCTTTCGAGGCTAGGGAGCGAGAATAGACAACGAAGTCGAGTTACGCATTGCAAGCACGACTTCCGAAACAAACTAGATTGGCACGAATCGACGAGCAAAGTTGTTAAACAGGAATTGCCGAAATCAAATCAAAACATTCAACATAGCAACCATTACAAAACATGTCCTGCGTCAAAGTTTAACAATATAATTCTATGTGCTACCGAGATCGAAATGGTCTGAAATTTGGTATGAATAAAGATCAAAACTTGTATTTCAAACTGTAAAAGAATCACTTGATTTGGACAAGAGACGAGAAAAGTTACGATATCACGAACATAAACTCATGCCATGTTGCGACTGTCAAATGTTCAGGTCTGAAAACCCCTCTGGGTCTGACTTTCAAGTAAGAAACAGAGGATTGAACCACCTTATATGAAGCTAAAATTTTATATACAGAAAGTAGAAAACTCTATCTTTTAAACAAAAAGGGAATCACTGTATTCCGACGTAAGACAGAAGAGATACGATGCGTCAAACATGAACTCAGGTCGTGTTTGCAGCAGTGTAAAATAATTTCAAGTACAAAAGACAGCTGCCTGGGTCTAACTTCCAGATCCTCGACCACTAATCAAACGATGTCAGATTTTGCTGAAATTTGACATGCATAAACTAGGTAACTTCGACTCTTTTATAAAAATAGAATCAACCCATTCCGATAAAACATGAGTGAGATATAATATCGTGAACATGAAGTCTAACTGCTGTTCAGAAAAAAAATAAACATGCAAACATTTACCAAATGAAATTTCAACTATTTGTACAATTGTAGATTGTTATGTATGCAGACTTTAAAATAGTGCAAAGAACACATGTATATAACATATACACTTGAATGTACAGGTGGACAACTTCACCTTTATAAAAAAAACCAAAGTTAAAAAAAATAAGTCTAAACTTCTATAGCTTGTATAAACAAATGTATAAGTATATTTATACACTATCCCATAATATAACTGAATATAAATAATACTTTACACATACTATAGTACTGCTGTACATAACAAAACTCAGGCCTTTATTAACTAATACATCTATCCACAACTTTGTAATATTAAGTTGTAACAACAAAAACTGTAAAACAGTGAACATGAAATAATATACAACTGTGAACATAATATGTATGTAAAAAAAATATAAATATGATATATATATATATATATACACCTTAATATAGAAAAGAGAAGAGATGCACGCAAGAGAGGAAAACAGTGAACCCGAGAAGAGAGGGAGGAGTTGAGGCCGACGTTGCGGTGCTCGGCTGTGGCCGGTTGATGGTGGTGGTCAGGAGTTCGACTGGGCTTGAAGCGGCTGGAGAAAATTAGTGGAGGAAGTTCGGCCGAACACTGTTTGGACGTGGCTGATCCGGAGGAGGTCGGAGACGCAAAGGCTTGACAACGTATGGAGGGGGAAAGGCCGGAGGTGGCTGCTGCTGTTCGGCGGAGGGAGGGTTGGTAGGCAGTGGCGGGCGATCGGCAGGAAATGAAGGGGAAGCATGGGTCGGAAGGGCGGATGGCGCATAGTGGTGGCTGATCATGGAAGGCGGTTACGTTTTATTTTTATTTTCATATGGAGTAGGAGTAAAAGCTGAAGAGGTTGTTCAAAATAAAAGGAAAGAGAGGTGCCAGAGAGGGGAAGAGGAAAATGAACAGCACAATGCAAAGTGGGATTGCAATAAAAAGTGAAAGCATTAGTTCTGAACAATTATATATGCTAGCCTTAGAATGTCAGTTCACTTTCTTTCCCCCTTTTTTTTAGAAGGGGGTGGCGATTGGAGAGCGGTGGAGGAGAGAAGGAAAAATGAGAAGATGATTTAGGCTATAATATAAACTATTATATTCTTCATTTCCTTTCTGGGAAAATGAAGTGGCCAGCCCAAAGAAAAAGAAAGCGAAGAGGTAAATGAACAGATTTTGGGAATAGGCAAAATTAAAATAGTCATATGCTGAATTCACGAATCATAAATGCTAGAGGCTATTGGGTTAGTATACGGTGAGAGTGAATAGTCACTGATATGCCAAAAGCCAAATTGTAGAACTGATACGGAAATCATTCCGTTGATTCGGCCGTTTTTCCGACTTCAAAATACAGAATTGAATATACCGTGGAGATCAGCACGACGATACGATCAAAACGGTATACAGATATCAGTGGTACGATTGAGTTATAAAAAATTCGAATTTTCCACTAGCGGAAAATGCAGCAAAAACGCAGGAAATTAAGACTGACGGAGCTAAAGAAGTCCGAATTTGGAAAAACGAAAAATGACGTCATGCTCAGAAGACGGTTTAGAATTTTTCTATGTAAAAATATTTAGGTTTCAAAAACATTTTATTTTCATTACATTTTAACTGATTTAAATCGAAATGACATGACTGAAATTTAATTTCATATTTTCTGACGAAACTTTACAATTTCCTATGTTTAAATAGACGCATTTTAAATATCGAATTTTCGTTGTGAAATTTTATTGTTTATTTTTATTTAACGAAAAATTTCATTTAACGCAAAACGCATGTTTCTTACGTTAACATTATTATTTTGGTTTTTGTTATTGGCAACTATTTCATATTATTACATTATGTTTTTAATATTTATTACATTATCGGTCTTATCGAAATTGATTTTGGATTTGTAACTTATATACAAAGAGATTTCCATTTAATAAATCGTAAAATTTTATTTCTATCGGATTTCTAGTTAAAATTTTATTTAATTTAGTATTTTTAAAGCGTTAAAAATACGGGTCATTACAAAAGCAAAGTACGTACATTCATTTTTTACCATTCCCCTTCTCTTCCTCTTTGCTGTAAAGGAAAACCCATTTTTCTCTTTTAAAGTAAAAACCAAAATCTCCAAATTTTCATCAAATCCTTGCTATAATTTATCAAATTAAGTCAATTTAGACAGGTAATCAACTTCTAAACCTAATTCCTTCATCAAATTTCAATTTTGAAGATTATTTGATTGCTTGTACTTTGTTTTGGCATTGCATGTCTATGTACATTTCATTCTTAGGTTGTTGAAGCTCTTTTGAGGCCAAAGCTTGCTCCTTTCCACCGATTTTTTCTTGTAGCTCAAGTATTCAGCAAGGTGAGTTGTAATAATCACAAATCCTAGCTTAGTCAAGCTCAATAATTGCAAAAGCAATCAAAAATCTAGCTTTTGTTAATAAATTTTTGTTTTTCTGTCTGAAATATGTTTCTTATTGCCTTTTTGAATGAACTTTTGATTTCGACAACGAAATGCAGTCGGATTTCTTGTATTTGGTAGCTTGCATGTTGATCTACATTTCTGCAAATTTTCATGACAATCTGGGTTCGTTTGCTATTTCGAAACTGCTGTCGAAATTGAATCTGCAGCCTGCTGGAATTTAGCGATTTAACTTTGTTTTAGTCCAAATTTGAAACGATGCATATTCTTCTTTTCCAATTGGATTTGAGTGATTCTTTTTGCAGATTGAAGTAGGAGTGTTGAATTACAGTCCTGCAAAATTTCATGACAATCTGGATTGGTTTGCTATTTCGAAACTGCTGTCGAACTTGAACCCGCAGCCTGCTGGAATTCAGCGATTTAACCCTGTTTTAGTCCAACTTTGAAACGACGCAGATTCTTCGTTTCAAATCGGATTTCAGTTATTCTTTTTGCAGATTTAAGTAGGAGTGTTGAGTTACATTTATGCAAAATTTCATGACAATCCGGGTTCGTTTGCTATTTTGAAACTGCTATCGAACTTGAACCCGCAACCTGCTGGAATTCACCTATTTAACCTTGTTTTTCGTCCAACTTTGAAACGACGCAGGTTCTTCGTTTCAAATCAGATTGGAATGATTATTTTTTCAGATTGAAGTAGGAATGTTGAACTACATTCCTACAGAATTTCAGGTCATTTTGATACTGTTAACTTGTTCAAACCTGCTGTCGAATATTGAGTTGCAGCTTGTTTTAAACGGATAATACGTGTAATTTCCGTTATTTCGATGTTTTCTTGATATTTCTTTCTGGATTTCATACACAGGTATTATAATGTCCTTTAAAAATGTTTTTCAAATAAATGGGCTTTTGAAATTATTATTATATATTATTTTTTAGTATAAAAATTATATACACTATAATAAGAGAATGTCAAAGGCAATTTCTAAAGCGATTTCGAAACGTTCCTAAAACTAGTTTTCTTCAACTTAATTTTTATATAAAACACACAATTTTGCACTTCGAGCGAAGAGGGAGGAGAATTAAGTGATTAGATAAAACGCGTGCTATGAACACGTGCGTTATCTTTTCAGTTAATTCCTAATCTATTTGTTTGATCGTTTTGACCTTCGGGTCTGGTTTACCGATGAGATGAGGTAAATTTTGTACTGCTTTGAGTGTGGAATTGACTAATGGTTAGTAAACCGTTTAGTGTGAACGTGTGGTATGAGACACACGTTAACACTTTGCAGTTTCCTATCCGAGGGGTCTGTGACACATATTGCCAGTTAGTGGTGTCCAGTACTGGGCCTCCGGACCTTCGCCACTATGGTTTGTTGCCTTCGGGTTTGTGCCTTCAGTTTTATTGCCTTCGGGTTTGTGCCTTCGGGTTTGTTGCCTTCGAGTTTGTTGCCCTATAGTATCGCTTTTGGAGTTGGTCCTGCGTCACTGCTCGAGAGATACTTGGGTTTGTCGCCTTCGGGCTTGTGGATCCTTGTTTATACAGTACTGAACACGTGTATCTTTTGTTTCTTTGATATTTATATTTCCCTAGAGTATCACCTTTCGGAGTAGGTCCTTTGTACATCACGATACATAGCGATTACCTTGTGGAAACTTGTGTTACCTTCATTGGTATTTGTTATTTTCCTTTTTGGCTTGATTTGGAATATTCATATCCTTTGTTTATTTGAGTTGCCGATGATATGAGGCTTGTTATGATTCATCTTTTGTTAGATGATCGTGTTATCTCTTTTAGAGATTATTGTGGTACTTTATGACCTTGCATGTTCATTATCATTTAGCTTATCTAATTGATTGTTTAGTTAGCCTGACCCGTGTATTTTTATACTCGGGTCAGACCGAGGTGTTTCAGGTTCAGGTTAGGTGCTTCGGACTTAGCCTATTTGCTTTTGCTTCCGCATGGACTTTGCTTTGTGCATATCCGCTAGCCTATCTTATTTAGCTTTTTGTTGTCCTTATCTATTGACACTCTGATCTATGTATTATTCGTTTGGACTCATGTATGAGTAGTGGTCGTCATACCACTTTGTTGTATCATTTTGGATTTGTACTGGAAATGTATTTGTATTTAGACATATGTATGTCATTCTGATGTTCTATGATGTTTTACATTGAGTTGTTATATTTTGTTCTAATAGATCTTATAGCCATTATAGTTTTGTATTAAGTTTCTATTGGATATGTCAATCCACATGAGAAAAAAAATATGTTGCATTTATCAACGTATCTAGTAGATAGTTAAGACAAGGCTATAGATGGTCGCTTCTATCCAGCTCTATTCTACGTATTAGCAGACGGTATTACCTAGTAATACTCTTTGCTAATGTGGGTCTCGGAGTGGGGCGTTACAGAAAACGTATCCAAATATAAAGGATGGTTACAAGTAAGAACAAATCTCATACTTAATGAATGGGCATAAATAATATTAAAATCCAGAATTACGAGAAGGGACACAAATAATTTAACATTGAGAAAGAACAAGGTTGTTCTCAATGCTGTTGATGAAACAATTCAAAGATTTGAATTAAACAAGGAAAGAGAAGTTTTTCCAACAATGACTAGGAGAGTGCACCCCCTTACTCGCATTTTGTTTTAGTCATTTCTGACAAAGGATATCAAAGGTCAAATGAGCAGCACATTGTCATAAATTGACGAAACACAAAAGAAGAGAAGATTAATTCCAAGGGTTGAATCGAAAAAAGAAGAATGAATTTATCCAACATAACTTGAAGGCTGCTCCCCCTACACCGAAAGTATACCTCTAGATAAAATATACTTGAGTGCCCACGCCAAACACGTAACACTCTCGGGAACTTAGAAGTTGGACCCCGCTTCACACGAGCATTCAAATATATTCACATCAACGCATATATGTTATCAGCGCCACTAGATAAATGTGAATATACCCTAATGGGTGCGACCCACATGGCTTGACTCCTACCTCCTCTTTGGTTTTAGTTATCCACGGTGTTGGATGTCGACGCTCAAAACGAGCGATAAATCATGTTAAACTGATCAAGCACAACGAATGATATCAAAATCGATAGTTGAGAAATCAACCATCAAAAAATAAACTAATACTACCAATGAAGCCGGACAAGATATGGCACTGTTGCTATCTAACTTGACTCGACAACATTTTTAACTTCAAGAATAGTAAAGTTTCAAATGCTTAAACAAGCAACAAAATAATCTTAAATAGATGAAACACAAAAAAGATAGTAGAGTCAAAATCGATAGTCAATATATCAACTATCAGGAATAATAAAGTGATTCGTGTATGGGATTAAATCGCATACCCTTACCATGAATAAATGAATCAAACTTTTAAAACATTCGATGCACGCTTGAGCTCGATTTTCAAATTTCAAATGTTTGTAAAACACCTTTAAAAATGCTCTTTTAAATATTCTTTTTAAAAAGGCAAATTATATTCCTTAGTGTATTAAAATAAGGGGTCAAAAACCAATGTCATTAGAACATTGTTTACTATAAACCGAAACAATTTACACTTAGCTTTATCTTTAAACAATTCTTCTTAAAAGATCTTCTTAATTGTAAACTATTATTTCTAAATTTCTTCAACATTTATTATTCCAGAAGATATTAAATCAATCAATTAACTTAAATACCTTTTTTTAATTAATTAATTAACATTAAACTCCTTTATTAAATTAGTTAATTGATCTTAAATTACTTTTATTAAATTAGCCGATTTACTTTAAACTCCTATTAAACCAGTTAATTAACCTTTAAACACCTTTTAATTATTTCAGCTAATTAACTTTAAAACATCATTAACTCGATGATTAATTAATATTTAAACCTCATTAATTGAAATGATTAATTAACTTCAGATATCATTAATTAAAATGATTAATTAACTTTAAATATCATAAATTAAAATGATTAATTAAGTCCAAATAACATAAATTAAATTGATTAATTAAATTCAAATATAATTAATTAAAATGATTAATTAAATTCAAATATCATAAATTAAAATAATTAATTAATTTAAACGTCATTAATTAAATTGACTTATTTGATTTAAATATTAATTAATTTCAAACATTTATTTTGTGAAAATACCAGTTCAAGTTCTACAAACACAAAGGGGTTAAGGAGATGATAAGTGACGATATAGTGAAAAATCGCTATAATGACTCTTAAACAGTTCAAATAGAATGTCATAATTATTTTTAACCAAATATTATGATGGCAACATAAGGAAATAAATAAACAATTATTAGCCAGAAACTCCTTAGGGTCTCTCTACAAATGTCCCTCTACAAAACAATGGTTACAAATAATATATAAATAGTCAGATGGGTTCTCTACAATTTAAATAATATGTTATTGGGTTCCTTATTCATTTTAGGTTACTTAAAGGTAATCGGCAAAGAAATCCCTTGGATTTAATGATATTCTTTAAAGGAGAGTTGCTTTAAAAAAAATCGGTATTTAGAAATAAAGTAGTTTAAACTTTATACTCTTATTTAATAATTAGATAACATTTAAACTCTTTATTTAAAAATAATTAAACCTTTATTAAGTCTTAATTAAACCTTAATTAAATCCTAACTTAGTTATTAATTAATTAATGATTAAACCACTTGATAATTAAATAATTAATTAATAATTTATCTTAATTTAATAAATAAATAATAATTAACCCTTAATTAATAATTAACTTTAGTTAGTTACCCAATTATAATTAACCTACTTGATTAATACTTAAGTATTAGTTACCATGTAACTAATGATTAAGTACTAGTTTACTTACTTAATTAATTAAATAATAATAATTATTTATCCATACTTAAAATAAGTTTTGAAAACACTTTTTAAAAATATCCTTATGTAAAAACATTTTAAATTAGCAAAAAAGTTCGTTTTTACGAACTGCACCTATAGCGACTATCACTATATGATCCGCACATTTCAAAACTTGTTTTGTATTCCCAATCACTTTCAAAACTCTATTTTATGTTTTGACTTACTTTAACCCACTTAGTAACTTAGAAAAAGTTTTGCATTTAAAGGTAAAGTTTTAAAACCCTTTATAAACCTTTTTAATTAATACTTAAGTAACTAGTTTAAAAGCAAGGGATTTTGAAATGACCCTCCTATTTCCACCCTAATTTCATAAGGATTTTTTTTTTGTTTGCTAAGAGATGATATATAGATATATCATTCATTACAAATATATTTTCCTAGGTCATTTTCTTTTTCCAATAAACAAAATATATCCAGGATCAAAATAACTTACCAATATAAATATATCAGTGTATATCTAATAACATACACATACATATGAAGATGTATGTGTTCTTCTTGTTTAAATTCAGAGTATATACTTTATTTTTTTTTTGTACAAGAACATTCTGTTTGATTTAGATTTTTAGCAATTCAGATAAATTATTGTATTCAGATTTTTGGCCAAAAAAAATCCACTAGAAACATGTACTTTAGTCTGTCATTAGGATTAAGAAATGATCAAGTAATAATCAGTGGTAAACAAGCTTTTAATATAGATGATTATGTTAAAGTCTGGATAGTATCAAATTCAGTATAAAAGAAAGTGGATCCTAAGTGAACACAAGCAACATCTAGGCGTAATGGAAATGCGCCTAACTTACACACAAGAGGTCACGAGTTCGAGTACTATGCTGGTCGGTTCAAACACAATTTTTGTTTTTCTTCCTTTTTTTTTCCTGTATGGTTTGAAATCTGATACCTACCTATCTTTGTACATATATATTTAATGTTTGCCTATAACCTAACATACAAAACAATTCTTCTTACTTTATTATTTTGAATCCCATTCCTGCAACTGTTCTAGGAATTATAATTATATTTTTGCTCAAATATCAACATGTACACAGATATACATGTACATGTCAATATCTCTGCTCATTTTCCAGAAAACTGGGTGAAACAATTGCTAAATGTACTAAGCTTTTGAAATGCATCTTTATTTTCAAGATACAACCTATCATGATCAACCAATACTTCATTTATTTGAAGCTGGTTAACCCATGAGTCATGTATCTGCTACACATTAGTTCAAAACAATGGAGATACCTTTCATTGCATTCTGTCTGAAGCTTTTAGAAAAACATTTTACTTTTCTCAATACAATTCAGAAATGAATTCAAACTTATTTACAAAGCATTTCAGTAAAAAGATAATAAAATCCTTTTAAGTTTACTTCTTGCTATATCCAGATTTTGTTCTAAAACTCAGTGCTCTGTTATGTCTCAAGATTAGCTAATACATATATATAAATTATGCAAAACAGTAGCTCACATAATTGTATATTTCTTACCAGATTTTTATAGTTGATACTTGAGCATATTTCTCTTGTTTATGTTTCAGACCCTACTTCAAAACAAATCAAACCTTAACACACAACAATTTCAACAGACCAACAAATTTAATCTGACACTTTACAGAACATAAGGGCAACATGATCACTAACCATAAAATATTCAACACATGACTGGAAATCTTAGAAACATAAAGTTTTTCCCGAATACATGCAGATATAATCAATTTAAACTCTTATTGAAACTAGCTAGCATGTTCATTCACTCCTCCATAATAGCCATTACTTCATTTTTACTTAGTGCCTGGGTTACCTGAAAGAACATAAGTGGCTGCCTCATTTTAAAATGAGACACCCCATATGCCATGAGCAAACAAGGGTCAGATCTATGATCTGGTATGAGTAACATCAATACATTCATGATATTAAGCAATAGAGAATATAAGGGTACTAACTTGTTATTTAAGCAAATTTCTGCAATCAATTACTTTAACTTAGTATAATTAAGTTGATTCAGGTATGATATATTCATTTATCATTCTTACACTTGCATACATAATCATGCAAACATAATTATCTATTTGCAACAATTGCATTCACTGGAACCATCTTGGTTCCATACCATTCAACCTAAGAAATATCCATATTCCTATTTCTTCATTTACAGGTTGTATAATTCAACTTAAATCCCTGCCTCATCTGCTATTAAGGAATCACTGGGACACATTGCAATGAACTAATTCACATCATTGCACAAAGATCTCAGGGCTTAAACAAACCATGTGCCAACTTGCATACTTCAAATATGACAAGCATTTCAGCAGTCTTCTTGGCCTTCCCTTCCCTAGTTTATTTACTAGTGTATTGTCTTAAATCCTATCATCAAATATGCTAAGTGAACATATCACTGCAAACATGGAAACATCCATAATTTCTTCTAGCATAATTCTCCTCAGAAATAATCAGACAGTTATTTCCTAAATGGGGTCAATATGTCTTGATCTTAGTAAAATATGAGAATATTTTCAACTGTAAAAGAGGCATGGCATGTTATATTGATCTGCAAGCCTTTATGATTGATTCAGATTCAAGATCTGGTTCAATCATAATTTTAGCTTGTGGGTTTCTTCTTTTTTTTTTTGATTAAGGGCTCAGCACTTAGAAAATTTCTATTGCACCCTTAACATTTTTCTTTTCAAGCCTCAGCACTTATACCAAGTATAATGCAGCTCCAATCATTTTTATAAAGTTTCCATGCCATAGATCTATAACAGTTGAGAGTATTCTCTATATAATTTTTAAGATCCTAAACTTTAACATTTATGAGTATAAATAAAACAGTATGATACTCATCCAAAGACAAATGTCTCAACCAATCAAAGATCATCAAAATCATCCATATTAAATCATATCAGATTTAAAATAAAACATCCAAAAAGCATTGATGAAATCATATACATCAAAACCAGAAATATATATAAATGGCAATAAAAAGTGGCTGCCTCATCTCAGGTCTTAATGCCATGAACTCAGTGAGATTACTCACCTAAATATATATTTCCTCTTATTAATCCAGAAAATTCTTGTTTGAGTGTTTTCTCCTTCCTTCCAATTTTTTTTTTCCTTCTTTTCTTATTTTTTTTGCAGCCCGGGGTAAAGACAATTCTACTGCCTATTTATAAGCATTTTTCCTCTAGGGTTTTGTTGAAACAGAATTCCATTTCTGTCCTGGCTAGCATCATGCATTTTTCATTCACAATACCCTGGCCATATTAACCAATTTAAAGGCTGCATTTTCTTTCTTTTACTTTACAGAAAATGGCCACTCACCTAGTCATGTTAAAAGTGTGACTATCCTATTTTATATTTTAATTATTTCTGAAAATCCCCTTTACTATTTTTGCCTACACAAGCATATTGACTTGTATCACATTTCATGTCATTTTAATGTTATGGTTTCACTTGCTTGTATATATATATATATATGTACTTTTCAGTGTTTAAAAATGTATATTTGTATACATATCTTATCTAGGCTCATTTTAATTCCTCTTTTAAATTCAGAAACATATGCACCTATATGTATACAAGTTTACAAATCCTTATAACATATACATATGTATAATTTTCTTTTCTGGGTTTTAATTAAAATCTGTTTACTGATTTAAAGTAAAACTTACTTTTCTTATTTTCTAAGATGATCCATATAATTCCAGAAATCAAATATCCATGTTGCAAAATCATGTTTGTATTGCTTTTTAATTCTTGTTTTAAATCCAAGAAATCTGGAGTTCTTCCTTGTGCCATTTCAGTGTGCACGTGCACACATATACTTGCACACTATTTATTCCAGAGACTTCACCATATTTAAATCTAAATATTTCAAAAATTAAATCATTTTTCAAAAATGATTTTTCACAAAATTTTGGGGTATTACATTCACCCCTCCTTTTAGGAATTGTGTCCTCACAATTTGTCTAACATTTATAGTGAGCATCTTTTTCTTTTCTGAAAACTTATCAAACATATGCATAAGCAAACAAATTCAACCATATCAACCATGCATAACAAAATTTTCCAGAAAAAAAAAATACCTTTTAATTTGCAAAAAGCTTAGGATAATCCATTCTAATCTTATCCTCTAACTCCCATGTGCAGTCATTAGGATCACTACTCCACTGGATCTTAACTAGTTTCAAGGTTTTGCTCCTTAATTTCTTTTCTTCCTTGGCTACAATCCCCACTGGTTCTTTTTCATAAACCAAGTCAGGGTTTATTTGAATTTTGGTAGGCTCTTCCAAAATGTCTTCTTTATCATGTACCCATCTTCTAAGTTGGGACACATGAAAAACATTATGCATTGCTTTCATTTCCTCTGGTAGTTCTAATTTGTAAGCCAATGAACCAATTCTTTCCAGAATTTTATAGGGTCCAACATACCTTGGTGTAAGCTTACCTTGCTTGCCAAATCTCATGACTTTCTTCATAGGTGAAATCTTGATGAAAACAAAGTCTCCCACTGCATATTCCACTTGCTTTCTCTTCCTATCTGCAAATTTCTTTTGCCTATCTTGAGCTGCTGCTATTCTTTTTCTTATTAACCCAATTTTCTCTGTAGTTTCTTTAACATATTCAGGTCCAAGAACAGCCCTTTCTCCAGCCTCTACCCAGCATATAGGTGATAAACATGGCTTGCCATATAAGGCTTCAAATGGTGCCATCCCTATGGTGCTTTGGTAACTGTTATTGTAGGTGAATTCAGCTAGATGGAGGTGGTCTTCCCAGTTGCCTCCAAAGTCCAGTGTACATGCTCTCAACAAATCCTCTAAGACTTTGTTCACCACTTCAGTTTGACCATCTGATTGTGGATGGTAGGCAGTGCTTAAGCACAATTCACTCCCCATAGCCTCTTGAAAACTTTTCCAAAATCTTGAGGTGAAGATGGTATCCCTATCACTCACAATGGTTTTGGGTATGCCATGCAACCTTACTACCTCTTTCATGAATATTTGAGCCAATTTTGGAGCATTTCTTTCTGTTTTAACTGGGATAAAATGTGCTACCTTAGTTAGCCTATCCACTATCACCCATATACTTGTGTTTCCCTTCTTAGATCTAGGCAGACCATCTATGAAATCCATAGATATATCCTCCCACTTCCACTGTGGTATACTAAGGGGTTGCAATAGTCCTGATGGCCTTTGTGTCTCTGCCTTGACTTGTTGGCAAGTCATGCACCTTGCAACATATCTGGCCACATCTGACTTCATCCCCTTCCACCAAAGATTTCTTCTCAAATTTTGATACATCTTGGTGCTACCTGGGTGTATGGAGTATTTACTCCTATGGTACTCATTTAATATTTCCTCCTTCAATTCTATATTTTCTGGAACACATATCCTATTTTTATTCCTTAAATAACCATTTTTATCAACTTGATAATTTATTACTTCCTCCCCTCTTGATATGAGCATTTTCTTTTCCACCATGTTTAGGTCTTGTTCCTGCATTTTCCCAATCTTAAGAAGTAAATCTGATTGCAGAGATATCATACTTAATTTTCCTTTACCTTCACCTTCTTCAATGGGCATCATTTGTTCCTCACTGTTTTCCTCAATTTCCAAATCAGTAAGTATAGACAAATCCTTAAACTCTTCCATCATCAACATGGCTACCTTGGCATGTTGTCTACTCAAGGCATCTGCAACTTTATTTGCCTTGCCTGGTGTATACAGTATATCTAGGTCATAGGCAGCTAGGAACTCTACCCATCTATGTTGCCTCATGTTCAAATCTTTTTGTGAGAATAAATATTTTAGTGCCTTATGATCAGTGTATAAGATGAATTTGGCACCTAACAAATAATGTCTCCAAAGTTTCAAAGCATAAACAACTGCTGCTAGTTCAAGATCATGGGTTGCATACCTGGTTTCATGTGGCTTTAATTGCCTAGATGCATAGGCTACCACCTGGTCTTGCTGCATCAACACAGCCCCTAACCCAGAGCCACTTGCATCAGTGTACACAACCAAATTTTCATTTCCTTCTGGCACTCTTAATACTGGTGCATTAATCAGAGCTTCCTTTATTTTGATAAAAGCTTGCTCACATTTTTCTGTCCATACAAAGGCTTGGTTCTTTCTAGTTAAATTGGTAAGTGGTGATGATATTTTTGAGAAATCTTTTATAAATCTCCTATAATATCCTGCCATCCCCATAAATGATCTAATCTCACTGATGGTGCTAGGTCTTTTCCATGCTTGGATTGCCACTACTTTATTAGGGTTTACTGATATTCCTTTGGCAGAGATGACATGCCCAAGGAAATGCACTTCTTCTTTCCAAAATGCACATTTTGAAAATTTTGCCTTTAAATCATTTTCCCTTAGTCTTGACAAAACTAAATGCAAATGATTTTTATGCTCTTCCACTGTCTTGGAATAAATCAAAATGTCATCAATAAAAATCAGTACAAACTTGTCTAAATAATCTCTAAATATTCTATTCATCAAATCAACAAAATATGAAGGAGCATTTGTCAAACCAAATGGCATAACCAAAAATTCATATAAGCCATATCTTGTGTTAAATGCAGTATACTTAACACTTGAGTCTTCAACCTTCATTTGATGGAATCCTGATGCTAAGTCTAGCCTAGAAAATATTTTAGCTTCACTGAGTTGGTCAAAGAGATCATCTATTCTAGGCAATGGGTATTTATTCTTGATGGTTACTTTATTTAGTTCCCTGTAATCTATGCACATTCTCAAGGTACCATCATGTTTTCTTACAAACACTACTGGAGAACCCCAGCAGGAATTGCTTGGCCTTATAAATCCCTTGCCTTCTAATTCTTCCAACTGATTTTTCAATTCTTTCAGTTCACTTGGCCCCATTCTATAAGGTTTCTTGATTATTGGACTTGCTCCTGGAATGAGATTAATTTGGAACTCAACTGGTCTGTGGTGTGGAACACCCTTAACTTCCCCAAACACATCCAAGTATTTATTAACTATGGGAATTTCTTCAATGGTTAGTTCACTCAGATCTTTTTCTAAGTCAACTAAATGATACAATTTCCCTTCCTTAGCTATTTCACATAGAACTGTGATTCTCTGGCCTCTAGAATTTTGCAATGATATGGTGGATGAGTCTAAATTAATTATGGCTTTAAATTGCCTTAACCAATCTACCCCCAATATAACTCCTATATTTGGGTAATTTAAAACATATAAATTGGAAATAAAAATATTTCCTCCTATGTTTAACTCCACATCCACACAATTCATGTTCAAAACACTAGAACTCCCTAGGGGACTTTGTACAAACAATGGGGTTTCAACCAATATGCAATTTAATTTTAACACTTTAACTAATTCATAGGAAATCAAAGAGTGTGTTGCTCCAGTATCATATACTACTGGTATGGGTATGGCACAAATGAGTAATGTACCTTCCACTTGGCCATGATTTTCAGCATCAATTTTCACTGCAGATTTGCCTTTTCCTTCCAAAGTTGCCAATTTCCCTTGCTGTTTATTTTCTGGACAGTTCCTCTTCATATGCCCCTCTTTCCCACATAGGTAGCATTTGAAGGCTCCTCCTTTTAACTCTGGGCACCTTGGTTTGATGTGTCCTTCTTTTCCACAATGATGGCAAACCAATTTCTTCTTAGTATCATTGGCTTTTGTATCTTTACCCTTCCAGTTGTCTGCCTCCTCCTTCTTTTTATCATAAGGGTGATATCTTCCCTTATCCTTCTTGTTGTTGCTCTTAAAATTCCTATATTTCTCTCTTTCTTTGTCATGTTGTTCCAGTTTCAAGGCCAGATCAATTACTTGATCAAATGTTCTATCTGCATATGGTAGCATAGCTCTGCTAAGTCCTGGGTTCAGTCCTTTTATATACCTATCATTCTTGGATGCTTCATCTGCCACTAGCATTGCTCCATAATTAGATAGCCCCTCAAACCTTTGAGTGTATTCAGTGACATTCAAAGTTCCCTGCCTAAGTTTGATAAATTCTTCAAGCAAAATGGTCTTGGCTGATGCTGGTACAAATCTTGCCTCCAACATCTCCTTGAACTGATTCCAAGTGATTCCATTTTCATTTCTTCCAGCTATGATCACCTCCCACCAGCTTAAAGCTACCCCTTTCAGTTGTCTAGAAGCTACTTGCCTCTTCCTTTGGTCATCCAACTGCATGTCATTGAAAATCCTATCAAGTGTTCTCAACCATGCTTGAATTTCCATCACACTCTCAGTTCCTTCAAAACTCCTGCCTCCCAAATTGGAATAAGTCTTCAGTAGTTTTGAAAGCTCTTCATGTGGGTTCTCAGGCCTATGCCCAATTCCATCTCTTAAAACCCTCACAAATTCTTGCATATCAAGCATTTGAGGTGCACTGGGTCCTGCATTGTGATGAGATCCTCTTCCTACCATGGTCTGCTAACTAAATTCTGGGTAAATGGTATTAGTATATTATGAGTGCTTCTATAATTTCTATTTTCTTATCTAAATTATTTCATCCAAAACAAACAGACATAATACATTTCTATATTACTTAACAATCAATGCAACCAAGTGCTCTGATACCAAACTGAAATGACCCTCCTATTTCCACCCTAATTTCATAAGGATTTTTTTTTGCTAAGAGATGATATATAGATATATCATTCATTACAAATATATTTTCCTAGGTCATTTTCTTTTTCCAATAAACAAAATATATCCAGGATCAAAATAACTTACCAATATAAATATATCAGTGTATATCTAATAACATACACATACATATGAAGATGTATGTGTTCTTCTTGTTTAAATTCAGAGTATATACTTTATTTTTTTTTTGTACAAGAACATTCTGTTTGATTTAGATTTTTAGCAATTCAGATAAATTATTGTATTCAGATTTTTGGCCAAAAAAAATCCACTAGAAACATGTACTTTAGTCTGTCATTAGGATTAAGAAATGATCAAGTAATAATCAGTGGTAAACAAGCTTTTAATATAGATGATTATGTTAAAGTCTGGATAGTATCAAATTCAGTATAAAAGAAAGTGGATCCTAAGTGAACACAAGCAACATCTAGGCGTAATGGAAACGCGCCTAACTTACACACAAGAGGTCACGAGTTCGAGTACTATGCTGGTCGGTTCAAACACAATTTTTGTTTTTCTTCCTTTTTTTTTTCCTGTATGGTTTGAAATCTGATACCTACCTATCTTTGTACATATATATTTAATGTTTGCCTATAACCTAACATACAAAACAATTCTTCTTACTTTACTATTTTGAATCCCATTCCTACAACTGTTCTAGGAATTATAATTATATTTTTGCTCAAATATCAACATGTACACAGATATACATGTACATGTCAATATCTCTGCTCATTTTCCAGAAAACTGGGTGAAACAATTGCTAAATGTACTAAGCTTTTGAAATGCATCTTTATTTTCAAGATACAACCTATCATGATCAACCAATACTTCATTTATTTGAAGCTGGTTAACCCATGAGTCATGTATCTGCTACACATTAGTTCAAAACAATGGAGATACCTTTCATTGCATTCTGTCTGAAGCTTTTAGAAAAACATTTTACTTTTCTCAATACAATTCAGAAATGAATTCAAACTTATATACAAAGCATTTCAGTAAAAAGATAATAAAATCCTTTTAAGTTTACTTCTTGCTATATCCAGATTTTGTTCTAAAACTCAGTGCTCTGTTATGTCTCAAGATTAGCTAATACATATATATAAATTATGCAAAACAGTAGCTCACATAATTGTATATTTCTTACCAGATTTTTATAGTTGATACTTGAGCATATTTCTCTTGTTTATGTTTCAGACCCTACTTCAAAACAAATCAAACCTTAACACACAACAATTTCAACAGACCAACAAATTTAATCTGACACTTTACAGAACATAAGGGGAACATGATCACTAACCATAAAATATTCAACACATGACTGGAAATCTTAGAAACATAAAGTTTTTCCTGAATACATGCAGATATAATCAATTTAAACTCTTATTGAAACTAGCTAGCATGTTCATTCACTCCTCCATGATAGCCATTACTTCATTTTTACTTAGTGCCTGGGTTACCTGAAAGAACATAAGTGGCTGCCTCATTTTAAAATGAGACACCCCATATGCCATGAGCAAACAAGGGTCAGATCTATGATCTGGTATGAGTAACATCAATACATTCATGATATTAAGCAATAGAGAATATAAGGGTACTAACTTGTTATTTAAGCAAATTTCTGCAATCAATTACTTTAACTTAGTATAATTAAGTTGATTCAGGTATGATATATTCATTTATCATTCTTACACTTGCATACATAATCATGCAAACATAATTATCTATTTGCAACAATTGCATTCACTGGAACCATCTTGGTTCCATACCATTCAACCTAAGAAATATCCATATTCCTATTTCTTCATTTACAGGTTGTATAATTCAACTTAAATCCCTGCCTCATCTGCTATTAAGGAATCACTGGGACACATTGCAATGAACTAATTCACATCATTGCACAAAGATCTCAGGGCTTAAACAAACCATGTGCCAACTTGCATACTTCAAATATGACAAGCATTCCAGCAGTCTTCTTGGCCTTCCCTTCCCTAGTTTATTTACTAGTGTATTGTCTTAAATCCTATCATCAAATATGCTAAGTGAACATATCACTGCAAACATGGAAACATCCATAATTTCTTCTAGCATAATTCTCCTCAGAAATAATCAGACAGTTATTTCCTAAATGGGGTCAATATGTCTTGATCTTAGTAAAATATGAGAATATTTTCAACTGTAAAAGAGGCATGGCATGTTATATTGATCTGCAAGCCTTTATGATTGATTCAGATTCAAGATCTGGTTCAATCATAATTTTAGCTTGTGGGTTTCTTCTTTTTTTTTTTTGATTAAGGGCTCAGCACTTAGAAAATTTCTATTGCACCCTTAACATTTTTCTTTTCAAGCCTCAGCACTTATACCAAGTATAATGCAGCTCCAATCATTTTTATAAAGTTTCCATGCCATAGATCTATAACAGTTGAGAGTATTCTCTATATAATTTTTAAGATCCTAAACTTTAACATTTATGAGTATAAATAAAACAGTATGATACTCATCCAAAGACAAATGTCTCAACCAATCAAAGATCATCAAAATCATCCATATTAAATCATATCAGATTTAAAATAAAACATCCAAAAAGCATTGATGAAATCATATACATCAAAACCAGAAATATATATAAATGGCAATAAAAAGTGGCTGCCTCATCTCAGGTCTTAATGCCATGAACTCAGTGAGATTACTCACCTAAATATATATTTCCTCTTATTAATCCAGAAAATTCTTGTTTGAGTGTTTTCTCCTTCCTTCCAATTTTTTTTTCCTTCTTTTCTTATTTTTTTTGCAGCCCGGGGTAAAGACAATTCTACTGCCTATTTATAAGCATTTTTCCTCTAGGGTTTTGTTGAAACAGAATTCCATTTCTGTCCTGGCTAGCATCATGCATTTTTCATTCACAATACCCCGGCCATATTAACCAATTTAAAGGCTGCATTTTCTTTCTTTTACTTTACAGAAAATGGCCACTCACCTAGTCATGTTAAAAGTGTGACTATCCTATTTTATATTTTAATTATTTCTGAAAATCCCCTTTACTATTTTTGCCTACACAAGCATATTGACTTGTATCACATTTCATGTCATTTTAATGTTATGGTTTCACTTGCTTGTATATATATATATATATATATGTACTTTTCAGTGTTTAAAAATGTATATTTGTATACATATCTTATCTAGGCTCATTTTAATTCCTCTTTTAAATTCAGAAACATATGCACCTATATGTATACAAGTTTACAAATCCTTATAACATATACATATGTATAATTTTCTTTTCTGGGTTTTAATTAAAATCTGTTTACTGATTTAAAGTAAAACTTACTTTTCTTATTTTCTAAGATGATCCATATAATTCCAGAAATCAAATATCCATGTTGCAAAATCATGTTTGTATTGCTTTTTAATTCTTGTTTTAAATCCAAGAAATCTGGAGTTCTTCCTTGTGCCATTTCAGTGTGCACGTGCACACATATACTTGCACACTATTTATTCCAGAGACTTCACCATATTTAAATCTAAATATTTCAAAAATTAAATCATTTTTCAAAAATGATTTTTCACAAAATTTTGGGGTATTACAGATTTTCTATGTCGCTTATACAAATTTAAATGCTAACTTTTTTAGCATATACAACACAATGTACATCACCATCATATAACTTACATGCTATTACATAAGCAAGATTACAACTTTTCATCCATACACACATTTCAAACTTTGATTCCTAAGTCAAACTAAACATCACATCCAAGCATATATGTATGCATACTAATCAACATCAATATCCAACCAAACAAGGAATGATTTTTAACAACAAAATATGCATCAAATTAAGGCTAGAAACTGTAAATAAAATAGTGACTTTTACTCACCAAAAGCTATCCAAAATGACTCGAACTTCCACTATACTTTGCAAACGACCTAGACTTTGATTTTTTTAACAAAAAGGAGATTTTGAAGGCCTTAAGGCCATGGTTGGTTCGGCCATGAAGGCTACATGGTTCGGTCATGCTTGCAAAATGGGTGTGTGGGTTTGATTTTTGGAAGGGGTGATGTAGAAATGGAAAGGTGATGTTTTAAACAAGCTTTTAGGAATTAAAAAGTGGAAAAGAACTAAAAGTTTAGAACTTGGAAGTAATTAACATGGTCTTAGAAAGCTTTGAAAACATTTTGAAGTTTAAGGTGTGAAATGGAAATGGAAAGTGAAAGAGAAAAATATTGGAAAAAGGTTTTATACAAATGACATAAGGTAAATTACCTTATTGCCCTTTGTCCTTTACCCTCCTCAAATCACTTGCCACATCATTATGCTCCAACACCTCCCTCCACCTCATTATACTCACTCCACCATCTTGTCCCCCTCCCTCCATTTTGAGCCAATATTACATTAATCACTTAATGTACTTATGTTTAGACATATTTTTAGGTGTGTGAGGTTCACTTTTTCACATCTTTTCAATGTCTAATTTTTATTTTAAACTATTTATATTAACTTAGGTTAACATACTTTACCCTATATTATTACTTACCATTCGTATGTTATTTGTATATGTATCTTATATGTATACTAAAACATTTACAACATTTCCGACAAATTTTGAACTACAAAAGGTCGAAAACTCGAAAAACGAATTCCGGCCACATTTCCGATTTTTCTTTGAAATAGATATTTTTGTAAACAAATTTTGAAAACTTTTTCACCATCATTATTTATTATTTAAAAGAGTTTTATTTTAATTATAAATCCACTATTCAAACGAGTATATATGCACGCCCAGCTGGGCCTACATCTAATCACAATGTGCATGCATTAACCAACAACGTGTTTCTAAATGAAGTGATGAGCAAACATAAATGGTTGTCATTATGTTAGTAAAATATATGTTTATACGTCTTATAACAATTGTATAAATGTAGTACCGACTATACAAAAATAAGTTTCTTCCATGGACAAAATAAAAAATAAATCACTAAAATAACATAGATAACCAACTAAGTTACGCGACTAAGTTACACGTAGAAATAAATATTTGGATTTTCTTTAGGAATTTAAATATTGAGCTAAATATCTAATGAAAATTGAGAAATGCATAGTGGTTATGATTGAACAAAATTAATGGATTGAGATACACAGTTTAAACAACATAATTTCAACATTTCCAAATATTTTAAAGGTTTATAGAAGGTAACTAAATGCACATATATCACAATAATGCTTCAACAACAGAAGATTACGTGACTACATAGTCGACAGTTAGAAATAAAACTTTTGAACTCAAACATTTGAAGCTTGTGAGTTAATTGTAGTAATCCAAACCAAAAAAAATTCATGTCAAAATAAGAACCACTTCCTACTTTATCATCAACAGTCACAAATTTTTTCCTACAATCAAGTACATCAATTAATAATTGTAATTTCACATTAAATACATATACAGAATCAAAACTACAACTTCCAATTTCAGTAATAGTAACACAAATAAATTCTTACGATATTGCAAAAACGGTAGTTTGAGTTAGAAGAACTATATGTATAAATTAGTATCAAGGAAGTATTATCATAAATGGTTTATTCCTCATGGCATCAGCATTTAATGTTATTGATCCTAAAATCTAGCAGATGAGACTAATCTGAATTAATGTCTTCATCCAACCCTATAATTTTGTAAGTCTTCTCAATGATTGCCTATCTTCTATACCAAAGGACTTAGTTTTCTTCATTTTGAATATCACGGACCAGTTTTAATGATATTGTTAAGTGCTTATAGGTTATGAGTTGACCATATTCAGCTGATAAGATGAAATATAACCTGATCAGGTGTAGACATAGCCAGAGAAAGCAATGCAATTCAACACCTCCGTTTGTTATACGATCGCCCTTTTTTCGAGCAATTAACAAAGAACCCATTAATTGGTGAACTAAAGTGCCATGTGTGTTAAATGACAGTAAGTTTTTAACCATTGTCAACCAAGACCAATTATCAAAAATGATAATTTGGTCAAAGTAAATGTTTACCAAATATTATAGAAAGAGTGCAGCGATAGTTTAATATCTAGGAAGTTGCACACATTATTTATAACATAACCAAATTCATTGTCTATATCATAACCAAATTCATTGTTTATAAGTCGCATGGCATCAAATTCTATTTATTATGATGATGCATTTGATAAATTTCATTTTTCATTGAATTGGAGAGTTGATTTTACTAAACTCTTTAAACTGCATAAGTAACATTAATGAACAATTTGACAGCGGTCGTTTTATTAGTCAATATCTTTTAGTTTCAACCATACTAATAATAAAATACGTAAAAATGAAATGCGCAAATGGATTAGAATAAAGTTTTAATATATACGGAAGTACATTTGCATATGAGCCAATGGTACTGTAACTACATTAAGCTAACAATAATTTGGTTCAGTAGTAGTAATATTTAAAAAATACATAAATTAGTCATGAAAAGATCTCAGTAACATTTCAGTAGAAATTTTTCATCCCAAAATAATTCAAATGCAGAGACGTGCCTCAAAATGGGACGTACCTTGGATCCAGTCTTGCAAATAGTCATGACTGGAAATATAGAATGAATCTTTCATAAATTCTATTCTGTTTCTATCTATTTTGTTGGATTTACCTATTCACCTCTGTAAATTCATTTTACAAATCTTTCATAACTATACCGCTCACTGATACAAAATTATACAACTCGCATGATTTCTTCATAGCATCCATGCTTTTCCCATTTCAAACTTTCAGCTACCATGATATATAATCTTAGGTTGAATGATTTTTAAATGACTGTTCATTTTACTACAACATGACATAAAATTTTATATTACATAACTAAAGTACAAACTGTATCATACACTTTTTTTCATTTTTGGCATACGCTAAAAATGTACAAACTATGCATAACTAAAAAAGTAAAAAATGTGGCTCGTTTGGGAGAATGTCTTTTAATTGGCCATGTTCCCTTCACTCTAGTCCCGTTCCAACGACTATCTCCTCGTATACAATCTTAAGAATCTTCTTCAACATGTCTAAAAAGAATAAAAGTGATGGATAGATCACTATAAGTTATAAAAGAGAATATCAGACAGAAGAATAAAAATAAATACACATTAAAATGTCAACGAATTTAACTTTTACTAAAACTATTGCAAGTAGTTTTAAATATTTACTCCTGTTAACCAAAAGAAGTTTAACTTAAATGATTTTAACAGGTTGACAAATGTATGATAGCATGACGTGAATGAAGTAAAAGCAAACAACAAAATGAGCATCTATTATGTAAATAAAAGATATATATTTATGTATCATTTTTATTGTGTTAATTCTCTAAGCAACATATACATTAGGTTAGGACTTGTTAATAGAAATACAAAAACAACTCATTGGGACCTTCAGTCAAGCAATTAATGATGTCAAATAAGGGTCATAAAATATGAATCAGTGTTTTCTTAGAGCACTGATTCCAATTCATACATACCGACATATTACCTTTCCTAATTTAAAATGAAGGAATTTGGGATTATTGACTATATTGCACATCAAGCCAGACCAAGTAACTACGAAAATTTATATATGGAAGATATCATAAATAGCAATTAATTAGCAACAAATATGTCAAGCATTTAACTATAAACCTTATATATGCCAAAACATTTATTTGGAAAAAAAATCATATCATAAATAGCATAAGTTCGACCGTATATACCATAGAAGTGTAAATAACCATGTTAAATGACTGTAAATATGATTGAGATATGTATGGAAAATTAACACAATTAATTCATAATCTCACAACAATCAAACATAACCAAGTTAAAGTTTTTCTTAATTTGATTGTCAAGATTAGTGGACTCATTGTGGTGGCCTAGAAAAAGTAGGCATGCTGACAAATTGTCACGTACGGGAATTTTCGACTTTCGAAAATTCGACATCGATACTCACTTTATCGACTGCCGAGCCATCGAGTGCCGGAAACTCCAATAGTGAGGGTTTTAAGAAAAAGAAAAAGTAGAAGAAGAAGAAGATAGAAGAAAAAGAGAAGAAAGAAAGAAGAACAGAACAACAACAGAAACAGAAACAGAAAACAATAACAGAATCTCACATATCGCAGCGGAACAATATATAATAGATAAATGAATATCATTTAAAAACAAAAGAATTATATCTGTTATTACATTACATCACATCATATCATCAGAGTCAATAAACAACAATGAACAGTTATATAAACTTGTCCTCATACAGAATACACAGCGGAATAAATACTATCAGATACAAATACTACGTCTCGTCATCCAGCTTGCTTCCAAAGCTCCAGAATATCCAGAATATCCTGATAATATAACTCTAGGCTGCCCGTGTGGAAAATGGTGGGCACCCAGAGTTTAGAAGGGAACAATAAACTCCGAGTCAGTCATGGTGACTGGTGTGAGATCGTAAAACAGTTATTCTTTATAACAACAAAATAATTTTTAAAGTCAATTCGAAATGCTTTTGGAAAGTGAAACTACCATAAGACCTCCCGCCACACACACAATGCAAACGCAGAATTGGAGGAGATTTCTTCTTATGATAGTCAAAGATGCTTACTACGTAAAAATCAAATTCTTCTTGATATTATTATTAGTGCATAGTGTAGAAAACATTTCGAAAGTATAATATTAATCTTAGCCAACATACGACCAATATCGTATGCCTACTATAGCTACTATGTTCAATAGCAGGTTACCGCCACATTCCATAGCAGGTAATACAACTAAAACCGTACACGTCACGTATTGTTTCTTTGGATTTCCAACAAATGGTCAGACTAAGGAACTTCCTATCCACGATGGGTACGTCCCTGGAATAGACGACCCGAGAACCTAACCGGATCTCTGCCAACACAAGGCCGGGTTACCTCTGCAAAAATAGGTAACTACTGACACGCGTATGCCATCCCCCGATCGTAACCGATCTTCCCGAGGATCCCCGATTTCCAACAAACCACATAGATAATAATGCAACAACCACATAGGTTAAGTATCTGGGCTCCATACCATGATACCACCTCTATCCAGAAGGAATGACATACACTAAGGGGCGCTACTCCCTAGAACCTTGCCGCATCCTTCCTGTTTCGACCATTTCCGGGGTGTGAGGCTCGATGAAGTCTCGTCCACAAAGCTACGCTTTCTACAAAGCCCTGCTTTGGGTCAAACAAAATGATCAACCTATGATCACAAAGATATAAGATCAAACAAATGATCATATCGCAAATGATCAAACACTGATCATTTCACAGCAACACTTAGTATGCCACGTTACCAAATTGGGATATATCGCTGATAAATTTCAACTACATAACCTCTGAGCTCGTACGTCTCAGAGAAGGGTGTTAAGCTAAGAGAATAAATTCTCCGCCACCAACAGAAATGTATTTGAAAGAAATCAGCTTTATATCTCAAATTGTAACGTCAGACACACAATCCATACAAGTCTGTTCCGGGATCGAACAGAACCGAAGGCACTTCTCACGAAGCCCTTGCATTTCCGGATAAATTTCTAATGAGTAACACCCAACAGAGCAGGGTTGTCGCTTAACCATATGCTCTGATACCACGCTGTCACGTACGGGAATTTTCGACTTTCGAAAATTCGACATCGATACTCACTTTATCGACTGCCGAGCCATCGAGTGCCGGAAACTCCAATAGTGAGGGTTTTAAGAAAAAGAAAAAGTAGAAGAAGAAGAAGATAGAAGAAAAAGAGAAGAAAGAAAGAAGAACAGAACAACAACAGAAACAGAAACAGAAAACAATAACAGAATCTCACATATCGCAGCGGAACAATATATAATAGATAAATGAATATCATTTAAAAACAAAAGAATTATATCTGTTATTACATTACATCACATCATATCATCAGAGTCAATAAACAACAATGGACAGTTATATAAACTTGTCCTCATACAGAATACACAGCGGAATAAATACTATCAGATACAAATACTACGTCTCGTCATCCAGCTTGCTTCCAAAGCTCCAGAATATCCAGAATATCCTGATAATATAACTCTAGGCTGCCCGTGTGGAAAATGGTGGGCACCCAGAGTTTAGAAGGGAACAATAAACTCCGAGTCAGTCATGGTGACTGGTGTGAGATCGTAAAACAGTTATTCTTTATAACAACAAAATAATTTTTAAAGTCAATTCGAAATGCTTTTGGAAAATGAAACTACCATAAGACCTCCCGCCACACACACAATGCAAACGCAGAATTGGAGGAGATTTCTTCTTATGATAGTCAAAGATGCTTACTACGTAAAAATCAAATTCTTCTTGATATTATTATTAGTGCATAGTGTAGAAAACATTTCGAAAGTATAATATTAATCTTAGCCAACATACGACCAGTATCGTATGCCTACTATAGCTACTATGTTCAATAGCAGGTTACCGCCACATTCCATAGCAGGTAATACAACTAAAACCGTACACGTCACGTATTGTTTCTTTGGATTTCCAACAAATGGTCAGGCTAAGGAACTTCCTATCCACGATGGGTACGTCCCTGGAATAGACGACCCGAGAACCTAACCGGATCTCTGCCAACACAAGGCCGGGTTACCTCTACAAAAATAGGTAACTACTGACAAGCGTATGCCATCCCCCGATCGTAACCGATCTTCCCGAGGATCCCCGATTTCCAACAAACCACATAGATAATAATGCAGCAACCACATAGGTTAAGTATCTGGGCTCCATACCATGATACCACCTCTATCCAGAAGGAATGACATACACTAAGGGGCGCTACTCCCTAGAACCTTGCCGCATCCTTCCTGTTTCGACCATTTCCGGGGTGTGAGGCTCGATGAAGTCTCGTCCACAAAGCTACGCTTTCTACAAAGCCCTGCTTCGGGTCAAACAAAATGATCAACCTATGATCACAAAGATATAAGATCAAACAAATGATCATATCGCAAATGATCAAACACTGATCATTTCACAGCAACACTTAGTATGCCACGTTACCAAATTGGGATATATCGCTGATAAATTTCAACTACATAACCCCTGAGCTCGTACGTCTCAGAGAAGGGTGTTAAGCTAAGAGAATAAATTCTCCGCCACCAACAGAAATGTATTTGAAAGAAATCAGCTTTATATCTCAAATTGTAACGTCAGACACACAATCCATACAAGTCTGTTCCGGGATCGAACAGAACCGAAGGCACTTCTCACGAAGCCCTTGCATTTCCGGATAAATTTCTAATCACGTCCGGACTTCCCGTCACTAAGGGTGATAAAACCTCTAAATCGGACATCAGCCGATGTAGAGTAACTCGACGGTAATCCTTCCGTTTTCAAAAATATCCGGTCTTCAACACCGGTCTTCAAATGCAATTCATAACGACGTATCACATATTCGGAATGGGTTATACGACCCCATGGTCCTTTCCCGGCTAACCCGAATAGTGAGCGATTATTCAAAAATAAGTGTGGCATTCAAATTCATCCAATTCACAACAAATACCTATCTAAAGGTAATTATTGATAGTCGGTTATTTAACTATCAATAAAGATGCGCAACATCATCAGATTCCAAATAATTTTCCAAATAATTTTATCTTCCAAAATATCTTTTACTAGATATAAAATTTCCACACTTCAAAAATAAATCAATATTTATTTTTTTTCTAAACAGTTTCCATTTCCTTTATAAATTCCCTAGTGAATTTATATTTCAAAATATCTACTGATATACGATTCTCAAATCGATTTCAAATATTCAATTTCAATTTATCTTTAAAAAGATAAAATCTCAAAACGTTCATTTCATGTTGGAAAAGCATTTCCCTACTTATTTAATAATAAGTATTTCACAAATCATTTATTTTCAACACTTGGAAAATATTCAATATACTTAAATCAAATTAAGTATATATTTCATTCTTTTAAGGAAATCATTCTTTTTAACAACATCTATTTGAGTCAAAACGAATGTTGCGTAAAACATCGTTACGACGACTCGAAATCAATAGTATAGGGATTCGGAAATTAAGATAGATATATAAATCCCAATACTAGATAAAAATATTTCCTTTCGGAAATCATTTACTATAACAACAGTGTTATAGTCTACCATTTCCTTGTTTTTCTCGAAAACGTCTATTTCAATAATAAATGTTGAAATCTATGTATTCGATACTTAACACGTTTTAAAACATCTTTTAAAACAGTTACTTCATTTTTATAATATCGCTTTTCCAAAACCATATCCATTCTACTTCAAAAATATATTCACTGTCCAAAATCGTGAATATACCTCACTTAACCAAATTTCAAACTTTACTACACATTTATTTCAAATAAAAATTCGCTATCCAAAAACGCGAATATATCTTCTTTAAAACAATTCGATCAATATTCCACTTAAAGGCAAAAAATCCAATTTATAAGTGAATCTCTTATAAATCTTTTATTATACAATTTCATTCGTTTTATAACTTCATACTTTATAAGTCTATAAACTTCATATTTTCACAATTTATAATTCTATAAATCTCATGTCTTCACAATTTATAATTCTATAAATTTCTAACACTTATAAAAACTCGTTTTAAAATTCCAATACTTTTAATTGATAAATATCAATTCTGTACATCTTTTATATACATCATTTTTAATAATTCAAAAGAAATCCAAACTTAAACTTTTTTATAAATTACTTGACTATTTATTTCAAAATCACCTTTCAGTTATAATTCACAATTTAAAATTTTCATAACTTTAAATTTAAAACATTTATTTATTTAAGATAAATAAATTCAAAAATTTAATAAATCGTATACTTTCCAAAAATCACTTCAAATTCCCTTTTTAAGGTAAAAATCGTTTATTTTTAAACTTTAAAATTTGAACCCGATGATGCAACACACCAATTAGTCCATCACAACATTCAATATCATATATCAATATGATAACAACATATACAACAAATATCTGCAAATAATAATATTGGTGAGGAATCCAGTTGGATCCCTCCAACCTGTTTCCCTGCAACCACAGACGTTAGCACAATACCAATTCCGCTCCAGTACGGAATTATCGCGGTATATGGGTTTTATAAAAATCCGCTTACTAACGGCGCAATAGGGTCTCATCCGCTATACGAGGCGGGAATCAATCAATCCAATATATACATATGCCAATATGTATATACTGCTATATATATAGATATATCATATCATATCTAATAGCACATTCAAACAAATCAATCAATAACTGCAATTCAATCATAAATCTGAGTGAGAAGATCTCACCTTAGCTTTTATTTGCAATCCATTTTCCATTTCAGTTTTGTTTTCTCGATTTTTAACCTGGTATAAACAATTTTATTCAATCTATCAATATTCAAAAGACTGAACAATTAATTTTCGTTTCAATTGTTTTAGATTAACAAATTTCTCCTTTAATAATTTTATTTAACTAAACATTTTACTTTTCTTTTTCCCTTTGAATTTTTAAAAATACTGATAACATAACCCATACAGATTTTTAAATCTATTTTTTTTATAAAATCCTATAACATTTTAAAATCATATATATATATATCTTTAAAACAGAAATAATTTTAATTTCCCCTTTCAAACTTTATCAATATAAAGTAATTTTTTTTTCTTCTGTTTTACTGTAAAAGGAAGAAACTGCATTTATACTTTACTGTATAAACATAAATAGATTTATACATTCAAGAAATAAATTGTTTTAACAACTTAAATGTTAATTTAATCTTCTTAACATAAAATTTAAATTTTTAAAAATAGATTGATGATTATACCTCACTGCTTCCAGAACTCGTGAGTCGAACGCAACTCCAAAACTCACATCTCGACATCGCCGTTTGCCACTGCCTCCACCCAGTCGAACATCACCCCAATCCCATTCCAGTCGCGACCATCGCGAAACCCTAAAGCCCCAAATCATCGTCGCTGATCACCCCACGTACACGTGCGCGCGCCTCGACCTGAACCTCGCACGCGCCCCTGCTCGATCGAGATAGCCTCTCGAGTTCGAGCCTCCCATTCGCTGCTATCGTCCAGCCACACACCGTCGTGATTGACCCACCTTGCGTCGCTCGCCTCGCCGCGAAGCCCTCTGCTCAGTCGCGATTAAATCGCGATCCCCTGTTCGATCGCGAAATTGGGAACTCCCCCAATGCTCACGCGCTTGCGCGCGCATCCCCTTCCTCGTTGCCGACTCCTCCAACCTCGCTGACGTTCGCGATCTTGATCGCGCTTTCCATCCCTTTTTTTTTTTCGTTCGCTGCCATTAATTTAAACGAGAGGAGGGACGGCCATTGTTAATTTTTTTCTTTCGAACGAAATTTAAATTTCACTGAATTGAATTTTTTTTTTTTGATCTGAAGAGGGAGAGGAGGCTCGGCGTATAAAATGGAAAACGACGTGATTTTGGCATGATTTTAGGCGTAATCTTAGGAACGAATAGCATGTTGATTTTGACCAATTTGAATTTTTAAATCCAAATTGAATCTCGATAAAAAATTCAATATTTTACACGTCGTGTGCTCACATATAAACTCTGAAAAATACGAAAGTTGAAATCCGGTAATAATACAATATTACGGACCCAATGGAACTGGTTTCGTCGAATTCCGAGACTGCGCCTCGGACGGCTATTTTTAAATTCGATTTAAACGATTAAATTTCAAAACTGAACAGAACAGTTTAAAATTCAATTCTGAAGCTCCTGTTATCTTTAGTATTATAAATACGGATTTTAGAAACTTTCGAAATATTTTTCTTCAACTGTAAATTGAAGATTTAAATTCTTATTCAACTTTCAATCGATTAAATTTTAAAGTTTAATCGTCAGTTTCAAAGTTATATTCGGGATTCGAATTAAATCGTCGTTCAAATATTTAAAATTAATTAAATTTTTCAATTTAATTTGTTCAAAATTCAGGGTCGTTACAGACTTCCCCCCTTAAAAGAATTTCGTCCCGAAATTACAAGTTAGGAAAAATGGTCCTTATCTCGTCTACTATTTTTCACAATTCAATAGTTTTATCAAATTTTTCAAAACAAATCTTTCTACTAAAGATTCGTTATTAATTCAACTCGTTTTCCAACTTCAACTATAAGTTTCAAACAACATTGTTTAACTTCTCAATTCAAATTCGAGTTTAAATTCAAATTTTAAACTTTCAAAATTTCTCAAAAATTTTCTAACACCCTAAATTTCCGAAAAATTTCGCCAGCGTCTCCTTTGAGCGGCTAATACGGTACGACTGCAAAACGTCCCTACGGACCCTCAGATTTCAAAAAGAAAAAGAAAAAGCCAAGCAGCTAGAGAAGAAATCATCAAAAACTCATATTAGAATTCAAATACATACCTTTTTCGAGCAATTCGAATTATCTGTGAAATAAATTTTCCAATCCCTTTATACACCTGTATATCCTACTAGCCATTATATCTAGTTACAGCATTCAATCATTTTGCAAATTCGATTTCAAATTTTCAATATATACTTCTTATATCCTCTTTAAATTCGCTGTTGAAGTTACATATTCAATTCCATTCAATTTTTCATTTCACATTCATTTGAACTTATAATTCACATTTTCAATTCTATTTGAATTCAATTCAGTCTCATTTACTTACAAATTCAAAATGAACTTTAACATTCAATTTCATTTTCTGGCACTTGCAATCGCAATTTATTCATTCATTGACTAATTCATTCGTTTTCAATTTGAATTTCATTCTAATCAAATTTCAATATTCTATAAGTTATCAACTTATTGATATTTCGTAAGTATTTTAAATAGGATTCCAGAGTCGTTTCAACTTTTTCAAAACCATTTGAAAACAATTCAAATTATCCTTTTAATTTCCAAAACAAAATCCAAATTTTCCAAACACTTCTATTTAAAACAATTTGGCAGCAATTCCTCTTTTGGAAACTCGAAAATAAACATCAATGATGCCGCGGTCATCATCGAAGTTATTTTCCAGCGACCGAAAAGAGTTTAGAGCTTTCATCTCTTCAG
This sequence comes from Allium fistulosum, assembly GCA_030737815.1. Taxonomy (NCBI): domain Eukaryota; kingdom Viridiplantae; phylum Streptophyta; class Magnoliopsida; order Asparagales; family Amaryllidaceae; genus Allium; species Allium fistulosum. The sequence goes on from CM060905.1 coordinate 556,128,038, forward strand.
AACATTTTTTCAAAACCTTTGAAATTCATTTTCAAATCAAAAAGATTTAACTTTCCAAATCACCAAAATTTTCAAACTCCTTTCAAAACATTTCCAAATACTTCTCTGGAATTCCGTTTTAAATTACAATTCACATTTATAATTTACATTCTTTAAATTTCATTTGTATATGTGAATTTTATTTCTTAACTTTGGAGTTACGATTTGAATTTCTTATTCAATTTCAATGATAATAGATTAACATTATCACTTCTAACATCCATGCAACCATATACTATAATAATTCATAGAAAAACATTCTTTTTACTATACAAAAATAGTTTTGGGTAAAATTATTTCATTCACCCTATTTTAAAACAATACTATGTTGTCTTGCCTCGTTTAAGTGTTTAGAAATCCCTATCGATAATATGGCGTCCCACATACCGACCAAAATTCATAAACATCTCAACGGATAAGCAAACACAATATAAAACATTTTTATATTCACTAACAAATACGCGCTCGTATCTATTATTACACTCAACTCATTCTAGAGTACTACTGACTCTATCTCTAATGAGTAACACCCAACAGAGCAGGGTTGTCGCTTAACCATATGCTCTGATACCACGCTGTCACGTACGGGAATTTTCGACTTTCGAAAATTCGACATCGATACTCACTTTATCGACTGCCGAGCCATCGAGTGCCGGAAACTCCAATAGTGAGGGTTTTAAGAAAAAGAAAAAGTAGAAGAAGAAGAAGATAGAAGAAAAAGAGAAGAAAGAAAGAAGAACAGAACAACAACAGAAACAGAAACAGAAAACAATAACAGAATCTCACATATCGCAGCGGAACAATATATAATAGATAAATGAATATCATTTAAAAACAAAAGAATTATATCTGTTATTACATTACATCACATCATATCATCAGAGTCAATAAACAACAATGGACAGTTATATAAACTTGTCCTCATACAGAATACACAGCGGAATAAATACTATCAGATACAAATACTACGTCTCGTCATCCAGCTTGCTTCCAAAGCTCCAGAATATCCAGAATATCCTGATAATATAACTCTACGCTGCCCGTGTGGAAAATGGTGGGCACCCAGAGTTTAGAAGGGAACAATAAACTCCGAGTCAGTCATGGTGACTGGTGTGAGATCGTAAAACAGTTATTCTTTATAACAACAAAATAATTTTTAAAGTCAATTCGAAATGCTTTTGGAAAATGAAACTACCATAAGACCTCCCGCCACACACACAATGCAAACGCAGAATTGGAGGAGATTTCTTCTTATGATAGTCAAAGATGCTTACTACGTAAAAATCAAATTCTTCTTGATATTATTATTAGTGCATAGTGTAGAAAACATTTCGAAAGTATAATATTAATCTTAGCCAACATACGACCAGTATCGTATGCCTACTATAGCTACTATGTTCAATAGCAGGTTACCGCCACATTCCATAGCAGGTAATACAACTAAAACCGTACACGTCACGTATTGTTTCTTTGGATTTCCAACAAATGGTCAGGCTAAGGAACTTCCTATCCACGATGGGTACGTCCCTGGAATAGACGACCCGAGAACCTAACCGGATCTCTGCCAACACAAGGCCGGGTTACCTCTGCAAAAATAGGTAACTACTGACACGCGTATGCCATCCCCCGATCGTAACCGATCTTCCCGAGGATCCCCGATTTCCAACAAACCACATAGATAATAATGCAGCAACCACATAGGTTAAGTATCTGGGCTCCATACCATGATACCACCTCTATCCAGAAGGAATGACATACACTAAGGGGCGCTACTCCCTAGAACCTTGCCGCATCCTTCCTGTTTCGACCATTTCCGGGGTGTGAGGCTCGATGAAGTCTCGTCCACAAAGCTACGCTTTCTACAAAGCCCTGCTTCGGGTCAAACAAAATGATCAACCTATGATCACAAAGATATAAGATCAAACAAATGATCATATCGCAAATGATCAAACACTGATCATTTCACAGCAACACTTAGTATGCCACGTTACCAAATTGGGATATATCGCTGATAAATTTCAACTACATAACCTCTGAGCTCGTACGTCTCAAAGAAGGGTGTTAAGCTAAGAGAATAAATTCTCCGCCACCAACAGAAATGTATTTGAAAGAAATCAGCTTTATATCTCAAATTGTAACGTCAGACACACAATCCATACAAGTCTGTTCCGGGATCGAACAGAACCGAAGGCACTTCTCACGAAGCCCTTGCATTTCCGGATAAATTTCTAATCACGTCCGGACTTCCCGTCACTAAGGGTGATAAAACCTCTAAATCGGACATCAGCCGATGTAGAGTAACTCGACGGTAATCCTTCCGTTTTCAAAAATATCCGGTCTTCAACACCGGTCTTCAAATGCAATTCATAACGACGTATCACATATTCGGAATGGGTTATACGACCCCATGGTCCTTTCCCGGCTAACCCGAATAGTGAGCGATTATTCAAAAATAAGTGTGGCATTCAAATTCATCCAATTCACAACAAATACCTATCTAAAGGTAATTATTGATAGTCGGTTATTTAACTATCAATAAAGATGCGCAACATCATCAGATTCCAAATAATTTTCCAAATAATTTTATCTTCCAAAATATCTTTTACTAGATATAAAATTTCCACACTTCAAAAATAAATCAATATTTATTTTTTTTCTAAACAGTTTCCATTTCCTTTATAAATTCCCTAGTGAATTTATATTTCAAAATATCTACTGATATACGATTCTCAAATCGATTTCAAATATTCAATTTCAATTTATCTTTAAAAAGATAAAATCTCAAAACGTTCATTTCATGTTGGAAAAGCATTTCCCTACTTATTTAATAATAAGTATTTCACAAATCATTTATTTTCAACACTTGGAAAATATTCAATATACTTAAATCAAATTAAGTATATATTTCATTCTTTTAAGGAAATCATTCTTTTTAACAACATCTATTTGAGTCAAAACGAATGTTGCGTAAAACATCGTTACGACGACTCGAAATCAATAGTATAGGGATTCGGAAATTAAGATAGATATATAAATCCCAATACTAGATAAAAATATTTCCTTTCGGAAATCATTTACTATAACAACAGTGTTATAGTCTACCATTTCCTTGTTTTTCTCGAAAACGTCTATTTCAATAATAAATGTTGAAATCTATGTATTCGATACTTAACACGTTTTAAAACATCTTTTAAAACAGTTACTTCATTTTTATAATATCGCTTTTCCAAAACCATATCCATTCTACTTCAAAAATATATTCACTGTCCAAAATCGTGAATATACCTCACTTAACCAAATTTCAAACTTTACTACACATTTATTTCAAATAAAAATTCGCTATCCAAAAACGCGAATATATCTTCTTTAAAACAATTCGATCAATATTCCACTTAAAGGCAAAAAATCCAATTTATAAGTGAATCTCTTATAAATCTTTTATTATACAATTTCATTCGTTTTATAACTTCATACTTTATAAGTCTATAAACTTCATATTTTCACAATTTATAATTCTATAAATCTCATGTCTTCACAATTTATAATTCTATAAATTTCTAACACTTATAAAAACTCGTTTTAAAATTCCAATACTTTTAATTGATAAATATCAATTCTGTACATCTTTTATATACATCATTTTTAATAATTCAAAAGAAATCCAAACTTAAACTTTTTTATAAATTACTTGACTATTTATTTCAAAATCACCTTTCAGTTATAATTCACAATTTAAAATTTTCATAACTTTAAATTTAAAACATTTATTTATTTAAGATAAATAAATTCAAAATTTTAATAAATCGTATACTTTCCAAAAATCACTTCAAATTCCCTTTTTAAGGTAAAAATCGTTTATTTTTAAACATTAAAATTTGAACCCGATGATGCAACGCACCAATTAGTCCATCACAACATTCAATATCATATATCAATATGATAACAACATATACAACAAATATCTGCAAATAATAATATTGGTGAGGAATCCAGTTGGATCCCTCCAACCTGTTTCCCTGCAACCACAGACGTTAGCACAATACCAATTCCGCTCCAGTACGGAATTATCGCGGTATATGGGTTTTATAAAAATCCGCTTACTAACGGCGCAATAGGGTCTCATCCGCTATACGAGGCGGGAATCAATCAATCCAATATATACATATGCCAATATGTATATACTGCTATATATATAGATATATCCTATCATATCTAATAGCACATTCAAACAAATCAATCAATAACTGCAATTCAATCATAAATCTAAGTGAGAAGATCTCACCTTAGCTTTTATTTGCAATCCATTTTCCATTTCAGTTTTGTTTTCTCGATTTTTAACCTGGTATAAACAATTTTATTCAATCTATCAATATTCAAAAGACTGAACAATTAATTTTCGTTTCAATTGTTTTAGATTAACAAATTTCTCCTTTAATAATTTTATTTAACTAAACATTTTACTTTTCTTTTTCCCTTTGAATTTTTAAAAATACTGATAACATAACCCATACAGATTTTTAAATCTATTTTTTTATAAAATCCTATAACATTTTAAAATCATATATATATATATCTTTAAAACAGAAATAATTTTAATTTCCCCTTTCAAACTTTATCAATATAAAGTAATTTTTTTTTCTTCTGTTTTACTGTAAAAGGAAGAAACTGCATTTATACTTTACTGTATAAACATAAATAGATTTATACATTCAAGAAATAAATTGTTTTAACAACTTAAATGTTAATTTAATCTTCTTAACATAAAATTTAAATTTTTAAAAATAGATTGATGATTTTACCTCACTGCTTCCAGAACTCGTGAGTCGAACGCAACTCCAAAACTCACATCTCGACATCGCCGTTTGCCACTGCCTCCACCCAGTCGAACATCACCCCAATCCCATTCCAGTCGCGACCATCGCGAAACCCTAAAGCCCCAAATCATCGTCGCTGATCACCCCACGTACACGTGCGCGCGCCTCGACCTGAACCTCGCACGCGCCCCTGCTCGATCGAGATAGCCTCTCGAGTTCGAGCCTCCCATTCGCTGCTGTCGTCCAGCCACATGCCGTCGCAATGGACCCACCTCGCGTCGCTCGCCTCGCCGCGAAGCCCTCTGCTCAGTCGCGATTAAATCGCGATCCCCTGTTCGATCGCGAAATTGGGAACTCCCCCAATGCTCACGCGCTTGCGCGCGCATCCCCTTCCTCGTTGCCGACTCCTCCAACCTCGCTGACGTTCGCGATCTTGATCGCGCTTTCCATCCCTTTTTTTTTTTCGTTCGCTGCCATTAATTTAAACGAGAGGAGGGACGGCCATTGTTAATTTTTTTCTTTCGAACGAAATTTAAATTTCACTGAATTGAATTTTTTTTTTTTGATCTGAAGAGGGAGAGGAGGCTCGGCGTATAAAATGGAAAACGACGTGATTTTGGCATGATTTTAGGCGTAATCTTAGGAACGAATAGCATGTTGATTTTGACCAATTTGAATTTTTAAATCCAAATTGAATCTCGATAAAAAATTCAATACGTTTACACGTCGTGTGCTCACATATAAACTCTGAAAAATACGAAAGTTGAAATCCGGTAATAATACAATATTACGGACCCAATGGAACTGGTTTCGTCGAATTCCGAGACTGCGCCTCGGACGGCTATTTTTAAATTCGATTTAAACGATTAAATTTCAAAACTGAACAGAACAGTTTAAAATTCAATTCTGAAGCTCCTGTTATCTTTAGTATTATAAATACGGATTTTAGAAACTTTCGAAATATTTTTCTTCAACTGTAAATTGAAGATTTAAATTCTTATTCAACTTTCAATCGATTAAATTTTAAAGTTTAATCGTCAGTTTCAAAGTTATATTCGGGATTCGAATTAAATCGTCGTTCAAATATTTAAAATTAATTAAATTTTTCAATTTAATTTGTTCAAAATTCAGGGTTGTTACACAAATAGTCATATTAATCACATTCTGTTTATTCATTTGAACCATTTTATCCACACCTTTAACAAATACACTTAATACAAACCCAAATTATTTATTGTAACTATGAAAGGTATTGATTTTATTATCATTAAACAACATAAAACCAAATATACACCTTAAACCCTGAAATTCAGGAACTACAATTGCAATATATCCTCCAAACACATACCCTTGCAAGGAAAAACTTAACACATCAAATAACAGTATACATCGTAGCATAAAGTAGTTGAATAAAAAAACAATAAGGTTGACTTCAAAGTAAACCCTTGAAATGTAAATTAAAATTTAACTTCAGGAGTTTAAATTGGCGAATTAAAGGAAAATAAGGTAGAACATATTGGTCACTTTATTTTTGTTAACAAATCACAATATATTTAAAGTTATAATGAGAAATAATCAATTACAGGTGATATTATGTTGAAGGTAAAAATGTGAAGGTTTTGATTCCCATATTAGAACGATGGGATGTTATAGCTCAAAGTAAGAAATTTATATCTATATGATATCAGAGTGTGAGATCTTAGATGAGTCCCAAGAGCATCTAACTAAACTATGGAGTGTAATTTTACAAAGTGGAGTGGTTAATTTTGACCAATTGGGAGCACTATTAATGAACATGGCCTAGGAGAACAGTAAGATAACAGTAAAAGATTTCAATAAGTTAGTTAACTGAAAATAAAATAAAGTAAGTGTAATCAGACATAAACTTAATAAAATATAATTTAGGTTACGATTACAAAAACTTAAGTAGAATAACTACTTTCATCACAAAAAATTAAAAAACCCTTGTTCTGATCATATAGATGGAAAGAATTGCGTCATCTAATCCCAAGGGAAAAGATCAATTGTTTAAAGAATGCATTTTTATTGCCAAAACATTATGTATAAGTTTTTTTAGTAAACAGGAAGAAATAAGAAAGAAATATGCAAATTTGGGCACAAATCAAATTAGTCGACTGACCTTATCAATCAATTAAACGATTTAACTAACCTTAACATCAATGAATAGCGCCATCAAGATTGCTTCATTCAACTTGCCATTCAGAAACCCAATTTTTGATTGAAAATCATTGGTCTGGCCTTCTATGAAATAAAAATATATATAGTAATATTAGATAAAAAATAAAGAAGTGATCGCGATATGAGATAGAATAGGATTTGGGAGAGATCGCTTATCGTGGTTGGTCATTGAGAAGTTACGACAATTTGAGATGATACTTGGTTTCGGGACAATGAGAACTGCCATAGCTTTAAACACATTTTAATAGTTTTTAGTCCCACATCGTTCAAAATATATTAATGGTTGTTATATATAAGCTAAGGGATGAGGAAAAAAGTTCATCCAATAATATCCAATCAGGTTGAGATGAGAACAGTTGGCGTTCAAATTGAAAGTCAGCTCAGTTCAAACAATTTTATATACCGCAGTTGTACTATAATTTGCAGCCCAAACAAAATCAAGTATCCAATTACCATCTATGTTTGTCAATGGAGATATAAACGGTATTTTGGGAATTTCAAAAAGATACGGTTGAATCTTATTAATGGAATTCTCATTATTAATAGTAAAGATATTTAAATAAAATCCCGATATTTGAATAAAAAGAGTTTATATTTTAAAACCAATTATTTTAAAATTAATTAAATATTCAAATTCAAAATTATAAAATTTTAGGATGTTACAACTAGACTAGAGATTTTTGGAGCCGTCACTTCTAGTCATTGTTGTTTGAAAATTTCCTTTGGTATCTTCATTTTTATCAAGCCCAAATCAAGTCAATCGACTTGCTATTCGATAGCCGGTGGTCGATGATTTAAAAACTAGCACTCTGTTGGATCAGAAATCATTTCTAGGAGCTTACATGTAACAACCAAAAATTATGGTTATTTGATTTTATATGTTTAATTTATTTTAAATATTTAAATAATTGAATTTTGGAATTTAATAACTTACAATTCAAATATAGGGAATAATCAAATAATTGAATTGTGAATGAAATGTTAATTAAATGGATTTAATAATTTTATTTAACTTCTTTTTATTAATAAATAATATTGGTGAATTCAAATTGTAAATATATTTACAAATGTAAATAGAAAGGATAAATATCGATAATTAAATATTTAAATTTGTGAAATTAGCCTTTCAGAGCACAGTCTCGGATTTCGATGAAACTAGTTTCATTGGATCCGTAGTAATGAATTATATTACACCGTCGAATTTCATGGCGATCAGATGAATCATTTGGTTGTGGGAGAGCAAAACGCGAAGAAATTAATATTGGAAATTTAGTATAATAACCGGGTCTAAAAACCTATCCTCTACATACGATCGAAATTAGACCTCGGGACAAGTTCCATTGCATTTGGAATAGGGGTATAACATATCAAACGCTAGGCGACACGTCTCGTTTGAAGTTCGAAATTTTCGGGTATGTTTTATTGAATATTTTAAAAATAAAATAATATGCGTATGTACATATACACCTAAATTTTGGCCATAACCCCCACTTTCTCCACCATACCTTTCCCTTACCCTTGTGTGCGGGCCATCCATCATCTCCCCTTAAATAACTTGCTTGTAAATCAATAGAGGCTCCCTCTTTTGTAAATCAAAATTTCAAAATTCAATTTCTAAAAATCTACTTCATGAAAAATCCTAAAACAAAGTTTTAAAAATCCTATCTCGATGAGATCTTCACCCTGATATGCTATATAAAGGGTGCGGCGTTGGTTTTTAGAATTCGATAGTGAAGTCGAATGGGTTATAGGAGCTAGGGTTATCGATTGTGCTTGATTGAAGAGGATTTAGTGGAATTGGAGTTTAGATTTGAATTCGGGAAGGTGAGACGCAACTTAGGATAGAGTTTCCTGAAGTGCAGCTAAGGGATGGTGATCGCCTGCACAATGCAACCATGGAAATAGCAACAGGTCGCGACCTTCATCCAGCGATCGAGCTTCGATTTGAGGGCATGGGCATGTGGAGATTGCGAAGAGAAGCGCAACGGCAAATTCGATTTGCGAAATAGAACATCGGAGCTCTGTATCCTTCATCGATCAAGCACGGCAATGGTTGTGTCACTATGCACATTTATATCTTGGATGGAGAAGAAGAATGGTAGGAGTAGAGGCAATTTGGTAATTATATATAAGTTGTTTAATTTTTAATTTAAAACTTATCTACAACTTATAAATCTTGTATCTCGCTCATACGAGGTCGGATTCGAACGGCGTTTTTTGTGTGGCAATCGTGTCATCGATATCTATGCGATGGAATTGGTTTGGATGTATTTGGAGCAAGTGAAAATTTAGGCTAAAATCGGATGGTTATTCGGTTTTAGTCCAAAATCGGAACGTATCGGCGAAAACAAAAATCAATATGGGTTTAACTCACATTAATTTTTATTATCTCATATCAATGATGTTATTAAAGTTTATTGATTGTTTGGATGTTAGTTAAATTGTTTGATTGCTTGTTTGGTTGAATTTCTGTTTGGAAAATGGATGACACATTAATTTGATCGTTATAAACCCATGTGATTATATATATTATCCATAACCATTGTTTTGCACGGAAAATCTATAAAGAGACCCAAATGGGGTTTCCCACCAATAAATTTTTTATTTTCGTCTTTATGTAGTTATAATTAAATTAAATTCTTATATTCCATTTAACTTGTTAATTGTCGTTATAGCGATTTCGCTATATCGTCATTTATAAAATTTCATCCCCAAAACCTCTATCGTATGAACTTGAGCTTGTGGTTCCACTAAACAGAATATTAAAATTCATTAATCATCTGGATTAATGATAATTTAAAAATAATTAATCATTTTAACTAATGATTTTGAGATTTATTAACCAATTGAATAAATGTTGATTCAAAAATTGGTTTATCTTTAGATTTAATTAATCATTTTTTCTAATGATGTTTTATACTTAATTAATCATTTTAACTAATAATTATTTGAGTTTAAATAATTATTTCAAATTAATGATAACGGAGATTAATTTATTTATTGAACTTAATTAATTATTTCAATTAATGATAATTGAAATTAATAATCATATTAGTTAGTTATATTTAAAAGTAATAAATCATTTTAAATAATGATATTTGAATTTAGTTAATTAATTTAATTAATCATTATTTAAATTTTAATTAATTGTTTTAACTAATGATATTTGGAATTTAGTTCAATCATTTTAATTAATGATGTTTTAAAATTAAATAAATCATTTTTACAAATGATGTTTTTAAATAATCGCTTTAGCCAATGGAGTTTAGGCCTCGGGTTCGCGCATTTGAAAAAATTATTCTCTTAATGCTTTAGCAAATAGGAACTAATTCTAAAAGTGTTTTACCAATATCGAAATATGAAAATCAAACACAAGTTCAGTCCGCTTCTAAATAGAAAAATTTTGATTTATTTATGGAAATGATTTATGGAAACCATTTATTTGTATAATTAGCACTAAAGATCGAAGAAGTAAACTTGTCGCTATTTCAAAAGTTAAGAATAATCGTTGGACATGACTTTGAGGTAACACTACCTTGACTTGTTTGGTATTAGATAACCAAAAACAATACAAGTTTCAAATCAATGAGTGGTGATAACTATACAAGTTTTAATTTCCATATACGATTACTTTATATCCTCGATAATTGGTATCTCAGCTATTGGTTACTTTAGCTACTTTATTACATCATTCTAAGACGATTTATTGCTCCGTTGAGCATTGATTATCCTTTGCCCGAAATGACTAAACCAAAGCGTGTGATTTTTTGGGGCCAAGTTATCTGGGGTTGCTCCCATTAGGATATTTTCACATCTCATCTAGATTTTTGTGTACCGTAACGTGAAAAACGATTGAGAGTTTTTAGATGTGAAATATTCGGATTCTCAGTAAGGTCTGGCGGGGTCCGGCCTAGAGTTCCCAGGGTTTTTAAGTATATTGCTAGAGGTATACTTCTTTTAAGGAGGATGCACCCTCTAGTTATTTATTGGAAAATTTCCTTTCCTTATTTGATTCGAATCCCTGAATCTGTTTGTCTTTAAATTGCCACGAGTAGAGCCAACTCCTCACTACGGCATCTAAGCATTAATTTTGTCCATTTTATAAAGTTGGACTGTTACCTTATTCAATCTATTCTATCAAGTTTGGATTGTTACCTTATTTAGTCCTTTTTATCAAGTTGGATTGTTTTCCTTATTTTATCCATTCTGTCCAGTTCGGATTTTACTCGGTTTATTTCCATTCTTTCAAGTCTGGTTCTATGTTATTTATGCTCATTCATATTTGGATTTGTTCCTGATATTTATTTATGGTCTTGTCTGTATGGATGTTATTCTTGTGAGGTAAAAACCCATTCCGCGTTAGCGGTGTAGTCTTACAGAACTTTAATATATGTTCCCCGTTATTCGAGTTATCTCACGCTGGTATTTCCAGACTAATCTGGGTGTTATTTATATATAATGCTCGGGTCAGACCGAGTATTTTCCCAGGTTGTCCATGGTGTTATGGAGGTCTTGGTGAAGATTCACCTATTGTAGTGTTTTATTTACCACTGTATTATATACCTATCATCGTTTATAAGGTCAGGATTTTATAACTGTCCAACTGATAAGGTTTGTTTTTAACTCTAATATAGTCTGTGTGTTTGGAGTGACAGTTTCTATTGTCCGTGTTATATTATATGTTGTTGGTCCACTTTGAGATTATGTTTTTCTCTTTCTTATGTTCTTTTCTTTTTATTTACCCTAACAATATACCCTTTTGTCAATAGGATGTGCGACATTGGAACACAGTGGTAGCATTCGATGTCGACTTTCGATGGTCAAAAAGGCGGATCAGTATATAGTGGTATTAGAGTTAAAGGTTAAGCGAGAACCTTGGTTTTGGTAGGATTTGATTATTAGAGATAGGGTAAGCGACACCCTAGAATGAGTTTGAGAGTATTATATATATGAGAGCGTATTTTTTAATGTTACAAAAGCGTATTAGGCTGATTGGTCTATTGAGTTTTTATGAATTCTGGTTGAGACATGGGATGCCACCGTATCGATAGGGGTTTCTAAACCCCCGACCAAGGCCTACGGACATGGTATTGAATATTTGAAAATTTTGGCAAATTAAATATTTTTCCTAGGATTTTATTTTATACATATAAGGGAAAAAATTTCAAAACTTTATATAGTTATAAAGTGTGTTGGTTTAAACGTGATAATATTTATTTATTATCTCTATTTTTTGTTTGGTTATGCTTAAATTAAATTAGAAGCATTGACTGTTGTTTGATAATTAAATTGTGCTAGGTTTGTTTAGGAGCATTTATGGCATTGATTTAAAATGAACCCTTTTTGAATTAATTTTCACAATTTGACTATAAGGTGTTCGAAGAATATGATTAAGTTAAAAACTCGCCATTTAATAATAGTGAGTTAAGGATTAAACTTTAATAAAAAGTTATAAATATAGTCTAAATGGTAAGATAAAACATTTAGATAATAAACATTTGAGAAAATTTGATTATAATAAAGAAAAATTATTATAATATGAAATGATTTTCATATAAAGGAAATTTTATATGAATTTAGTTTGTAAAATGTACTTAAAAAGGATTTTGAATTTAAATCCCTTTATTTTTGAAAATAATTTCAAAAAGGTTTCTGAGAATTGAAATAGCAGTGCTTTTGCAAATAATTGAAAGTGAAAATATTTTAGGAAGTAATATTTAAAAAGAGATGCATTTTCTTTGGTATAATTAGGAGGAAATCGTTTCAATTAGTTTTGTGGTAATCTAAATAATCTTCTAAGTAACAATCAGATGCTTGCTCAAGCGAATGTTGTGGAGTACTTAGCAAATTATTCTCTTTATCATTGTACGATCGAAATGAGTTCAAAATTCGAATAAACCCAAAGTGAGTTTTAATAAATAAATTGTTTGAAGTTATTATATATAAAAACATATGTAGTATGCTTTCAAAGGTAAGTTTTGAAATTAAAACCGCGTATCTTACTTTGGAGTTCCCAAAAAGAAATCGGTTTAACAATATAAAGTATTTCTAATAAGAGATTGCTTTAATAAATAAGAATTTTCCCTTAGATAAAATATAGGATAATTTAACACAGGTTTAAATTGAGTTAAATTGGATGAGAAAGTTTTGATAAACATTATTTTATTAAAACCATATAATTGCTTATAAACATCTTAGTAGTGTAAAACTATTTGTTTATTGGGTCAACACATAAATATTATTCATTTTAACACTCTAAGTAAAAGGGGTTAATAGGTTAACTTGGTTTTAAGAAACCAGAATTTGATTTGGTCTCCATCAAGGTCTTTGAAACTGTAAAATAAAATTTGCAAGTACTCTTAGGATATAAAAGAGTATTACACAAGTAAATAAAGTGGAATAAATTATTATTAGATGTTTTATAAAGAAATAACTTTATAAAATATTTTTAAAAACTTGGGTGAGAAATTATGAAATAATTCATAAATAATTTTAGTATTGAACAAAATACTAAGTGGAAAATATACGTGAATTAGAAATTTTTTATATAATTAAGAAACTAATAAAATATAGAGCATAACTTTCCATTTTGTCCAAGTGAGTTTGGATAATCTTCTGAGCAATAACCAAAGGCTAATGAGAAAAATGGTACGCTTAGATAATTATTTATATTTTTAGACAATCAAGAAAGTTTTGAACCTAAGTTAAGATTTGTTTGTTAGCCATTTGACATTTTGAAACAATGTTAAGTGACAAGTTTTCCCTATTTGAATTTGATTGACTAAGTTTATTCCTCCACTGAATTTGATTGATTTGATTTGATTGAATTGTTTTGATTAGTTGTGTGATTTCATATACCATTGTCTATAAAGTTTAATTTTATAGACAAAGGAATTTAAATTGTTGTTATGAGGACCTAAATCCCGGTGGTTTTGGAAAAGGAAAATTTTGAAGATTTAGGGAAAGTAATAATATTTATTCGCTCTAGTTGATGTTTTTGGAGGAACCAGAATACCACTGGACGCTCCATGTTGTTTTGATTCTAGAGTTTCACCAAAATTTATTTGGAGGAATCCCCTCCTTGCCATTTTGATTTTGATCTTTGATTTTTCTCGTTTGAGAAATTTGAAAATAATTTTTTGATTGAAAAACCTGGGTATTTAGATCTAAATTATCATTTGAAATAATTGGATGCATAACATCTATTACATAATATTCTCTGTATTTTGTCGCATATGATTGAGATATGGATTGTTGATTGCATGTAGATTTATATTAGACTAGTTTTTGCATGTAGAGTACATCACATTGCTTTTTGTCAGCCTGAGTTTCTTTTAGATTTCCTAAGTACATGTATGCACGAGATTTCCATTTGATTCTAGTGCATCTGCAATTGAATAAAAGATAGTAAATTACTTGCAAAAATATAAATCAAACGCAAAAAGGTAAGTAATAAATTTAGAAAATTTGGTTTGGTTGATGATTTTATGCCCCAGATATGGGAGGCCACTTGCCTTTTGTTTTCTTTTGATTGGATTTGAACCCTTGAGGCAGTTTGTAGTTGTACCGATTGAGCTATGCAAAGGAGACGCTGGCGATATTTTCCGAAAATTTAAGGGTTAGAAAATTTTAAAGAATTTTGGAAAATGTTTGAAAAACTAAAAAAAATTGATTTTTTGAGTTATATCTTTATGTAAATGAACAAAAGAAAATTAGGTTGTATTGTTGAATGGGTTTTAAAGACTTGGAAATTTTAAATCTATTCCAGCTAATTGTTTTGAAAATAAGTTTAATAACTCATCTTAGTTCTAGTTTAAAACTTAAGGGTTGGAAGCATTTTCTTCCTTAGGAATTTCGGGGATGAAATTCATTAAAAGGGGGGGATGTAGCAACCCAAAATTCTGGTTATTTGATTTTAAATGTTTAATTTATTTTAAATAATTTAATTTTGGAATTTAATAACTTACAATTCAAATATAAGGAATAATTAAATATTTGAATTATGAATGAAATGTTAATTAAATGGATTTAATAATTTTATTTAACTCCTTTTAATTAATAAATAATATTGGGGCATTCAAATTGTAAATTTATTTACAAAAGTAAATATACATGATAAATATCGATAATGAAATATTTAAATTTGTGAAATTAGCCTTTCGGGGCATAGTCTCAGATTTCGACGAAACCAGTTTCATTGGATCAGTAATAGTGAATTATATTACACCGTCGAATTTTGCGGCGATCAAATGAATCGTTTGGTCATGGGAAAGCGAAACGCGTTTAAATTAATATCGGAAATTTAATATAATAACTGGGTCTATAAACCTATCTTCTGCATACGATCGAATTAGATCTCAAGACAAGTTCCACTACATTTGGAATAGGGGTATAACATATACCATGCCAGGTGGCATGCCTCGTTTGGAGTTTGAAATTTTCGAGTATGTTTTATTGAATATTTTAAAAATAAAATAATATGTGTATGTCCATATACACCTTAATGTTGGCCATAACCCCCACGATCTCTACCATACCTTGCCCATACCCTTGTGTGCATGCCATCCCTCATCTCCCCTTAAATGTCTTGCGTGTAAATCAACAGAGGCTCCCACTTTTGTAAATCAAAATTTCAAAATTCAATTTCTGAAAGTCAACTTCATGAAAAATCCTAAAAAAAGTTTTAAAAATCCCAATTTGATGAGATCTTCACCCTAATATGCTTTATGAAGGGCACGACGTTGGTTTTTAGAATTCGACAGTGAAGTTGAATGAGTTGTAAGAACCAGGGTTGTCGATTGTGCTAGATTGAAAGTGAGTTAGTGGAATTGGAGTTTAGATTTAGATTCAGGATGGCGATGCGAAGCTTGGGACAGAGTTTCGTGAAGTGTGGCTAAGGGATGGTGATGCAGCAGCGAATAACGATAATGTATGAATCTGTGAAAGTAGTAATCGGTGGATTGAAAGATACCAAAGGCCCAAATCCGTTGATCCAAAGATACCGGATTCTAGCTATCTCAAACACGTTGATCACGCACGATACCGTGTTTAAAGATCTACGATTCTTCGTACGTTGATCTAGCGCACTAGATACCGTGAATCGGCTTCAGCAGTCGTTGATTCGAGCGCACTCGAATACCAAAAGTGGAGATAGGAGATCACACTCAACTACCAATTTCAAAAGAGGCACAAAGCACTCAAATAAATTTTATTCAAAATCAACTAACTTTTACAAATGACACAACCCGCCTATTTATAGGCTCACAACTCACATGATTCACCACTTGACAACACTTAGGTCGTGGACGACCTAAAACAATACAACACACGCGACCTAACAGACGCGACCTTCGACTTATATACAGAGCAACATAAGAAAAACACATTACAACAAATTACAACGACTCAACATATACAGGCACACGCGACCTAACATAGGTTGTTAACGACATAACAATTACAACACACCACGACATAAGAAATACAACATAACGACCTAAAATACAACGCACACGACCTAAGAAGTAAATGCGATACAACGCACACGACCTAAGAAGTAAATGCGGCTTCAGGATTCTTCACGCGACCTAAAAACAAGGCTTCTGGAATTCTTCGAGTGACCTAAAGTTGAGCGACCTAAAGTTAGATCGTTCGCGACCTAAAAACAAGGCTTTTGGAATTCTTCGAGCGACTTAAAGTTGAGCGACCTAAAGTTAGATCGTTCGCGACCTAAAAGAAGCAGCATGTGAGCGCGAAGGAAAACTGGCCAATGCAATCATGTGTTTGACTTGGTAGGTCGTTGGAGCGACTTAGAGCATATTCGTTACCATTGTTAGGTCGCTGGAGTGACTTAAAACAGATCCCATTAGTCTTAGGTCAAAACTTACTAGGTCGGAACTCTTTAGGTCGTGGCTCGTTTTGACTGTCATAACTCGCAAGGTCGCTTGAACGACTTATCAACTCCTTAGTTCATTCGCGACCTAATCCGTCATCAGATTGCGCTGCATCATCCTCCCCCGGTTGACAAAAATTCGTCCTCGAATTTGCACCTTCCTCTCCTTCGTCAAGCTCATCTTCATGATACAGAATCAAGTATTTGACATTGAAAACATCAGAAGTATGAACATTATCCGGCAATCTCAACTGATACACATTCTCATTAATCTTCTTCAAGATTTCCATTGGTCCAATTTTCGAGCTTTCAACTTGTTGTAAGTTCCAATAGGAAAACGATCTTTTGTCAACACGGCATAAACCAAGTCACCTTCTCTGAAATTCACACTCCTTCGCTTTTTATCTGCCCGTTGTTTATACTTCTCATTTGATGCAAGCAATCGTTCATGAACAATTCTGTGGCACTCCTGAAGCTCAATCACAAAATCATCAGCTCGCTTAACAACTCCCTTCTGATATGGCACTGTAGTCAAATCCAACGGACCTTTCGAACTTGCTGAGTATACAACTTGAAACGGACCGAAACACGTACTACGGTTAACAGCGTGATTATGTGCAAACTCTGCCTAACATAACTTCATATCCCAACTCTTTAAATTATCCTATACAAGACATTGCAACAAGTTTCCCAATGATCTGTTGACCACTTCCGTCTGCCCATCTGTTTGCGGATGATAGGCACTACTAAAATTCTGTTTTGTTCCAACCATCTTCCACAAACTTAACCAAAAATGGCTTAGAAATCTGGTATCCCGATCAGAAACAATTGATTCAGGTAGCCCATGTAATCGATACACCTCTTTAAAGAATAATTGAACAACACGGACGGCATCAGCTGTCTTCTTACAAGCGATAAAATGTGCCATCTTGGAAAATCTATCTACCACCACATATATAGAATCATTCCCCCTTTGAGTTCTAGGTAAACCTAAAACAAAATCCATGCTCACATCAACCCACGGTCTAGTAGGCACAGGTAATGGCATATATAATCCCGCATTCGTCGCTGTCCCTTTGGAAACTTGACAAATATGACATCTCTCCACAAATCTTTCAACTTCTCTTCTCATAGACGGCCAAAAATATGATTCGGAAATCAATTGCAAAGTACGATCTCTACCCACATGACCTTCCTCATGCAACTCCTTCACAATCTTCATTCGTAAGCTGCACTCGGGTATACATAATCTGTTTCCCTTAAATAGAAAACCATCCACCAACACAAACTCATCAATCTTTTCCTCCTTGACTTCATCTACAAACTTCGCAAAGTAAAGATCATCAACCAATAATTCTGGAAACACATCAAACCCTATCACTTCAACCTTCATTGTAGTCAACAAATGATTCCTTCGACTCAATGCGTCTGCCACTCGATTCGTAATTCCTGACTTATGCTTCACCACAAATGTAAATTGTTGCAAGTATGCGATCCACGAAGCATGCCTAGCTGCAATCTTGTCATGTCCCTGCATATGCTTCAATGCTTCATGATCAGTATATAAAACAAATTCTTTATGAAACAAATAATGCCTCCAATGTTTCACAGCTTGCACGATAGCATAAAATTCTACATCATATGTATTATATCTCATCTTTGCTCCCGATAGCTTCTCGCTGAAATATGCAATAGGACGTCCCTTCTGACTTAACACCCCTCCAATTCCAACCTTCGATGCATCAGTATATAATTCAAACAACAACTGAAATCCGGCAACACTAGAATTGGTGTTGTCGTCAAAAGTTCCTTGATTCGCTCAAAAGCAAGTCCCGCTTCCTCCATCCATGAAAATTGCTTCCCCTTCATACAATCAGTAACTGGTGCCATCACGCTACTGAAGTGTGGAATGAATTTTCGGTAGAATGATGCTAAACCGTGAAAACTTCTAACTTCAGTTATCGTACTGGGTTGTGGCCAATTTCTGATTGCTTCAACTTTATTCTGATCCACCTGTATTCCTCCTTCTGAAATAACATATCCCAAAAATAAAACACTATGCGTCATGAACACACATTTCTTTGTTGCAGCATAAAATTGTTCTTGTCGCAGTATCATCAACACCTCTCTCAGATGTTGCAAGTGTTCTTCTGCGCTTCTACTATATATTAGTATATCATCAAAATACACCACCATGAATTTCCCAATAAATGGTCTAAAGATTTGATTCATCACCCGCATAAATGTACTTGGTGCATTCGAAAGACCAAACGGCATAACCAGCCGTTCATATAATCCTTCTCTCGTCTTGAATGCTGTCTTCCATTCATCTCCTGGTCTAATTCGAATTTGATGATAACCACTCTTCAAATCGATCTTCGAAAAGATAGTAGCCCCACTAAGTTGATCCAACAAGTCATCCAGTCTAGGCATAGGAAATCTATATCTCACTGTAATCTTGTTCAGTGCTCGACTATCAGTGCACATCCTCCATGTTCCATCCTTCTTCGGAACTAACAAAGCTGGCACTGCACAAGGACTTAAACTTTCCTGTACACGCCCCTGTTCAAGCAACTCTTCCACTTGTCTTCTCAACTCCTCATGTTCCCTTGGACTCATTCTGTAATGTGGTCTATGCGGTAGCACAGCTCCTGGAACAAGGTCTATTTGGTGTTGTATGTCCCTCAATGGCGGTAACTCCGTTGGTAGCTCCTCAGGAAATACATCGTCAAATTCTTCCAGCACTGGCTTTGCTTCTTCAGGAATTTCAACTACTTCATGATTCTCTCGTCCAATCAACAAAAATACTTCAGGCTCCTCTTCTACTTCCTTAACAAACTCCTTCAATGATAACAAAGTTTTCAGCTCCTCAATCTCCTCCAACTTGCTTTCTTCTTGTTGTCGCTTCTTAGGAACTAGAATGATTTTAGTGCCTTCAAACATGAAACTATAACTGTTAGTACGACCATCATGTTGCACAGCCCTATCATACTGCCATGGTCTCCCCAACAACAGATGACATACATCCATATCCATAACATCACACCAAATTTCATCTTTGTATTTCTTCCCAATCCAAAAATTAACACAAGCTCTTCGTCCATCTTTCACCTCCCCACTTTTCCTCAACCAAGCTAACTTGAAAGGTTTCGGATGCTCAGTCTTCAATGCTAGCTTCTTCACAGCTTCTGTAGAGATAATATTATCACCGCTTCCTGCATCAATAACAAACTTGCAAACCCTTCCCAAGATAGTGCATGTTGATTGAAAGATGTTACTCCTTAACCAGCTAGTTTCCTTCTCCTATTTTGGTGTCAAACAAGATCTCTTCATCATTAATGAATACCCTTCATCTCCCGACACATTTTCTTCCTCTTCATCATGTGGTGAATTAGAACATTCAGCTTCTACTTCATCTTCCTCTGCCTCAGCAATCATCGCTCGCTTCTTTGGCTTCGTACATTCATTGCTTTTGTGACCAATCTCTTGACAATCGAAACATTTGATACCACTATTGATTCTGGTCTTAGCAACTTCATTAACAACCGGTTTTGCAATAGCCTTCGGAACATTCGCATTGCTACTAGCCCCTTTCATTGGATTGTTGGAATTTGTAAACACACCACCACCTCTCCTTCCTTGCTTCTCCCAAGCTAGAGCTTTTTGATGTGCTTCAGCGACAGATCTGGGATCAAACATATTCACCATATCTTGAATCTGCATTCTCAACCCTCCAACAAATCTAGCTGTCAATTGCTCCTCCGTCTCCTTGATATCATTTCTTGCAATCAGCTGATCGAACTCATCCGTGTAATCATTCACTGATTTTGTTCCCTGTCTCAAATTCTACAATCGTTGATACATAAGGGACTGATAGTTATACGACAAGAATGTAGCTTTCATTAACTTCTTCATCTTCTCCCATGACTCAATCTTTGACTTTCCCATTCTCTCCCGTGTTAATTTAGTTTGCTGCCACCATGCCATAGCTCTTCCTTTCAATCTCGTAGCAACCAACTTTACTCTACGATGCTCGGGTACTTCTTTGAAGTCAAAAATTTCTTCCACACTAGACAACTAATCCAAAAATTACTCAGTCACCATTCCACCCTTGAATTCTGGAATTTTAGTTTTCATCCCCGATTCCCATCGACGATCATCTTCAACATCCCGATATGCATTTCGTACTTGGTCTCGATCTCGTGAATGAACACTACATCTACCACCATCTTCATCAAACACAGATGTACTTCGATAACGATCTCAACCACCCATATCTCTATGATCTCGCATATCTCTTCTACTTGTCTTTCATCATCATGGTATGGTTCATGTTCAAACTCACGTGGAGTTCTTCTCTCTTCATTTCTATAATCATGATGTTCTCTTCTCAATGAAACTGAAGATTCTCTTCTTTCTCGGTAAGATTGTGGCGACACCCTCCTCACTTCCGTAACCGATGGCGAAACTCTGTTTCCTCCATGGTTCGAGACTGGCGACCTTCTCCTTTGTCCTTGATTCATATCATTCATCACTTTCTCTAACTTCCCAATGCCTTCATCAAACTTTTCATTGATGCGTTGTTCCATTTGCTCGGCTTCTTCTCTTCGATACAACGCTTCAACATTCTGATGGCATTTAACGCTTCTTGGCGGCATGATTGACTCTTCAAAAACTTTAACTTTCGGCCTTGATCTAAAAATGATGCACGGCTTCTCTAACTCCTCAAACTCTTCAATAAGAATTGGCTCCACGACTCGACTTAGCTATGATTGGCTAAGTCTAGCTCTGATATGAAATGATGCAGCAGCGGATAATGAAAATGTATGAATCTGTGAAAGTATCAATCGTTGGATTGAAAGATACCAAAGGCCCAAATCCGTTGATCCAAAGATACCAGATTCTAGCTATCTCAAACACGTTGATCGTGCACGATACCGTGTTTAAAGATCTACGATTCTTCGTACGTTGATCTAGCGCACTAGATACCGTGAATCGGCTTCAGTAGTTGTTGATTCGAGCGCACTCGAATATCGAAAGTGGAGATAGGAGATCACACTCAACTACCAATTTCAAAAGAGGCACAAAGCACTCAAACAAATTTTATTCAAAATCAACTAACATTTACAAATGACACAACCCGCCTATTTATAGGCTCACAACTCACACGATTCACCACTTGACAACACTTAAGTCGTGGACGACCTAAAACAATACAACACACGCGACCTAACAGACACGACCTTCGACTTATATACAGAGCGACATAAGAAAAACACGTTACAACACATTACAATGACTCAACATATACAGGCACACGCGACCTAACATAGGTCGTTAACGACATAACAATTACAACACACCACGACATAAGAAATACAACATATAGACCTAAAATACAACGCACATGACCTAAGAAGTAAATGCGATACAACGCACACGACCTAAGAAGTAAATGCGGCTTCAGGATTCTTCACGCGACCTAAAAACAAGGCTTCTGGAATTCTTCGAGCGACCTAAAGTTGAGCGACCTAAAGTTAGATCGTTCGCGACCTAAAAACAAGGCTTCTGGAATTCTTCGAGCGACCTAAAGTTAGATCGTTCGCGACCTAAAAGAAGCGGCATGTGAGCGCGACATAAGGAAAACTGGCCAATGCAATCAGGTGTTTGACTTGGTAGGTCGTTGGAGCGACTTAGAGCATATTCGTTACCATTGTTAGGTCGCTGGAGCGACTTAAAACAGATCTCGTTAGTCTTAGGTCGAAACTTACTAGGTCGGAACTCTTTAGGTCGTGGCTCGTTTTGACTGTCATAACTCACAAGGTCACCTGAACGACTTATCAACTCGTTAGGTCGTTCGCGACCTAATCCGTCATTAGATTGTGCTGCATCAGATGGTGATCATGTGCACAATGCAGCCGTAGGGATAACAGCAGGTTGCGAACTTCATCCTGCGACCGAGCTTCGATTTGAGGGCATGCGCAAGTGGAGATTGCCAAGAGAAGCGCAATGGTGAAGTCGGTTTGCGAAACGGAGCATCGGAGCTCCATATCCTTCATCGATCATGCACGGAAATGGCTATGTCATTGTGCACATTTATATCTTGGATGGAGAAGAAGAAAGGTAAGAGCAGGGGAAATTTGGTAATTATATATAAGTTGTTTAATTTCTAATTTAAAACCTATCGACAACTTATAAATCTTGTATCTCGCTCATACGAGGTCGAATTCGAACGCCGTTTTTGCGTTGCACTCGTGTCGTCAATATTTACACGATGGAATTGGTTAGGATGGATTTGGAGAAAGTGAAAATATAGGCTACAATCGGACGTCCGTTCTGTTTTAGTCCAAAATCGAGACGTTTCGGCGAAAAAGAAAATCAATGTGAGTTTAACACATATTAATTTTTATTATATCATATCAATGATGTTATAAATGTTTATTGATTATTTGGATGTTAGTTAAATTGTTTGATTGCTTGTTTGGTTGAATTTCTGTTTGGAAAATGGATGACATATTAATTTGATCGTTATAAACCCATATGATTATATATATTATCCATAACCATTGTTTTGCAGGAAAAATCTATAGAGAGACCCAAAGGGGATTTCTCACCAATAAATTATTTATTTTAGTCTTTATGCTATTATAATCAAATTAAATCTTGATATTTCGTTTAACTTGTTAACTGTTGTTATAGCGATTTCGCTATATCGTCATTTATAAAATTTCATCCCTAAAAACCCCGTCGTATGAACTTGAACTTGAGTTTCAACTAAATAGAGTATTAAAATTCATTAATCATTTGGATTAATGATAATTTAAAAATAATTAATCATTTTAACTACTAATTTAGATATTTATTAACCAATTGAATAAATGATGATTTAAAAATTGGTTTATCTTTAGATTTAATTAATCATTTTTGCTAATGATGTTTTATGCTTAATTAATCATTTTAACTAATGATTATTTGAGTTTAATTAATTATTTTAAATTAATGATAATGAAGTTTAATTAATTTATTGAACTTAATTAGTTATTTCAACTAATGATAATTGAAATTAATAATCATTTTAGTTAATGATATTTAAAATTAATAAATCTTTTTAAATAATGATATTTGAAATTAGTTAATCATTTCAATTAATGATTGTTTTAAATTTAATTAATTGTTTTAACTAATGAAATTTGGAATTTAGTTTAATCATTTTAATTAATGATGTTTTATAATTAAATAAATCATTTTTACAAATGATGTTTTTAAATAATCGTTTTACCTAATGGAGTTTGAATTCAATTAATCCAATTAATTTATGATTATTTGAACTTGATTAATTGTTTTAATTAATGGAATTTAAAATTAATTATCATTTTAATAAATGATGTTTTATAATTAAATAAATCATTTTTACAAATAATGTTTTTAAATAATCGTTTTTGTTAATGGAGTTTGAATTGAATTAATCCAATTAATTTATGATTATTCGAACTTGATTAATTGTTTTAATTAATGGAATTTAAAATTACTTATCATTTTAATAAATGATGTTTTTGTTGGCTTATTCATTTTTAACTAATGATTATTTGAATTTAATTAATCTTTGTAATTAATGATATTTAAAGTTAATTAATCGATTTAATAAAAGTGACTAAAGTAAATTAACTAATATAGTAAAATTTCTTTAGTCAACTGATTTAAAGTTAATAAACTGATTTAATAAAGATTTTAAAGTTCATTTACTAAAGTTATAAAAGTGTTTGGTAATAATGATCTATTTTAATAAAGATAATGGATTTGTTTATTTAAAAGAGATTTTAAATGTGATTAATTATCTTTCGGGATAATTAATATTGTTTAAAAGTTATAAAAAGGAATTAGAACTCGATTATTAGAATGTTAAGTGGGATAATCTTCTGGGTGTTCGGTCTGATGTTGGTTTAAGACTTCGGGGTCGCGCGCTTGGAAAAACTTTTCTCTTAACATTTTAGCAATCAGGAACTAATTCTAAAAGTGATTTACCAATATGGAAATATGGAAATCAATCACAAGTTCAGTCCGTTTTTAAAAAGAAAAAGTTTGATTCGTTTATGGAAATGATTTAATTCCTGTAAAGTGAATCACCTATATGGAAATGATTTATTTGTATAATTAGCACTAAACATCGAAGAAGTAAACTTGTCGAAATTTAAGAATAATCGTTGGACATGACTTTGAGGTAACACTACCTTGGCTTGTCCGGTATTATTGATAACCAAGAAATAGTACAAATTTGAATTCAATGAGCGGTGATAAGTAAACAAGAATTAATTTCCATATAGGATGGTTTTATATCCTCGATAGTTGTTATCCCAGATATAAGTTACTTCAGCTATTTTATTAACGTCATTCTAAGACGATTTATTGCTCCGTTGAGCGTTGATTATCCTTTGCCCAAAATGACTAAACCAAAGAACATGGTTTTTTGGGTTATATGGGGTTGCACCCATTAGGATATTTTCACATCTCATCTAGATTTAGTGTATCGTAACGTGAAAAACTGTTGAGAGATTTTAGATGTGAAATATTCGGACTCTCGATAAGGTCTGGTGGGGTCCGGCTTAGAGTTCCCGAGGTTTTTAAGTATATTGCAAGAGATATACATCTTTTTGGAGGGATGCACCCTCCTAGTCATTTGTTGGAAAATTTTCTTTCCTTATTTGATTCGAATCCCTGAATCTATTTATCTATAAATTGCCACGAGTAGTGCCAACTCCTCATCACGGTATTTAAGTATTGATTTAGTCCATTTTATCAAGTTTGGACTGTTACCTCATTCAGTATATTCTATCAAGTTTGGATTGTTACCTTGTTTAGTCCATTCTATCAACTTGGACTGTTTTCCTTGCATAATCCATTCTGTCCAGTTTGGATTTTACTCGGTTTATTTCCATTCTTTCAGGTCTGGTTCAATATGCTCATTCATATTTGGATTTGTTCCTGATATTTATTTCTAATCTTTTCTGTATGGATGTTATTCTTTTGAGGCAAAAACCCATTCCGCGTTAGTAGCGTGGTCTTACAGAACTTTTATATATGTTCCCGTTATTTGAGTTATCTCACGCTAGTATTTCCAGACTAAACCGGGTGTTATTTATTTATAATGTTCGGGTCAGACCGAGTATTTTCCCAGGTTGTCCATGGTGTTATGGAGGTCTTGGAGGGGAGCTGAAGATTCACCTATCGTAGTATTTTATTTTCCTTGTATTATATACTACACCTATCGGCATTTATATGATCTGGATTTTATAACTGTCCAGCTGATAAGGTTTGTTTTTAACTCTAATATACTCTATATGTTTGGAGTGACAGTTTCTACTGTCCGTGTTATATTATATGTTGTCGATTCCGTTGTAAGATTCTGTTTTTCTCTTTCTTCTATTCCTTTCTTTTTATTTACCCTAACAATCTGCCCTTTTTTCGACTGGATGCGCAACATTGGCACGCAGCGATAGTGTTAAGTGTCGACTTTCGACGGTAAAAAAAGTGGGTCATTATATAGTGGTATCAGAGCTAAAGGTTAAGCGAGATACTTTGTAACATCCCTAATTTTTGATAACATTGTTCAGGAAATTTAATTAGATAAATTAAATAGAATAATGATTATAAGGGGATTGAGATTTGAATAAATTATATAAAGGGTCATGCTCAATTATTAAATAATTGGGTTTTAATTGGGTTATTAAACTAATTAAATTACACACTGGCATATTAGTAAAATAGATTCCTTATCATACATGGCTATACACTTCTTACCCTTGCCCATTCACGTTTCTTTCCTAACCTTCACAAACTCAAATCAAAAACTAAAATATAGCCGGCCATTAGCATAGAGGAAAAGAGGGAAATTCAATCTAAAGCTAAGGAAAAAAGCTAGGAAGGATTAATCAACAATAAATCTCAAATTCCTTATCATATTTAAGGTGAATAATAATTTTATACCATCTCTATTTTATTCTATGATTATGTGTTTTCGAATTTATGATTAAATTCGTTTTTATAATGATATGAACAATGATATGCTTGAATTATGTTATGTTCGAATTATTTTAATTCATATACTTATGAATTTGCTCGGTTTTAAGGGAGAACCAAGGGTTTATGATTTCCGAATGCCATGAAAAAAATTTATGTCAAAAAAAACATGATTTTGGAGATGGATTTGGATTTTTAGAATTTTCCAACCTATAGAAAATTTATTATGAATTTCTAAAGGAAATTTTGATACAATTGGGTTTAGAATTTATTTCAAGTATTTCAAGAAGAAATTGGGTTTGAAATTTTAATATGTTGATTACATGATAAAAATGAATTTTTGTGATTTTTTGGGATTTTTACCAATTGATTTACTTGGGAAAATAAATTATTTTAAAAGAAGGCTTATCTGCAAATATTGGATTTTTTAATGGAAGGAATTAATGTTTGAATTTATTTATATTTGATAAATGCAGTGGTTTAATGATAAAGCATTTGAAAAGTTTTAATGTAACCAATCAAGGAATTACAACAGGCAGGTTAGTTATAAAGTAATTACCATATTTAACTAAAAATCGATGTTTCAGAAAAAGGTGATTCCGCAAATTTCGGAGGAACCTTTCGACTCCTTTACCTCCGCACCATCTCAGTCGAAACCATATCCGTCGAAACCCATATAGTCAGAACCAATGCACATGGTATCAATGGAATTTGTACAAAGTGAATTGGTAAGTTGCGGAAGGTTGGGTGTCGAAATCATTGCTTTCATCAAGGTTGAAACCAAGGTTCATTTTTAAAAGATAAGCGCTGTCTAGTTTTTGGAGGGGTTTTGACCAAGTTGATACCTATATAGTCGAAATTTCACTTTGTTTTCAAAAGTCAGATTCCTTCCTTGTTTTACATCAAGCTTTCGGCATAGTCGAAAGTCATGCTTTCAAAAGGGTCTTTATAAATAGCTTCCGAAGGGATGCCTTTCTCTTTAATAAGTACTTTCAACAAGATTGGTTCCGACCTAGTCGAAACACAGCCGCTATTTTCCTTTCGAGTGTATCGAAACCATCAATGCCTTAGAAAGGTTATCTCTGTTTTAACCTAATTTAAGCCACTTTCTAAATACTTTCGAAAGGGGTTAAGGGTTTCGAAGGCAATGGAGTCGAAAGGGGTTTCGACTTTATCCTTCAATGTTTTAATTTAAAAGGTTGTTGCTTTCGACTAGATGGTTCCGACACCATTATATTTTTTCCCAATACAACTTTATAATTGGTTTCGAAAGAGCTACTTTCATATATAACCATTTTGACCAAAAGGATGTTTTCAAAGAGTAAACCCAATGCTTTCGAAAGGGTACTTTTACTTTTTTCAAAGATATGTTTTAAAGAATGTTTTGATACCATCGAAAGGTATCATTGGTTTCGAAAGGATTGATCTATAGAGCTTCGAAAAGTACATACTTAAAGTTTTGAAAAGAGATTTTCTATGCTTTCGTAGGAGGTCATCAAGTGGTTTCGAAAGTGATGTTTTAAAGTTTCAAAACAAATAACCCATTCTCATTTTAAAAGGAAATACAATGGCATAAATAAAGATTTTAGAGTATTACTTCCTTTTGTATTTATTCAAATTGTAATTAACCCATAATGGTACTTTGGGAAGGGCAAATTAACCAGCTAGGTTGACTTAGTAGTGAATATAACTTATGAAATGATAAAAGCTTAATTAAAGATATTGGCAGGGGCCAATATATTCACAGTAAGCCTATGAAAACCATGTAAAGGGAAAGATATTGGCAGGAGCCAATAGGTTCATAGTTAGCCCATGAAAACTATGATTTGGTACTGGCAGGGGCCAGTAGGTTTGTAGTTAGTCCATGAAAACTATATCTAGATTTAATATTGACAGTCAGGCAATAGGTTCCTAGTTAGCCCATGAAAACTAGGATAAGAGACATGATATTGGAGTTACAAATAAGTTCTTAGTGATCCCATGAAAACTATGATATTGGACAGATAGTCCGTAAACATTTAACAGGTTAATAGTAATTTTAGAAACTATAATTGAGACAGATAGTCAGAATGAATGAGGATGGGTAATCCAGATTTGATTTACTTGGTTTGCATGTCATCATAATGTTTTTGAAATACTATGTTTTAACCGTTGTGGATGCAGGAGCATAGTGTATGGTTTATAATTGTTTTAGGATACTAGTGAGGGGAAAACCCGTTCTACTAAGCGATGTGGTCTCACTAGATATCTAAATGGTATGAGATGGTAAATTATTATTCATACCAGGGTTTTATGTCTGACTCGAAGTTTTTGTTTTCCCCTTAAAATCCCGGGTACTCAATTGATTTTGAGTAGGTTGAGAGTTAAGGTTTCTAAGTGTTCTTTTAGATGAATAAAGCTTTCAAGGACGTGCAGGATGCAAGCTGTTATTAGAGTTCTTTTATTTCTGCTGTGTGTTTTGTTTGTAAAGGCAAATTGTTTTCTTGCCTATTTATATACTTTGATTAACCAAGGAGGCATCTTCATATGTCGCTCTTGGCGTATTTTGTAATAATTATATGTTATCAGAACATGGTCTGCGAACTAGGATTATGTAATCAATTTGGAATATTTTAAACTGGAATATGGAATTTGTTTGCTGTTTAATTTTTTTCCATATTCTTGTATTTCCGTGTATCAATGTATCTAATATCACCGTATTTGATCGCCGAGGATTAATAACTATGAATGACTGCAGAATCCATGGCATTAGTTTTGGGCCTCCAAGTAAGGGGATGTTACAAGTTTTTATCATAGCAAAGGTTTATGAAACTTTAAAAGAAACTTAAACCTAAAAAAATTTCCAAACATAATCCAATGAATTAGATAATAAGATTGGGGTTTGGGTTAACGCTATAGTAACGTACTTGTATTTTCTATTTATAGTTATATATATATATGTGTATATGTATATGTATATATATAAGTACGTATCCTCTGCACTCTTAGACCGTTCTTCTGTATTACTTAGGCTCGTATGCAGATTTATAAGAAAAGAGATATGGAAGCAGGAAATGGAAGAGGATATCTTGGTGGAGGAAGCACCGCAACTAATGGAAATGCTCAACCCACTACCAGGAGAAACTCGGGCCGACAGGCTAATGCTAGTAATCAAAATGCTGATGCCAATGTGAGTGCTAGAAATCCACAAGTAGATATGGGGGCGATGTATCAGTTCTTTATTGGTTTGATGCAAGATGGAGCTGCTGCTGGTGTTGTTGGAAACGTAGGAGGAGTTAATCCTACAGCTCCAGGTTGAAATAATTATGCTTTGTTGAGTAGAGATTACACCAGTTTGGGTGGGAAGCCATTCTTGGAAATGGAGAGTGCCATAGAGGTTCATAATTGGTTGTTGCATTGTGAGCGTATATTTACTGATTTGGGTCTTAATGATGGGCAAAAGAGAAGGTTGGCCTCTAGACAGTTGCATGGGTCAGCACTACATTGGTGGAATAGTGTCACTACCGAAGTTTCGAAAGAGCAGTTAACTTGGGTAGATTTTAAAACGAGATTTGAGTAGAAGTTTGTATCTGAGTTTGCTAAGTCAGTACAGATGAAGAAGTTTATGGGTTTAGTGCAAGGAGAGATGTCAGTAGTCGAGTATGCTGCTAAGTTTGAAGAGCTGTCTCGATATGGATATGCTTTTATAGATACTGACGTCATAAGGAATGAGTGGTTCATTCGAGGATTGAGGGCCGAGCTTGCTAGAATGACCATGACACATGTCTATGATCCTTGTAATGTAGTGGTGGAGATGGCCATTCGCCATGAGGAGTTACTTGCTAATCAGGCTAAGGAGAAGTCAGTGGAAACCCAGGGTTCTCAAGGGAAGAAGAGGAAGTTCTTTAAAAAGAAGGGAGCCTAGAAGGGAGACACTGCTAAGAAGTCAAAGGCTGAGGTAATTTATTATAATTGTGACGAGAAGGGTCACTTTGCAAATGAGTGTCGGTTAGGAAATGGGAAGAAAGCTGCAACTAAGAAGAATGTGAAGTGCTTCAACTATGATCAAGTTGGGCATTACAAGAATAAGTGTCCAGAGCCAATTAGGGAGGACAAAGGAAAAGTTTTTGCTATTGGACCAGCTAGGCCTACTACAGCTGATAAAGAAATGACTGTGACAGAAGGTACGTTTTTGGTTTAGAGTGTACCAGTTAGGGTACTTTTTGATACCGGTGTATTAGATTAATTTATATCTCAGTCTTTGGTTGATAGATTATGTTTATAATCCACCTACCTTGTTACTTCCTTAAGGGTGGCGAATCCAATAGGAGGCTATGCCACTCCAGGGTTAAGATGTGACCAGTTAGAACTTGCTTTGTTAGGTCATAAGTTTACCTGCAATTTTTATGTTATTGATTTCGCAGATATCGGAATCATTTTGGGTATGGATTGGTTGAGTAGGTATGAGGGTAGAATATTTTGCCAAGATAAGTGTAACGGCCCGCCATTTTGGACCATTCGCATCCATTATAAGTGTATAGGTAGACACTCATGCCGGAATTGAATTGCTCAAAATACCGCGTTGTTAATTTAAATTTGGCAAAAACTGAACATATACAGTAAATAAAATAATCACAGAACACAGACACAAAGTAATAATTTGCAGCGGAAATAAAAGAGATAGTAGTTCATGAAGCTACTATATGAATATATAAAATACATCAGAGTTTACAACAGAAGAGAAATATGATACATCAGATACAAATCAGAATACATCACTGGAATCATCGAATACTGAAGCAGAATAGATGGCTGGATCTTCAAGCAAAGCTCCAACTCCAAAGGTGAGTCTCGAATACTGGTACACTCAGTCTGACCCGAGCGTAAAGCAAAAACACAAGACACTCGAGTCAGGATTAACATTCTTATATTAATAAATCCAACTCAAGTGAAATAGCAATTGAAATACAAGTAACTCAAAGGATGTTTGGAATAACCATCCTTTAAGGATCCGTTAAACTATCTACTAGGTAGTAATGTACGCTAAGTAGATAATGTCTAACAGTAATACAAAGATATCAAAGTAGGGTTAAGCAGGGCCCATACACCTCTTAACCTGTTTATTCCCAAAAGCATATACAAGACCGTAGTTTCTCCAAAATCGGAAGTCACCAGAGGGCAATCCATATACTCAAGGTACAAATCAAAATCGTAGTGGTCGCGAATAGGATAATCAGTATGACAAGGTACATGAGGCGATACCAACTAGGATACTAGTAGTTGCCTGATCCGGACTGATGTGGGGCATAGCAGCTACCACCCCAACACCGCGAAACAACACTCCCATAATCGAGGGGTGCACCCAAATCGAATCACAAAAGTAATAGATATGGTATCGAAGAAGTGTGTCCGCTAGAGATGGCGATCCTCAATGGCCCGGCGCGGCTCCTGTTTTAGTCATGTCAAGGGTCATCCAAAATCGTTCTCTTTCTTCAGTCAACGCGTTCATCAAAACCATCCACTTCGTTCTGGATCAACACTCCGCGTATAGTTATTAAAGTGGTTTCGGTTCAGATAGAGAGTATATCCATTACCGATCCCGGTCTCTTTAATAACTTTCGTGATTATTACACCGATTGGTCGTTTATATATTTCAAAAACCAAATCAATTTCAATTTCAAATAGAATTCGTAAATCAACATTTCATTTGTCTTTCTAAAACGATTTCCAAAT
Organism: Allium fistulosum; assembly: GCA_030737815.1. Lineage (NCBI taxonomy): Eukaryota > Viridiplantae > Streptophyta > Magnoliopsida > Asparagales > Amaryllidaceae > Allium > Allium fistulosum. The sequence continues at coordinate 556,160,708 of CM060905.1, forward strand.
TTTCGTTTCAAAACTTCCAATTTTCCGTTTCAAAATCTTATAATTCAATTTCAATTTCTTTTTAAAACAATTCAAATATTGATTCAAGTTCGTATATCAGTTTCATTCCGAAATCATTTAAATAAATTCTATTTAACATCCAAATCAATTTAAACTCATTTTTCGCTTTCATTCAATATTCGTTAAGTTACTTTATCCTTCAAAACAATTTCTATTAAATTTCCAATTCATTAAATCAATTTCTTAAATTCAACTTCATTAAATCAAAACTTTCAATTTTGAATTAAATCAAATTCATCAAATCAAATTCTTTAAATTTCAAGTCTTGCATTAATTTCAAAAAAAATCACATTTTATTTCTTGATAAAGAAATTCAATTTTACTTATTTACTTACTTAAATAAATTTCCAAAACTTAATTAATAAAGAACTCAATTTCAATTATTTACGAAGTAAAATCCACTTATTCAAAAGTTCAATTTTTCTTATTAAAGAATTTCAATTCAATTTAATCATTCAATAATTCAATCTCATTTAATTTTTAAATAATTCAAAACTTAATTATTAAATAATTTCAAAGTTTAATAATTTCAAACTTAATTATTAAATCATTTCAACTTTAATAATTTCAAACTTAATTCAATCGTTTCTCAAATTAAACAATATTCTTCCATCAATTTCATTTTTAAATATTTTGTTTCGGATTTTAAAATATTACATTTTCCTTTCATTAAAATTCAAATTTCAACTTCATTTCAAAACCATATTATTTATTCAAATAAAATCTTCATTTTATTTTTAAATCAAATTATTGACCAATCGGGTTTTATTTAATTTCCTATCCTAGGTCAAAGTTCAATTTGGGTATTTATCATTTCAACCCGATTCCAATTCAATTCAAAATCAAAACATATCAAAGGGAACTTGCAGTGTGGTAACTGGGATGGTGTCAAAGTAAATAAACAAGCAATAACAACAATCAATAACAATCCAATAATCAATTCAAATAATCCCGAAATAACCGTATTAATTCGCATTGTTATTTGTACGAATTAATATAATTATTCCTAGAATCTACACTATCATTTCATGTAGATTAAAGATTATTATATTACGGTTTTTCACTTGTCATCTATTTACAATTTCATACATCATCAGTTTAACAACATACATTCAGTGGTTCAAAATAAAATTAAACAAATTCTACGTGTCAATAAATTCAATAGTTAAATGGGTCATATTGTACAAATGTCAGTTAATCAAATTTAACATTTAACTATCCTATATCGAGTTCAATATTTATCATTTTAACATTAACAATTTAACGTCCAATATAAACATCAACAATCAATCAATTATCAGCCAAACTGTATTATCATCACATAAATAATTAACAGATAATGGTGTCAGATGTCACATGTGAACTGATACAGGTAATAGCATATATAACAGTGTAATTAACTAACAACAGCATATTTCAATTGTCGTTTCAATTGAAATCAGATTTAATAAATAAAAGAATGTTAATCGTGAGTGAGTGCTCACCTTTCGAGGCTAAAGAGAATAGGAGATGACACGGATGTGCAAAGAGGAACGGACACTGAATTTTGAGTTACAAATCCAAGCACGAATTCGATGATCAAAGCTGATACAGGGATTTATGGAAACGGATCAGATCAACTTAATATAAATGGAAGATATATATACTCTATTTAAACAATACTCATACAACAAATATATATATTTACTTATGGATATAAACAGATGTATAAACACGTATATAACAACAATATATATATTCCAATATTCATTATGAAAATCAATATAACTTAAAATATATAAGAACCCAACAAATCATATATAAGCTTATAAATATAAAGTATCAAAATCTATATATGGCATCTTAAATTTAAAATCAACACGTATTGGAAATTATATTGATTCACCGACATATATATATTATTATAAATTTCAACTCAATACTAATTTGAACACGTACAAAATCAAATATAAAGCCTTAAAGCAAATTGAATAACATAAGTCCACAAAACGAAAGAACTACTATATATATAAATAACGTATGCGTACTAGAATAAGCAAACTACAACTGATATAAACTAACGTATAATAACTATAACACATCTACAACTCTTAATATGCCAGCTGACATATAGTAAAATATACACTTATGTAATGTAGCCTTAATACGCATATGTACGCAAGCCTTAACATATTAAATTTGTAAATATATTTATAATTTTATTAACTAACATAAAATATGATTTAACTAAAATGTATAACTTATACAACTAATATAAATCCAACAGCAACACAAAACTTGCTGTAAACAGACACTTTAAACCAAGCATAGAGTATAATTTTAAAGCACGCACACACCAAACTAACTTCCACTGTTATGTTTAAAATTCATATTTTAATATCACTGTTCATATCCAAAATCCATCTAACATTTTTTTTATTATCAAACCGAAATATGTATACATAGAGTACAAATAAAACATACATCATATAAACCCAATACAAACATATATATAGATACCCTTTTACAGTAAAATCTTAGAACATATCAAATAATATAAAACTCACAATCCCATATTTAATAAAACTTACCATATATATAGGCTGAAAATCAAGAGGAGGAAGTGAAGGTTGTTCGAGTTCAGGTGGAAGTGGGAGGGAAGATGAAGGCGGATCTGGGAAGCCGGGCAGTGGAGGCGTTGGAGCAGCTAGGTCGGCGATTGGTGGGGAAGTGTTGGCGACGAGACTTGGGACTGTGCTCGGCATTTGAAGAAATGGTGACAAGATGATGGCGGAGGCGTTCCAGGCAGTAGGAGGTCGGTGGGCAGTTGCGTGAGCAAAGGCGGAGGTTGATATGTGAGGGGCGAAGTGGTTCTCGGTGATGGTTGGCGGTGTTTGCCGTGGAGGAAGGCATGATGGTGGCTTCGAGTGGAGCTCATGGCTGTTGATGCTCGGATGGAGAGGAGGCGGGTGTGGTTGGTCAGGCCGATGGCTAGAGGGGAGGAGGAAGTGACGTGCAATGGTGGATGAGAAATGTTCGAATACAAGTGGCTACAGGCATGGAGGAAGGGGAAAGAAATGGGTTTGGTGGAAAAGAAAGGGTAGTGGAAAATTTTGAGAGAGGTAGCTGGCAACATTCATTTTGTTATTTAAATTTCTTTTGAAGCAGAAACGTGCACGCATGGAACGAATGATACTTGAGCCTATGTGAAAACTGAAAGTACGCTTCGAATTCTGGGAACATAAATGTAAATGGCTATTGATTCAAAAGAGGGTGGAATATGGAAGGATCGGAAGCTAAAAGGTCCAAAAGCGAAACCGATACGACTGATCGGTTTACCGATTTAGTCGTGTCTCGAATGCCGGAACACACGAATGAATATACAGCAGTGCTCGGCACGACGAGACGATCAAAACGGTATACTGATATCAGTGGCACGATCGATTATAAAATTCGAATTTTCTAATAGCGGAAAATGCAAGAAAAACGCTGAAAAATAAGATCGACGAAGCCAAAGATGTCCGAATTTGGAAAAATGACGAACTGATATTTTGCTCAGAAGATGGTTTAGAATTTTTCTATGTAAAAATATTTTGGTTTCGAAAACATTATATTTTCATTACTTTTTAACTGATTAAATTGAAGTGAATTTACGCGCGAAATAAACTTTCGTATTTTCGGACGAAAATTTACCAGTTGCTATGTTTAACTAGACGTATTCCAAATATTAAATTTTTATTTCAAAATTTTATCGTTTAAAATTTCACAAAATTTCAACTAATTACGTTATTAAAACAGTTGAAATTTACGGGTCGTTACACTCTCCCCCACTCAAAACTTTTCGTCCCCGAAAAGGAACGAGGTAGGAGAATATAAACAACCAGAAAGAAAACAGATTTGAAATACAAAATAACAATTAATTTAAACCATATAAATTCAAATTTAAATTAATTGATATTCAATAATTGATTTAATCCATTTGATTTCACTAAAATCAATCTCAACTATTTCTAAATTCATTATCTTACTATCCAATTATCCTAAATTTACAATTTCTAAACCATAACTTTGAATAATCTTTTATTCTAATCATATTTTATTTTCAACAATTTAAATTCTTCTTTATTCCCAATTATTGTTAAATTTATTCTACTTAATATATCTCCACATATAGTTAACTCATATAAATTAATTTAAACCATAAAAGTTCCGATTTAAATAAATTTACATCTACTAATTTCTTTTAAATTCAAGGTATTTCCATAAGTTAATCTAATTTCTATCTATTATTCAATTAACTTATTGTTCTATTTATTCCAATTAACATTATATAATTAAAATTTAAGTGAATAACGTTTATTATAACCACTCAAATTTTATTTATAAATTCAATTTATATTATATATTATCCAATTACATATTCCACTTCTGAATGATTTAGGTAAGTTGTATTAGAATGCAGTTGAACAATATACAAATAAAATTTTCCCAATTCAATCATTCAAGTTTAAATATTTATTCCAAATTTTGGTTTTATTTATAATTAAAATCATTCTTTAACAAAATTTAAGAATTAGATTTCCGATTAACTTTAAACAATTAAGAGATATATAATATATTTTTATCAAATCGAATCAATTTTTTTTTTAAAACAAGATACTTATATATATAAATCAAATTTATACTGAAGAGATTTAAATCAAAATATTTTCAAAACAAAACCGTAGCAAAGCTACAGAATGGTTTCTCCACTTCGAAACTCGAAAATGAATGTCGATGATGCGGCCGCCATCACCGAAATTATTTTCCAGCGACAAAGAGAAGAGCACTGATTTCAACATTTTAAAATTCTTTGGAAACGATTTCTATTCGAAAATACTTTAAATAATATATACTTTAAAATTTTAAAACCAAAGTTCGAAATCACCGGAAACTAATAAATTCTCAAATTTCTGAATTTAATTCATTTCAAATTCCAATCAATTTATAACCAAGTTTATAAATTCATTTATTTATATTATGCAATAGTCAATGGTTTACAATACAATAAATGAAAATAAAATATTATTATTTCAGACAACAAATTCATTAACAATTTAATTTCAGAAAAATTATATTTATATATAATATAATCATACAAAACTTTTTATCAAATTTGAAAACGATATTGTGTCGGTTTGCTCTGCTTAAGTGTTTTGGAAATCCTATCGATAGCGTTGATCAGACGAATCGATCGGAAACCCAAATCAACATCAACAACTCAAACAACACAATATATAAAACATTTTTTTTATATTAATTTACAAATACACTTCCTCGCTCGATGATACAAGAATGGATTTTAAAGCAAGGAAAGAGATTCAAATTTGATAGACTCAAATCAAAGAGAAATTTTGATTCGAAAATAAGTTGGAACAAAAGATAAGATGATTATTTAACCGAATAAGGAAATAGATAATCTCATATAAATCGCGGGCAACCATAACCGGGTCGACCGTGACTTCAAGAATAAGATCGATGCTGAATTCCGAGGTAAATCAACATCCAATCTCGAGAGATAGAATTCAGGTATAGTAGGAGGTAGATAGCATCGTAAACCGAGGATACAGAAATCTCCGGTAAATCAATGCCTATTATAAAGGAGTTTAATCCTTTACGAATCATTCGAAGATTGGCGAGACCGCCGATCTATTAAAGTTATCATTGAAAATGGAGTTATGGGGTGCTCCAGAATTGAAAGAAGACGAATAATGAGGGCACGAATGAATTTCGGAACCGAGGGGAACGTTCCAAAATTCAAAGGAATTAAGTCAAAGGAAGAGATTGAAACTCGAATGAGAGTGATTCTGTAAATACATTTACCCTATATGTTAAGTTTTGCCTAGAGCTACCAAAGCTCTGATACCAACTGTAACGACCCGCCATTTTGGACCATTCGCATCCATTATAAGTGTATAGGTAGACACTCATGCCGGAATTGAATTGCTCAAAATACCGCGTTGTTAATTTAAATTTGGCAAAAACTGAACATATACAGTAAATAAAATAATCACAGAACACAGACACAAAGTAATAATTTGCAGCGGAAATAAAAGAGATAGTAGTTCATGAAGCTACTATATGAATATATAAAATACATCAGAGTTTACAACAGAAGAGAAATATGATACATCAGATACAAATCAGAATACATCACTGGAATCATCGAATACTGAAGCAGAATAGATGGCTGGATCTTCAAGCAAAGCTCCAACTCCAAAGGTGAGTCTCGAATACTGGTACACTCAGTCTGACTCGAGCGTAAAGCAAAAACACAAGACACTCGAGTCAGGATTAACATTCTTATATTAATAAATCCAACTCAAGTGAAATAGCAATTGAAATACAAGTAACTCAAAGGATGTTTGGAATAACCATCCTTTAAGGATCCGTTAAACTATCTACTAGGTAGTAATGTACGCTAAGTAGATAATGTCTATCAGTAATACAAAGATATCAAAGTAGGGTTAAGCAGGGCCCATACACCTCTTAACCTGTTTATTCCCAAAAGCATATACAAGACCGTAGTTTCCCCAAAACCGGAAGTCACCAGAGGGCAATCCATATACTCAAGGTACAAATCAAAATCGTAGTGGTCGCGAATAGGATAATCAGTATGACAAGGTACATGAGGCGATACCAACTAGGATACTAGTAGTTGCCTGATCCGGACTGATGTTGGGCATAGCAGCTACCACCCCAACACCACGAAACAACACTCCCATAATCGAGGGGTGCACCCAAATCGAATCACAAAAGTAATAGATATGGTATCGAAGAAGTGTGTCCGCTAGAGATGGCGATCCTCAATGGCCCGGCGCGGCTCCTGTTTTAGTCATGTCAAGGGTCATCCAAAATCGTTCTCTTTCTTCAGTCAACGCGTTCATCAAAACCATCCACTTCGTTCTGGATCAACACTCCGCGTATAGTTATTAAAGTGGTTTCGGTTCAGATAGAGAGTATATCCATTACCGATCCCGGTCTCTTTAATAACTTTCGTGATTATTACACCGATTGGTCGTTTATATATTTCAAAAACCAAATCAATTTCAATTTCAAATAGAATTCGTAAATCAACATTTCATTTGTCTTTCTAAAACGATTTCCAAATTTTCATTTCAAAACTTCCAATTTTCCGTTTCAAAATCTTATAATTCAATTTCAATTTCTTTTTAAAACAATTCAAATATTGATTCAAGTTCGTATATCAGTTTCATTCCGAAATCATTTAAATAAATTCTATTTAACATCCAAATCAATTTAAACTCATTTTTCGCTTTCATTCAATATTCGTTAAGTTACTTTATCCTTCAAAACAATTTCTATTAAATTTCCAATTCATTAAATCAATTTCTTAAATTCAACTTCATTAAATCAAAACTTACAATTTTGAATTAAATCAAATTCATCAACTCAAATTCTTTAAATTTCAAGTCTTGCATTAATTTCAAAAAAAATCACATTTTATTTCTTGATAAAGAAATTCAATTTTACTTATTTACTTACTTAAATAAATTTCCAAAACTTAATTAATAAAGAACTCAATTTCAATTATTTACGAAGTAAAATCCACTTATTCAAAAGTTCAATTTTTCTTATTAAAGAATTTCAATTCAATTTAATCATTCAATAATTCAATCTCATTTAATTTTTAAATAATTCAAAACTTAATTATTAAATAATTTCAAAGTTTAATAATTTCAAACTTAATTATTAAATCATTTCAACTTTAATAATTTCAAACTTAATTCAATCGTTTCTCAAATTAAACAATATTCTTCCATCAATTTCATTTTTAAATATTTTGTTTCGGATTTTAAAATATTACATTTTCCTTTCATTAAAATTCAAATTTCAACTTCATTTCAAAACCATATTATTTATTCAAATAAAATCTTCATTTTATTTTTAAATCAAATTATTGACCAATCGGGTTTTATTTAATTTCCTATCCTAGGTCAAAGTTCAATTTGGGTATTTATCATTTCAACCCGATTCCAATTCAATTCAAAATCAAAACATATCAAAGGGAACTTGCAGTGTGGTAACTGGGATGGTGTCAAAGTAAATAAACAAGCAATAACAACAATCAATAACAATCCAATAATCAATTCAAATAATCCCGAAATAACCGTATTAATTCGCATTGTTATTTGTACGAATTAATATAATTATTCCTAGAATCTACACTATCATTTCATGTAGATTAAAGATTATTACATTACGGTTTTTCACTTGTCATCTATTTACAATTACATACATCATCAGTTTAACAACATACATTCAGTGGTTCAAAATAAAATTAAACAAATTCTACGTGTCAATAAATTCAACAGTTAAATGGGTCATATTGTACAAATGTCAGTTAATCAAATTTAACATTTAACTATCCTATATCGAGTTCAATATTTATCATTTTAACATTAACAATTTAACGTCCAATATAAACATCAACAATCAATCAATTATCAGCCAAACTGTATTATCATCACATAAATAATTAACAGATAATGGTGTCAGATGTCACATGTGAACTGATACAGGTAATAGCATATATAACAGTGTAATTAACTAACAACAGCATATTTCAATTGTCGTTTCAATTGAAATCAGATTTAATAAATAAAAGAATGTTAATCGTGAGTGAGTGCTCACCTTTCGAGGCTAAAGAGAATAGGAGATGACACGGATGTGCAAAGAGGAACGGACACTGAATTTTGAGTTACAAATCCAAGCACGAATTCGATGATCAAAGCTGATACAGGGATTTATGGAAACGGATCAGATCAACTTAATATAAATGGAAGATATATATACTCTATTTAAACAATACTCATACAACAAATATATATATTTACTTATGGATATAAACAGATGTATAAACACGTATATAACAACAATATATATATTCCAATATTCATTATGAAAATCAATATAACTTAAAATATATAAGAACCCAACAAATCATATATAAGCTTATAAATATAAAGTATCAAAATCTATATATGGCATCTTAAATTTAAAATCAACACGTATTGGAAATTATATTGATTCACCGACATATATATATTATTATAAATTTCAACTCAATACTAATTTGAACACGTACAAAATCAAATATAAAGCCTTAAAGCAAATTGAATAACATAAGTCCACAAAACGAAAGAACTACTATATATATAAATAACGTATGCGTACTAGAATAAGCAAACTACAACTGATATAAACTAACGTATAATAACTATAACACATCTACAACTCTTAATATGCCAGCTGACATATAGTAAAATATACACTTATGTACTGTAGCCTTAATACGCATATGTACGCAAGCCTTAACATATTAAATTTGTAAATATATTTATAATTTTATTAACTAACATAAAATATGATTTAACTAAAATGTATAACTTATACAACTAATATAAATCCAACAGCAACACAAAACTTGCTGTAAACAGACACTTTAAACCAAGCATAGAGTATAATTTTAAAGCACGCACACACCAAACTAACTTCCACTGTTATGTTTAAAATTCATATTTTAATATCACTGTTCATATCCAAAATCCATCTAACATTTTTTTTATTATCAAACCGAAATATGTATACATAGAGTACAAATAAAACATACATCATATAAACCCAATACAAACATATATATAGATACCCTTTTACAGTAAAATCTTAGAACATATCAAATAATATAAAACTCACAATCCCATATTTAATAAAACTTACCATATATATAGGCTGAAAATCAAGAGGAGGAAGTGAAGGTTGTTCGAGTTCAGGTGGAAGTGGGAGGGAAGATGAAGGCGGATCTGGGAAGCCGGGCAGTGGAGGCGTTGGAGCAGCTAGGTCGGCGATTGGTGGGGAAGTGTTGGCGACGAGACTTGGGACTGTGCTCGGCATTTGAAGAAATGGTGACAAGATGATGGCGGAGGCGTTCCAGGCAGTAGGAGGTCGGTGGGCAGTTGCGTGAGCAAAGGCGGAGGTTGATATGTGAGGGGCGAAGTGGTTCTCGGTGATGGTTGGCGGTGTTTGCCGTGGAGGAAGGCATGATGGTGGCTTCGAGTGGAGCTCATGGCTGTTGATGCTCGGATGGAGAGGAGGCGGGTGTGGTTGGTCAGGCCGATGGCTAGAGGGGAGGAGGAAGTGACGTGCAATGGTGGATGAGAAATGTTCGAATACAAGTGGCTACAGGCATGGAGGAAGGGGAAAGAAATGAGTTTGGTGGAAAAGAAAGGGTAGTGGAAAATTTTGAGAGAGGTAGCTGGCAACATTCATTTTGTTATTTAAATTTCTTTTGAAGCAGAAACGTGCACGCATGGAACGAATGATACTTGAGCCTATGTGAAAACTGAAAGTACGCTTCGAATTCTGGGAACATAAATGTAAATGGCTATTGATTCAAAAGAGGGTGGAATATGGAAGGATCGGAAGCTAAAAGGTCCAAAAGCGAAACCGATACGACTGATCGGTTTACCGATTTAGTCGTGTCTCGAATGCCGGAACACACGAATGAATATACAGCAGTGCTCGGCACGACGAGACGATCAAAACGGTATACTGATATCAGTGGCACGATCGATTATAAAATTTGAATTTTCTAATAGCGGAAAATGCAAGAAAAACGCTGAAAAATAAGATCGACGAAGCCAAAGATGTCCGAATTTGGAAAAATGACGAACTGATATTTTGCTCAGAAGATGGTTTAGAATTTTTCTATGTAAAAATATTTTGGTTTCGAAAACATTATATTTTCATTACTTTTTAACTGATTAAATTGAAGTGAATTTACGCGCGAAATAAACTTTCGTATTTTCGGACGAAAATTTACCAGTTGCTATGTTTAACTAGACGTATTCCAAATATTAAATTTTTATTTCAAAATTTTATCGTTTAAAATTTCACAAAATTTCAACTAATTACGTTATTAAAACAGTTGAAATTTACGGGTCGTTACAATAAGGAAATATCACTGAGACACATTGATAGCCATAACCGAGTGATATTCTCAGTAGAGAATACTGACCGGAATGTTAGTGCTTTACTTAATGCTATGGAGGTAGGAAATGAGTTAAGTCAGGTTCGGGTAGCAAGAGAGTTTGTAAATGTCTTTGAGCCAGTCACTGGACTACCACCGAGAAGAGCATTAAGTTTAGAATAGATCTTGTGCCATGAGTTGAACCTGTGAGTAGACCACCTTACAGGATGGCCCTAACTGAGATGAAGGAATTGAAGGTGCGGCTAGTGGATCTTGAAGGAATGATTTTTATTAGACCAAGTAGTTCGCCTTGGGGAGCAGCCGTGGTGTCCGTAAAGAAACCGGATGGGTCGTTAAGGATGTGCATTGACTATCATAAATTAAAATAAAGGACAATTAAAAATAAGTATCCTTTGCCAAGAATAAATGATCTGTTTGATCAATTGAGTGGAGCCAGGGTGTTTTCCTAATTGGACTCGGCGATAGGTTTCCATCAGTTAAGAGTGGAGGAGGACAGTATTTCTTTAACAGCATTTCGAACTAGGTATGGTTCATATGAGTGGTTGGTGATGCCATTTGAATTAACGAATGCACATGCTTTCTTTGTGGATTTGATGAACCGAGTTTTCCGAGAGTATTTGGATAGGTTTGTGTTGGTGTTTATAGATGAAATTCTAGTCTACTCTAAGGATGACAAAGAGCATGAAGTTCATCTTAGAGTGGTACTTGAGACGCCGAGGAAGAATCAGCTAAAGGAGAAGTTTACCAAGTGTCATTTCTGGACGAAAGAGGTAAAATTTCTTGGTCACATGGTTTCAGAGAAAGGATTGTCAGTCGATCCTGATAAGACCGAAGCCGTGAATAATTGGAAGTGGCCAAAGACGGTGACTGAGATCAGGCGTTTTCTTGGACTTGCTGGCTACTACCAGAGATTCACTAAGGATTTCTCGTAGATAGCATCACCCTTAACTAAGCTAACTAGGAAGGAAGTGAAATTTGTTTGGTCCGACAAATGTGAGGAAGCATTCCTTAAGTTATCACATTTGTTGACCAATGCACCCGTGTTAGTAGTTCTAGACGTAAACCAATGGTTGGTGGTGTATACTGATGCATGTGGAACTAGATTAGTTGCAGTGTTGATGCAGAATGGTAAAGTCATTGCCTACGCATCTAGACATCTTAGACCACATAAAGTTAGATATCCTACTCACGATTTGGAGTTGGGAGCTGTGATCTTTGCATTAAAGATTTGGAGACATTATCTCCTAGGGGAGAGGTTTGAGCTTTATACCGATCATAAGTCTTTACAGTATTTAATCTCTCAGAAGGAGTTGAATATGAGGCAGCAAAGATGGCTGGAGTTTTCGGCCGCATATGATTTTGATATAGAGTATACACCTGGAAAAAGTAATAAAGTGGCTGATGCTCTTAGCAGAAAAACATCAGATTGTGGTGTTGGCTATGTTAGCCGAGTGGAAGGATTTAGAAGCTTTAGTCTATTGCGACGTGCAGTTAAGATCGACTGCTGGTTCTAGTCAGAGTTTCGCTAGGTTGTCTTGTTTAGTAGTTCGATCAGTATTGATTGAGAAATTAATTCTAAGAAGAAGGAGGATCCAGTGTTGGCTGAGAGAATCAGAAGGCTTGAGGTTGGAACTTAGATCGATGATCTAAATGATTTTAGCCTTCAACAGAGGATGGTTGAGAAAGAATGGAAGGTTGTGTGTTTCGAATGTGGAGGACTTGAAGAAAGAAGTTCTTGGAGAATGTCATTGGTCCAAGTTTACGATTCATTCTGGAGGGACTAAGATGTATTAGGATATGAAGAGGAGATTCTATTGGGAAGGTTTGAAGAGGGATGTTGGCTTGTGGGTTAGGCAGTGTGCAAACTGTCAACAATTGAAAGTTGAACATCAGAAGCCGAGTGGGTTACTTCAGCCTTTAGAGATTCTAGTTTGGAAATGGGATTCGATATCTATTTTTTTTATAGACGGGCTGCCAAGGTCAAATAGAGGTAATGAAAGTATATGGGTTGTAGTGGACAGATTGAACAAGAGTGCCAATTTCATTTCAGTTAAGTCAATCAGAACGACACCTGTTTTAGCTAAGTTGTTCCTAAAGGACATAGTTAGACTGCATGGAGTTCCTAGTAGTATAGTCAGTGACAGAAATGCTTTGTTCACTGGTGAATTCTGGAAGAGTCTACAGGAAGTGATGGGTACCAAGCTTAATATGAGTACTGCGTACCATCCTCAGACAGATGGGCAGATAGAGAGTGTCAACAAAGTTCTCGAGGATCTACTGAGAGCTTGTGTATTGGACTTTGGTGGATCTTGGGAAGATCACCAACATTTGGTTGAGTGTTCCTATAATAATACTTATCAGAATAGTAATGACACCTTTTGAGGCTTTGTATGGAAGACGCTGCAAATTACCAGCATGTTGATTGAAGACTGGAGATGGATTAGTCTTAGGTCCAGATTTGGTTAGCAAGGCATCAGAGAAGATTGAGTTAATCCAAGGGAGGATGAAGGAAGCTCAGTCAAGACGGAAGAGTTACGCGGATAAGAGGCGTAAGGACCTAGAATTCTCAGTTGGAGATAAGATTTTCATTAAGGTATCACCTTTGAAGGGTGTGGTGCGATTTGGAAAGTCAGGGAAGTTGGCCCCAAGATATGTAGGTCCCTTCCAGATTATAGAGAGGACTGGAAAGCTCGCATACATAGTAGAATTGCTGATCGGTATGGCAGGTGTCCATAATGTATTTCACGTGTCTCATTTTCGCAAGTATGTGCACGATCCGACAGGGTTGGATGACTTAGTAGTAGAGCCTAATTTGACTTTTGTTAGACAATCAGTTCGAGTTGTAGCTAGAAATGAGAAAAGACTAAGGAATAAGACAGTCAAGTTGGTGAAAGTTTAGTGGAGCAACAACGAGAAGGATTGTACTTGGGAGACAGAGGACAGGATTAGAGATACTTATCCTGATCTGCTTTGAGGGTATATCTATATTAGATTTATATAGAGAGTTGCTAGTCAGTTAGACTAGTTGGTTGTTAGAAGTTGTTATAGATGATTGCTATGTTTAGTATTTAGTCTTTACTGAATTTCGAGGACGAAATTCTTTAAGGAGGAAGCTTGTAACATCCCTAATTTTTGATAACATTATTCAGGAAATTTAATTAGATAAATTAAATAGAATAATGATGATAAAGGGATTGAGATTTGAAAAAATTATATAAAGTGTCGTGCTTAATAATTAAATAAATGGGCTTTAATTGGCTTATTAAACTAATTAAATTACACATGGGCATATTAGTAAAATAGCCTCCTTATCAAACATGGCTATACACTTCTTACCCTTGCCCATTCACATTTCATTTCTCACCATCACAAACGCAAATCAAAAACTGAAATATAACCGGCCATTAACAAAGAGGAAAAGAGAAAAATTCAATCTAAATCTAAGGAACAAAGCTAAGAAGGATCAATCAACCACAATTCTCAAATTCCATATCATATTTAAGGTGAATAATAATTTTATACCATCTCTATTTTACTTTATGATTATGTGTTTTTGGATATATGATTAAATTCGTTTTAATAATGATACAGATGATGATATGCTTGAATTGTGTTATGTTCGAATTATTTTAATTCATATACCTATGAATTTGCTCGGTTTTATGGGAGAACCAAGGGTTTGTGATTTCTGAATGCTATGGGAAATTTTTATGTTAAGAAAAACATGAATTTGGAGATGGGTTTTGATTTCAGAATATTCCAAGCTATGGAAAATTTATTATGAATTTCTAAAAGAAATTATGATATAATTGGGTTTAGAATTTATTTCAAGTATTTCAGGAAGAAATTAGGTCTGAACTTTTAATATGTTTGATTACATGATAAAATTGAATTTCTGTGATTTTTGGGGATTTTTTCAAGTTGATTTACTTAGGAAAATAGATTATTTCAAAAGAAGGACTTATCTGCAAATACTGGATTTGTTATAGAAGGGCTTAACGTTTGAATTTGTTTATATCTGGTAAATGCGGCGGTTTAATGATAAAGCATTTGAAAAGTTTTAAAGTAATCAATTAAGGAATTACAACATGCTGGTTGGTTATAAAGTAATTGTCATATTTAGCAACAAATCAACGTTTCAGAAAAAGGTGGTTCCGCCTATTTTGGAGGCACCTTTCGACTCCTTTACCTCCGCACCATCTTAGTCGAAACCCACATAGTTGGAACCAATGCACATGTTATCAATGAAATTGGTATGAAGTGAATTGGTAAGTAGTGAAAGGTAGGGTGTGGAAAGCAGTGCTTTCGTCAAGGTCGAAACCAAGGTTCATTTTTAAAAGGTAGCGTCTGTCTAGTTTTTGAAGGGGCTTTCGACCAAGTCCATACCCTATAGAGTCGAAACCTCAGTTTGTTTTCAAAAGTCAGATTCCTGCCTTGTTTTACTTAAAGCTCTCAACATTGTCGAAAGTCATGCTTCTGAAAGGGTCTTTATAAATAGCTTCCGAAGGGAAACCTTTCTCTTTAATAAGGACTTTCGACAAAATTGGTTCCGACCTAGTCGAAACCCAGTTGCTATTTTCCTTTCGAGTGTATTGAAGCCATCAATGACTTCGAAAGGTTATTTCTGTTTTAACCTAAGTTAAGCCACTTCCTAAATGCTTTCGAAAGTTGTTAAGGGTTTCGAAGGCAATGGAGTCGAAAGGGGTTTTGATTCTACCCTTCGATGTTTTAATTTAAAAGGTTGTTGCTTTCGACTAGATGGTTCCGACACCATCAACTTTTTTTCCAATACAGCTTTATCATTGGTTTCAAAAGAGATACTTTCATATATAACCATTTTGATCCAAAGGATGTTTTTAAAGGGTAAACCCAATGCTTTCGAAATGGTACTTTTATTTATTTAGGGGCTATGTTTAAAGAATGTTTTGATACCATTGAAAGGTATCATTGGTTTCGAAAGGATTGGTTTATAGAGTTTTGAAAGGTACATAATTAGAGTTTTGAAAAGAGCTTTTCTATGCTTTTGAAGGATGTCATCCAGTGGTTTCGAAAGTGATGTTTTAAAGTTTCAAAACAAATAACCCATTCTCATTTTAAAAGGAAATACCATGGCACAAATAAAGATTTTAGAGTATTACCTCTTCTTGTATTTATTCACATTGTAATTAACCCATAATGGTACTTTGGGAAGGGTAGAATAACCAACTAGGTTGACCCAGTAGTGAATATAACTTTTAAAATGATAAAAGCTTAATTAAAGATATTGGCAGGGGCCAATAGGTTCACAATAAGAAAACCGTGTAAAGGGAATGATATTAGCAAGGGCCAATAGGTTCATAGTCAGCCCATGAAAACTATGATTAGATACTGGCAGGGGCTAGTAGGTTTGTAGTTAGCCCATGAAAACTATATTCGGATTTGATATTGACAGTTAGTCAATAGGTTCCTATTTAGCCCATGAAAAATAGGATAAGAGACATGATATTGGTGTTACCAATAGGTTCTTAGTGATCCCACGAAAACTATGATATTGGACAGATAATACGTAAACATTTAACAGGTTAATAGTAATCCTAGAAACTATAATTGAGACAGATAGTCAGAATGAATGGGGATGGATAATCCAGATTTGATTTACTTGTTTTGCATGTCATCATAATGTTTTTGAAATACTATGTTTTAACCATTGTGAATGCAGGGGTATAATATATAGTTTTATAAATGTTTTAGGATACTAGTGTGGGGAAAACCTATTCCACTGAGCGGCGTGGTCTCACTAGATATCTAAACGGTTTGAGATGGTAAATTATTATTTATACCAGGCTTTATGTCTAACTCGAAGTTTTTGTTTTCCCCTTAAACTCTCGGGTACTCAATTGATTTTGAGTAGGTTGAGAGTTAAGGTTTCTAGGTGTTCTTTTAGATGAATAAAGCTTCCGAGAAAGTGCAGGAGGCAAGCTTGTTATTAGAGTTCTTTTATTTCCGTTGTGTGTTTTGTTTATAAATGCAAATTTGTTTTCTTGCCTATTTGTATACTCAGATCAACCAAGGGGCCATCTTTATATGTCACTCTTGGCGTATTTTCTAATAATTATATGTTATCTGAACGTGCTCTGCGAACTAGGATTATGTAATCAATTTGGAATATTTTGAAATGAAATGTGGAATTTGTTTGCTGTTTAAATTTTTATCCATAGTCTTATGTTTCTATGTATCAGTGTATTTGATGTCGCCATATTTGGTCGCCAAGGATTGATAACTATGGATGACTGTAGCATCCGTCACCATTAGTTTTGGGCCTCCATGTAGGGGAATGTTACAACCTTGGCATTGGTAGGGTTTGACTCATTAGAGATATGGTAAGCGACACCCTAGAATGAGTCTGAGAGTATTATACATACGAGAGCGTATTTGTTAATGTTACAATAACGTATTATGTTAATTGGTCTATCGAGTTTTTATGAATTCTGGTCAAGACGTTGGACGCCATGGTATCGATAGGGGTTTCTAAACACTCGACCATAGTATGGAATTTTTGAAAATTTTGGCAAATTAAATATTTTGCCTAGGATTTTTTTTATATATATAAGGGAATAATTTCTAAAACTTTATAAGATATATATATATATATATTATGATTTTTTGAAATTAATATATTTTAATTAAAATTGTTTAATTAAGCAAATTAATTAATTAAAGGTTAATTAATTAAATAAATAAATTAAAGGTTAATTAATTAAATAAAAAATACACATATATAAGATATATATGTTATACTATAAAGGTTATAATATATGATAAATATTTAATATAAATATAATATTAAGATAATATAAAGTTAATTAAAATGTTAATTGGTTAAATAATATTTAATTAATATAATATTATACGTAAGACTATTATAGAAGTAATATAAAATATAAATTTTTTGTAATAATAAAACTTATATAATATGAATGTATAAAGTAAAGGTGGAACATTAAGAAACCTTAAATAGACCTAAGCAATAAATACATACGTAAATATTCGTATACCGTGATTTCCAATGTATTCGACACTATAATCACGAGGGTGTTTCATAAGAAATATGTTATTCCATACATCGATACCACTCAATAATAAACATAAAATTATAAATCTTTAATATAATGTTGTCCTCTACCCCATATATATTATCAAATTACTTGTATACCCTTTAGCTATTGAGCAAACTCAAGTTAGGGATGTTATGTGTAGTATTCCTAATATATTAAATAGACGGGGTAATATAACTATATGTATTTGTTGAGCAATCTCAAGGTACATATACTATACTTAGGCCGTCGCACTATGGTAGTTATGCGTGATTTCATTTCGATTTGTTAAGCAAACTGAAGGTCGAAGTGAAATTAGAACATGGTACCATAGGTTAGGAGTTATATATGATACAATTGATAATGAGTTATCCATCATCCATGACGGTACGATTTTGTGAGCAAACTTAAGGCAAAACGAACGAGTCCTAACACTTACTAGTGAAGTCAAAAGATTTCTATGTTTCTACTTAGGGTTTAGTGAAACATTTAAGACTAATGGATGCCTTATTGGAATTATAAAATGATAACATTTAACCTTTCTAATATTGTAAGAACATATGCTACATAATGTTATAACAATCTACATTGATAAATTTTTACATTTGGTATGATTGATAAAAACGTTTACAAATAAAATATTTAATCCATATTCAAACGCATATGAGTGTTATACCGTGAATGATCACACTTTGTAATGTACAATATTTTGATGAAATTAGCTCATTCGAGATAAGCAATTAAACCATTTTGTGAGATCGAGTATTCAATTTGATTAATTATTATAAAAGATCATATTATGTTAAATGTAACACAAGATCAAAACTATAATATAAATCTAAGAACTCGATCGTTGAGATGTCAGTTTGATCAGTTTACATACGGTGCATCATATTTGATATCCTTAAATGTTAAGGATAATCAAATGCATTTTTCTAAAGATTTTGCTATGATATTGTAGTAAGAGATTTTTTTTAATGGTTCGACCATTTAGAAAGAGTAAGAGTGATGTGATTTAAGGTATAGTTGGAGTGAAGAAAGTGAATAGTCATTTTTGTTTTAAAAAGAAAAATTGAAAACAAGAATTGTAATAATAATAATTGATACTTAACATTCGAATAAGGAATATGATTTCAGTTCTGAAATGTATTTTCATATAGAAAATTATTTTCTGTAAGATTTATTTTTCGTGTTAAAGATATTTGATCAAAGAACACTCCGCAGTAAACTAGTTGTAGTAGGTGAAATATATAATCTATAGTATGTGAATGATGGACCTCCGAATTTAGTACGCTATTATAGTAATGGTGAAAACAGTGAGGGCATACCAAATATCACTTATTGAATGCATCAAATTATGAAACTTGTTTCGTAAAACATACCGAACGTTATTTATGAAATAATGACTATCTTTTGGTGTTGACTGAAAAATAGACATAGTATATTTCATTGTGAATACTATGAATATTCATTATGGAATAAAAGTATAATATAGTATTTGTTTTCACAACAAAAGTGATGCAATTAAAATACCGAAGTGTCTAAAATATTCACAATTATTTTAGAATTATAGATTAAGCCGTAGTTCTAAGAAATAATCTTTATTATATGATATGATGATTATGAATCATATGATACTAGTTAATAATATCTCAAATAATTAAGTGCTATGCACCCATTTAATGGGACCATCGTAAGAGTTGATGAACTTTTCAGATTGATACATATAGATGTATGTAATCATATGTCTATTAATACCAAAGTGGTTCCACGTACATCATCATGTTCGCCAATGAGTCCACATACATGGAAATATGTATTTGATATGCATGTATAAGTCTATGATAAGCTTATAGAATATAAAATGGAGGTAAATAAAATAACATGCAAAAGAAATGATTCAATTCGATCAAATGGGTGAGTATATTGCAAAGAGTTCCGTGTAATTCGATCAAAGGTCACTCCTCCATATAATACATAACGATGCATTAATAATGAGCAATCGAACTTTGTTGGACATAGCACGCTTAATTATGAGTGAAGTTGAGTTAACTTCTTTCTATTGGGTCGTACACTAAAGAATAGTACATAAGGTAAAAATTAATTTCATCTGGATAATAGTTTACAAAATTATACAAGATAGGAGTTTATAAGAAACCAAAACATATTTGATACCAAGAAGTTGGCAGGTTATGCGAGTCGAAAGAGTGCATGTAATAATTGTTCGTTAGCGATCTTATATAAGTCGCACCCAAAAGAAGTTTAGGAACAACTGTCATCGGATGACCTATTTATATTTTGATCATAAGTTGTGTAAGCTAAAACCAAATTGGTTTTATATATAAGACAATTCATAAAGTGTATATGAATACCTACTCCACTGCACTGAGAAATAATTTTTGTTTCAAGAAATACCAACTTCATAGCAAAGGAAATTTTTAAAAAATTATTGGTATAAAATAAAAATGGATACGATCCAATGATAAAACTTATTACAATGGATGAAATAAAATTGACCGAACCTAAATGGATGCAAATGCATTAGAATGTCTAATGAGTATCATTGTTGTGTATTAAAGATAAACTATGTGTTTCTTGTCAGCATCAAGAATAAATAATCCTCGGTTGTTTAATTAAACCATTAAGAGTATTGACTCTATGACATGGTATAATGCGCAAATCCAAAATAAATTCCAAGTACATTACCAAAATATGATTTTGATAATTATATCCGAAGTGATGTGATTCATTGGCCGCAACTGCGTCTTTAAGAGAGAGACAACTGAAGTTGGAATATAATGAGTCACATTGATAAAAATAACACTACGAATTTCAATTGTTGAAATTAACGTAACAGATTCACTACTCAATGTGCTCAAGTTAGTTTGGATCTTACTCATAAAGTTATCGCCTAGTACGACTTAATGTTTAGATATATATGTGTTGAAGCGGGATGTTCTAAATATAGACTTAGACTAGACTATTTGCATATAACAACCATACTACCTTAAAGTCATTAGGAGTGATATTGAGTTTGTGGTTTCTTCGAATATGATTTATGAATGGATACGGAAGTATCATTCTGAAAAGCATCAAAATTGAACAAATGTTTTGAAAAATGTACCAAATAGTTTGATTATCGGCCAAAATACAGAGGAAGCGTGTGTTCATAAGAAAAAATGTTAAAAGGTACATAAATATTTCTAAACCATAAGTAAACAACACAATGCTGATTGTTTACGATGTACTTATGTTAGAATTAGCTTTAGTTGTTTTAAATAATCGACGTTGGATTTGTGAATGATGTCTTTTATAATAAGTGTAAAAGATATTGGAAATGTCCTAAAAGATATGCAATGACACCTTATTAAAATGTTTAATACAGATCATGTAAGATGGATTCCTTGTGCATTATCAATAGGAATTATTATACATGTTATGTGGTCTATGATATCATGATTTGTTTATGTATTTGATACATGAAGAAAATATCAAATCCAAGTTGATGTCACTAAATTGTTGTTTGAGGTGTTCTCATGTATTTATGAATTACTTGATAATTGTTTACAAAAACAATGAACTCCTTGTGAAGGAGTGTTCCAAACTCCTTATGAAGGAATTGTAAAGGCCCTTATTTTGATTACATTTTTTAGTAATGTAATTAGAAAAATTAAACAAATAACATAGGATGGTAAAGGAAAATGAGATTTGATTAATTATAGGTCGTGCATTAATTAATGGATTAATAAAAGTAAATATAACTTAGATAAAGGAGGAAAATATGCTAAGGGAAATATAGGAATAAGACATAATTCCTAATACATATCTTCACATTCCTTCTCCCTTATTCACTTCATCCACATAAACATAATCAAATGAACAAAGTCATCCATAACCAAGGGGATTCAAGAAGAGTAAAGCTAGAAAATCAAAGGAAAGCTTAGGGAAATCAAGTCTAAAAACAAATCTCAAGTTCCTATATCAAGCCAAGGTAAATAATAGTTTTGTTTCTCAGGTTTTCATTTTATTTTCGGTTCTAAGTTCAAACCTGAATCTTTTGTTTATGTTATGCCATGTTATGATAGTTTGAATGATTATATGCTCTTTAGTGAATTTATATAATTAATTTATGAAATTTAGTGATATGTTTGAGTTAGAAAATTTAACATATGATACCCACATGACTTAAATTTTTAATATGATGTTAGAAGCATTATTTTAGAAGTGGGTTTTAAATTTCATAATTTTCGGATGAAGTATGAATTATTTTGAATTTTCTAAGTAGAGAAAATGGTTAATTTTGGGTTTTAATTATTTAAAATAATTAAGTAAAGTATTTGGCCTTGAAATTTGTATATGTTGAAGAATATAATAAATCAGATTTACAATGATTTTTTAGGAATTTTTCCTAAGTAATATAGATTAATTATGGATTATTTTAGCTAGAAAAGCTTATTTGGTTATTAATATATATATATATATATATATATATATATATATATATAGACACACATATTTTGGAAATGATAATTCTAGGA
Organism: Allium fistulosum; assembly: GCA_030737815.1. Lineage (NCBI taxonomy): Eukaryota > Viridiplantae > Streptophyta > Magnoliopsida > Asparagales > Amaryllidaceae > Allium > Allium fistulosum. The sequence continues at coordinate 556,183,408 of CM060905.1, forward strand.
TTCGACAGATTTTATGATAAAGAAGTTGATAAAGTTTTGGTTTTCTAATAAGAAATTGATAAACAATTGGGGTGGGTGAAAAGAAACTGCTTTTAGTGGTAAAATAACAAGTTTTTATATTAATTACGGTCTTACCACGCCGAGCCTCATGTTGCTGCACCCAATCACTCAGCCTCTATGAACTTCGACGATAACCTAGGAAGATACATAGGATACCAAGTCAGTTGGACATAATGTATCGTCCTTGGTTGGAGTGTGAAGACACCAGGGTCGACACCATGGTCTTCGACGCTATCATTGCCCTCTGGCCTAACTTCCGTGTTTTATATAAAATGGCATAATGCCACTTATCTCTTTAATGACGCCGACCCCAATGGTTTCAAAGAGGCTCTAGCGGCAATAGCGACACTTCCTATTTATTAATTACTTCGATAGGAAATGGTGCCACATTTTTAAACTTAGGCAATGATGTCATATTTTATGACTTTGCACAAACTACAGAGGAATTAAGCTTATGAGTCATACAATGAAGCTTTGGGAGAGAGTCATTGAGCATAGACTAAGGAGAATGACAAGTGTTTCAAAAAACCAATTTGGCTTCATGCCCGGGAGGTCGACCATAGAGGCGATTTTCTTGATAAGACAACTTATGGAGAGGTTTAGGGAGCAAAAGAAGGATCTACACATGGTATTTATTGATTTGGAGAAAGCTTATGACAAGGTACTGCGAAAGGTGATGTAGTGGGCCTTGGAAAAGAAGAGAGTCCCCACAAAGTACATTACACTTATCAAGGATATGTACGATGATGTTGTGACTAGTGTCAGAGCATGCGATGGTGAAACCGGTGACTTTCCCATTAACATAGGATTACATCAAGGGTCAGCTTTGAGCCCCTACATTTTTTCTCTAGTGGTAGATGAGGTTACGAAGGGTATACAAGGTGAGATTCATTGGTGTATGCTATTTGCTTATGATATGTTGCTAATTGATGAAAGTAGGATTGGGGTTGATAGACAACTGGAGCTGTGGAGACAGACTTTAGAATCAAAGGGTTTTAGGCTTAGCAGAACTAAAACAGAGTATATGAAGTGCGGGTTCAGCGGTGTCAGGTCGGAAGATAGAGATGTCACTCTGGCTGGACAAATAGTTCCCAAGAAGGAATCATTTTGATATCTAGGATCAATGTTGCAGTATAATGGTGAGATTGATGAAGATGTTAGTTTTAGAATTCGAGCGGGATGGGTGAAATGGCGACAAGCGTCTGGGATTCTCTGTGACCGGAAGGTCCCACAAAAGCTTATAGGAAAATTCTACAAAACGGCAATCAGGCCTGCGATGTTGTATGGTGCAGAATGTTGGCCTACTAAAAGCCAACACGTCCAAAAGATAAGCGTAGCAGAGATGCGTATGCTACGATGGAGCTGCGGTCATACAAGAAGAGACCGAATTAGAAATGATGATATACGTGATAAACTTGGAGTAGCACCAATTGAGGAGAAACTAATTCAACATCGCTTAAGATGGTTTGGACATCTTCAACGAAGGCCGCCCGAGGCACCCGTGCATGTTGGAATTATAGGCCGTGTTGAATGCCCAAAGAGAGGTAGAGGTCGGCCAAGGTTGACATGGGAGGAAGTAGTAAAAAGAGATTTGAATGATTGGGGTATATCCGAAGAGCTGGTGATGGATCGGAGCGAGTGGAAGTTATCGATTCACATACCAGAACCATGAGCGTTGAGTTTTATAAGTTTTAGATTATAGGACTAGGAAACATGAGCCTAAGACGTAGGTTTGGTCTTTGACCAATATTACTATTAATATCATTATCGCTATTAGTATTATTATTATCATTCCTCTTATATATATATACATATATATATTTATTTTATTATACTTTACTTAGCTATTATTATTAATTTACTTATTTGACTTTATTTTATTATTGCTATTGTTATTATTATAACTTTAAAATTGATTTTTTTTCATTTAGTTTTGGGTTCCAACTCTAGCCGACCCCAACTTGTTTGGGAATAATGGCTTAGTTGTTGTTGTTGTTGTTGGCCTTAATGACGCCGATGTTATTTAAAGAGCATATGTCTTCAAAGATGGTTATGGTGCCGCTTCTAATGACTTTGGCTCTAATGAAGCCCTTTATTTTCTTTAAAGTAATGACGTCGAGGTTTTTCCCTATCGAACCTATTCTTTTAAGGCTTATTACTATGCAAACCATGTTTTATGTTCAATGACGCCGATACCTTATGAGGTGTGAAGTACACGTTATCGGCCTTATGGCTTCATGTTTTAAAAGTTAAAGGCTTTGACTTATTTTTATACTAAAGAAGGGTGAAGACCCTTAATGGTGATGAAGTCGCCGATTAGTATCATTGTAAAGGTTTTACATTGTTTTGGCTTTATGACATATTGTTTTGAAAGGCGATGACCTCTGAGTGATTTCTAACTTCATCAATAAAGTTATGTAAAAGCGTATATCATGTCATAAGTGTTTTGGATAAAATAAAGGGCTATATTTTCCTTGTTTTGAAGGTATGATTTCAAAGGTTAACTCATTTATAAAAAGTTAAGTTTTCAAGGAAATACAAAGAGTGATTAGCCCAAAAATTTACAGAAGAAAAGATTAGTGTTCTTATCACCTTTAGATCAATTATGATAGAATGAATTGACTTTGAGATTAAAAAACAAGACGGGACTCATGTAGGGTTGTGCCTTATAATTTAGATAGTAGCCTCTAGCTAATATAAGTCCAAAATTCTTGTGTGCAGGGGTTTGTCACGGGTAAGACTTAAAGTAAGTTTACACACAAAAGGAATACATAAAGATAAGATAGTTTATTGGTGAGCCGCAAAACCATTAGCATTGATTAACCCAAGGAATAGTAAGTTTCAGATAGACCGTCCAGCTATCTTCTAATAGTATGTTAGATAATTTGAAATATCTGGTAGGCTTGTGTTTGCCATAGGTTTATAATCAGCCTGAGAAAACTATGATGTTGGGACGGATGGTCATTAAACAGATTGTTTATGATTACCTATGTTGCATGCATATGTATTATTGTTTATACTGTTTATTTTAACCAGCTTGGTTGTAGGACTTTGATTTACAAAAGATATATTTTAAAGGATATTAGTGAGGAGAAAATCCATTCTGCTCAATGGTGTAGTCTCACTAGATATCAATTAACCAAGATGGCATACTGTTATTCACACCGAACTTTTTCTAACTCAAATTTTATGTTTTTCCCTTAAACTCTCGGATGCTCAAAATTTGATTTGAGTAGGTTGGGAGTAAGGACTTAACTGATTAAGTAGGTTTTAGCAAATAAAGCTTTTGGAGATGTACATGAGGCAAAGCTAGCTATGTTGGAGTCTATCTATTACTGTTATCCACTGTGTTATATCAATTGTTGTATAAATGTATTGACAGTAAATGTATCTGTCTATGTAGTAACTCTGATCAACCCTAGGGGCATCTTCATATGTTGCTCTTGCGTGTTTTGTAATAATATTTTATTTGAACCTGATAAACGTTGGGATTATGTACTGTATATAAAATTATGACTTTAAAATGAAATGACAAAGTTTTCTTTTATTTCATATTCTTGTGCTTATAATATTATGGATACCATTAACATGATTGCATTTTGTCACCGGAAATTAATGCTATAGAATACTGCAGCATCTGTAGCACTTAGTTTCAGGCCTCAAAATGAGGGTCTTACAAGTTGGTATCAAAGCATAGGTTTATGTAAAACTAAAGAATTTTGAACTTTAGAAAGAGTTTTTTAAAACATAATCCAAATGAATAAGAGAATACGATCGGGGTATGGGATAACGTTGTAGTAATGTACTTGTATTTTCTATATATAAGTATACGCTTTATCTCTATTCTCGCTCTCTCTTAGACCATTCTTCCATATCTTTCTAGCGCTTGAATGAAGATTTAAGGAAGTAAGATATGGAGGTAGGAAACGGAAGAATAAGTCTTGGTAGAAGAAGCACCACTACTAATGGAAATGTCAAGTCCAACACTAGGAGTAATCCGGGTCGATAGACAGCTGCTAACGGAGGTGCAGGAACACCACCGATTGATATGAGAGCAATGTATTAGTTCTTTGTCAACAAGATGCAAGAATGAGATGATGCTGGATTAGTTGGTGGAAACGCTGGAGGAGCTAATCACAAAGTTCCAATGGTCAACCATTATGCTATGTTGAGTAGAGACTATGCAAGACTTGGAGGGAAACCATTTATTGGAACGAAAGATGCAACTGAAGTGGAGAATTAGTTGCTTCATTATGAAAGGATTTTCACTGATCTTGTTTTGAATGATAAACAAAAGAGGAGATTGGCATCCAGGCAAGTGTAAGGAGCTGCATTGTACTAGTGGAATGGTGTGACTGTCGGGGTAGCAGAGGAGACTTTGACTTTGAATGAATTTAGAAGGAGGTTTGAAGAAAGATTTATGATTGAGATTGCTAAGGTAACTCTGTTGAGAAAGTTTGCTAAATTAGTGCAAGGTGATATGACAGTGTTAAGAGTATGCAGCAAGATTTGAGAAGCTGTTCCAACATGGATATACTACCGTGGATATAGTGATCAAAAGGAATGAGAAGTTCATCCATGGACTGAGACCTGAGCTTTTCTAGGGCAACTTTACCACATCTCAAGGATCCATATAATGTAGTTGTAGAGATGGCTTTGAGAAATGAGAATATGCTTGTTTTCTTTGGTGGTAATAAAGCAGTGGAGGCTCTAAGTGGGCAGAATTAGAAAAGGAAGTTCTTTCATATGAAAGGAGCTCAAAAGGGATTAGCAGCTTGGAAAGGAAAAGAAAATGTTGTTTGCAATACATGCAACAAGAAAGGGCATTTTGTGAATGAGTGTCATTTAGGAGAAAGACAGTAATTGGAAGGAAGAATATCTAGTGCTTTAACTGTGACCAGATTGGACACTACAAGAATCAGCGCAAGATATCAGTTAATATGGAGAAAGGGAAAGTATTTTCTTTTGAACTGGCTACCTCGAGACCAACAGTTGCGGAGAAAGAAAAAGCTACGATGGGAGGTACGCTTTTGATTCGTGGCTTGCCTTTAGAGTACTGTTTGATACTGGTGCGTCACATTCTTTTATATCTCGTTGTTTGGTAGATATGCTTAACCTAGAACCCTCATACCTAGTTACTTCGTAGGGCTATGAATTCGATAAAAGGGTATCCAACTCTAGGGATGAGATGTGACCATTTAGAATTTGATTTATAGTTTGCATGTATTTGAATTCGTGGGCTTTGGAATTATTTTAAGTATGGACTGGTTAAGTATACATGATTTTAGGATATTTTGCCACAATAGGAAAATATCACTAAGACACCCTCATAGTAGTGGCCGAATTGTATACTCAATGGAGAATCCAAGTTTTGATGTCTATGCTTTATTGTTGTGATAAAGGAGGAAGATGAGTTGAATCGGGTTTTCATAGTTAGAAAATTTAAAGATGTTTTTGAGCACGTTACAAGACCACCGCCGAAACGAGCTCTTGAGTTTCGAATAGTTCTTGTACCTAGAGTTGAATCCATAAGTAGACCACCTAGCAGGATAAAAATTACCGAGATGAAGGAGTTAAAGGTGCAGTTAGTGGACTTTGAAGGAAAGAGTTTAATTAGACCAAGCAGTTCACCTTGGAGAGCGGGCGCAGTGATCGTAAAGAAACCGGACAGTTCGTTAAGTTGTGCATTGATTATCGTAAGTCGAACAAAAAGACAATAAAGAATCGATATCCTTTGCCGAGAACTGATGATTTATTTAATCAGTTGAGTGGAGCTAAAGAATTTTCCCAGTTGGATTTGGTGATAGGGTTCCATCAATTGAGAGTGGCGAAATAGAAAATATCATTAACTGCATTTCGAACAAGATATAGTTTGTACGAGTGGTTAGTAATGCCATTCGGATTAACTGATTTGCCTGCTTTCTTCATAGATTTAATGAACTGAATTTTCCAAGATCACTTGGATAGGTTTGTATTAGTATTCATAGTCAACATTTTAATATATTCCAAGGATGAAAGAGATCATGAAATTCATCTTAGAATAGTGCTTGAGACGCTGAGTCGGCATCAATTAAAAGCGAAGTTTTCGAAGTGTCATTTTTGGAAGAAGAATGTGAAGTTTCATGGTCATGTAGTCCCAGAAAAAGGGTTGTCAGCAGATCCAGCTAAGATAGAAGCAGTTAATAATTGGAAGGGACCCGAGAAGGTGATTGAGATAAAGAGTTTTCTTGGGTTAGCTGGCTACTACCGGAGATTCATCAAGGATTTCTCACATATAGCAGCATCGATGACTAAGGTAACAAGGAAGGACGTGAAGTATGTTTGGATCGATAAATATGAGGAGGCATTCTAGAAGTTGAAACATTTATTGACCAATGCGTCCATGTTAGTTTTTCCAAATGGGAATCAAGGTTTGGTGGTGTATACAAATTCATGTGGCTTTGGATTGGGAGCTGTATTAATGCAGAGGGGTAAAATGATTGTCTACGCTTCTCGACAGCTCAGAACTCGTGAAGTTAGATATCTGACTCATAATTTAGAGTTATTTGAGGTAATTTTTGCTTTGAAGGTATGGACATATTACCTTTTGAGAGAACAATTCGAATTGTATATGGTCACAAGTCGCTAAGATACTTATTCTCTCAAAAGGAGTTGAATATGAGACGGCAAAGATGGTTGGAGATTTTAGCTACTTATGATTCTGGAATTGAGCACATACCAGGAAAAGGAAATAAAATAGCGAACGTGCTTAGTAGGATGCATCAGAATGCAGTGTTAGCAATGATATCAGAGTGGAAAGATTTAGATGCATTGACTACTTGTAGTGTGTGGTTAAGATTGATTACTAGTTCTAGTCAGAGTACCATAATGTTATCTTGCTTGGAAGTTCAACCAGTATTGATCAAAAGGATTGCTTCTAAGTAGAGTGATGATCTAGTGTCAGCTGAAAGGATTATAAGATTGTAAGGTGGAATAGAGATTGATTGTCTAAAAGATTTTAGTCTTGACCGGAGAGGATGGTTAAGAAAGAAGGGACGATTGTTTGTTCCAGATGTTGGAGACCTAAGGAAAGAACTTGTTAGGGAATGTCACCAATCGAAGTTCACTATCTATCCTAGAGGAAGTAAGATGCATATGGATATGAAGAGGAGTTTCTTCTAGGAAGGTATGAAAATGGATGTAGGCTTATGGGTAAAGCAGCGTTTAAACTGTCAACAAGTAAAAACCGAACATCAGAAACCTAGTGGATTGCTTAAGCCTTTAGATATTCCAGTATGGAAATAAGATTCTATATCTACGGATAATGCCGCTTATCTCTTTAACTGACCCTAAGGGTTTCGAAGAGGTTGTAATAGCGATAATGATGTCACCTATTTATTAATAACTTCGATAGGCAATGGTGACGCGTTTTTAAACTTAGGCAATGATGTGTGTTTTATCACTTCGGCCTTGATGATGCCGCCATTATTTAAAAAGCATATGTCTTCGAAGATGTCTATGGTGCCGCTTCTAATGACTTCGGCTCTACTGAAACCTTTATTTTCTTTAAAGCAGTGGTGTCGAGGTTTTACCCTATCGAACCTATTCTTTTAAGGCTTATTACTATGCAAACAAATTTTTATATTCAACGACGCCGACACCCTATGGGGTGCGAAGTCATGTCATTGACCATTTGGCTTCATGTTTTAAAATTTAAAGGCTTTGACTCATTTTTTATAACAAAGAAGGGCAAAGACCCATAATGGTGATGAAATCGCCGAGTAATATTATTGTAAAGGTTTTACATTGTTTTGGCTTTGTGAACTATTGTTTTGAAAGGCAGTTACCTCTAAGTGATTTCGAACTTCATCAATAAAGTTATGTAAATGCATATATCATGTCATAAGTGTTTTGGATAAAGTAATGGGCAATATTTTCCTTGTTTTAAAGGTATGATTTCAAAGGTTAACTCGTTTATAAAGAGTTAAGTTTTCAAGGAAATACAAAGGGTAATTAGCCTAAAATTTTACTAAAGAAAAGATTAGTTTTCTTATCATCTTTAGATCAATTGTGATAAAATGAGTTGACTCAGAGATTAAAAAACAAGATGGGACTGGTGTAGGGTTGCACCCTATAATTTAGCTAGTAGCTCCTAGCTAATATAAGTCCAAAATTCTAGTGTGTAGGGCTTTGTCATGGGTAAGACCAAAAGTGGGTTTACTCCCAAAATGGAATACATAAAGATGAGATAGGTTATTAGTGAGCCCGCAAAACCATTAGGATCAGTTGACCTTAGGAAAATTATGTTTCGGACAGACCGTCCTGCTATCTTCTAATAATAGGTTAGATAATTTGATATATCTGGTAGACCCGGGTCAGCTATTAGGATCCATTGATTTAAACCAATTGTTTATGATTACCCATGTTGCATGCATGCATATTATTGTTTATACTATTTATTTTAACCAGTTTGGTTGCAGGACTTTGATTTGCAAAACATATATTTTAAAGGATATTAGTGAAACCCGTTTCATTCAACATCGTGGTCTCACTATATAATAATAAACCGAGATGGCATATTATTATTCACACCACGCTTTTTTTGACTTGAAGTTTATGTTTTCCCCTTAAACTCTTAAGTGCTCAAAATTTGATTTAAGTAGGTTAGGAGTAAAGACTTTACAGGTTAAAAAGGTTTTGGCGAATAAAGATTCCAGAGACGTGTAGGAGGCAAGGCTAGCTATGTAGGAGTCAATCTATTACTATTATTTGTTTTGTTACGTTAGTTGTTGTATGAATGTATTGATAGTAGATGTATCTACCTGTTTATTAACTCTGATCAACCAAGGGGGCATCATCATATGTCGCACTTCGAGTATTTTCTAATAATTATATCTTATCTGAACCCTGGGAACTTTGGGATTATGTACTGAATATAAAATTATGACTTTAAGTGAAATGAGAAAGTTTGCTTTTATTTCATATTCTTGTGCTTATGATATTATGGACATGAACGCATTTTGTCATCGGAAATTAATACTATAGATGATTGTAGTATCTATAACACTTAGTTTCAGGCCTCAAAATGGAGGATGTTACAAGAGTTTTCAGACTCAAATTTTCATAAGTGATATTGAGTATAATTCATCAATAATAAATTCAAGTTAAGAATCTTTAAGTTGGAAATGTTCCAAATGAAAGACTATGACTAATTCAATGAAAAAGGTTATGCACATCGCCTTGAATAGTGCCTCAATAAAAGCAATGTATATAAAAATAAATGCACAAATTTATATCAGAGCTGGGGGTGATTCCAAATGTTGAGAATCCTATAACATTGTTATACGATAACAATGTCACGATATAGTTCACAATAGAAGTTTGAGCTCATTGGAAGTCAAGAGACATACACTGAAATGTTCCAAACGATAAAGGTAGTTTATCAACATCAGGAAGAGTTGACTGGCTGAGTAGATAATTGAAATATAATATCATACCCGTTCACTGAGGGACCGAATCGATTGGTTTTTGAGGAAATCGATTGGAAAAGTTGGAATTAGCTTTCATAATTAACCCAAGTGCAAGTGGGAGATTGATAGAATTAGATGTATGCCCTAAGGGTAATTATGTAATTTGCTGCAAATATCTACCTCGATAACCAATCTTGTTCAAAATAAAAGGTGTTTTCTTTCTATTATATACTTGATATAATATGGTATATTATTTAATTAATTTAGTTAAAAGTATATCTAATGGAAAATCCATAAATGGTGCGTTTGTGATAGCAATTACAAATAGCTGTAATCATGAGTATTGTATCACAATATTATAAACACAACGTTTTAAATGTTCCAAGTCATGGTACATCGAGACTGGATATCGGTGTATCTGTTGAGACTAGAGTACATAATAATCTCCAAATGTTGGATGGTATATTAATCAAGATTGCTAGGGGCACCAAAGTGTTATGTATTGATAGTTATTGGATAACTATGGAATGACTCACTCTATATGTTTCTGTTGGTTAATATAACCAAGGGTAAACATAAAATATTGGTGTGAATGGTTTACACAGTTCTCTCGACTTGAGAATACTACTGATCTTTAATATGAAAGTTCTACTTTGATTATAGTCAAATCATGGAATGTTGTCCATCAATGACTATTGTTGCGTCGAGTGGAAGTATTTGAAGTGAAGCACTATTCGAGAGAGAATTTCTCTCCTCAGTTATATAAGATCAATACACGATAAACTGAAGTCAACTCAAGCTCAAAGTCTCTGACCAAAGTATTTAGGTTAATAATAATTATTATTATTGAACAAAGGACACCATGTTTGGACTATAAAGTTTAAGATGGCTGATATTGGAATTTTGACCACTACCAAATTCCGTTAGTACAAAGTTATATAGTTATAACGAAGAGAATTGGTGTAAACATTAGTCACAAACCGGGTAACGCTTAACAAAGTAAAATTGGATTTTATTAAAACCAAGTAAGCGGTAACTTTGGCAAAAATGTAACACCACATGCTAAGTGTGAAGTGTGAACGTTGATATTAGAATAGTTCGATATTAATCGTTGACCAAATTTACACCCGACGAGTCCCCCAAAAATGATGAATTTTCCTTTGACCAAATGATTTAATTAATTATAATTGTTGTAAATTAATTAAAATAAATAATATTAAGAAATATTATTTGTAAATTTCATTTTGATTCAATAAATGAATATTGATTATATTTATAAAATTTATAAACACATTAATCAATAAATGATATCGATAATCGTTTTAAATTAGATTTAAAATGCATAATGTTCATTCGGGCTCAAATGGATTTAAGGCCCATCATATTAGCTAATAGGATCGGTTGCAGCATAGGGTATAGATGGCTCAAAATATGGGTTAGAAGGCTTGAAAATGGATGGCTAAAATTAAAGGAGACAAGTAAAGGATGAGATCCTAAATTCTTTCATTTCCATCCTCTAAGCATCTCTTTCTCCATTTGACTAAGGATTTTTGGAGCCTCCACTTCTAGTCATTGCTGGCTGAAATTTTCCTTTAGTCTCTCTAATATTATCAAGCCCAAATCAAGTCAGTTCAATTGCTATTTGATAGATCTTGGTCAATGGTTCAAGGACTAGCACTCTGTTGAATCAGAAATCGTCTCTAGGAGCTTACATCAATGTTTCAAGGTGTGCTTAAGAGATTTAGCTATAAGGTATGTTTTTTTATTAAATGAAAACATTAATTTATATTAATGCATATATATATATATATTATTAATTAGGTGATTGTTAGCACCAAAATTGGTCACTAACCTCGTAGAAGAAGATTGTGAAGAGATATAAGTGATGAAATCAAATTAAACAGAGAAGACAGTGCTAATCTAAATACAGAAAGTAAGAACACCAAATTTATAGTGGTTTAGCGTAATTGCCTACGTCCACTTTGAAGTTAAACTTTATTGATCTTCTTTATAGTTGATTACAAATACAATTCGTGAATCAAATGCTCGAATGAAGTTGTTAAGTAGAGAAGATGAGTCTTGAAAATGGCAGAGTCTCCCCGGTGTTTTCTCTCCAAAAAAGGATCCCTTTCACTGTGACCCTGCCCCTCTATTTATAGACAAAAGTGGGCCGGACTACCCAAGTGGGCTTGATAGCCGAACGCTCTAGACCAGGCGCTGCATGCCGAACCAGGTACGCCGAACGCTTCCATGCCGAATGGTCCTTCCTATGCCGAACGGTGCTTCTGATGTAAGGGAAGTGTAGGATGGTTGCAGTGAAGCCGAGCGTATCTCTGTTCGAAGCTCTTGACCGATCAATGTATGTAGGTCGAATGATATCGTTATCTTGCGTAGTGGTGCATACTGAATGCCTTCTGAATGCCGAACGCTCTAGTTGCCGAGTTATCCTATCGCCGAGTTCTACTGACGCCGAGTGCCTCTGGATGCCGAGTACTCCGGATGCCGAGTACTTCGGATGCCGAGTACCACGGGATGCCGAACACTAGTTGACGCTGAGCATAGGTTGTTGCCGAGTACTACGCCGAGTAGTCTCGATGTCGAGCGTTGGTTGATGTTGAGTGCCAGTTGACGCCGAACACTGCTGTGTACTACGCCGAACACTCCTGGACGCCGGACACTATGGACGCCGAGTACTCATGGATGACAGTTGCTTCGCCGAACCCTCCTGGACGCCGGACACTATGGATGCCGAGTACTCATGGATGACAGTTGCTTCGCCGAACACTCCTGGATGCCGGACACTCTCTGATGCCGAGCACTTATTGCCGAGTACTAGTTACCTGGTCAAATCCCCAGGAAACACTTGCCCCCCAAAGTGTATTGCGTGGCCGAACGTGATGCGCTTTGAATCTGGTACAATCTACCTCGGAGGTACCTCTTCAAGAATGTTAGCGAAGGAGGTGCGAGACGAACAAGGTTGGGATGCCGAACGAAACATCCGAAGCCGAGCGTACCTCGTGTGCCGAACGCTCCGGTATTGACCGGTTCTACCGGGTATAGCCTCTTCATCTCCTACCTCCCTCTATATAACCAGGCGCCCTTCCACCATTTTATTTTACGTCTTCTTTATTATCACTCTCAGAGATTTGCAATCCTATTAGATATAAAGCCTATATAATCCATTCTCAACTTCGATCGTCGAATTAGGTATCCTTCCTCTAACAATTGCACTACTTCCATTTTAGGTTCATCTTATGGAAACAGAGTATTGCCTTTAGTTGTAAACGCGTGGCTAGTAGGAGTGGTTCGCTCGTTTTGAGTTGTCTAATTGGGGCTAGCTCCTCCGTGCCGAACGATAGAAAGGTAGATGGGGTGTTGAACGGCGTAGTCTTTGCCGGGCGATCCGTCTCTGTCGTTCGGCGTGGATGGAGAAGGTGTAGGGTGGAGTTGAAATCGTGGCGGAGCACCACTTTTAGCTGAACGATGACTTTAGCCGATCAATACAATTGATACGCCGAACATTGACTTTAGCCGAACAATACAACTGACATGCCGAACACTGAATTTAGCCGAACAATACAACTGACATGTCGAACGATGACTTTAGCCGAACAATATAACTGACATGCCGAATGATGACTTTAGCCGAACAATACAATTGACATGCCGAACATTGACTTTAGCCGAACAGTATAACTGACATGCCAAACGATGACTTTAGCCGAACAATATAACTGACATGCCGAACACTGACTTCAGCCGAACAACCCTTAGGTCGAACCATTACCTTAGTCAAACAAAGCAATTGCCGGACAATTCTTGGACCGGATAATGTCTTTAGCCGGACAATACAAATGCCGAACAACATTAAAAATGCCGAACAGTATAAGTGTCTAACTACACTTAAGCCGGATACTTTAGAAATCATATGTCTTCTGAATCTGGGACTGTAATCTCCTCAAGGCGAGCTTTCTGAGACGGTCAGCGATGACGGTCTTCGAAGGCGATGATTTGAAGCTAAATATTACATCTTTAGAACCTTTAGATTCTTATTGCCTGCACACAATTGCTTGCACTAGTTCACACACCACATGGGGGGAAAAATCGTGTTGCTAATTCTAACGTTCAACGTTTTTTAAGTATAGCTTTCTCAAGCATTTAGCCGGTTCATTATTTATTCGGGATGTCGAGAAAATCTAGTTCTGCCACCATATCTGACAGGCCTGGGCCGTCAGCAAGGCAAGGAGCCGTTGATGCTTCTAACCCGTCAACTTCTCCTGCTCATAACTTGGCGCCCGACGCTCTGGAGGCAACCATCTTACTAGACAATCCGATCGATTCTCAAGCCTCGAAGATCAACGAAGCTGCTCTGCGACGGATATGTTCTATTCACGGGATTCCTTTTGCCGACGTGTTAGTTCCTTCAAGACACGATCGCCCTCATCTGCCCCCAGTCGGGTACACTACCTGCAACAAGTTTATGTGTTGGATGGGCAGCGTGCCTCCATTCAACTTATTTCTCCGGGATGTACTGCAGTACATAGACATAGCTCCGTCGCAGCTGCACCCGAATGGCCATGCATTTCTGTACAGGACTTATCTACTTTTCATGGCTGTCTTCTCCAGACCTCCAACCCCTGGTGATATCAGATACATTTATATGTTCAAGAGACGGAAAGACAGTCCTTCCTTTATGTTTCTCGAGCCATACCACAAGTGCCAGATCTTGACAGGGGCATGTAGCAAATTCGCCCTGTACAAACAGGAATGGTTCTATGTGCGCTGCCCGTCTGGTTTTGCTAGGAGGTGGGTTGAAGGCAGTAAGTCTCTCTGCTGAATCGTTATTCGTATTTAATTTGGAGTCGTGCTTTTCCTAACTCTTCATTTCATCTTTCCAGGTATCAACCCGCGTCCGGAAGGCCGAGGATATTTTGAGGCTGTTGAAGCCATTAGAGCTCTTCCTGCTGAGGATCGAGACATCCGGACTATCATTTCAAATGAATTGCTGTCGGGGTTCGGCTTGCTAGCCCCTGGTCGTCGGATCAGCCTTCCAGAAGGTGTTACAATTCCCAAACCTCCATCTGGTAAAGGGAAAAAACTTGCCGGACCATCGTCGCGTCGCGCTCCCGACACGCACGAAGAAGGTGAGCATAGAGAAGATGATGCTCCCGAGACTCAGGGCGAGAACGTGGGTCCCGCTTGGAATCCGACAATCGAAGTTCAGGATATCGAGACATCATCCTCCCCTTCGAAGGGAAAGAAGAAGTTGAAATATACGGTTCAAAAGGAGAAAGTTGGTGGCACCTCAAAAGTTACGCCTACCCCTCCTGAGAAAGAGGCTTCTTCGCAGCATCTGGAAAGTTCCTTGAGGGGTCTATCGAACCTTTCTATTCCCGAAGACATACTTAATTACGGGTTCGATGATCCTGAAGCTCTCAAATTCTCTTCGCCCGCTAGAGGCAATGTAGGAGTTTAACTCCCGGCTCAAGGAGACAATACTCCGATTAGCAAAGATAAACGAATGGGTCCGTCGGGGGGAACACTAGGACACACACGCACATGCGCATTCCATAATATACTTCAAGTCTTTTTAATTCGTGAATTCTCCTTAACTCGTTGTTATCTTAATTCTTTGCAGGTGATATGGGCCGCTCACACGGACTTGATCGCCTTCAGGGGTCTTCTATATTCCATCACTCTGGACGAGATTCCGGTTCAGGCAGACGCAGGGACCGAGGTGATTATGAAGATAGGGACAATCGTCCTCGCGAGTCGTCTCACCGCAAGAAAGCACACTATCAATCTTCCCAGTCCCGCGATCTTCCTCCTCCAACTGAGCCGGATAAAGAGAAGTCTTTGCAGAAGGGTTATCAGTCTGATGCTGCTCGAGAACAACATTCCAGTTCATCGAGTACGAGGCAAGTTCGAGAGCAACGTAAAAGAACGGAATTCTCTAAGCCTCCTCCTCCTATTCCTGCCGTGGACCCAACTGTTGCGGAAAAGATGGTCGACCTTAAGGCCAAGTTTCCAAAAATCTATTTTGACGGTTTGAAATTCCTCCCAGCCATCCATCACATTCCTGGGCACGTGAAGCAAAGTGTCATTGCCTGCAACAATGACGTCTATGTTCAACATGACGCATTCGTGCACTTGGTGGAGAAGATCTCGGAAGTATTTGTCGAGCGTCAACACGAGATTGATCGTCTGAATCTGGAGGCTGACAGCGATAAGAAAATCATCAAACTCCAAGACAAAGAGCTCGCTTCGTATAAGTCAAAGCTAGAAGCCGCTGAACAAGGTGCGAAAGATACTGCTGAGGCAGTTGCTCGCTTAGAGGTGGCTCATAAAAAGGAGCTTGACGCAGCAGTTCAGCGCAGCGGCGCCCTTGCCCTAGAAAAAGACTCTGTCCAAAAAGAAAGGGACGCGCTTGCTACTCAAGTCAAAGAGCTGAAAGAACAACTCTCCAAGGAGAAAGAAGACAAAATAGCTGCTCAGGAAGAATCACAGCGATATTGTGACGAGATTGTTGCCACCCAACTCCTGAAGACAAGGCTTGACGACGAACTTGCCGGGGTCGAGAAAATGAAGGATGAGGCCCGTGAGGAGGGCAAAAGAATGGCTGTGGAGGAGCTTGATTCTCGCTTGGAGGCGGCCGCAGAGGCCGACAGGGAAGAGGTCAAAAGTATGTTTGACCCGTTGATCGCCGAGTACGGAGCCCGCGTCCTTATGCATCGCGACCTAACATTCTTGGGCGACGGCTACCTCGAATCCCTGGCCGAGGCCTGGGAAACTCTGATAAAGATCAGGAAGGTCGAGTCAGGCTCCGAAGAGGTTGACGATAATGCATTGGTGAAGGAGTTCCTGAGGGGGAATGAGCCATCGGATTTATCCGCAGCATTGGCACTTTTTAGCAAAGGCTCTTCCCCTTCGAAAGAAAAGAACGATGAAGCTGGCCCGTCAGGGGCCGACACTACTACTCCTCACATCGCCGCTCCTTATGCTGCTCAATCTGCCGGTCGGTCGACGCTTGATCCGTTCGAGCCGCATGCCAGTTATGATCCCGAAGATCCCGGGCTTGGCGTTCATGTGCTGTCCCCTATCCTGGAGGGTGAAACCCCACGCGCCACCGATAGCCAACCGGATCCTGGTAGGAAATTCTTCTTTCTCTAGAAGTTGAAGAGATACCGTCATTTTTAAGCAATGGTCATTCGTTCTAACGCCCATTTCTTATATTTTCATGTAGGTTGTTCTGACACCGAGCCAACTCCGAGGAGCGATGACGCCAAGGAGGAAGCAGAGAAAACAAGCGACGTTGCTCACGCAGGAGTAACTCCCGGTCCAGACGCTCAAGTGATCGGGGCGCTTGATGATGACAAACTTGATACTTCGTCTCCCGCCGAAGGGAGCGATGAAATTGAAATCACTGGCGCCTCCGAGCATACTTCAGAGATGAGCATGAAGGACCGTCTTGCCGACGAGGAGAAGAGGAAAGTCAAAGTCAAAGTCGAGTCTGAAGTACTGGAACTCACTGACCCGCGGAACCGACCTTTGAAAATCATTCTCCCGGGCAGGTCCAAACCACTAAACGTTCCGTCTCCTACTCCTGGCTCCGCTTCTCTAGCAAGCAAAAAGTCCAAGAAAAAGCGTGAGGGGGAGGAGTCGTCGGAAACACTAAAGGAGGACAAGAAGAAGAAGTCGAAGAAATGATCGATGCACTTGTTCAACAAGTTTCCTGCTTAAGTTTTGTAATTGTTTCTATCTTCCACAACTTGTAGTTTGAATAGGCCCGAATTTTGTAGGAGTGATCTTGTATCCCCATTTTGGACTTATCGAATAAAATTTTAGTTTCTTTTTGTTTGAATGATTCTCTTGTCTTTATTTGGTTTGCTGACACTGTGCTCCGAGGACTTGGAGACTTGAGACTGTTCATACTCTAGTCCGCGTTCTGGGGACTTAGAGTTCTTCGTTCCGCACTCTGGGGATCCGGAGATTGGAAATCGTTTATACTCTAGTCCGTGCTCTGGGGACTTAGAGTACTCCACTCCGCACTCTGGGGATTCGGAGATTTGAAATCGTTTATACTCTAGTCCGCGCTCTGGGGACTTAGAGTATTCCGCTCCGCACTCTGGGGATTCGGAGATTGGAAATCGTTTATACTCTAGTCCGCGCTCTGGGGACTTAGAGTACTCCGCTCCGCACTCTGGGGATTCGGAGATTGGAAATCGTTTATACTCTAGTCCGCGCTCTAGGGACTTAGAGTACTCCGCTCCGCACTCTGGGGATTCGAAGATTTGAAATCGTTTATACTCTAGTCCGCGCTCTGGGGACTTAGAGTACTCCGCTCCGCACTCTGGGGATTCGGAGGTTGGAAATCGTTTATACTCTAGTCCGCGCTCTGGGGACTTAGAGTACTCCGCTCCGCACTCTGGGGATTCGTAGATTTGAAATCGTTTATACTCTAGTCCGCGCTCTGGGGACTTAGAGTACTCCGCTCCGCACTCTGGGGATTCGGAGATTGGAAATCGTTTATACTCTAGTCCGCGCTCTGGGGACTTAGAGTATTCCGCTCCGCACTCTGGGGATTCGGAGGTTGGAAATCATTTGTACGAGTCTGTATGTCGCGCAGGATAATGTAATTTATCATCCAATTAAGAGATATAGAAACTTCATAGAAAATGTGGCTTCAAGCCTTTATTAATGAAAATCAACTAAATCGCTCGATTACAACTTTAAAAGGAAACTAAGTCATTATTGAATGGAAACATGCAGGAAACAATAGTGCCTACAACAAGAAAGGAAAACATGCTAAATGTAATAGTGCCGCAAATGTTCACTGTTCCATGCTCGGGGGAGTGTCACGCCATCAACGGTCGCTAGCTTGAATGTTCCTTCTCCAAGCTTCCGTTCAATGGCGTATGGACCTTCCCAGCTGGGATTCATGCGTGATGGTACCGGGAAGACTTGTTTCAGAACGAGATCTCCCACATCAAAGATTCTTGGGCGGACTCTGCCGTCATAGTAACGCTTGACTCGATGTCTGTGCGCCGCCGTCCTTAATTCAGCTTCTTCCCGCTTTTCATCGATGCAGTCCAGTGATTCCAGCAAGAGGTTTTGGTTCGTCTTGGGATCATAGTATGTCACTCGGTGCGATGGAACTTCAAGTTCCACGGGTATAACGGCTTCAAAGCCGTATGCCAAGGCGAACGGAGTGTGGCCGGTCGCGGACTTGTGGGTAGTTCTATACGCCCATAATGCTGTCGGGAGTTCATCTACCCATTTGCCTCCAACCTTCTCCAGACGCTTCTTTAGTATGGACTTGATTATTTTGTTAACGGCCTCGACTTGTCCGTTAGCTTTTGGGTGTGCAACGGCGGCGAACTTTTTCTCGATGCCGTAGTTTAAACAGAACTTTTTGAACTCTCTACTTTCGAATTGCGTTCCGTTGTCCGTAATGATGGTGCGTGGAAGGCAAAAGCGGCATATAATGTTTCGTACAACGAAGTTAATGACCTTCTTAGAGGTGATAGTGGCCAGAGGTTCTGCCTCAGCCCATTTCGTGAAATAATCGACTGCAACTATTGCGTATTTCGCACCACCTTTGGATAGAGGCAGAGAGCCGATTATGTCGATTCCCCAGATCGCAAATGGCCAGGGACTGATCATTTGTGTGAGTTCCGTTGATGGAGCCCTCGGGATTTTTGCATATCTTTGACACTTGTCGCATTTTCTTGCGTAGTCCGCGACATCTCGGTTTATGGTGGGCCAGTAATATCCATAGCGGAGGATCTTCTTTGCTAGCGTTTGCCCCCCAGTATGGTCGCCGCATTCCCCTTCGTGAACTTCTCTCAAGACTCGCTTTGTTTCATCATGAGCGATGCACCGCAATAATGGGACTGAGAATCCTTTTCGATACATTGATCCATCCTGTATTATGTATCGCGCGGCCTTTCGAAGGACCTGCCGTCTTTCGCTTCTTTTTCCCGGTAAGGCCCCGGTCGTTAGGTACAGTTTGAACGGGGTTATCCATGATTCCTTCTCTATTTCTGTTCCCAACACGCGATCGACTTTCATTTCGTCTATGCTCGGGGCATGCAAGACTTCGACGGGATACAATCCCATTTGTTGAGCATCGTCGGTACTTGCGAACTTAGCCAACAAGTCGGCTTCTTTGTTCTGTTCTCGCGGGATATGTGAAATGTCATAACGCTCAAGATTTGATAGTAGTTCTTGGACCTGAACGAGGTACGGAGCAAGCTTTCGTCCTTTTGCTTGGTAGTCTCCTCGTACTTGGTAAACCACCAACTGCGAGTCACAAAAGATTTCGACTGATTCGATCCCGAGTTCTTTGATGAGCTTCAAGCCAGCGATCAGTGCTTCATATTCAGCTTCGTTGTTCGTAGCCGGGAAATCGAGCTTCAGGGCATAACAGATTGATCGGTTTTCCGGAGTTATAAGAACTACGCCCGCGCCGGAGCAACGGTCGTTTGATGCACCGTCAGTGTATAATTTCCATCGAATGGGGGGAATGATGTCGTGATCGTCCGGTTTGATGGGTATGGTAAATTCAGCGATGAAGTCTGCTAACGCTTGTCCTCAGATGGCTCTCCGTGGTAAGTACGCGATATCGAATTGGCTCAACTCGATGTTCCATTTTAGCAATCTTCCAGAAGTTTCCGGTCGTTGAAGTACCTGCCTCAGGGGATGATCGGTATAGACACCGATTGAATGCGCTTGAAAGTATGGGCGCAGCTTGCGTGATGCAATCACCAAGCAATAAGCCAATTTCTCGATTTTAGGGTAATTCTTCTCTGCCCCCGTTAAACGCTTGCTAACATAATACACCAGCTTCTAGACTCGATCCTCCTCACGAACCAAAGCTGCGCTTATCGCATGAGGGGATATAGCCAAGTAAACGTACAGCATCTCATGGTCAACTAGTTTAGATAGCATTGGTGGGCTCTCCAGATGTCTTACCAGATTCCGGAATGCTTCCTCGCAGCTAGACGTCCATTCAAAATTTCTCTTCCCTTTCTTTATTATGTCAAAGAACGGGATGCACTTGTCAGTTGCCTTGGATATAAATCGACTCAGCGCAGCTACTTTTCCGTTCAAGCTCTGTACCTGCTTTATAATCCTGGGCGCTTGTACATCTCGAATAGCTTGGATCTTTTCTGGGTTGGCTTCGATTCCCCTAGCGTTGACGATGAATCCTAAAAACTTCCCTGATGCAACGCCGAAAGAACACTTCAGCGGGTTGATCTTCATTCCATAAAACCTGAGTATGTTAAACATTTCAGCTAAGTCTTGAATGTGGTCGTTTGACCGTCGTGACTTCACGAGCATGTCATCCACATAGACTTCCATGGTTTTGCCTAGCTGGTCCTTGAACATTCGATTCACCAAACGTTGATAAGTCGCTCCAGCATTCTTCAATCCGAAGGGAATCACTATATAGCAATATAGTCCGACATTTGTAACGAAGCTGGTGTGTTCTTGATCCGGAATATGCATTGGGATTTGGTTGTATCCTGAGTACGCGTCCATGAATGACAACAGCTCGTGTCCTGCGGTGGAGTCGACCAACTGATCGATCCTAGGCAACGGGAAACTGTCCTTTGGGCATGCTTTGTTCAAGTCGGAATAATCTACGCAAGTCCTCCATTTGCCATTCGCCTTCTTTACTAGCACGGGGTTGGATACCCATTCAGGGTAGAGGGCGTCGCGGACGAACCCATTCGCCTTGAGTTTGTCCACCTCCTCTCCAAGAGCGGCGGATCTCTTCGGATCCATTCCTCTCCTTTTTTGCTTGACTGGGACGTATTTCGGGTCTATGTTCAACATATGACTCGTGATGGCGGGAGAAATCCCACACATATCAGAATGCGTCCAGGCGAAAACATCAAGATTCGCCTTGAGGAAGTCGCTAAGGTCTTCAGTCATTGCGGGGCCAAGCTGTGATCCGATCTTCAGTATTCGCGAGGGGTCGTCACGGCTAACTGAAATGTCAATTGTTAATTCAGCCGGTGCCGCCTTCTCTTCCCTGGGTTTCTCATCGTCGTCTCTCGGATCTATATCTCCATAGATCCGAGAACTATGCCCGAGCCAGGGCTCGGGCACTACTTGTCAATTATCCGCATTGAGGATGCAGACGGGGTTGTCCGCAACCTTTCCCTTCTCCCTCCGGTGGGCCTCTCGAAGTTCGACCACATAACAGGAACGACCAGCTGCTTGGTCACCGTGAACAATGCCTACTCCTTTGTCAGTCGGAAACTTCAAAGTCAAACACCATGGGGCTAATGCCGCCCTAAATTCAGCCAGGGCCGGCCGACCCAAGAAAACATTATACGGAGAGTCCACATCCAAAACTACAAAAGGTAGAATTCGTACCCTCCGACGCTCGCCTTGTCCCAGTTCAACTGGTAACTCGACATATCCTACTGCATCAGTCGCAGCGCCGTTAAAGCCGTGGATACGAGCTTTGGATGGTTTCAAGTCTTTTGTTTCTAGCTTCATCTGATCGTAGGCCTTCTTGAAAATGATGTTGACTGAACTTCCACAATCAATCAAAATTCTTTTTATATATGCTGGTCCGATCGTTGCAGATATGACCATGGGATCGATGGTCGGAGCCTCCACCTGATCAGTGTCTCTGTTCCTGAACACAATATCGTCTGTCATTATGCGCTGCTGCTTAACAGGGGCTCCGTCCTCCACGTTCCAACAACACTCAAAATCTGCATGCTTCAAGGAACTTGCATATCGCTCCATCTCCTGCCAATTCTTATCCGCGGGGTGAGGCCCGCCGATGATTGTATTTATGACCAGTCTACCCACGGTCCGGGCAGGCTCCTCGGGATGACGTGGAGCTGGTGCACGACCTGGGTTGGACGTCCCCTGTCCTCCTTCTTGTGGATCCTTCACAAATTCCTGCAATTTCTTCTGCCTGATCAACTTTTCGATAGCGTCGTGCAAGTGTCTACATTCTTCCGTATTGTGTCCATAAGTCTCATGGAAACGACAATATTTCCCGGTCCGCTTCTGTTCTTCAGTTGATTCTTTTGGACGTGGTTTTCTGTACTGAAAAGTATTGCAGGTGGATAGGTAAATGTTCTCAAGTGGGGCGTTTAGCGGAGTGTACTCGCTGTAGCTGGGAATTCTCGACTTCCACTTTCCCGCTTCTTTCCTCTTTCCTTGACTTCTTCCTCCGGACTCTTTGGGCTGCACAGGCTTACTCTGGACATTGACTTAGACCTTTCCCGAATTGTCTCCAGATTGCTTCACAGCGATGTTGCTCTTGATTGACTCTTGGGCAGGTCCCGGTGCCTTATCTCGTCGTACCCACCTAGCTTCCTCTCTTCTTATGAACTGGTGTGCCTTGGAGTAGAAACGCTCTAGCGTATCCGGAGGTTTTCCTGCCAGCCAGTCTCCAAACTCAGAATCCGGATCTACACCTCTCATTACAGCCATTAGAATTGCATGGTCATTGGGATTACTGACTTCAGTTGCCGCAACGTGGAATCT
Source organism: Allium fistulosum (assembly GCA_030737815.1). Lineage (NCBI taxonomy): Eukaryota > Viridiplantae > Streptophyta > Magnoliopsida > Asparagales > Amaryllidaceae > Allium > Allium fistulosum. The sequence goes on from CM060905.1 coordinate 556,206,438, forward strand.
TTGTAAGTACTCCTTCAGCGACTCTCCGGGATTTTGGATTACACTTGACAGAGACATCACGTCCTTCGGGCGTGTAGTGTGTATCCTGAACTGCTCAATAAACTTCTTTGCCAACTCCTCGAAGTTTGATATGGATCGCGGAGGAAGTCGGGTGAACCACATAGTAGCGATCCCAGATAGAGTAATCGGAAAGCACCTACACTTGGTGGCATCATTTGCTCTGGCTGAATCCATCATCCATTCATACCTCATTACATGTTGTCTGGGGTCAGTCTTTCCTTCGTATGCAGGAATGGTTGGCATGCTAAACTTCTTGGGGTACGCCGCTTGCAGCACAACATCCGTGAACGGAGTATGACTTCTTGACACTCCCCAGTCGTCATTTGATAAGCCCTGATTTTCTTTCATCAGTTGCCTGATCATGGCTGTCAGATCGGGTGTCTGTATGGAAGCTGGGAGGTTGGAGTCAATTCTACGCGCCTATCCATGCTGATGCCTCCTTTCCTGGCGATCTGCCAATCGTGCGTCGTGAGGTTCAACATTGTTAGCATTTTGATGATCTGGAGCTCCATCCTCCATCTGTACTCCGGTTCGGAAGCTTCCAGTTCTGGCTTGGTCGCGGTCTCCAGCTATTCGAACAGCAGCATCCGCCCTTGCAGCTTCAGTCTTACGACGTCTACGCCTGGGTGGTTCATCAGAAGAAGTAGAGCTGTCAGATGAGGAATAAGCAGCTGGATTGCCCCCAGCATTCTGTTGCTGCTGTTGAGTGAGTTGTGCCATCAGGTTGGCATTAGCTTGCATCTGTTCTCCCAGTTGTCTCCTGTTTTCCCTAAGTTCTCTCATCAAGTCATTGAACTCTACTCTGGTGACAACTGGAGTCTGTTCTTGAGCGGCAATCCCTGCACTCGGGATCATTGGTTGATTGCTAGGTCCTGCTTGTTGCACGCTAGCAGTCTCTCGGGCATCCGCATTAAGAGAAGCAGACCTGGTACGTGGTCTTTCCATTGTAGAGTTATTGGTATGAACTCTGAGTAGAATCAACGGATGTCCTATCAGTAAGTCGGATCTTCTTTAGGGGATTTGTTCAATCCAGTAGCTTCAAAGCAGATCCTTGAGGTCTGAGAATTAGATTCTCGGTGAAAGCACCAAAGTGTTAGCACCAAAATTGGTCACTAACCTCGTAGAAGAAGATTGTGAAGAGATATAAGTGATGAAATCAAATTAAACAGAGAAGACAGTGCTAATCTAAATACAGAAAGTAAGAACACCAAATTTATAGTGGTTCAGCGTAATTGCCTACGTCCACTTTGAAGTTAAACTTTATTGATCTTCTTTATAGTTGATTACAAATACAATTCGTGAATCAAATGCTCGAATGAAGTTGTTAAGTAGAGAAGATGAGTCTTGAAAATGGCAGTCTCCCTGGTGTTTTCTCTCCAAAAAAGGATCCCTTTCACTGTGACCCTGCCCCTCTATTTATAGGCAAAAGTGGGCCGGACTACCCAAGTGGGCTTGATAGCCGAACGCTCTAGCCCAGGCGCTGCATGCCGAACCAGGTACGCCGAACGCTTCCATGCCGAATGGTCCTTCCTATGCCGAACGGTGCTTCTGATGTAAGGGAAGTGTAGGATGGTTGCAGTGAAGCCGAGCGTATCTCTGTTCGAAGCTCTTGACCGATCAATGTATGTAGGTCGAATGATATCGTTATCTTGCGTAGTGGTGCATACTGAATGCCTTCTGAATGCCGAACGCTCTAGTTGCCGAGTTATCCTATCGCCGAGTTCTACTGACGCCGAGTGCCTCTAGATGCCGAGTACTCCGGATGCCGAGTACTTCGGATGCCGAGTACCACGGGATGCCGAACACTAGTTGACGCTGAGCATAGGTTGTTGCCGAGTACTACGCCGAGTAGTCTTGATGCCGAGCGTTGGTTGATGTTGAGTGCCAGTTGACGCCGAACACTACTGTGTACTACGCCGAACACTCCTGGACGCCGGACACTATGGATGCCGAGTACTACGCCGAGTACTCATGGATGACAGTTGCTTCGCCGAACCCTCCTGGACGCCGGACACTATGGATGCCGAGTACTCATGGATGACAGTTGCTTCGCCGAACACTCCTGGATGCCGGACACTCTCTGATGCCGAGCACTTATTGCCGAGTACTAGTTGCCTGGTCAAATCCCCAGGAAACAGTGATAATTCCAATAGGTAGATTTATTGTCACAATATTGATTTGTTATATGTATATATGTTTATAAAATAAAAATAACTTGTTTATAATAATTCATCCTTATATCTATATAGTTTATAATTTAGATACTATAATATAAATATATATAAAATGAAAATAAAATTTTGTATAAAATGTTTAATAAGTATATTATTTTTGGCAGAATTTTTTTATTTACGTCTATTGATTTTAAATAATATTTTAATCAATTTATCGTATAAATAATTATATAAATTCACAAATATATTATAATATATATTTAAAATTTTATAAAAACATATTATTATATATTAAACTCACGGTAGTGGTTAAAAAACCATTTTTATTATTTTTAAATATTTAAAAAAATAAAAAATTTAAAAATTGTATTTTTAATTGTTTTAGATTATAAAAATTATTTTTCATCCAAAATTTGCTCCAACTTTAAATTTTAAATTTAGATTAAAATAAAATATTTTTCCTAATTTTTGGATATTTATTTTCAGTTATATATATATATATATAATTTAAAATAAATAAAAACCTCGACCTATGCACAAGACTAGATCAATAAATTTATTTAAATAAAACTTATTTTATAATTATATATATATATATATACTTAGTCATATATATTCACATACATATATATAAGTATTTAACATATTTATATATATAAATAATTATAAATACCATTTTGGACTTTACAATAAAATAATTATAATATTTATTTATTATATTTTAAATGATATAAATATATTTATATAGTCATTAATATATATACACACATTTTGATAATATTATATATATTCATATATATATTTGTTTATACAAAACTGTATATAAATAAAATTTTATTATATATAATTATAAAAGAAAATGTATTGTGACAACCCGCACCTCCCGATACACCGATCCAAAGACTAAGGTGACTTTTGGACTCATGTCAGCATCAGAAAGTACGAGTTATCGGGTTTTTATACATTAAAGAGACTAAGAATATAATGATAGATTTAAGGTGTTCTACACTTTCAGATCTCGCAGCAGAAGGAATAAAATATAAGTACTGAAAATAGACATTTCAGAAAAAAAACCTCCAAAATACTCAATTTATATACGTTGTTTCCAAAGTACGGTATAAGTTTAATAGACATTTAATACAACGAATAGCTATATAAGGAACAACCAAGAGTTGTGGAACTCTGACGTTTAGCTCCTTTCTCCATGCTTTGTGCCAAATCAACTACTGTCATGTTACCTGTAGTAGGGGAAAAAGAAAAGAAAGGAGTGGGTCAGACAAATGTTTGGTGAATGGGTACATCATTAATATATGGTGATCATATGCAGTCGACTTTAATAATAATCTACGTGACCTTGGACGTTCCTACAAGTATCTGTGAATTACTAGATTTCTTTACCTAAGGAGTTTTGACTTAGGACACACCTACACTAATGGTTTGTGCAGGCTCATACGGGGATCGAACAACTAACGAACCTTAAACAACTAATGATTGGCTAATAAATATTAGAGCTTCCCGAATATAGGATTATTCTAAATTTTCCTCTCTGGGCTACATCTCTCACATTATGACTATGCGTAACTACTTCACATAGGTTTCCCTATAATTTCCACATGGGAGTAAATTTCCCACAAATACGACTACATGTGCCCTAGCTACGCATTGAGGAGGAGCTCGCAATGCCAACTTGCTGAAGTGTCTCATCATCTTCATCCAGGTTCACCTCTCAATCGTAGCATATGCCTTTTATTGCACGCATCTAGATCCAACAATAACACATCATCTTGTCGCATCATCTGTATATACCAAGGAACTCCGTTATGATGGACCCATACATTTTATCAGGCATCAATCAGTATTGCGCATCCAATGTAGAACCTCCTGTGAGTGCCATTTGCGATAGAATTCCTCCAGTCGAATATTGATCCATGCTGGATAAATAGCATTTACCCAGTCCTGCAATATCCCAGTGTCGCCTCATAGAGAACTACTATTCCTAACCTCCATACACACACTCACTATATATATACATTAAATACCTTTACTTAAAATAAATAGTTTTATTTATAACTTGGGCTTTAGGCCGAGGTTCAAACTATGTTGTGGAAACGTTAACCAGTCGACCGCCTGCTCCCGGAGAGGTCGACCGCTCGAGTAAGCGCGGTCGACCGGTTATAGTGAAATTTTTTGTGGTATTGTTCATGAGTCTATTCGATTTTGATTAATTACTATTTAATTTTGTTCGTTCTCTAATTTCAACAGTAAACTTATAGTTTCATGTTCAACAATTTTTGTGAAATCAAAGTAGTGTTTGTCCAAACTCCTAACCAATTTCAATTTACATTAATCGGTTTAGTTTAAGGTTTAACATCCATATTATCAGGTTATATTAATAGATTATAAGAATTCTACGTTATTAGAAAGGTGTTTAACTTAGACCAATCCCTATTCTAATAATTTTACACAAACTTAATTTATAATTCAATTTCAGATTCAAACAATATGATTCTTTAATTTAGTTTCTAATAATCCAGATCAATTATGGTATAGTGAAATTAACTACATATAATCATCTTATTAAAAATAAACCCACTTACCTTAGATCCATGCTCTTCTCTTTGAATACCCTTTAGAAATCTTCCTCCCCGTTTGTGTTGCTCCTCGCTTGATTCGTCCTTCTTAATCTTTCTACTTTTATTTTATTTTGTTGCTTAAAGAATTTAGGTCTGAATAGGAAAGAATTTGGCATAGTTTTAGTGGAGCAGAGTAATTTCATAAATTAGGGTTTGCATTAGCTGTGTATTTATAAGGGTTTTGGATTGACCGTTAGTCAAACTTTGGAGAATCTTTGCTTACATCCTATGCGTTAAAATTTACTTCGCACCCAAGTAAACTATACCGGTCAAATCTGGGCTATTCATCGTTCAAAATTATCTTTCGAACACTTCAACAAATTGATCGAAATATATGCGGTCAGTCGACCGATCCCAATATGGATGTCGAACAGTTGAGCTATTTATTTAAGGGTGTTTTAATTTTTTTATTTTTTTATTTATTTTATTTCGTTTTCAGATTTTAAAACTTCTACAACTTCTTCATACTAGCTCCAATTTTAAGTGTTATATATGAAAATTGCCTAGAGAATCCCTATGAAAGAAACTATGCAAGTTTTAATGCCAAATTCAGATGTTTGTAAAAATTTCAGTTTTACCCTTGTTATATTTAAATTTAATTCTTTTATTAAGTTTTCGCCCAAATATTTAGGGTGTTACGTTCTCTCCCCTTAAAACAATTTTGTCCCTAAAATCTCAAAGGATGGAAAAATGTAACTCGTGCGTACAAAATTCAATCATTACAACCATCTACTTCTCCATCATTCACCGGCAATCATTTTCCTTTATAGATTAATGAAGTATGTACGTGCAAATGTGGAATGTACATAAACCTATACTAATGCAAAGATTAGGCAGTCTCCTGATCTAGTCGACCCCTTATTATGCAAGTGCTTATGCCATGTGTCCAAGATGTATGCAACATTCTATGTAAATGTACTTGCAATTCCATATGTATGCACAACCATTCAATCCATATGCAGCAACCATATGCATATAAATCATTAAAAAAACAAAACAAGTGATGATGTGTGTGTGTGCTAACTAGAATGTGTGTGCTGATGTGGATAAGGGAAATAAAAAAACACATCCATTAGCAACCATCATCCAAAACGTCCCAATGACACGTTCACATCTATTCCTAATATCCAATGGTCTCTACCTATAGGGTATACTAATCTGGAACTTAAATGCAAGTAATCTATACTTATGTAACTAAAATGGAAACATACCAGAGAAGAGTTCTTGGTGTGTAGCCTGGATCTTCTCCTTAGGCTCCTATGTACTCGCAACTCGCCCGTCTCCTTACTACACTTTAACCAATTTAATTTTTGTATCACAGAGTCGCTTTGCCCCATGCCCAATAATGCAGGTAGATACATGGAAAACAAGTGACTCACTTCTTCTTGAATTCCTTTAACTGACACGGCCCGACCACGGTAGCTGCATTGTATAAACACTTTCGCAAGTGTGACACAAGAAAATATTATGAACTCCCACTAAGCCTCCACGAAGCTCCGCTCCATAGGCTAACTTCCATACTCTATCCAAAATCGGAAAAGTTCCTACAATCTTAGTGCTAACTTTTTCGAACTACTAACCAAATAATGCATCTAAGTAGAAATATGCTCACACGGACCATGTCATCACTGCGGACTTCAACTCCGTGTGTCTTTTATCCGTATATGCTTTCTTCCCTATCTTGTGCAGTCCTTATCCATATATGGATCAAATCCACTTCTAAGCACTTCTAACTGGATTATTCTTCCGACTGCACTTATCACCCTTACTACTGGTTTGGAACTTCAAACCAAATGCACATGCGTAGGCAACCCTCTGCAATCCTTGCAACTAACCCAAATAACATGATGCCGACATGCACCGTACTAGGTAATCTCGAGCATAAGTATGCTTTAGCAGAACTGTAGCCTTATGCAATCCTCAATGCACATACACACAGTCTTAAATCATTCGATTGTATGCTTGATTACTTCACCTTCTAGATATTAAGGTAAGACATCCTTAAAGTGGACGATGTCCCCTCCCTTAGTATATTCTACTTAGATCTTTCACCGTTTCTCCATATCACCCAAGGATATCCAAATCTAGTGATTTCTTAAATTGTTGATAACAACATAACTTCTTTTCCATTTCGATTCGACTTAAGCCATCTCATTTTGCTTATGATTGGTGTATTCAATCCTTCAACAATTGTAGTACCTGGGTATCATGTTTATAGTTTACAGGGATTTATCCTAAGTTCTACAAGCAAATACTCAAATATTCTATTAGGGTAAGCTTGGTCTATTTTCCTTCACAAACCTAAAATAAAATCCTACACTTAAGTGAAATCCTAAATTTAAATGAAATTGTAACCTAAAATTCATTTTAGCATTGATGGTAATCGCCTAAGCGACACATCGTTCATTTGAAACCGTTATGCAATGCAAACTATGTATCCTAAATTGGTCCTTCATGATCTTCCTTAAATAACCTTCTTCCAATCAAAGGGATGATTGAAAACAATCCTATTGTTCCTTCCTTCGAATCTTATCAAAAATTTCCAAGTCTTATTTTCTATAACAATCACCTTCATATTCTCAATGCCTACAAATAGCAATATCTTTCCTTAAAGGAAGCCCAAATCCTTGAATTAACCATCCCTTGACTTGAACTTTGCCTAGAATAACTTTTGTAGTTTGAACTTCCAATATTTTACCATTCCATAATGCCATCCCATCCGTGAGAGCTTTTTTTTGAAATGTAACCTTTCACCATTTTATTTGAACTATCCTATAGTCAAGACAACTCAATATGGAATTACGCCTTTCCATTTTAATCCACTAGACATAATGTCCAATACTTTGGTTTATACTTAGGGATTTCAGCATTTTAACGTGTTGGAATTACATCTTCCCCAAAAGGGAATGTGAACTTGGTAGCTTCCTATAAATTATCTAATAGAGGATTTATTTTATGTCTGGATTTATAAAGAATTATTTTTGCAGTTATTATTGAAATAGATGGTACAAAATACGGTAAACATCCCTATTTTGTACATCTCTTTCTTTCAAGTATATTCCTTATTATTTCAAACGATACACTTTTATACTCAAACTGGATAATTTATCGAAATTTACATTTCTACACACTTCATTCCAATGAGTTAAAATACTACTTAAATCCCACTTCAATTTATAACAACTTCCATTTTGTGTTTACTAGCCTATATCAATTACCTAACAAACCTAGAATTACCATGCAATTTCCTTAAAGAATTATCTCATAAATTTAGGGACTACTTCCCCCTTATTTTCCATATTCAAGTATATGCAATATTTAATCCTATAATTCCACGATTTACAATTAGGCATACATGGAAACATCTGCAACTATATAAATCCAATAATATATAAAAAGATATAATTTTCCACTAATGTCCACCTGGTCCGCTCATAGCCTTCATGGGAACAATGCAATACCTAGATCGCTCGTAGCCTGTAGTATTTTATTCTCACCAATCTTGCTGATATAGCACCGAGCCTACACTTACAGTCCCATTTAGATTGCCTCAAGTGATCAAGAAAATGTCTATTTATTACTTAACACTTCCTATAAGGATTAAGGTAGACCCTACTTGGCCCTTTAACACTTCAAACCGAAAACCTTCTTGCATCTGCAACAATCTTTAATGCAATTAAAAAACTTGGCTTACTCTATCCTTGTCCTGAAGTATATTTACCCAAATCATACTTTCCAAACTTCCTTATGCAAGGATTCTACAATTCAAATTATACTTCGGTAGAAAACACAAAGTGAAGTTCACTCTTCACTACAATAGGAAGTTTGATCTAGTACTCTACCCTTCCAACTTAAGCGTTGATTGATAGGTCACTAAATCTCCATACTACTTCCTATCTCTACCCCAAATATTTCAGTGCTTTTGGCCTCATCATCAATTTGGTCATTGTAGGCTATGTAATTCCACCTATCTAACTCTAATTTAATTCGTTTTTTTAAGTTTAAGTGATAGTCATAACTTTAATTTACCTTTTAAACCAATTTTTTTGATTTTAACATCTTCTTCACAAAATTAGTAAGTTTTTAAAATGATAAAACACTCCATTCATTTTTAACAACCGTTTCTTCTTTACAAAGATCATGTTATTTTTTTTAAATTATCAAAATCGGTTTTTTTTAACTAAGCAAAATGTACATAAAACACGCCTTTCTAAATTTTACTTTTATAAATAAGAAATTTTCACCAAAGGGTATTTCAAAAGAGAACGTGATGTTTTAACTTACTGTATATATATATATATATTATTAAAGTATGACAGAAACACTTATAAAAGATATTTTCAAGAACTAACTGTTTCTTATTTATAAAAGAGGTTCAAAAGTTGGGTTTTACATACTCCTTGATTTTTTCTTCACAAGTTTCATTTTTAAAGGTAAAGTAAGCTTCAAGGGTAAGTGTAGCAATGTGCCTAAAAACAAAAGCTTTAAAGTAGTTAATTGAAAGTTTGCCTTTTTTCAAATTCTTTTAGTTACTTTTCAAACAAATTTTATATATTCTGTCTGATCATTTTATCGAAAATCATAAACCAACTTATTTTTCTTTTTTCAATATCAAACGTCTATTGTTCTTTACTTTTAAAAAACATTTTCACTGGTTTATCACCTAAATCGGAGTAGATAGAAGCAACCTAATTTACACAAGCCTAATCATACTTGACATTGCTCTAAGTGCATGGGGTTTCCGTCCTTCTTTCCAAAGATGGTAATCTCAAGTTTACCTTCCAATACAGTTTCTAACTCCTATATAGAAACACTCTAGCTACGTATATAAGTAGAAAGGAGTCTTTGCAACTACTACCAATATAAAATATGATTTTCACTTTAACTGGGGGAAATTTGCTCTAAGTTTGTGAAGTCTTCCTTCTATGTTCCCTTTTCCTCCTAATCACATTTAACTTTAATTATATGGGCCCCATGGTACTAATCTTCTTTATTCACCCTTAAATCCATAATTTACTCGCTACTACTAGTTGGTATACAAAACCTCTACTAGAATTTCAAGTAAATCATAATAACCGTGAAGGGTTTATTTTTCAACTCAACTGTTTTAACCTTAATATTTACTCTAACCCACAGTTGTTGGCTTATATAAGGAATAAGGCAATAACTACCTCATAAGTCAAAATGTATAGGGTGTTTTGTATTAAGGAATATTCATACTAGAACATTTACAAACACGCTCCCTTGGTCGAATTAGGGTCATCTTGTCTCCTCTCTTACAAATATCGGTGGAACCATATAGGGGTACTCACGCCAGGAATCTTAGCTGCCTCCTCTGAGCCATTCTTATAAAAATTGCCTATTCTCGCTATTTGTAATTATGAATTATTTTCAGCTTTTCCATAGGCAGTACTGACAAGAATAAGTTATAACATTCTTTCTTATTATACTTTTATATATGTAGGACATTTGAAATTTTTTTATCTATATATATATATATATATATATATATATATGCTTTTTGGAAACCCATTTCGAAAAACATTTTAAAAACCTTTTTGGATTATTTTTTTTGCAAAAGTTTTTTCAAGCATATTTTCTCATTACACACCAAATCCCTACGTAATTTTAAATCTGGCTCTGGTACCAAATGTGACAACCCGCACCTACCGACACACCGATCCAAAGCCTACGATGATTTTCAGACTCGCATTTGTGTCAAGAAATACGAGCTATCGGGTATTTATACAATATAAAGAGTAAAAATATAAGGATAAATCTAAGGCATTCTACACTTTAAGGTCTCACAACAGAAGGAATAAAATATAAGTACTGAAAATAGACATTTTATAAGAAAAAAACTTTCAAAATGCTCAATTCATTTACATTATTTTCAAAGTACAGTATAAGTTTAATAGACATTTAATATAATAAATAACTATATGAGGAACAACCAAGAGTAGTGGAAGTCCAGTGCTTAGTTCTTTCTCCATGCTTTGTGCCAAATCAACTACTGTCTTGTCATCCTATGGTGGAGGAAAAAGAAGGGAAAGGGGTGGGTCGAATAAAAGTCTGATAAATGAGTACATCATTAATGTATGTTGATTATATGCAGTTGATTTTAGTAACACTCTATGTGACGTAGGGTGTTCTACAAGTGTCCGTGAATTGCTAGATTTCTTTACTTAAGGGTTTTAACTTGATACACACCTACACTAATGGCTTGTGCAAGCTCATATGAAGATCGAATAACTAATCAAACCTCGAACAACTAAAGATCGAATAATAACCACCAGAGCTTCCCAACATAGGATTATCCTACAATTTCTTCTATGGGACTACATCTCTCACATTACGACTACGCATAACTATTTCACATGGGTTTCCCTATGATTTCCACAAGGGACTAAATTTCCCACAACTACGACTACACGTACCTCAACTATGCATTAAGGGGGAGCCTGCATACTTTATGAAGCATCAGTCAGTGTTTCACGTCCACTGTAGAACTTTCTATAAGTACCATTTGAAATAGAATCGCCCCTAGTCAAATATCAACCCCTGTTGGATAATCAGCATTTACCTAGTCTTGCAAAGTCCTAGTATCGCCTCAAAGGGAATTAGCTTCCCTCTCTTAACCTCCATATATATACATATTATATACACACACACTAAATACCTTTATTTAAAATAAATAGTAATTAAAACCTAGGCCATAGGCCAAGGTTCAAAATGCATTTTGGAAATGTTAACCTATCGGCCCCCAGTTTCTAGAGTGGTCGACCACTCCAGCAAGTGCGATCGACCAGTTGAAATGAATTTTTTTTATCGTAGTATCCATTTTGTTCGATTTTTATTAATTATTATTTAATTTTGTTCATTCTCTAATTTCAACAATAAACCTATAGTTTCACGTTTAACAATGTCTGTAAAATTAAATTGTTGTTTGTCCATACTGCAAAATAGTTTCAATTTACAGTAATCAGTTTAATCTGGGTTTAACATCCATATTATCAATTATATTAATAGATTATAGGAATTCTACTAAGATTAGAAAGTGTTCAATCTAGATCAAATCCTATTCTAATAAATTTACACCAATTAAATTTTTAATTCAATTTCAGAATTAAACAATATGATTCTCCAATTTAGTTTCTAACAACCTAGCTGAGATAAGGTATATTGAAATTTACTAAATATAATCATCTTATAAAAAATATACCCACCCACCCTAGATTCAAGCTCTTCCCTTTGAATCCCATTTGGAAACCCCCCTCGTTTGTTTGCTCCTCACTTAATTCATCCTTCTTACTCTTCTACATTTATTTTATTTTATTTTTTAAAAGAATTTAAGTTTGGAGAGGAAAGATTTGGTAGAGTTTCAGTGGAGCAGACTAAATTTTATGAATTAGAGCTTATATTAGCTGTGATTTATAGGGGTTTTGGATTAGTGTTGACCGTTAATCAACCCTTGCAGAATCTTTGCTTACATCATTTGCGTTAAACATTTACTTCCAATCTAAGTAAACTATACCGATCAAATCAGGGTTGTTCATCGTTTAAAATTTTTGTCCCGACACTTCAACTGGTCGACCACTATATATGAGGGCATTCAATCGCTAGGAGTCGACCGGTCCTCATATAGGTGTCGATAGGTGGAGCTATTTATTTGAGGATATTTTAATTTCCTTATATTTTTTATTTAATTAATTTCATTTTCAAATTATAAAATGTCATTAACTTCTCTATACTAACTCAAAAAATCGCTATGAATACAATAGTGCAAGTTTCATAGCCAAATCCAGACGTTTGTTAAAGTTTCATTTTTACCCTTGTTATATTTAAATTTAATTCTTTTGTTAAGTTTTCCTTTAAATTTTCGGGGTGTTACAAGTGTTTGTGTGTATATATATATAAATACATTTGGACAATACATATTTGATAAGCTAACGTATCCGTTGTGATGTAAAACCCCGTATCTATTTATGGACATGTTACACCTTGCATGGATTGATATGTTAAACATGCACACTTTTATATTTGTGTATGTGATACTTCAACATAACATAAAATTAAATAGTACGATACCATTTTATAAATTTAAATAAAATAAAAGATTTTATTTAAATAAAATTAAAAAATATTCTAAATAAATTAGACTTCAGAGGCCCAATAAAGATATAATAAGGGAACTTTTTGGAATTCACCTATTACATCCGCTACGAGCTGAACTTTAAAAAACTATCTACATTAGACAAGCCTTGTAAAGGCAGCACGAAACCTTGTCCATCAATCGGATATTCGATAGTCTAAAGGCACCGTTTTGTGACCAACCTCGTTCCGTGAGGTATAAGATTACAAAGAAATTGTTCAACACCAAAATGCAGAAGGGAAACGGATGGACGATTATATCCCGATAATAAAGGCTATATTAATAGGCTTTTACAATCCATGGCGATAAGCAATGAGTTGTAGGTTGACTTGATCCTTGGTTCACTTACCCCTCAGTACAAACTATTCCTATTGAATTATAATATGAATCAACTATATATGGATCTTCTGGAGCTCCTTAATACGTCGAGGTCAGTCGAGTCACAGTCGAAGGATTAGGGGACTGTGCTTGCGGTTAAGGGTAGGGCGTCATCTTCAAAGAGTTCAAAGAAGTAGAAGAGAGAAGGTAGGAAGAATAAAAAGAGTAAAAAATCTACCGATGACAATGGTGAATGTCACCATTGTCAGAAGAAAGGTCACGGAAAGAGGAATTGTCCATAATAACTGAAGATTGTTAAGGAAAGAAACCAGAATGGTTCTGTAGTTTCATTAGGTACATTTATTATTTGAAATTGTCTTTGCAATCAATAAAATGTCTTAGGTTATAGATATTGGATCTAGAAATTATATTTGTAATTCCTTACAGAGGCTTAGGAACTGGCGCCACAAGGCAAATGGTGAAATGAGGCTTTAGGTTACTAGTGGATCTATTGTAGATGCGACACCAGTATGTGAGTTTCATTTATGTTTGCCAAATGTTTTTTTGGTATTGAATAACTTATATTTTGTAAAAGACTTTGTTTATAGGATTGTATCTATTTCTAGACTATTTGGAAATGGCTATGTGTTAATAATGTTATGAACATTGATTTGAACGGAAATAAAGTCAATGAAGGTGCTCTTGAAAATGACATTATGTAATCAATATGAATTAAGTGTGTTCTGTGACTAGTTTTAATAGTACTATAAATGATAACTATCTTCAGCATTATAGGCTCAGTCATATTAGTGAGAAACGATTGCACACATTGAAAACTGAAGGTTTTCTACTGTTAATTGATTCTGAATCATTTGACACATGTAAGTTTTATCTCAAAGGTAAAATGACCAAGCACCATTTCAGTGGAAGCAATGAAATTATTGATGAACTCTTAGGGTTAGCACATAGTGATGATGTGGTCTGATGCCTATAATCAACAAAAGTAATAATTCTTACTTTGTTACCTTCACTAATGATTTCTAGAGACTAAAATATGTGCATCTTATGAAGAACAAGTCCGATGTCTGTGAGAAATTTATTGAGTATAAGTATGTAGTTGAAAATTAGATGAACCGAAGGATAAAAATTCATCGATCCAATCTAGTGGCGAGTACGTTGGACTAGAATTCCAATAATAAATAAAAGAAAATGGGGTTATCTCTCAGGTTACTCCATCCTATATTTCAACAAAATAGTGTGTCAAAATGAAGGAACCGAACCCCAGTTAGGTATGGTTCATTTCACGATGAGTAAGGTTGAGTTATCTCTATCCTATTGGGGATATGCGTTGGAAACCGTAGCGCAAATATTGAACTTGTTACCAATTAAATCTGTGCCAAAAACCCATATGAGATGTACAGTAGAAAGAAACCCCTACTCAAGTATTTGAAAGTGTGTGGTTGTCCGGCCTACTTTAAGAAGGTTGGTTCGAATAAATTAGAGGCATGATCGGTGATGTGTAAATTTATAGGATATTAATGTATATAACACTCTCCAAATGTTGCATAGTTTATTATTACTCAAGACTGCTGGGGTCACCATTAGGTTAAGTATTGATAGTTATTGGATAACTATAGAATGAATCAATTGATAGTTTTCCGTTGGTTAATGTAACTAGGATCAGATAGAAAATATTAATATGGCTAATTTACAAAGTTTTCTTGACTTAAGAAAATTATTGATCTTCAATATGAAAGCCCTGCTTTGATTATAGTCAAATTGTGGCATGACATCCATTAAATGACTATATTTGGGTTGAGAGCAAGTATTGAAAGTGAAACACTGTTCAAGAAAAGGTTCCAATCTTAACTTATATGAGATTGGTATGACAGTCAATTGAGGTCAACTCAAAGTCGAAATCTCTGGCTGGAGTAATTCTATTAATAATAATTTTTATTATTGAATGAAAGACTTTGTATATGAAGTATAGAGTTGAATATGGATGATATTGGAATTTTGAACATTACCAGATTCCATAAGTCCAAAGTGATATAGTTTTGACAAAGAGAATTGATAAGGGTAATGCTTAATAAAAGAAAATTTATTTTACCGATACCAAGAAAGAGATAAATTTGTCCATAATATTACACCACCCACTAAGTGAAGTGTGAAAGTTTATATTTGAATTGTTCGGCATTAATAGCGGCCAAATTTACACCTAAGAGTCACATAACTGAAACGATGAATGCCCCCTTCATCATCCAATTTAACTAGTTTATAATTGTTATAATTAATTAAATTAATTTGTATGAAATATTAATTATAATATTTTATTTGATGTATTGACCAATATTAAATAGTGTCTTTATAATAGTTATAAATTTACTGGTCGATATATGATATCCGTACGCATTTGAATTGTATTTAACTTACAATGATTTTTTTTAGGCTTGGACTGGGTTTGAGGTCCATATATGTAACGACTTGCAAAAATTCATCACTTTAGAAAATTTTTAAAATATTCAAATATAACATTTTTTTTAGCATAAATGATAATGTTTGGAACAATAAATAATGCTGGTAATCTTATTTTGAATAAATATTTACAAAAATATATACTTTGGAAAATGTATCGATAAATTAAACAAAAACCGTTCTATCAATAAACAGCTCTTAGACCATCCGACATCGTATACGGAGCTGGGTACATACACTCATATATATATATATATATATGAGTGATAATATGTAATAAAATTGTTTATTTTATTTTTGAAAATAAAATCTCTTTATGACACCATCAATGATATCGATATTTTGGAATAAATGATTTTTTGAATTTAAATTAAGTTTAAATGATTTAATAATAATTTTTAAATAATCCTTTAATTATTATATAATGATAGAAATATTATTTTCAAACTTTGTTTATAAATAAATGTATTAAATAAGAAGTGAAAATATGACCAAAAATCAAAATCAAAATCCGTAATGATTCAACGTAGAAAAGTTGTGCAACATTGTGAATCATTTGAGATATACATATGCGCACACACATGTACATATACAAGAACACATTCACATACACGTGAACACATATAACATACAAATAAACTTATACATTTATATATATATTACTAAATATCAAGATATTTTCCATATACTTCACCCTTAAGCGAAACTGAAGTCAACACCTTACACACCAAGTACAACCACATGGCCATGCACATGGGAGGGAAGGGGCATGTTCCGTCGAAACATGATGAGAGGAGTGGGGAAGTGGTGGTGAAGAAATGGTGATGCATTTGCGTACAAATATCATGATATTTCCATTCTCATTTCTGCCTATAAATAGCATTCACCTCCCTTCATTTCGTTTACACTTTTCTTCATAAATTCCAAAGCTATTTCATCTTCTTCCTCTCTACATTAATGGCTTCCATAGCCTAAGGAAGAAAAATTACAAAAATCAAAACTAAGTTATGCCAAAATCCATCGAAATCAATACCACTTCAAACCAAAGTTCAAGTAAGTAATCTCTTCGTTCTCCTCTACCAAGTCCATGTGCAACTAAGCTCTCTGCCACCATTTTCTAAGCAAGGCCGAGCCTTCAAAGCCTTACAAACAGCTTTGGAAACAAAGCTGGATATAAGCACCGCATATCATCCCTAGACTAATGGGCAGACAGAAAGAGTAAAGATGGTATTAGAGGATCCTCTAATAGCATGTGTATTAGACTTTGGAGGTTCATGGGAAAGCTAACTTCATTTGGTAGAATTCTCTTATAGTAACAGATATCAAGCCAATATTAATATGGCATCTTATGAAGCCTTGTATGGTCGCCCACATAGATCCCCAGATCGGTTGGTACTTGGTCCTAATATGATCCGAGAAGCTTTAGAGAAAGTGGACATGATCATAAAGTAACTGAAAGAAGCACAAAGCAGATAGAAGAGTTACGCCAATCAAAGGCGTAGAAATTTAGAATTCTCAATTGGAGACAAAATATTTCTGAAGATCTCTCCGATGGGTGGAGTCGTGGGATTTGAAAGAACCGGCAAGCTTGCTTCTTGATATATTGGATCTTTTCCCACTCTAGAGCAGATTGGCCTATTAGCCTATTGAGTAGAACTACCAGAGAGGTTGTCGGGTGTACACAATGTATTTCATGTATCTCATTTACATAAGTATGTGTATGATCCAAAATACATCATAGAAACAACTGCCCAGGTGGATTTAGAAGTGGAGCCCAATTTAACAGTTACCAGAAAACCTAATAGAATCGTGCATCGTGATGAGAAGCCATTAAGGAGAACGGTTGTGCAATTAGTTAAAGTTCAATGGAGTGTTGATGCTAATGATTGCACAAGGAAAATAGAGGATTGGATAAAAAAGGCACACCCAAAGTTTAGAATGGATGTATTAATTGTATATATTGTATTGAGATGGTGTACTCACCACCTGTGGTGTAGTCACTTATAATAGCTTTGTATATATTTCATCATATATGATATATTCCTTTTGAGTTATCTTCTTCTCATCTTTAATTTCGAGGATGAAATACTTTTAGGAAGGGAAGTCTGTGACGACCCGCAAATTCATCACTTCAGAATTTTTTTTAACATAAATGTTAATGTTTGGAACAACAAATAATATTGATAATCTTATTTTGAATAAATATTTACAAAATATATACTTTGAAAAATATATTGATAAATTAAACCAAAACCGTTTTATCAATAAACAGTTCTTAGACTATTTGACATCGTGCACGGAGCTGGATACATACACTCATTTACATATATATATATGAGTGAGAATATGTAATAAAATTATTTATTTTATTTTTGAAAATAAAATCTCTTTATGACATCATAAATGATATCGCTATTTTGGAATAAATGAGTTTTTAAATTTAAATTAAGTTTAAAAAATTTAATAATTATTCTTGTTATTAAATAAGCCGTTTTAATTATTATATAATGATAGAAACAATATTTTCAAACTTTGTTTACATATTAAATAAGAAGTGAAAATATGACCAGAAATCGAAATCGGAATCCGTAACGACTCAACGTAGAAAAGTTGTGCAATGTTGTGAATCATTTGAGATATACATATGCAAACATACATGTACATATACATGAACGCATTCACATGCACATGAACATATAAACACATATATACTTATACATACATAGATATATATATATATATATTACAAAATATCAAGATATTTTTCACATACTTCACCTTGAAGCAAAACCAAAGTCAACACTTTACGCACCAAGTAGAAGCACATGGCCATGCACATGGGGGGCATGTTCGGTCGAAGCCTGATGAGAGGAGGGGGGAAGTGGTGGGTGATGAAATGGTGATGCATTTGTTTATAAATATCACGATATTTCCATTCTAGTTTTTTGCCTATAAATAGCACTATAACGATCCTGACTCGGCCTTCGAAAATCGGCACCCATACTTCACTTGTACTCGAATGCCGCAGATTCAAACGCCGAATCTGGCTCGCCGGAGCTTATAACACAGTAAGTATAACAACACAGAGAAAGAAAGAAATGAATGATATCATATACATCATAATTGATACAATATCCAAAATATGATATACAACAATGATATCTATATGATACAAGAATATCAAAGACAAATAATGCTACAGCGGAAACAACAGAAGTGACACTCCAAATGTTCTTTAAAGGAGAATGAGTCCAACAACTCCAACATCAAGCTCGAACCATCATCACGATGCACAAAGATAAGCAAGGTCAGTCGTCCGTGAACTCCAAAAACTGAACTAGCTCCAACTAATCTACTAAACCTGACTATTTGAAAACCCCAACTCTAGACTGCCCGTGTGGAAAATTATGGGCACCCAGAGTTTAGGAAGGGAACAATAAACTCCAGGTCAGTCGTGGGACTGGTATGAGTAACAAAAACAGTTGTTTGAAATAAAAACAGTTCATAGGAGAAATCCGATATGCCTTTTTGGAAAATGAAAACTACCATAAGGCCTCCTGCCACACACACAATGCAAACGCAGAATTGGAGGAGATTTCTCCTTATGATAGTCAAACTTGCTTACTACACAAAAAAAACTCTTTTGATATTATTACTAGTGCATAGTGTAGGAAACATTTCGAAAATATAATATTAATCTTAGCCAGCATAGGTACCATTATACTATGCCTACTATAGCTACCATTTTAAATGGCAGGTTCTACAACTAAAACCGTACAAGGCTCGTATTGTTTCTTTGGATTTTTCAACAAATGGTCAGGCTAAGGAACTTCCTACTGCCACGTAGGAACGCCTCTGGAGGGACGCTCCGAGAACCTACCTGGCTCTCTATCGACACAAGGCCGGTTACCCCCTTCCCGGGTAGTAAACCTGAGATATGCCACCCCCGGTCGTTTGCGACCTTTATCCAAGGTACCTCTACACCAACAACATCACACAGTAATAAATATACTACAGTGCCCACATGAGTAAGTATCTGGGCTCCTTACCATGATACCACCCTTTTCCAGAAGGAATGGACATACCCTAGGGGAGCTACCCCTGAAACCTTGCCGCATCTTTCATGTTTCGACCATTACCGGTTTATGAGGCTCGATGAGGTCTCGTACACAAAGCTATGCTTTACATGAAAGCCATGCTTTGATCAACAAATGATCAGCAACACACAGTAACACTTAGCATGTCACACTACCAAATTGGGAGTATATCACTAATAACCTTCAACCACATAACCTCTGAGCTCGTACGTCTCAGAGAAGGGTTTTAAGCTAAGAGAATAAACTCTCCGCCACCAAACAGAAATGTATTTGAAAGAAATCAGCTTTATATCTCAAAGTGTAATGTCAGACATACGGCCATACAAGTCTGTTCCGGGTTCGAACAGAACCGAAGGCACTTCTAAAGAAGCCCTTGAAATCCGGGTATTCACAATCCCGATCGGACTTCCCATCACTTAGGAAATCTCTATACCATAGCTACTCAGTGCACAGACAATCGATAGGTTATCCTATCGTTCTCGCAAAGACCCGGTCTTCACCACCGGTCTTCAAATGCTATCCATTTACGTCGTATCACTATTCGGAATGGGTTATATGACACAAAGTCCTCTCCCGGCTAAACCGAATAGTGAGCGTAATATTTAAAAACATATGGATATTGGGATTTCAGTTAAGTCACAACTTATTACCCAAAACTACTCTTTCAAATGGTTTAAACAAATTACCATCTTAATCTTTTACATAAAAAGATTCATCTCACAAAGTTCACCCAGTTTCACAAAGATCTATTCATAGATTTTCAAATCGATTTCCATTTCAATTGGATTAACTCATTAAATCTTTAAATCAAAGATTTAACTCATAGCTTTCAAAAAGATTCATTCATAACTTGGAAAACCATTTTCCATTTCAAATCTTTTATATATAAAAGATACACCATTTAAAATTCTCTTCAATTTCAAAACAAGGTTCAACCATTTTAAATTTCAAAACTTTATGAAGTTATCCAAAATAACTTTATTCCCAAAACTCCTTTTCAAAAGCTTTTCACATTTAACCCGATTCCATTTCCAAACCATTGGAATTCAAATTTAATTTAAAATCATTTCAAAAATCTATGACTTAATCGATTTCCTCGTGAAATCCATATTTGTGTATGGTGTGGTCCATAGGGCTTTAACACAATAGTGCAACATTATTCAATCATCACAGATTAAATACAACAATATATTTGATAAGCGGTATAACTATAACACTTATCTTTTATTCACCGTTCACAGATATATATATATATATATATATATATCACAGATAATAAATTACTGTCATCCCAGATAAATAAATTACATTACAGATCACAACACAAATCAGGATATATCACAAAGCATCACATATCAAGGATATCAAACAATTCACCCATTCAATAAAATCCAAACATTCACTAGTAAAATTTATTAATCAATTGATTAATTTAAATCAGATGTATTACTTATGAATAATCATTAATCCGGGTTAATTATCATGAGTTAATTACAAATTATCTAAAACAAATTTCCCTTTCATCATTTATTAGTTAACCTTTAATTATTAACTAATCATCCTTAATTAATGAATCAATTAACCTTTAATTATTTAATAAATCTTAATTAATCACATTTATTAATTAATCCTTTGATTACCAACAAATAATTATACTCAAGTTACTAATCATCATTCAATTAATTCCATCCAGTAATCATCTATTAATTACTTCTCTAAGTAATTATACTTTCCAAATCGTCAAGTGATATTCTAAATTAATTTAAACTTACGTAATTAACTTGAACTAATCCAATTAAACTCAATTAATTACACTGAATAATTAATTCCTTAATTACTTCCATTAAGTAATTATACTTAAACAATTCCATAAATGATTATTATTAAATTAATTAATCTAGATTAATTAATTATGAAAAATTAATCACACCAAAAATTATTTAAATAATCTTAGTCAATGACCTTCATTAACAATTTAAATTTCTTTAATTAATTACTTTATTTACATTAATTACATTAAGTAATTAATCTTTAAATAAACCCCATTTATTAATCACTCTTGATTAATCTTATCCAGTAATTAACTACTCTTAATTACTTATTAAATAAATTAATTACTCCTTAATTAATTATCTTTAATTAATCCCTTACACAAAGTAATTGAATCCAAATTACTTCCATTATTAAATCATCTTCCACTAATTACATCCAGTAATTACCCTTAATTACTTCACTACGTAATTATACTTTAGTAATTACATTAAGTAATTACATGTATTAAATCATCAAGTGATTATCTTAAATTAATTAAACTTAATTACTTAACTTAAACTAATCAAATTTAACTCAATTAATTACAATGAGTAATTAATTCCTTAATTACTTAAATCAAATAATTAATCTTTTAAACACTTAAGATTTTAATCAAAACAAAAGAAAATCCCTTAATCTTAAATTGATTACTTTAAATATCAAAGGTTATTTTTAGATACATTAAAAACACTTTTTTTTACAATTAATAAATTTTAAAATAATTTATATTTAAAAACCGTTAATTAATACAAAAGTGAACACATATATTGTATAAAAGAAGTTGTTTAACAAAGTTTGTTTAAACTTGATTAAACTTTATAAAACTTGTTTAGAATTTAAAACTTTTAAAACTGTTGTATTCCCAATCACTCAAACCCGGGCCATTGCCTGACTTTCCCGAGCCCTACTTTGGGTAACCTGCTTCTATCCCTTCCCTCGAGTATTTTTCACGAATTCTACGAGTTGAACCCGAGAATATTTCGTCTTCCTCAATCCATCAAACAACCAGACATGCACAGGCTCACGAACACGTGCACAAGTCGCCGGAGTGATTACGATCGCCACCGCCGTTGTCAACAAGTCGCTGCTGGCCTCCTCCATCAATCCCGACCACCCAGTTTCTGATTTGGGCTGGAAATCGAAATCGAGTTCGAAACTCAAACCTGGGACAACAGACCCACTACCACCAATCCTGTCATCGCCTCGTCCCCGCAATCTCGACCACCAGACAACCCAAAACTCCGGCCATCACTTCGTCAACACCTCATCCACCATCTCCCCGAACACGTCGCACTCGATCCAACACAGACGAAAAATGAATCGAATTTCTCGACCTCACCAAAACTAGGTTTAAATATTTCAAATGTTCGTCGCCGCCTCCACGTTCAACTGCCGACCATCTCACCATTTTTCCCATGATCACTGATCACTCCTCCATCATCACCCAAGATCCCGACCTTTAAAAATGCAGAGATCACCCAAAAATCCCAAATTTCCCTTTTTAGTTCATCTCAGAACTGCACCCTTATTACCAAACTAAAAATCTTGATTTTAGTTTTAAAATTCATATTTTTAAATGTTGTTTCAGATCCTAACCCTGAAACAATAAATTGTGATATTTAAATTTCACTTACTTTAAAACTTGATCATTTAATTTGGTTTCCAGTGATAATCTAAAGTTATTTTAACTTAAGTAAAATTCTAAACTAAAGTTTTTGATTAAACAAACAAGTTTCACTTGAATCTTAAATTTAAACAGAATCAAGATCAAAAGGTTTTGAATTTAAATCAAAACTTGAAAAACTGTAAGTTATAAACAGAGAGTACTCTGGAAAACAACATGCATACTATACATCTAGGAAAACAACATTGTAAATACAAAAACATACTTATGAATATACTTAATACAATATTTAACATAGAGATTAACATGCAACCAGAATCATACTTAAGATATTTTTTAAAAAGAATGTTACTCACAGTATTTCCAGAAGAAGAACAGAGCTTTCTTTTCTTGAACCAGCCTTGAACTTGCTTGTTGGAATCCCTTCTTTTTTCTTGATTTTCTTGTTTGTATTGATATTTAAATTTGAATTTTGTTTAAATTTTAGGAGGGTACTACTTCAGGTTTGCACAGCTTAGAATGAACGAGACTGAATTGAAGAGTTTGATATGTGGGAGATGAGTTTACTGGTGATAAATTTGTACAGGGTGATATTATTTTATTGTACAAGAGGTCAGAGATTTTTCTTACTTTGGTGGCTGATGATAAAATTTATGATGGCTTACATTAATTACCATGTACAAATATACTTATCCTTATTTGATTTTGTACATAGATATTTATACTAGTATCTTCTTTTGCAAGCTATTACATATATATATTTACTTGTTTCATACTATCATTCATATCCAATTTGATTTGTTTACATACTTGAATATATTTTATTTTCTTTAGTCTTATTATTTTATAATATAAATGAATTTCTAGAGTTAATATGTTGTTATAATTTATCTAATGTGTTACTTTATATTTTACATAATTTATTAACACGTCATTTGAATTTATTTATGTATTTATTTTATTTTATTTTTTATAATTTATCTGATATATATTAATTTTTAACTTATATATTAATTATACTTATGTAATTTTCATAGTTTCTAGTGTTGAGATATATATATATAATTTTGTAAGTATATTTTGTTTGTATTTTATTTTACTTCATATATTTATTCCTATTTTAACTTAAAATTTAAATTCAAATCCAATGTATATATATAAATTCAAATTTACTCATATATGCACATATACATATATATTCACATATATATACAAGATTTAAATTCAAATGATTTAACACATATTTTATTTGAATTTGGAGAAACTCAAAACGGTTTACCAATTAATTTCACAATTTTTTATTCGAAAATTAAATTAATTATCAATTTAAATTTATTTAAAATCCGAGATCGTTACAAGCACCCACCTCTCTTTATTTCATTTCATTTACACCTTTCTTCATAATTCCTAAGCTATTTCATCTTCCTTACAATAATAATGGCTTCCATAGCCTAAGAAAGAAGAATTACAAAATCAAAACAAAATTATGCCAAAATCCATTGAAATCAATACCACTTCAAACCAAAGTTCAAGTGAGTAATCTCTTCTTTCTCCTCCACCAAGGCCTTATGCAACCAAGCTCTCCACCACCATTTTCCAAGCAAGTCCGAGCCTTCCAAGGCTCCAAGACTAAGGCTAAACCCCTAGAAGCAATTGAGCTAGTAGTCGTGAGCTCCGATTTCGAGATAGCGGAGCTATAGCCATTTTAAAATTAGTCCGATCAAAAATCAAGCGAGAAACTATATATATATATATATATATATATATAATGATGTGCTGTCTTTGCCATGAATGTTTACTATGATTTGATCATCAATTTTGGATGTTGATTATATATTTATTTTGATGTGTAAACAAATCACGTTAAATACACGTCGAACATCACAAAGGAAACCACTTTCCTTTAATAAATGAAATGGTGTATATAAAATTGTTAAACCTCTTGAAAAAGGTTTAAAATGGTTTATAAATGTTTTATAAACACTAAAATCTAATTTGATGAAGTTTTGACAAGTTATGAAAATTGAGTCAAAAATAGGCGCGTTGCGTAACGGTAGTTAGCGATTTTGCGCCGTAGTAAGTTAAATCCATAAATATGATGGATTCAAAGTCGAAATTCTTTGTAATAATAATTTTCCAAACTCTTATAATCATAGTTTTCAAACAAAATAAACGATCGAGATTTAGTTTAATAGATTTTGATATATGAGCAAATTAAGTTTTCAAAATAGTCGCGGTTTGGCAGTTCAGAAACCAAAGTGGTAAAATATTTAAAACTGAAATTTTAATTCTTCAAAAATATGGAATAGGTTCTATAAATATTTTAAAATGTTTTAAAAGAGATTTAGAGTTATATAAATGGATTTCTAAATGATAGAAAAATTGTTTTGATCAAATAAGCCTTAAAAGCACTATTCGCAAACACTTTTTGCAGTACTTTTAATAGCTTCTAAAATATTCTAAGTGGCATATAACTAAAAATGTTCTAAGAAAGGTAAACGTTACCTCGAGCCTCATACTCGGGGAATTGTGAAACAAGGGTTGCTTTAGGGCTTAGCAGTTCGCTACCATTAGGTATTATATCACCTTTTTAGATTTATTTATTTCTACTCGCTATGACATTAGGTTTGAATTATGTGGTTTATGATTTAGGATCCCAGATAGGTCGGTAACGGCAGAAGTTATGTCATATTCGGTGCTATTCGCCACCATATGGGTCTTTGGGTAGACCGCCACCATACTTTTTCCAACTCCAAAATTTCAAACATTAATAATTTTTTCTTTTTGAACTCCAATCAGAAAAGTTTATATATGAAGTTTGATCAGAAAATTGCCATGAATCGAATGATGTAAGTTTCATAGCCAAATTATGACACTTATAAAATTTCATTTTTTACTGTTCATTATATATTAATTGAAATTAATTATCGTAAAAATCGTAGGGTGTTATCTTCAATGGTTCGATCATGTAAAATAACGCATATCCATTTTACGCTAACAATCTGTAACGACCCTAGATTTTAATTAAATTTAAATTGATAATTAAATGAAATTTTGAATAAAATTTGTGAAATAAATCGATAAAGTGATGCGAGTTTCCCCGAATTAAAATAAATTTTTAATAAATCATTTAAATTTAAAAATATTAAAAATATTGTATATATGTGAATATATATGTATTTGAGCATATATGAATAAATTTGAAATAATATATATGTATATATATTTGATTTGAATTTAAAGTGTAAATAAATGGTTTTAAAATGAAAATATATAAGATACAAAATATAAA
The DNA here is from genome assembly GCA_030737815.1 of Allium fistulosum. Taxonomy (NCBI): domain Eukaryota; kingdom Viridiplantae; phylum Streptophyta; class Magnoliopsida; order Asparagales; family Amaryllidaceae; genus Allium; species Allium fistulosum. The sequence continues at coordinate 556,233,075 of CM060905.1, forward strand.
GTAAATACATTTGATAAAAATCTAATAACAAATTAAAATCTAGAAATTCACTTATATTACCAAATGAATATAAGAATAATTAGTATTAAATTTAGAAATAAATAATTGTGATGGAGATGAATATAAAAATATACATAAGATAAATTATAGATAAATACACATAGATAAAATTTAACAACATATTGGAATAGAGATTTATTTACATTATAAAGTAATAAACAAACAAAGTATGAAAAATTTAGTACACCATACTATATCATCTCAGCCGAGTTAAAATGATGTAAGACAAGAAGTAAGGTCATAAACAAAGTATAAAATAAAATATCTATGGATAAAAAAAATGAGATAAGTATGTGACATAGGGTACATATATATTGAATGCTTTCATCTCTAGCATGAACATATAGTCAACTCGAAATATATCAGCCACCATGACATATCTATCAGCCAACAAAGAAGAGAAAAAAATCTTTGATCAAAACATTAACAAACCATTTCTAGTACAAAAGAAAATAATATCTCTGGCTATTGTACAAGAGAATTAATTACCCTGTACAATTTTCTATCACCCAGTAAACTTTCTCTTCTATATCTCCATATCTCCATCATTTCTTCAATTCATTTTCGTTCCATTAAAACTGAGAAAAAAAAACTAAAGTATACCATCATCAAAACATCAAAACAAATAAATTCAGACTAGAGATCAAAGAAGAAATGGGTTCAGCAAAGAAACTCAAACTCTGTTTCATTTTCTCTGGACACTAAGGTGAGTAAACATATTATTATTATTATTTTAACTTAAGTATAATTAACTCTGGGTGTATGAAATTGTGAATAATATTGTGTTGTTGAAAAATTTCTTTCTAGTTTTAACTCTATATATATATGTATACAAATATGTATGTACTGGTACATTCTTTCTTCTCTGCCTTTCTGGGTTACAGGGTAGCAGATCATAAATAAATTCAAATTCTTTTTATCTAATTATTATCAGGGATAGAATTTTAAAAACAAACAAGAGTGTTTTAGCATAGATTATAATCTGAAAACTTGTTTAAGCTAAATAGAGTTGGATTGCCTCTGAAATATAGTTTTACAGAACAAACTTCAAACACATGATAAATTCGAATATGAATAATCATAGATTCGAGTATATAACATGGATTAACATTCGAAAACAAGATTTGTCAAACAAGATTTGTGATTTTTCACTGAGTATTCTAAGAGCAGACTGGAAATGATCGAAATTGGCTTTCTGACCAATTTCTGGCGACACAGTGACCTAGGGGTATCGGGGTTGGGCGAGGTGGTGGACGAGCCTACTGGAGTGCTAGGAAAAATAGGCGGGGGTGGCCCCGACGTCGGAGGCGACGGTGGTGTCATTTTCTTTTTCTTAAACCTAATTTTCCTAGAGCTCAATTTTTTGATCGCCGCGACTTCGACGAAGCATCAAGTGAGGTGTGGCTTTGGGGCAAGGTGGCACGGTGGGTGACGAGGCTATGGCCGGGATCTTGGGTCTTCAGGTGATCGGAGGTGGGGCGGCGAGACAAGTTTGTGGTGGGTGTTTTGGTTCGAGCTTATCGAGCTTCGCTCGATTTTGATCGACGAATAAATGGAGTTGCTCGTTGATACGTGATCGACGTCGAGGAAGATTACGACTTGATGGAAGCCTTCTCGATCGCCAGAGAGGCGCCGCCGCTCCGTGCACGTGCACGAGGTCGATTCCGTGCACGAGTATTTGGTGTCTGGGGGGTTGAGTGTTCCCCTGGGGAGAAAGAGAGTTTTCCTCGTGATATACCCGAGTGGTTCGAGTCATTTACTCGAAGCAGGGAACAGGGTGGCTCGAGCCAAAGTTTGTTCCATTTTTCAACCTGATCCTGTTTTTCTGAATTTAAAACTAAATTTAAAATTTTAAATCAAGGGTTTAAACTAAGTTTCCATTTATTTTAATAATTTAAAGTAATTAAAGGTATTGAAGAAAATTTGGAATTCAAAATAGAATTGAATTGGAAAATGAAATTTAAACAAATTTAAAAGTAAAACCTGGAACTAGATTTTAAATCGAAATTGGGAATAAAAAGAAAATTTGAAACAATATTTCAGTATATGGTAATAATCATTAAATCATAAATATGAATGTGTTATTTTAAAAAATGAAGATTTATGATTTAAAATTCATTAATGAATGAATTCTTAATGGTTAATTAATTTATAATCAAAAATGATTAATGTAAGAAATTTTCTTTAAAAAGGTGATTATATATATTTAATAGTTAATGAAATCATTAACTAAGATTATTTGAACAATTATTTAATGTGATTAAATTTTAACAATGAATTTAGATTGATTAAATTAATTATAATCAATTGTGAAACTATTAAGTATAATTACTTAATGATAATAATTGTGAAATTAATTACGCAATGTAATTAATTAAGTTAATCGAATTAGTTCAAGTTAAAAAAATTTAAGTTAATTATTTCAGAATAATCATTTGATAATTTGGAAAATATAATTACTTAGAAAAGTAATTAATAGATAATTACTGAATTTAATTAATTAAATGATGATTTGAAATTTGAGTATAATTATTTGTTAATAAATTAAAGGATTAATTAATAATGGTGATTAATTAAGATTAATTTAATATTTAAAGATTAATTGATTCATTGATAAAAAATGATTAGTTAATAATTACAGGTTAACTAATAAATTTGAAAGGGGATTTATTTCAAATAATTTGTAATTAAATCATGATCATGAACCCGAATTAATAATTGATACATCTGATTTAAATTAATCAGTTGATTAATAAATTCACTTGTGAATGTTTGGACTTAACGGAATGATTGAATTGTTTGATATTTTGATCTGTGATGTTTTATGATATATTCTGATTCGTGTGTAATATGTACTGTAGTTCATTTATCTGGGATGAATGTAAATTATTATCTGTAACTTATATATATCTGTGATCTGTGATCTGTAAATGAAAGGTAAGCGTTATAGTTATACCGCTTATCGCTTATCGATTGTACGTTGTATTCTGATCTGTGATGATTTATTGATGTTGCACTACTGTGTAAAACCCCTGGACTACACCATACACACACAAATATGGATTTCATGTGGAAATCAGTTAAGTCGCAAATTTTTGATGATTTTAAAGATTGAATTCTTTAATCTAAATGGTTTTGGAAATTGAAATTAAGAGCTTTGTAAATGAGTTTTGAATGTAAAAGTTATTTTAAATAACTTAATAAAACTTGATATTTTAATAATTTGATTTGAATTTGAATTCAATATTTGAAATTGAATTCAATGATTTGGGAAACTAATTGTTTCCAAGTGATAAAAGCTCTTATATAAGAAATGGATTACCAATTTGAGTTAAAAAGAATTTCAAATTTTGAATTGAAATGGTTTTCCAAGTTACGTAAAATTCTTTGGAAATGGTTTTGAAAGCTATAAGTTAAATCTTTGTTTTAAAAGATTTAATGAGTTAATCCAATTGAAATGGAAATTAATTTGGAAAATCTGTGAATGAATCTTTTGTTTAAAAGATTAAAGTGTGGAAATTGTTTAAACCGTTGAAGGTTGTTAAAATGAATCTTTTTGTTTTAAAAGATTGTAAATGGTAATTTGTTTAAACCATTTGAAAGCAAAGTTTTGGGTTATAAGTTGTGACTTAATTGAAATCCCAATATCCATATGTTTTTAAATATTGTGCTCATTATTCGGTTTAGCCAGGAGAGGACCTTTGTGTTGCATAACCCGTTCCGAATAATGATACGTCGTATATGGATGGCATTTGAAGACCGGTGTTGAAGACCGGGTATTTGCAAGAACGATAGGATGACCTATCGATTGTCTCTGCACTGAGTCGCGCCGGTATAGAGATTTCCTAAGTGATGGGAAATCCGATCGGGATTGTGAATACCCAGATTGCAAGGGCTTCTTCGGAAGTGCCTTCGGTTCTGTTCGAACCCGGAACAGACTTGTATGGTTACATGTCTGGCATTACACTTTGAGATATAAAGCAGATTTTTTTCAAATACATTTCTGTTGGTGGCGGAGAATTTATTCTCTTAGCTTAACACCCTTCTCTGAGACGTACGAGCTCAGAGGTTATGTAGTCGAAGGTTATCAGCGATATACTCCCAATTTGGTAATGTGGCATGCTGAGTGTTGCTATGTGTTGATCATTTATTGATCATTTGTGATCAAAGCATGGCTTTGTGAAAAAGCGTAGCTTTGTGGACGAGACTTCGTCAGGGCCTCACAACCCGGAAATGGTCGAAACAGGAATATGCGGCAAGGTTATGACGGTCGCGCCCTTTAGGGTATGTCATTTCCTTCTGGAAAAGGGTAGTATCATGGTATGGAGCCCAGATACTTACTCATGTGGACACACCTTATTTATTATGTGTGATGTTGGTTACCGAGCGCTCGGATAAAGGTCCCAAAGGACCGGGGGATGGCATATTCGTGAGTTACCTAGTTACAGGGGTAACCCGGCCTTGTTGGCAGAGAGCAGTTTGTCTCTCGGAGCGTCCCGCCAGAGGTGTTTCCTACGTGGCATAGGAAGTTCCTTAGCCTGACCATTTGTTGGAAAATCCAAAGAAACAATACGAACCTTTACGATTGCATTTGTATAACCTGTCTCCTCAGGAGGCAGCTATAGTAGGCATAATATAATGGTACCTATGCCGGCTAAGATTAATATTGTATTTTCGAAATGAATTTGTACACTTTGCACTAGCAATAATATCAAAAGAGTTTTCTTTTGCGTAGTAAGCATATTTGACTATCATAAGAAGCAATCTCCTCCAAGTCTGCGATTGCATTGTGTGTGTGGTGGGAGGTCTTATGGTAGTTTCATTTTCTAAAAGCATTGCGAATTGACTTTAAAATTCTCTTGCTATTTGTTTTTTTAAGATAAACTGTTTTTGTTGCTCACACCAGTCCTATGACTGATCCGGAGTTTATTGTTTCTTTCCTAAACTCTGGGTGCTCAAAATTTTCTACACGAGCAGTCTAGAGTTGGGTTTTTCAGATAGTCAGAATTAGTAGATTTTCTGGAGCTAGTTCAGTCTTTGGATATGGACTGCACTTGCTTATCTTTGTGCCTCGTTATTGGGAGTTCGAGCTATTTCTGGATTGGTGCTTTGGAGATGGAGATTATCCGCTGTTGGTGTTATTCATTTTCTTTCCGTTGCTATTTCTTGTATCATACCTCTGATGTATATTGATACTCATTGTATCACTCTGTTGTATCGGATATTTTATCAATGTTGTATATCAATGTTTTATTCATTTCTTCCACTGTGTTGTTTACTTAATTGTGTTATAAGCTCCGGCGACTCGGATTTGAACGGTCGAATCTATGGCATTCGAGTACGATGTAAAGTATGGATGTCGATTCTCGAGCACGAAAAATCCGGTTCGTTACATTTGGTATCAGAGCTGAAGGTTGAACTTTAGCTAAGGAGTATAACACATTAAGTAGCTCATTAGGGATAGGGTGAAGTATACCCTAGAATGAGTGTCCCTAAGATATCTGTCCGTATACCTTGGTAAATTCTCTTACTATCCACCGATAGTGAGTATGAGTGCAAGAAGAGAACAAGATAGGGGACAGGGGAGTACCACTATAAATGGTCAATACCCTGCGACCGCGGAAATAATCTTTCTTATCAATCTCCTTTGATTCGATTTCAATTCTTTTGATTGCTTCGTACCAGCTACAAGAAGAAGTTTCAGTGTGATGATGGCTCTACGAATCGTTGTAGAAAATCCTTACTTTGTATCTTCATCGGTTTCTTATTAGATTTTTGATTTAAACTTTAATGAATTTGAAATTTGAAGTTGGAAATTTTAAATGAATTGGAAATTTTAAATTGAGTTAAATTGATTGATAGAATATGAGGATAAATTTGAATTGAATCGATAAAATGATTTCGTTTAAAACCAAATTTGAAATTTTATTGTAATTTCTTGGGTATATCAAAGTCCAAAGAGGGACAAGTTATATATACCCCCAAAGTATAGATATTTCGACTTGAGTTTGGAATCCATATCTGATGTTTGGAAATTTTGGAAGATTTAATCCATTTATTTATTGTTTGGGTCTCGATATATTCTACGAACGGTTAGTTATCCCTTCGAACTAACCCATGCCACTACATATCTTGTAGATCTGGATAACCTGAGTATTTTGTGAAGTGTTAAATAGATTCGGTTTTATATCTATTATTGATATTCTGATTTGGTAAGCCAAATGCAGAATAGATGCTCAGTTTGATTTGATGAAATATTCTTCATCTATCTTTGTGTCTCCTGGCAATTTCGAGGACGAAATTCTTTTAAGGGGGGAAGTCTGTAATGACCCTAGAGTTTAATTAAATTTAAATTGATAATTAAAACAATTTTTGAATAAAATTTGTGAAATAAATCGATAAAGTGATGCAAGTATCCTCGAATTAAAATAAATTTTGTATAAATCATTTAAATTTAAAAATATTATAAATATTGTATATATGTGAATATATATGTATTTGAGCATATATGAGTAAATTTGAAATAATATATATGTATATATATTTGATTTGAATTTAAAGTGTAAATAAATGGTTTAAAAATGAAAATATATAAGATACAAAATATAAAGTAAATACATTGGATAAAAGTCTAATAACAAATTAAAATCTAGGAATTCACTTATATTACCAAATGAATATAAGAATAATTAGTATTAAATTTAGAAATAAATAATTGTGATGGAGATGAATATAAAAATATACATAAGATAAATTATAGATAAATACACATAGATAAAATTTAACAACATATTGGAATAGAGATTTATTTACATTATAAAGTAATAAACAAACAAAGTATGAAAAATTTAGTACACCATACTATATCATCTCAGCCGAGTTAAAATGATGTAAGGCAAGAAGTAAGATCATAAACAAAGTATAAAAGAAAATATCTATGGATAAAAAAAATGAGATAAGTATGTGACATAGGGTACATATATATAGAATGCTTTCATCTCTAGCATAAACATATAGTCAACTCAAAATATATCAGCCACCATGACATATCTATCAGCCAACAAAGAAGAGAAAAAAATCTTTGATCAAAACATTAACAAACCATTTCTAGTACAAAAGAAAATAATATCTCTGGCTATTGTACAAGAGAATTAATTACCCTGTACAATTTTCTATCACCCAGTAAACTTTCTCTTCTATATCTCCATATCTCCATCATTTCTTCAATTCATTTTCGTTCCATTAAAACTGAGAAAAAAAACTAAAGTATACCATCATCAAAACATCAAAACAAATAAATTCAGACCAGAGATCAAAGAAGAAATGGGTTCAGCAAAGAAACTCAAACTCTGTTTCTTTTTCTCTGGACACTAAGGTGAGTAAACATATTATTATTATTATTTTAACTTAAGTATAATTAACTCTGGGTTTATGAAATTGTGAATAATATTGTGTTGTTGAAAAATTTCTTTCTAGTTTTAACTATATATATATATATATGTATACAAATATGTCTGTACTGGTACATTCTTTCTTCTCTGCCTTTCTGGGTTACAGGGTAGCAGATCATAAATAAATTCAAATTCTTTTTATCTAATTATTATCAGGGATAGAATTTTAAAAACAAACAAGAGTGTTTTAGCATAGATTATAATCTGAAAACTTATTTAAGCTAAATAGAGTTGGATTGCCTCTGAAATATAGTTTTACAGAACAAACTTCAAACACATGATAAATTCGAATATGAAGAATCATAGATTCGAGTTTATAACATTGATTAACATTCGAAAACAAGATTTGTCAAACAAGAATTGTGATTTTTCACTGAGTATTCTAAGAGCAGACTGGAAATGATCGAAATTGGCTTTCTGACCAATTTCCGGCGACGCAGTGACCTAGGGGTATCGGGTTTGGGCGAGGAGGTGGACGATCCTACTGGGGTGATAGGAAAAATAGGCGGGGATGGCCTCGACGTCGGAGGCGACGTTGGTGTCGTTTTCTTTTTCTTAAAGCTAATTTTCCTAGAGCTCAATTTTTTGATCGCTGTGACTTCGACGAAGCATCGAGTGAGGTGTGGCTTTGGGGGAAGGTGGCGCGGTGGGTGACGAGGCTATGGCCGGGAGCTTGGGTCTTCAGGTGGTCGGAGGTGAGGCGGCGAGACAAGTTTGTGGTGGGTGTTTTGGTTTGAGCTTATCGAGCTTCGCTCGATTTTGATCGATGAAGAAATGGAGTTGCTCGTTGATACGTTATCGACGTCAAGGAAGATTACGACTTGATGGAAGCCTTCTCGATCGCTAGAGAGGCACCGCCGCTCCGTGCACGTGCACGAGGTCGATTCCGTGCATGAGTATTTGGTGTCTAGGGGGTTGAGTGTTCGCCTGGGGAGAACGAGAGTTTTCCTCATGATATACCCGAGTGGTTCGAGTCATTTACTCGAAGCAGGGAACAGGGTGGCTCGAGTCAAAGTTTGTTCCAGTTTTCAACCTGATCCTGTTTTTCTGAATTTAAAACTAAATTTAAAATTTTAAATTAAGGGTTTAAACTAAGTTTCCATTTATTTTAATAATTTAAAGTAATTAAAGGTATTGAAGAAAATTTGGAATTCAAAATAGAATTGAATTGGAAAATGAAATTTAAACAAATTTAAAAGTAAAACCTGGAACTAGATTTTAAATCGAAATTGGGAATAAAAAGAAAGTTTGAAACAATATTTCAATATATGGTAATAATAATTAAATCATAAATATGAATGTGTTATTTTAAAAAATGAAGATTTATGATTTAAAATTCATTAATGAATGAATTCTTAATGGTTAATTAATTTATAATCAAAAATGATTAATGTAAGAAATTTTCTTTAAAAAGGTGATTAAATAAATTTAATAGTTAATGAAATCATTAACTAAGATTATTTGAACAATTAATTAATGTGATTAAATTTAAACAATGAATTTAGATTGATTAAATTAATAATAATCAATTGTGAAACTATTAAGTATAATTACTTAATGACAATAATTGTGAAATTAATTAAGCAATGTAATTAATTAAGTTAATCGAATTAGTTCAAGTTAAAATTTCTTAAGTTAATTATTTCAGAATAATCAGTTGATAATTTGGAAAATATAATTACTTAGAAAAGTAATTAATAGATAATTACTGAATGTAATTAATTAAATGATGATTTGAAATTTGAGTATAATTATTTGTTAATAAATTAAAGGATTAATTAATAATGGTGATTAATTTAGATTAATTTAGTATTTAAAGATTAGTTGATTCATTGATAAAAAATGATTAGTTAATAATTACAGGTTAACTAATAAATTTGAAAGGGGATTTATTTCAAATAATTTGTAATTAAATCATGATCATGAACCCGGATTAATAATTGATACATCTGATTTAAATTAATTAGTTGATTATTAAATTCACTTGTGAATGTTTGGACTTAACGGAATGATTGAATTGTTTGATATTCTGATCTATGATGTTTTATGATATATTCTGATTTGTGTGTAATATGTATTGTAGTTCATTTATCTAGGATGAATGTAAATTATTATCTGTAACTTATATATCTGTGATCTGTGATCTGTAAATGAAAGATAAGCATTATAGTTATACCACTTATCGCTTATCGATTGTATGCTGTATTCTGATCTGTGATGATTTATTGATGTTGCACTAATGTGTAAAACCCCTGGACTACACCAAACACACACAAATATGGATTTCACGTGGAAATCAGTTAAGTCGCAAATTTTTGATGATTTTAAAGATTGAATTCTTGAATCTAAATGGTTTTGGAAATTGAAATTAAGAGCTTTGTAAATGAGTTTTGAATGTAAAAGTTATTTTAAATAACTTAATAAAACTTGATATTTTTATAATTTGATTTGAATTTGAATTCAATATTTGAAATTGAATTCAATGATTTGGGAAACTAATTGTTTCCAAGTGATAAAAGCTCTTATATAAGAAATGAATTACCAATTTGAATTAAAAAGAATTTCAAATTTTGAATTGAAATGGTTTTCCAAGTTACGTATAAATCTTTGGAAATGGTTTTGAAAGCTATAAGTTAAATCTTTGTTTTAAAAGATTTAATGAGTTAATCCAATTGAAATGGAAATTAATTTGGAAAATCTGTGAATGAATCTTTTGTTTAAAAGATTAAAGTGTGGAAATTGTTTAAACCGTTGAAGGTTGTTAAAATGAATCTTTTTGTTTTAAAAGATTGTAAATGGTAATTTGTTTAAACCATTTGAAAGCAAAGTTTTGGGTTATAAGTTGTGACTTAATTGAAATCCCAATATCCATTTGTTTTTAAATATTGCGCTCATTATTCGGTTTAGCCAGGAGAGGACCTTTGTGTTGCATAACCCGTTCCGAATAATGATACGTCGTATATGGATGGCATTTGAAGACCGGTGTTGAAGACCGGGTATTTGCAAGAACGATAGGATGACCTATCGATTGTCTCTGCACTGAGTCGCGCCGGTATAGAGATTTCCTAAGTGATGGGAAATCCGATCGGGATTGTGAATACCCGGATTGCAAGGGCTTCTTCGGAAGTGCCTTTGGTTCTGTTCGAACCTGGAATAGACTTGTATGGTTACATGGCTGACATTACACTTTGAGATATAAAGCAGATTTCTTTCAAATACATTTCTGTTGGTGGCGGAGAATTTATTCCCTTAGCTTAACACCCTTCTCTGAGACGTACGAGCTCAGAGGTTATGTAGTCGAAGGTTATCAATGATATACTCCCAATTTGGTAATGTGGCATGCTGAGTGTTGCTATGTGTTGATCATTTATTGATCATTTGTGATCAAAGCATGGCTTTGTGAAAAAGCGTAGCTTTGTGGACGAGACTTCGTCAGGGCCTCACAACCCGGAAATGGTCGAAACAGGAATATGCGGCAAGGTTATGAGGGTCGCGCCCTTTAGGGTATGTCATTTCCTTCTGGAAAAGGATAGTATCATAGAATGGAGCACAGATACTTACTCATGTGGACACACCTTATTTATTATGTGTGATGTTGGTTACCGAGCGCTCGGATAAAGGTCCCAAAGGACCGGGGGATGGCATATTCGTGAGTTACCTAGTTACAGGGGTAACCCGGCCTTGTTGGCAGAGAGCAGTTTGTCTCTCGGAGCATCCCACCAGAGTCGTTTCCTACATGGCATAGGAAGTTCCTTAGTCTGACCATTTGTTGGAAAATCCAAAGAAACAATACGAACCTTTACGATTGCATTTGTATAACCTGTCTCCTCAGGAGGCAGCTATAGTAGGCATAATATAATGGTACATATGCTGGCTAAGATTAATATTGTATTTTCGAAATGAATTTGTACACTATGCACTAGCAATAATATCAAAAGTGTTTTCTTTTGCGTAGTAAGCATATTTGACTATCATAAGAAGCAATCTCCTCCAAGTCTGCGATTGCATTGTGTGTGTGGTGGGAGGTCTTATGGTAGTTTCATTTTCTAAAAGCATTGCGAATTGACTTTAAAATTCTCTTGCTATTTGTTTTTTTAAAGATAAGCTGTTTTTGTTGCTCACACCAGTCCCATGACTGATCCGGAGTTTATTGTTTCTTTCCTAAACTCTGGGTGCTCAAAATTTTCTACACGGGCAGTCTAGAGTTGGGTTTTTCAGATAGTCAGAATTAGTAGATTTTCTGGAGCTAGTTCAGTCTTTGGATATGGACTGCACTTGCTTATCTTTGTGCCTCGTTATTGGGAGTTCGAGCTATTTCTGGATTGGTGCTTTGGAGATGGATATTATCCGCTGCTGGTGTTATCCATTTTCTTTCCGCTGCTATTTCTTGTATCATACCTCTGATGTATATTGATACTCATTGTATCACTCTGTTGTATCGGATATTGTATCAATGTTGTATATCAATGTTTTATTCATTTCTTCCACTGTGTTGTTTACTTAATTGTGTTATAAGCTCCAGCGACTCGGATTTGAACGGTCGAATCTATGGCATTCGAGTACGATGTAAAGTATGGATGTCGATTTTCGAGCGCGAAAAATCTGGTTCGTTACACAATCAATTTGTGTGCAACTAATTTTTGCAACAATTTGTGGACACATGCATAGTGCATCACAATACATATGACATGCGTGAACAATAATTTCTAATTGGTGCCTCGTATATGAATGGCTTCTTTTATATTAAATTTTGAAAACATGATGCTAACATCGTTAATATATTGGCAATTTTGCATGAATTCAACTTTTGGAAATGAAAAATGACTTTTCATCCAAATTTTCCCAAACTTCTATAAGTAAAAGCGTAGTTCAACCAAATTTTCATCCAATTCCTAGCACACCATTGCAAACATCAAAATTTTGAAAAAAAAATTAGATTTTCTAAATCTATGGCTTCATGCTGGAAAGTCAAGGTCTAAATGAAAATTTCTATATTTCCATCCATTTCTCTTATATACACAACTTTATGCAGTACTTTGGAACCTTCTTTTATGCCTAGAAATATTCTTCCAACTTTTCCAAGTACAGTGCCCAAGTGTTTTCATCCTTAAAGTTCAAAACGTTACCGTTTTAAGAATCATCTTTTAAAATTTTAACTCATCGACAAGGTATACGAAAAAAAATTCTGTGGATAAAACGGTTTCTTCGTTGCTCACCATACTAATTTTACTATCACTATTGTTGCATAGTAAAATATATACTAACCCACTTGTCATCTATTCCCCGATGTCAGCATGTAGTATTTCAAAATTCTTAGCTTCAAAAATATTTTCCAAATATAGATGTGTGTGTCTGATAACGGGATTAAATTTTCGTTTTCATAATATAGATGTGTGTATATATATTTCAAAAAATTTCGTTTTCATAATATACATATTAAATTTTCGTAAATAATTTTTCCGTATGTTTGATAACGGGATTTAACATATAATCCATCGTCCACAATGGACCTCACTTAATTGCACAGTAAATTTCTAAGTTTTCAAAAACTCTCTTTTCTTATTAATACCAACTAGCATACAAATTAAATTTTAATTTCAGTCCCCAAGGAACAGAAACATTGACCCGCGGCTCGCCACACCATAATTTCTATTCTTTTCGGAACCTTCATTTTCAGTTTGATTTTATCTCGGTAGTTAGATTAATAAATTCTTTTAATTTATTACTTAACTTCCAGTTTCACATATTTTCATTTTCCCTCGCATTAGTTAAGTGACTTTCTAAAATTTAGTTATTTTTATTGTTTTCTCAAATCATGAAAGTTCACATAGGAAACACATAAAAAGAACATACTGGAAGAAAACACAACGCTACTAACTACCACTACTGACTAGAATGGACCTTCCTAACAGGCCATCCTATAACCATCTTCAATAACTTATAGGCACTTGGCTATGTGGAAAAAATTTCCGAATCCCTATCTTGCCTTCCATAACTTGAGTCTACCAATATCCTCCACTTGTGTATTCCATCCCATTACCCTTCGTTACTTTCTTCTTCTTATCCAATTCTTTTGACAGTACTCTCAATCCTCGATACTTTCCTTATCCAAGAACTTTCAGAAGTGTGCTTCAATACCCTCTTTATGGCTTGCACACATATCAACATAACATACATACGCTCTTTCCAATGTCCCTTACACTCTGCGGGGATTCCTTGTTACTATTCCAATAGTATTCATTGTTATCTTCTTTATAGCCTTATCATATACCCCTTCCTACCTAGGCACTCATTCATATCTACTCTATACTTATAATTTTGGTTCGGTCTTTCCTTTTTTCCTTCAAAGATTAGAAATTTAAAAAAATTTGAACCGCTTAATCCCAAAACTTCTATTTTTTAATAGTACAACTTAAAACCCTTTATTAAATTCAAGAAAATTTTCTTTTTATTTCAAATCAACATTTTCTTTTTAAAGATCTTTTTAACTTTTACTTCTTAAACATTGGGATTTTTAATCAAACTATTTATTAATTTTTTCTTCCGAAAACTTATTTATGACACCAAATCATTCTTTTCTAAAAATACAATTTGCAGTTCCAAAACACTTTTATAAACTTTTAAACAAAAAAATTGGAGTAGATAAGAACAACTATCATTCTATCATTCTTTCTATCTCCACTTCCATCCTTTAGTGGAGTCTCTAATGTCATGAAAGGGATACTTTTAGAAAATGCTTATAATAGATGAACATAACAGTGGAAAATGTCCATTTTCCTTTATTCTGCCTTTAATCTTTTATACTGCTTCTAATTAGATTATTAGCAAATTTTCATTTCATGATCTCCTACATAATTTCTAATTACTACACTTTTTTATTAAACTTAAGGATTCTATACTTTAATGCATTGGAATTACTTTCACCCTTCAAAAGGAATAGCTAACGCTATAATTCTCTATGAATCACTTAAAAGAGGATTCGTATTTTGTGTGAAATTACATGGAATTATATTTCATTTATTTATTGAAATAGACAGTACAAATATGGGATTTCCTATATTTTGTACATCTCTTTCTTTGTGGTTACATTTCTTATTATCTCAAACAAAACGCCTTTATTTGTACATATTGATTCATAAAAACTTATTTCATTATCCCTTTTCATTCCAATGAATTAAACTATGTCAAATCCTAAACTAATTACAATAAATCAAACCTCGTTTCTATTTTTTCTTCATAATTTTCAACTATTAAACTCCTCATCCTCAACCGCGCTAATTCTAATTGTTTCCATTAATTTACTATCTTCTTACTTGAACCACAATAATGCGCTCGCCTACTGGTTTATTTTAGGGTTCAAATCTTCTTTTCTATAATATTTATCCATATTCCAAACTCATACCACTTCTTATTGTCCACCAATAAAGTTTATTTTACAACCTAAAAATTATCATTATAGAAAACCCACGAGCTTTATTGCCCTACTATTTTTCTTTCAAAAGAAATAACTTTCTACAAAATTTCTCTCATTGAAATTTTTAGATTTTAACAAATTCAATTTATACTAGAGCTTTATATTTACACTTTTCTTTCTTTACAAAGAAACTAGTGTGATATATTTACTTTATACTTTTTTGTCAACTTAACTAAGCATACACACACACACACACACTCTTTTCCAATAAAACTTCTTATTATACAAATATTTTTCTTAAAATCCAATATTTACTAACTTATCATTTTCAAATATATTAATTATATATTTTTCTCAACTTTTTTAACTATTTTCTATTAGGCAGGACTCTTAATGGATTTCCAACTGTTTATTTAAGAACAGCTTTCCTTCAATTTACTAACTTGTTCCTTTCTCAATATTGAAAATTCAATTATCAATTAGAAGTGACCATTTCACTCCCTTTTTAGGAAATTCCACATCTTCCACTATTTATAACATATGGATTCTTACTTTTTCCTTATCTGGACCTATTGTGCATCATCAATCGGCAACATATGGGGAATTACAATCATTGGTCTACTAAGGCTTGACTAGGGAGTAATATACCATACAGTTTCAAGGATTTTCCATATGTAACTATTTTATTACTGGAATTCTTAAGATTTAACGTATATTATATTTATATTTATAGACAAAATACAAATGCATTCACTCTACGGTTCCTAATTTTTCAAGATCTACAAACCTAAGATCTGATACCAAATGTAATAACCCACATTCGAGTGGGCCATAATTTTTGCTAAATCAAAAACCCAAGTCCACCAAAGTACATATCGCTGATTTGGTATCCTGCAAATAAAATAAAAAAATGCATATCAGAGCTCTAACGAAATAACTTACAGCGGAATAATTTAAGTATAATAGATCACATAAGTACTAACCAAGGTTGGACACTTCCCAAAATCAAGTGACCTTGTCCGCACCGAACACGCCAAGCACTATTACCTATCTTTCAAATTATCCTATGGGTTGTAATAAGGTGGGGGGTTAGAACAATGTTCTAGTGACTGGTAAATTATGTACCTTATAAATAACAGTATCTTATACCGATTGTTTAGTATTTCGTGTTATGTCTAATTTTATTATTAGTTGTTTCGACTCCATCTCTGTGTATGAACCATTTCCATCTATATCTGGCAGATTTATACATATCTGTGTGTGTGTGTATCCCATGGTCCACTAATGGACCAAGATACTATCCTCACTAGTATCTCTCGTTCAGTGCCTCTTCAGGATCCATCGCCTCGCTATATCACGATCATCGTATAACTCGAGAAAATCCAATAGTGCACACCGGCCTCTACTCCATCAGGCCGTACTCTTTTTGGGGATTTTTTACTTTTTTTCTTTCCGTTACATGGACTTGGCTCCTCTAACCACCTTGTCCATGTTTTAAAGGAATCTCGTTGTGGGTTATCCAGCCTTGCCCCTTCAAACAAACTAGGAAACAACTATGGCGACGCATTACCCAATTGAATCAACCCTGGTAGCGGCGAAGATCGATTAGGTTTAACAATGTCCTTTTCGTTGACCGCAAGGGATCGATGATGGATCCGGGACCTATGCAACCCTACCCTTAAAAAAACTGGTACCACACATGTTGCATAGTGTCCGTTCCAACCACCGTCCATTTAGATTTCCTATCGCAATCAAGGCAATACCCCACTTGAAATTTTTTTGAAGCAGACCTATTTTGATTGTGCGAGTCCAGCCTCGACATCAGCCTAACAATCAATGTTCATTATTGCTAAAGAACATTGGACTATTTACGGAGCTTCTGTTTCATGCACAGTCCTAACCTAAGGGTATCCATTTCTCTATACATAAGCGTACACTCATCACGGGTCCTATATTTGGATTCGTTTTAGCATTCCAACCTACTTTAATGACCCTAAGTCATTTTCTTTCTATAATTTATAACTAAATTATAATAATTCACACCCATCATAAATGCATATCCGAAGCTACTTATATACATATTTAATATTCATTTTTCTTATTCTTTCTTCATTACCACTACATTATTTATATCTGACCTTTGGTCTTCAATTTATTACGTGTTTAACTTGGGTCAAAGTCATTTACCGATTCTTATTTTTAGCTATTAACATCGTTGCTACCACGTTCATTAGTCTCGATTTAAATTCTTATTCATTTCATTTTATTTTCCTTTTTAATCTTGCTAATAATTTCACATCACTTGTTTCATTACTTCCTATCTTATTACTATTTTTATTTAACTCTTACCTTAATGTTAAACTCTTGTGATTTAATATATTTTAATATATTCGAACTAAACTTCTATTCAATATATGTTAACCCAGTAAATTTTCATATCTTGTCAAGAAGAGATGTTTATGCGCTGTTTGTAATTACAAGGAATTGCCTCTTTAATTTCTCTTGAAATAGACAGTACAAAATATGGAACCCTTGTTCTGTAGATCTCTTTCTTTTTATTTTAATTTGTGCATTTCTTATTATCTCAAACATCACACTCTTCTTTATTTTAAACTTGATAATATGTGAAAATCTACTTGATACATTTCAAGTTCCAATGCATTAAAATATCACAAAACCCAAAAGATCGAAATAATTTCTTATTTCAATTTTATTCATATCGTCAAATAAAAACAAGTTTCTAATAATTACGCAATTCTAATCAATTTATCATAAAATTTCAACTAGTTCATAATAAGAAAGTACTTGATTTTTCAGTATAATTTTCATAGGCAAGATTTAAATTCAAAATTTCGTATAACGGGGATTAACTTGCAATTTAAGTTAAATTATTAGGCACACAGGAATAGATTTGCAGTGACATAATCTAATTTTTTTGTTAAAAATGAGTGATCCTCACAGGGAGGAGAGCACTCATCTAATTTTATTCTACACTACAGAAGAACTGCCAACAAGCCCGGC
Organism: Allium fistulosum; assembly: GCA_030737815.1. NCBI lineage: Eukaryota > Viridiplantae > Streptophyta > Magnoliopsida > Asparagales > Amaryllidaceae > Allium > Allium fistulosum. The sequence goes on from CM060905.1 coordinate 556,251,021, forward strand.
AGACAGCAAAACCCTCAGTACAAATAAGACAAAATAAAAGAAAAAACCCACCCAATAACCTATGCAAACTAAGGTCCAAAATAAAGTACAATAAAATATACAATAAAAACCTAAAAACTCTAATCTTCTATATCACCAGTAACTCTCTAATCCAATAACAACACCTGCAACTGCTAAAAATAAACTAAGCAGAGAATTTAAGTTGAATACATACATTTATACATAAGTATATATGTATATGTATTGTTTATATATGCAAAGCAAATTACACTATCTCATTATGAAGGACATACAACTAATATTAATGAATTTAATATACTTAAACCTGTCAAGTACATAATACTCTAAAATCAAACTCATGCAATATCCATGAAAATACAAAATTACATAGAACCAATGCATGTCTGTAAAAATTAAAATATACTAGTAAAAACTATCAACCGTGTGCCATACAAACTCATATTGAGTTTAGTTAATCACGGCAAAAATGATATTAGTACAAACAATCATAAAACTAACCCAGTAAAATATAGCAAAGGCCTGCAACCAATTAAGATCCTAAACAATACAAAGCCTAATGCATAGATAATATGAATTGTGTGTCCTATATATAATAACCACAAATCTAAAAACACGATACGATGAAAATATGAATACAAGTCCAGTATATTATAACCATAAACTTAAAACACAGCATGATATACAATATGACCTATAATCAATGATAACCAAAACAATATAAGGCAAGTAGCATTGATAATATGAATGCATGCCTTGTAAATTTTAAGCACAGATTTAAACTTGTTTATGCGAACCCCTGAAAAACAACTACAAAACTGAATTTATGCGAATCCCTGGACAACAATTACAAAGCAAAAATTATACAATTACAAGATATTGATATGAATAATACAATCATATAAATTTACCGCGTGTTATATACAATCCTATAAATTACAAGATATAATCTAATATTATATAAAAACAATTAATATTCTCACTCATCTTTAATTAGCGCTCCCAAATCTTTAGATCTAATCCAGATTTAAACCCTATTTTCTATATTATCCATTTTTGACTCACAATTTGGCTCCGTAAATAACATTTGTACAGATCTATTAGAATTTGGATTAAAGAAAAGAGATTTAGATTTGATTTTTTATTTATTAAGATCAGATCTATAATTACCTTCGAAGTAGTGACTTGGTTTGAACCAATTTTCTATTCCCGTCATCTCCTATTTCTTCTCCAAAGTGTATCAGCACAATCTAAAACTATTTCTGCATATTTAGAAATTTTGAAGGAGAAAAGAAAATGGCAGAGCTTTCGCACTTATTAGAAAAAATGAGTTGGAAGTGAAGCCCTGTATCCTAATTTATAGAGGTTCAAATCAACGATAATCGTTAGATAAAGCTTTGTTAAATCTAGGCCACAGAACCATCAATTATCGTTGCACAATTTAAACCTCAAGTCGTACGTTTAACCATCATTGTCGATCGTCCATGGTCGACCTAGGCATGGTCACGGTCGACCCGAGTTGTTTAAAATTATGCAATTCAATACCATTGATTGTCGTTTGTTTTGTTTCCATTAATTATCGAATTAACATTAATTGTTACCTTAATTTCAATTCTTAAACATTAAGTAACAGTTTAATTTAACGATGTTTAATTAATGTTGATTAGTTACTAATTATTTCCTTAATTACATATATATTTATTTTTGACTCTAAAAATTCAAACGTTAATAACCTTTTTATTTGAATTCCAGCAAAGTTTATGTATGAAAGTTGGTCAGAAAATTGCCAAGAATCTAATGGTGTAAGTTTCGTAAGCAAATTATAACACTTGCAAAAATATCATTTTTCATTGTTCATTATTTATTAATTGATTTTACATAAATTAATTGTCATATAAATCGCGGGGTGTTACAGATGATTTGGGAGATGGATTTGGCAAGAACTTATTTAATATTAAAGTAAATAAGAATAAGTCAAAATATTTCATCCTAGGGATATAGAGAAGAGATGTTAAATCAGATGATAATGTGTTAATGTAAAAGGATGGTATACACTCATATAAGATGTTGTGAAGCATGAAAACGTAATTGAGTGTAGAATTTTCCCTAAAAGGTTGAATAATAGAAGATTGTTGCATTAGACAATCGATGACAGATGACAACTCTACTTGTTTATGGAGAGTGACGTTATACAGACTTATCAGTTAGTGTTACGACACACGTGTTTGTTTTGATTTATGGTACACCCACATATTGGTTGTCATTTCATAGTAGACGTTCTTGGTTGTTATTGTGTTATGCTATACTTTAGTATGTTGCCCTTGAGTTACGGTTATGTACAGAGTACCCAAAGAAGGGAATCGTTTCCATTTAGGTCAAGTCTTTACGTTTGGGTGAGTACCATTAGGGTGTGATCTTTATATTACGTATGAGAAATTAAATGTGATAGGTTCTTAATGTCATGTTCACTATGTTAAGACATTGATCCATTTTTGGATGTTCCTATTTGAAGTTAATTGATTTTTTGAAGGCTATGCTATTCGGTAACTAGGCATTATATTGTTCATCCAGTATGGTGAGGCACCATGCAATATTGGGTTGCATTGTATATTTTACATTTAAAGTGAGTCAATGAGGGGTCAACGTTAAAGAAGACACCATTAACCAATTATATGTGAAGGGTTTTCGCAGTACGACGATGTACATAAAGGTACTATAGCCATATGTTAGTATGGAACTTCACAACCATGTGAAGTTAATACTATAATATGAAGTATCTATTTTTATAAGACTTCAACATGAAGACAGTGTCTTGACTTGCAAGTACTAAGGTACAAAGGAGATTTTTAATGATGGCAAGATTAGTTGTTTGAAAGAAAATTGATGGAGCAACTATTAGAATACAAAATTAAATGCAAAATGGGATACAACAAATATGAACCTCTGGATCCTTTTGCCTTTACATGAAAGGTGGAATTCGGGGGGAGATCTAATGGTCAAGATCACTTGTGTCCCATTTTGTGTCCACCTTTATGTCAAAATAGAATATCCCTTAACAAAATGATCAGAACAGTAGCACTTTATTATTTTGAGCAATAATATGTACATAGATTACAAGATAATATCCTTTAGATATGGAGATCTTAGATAAATAAGGATGAATGAGTAAAAGCAAATATCCTTATCTTATCTCTATTATACTCCCTTTCAAGCGAAACTTAGGAGGACCTCGGTAGAGCTTGTTTGAGAAATAATGGAATTGTGGCTTTGGTTCGCATTGAAAGAACAATCTTATCAAGTCAATTTTTTGTAATAGTGCTTTTTAGGCATATCATATTTTCAACGCCCGATGCACATGAAAAATAAATGAAAATGCATGACCTAGTATATGAGTTTGTTATAATGATTACTAGTTGAATTTTAGGGTCGTATATAGTTAGACTTTAGATTATTTAGGACATATTAGGTTTCCTGATAGCTACGTTTAGTGTTTACTTAGTTGCTTGGTTGAAGTAATATTGTGTTCATCAAAATAAGGATATGCAAAGAATCCTAAGCAATGAATATTGTGTTCAGGTTTGAATGGTTACTTTAGCTAGTTAATTGACATGGATATGGATGTATGGTTTCTAGGATTTGTTGTATGATCTTCCTTATGACATGTTATGGTCACTATGGTAGCTTTGTTTGAGTTATACCATTTTAGTTCATATTCTTTTATGTGTTTATATACCAACCTAGGATAGATACCTATATTTAGATGTGATCTAACTTATGCTAGATGACTATGCATATATAAGCCATTATTGTTTCTTTATACATGTGTTTACTTATGGACATTTACTTGCTTTTCGACTTGGTTGTTGCATACAAATGAAGTGATGCACATATGTATAGAAATACACATACACATATATAGATATATACAAATACACAGTCTCATATATTTGGTTGTTTGCAACATTTTTTATCATCGCTACATATGCATTCATACACGATGCCAAATTAGTTGCATTTTCACTCATCTCACATCGTATCATTCTATTTTTATCTCTATCATATGTACTAAATACTCCTGATTATGGTTTTTCTTGTGTTGTAAGATGGATGCTAGATGGATGCAGCTATGTTTATTTTGTATGTTAAGTGCTAGAGAGCGAATTGCATTTCCCATATTTTGGAATTTCAAGGATGAAATTCTTTTAAGGGGAGAGAATGTAACACCCAATAATCTTATGAAATTAAATAATTAAATTAAAAGGTAAAATCAAAATTTCACATAGGAAATAATTGTAAATTTTTACAAGAGTTAGAATTTGGCTTGGGACCTATCTTATTATGTTCAAAATGCTATTTACAGTCAGAAAACATATACAACTTGCAAATTTTGGTTAAATTGGCTATAGAAGAAGTCAAACCCAGTGACATTTTAGTAATATATTGATTTCAAGAATTTAGACTACATATATGTTTTTTCCATCCTATAAATAGAGGTGCAAACCTTATTTTCTAATCTTATTTTAATCTAAACATGTAACGACCCGTATTTTTAACACTTTAAAAATACGAATTAAAATAAAAATTTTGGATAAAAATCCGAAGGAAATAAAATTTGTGTTGTTAAATATGAATTACAAGTTAAAATACAAAACTGAATTCTGAAATAACTTATTTGTAAATTAAATATGGATGTTAACTTGTATTGAATGTAAATAATGAATTGAATTTGATTGTAAACCAAATTGGTTATGATTATAAACAATGAAATAAATAAAATGTTACATTTAATATTGAAGTTATAATATTGAAATCAACGTAAATGAATGTAATTTAATATTACTATGAATTTAAATAAGATGATAGCTGAAGAAAATGAAAGTAAATGAATTATAAACTATTGATAATAATGTATAAGTAAATGGTTGATTCAATAATGAAAGTGTAAATCGAAATAAAAGAATTCAATTGGAATTAAATAACTTGAATTTGAATTACAATATAATTGAACGCTGAATCTAATGTAATCTTTTATACTGGATTTATAATGGAAAACTGCATTGTAAAAGATTGTTAATTATTGTGAAATTAAAAATGAAATTTGTGAACACTTGAAATTTGATTTAAAGGTTAATAATTTAAAATTGGGAATTTTATATTGTAATTAAACAGTAGAAATAGCCATTTTTACAATTGTCTCGGATTTCGATGAAACCAGTTTCATCGGATCCGTAACAGTAAATTATTGTAAGGTTTCAATTTTCGTAGCAATCAGACTTGTCGTTTGGCCGTGCAAGCTTGAAACGCGTAGAAATTTAACGTTGAATTTAATTAAAATAATCGACTTCAAAAGCTATCTTCCACATACGATTGAATTAGGCCTTGGGACTAGTTCCATTGCGTTCAAAATATGGGTAAAACCTTAAAAACGCCTGGCGGCACGTCTCGATTGGAGTTCGAACGATTTTGGACCTACCTTTTTAAATACGCTTACAAAACGAGACAGTTTTATCATTATTTCATTTCAGAAACCCTAATTTCAAACCATGGCCGCCACTTATTCTATGGCTAGAAATTGCCGATCTTCTTTCCTTAAAATCTCTCAATCCGTTCAACGAAATCGAAAAATTCCAAAAGCAAAAGTGTAGATCTCGACGAGCTCTTCAAATCCATACGGTTGATTCGTGCTAATTCATCACAGATTGATCCAGATCTGGCTTTGAATGTCGTGCGTATTTTCTTGGTTTGCGTGCAAACGGTGGTGAATGGGGTGGCGAAACTTGGCGCGGAGGTGGAGCAAGGAGAGGCGCACGCGATGGCATCCCCTGATCAACGTTCGGTCGTCGTTTGCCTCGCGCGTGGATGAGGATGAACGGCGTGATGTTGGGTTCTTGTTCGTTCATGTACAGGCATCTCAATTTGACGAAGAAGCTTCTGGTTGGGCTGGGCTTGGCTATTGGGTATGGGTTGTTTTAAAATAATTAAATTGTTTTATAAATTTAAATATCGTCGAACTTATAAAATGTATAACTTCTGCATACGATGTCCGATTGGGATGAGACTTTTTGCGTTGCGATCGTGATGACGAGGGCTTCGTAATGAAACTGGTTTGGACGCATTTGGAGACAGTCAAAATTTGGGCTAAAAACGGAAGTCGTCTGGTTTTAGTTCCAAATCGGAACGTCTCGGCGACAGGGGAATATCAAGGTGAGTGTTTATACGCTCACAATTGACTAAAATAATTTTTTATTAGTTAAATTTATATTCTGAAGTGATATGAAATTTATTGGCTGTTGTTTGGTAGGTTTAATTATCATCTGTATTGATATATGAATTAATTGATAGAATTTAAATTGACCGTTAAGATAAATTTAAATTTAAATTGGTAGTATATTACTCGATATTGATAATTATAAAATTGTTGTGAATGTTATTGGCTTTATGGTTGATTAGTTGTGATGGATGCTATTGGTTGATATTGGTTGTTTATTTATTTTGATATATCATGCTATCATCATGTACATTGTTTATTGCATATAAAACTGTAAACTGAATCATTTCGAATAAATTAAGGAATAGGTTGAAATGATATACCTATGGCGTCTATTTGGATTGAAATGATATATATCCATCCTTGGAATTAAAATTGAAATAATTATCCACTTGGCCATAGGATAGAAAATTATATACGGACACCGGGTTGGTTAAATTAAATGATTTTAAAAGTTGTCTTGAAATTATTTAAATGAATTGATTTTAAGAAAAAAAATCCAATTTATGGAAATTGAATTATTTTGAATTGAAGCTCGAGATGTTGGAATTTAAACTTGGTAAATGAAATTGTTTAATTATTCGAAGTTTAGATTTTGAAGAATTTTTTTTTTTTGAAATACGGCGTAAATTTTCGAAAGTTGATTTGTTTTAAAAGATTGGACTTTTAATCAAACTCTGAATATTTCTAAGAAAATTTATATGAAATGATATTTCAAGTTTGAGTTTGGAATTGAAAATTAATTTGAAATTGAGATTTAATTAATTTGAAATGTCAATATTTAAAGCTATGAGATATATTGAAATTGAAATGGCTTATTTTGTGGTTCAAATATGTATTTGAAATTGATAATTTGAAATGGTTTATTGAGAAGCTGAATCGAGTTGAAATTGATGATTCGAGATTTGATTAAATTTTAAATTTGAAATTCGAGTTTATGTGAATCGTTTTGTGAAATTTGAGGAAGCTATTTTCATATAAAGTATTTTAAACTATATCTAAAACTATTTATATTTTACTTTATAAATTTTAATATAAATTATTTTAATATAAATCATTTTCAATATAAATTATTTTATTATAAACTATTTTTAACTTATAACTATTTTATATAAACTATTTTATTGTATAAACTATTTTCTATATATACAAATTTTAATATCTAAACTGTTTAAGAAGAAAGTGTTAGGATTCCAAATGTTATGATTTCAAGCTATGATTTCAATGTGTTATGAATTTCAAGGTTTTGATTTCCAAAGTGTTTTTATTTTAAAAGACTTATGATTTCGAAAGCGGTATAACTTTGGAATGTGATATGATTTTGGAAATGGGTTTATTTGAAGTGAAAGTAATATCGTATTGATACGATTTTGAAATCGAAATGAGATATTGAGGCGAAAAATGATTTTGAAATCGAAATGAGATATTGAGGCGAAAAATGATTTTGAAATCGAAATGAGATATTGAGGAGAAAAATGATTTTGAAATCGAAATGAGATTTTGAGGCGAAAAATGATTTTGAAATCGAAATGAGATATTGAGGCGAAAGATGATTTTGAAATCGAAATGAGATTTTGAGGCGAAAAATGATTTTGAAACGGAATCTTACATCTTGAATAGATATGATGATATTTGAAATGGATTTGATTTTGAAGCGAATATGATATTTTGATATCAATTATGAATCGATTTGAAATGTACAAGAGCCATCAGTGAAAAATATAACGTAGTTATTAAAGAGACCATGATCGGATATGGACATACTCTCTGTCGATACCGAAAACCACTTTAATAACTAATATACGTGGAGTGTTGATCCAGAATGAAGTGGATGGTTTTGGTGAACGTGTTGATTTGAAGAAAGAGAACGATTTTGGATGACCCCTGGCATGACTAAAACAGGAGCCACGCCGAGCCATTGAGGATCGCCATCTCTAGCGGACACACTCCTTCGTTACCATGTCTATTACTTTTGTGATTCGATTTGGGTGCACCCCTAGATTATTGGAGTGTTGTTTCACGGTGTTGGGGTAGTAGCTGCTATGCCCAACATCAGTTTGGATCATGCAACTACTAGTATCCTAGTTGGTATTGCCTCATGTACCTTGTCATACTGATTATCCTATTCGCGACCACTACGATTTTGGTTTGTACCTTTAGTATATGGATTGCCCTCTGGTGACTTCCGGTTTTGGGGAAACTACGGTCTTGTATATGCTATTGGGAATAAAAATGTGTTAAGGGTGGAATGGGCCATGGCTTAACGCTAGTTTGATATTTTACTTTATGATAGACATTATTGTATATAGCGTATTCTATTATATAGTAGATAGTTTAAAGGATCCTTAGGAGATGGAAATCCCGAACATCTCTTAAGTTAATGCACGCACGTTAAACATTGGATAGGAGGTGTCTAAAACCCGTAAACATCTCCGACGCCGTCACACTCATATTTACTTATTCGATTTAACCTACATGAGATATTTTAGTCCTGACTCAAGTGTTTTGTCTTTTCATTACGCTCGGGTCAGCCTGAGCATTTCAGATTAGGTTGAAGGTATATTCTGGAGGACGAAGACGGAGTTTGGTATTACATCATTTGTATTCTATTACTGTATTATTTTTCCGCTGCATTGTTGTATTATCTCTGATATGTATGTAACTCTGATTTATGATGTATAATAATAATCAAATTTATTTATTTAACAGCTTCATGAACTGTTATTTTATTATTATATCTTGTTCCTTCCGCTACGAGATTCTGAGTTTGTTTCTGTTCTTTCTTTTATTTTCTTATTTAACCCCAATAACTATCTGTATTTTGGATTGTTTGAGTGGACATGTGTGTTTGTTTTGTCGACTTGAACGGTCAAAAATGTGGGCCGTTACAAAACATCTTATGACTGATCTCCATCAACTTCTTCATTAATCCTACAAATCAAATCTGAATTAAACAAATCAATATATGAAATTGGCTACTGCAAAGAGAGCCATATAGATAATTCAACGCAATTAAGAAATTTGGAGTTTTTAAGTTATGGGAGTAGTGGACATCAGAAGAGAAGAAGGATCTACATCGAATCAGAGAAGATGCACGACAAATCGATAAGTGAGACTCACTCTATTTGGGTATATGTTAGTAAGACATAGTATTCACCTCTTATGGTCGTAAATCACATTATAAATGATGTAACTAAAAATTAAAAAGTGATTTTTTAAAATACGAACATGATTAGTGTGCAGTATGCCATGGCTAAATAGTTAAAAAAGTGATTTTTTATCGATTGTAATTAACCAAAGTTAACAACTCTCTAATTCAAAATTGTGAAACATAAAATTGTTTCAAATTAAACATATTATATATCAAAATTGTAGTTATCAATAACTTTAGTGGTGGTGTTTCGTCAACTGAGTGTATAGATTGATTAGAAAATGCATCAGAAGTTTTGATAAACGTGCACGTTTGTTTCAATCTAATGGTGAAATGACGACGATACGAAGATCGGAAGATATGGATGTGAATAGGAGGTTCAGTAAATTGCCATGCCAGTGTCTGGTTGAAGAAGCATATTTTTCCTAAAACCAATATTTCTCATACTTAACATAGTATTCCTATAAATTTCTCCAAATAAGTGTATGTTCTTTTCCAATTAAATTTCTTCGAACCTACTTTAATAAAAAAACTGTAAATCTGAATGTCCCCAAATCATATTATTTCTAAATTAATAACCCCATATAAATATTTGTGAATAAAATGGAAAACTTTAAAAAAGATTTGGATAGAAGAAAATTCCCAATTATTCCAACCTAGGTACATTTTTACAAAAATGTTGCTATATACCCTATTTCATAAGCCGAGCACTTTTCAATAAAATTCTCCCAAATTATTCCTTAAAAATAAAACTTTAAACAAAATATTCCAAATTTTATTATTTTCAATAAAATAATTTCAAAAAAAATGTTCCCATAATCAAAGATAGTTCTAACCAAAATATTTCCCACCAGATTTTTTTCCCAATACCTACGTATGTAACATCCCTTTCGAACAGTTAACGCAATGGTCTTTTAGCATAGTGTTTAGTGCATGTTGTTACTATACACGGTGGAAGGGGTTTGAATACTGCAATCGCTATATTTGCTATTAGATCCAATACTAAATTGGAACCGTATGTTGTAATACTGCATATGTTAGTCGATGTGGTACTAATGCGGGTTACAAATGCAATGCCCGGGTGGTGAGTGATAATGAGCTAACGGGGAAGTTGGGCCATTTAAGGGGGTAGTCTATAACATCCTATTTGAAATGTTAACATAAATATCTTTTAGCACAGCGGTTAGTGTATGTTATTATTTTTCGAAATGGTAAGGGTTTGAATCCCATGGTTGTCACAACGTATACAAAAAAGATCCTAAATAAGATATTTCATAATTTAAATACTTCTTGACAAAATGATTTTATATTAAACTTCATAGGTCAAATACTTCTTCACAAAATAACTTTATACTAATATTGTCATATTCTAAAAATTAAATAATAAGTTTCTTCTTAAGTGAATATCTTTAAATATAAAATTGTGCTTATATTTCCAACAAATTATCTTTCATTAAACTTTATAAAAATTCAAATGTTTTATATGACTCAAAAGTGCAATTAGAACCAAATACTTCTTATAATTGCCTAATATACCCCACTGTTATTTCTTAAGTTTAGATCATCATAAATAAACATCATATAAATATGGGGTAATAGGGTACATAGCACAACCAAGCATGCAAAAATCAACAAGTACGATCTCCTAATTTTTCTCTAGCTTAAACTAAGGTGTAAATTTGTCTACCTTAAACAGTTTAAACCAACTCAAGGCTCGGAGAACCTTAACCTAAGCCTTGATACCAAGTGTAACACCCTCGATTTTTACCATCCAAAATTGATGCTAAAATAAAATAACATAAACCGAAAAGCACCAATCTCTTATAATAAAAACATTCGATCATTAGGTGAATAGATTCAAATATTCTAGTTTTAATGTAGTCAATTTACCTTGTATTAGAACTGAAAAATAACAAATTACTTCAGTAGTATTTAACATACAAAGACTAATACAACAAATAATCTAACTACTCATATTTTTGATTGTATCAGTCATTGTTACATTTATGAACAAAATATGAAGAGGTGTATGTATATATATTATTATATATATTAACTCTCTTGTGGAGAGGAACTCCACAACCATGGGTAAAAGGAAGGAGGGGAAAATCTTTTTAATTTTTGTACCTAAGATAACTAAGTTGATGAGAAGAAGGAAATCAATAGTCTCTAGATGTTCTAACTTTTGAAACTCTCGCACTACTCCTACTACTATCTTCACAAGCGCAAATTAATTATCATGAAACTCAAATCCGAAACTTAATGGGATTGGAAGGTTGCAGAGTTAACGCACATAAGCAATGGGTTTGAAAATGGATAGATCTCTTTGTTTTAGATCAACACGAATGGGTTTTTACCATGCGATAACAAAAACATTTCTTTGGAAAAACTAGTGATATTATGATAATGTATAGGGTTTAAAGTAAATTAGGAATATAGCTGAAATGCATGTTTGTCACATTTTAACATATTTGGGCACAACTAAGTCTTTAAGGCACTTATTGGAAGTTGGGTTCGATCAATGACATGGCTACTTAGGTACTGTTTGTCATTGTACACCTCTAGAAAAATATACCGAGGTTAATAAGAACTTCTTGCAGCCCTACTAAATAGGACCGGCCTACCCCTTGCTGAATAGTACCGAATATGATCATCCTTCGATTGTGATCAACAACCGCACTAGGCCCCCATGCTTACATTCAAAATGATAATATCAATCTAGATTAGGGATGACCATACCCTAATAGGAGCGACCCATATAGCCCTCATGCATATGCCATGTTTTAGTCATTCCCAGTTGTGTGGCTTGAGGCTACGCTTTACCTCTCTTTTGCAATCCCACTTGGAATGCTAACATTACCCTCCAAGCGACAATGCAATGCCAACATTCGTCCAAACAAGATGTTCACGATATGAACAAACCGAAGGCACTACTTTTACTACATCCATTTTGGAATCACCTTCAGGATTAGTAGCAAGTAGCCCTTGCACTTCAAAGATCTTCATCTTTGATTCCATCAACTTCCATATGTTTCTAATTCAAATGCTTATATTGGTTTGAAGTGGTTTTTGGATAACTCGTGTCATCCGATCTCGGTCTCTTCGAAACCGTGTATTTAAATCCCTGCTAAAACCCCGCAAAATCCCAACTATAGCACATAGCGCTCTCCGACCGCTATGCTTTTTCAATATAGTACTATTATACAATACTTCCGCTTTAATGTCCACTATTTTCCACTATACCCGCTAAATCAAGGCCTTTTAGAACCCACTTTAGCAACATTAAATAAAAAGGTTGATTTGACTTTTTTTCTTTTGAACCAAACCAATATATTTAGGATAAAGACCTACTCTTAAGGTAGAAGTTTTCCTTATAAGTTAGAAATCTATTGTAGTATAAAATCCAAACTATATAAGTTATGATATTTTTCAGTTTTGTTATATAAGACTAAACACTATTTCGTTTTCCTTTACAAATGATGTGAGAATTATATTAAATTAACTTTAATTATTTGGTTTCAAATCTAATAAATCTTTTTGCACCTCCGCTATATCCCCGCTTTAACCTTTTGTACCTCTACTTCTATAGAATAGCTAAGCGCTTTAACTACACAGCTTCGAACCAACATTCGATAATTTTAAAAAGGTCAAGTTATTGATAGTGAACAAATCCACTATCTGGTGTGTATATAGGTTTGCATATGAAAAATAAGACATCCATTACTTATCTCCATTTTTCGATTTCAAATAGTATTATCCCTTGATTAACAATGAACTCGGCCAAGTCAAAAAACTAACCTTGACTCGACGTACATTCTTACTTCTTTGAATAAGACAAGTTTACATACCTCAGAATTTGGTATTAAGTATATGATGAAATAACCTACATATACTTAATTTATCATAACCCATTTATCAAAATTAACTCCCTTGCATTTTCGACATTTTGACTTCTATATCCCTCGCTTAGAAACAAGTTCTAAATCTCACAGATAGAGCAAAGCCTACACATCGACTTTTAGTGTTAAAAGCAAGATGACTTACTTTCAATAAAACATGTCAATGTTTTAATATAAATTATTTATATTTTGCAACATCCCCTATCTAGAGGCCCAAAGCTAAGAGCTACAGATGTTGTAGTCATCCATAGTATTAACTTTCAGTGGTTTAATACGACTATGTTAATGGTATCCATAATATTAAACGCATTTGAATATGAAACAAAATCACAGATTTCAAAAACAATATTTTGCTGATTACATTTCAAAACATATGTTTCACATTCAAATTACATAATCCCATAATCATTTCCCAAGTTCGGATATAATATAATTGTTACATAAATACGCCAAAAGCGACATATAATGATGCCCCCTTGGTTGACTAGAGTACTATATAGACATAACTGTCTTAAATACAACACAGTGGAATAAAACAAAACAAAACAGCAACTCCTAAATAGCTATCCATCAGCCACCTGCTCATCTCTAGAAGCTTTATTCGTCAACCTATTAAAACCTGAAAAACCTCAACCCTCGGCCTACTCTAATTATTTTTGAGCACCCAAGAGTTTAAGGGGAAAAGCATAAACTTCGAGTCAGACATAAAGCCTGATGTGAATAATACTATACATCTTGGTTATTTGATATTAAATGAGACCACGCCGCTTAGCGGAATGGGTTTCCCCTCACTAATATCCTTTTAAAACAATACCTTTTGCAAACCTTTATCCTGCAACCAAAGCTGGCTAAAACTGTAAAGTATTATTATGTAAACATACGTATCAGGTAATAAATGAACTATCTGTCTGAACATTATAGTTTTGTTTGCCTAACTACTAACCTTTGGCTGACTCGAGCCTACCAGACAATATAATCAAAATAATCTAACACATGTTAGACACTCCTCTTTTGGACGATCTGTCAATAACTATCTGTGAAATACTCTTCTTCTGGACGGTCTGTCCCTAACTATCTATTAAATACTCTTCTTCTGGACGGTCTGTCCTAACTATCTGTTAAATACTCCTCTTTTGGATGGTTTGTCCCTAACTACATGTTAAATACTCCTCTTCTAGGTGGTCTGTCTTAAACTTAACATCTCCCAGGTTCACCTGATCTTAATGGTTTTATGGGCTCGCTAATAACCTATCTGTATACAAATATATATTCCCTTCTGTGTGTAATCATAATTATAGTCTTACCTATGACAAAACATTACACACTGGAATTTTGGACTAAATTAGCTGTGGCTAATAGCTAATGTATAAGGCGCGACCCTATAGCAGTCCCATCTGGTATTCTAATATCTTAGTCATTTTACATAGGGTAATCTTTCCTTAAATTTTCCTTGAAAACCTTTTCATCTCGAATTGATTTAAAACCTATAAACCAAACTTAAACAAGGAAAATATACTCTATGCTTTACTCAAAATCACCTTACCATGTTGTATATATACTTTACTCAAATCTTTGTTGATGAGAACATTTAAACCCTTGAAAGTACTTCTTTCGAAACCAAGTAAAACCCTTCTTCACCTAGGCCGAAAGGCCAAAAAATTCCTCCCAAAACCATTCAATCTCCCTTTTCGAAAATATTGAAAAACCATTCCTTCGAAAACATTAAAACCTTAAACATCCTTCTTAAAAACCTTTTAAACGTTACCTTTTGAATACATTGGAAAACCTTTCCTTTCAAACTTTTCGAAACCATTGGGGAACCAGTCCTTCGAAACCATTCTTTAAAACCTTTCGAAAGCTATAAAACATCAAACCTTTCGAAAGCCTTTGAGTTCAAGTAAAACATGTGGAAACACCTTTTGAAACCATTAAAAATTAACTCCTTCGAAACCATTTGGGTTCTACCTTCAACAGAGCAAAAGGGTCATAAAACATTTAAGTCGAAAGCACTCTTTCGAAAGCATTAGAGAAGCGGCTAAGTTTTAAAAGCATAGTATGCGTTCCAAAACCATTGGCGTCGAAAGGTAGAAAAGCGGCAGCTAAGGGGTTTCGACCCCATTCGAAAGCATTTACTTAAAATAGGAGGCGCAACCTATTCAAAACCATTCCTTTAAAACATTGGACTCAGCCGAAAGCTAACCAAGTCGAAAGCTATACTGACGAAAGCAAAGCAGGCGCATTTTTATTTAAAACAAAGCAGCGCTTTTCCCACTTTGGAACCCCTAGTTTCGACCTCATCTCCTTAGTTCCCACTTTGGTCGTAAATTTTCTTTTCTAAAAGCACTACCAAAATATCAAAAATAAACAATTTAATTTATTTACAAAATACCTCTTCTCCTTTTATAAATATATAAAACATTTAAGTCTCATACCTTAAATAATTTTATATATTCATCAAAACACTTAGGAAAATTCTAAAAAAATTCCAAAACATCATTTTTAACATGTTTTCTAACATATATAAATTTCAGATCCAAATTATATATAAGTTAACCGTAAATTATTTTAAACCCAATAAATCATTTTCTTCACTAGAAAATTAATATAAAATCCACATTAATTCAGAAAATTATGAAAATTGAAATCCATATCTATAATATCATTTTGGATCTATACCTAAAATCGCAAGGCATTTGGATGTCATTAAATAGGGTTTTCACATTAAAATATATCATAAAACTTATATGATTAAGCATAAATCTTCAACAAGCATATATAAACAATTAATCATTCAAAAACATGGCATAATCATGCAAAATACTTCGGATTCATCTTAAAACCAAAATTAATTAGAAAAATGAGATGCATTCATTATTCACCTTAGCTTTTGAGATTAAAGAGTTTGAGATTTGAATGAATTAAGTTGATTAATCTTCTTCCTTTAGCTCTTTCTTCCTCTTGTTCTTGCTAATGGTGGCAGGCCTTTAATTTAATTTGATATTGCAAATGAACGTATGAATGAATTCATAAGGGTTTACGGTATAAGAACAATGTTTTTCCTATATTTCCCCTTATCTATTTTCGCTAACACTTCATTTTTATTCTTTAGTTCATTATTGACATGGCACGGCTACCCCTTATTTAATCATAAATCTCAATCCATTAATCATCTTACATTATTTTATTTTATTTAACTAATTAAATGTCCTAAATAATGTTAATAAAAATACGGGGTGTTACGTACCTGTTTGCCTAATTAATGGCAAGACCAAAAGAATTCCTTGTATTTAAAACATTCGTTGTAAAAAGGCTATTTTTTAGACAATCTGATCCTTGGAAATAAAGTAATTAAAAATAAACCCTTTATTAATAATAATTAAATATATAATTTAATCTTAATTTAATCTTAGCTAAGCTCTAATTAAACTTAACTAAATCTTCACTCCTCGCAAATGTTATTTTGTTACACAAAAAAGTAGGAGCTAAAAACTTAAAAGATTTTAGACCTATTTCTTTAATTAACTATTCAGTTAAAATAATTTCTAAAGTTCTAGCTAATAGACTTAGTAAAAGAATGAATGAATTAATCGATTGTTCACAATCGGCTTTTATTAAAGGGAGAAATATTACTGATGGAGTGGCAGTTGTTCAAGAATATATTAATTACTGTTATAAGAATAACATAACTTGTGCGATTTTAAAACTTGATTTTGCTAAAGCTTTTAATTCAGTAGATTGGGATTTTCTTGTAGATATTTTTCATGCTAGAGGTTTTATTCATAGATGGATCTATTGGATTTTGACTTTGCTTAGAACTGGAAACTCCAGTATTATGGTTAACGGTATATTAGGTAATAGAATTCAATCTAAGAGAGGTTTAACGCAAGGGGATCCCTTATCGCCTTTATTATTTAACTTAGCTGCTGATGTTTTTGCTAAAATTATTAAAAGAACAGTGGATAATGGATCTCTTGGTCATGTAGGCAATGAAATTTCGCGTAATGGTTTATTGGTTCTTTAATTTGCTGATGATACCTTACTTTTTTCGTCCCATCTTCCTAGACACATCATTACCCTTAAGTTTATCCTTTACAGTTTTGAACTTTTATCTGGTTTAAGAAAATTTTTTGACAAAAGTTCCGTGTTAGTTTTAAATGATTTTGATAAAGTTGAAAACTTAGTTGCTAATACACTTAATTGCAAAACTATGAACTTTCCTTTTGACTACCTCGGTTTTGTGATTAGACCCACCAAACTTAAACATGAGGACTGGATTATTATCATTGATAAAATTAAAAATAAGATTTCTAACTGGAATGGGAGATTTCTATCTAGAGCAGGTAGACTAGTTTTAATAAATTCAGTTTTATCAGCTCTTCTGATTTATTGGATGTCCTTGCATTTGTTCCCGGATTGGGTTATTGATAAAATTGATAGGATTAGAAGAGATTTCTTATGGAGTGGAGAAAATTCTAATAATAATATTAAATGTCTTGTAAATTGGGAAACCGTTTGTAAGGCCAAAAAGGAAGGTGGTTTATGTGTTATTAATTTGCGTAATATGAATTTGTCTCTGTTAGGTAAATGGCTTTGGAAGTTCAATGATATTAATGATAAAGCTATTTGGAAAGAGATCATTTCAAAATATTACTATAATGGAAATAGCAATTTATTTCAAATTGCTTCTCCAGCCACTCAAAATATATCTAAATTTTGGAAAAACATTTTAAAATGTAATGAGATATTTAATTTAGGAACAAATACAATTGTTCACTCTGGTAATCGTACTTCGTTTTGGCATGACCGTTGGATTTCGATCTTGCCTCTTAAGATAGAATTTAAGGATCTGTATGATATTTGTAACTTTAAGTATGCTTTAATCAATGAAGTTTATTCTCCAGAAAATAATCCTCCTTGGAATTTCAGTTTTAACAGAATTTTAGTTGATTCAACTTTTAGACAACTTTCTTTGCTTTATGCCAGATTAAATCTTTATAATATTGATAATGATAATGATTTTATTAGTTGGGAATGGGATAATAGTAAGAAATATACTTCTAATTCTTTTTACATATTCATTAATTTTTCAGGTACAATAAATAATTTATTTAAATATATGTGGAAATCTAATGCTCCTCCCAAATCCAACATTCACATGTGGTTAATTCTTCATGGAAAACTTAATACAATCGAATTTTTAAAGAGAAAAGAATATTCAAAATGATAATAAATGTTATTTTTGTAATCTGTATCTTGAGGACATTAATCATATATACTATAATTGTATGGATTCAAATTACATTCTAATTAACACTCTTAAAATTTTTAACTTTAATATAACAACTAAAATTTCGGATTGTGAATTTTACTGGAATAATTATAGATTCAAGTTTAAAAAGAATATTAGATTTTTACTAGACACTTTATTCATTATTATTATTTGGTTTATTTGGTTTGAAAGAAATCAAAGAATTTTCAATCATAATAATTGTCATTTTAACAAATTTATTTTTACAATTTCTTCATTTTGTTTTAATTTGATCTCTAACCCCAAATACAAATTAGCTAAAAATATCCTTTTCAAAAGGTATCTTAATAAGGTTAATCATAATATTAATTTATTTAAAGACAACAATAATTTTTTTAACATTAATAATAGTATTATTAATATTTTCTCTAATTTAGATGATGACTTCACTTCTAATCATAACTTACTTATGATTAAAGGTAAGATAGATTCGTCTTATTATTTGTACTAGTCACTGTTTTGGTATTGGCTTTTAGGTATTTTATTTATTCTGTTATTGTCCAGTTAGTATTTTTCAGTTTTTTTTCCCTTCCTTATTAATACATATATATGTATATTTATTATATAAATATACATATATATGTATCATTCTAATTTTTTCTTTAGTCTTTTTCCAGTTGCAGGTATGGGAGATAGGATATCAGGTTCACTTTGCAGGTTTTCATATCTTCAGATTGCTGGACACCAGTTGGTAGAGAGGAGGGTGCTTGTAACGACCCCGGATTTTTATATAAATTTAAATTGATAATTAAATTAATTTTTGAATAAAATTTGTGAAATTAATTGATAAATTGATGCGAGTTTCCCCGAGTTCAAATAAATTCTATGTTAAATCATTTAAAATTTAAATATTGTATATATATGTATATGGGCATATATGAGTGAATTTGAAATTATAAAATATATGTATATATATTTGATTTGAATTTAAATCGTAAATAAATGGTTTAAAAATAAAAATAAACACACACATATATATATATGTAAGATAAAAGTATTAAAGTTAGAAATAAATGTTTAAGTTAGAAATAGAAACAAATGTATATATAATAAACTATGAAATATAAACTAAACACATTAGCAAATTCTAACAACATATTAACAATAGAACTTCATTTATATCCCTAAGTAATAAGGCTGAAGCAAACAAAGTCAGGTTGTACAAGAAAGAAATATATGCAAGACAAATTAATTATGTACAAAACAAATAAAGTATAAAAATGAAACAAGTAAATATGTATGTGTAGTAGTATGTGTTTGCACAAAAAATGGACAAACACCTCAAAGTTGTATGGTTTAGTAGATCTTATGTTGTTCTTAGTGATTTGGGTGATTTATGCAAATATATGAAAAGCAGGGGCTAAACTGTAAAAAGACACGTAGGTTTATAGTGGTTCAGCCAGAATGTGCCTACGTCCACTTTATATGTTATTTCTCTTCTCTTGTTTTTATTACAAGTACAAAGCTTTGGTACAAGTAAAAGAAAGTTGTTTGAAAGTTCCTTCCGTGCTTGAGCTCTCAAACTTGTCCCCCATTGTTGTACCCCTGCCCCTCTATTTATAGAGTGAGACTGGGGGTAGGGGTCTTGGAGATATATAGCAGCTGACGGGCATGGGTTGACATGATCTGGCCTGGCACGTCTTGGTTCGGTAGCATTTGGTCCGGCGATGATTGGTCCGGCATGGAGTTGGCATCGAGTTGGTATCGAGTTGGTCCGGCATCAAGTTGGTCCGGCATTGGTTTGGAGGCAGGTTGGTCCGGCATTGGTTTGAAGGAGGTTGGTTCGGCAGTGTGAAGGAGGTTGGTTCGGCAGTGTTGAAGGAGGTTGGTTCGGCAGTGTTGAAGGAGGTTGGTTCGGTGATGAATGAGCTGAGCTCTGGTCCGGCAGTTCTATGGTCCGGTGATGTCTGGTTCGGCAGTGGTAGGGATGCCGGATGAAGCCTAGCTCTTCTTGGTCTTGAGATCCCCTGGGTGAGAAATTTACCTAACATTTGCCCCCCAAAGTAGGGCATATGCATGTATATGGCGTGCTTTGTTTTTTGGTCATCTCCATTCGGTCCCTGAGTGCCGAATCGATTGGTCCGGTCGTGTCTTTTCGTCTATAAGTAGGGACAGTACGTCTTTGTTATTCCCTACCAGCTGAATTAAACTCTTGTCTTTGCCGGACCAAGTCCTTACTCTTGCCGAATTAAACGTGTTAGCCGAATCAAATTCCTTACTTTCACCGAATCAGGTGAGATCCTTTCTATGTTGGCCGAATGGGTTTTTACCGAATGGACTCGTGGATTCTGAGTGCCGAATGGAGTCATATATCCGTATAACCGGATGAAGTTGGGAATACCGAATGAAACTGATACCGAATGAACTTGAAAAACTTGCTTGTTCATATCCTCTGTTTTAACAACATGTTTTTTCGATGTTGCAGATAATGTCTCGCAAAGCAGAAACTCGATCGAATAAAAAGAAGTCCCAGGGCGAAAGAGAGTCTTCCGCAGTGCCCCCTGCTCAGCCAGGACTGGAACGTCGCGGAACTGCCCCGAGATCACTGGTGGACGGGTACGGCCCTCAGGAGCTTCTGAACCCTCCGCCCGATTGCTTTCCCAGCTCCCTCAAGGAGGAGCAGCTTGATGTTATCTCCCGTTCTTTCGGAATCGATAGAGCGCGCATGCTGTTGCCAGGGAGAGAAGTTATGCCATACGACCCCCCTGAAGGGTACTTTGCCTACAGCAGATACCACTGCATGTGTGGTGCCATTCCGCCTCTTAATGCTTGGGTAGTCAGCTTTCTTACATATCTAAAGGTGGCCCCATTCAAGCTTCAACCCAACTCTTATGCCATTCTGGTGGG
Organism: Allium fistulosum; assembly: GCA_030737815.1. NCBI lineage: Eukaryota > Viridiplantae > Streptophyta > Magnoliopsida > Asparagales > Amaryllidaceae > Allium > Allium fistulosum. The sequence goes on from CM060905.1 coordinate 556,272,512, forward strand.
TCTCTTCGTCATCTTCCAGAGGAGATATGGGCGTCCTCCTTCCAACCGGGAGATCCGGTATTTGTACAACTTGAGAGGCTACAAGAAGGGGTCTCCCTATATCAGCTTGGAATCTGCCGTATCCTTTAAGCCCGTCTTGGACTTATACTCGAAGTTCAGTATGTTCAAGAAAGAATGGTTCTTCATCAGGGACGACTCTGTTTCCATTCGTCGCTTCACCTCCGGCTGTAAGTGTGAAGCCTTATTTATAATTTCCGTTACAACTGCAGTGCTTTATCTTACGTGCTTTTATTTCTTGCTAGCGACAGGTGGTTTTGCGGTTGTGGAGAATGACCGCCTGGTTCAGACGGCGGCCGGGATAGAAGCTATCCCCGGGAGAGATAGATCGGCTGCTTACCTGATCAGAAATGCGACCCTTCTGGAGTATAATTTGATCCTTCCACAGCAGTCAGTAGTCAAGCAGAGGGAAACGGCGGAGGAGAGGGCGGCTGCTCAAGCTAAGGGAGGTATCACAGTAGAGAGTGGCAAGAGGAAACCTTTCTCAAAATCTCCAGTGGTCGGAGGTAAGAAGCTTAAGAAGTCGGATGGTCCTTCCCCCAGCACTTGTCCACTTACTCCGGGGAAGGAAGATGTGGAGGAGGAGAGAGGTGAGGGTGGAGATGACCGGGAAGGTGGTGACGGTGGCGATGGCGTCGGGGCCTTGCTTCCCGAGCAAGCAGGCGAGATACAGGAGTGGACGGATGATGCATTCCACCAAGCTTTCGAGGGGTTGGACGGAGAGCCGGCTTTGGTAAAGAAATCCGGGAAAGCTGACAAGGCCGGGACCGGTGCAGGCGAGTCTTCCCAGACCATTCCATCCAAGGTGGCTCCGACGACTCAAGGTGAACTTTTGACTCTTGCAGGCTCCCTTTATGATAGGGACTTAGGAATATTTTATGATCTGCTCCCGTCCTGGAATGAAATCCAGGATTTATTTCAGTATCCTACTCCTCCCCAGGGTTTGTATAACAAATGTGTTTCCTTTCCTCTTTTAACTTTTAATTTACCGCGTTTCTCGAATCATGGATCAATGTAAGCTTGTGACACTTGTTCTTCATATCAGGAGCAGGTAAAACGGCTAAGGCCTCAGATCTTCAGCACAGGCTTGAACAATACAAGCTCTCCAAAGCTTCCGCCAAGCCGAAGCCTTCAACCCACCGTTCCGGGGATGTAGTCGGCTACCGTCCTCTTCTCGGGGTTATTGAAGAGGGTATTCAAAAGAGAAAGAGGAGTCATCCCTTATCTGAACCTTCACTTGGTCCTCAGCCTCCAGTTCAGCCTCTTCATGATATCACGGAGGAGGATACTGAGTTCGCACTCTCTCCGCACCCGTCTGAAAATCCTACAGTTACTCAGATTGATCGTCCTGGCTTGGCTCGTAATCCATTTGCGGGTCATCCTGATCTGGATCCAAGTTCCTATGATATTACCTTTGACGAGGTTACTGGTGAGCACCTTCTTCCCCACAATCCTATGGTACGGGTGCTTGATGAGGCTAAGTCCTTAGATCTCGATTTACTTACTACTCGGATAGTTACCATGGGAGACGAGGCCAAGGCTAATATTGATCGGGTGGCAGAGAAGACTAGGAAGCTGATGGGGCATCATGCCCGGCTGGTTAAGGCTGGAGAGGAGATTGGGAGTGCCAACATCCGACTATGATTGTTGGTTTCGGATCAGGCCAAACAGCTGGCTGATCAAGCCATTCAGATTTCTCAGCATGAGGCTGCCTCCGGGCGGTTGAGGAAGACTATGGAGGAGGCTAGTAAGGCGGAATTGCGGAAGATGGAGGCTGCCTGCAAGGAGCAGATAAATATGTCCATCTCGACAGTGGACGAGGTTCGGAGGGCGGATCTTGAGCAGGTAGAGGAGCTGTCGGGGAGGCTTGAAGCCGCAGAGCTTGCTCAGGTCAGGCTAAAAGAGGAGATGGAGGCAATGAGGAGGTCCCTTCAAGCTGACTGCTCGCGATACCGACTGGAGAGGGATGCTGCCATTGCAAGGATATCGGCTTCTGAGGCTCGTATGAGGGAGTTTGAGGAGAATGAGGGGATGATGGATGACATGCTGCAGGACATGTACTTTCGCATTTGGAAGCAGGGCAGCTTATCTTGGATGGACGACTACCCCTGGGTTATGGCTAGGATTTACCTCAGGGCTCTAGAGGAGGCCAAGGCTGAGGTGGATAAGGAGGGTGGAGCAGCCTTTAGGATGGATGTGGTCACCGCTCAGTTTACCAAGGAGGAGAAGACAGCGGTGAAGGAGGGGATGCGGTTGTTCGCGGTCGAGGAGGCAGGTGTGGAAGTAGGGGATGACGACAAAGACGATCAAGGGGAAGTTGCTGGTAACCTCTTCTTCATTAGCTTCTTCTTTTGTTAACTCTGTTGCTTATCACTGATGATTTCTTTTTCTGACCGGATAGGTGGGCAACAAGACAAGGACAAGACTCCAACGCAGCCGGCTCCCTGATTAGACCTAGAAAAATCTTTTTGTGGACTTGACATGGCTGTATATGTTAGTCTTAAAATAGTAGAGTAACTTTTAGGTTGTAATTCTTGCTACTTGTAATAAATAGCTCTATTCTTGATGTGTTGTATGAGAAATATAGCTATGCATATTCTTGTAATTAAATTGTGTTTGATGTCAGGTTCTTGTTTAAAACATAATTTCATGACTTGCAATGTTAGCGTGAGGTGTGAACAAATCATAGTCATGTATTTGTACATAAAAGAGGAAAATACCGCCTTTCATGTTCTAATTGTAGATGGCAGTTTTGAATATCTTGTATGATCGAGCATGGGATGCAGTTGAATGCCCTGCCATCCAATTGTGAGTCTCCACACCCATTGGCGAGTATCTCCTACTCTATATCCTATACTTTAGGGATTGTTATAGAGGATAGGAGGAAAGCTTTTTAAGTAAAATTGAAATATGTGAAATAGTAAAACTTCCAATCACGGAAGGCCTTCGATGTGCTTAAGTTCATGGCAAACGGGTTTTGTAGTCACTTTCCCTAGCTGTGGGTCTTGGAGACATTTGTCACCCATCTTACGCCTCCGCGGGGAGTTAATTCTTTTTTACCACAGCCGCACTTAAGACACATCGGAGCCGAGATCGCGCACAGTAACTACCCGGGCCATTATGGCCCGTAATCGTGGGTATTATTCGATTTACTGTGGCCGGCTAGCGTGGTTGCCGATCGTCAACCGTGAACTGCCCCTGGCTGGCCACACCTTATGTTGGGGCTTATAGTCGGTTCACAGTTGTCGGCGAGCCGAACGCCGTAATGAGCTGCCTCGGCTATATTCGGCCTTCTCGGTAGCTTATAATCGGCTCATTACAGTTGGCTTTGAGGGCCGTCGCGGGCAATGAGTTAACCCGCAGCAGAGGGATGCCGGAGCAAAAGTGTCTCATTGGCGAGGGCATAGATTTGCATAGTACCTGTTAGGTCTTGTTCAGGTGAAGTTGCGCTGTGGAGTGCCTTGCATAGGATTTCGTTCAACAGAAAAGGATAAAGTTAACAAACAGCCAAGATATGAAGGAACAAGTTAAAAAAGAGACAAGGTTTTTTAAAGTGGTTCGGCACGAAAATGCCTACGTCCACTGATTCTTTTTGTTAATTCACTTCATATGGGCAGTACAAGTTAAGAAAAGTATCGACGGAGGTGTTGGATGTTCCATGCCCTCTGGAACACCTCTCCGTCCACTGTTGACAAAATATAAGCTCCGTTGTGGAGATCTTTATATGGTCCATCCTGGATTGGATCTAGTGCTCCGGGGTGAGGGAAGATTCGCTTGAGGACAAGATCCCCTTCTTGTAAGGTGCGATGGTTGACTTTGGAGTTGTATTGTGCTGCCACTTTTTGCTTGTGGGCTGCTGCTTTGAGGACTGAATCATTTCTTCTCTCCTCAATTAGATCCAAAGACATGTGAAGGAGTTCTTCGTTCTCTTCTGGGTTATAGTGGATCCTACGGTGGGAAGGCACAATGGTTTCAACTGGGAGCATAGCCTCTGATCTGTATGCCAAAGAGAAAGGAGTGTGCCCCGTTGATGTTCTGAAAGATGTGCGATAGGCCCATAGTGCCGTAGGAAGTTCATCCACCCAAGCGCCCTTTGACTTTTCGAGCTTCTTTTTGATTAGAGTTTTCAGAATTTTGTTGACGGCTTCGACTTGTCCGTTTGCTTGGGGGTACGCTACGGATGAGAAGCTCTTGTGAATTCCGTGCTTTTGGCACCAGTTGGCGAATTCCTCGCTGTCAAACTGAAGTCCATTGTCTGATATGATTTTGAGTAGGACTCCGTACCTGCACAGAACATTTTTGATCAAGAAGTTAATAACTTTTGCTGAAGATACTTTATTCAGGGGTTCTGCTTCCACCCATTTGGTGAAATAGTCGACTGCCACTATAGCATATTTGGCCCCGCCTCGGCCCATTGGTATTTCGCCGATTAAGTCAATTCCCCATACAGCAAAGGGCCATGGGCTGGTCATTTGAGTAATCTCAGTTGTTGGTAGTGAATTTGGTGATGAAATCGGCCATGGCATGCCCCTTGATGGCGGTGCGAGGATGGTAGGTAATATCATATTGACTTAGTTAATGCACCATTTACATAGCGTTTCAGTCTCCTTCTTCTGATGTGTTTTTCAATCAAGTCCTAGAGATGATGGCATTCATTGGTATCATGCCCATGGGATTCGTGGAAGCGGCAGAATTTTCCAGACTTAACTGCGTTATCTGATTCCTTCTTGTGCGGGGGGCGTTTATATTCAACTTCGTCTTGAGTGGCCAGGAAGATGTTTTCGATCGTTTCATTTAGAGGGGTGTAAGCGTCAAATCTTGGTCCTGGCTGATATGGACGCTTTTCTCCCTTCTTGCCCCCAGCATTATCCCTAGAGTCAAATCTTCGAACGTCTTTTGCTACAGCGGGCGTGTCGCCGTGAGCTGCTTTATTCTGTTGTCCTGACTGCCCCTCAACGGCAGCATCCTCGAGCCTCATATATTTCCCAGCTTCATGGAAGAAATCGGGTAAAGTAGCTGGTTTCTCTTTTGTCAGCCTTCTAGCAAATTTAGTATCCGGATGCACACCACTACAGAGGGCCATTAAGATAAGCTTCCCGTCGGCATCTTGTACTGCGGCAGCTGCGGCATTGAATCGGGTTAGGTATTGCTGCAGCTTCTCTCCAGGTTTCTGTTTGATACTGGATAAGGAATAAGCGTCTTTGGATTGTTCCACATGAATGCGGAACTGACTGATAAACTTTTCTTTCAACATTTCCCACGAGCTGATGGATCCCTAGGGTAAATGACAGAACCAGGAGGTAGCTAGATCTTCTAAGAATAGTGGAAAGCATTTGCACAGTACTCCCTCTGTTTCTCCACTCATGAGCATGTGTTGTGTGTATCTTTGTAAGTGTACGATGGGGTCGGAGGTTCCCTTGTAAGGTTCCATTGTTGGCATCTTCCATTCTCGGGGGGTGATAGCAATTTCGATATTGCGGGCGAAAGGGCTGGTTACCCTAGTGCCTATCCCTCGATCTCTTTGCTCCCTTTGGACGCACTCTCTGAATAAGCATGCCATCCTTTCATCAGAATTTGGAGCAGATAGAAAGGAATTTGGTTCTGTTCTGTGGGATTGATTCCGTCCAGATGACCTGTAGGGATGGTATCGTCTATTATTCCTCATATTTTCCAACGACTGCCTTTGACCTTCTGGGAGCATGCTAGGGTCAGCTACAGTTGGCCCTTGCCTTGATCTTCCCATGCTGGGTTCTGAACTAAGCACTTCCTCGGGTCCAACTTCGGGCCGAACTCTAGCTCGGCCCCGTTCACTGGCGTTTCCGTGGTTAGGCAGTATGACAGGCTCAGCTATAGTTGACCTCCGCCCAGTACCTCCCCCGTTGGGTTCGGTTCCAAGCATTTCCTCAGGTCTAACTTCGGGCTGTGCTCGGTCTCGGCTCCTACCATAGCCGCTTCTGTTGTTAGCTCCTTCGAAGAAGGAAGATCTTTGCTGTCTCCGAGACCCTCCGGACTGGGATTCTCCCCATGATTCAGTGTTGCGGTTGGATTCTTCAGCATCCCTTAAGCGTGACATGAGATGGTCCACCAAAGCTTCCTGCTGGGATGTGAAGCTGTAAGTCACTTCAACCACAACCCTGTCTAGATCTGCCCTAGTGATTGCTATCGGTTGTTCTGCGGCAGGGGTAGTCGGACTTGCCTGACCTTCATCTGGCACTGTCGCTGGAAGGGGACGATTCATCTGGTCTGTGACCACTGGGTCTGGAAGACCGCTAGTTGCGATGTTTTTTCCTTTGTTAACATCTTTTTTCTGTTTGGGAGGCATGTTTTCTAAGTGGCGAACGATGCTGTTAGAAAAACTGTTAAGTGGATGAAGCTGAAGCTTCGAGCTTCTAGTTCTCAGTGAAAGAACCAAAAATGTTTGCACAAAAAATGGACAAACACCTCAAAGTTGTATGGTTTAGTAGATCTTATGTTGTTCTTAGTGATTTGGGTAATTTATGCAAATATATGAAAAGCAGGGGCTAAACTGTAAAAAGACACGCAGGTTTATAGTGGTTCAGCCAGAATGTGCCTACGTCCACTTTATATGTTATTTCTCTTCTCTTGTTTTTATTACAAGTACAAAGCTTTGGTACAAGTAAAAGAAAGTTGTTTGAAAGTTCCTTCCGTGCTTGAGCTCTCAAACTTGTCCCCCATTGTTGTACCCCTGCCCCTCTATTTATAGAGTGAGACTGGGGGTAGGGGTCTTGGAGATATATAGCAGCTGGCGGGCCTGGCACGTCTTGGTTCGGTAGCATTTGGTCCGGCGATGATTGGTCCGGCATGGAGTTGGCATCGAGTTGGTATCGAGTTGGTCCGGCATCAAGTTGGTCCGGCATTGGTTTGGAGGCAGGTTGGTCCGGCATTGGTTTGAAGAAGGTTGGTTCGGCAGTGTGAAGGAGGTTGGTTCGGCAGTGTTGAAGGAGGTTGGTTCGGCAGTGTTGAAGGAGGTTGGTTCGGTGATGAATGGGCTGAGCTCTGGTCCGGCAGTTCTGTGGTCCGGTGATGTCTGGTTCGGCAGTGGTAGGGATGCCGGATGAAGCCTAGCTCTTCTTGGTCTTGAGATCCCCTGGGTGAGAAATTTACCCAACATTTGCCCCCCAAAGTAGGGCATATGCCTGTATATGGCGTGCTTTGTTTTTTGGTCATCTCCATTCGGTCCCTGAGTGCCGAATCGATTGGTCCGGTCGTGTCTTTTCGTCTATAAGTAGGGACAGTACGTCTTTGTTATTCCCTACCAGCTGAATTAAACTCTTGTCTTTGCTGGACCAAGTCCTTACTCTTGCCGAATTAAACGTGTTAGCCGAATCAAATTCCTTACTTTCACCGAATCAGGTGAGATCCTTTCTATGTTGGCCGAATGGGTTTTTACCGAATGGACTCGTGGATTCTGAGTGCCGAATGGAGTCATATATCCGTATAACCGGATGAAGTTGGGAATACCGAATGAAACTGATACCGAATGAACTTGAAAAACTTGCTTGTTCATATCCTCTGTTTTAACAACATGTTTTTTCGATGTTGCAGATAATGTCTCGCAAAGCAGAAACTCGATCGAATAAAAAGAAGTCCCAGGGCGAAAGAGAGTCTTCCGCAGTGCCCCCTGCTCAGCTAGGACTGGAACGTCGCGGAACTGCCCCGAGATCACTGGTGGACAGGTACGGCCCTCAGGAGCTTCTGAACCCTCCGCCCGATTGCTTTCCCAGCTCCCTCAAGGAGGAGGAGCTTGATGTTATCTCCCGTTCTTTCGGAATCGATAGAGCGCGCATGCTGTTGCCAGGGAGAGAAGTTATGCCATACGACCCCCCTGAAGGGTACTTTGCCTACAGCAGATACCACTGCATGTGTGGTGCCATTCCGCCTCTTAATGCTTGGGTAGTCAGCTTTCTTACATATCTAAAGGTGGCCCCATTCAAGCTTCAACCCAACTCTTATGCCATTCTGGTGGGTCTCTTCGTCATCTTCCAGAGGAGATATGGGCGTCCTCCTTCCAACCGGGAGATCCGGTATTTGTACAACTTGAGAGGCTACAAGAAGGGGTCTCCCTATATCAGCTTGGAGTGCCTTGCATAGGATTTCGTTCAACAGAAAAGGATAAAGTTAACAAGCAGCCAAGATATGAAGGAACAAGTTAAAAAAGAGACAAGGTTTTTTAAAGTGGTTCGGCACGAAAATGCCTACGTCCACTGATTCTTTTTGTTAATTCACTTCATATGGGCAGTACAAGTTAAGAAAAGTATCGACGGAGGTGTTGGATGTTCCATGCCCTCTGGAACACCTCTCCGTCCACTGTTGACAAAATATAAGCTCCGTTGTGGAGATCTTTATATGGTCCATCCTGGATTGGATCTAGTGCTCCGGGGTGAGGGAAGATTCGCTTGAGGACAAGATCCCCTTCTTGTAAGGTGCGATGCTTGACTTTGGAGTTGTATTGTGCTGCCACTTTTTGCTTGTGGGCTGCTGCTTTGAGGACTGAATCATTTCTTCTCTCCTCAATTAGATCCAAAGACATGTGAAGGAGTTCTTCGTTCTCTTCTGGGTTATAGTGGATCCTACGGTGGGAAGGCACAATGGTTTCAACTGGGAGCATAGCCTCTGATCTGTATGCCAAAGAGAAAGGAGTGTGCCCCGTTGATGTTCTGAAAGATGTGCGATAGGCCCATAGTGCCGTAGGAAGTTCATCCACCCAAGCGCCCTTTGACTTTTCGAGCTTCTTTTTGATTAGAGTTTTCAGAATTTTGTTGACGGCTTCGACTTGTCCGTTTGCTTGGGGGTACGCTACGGATGAGAAGCTCTTGTGAATTTCGTGCTTTTGGCACCAGTTGGCGAATTCCTCGCTGTCAAACTGAAGTCCATTGTCTGATATGATTTTGAGTAGGACTCCGTACCTGCACAGAACATTTTTTATCAAGAAGTTAATAACTTTTGCTGAAGATACTTTATTCAGGGGTTCTACTTCCACCCATTTGGTGAAATAGTCGACTGCCACTATAGCATATTTGGCCCCGCCTCGGCCCATTGGTATTTCGCCGATTAAGTCAATTCCCCATACAGCAAAGGGCCATGGGCTGGTCATTTGAGTAATCTCAGTTGTTGGTAGTGAATTTGGTGATGAAATCGGCCATGGCATGCCCCTTGATGGCGGTGCGAGGATGGTAGGTAATATCATATTGACTTAGTTAATGCACCATTTACATAGCGTTCCAGTCTCCTTCTTCTGATGTGTTTTTCAATCAAGTCCTGGAGATGATGGCATTCATTGGTATCATGCCCATGGGATTCGTGGAAGCGGCAGAATTTTCCAGACTTAACTGCGTTATCTGATTCCTTCTTGTGTGGGGGGCGTTTATATTCAACTTCGTCTTGAGTGGCCAGGAAGATGTTTTCGATCGTTTCATTTAGAGGGGTGTAAGCGTCAAATCTTGGTCCTGGCTGATATGGACGCTTTTCTCCCTTCTTGCCCCCAGCATTATCCCTAGAGTCAAATCTTCGAACGTCTTTTGCTACAGCGGGCGTGTCGCCGTGAGCTGCTTTATTCTGTTGTCTTGACTGCCCCTCAACGGCAGCATCCTCGAGCCTCATATATTTCCCAGCTTCATGGAAGAAATCGGGTAAAGTAGCTGGTTTCTCTTTTGTCAGCCTTCTAGCAAATTTAGTATCCGGATGCACACCACTACAGAGGGCCATTAAGATAAGCTTCCCGTCGGCATCTTGTACTGCGGCAGCTGCGGCATTGAATTGGGTTAGGTATTGCTGCAGCTTCTCTCCAGGTTTCTGTTTGATACTGGATAAGGAATAAGCGTCTTTGGATTGTTCCACATGAATGCGGAACTGACTGATAAACTTTTCTTTCAACATTTCCCACGAGCTGATGGATCCCTGGGGTAAATGATAGAACCAGGAGGTAGCTAGATCTTCTAAGAATAGTGGAAAGCATTTGCACAGTACTCCCTCTGTTTCTCCACTCATGAGCATGTGCTGTGTGTATCTTTGTAAGTGTACGATGGGGTCGGAGGTTCCCTTGTAAGGTTCCATTGTTGGCATCTTCCATTCTCGGGGGGTGATAGCAATTTCGATATTGCGGGCGAAAGGGCTGGTTACCCTAGCGCCTATCCCTCGATCTCTTTGCTCCCTTTGGACGCACTCTCTGAATAAGCATGCCATCCTTTCATCAGAATTTGGAGCAGATAGAAAGGAATTTGGTTCTGTTCTGTGGGATTGATTCCGTCCAAATGACCTGTAGGGATGGTATCGTCTATTATTCCTCATATTTTCCAGCGACTGCCTTTGACCTTCTGGGAGCATGCTAGGGTCAGCTACAATTGGCCCTTGCCTTGATCTTCCCATGCTGGGTTCTGAACTAAGCACTTCCTCGGGTCCAACTTCGGGCCGAACTCTAGCTCGGCCCCGTTCACTGGCGTTTCCGTGGTTAGGCAGTATGACAGGCTCAGCTATAGTTGACCTCCGCCCAGTACCTCCCCCGTTGGGTTCGGTTCCAAGCGTTTCCTCAGGTCTAACTTCGGGCTGTGCTCGGTCTCGGCTCCTACCATAGCCGCTTCTGTTGTTAGCTCCTTCGAAGAAGGAAGATCTTTGTTGTCTCCGAGACCCTCCGGACTGGGATTCTCCCCATGATTCAGTGTTGCGGTTGGATTCTTCAGCATCCCTTAAGCGTGACATGAGATGGTCCACCAAAGCTTCCTGTTGGGATGTGAAGCGGTAAGTCACTTCAACCACAACCCTGTCTAGATCTGCCCTAGTGATTGCTGTCGGTTGTTCTACGGCAGGGGTAGTCGGACTTGCCTGACCTTCATCTGGCACTGTCGCTAGAAGGGGACGATTCATCTGGTCTGTGACCACTGGGTCTGGAAGACCGCTAGTTGCGATGTTTTTTCCTTTGTTAACATCTTTTTTCTGTTTGGGAGGCATGTTTTCCAAGTGGCGAACGATGCTGTTAGAAAAACTGTTAAGTGGATGAAGCTGAAGCTTCGAGCTTCTAGTTCTCAGTGAAAGCGCCAAAAATGTTTGCACAAAAAATGGACAAACACCTCAAAGTTGTATGGTTTAGTAGATCTTATGTTGTTCTTAGTGATTTGGGTAATTTATGCAAATATATGAAAAGCAGGGGCTAAACTGTAAAAAGACACGCAGGTTTATAGTGGTTCAGCCAGAATGTGCCTACGTCCACTTTATATGTTATTTCTCTTCTCTTGTTTTTATTACAAGTACAAAGCTTTGGTACAAGTAAAAGAAAGTTGTTTGAAAGTTCCTTCCGTGCTTGAGCTCTCAAACTTGTCCCCCATTGTTGTACCCCTGCCCCTCTATTTATAGAGTGAGACTGGGGGTAGGGGTCTTGGAGATATATAGCAGCTGGCGGGTCTGGGTTGACGTGATCTGGCCTGGCACGTCTTGGTTCGGTAGCATTTGGTCCAGCGATGATTGGTCCGGCATGGAGTTGGCATCGAGTTGGTATCGAGTTGGTCCGGCATCAAGTTGGTCCGGCATTGGTTTGGAGGCAGGTTGGTCCGGCATTGGTTTGAAGGAGGTTGGTTCGGCAGTGTGAAGGAGGTTGGTTCGGCAGTGTTGAAGGAGGTTGGTTCGGCAGTGTTGAAGGAGGTTGGTTCGGCAGTGTTGAAGGAGGTTGGTTCGGCAGTGTTGAAGGAGGTTGGTTCGGTGATGAATGGGCTGAGCTCTGGTCCGGCAGTTCTGTGGTCCGGTGATGTCTGGTTCGGCAGTGGTAGGGATGCCGGATGAAGCCTAGCTCTTCTTGGTCTTGAGATCCCCTGGGTGAGAAATTTACCCAACAGTATGCAAGACAAGAAGATACGTAATCAAGTGTGAACAAGACAAGTATAATAGTTGCCAGCACAAATTATATCATCTCAGCCGAGTTAAAGTAATGCAAAGCAAAAGAAAATGTAAATATCACAAGTATGGAGACATAAAGTACTTAGTAATTAATGCAAGATCTCTCTAACACACCAAAGTCAATTCGAAGATGTACAAAATGTTTTCAGCCCCCAAGATCTTGCATGGTAAACAAAAAATAAATAAATAAATAAATAAATAAATAATCTTTGGTGTTGTACAAACATTACAATATCACCTGTACAAACATATATCATTATAAACTTCTCTTTTCTATATATCAAGCCTCTCATCATCACTTCGTTCCTTCAAAGCTAAGAAAAACTGAAGTGAATATCAACTAAAACTTAAACAAAAATTCAACTGCAAACAAAAATACACTAAATATAAATCAGAGATCAAAGAAGAAGTTTCAGCAAGCCCGTTTCAATTAATAGAAGCAACTCTGTTCATTTTTCTGGAATCTAAGGTGAGTAACACATTTTTCTTAAATTTTAAAATTATAAATCTGTTGTTTATATATACATATCTCTGTGAATAAGCTTGTTTATATATACATGGATCCTATGAATATAATTGAAAGTTGGAAGTGTTTATACAGGCTCATTGTTCTGGGACTCTAAAAACAAAATTTTGATTTCAAAAATCATTTCCATTCGATCCACTTGATGCTTGGGCTTAGATTTAAAACAAAAACTGTTTGTTCAAGCATATACCAAGTTTTAAAAATTTATAAAAGTTAAAACAACTTTTAATCTTCTCTGGAAATCAAGAAATCAGAGCTAACTTTAAATAAGCCAAGATTCGAACTTCATAATTTATGAATTCAGGTGTATAAATGGAATTTTTATAACTTAACTTGATTTTTAAAGCAAGATTTATAATTTTTAGATCAAAAATTCAAGAGCAGTTTTCTGTTCGAACTTCTTTGTTTTGATGAATTCGTGTGATCTCGTCATTGAGGGACCTCGGGGTTTCGTGTGAAGGTAGAGGGGAGTACTGTGTGCCGGGGAAAATGGTGGGAAGGGCTCCAGTTCGACGTGGAAGCGGCGGGGGGTTTTGAAAATTTTAAACCTAGTTTTTGGTAGGCTCTGTAATTTTGATCGCCACGACCTCCTCAGTGCATCGAGTTGCACGTGGTCTTGGGAGGTGATAGCTGGGTGAGTGATGGAGTCGTGGCCGGTGGCTCGTGTTTTCTGGTGATCGGTGTTGCGAGCACGAGGTGTTGCCAGGTTTGGGTTATGGTTCCAGGATTGTGCGTGGAGACTCGATTTTGATGTCGAGCTGTTTTCGATGTTCGAGTGGTTGGATTCTGGTGTAGAGATGATCGCCGACTTGCTTGACGATCTAGAGTCGACTGGAGGAGTGCGACGGCAACGTGCACGTGCACGAGCATGGTGTCTGATGATCTGGGAGAAAGCAGGGGGAACTCGAGAATTTTCTCGAGTAACTCGAGTATTTACTCGAGTAAATTCGTATTGGTCTCGAAGCAAGAGAGAGTGGCTCGGGTTGATTGTTTGTTGCCAGGTTTTTTAAAACCGGTCTGTTTAAAATTTAAACAGGACTTAAAAATTTAAAAAAATAGATTTTAAACAAAGATTAAAAATCAAAGTTTTGAAATATGGATTCAAAATAACTTTTGTATCCTAATTTGAAGTAAAATAAAGTTTTATAAAAATTTAAATGTTTTAACAACTTTGAATGTTAAAGTAAATTTTTGATGATTTGAATTTAAAGGAATTTGGTTTAAACTCTTTTAAAATTTCTTTTATGAGATATAAATATTCTTTAACATGAGATTTTAAAGGTTTTCAAATTGTGTTTTAAACTTTGTTAAAGTCAAATTTGTATTCATTTTTAAGTCTTAGATTTAAAATGAAATTTGAAAGTAAATGTGATAAGTATAATTACTTAATGAAATTGATGAAGTGTAATTACTTAGTGAAGTAATTAGTAATGGTAATTACAGTATGTAATTAATTGAAGATTGAAAGTAATTTTGGAAATTCAATCACTTTGTGTAATTAATCAAGGGATTAATTAAAGATAATTAATTAAGAAGTAATTAAGAATAGTTAATTACTGAAGGTGATTTAATCAAGAGTGATTAATGAATGTGGTTTAATTAAAGATTAATTACTTAATGTGATTAATTTAAATAGGGTAATTATAATTAGAAAGTAATTAGGGATCATTAACATAATTAATGATGTAATTAAGAAATGATTAATTAAGGATAATTAATCAATGATAAGTGATTATAAAGTAATAAATTAATTGTAATTAATTAAGGATTAATGTAATTAATTATAGTTATTTAATTAATGAAGTAATTAAGGTTAATTACTGTTTTTGGTTAAGGACAATTAATTTGTGAAATTAATTAAAGGTTAATTAATTAAAATAATTTGTAATTAACCAGGATTAGTGACTAATCTGATTTAATTAAATCAGATAAATAAATTGACCTTACCTATGGATGTTTGGATTTTATTGGATGATTTAATCGGCTGATATTCTGATCTGTGATGTTGTGTGATATATAATCTGATTTGTGTGTGTGATCTGTACTATAGTTATCTGGGTTGAATGTAATTTATTATTTGTAATATATCTAATTGTGATCTGTGATCTGTGATCTGCAAAATAAAAGATAAGCGTTATAGTTATACCGCTTATCAACTATATTTCTGTGTTTTGATCTATGATGATTGAATGTTGTTGCACTATTGTGATAAACCCTGGACCACACTCTTTCACACACAAATATGGATTTCACGAGGAAATCGGTTAAGTCACAGATGATTTAAATTTAATATTTTTGAAATTGAAATTTTGATTTCAATTGATTTTTGGAAATGGATTTGGGTTAAATGTTAAAGCTTTTGAAAAGGAGTTTTTTTAAGATAAAAGTTATTTTGAACAACTTGGTAAAGTCTCCAATTTAAATAAATTGAATTTGAATTTGAACTCAGAATTTGAAATTGAATTCCATGTTTGGAATTATGGTTAAGATGTCATAAATGTGCTTATATGAATTCAAACCATTTTAAAAGTATGATTTTGAGAATTTGAATTTAACCCAAGGAATTTATCTCGTATAAATGAATCAGATTTTCCGAAATGAAAACTATTTGTTTTCAAATAATAAAAGCTTTCATATAAGGAATGAATTTCCAGATTGTGTCAAGGAATTTCAACTTTGAATTGGAAATAGTTTTCCAAGTTATAAATAAATCTTTGTGAAAGATTGTTGAACTTTGTTTTGAAATTGGAAAGGTCGAAATGGAATTGTTTTGAAAGCTATGAGTAAAATCTTTAATTTAAAGATTTAACGAGTTAATTCAAATTGAAATGGAAAATTGATTTGGAAAATCTATGAATGTATCTTTGTGAAAATAGGTGAACTTTGTGAAATGAATCTTTTTGTTTAAAAAGATTAAAATGGTAATTTGTTTAAACCATTTAAAGAGAAAAGTTTGGGTAATAAATTGTGACTTAATTGAAATCCCAATATCCATATGTTTTAAATATTGCGCTCATTATTCGGTTTAGCCGGGAGAGGACTTTGTGTCATATAACCCATTCCGAATAATGATACGACGTATATGGATAGCATTTGAAGACCGGTAGTAAAGACCGGATGCTTTCGAAAACGAAAGGATTACCATTGATTGTCTCTGCATCGGCTGATCCTCGGTATAGAGATTTTAGCACCCTTTGTGATAGGAAGTCCGGACGTGATTAGAAATTATCCGGATTTGCAAGGGCTTCTTCGGAAGTGCCTTCGGTTCTGTTCGGACCCGGAACAGACTTGTATGGTTGTATGTCTGACACTACACTTTGAGATATAAAGCTGATTTCTTTCAAATACATTTCTGTTTGGTGGTGGAGAATTTATTCTCTTAGCTTAACACCCTTCTCTGAGACGTACGAGCTCAGTGGTTATGTAATTGAAGGTTATCAGTGATATACTCCCAATTTGGTAGTGTGGCATGCTAAGTGTTGATGTGTGTTGATGATCATTTGTTGATCAAAGCATGGCTTTGTGAAAAAGCGTAGCTTTGTGGACGAGACCTCATCAAGCCTCACAGACCGAAAATAGTCGAAACAGGAAAGATGCGGCAAGGTTTCAGGGGTAGCTCCCCTAGGGTATGTCCATTCCTTCTGGAAAAAGGTGGTATCATGGTATGGAGCCCAGATATTTACCTGTGTGGTTGCTCCAATCTCATTTACTCTGTGTGATTGTTGCTGTATAACCAAGGCCTCGGATAAAGGTCGCAAACGACCGGGGGTGGCATATCTCAGGTTTACTACCCGGGAAGGGGGTAACCAGCCTTATGTTGGCAGAGAGCCAGGTGGTTCTCGGGGTGTCCCGCCAGAGGCGTTCCCATGTGGCATAGGAAGTTTCTTAGCCTGACCATTTGTTGGAAAATCCAAAGAAACAATACGAGCCTTGTACGGTTTTAGTTGTATAACCTGCTATGGAATGTGGCGGTAACTTGCTATTGAACATAGTAGCTATATTAGGCATAGTTCGGAATGTCTATGTTGGCTAAGATTAATATTATACTTTCGAAATGGTTTTCTGCACTATGCACTAGTAATAATATCAAAAGAGTTTTTCTTGCGTAGGAAGCATGTTTGACTATCATAAGAAGAAATCTCCTCCAATTCTGCGTTTGCATTGTGTGTGTGGCGGGAGGTCTTATGGTAGTTTCATTTTCCAAAAAGCATTGCGGATTTCAATGTTTAAAATTCTTTTGTTGTTTGTTTAAAGAAAAACTGTTTTTGTTACTTACACCAGTCCCACGACTAACCTGGAGTTTATTGTTCCCTTCCTAAACTCTGGGTGCCCACAATTTTCCACACGGGCAGTCTAGAGTTGGGTTTTTCAGATAGTCAGGTTTAGTAGATTATCAGGAGCTAGTTTAGTTTTTGGAGTTCAGGACTGCACTTGGTTATCTTTGTGGTTCGAGCTTGACATTGGAGTGGTTGGACTCAGCCTCTCTGACTGATCATTTGGAGTTATCACTTCTGTTATTTCCGCTATATCATTATTTATCTCTGATATTGTTGTATCATATTGATATCATTGTTGTATATCATTCTGGATATTGTATTCATTGGAGTTGTATATGATATCATGTATTTCTTTCTTCCGCTGTGTTGTTATACTTAATGGTGTTATAATCTCCGGTAAACCAGATTCGGCGTTTGAATCTACGGCATTTGAGTACAAGTGAAGTACGGGTGCCGATTTTCGAAGGCCGAGTTAAGGATCGCTACAGTACCCCTTTCACTTGTTCAGAGGCTTCAGAGCGGTTTCTTTTTTCAGCAGATCCACTTCAGAGCAGATGCTTATTCACCTCTCCTGATTCAGTTGGTTGGAGCTTCCTCATTAGTCTAGGCCGTCATCCAGTAGTTTTTTGTTTTTCCTCTAGTTTTTTAGGTACTTCTAACACCTTAATATCGGGCGGTGGCCATGCCGGAGCTCGATATCGGGGTGTGATGGGTGGTGGCCTTGCCGGAACTCATCTTAGGAGTACCTAAGATTTGATATATATGTATTTGGTTTTTTGTTACCTGCCAGGCATGTTGGCAGCACTTTATATCAGTGATATATATATTCGCATGTGTGCTCTCCTCTATTCGAAGAGGATCACACATTTTTCTCAAAAAAAAATTAATAATTAACAAATAATTAAACCTCACTTGTTTAATAATTCATTTATAAATTAATCCTTACTTAATTTATAATTTATTAATAATTAAACCTTACTTAAATAATAATTAATCAAATAATTAACCTTTACTTAAATAATAATTAATTAAAAATTTAACCTTAACTTAATTGCTAATTAATTAAACATTTTTTAATTAACTAATTATAATTATCTAAATTAATTAATACTTAAGTACTAATTAACTATACTTAATCAATTAATAGAATAATCATTAACCCTTTAATTAAATAAATAAATTAAATAATAATTAAAAAATTTAATACTGATAATAGTTTTAATCACTCTTCAAAAATGTCTAAGTGAAAATCCCATTTTAGTTTACATGAAAATCTCCGTTTGCGAACTGCATCCATAGGGACTATCACTATGGATGCCATAACTTTAAACAAGTTTTATACAATAGATTCCCCTTTAAAACCCTACCTTTTTAATATTAAATTATTTTATAAACTTTGTAAAAAGTTTTAGAAATCAAGGGTAAAAGTTTTGAAATCTTTTGTAAAACTTTTTCTTTGAAAATACATAAGTAAATAAGCTTAAAATCAAGGGATCTACATGTCGACAACAAACACAAATCAAGTGCTAACTTCCCTTTAGCTTACTACATTCAAACATAAGCTCATACATCCAACAAATTCCATAACCAACATACACAAGGTAAAGTTCATAACTTTAAACCATAGCTTCACTTTTGACATCATTTCCAATTCTACAACCAATACAACATTTAAGCACATAAAAGTACAACACAACAACATTACTTTCAACCATACAACCAACAAGAATTATTAGTAACTTATGAAGTTTAAATCTTGTATTAAAGAGTGAGCTTTACTCACCAAAACTTAACCAAATCAACTAGAACTAACACAACGACTTGGATTGGCCTTAGATCTTGGGTTTTCCTTAGTAAAAATTGGATTATTTGACTTTGGGAGGTGGATCTTGGTTCAGCCTAGAGGGGGAAAGGAGTTGAATAAGAGGAAGGTGGAACTTGGATTGGCCTTAGAGCTTTCTTTTGAAGGAGAAAGGTGTATAAGAGAAGAGTAAGGGTTTTAAACAAGTTTTTAAGAATTAAAAGTGGATAAAGAAATGTTTTTTTAACTTTGAAAAAAAAACATAGAAGCCATTAAAGAGTTCTTAGAACTTAAAAAAAGAAGATAATGTTTTTTTTTTAACATAAGGAATAAAATGAAAAATGAGAGAGAGAAATTTTGGAAATTATTTTTATATAAAGTGAAATAAACAAATTACTAAAATACCCTTTTAGTACATACCCTCTACTCATTCTTCGCCACATCATCACCACCATCTCCTTCCTTATCCCACATGCATGGAATCACCACCTTCCTCTTTACCCAACATGCAAACTCCTTCCTTGTACTATGATGTTATGTGAAAGGTGGCATTACATCTTATTTTATTTTAAATTTTGGATAAAAAGTCACATCTCCTTTATGTTTACTTAGTAAATATATTTTTACCATATTATTATTATTAACCATACTTATGATATCATTATATGTATGTGAATATGTTTACTAAAATGTATACAACATTTCCGACAACTTTTAAAGAAGAAGAATCAGAAATTTGGAAAACGATTTCCGGTCACATTTTCTATTTCTCTTCAAACTAAATTTTTTATAAATAAATTTTGTAAACAATTTCACCATCACTACTTATTATTTAAAAGAGTTTTATTTGAGTTATATATTCCATAAATTAATTATTTAAAAATATATTAAATATTCATATTTAAAGTGATTAAATTCCGGGTCGTTACATTATCCTTAAAGTACCAAATCAAATTTTAGTTAGGAATGCAATCTATGGTAAAGGTAATTGTATAAGATCTGGGTTCACATAGAAAGGAATTTTCATATGGGCCCAAATACACTGGAATAGACTACCAATAAGAACACCTAGGGTTGCAGTCTAATTCAAAATCCTAGAAACATGAACCTTGTTTTTATATTGTGATCTCGATTTGGTTTTGTGGAAATAGAGGGACAAAGTTTTTCTCGGATTGGGTAGAGAAGATTAAGCGATGATGGGCGATTGCAAATATAGTGGAACAATCGACTGTATTAATAGCCATGGAAAATCATCGACATTGAAGGGTAAATTTTGGTTGGGGAAGATAATAGTCATGTGCCATTACAGTTATTTACGTGAACAAACGGTTACCTTTGGTGTAAGAGATGTGCATAAGTGGTTTGAAAACTATTTAGTCGTTGGGTCTAAATCATCTCATTGCTGCAACGTGGGCCAGAGATTAGCGTAAGAAAATGCACAAGATATGCACATGATACCGCTCTAGTGGTTATCTTCTAAAGAGATAAAGGAAATGAATAGTTAGGCTTCGAATATACTTGGCTTACTAGCAATATCTGATAACCGAGTAGAAGGCAAGGAATGATTCGAAGATAGAGATCCATTAACATAGACGGATGCAGAAATTTAATTAAAGAATGCAATAGGCAGTGTCCCAAGTGGTTTTAACATATTACATTCAATGATGTATTTTGTAACAACCCTAAATTTAAGCTATAATAATTAATTAACGAATTAATTAAATAATAAAATAACTTTGTGAAATTATCAGAATTGAGCCACGGGAGTTGTACCATTGTGTATGTGGTAATTTTCTGGTCAATTTCCATATATAGATTACCGAAATCGGAGCTAAAACGAAGAAGTTACAAATTAAACAAGAAACGAAGAAGAAAAAAAAGGTCAGGTCGACCCTAGGGTCGACCTTCCGCATAGCTGGGTCGACCTATAGGTCGACCCACACCTGTTTGCACAAAAAATGGACAAACACCTCCAAGTCGTATGATTTAGTTGATTTTATGTTATTCTTGTGATCTGGGTGATTTATGCAAATATATAAAAAGCAAGGACTGAACTGTAAAAGACACGCAGATTTATAGTGGTTCGGCCAGAATGTGCCTACGTCCACTTTATATGTTATTCTCCTCTACTGTTCAAATTACAAGTACAAAGCTTTGATACTAGTATATGAAAGTTGTTTGAAAGTTCTATCTGTGCTTGAGCTCTCAAAACTTCTCTCCCATTGTTGTACCCCTGCCCCTCTATTTATAGAGTGAGGCTGGGGTAGGGGTCTTGGATGTGTATAGCTGTTGGTGGGCCTGGGCTGATGTGATCTGGCCTGGCACGTCTTGGTCCGGTAGCACTTGGTCCGGTGATGGGTGATCCGGTCGTGTCCTCCTTTGTTTTTGTTTCGGCAGTGGATGGAGGTAGCTGGTTCGGTAGCATTCTGGTTCGGTTATGCATGGAAGTGGGGTTTGGACCGATAGTGCTTGCAGAGGAGATGGTTCGGTGGTTGGTTGGTTCGGTGGGGACGTGGAGAGGAGATGGTTCGTTGGTGATGTTGGTTCGGTGGTGATGTTGGTCCGGTTTGAGGTGATTTGGTGGCTCGTCCCTTGCTTCTTTGTGTTGGTTCGGTGGTGGTAGAAACGTACCCAACATTTTCCCCCCAAAGTAGGGCATATGTTAACATATGTCGTGCTTTGTTTCAGTTTGAACAACCATATTCGACCCGAGAACCCAACCGGCTGGTCCGGCAATCCAACTTTCCGCTATAAGTAGGAGCCCCAGGCCTTCGTTTTTCCTTACCGAACGAGATAGCCGAATCAATTTCTGAACTGTCGAATCAATACGTGCCGAACCGATCTTAGCTGCCGGACCAGGCAAGTCCTCTTCTGCCGAATGACTTCTTAAAGTCCTTTATTTTACCGAATGAACTCAATACCGAATGGACTTGATACAAAATGGATTTGATACCGAATGGATTTGATACCGAATGGACTTGATATCGAATGAACTTGATACCGAATGAACATGAAAAACTTGCTTGTTTTATATTTCTACATCCTTCGTTTTAACAACGTGCTTTTCTATGTTTGCAGATAAATGTCTCATAAAGTGGAAACCTGATCAGAAAAGAAGAGATCCCAGGACAGAGAAGAGCCTTCCGTCGTGCCCCCAGTCCCGTTAGGACCGGGACGTTATAGGCCCACCCCGAGATCATTGGTAGATGGATATGGTCCTCAGGAGCTTCTGAACTCACCTCCTGAGTGTTTCCCTAGCTCACTCAAAGGCAAGCAGCTTGATATTATTTCTCGCTCCTTTGGGATTGACAGAGCACGCATGCTATTGCTGGGGGAAGGAGTGATGCCGTATGACCCCCTGAAGGCTACTTTGCTTACAGCAGGTATCACTGTATGTGTGGTGCCATCCCGCCTCTCAATGCCTGGATAGTCAGCTTTGTCACATATCTAAAGGTGGCTCCATTCCAGCTTCAGCCTAACTCCTATGCCATTCTGGTGAGCCTTTTTGTTATCTTCCAGAGGAGATACGGGTGTCCTCCCTCCAACCGAGAGATCCGGTATTTGTACAACTTGAGAGGCTATAAGAAGGGGTCTCCATACATCAGCTTGGAATCAGCCGTATCTTTCAAGCCAGTCCTGGACTTATATTCGAAGTTCAGCATGTTTAAAAAAGAATGGTTTTTTGTTAAGGATGACTCTGTTTCCATCCGTCGCTTCACCTCAGGCTGTAAGTCGAAGTTTATTTATGATTTTTGTTCTGACTGCAATGCTTCTTCTCATGTGTTTTTATTTCTTGCTAGCGACAGGTGGCTTTGCGGTCGTAGAGAATGACCGCCTGGTTCAGATGGCTGCGGAATTAGAAGCCATCATGGGAAGGGATAGGTCGGCCTCTTACTTGATTAGGAACGCTACACTTATGGGGCACAACCTAATCCTACCACATCAGTTTGTGGTCAAGAAGAGAGACACGGCAGAGAAGAGGGCTGCCAAAGCCACAGGAGGGGCCACGGTGAAGAGCGGCAAAAGGAGACCCTTCTCGGCGCATCCAGTCGCCGGAGGGAAGAAACTCAAGAAGTCTGATGGACCCTCTCCCAGCACACATCCCGATGTTCAGGAGGAGGATAAAGTGGAGGGGGAAAAAGGCGGGGATGAAGGAGGTGAGGCAGAGAGCGGAAGCGGTGGAGAAGGTGACGGTGATCGTCACGGCGATGTTGGTGGCGAAGGACAGGGCGGTGATGGCACCGGGGCTTTGCCCCGGGGCAGGAGGGCGTGATCCAAGAGTGGATGGATGATGCTCTCCGCCAAGCCTTTGAAGAGTTGGAGGAAATGGAGAAGTCCAAGAAAGCTGATAAGGTTGGGACCGGCGTCGATTTATCTTCCGGGAGTGCTTCTACTGAGTCAACTTCTGCGGTTCAAGGTGAATTTCTCTCTATTCTTTTTAATTCTCGAATGATGGCTCAATGCATGCTGGTGACACTTGATTTTTATTCCAGGAGCGGGCAAAACGGCCAAGACCTTAGATCTTCGGCACAGGCTTGAACAATACAAACTCCTCAAAGCTTCCACCAAGCCGAAGCCTCCTACTAACCGTCCTGGAGATGTAGTCGGCTATCGTCCTCTTCTTGGAGTTATTGAAGAAGCCCCACTTCAGCCTATTCATGATATTGAGGAGGAGTAGGAGGACACCGAGTTTATACCTTCCCCACATCTTTCTGAGAATCCAACCGTCACCGCGATAGATCATCCTGGCCTAGTTCGCAATCCGTTCGCGGGTCATCCGAACCTGGACCCGGCATCTCATGACATCTCCTTCAATGAGGTTACTGGTGAGCATCTTCTCCCTCGCAATCCTATGGTACGGGTGCTTGACGAAGCTAAGTCCCTGGACCTTGATTTGCTTACTACCCGGGTTGTAACTCTGGGGGATGAGGCTAAGGCAAATATTGACCGGGTTGCTGAGGAGACCAGGAAATTGATAGGGCACCACGCCCGACTGGTCAAGGCTGGGGAAGAGATAGGGAGCGCCAACATTCGGCTACGGTTGATGGTTTCCGACCAGGCTAAACAACTTGCCGACCAAGCCATCCAAATCTCTCAACATGAGGCCGCATCCAGACAGTTTAGGAAGACTATGGAAGAGGCCAGTAGGGCAGGGTTGCGGAAGATGGAGGCCGTCTGTAAGGAGTGGATTGACATGGCCATTGCCAAGGTGGATGAGGTTCGACACGCGGACCTCGAGCGGGTAGAGGAACTATCGGGGAGACTTGAGGCCGCGGAGCTTGCTCAGGCCAAGTTGAAGGAGGAGATGGAGGCGATGAGGAGGTCCCTTCAGGCTGACCGTTTACGGTATCGATCGGAGAGGGATGCTGCCGTTGCAAAGCTGCGGGCTTCTGAGGTCCGAATGAGGGAGTTTGAGGAGAACGAGGGGATGATGGATGAGATGCTCCAGGATATGTACTTCCGTACTTGGAGGCAGGGTAACTTGTCATGGATGGATGATTACCCTCGGGTTCTGGCTAGGACCTATCTCAGGGCTCTAGAGGAGGCCAAGGCTGAGGCGGATAAGGAGGGTGGCGTGGCCTTCAGGATGAATGTGGTTACTGCCCAGTTTACCAAGGAGGAGAAGGTGGCGGTGAAGGAGGGCATGCGGTTGCTTGCAGCTGAGGAGGCAGGTGTGCAAGTAGAGGATGATGATCAAGATGATCAAGGAGCAGATGCTGGTAAGTCTTCCTTTCTAGTCTTTCCGTTAACTTGGTTGCTTATCATTAATGAATTCTTTCTTTGATCGGACAGGTGGGCAACGGGACAAGGATAAAACTCCGACGCAGCTGGCTCCTTGATTTGACCTGGATATCTTTTTGTGAACTTGACATTGTTGTGTATTTTAGTCTTAGAACAGTAACGTAACTCTTAGGCTGTAATTATGCTACTTGTAATAAACAACATTATTCTTGACGTGTAATTTTTTAACTTAAGCTGATTTTGTCGTTTTTGAATGTTTTTGCTATTTTGACATGTTGTATGAGAAATATAGCTATGCATATTCTTGTAATTCAATTGTGTTTGACGTCAAGTTCTTGTTTAAAACATAATTTCATGTCTTGCAATGTTAGTGTGATGTGTGAATAAATTATAGCCACGTGTTTATACATGAAAGAAGGAAATACCGCCCTTCATATTTTGCTTGTAGATGGCAGCTTTGAATGTCTTGTGTGACCGAGTATGGAATGCAGTCCAGTGTCTCGTTGTGAGTACTCGCTCCCATTGGCAAATGTCTCCTATTCTGTGTCCTGTACTTTAGGGATTGTTACAGGGGATAGGAGAATAGCTTTTTAAATAAAATTGAAATATGAGAAATAGTAAAACTTCCATCACGGAAGGCCTTCGATGTGCTTAAGTTCATGGCAAACGGGCTTTGTAGTCACTTTCCCTAGCTGTGGGTCTTGGAGACATTTGTCACCCATCTTACGCCTCCGCGGGGAGTTAATCTTTTTTACCACAGCCGTACTTAAGACACATCGGAGCCGAGATCGCGCACAGTAACTACCCGGGCCATTATGGCCCGTAATCGTGGGTATTATTCGATTTACTGTGGCCAGCTAGAGTGGGTGCCGATCGTCAACCATGAACTACCCCTGGCTGGCCACACCTTATGTTGGGGCTTAAAGTAGGTTCACAGTTGCCGGCGAGCCGAACGCCGTAATGAGCTGCCTCGGCAATAGTCGGCCTTCTTGGTGGCTTATAATCGGCTCATTACAGTTGGCTTTGAGGGCCGTCGCGAGCAATGAGTTAACCCGCAGTAGAGGGATGCCGGAGCAAAAGTGTCTCATTGGCGAGGGCATAGATCCGTATAGTACCTGATAAGTCTTGTCCAGAGAAGTCGCGCTGTGGAGCGCCTTGAGTGAAAATGCTATTTGCACAGGGTTTTGTTCAACAGAAGAGGATAAAGTTAACAAGCAGCCAAGATATAAAGGAACAAGTTAAAAAAGAGACAAGGTTTTTTAAAGTGGTTCGGCACGAAAATGCCTACGTCCACTGATTCTCTTTGTTAATTCACTTCATATGGGCAGTACAAGTTAAGAAAAGTATCGAGCGAGGTGTTGGATGTTCCATGCCCTCTGGAACACCTCTTCGTCCACTGTTGACAAAATATAAGCTCCATTGTGGAGTTCTTTATGAATTACATATGGTCCATCCCAGATTGGATCTAGTGCTCCGGGGCAAGGGAAGATTCGCTTGAGGACAAGATCTCCTTCTTGTAAGATACGATGCTTGACCTTGGAGTTGTATTGTGCTGCCACCTTTTGCTTATGGGCTGCTGCTTTGAGGGCTGCATCATTTCTTCTCTCCTCAATTAGATCCAAAGACATGTGAAGGAGTTCTTCGTTCTTCTCTGGGTTATAGTGGATCCTACGGTGGGAAGGCACGATGGTTTCAACCGGGAGCATAGCCTTCGATCCATATGCTAAAGAGAAAGGAGTATGCCCCGTTGATGTTCTGAAAGATGTGCGATAGGCCCACAGTGCCGTAGGGAGCTCATCCACCCAAGCACCCTTTGACTTTTCGATTTTCTTTTTGATTAGAGTTTTCAGAATTTTGTTGACGGCTTCAACTTGTTCGTTTGCCTGGGGATAAGCTATGGATGAGAAGCTTTTGTGAATTCCGTGCTCTTGGCACCAGTTGGCGAGCTCCTCGCTGTCAAACTGAAGACCATTGTCCGATATAATTTTGAATGGGACTCCGTACCTGCATAGAACATTTTTGATCAAGAAGTTAATAACTTTTGCTGAAGATACATTATTTAGGGGTTCTGCCTCCACCCATTTAGTGAAGTAGTCGACTGCCACTATAGCATATTTGGCCCCGCCTCGGCCCATTGGCAGTTCGCCGATCAAGTCAATTCCCCATACTGCAAAGGGCCAAGGGCTGGTCATTTGAGTAATCTCAGTTGTTGGTAGCCGCGGAATCTTAGCAAACTTCTGGCATCTGTCACATTTTCTGACGAAATCTAAGGCATCCTTGCTTAAGGTAGGCCAGAAATATCCATATCGGAGTATCTTTTTTGCCAAAGTCTGTCCTCCAGTGTGATCTCCGCAGCTTCCTTGATGAATGTTGGATAAGATTTCCTTGGCTTCCCTTCCAGCGACACACCTCAAAAAGGGGTTAGAGAAGCCGCGCCGATAGAGGGTGCCCTCTTGTATTGTGTAGCGGGAAGCTTTCCTCAAGATTTTCTTAACTTCGTTACGCCCGTTGGGCAGTGTGCCACTTTGTAAGTAGTTTCAGATGGGAGTCATCCAAGTTGCTTCTTCGGTTGCAGCTATCAGATTTACTTGCTCAAAACTTGGGGTCAGTTGCTTTGAGATGGCTACTGCTCCGGAAATAGCGCCGTCTCTCATGCTAGCTTGCTTCGCCAATTCGTCGGCCTCTTGGTTCTCTTCCCGAGGGATGTGTTTGACTAAATAGTGGTCCAATCGATTGAGAAGTAACTTGGTCTTCTTTAAATATGCTATGAGTCGTTCTTCTCGAGCCTGGAATTCTCCTAGTATTTGATTTACAATAAGTTGAGAATCGCTATGAAGACACAAAGAATTGGCTCCGATTTCTAAGGCAAGTTCTAATCCAGCTATCACTGCTTCATACTCTGCATCGTTGTTAGTGGCAATGAATTCCAACCTTATAGCATAGTGCAGCTTACTTCCCCTGGGAGTGATTATTACCACACCTGCCCCCGAGCCTTGTTCGTTTGATGCACCATCCACAAAGAGGTTCCACTTGATGTCTTCTGCTATCTCTGATTGCTCCTTACCTTCGTTGGTGGTGAATTCAGCAATGAAATCGGCCATGGCTTGCCCCTTGATGGCGGTGCGAGGATGGTAGGTAATATCATATTGACTTAGTTCAATGCACCATTTTAGTAGTCGTCCGGAAGTGTCGGGACGATGGAGTACCTGCCTCAGCGGTTGATCGGTCAGAACTCTGATGGAATGGGATTGAAAATAGTGTCGCAGTTTCCGTGATGTGATTAGCAAACAGTACGCTAGTTTCTCAAGTTTAGGATATCTGACTTCTGCCCCTATAAACCTCTTACTAACAAAGTATACTGGCCGCTGCGTGCGGTTGTCTTCTCTCACCAAAGCAGCGCTTAGAGAATGAGATGATACAGCAAGGTATAGGTATAACTCTTCGCCTTTGTTTGGAGTCGAGAGTGCCGACGGTTTCTGGAGGTGTTCGATTAAGTTAAGGAAAGCTGTTAAGCATTCACCAGTCCATTCGAACTTTCCTTTGTCTTTCTTTAGAGCTTCGAAGAAGGGGACGCATTTGTCCGTTGCTTTGGAGATGAATCGGCTTAGGGCGGCCACTTTCCCATTCAGGCTTTGCATTTCCTTTTGGGTGGAAGGTATTTTGATACCTTTTAGAGCTCGGACTTGTTCAAGGTTTGCTTCAATCCCTCTGGCATGGACGATGAATCCCAAGAACTTTCCTGATGACACTCCGAAGGAGCATTTTAGAGGATTAAGTTTCATTCCATATTGGCGAAGTACCCGAAACATCTCGTCCAGGTGGCTTACATGATCGTCGGCTTTCCTTGACTTTACCAGCATGTCATCCACGTATACTTCCATAGTTTGTCCTATTATCCCTGCAAACATCTTGTTGACGAGGCGCCGGTAGGTGGCTCTTGCGTTTTTAAGTCCGAAAGGCATTACCTTGTAGCAGTACAATCCCTGGTTAGTGATGAAACTAGTGTGGTCTTGATCGGGAGCATGCATGGGAATTTGGTTAAATCCTGAGTATGCGTCCATAAAAGATAAGAGTTCGTGCCCTGCTGTGCTGTCTACAAGTTGATCGATTCGGGGAAGTGGGAAGAAATCTTTCGGGCAGGCGTCATTCAAGTTGGAGAAGTCAATGCATGTTCGCCATTTCCCATTAGCCTTCTTTACCAGCACCGGGTTGGCGATCCACTCTGGGTAGATGGCCTCTCGTATGAAGTCATTGGCAAGTAGATTCTTTACTTCTTCGTCGAGGGCTGCTGATGTTCTACCCCCATACTTCTCTTTCTTTGTTTTACGGGCACCTTGGTAGGATCAATGTTTAGTACGTGGCATGCTATGTCCGGAGAGATTCCGGTCATGTCAGCATGTGACCATGCAAATACATCCAAGTTGTGGCGGAGAAAGTCAATGAGTGGTTCCTTCAATTATGCTTTTAGTTGGGACCCGATTTTCAATAGTCTACTCGAGTCAAGTTTGTCTACATATACAAATTCCATAGCCTCTGCAGGCTCGGCGGTGGCCTCCTCCTCTTTGTCCCTGGGTCTAATTCATTGAAAGGGTCGCTGGTATATCGAAGAGGAGGGGCTTTCTTTAGTTGTTATGCTTCCAAACTTTTTGTGCAGAGGGCAACCTCTACACTCTTCCCTTTATCCTTCCTGTGGTTGTTGCGAAGTTCAATTACATAGCAGTCTCGAGCAACGTCCTGGTTTCCCTCTACTTCTCCTACTTCATTGTCCGTTGGAAATTTCATCTTTAGGCACCATGGGGCCAGGACAATTTGGAAGTCAGACAAGGCTGGCCTTCCTAAGAAGGCGCTGTAGGCCGAGTGGTTTTCTATCAGCACAAATGTCTGTTTCCGTACAACGGAGCGGGGATGGCTTCCAATTTCAACAAAGAGGTCCAGTTGCCCGAGGGGCATCTTTGCATCTCCAGTGAAACCGTGTAGTGGTTTATTGCAGGGAGAAACGTCCTTTATTGATAGTTTCATTTTGTCGAATGCATGCTTGAATAAGATATTTGCGGAGCTTCCAGTGTCTACTAGAATTCGGAAAACTTCGGCCGGACCGAGCCGGGCAGAGATAACCATGGGATCCATGTGAGGGTACTGCCTTCCCTCTAGGTCACGCCTACTGAATGTGATGTTATCACTCTCTTTCCGCTTCGGGTGGCGTTCTTCTATAGCGGAATTAACACAGTCTTCATTGTTTCTAAGCGACTTTCCATATCTTTCCATTTCTGCCCAGCTTCTGTCGGCGATGTGCGGTTCTCCCGAGATGGTATGGACCACTATCTTCTCTTGACTGGAGCCGCTAGTGTTGTGATTTCCTCTGCCTACCTCTGGGGAGGGTAGCCTTGGGTTCTCATTGGCAAGAGCTGGAGTCCTGTTCTGACCTTTTACATAGCGTTCCAGTCTCTTCCTTCTGATGTGTTCTTCAATCAAGTCCCGGAGATGATGGCATTCATTGGTATCATGCCCATGGGATTCGTGGAAGCGGCAGAATTTTCCAGACTTGATCGCGTTATCTGATTCCTTCTTGTGCGGGGGGCGTTTGTATTTAACTTCGTATTGGGTGGCAAGGAAGATGTTTTCAATGGTTTCATTCAAAGGAGTGTAAGTGTCGAATCTCGGTCCTGGCCGATATAGGCGCTTTTCTCCCTTCTTGCCCCCAGTATTGTTTCTAGAATCATTTCTTCGAACGTCCTTCGCTGCAGCGGGCGTGTTGCCATGAGCTGCCTTATTTTGTTGCCCTGACCGTTCCTCAATGGCAGCGTCTTCAAGCCTCATATATTTCCCGGCTTCATGGAAGAAATTAGGTAAATTAGCTGGTTTTTCTTTTGTCAATCTTCTAGCAAATTTAGTATCCGGATGCACACCACTACAGAGGGCCATTAAGACAAGCTTCTCATCGGCATCTTGGACTGCGGCCGCTGCAGCATTGAATCGGGTTAAATATTGCTGCAGCTTCTCTCCAGGTTTCTGTTTGACATTGGATAAGGAATAAGCGTCCTTGGGTTGTTCCACATGAATGCGGAACTGGCTGATAAACTTTTCTTTCAACATCTCCCATGAGCTGATGGATCCTTGGGGTAGATGGCAGAACCAGGAGGTAGCTAGATCTACTAAGAATAGTGGAAAGCATTTGCACAGTACCCCCTCTGTTGCTCCTCTCATGAGCATATGCTGTGTGTATCTCTGCAAGTGTACAACGGGGTCATAGGTTCCTTTGTAAGGTTCCATTGTTGGCATTTTCCATTCTCGGGGGGTGATAGCAATTTCGATATTGCGGGCGAAAGGGCTGGTTACCCTAGCGCCTATCCCTCGATCTCTTTGATCCCGTTGAACGCACTCTCTAAACAAGCATGCCATCCTTTCATCAGAATTTGGAGCAGATAGAAATGAGTTCGGTTCTGTTCTGTGGGATTGATTCCGTCCAGATGACCTGTAGGGATGGTATCGTCTGTCATTCCCAATACTTTCCAGTGGCTGCCTTCGGTCTTCTGGGAGCATGTTAGGGTCAGCTATAGTTGGCCCTTGCCTTGATCTTCCCCTGCTGGGGTCTGATCTAAGCACTTCCTCGGGTCCAACTTCGGGCTGGACTCTAGCTCGGCCCCGTTCATTGGTGTTTCCATGGTTAGGCAGTACGACCGGCTCGGCTACAGTTGACCTCCGCCCGGTACCTCCCCTGTTAGGTTCAGTTCCAAGCGTTTCCTCAGATCTAACTTCGGGTTGAGCTCGGTCTCGACTCCTACCATGGCCGCTTCTGTCGTTAGCTCCTTCGAAGAAGGAAGATCTTTGTTGTCTCTGAGATCCTCCAGACCGGGACTCACCCCATGATTCAGTGTTGCGGTTGAACTCTTCAGCATCCCTTAAGTGTGACATGAGATGGTCCACCAAGGCTGCCTGCTGGGATGTGAAGCGGTTAGTCACTTCAGCCACAATCCTGTCTAGATCTGCCCTAGTAATTACTGCCGGCTGTTCTGTGGCAGGGGTGGTCGGATTTACTTGACTTTCAGTTGGTACTGCTATTAGAACGGGACGATCCTCTTGATTTGTGACCACTGGATCTGGAATACTGCTAGTCGTGATGTTCTTTCCTCTGTTAACATCTTTTCTCTGCCTGGGAGCCATGTTTTCCAAGCAATGAACGATGCTGTTAGGAAGAAGGTTAAGTGGGAGAGGCTGAAGCTTCGAGCTTCTTGTTCTCAGTGACAGCACCAAAAATGTTTGCACAAAAATGGACAAACACCTCCAAGTCGTATGATTTAGTTGATTTTATGTTATTCTTGTGATCTGGGTGATTTATGCAAATATATAAAAAGCAGGGACTGAACTGTAAAAGACACGCAGATTTATAGTGGTTCGGCCAGAATGTGCCTACGTCCACTTTATATGTTATTCTCCTCTACTGTTCAAATTACAAGTACAAAGCTTTGATACCAGTATATGAAAGTTGTTTGAAAGTTCTATCTGTGCTTGAGCTCTCAAAACTTCTCTCCCATTGTTTTACCCCCGCCCCTCTATTTATAGAGTGAGGCTGGGGGTAGGGGTCTTGGATGTGTATAGCTGCTGGTGGGCCTGGGCTGATGTGATCTGGCCTGGCACGTCTTGGTCCGGTAGCACTTGGTCCGGTGATGGGTGATCCAGTCGTGTCCTCCTTTGTTTTTGTTTCGGCAGTGGATGGAGGTAGCTGGTTTGGTAGCATTCTGGTTTGGCTATGCATGGAAGTGGGGTTTGGACCGGTAGTGCTTGGAGAGGAGATGGTTCGGTGGTTGGTTGGTTCGGTGGGGACGTGGAGAGGAGATGGTTCGGTGGTGATGTTGGTCCGGTTTGAGGTGATTTGGTTCGGTGGTGATGTTGGTCCGGTTTGAGGTGATTTGGTGGCTCGTCCCTTGCTTCCTCGTGTTGGTTCGGTGGTGGTAGAAACGTACCCAACAACACCATACAAAGGTCGACCTGGCGGTCGACCAGCGTATGTATATAGACGTTGTTTCATCCAGTTTCGAGCAGTGACGTGTTTTTCTATTTTAATTTGATCATGTGCGTTCGTGCTTCCATCCGACGGTTCCTAGCGAGCCTATGATGTGGTTGCACAGATTTAATCTTCAAATCCAACGGTCGGAGATTCACAAGTGGCATTATAAATAAGACTCTAGGCCTAGCTATTTTTCTCATTCAGATATTCTCCATCTGGGTTCATTGCCTGAGGCTGGACCCTAAAAGGAATATTTTTCCAAGGAGAAGATCTTTTTAATTAAAATATTTATACCCAAGAAGTGGATCCGGGAAGGCCAAGGAAAAGAGCTAAGGACTACAGTTGAGTGTTTAAGTAATTATTTTAGATTTTTAAGTAATTTAAAATAATATGGTTCTCAATAGTTGTAGTTTTTCTGCTGAGACCGCTTTTATATAAGTTGTTATAGTTAATTTTTAATGTTCTTTTCAGTCTATTTTATTCAGCTATTTTATTTATTTATTTACAGTTATTTGCTATTATTTGTATTTTATTTACATTCGTTTTACGTTCGAATTCAGCCTGTAAATTTTAGTTTTTTATTCCTTTTTACGTGAATAAAAATAATAAAAAGAGGATAATTTGCTAATATGGACTAAATTATAGGAACACTAAATTTATAGAAAATTTGATGTAAATAAGAAGAACTGTAATAGAAAGAATATAGACTGAAATAGGCAAATTTGACATTTGCAAGCATATTTATAACTAGAAGTTATAATTAAAAAGACAAGATAAAAAAAAGAAATTATAACGTAGGTTATAATTAAATAGAAAGAACAGAAAAGGCTTATTTTAAGACTTAGAGTTAAGTTAATAAGCAAATATAGCAGAGATAACAAAAGAGGCTTATTTTAAAGGCTTAGAATAAGTTAATAAGCAAATAGAGCAGAATTAACAGAAGAGGCTTATTTAAAAAACTTATACTAAGTTAATAAGCAAAGATAGAAGTAGGACCCATACTAGTAGCATTACCCCTTCAGTCAGGAACTGATGGTCTCATAATAGATTAGGTGGGGCTGATACACGCTTATGCTTAAGTAATGGTAAATAAGAGGTAAATAGATAGAAGCTCAAATAAGGGGATTTGGGCAAGGAGCGCAACTAGATTTGTTTGTTAGGACCCGTACCGACATCATTTTCCTATTAGACTAGGACTGATGGTCTTATAACAGATTAGGTGAGGCTGGACACGCTTATGCTGAAGCAATGGTAAATAAGAGGTCAAAAGATGGAACAATAGATAGTGCGAGCCGACGGTGGCCGAGCGTGCGGCCTCGGTGCAGGGATATAAGTCGTTATTGAGTTCCAAAGCACTAAATAGGTGTCCTTTTTGTTGTAAGACCACAGGATGGGACTAGCTCACAGTGGCACAACAGAGATAGAAGGCCGATCAAAGGGTAGAATTAGGACTTCCGCCTAATTAAAGTAGGATTAGGATTTCAGCCTAATCAAAGCGGTTATCTAAGACAAGTGCAAACAATCGAAATAACCAAAGCAAACAGTTAAACAATATTTTATTTCAACTTTATCTTTACCTTATTTCCTTTTATACTAGAACTGTTGCTAAGTCTATTATCTATATCTTGCTTAAAAGCACTAGTAATTACTTCCACTCACCAGACTTTTAGTCTGACCCACTCCTCTATTTTTTCCCCTTTTCCCCCCATAGGCCAGCAGAGGCAGGGACAGTAGATTTTAGATTTTCTTAGAGATTCAACTGCGGAGTTTTTCTTCACGTATTCTTCTCCCTTTCAGTTTTTATTTCATTTGGACTTGATGTACTTGTACTCTTGAGAGGGATGGTTTTATTTATGTACTCTGATATTATGCCTGAGATGGTATTTTTCATGAGACATATGTATTTGGTATTTTGAGACATATTTTGGTTATGACTTATTTATGAAGATTTTAATTTTTAATGAGTTACTGTTTCCGCTGTTTTATTTATTTGTCTTGTGAATCTTAGTCTCTGTAAAGTTTTAGCTATACCTACAACGCACCAAATCTTTTAGTGTGCCCTTTTGGGTATATTAAGGGGTGTGGAGTGTTTCACTTGCTATCAAAGCTTAAGGTTACAGGATTCCTAAAAATTTGTTTTAAAAGTAATATTTTTGAAAAGTAACATATTTTCAAAGTATTTTTCAGAAAGAAACTCTTGTTATAGAAATAATTTTTCAAGTATAAAAGAGTTTTTATAAAAATCCCCTCAAAGTTCAGTTCAATCTTCTTTCAATTCTTTCGAGCCTAAATTCTCTTTTTCTTTGCTTAGCATGGCGGATGCCCCTAATCTTCCCGAGGGTATCCAAATCCCAGGCTGGTTTCATAGATACCTTCAAGCAACGACACCATAGGTGCAAGGGCAAGCACACAATCCAGCACCAATGGGTGGAGATCCCATTGATCCACCCGTAGCAACCAATTTCTCTAAGCTATGCATGGACTTCACTAATCTAGGAAGCAAGACATTTTTCGGTATAGAGGATTTCATGGAGGCACGAGCTTGGTTGAGGAGTACAGAGAGGATATTTGGGCTATTGTGATTGGAGGATCAACAAAGAGTTCAGCTTGCACCTTGGCGGCTAAAAGTAGAGGCTTCTTATTGGTGGGAGATTGTTAAGTTGGAAGGGAGAGACATTTATTAGAATGGATTCCGTGAAAGGTTTGAGAGGAAGTTTTTGTCACAAGCAGAAGAAAGTATGCAATTGGAAAGGTTTATTAGTTTGAAGCAAGGAAGTCTTTCTGTGAAGGAGTATATCAACCAATTTAATGAGTTGTCGCAGTTTGGGATGGAGTTAGTGAATACACCGCCCAAGAAGGCTATGAAGTTCGCGAAGGGATTGAATCAGCCCCTCCAAGGGTTGTTATTGACTCACGTACCGATGGGAGCTACATATAAGTCACTGGTGGAGATGGCCCTCATGTCTTATATAGCTAAAGAAGGAGAGTCTAAGGAAGTCCCTAAGTCGGAAAGTTTTAAGAAGAAATGGTGGAAGAACGACAAAGTTAAGAAGAAAGGAGGAGGCCCTCAAAAGCAGATCAAGAATGGAGAGAAGTGCAATAGCTGTGATCGGGTTAGTCATTACGCAAGAGAATGCAAGAAGGAGAAAATGAAGGGAAAGTGTTATAATTATGGACAGCCCAGTCACCTTAGTAGATTATGTCCCTAAAGGACGGGGCAGGTAGCGGGCGCACCTACAGCGCAGATTCAGGCCTTGGATGCAGCACCTTCTAGCAGTGGACCAGATAGAGGTATGAAAGTCACCGTGGAAGGTTTGATCTCTATTTTGGATTTTCCTATTCGGACTCTTTTTTATTCTGGGGCATCACACTCCTTTATTTCCAGTTCCTTCGTTGATTGTTTGCACTTAGATATCTCTTTAGTAGTAGACCCCATTGTCGTTTCAAACCCCATAGGAGGATCGACACTTTTATCCATGATTTGTAGGGTTTGAAAATTTTTATCCTAGGCGTAGAGTTTGAATGTGACGCCTATGTATTTGGATTTTCGGGGTATGGGATGATTTTGGGGATGAATTGGCTATCCATTTATGGAGCGATATTGGACTTAGACAGGAGAGTCGTTAGACTAAAGACATGCAGTGGTAGGACTCTCGAGGTTTATTGCGACCCACAGGGGTCAGTCATGTTGAGCTTCCTTTATTCTCTCGATTCATCATCAGTAGAGTTAGATTTAGTTCCAGTCATCAGAGATTTCCCAGACGTCTTTGAGGAGGTTATGGGACTAACCCCTAAGAGAGAGATTGACTTCAGGATTTATTTGAATGACAATGCTAAGCCAGTGGCATTGCCCATGAGACATATAACACCTAGGGAAAGGAAGAAGTTAAGTAAGTAGATTCGTGAGCTATTGGAGAAAGGGTTCATCTGACGGATCATATCTAAGTGTGGAGCGCCAGTCGTCTTCGTTACAAAGGCGGATGGTTCCCTTCGACTTTGCATAGACTATAGAGAGTTGAATAAGCTCACGAAGAAGAAACGTTACCCACTTCCTAGGATAGATGATCTTTTCGATCATTTGATTGGCTCTTTAGTATTTTCTCAGCTTGATTTGGCCACCGGATTTCATCAGCTTAGAGTCACTGAAGATAGCATCGATAAGACATCATTTAGGACACCAGATGGATTCTTTGAGTGGTTGGTTATACCATTTGGGCTAACCAATGCCCCAGCCTATTTCGTAGATTTGATGAGCCGTGTTTTTAGAGATGTCCTAAATAAGTTTGTGGTAGTATTTGTGGACGACATTTTGGTGTTTTCCAAGAGTATGGAAGAGAATGTTGTTCATCTAGAGGTGGTTCTTCGTACACTTCGTCTTCATCAGTTGAGAGCAAAGTTCTTAAAGTGTCACTTTTGGCGAGAGGAAGTGCGTTTCTTGGGGCATGTAGTCTCAAAGGAAGGTTTGGTTATGGATCCCGCTAAGGTAGTAGCAGTGCAAGATTGGAAGGCCCCCAAGAACGGTACTGAAGTTAGAAGCTTCCTAGGTTTGGCTGGCTATTATAGGAAGTTTATCAGAGATTTCGCTAAGATTTCAGCACTGCTTACTCGCCTCACTAAGAAGAATGCAGCATTCGTGTGGGACGTAGATTGTGAGGAGTCCTTTACAAGACTAAAGAAAGCCCTTACTAGTGCACCGGTGTTAGTTTTACTTGACGGAGCTAAGCTTTTTACAGTATACACTGAGGCATGTAAGACAGGTCTTGGAGCAAAATTGATGTAAGAAAGGAGGGTAGTATGTTATGGTAGTACACAGTTGAGGTTTCATAAGAGGAACTATCCTACACATGATTTGCAGTTAGCTGCTATTGTTTTTGCGCTCAAGTCTTGGAGGCATTACTTGCTAGGGGAAAGGTTCGAGCTCTTCACTAACCCTAAATCATTGAAGTACCTATTCTCACAAAAGGATTTAAACTTGAGGCCGCAGCGTTGGATGGAGTTTTTGGCATCATATGACTTTGAGATAGCTTATACCCCTGGTAAAGGAAACGTAGTAGCGGATGCATTAAGTAGGAAGAGAGCAACCCTTAGTCCAATGTTCGTATAATGGAAAAGCCAAGAGTTTATTTCCACTTTTGATTTTAAGCCCTCTACGGACATTACCCCTGGATTGTTAGCAGCACTTGAGGTTAGGCCTACCCTCATAGATCAGATTGGTTCGAGGCAGCGAGAGGATGTCGAACTCTATTATAGAGAGGGTTAGTAGAGGAGAGGTCTCTAGACATCTCCAACGCTATTCCATAGATGGTAAATGTAATGACCTGGCATTTCAAACCATTCAAATCGACAATCATCCACATATGTCATACTTGAATTGCTCAATACAACAGATTGTTAATTTATATTTGGCAAAACTCAGCATATACAGTAAATAAATCAATCACAGAATGACAGACACGGAGTAATACAATAATAAGCGGCGGAATAGATAAATAGTAGTTCATGAAGCTACTACAATAAACAACAGAGTCTGATACAAAATACAACATATATCCAATACATAGAAGTGTCAATACAAAATAAAATCGACAAGTTTGTACAAAACAATTGGAAAAACTGGAATAACTGAAGCTGAATAGATAGTGATGAATCTTCAAGCAAAGCTCCAGAGGCGAGTCTCAAATGCTGTGGCACTCAGTCTGGCCTGAGCATAAATCAAAACACAAAACACTCGAGTCGGGATTAACATTGTTATACTAGTAAATCAACTCAAGTGAAATGTCTGACTGAAATACAATATAACTTAGAGGATGTATGGGATTTCTATCCTTTAAGGATCCGTGGAACTATCTACTATGTAGTAATATAAGCTATTATAATATGTCTATCAATAAAGTAAAGCATTAAAATAGCGTTAAGGTGTTACCCATATCCCACTTAACGCATTTTATATATTCCCATAGTCTATACAGTACCGTAAGCTCCACCAAACCGGTGGCTTATCCAGAGGGCACTCCATAAGTACAGTACAAAACAAACTCGTAGAAGGCGCGATAAGGCATGTGACAAGGCACGCGAGGCAATGCCAGGGTAGGATTCTATAGTTTGCACTCTCGGACTGGTGGTAACGCATAGCAGCTACTACCTCCCACCTCGAGACACACTCCCAAATCAAAGGTGCACCCAATCGAATCACAAAAGCAATAGAATGGTATCAAATAAATGTGCCCGATAGGGGGAGCGACCCCACTTGGCCCGGTATAGCTCCGGGTTTAGCCACATCAAGCTGACTCAGGGGAGTCAGGGTTGTGTTAATGCCTCATATAGAATCGTCGCCAAACCATCTTGCTTCGTTCTGGAATCTCCACCACGTACACAGTTGTTAAAGTGGTTTTCGGTATTGGCAGAGAGTATGACAATATCTGATCCCAGTCTCTTTAACAACCAAACGCTTATTTCACACCGTGGTCATTTTTATTTCAAACAGTTCATACTTCATATCAAAATATCATATTCATTTCAAAATCATATCACTTTCGAAATCATATTCACTTCCAAAATCATAACCACAAAATAGTTTACACCATCATATCAAATATTCGCATTTAAATCCATTAAATCTAAATCATAAAGTTCCAACTTTAAACAGTTTGAATATTGAAAGTAGTTTATATAATAAAAATAGTTATAGATTAAAAATAATATATATATTTAAAAATAGGTTATAGATTAAAATAGTTTATATATTGAAAATAGTTTATATATTGAAAATAGTTTATATATTGAAAATAGTTTATATATATATATATATAGTTTCAAATTAGAACTGTTCTTCCAATTTCACAACCCACTTAAATCAACTTTAGTTCCACAACTCAATTTAAATCAATTTCAGTTCAATAATTTCAAATAAAAAGGTCAGCGGTTCAATCCAAATTCTCATTAAAATCATCTTTAATTTATCTTTATTTCAAATACAGGTTTGGACTACAATTTTAAACCATTTCCAAATATAATAGATTTCAAAGTCCAAATATTCAAACCATTTACAATAATTCAAATTGGTAAATTTCATTTATATTTCAAATTCAACTTTAAATTTATCTAAATTTGAAAACATTCACTTAATCATTTTAATACATTTTAATAAAATCTCAAATTACCAATTAAAATCAAAATTAAATATCTAACTTCAATTATATTTAATTTGAAATTACTCACTTAATTATCTTTTTGTAAATATATAAATAAAATCTCAAATTTCAAATTTAAATCAAAATTTAATATTCAATAACAATTTTATTTAAATTTAAAACATTCGTTAAATCACCTTTATCAAAAATCAAGTTACTAAGTTATAAAATCATATCTTTAAAAATCTCAAAAATCAATAAGTTCAAATAAATTCTTATTTATATCTAATTTTAAACAA
The DNA here is from genome assembly GCA_030737815.1 of Allium fistulosum. Taxonomy (NCBI): domain Eukaryota; kingdom Viridiplantae; phylum Streptophyta; class Magnoliopsida; order Asparagales; family Amaryllidaceae; genus Allium; species Allium fistulosum. Next base: position 556,312,253 of record CM060905.1, read on the forward strand.
ATAATATTTCAAATCGATTTCAACTTATCTTTCCAACCATAGTTTACTAAAGTTATTACAAAATCTATTTTTAAAATACTAATAAAATTTTATATAAATACATAAACATATTATATATATTTATAATAACTAAATTAAATTTTATTAAATTAAATCTTATTATTAAATTTTATTTTATATTAAATCCTATTTATATATTTAAAAATAATGAAATTATAAGTAAAATCTTAAAATTTTCATTTTTTCAATACTTAACTTATAAATTTAAAATTTCCAAAACATATAATTTTAAAAATCTAAATTTTACACATATATAAAAATAACATTTATATATTGTATTTTTAAAATCGATATTTATTAAACCCATATATTTTCTTTCAAAACTTTGGAAATCATTTTCAAAATATAGACCAACGATGTCCGTATATAATTTTCTATCCTATGGTCAAGTGATATGGATATTTATCATTTCAATCCGCAATTTAAATATTTACGGGTTTATATCATTTCAACCCGCAATCCCAAATTCAAAATCAATGAAAATCACTTGGGTTTATCATTTCAACCCATAACGATTTTCCCCTAATCTATAAGATCGTTCGGGGATGTATCATTTCAACCTATAAGAACTTCTAAACTATAAGGAACTTGCAAAGTGAGAACAATAAAATAATAATAAAATAACATAACATATCAATGATGAGCATATATCACAGTTAACAATTTAAATATATAATTACCAGCAGATGGTGTCATATGTCATAGGTAAACAATTTAAATATTAACATATCATATTCAACAATTAAATAACTATCAATTCAAATTTAACAACATATTTAAAATGTCATTTCATGTGAAATCAATTTACTAAATATAGGAATGTTAATCGTGAGCGATTGCTCACATTTCGAGGCTAGAGAAACAACGAGAATAAGAATGACACCTACATGAATACTGATACGGACACGCGTCACAGCAAAGCAAGGCTAGACAGCGACATGCTAGATAATTACTGCTGTAATTTCCAAACAGCATCTAACAAAGCAAAGCGGAAGAACTTCCTTACTTTTTCTTTTTTTTAGAGAATGAGAGCACTACTGCTCGGCAAAATGAAATGGCTGCGATCAAGCTCCGGACCGCGACACAAATAACAACTTGGATTCGAGAATCAATTATATATACATAATATAGATATATATATATATATATATCTCCCCTTCTTTTTATAAAACAGAGAAGGCTAGACTAGGGGTTGCAGAGGAAAACAAAATACATATTTATGTGGAATAAATATACAACTATATGCAGGCTAATATATGCAGACACTATATATGTAACTAAATATATATATGCTAATATATATATATATGCAGACACTATATATAAAATTACAACTAAATGTACAATCGCATGCTACTATATATGTAGACACTATAAATAAAATACAACTAAATGTATTTACGCATGTTATATATATGCAAACAATTATATGCAGACATATATATATATATAACAAATATATATAAGCTACCCAAAATCATGCAATAGAGAAGCAAGATTATATGGCTGCCATGTAACCCCTGGCCTGGCCAAAATCATGCAAACAGAGAAGCAAGGTTATGTAGACAATTACATGACTTTGAAATATATATATATAGAGGTTGCGCGGAGAGGAAGAGGGGATCGGTGGGCTATGAACTGACGTGGGTTGGTCGGCCTGCAGGTGGCGAGGAGGGCTGTGAAAGATGGCCAAAGGGGAGACGTGTAGTTTTTCTCCAAATGCACACACATTTTTTTTATAACAACACTTAAAACACTGTTTAGATTAACCAAAAGAAGGCTGGCACGGTGGTGGAGGCGGATATGGGGTGTGGGGCAACGACTGTGGTCAGAGGCGGGTTGTGGTCGGAGGCGGAGGAGATGGGATGATGAAGCTGCGATGTCGCGGCATGGAGGAGAAAGGGGAACAAAGGTCGTGGAGGGTGGGAGATGTTGTGGATCTGAGGCGAGAGAGGGAGGAGGCGGAGCTGTGTGGGAGAGAGGGCGCTCGGAAATATGACGTGATGAGTGGGAGGGTGGAGGCAAGTGCTTGCCAAACACATGAAAGGAACAAAAATAAATATAAGCTCTAATCTTTTTTTTTCTATAAGAGGAGGCGGCAACGAAGGCAATGGAGAGGCGGATGGTGGTAGGCGGCATATCAGGTGAAGTGAGGCGTGGAAAGGACAACTTGGAGGAAGAAATAGTGGCGGTCGTAGGTTGGTTTCGAAGGGGACGGGCCTGCATGAAGAAATGGGTTCATAGGAAAAGAAAGAAGAAAACGAAAGCCATATGCAACTTTATATATATTAAAACTTATATTATTTTATTCTTCAAATGAAACCAGGGAGGCGGAAATAAACCAGAGGATATAAATTTGAAGTGATGGAATGACGAAAGCCAACAGTTGTATTCTGGGAATTATAAAAAGGCTAGTGGCCATTGGTATTACACGGTGAAGAAATGAAAGGTCTGAGAAACCCAAAAGGCCCAAATACGGAACTGATATGGCAAATTGTTTGTCGATTTCGCCGTGTACCGGATGCCGAAACACACAAATGAATATACTGCGGAGATCGGCACGACGAAACGATCAAAATGGTACATAGATATCACCGATACGACTATCCTATCAAAACTCGATATTTGCTGTCAAACTTCTGCTAAAACGCCGAAAATAATATAAACGGAGCTAGAACAGTCCAAATTTGGCAAAATGAAATACGACGTCTCACTAAGAAAATGGTTTACATTTTTATTATATAAAAATATTTAGATTTTGAAAACATTTTTTTTCCATCAAATTTAACTGTTGGGTACGTTTCTATCACCACCAAGTCCAGATGAGAAAGGAGCCACCGAACCGTTCGGTGCCAAGCCAACAGAAGAAAGTAAGGGACGAACCAGCCTCTACCGGACCAATACCTATTCAAGCATCACCGAACCAACTCCATAGCCGGACCAACTCTCACCGAACCAACTCCATAGTCGGACCAACTCTGTGCCGGACCAACTCAATGCCGGACCAACTCCATGATGAACCAACTCTCACCGAACCAACTCCATAGCCGGACCAACTCTGTGCCGGACCAACTCAATGCCAGACCAACTCCATGATGAACCAACTCTCACCGAACCAACTCCATAGCCGGACCAACTCAATGCCAGACCAAATGCTACCGGACCAAGACGTGCCAGGCCAGATCACATCAGCCCAGGCCCACCAGCAGCTATATACATCCAAGACCTCTGCTCTCTACCTCACTCTATAAATAGAGGGGTAGGGGTACAACAATGGGGACAAGTTTGAGAGCTCAAGCACGGAGAGAACTTTCAAACAACTTTCTTTTACTTGTATCAAAGCTTTGTACTTGTAATCTAAACAAGAGAAGAGAAATAACATATAAAGTGGACGTAGGCACATTTTGGCTGAACCACTATAAATCCGCGTGTCTTTTTACAGTTTAGCCCCTGCTTTTCATATATTTGCATAAATCACCCAAACCACTAAGAACAACATAAGATCTACTAAATCATACGACTTTGAGGTGTTTGTCCATTTTTTGTGCAAACATTAACTGATTTTAAATTGAAATTAAAAATTACACAACAAAACTTACTTTCATATTGACAAGTGAAAATTTGCAATTCGCTATGTCTAAATAGACGCATTCCAAATATCAAATTTTCTTTGCAGAATTTAATTGTTTAAATTTCATGAAAAATTCAATTAATTACGTTATAAAATTGTTAAAATGTTACGGGTCGTTACAGTAAAGGGTGGTTAAGGAGAGATGGAAGACTTTGTGTCCCCCGCACTAGTGATTTGGTGAGTGCAGTTCTATTAGAGACTCACCATTCTAGGATGACTATTCATCTAAGTGGCGATAAGATGTATAGGGACATGAAGAGGGTATTTTATTGGAGTGGCATGAAGAAGGATGTGGCAAAGTTTGTAGCTACGTGTCTTGTGTGCCAAAGGGTTAAGGCGGAGCAGCAGAAGCCCGGAGGATTATTTCAGCCATTGGATGTACCCGAATGGAAGTGGGATAGTGTTTCGATGGACTTCATAGATGGTTTACCCCGATATAGGAAGGGGAGTACCAGTATTTGGGTGATTGTATATCGCTTGACTAAGAGCGCCCACTTCATTCCGGTCAAGAGTAAGAGGACAGCACCTTATTTGGCATCTTTATATGTTCGTGAGATAGTCCGACTTCATGGAGTTCCCTCTAGCATTGTGAGCGATAGAGACCCTATCATTACTAGCGAGTTTTGAAGGAGTTTGCAAGAGGCTTTAAGGATGCAGCTTAGATTGAGTACAGCCTATCATCCTCAGACGGATGGCCAAACGGAAAGAGTTAATAGAGTACTTGAGAATTTGTTGAGGATGTGAATTCTTGATTTTGGAGGAACTTGGGAGGAGCATCTTCCATTGGTGGAATTCGCTTATAATAATAGCTTTCAAGCTAGCATTGGGATGGCACCTTTCGAAGCTCTTTATGGAAGGTCATGTAAGTCACCTTTATGTTGGTTGGAGTCTACGGAGAGATTGCTACTTGGTCCTGACATGGTTAGGGAGACTTTAGAGAAGATAGATTTGATTAGAAGGAGGATGAAGACAGCTCAAGATAGGCGGAAAACTTATGCGGACAAGCAGAGGAGGGATATTGAGTTTGAGGTAGGAGACTTGGTTTTCATTAAAGTATCCCTGCTAAGGAAGATGGTGAGATTTGGATCGAGTGGGAAAGTAGCCCCCAGATCCGTAGGACCGTTCCCCATTGTAGGAGGAGTAGGGAAGATGGTGTCTCGAGATAAGCTACCAGAGAAGCTCGCAGGAGTGCAGGATGTTTTTCATGTCTCACACTTGAGAAAGTGCTTACATGACTCAACAGAGGTTGTGGAGCCTAGTCAACTTGAGGAGGTTGAAGTGGAGAGAGAAGCATCGGTTCATCGTATTCCTACCAAGATCATTGGACGCGATATCAAGAAGCTTAGGAATAAAGAAGTTCCATTGGTAAAGGTGCATTGGGGAGATGATGTTGAAGATGCAACGTGGGAGGCTGAAGAAAAGATTCGTACCTCATATCCACATCTCTTTTATAGTAAGTTTTCGAATTTCCTATTTCCATCTTTAGTTTTGAATAGATTCTTTCCTTTATTATCCTTTGGGAGGGTAGATCTTAGGATTTAACCTATGGATGGTAGGCTTTGATGTAAACATGTTATTAGAACATGTTATGTATGATGGACGCTAGTGGTTGCAAGTGTTTGCTAGTGGATGCCAATGGACGCATATACTTACACTAGGCACTATTATCTCTTAGGAATCGGCCTAACTAGGACACGAGAGCATATGCATATGGATGTGTGCGCATTTGCATATTTTACTTTTATCTTATTCCATGGTCGCTATAAATGGATGATTATCACATGATTGTTGCATTTGGATGATGATTGTAGCACGCATATAGAACTATCAGTTACCATTAGGAATTTGCATTCATTTGAATACATGGCATGGACATGATTGCATAAAAAGGAGGTCGACTGAATCAGTAAACCGCCTACTCTTTTGCATTAGTTAGGGACATTGACACTACACTTTTGCATATATATATATATATATATATATATATATATCATAAATTGCATTAGAAAAGCTTAAGGGCAATGGATGTAATAGATGATGGTTGAGTAGTTGGTTGTAGAATTTGGATGAAAATATTTATTTCATTCTTCTGTCCTTAGAGATTTCGGGGATGAAATTCTTTAAGGAGGGGAGAATGTAACAACCCGAAATTTAAGCTATAATAATTAATTAACGAATTAATTAAATAATAAAATAACTTTGTGAAATTATCAGAATTGAGCCACGAGAGTTGCACCATTGTGTCTGTGGTAATTTTCTAGTCAATTTCCATATATAGATTGTCGAAATCGGAGCTAAAACGAAGAAGTTACAAATTAAACAAGAAACGAAGAAGAAAAGGAAAAAAAATAATAAATAGGTCAGGTCGACCTTCCCCATAGCTGGCTCGACCTATAGTTCGACCCAAACCATACAAAGGTCGACCTGGAGGTCTATCTGCGTATGTATATGGATGTTGTTTCGTCCAGTTTCGAGCAGTGACGTGTTTTTCTATTTTAATTTGATCATGTGTGTTCGTGCTTCCATCCGACAGTTCCCAGCGACCCTATGATGTGGTTGCACCAGATTTAATCTTCAAATCCAACGGTCTGAGATCCACAAGTGACACTATAAATAAGACCCTAGGCTTAGCTATTTTTCTCATTCAGATTTTCTCCATCTGGGTTCATTGCCTGAGGCTGGACCCTAAAAGGAATATTTTTCAAAGGAGAAGATCTTTTTAATTAAAATATTTTATACCCTAGAAGTGGATCCGTAAAGGCCAAGGAAAAATGCTAAGGACCACAGGTGAGTGTTTAAGTAATTATTTTAGATTTTAAGTAATTTAAAATAATAGGGTTCTCAATAGTTGTAGTTTTTCTGCAATTTTGAGACCGCTTTTATATAAGTGGTTTACAGTTAATTTTTAATGTTATTTTCAGTCTATTTTGTTCAGCTATCTTTATTTAGCTATTTTATTTATTTATTTACATTTATTTGTATTATATTTACATCCATTTTAGGTTAGAATTCAGCCTGTAAATTTTAGTTCTTTTTATTCATTTTTACGCGAATAAAAATAATAAAAAGAGGATAATTCGCTAATATGGACAAAATTATAGGAACACTAAATTTACAGAAAATTTGATGTAAGTAAGAAGAACTGTAATAGAAAGAATATAGACTAAAATAGGCAAATTTGACATTTGCAAGCATATTTATAACTAGAAGTTATAATTAAAAAGACAAGATAAAAAAAGAAATTATAACGTAGGTTATAATTAAATAGAAAGAACAGAAGATGCTTATTTTAAGACTTAGAGTTAAGTTAATAAGAAAATATAGCAGAGATAACAGAAGAGGCTTATTTTAAAGACTTAGAATAAGTTAATAAGCAAATAGAGCATAATTAACAGAAGAGGCTTATTTAAAAGACTTATACTAAGTTAATAAGAAAAGATAGAAGTAGGACCCGTACCGGCAGCATTCCCCCTTCAGTCAGGAACTGATGGTCTCACAATAGATTAGGTGGGGCTGGGACACGCATATGCTGAAGTAATGGTAAATAAGAGGTCAATAGGTAAAAGCTCAAATTAGGGGATTTGGGCAAGAGGCGCAACTAGATTTGTTTGTTAGGACCCGTACCGGTAGCATTTCCCTATTAGACTAGGATTAATGGTCTCATAACAAATCAGGTGAGGCTGGACATGCTTTTGCTGAAGCAATGATAAATAAGAGGTCAAAGATGGAGCAACAGATAGTGCGAGCCGACAGTGGCCGAGCGTGCGGCCTCGGTGCAGGGATATAAGTCGCAATTGAATTCCAAAGCGATAAACATGTGTCCTTTTGCTGTGGGACCCATAGGATGGGATTTGCTCACAGTGGCACAGTAGAGATAGAAGGCCGATCAAAGGGTAGAATTAGGACTTCGGCCTAATTAAAGTAGGATTAGGATTTCAGCCTAATCAAAGCAGTTATCTAAGGCAAGTGCAAACAATCGAAATAACCAAAGCAAATAGTTAAACAGTATTTTACTTTAACTTTATCTTTTCCTTTATTTCCTTTTATACTAGAACTGTTACTCAGTCTACTATCTTTATCTTGCTTAAAAGCACTAGTAATTACTTTCACTCACCAGACTTTTAGTTTGGCCCACTCCTCCATTTTCCCCCCATTAGGCCAGCAGAGGCAGGGACAATAGATTTTGGATTTTCTTGGAGATTCAGCTGTGGAGTTTTTCTTCATGTATTCTTCTCCCTTTCAGTTTTTATGTCATTTGGACTTGATGTACTAGTACTCTTGAGGGGGATGGTTTTATTTATGTACTCTGGTATTATGATTGAGATGGTATTTTTCATGAGACATTTGTATTTGGTATTTTGAGACATATTTTGGTTATGACTTATTTATGAAGTTTTTAATTTTTAATGAGTTACTGTTTCCGTTGTTTTATTTATTTTTCTTGTGAATCTTAGTCTCCGTAAAATTTTAGCTATACCTTCAACGCACCACATCTTTTAGTGTGCCCTTTTGGGTATATTAAGGGGTGTGGGGTGTTTCATTTTTTTTTTTACTTTATGCAATTTACAGACCTATTATTGTTGGCCTGTTTTATTTGATTGTACTTTTTAATTTATATAACAGCAATAAAAAACCTATTTTGAATATGTAGATTAAATATCAATATGTAGATTCAACTTCTTAGAAGACTCCTGTTTCTTTTTCCATCACCTTACATGCAAACTAAAGTACATATGGAATATAAAGTACATATGATTGCTTCGAAAAACAAAAAATTCTAGAAGAAATTAATCACTTGTTTTTGCACTTGCTTCCGAAGACTAAGTAAGCTAAAGATGTTCAGCATTTTAGACCAATTACTTCTTGTAACATGATTTATAAAGTGCTCTCTAAGATTCTAAGTAATAGGCTAAAAATGTTTATGGATAATTTGATATCTCCCAACCAGTGTGCATTCATTGAGAATAAATCAATAGTGGATGGTATTTTATTTGCCCATGAAATAGTCCGAGGAATGAGCAAAAATAATAATAAAATTATGTATATCGAAGTAGACTTAAGGAAACCTTACGACTCTGTAAATTGAAAATTAGTTATTATATGTTGAAAGATATGGATTTTTCAGAGAAGTGGATTAACATTATCATAGAGGTTATCAATGTGCCAATTTTCTCTATCATAGATCAAGGTTCCACAACTGGATTTTTCAAAAGATCGTCAGGTCTTAGACAAGGAGCCCCCATTTTGCCTCCCCTATTCTACTTCGTAATGGAATATGTAACTCTATTTTTGGATGAGAAAATGAAAGAAGGTCCACTTAAGCCCACATCATCCAGTATTGATATTAGCCATACTATCTTTGTAGATGACATACTGATATTTAACAAGGCAGATAAAATAGGTGCTGAAGTCATCAAGGATATTTTCAAGAGGATTCATAACATTACCAGACTAAATTTAAATAGAGAAAAACCATTGGCTTTCTTTGGAAAAGGGGTGCAGCTTAAGGAGGAACTATGGACATCTTAGACTTGAAAATTAGGGGAGCTTCCAATGAGATATCTTGGTATGCCTTTAATGAGCATCAACTTGAAGGGTAGAGACTGTAGATTTGATTTACAAAGTTAAGAGTAAAATAGAAGGATGTGAGGATGAACTACTAAGTATTGGTGGAAGATTAGAACTGGTAAAGTCTACTATATATCATATAGTTTCTTTTTGGATGCAATGTTTCAAGTTGTCAATAGTCACAATAAATAAAATTAAGTGTTTTTGTCTTAACTTTTTATGGAGAAGCAAAGTTAATAAAATACCATGGGAAATCGTGTCAAGGAGTAAGGAAGAAGGGGGCCTTGGTCTGAGATCTTCAAAAGAAATGAATACGTATGGGGTATCAACTTAATTGGAAAGTTCTTAACGACGAAGGAATATAGGCAAAATGGATGTAAGATAAGTATATTAGAGAACAATCATTTTGGGAGTTATTGAGAGAAGATGCATTAAAGTGTAATGAGAGAAGAATAGTGCATGGCAAAGCAACTTCAATGTGGTTTGATCCTTGGTTAAGAGGAGAAAGGTTAATAAACAGACTAGGAGTAGAAACTATGGAAATAATAAGAGGGGAAAACATTTTAGTTAAAGAAATCATTAAAAAAATGAACGGAGAACTAGAAATGTTAGCTTCCTTAGGCAATACAGTAATGAAATCTTAGCTAAAAAGTCTATAGATATAGAAAGGATGATTATTGAGCATGGACATGTAGTACTAATGGCATATACAAGTTTAAAGCGATTTGAAACAAAGTGAGAACAATTCATCATATTGTAAATTGGTCTAAGTTTGTGTGGAGTTGTACTCACATCCCGAAAATGGCAGTATGTGTATATAAAATCATCAATAATTACTTGCCAACTAGACAGAGACTAATTCAGAAGCATTCGAATATGGATCCATACCATGTACTATATGAATAACAACATGAATGTAGGGCAAATTTTTTCCAATATGAATATTTAAAAAAAGGTTTGGGAATGGTGTAAAAACAAGTTAAAGTGTCCAATTTCACAAACAAAGCTTTTAAACATTGACGGCCATATCAATATCATCGCTACATGCTTCACATAGAAAAACAGGAGCGAAGATAAAGCCTACTTTGTGTTATCAACTTTTGTATGGGTAATATGGCATGAAAGGAACAACATGATTTTTAATTTAGATTTTTTAACAATTAATCTGACTTGCAAGCAGACTCATGAGATAGTTAAAGTCAGAGCAACCAAATTCAAACTCAAAACAGAGACATAATTAATGAATCAATTTGCGCAAAATGGGATTAAAATCATACCATCCACCCTAAAAGAATGGAATCTAAGGCAATACTTATACATGTAAAATGTCATATGCCTCCATCTCTTCGATGCCAAGGTAATACCTACCTTAGTTACATTTATGCATTATTTTCATGACTTTACAAGGAAAAAAATAAAAATCCAGTTGCAAAAGCTTAACTGCAACAAAAAAGATGAGTTGAAATTAGAATCACTGGTCGTAGCTATACAAAGAATCATGTTAAAAAAACTACAAAACTTATCTTCATATCATAGGTAGTGTGGAAACCAGATCTGCAACGTCTCGCTAAAGCTTTGTAAGATCTAAGTACAGAGAAGAGATGAATAAAGTTACTAGAGAATAGCTTGAAGAGATGGAGTTAAATACTAAAGTATTTTGAAGAAATATGTAACGACCCTAGTTTTGATTATTTAGGACATTTAATAAGTTTAATTAAATGAAATAATGTAAATGATTAAGGAAATTGAGATTTGAATAGTAATGGGTAGCCGTGCCTAATTAAACAATGGACTAAAAGGAATTAAAATGAAATAAGTAAGGCTAATAGATAAGGGCAAAATAGGAATAAGTAATATTCTTATACCCTAAACCCTCATACCACTTGCATTTTACACGTTCACAAACTAAAACTAAACCAAGAAGAGGTCGGCCACCATTAGGAGAAAGTAAGAGAAAGATAAGCAAAAATCAAGAGGAAGGAAGCTTAATCAATCAAATTCAAAAAGCAAATCTCAAACTCCTTAGTCACAAGCTAAAGGTGAATAATAGGTTACATCTCATTTTACTATTTTCGGTTTTAGTTGAAATCTGGATTTATTTTGCAAATGATTTGCAATGTTTTGATTGTCTAAATAGAGATATATGCTTGTTGATGATTTATGCTATTTCATATAAATTTTCTGATTAGGTTTAACTTCAAAAACCTATTAAATGACATCAAAATACCTTGCAATTTGGATATAAGGTCAAAAATATTATTTTAGAGATGTGTTTCAAGTTTCATAATTTTCTGAATTTATGTGGATTTATCATGAATTTTTCAGTGAGGAAATTGGTTAAATTGGGTTTAAAATTAATTACAGTTATTTTATATTGGCTTTGGGTCAGAATTTTATATATGTTGGAAAATATATTAAAAATGATTTAAGGAAATTTTTGGAGAATTTTCCTAAGTGTTTTAATAAGTATATAAAATTATTTAAGGTATGAGACTTAAATGTTTTATATGTTTATATAAGGAGAAGGGGCAACTTGTAAATATTTTAAATTGTTAATCTTTGAAATTCGGCAGCACTTTAGAAAAGAATTTGAAAAAGAAATTGGCAACCAATTATATAGTGATAAATAAGCAGGTTAGTTGAAAACGAATTACTTTATAAAGTAAAAAATCAATTTTACAAGGCTTTGGCTGTTTAGCCACTTTCGACAGCACCTTTCAATTTCATACTTCCGCCTCCATCCTAATCGAAACCAATACACATGGTATCAAAGACTTGGTAAGTAGTGGATTGGAGATATGCGAAAAGTATAGAGTCGAAACAGGGCTTTCGAAGCGGTCGAGACCTTGTTTTTCTTTCAAAAGAAAATGCTGCTTGCTTTGCTTTCGAAAAGAATGTTTTCGAATGGTACTGCTTTCGACTTAGTCATGTGTTTTAAAAGAAAAGAGCTTTCGAAAGATGTTGTCACCTTTGTTTTAAGAAAATGCATTTGAAGGGGTCGAAACCCTTGCTTATGCATCCTACCTTTCGATGCAGTGCTTTCGGAAGGGATCTTTTCCTTTAAAGTTAGAGCCGCTTCTCCAATGCTTTCGAAAGGATTGGTTTCGACACCATCCACTTCTTTTACTTAGGAAATTGCTTTCGAAAGAGTTGCTTTCGATTTAATTTTTTTAAGCCCCTTTTAATATTTTGAATGTTAAACCCAAAAGTTTTGAAAGGAAGGTTTTAAATGGTTTCGAAACTATATTTCACGTATTTTTACTTGAACCTAATGCTTTCGAAAGGTTTGATTTACCAAAATGACATAATGCTTTCGAAAGTATATGATAAAAGCTTCGAAGGGGTGGTCCTCCAATGGTCTTGAAAGGTTTACCTTTGTGTTTAAATGGAGGGTTTCAAAAGGCATGTTTAAAGTGTTTTGAAAAGAGGATGTCTAAGGTTTTATAAAGCTTTCGAAATGATACTTTCAATGTTTTCGAAAGGTCTATTGTAAATGATTTCGAAAGGTATGTTTTGGCTTTTTGGCCTAAGGTTATAAAGTAAAGTAGTTTACTTGTATCGAAAGGGGTGCTTTCAATGGGTTCAAAAGGGGTACTTTCAAAGGTTTCGAAAGAGGTTGTTTAAAGGTTTTAAACAAAGTTTCGAAATTTTTCATCAACAATGTTTTATGTGACGTATTTATAACATGGCAAAGTGATTCGAGTAAAGCATAGAGTATATTTTCCTTGTTTAAGTATGGTTTAAAGGGTTAAATCAATTTGAAAGATGTTTCGAGGAAAATTTGATGGGTAGTTAACCCTAAGTAAATGACTCAGATATTTGAATACTAGATGGAACTGGTGTAGGGTCGCGCCCTAGACATTAGTTATAGCCCCTAGCTAATTTAGTCCACAATTCCTGTGTGTAGTGCTTAGTTACAGGTAAGATTTAAATAATGATTACACACAGAAAGGAATATATACTGAGAAAGAGGATAGGTTATTGGTGAGCCCACAGAACCATTAGAATTAGGTGACCCTGAGAGAATTAAGTTAATGACAGACCGTCCAGAAGTTTGTCTGGCAGGTGTTAGATTAGTTATTTTGTTTGGTAGGCCCGACTCCGCCAAAGGTTAGTAGTTAGCCATAAAAAATTATATTGTTCGGACAGATGGTCCATTTATTATCCGATTTTTGAGCATATATGATATTGCTTTTATTGTTTTAACCAGTTTGGTGGCGGATTTTGATTTGCGAAAGGTATGTTTTAAAAATGGATATTAATGAAGGGAAACCCGTTCCACTAAGTGGCATGGTCTCACTTAATATTAGTCAACCAAGATGTAATAGTATAATTCACACTAGACTTTATGTCTGACTCGAAGTTTATGTTTTTTCCCTTAAACTCTCAGGTGCTCAAAATTAATTTGAGTAGATTGAGAGTTAAGGTTTTTCAGGTTTAGTAGGTGGACAAATAAAGCTTTCGAAGACGTGCAGGAGGCAAAGTTAGCTATTTAGGAGTTGCTACTTAATTTTATTTCCACTGTGATGTATTAAGACTAAAGTGTCTATTTAGTACTCTGATCATCCAAGGGGACATCTCCACATATCACTCTTGGCGTATTTTGTAATAATTATATTTGATCAAAAACCTGGGAAACGTTTGGGATTATGTAATGAAATATGAAACATGTTTTTTGAAATGTAATCGGTAAAATTGTTGTTTTTGAAATTTGTGATTTTGTTTCATATTCATGTGCTTATGATATTAGCGGTATCATTAACATTACCGTTTTTTTTCATCGAAAGTTATTACTACAAATGACTGCATCATTTGTAGCGCTTAGCTTCAAGCCTCAAGATAGGGGATGTTACAACTTGGTATCAGAGCATAGGTTTATGAAAAACTTTAAACTTAAATGATTTTGAAAACATAATCCTAAGGAATTAGAGAAAAGATCGGGGTATGGGATAATGCTATAGTAACGTACTTGTATTTGCTATATATATGTATACACTTTATCTCTATTCTCCCAATTCTCTTAGGTTATTCTTCTGTATTTTACGAAGACTCGAATGTAGATATGGATGCTAGAAGTGGAAGAGTTAACATTGGCGGGGGAAGCACCACAACTAATGGAAATGCCAAACCAAATACCAGTAGAAAGCAAAGTCAGGCACAAGATGCAAATGTGGGTGCCGAAATCCCGCAAGTCGACATGGGAGCAATGGATCAGTTCTTCGTAAACATGATGCAAGCGAGAGTTGATGTTGGAGTAGTTGGAGGAAATGTTGGAGGAGGAAATCAAGAAGCTCCGGTGGTGAATAACTATGCCATTTTGAGTAGAGATTTTGCTCAATTGGGAGGAAAGTCGTTTATTGGTACTGAAGACGTAATTGAAGTGGAGAATTGGTTACTTCATTGCGAGAGAATTTTTGTAACAACCCGAGCTTTTGTGAAAATTTAATATCGTCATTAAACGATTAGAATGCTAGTTAATTACTCGATTGAGTTTATAATCGGTTGAAAATCCTTTTGATAAATGGTTAAAAGTATTCGGGCTTTAAATAAATATACCTTTCTACTTTATAGTGGCCCATTTGTTTTGATGAAGAGATGATACTAGTACCGTTCTTTTTCTGGCATTCATTCGAACCCGTCCCCCTTTATCATTTTTACAACCCTAATCCACGTACGAAGAGAAATGGTGGCTGCCTCGTTCCAAAATTTAAGGCACGCTTGTCTTGCTCATCTTCTCCACTCAGGGCGTGGGTAAATCGAAGAGGCCGCCAATGATCGTCTCTCCGACTTTTCAAAGGCTGTTAGGGTTTCTGACGAGCGTATTCGTTCGCTTTGTGATGCCGCGACATCGAATTCGAGCTCTTCGGTGGCTAAGGTGAGTAATCGCTATTACTCACATCTAATTTAACCTCATAGATATGCGATTTTGTGAATTGATTTACATGGCTTTGATGGTTTTGATCTGAGTTTGACGGTGGTGTTTCGTTTGATTTTGGCTATATTGTTTGCTGCCTTTGGTAGTACTTTTGACATTGTTGTGATTGTTGCTTTAGATACCTTGTTGTTTTAGCTTGATACACGCAAATTTGAACAGTTCATTTTTTTGGTCGTCATGTTTCTGACTGTGGCTGATTCATTTGTGTGACTTCATTTGAATTAGTTACACTATTTTAGTAACTGCCGATTAACTGTAGTTTCTTCGTTCGAGCTTGCAACCACGCTCAGAAATGCTTTGACGATGTTCCTTGGTCTTCATGTATTTGTGAATTTGCTGATTGATTTTGTCACGTTTGAACTTGTTCAATTCTTTGCTTCGAAACTGTTGCAACTCTTTCCTTGTTTTCGACCTGATGCATCATGTATGGCCATTTACATGGACTCTCTGTTGGTTCATGCCTTGACATTGTTAGTAGATTGTTTTGTTTATGTGAACTTGCTCGTTTGTAGTTTTAGTTGTCACAGTCTTAACTTGAATCTGATGATGATTTCTTTTTGACTTCATCTACTTGGATCCTAATTTGAACTGCTTCCTTGGATTCCTTGTTGTTTCTGACTTGAAGTATCGATAGCACTTTGGTCGTTGTAGACCTGTTATAGTCTATATGATATATCTTCAGCCTCGTTTATTGTTGTGCTTGTCACTACATTTGGATAAGGCTGGGTCGACACTTACTGTCTAGCCCATATTGCATTGTACTTGGTCACTTATACATGTTTATTTCCATTTTACACTGTCTTGTGTGGTAGCTCGCATTTTCACTTGTACAAGTCGTTTCTTTTGGTGCTTCGCATGACTTGTTGATGAACCTGGTAGGTGAAATTGTGTGCTTCCAGTTAGATTTGCACTACTATCTTAGTGCACTGTTGGTTCATGTTGCATTTGCTTGCATGCTGGTCCATCATGTAGTCCCTGGCAGTGAGTTGTGAACATGACCACTTCATGGGTGAGGCTGATCTGTCGAGTTCTACACTTGCTCTGTCCAGCTTCATTTAGTGTTCATTGTATCATATTACTATTCAATTTTGCATTGCATATTTGTATACATGCCACTGATCATTTGTTGATAGGTCCACTGGAGCACAGTCTTCATTTAGGGCCCTTATGCACTGTGTAGTTGTATGAACATGGTGCATTGTTCCGAGCTGTATCACTTGAATTTTACTGTACGCATAGCGTATAATTTGTACCACTTGAGTCATTCCAGTGTTTTGAACATTCGATATTTGAGTCTGCATTATATTGCTTGACTCGAAGCTTGGTACTCATGTAATGTGTCTACACTTATATACTTCATCATTGTTTGCCATATTGGCTTCACTGCATCTCCATGTGCCTGTGGTACTTACAGCGTATTTGTTGCAGTGTTATCATATTCACTGGTGGCATTTGGTTTGCATTTGAGTTGTCACTGTTGCCTTGAATTGTTGCCATGAGGTTCACGTGCATTTTCTATTTAAGTTTGCAATCTCCAGTTCCATGTAGTTGTTATTGATGCATGTGCAGTTTCATTTTGGTCTCTCTGTCTTTGACATTGAGGCCATTCATACATGTTGAGTCATGTTTCTTTGAGTTTGGCAGTTTGTATACTTCATGTGTACATTTGATTTTGGCGAGGCAGTACACGCGAGCGTGCGCGTGTACTGCAGCCAAATCGGATTTGAGGTTATAATTGATGATTTCCATTGTTGGTTTTGTTTCGTGTTGCCAATCCAAATTATTTTGAGTTGTACTCTGATTTTGGTTTTGTTGACCTTTTTTGTATTCTAGGTAGTAGTGGCGAGGCAATATACACGTGCGTATACTGCAGCCCTACTAGAGTTGATGTTTTATATTGATTATTTTGTTGTTGTTTATTGCCGATAGGCAATTCAGATGTTTTTTTTAGATTATCTTCATTGTTATTCTTTTTACTTATCTTTGTTGATGATTTAAATCTGCTGATTGTTGTCTAACACTGTTTAGTGTTATATCTGCCGTTATCTGATCCTCTTATCGAGGAGTCGGGTATACGAGATTTCTGTGACTGTCATCTATTTGATATTGATTATTTTGCTTCTGGGCATTAATAACTGAGTTTGAATTAGACTGACCCGTGTATTATTTTCTTCTGAATTTAATACTCGGGTCAGACCCGAGTTATTTCAGGTTGTAGATTTCCTGATTTGAGTTGTTGTTCGGGCTATGAAGACTTTTTATATCTTCTGAAGTAGTTTTCGTTGTTTTGTAGAAGTCGTGTCATTGTATAGGATGATATGTATTCATGTATATTAGTTGATAATGTACTTGTATATATAACTTCCAGAGTCGGCAGTTGTAGTTTTATCATATGTATTGTGTCAACTATATTGTAACTGACATCAGTTATATATATATATGAGACTTTTGTATTATCTGTGTTCCGCATATATATTATCTGTGTTATCATTATATCTAATGTCCTAAACTATTATGAACCATCGTAGTTTGTTTTATACTGATAATTGGGTATGTCGATGGGAGTAAATAAATAAGATGAAAAAGGAAAAGTATATACCACTCATATCGAGGTAACCAATATTAGTGTAAGGCCAACTACGGATGGCCGCTCCTATCCAGCCTTATTCTTCGTAATAATAGACAGTATTTCTTTTAATACTCTTTGTTATTATGAGCATAGAGGTGGAACAGTTGGTATCAGAGCTTGGGGTTTATGGACATAATATAAAACATAACTTGGATGGAACATGTGTTACAACTATTAGTCGATGTTTTATTTGTGCTTTGAGTCAAAACTAAAGTTTTGAAATTTTGATGAAATTTTTAAATAATAGTGAAACTGTGTTTTGTTGGTTGACTGATTTGTGACTGTTTATCAAAGTGCGCAGCGGAAACAGTGAAACTGTCTTCGCTGAGTACAGCTGATAATCTTTTTGATTTAAAAATCAAAATATGAAATTGAAATAAATTTCATTTGTTGTTTAAATAGCTGTATTTATTTTGTTTCTTTGAGAATTTCGAATCCGATTTGAGGATTCGAAATGATTGCAGTTATGTGATTTGTGTTGAGATCTTTGCTGGTTTTCTTTTATACTAATCATATATTGATTAAATTTTGTTGTTTTGAATTATCTTCATTGAAGATATGTTCGAATGATTTCTCTGTTCATTTTGTAGTACGTGCAAATTTGAGTTGCACGTTACTGCATTAATTTTACGTCGAACCGATGCTTGGTTAAGAAACGTATTTTGTTGCCGTTATTTTTATAACGGGATTTTTACACCAATGCTAAATTTTTGAAGCACGGTGTTTTATGGCATTTTTGATGAATGGAAATTCACTGATATTACATTTTGATGTAAATTGTTTTGATGAGATTTTGACGTTTAAAAATTACTGTCGCTTTGGCTTCAGTAACCGTCAAGTTTTAAAAGTGGATTTTCAAGCGGTTATTCCGCAATGCTGATTTTGAGATTCGTTTCACAGTGTTTTGGGAAGTACAATTTTCTTTTCGAAATTGTTACTATTATTGCTGCTTTAATCACGTGATTGGAAAATCGTTTTAAAATGAAAATTGTTTTATAAATTTTTAACAGTTTGCGTTTTCAAAAGAATGAGGAAGCGACTTAAACGATTCAGCAAAATCGAGGATTATGATCCCTTTCTTTTACTGATTCGCTTAACTTTGGACTTGTCCAGTTGAGAATGTGAATTGTTATTTTACAAAATAAATAAAATTGGTTTCAGGAATTTAACAGTTTGCGCTTTCAAAAGAATGAGGAAGCGATTTAAACGTTTCAGCAAAATCGAGGACTATGACCCCTTTCTTTTACTGATTCGCTTAATTCTGGACTTGTCCGTTTGAGAATGTAAAGTGTATTTTTACAAAATACACAATTTTGCACTTTCAAGGAAACGATGAAGAGAATCAAACGATTTAGTAAAACACGTGGTATGGGACATGTGCGTTTGCTATTTCGGTTAATTCCGGACTCGTTAATTGAAATATTTGATGATTTCGTGTGCTTTCGAGCCACTATGAGGACCTTCGGGTCATATGAGGACCTTCGGGTCAAATACCAGTACTAGACCTTCGGGTCACTCTGCGGACCTTCGGGTCATTTGTTGGGCGCCAAAATTATGTTGAGTACTTGGTAGGCTTCGGCCATTTGTTGATGCACGTGCGGCGAATTAAAAACTCGCCATCTGATGGGATCGATCCAAGCTTTTATGTTGATTTTCTAGTCTTCTTAATTGATTTCTAGATATTTGTTGTTTCCAATTATCTGCAGGTAATTGGATATTTGTTGATATGAGTTCTGATTATCGTTTTTGATAATCGAATATTTGTTGTTTCTAATTATCGCTTGTGATAATTAGATATTTGTTGATATGAGTTCTGATTATCGTTTTTGATAATCAGATATTTGTTGTTTCTAATTATCGCTTGTGATAATTAGATATTTGTTGATATGAGTTCTGATTATCGTTTTTGATAATCGGATATTTGTTGTTTCTAATTATCGCTTGTGATAATTAGATATTTGTTGATATGAGTTCTGATTATCGTTTTTGATAATCGGATATTTGTTGTTTCTAATTATCGCTTGTGATAATTAGATATTTGTTGATATGAGTTCTGATTATCGTTTTTGATAATCGGATATTTGTTGTTTCTAATTATCGCTTGTGATAATTAGATATTTTTTGATATGAGTTCTGATTATCGTTTTTGATAATCGGATATTTGTTGTTTCTAATTATCGCTTGTGATAATTAGATATTTGTTGATATGAGATTTAATTATCGCTTTTGATAATTAAATATCTGCTAATTTGAAATTTGATTATCGCTTTTGATAATCGAATATTTGTTGATTTGAGATTTAATTATCACTTTTGATAATTAAATATTTGCTGATTTAAAATTTGATTATCGCTTTTGATAATCGAATATTTGTTGATTTGAGATTTAATTATCGCTTTTGATAATTAAATATTTGCTGATTTGAAATTTGATTACCGCTTTTGATAATCGAATATTTGTTGATTTGAAATTAGATTATCATTTGTGATAATTAAATATTTGCTAATTTGAAATTTGATTATCGCTTTTGATAATCGAATATTTGTTGATTTGAGATTTAATTATCGCTTTTGATAATTAAATATTTGCTGATTTGAAATTTGATTATCATTTGTGATAATTAAATATTTTCTACTTTGAAATTTGATTATCGCTTTTGATAATCGAATATTTGTTGATTTGAGATTTAATTATCGCTTTTGATAATTAAATATTTGCGGATTTGAAATTTGATTATCATTTGTGATAATTAAATATTTGCTAATTTGAAATTTGATTATCGCTTTTGATAATCGAATATTTGTTGATTTGAGATTTAATTATCGCTTTTGATAATTAAATATTTGCTGATTTGAAATTTGATTATCGCTTTTGATAATTAAATATTTGTGATTTGAAATTTGATTATCGTTTTTGATAATCGAATACTTGTTGATTTGAGATTTGATTATCGTTTTTGATAATCGAATATTTGTTGATTTGAGATTTGATTAGTGTTTTTGGATAATCGAATATTTGTTGATTTGAGATTTGATTAGTGTTTTTGGATAATCGAATATTTGTTGATTTGAAATTTGATTACCGGTTGTGGTAATTAAATATTTGTTGATTTGTTTTTTGACTATCGTTTGGATAATCGGATGTTTGCTGATTTTATTGATATGAGATTTTCTAGTCTCCAATTGATTCTAGAATATGTTGATTTTATTGAATCGCTGTTTTCTATCTATTTCTGGTAATAGTTAGAGTTTGTTGATCATGAAATTTTTGTTTTCTAGTTAATTGTTGGATAACTAGATATTTGCAGTTGCGATTTGTGGTTTGTGTTTCATAATTATCTTTGTTGATAATTAGATTTTGTTGTTTTCTAATTATCGTATTGATAATTAGATATTGCTGTTTTGTGATTTCTGTATTCTAATTATCTATTGATAATTGAATATTGCTGATGTTTGCATTTATTCAGTTTTGTTGTCTTCTGATTATCTTTTGATAATTGGATTTTGTGGAGAATTTGTGAATTTCTTTTATGAAATTAAAAGATTCTTTGGCAATTGTGTTCCTGACTTTCGTTTTTCTAGCTTAACCAGTTTATGTTAGAAAATTAGTAATTGTTAACGACCTTAATTATGAAAACTACGGGGACGCAATTTTTATAAGAAGGGGAGTCTGTAACAACCCGAGCTTTTGTGAAAATTTAATATCGTCATTAAACGATTAGAATGCCAGTTAATTACTCGATTGAGTTTTTAATTGGTTGAAAATCCTTTTGATAAATGGTTAAAAGTATTCGGGCTTTAAATAAATATACCTTTCTACTTTATAGTGGCCCATTTGTTTTAATGAAGAGATGATACTAGTACCGTTCTTTTTCTGGCATTCATTCGAACCCGTCCCCCTTTATCATTTTTACAACCCTAATCCACGTACGAAGAGAAATGGTGGCTGCCTCGTTCCAAAATTTAGGGCACGCTTGTCTTGCTCGTCTTCTCCACTCAGGGCGTGGGTAAATCGAAGAGGCCGCCAATGATCGTCTCTCCGACTTTTCAAAGGCTGTTAGGGTTTCTGACGAGCGTATTCGTTCGCTTCGTGATGCCGCGACGTCGAATTCGAGCTCTTCGGTGGCTAAGGTGAGTAATCACTATTACTCACATCTAATTTAACCTCATAGATATGCGATTTTGTGAATTGATTTACATGGCTTTGATGGTTTTGATTTGAGTTTGACGGTGGTGTTTCGTTTGATTTTGGGTATATTGTTTGCTGCCTTTGGTAGTACTTTCGACATTGTTGTGATTGTTGCTTTAGATACCTTGTTGTTTTAGCTTGATACACGCAAATTTGAACAGTTCGTTTTTTTGGTCGTCGTGTTTCTGACTATGGCTAATTCATTTGTGTGACTTCATTTAAATTAGATACACTATTTTAGTAACTGCCGATTAACTGCAGTTTCTTCGTTCGAGCTTGCAACCACGCTCAGAAATGCTTTGACGATGTTCCTTGGTCTTCATGTATTTGTGAATTTGCTGATTGATTTTGTCACGTTTGAACTTGTTCAATTCTTTGCTTTGAAACTGTTGCAACTCTTTCCTTGTTTTCGACCTGATGCATCATGTATGGCCATTTACATGAACTCTCTGTTGGTTCATGCCTTGACATTGTTAGTAGATTGTTTTGTTTATGTGAACTTGCTCATTTGTAGTTTTAGTTGTCACAGTCTTAACTTGAATCTGATGATGATTTCTTTTTGACTTCATCTACTTGGATCCTAATTTGAACTGCTTCCTTGCATTCCTTGTTGTTTCTGACTTGAAGTCTCGATAACACTTTGGTCGTTGTAGACCTGTTATAGTCTATATGATATATCTTCAGCCTCGTTCATTGTTGTGCTTGTCACTACATTTGGATAAGGCTGGGTCGACACTTACTGTCTAGCCCATATTGCATTGTACTTGGTCACTTATACATGTTTATTTCCATTTTACACTGTCTTTTGTGGTAGCTCGCATTTTCACTTGTACAAGTCGTTTCTTTTGGTGCATCGCATGACTTGTTGATGAACCTGGTAGGTGAAAGTGTGTGCTTCCAGTTAGATTTGCACTACTATCTTAGTGCACTGTTGGTTCATGTTGCATTTGCTTGCATGCTGGTCCATCATGTAGTCCCTGGCAGTGAGTTGTGAACATGACCACTTCATGGGTGAGGCTGATCTGTCGAGTTCTACACTTGCTCTGTCCAGCTTCATTTAGTGTTCATTGTATCATATTACTATTCAATTTTGCATTGCATATTTGTATACATGCCACTGATCATTTGTTGATAGGTCCACTGGAGCACAGTCTTCATTTAGGGCCCTTATGCAATGTGTAGTTGTATGAACATGGTGCATTGTTCTGAGCTGTATCACTTGAATTTTACTGTACGCATAGCGTATAATTTGTACCACTTGAGTCATTCCAGTGTTTTGAACATTCGATATTTGAGTCTGCATTATATTGCTTGACTCGAAGCTTGGTACTCATGTAATGTGTCTACACTTATATACTTCATCATTGTTTGCCATATTGGCTTCACTGCATCTCCATGTGCCTGTGGTACTTGCAGCGTAGTTGTTGCAGTGTTATCATATTCACTGGTGGCATTTGGTTTGCTTTTGAGTTGTCACTGTTGCCTTGAATTGTTGCCATGAGGTTCACGTGCAATTTCTATTTAAGTTTGCAATCTCAAGTTCCATGTAGTTGTTACTGATGCATGTGCAGTTTCATTTTGGTCTCTCTGTCTTTGACGTTGAGGCCATTCATACATGTTGAGTCATGTTTCTTTGAGTTTGGCAGTTTGTATACTTCATGTGTACATTTGATTTTGGCGAGGCAGTACACGCGAGCGTGCGCGTGTACTGCAACCAAATCGGATTTGAGGTTATAATTGATGATTTCCATTGTTGGTTTTGTTTCGTGTTGCCAATCCAAATTATTTTGAGTTGTACTCTGATTTTGGTTTTGTTGACCTTTTGTGTATTCCAGGTAGTAGTGGCGAAGCAGTATACGCGTGCGTATACTACAGCCCTACTAGAGTTGATGTTTTATATTGATTATTTTGTTGTTGTTAATTGCCGTTAGGCAATTCTGATGTTTTTTTTAGATTATCTTCATTGATATTCTTTTTACTTATCTTTGTTGATGATTTAAATCTGCTGATTGTTGTCTAACACTGTTTAGTGTTATATCTGCCGTTATCTGATCCTCTTATTGAGGAGTCGGATATACGAGATTTCTGTGACTGTCATCTATTTGATATTGATTATTTTGCTTCTGGGCATTAATAACTGAGTTTGAATTAGACTGACCCGTGTATTATTTTCTTCTGAATTTAATACTCGGGTCAGACCCGAGTTATTTCAGGTTGTAGATTTCCTGATTTGAGTTGTTGTTCGGGCTATGAAGACTTTTTATATCTTCTGAAGTAGTTTTCTTCGTTTTGTAGAAGTCGTGTCATTGTATAGGATGATATGTATTCATGTATATTAGTTGATAATGTACTTGTATATATAACTTCCAGAGTCGGCAGTTGTAGTTTTATCATATGTATTGTGTCAACTATATTGTAACTGACATCAGTTATATATATATATGAGACTTTTGTATTATCTGTGTTCCGCATATATATTATCTGTGTTATCATTATATCTAATGTCCTAAACTATTATGAACCATCGTAGTTTGTTTTATACTGATAATTGGGTATGTCGATGGGAGTAAATAAATAAGATGAAAAAGGAAAAGTATATACCACTCATATCGAGGTAACCAATATTAGTGTAAGGCCAACTACGGATGGCCGCTCCTATCCAGCCTTATTCTTCGTAATAATAGACAGTATTTCTTTTAATACTCTTTGTTATTATGAGCATAGAGGTGGGGTGTCACAATTTTTGCTGATTTAAGGCTCAATGACAAGCAGAAAAGGAGACTCGCTTCTCAACAACTACAAGGAGCAGCACTGTATTGTTGGAACATTTTTACAATTGGAGTCAATGAGGAGACTTTGGCTGAGTTCAGGAGGAGGTTTGAAGAAAGGTTTATGTCGGAGATTGCTAAGTCTACTCTGCTAAGGAGGTTTGCTGAATTGGAGCAGGGTGATATGACAATGCTTGAGTATGCAACGAGGTTTGAGGAGCTAGCAAGATATGGCTATGCTATGGTTGATACTGTAATTAAGATGAACGAAAAGTTCATTCGTGAGTTAAAGCCTGAGCTTGCTAAGGCCACATTACCACATATTAGGGATCCATGTGATGCTGTTATGGAGATGGCCTTGAGGCATGAAGAGATGCTTGCTTTTCTTGAGGGAAATAAGGCAAAGGAAGCTCAAGGAGTGCAGAGTCAGAGAAGGAAAATTTTCCATAAGAAAGGAGCTCAGAAGGGTGGAGCTGCTAAGAAAGGGAAGACCGAGATTGTCTGTTATAAGTGTGATAAGAAAGGACACAATGCCTATTAATGTCGGACATGCAAAAGAAATAAAGTTGCTGAGAAGAAAGAAGTAAGGTGTTTCAATTGCGATCAGATTGGGCACTATAAGAACCAGTGCAAGGAGCCAGCCAAGGATGGAAAAGGCAAAGTGTTTGCATTGGAACCAGCTGCTTCGAGACCAACAGCAGAGGAGAGAGGAAAACTATGTTAGGAGGTACGCTTCTGATTCATGGCGTATCTGTTAGAACTCTATTTGATACTGGTGCATAACATTTTTTTATATCTTATTGTTTGGTAGAAAAGCTTAACCTAGAACCCTCATACCTAGTTACTTCCTTAAGGGTTGAAAATCCGATAGGAGGTTATGCGACTCGTGGGATGAGATGTGACCACTTAGAGTTTGAATTGTTAGGTCATACCTTTGTTTGCAGTTTGCATGTGTTTAATTTCGTACGGTTCTGAATTATTTTGGGTATGGATTAGTTAAGTAAATAGGATGCTAGGATATTTTGTCATAATAGGGAAATATCACTTAGACACCCTGACTGTAGTGATCGGATCATATACTCCATAGAAAACCCTAGTTTTGAGGTTAGTGCTTTGTTGGGTGTTATGGAGGTAGAAAACGAGTTGAATCGAGTTTTTGTTATTAGAGAATTCGCGGATGCCTTTAAATCTGTAGTGGGACTGCCGCCAAAACGAGATATTGAGTTTTGGATAGATTTAGTACCAGGAGCAGAACCGGTGAGTAGACCGCCAAGCAGAATGACACCTACCGAGATAAGGAAACTAAAGGTGCAGTTGGTGGATTTGGAAAGTAAGAATTTTATCAGACCAAGTAGTTCGTCTTAGGGAGCAGCCGCAGTGTTTGCCAAGAAGCCGGACGGATCGTTAAGGTTATGTATCAATTATCGTAAGTTGAATGAGAAGATATAAAGAATCGATATCCGTTACCTAGAATTGACGATTTGTTCAACTAGTCGAGTGGAGCTAGAGTATTTTCCTAGTCGGATTTAGCAACAGGGTTCCATTAGCATAGTGTCAGAGGATAGTATTCCTTTGACGGTGTTTAGAACCAGATATGGATCATATAAATAGTTAGTAATGCCATTCGGACTGACTAATGCGCCAGCATTCTTTGTAGATTTGATGAACCGAATTTTCCGAGAGCACTTGGATAGGTTCATGTTGGTATTCATAGATGACATTTTGATATACTCTAAAGATGAAAGAGAGCATGAAGTTCATCTTAGAGTAGTGCTTGAGACGCTGAGGCAGCATCAACTAAAAGCGAAAATTTCGAAGTGTCATTTCTGGAAGAAAGAAGTGAAGTTCCTTGGTCATGTAATCTTAGAGAAAGGGTTGTCTGCAAATCCAACTAAGATCGAAGCGATGAATATTTGGAAGAGACCCGAGACAGTGATTGAGTTAAAGAGTTTTCTTGGATTAGCTGGTTATTACCGAAGATTCACTAAGGATTTCTCGTGGATAGCGGCACCGATGACCAAGCTAATGTGAAAGGATGTGAAGTTCGTTTGGACTGATAAGTGTGAGGAAGCATTCCAGAGATTGAAACACTTATTGACGAATGCACCTGTGTTGGTTGTTCCAGAAGGGAATCAGGATTTAGTAGTGTACACGAATGCATGTGGAACAGAGTTAGGAGCTCTGTTAATGCAAAGAGGTAAAGTGATTGCTTATACATATCGAAAGCTTAGACCGCATGATGTTAGATATCCAACGCATGATTTGGAATTAGCTGCTGTTATTTTTGCATTGAAGGTGTGGAGACATTACCTTCTGGGAGAGAGATTTGAATTGTATATAGATCATAAGTCGCTGAAGTATTTATTCTCTCAAAAGGAGTTGAATATGAGACAGCAGAGGTGGTTAGAGTTTTTAGTTGCTTATGACTTTATTGAGTACACACCAGGAAAAGGCAACAAGGTTTCAGATGCACTTAGCAGAAAACATCATAATGCAGTGTTGGCAATAATAGCTGAGTGGAAAGATTTAGAAGCATTGATTGCGTGCAGGATACAGTGGAGATCTGAGGCTAGGTCTAGTAAGGAAACTGCTATGTTGTCACGTTTAGAAGTTCGACCGGTGATGATCAAAAGGATTGCTTCTAGGCAAGGAGAGGATCCAGTATTAGCTGTGCGGATCGGGAAGTTAAGAAAAGGAACAGAGAGAGATGACTTTAAAGATTTTAGTCTTGACTAGAAGGGATGGTTGAGAAAGAAGGGACGGCTATGTGTTCCGAATGTTGAGAACTTAAGGAAAGAAGTTCTTGGGGAATGTCATCGATCCAAGCTTAGGATTCATCCTGGAGGGACCAAGAT
The DNA here is from genome assembly GCA_030737815.1 of Allium fistulosum. Classification (NCBI taxonomy): domain Eukaryota; kingdom Viridiplantae; phylum Streptophyta; class Magnoliopsida; order Asparagales; family Amaryllidaceae; genus Allium; species Allium fistulosum. Next base: position 556,339,887 of record CM060905.1, read on the forward strand.
GTATCAAGATATGAAGAGAAGTATCTATTGGGAATGTATGAAGAGAGATGTAGGCTTATGGGTGAAACAGTGTTTGAAATGTCAACAGGTAAAAGCCGAACATCAGAAACCAAGTGGGTTACTTCAGCCTTTAGATGTTCCAGTATGGAAGTGTGATTCTATCTCAACGGATTTTATAGACGAGTTGCCTAGGTCAAATAGGGGAAATGGTATATTTTGCAAATGATTTGCCATGTTTTGATTGTTTAGATAGAGATATATGCTTGTTGATGATTTATACTATTTCATATAGATTTTTTTTAAGGTTTAACTTAAAAAGCCTATTAAATGACATCCAAATACCTTGCGATTTTGATATAAGGTCAGAAATATTGTTTTAGAGATGGGTTTCAAGTTTCATAATTTTCTAAATTTATGTGGATTTATCACGAATTTTCTAGTGAAGAAATTGGTTAAATTGGGTTTTAAATTAATTACGGCCATTTTATATTGGCTTTGGGTCAGAAATTTACATATGTTGGAAAACATATTAAAATTGATTTATGGGAATTTTTGGAGAATTTTCCGAAGTGTTTTAATAAGTATATATAATTATTTGATTTAAATGATTTATATGTTTAAAAAAGGAGAAGGGGTAATTTGTAAATATTGTAAATCGTTAATCTTTGAAATTCAGCAGCACTTTTAGAAATATTTTGGAAAAGATTGGCTACCAATTATATAATGACAAATAAGTAGGTTAGTTGAAAAGGAATTACTTTATAAAGTTAAAAATTAGTTTTATAAGGCTTTTGCTGTTTCGCCAGTTCGACAGCACCTTTCGATTTCATACTTCCGCCTCCATCCTAGTCGAAACCAATACACATGGTATCAAAGACTTGGTACGTAGTGGATTGGAGATAGGCGAAAGGTATAGATTCGAAACAGGGCTTTCGAAGGGGTCGAGATCTTGTTTTGCTTTCAAAAAGAAATGTCGCTTGCTTTGTTTTCGAAAAGAATGCTTTCGAATGAGACAGCTTTCGACTTGGTCAAGTTTTAAAAGAAAAGAGCTTTCGAAAGAGGTTGCCGCCTTTGTTTTAGAAAATGCTTTCGAAGGGGTCGAAACTCCTACTATTGCATCCTACCTTTCGAAGCAGTGCTTTCGAAAGGGATCTTTTGCTTTAAAGTTAGAACCGCTTCTCTAATGCTTTCGAAAGGGTTGGTTTCGGCACCATCCACTTCTTTTACTTAGGAAATTACTTTCGAAAGAGTTGCTTTCGATTTAGATCTTTTAAGACCCTTTTAATATTTTGAAGGTTAAACCCAAAGGTTTTGAAAGGAAGATTTTAAATGGTTTCGAAACTATGTTCTACATATTTTTACTTGAACCCAATGCTTTCGAAAGGTTTGATATATGAAAATGACTTAATGCTTTCGAAAGGTACATGATAAAGGCTTCGAAGGGTTGGTTCCCCGATGTTTTCGAAAGGTTTACCTTAATGTTTAAATGGAGGGTTTCCAATGTTTTCGAAAGGCATTTTTAAAGTGTTTTGAAAAGAGGATAACTAAGGTTTTTGAAGCTTTCGAAAGGATACTTTCAATTTTTTCGAAAGGTTTATTGTAAATGGTTTCGAAAGGTATGTTTTGGATTTTCGACCTAAGTTATAAAGTAAAGTTTTTCACTTGTATGATTTAGTCCATAGTTCCAGTGTGTAGGGCTTAGTCACATGTAAGATTTAAATGATGATTACACACAGAAAGGAATACATACTAAGAAAGATGATAGGTTATTGGTGAGCCCACAAAACCATTAGGATCATTCGACCCTGGCAGAATTAAATTAAGGACATACCATCCAGAAGTTTGTCTGACGGGTGTTAGATTAGTTATTTTGTCTGGTAGGCCCGAGTCAGCCAAATGTTAGTAGTTAGCCATACAAAACTATATTGTTCGGATAGATGGTCCATTTATTACCTGATTTATGAGCATATATGATATTGCTTTTATTGTTTTAGCCAGTTTGGTTGCACGATTTTCATTTGCAAAAGGTATGTATTAAAAAGGGATATTAGTGAGGGAAAACTAGTTCCACTAAGTGGCATGATCTGACTTAATATTAGTAAACCGAGAAGTAATAGTATTATTCACACCGGGCTTTATGTCTGACTCGAAGTTTATATTTTTTCCTTTTAAACAATCGGGTGCTCAAAATTAATTTGAGTAGATTGAGAGTTAAGGTTTTTCAGATTTAGTAGGTGGACAAATAAAACTTCCAAAGACGTGCATGAGGCAAAGTTAGCTATTTAGGAGTTGCTACTTAATTTTATTTCCACTGTGATGTATTAAGACTAATGTGTCTATTTAGTACTCTGATCATCCAAGGAGGCGTCTACACATGTCGCTCTTGGCGTATTTAGTAATAATTATATTTGATCAAAAACCCAGGAAACGTTTGGGATTATGTAATGAAATATGAAACATGTTTTTGAAATGTAATCAGTAAAATTGTTGTTTTTGAAATCTATGATTTTGTTTCATATTCATGTGCTTCTGATATTATGGATACTATTAATATCACCGTATTTTGTCACCGGAAGTTAATACTATTGATGACTGCAGCATCTGTAGCGCTTAGCTTCGGGCCTCAAGATAGGGGTTGTTACAAAATAAAGGCACGATTTTTTTCGGCAATTTCACGTCGCCATTAAGGAAAGAAAATAGGAACATAGCTGAATTAAACTAGAATTAATGAATGAAGTGGACCTTTAGGGTTATATCAGAAGATTCAAGAATTCGAGTTGTGACCCGTACGAGGGAAGCCTGCAATTGGGAAGGTGGGATTTGTGTAGTTTTGGGCCTATATATGCACAACTATTTTTGTTTCATTTGGCTGGAAATAATATTTTAGGGTGATTTAGAAGCATGTGTGTTGCTTTGTACATACTTGTAAATACTTAGTTATTAATGAAAGGCCTTTGAATCTCCTTAAAAAAAGTAAAAGATAAATATAATGTCAACTAGATTGGGACTGTGCCTAACCCTATATACCTCGGCTTCAAGCGATCCGTGAGTTATTGTACAACAAAAGGCTGTCTACGTACAATTTAAGGATCAAGCTCATGTAGTTTTATTTTTCATACTTGAATCCATTCTTCTCTTGCAACCATAAATGTTAGTATATGACAACATAACTAGCACATCAACACAATCATGTATGCGCATACACCATATCATTCAATGGCATAGCCATATAGAAAAGACGACGGTATTATAATGCACATACTCATACAAAGCCACCAATTCATATTTATTTAAACGAGTCAAACGAAATCATACAAATAACTATATAAATTCACAAACAATAATTATTATAGTCATACATCAATCAATGATAACAACTATTAGTTATACCAACAACTATACATGCCGATAAATGGTTAAACTCGATAATCATATGTATACCATCATTAAATAAATATCAATAAATAACGATTACCTATCTAAATGCTAACAAATGGAAATCATCTCCCGTTTTGCATATCCATAACAATAAACATCGAGTCACAAACCGAAAATAGGTATTATTACTTTATTTCCAATCCAGTAGGTCATTCTTATACAATTTTCGACTTCCTCTCAAATATACCGTGAGTATCCTCTTAATTGTAATAATAATGACAATAACGTTTTACGTTATTTCTAGAATTTACATATAACGTCTTTTCAAAGATATTAATTCCCTGTATTTTAATTTCCTTTAAAACTCTATATTATGATTATATTGTTAATTCAATAACAGTCCATTTGACCTATTTGAATGTAGTTTTATTGTAAATTATTTAATATATACCAGTTCTTTACTTATAAAGCCTCTTTTTAATTATTGCTTTATTATACGCTTTAACAACCTTCAACATAAAACTTAATAGATGTTTATAATTATAACATTTAAAAAAATATATACTTATGAGCTTTGAAATCCACTAAGGTGCTTTAACCATTAGTCTCAAAAATAAAACATCGTTAATCATTATTCCAAATCAAGAATATATTTGTAGATGTAGTTCTCGACTAAAAGTCTTACTTTTAGCATACATAAGATTATACATACAAATCTCATCTAAAAGTCTTATTTATAGCATACATAGAATCATACACACAAACACACTCACACACACACACACACACATATATATACACACACAAATTCCAAACAATTAAAACATCATTTTAGGCAGCCTTCTCAATCATGTTAATAATGGACATATAGTTCTATCAAGAAAACATATTCTTTAGAAATAAGATCTTTTATATATTTTAAACAAGATTCAACAATAAAACATCACTTTTAGATCAACGAAGACATCGTTCAACATTAATTCTCATATACATAGTTTCTAAAACATTGGTCGTATAAAAATCTCTTATTTAAGGAATCAATCTCATATTTAAAGAATAAATCTCTTTTACATATAACTCTTGCTCCATTAAAACTGATAATGAAACCAACAAAAATCTTAACCGAACTTTATAGACCTCCTGTCCAAAAGAATTGAATAATAAATTCCATTTATTTATATATTTTAAAATGTCATTCATATAAAAAAACATAATTTAAAATAGTAAATCTCTTTTATATAAATATGAATCGAAGTATCAAATAAAGGATGCATAAGCACTCACCTCAAATGAAGATCAACCCAGATCATTTCCGAATCAATGAAAGTAGTATATTTGTGCAACAAGATTACATTTTTTAGTTTTTAGGATGTCGAATTATAGTTAAAATCACCTAATGATATTTATGAGTATTCTTGAGTATTTATGAAATTCAATTGAATTGTTTATGGAAACAACAAATATCTTGTACAGAAATGTTCTGGTTCGAACTTCATAAGTGACATCAAATATAGTAAGTCATCTTAAATTAATGTTAGCCCTTAATTAAGGAGCAGTGTTGGAAATGTTCCTAGCAAGAAGTTACGGCAGATTTAATTACAAAAGACTAAGTATATCATCTTGAATAGTGCCACAATGAAAGCAGTATATATATGCAAATTATTAAGAAAGCCAGAGGTGGTTCCCACCATTGAAAATCCAATAATATATTGTGAGTATAATAATGTAATAAGATTGCATTAGGAACCAATAGCATGATAAGAAGTCAAGATATGTTCTTCATGATTTACAAGTACAAAAGAATTATCAGTAACGAAGAAGCATAATTAAATAGCAGATACAAAATAGTAGGATCACAAATCAATTCACTATGACCCCATCCCAGTCTGATTAAGGTAAACTGATCAAAAGTATGGACATGAGACAGTATAATTGGCTACAAGTGTAAGTGGAAGATTGATCGATTTAAGGGTGTCTCCAATGACACTTATATAATTTGATTATATAACTTAATTAGAATAGGGAATCTTATTTGAAATAAAATATGCTTTTGGTTTTATTAAATACAAATATAAAAGCTTTTTTGCGTGTGTATATAATATGATTATTAAACTATGACATTATACTTATTTATTAACTGCAGATCACAATGGTTAATTGAAAACTTATAACATATATACACATTCATCATGTTACCCCTAGGTTAGTTTACCATATTTGACATACAGGAAAATAGACACAAGGATAAACTTAGAAATTTTTTTAGGCTGAAGAACAGCAAGTTTATTTTTTTGGCTGAAGGACAATGCTAGTTATAACTAGCATTTTGTATAGTGTAAAACTGAATATAATGCTAGTTATAACTAGCATTTTGTATAGTGTAAAAGTTGAACATAATGCTAAATATAACTAGCATTTGTCCTTCAGCCTAAAAATAAAACTTCATGTCCTTACGTCTAAATTTTTTTCAAAGTTTGTCATTCTCCCTAATTCTCTCTTTGACATATAGTTATAATATTTGTATTATGACTATGAACATATTATAATATCCAAATATAAAAGTAATGTAAAATTATAGTAGTAATAAAATGTTATTGTCAAATCATAACAAACAAACAAACCGAAGATTTAATATGCAAATTTAATTAAGATTAAAATATATCTCAAACTCTTTTACTAAATAATACTAAATATGATTTAGCTTAAATTTATTATTCATATAAACACATCAAGGACCTCTAGCTCAATGGTTAAAGGTATGACGGTCTATATAAAGGTTGCATCGCCTTACAGCTAGAAACATTCTTACCACCTCGGCCGTCTCTACGACCTTTATGTCAGTAACAATCTGCAACTTAATGGGTCTAAATTTTGACAAAAACCTAAACCAAAGTCCATCAGAGCATAGATCGTTGGATTTGATACCTGCAAATAAACATGAACATTATCGAAGATTGATTGAAATCTAAATTCACAACGAAAACAATAATAGGATAAGAATACTGACTATGACTACTACCTTGGAATTAATGGTACTCCTTGGATAGCAGATTGTCATATCAGCCTTGAGCATGAGAGAAAGAAGACTTCTCCACAACAAAGCACATCCAGCTCCAGTGACCCTTTTTTCGAAATTCTATCCCGTGGATTGGTATAAGGAAGGGGGGGTCAGAACAACGTTTTGGTGATTGAAAATATAAACTTTCCATAACATAAACTGATACCGATTGGTTTCCATTTAGTTGTTATGTTCATTAAGTTAGCAATTATAATCTAACCTTGCATTGCACACACGATTACGTACTTACCCCTTCCCAAGGTACAAAATACTAATAAAGCCTTATCAACCATTCAATACTTCCAAACCCATTTTCCACTTAATACATCTAAATATGAAGCGGGCTTCTATAATACTTTTAAAAGGAGAAATAGAAAGAATATGCCATTTAAGCCCTTAATCAAGGCTGACCCCGTCGTTTAAGACATATTCCCAATGTGGTTTCCTAATAAAGTTGTCAATGGTCGGTGGGCCCTAACTACAAGACCTCTAACTATTATTTAAGGCTTCCGACATTTAATGTCTAACTATTACCGCATCTATCGCTGATAAAATCGTAGCCATGTAATAAACAGTACCCAAACCACTTAATACTTTTTCTTGGAAAATAGACGGACTTTGGTCATTTAAGACCTCAATTAAGGCAAACCCCATCATTTAAGACCTATTCCGAAGGCATGGTCCTCAATGGTACTAGCGTTATTACGGACTTAGCAATGTGAGAGACTGCACCCAAGCTACTTAATATCTCATTAATAAGGAATAGGCAGACCCCTAACCATTTAACATCTATTTATAGGTAGGCCTTTGGCATTTAATACCTAACTCCAAGGTACACTCCTTACTGGTATTATCTAACTGACATTACTTGAAAATCTTAACGGGCTACTTAATACTTTTTTATAGGAAAAAGGCGAATCCTACAGTCACTTAAGACCCAAACCTGAAGCAAACTCTTTTCGAGATATTAATTATAAATATTGAAACTTATTAGGTTACTTCTTTTGGTAGGGAGGCGGACGCTTCAACCACTTAAGACCTGAACAATGAATTAAACCCTTTTTAGAGACATCCTTATTTATATATTTGGATTAGTACTCTAATCTTATTGGAATGTAAACTTTTATATGTTTGGAATTGTTAGAATTTAGATCTGTTTAATATTTGTAAATTTGTTTGATTTCTTTCTCTTTTATAAAAATATAGCGTTGATCTAACAAGGAATATATGCAAATAGAAAGAGAAAGGATGTGTAAAGTATGAATTCACTGTAGTTTGCACTGTCTATTGCAGTAACAAAAAAATGATTACTCCTTGTAATTTCAAACAATGTAACCTTTTAAAGTTAAATCTTTTGTTTTGGACTAATTTATGAAAATTATAGCGGATAATCTTTTTAGATATGGTTCCAACAATTTAACATGGAAAAGAATATTCTAGTGAAGATTTTGCTAACTAATATAGCAATCTCAACATTTTAAGTCGCGTAGATTACAAAAATGTAAATTGTTTTAGTAATTTGATCAGAAATTAAAGTAATTGGTTTGATGTTCTTATATTTTCTCCGCGGTTAAAATGAAAATGGAGATAAGAAGGAAGCGGTCGGAGTTTCATGAACCGAATAAAGGAAATAAAACGATAAATAATTTACCATTTTATTTCTTAAAAATAAAACGAAAAACTGTTTGTCGTTTTATTCTCAACGCAAGATAAAATAGTAAATGGTCGGTTGTCACGCTGAATTATACATATTTCTGGTGAAATTGATATTGGTTTAAGTTCTTCTGTGTGTGGAAGAGGATTTGTTCAGAGTGATGAAAAGTAGTGAAGTGAATAAGAAAACTTTTGGTAATAATCTTATCTTATATATGTTAATAAGTTGTTAGGTGATGGTGGATTAGGGTACATGAAGTACATTCTTCCCATTGGTTGTGTAGAGTAGGGGTGGGCATAAACCGCACCGCTATACGAAAACCGCCCGCACTGAACCGCAAAAACGGTGTGAAAACCCACACCGAATCTTCTAATCAATGCAAACACCCTAAACCGTACCGACCCACGTCGATATGGTTCGGTTGCGGTTTGATGATTGAGCCGACCATATTAAACCGAATCGAACCGAATATTTACATTAGTAATCTTATGATAAAAATATAAGCAAGTCCTATCTTATTTTATATTCTAAAGATGTATATTCTATTTTCAGCTTGTATCAATAATAATCGTTGTCATAAATAAAGAAGTTATAGTTTTAGTATGATATTTTTCATCTCATGTTTTGGATAAATGTTAATTATAATCTTATTCTAGTTCTTTTACTAATGATTATGCATTGGTTAACGTTGATGATTGGTTAATATACTAAAAAAATCTCACTTATGGCTAAATGTCAAATTGAAATATTCAATTAAGAATCAATCTTTCATTTCGGTATGACATTGTGTGTTTTAACCTTTAAGTATAAAAGTTTCACACAGTTGCCTCCGTAAATTGATTGTTGATGGAAGTAATTCTCTTATTTCATATTTAATATGGATTCAAACCGAACCAGACTAAGACCGGACCGTACTACATTAAATCGAACCGAAACCGAACTATTTAAATGGTTTGTATTTTTGATTAACCGCTTGATGTGGTGCGAAAGCGGTTTGGGCTTCAAACCGCACCAAACCGATCTGCGCCCACCCCTAGTTCAGACACTGGCACTAATTTAAGAGCACAGAATAATAAAATACAAGGTTTTTTTTAATATAAACAAAATTTAGGTTCCATTAGTGTTGTCATCACAGGAAGTTTGTAGATTTTGAGACAATTTTAGCTCCATGTTACTTTTAAAAGGCCAATGAAACATTTGGTACTTGGGCACATCAGGTCTGATGATTTTCATAAATATATCAGCTGACACATCGGACATTGGCATCTGAAGATTTGATAGATGATTAATATCTATGATATTGCAGCTCAAAAATGGAACAAGTGGTTACCTATTGTAATGAACACATATATGTATATGTATTTGATTGCTGGTCCAGATAATGTGCTTGGTGTTTTGATAGAGTTGCTTGCGGTTGGGATTGAGTTTGCTCGGAGTTAACTTTGAGTCAGGTTGGGCCTTTCCTGTTTTTTGAACAAAGCTTGTACATGTATCACTGATACATATATATATATCGGTGTATCTTCTTTTACAAGTAACATGAAAGAAACTTAGATCTGATTAATGGCTTCCAAAGCCTTGATTCATCTTTTTCTTCTTCTTATTCTTGCTTAGATCCAAACTCGTTAACATGGTATCAGAGCTTCTGATATAGATCTAGGGCTTCTCGAAACCGCGCTTCTCAAAATCGACTCAGATCTACTAATTTCTTAAATCTAGAAATATGTCTGAAAGCAAGAATTCTACTATGGTCGATGTTCTTCCAATAATGTCAAAAATCACAGATCGCAAGTTAAACCATACAAATTTCCTAGAATGGAGTAAGACAATCCGATTGTATCTTCGAAGCATTGATAAGGATAATCACTTAACCACAAGTCCACCAATAACTACAGAAGAAAAGGATCTTATCTGGTTAAGGGAAGATGCTCGACTGTTCTTGCAAATCAGAAACTCAATTGATTATGAAGTCATTAGCCTAATAAATCACTGTGAATTTGTAAAAGAGTTAATTGAATATCTCGAATTCTTATATTCTGGAAAAGGCAATCTCACTCGTATGTTTGAAGTATGTAAATCATTTTATAGAACTGAGAAACAAGATCAATCTCTCACAAATTACTTCATGAACTTTAAAAGAACTTATGAAGAATTCAATAGTCTACTACCTATGAGCCCAGATGTGAAGGTTCAGCAACTTCAACGAGAACAAATGGCCATAATGTCCTTCCTTGCTGGTTTACCACCAGAGTTTGAGTCAGCTAAGTCACAAATACTATTTGGATCCACAATAACATCTCTTTAGGAAGTCTTTAGTCGTGTTCTCAGAACTGAGAATGTATCACCAAGTATAAACATGAATAATAGTGCACTAATAAGCTCTAACACACCCCCTACTGTGTGGAGACCCCATCAGACATGAGACCACCATGGAATCCTTCACATAGACCTAAAACATGGAGACCACCACCATCTTAATTTTGGAGGCCTCAAAGAAGTGGAGGGAGACCAAATAACAAAGTGTGTTCATACTGCAAAAAGCCTGGACATTTGATCATTGAATGTAGGAAATTACAATACAACAATCAACTCAAGAATCAAGGAGCATCCAGTAATAATAACAATACTCATAAAACTGTTTTGATGACCACTGAAGAATTTGATAAGTACTCAAAATATCAGGAATCTCAAAACAAACCAGCTGTTTCTACAATTGCCAACTCAGAAAAACCAACTTCAAAGTGGATCATTGATTCAGGAGCCACAGATCATATGTCAGGTAACATTAAATTATTTATAGATTTTAAAAAACATGGAGAAAGTCAAGCAGTCACTTTGGAAGATGGGTCACAATCTAATGTTCATGGATTTGGTAATATTGATACTACTTTTCCATTAAAATCAGTATTATTCATACCCTCCTTATCATACAATCTGTTGTCTGTGAGCAAACTTACTAAAGACATGAATTGTAGTGTAGTATTCTCTCCTGAAACATGTATATTTCAGGATCTTACAACGAAACAGATTATTGGTAAAGGATATGAATCAGGGGGACTCTATGTTTTGGAAAATCCACCAGTAACTTGCTCAAGTATGAATGCTGCCATCAAACTTCATCAACAACTTGGTCCATCTCTCACTTTATTCAAGCATCTCTATCCTCGGTATAACTACATATCTACTCTTGACTGTGAGCCTTGTCAATATGCTAAATACATAGGAGTAGCTTAAAACCTAGAATAAATAAATGTGCAAGTGCACCATTTGAGCTTGTACATTCTGATATATGGGGACCATCATCTGTTGTTTCTAAATCTGGTTATAAATATTTTGTGACATTTGTAGATGACTACTCTCGAGTTACTTGGTTATTCTTAATGAAAAGTAGATCTGAACTCTTCTCTATTTTTTGTACTTTTCATGTAGAAATTCAAAACCAAATTAAAATATGTATTCAAACACTAAGGAGTGATAATGCTAAGGAGTATACTGCCCATACCTTTAGCTCATACCTGAGTCAACATGGCATTCTACATGAAACATCATGTGTAGATACTGCTGCACAAAATGGGATGGCGGAAAGAAAGAATAGACATCTTCTTGAAACTGCTAGAGCACTATTATTTCAAATGATTGTTTCAAAAGTCTACTGGGCCGATACAGTGCTAACTTCTTATTTCCTTATTAATAGAATGCCTTCAACAGTTCTTAATTTCAAGATTCCTTACAAAGTGTTATGTCCTAACAAAGAAGTATATCCTATTAAACCAAGGATATTTGGATGCACCTGTTTTGTGAGAGATGTAAATCCTCAAGTAGGAAAACTGGATCCTAAGTCTTTAAAATGTATATTTGTTGGATACTCAAGACTGCAGAAAGGATATAGATGTTACTGCCCAAGTCTAAATAAATATATAGTATCAATAGATGTAAATTTCATGGAAGAAAGGTCATTCTATCAAGCACCACACACACCAAGTCAGGAGGAGACTGATGAGTATATGATCTACTCCACTTTTCCATCTCAAGAATCTGAACCAGATACTGAGAGTGATACAACTTCTGGAACCATCAGTGAAAGCTCAATACCAGTAGATACAAGTTTGGGTCTCCCCATTGCTCTTAGAAAAGAGAAAAGGAAATGCACATATCCCATCTCTAATTACATGTCATATGATAATCTCTCACCATCATCTTACATGTTCACCACTTCCCTAGACTCTATCTATACTCCTAAAACTGTTGCTGAAGCTCTATCCAAACAAGAATGGAAAGAAGCTATGATTGATGAAATGAATGCTTTAGAAAGAAATAATACATGGGATTTGGTCAAGCTACCAAAGAATAAAAAGGCAATTGGATGTAGATGGATATATTCAGTTAAAATGAATCCAAATGGAACAGTTGATAGATTCAAGGCAAGACTCGTGGCTAAAGGATATGCACAAGTATATGGTATGGATTACTCAGAAACTCTCTCTCCAGTGGCTAAGATGACTTCTATTAGATTATTCATAGCATTGGTAGCACATTTTAATTGGAAGCTTCATCAACTGGATATTAAGAATGCATTTCTACATAGTGATTTCAAAGAAGAAATCTATATGACTCAACCACCTGGATTTATTGCACAAGGAGAAAGTGGACTTGTTTGCAAATTGAAAAAAACTCTCTATGGACTTAAGCAAAGTCCAAGAGCTTGGTTTGGAAAATTCAGCCAAACTCTGGAAGAATTTGGAGTAACCAGATGCAAGAGTGATCATTCAGTGTTTTATAAGGATTCTGAAAAGGTATACTTCTATTAGTTGTGTATGTATATGATATCATCATAACAGGAAATGATGAACAAGGAATTGCTTCACTGAAGCAATTTATCCACAATAAATTCCAGACTAAAGATTTAGGAGAGTTAAAATATTTCCTAGGAGTAGAAGTTCTAAGAAGCAGTAAAGGAATTTTATTATGCCAGAGAAAATATGCCTTAGACTTGCTATCAGAAACTGGAAAACTTGGCACTAAACCACAAAGCACCCCTATCTTGCCTAATAGTTATCTAACATCTGAAGGAGAACCATTTGATGATCCAGAAAGATATAGAAGGCTTGTAGGCAAGTTGAACTATCTAACTATAACGAGGTCTGATATTGCCTTTGCTGTGAATATGGTGAGACAATACATGGCTTCACCAACAAAACAACACTGGCAAGCACTGGAACACATATTAGGATATCTAAAAGGATCTACTGGCCAAGGTATCATATATGCCAACCATGGTCATATGAGGATTGAAAGTTTTGCTGATGCTGACTGGGCTGGATCGAAGGATGATAGGAGATCAACCACTGAATTCTGTGTATACATTAGAGGGAATTTAGTATCATGGAAAAGTAAGAAACAACATATTGTATCAAAATCAAGTGCAGAATCTAAGTATAGAGCAATGTCCAAGGCAGTGTGTGAAGTTATGTGGATTAAACACTTGATGAAAGAGTGTAAACTTGAGTTTGAGCAACCTGCAAGACTATGGTGTGACAACAAGGCAGCCATCCACATTGCATCGAATTCTATATTCCATGAGAGGACCAAGCATATAGAAGTTGACTGCCATTTTATTTGAGACAAAATTCAAGAGGGAGAAGTAATTACACACTATGTCCATACTCAAGAGCAACCAGCTGATCTTCTAACCAAGGCATTAAATGGAGATAGAATTAAATACCTGAAAAGCAAGTTGGGTTTAATAGATATATATAACCCAACTTGAGGAGGAGTGTAATGATACACATATGTATATGTATTTGATTGTTGGTCCAGATAATGTGCTTGGTGTTTTGATTGAGTTTGCTCGGAGTTAACTTCGAGTTAGGTTGGGCCTTTCCTGTTTTTTGAACAAAGCATGTACATGTATCACTGATACATACACATACATACATACATACATACATATATATATATATATATATATATATATATATATATATATATATATATATATATATATATATCAGTGTATCTTCTTTTACAAGTAACATGAAAGAAACTTAGATCTGATTAATGGCTTCCAAAGTCTTGATTCATCTTTTTCTTCTTCTTATCCTTGCTTAGATCCAAACTCGTTAACACCTATCCCCCTCAGGTTCTTGGAACAGTACTGTCTTTTGTAGATGACCGGAGACAACATAAAATCTTCCTGGAGGAATGTTTTATACCGTTTGTTGCTGTTGTTGGATACTTTTAACATTAGAACTTCAAATAATATCTTACAAAGCTTTACTTGCACATGATGCTGCGAATTTGCTAATGTTGTGAACCTTATTGTATTCGTCTACAATTTTAGCTCTTTTGTACTGAATTATACAAGGAAATGTATGGCTCACACAGTATACACGACGATTGTAAAGTTATCTTATATGATTTTGTTTTATGATTTGCTCAAACCATTCTATGTAAGTACACCGTACAGTTTTACATATAGCCTAGCAAAAATCATGCAGATATATTGCTAAGTTGAAACAAATACAGAGGAGTGGACTCCAACCCATGTTTCACATGTGAACCCCAACTGCGAAATGCTCCGTTTCAATTATTAGTGAACATAACTCGATGTATATAAAAGAAATTTGCGGCCCTGGACCTAACTGGGTCTGGATTCTGAACATATTACCAAAGAACCATAATTATTATTGATGAAAAAGATTGAATATATGCGATATGCTCAAACACTTTTATACCCATGTAATATTTACTATTTAACTATTTTTATGGAATAAACAAAGTTACCTGAAAGTTTAAAATATTTCATATTTACATTTCACGCGTTGCCAAAATATTGTTAACTATCATAAACTTAGATTCATGATAAAATTTATCAACCGAACATTTTAGTTGATATCCACCTTTCAATATTAAGTAAAGAAACTTGATACTGGGAAAACAACGGGTGATAACTTGATGAAAACTCTCCGTAGATAAAAGGAGGGATGGGCGTGGTTCGGTTTGGTGCGGTTTGGAGTCCAAACCGCTTCCGCACCGCATCAAACGGTTAATCAAAAATATAAACCATTATACTAATCTTTCAAGCGGTTCAGTTTCGGTTCGGTTTGAATGTAACACGGTTCAGTTTCAGTCCGGTCCGATTTGAACCCACATTAAATATGATATAAGAGAATTACTTCCATCAACCATCAATCTACGAAGGCAACTATGTGAAGCTTATACATTTATAGGTTAAAACACACAATGTTATACTGAAATGAAAGATTAGTTCTTAATTGTATGAATATTTCAATTTGACATTTAGCTACAAGTGAGATTTTTTTGGTAGATTAACCAAACATCAACATTAATCAATGCATAGTCATCAAGGAAAATGATTAGAATAAAATTATAATTAGCATTTATCAAAAAACGATGAAAAATATTATACCAAAACTATAACTTTTTCCTTTATGACAACGAATATTATTAATATAACAACATACGCTGAAAATGGAATATATATCGTTATAATCTAAAATAAGATAGGATTGCTTATAATTTTATCATAAGAATACTAGTGTAAATATTCGGTTCGGTCCGGTTTAATATGGTTGGTTCAATCGTCCAAACCGCAACCGAACCGTATCAATGCGGGTCGGTCCGGTTTGAGGTATTTACTTTGATTAGAAGATTCGGTGCGGGTTTCCGTACCGTTTTTGCGGTTCGGTTCGGACGGCTTCCGTATAGCGGTGCGGTTTATGCCCACCCCTAGATAAAAGAAATCTAAACAAATGAAATGATGTTTCTATGTAAGCAATATATTTCTGGATTGTAAATCTAGGGTATTAAAATCTAATTGTATTGACATCAATTAACCGATGATTGGTAAAAAAATCTCAATTAACTTTCGACGGGTACATGTTTATAAATATACACCAACAACTAAAGAAGTTGATTTATGCAGAGAAAAATGTAACTGCTTACAGCTAGCCTTGGACAACCAACATGATATAAACACCGCAAAACAATATTACAAAGCAAAGGTTATCAAAATAAGTTGCATATGTTAGCTATCTCATTAAAACAAAAATCCAAGTGTGATTGGTTGACACAGGCAGATGAAAACAATAAGTTTTTTTTATATGCTTTCATGTTTAAAAGGGCTCACAATAATTCCTATAATTATATATTATTCAAGCTAACGGTGAACCTATTGGTAATGACGCTGATTTTGTTCTGGAAGCAATGAATTTTTTCAACAACTTATACAATAAGAATGACTGTTCTGAAGAATTTCCTAATATTATTTGTAAGGCAAAATTTTTAAAAATTGGGAAAAACTATTTAACTGAAGCATTTACTCTGGAAGAACTAACATTTGCAGCTTTATGTACTCATGTGGACACTGGCACTGCGCCTGGTCCTAATGGTTTTTCTTCTAAATTCTATCAATTGCATTGGCATAAACTCAAATATGATCTTCTTAATGCAATGCAAAGTAGTTATGATGAAGGAAAAATTATAAAAGAGATAAACCATACCTTTTTAGCCCTGATTCCCAAAAGAACTTCACCAAAATCCATGAATGACCGAAGACCAATTTCATGCTGTAACTACATATATAAGGTTTTGTCCAAACTTTTGTGTAACAGACTTAAAAACACTCTGAAGCTGCTAATTTCAGAAAATCAACATGCTTTTATCTCAGATAGAAACATTGCTGAAGAAATTATGTTAGCCCATAAACAAGTCAGGGGATTAATTCTACTTATGGTGGTAGAATGTGCATCAAGGTGGACACTAAGAAAGGATGTGACTCTGTCAACCGGGAATTCACAATTCATATGATGCAACAAATGGACTTTCCAAATAAAATGATAAAAATTATCAAGGAATTGACCAATAACACTTATTTTCTGTTCTATATAAAAGGGTAACTAAAGGCTACTTTCAGAGTAAAAACAGGATTAGACAAGGGGACCCATCGTCCCCCTATCTCTTCACCATAATCATGAAGTACATTACTATTCTCATGGACCTAAAAGTTAGTAGTAGGAAAATTAAACCCATTCACAAGGTGGAGCATGTTCATACTCGTCTGATTTATGCACATGATTTGCTTATTTTTTTCTGTAAATCTGATTGCCAAGCAGCCATTGCTATATTAAGAATTTTTTTGAGAAAATGCATAAATTGGTAGGCTTACAAATGAACGTATCAAAAACAAAAATCTTCTTCAACAACGGATGCTGTCATTAGGAGGATATATGCAACATACTGGGGTAACAAGAGGTGTTCCTACCTATCAAATACTTGGGGCATCCTTTATCGTCTCAGTATCTTAAAGTGGATGCCTGTAATAATCTAATTGATAGAATTAGAATTAAAATTGAGGGGTGGGAGTATGCACGTCTTAGCATTGCTGCTAGGATTGAGCTCACTCAGTCTACCATTTTGCCTATAGTCATGTTCTGGTGTCGAAGTTTCAACATCCCCACTACCGCGCCGAATAAAATTACTAAAACTTATTTAGATTTTATATGGAAAGGTAAATATAGTAAAATCCCTTGGGAAATCATTTATCAGAGAAAATTTGAGGGAGGTTTGGGTTTATATAATTTTCAGGAATGACAGGAAATCAATAGTGCTTGTGGGCTTAAACTTATTTGGAATGTTTTGAATAAGAATACACTTTGGTCCAGGTGGATGAGGAGTAAATACTAACAAGGTTACTTTTAGGACTGTGATATCAATGTTACTCAATCTGGGAACTGGAAAAGAATGTTACATTTGAGGCAAACTGCTTTGAAAGGGATGGACAGAAGAATAGTTGATGGGCAAGCAACTAGTTTGTGCTTTGATCCATGGATTGATTGGTCTAGACTGCCTGACAGGTTGGGAAATGAGACTGATGGTATTTACTCCTTTATATCAGCAATCAACCTATTTAAACCTTATTATAACATAGTTATTTGGAATAAATTCCTATGGTATAAAATGCACAGCCTAATAATGAGAATTTGTTTAATCAAGGCATTAATTAATAGACTTACAACTAAACATAATCTCATTAATATGCATGTTCTGCTTGACAATGATAATTGTGTGTTGTGCAATCAGAGTACAGAAGATGTTAACCATTTTTTTTTAATTGCAATTACACTGTCTATATTTGGAGTTAGTGCAGGCTTAAATCAGGATTACAATCAAACAATTAAATGTTGCATAATGAAATACGTCCAGAATTTCAATAGTAAAGACAGAGTCAGAGACATCATCAGACTGATTACGTCAATAACAGTGTGGAGTATATGGAAAACACAATGCTGGAATCTTTACTGACAAGCAGAAAGATAAGTTTGCAGTTTGCAAAGAAATTGAGATTTACTCGAGGATACTGATATTCAAATCAATGGAAAGAGCAAGTAATTTGACAGAGTATCATAAAGCGGTGGAATATTGGGATATCCCTTTTGACATTAAAGCCAATCCCCCTGATTCGAGTTAATTATACCTTTTAGCATAAGTTAAGTTAGAGGATGAAGTGATTCAAGTGAAGCTCCTCTTCTTGAAGAAAGAAGTGATGGAAGATCAGTGCCTGAGGTTTTGATTAGAATAGATTATCACCTTCAGTAGCAATTTTCTCGATTTTAGTGTGTCGGCCATTTTTTGAAATACCCTAGTTTGGAGTATTGAACAGTTGAATTGCCTTGTATGGTTTTGCATGATTTTTTTCCATTTGGACTTGTTTTGTTTTTTTGGTTGGGTCGTTTTTATTGTAACGTTTTTTCCCATCATCAATAAAGCACCTTCTTAAAAAAACAAAATTATTTCTGATTAAATAGATGCACTTTAATTTATTTGTCACATAACGTAGTAATTTGTATTATCCAAAAAAACAGTTAACATAAAAGCATGGTTGATCGCTGGAGAATCTTCAAAAATATACTTATTTAAGAGAGAGAGAAAAATCTGAAGTTGATTTTATTGATTTTATTTTATTTATTAGTCGAGAATTCCATCGAATAATTTCTCCTATATTATATAACAACAACAAAAAGTTAATAATCAAATTTCATCTTCTCTATAAACGAATTTCAAATTTCAAATTTCAAACCTCAAAAACTAAATTTATTTTGTCAACATAAAGTTAAAAAATAAAATAGATTCATGTTTAAGTGTTAATTTTTAAATAGTTATAAAATACAAGTTTCAGAAGTATTTTCAGGAAAAAAACTTGTATTTTTCAACAGTAAACAATTTGAAAAATCCCACCTTTTTACATTTAACCTTTTATTTTATGATTCTTCAAAATAAAATGAATCTAATATTTTTTACAAGAAATGTAAGTTTTAATAGTTTTTTTTTAAATGGTAAAAAATAGAACTTAAATAACTTTGAAGGGAAAAAAATGTATTTGTTAATTCACTTGCTATCTCAATTTTTCATCTCCTATGTCCTTGTTTTAAAATAAAAATTTTCTTTAAAAATCACCCCATAAATAACTAAAATGTGCTATTGAATTCGTCATAAATTATAAATTGTACTACGTGAATGTGTGGCTACTAAAATTATCGATATTATGATGAAAATGTTGAATGTCAAGTTGTATACTAATTAGGCTTGTAAACGGATACTTTCGTATACAGATAGTGTCATATCCGCATCCGAAACCATTTGTATATCGGATAATTATTTTATCTGCTAACGATCAATAAATTAAGAAATATAAATAGAAAATTTTGGTTTAGCATAAAGTTCTTTAAATCCCATTGATTATATAAGTGAAAAAAATAAAAAATATGATGATAATAAATCGTATTAAGCAATTAAAATGCATTAAATTCATATAATACAAACTATTGACTTACTAGAAACATAAACACATGTGCATTATTGTATTAAAATACATGAAATATTAACTATAATCTTGACAAAAATCAGACGGATAATTTTCGAAGGCGTATACCTTCGCATCATCATCCTATTCATTTTTGTGGATATCGGATATTTATTCGTTTTTTGGATACGGATGCGGATGGATTTCAGATTTTTCGGGTATCTATTGACAGGCCTAATACTAAAGAATTTTTAATTTATTCAAACATCATGCTTCTAACAAATTTAATTCTCAGGGAAGTGGAAGAAGAAATGTTCGACGGTTTAAAATTATAATTATTGTTATTGCTCGGATTTCTCCCAAAGGATAATTGACCCATTAGTTAAGGGCCCAACAGTACGAGCCCGCACCACGCTATCCAGTCAAGAACAAAGTTGGCCCAAATTACCTACGTGTTAAAGATGGCTTAACCCTTAAAACATGACCACCACGTTATCTCTAGGATCCATGGCTTAACCCTTAAACGTTATTAGTGAATTAACTTTGCTAATATCTACCATTAATCATAATTCTGGGGTTGGCTAGAAATCGAGTCAACAATTGCTAAATACAATCTTCAATTTACCATGTTTTGCTTTTTTTGTATCTATTTTGTTATGTACTTCGTTTACTAAATATAATAAAATTGTGTTGCCAAAAAACAAATCGGTGAAATTGCCGAGTGGCAGTACGTTGCCAATTGAATATGTTGTATTTATATAATAGATTGGTTTTATATAATTTATGAACCTGTTGTAAAAAAAATTCTATTACCGCGATACTCTAGTATCAAGCTTGTCGATTAATTACCAATAACCAATTCAACCAAAATTAATATCAAAGACACACAATGATATGAACAATAAACACCAAATAAACAAACGAAGGAACATAAAGATTTAATGTGATTCAACAATTTGTCCACGTCTATGGAGACCCGATGACATTTGTCAATTCTTCCAATAAAGAATATAATAGAAAAGGACGGACGATGAAAGAGAGAACAATATAGTAGACAATGTTCACTTTTACTTCAACCAAAACTCTCGATTTAGTTTAATGTAGAAACATAGATTTACGCTCGTTTATAATGTTAAAGAAAAAAAAATCTAAGTTGGATGAAGAAGTTAAATTGCTTGAGATGAAGTTAATTTATTGCCTGAACATTTTTGATAGCTCATTATGTTTCTACGATTTGATTTGCACCTATTCCAGTGTAAACAAATAATGGTGATTTTGGTTCCATTATTTTTCAACTTGACTGAATTTCTCGTGTATCATTTTATTTCCTCGTATTTCATAATTTAACAATTAATCAATTGATTGAATTAATTAATTGTGTTAATCAATTATTTTTCTTTTCTTCCTTATTCCTTATACTAATAAACTACTTATTTTCTTGAATTTGTTAGTTAATTTCCTTTCTCCGTATATTTGGTTCGACAATATTTAAATCATACAATTTTAAATTTATACACAAATTCATAATTGATTTTTTTATTTTTTTTTGGATGAATTTAAGCATCTATGAAATGATAATTCATCAAAGGATTCAATTTCATAAATCAAAAGGCATTGATGCTAAGTCGTTCAAGTAATTTTAGTGTGAAATAGCATTAGTCTACTCATTTTCTTGAATTTATTTGTTAATTTTCTTTCTATGTATATTTGATTGGACAAATATTTAAATCATACAATTTTAAATTTATACACGACTTAATAATTGAGTTTCACATTTACTTTAGACAGGTCTAAGCATCTATGAAAGGATAGTTCATCCATATTTATGAAAGGGACGCTACGGCGTGCGCCATGGCGCAAGGCGGCATTTGCGCCTTTCTTCTGTGTGGCGCGGCGCAAAAGAAAAGGCGCGGCGCAAAAGAAAAGGCGCGACGAACGACGCAAAAAATGCATGCGTTTACATTATTTTATTTTATTTTTATTTCATTTTTATTTTTTTTTAGTTTTCACAATCTAAACTAATCTCCAACAATAGTTGAATGTATTATATATTTTTTATACGATGTTATGATTACATTTTGAATCAATCTCCAATAAAATTTGAACTATTTATTTGTATTATTGCTGCATCGAACTACGACGGGCAATTAAAACATAGATCGCAAATCGAACCAAATCGATCCAAACCCGACTTGAACACGATGGATCCCGAGTTGGGCCTAATTGATGAAAAATTACATGAAAAAACAATCCGACCTGGAAGATTAGATAAAAAAAGAAAAAGTACATACATTTTTAGTGTTATAGACAATTGGACCCGAACCGACTCAATCCGAATCAAACTTCAGGTCAAGTTAAGGTTTTAAAATATACAAGTTAGACTCGACAAAATCCAACTTGATTAAAATGGAGACTCATCGGGTCGGGTTCAGATACGACTCGATGGAACTAATTACCACCGCTGCACCAAACAAATAATCTCAAATGATTGCTTTCTCCAAATTGACCTCGAACGAACTTCGAACAATTTGTTCTAATTATTGTTACATCGAACAAATAATCTCAAATGGATGTTTTTTCAAATTAATCTCCACCGAACTTCGAACTGTCTGTTCCTATTACGGTCGCACCGAATGAATTCTCAGTCAATATGAGACAGGTAATGAAAATGCCGAAGCTTCTGAATATGATGATGTAGGTATTGATTTGAAAAATACGATTGTTGTCAGATTTAGATTTCTAGTTTATCAGTAATATGTACTATTATTTTGGATTTTAGCTTCCGAAAACAATTATTTCTTAAATTCTATGATTATGATATTACATTGGATGATGTTTTTTGCAAAATGTATAAAAATCTTTATTACTTATGTTTTAGAAGAAAAAAAATATTGAACTTTTTAAATTAATTCTTATGTATATTAAATATTAAATTTATATAAAAAAAATCCTAAACATGCGTAGTAAATTAAAAGGACGTCTCCGTACGCAAGGGCTTCGAGAATGTTTTGCGTTTTTTTGCGCCGTGCGCCATTAATAACTGAGTTCATCAAAGGATTCGATTTTATAAATCAAAAAGCGTTGGTGTTGAGCTGTTTAACTAATTTTAGTGTTAAATAGCATAAGCATTCTCTGATTATTGATCCTATAATTACCAATCTATTTCAACCAAACCAACCAACTATCCTTCATCGCATATGGAACTTAGAGCATTCCCAACCGTGTTGGTTGGGATACGTCGATTCGAGACGAATCAGCCAAAACTCACCCCCAATGCTAAAAAGAAAAAGCATACTTAGCCGGCTTTAATTTAGCCGGCTAAGGAAATAAAGCCTTAGCCGGCTAAATTTATGTTTCCCCTTAGCAGGCTTTTTCTTTTGGCATGCTAAGGGAAAAATTTAAATTTAACCGGCTTTCTTTTAGTCGACTAGCCTTAGCCGGCTAAACACCAACCCCTACCCAGAAGAGCTCAACCGATCTCTAGGTGGGGTCGGTTGCTTCCCAATCGAGGAATGCTCTTATCACTAAAAATAGTGTGGCATCTTGCACCGACACTGACCTTTCCATTAAACATATAATTTCAGTTTTTATTTGTCCTTTAGTAACTAATATATTTAATTTAATCTGTGGATTGAATAACTACAACATATGTGTTGAGTCATTAACTGTGTAAAAAAGAAAGATGCCTAATTTATAATGGGATCATGTGTGCGTTACGCTGGTTTCATCATCATAAGAGCATCTACAGAAGAGTGGTAAATTTCAAGATGAAGAAACTGAAAAAGATATTCCTCCCACTATTCCAAACAGCGAAGGGGAGAAAATGAGATTTCATTTAAAAAAGAAAAAAAAAGCTATTTTTCTGAAAACCGTTTCAGGTTATTTAAACAGGCTTCAGAAAGCCATTTGCCCTAAACGGGTTTCGGAACACCGGTTAGGGTATTCACGCTCAAAAAAAATTTGGTATAAACTCCCACTTTCTTCTCTTGTTTACGCTCAACTCACGCTGCAGGAGCATGAGAAGGATTGAATAAATGATAATTTTCTACTTTTTTAATCTCCTCCTGCTGGAGTTGCTCTAAAAGAGAGATCTATCGTAACAGAGATGGAGTCATTTAACTCTCAATTTATAACCATTCTGCAAACACAATAAACAACTTGTAACGAATTAAAATCTCCTATCCACAAGGGTTTCAGAACGGTTTCAGTTTCTTTAGATCACTTTGCTGAAGATTTAAGAAAATGATTACTCAATATCCACCAATTTTTCTTTTATAATTTTGAGATCCATTGAACAACAAAAAGGAATTGAAGAAATCAGGAAAAAATTTGAGTAAAATAACTCTACTACAGCATAAAATATGGATTGGACTGTGTTAGAGTACAAAAATTACTCTCACTTGAATGCTTTCAAACGATCCCACGCTGAACTCCATAAGATAAGCAATTAAAATCGTAAGTTGCAAGGTTCGGACAATCCACTGCAACAATAGTTTGAAGAAGCAAAAAAGGAAAATGACGTAAACAATTGCGTACATCATCGTCTCCAATGAAAGATTGAAACATGCTCTCAATTTCATCTTCTGGCCTTTGCATTTGGCAAAACAGATCGTCTATGTCTATCCCCTCACCACTGTCCGCCTCCAATTTTACGAATTTGTCCATTATGCGTTTTCGTTCACCTGCTACCTTGAATCTGGTCGCATCTAGCTTTTTTATCTTCTCTCCAATACGTCTGCGAGTGATATCTTTGATTGAGGACGACCAGGACTTACAGGTACATTCGAACTTTAAGAGAGGTTTAAGTGGCATACGACTGAGAATCTCATTTATCATTTCAGAGGGAAGGTAAATTTTGTTGGTGGAACAAAAAGGGGGATTTTCCATTTTTTTTAGAAGCTGAGTGACGGCGTCCGACTGGAGAAGTGCTCCATGGTTTGATTTATATTGATTTGGTAATCGGGTTGGGCAGATAGGGATGGGCCTTCGATTGGAACTTTTGCAATGAAACAAAATAATTTAAAACTTTTAAATTATAACTTGGTCAATGCTTAGCAGTGTTGGACCAAACATTTGGGTGCAATGAAGATAAATTTTGATATGATTGGCCATTGATAAAGATGTGTTATACTTACCTGCATACGGTCAAGCTTGTTTTTAATAGTCTTAATATGCACTTTCCAATATCAAAAACTGAAAGCACAGTGCGTATGTCTTTGTATTAAGGATCACAATATTTTGATGATCGGTTCGAACGCATATATTTGATTTAATTTGATGGACCCAATATTTAAGGTTTAACAATTATTTCCATTTAACTATTCGGGTAAATAATTGAGTTCACGAGTTTGAATATTGGTTTTCACAAAAATATTTATTTAATTTTTCTAGACCTATCGATGAATATTTCAAATTCGGATGGTCCGATATCCACATTCACATCCAAAATTAATTTCAAATATCGAATACATGCATTTGTGAATACAGACGAATATCATATATTTATTATGCTAATTGATTAATAATCGGAAAACAAAAACATAAATTTTTGGTTTAACATATTTTTTTTTCTAATCAATTGATTATAAAAGTGGCAAATAAACAAATATGATGATACATAGTTTTGAGCAGGTAATATACATTTAATGCATATATTAATAAACTATGGCAACCGCTCTTCCAAACTCGATGCATGCGAATCCGCCATTTGATGGAGACACATTTGTCGTAACCCTCTCGATGAAAATAACAATAAAGGCTTTACACTAGCCAAATCTTGAAGATGGAGAAGGATCCAATCTAAGAACAATAGTAATATAGCTCCCTCACAAGGCAAATCAGAATTTAAGAAAATTCCCAAATCTGCCCTCGGCCAATAGATCTGTGTCAGGTATAGATGGTTCCTTATTAACTAAGATCGCTTGGAGCATAAAAATGCCAACCATGACGCGCAATGTAGCTGAGAACGAAGTTTTAACATTCACGATGGTTCCCCATTTCCCTCCACATGATCACACAAATCAGTGAGGCGGCAAGATACAAGTGAAGAATGCAATAGTTTCATCCGATATGGCCCCTAAATCTCACTATAATTTCTTTAAATTGTATATTACAAAGGTTCTGAAACTCGAAGGATAATCTCAAATTTATCTAAAGACAATGGATTTTAGGTTTAGATTTGATCTCCCCCTAAATTTTTTTGACCCGAAGTTTTTTATTTCCCCTTAAACTCTTGGATACTCAACTGAAATTGAATAGGCTTGGAGTAGGGTTTTTAGGTTTAGATGAATAAGCTATCAGAGACGTGCAGAAGGCCAGCTACTATTAGAGTTTATTTCCTCTATGCAGTTTAACCGCTTTATTGTTGTTTGTTGTTGTACGTAAAGATGGATGTTATAACTCTCAAGTATTTAAGACTGTAGTTATCCAAGGGGGCATCTTTATATGTGGCTTTTGGAATTATATTTGTATTTATTATATTTTATCTGAACAATGGAATCGTTAGGTTATGTAACTGAAATTAATGAATTTTCAAAGTAATGAATGAAAATGTTATGTTAAAATTTGTAAACTCTTGTGTTCTTGATGTTAATAATATAATAACTGATCTCATTTTGTCACATGAAATGACAACAACATCATCAGTATGTATTTTCAAGCCTCTAAATGGGGGGATGTTATAACTTGGTATAAGATAATAGGTTTACATAAAACTTAATAAGGTGTTTTGAAAAACATAACCCAAATGAATTAAAATGAATAAGCTAGGGAATGGGATAGAGTTATAATAACATACTTGTTATTTGATATGTATATATAAATGCATTTACCTATATATACTTTACCCTTGTCTTTTGACCATTCTTCTATGTTTCATGAAGACTCGTATGCAGGTTATAAGAAATGGACTCGAAAATTAAAGACTAAACTTGGGAGGCGAAAGCGCCACAACTAATTAAAATGTTCGGATCAATGCTGGAAATGCTAACTAAACCATAATTGTTAATGCTAGTGCTAATGTGGGTGTTGGAGCCGCACCGGTTGACATGGGGATGATGTATTAGTTTTTCATTAATATGATGCAAGCCCGAGCAGTGGTTGTACTAACTAGAAGAAATGCTAGTAATGGAGGAGTTGTTGTACAAGAAATGCCTGCTCGTAACAACTATTCGGCATTGAGTCAGGATTTTATCAATCTTGGAGGAAAAGCAATCTTAGGGATGGGGAATGCCATCAAGGTGGATGATTGACTTAATCAGTGTGAAAGGCTCTTTTCTTCTTTAGGATTGGATGGTGAACAGAAGCGAAGGTTGGTTTCTAGGGAGTTGCAAGGAAGTGCTATGTATTGGTGGAACAATGTTACCATAGTACGGAGAGGAACTTACTTGGGCCAACTTTAGAGAAAGGTTTGAGGAGAAGTTTTTATCTGAAGTAGCTAAGTCAACATTATTTATAAAGTTTCTAGAGTTGTAGCAACAGATATGTCCATTCTGGAGTATGCAACCATCATTAATGGGCTATCAAGGTATGGACAAGCCATCATTAATACTCCCATTAGGAGGAATGAAACGTTCATTCATGTACCGAAGCCTGAGATTGCAAGGGCAACAATGTCGTACCTTAGAGATCCATGTGAAGTTGTTATAGATATATCTATGAGGAATGAAGATTTTCTTTTATCTATTGGGAATAATAAGTCTACTGAGTCTATGGATTTCCAAGGCAAGAAGAGGAAGTTCTTTAAGAAAAGAGCCCAAAAGGGAGAAATTCCAAAGAAAAGGATGTCTGAGGTGACTTGCTACAATTGTGATAAGAAGGGGCACTTTGTAAATGAGTGTCATTCAGGTAAAGGCAAGAAAGTTGCTGATAAGCAAGGAGTGTGATGTTATAATTACAACAAGATAGGGCATTTCAAGAGGGAGTATCCTGAATCGATCAAAGCTGAGAAGGGAAAGGTTTATGCTTTATAACCTAAAGTTTCCGGACCGATTGCTAAGGAGAAAGGAAAGGTGGTGTTAGGAGGTACTCTTTTTATAAATAGCATTCCTAAAAGTGTTGTTTGATACTGAAGCATCACATTCTTTTATCTCTAGATGTTTAGTATATAGGTTAAACCTTGAATTGACATACCTTATTATTTATTTAAGGGTAGTGAATCTGATGGGTAGCTATGTAACTCTTGGAATGAGACATGACCATGTTGAATATGATTTGATAGGTCATAAGTTTTTCTACAATTTATATGTGTTTGATTTTGCGGGTTTTTTGATGATTTTGGATATGACTTGGTAAGTCTTATGATGCAAGGATAGTTTGTCGAGATAGAGTATTATCCTTAACACACCATGATTATTGTGATTGAATCATATGTTCATTAAAAGAATCGAATTTCAATGTATGTTCATTGTCGGGCACTATGGAGGGCATGAAGGATGAAATAATTGGTAAGAGGGTATGTGGATGTTTTTATATGGTTACAGGACTACTACCTAAAGACGATAAAGAATTTCGAGTAGATCTCATACCAGGAGTTGAATCTGTAAGTAGACCACTTAGCAGAATGGCACCTACCAAGATGAAGGAATTAAAGGTGCAGTTGGTGGATTTAGAAGCGAAAATTTTTATTATGCCAAGAAGTTCGCATAGGAGAGCTGCGGTGGTATTCATGAAAAAACCGAATGGGGCATTGAGGTTATGTATTGATAATAGAAAGATAAATGAGAAGATGTAAAGAATTGATATCCTTTGCCTAGGATAGATAATTTTTCGATTAATTAGGTGGAGCTAGGGTGGTCTCACAATTGGACTTAGATCTCGCGGTTGGACTTAGCAATGATTTTCCATCAATTGAGAGTGGCGGAGGACGGTGTATCGTTAATGGCATTTCGAGCAAGATATGGTTTGTATGAGTGGTTAGTCGTGCCCATTGGATCGACCAACATGCCTGTCTTCTTTGTTGATTTGATGAGCCAAATCTTCCATGAGCATTTGGATAGATTTGTGTTGATATTTATTAATTTCATCTTCATATTTTCTTAGAATGAATGAGATTGTGAAGTTCATCTCAAAATAGTGCTAGTTACGTTGAGGTAGCATCAACTAAAGGCGAAGTTTTCAAAATGCCATATTTAGGAAAAAGAAGTGAAGTTTCTTGTACATATAGTTTTGAAGAATGGATTGTTTGTGGATCCATCGAAGTTCGAAGCTATAACAGATGGAAAAGACCGAAGACCTTGACTCAGATTAGAAGTTTCTTAGGATTGACCGGCTACTACTAAAGACCCGTTAAAGATTTCTCTCGTACAGTAGCACCGATGACTAAACTAATAAGGAAAGACGTTAAGTTTATTTGGACTCACTACAACAATCCAGAGTTTTATTAGCATTTGAAACATGCATTAAAGTCTTCGACATCATTTTTATAAACGTCATATATCAACATGTTGTCATAGGTCAAGGACTTATAATGGAAAAATAAAAAACGCTACCAATAGGCACTGTAAATACATTTGAGAAATGTAATAAATGGATTTAATAGCATTTTTGCGAAAGCTACGAAACGACATTGTTATCAACAAAATTTCCAGTCTACAAATAGATCAATGATTGAAACTAGACTAAGGAACAATGATAAAGTGTATACAAACCACTTGGAAAACAACATAAGACGATGAAGTGGAACTTTACAAAAATGATAATGGAAAATGGGAACAAACTTCATAACCGGGTCACATAAGGTGGACCCAAGTCATGCCTAGAGTGAAGCCTAGGAAAGATGGCAAAAAACCTAAGTAAAAGTAGAAGGAAAAGAGTTTAGAAATGAAGATGCAAAAACAGCTTCATGATGGGCTCGAGACAAACTTAGAGCAAACCATAACTTGACCCGAAGTAACCTCAACTCGAGATCGAGTTGAGATCCATAACTCAGGTCTAAGTTGAAGGGTGAGGGTTGGTCAGTCGTGATATTTTCAAGGGACGACATAGTGAAAGTGGAGGACATGTGTAGGGAATTTCAAAGCCAAATTTCCTAACCTCCATCTATAAATAATAGGAGAGGCTCACTTCAATGGGACTTCTTTTCGGATCTCTATTATGAACTATTAATTATGATGAGTTGAGAAATACACTTCAGAAAAACACTCTGTTGGATCCTTATCGAGTTTTAAGTAACCAAGTTATCAAAATAGCATTGTAGAAATAGAGGAAAATCAATATAAAGCAGTAAGGTGGATGTAGGTTGGAGTATTTGCCAAACCACTATAAAATATATGTGTTCTTCTTTTACTTTTATTCACTTTTCTTTTCTAGTTTTCATATTTGGTACTTCATTGGGTGTTTGTGCCATTTTTGGTCCAAATATTTTGTTGCTTTCACTGGAAAAAACCAGATTTTACGACTTGAAAGTTAGATTGGAAGAGATGATGAGACCATCTACATGGAAAGCTGTGATTGGAGGAGGTCAACAAGAATAAGGGAGCAGCTAAGAGCTGTCCTTAGGATCAAACCCCGCATCCATCTATGTAACTAGAGAAGATATAGAGAGGATGATGAAAGAAATGCAAGATATGGTAGTGCCTCAATAAGAGGAAATGTTGTATATATTCTTCAAAAGGATGGAGTAACAAACAACCGCTATAATAGCTAGAAACCATAATAAAAGGCCGAAAAGTGAAGCTAGTACATCTGAAAATTAAACGGAAGGAGTTAGAGTCAACCCACTGGAAACCTCACAACTCAGTGCCGACCCATGTTTAAAACTCGGTGCCAAATCAAGGAGGCATGGGCATGGTTGATGTTAACTTAGGGTAGGATGGAGCACGTCTAGAGAATGAAGTGAGCCATGGAATGAAGATCGGAACGCGAATGAACAATGGTAGGATTTGGAGCCAGGAGTTCCTCGAAGGAACATGGGGAAGCAGAATTTATAGATAATAGACTTCCACTGTATGATAATGATAGAATTATAGAGATGATAAGACAAATACTGATAAGTGGACCCAAAGAATGGAGCTTGGAGGAATTGAATAGAAATCCATTCACCCCAAACATCCAATTTTCTAGGAATCCACCTAATTTCAAGCAATCGGCACTAAAGACGTATGACAGAAGGACGGATCCAACTGTTCACTTGATGAGATATATCTGGTATACGAAAATGTCGGGTGCTTCAAATGAAGTGATGGGATGGTTCTTGATATATTCGACAGATTTGGTAGTGATGTGGCTTCGACGGTTTGGAGAATGGTTCTATTAGCACGTGGACCGAACTGGTGGACAAGTTCATGAATCAATTCAGAATTCATATAGCTCGACCAAAGAACATGATGATGCTTTCGAATGTGAAACAAAGGGTTAGAAAGACCCTACGGAGTTATTTGACTAGGCTCAACATAGTAACCACAGTAGTCCATAAGCCTGATCCATCAATGGTTCTGATGGTAGTAGTTTTAGGAGTCATAAGCAAGACTGATTTAAAAATTGCTTTAGAGAGAGATCCATCAGTAAATCTGGTGGATTTTTACCATCAAGCGGAGAGATATTTACGCCAAGAGGGTATGGAAGCTGAAGATACTGATGTGAATGCCATAGACGATGGAGGACCATCCAAAATAGGATATGGAAAGGACAAAGGAAAGCGGAAAGATTAAGATGGTTTTGGAAGATTGAAGCAACAAAGGAGGGAACTATAGTTTTATTCATACAAATAACTAAAAGAGATCCCGAAGAGGATTTACCTAGATACTAAGGGACTGATTCACTACCAGAAACTAGTAAAGAGAGAGCCCACAAATTTTGAGAAAAGATCTAGAAAGTTTTGCCTATTCCATGAGCTGGAGAGGCACAAAATGAATGAGTGCAGGCATTTATGTGATTTGATCGAATAACAGGTTCAAAGTAATCGCTTGTAGTAATACGTTAAAGGTCATATTAGTATAGCACAAACTGTAGCGATATCGTAGGAGCGACACTATCTGGTACGGATATCTTGTTGTACCGTGGATCTAAGCCAATAATGATTATCTGCTAATTGGGATGGATTGAAGGCAGGATTGATTTCCATATCTTGCTTTTACTTTAAATAAATAGTGTGGGATTACTGTCAGCTTGCTTACTTATGTACGGGATCTCGATGGGTCCCAAGGTACGCTCTAGGCTGGAAGTTTGAGAGTGATCCTTGTTAGAATAGGATGTTTTGGTATTTGCATAATACTTTGGTCGGACTTCATGAATGGATAACTAATGGGTATTCTAAACATGATAAACTATCGAGGGAGATTGGTTACCCCTCGAAACTGGTATATAAATTGATGGGACATGGTCCCCCGACCGAAGAGACAGAGCAATCAACTATGAAGTGCAAGTTCCCTTGTCGGAGAGTGAGTGGATGAACTTGTATGGGATAGCGAGTCCCCTTATCGAAGGATGAGTGGATGGACTGGCTCTGATAGTGACTCCTCTTACCAGAGAGTGAGTGGATTGATTTGCTCGGCCATTGGGGTCCCTCATCGAAGATTGAGCAGATTAGGCTCAATTAGGATACTGACTATATGATCCGGAGAGATTAAAAATTGGATTGGACATATGATCTGGAGAGACCGGAAGCTAAAACTAAATATTGGTTATGTGTTCTAGAGAGATCATAAACTAGACTTTGGGATTTGAACACCACATAACTCTACAATGGTTTGATAATGATTATTGGATTACGTCATTGCCTCGATTCGGTTGGACTAACTTATGATGGGATGCTAGGTGATACTGGACAATTTATAGGTAACATTCCAACTGATGGAAATGTGTGACAATAGTCGACGATGCCTGATAGGATGATATGTGATAGTTAAATCCTGGATAAACACAGGACGAAATTGACCTTGATGTGTGATAACTAAATCTTGGACGAACACAGGGCGATATTAACGCAAATTTATAATAACAGATCCTAATCAAATGTGGGATGATTTTGATTTATTATATATGATATGACAATTCCGGGGGAACATGGAATAATTATGATTTGTGACTAATACTCCAATAAGGACTTCAGTCCTTAGTTATGATGGTCTGCAACGACCTCCGATTCACCGGTGAATCTGAAGGAACCGGATGATTTGCCACTATTGGTTTAGCCGATAGCCAGAGAGTTCACTTCTAATGATTTGCCATCTTTGATATTTTTTTTGGCTAAAGCGCGCTTTCTATTCACAAGGCATTCTTTGGGGGGCAAAGTGTTGTCATCAAGGTTTCTACAGTCTACGAAAAGGCTCGGGTTATTGAACTGGACTAAGGAACAACAGTAAAGTGGATACAAACCATTTGGAAAACAACACAATACGATGAAGTGGAACTTTACAAAAATGATAACAGAAAATGAGAAAAAAACTTCATAACTCGATCACAAAAGTTGAACCCGAGTCATGCCATGGGTGAAGTATAGGGAAAATGGCGAAAACCCAAGTAAAAGTTGAAGAAAAATAGTGGAGAAATTAATATGCAAAAACAACTTGATGGGCGCGAGACAAGCTCGTAGTAAACCATAACTTGACCCAAAGCAATCTCAACTCAAGACCGAGTTGAAGTCCACAACTAAGGTCCAAGTAAAGGATAAGGGTCGGATGGTCTTGATATTTTCGAGGGATGACATTGTAAACGTGGAGAACGAGTGTACGGAGAAGCCAAATTCACCAACCTTCATCTATAAATAGGAGGCGAGGCTCACTTCAAAGGGACTTCTTTTCAGATCTCTATTCTGAACTATTAATTATGACAAATTGAGATATACATTTTTGAAAAACACTGTTGAATTTTTACCGAGTGGTAAGCAACCAATTTGTACAAATAGCTTTATAGAAACAATGATAAATCAATAAAAAGCAGTTAAGTGGACGTAGGTCGGAGTATCTGCCGAATCACTATAAAAATTATGTGTTCTTCATTTGCTTTTATTCACTTTTCTTTTCTAGTTTTCATATTTGATACATCATTAAGTGTTTGTGTCATTTTTGGTCCAAACAGACATGTTATTAAATGTCGGAATATTAAACACCAAGAAAAAATTGCTATCAATTGTCACTAAAGATCATGTTTTAAAAATGCAGTCAAATGCTACAAACGACGCATTTATATGATGCTATCAAAAGTCACTAATTATAGCCATTTGGAAACGCTATCAAATGTCACTGACGATAGCGTTTTAAAAACACTACAGTTAACTGCTACATCTTTAAAGTGTTATTGTCCTACCACATAATATTTTTTGCACTATGAGCCATTTCAATGTATATATATTTCAACTTTCAAATATCACTAAATCACATTTAATAACTAACACATTGTATATAATCAAATAAGATTATGCCGCAACACAATATACGTATGTTTGAACCAAAAAGGCAAAAACACCCAAATGAATATAGTAGAGAATAAAAGTGAAGAAATTAAAGGAAAAACCATAAAGAAATGAACACATGGAGATTTTATAGTGGGTCGACGTACTTTGGCTTACGTCCACTCTAAAGATTTTGTTTATTTATACTGCAGATTACAAGTACAGTTTGCTTAGATTTGTATAAATACATGGAATTTTGAAAAAATGGTAGAGTGTAGGCAAAGAAAAAGAAAGAAGCTCCCTTGAATGAACCATGCCTTCTTTATTTATAGGGGTAGACGACCAAATATATCACCGAAAGTTCTCATGTAGAATCTTGCCACCAAGACCAAGTCGCCCAAAAAATCTCAACTCATATCCCCTTGGGTTGGGGATCGGTACTAATCCCTGTATATAGGTATGGACACTTAACAACTTCATGTTGGCTCGCCTTGATGTTGACTACATGTTTCTAAGGTTGTTTTGCATAGTCGCCTAGGTGTTTTTTTGCCCAAGCGATGGACCTACAGAAGGTTGAACTGCTGCTTTAGACAGTAATTAAGATTGCTAATACAATACATAGAAACTCTGGAACAACACTTGAATCGGGCTTAATGTAGCTAGAGAAGAGTGTCATAGAAGTGCGGCCACTCTGGATGTACCCTTAGGGATCGGTATCGATCCCCTATGTAGGGTGAAACATTTAGTGAATTCTTACATGTGGGAGTGGTACTCCTTAGGTGAGAGGTCGGTACCCATCCCACACTTAGTTAAATTCAGCATGCAGGATCGGTACGCCCTAGATGAGGGATCAGTGCCCATCCTACACTAAGTGATTTTCTGACTTTAGAATTTTTTAGGATGGTTTGCCTCCACTTGGCGTTCTTGATGTACTTGAGTTTTGAGCTTTGTAGCCATCTCTCTGGGCTTTTTGCCTTGATAACTTCGAAGTCTAACTAGTCGATTTTGTCTATATACTACCAGGTCAAAAGGCGAGATAACATTTGCCCCCAAAAGCATGCCTTGTGAATGGAAGATGCGATTTGCTCAAGAACATATGTATTGCCAATCTTTGATGGTTGAGCTCTCTGGCTACTTCAATTTTGGTGAATCGTTCGGTTCCTTCGGATTCTCTTGTCAATTGTGGGTCGTTCCAAACCAATTACAACCGAAGACTCTAAGCTATGTCTACGTGTAATCTTTATATCATCATCATTCCGATTTAATCCGGAGTTATTACATATCAAAATCATCTTATGTTCATTTAGGATTTATAAATTCTATTCCAATTATAAGGTGTTCAAATCCTTTTTTATCAAAATCAAATTTGTTTTCATTTTCAGGTTTGATATCTCCGGATCTTTTATTGAATTCATAACCGTTTAGGGTCAATAGTTAAATCCATTGTCGTTCGAGGCTGTTAATCAAATTCGTGGTCATTTTGGACCGATAATCAAATCCTTGGTCATTCGAGATCGATAATCAAATCATAAGCCACTCAAGGCTGATGACCGTTCGAGATCGATAATTAGGTTCATGGTCTCTCCATACCAATCTACGGTATTTACGGGGCTTTGTTAAGCGCATTTTGCTCGCTCTTTGGCTAGGGGACTTAATGACGAGCAAGCCCATCAACTCTCCGGTGAAGTTACCTACTCCCTGCACTCCGGTTGGGACATAACGCGATCCTTGCTGAGTCGATGGGACTCAACGACAAGTAAGTCCATCCACTCACAATCTAGTGAGGTGACTCACCCCTTTCACTCCGGTCCACCTCTCCAAATGACACATAAAGCGATCAAATCCATGGTCTCTCCCGACCCTTGCCGAGCCCAATCTACTCACTCTCCGATGAGGGTACTCGAAGACAAACAAGCCCATCCACTCACGCTCCGGTGAGGAGGCTCACTTCTTGCACTTCGGTCCCGTCTTTCCGGATGGGACATAAAGCGATCAATATCGTTATAACATTCAAGTGGGTTTTTCAGAAAGTTGAATATTCAGATCGAAGCAAATAAATAGAAATCCTAATCATTCATCCCAGATATTTGACTCGGAGCATGCTGAACGACCGTTCGGGATCTCATACACGTGTAAGCGGTCCGAGGTTAATATTGTGCAAATATCATAAATAGTCATCTTAGGCATCCAAATCAGAGCATACATAGTGATATTCGGGATCTCGTACATGTGTAAGCGACCCGAGGTAATATTATAGCATTTATTGGGAATAAAAAGCAAGATAAAGAATTCAAACCTAACCCCAAGCCATCTCGAACTTGAGGTTATCATTCAATCGAGGTCTTTGATTCATAACTTAATCCTGCCCTCTTTCCTATAGGGAAATTCTGGCACGTACTCCTTCGGTTGAGTTCCTGCATTCTGGTACGCATTCAAATGCTCCACTTCGATTCTTGAAAGTGTATCATTCCTTCCTAGGCCCACCGTGACCCGTGCCTTTTGCCTTTACGGATCGATACCGACTCCTACTTGGGGATCAGTACTGACATGTAATGTTGGCTCGAGGATCATTGCGGGTCACTCCAATCTGTTCCCAAGTAGTTTTGCTTCTATTTCTGGTCTCTGACTCTATGTTGTAGAGACTCTAGCTGCTCCTGTTTGTCCCATCCTTTTGAAAAAGTTCTCCATCATCTCCTCTTGATGAGCCATCATCCTCTTATGCAGTCCATTCATCATAGTTTCTATCTCATCCTTGGTTAGGTAGATTGACAGGGGTGAGATCCTGAGGATGCCTCCTGGCGGCTCCCCTTGTTGATTTCCAATGGTTACCGCCTTTCTAGTTGATTGTCTAGCCATTTAGAATCCTTTTCAAACATTTGATCGACGAGTTCTAGTATTTCTCAGTGAAAGCACCAAAATGTCTTAATAAAAAATGGCACGACCACCAAATAAATATAGTAGAGAATAAAAGTGAAGAAACTAAATGAAAAACTAGAAAGAAATGAACGCACGGAGATTTTATAGTAGTTTGGCATACTCTGGCCTACGTCCACTTCAAAGATTTTATTTATTTATACTGCAGATTGCAAGTACAATTTGCTTGGATTAGTATAAATCTGTGGAGTTATGAAAAATGACAGAGTATACGCAAGGAAGAAGAAAGAAGCTCCCTTGAATGAACCATGTCTTCTTTATTTATAGGGTTAGATGACCAAATATCTCGTCGAAACTTCTCCTACAGAATCTCGCCACCAAGACCAAGTTGCCTAAAAAATCTCAACTTTATATCCCTAGGGTTGAGGATCGGTACCGATCCCTATATATATGCAGGGACACTTAACAACTTTTCATGTTGGCTCGCCTTGATGTTGGCTCATGTTTTCAAGGTTGTTTTGCATAGTCGCCTTTGTTTTTTTTGGCTCAAGCGATGGATCTACAAAAGGTTGAACGACTACTTTAAACTGTATATGGAGATTGCTAATACGATGCATAGAAATTCTGGAACAACACTTGAATCGGGCTCCATGTAGCTAGAGAAGAGTGTCATAAAAGTGGACGCCACTTTGGATATACCCTTAGGGATCGGTATCGATCCCTTATGTAGGGTAAAGCACTTAGTGAATCCTAGCATGTGGAATTGGTACTGTCTAGGTGAGGGATTGAAACATGTCCCACACTTAGTTAAATTCAGCATGTGGGATCAGTAACCCCAAGGTGGGGGATCGGTACCTATCTCACACTTGGTGATTTTCTAACTTTGGAATTTTTTGGGATGGTTTGTGTAACGGCCCGCCTTCTCAATTCTCAAAAATCGACACTAATACATCCATGGTATTCACGGGCCGAGCATCCGAAGGCCAGAAAGACAGATTGTTGGGGTGAAATAAAATCAAAGACAAAAAAGAATCACATATCATAACTAGTGAACTATAATATACACAATGATCTTTAATAAAAGAAGAGTGTAATATATATACATCAACCAGAGATACCAATCTATCAACATCCTGGACAGTTATAACAGCATGTCCTTACACTTGTTGATAAATACAACAAATAAAAAATACAGTGGAAATAAAAGAATATGTGAATATGTCTCGGGGCATCCAGTTTGTCTCCAGAAGCTCCAAAGCATCCAGAACTAAATCCGAAACATACTTGGGTAGACCTGAGCATTATAAGAAAATAACGCCTGGATCAGCCTGGTAAACTAGCGTTAGAAAACTCTATCAAATCATATTGATTTCTATATTTATAAACCCTTTGAAAAATAAAAGGTATCTCATAGGACCACGCCGCACATAAACACGGAAAGGTTTTTACCTTACGATAACCAAACCATTTTTATAGAAATTTTATGATATTACAATAACGTCTAGGGTTTAAAATAAATATAGAATCATAGCCGAAATTGTTATATTATTAAATTCTAGCATACTAGGTATACAATCAAGTCCGGAGGCTCGTATTGGATAATGGATTCCATCTATTAAAAGATAAGGGTCTACCCACCGAATCAGTACACCTCTAGATAAAATGTACTGGAGGCTACAACACGTTGCACCTCTACTACTCAGGACCGGCCCTACCCCTTACTGGATAGCACCGAATATGATTACCCCTAGGGTAATAAACAACCATAATGGGCCCCAAAGCATACATAGATGTCTTATTATAGATAAGGGATGATCATACCCTAATGGAAGCGATCTACACAGCCCTGTGGCACGTCCCTGCTTTAGTCATTTACGGGTATGAGGCTCGTGAGGTAACGATTACATGATTCATTATAGTAATTCCCACATGGAATGCTAACACTGCCCTCTAGGTAGAAATGAAATGCCAACATTCATCCATAAAATTCGTTCAGGATCCGAATGAAACTGAAGGCACCACTTCTACTACATCCATTTTGGAATCACCCTCAAGATTAGTAGCAAGTAGCTCTTGCACTTCAAAGAGCTCCATCTTAGAAACCATCATCAAGATGTCTTTCATTCAACATTTTATGTTGGGTCAAAGTGGTTTTTGGATAATATATCTCATCCCGGTCTCCATGAACCAACAACGGTAGTTCAAAAAAGGCCAAGTTCGATAGCCAGTTATTTAACTAGATAATAAACAACAATCACATCAAGGTTTTAATTCCATAAGGAAAACCAAAATTGGTTAGCACATAAGCAACCACTAACCTCTTTAATTAATCCTTTCATTAATTAAAATCACCTTGTAAATACTTGTGTCAAAATACTTTTACAAAGGTATACTCACAAACCCTTTTTACTCCTTTCAATACTTGGAAGAATATCTATATACTTATCTCAACGGTATAAGTATATTCACCAAAACACTACACTTTCACTACTTAGAAAATGTATGTATATACTTATCTCAACGGTATAAGTATATTTACAAAAACTGAGAAAGATTTCCTACATGGTATTGAGTATAATAAGATGTTTCTATACCACCATAATTATTTAAAGGTCATTTTTGGAAACCAATCTCATCTTCTTTTATAAATTCCCTTTTTATACAACTCTAAAATAATTTATAAAACTCTAAAATCATTTATAAAATACTTTTATAAATCTCCAAAAAAATTATAAAACTATTTTATAAATCTCTAAAACAATTGATAAAACTCTTTTTATAAATCTCTAAACCATTTACAAAGCTCTTTTTATAAATTTCTAAACCATTTATAAAGCCCTTTTATAAATCCATAAAACTATTTATAAAACTCTTTTTATAAACCTATAAACCCATTTATAGAACTTTATTCTTTTTATAGAACTTCTTTATAAAAATCCTTAATAATAGTCCCTTCTAAAATTACTTTCTAAAAATCTTTTCTAAAATCACTTTATAAAAATTCTTTATAAATCCTTTATAAATACAAAAGTCCATTTTCATTTATAAACACTTCACTAAATGAAATTCCTTTATAACTCAATTTATTATTTATAAATACAACTAATCAGATAAATTAATTAACTTTAAACGTCATATATAAATAATAAATTAACTTTTCAATAACATTAACAACATAGTCAATTTCCTTTAGAACATCGTTAATGAAATAATAAATTTACTTCAAAGCATTATCGGTATAATAATAAATAACTTCAAAACATTAATAATATAATAATTAATAATATCAGACATTATTAATGTAATGATTAATAATTAATCTTCAAAAACCTTATTAGATAAATAATTAACTTCCAAAATATTATTAATAAATAATTATTATTATCTTCAAACAATATCAATTATTTAAATAAATAACTTTTCGTAATATTTAAAATTAATAAACAACTTTAAACAATATTGAATAGAAACAAACAACTTTTAAACATTATTAAACAATAGTTAAACAACTTTAAATCATTATTAAATGATAGTTAAACAATTTAAAACATTTCTAAATGATTTAGAAAAGACAAATAAATAGATTGGGTAAAATAGAGATAATCTGCTTAAATAAAAATATTCTAGAAAACCCAGAGATTAGATTTGAAATCCTTCTCCAAATCAAAAACCCATTACAAGCCAAAACAATTGTTAATATTATTTCAAAATACTAAATTAAGGCCAACAGCTACCATGCACTTAACCAATGTTGTTATTGATTTTTATCGCTACCAGGGTTAAATTTTGAACATATAACAATGCCATAACCAATAGGCCAAAGGTTTTGCTATCCAATAATTCATACAACAGAAATATGATTGAAAATAAATCAACAATGGCGAGGAATCCCATTGGAACCCACTACAAATTCCATGTACATCAGATAAATTCCCTACAATGGTTTCATATATTGACCGCTTTCAAAAGCGACAATTCATCAAAACCAAACAATCAACCAATTAAAACTCCAAGCATACAACCAATAATTTCGACCAAACACAAACAGTAAAATTTATCTACTATATATCTCACCGATAAACCAAAAAGGTAAGCTTAACTCATCGTAATTCCAATTATCACCGAAGCATTATGGTTCCGACTAAAATCGTACAGCGTTAGATTTTATCTTGAAATTCTACAAGCTACAAACTCCAAAAATCCAATTCCATAATGTAAATATCATCATTTAAAATCTAACGCGACTGATTGCATTCAATTTGGACCTAATATGAACAAGTTATGAGTCTAATAAGATTTGGAATTTAATAATATAATTAATCCTTAATTACACTAATTAAAATTAATTACCAAACTCTAATCCCCAACTAGCCCTAAATGCCTTTGTTTATTGTAACGCCCCACCCCGAGACCTACATTAACAAAGAGTATTACTGTCTGCTAATGCAGAGAATAGGGCTGGATAGGAGCGACCATCTATAGCCTTGTCTTAAATATCTATTGAATACATCAACAAATGCCATATTTTTATCTCAAGTGGATCGACATATCCAATAAATACTTAAAACAAAGCCATCGGTGGCTATAGGATCTATCAGAACAAAATACAACAACTTGAATGCAAAACACATCACAGAATAGTGGATCGTCATATATATATATATATATATATACATATACAGATACATCACAGAGTATACAAAATGATACATATCAAGTGGTATAGCAACCACAAAATACAAGCGAGTCAAAAGAATATACATATCAGAGTAGCAAACCAAAAAGGAATACACAAAAAGCTCTAACAAAATGAGCTAGCAGAATAGAGTCCATGCGGAAGCAGAATATGCTAAGTTCAAATGTACCTAACCTGAAACACCTCGGTCTGACCCGAGTATAAAATACATCGGTCAGTCTAGCTAAACAAATCAGTTAACAGAGATAAGCGATAATATGAGCATAGGGATAATGTGATAATATTATCGAGTGAGAAGGGACAACTAAAGTGTATGATTACATCAAGTGATAATATGGTATTACTACACAAACATATAATCTCAAAAGAGATAAAATAACCAATAAAACGCTAAAAGTAGCGAGCCTCATATCATCGGCATTCATAAAACATCAAATATGGTTTAGGGGAAAACTTAAACCCGCCATCTTGGCAAACCCAAAACATGCATAAAGAGATCCCATCTCAAACACGCCATATGGAAAATATATCTCCAAAGAAGAGAATAAAATCTCAAGTAAACGCCATAAGGCAAATCTCATATAACGCCAATGTAGGCAATTCAAATCTCAAAAATAGAACTTTCAAGAGTTCAAATTCCCAAAAGATAATCGCCACAAAGATATATCAAATGGTTCAAAGGACCAATTCCGAAAAGGGGCGATACCCTAGGGAAAATAGTCGAAGAAACCATCTCAAAAGTGTTTGCACGTGCATGTGGCCGAAGCCTTGCCAAGTACTGTTATGTCAAATAGGTACCTCGCCCAAAGGCAAAACATCACAATGACAAATACGCCGCAATGGCAAATACACCGCAATAGCAAACGTCTTGAAGACAAATACGCCGCAATGGCAATGACCCGAAGGTCCAGTACTAGCACGTCGCAATGGCAAATGTGTCACACACTCTTGAATAGGAAGCCGAATAGTGTTAACGTGCGTCCCATACCACACGTTCGCACTAAACGGTTTACTCATCGCCAGTAAATTTCACACTCAAAGCAGTAAAAAGTTTACCTCATCTCATCGATAAACTCGACCCGAAGGTCAAAACGATCAAACGGACAAGTCAGGAATTAACCGATAAGATAAACGCACGTGTCCCATACCACGTATTTTTACCAAACTGTTTAATTCTCCTTCTCATTCGCTCGAATAGTGCAAAAATGTGTATTTTATATATAAAATAATTTATTTGAGAAAACAAGCTTTTAAAACCATTTTCCGAAATCAATTTTGAAGACGATATTTGAAAATTCCCTTATTATAGAGAATAAATAGATTTTATAGCTTAAAATAATTTAAAAAATATTACATAATAATTATTTTAAATGCCCATTTATTTTAAAAATTATTTTAAAATTGTTTGGAAAATCTGTGCTCGAAACTAAGGAAATCACTCAAAACTTTCTTTAAATTCAATTCAAATTCAATTCAAATTTAAATTTCAAATTCATCAAAACTTGGCTAGCCTATTGATAGGCATCATAGCCCTCAAAACATTTCAGAAATATCACAAAACATGAAGTAAAAGTCAAAAGTCGGACGAAAATAAACATAAAAACACTCGAGCAAAATAATACCCAGGTCTGAAATCTTCTCTGGGTTCAACTTTCGGACATAAAACAGGTGATCAAACGAACTTTGATTGAACTAAAAATTGGTGTGCATAAAGTATAAAACTTCATCTTTCAAAAAAAAAGAATCAATGAATTCCGAAAGAAAATGGAAAAGTTACACTGTCTCAAACATGGACTCAGACCATGTTTGTAACAGTTCAACAAGAATGTGCCCAGGCCTGAAAATCCATTGTGTTCAACTTCCAGGCATAAAACAGAGGAACAAACGGCATCAGATTGAGCTCAAAATTATTACGCATATATTAGAATACTTTATTTTCAAACAAAAAAAGAATCATGCCATTTGGATAAAGTATGAGAAATTTATGATGTCTCAAAGTTGAACCCAGACTGTTTCCACTGTAAAAATCTGGGCAAAAACATGCTCCGAATCAAAGTTCGGCAGCATATTTCTATAAGCTATATAGGTCGAAATCACATGAAATTTAGTATACTTATATCACAAAACTTTATCTTTCAAACAAAAAAAGAATCATGCAATTTCAATAAGAAACAAAAGGGTTATGCTATCTCAAACATGGACTCGGGTCATATTTGCAGCAACTCACAAAACACAATTTCTACAGGCAAAAATATGAGTTTTGTTGATTTTGCAGCAAAGTTTTGAACACTCAAATGAAAATATTTTTCAACCAAAATTTGCAAAGACAAATTATAACATGCAATCTATCATCTGAAAGAAGTACGACAGCATTTCGTTACCGGAATCAAAAGATACATGCCTCTAAAGAAGCACTATAGAACAGTTTTGAACAAAAGAGAAGCAAGCTCAAAAACATTTCTACATAAGCTAAACTATTTACTGTTTTTGCAATTAGAAGAATTATTTTGCTAGATTATGTGAGTTTATTCAACTCACCTTGCTGATTTTTACAAAAACTTGGATTTTGCAGCAAAGTTGAAGCCTTTTAGCAAGATTGAAGCTTCTAAATACCTGTACAAGGGATAGGAAGAACATGCAAAACAATTTACAGTAAAAATTAGAAACTCATTTACTGTAAAAGAATTTGGTGATGAAATTCAGTAGTTTGGAGTTGTTTACCTTTTATTTACCACTAGAGTGTAAAAAGCCTTGAATTTGTTGAATTAAAATGAAGTAATTGCTTGATTTTTGAGAAATTGGTAAAGTGAAGTTTGTTTTCTTTTGTTTCAGCTGAAGGAAGAAGAAGATAATGTGAAATGAACGTACAACACTCCTCTATCTCACTTATTACCAGGCTATGTGATATTGGGCTGAATTGGACCCAAAATAAAAAAGAAAAATAAGG
Organism: Allium fistulosum; assembly: GCA_030737815.1. NCBI lineage: Eukaryota > Viridiplantae > Streptophyta > Magnoliopsida > Asparagales > Amaryllidaceae > Allium > Allium fistulosum. Next base: position 556,384,644 of record CM060905.1, read on the forward strand.
AGGCTTAAGGATAAAATCAATATTTAACCAAAAATATGTGTGCATATCACATATACACACAAATAAAATTCATTTTCTTCATATTTACACAGAAGAAAAATGTGAAAACTTGTATGCATATAAAATAAAACATTTTCTATCATTTAAAAAGATTAATTTGTATTTTTAAAACATTTTTATTATTAAAATCCTTAATTTAACAAAAATACACTATTTACACAAATAAATGAATAAAACATTGTTTTTAACTTCTAAAATTCCACAAAATTTATTTTCTCACTTAGAAAAATGTTTCAAACCATTTCAAAACATTATTTATAGCCAAAACTTATTTTTAACCCAATTTCCACCTTTTATTTCAATAAACCACATTTAAAAATTACATACTTCTTTTAAAAATTATTAAAAGAAGAAAATGGACAATAATTAATATAATTATTACATTTCCACTTAAATAAAATCATATTCCATTTATTATCACTCCAAATGAAATAAAATAAAGCTTGGAACTTTATTATTTCATTTTAAATTCCAAAATTCATTGTTTATTCCAAATAAACAATTTAGTTTCTCCAAATTTACTTTAATTCACAATATTAAATTATAATTATCATTATAATTCAATATTGAAAGGTAATCTCCAAACCAGGGTTGTTACATTTATCGCCTACGCCCGCCGCTACCAGCCACCATCAACCGCCGCCTTTACCTAAGCAAGCCGACCTTTTGACGAACCCAACGACCCAACCCTTGCTTCCTTCGATGCCCCTGGTCGAAGAACGAACCCCTCAAAACCTGCTGTCATCGAACTAATTTGCTAGCCCCACCATGATGAACTAGCTCGATCCAACCATCCAAACTCTTCGTCTCTCCTTGCCCAATGATTTACTAGTTGGAACTTCGACATGAAATGGCTTTGGTGGTCGACAACGATGAGAGCCATAGGATGATGTGGATGTAAAATGGTGGCCAGGGCTTATTCTATGGTTAGGGTTCTAAGTTGAGAAAAGAGAGAGTTAGAGGGTCCTTGTATATAAAATCTAACTAACACTATTCACGTTCGAAAATTTACGAACTCCAATCGAGGAGTGCTCACTGGCATTCCTAGCCAAATACCTCTATTCTAAGCTCAATGGAACTGTTTTCAGGACCTAATTCCATCATAGACAGAAGTTAACTTTTCAAGACGCTTGATTCTACGAACCGAACTCAACCTCCTAACTCGGAACCAAACGGTCGAAATATATCGATGCTTATACACATTCTAGCTCGCTCGGACCATCCGGACCCAATGGAATTAATCCCGAGTCCTAAAAGGTCCTTCTGTGAAAAATGAGTTTTCCAACTCATCGATAAAATAAATCAATTAAATATTTAAATGTCCAAAAATTTAAATATTCAGAGTAGCCTAAAAATACGGGTTGTTATACTCTCCCTCCTTAAAAAGGTTTCATCCCCGAAATCCTAGAGGACTAAGCAACAAACACAAACACTCAAGCATATTTAATGATATAAAAAAATCATCTTCAACTTATGCCAAATTGACAAACTTCCTACTAATCTATCTTGGACACTATCCAACCTACCCGCACATGTCAGCCAACAAGGCACTCTCATCCGAATCGAGTTATAAACACTCAAAACGAATAAGTAACAACAACTGCAACTATAGTGACAACTTTTCAAATAGTCACTAAAATTCCTAAGTCACTCAGGGTTATTCCAATAATCTCTGCCACCGGTTCTTATGACTATTAAACATATCTATACACACGCTAACTTCCAAAACACTAGGATTTAAGTTCTAAAATTCTCAGTTTAAATCCTTATTTGTTTATAAAGATCATCTTTATAATCAACTTATATAAAGTTGCTTCTTATAATAAAACATTCCACAAATGTATATCTTTATTTAGATTATAATAAACAACTTTTATTAAAGTTATATTTTTAACCCAATATTATCACCGAACGCCTTATAGTCAAATTAAGAAACTAAATTCACAAGGTGTTTATTTCAATGTTCCCACAAATTACTATCTAACCAAACCATGTAGTGAAAAGGATAAAACTGCTCATAATCAACCACAATAATCAATGCCTATAAACTGGCTGGGTACAACTACTCAATCACAACAATAGCCAACGCTCTTAACTAGGTGAGCATGACTAATCAAATAATGAATGATAATAATTGAATATTAACATTCCCTAACCACAAATACATGAAAATATCTATCGTGTTTTTATAAAAATTATTCCTTTATATATAAAATGTATTCCTAAGTAAAATTATTTCATTTACCAATTTAAAACAATACCGTGTTAGTTTGCCTTGTTCAAGTGTTTAGAAACCCCTATTGATACCGTGGCGTCCCATGTCTCGGCCAGAATTCATAAACCACTCGACAGATAAATCAACAAAATATAAATCATTTATAATCACTAACAAATATGCGCTCTTATATATAATACACTCAACTCATTCTTGTGTGTTACTAACCCTATCTCTAATGAGTTTACTCACTCTTAGGCATTACTAACCCTATCTATAATGAGTTTTAACCCCACCAAAGTCTGGATGTTCGCTCAACCTAAGCTCTGATACCACGTGCAACGACCCGCCTTCTCGACTCTCAAAAGTTGACACTAATACATCCATGGTATTCACGTGCCGAGCATCCAAGTGTCGAAAAAATAGATTGTTAGGGTGAAAGAAAATAAAAAACAGAACATAATCTCACATCGTAACGAGTAAACTATAATATACACAATGATATTTAATAAAAGAAGACTGTAATATATATACATCAATCAAAGATACCAATCTATCATCAACCTGGACGGTTGTAACAACATGTCCTTACAATTGCTGATAAATACAATAAACAGAAAATGCAGCGGAAATAAAAGAATACGTGAATATGTCTTAAGGCATCCAGCTCGTCTCCTGAAGCTCGAAGGCATCCAAAAATAAATTTGAAACACGCTTGGGCTGACCCGAGCATTATAAGAAAATAACGCCGGATCAGTATGGTAAACCAGCATGAGAAAACTCTATCAAATCATATTGATTGCTATATTTATAAACCCTTTGAAAAATAAAGATTATCTAATATGAACACGCCACACATAAACACGGACGGATTTTTACCATACGATAACCAAACCATTTCTATAGAAATTTTGTGATATTATAATAATGTCTAGGGTTTAAAATAAATATGGAATCATAGTCGAAATTGTTACATTATTAAATTCTAGCATATTAGGTATACAATTAAGTCCAAAGGCTCGTATTGGGAAATGGATTCCAACTACGAAAGGGGAAGGGTCTACCCACCGAATTAGTACATTTCTAGATAAAATGTAATGGAGGCTACAACACGTTGCATCTCTGCTACTCAAGACCAGCCCTACCCATGTTGGATAGCACCGAATATGGTTACCCCTAGGTTGATAAACAACTATAATGAGCCCCGAAGCATACATAGATGTCTTATTCTAGATAAGGGATGATCGTACCCTAATGGAAGCAGCCTACATAGCCCTGCGGCACATCCCTGCTTTAGTCATTTACCGGTTGTGAGGCTCGTGGGGTAACGATTACATGATTCCTTATAGCAATTCCCACATGGAATGCTAACACTACCCTCTAGAGAGAAATGCAATGCCAGCATTCATCCATACAAATTCATTCAGGATCTAAACAAAACTAAAGGCACCACTTCTAGTACATACATTTTGGAATCACCCTCAGGATTAGTAGCAAGTAGCCTTTGCATTTCAAAGAGCTCCATTATAGAAACCATCATCAAGATGTATTTCATTTGAATGCTTATGCCAGTTCGAATTGGTTTTTGGATAATATATCTGATCCTCATATCCCCGAACCGACAATTAGTTTAATAAAACTGGCCAAGTTTGATAGTCGGTTATTTAACTACTAAATAAACAACAATCACATCAGGGATTTAATTCCATAGGAAAAGCCAACATTGGATAATCACATAAGCAACCACTAACCTCTTTAATTAATCCTTTCATTAATTAAAAGCACCTTGTAAATACTTGTATCAAAACACTTTTACAAAGGTATACTCACAAACCCTTTTTACTCCTTTCAATACTTGGAAGAATATCCATACACTTATCTCAACGGTATAAGTATATTCATAAAAACACTACACTTTCACTACTTAGAAAATGAATTTATATACGTATCTCAATGGTAAAAGTATATTTACAAAAACTGAGATAGATTTCCTATTTGGTATCAAGTATGGAAAGATGTTTCTATACCACCATAATTATTTAAAGAACATTTTTGGAAATCAATCTCATCTTCTTTTATAGATTCCCTTTTTATACAACTCTAAAATCATTTATAAAACTCTTTTATAAATGATTTTAGAGTTGTATAAAAAGGGAATTTATGAAAGAAGATGATATTCTTTTATAAATCTCTAAAACAATTTATAAAACTCATTTATAAATCTCTCAAAGCATTGATAAACTCTTATTATAAATTTATAAACCATTTATAAAGGCCGTTTATAGATACATAAAACTATTTATAAAACTCTATTTATAAATCTATAAACCCATTTATAAAATTTTATTCTTTTATAGAACTTCTTTATAAAGATCCTTAAAAAATCCCTTCTAAAACTACTTTGTAATAATCTTTTCTAAAATCCCTTTATAAAAGTTCGTTATAAAGCCTTTACAAAAATCCTTTATAAATACAAAGCTCCATTTTCATTTATAAACTCTTTATTAAATGAAATTCCTTTATAACTCAATTTATTAGTTATAAATATAATTAATTAGATAAATTGATTAACATTAAACGTCATAAATAAATAATAAATTAACTTTTCAAAAACATTAATAATACAGTCAATTTCCTTTAGAACATCGTTAATGGAATAATTAATTTAGTTCAAAATATTATTAGTATAATAAGAAATAACTTCAAAACATTATAAATAAAATAATTAATAATTTCAAACATTATTAATATAATAATTAATAATTAATCTTCAAAAACCTTATTATAATAAATAATTAACTTCCAAAATATTATTAATAAATAATTATTATTATTGTCTTCAAACAATATCAATTATTAAATGGATCTTTTCACAATATTAAAATATTAATAAATAACTTTAAACCAATATTAAATAGAAAGAAATAACTTCTAAACATTATTGAATAATAGTTAAATAACTTTAAAACATTCGAAATGATTTAGAAAAGACAAATAAAAAGGTTGGGGTAAAATAGAGAAATTCAAAATCTGCCTAAATAAAAATATTTCATAAAACCCAAAGATTAGATTTGAAATCATTCTCCAAATCAAAAACCCATTTCAAGCCAAAGTGATAGTTAGTAGTATTTCAAAGTACTAGTTTGAGGCCAATAGCCATCAAGTACTTATGCAATGTTGTAATTGATTTTTATCGCTATATGAGTTAAGTTTTGAACATTTAACAATGTTATAACCAATAGGCCGAACAATCTGGTTTTGATATCCAATAATTCATACAACGGGAATATGATTGAAAGTAAATCAACAATGGTGAGGAATCCCGTTGGATCTCTCTACAATTTCCTTATACGCCAGATAAATTTCCAGTGATAATTTCATATATTGATGGCTTTCAAATGCGGCAATTTATAAAAACTAAATAATTAACCAATTAAAACATCCAATCATACAACCCATACTTTCAATCAAACACCAATAGTAAATTTTGTGTACTATATATATTACTGATATACTATAAAGGTGAGTTTAACTCGTCGAAATTTCAGCTATCACCGAAGCGTTCAAGTTCCGACTAAATTCGAACAGTGTTTGATTTAGCTTGAAATTCAACAGGCTCCACCAATCCATTCCATAAGTTGATATCGTCATTTCAAATCTAACATAACTAACCGCGTTCAATTTGGACCTAGTATGAACAAGTTATGGGTCTAATAAGATTTTGGAATTTAATCATATAATTAATCCTTAATTACACCAATTAAAATTAATTACCAAACCCTAATCCCAATTAGCCCTAAATACCTTTGTTTTATCACCTACGGCCGTCGCTACCAGCCACGATCAACTGTCGCACCCTCACCCAAGCAAGCCGGCCTTCTGACGAACTCAATGACCCAACCTTTGCTTCCCCTCGACGCCTTTGGCCAAAGATCAAACCCCTCAAAACCTACCGCCGTCGAACTAATTTTCCAGCCCCACCACGATGAACTAGCTCGATCCAACCATCCAAACTCTTCATCTCCCCTAGCCTAACGATTTACTAGTTGGAACTTCGGCCTGAAATGGCCTTTGGTGGTCAAAGATGATAAAAGACATAAAATGATGTAGATGTAAAAGGGTGGCATGGGTTTATTTTAGGGTTAGGGTTCTAAATTAAGAAAAGAGAGAGTTAGAGGTTCCTTATATAGAAAATCTAATTGACACTATTCACGTATGAAAATTTACAAACTCTAATCGAGTCATGCTCACAGATATTCCTAGCCAAATACCCCTATTCCGAACTCAATGGAACTATTTTCGGGACCTAATTACATTATATATAGAAGTTAACTTTTCGAGTCGCTTAATTTTACAAACCGAACTCGACCTCCGAACTCGGAACCAAACATTCAAAATATATTGATACTTATGAACATTCTGGCTTGGTCGGACCATCCGAACCCAATGGAATTAATCTTGAGTCCTAAAAAATCCATCTGCAAAAATTGAGTTTTCCATTTCATCAATAGCATAAATCGGTTAAATTTTTAAATATCCAAAATTTAAATATTCAAAGCAGCCTAATAATATGGATTTTTACACTTTCCCTCCACTTTGCAGTCTTGATTGTACTTGAGTTTTGAGCTTTGTAGTCACCTCTCTGGGCTTCTTGCCTCGATAATTTTAAAGTCTGACTTATCGGGTTTGTTTGTATACTGCCTAGTCAAAAGGTAGGATAACACCGTCCATGATATTTCAAATAAAGTATGAAGACTACAAATGCTAGTAAGCAAAAGAAATAATATATACAAGCATTCTAACCAAAACATTACATAAAAACATTCAAAACCAAATTATACATATGACAGTATATATTACTTTAGTTCACTTTGTTGCTACTTATATTAACCCGAATTTTTCACCCTCGAATGTCGACATTGATACATCCATGTTATTCATGTGTCGAGCAACCAAGTGTCAGAAATACTGATTGTTATGGTAAAATGGAAGGAAAAGGAAACGGAACAAGAAAGCAAGAACATAATATCATAATCTTACAAGCAGAACCATAATATACAATATCCAAAAAGTCATAAGGGTTACTCCAAAACACAGAGTAATTCAAAGATACAAAACTTAAATACTATCATCAGCCTAGAAAGTTTTAACTGTCTATCCTCATAATGCTGATACATACATAATAATAGTGCAATAAAAATTAAAATAGATACAGAAATGGAAGCCTCCAACCCGTCTCTTAAAACTCTAAAGCATCCATAGTCAAACCGTCTTTACTTAGCCTGCTCAAAAGAGTACAAGAGGAATTTAGGAAAAATAAAAACCACCTGTCAGAAATAAGTCTGGTATTAGAAACTCAAGACAAATGCGTCCATATAACGGTAACTTTTGAGACCGTACGAATCACCGTAACAGTTTTCCCTTCAAAAGAAACCTAACCATCCGATAAGTAAATATAACGACATAATATATTGTAACGACCCTGAAATTCCGACCCAATTTTAAAAATTTTAGAACCATTTTTTCATATAAAATGTGAAACTTACATAAGATTTCAATCAACGTCCAAACTTTATTTCTAAATTGCGCCTAGATGATTGTAGATATGGGTAAAGTTTCGTCGTAAAATACCATAGTAAATTTCGTGCGCGTTTTACTGCACACCAGTTCATTTTAAAACGTGGAAAATTTCATCTTCCGAACCTAAATATTTTTACATAGAAAAATTCTAAATCATTTTCTGAAAAAGGCGTCATTTTTCGTTTTTCAAAATTCGGATATCTTTAGCTCCGTCGATCTTATTCTTCGGTGTTTTGCTGCATTCCCCGGAATAGGAATTTCAAATATTCACAAACGATTTCCGTTACCGTTCAAACTTCATATTTGGAATGCACCTAGATAGACATAGGCGTACGCCAAATTTCGTCGAAAAATATTGTAGTAAATTTCGCTCGTCAAATTTACATATTAGTTTTAATTTTATGTGTAAAATTTCCTATCGTCCGAACTCAAATATTTTTCGCAATGTTTCATAAGAAAAATAGTCTGATCATGACGGCGCATTTCGTTTCGTCAAATTTCGCTTTTAATTGTTAGTTAAAATGTTCACTCGTGCAAATGGTTCAATAAGATTTACCACTTCGCAAACAATGTCAAACCACCAATATCTTTATACCGTTGTGTCCGTCTCGTCGCGCTGATCAAAACGGTATATTTGTTTGTGTCAATCGAAGTTCGGCGTTGCAAGTTATAAATTATTTAACGGGGTACAAACTGGTCCGTTACGCCACACGAACCGGTACCCTACTTTTCCCGCTCAAAATTCAAATGGCCTTGTCCCTTCAGAAACACCAATAGCCACCCTTGTGAAATGCATCATTGCTTTTACTGTGCACTGAACCTCTGCTTACATTCGGGTTCATTAATTGCGTTGCTTCACTTCATATGATAGCTGTCTTCTATCCCTCTGCAAACTCTATTCTCTGTCTCTTTTTCCCTCCCTATTCTTTATTTATTATACTTCACAGTAAGCAAAGAGAAGCCAACCCGTCCTTCTTCTTTCACATATTTTATTTTTGCAAAAGGTTACAGCTCACCCTTTCTCTTTCTCTTCATGCCTTCTTTCGTTTTACTTTATTTTTTTTTATTTTCAGCATAGCACCCGCCAGCCCCTCCGCCCTCCAACTCCCTCCACCCACTGCCCTCCGCCAGCGTCCCAGCACCCGCCAGCCCCTCCGCCCTCCAGCTCCCTCCACCCACTGCCCTCCGCCAGCGTCCCAGCACCCGCCAGCCCTCCGCCCTCCAGCTTCCTCCGCCCCATGCCACCCGCCACCATCCACCGTCCCAGCCTCCGCCTGCACGCAAAACACACCCAGCCTCTACCGCAACCCACCCAGCTCGCCTCCGCCCATGCAGCCCGCCACCACCCACTCGCCCACCCCACACCAACCCACTCCCCACTGTCCGCCCAGCCCAACCCCGTCCCACACCCGCGCCACCCAGCCCAGCTGCCCCGCCATCGCCACTGGCCGCGACCACCGCCTCCGCCATCACCTGCTACTCGCGCCCACTGCTGCCCACAGCCCGCACCACCACACCACACCCACTGTCGCACTGCTCGCGCCACGGCAGCCCACCACCGACCGCCTCCGAACCCCCGACCAGCCGAACCCGAACCCGCCAACCATCGCGACATCCCCTGCCCGCCGTCACTATTGTGCCTTGCCTTGGCTGCCTATGTTTAGTGCACTTCATTTGCGTATAAATATATGCATGGAACTGTTAAATATATGCTTGGAATAGTTGCTTACGTACAGTGTTTTACTGGTTTGCAGCTGCTGATCCGGGATCTCAGTCCTAGGCTTTATCCGGCTTGTTGAATCTATCTTGCTTCGTCGTTGGTATGGTTTATATATATATTCAATCGATATATATATATGGCAATAAACAAATTATTGATAAATTATTTGTTTGATTGCAGTTTGTGTTCATTTAGCGTCGTGCCTATTAGGGTCTATTTTGTCTATTTTTCTTCGTGCCACGCCATCTTCTCCAACCACGCAAGGTGAATATTTTATTCACGACTCAATCTATTATGCTATGATAATCAAGTGATAATTGTTGTTAATATTAATTTGGATATTAAATTGTTGATTGTTAAAATTTGATTGTAATAAACTGTTAATTTCTAAAATTTGACGCCATGTATTGTTTAAATTGATTAAAAATGTTAAACTGTAATATGATGTTAATTAGGGTAAATAGTAGTGACACAAAAATTGTTATGTACGATTGATGTAGAAATTTGATAACGGACACCAAGTAAAAATCATAATGTAAAAATCTTTAATCCGTAGGATTCTAGGAATAATTATATTAATTTGCATAATTAACTAATGTAAGTTAATATGGTTATTTCGGGATTATTTGAATAAATTGTTAATTTGTTATGTATGGTTGCTATTGCTTGTTTATTTACTTTGACACCATCCCAGTTATCACACTGCAAGTTCCCTTTGCTATGCTTTGTTTTATATTAAATGATATCGGGTTGAAATGATAAATACCCACTTAAATAACTTGGCCTAGGATAGACAATTAAAAATAAGAAACCCGATTGGTCAACAAAAATTATTTTGAAATTGAAACCTATTTGAAATTAAGAAATGAACTTGATAATTTGTTTGGAAATCAAGTAACGATTTAATGGATTTAATTGAAACAAATTAATGGATTTAATTGAAATAAATAAATGGATTAATTGGAATAAATTAATGGATTAAATTGAAACGGATTAATAAATCTATTTAATTGAAGAAAAATGAATTGGCGAATTTGATTGAAATAAGATTTAAAACAAGTGAGTTTTAGAATTTAATAATTTAATTTATTAGATTGGTAGATTCAGATTTAAACTGAGTTTTAAATTAAATAGATTTGAACTTGTTATAAATAATAATTTAGATTTAGGAAATTTTGACTTAAAATGGAATACGAAACTAACTAAAGTTTTATGGATTAAATTTAGCGACAATTTAAATGTAAAATGATTTTAAATTTAAGGAAATTGATTTAATCAAATTTATGATTATATTTAATGTAACGATGAATGTAAATATGAATTGAGATAAATAGAATTTGATTTAACGATTCGAACTTAATTGACCGGTAAAACTCGAATTAATTGATTTTGAACTAAATTTAATAAGTGAGTTATTAAATTTAACTTGAATACTTAATTATACTGTTAATTCAAATGTTTGAACTACAGATTCCATTTGGAAACATGATTTTAAATATCCGAAATGAATTAAATCGTGAAATGTCAAAATTTGGAAGTCAAATTTGCACCTTGGCTTTTGGACTTTGATTTGTTTAAACGTTAAGTTAACCGACCTTGGGTAATAAATACATAGTTATTAAAGAGACCGGGATCGGATATGGACATACTCTCTGTCGATACCGAAAACCACTTTAATAACTATTGCACGCGAAGTGTTGATCCAGAATAAAGTGGATGGTTTGGTGAACGCGTTGACCGAAGAAAGAGAACGATATTGGACGACCCCTGACATGACTAAAACAGGAGCCGCGCCGGGCCATTGAGGTTCGCCACCTCTAGCGGACGCACTTCTTCGATACCATATCTATTACTTTTGTGATTCGATTTGGGTGCACCCCTTGATTTGGGAGTGTTGTTCGCGGTGTTGAGGTAGTAGCTGCTACGCTCAACATCAGTCCGGATCACGCAACTACTAGTATCCTAGTTGGTATCGCCTCATGTACCTTGTCATACTGATTATCCTATTCGCGACCACTACGTTTTGATTTGTACCTTTAGTATATGGATTGCCCTCTGGTGACTTCCGGTTTTGGGGAAACTACGGTCTTGTATATGCTCTTGGGAATAAAATGTGTTAAGGGGATTATGGTAACGCCTTAACACTATTTTAATATCGTACTTTACTGATTAGACATTATCTATCTATCGTATTCTATTGTATATATAGATAGTTTATCGGATCCTTAGAGATGTTATTTTATCCATCTTTAAGTTATGAACTATTTCCTTGCACCTGATTTAATTGCATAAGATTTTGAGTCCTGACTCGAGTGTTTCTTTTGCATATGCTCGGGTCAGTCTAAAGCTATCCAGATTGCTGATCAAGGTTGGTTGAAGATGCTGAAGGCTTAACACTTATCTTTATCAGTCTATTTCTATTCCTGTATTGATGTCCTAGTCTGTTGGACATTTTTGGTATTAGTCACTTGATGTAAAGACATTGTTGTATATTATATAGTGGCTTCATGAACTGCTATTATGACGATGTATTTTCTGCTGCATTATTCTGTGACTGTCTCGTGTCTGTGATGTTGTATTGATTCTCATTTACATTTCTGTATTTATAATCCCATAATGATTCGTGTTTTGTATTATTTAAGTTGACATGTGTGGATTATTGTCAATTTAAATGGTCCAAATATGTGGGTTGTTACAGTTGGTATCAGAGCTTCGGTTTCCCTAAAAAACCTTAGTTTGGGATTATATATAAACTCATTAGAGATAGGGTAGCAATACCCTAGAATGAGGAGAATCGGTTCAATATCCAAATCCTTTCATTTCAAACTTCTTTTATTCATTGATTAGACTTTCCTTAAAATTCTATGATTTTCTATCCTTTGGCTTTAACAATCTCTTTGGTATTTCAGGATGGGTACCAGAGGAAACCATAGGGGAGGAAGGGGCCATGGTCCTGCTCAGGCTGCACCTGTCGCTCCAGCTCCTGTCAAATTCACCATTCTTAGTAAGGAGTATACACAGCTGGGAGGTATTAAGTTTTCTGGATCCGAGAACATTATTGAGGCTCAGCAATGGCTTAAAGGTTTAGAGAAGATATTTTCTGGTCTAGAGATCACTGATGCTCAGAAGCATCAGCTTGCTGCCTGGCAACTTTAGGATGCCGCGCAAAATTGGTGGGAATCAGTTACTTCGCGTATCGAGGAGAACACCATCACCTGGGCCCAGTTTAGGTATAAAATTATTGGATTTCGTAGTCTAAATTCTTCTTTTAATCTTGGGAATGTTATTCATCTTGTCTATCTTTTGATTAGGGATACTTTCTCGGCACAATGGATGCCAGCTGCTGGGAAAACCCAACTTTATAGAGCTTTTATGGATCTTAAGCAAGGCAGTATGACCTTTTCGGAGTATGAGCGGAAATTCAACGAACTCTCCAAGTTCGACCCGGGATTGATTGATACACCGCTTCTAAAGAATGAGAAGTTCATTTTGGGAGCTAGACCAGAGTATTATGACTTGCTTACTGGCCACACTCACTGCACCTTCACAGAGCTTGTTGGCTATGCTCTTAGATATGAGGCAAAGCCTAGGGGACCTATTGCCAAGGCTACTCCTACTCAGCCCTCCTCTAGCCAGCCCGGGAAGAGGAAGATGAACTTTGATCAACAAAAGAAAGCTTGGCAGAAGACTACAGGATTGGGATATGCTCAGAAAAGCCCAATCGACCTTGCTAATATCACTTGCTTCAAATGCGATAAGAAGGGCCATTATGCTAATAGTTGTCCATCTTCAGGGGATGCTGTTCCACCACCTTCTACGACTAGGAAAGACTTATGCTATGTCTGCCTCCAGCCGGGTCATTTCAAGAAAGACTGCCCACTGTATAAGCGTGGCACACCATCTGGAGTATTTGCTATCACCACTCCTACACCGCCTGCTCAGGATGACCAAGGTACCTTACGAAGTACTTTTTCATTACATGATTTACCTATTAGGGTATTATTCGATACTGGTGCTTCTCATAGCTTCATATCTATTAATCTTTGCAATAAGCTCAACTTAGAACCTACTCTTGCTGCTACTTCCTTATGCGTCTCCAACCCTATTGGAGGACTTGCCAACCTCAGTAGAATTTGTAAAGAGGTTGTGCTCTTGTATGGGAGATATCGATTCACTTGGGATTTTTATGTACTTGGCTTCGCAGCATTTGACATCTTGTTAGGTGCTGATTGGTTGAGGAAATTCGATGCTGTTATTTCTTGCAAGGCCCGTTCTGTTTCTCTAGTCAATGACAAGGGCCTACCGCTTGTCATTGAATGCAAATCACCGCAGAAATATGCCGGAAGCTTCATATTCTCTCTTGATGCTCACCCGGATGATCTTAGTACTACCCCTATTGTTCAGTAATTTCCCGATGTATTTGGAGAGGTCAACTCCCTACCACCTAAACGAGAAATCGATTTCTGTATTGACCTTATTCCTGGAGCTACTCCCATAGTTTTCCCTCACAGAAGGATGGCTCCTAAAGAAAAAGTTGAACTTAAAACTCAAATTGATGATCTATTTGCTAGAGGTTTGATTAGGAGAAGTTGTTCTGAATGGGGCGCCGTAGTGGTATTTGTCACCAAATCAGATGGATCTCTTCGCATGTGTGTTGATTACAGGGAACTGAACAAACGCACTCTCAAGAACCGCTATCCGATGCCTCGCATCAATGATTTATTCGATCAGCTCCATGGAGCTAAAGTTTTCTCCCAACTTGATCTTGCCACTGGGTTCCACCAACTCCGAGTAGCAGAAGATAGTATTCATAAAACAGCTTTCCGTACCAAAAACGGATTCTATGAATGGTTGGTTATGCCATTCGGTTTGACCAACGCACCTGCTTATTTCGTCGACTTAATGAATCGAGTCTTCCGCGATGTTCTTAACAAGTTTGTTCTTGTTTTCATTGATGATATTCTCGTCTTCTCCAAAGACAAGAAGGAGCATGAGACACATCTTGCTTATGTTCTGGAAACTCTCCGAAATCATCAACTTAAGGCCAAATTCTCTAAATGCCACTTCTGGCGAGACGAAGTGAGATTCCTGGGCCACATAGTTTCTGAAAATGGGATTTCGGTCGATCCAGCTAAGATCGCCGTAATCAATGTAAGTTCTACCCTATTCGTTATTTCTATTCAATTCCTCTTATCCCTTTATAATTTAAAATTTATCTACAGGATTGGGAGACTCCCAAAACTCCTACTGATATCCGTAGCTTCTTGGGCTTGGCCGGCTATTATCGTAGATTTATTGAGCACTTTGCCCGAATTTCTGCCCCACTCACTGCTTTAACCCGAAAGGATGTCAAGTTTATTTGAAGTGAGAAGTGCGAATTAGCTTTTAATAAGTTGAAGTGTAAGTTAACTTCAGCTCCGGTTCTTGCGGTAATCGATGGAAGTGAAGGATTAACTGTCTATACAGATGCTTGCCGAGAAGGTTTAGGCGCTGTTCTTATGCAAAACGGAAAGGTTATTGCTTATGCTGGCCGCCAGTTGAAGATCCATGAAGTAAACTATGCAACTCATGATCTAGAGCTTCTTGCAGTTGTATTTGCTTTGAAACTGTGGAGACATCATCTTTTGGGAATTAAATTTGAATTATTCACTGATCATAAGTCCTTGAGATATATCCTTTCTTAGAAGGATTTGAACCAGAGACAAGTTCGATGGCTTGAATTCTTAGCTGCATATGATCTCGATATCAATTATACTCCTGGGAAAGAAAATGTTGTAGCTGATGCTTTGAGCCGTAGCAAAGCATTGTCATGTTGTAATCTTGTAGAAGGCATGCTCTTTCAGCTTGTTATCTCCCCATCTCTTGTGGATCGCATCAAAGACAAGCAATATGAGGACACCTTGCTCTATCGCATGAAGGAATTAGTTCTTGGTAGAGTTGGAAATGCCGACAAGTGGGAGCACAGATAGATAGTAATGGAGTTCTGAGGATCGACAATCGTATTTGCGTTCCTAATGTTGATGGATTGAGACAAGAAGTGCTTAGAGAAAACCATCGGTCATCACTTTCATTTCATCCTGGTGTCACTAAGATGTACCGAAATATGAAGCGTTTATATTGGTGGAGTGGGATGAAGAGGGATATTTCTATATATGTCAGTAGATGCACCACTTGCCAACAAGTTAAGGCCGATCACCAGAAGACGACAGGATTACTTCAACCCCTAGAGATTCCGTGTTGGAAATGGGATCAGATTTCTATGGACTTCATTGATGGATTACCGAGGACCAGAAAAGGTAACGAGAGTATATGGGTGATTGTTGATAGGTTGATAAAATCTGCTCACTTTATTCCTGTTAAGACCACTCGTACTGCTTTGAGTTTGGCCAAGATATATATGAGAGAGATTGTTAGACTCCATGGGGTTCCATCTAGTATTGTGTGCGATAGAGACCCTTTATTCACTAGTAAATTTTGGAAGGCATTTCAGGACGTCTTGGGCACTAAACTGAATCTGAGCATAGCTTATCATCCTCAAACAGATGGCCAAACTGAAAGAGTGAATCAGATTTTAGAAGATCTGCTCCGAGCCTGCATTATTGATTTCGGTGGATCTTGGGAAGACCATCTCCATTTGGTTGAATTCACTTATAATAATAGTTATCAGGTAAATCAAAATTTCAATTTGAATAAGTAAATTTGAATTGAAATTTAACCACCTTATATTCAGGCAAGTATCAATATGGCACCGTTCGAAGCTTTATATGGACGGCCATGCAAATCGCCAGCTTGTTGGATTGAGCCTGGTGATCGATTAATTCTTGGCCCAGATATGATTATAGAAGCATCCGAGAAGGTTAATGAGATCGGAAGAAAGATGAAGACCGCACAAGATAGATAGAAGAGCTATGCTGATAGGCGTAGAAGAGATTTAGAATTCCTGGTTGGGGATAAGGTATTCCTTAAGGTATCACCCTTGAAGAATGTTATTAGATTTGGTCATAGAGGGAAGCTCGCTCCTAGATTTGTTGGACCATTCACTATCACTGAGAGAATTGGTACACTAGCTTACAGAGTTGCACTACCAGAGAAGTTTGAGGGCGTGCACAACGTCTTCCATGTTTCACATCTTCGGAAAGTTGTACACGATCCATCCTTGACCATCCCTATTGCTCAGTTAGAAGAGGTTGATATTGAGCCGGATTTGACTATAGAGAGGAGACCACTTCGTATTGTTGATAGGGATACAAAGCAACTTAGAAGGAAGTCGGTTAGCCTAGTCAAAGTCCAATGGAGTCCCGATGATCGTGATTGCACTTGGGAAACTGAGGAGAATATCCGGGATTCTAATCCAGAATTGTTTGTTGAAGGTAAATTCCATTCTATACTCTTTACTATATTCAATAATCTATTCTGAATCCATTGTATCTCTGTTATCTGTTCTTCCACTCGTTACTTTGTTCCTTTTCGAGGACGAAAAGTCTTGAGTAGGGGAGAATGTAACGACCCTGAAATTCCGACCCAATTTTAAAAATTTTAGAACCATTTTTTTTATATAAAATGTGAAACCTACATAAGATTTCAATCAACGTCCAAACTTTGTTTCTAAATTGCGCCTAGATGATTGTAGATATGGGTAAAGTTTCGTCGGAAAATACCACAGTAAATTTCGTGCGCGTTTTACTGCACACCAGTTCATTTTAAAACGTGGAAAATTTCATCTTCCGAACCTAAATATTTTTACATAGAAAAATTCTAAATCATTTTATGACAAAGGCGTCATTTTTCGTTTTTCAAAATTCGGATATCTTTACCTCCGTCGATCTTATTCTTCGGTGTTTTGCTGCATTCCCCGGAATAGGAATTTCAAATATTCACAAACGATTTTCATTACCGTTCAAACTTCACATTTGGAATGCGCCTAGATAGACATAGGCGTACGCCAAATTTCGTCGAAAAATATTGTAGTAAATTTCGCTCGTTAAATTTACATATTAGTTTTAATTTTATGTGTAAAATTTCCTATCGTCCGAACTCAAATATTTTTCGCAATGTTGCATAAGAAAAATAGTCTGATCATGACGGCGCATTTCATTTCGTCAAATTTCGCTTTTAATTGTTAGTTAAAATGTTCACTCGTGCAAATGGTTCAATAAGATTTACCACTTCGCAAACAATGTCAAACCACCAATATCTTTATACCGTTGTGTCCGTCTCGTCGCGTTGATCAAAACGGTATATTTGTTTGTGTCAATCGAAGTTCGGCGTTGCAAGTTATAAATTATTTAACGGGGTACAAACTGGTCCGTTACGCCACACGAACCGGTACCCTACTTTTCCCGCTCAGAATTCAAATGGCCTTGTCCCTTCAGAAACACCAATAGCCACCCTTGTGAAATGCATCATTGCTTTTACTGTGCACTGAACCTCTGCTTACATTCGGGTTCATTAATTGCGTTGCTTCACTTCATATGATAGTTGTCTTCTATCCCTCTGCAAACTCTATTCTCTGTCTCTTTTTCCCTCCCTATTCTTTATTTATTATACTTCACAGTAAGCAAAGAGAAGCCAACCCGTCCTTCTTCTTTCACATATTTTATTTTTGCAAAAGGTTACAGCTCACCCTTTCTCTTTCTCTTCATGCCTTCTTTCGTTTTACTTTATTTTTTTTATTTCCAGCATAGCACCCACCAGCCCCTCCGCCCTCCAGCTCCCTCCACCCACTGCCCTCCGCCAGCGTCCCAGCACCCGCCAGCCCTCCGCCCCATGCCACCCACCACCATCCACCGTCCCAGCCTCCGCCTGCACACACCCAGCCTCCGCCGCAACCCACCAAGCTCGCCTCCGCCCATGCAACCCGCCACCACCCACTCGCCCGCCCCACACCAGCCCACTCCCCACTGTCTGCCCAGCCCAACCCCGTCCCACACCCGCGCCACCCAGCCCAGCTGCCCCGCCATCGCCACTGGCCGCGACCACCGCCTCCGCCATCACCTGCTACTCGCGCCCACTGCTGCCCACAGCCCGCACCACCACACCACACCCACTGTCGCACTGCACGCGCCACGGCAGCCCACCACCGACCGCCTCCGAACCCCCGACCAGCCGAACCCGAACCCGCCAACCATCGCGACATCCCCTGCCCGCCGTCACTGTTGTGTCTCGCCTTAGCTGCCTGTGTTTAGTGCACTTCAGTTGCGTATAAATATATGCATGGAACTGTTAAATATATGCTTGGAATAGTTGCTTACGTACAGTGTTTTACTGGTTTGCAGCTGCTGATCCGGGATCTCAGTCCTAGGCTTTATCCGGCTTGTTGAATCTATCTTGCTTCATCGTTGGTATGGTTTATATATATATTCAATCGATATATATATGGCAATAAACAAATTATTGATAAATTATTTGTTTGATTGCAGTTTGTGTTCATTTAGCGTCGTGCCTATTAGGGTCTATTTTGTCTATTTTTCTTCGTGCCGCGCCATCTTCTCCAACCACGCAAGGTGAATATTTTATTCACGACTCAATCTATTATGCTATGATAATCAAGTGATAATTGTTGTTAATATTAATTTGGATATTAAATTGTTGATTGTTAAAATTTGATTGTAATAAACTGTTAATTTCTAAAATTTGACGCCATGTATTGTTTAAATTGATTAAAAATGTTAAACTGTAATATGATGTTAATTAGGGTAAATAGTAGTGACACAAAAATTGTTATGTACGATTGATGTAGAAATTTGATAACGGACACCAAGTAAAAATCATAATGTAAAAATCTTTAATCCGTAGGATTCTAGGAATAATTATATTAATTTGCATAATTAACTAATGTAAGTTAATATGGTTATTTCGGGATTATTTGAATAAATTGTTAATTTGTTATGTATGGTTGCTATTGCTTGTTTATTTACTTTGACACCATCCCAGTTATCACACTGCAAGTTCCCTTTGCTATGCTTTGTTTTATATTGAATGATATCGGGTTGAAATGATAAATACCCACTTAAATAACTTGGCCTAGGATAGACAATTAAAAATAAGAAACCCGATTGGTCAACAAAAATTATTTTGAAATTGAAATCTATTTGAAATTAAGAAATGAACTTGATAATTTGTTTGGAAATCAAGTAACGACTTAATGGATTTAATTGAAACAAATTAATGGATTTAATTGAAATAAATAAATGGATTAATTGGAATAAATTAATGGATTAAATTGAAACGGATTAATAAATCTATTTAATTGAAGAAAAATGAATTGGCGAATTTGATTGAAATAAGATTTAAAACAAGTGAGTTTTAGAATTTAATAATTTAATTTATTAGATTGGTAGATTCAGATTTAAACTG
Source organism: Allium fistulosum (assembly GCA_030737815.1). NCBI lineage: Eukaryota > Viridiplantae > Streptophyta > Magnoliopsida > Asparagales > Amaryllidaceae > Allium > Allium fistulosum. The sequence goes on from CM060905.1 coordinate 556,404,575, forward strand.
AGTTTTAAATTAAATAGATTTGAACTTGTTATAAATAATAATTTAGATTTAGGAAATTTTGACTTAAAATGGAATACGAAACTAACTAAAGTTTTATGGATTAAATTTAGCGACAATTTAAATGTAAAATGATTTTAAATTTAAGGAAATTGATTTAATCAAATTTATGATTATATTTAATGTAACGATGAATGTAAATATGAATTGAGATAAATAGAATTTGATTTAACGATTCGAACTTAATTGACCGGTAAAACTCGAATTAATTGATTTTGAACTAAATTTAATAAGTGAGTTATTAAATTTAACTTGAATACTTAATTATACTGTTAATTCAAATGTTTGAACTACAGATTCCATTTGGAAACATGATTTTAAATATCCGAAATGAATTAAATCGTGAAATGTCAAAATTTGGAAGTCAAATTTGCACCTTGGCTTTTGGACTTTGATTTGTTTAAACGTTAAGTTAACCGACCTTGGGTAATAAATACATAGTTATTAAAGAGACCAGGATCGGATATGGACATACTCTCTGTCGATACCGAAAACCACTTTAATAACTATTGCACGCGAAGTGTTGATCCAGAATAAAGTGGATGGTTTGGTGAACGCGTTGACCGAAGAAAGAGAACGATATTGGACGACCCCTGACATGACTAAAACAGGAGCCGCGCCGGGCCATTGAGGTTCGCCACCTCTAGCGGACGCACTTCTTCGATACCATATCTATTACTTTTGTGATTCGATTTGGGTGCACCCCTTGATTTGGGAGTGTTGTTCGCGGTGTTGAGGTAGTAGCTGCTACGCTCAACATCAGTCCGGATCACGCAACTACTAGTATCCTAGTTGGTATCGCCTCATGTACCTTGTCATACTGATTATCCTATTCGCGACCACTACGTTTTGATTTGTACCTTTAGTATATGGATTGCCCTCTGGTGACTTCCGGTTTTGGGGAAACTACGGTCTTGTATATGCTCTTGGGAATAAAATGTGTTAAGGGGATTATGGTAACGCCTTAACACTATTTTAATATCGTACTTTACTGATTAGACATTATCTATCTATCGTATTCTATTGTATATATAGATAGTTTATCGGATCCTTAGAGATGTTATTTTATCCATCTTTAAGTTATGAACTATTTCCTTGCACCTGATTTAATTGCATAAGATTTTGAGTCCTGACTCGAGTGTTTCTTTTGCATATGCTCGGGTCAGTCTGAAGCTATCCAGATTGCTGATCAAGGTTGGTTGAAGATGCTGAAGGCTTAACACTTATCTTTATCAGTCTATTTCTATTCCTGCATTGATGTCCTAGTCTGTTGGACATTTTTGGTATTAGTCACTTGATGTTAAGACATTGTTGTATATTATATAGTGGCTTCATGAACTGCTATTATGACGATGTATTTTCCGCTGCATTATTCTGTGACTGTCTCGTGTCTGTGATGTTGTATTGATTCTCATTTACATTTCTGTATTTATAATCCCATAATGATTCGTGTTTTGTATTATTTAAGTTGACATGTGTGGATTATTGTCAATTTAAATGGTCCAAATATGCGGGTCGTTACATATATAGTGTCTTAGGTGTTGAATATAAATCAGAAAATATCTTGTGCTTGCATCTCACAACACACCAATATTAGAAGTACATCTAAAACCGCTAAGGTTCGTTCGCATATGGATTTTCCATTGGAGACCTCCTTAGTACGTCAAGGTGGACCTCCTTAAAACGGTCGGAAGCTACCTTCCGAAGCGATGTATATCTTTAGATAAAATATTCCATAAGGTAAGCATAGCTAGTCTACGCTCGAACACGTGATACCGAATATCATCAACTCCATCTAGCAACATCCATAAGCATCTCTAGATATGGAGTTGATATACCCTTTGGGTTAACTAAACCCCAGGATATGCATCCTACTCTATTTTATGTCATTTTCGATGGTGAAGTCATGATCAACATCTCTCAGATGATCCTTCATCATGTGAATAGATCACAAATCTCTCCATAGATTCCAGCACAAGTCATCCGACTAATGCTAACTCTAACCTCTCCCTTGAACTTATCCTTAGGATAAACAGTTCAACTCTATAGCATTAGTCGAAAATGTTAATACCGACCTCTCCATTGGACTTAACCTTAGGATATACAGTTAAACTTTATAACATTTCACTTCATATCTGCTTCCAAAATGTAGACTAGTATACTAGCTTTGAAGTGGTTTTCGGTAACTAAAACATAAGTATACCTATCCGATCCCAGACTCTTCAAAATTAAATTGGTGAATTTCTAGTTAACTTAATTCTAGTTCTTTCAGAAGTAAGTGAATGGTATAAAGGAGTCCTCCTCAGGAGATATCGTATACATACATTCATAAAGTGAGAGACATTTTATACCAATGAGTCATGCCCGAAGGATCTCAGACCGTATGAACTCGTGAAGCTTTTATATATTTCCTAAGTTAATTTGGTCAAGTTTGATAGTTGACTAATCGAATATCTAGTTCTAAAATGATTGCATATGGAAATCAAGTCTCATATACTTATTATGCTTCCGACCTTCTCAACATATACCATCCCTTAGTCAAGATTGAAGCCGATAGGTTAGGGCACTATTGCTTTTAAACCCTACTCGAACATCGTTCTTAATTCTTATAGATAGAACAAGTCTACTTTGTTGGCTTTTTACGTTAAGTATAGGATTAATTACTTTCCATAAATAAGTAAAAAAATAAAGCAATATTAAGTTTCTTAAGCAACTCTTAACCCACTTTTAAAAACATTTGTTTATAATTAAAAGCTTTTTTAAAAATAATATATATATATATATATTTATATTTATATATATGCATGTATGCATGTATGCATGTATGCCAATTTATTTATAAGCTAATATAATTAATAAAATTCTAAAAACAATATAGAAGATAAAATGTTATATAAGCTTTTTAGTACTTCAATAAAATATTTAACTAATTTTCTAAAACTATATATACATAAAAATACTTTCTAAATACTTATAATTATGTTTTAAACATTCATTGAAAATATTATTTAAAATAACTATGTTATAATTTATTTAAAAACTATAGAAACAACATGTTTTCATTTATTAAAATAAACCTTTTACTTTATGAATTTATAATTAATTAGCAGATACATATTCAGACTTCAAACCACTTTTAAAATACTCTAATATAAGTTAATAAATACTTCTAAAAAGGTTGTAGAAAATAATTTAATTAAAAGTCATTTTAAACAAATTTAAAGTTCAAACAGCAATCTATAGCATTCCGAATACTGTCAAAGTGGTTCAGAGCTACTACAGTGGCCAGGAAATGCTATCGTCAAGTGGTATAACAGGCTATGAACTTAGCATTTTTAACATCTAGAAAGTCTAGGTATTTTTCAATATGGTAACAATCCTTTTAGGATCAATTTTTTTTGCAATAAACAATATGCTCAATATACATCATAATCATGCCAAGAAATCCATAAGAATCGCTTTACAAAATATTATAGAAATTCAACAAAACAACGCATATTGAAGTGCTTCTTTATCGACCTTTCACTAAAGAAACCATTCTATTTTCATGTCCAATTCAATCACATTCCAATCAAACCTAACAAGTCGTAGAAAGTCATAAAAGACCAAATACACAATTTACATATATCATTTGCTTTCCAAAGCAAGAATCGCTAAAATTAGAGCGTTATATAGTTAAGTACTTTACTATGGTTTAAACAAGCATATCATACACTTCATATACATTCAAATGGTGAGTTTTCTCACCCTTAAACAAGTACATAACCAAGCACAAGCCTCAACCTAAGCTCATTTCCTACCTCAACAAAATGAAGCACAAAATTCCTCATACCCCTCACAATTGCTTACGGCCTAGGCAAGATCTTATCGATTTTTGCTCACGACCATGGATGCTAGGGGCTTGTGTGCTCCACTTCTTCAAGATTCAGGTTGATAACACATGTTTCTATGTTTTTAAGGCTTATAGCTTGAGTTTAGTGAAGGTGTGGGCTGATTTTCTCTGTGTTTTAGAAAGTTATAAAGAAGTGACTAAGAGAAATGAAGAGCTTACTTTTTGTGTATAAAATTGTGAAAGGGATTAATGAACCCCTTAGTGGACTTATATAGGCATTCAAGAGGTTATCATAACCCCTCCATCACTCTCCTTTTGCTAGCCAATGCCCACTCCCCCCCATGTGGCCTACTTTCCACCTCACGAGCCAAATAAAATATCTACGCCAAATATTTCCTTTCTAATGACCTTCTAGAAGCTCTCAAAAGCAAATTAGTTAACTATATTACAAATTATTTTTATTAGCTATTGATGAATTCATTTGTTATTTAGATATGTACATAATATTTGGACAACTTATATCGAATAAAAATATGTTTATCAATAAAATGATTTTCGATCACATTGTCGATATTTCTTCAAAGTATTTATTTTTTATGAACAAGTTTCTTATCATTAGTTGTTAATTAAAAGTATTTTAACAAGGTTATAAAATCACCATTATAACACTTAAACATTTTTCAAAAGTTCAGATATTCAAAGATGAAGTTTCCTAAATTATGGGTCACTACGCTACTTGCTCGCACCAAACGTTTAGTTACCTGTAAAGGAAAAGTTTAATGTTAAGCCATAGTAGGCATGATTCATGAGAAAAGTGCAAATAAAATTGAAGCTTTAAACAATAATATATGACGCACTTTCATTCATATTGCATGATTATCTAAGGAAAACACTACTTCTACTTCACAAATCCTAAAATGAAACCAAACACATATTCTATCATGTTGATGGCAACCATGCATAGTTAATTTTTATGAAACATAGTTAATTTTCATAAGACACAGTTAATTTTTATTAATTTATTTAATTGTTACAGAACTTGGTTAATTTTTATAAAATCAGTTAAATTTTACAAACTTAGTTAATATAGTCAAATGTTTATAATTGGTTTACTTTTATAAAAATTAGTTAAACATTTTTAACTACTTTATTTTTATAAACTTAGTTATCTTTTCTAAAACTTAATTAATTTTATAAACTTAGATATTTCTATAAAATCATTTAATTTTTATAGAACCTATTTAGCTTTTATAAAAATTAGTTGATTTTTATAGATTTGGTTAACTTTTACAAATTTAGCTAATTTTTACAAAACTTGGTTAACTTTTTATAAAACTTGGTTAATTTATTTAAATTTTATAAAATCTCGTTAATATTTAGAATATTATTTAATTTTTATAAAACTTGGTCAACTTAGCTAAATTTTTATAAAACTTAATTAATTTTTATATATTTATTTAAGTTTTATAAAACTTAGTTACTTTTAAGAAAAATATTTAAATTTTAAAAAACTTAGTTAAATTAGTCAATTTTTATAAACTTAATCAACTTAGTTTAAATTTAAAAAATTAGTTAATTTTTATATAGTTTTAGTCAGCATAGTTAAAGTTTTTAAAAACTTAATTTTTTGGGTACTTAGATGATAGTACATATTAGTGCTACAAGTCTTTGGATAGTATACATCATAATACATGTCAATATATGCGGTTAGAATCATGTTATGCAAGTTTAGAATCTATGACCTATCGCACCAAAGTTGGAGCATCTATCCATTGTGATAGTGGTGTTGGTCTTATAAAACTTAAATACTTCTATAAACTTTGTTTTTTCCTTATAAATCTTAGTTAACTTAGTTAAATTTTTGTAAACTTAGTTAGTTTTTGTAACGACTCGGATTTTTTTAGCCATCTGTTATTAGAATAATTAACTAATTTTAAATATTGAAATATTAATTTTTATATGTAGAATAAATAAATTTTCTGATATTGGAGATATCTGAATATATAAATTTTGGAAGCTATACTAATCATCAAACATTAATTTATAAATATGATAAAATAGAATATATATATATATATATATGTATATGTATATGTATATATTTCACCATTTCAAATTTATGATAAAATATCTATATGTATATATACAAAGCTTCATGATGTAAATTTCAAACTTAAGATGACAAGGATATATATAAGTATATATATATGTATATATGTTTATAAAATAATGTATATGTAAATATGTAAATGTGTAAATATGTATATATTAAAAATATGTATATGTAAATATAAATATCTATATATATGTGTGTGTGTATATATACACATGCAAGCTTCATCATAACAAATTTCAAGTCAAGCCCACAAAACTTAAAAGCAGACATACATATAAAATCAAATCAAGCCATAATAAATCAAATCAACCCATGAAATATCAAATCAAGGATAAAATCAAGCACACAATGGTTGAAAAAAAAGTAAAGCCTAAACATGAAATTTCGGCCACCCTATGTGTGCGCTTAGCCACCCAATACTTCACCGACCTTGCAAGCTTCATTAAATTCTATAAAGCAGAGAAAGAGGAAAACCCATGTAATCGAGAGTGGATCGATTTTGGTTGAGTTTTGATTATCGTAATTTAATAAATGGATTATATGGTTGGAATCGTGGTCGAAAAACATGATTTTTATGAATTGTTGGGAATTTCTAGTGTGGTGTGGAGTGAGAATTTTGGAGATGAACAGGATTGGGGGTGATGCCAAATTCAGGCGATTTGGTCGATGTCATGGCACGGGGTTTGGCATGGAGGAGCGTTGGTTGATGCGGCATCTAGGAACAATGGTGCATGATTTTTTAGTGGCGTATGTAGGCTTGGCAAGATAAAAGTAGGGTTTTAGTGTGTTATTTTTAGGTCTCGGGTTTTGTGGTAGTGGCGAAGAGAAGAGACGAGGAGCGTGCGCATGGGGGGATAGGTAGAGGAGGTTGTGGCGGAGTTAGGGGCGAATTCTGGTGGTGGACTGTGGTCTGAGGTTATGTGGCGAGGTGGTTGGGTAGGCTCGACTTTCATTCTAGGTTGGTTGAGCAGTTCAAATTCTCGAATTAAGGTTAAATCGCGTATTCCTTTTGGCGAACGAGTTGTGGGGTCATGGGTGCACTTGCACGGAAGATCGGCGGTGTGGTTGATCGATCGGAGTTGGCGAGCAAGTGCACATTTTTCGTGCACGTTCGTGCATAGTTTCGTGCATATGAATGAAAGAGAGAATAGAAGGGAAGCTGGAAGAAGACGGTGAAGGGTATGGGCCGGTTAGTTTTATATTGGGCGTGGTTGTTAATTAAAAGGAAATCAAATTCTAATTAATTTTTAAGTTATAGTTTAATTAGTTAAAGTTTTAAAAGATGTTATCTTGCTCGTTTCAAATCCAATTGATACAAGGATTTTTGCGTTGAAATCGTAATGACAAGTACAACATTGTGGTGTAATCTGTTGGTAGCTTTAGACAAGTAAAAATTTATGATATACTAAAACGGGCAGGTTTTAAATCGCGTTATTTTAAATAATAACGTCGTTTAAATATATATACCTTAATAATTGATGTTTATTTGGCCAAATAAAATACTAGAATTGAATGTGGCAAATTGAACGTCTATTTAGTGGACTAAAACACCATTCTGTTAATTGATTTAATTGGACATCGATTAGATGAATAAATCACCGTTCTGCTATTATTAATGGAATATGTCAGATTTGGACATTGATTTAGTAGGAATAAACCCCGTTCTGCTATTACATTGGTATAGACTCTTAATTCCAATTGGTTAGTATTGGATAAGTGTGGTATTAACAATTAATTATTAATGGTGAGTTTAATTTACATATTTGATGTTATGTAAATACTGGGATTATAACTTAGATAGTTATTGAAATTAATGGTGACTTAATTAAGTACCATTGGAGTTGTTAAGCCTCTTTCCAAATTTGGAAATTGATTTTTGAACCGAAGTTCTTTCCAAATTTGGAAATTGATTTTTGAACCGAAGTTCTTTCCAAATTTGGAAATTGATTTTTGAACCGAAGTTGTTTTAAGGATGATTGTTAATTATTACCGAAGTTGTTTTAAGGATGATTGTTAATTATTTGATAATGATTTAAGGTTAACTATTTTATGATTCTTAAAAGTTATTTGAAAGTATTTAATTATTGTTTTCAAAGTTATTTAATTATTTAAAATGTTTAAAAGTATATTTTAATTATCAATTAAAGTTATCTTATAATGATTTGATTTAAAAGTTAATTATTATTTAAGAATTAATCAATTTTAAAATATTATTATTTCAAAGATAATTTGTTCAAATATTAATATTGTTTTAAAAATAATATATTATATAGTAAACCTTTATAAAAGAGTATTTTCCTAAATTAAACTTAGAAATTTATAAAGAAACTTCATAAGCATTATTTTGAGATAATTATTAAAACAAGATTTCGGGAAGTAATGGTATATTATCATGGCGTAAATCGAAAGGCATAGATTGCCTAAAGTTAAGTTTGGATTTCTCTGGGATAGAGATGTAACCATTGAGCTGCGATCCTTGATCGATTGGCGCTTTCCATATTTATTTTAAAGAGTTTTCAAATATTGTTGAAAGGAATGGTTTGTGAGTATACTTATTCCAATGAGATAAGTATATGACTGATTTTGACAAAGAGATTTAATTTAAAGAAAATCAAATTAGATGAGGCTTAGTGATTTCAGTGAGAAATGAAATCTTTGTTTGAATGTTTGTTTATTTGATAGTTAAATAACCGACTATCAAATCTTGACCTAAATATGTGATCCTTCTTAATTTTGGTGGTACGGAATTATTCCCTACTTAACACCGAAGGATTTTAACTCTGGAAATATCTAGGAGAAATGCGAGAATTATATGGTACAGTTACCATCGTGTTGCTATACTGTACGTATAAACTTGTGGATCTTCTAGGACAAATGATAAGGAGATCCGTCCACTTAAACGATTAGGGGGTGATCCCCGATCTTATGTATTGTCCGATTATTTCCTAAAGAACCGGTCTTGAGCAATCCAGAAAGACAATGAATGCTTTTGGAGCATCCAGGAAATGGAGAGTGTACTCGTAAGAGATGACTCGGAACCCATGACCTACTCCAAAACCATATACGGTTAAATGGAGGAGATGCATTATATTTTGGGATGTTGAAATCCATATGTGGTTCCGTGACTCGTTGGAGTGTGGGAATCTGTGTGAAATTCCAAGATCTATTGAGATGTGGAATTCAGATGTGATGTCGTAACCTGTTAAGGTGTCAGAGTCCATGTGGGGTTCCATAATTTATTTTGGAGACGGTGCGTGAGCTGGAATGCTAGGCATAGCCTCATCGGCAGAAACGACTAAAACCAAAGATAAGATGCATAGCCCTAGGGCCTTGCTAACCCATGAGGGTGTAGTCGTCTCTCTTTCTAGCAAGTCCCTATCGTTTATTTTATGCATGCTGGGAGCGATTCACTCGGCCTAGGAGGCCAGTTATGTATTTCCTATGTACCTCGGCTAGATAGGTATTGACCCTCAGAAGGAAACTCTGATCCTTGTGCAGGAGGACCGTTCTCGAAGTACTGAGGACACCTCCATGGAAATCCTACACAATTAGTGAACGAGCTTTATCAGATTTTGATTTTATGACTAGTATTGTTGTGATGTACGCAACACATGCATCATAGCTACTTGTTATTATTACTTTGGCAGTTAGACACTATTATAATATCAGATGATTTTCTATAAAAGAGTTTTGATTATCGTAAGGTAAAAACCCGTCCGTGTTTATTTACGGTAAGGTCTCTTACCTTTGTTTTGGAAAGGTTATTAAACTTTAAGAATCAAGTTGATTGTGTTTTCTCACACTGGTTTAACCAGGCTGATCCGAGCGTTGTTTTTCCTAAATGCTCGGGTCAAACCGAGCATATTTTCCAGGTATATATTGATATTTTGGAACTTCAGGAAAGGAGCTGGAGGCCAGAGACGTATTCATATAGATGATTATATTTCCGTTGCTTACATTTTTGTATATTATTCAGTAGTAGTGAGGATAACCTGTTATAACTGTCCATGCTGAATAGGTTAGTATACTCTGATTGATGTCTGTATATACATAAATTATAGTTTTGTCTTTGTGTAAAGATTTGTTATATAATATATATTATTCGTTCCACTGTGAGATTCAGTGTTGTGTAGTTTCTTCTTATCTTCCTTCTTCTTTCTTTTCCCTAACTATCCGCCTTTCCGTTCAATTGGGATGGACAGATGTGGTTTATTGTCAGTTTAAATTGTATGGAAACGTGGGTCATTACAGCGTGGTATTAGAGCTGAAGGTTGAGCGAGAACCTTGGCTTTGGTGGGGTAACTCATTAGAGATAGAGTAAGCGACACCCTAGAATGAGTTTGAGTGTATATATAAGAGCACGTATTTGTTAGTGATATAAAAATGTTTTGTATTGTGTTGGTTGTTCTGTTAAGTGGCTTAAGAATTCTGGTCGATGCGTTTGGCCAATGTTATTGATATGGATTTCCTAAACACTCGAACAAGACCAATTGACACAGTATTGTGTTAAAAAAAGGTAAATGAAATAATTTTACCTGGAAATGTATATTTTATATATAAAAGATAAGTTTTCCATAGTTATTCTTGGTTGAGTTTGGTTGTTAAGAGTGATAGTATTCCATCATTATCATCTAGATTTGATCGGTCATGCTCGTCCATTTCTAAGCATTTACTATTATCCATAAATCTATCTTGAATCTTTCTTTTTGAAACCTAGATTGGATAGATAGGAATTTTGGAAACATTGAAACGAATGCCTGGTGAATTCATAATTTGAATATAAGGTGTTCGTTAATAATGTTGGATTGAAATTTGGTTTCTAATGATTTTTTATTTAAAAGAAGTTACTAAAAGAAAACTTAAATATTTTTGAAGTAAATACTTGATAAATGATGTATATAAGGAAGCTAAGATATTTTTGAAATAAATATTTGAGAATGATTTCCTTTAAAAGGAGATATTTTAAAATTTAATTTATTAAAATGTACCTTATAAATAAAAGGAAATTGAGAATTTAAGTCCGAGTGGTTTTGGCAAAATGGTTTTCGAGGTTTAAAGGGTTAATAATAGTAGTTGGAGATATTTTCGAGTTTCTTAATAAGGAATTGTTACCATTAGGACCTTGCTAAATAACCGTTTGATAAAATTAATTTTGATTCGATTTCAAAAGTATGGTTTGATTTACTATAAAGTAAAAATGTATATTACTATTTCAAATGATTTTAAAGAAAAGAAATAATGATTTATTTGGGATAGTTTTAGAGTATAAGTGATCTTGGAAATGGTAATGATAGTTACCAAAAATATATATTAAGTATAATTCTTTTGAAGAGAGAATTTAAAAAGAAAGAGGTATATTTTCATTGGATTGGTTTAGAGAATAAGTCCCAATTTGTTTTGTGATTATCAGAATAAACTTTTAAGTGACAATCAGATGTTTGGTTAGGCGAATGGTATCGTGCACTTAGTAAATTATTCTCTTTGTCATTGTATGGTTGGGACGAGTTTGAATTTGGACAAATCCGAAGTAGGTCAAAATGGATAGTTTGTTAAAACATCTTATTTGGGAATATATTTAGTATGGTTTAAGAAAGGGGATACTGAAAATTGGAAAATTTGTTTTTAAGTTAACTTGTTCGAGTGGTTCGAAAATAACTAATGAGTAAGAGATATGTTCGGATGGTAAACGTTCTCTTGAGTACTATCCTTCTAGTAAGGGAACATATAATACTGTTTGGTAGTACCCAGTTCCTTGGTATAATTTTGGGGTTACTCGGGCTAACTATATTTTTTTTCTATAGATTAAATATATAGTATCGTTTCAAAAAGTTTTTTGAATAAAAACAGGGTATTTAAAATTCTTAGGTGAATTCAGAATAAGGATTTAAATCTAATGGTTGGGTATACCCTTGTAATGTGGTAGAGTGTTTTATAACTTTTACAAATCAAAGAGAGTTATATGAAATGTTTTACGCAAATGATATAATTGGTATTAGGGATAACCAATTAAATAAGCGTGTGAGATAGAAATAGATTATTTCTTCTTCCCATATAATTTTGATCTAATATTCGAGTTCAAGGCTTTGAGGTGTTTCACACCATTCTGAATAAGGATCTATTACTCGATTTTTGACGGCGAGCACTTGATAAGGGTTCTTGATATGGAACCAAGGTTTTCTATCATAGCTACAGCTATGCAAGGAGAGCAGAGGTTCCTAACCAAGGAGCCTGATCAGGGTCCGCACTAGTAAATCGGGTGAACGATACTAGTTTGGAAGTGGAGTCATGTATTCGAGTAGTGATCGAATCAGATTCTGTATATGTATGATCTATGGACATCATGCGAGCTTATGAATAATATTGAGTGTTCTTATGCTGGAATTTCAGGGACGAAATTCTTTTAAGGGAGGAGGAATGTAACGATTCGGATTTTTAGCCATCTGTTATTAGAATAATTAACTAATTTTAAATATTGAAATATTAATTTTTATAAGTAGAATAAATAAATTTTCTGATATTGGAGATATCTGAATATATAAAATTTGGAAGCTATACTAATCTTCAAACGTTAATTTCTGAATATGATAAAATAGATATATGTATATATGTATGTATGTATGTATGTATGTATGTATATTTCACAATTTCAAATTTATGATAAAGTATCTATATGTATATACACAAAGCTTCATGATGCAAATTTCAAACTTATGATGACAAGGATATATATAAGTGTGTATATATATATATGTGTGTGTGTATGTTTATATAAAAATGTATATGTAAATATGTATATGGTAAAAATATGTATATGTAAATATAAATATCTATATATATATACACATGCAAGCTTCATCGTGACAAATTTCAAGTCAAACCCACAAAACATAAAATCAAGCACACATATAAAATCAAATCAAGCCATAATAAATCAAATCAACCCATGAAAAATCAAATCAAGGATAAAATCAAGCACACAAAGTTTGAAAACAAAAAATGTGAAGCCTGTACATGAAATTTCAGCCACCCTATGTGTGTGCTTTGCCACCCTATACTTCACTGACCCTTTCCATTCTCTTCTATATATATAGAGCCATACTTGTTCACTAGTTCCTTCACGTATCTTATAAAAAACAAAACAAAACCAAGATCTTCCATCAAAGAAAAAGGGATTGGGTCATTTAAAAGCTTGAAGAAGGAAATTTAATAAAGCAATGTTCACCTATTTTATAAAGCAGCGAGTAAACATCTTTATTTTTGTTTACTGATTATTACACTTATATGTATAACTGAGATTTTTTTTGTTGAAATCTTTGATCAGGGTCAAGAATATATGCATTTGTTATGTTAATATGTATATTGATGAGTGTGTTCGACATATCAATTCATTAAGACATTGTGCTTCTTCCTAAATGTTGCTTCGTTCATGTTTTTTTTGATAAAACAGTTAAACTTATAACTTTGAAAAATCAATATCTCATTATCTATTAAGTTTTAAAAATTAATTCAAAACAATAGATGTTTGTTTTTGAGTATAGAACAATTTAAAATTTATTCCATTAAATTCTATCAAGTAAAGAGAGAGGAAAACCCATGTAATCGAGAGTGGATCGATTTTGGTCGACTTTTGATTATCGTAATTTAATAAATGGATTATATGGTTGGAATCGTGGTCAAAAAACAAGATTTTTAAGAATAGTTTGGGAATTTCTAGTGTGGTGTGGAGTGAGAATTTTAGAGATGAACGGGATTGGGGTGATACCAAATTCAGGCGATTTGGTCGATGTCGTGGCATGGGGTTTGGCGTGGAGGAGCGTTGGTTGATACGGCATGTAGGAAAAATGGTGCGTGATTTTTTAGTGGCGTATATAGGCTTGGCGAGATCAAAGTAGGGTTTTAGTGTGTTATTTTTGGGTCTCAGGTTGTGTGGCAGTGGCGAAGAGAAGAGAGAACGAGGAGCGTGCGCATAGGGGGGATAGGTAGAGGAGGTTGTGGCGGAGCTTGGGGCGAATTCTGGTGGTGGGCTGAGGTGATGTGGCGAGGTGGTTGGGTAGGCTCGACTTTCGTTCCAGGTGGGTTGAGCAGTTCAAATTCTCGAACTAAGGTTGAATCATGTTTTCCTTTTAGCGAACGAGTTATGGGGTCGTGGGTGAACTTGCGTGGACGATCGATGGCGTAGTTGATCGACCAGAGTTGGTGTGCAAGTGGACATTTGTCATGCACGTTCATGCATAGTTTCGTGCATATGAATGAAAGAGAGAAGAGAAGGGAAGCTGGAAGAAGATGGTGAAGGGTATGGGCCGGTTAGTTTTATATTAGGCTAGGTTGTTAGTTAAAAGGAAATCTAATTCTAATTAATTTTAAGTTATAATTTAATTAGTTATTAAATGATGATATCTTGCTCGTTTCAAATCCAATTGACACGAGGATTTTTGCATTGAAATCATAATGATAAGTAAAACATTATGGTGTAATCTGTAGGTAGCTTTGGACAAGTACAAATTTATGATATACTGAAACGGGTAGGTTTTAAATCGCGTTATTTTAAATAATAACGTCGTTTAAATATATATACCTTAATAATTGATGTTTATTTGGTCAAATTTAATACTAGAATTGAATGTGGCAAACTGAACGTCTATTTAGCAGAATAAAACATCGTTCCGTTAATTGATTTAATTGGACATCGATTAGCGGAATAAATCACCGTTCTGCTATTATTAACGAAATAGGTCAGATTTGGACATTGATTTAGCAGGAATAAACCCCGTTCTGCTATTACATCGGTATAGACTCTGAATTACTTTTCAATTGGTTAGTATTGGATAAGTGTAATATTAACAATTAATTATTAATGGTGAGTTTAATTTACATATTTGATGTTATGTAAATACTGGATTATAACTTAGATAGTTATTAGAATTAATGGTGACTTGATTATGTACCATTGGAGTTACTAAGCCTCTTTCCAAATTTGGAAATTGATTTTTGAACCAAAGTTGTTTTAAGGATGATTATTAATTATTAATGACATTTAAGGATAATTAATAATTATTTGATAATGATTTAAGGTTAACTATTTTATGATTCTTAAAAGTTCTTTGAAAGTATTTAATTATTGTTTTCAAAGTTATTTAATTATTTAAAATGTTTAAAAGTATATTTTAATTATTAATTAAAGTTATCTTATAATGATTTGATTTAAAAGTTAATTATTTTATTAGAATTAATCAGTATTAAAATATTATTATTTCAAAGATAATTTATTCAAATATTAATATTGTTTTAAAAATAATATATTATACAGTAAACCTTTATAAAAGAGTATTTTCCTAAATTAAACTTGGAAATTTATATAGAAACTTCATGAGCATTATTTTGAGATAATTATAAAAATAAAAGATTTCGGGAAGTAATGGTATATTATCATGGTGTAAATCGAGAGGCAGAGATTGCCTAAATTTAAGTTTGGATTTCTCTAGGATAGAGACGTAACCATTGAGCTCTGATCCTTGATCGATACTGAATGGTGCTTTCCATATTTATTTTAAAGAGTATTCAAATATTGTTGAAAGGAATGTTTTGTGGATATACTTATTCTGGTGAGATAAGTATATGACTGATTTTGACAAAGTGATTCAATTTATCGAAAATCAAATTAGATGAGGCTTAGTGATTTCGACGAGAAATGAAATCTTTGTTTGAATGTTTGTTTAATTGATAGTTAAATAACCGACTATCAAATCTTGACCTAAATATGTAATCCTTTCAAATTTTGGTTGTAAGGATTTATTCCCTACTTAACACCGATAGATTTTAACTTTGGAAATATATAGGAGAAATGCGAGAATTATATGGTACGGTTACCATCAGGTTGCTATATTGTACATATAAACTTGTGGATCTTTTAGGACAAATGATAAGGAGATCCGTCCACTTAAACGGTTAGGAGGTGATCCCCGATCTTATGTATTGTCTGGTTATTTCCTAAAGAACCGGTCTTGAGCATTCCGAAAAGACGACGAATGTTTTTGGAGCACCTAGGAAATGGAGAGTGTACTCGTAAGAGATGACTCGGAATCCATGACCTACTCCGAAACCATATACGGTTAAATGGAGGAGTGCATTATATTTTGGGATGTTGAAATCCATATGTGGTTCCGTGACTCGTTGGAGTGTGGGAATCTGTGTGAGATTCCAAAATCTATTGAGATGTGGAATTCAGGTGTGATTCCATGATCTATTAAGGTGTGGGAGTCCATGTGGGATTCCATAATTTATTTTGGAGATGGTGCGTGAGCTGGAACGCTAGGCATAGCCTCATCGGCGGAAATGACTAAAACCAGAGATAGGATGCATAGCCCAAGTGCCTTGCTAACCCATGAGGGTGTAGTCGTCTCTCTTTCTGGCAAGTCCCTATCGTTTATTTTATGCATGTCGGGAGCTGATTCGCTCGGCCTAGGTGGCCAGTTATGTATTTCCTATGTACCTCGGCTAGACAAGTACTGGCCCTTAGAAGGATAGCTCTGATCCTTGTGCAGGAGGACCGTTCTCGAAATACTGAGGGCACCTCCATGGAAATCCTACACAATTAGCGAACGAGCTTTATCGAATTTTGATTTTATGACTAGTATTGTTGTGATGTACACAGCACATGCATCACAACTACTTGTTAGTATTACTTTGGCAGTTAGACACTATTATAATATCAGATGATTTTCTATAAAAGAGTTTCGGTTATCGTAAGGTAAAAATCCATACGTGTTTATTTGCGGTAAGGTCTTACGAGATACCTTTGTTTTTGAAAGGTTATTAAACTTTAAGAATCAAGTTGATTGTGTTTTCTCACGCTGGTTTAACTAGACTGACCTGGGCGTGGTTTTTCCTAAATGCTCGGATCAGACCGAGCATATTTTCCAGGTATAGATGGATATTTTGGAACTTCAGGAGAGGAGCTGGAGGCCAGAGACGTATTCACATAGATGATTATATTTCTGTTGCTTACATTGTTGTATATTATTCAACAGTTGTGAGGACAGCCTGTTATAACTGTCCATGCTGAACAGGTTTGTATATTCTGATTGATTTTTGTATTATATAAATTACAGTTTTGTTTTTGTGTAAAGATTTTTTATATAATATAGATTATTCGTTCCGCTGTGAGATTCTGTATTGTGTAATTTCTTCTTGTCTTCCTTCTTCTTTTTTTCCCTAACCATCCGCCTTTCCGTTCAATTTGGGCTGGACATGTGTGGTTTATTGCCTATTTAAATTGTATGGAAAAGTGGGTCATTACAATTTTTATAATTATGTTTAATTTCTATAAAACTTGCTTAACATAGTTATCTTTTATAAAAATTAGTTAATTTTTGTATACTTGATTAATTTTTATAAATTATCAAATTTTATAAAATTTCAACAACACCTCTATTGCACGGTTATTACTTTCCCACATACTCCAATTCAATATATATTTACACGATAAAAAAAATCAGATTCACATCAATATAATAAAATATACTTCATGATAGCATATACATTTAAAGGCATAAAACATATCTTTTGTTAGCAATTTTAGCTAGCAATCTTCCATGTTGCAAATCGATGTTTTGTGTACCTATATAGCAAAGTAAATGGAATAATTAGTTTGCAAATATATATATATATATCTATGTATGTATGTATGTATGTATATGTATATGTATATATGTATGTATGTATGTATGTATACATCATACATATATATATATAAAGTTGTGTAATTAGGATTTCCACCTATATTAAAGCAGTTAGCATAAACACTAATAGCCAAAGCCCTATTACACCTATCTCAATAGTAAAATGACTCTTTGTAACCGATAAAAAATGCTTTCGTAATGCCCTTTCATGGTCAAATTACTATTACAATATTCTGATGTAGGAAATATTAAATGAGCATACACATGACTATATGACAAACTAAGATTTATCGGTTCTACTACAAACTGTGAAAACACGCTAGTGGAGAACGGTTTATCGAATAAAATTTAATTTTGAAAAAAATGCAACATACTCAATCACTAATGAAGTTAAGTAGTTTATTTATTATTAATGGCTGGCTATAAGAAACATAATTTGAAGTTCATCTACGTATACAGATTTTATGCCTAAAAGACTACTAAAAAATGGTATAAATAAATTTTTTGCCAAAAGTGAATGATCCAGAAGTGCTTTTAAAGGTGGCGAGTGAGCATGGATAGTCATGTAGGACATATGAACCATCCATTCTTCAGAACTAATGGAAATAACATTATTGTAACGTATGATCTTGCTATAGTCTATGTAGATCACATATCGTTGCCTCTCTTTTTGCACTCTGTTGGACCTTGTGGAGATATCTTTACCATTGACTCGAAAGACAGAAGAAAGAACATGGATGTTAATAATTTTGATCGCATCACGCACAATAGATATGAGTATTCTACTGCTTTTTGGTCCAAATTCGCCGCCCATGATCCAAATGCAAAATGAAGCCTACAGATATCAAACTGTACAGTCCGGCATATCCTTATCTATATCCTAATGGAAATTAAAGTCATGAAATGGCCGACCGCCTTTGCCTCAAAGAGAGATGTTTCTAATTCCCACTATCTCTATCAACCTCATGTATCTCTATTTACTAGTTTGTTGACTTTCTTCTATTATTATTCACTACATGCACTCATTTCCTTTCATCGTGTGTTTATTTCCAGTATTATTTGATAATATAATTTCCTTATAATAAGACCATTGTTGCAAAGAGATTTCGTTCCCATGGTGTTAAGCAAATACATAGTGGTTGTTGTTTTCTTCAAAACATATAGACACCTATGGACATTAATTCTATAGTCTAAATGTTGTTCATCTTATTATCTATCTTGCTTGTCAAACTAAAAATACTTGAAGATGTATTTTACTTGAATCTTTTCTTACTACTGAGCAAAACCATGGAAAATGACTTATGCCTATTTTGTTATAAAAAAAACTAAAATTTATTAGTATGCAAATGTTGTTGCTTCAAAGTGTGAAAATAAACTCAAGGTAGATAGATATGGTGTGTAAACCTTCCAATCCAATTCAAATTTCCCTGCTATTAATCATTTAAGCTTTAATGTTGGAACTAGCTAGAGAACTTCGTAGGGAATTTTTTTCGCTATTCAGCCTTTTTAACATTGTGCAAATTTCAATTAAAAGTTTATAGTTATAAATAAAAATTATCAAAAGTTCATTTTCATGTCATGTTTAAAATTTTAAATAGCTTACGTATTAGGAAAAATTTATTTTCCTTTGTTGTATGGTTACTACCATTTGACATAAATAGGCTTATACAACTGACATGACAATCTTGTTAGCATATTAAAATACTGTTTGGTCTTTTATCTGTTTGGCCTTTTATCTGTTTGGGCCCTTTAGCCTTTTCTTATGTTTTCTATCTATATAAACCTATCTCTGTAACCTTAATGTAATCAATCTTCTTGCTCAACCGTCTTGCTGAATAATATGAATTATCTTCTTCTTCTTCTTCTTACTTGATTTTACAAACGTTTTACAAACGTTAAAATGGTATCAGAGCAAGGTTTCTGTTTTTGCCTCGTCGCTGCCTCAACCTGAAACCCTAGCCTGCTTCAGCCCGAAACCCTAGCCTCGTCGTCGAGCTCTCAGCCTGAAACCCTAGCCTCGTCGCTCCTCACCGCTGACCGCTGCCTTGTCCCCAGAGCTGCCGCCCTCGTCCCAGCCCCAGCCTCTGCCGCCCTCGTCCCAGCCTCAGCTCCAGCCTCTGCCGCTGCCCCAGCCTCTGCCGCCCTCGTCCCAGCCTCAGCTCCAGCCTCTGCCGCTGCCCCAGCCTCTGCCGCCCTCGTCCCAGCCCCAAGGCCCCATAGCCGATCAGCCCCAGCCCCACAGCCGATCTCCCCAGCCCCAGCCCCTGCCGCCCTCGTCTTGCTTCAGCCCGAGCCCCGATCAGCCGCAAGGCCCCACAGCCCCAGCCCCTGCCGACCTCGTCCCTGCAGCCCTTGTCCCCACCTAAATCTTAGCACACCGAAACCCTACCCTTGTCTCGAAACCCTAGTTCCCCGAAACCCTAGCCCAATTGATACCAGTCTCGACCTGAAGCAGTTGCTGACTTCAAAATACGGCAGGGGGTGATGATTCATTACAGGCTATTAGTGTTCGTTTAGATGGAAAAAACTATTCTTATTGGAGTTATGTCATGAAAAATTTTCTGAAAGGAAAACATATGTGGGGATATATTTCTGGTGTTATTGTGGCTCCTGAAACTACTAATGTTGAATCAATGGAGAAATGGGATACCAACAATTCAAAGATCATCACTTGGATTAATAATTCCGTTGATAATAAAATTGGTATGCAATTGGCTAAGTATGATACTGCTAAGCAAGTTTAGGACTATTTGGAGCGACTTTTTGTGCGCTCTAACTTTGCCGTTCAATATCAATTAGAGGCTGATATTCGGTCATTGTCTCAGAATGATCGAAATATTCAAGATTTTTATTCTGAAATTACTGCTCTTTGGGATCAATTGGCTATGACTGAGGATGCTGAGCTTAGGTCATTTGCTCCATATATCGCTCGTAGGGAGGTACAACGTCTTGTTCAATTGTTGATGGCTCTTCGACCAAAGTATAAGCATTGTCGTGCGTCCATCCTACATCGCACTCCTTTACCCTCTGTTGATTCTGTTCTACATGAATTGTTAGCTGAAGAAACTCGCTTGAAGTCTCAAACTGAGAAAATTGCTCAGACCTCTTCTGCATCTGTTCTTGCTACGGGAATTTTACCAATCCCGTCTCAACGCAACAAAATAAATATCAAGAATGGTCGTGATTGTAATTACTGTAAACAACCAGGCCATTGGAAAAATCAATGTCCTGAATTATTAGCTCGTCAAAAAAATCAAAGTTTTAAGCAAGGTGATAGATCACAACAGCAACAACGTGGTAGCCAACAACAGTCCTTCTCTACTGCACAAGGATATGGACAGTCACGTGGTAGTTCCCAGCCTAAGACTGCTGCATTGGTACATCTTTCTGGTGAATCAGGTGTGGGCTCCTCTATGGACTCTCTTGCAGAACAATTTCAGAAGTTCCTTGCTAGCCAGTCTTTGCCTCAAAACATGACTGCTCCTCAGTCTCAGCATTTTTCTATGTCAGCTCCCTCCGTATCAGGTTTGAATTCTCCTTTGTGGATTTTGGATTCTGGTGCTTCATATCATATGTCCCATGATTGTTCATCATTTATATCTATGTCTTTTGATTCTCGCTCACCTTCTATTTTGACTGCTGATGGCACACCTTTGCCATTAACAGGAATCAGTACAATTCAAACCACACACGTTTCCCTCCCAAATGTTTATTGCATTCCTAAATTAACTATGAACCTTGTGTCGGTCGGACAACTTTGTGATCTTGGATATCTTGTTCTTTTTTCTTCTACCACTTGCTCTGTGCAGGATCCCAACTCCAAGAAGGTGATTGGGACAGGCCGTAGGCAGGGCGATCTCTATGTTTTGGATGACTTACACATTCCAAGTCATGCCGCTGCTGCCAGTATTGACCTTTCTTCTTTTCATTTAACTCCATTGTCTACTAAGTTTTATTTGTGGCATTCTAGACTTGGTCATATTTCAAGCTCTCGTCTTAAATTTTTATGTAATTCTGGTGTTTTGGGAGATTTACGTTCTCATGATATTTCAGATTGTAGTGGTTGTAAACTTGGAAAATTTTCTGCTTTACCCTTTAATCAAAGTCTTTCTACTTCCACTGCACCTTTTGATTTAGTTCACTCTGATGTTTGGGGTCCAGCACCCATCCCCACAAAAGGTGGGTGCAGATATTATGTCTCTTTTATCGATGACTATACTCGTTATTGTTGGGTTTTTCTGATGAAACGTCGTTCTGAGTTTATTGATATATATACTGCCTTTCAAGCATATGTTAAAACACAACACTCTGCTATTGTTAAATGATTTCATTCTGATTTAGGGGGGAATATACTAAGGGAGACCTTTTTAACATATTCATGGCTGATGGTACTTTGCATCAGTCTTCCTGCACTGATACCCCGCAACAAAATGGTGTTGCTGAAAGAAAACATAGACACATTGTTGAAACTGCCCGTTCTATGATTCTTTCAGCTAGTGTTCCAAAAGAATTTTGGGGAGAAGCTGTTCTTACTTCCGTTTATCTTATTAATAAAATCCCGATTTCTCATAATTCTGGTATTTCTCCTCATGCCAAGTTGTTTGGTCAAACTCCCGATTACTCACACCTAAAAGTGTTTGGTTCCACTTGTTTTATTCTTCGTCCACACGTAGAGCGTACAAAATTATCTTCGCGTGTTGCTATATGTGTTTTTCTTGGGTATGGTATTGGACAAAAAGGCTATCGCTGTTATGATCCTTCTTCAAATAAACTATATGTTTCTCGTCATGTTTCCTTTATTGAGCATATTCCCTTCTACTCTATTCCAACTAGTCCTCATAGTATGACTAAGTCTGATCTTATTCACATTGATCCATTTCCTGCTGATAACCCCTCTGATTCACCACTCATTACCATTGAAACACCGTCATCCATACACTCTGTTCCTCCTCCTTCTGCAGGTGACACTTTATCTCTTGCTACTACGACTGTTCAAACACCTCTTGTGATGACAGATCCTGTTCAACCTCGCTATCCCACTCGCACACGTAAATCCACTCAATTATCAGATTTTGCTTACTCTTGTTACTCTCGGGCTTTTGCTTCATTTCTTGTTTCCATTGACACTTTCTATGAGCCTTCTTCTTACTCGGAGGCTGTTCGTTCTCCTGTATGGCAACGTGCTATGTCTGAGGAAATGTCTGCTTTAGACAAAACTGGTACCTGGGATCTTGTATATCTTCCTACTGGTAAGAAAACTATTGGTTGTCGATGGGTATATAAGATTAAAACCAAGTCAGATGGTTCTATTGAGCGATACAAAGCTCGTTTAGTTGCTAAAGGATTTGCCCAAGAGTATGGCATGGATTATGAGGAGACATTTGCTCATGTGGCTAAGATGACATCTGTTCGGGTTCTTATTGCTGTTGCGTCCAGTCGTAAGTGGGACATCTCTCAAATGGATGTTAAAAATGCTTTTCTTAATGGAGATCTTAAGGAAGAAGTTTACATGGTTGCTCCACCTGGCGTTTCTCATGCTCCAGGACAGGTTTGCAGGCTTAAGAAAGCTCTATATGGTCTTAAGCAAGCACCTCGTGCTTGGTATGAGAGATTTTCGAATGTTGTTACATCACTTGGTTTTACCTCTAGTCCCCATGATTCAGCACTTTTTGTCAGATTAACTTCTGCAGGCCGTATTCTTCTTCTACTATATGTAGATGATATGATCATTACATGTGATGACAGTAATGGTATTATGAGCATTAAAGCCACATTGTCTCGTTGTTTTGATATGAAGGATTTGGGTCATCTACGTTACTTTTTAGGCATTGAAGTAGCTTCCTCAGAAAAAGGCTATCTTCTTTCCCAATCCAAATACGCCACTGACATTATTCATCGTGCTGGTCTTACTGATACACGTCATGTTGATTCACCACTTGAGGTAAATGCCCGATATACTCCGACCGATGGGAGTCCTCTTTCGGATCCCACTTTATATCGTTCTATTGTTGGTTGCCTTGTATATCTGACCATCACTCGTCCAGATATTGCCTATGCTGTTCACATTGTTAGCCAGTTCGTATCTTCCCCTACCTCTGTTCATTGGGCTGCTATTATGCGCATTCTTCGTTACTTGCAAGGAACACTTTATCAGAGTCTTTTGTTTCCATCGACCTCATCTTTGGAGCTTCGTGCTTTCTCTGATGCAGATTGGGCTGGTGATTCAACGGATAGAAAATCCACAACTGCCTTTTGCATATTTTTAGGTGATTCCCTTATTTCATGGAAGAGCAAGAAACAGGATGTTGTTTCTCGGTCTTCTACTGAGGCAGAGTATCGTGCTATGGCCTCCACTACATCTGAGATCATTTGGTTACGTTGGCTATTGGAGGATATGGGTGTTTCGATTTCTTCTCACACTCCTATGTATTGTGACAATAAGAGTGCTATTCAAATTGCTCACAATACTGTTTTTCATGAGCGCACCAATAAATAATAATATTTAGTTATGAGCTCAAATGTTTTAGTAGGCAAATGAGGTAAAGAGCCAACAACTATAATCATCACTACAATTAATAAAAGTTAGAAGAAAGGTATATACACCTTGAATGTCTGCCTTCTTCTCAATATGCCTTGTCGATGTAACCTCATTATCACTGAGTTATGCTCGAATACATCCAAGTTACTTTGGCAAAACCAAGCATGAATGCAACCAATTATAAGGCCTTGGCTAAATATCTCCAATGCATCAGCTCTTGTATTTCGTGCTCAACTGCAGTCTTCAATGCTTTCCTCCCTAATAATTCTGCCACAACCTTCATATTCAAACTTTGATACCAACTCATAAAGGTCATGCTCTATGCAACTTAATTTTAGACCCTATGCAACTTAATTTCAGATCTTATGCAGTTTAAATTTCAAGTTTTGATTTTGTACATGCTTTCACTTATCTACCTTCAGTCCATACCATATGCAACTTAGTTTCTATTCTGATTTTTCATATGACTGCATCTTTTGAATCTTCGGTTATACCAAGCAGATTAAAGTTGTTAGCTACACCTTTGGAAGTTTTCGGTAAAAAATGTCTAAATTAATTTTTACAGCGAAAGGGGCGGTATAGGGTGGCAGACCTCCTAGATGGGGTACAAGGGCAACGTCCTCCCCAATAGCAGTCGACCTGGTCAGTCAAGTCGTGGGGATCCAGGGTGCAGTGCTCCAAGACAGGGTGTGGGGGCAGCGCCTCATCCGAAAAATGGCATATCTTGTTTGTGTTTGAATTTGAATTCAAATATCAAACAGATATGACTGTTTGGACCAAAAAGTGTTTGTTTGTTTCAACGTTTACCACCAATAGAAGCCATCTCTCTGTATATACATAATAATACTTCGTCATCAATACATAACTTCTTTTTTTATTTCTAAATCAACAAATTATACATGCATCATCTACCCACATCGAGTATTCTTTTGGTTTGTGCAAGTGATCACAACTTGCACAAACTCACTCCACCGTATCCTAAAATGAATGTTTTCGACGACCCTCTATGATTTGAGATAGGGGAAAACATTCTGGAAAGAAGTGATTTGACCACTCCTGGAGTGATATATCTACACAACTTACAACATTCACATCCTTTGAAATTTGCATTCCAAGCCTACTACGTTAGAACTCACCTGCTCAATCACATCCCTAGTCTCAACCACTTAGTTTTAGCCAAGCCCTACTCGATGCCAACATACTACAGCTAATTTAATTGAAAGCCCACATTATTTTAGTGCATCACATTTGTATGCATATATATTTCACTTTAAGCATGTACACATTTTAATTTGTTTTCCCAACCTTTCAATTTTTGTGATCATCTATGTGATGATCTTATATTTTGTACTCATCTCCTCTACTCATGTAGAGTCACCCGTCAGACTTACTGATGGCCCTTTATTGATTAAAAGTAAATAAATAACAAGTGCTCTCCTCACAATGATGCTACTCTTTCATCAAAAAAATGTATACATGCATGGTAGGAAAGTTCATAAAATATATAAATGCTTAAACCATTAACTGAGCGTACCCATAATCATGCCTTATGCCCCTCTACAGTAAGAGCTTGTCAACATCCATAATCTCTCATGTCCATTTGCATATTGAATCAATTTTATGGTCCATAAAAAATACAGATCTTCCTACATTATTTTAGTAAATATAGAGGGGTAAAGATCATAGAATAAGTGTGTTTTGAGCCATTAAATGAACTAAATAACATTTTTTTCATTTCAGTATAGACATTAGAGACAAATATAAATTTATTTCTATCCTAGTATTTAAATTTCATAATATAAATGCATGTAACAAAAAGAATTTGATTTTTGGTTCATAAACACCCATAATTGACTACTTACCTACTTAGACATGACTTAGTTTTGTTTGCAACCACATGTAGGTGGAAAAAAAATGATAACTCAAAATGTGAGTTCTAGTGTGGAACTTAGACTTATCTAAATAAAATTGATCCATAAATTCTTTAGAGACACACAATATCTAAATGTAAAGTCCCAGCTGCAAATATGGCAATGATCTAACTAATGTCCCATACTACAAGTTTTAGTCCTTTAATTTCTGGAAAAATTAGTTTCGACTTTAATTTAATAATATAATATAGACAAGTGAACAATTATTTTTATTTTTGACTGAGACATTTATAAGAGAATTAGACATAGAGTTATACTAATGAAGTGGTATGATCACAAGCTTTGTTTACTGACCAAGGATTTTAGTTATGTGTCATAGTTTGTAAAATAAATAAATCTAGTAATTTCATACAAACAGGCATTCTCATCTCAAAAGTGAGATAAAAAGAAATAAAATGGCTAAATGCATAACCACAATTTGATGTAAAAGTATGTTATTATATGATCAATAACTTGCTTTGATTATTAAACCAAAATAGAAAAATCATGTTATGGTTTAGATATGAATATCAAAGTGTTTCATCAGTTCATAGATGATAATCAATGGCCTTCTTTGAAGAAGAAAATCAATATACTCATTGTCAAAGCAAACCCACATAAGATGAAACTGAAATAACTACACATTAAGTTGGTAGTTTTTTCCTTCTTTTTGTATGCTGCTAAGTTTCATAGAATAATATCAAAATGAAATTCTATTATAAAGCTCATTGGTGAAATGAGAAAATGTTGTTGTACTCTATGTACAAAATAATCCCATAGATATATTCATAGAAGACGAAATTAAAATGAGTTCATTTTTTTTAAAATGAATTAGAAAGAATATGTATTACCAACTTATGACTAAAAAACATGAGATACTAATAATCACGTCACAGTATCAATCATGTCAAGACATGATTAATGTTGAGCATTATATATTAGTCCATAAGGAGCAAAGTCATTATGAATGTTCATATTCTGCATTGCAATATGAACTATTCAAATCTATAAGTCTAATAAAATTAAGACATGATTTAAAATGAGACATAAGTGATCCAACTCATAAGGAAAACACGATTGGTCGATGATACTAAGACATGATTGATGGTGTTTATTCAAAGTTTATGCTTAAATTGAAATTTACTCATGGTTTTGGGAAATTTTCTAAACCAACATCAACATGATTTAACAAACACACACACACACACAGATATATATATATATATATATATATATATATATATGCTTACAAAATTTGTTTATTTTTATCGAAGGATGGAAAGACAACTCAAAATAAAATAAACCTGATTGCTTCTTTGAATAACCGTAATCTGATGTTAATGATGTGAACATGCAATATAATTTGTGACTACATTACTAATTTCAATACTAGAAAGTGTAAAATATGGAGAAGAAAGTGTAACTTATTAATAGAACCGTTAACAGGAGGGATAAACTTGAAGCTCCAACATGTGGATAAACTTGATAGGACTTACATTTCAATATAAACAATGCTTCTACATTTAATCGGGTAATAAAAGCCGCAACATGTGCATGAACCTGATATGACCTTATATATGAGACCGAGACAAAATTTGAATATATTTTCGTACAAAATATAAAAAATATGTCCTAAATATCTAAAGTGCGATCCTTCAAAATGATGACTCTGTTTGTTGTAAAATGAAAACTTCAAAGTTCAACCAAGCTTCACTTGCCAAAACAACATAAATATTAATAAAAAAAGCAAATCTATGCAAACCATTTCATCGTTTGGATGAATACAAATAAATTTCCATGCATAGGGAAATCAAATCAATGTAAATAATTTCAACTTTAACAACTCTAATTTATGTTTACTAAACACATTGCTAATAGTAAGTACACTCAAATAAAGTCACACCACAAATGGAAATAGCTATTTTCTTGGTCTAATATGACAATGAATTAAAATATAATCATGATCAATCCAAAAAAATTGGGTATAACAATACCTCAGTTGAGTTTGGTATCATAGAAAAGGATGCAGTGAGAGGATGAGTTTTTATTTGTTTAATTTAAAACTTTAGAGCAATCCTAAACTAGCAAAGTTAATGAAAAATATGTAATGTTTTAATAATTTTATTTGGGTTCTAGGAATAAATCTCATAACATATTCCGTATATGCAAAAGCAGATGAAAAATTATATGAAGAGAATACATTTTTACGATGCTTGAGCAAAGACCGATACATCCTCCTCTCCCACAAATGAAAGCTTTTAGTCAAAAATATTTGCTCATTCAAGTATTCATAAGATGGGTATGACATACCAATTATTCCTAAAAGAGATTTTTTTTGGACAAATTGGAACACAAAAGAAAATTGAACAAAAGTTTAAAATCATAATTAAACTCAAAAACTAAAAACTAGTTACTGGATTAAATTTAACCAACTCTCAATCTTTAACATAAATAATGAAATATGATTCTGAAAAAGAAAAAAAATCAAAACAAATAACAAATAAATGAGGAAAGATGATTTTCTTCCTGTAGATGCAACCGGAGTAAATATTAGCAGCTTAGGTGAGGCAACCTCGCATCGACAAAGGGCTAGAGCTTTTTTGAGAGCAGACATTATAAAGAAGATTCATGCGGAGGCAACTGTGGAGATGGGAAGTGGCAGGAGAAGATAGGTGAATTGATTATGTGAGATGTGAGAAGAGAGATGAAGGAAGTAGAAGCTTTAAGGGTATTAATAAAAGATAGTGGAAGAATGTGGGGAGGAAGGAGAAGAAAAGGAGGGAAAAATTAGAAATTTTGTATGCTTATTATTTTTACAGTGTCTATACTTGTTTTTTTGCATCTTCCTATGCTTGATAAGAATAATGATGCAGGTTGCAATAAAACACTATATCCACATGCTATTAATAACTATTATTCTTGTAGTGACCGATAAATGCGAGGAGATATCTCAAAATCTAAAGCACTTATTGACTAATGCACCCATGCTAGTTGTTCTAGATGAGAATCAAAATTCTGTGGTGTATACCAATGAATGTGGAATAGGGTTAGGGATTATATTAATGCCTTTAATTCTCGGTAGCTTCGATCGCATGGCACTTGATATCATAAACATGATTTGGAGTTGGCTACTGTCATCATCTCATTAATGGTGTGGAGGCACTATCTCTTGGGAGAATGATTCGAACTATTTAAATATCATAAGTCCTTGAGTATTATTCTTTCATAAGGAGTTGAATATGAGACAACAAAGATGACTTATGTTTTTGGCAGCGTATAACTTTGGGATTGAGTACATGTCATTAAAAGGAAATAAAGTTTGTTGATGCACTAAGTAGAACACATAAAAATGTGGAAATAAAGTTGGACTTGTATAGATGGAAATAATTTCTACAAAGAAAAGCTACGATCTGTTGCTAGCCAAATGAATTAAGATAATAGAGGTGGAAAATAAGATTGTTGATTTGAAAGATTTTGCACTTAACCAAAAAGTATAGCTGAGAAAGAAGGGATGGTTATGAGTTTCGAATAGGGATAATCTGAGGATGGATGTTCTTAGAAGATGTCATCAATCGAAGTTTACTATATCCTAGAGGTACGAAGATGTACCAAGATACAAAGAGGCATTTCTTTTGGAAATGAATGACGAGAGATGTAGGCTGATGGGTGAAGCAATGTTCGAATTGTTAGTAAGTAAAAGCCAAGTGGATTATTTTGGTCTTTAGAAGTGCCACTATGGAAATGAGATTCTATATCGATGGATTTTATTGATGGGTTGCCAAGGTTGAATAAGAGAAAAGAAAGTATCTGGTGACTGAGTAAGGAGTATGTCAGAGTGGAAATTACATAATTTGTTACATATATCTAACTCATAACCAATCTTGTTCACAATAAACTTGTTCAGTTTCCATTATATACTTTGTTATATTACAATATAATAAATTAAGTAGTTAATTTAGAGTATATTAAATAGAAAATATTTAAATGATATGTTATGTGATAGTAATTAAAATGTGTTGTAATCATGAGAATTTTATCATAGTGTAAAATAACATATTATTCTAAATATTCCAAGTCAAGATGTTTCGAGAAAGGATATTGATTCATCCATTGAGACTAGAGCACGTAACGTTCTCCAAGTGTTGGGAAATGAATTATTCATGGTTGTTGGGGGAACTAAGAGGTTATGTACTGATAATTATTGAATAACTATGGAATGACTCACTCGAGAGTTTTCTATTGGTTAATATAACCAAGGTCAAACAAAGAACCTTGAAGTGGCGATGTTGTATAATTCCCTCGACTTGAGAATGCTAACGAACTTTAATGTGGATACTCCACTTTGATTACAGTTAAATTGTGACATGGCAATCATCGAATAATTATATTTAGTTTTGAGTTGAAGTATAGAAAGTGAAACACTATTCAGTAGAGAATTTCTCTCCTCGATTATATGAGGTTAGTATCACGGTCAACTGTGGTCTGCTCAAAGTCAAACTGGCCAGACCGATATGATTAATAATATTGTTATTATTCAATCAATGATTTTGTGTTTTGACTAATCAAGTTGAATATGGATGACGTTGGATTTTTTCCAATACCAAATTCCTAATTCCTAATGTGGTATACTGCTGAAGAAGAGAATTGTTGTAAATACTATTTACTATCGGGTACCACTTATAAAGTAAAATCAAATTTTACTAAAAGATGGGTATGTAATAAATTCATCCAAAATGTTACACCACTATTTAAGGTGATGTTTGAACATTAATACTTGAATCGTTCAATATTAATCGCTAATTGAATTTGCATCTTTGAGTGGAAAAACCGTTGTAACGACCGGGAGTTTTTGACCTGTGAAAATCGACACTAACACGTCCACTCTATTGTATGCCGAGCAATCGAATGCCAGAATACCTGATTGTTATGGAAAAAAGGAAGAAGGAAGAAGATAAGAAGAAAACTAAACAACACAGCTCTCACAGCAGAATGAATAATCTATAATATACATCAAATCTTTACACCAAACAAACTGTAGTATATGTATATACAAAAAAATCAGAGTATACTAACCTATTTCAGCCTGGACAGTTATAACAGCCTGTCCTCACAATTGCTAATAAATACAACAACGAATACAGCGGAAAAATAACCATCTACGTGAATACGTCTCCGGGCCTCCAGCTCGTCTCCTGAAGCTCTATATATCCAATCTAAATCTGTAATATGCTCGGTCTGACCCGAGCATTATAATAAAATAACACCCGAGTCGGTCTGGAAAACCAGCGTGAAAAAACACTGCTAATTGGATTTTAAAGTTATATAAAATATTTGAAATCAAAAGTATCTTGTAAGACCACGCCGCACATAAACACGATGGGTTTTTACCTTACGATAAGCAAAACATTTCATATGAAATTTTCTGATATTATAATAATGTCTAAGATACAAATACTTATTAATCTTAGCCGAAGTTGTTACATTAATTAAATTTCGGCATAATAGGTATACAACTAAAACCGTAAAGTCTCGTATTGGAAAATGATTCCATAATATGACAAGGTAAGGAACTACCTTACGAAGGTACATCTCTAGATGAATGCACCGGGGTCTGACAAGAACATTTTGTACCCCTGCCACACAGGACTGGCCTACCACTTGATTAGTAGTACCGAATATGATCACCCCGCTTGGGCCCCGAAGCATACAAGAAGAGATAGTAAACGATCTAAATTTGGAATGACCATACCCTGATGGGAGCGATCCACTTGGCCCTGCTGCACGCCCAATTTTTGTCATTTCCCGGCTAATGAGGTTCGAGGCTAGGATTTACCTTTTATATAGCACTTCCCACTTGGAATGCTAACACTGCCCCCAGGCAACAATGCAATATCAGCATTCATCCATACAATTTGTTCTGGGACTGAACGAATCAATTAAGAGCTCCGTCTTTAATTCCATCATTTTCAAGATGTCTTCACTTCGAAACGCATTCGTTGGATTGAAGTGGTTTTCGGATATCTACCCGATCCCGGTCTCTTCGAAACAATCTTTCGATAATTTTCGGTAAACTCAACCCTAGTTCTTTAAGAAATAAATAGTCAAAGATAAGATTGGAGATTGCCTCCTAAGCATTAGTGGACGGATTTCCTTATCATTGTCCTAGGAGAACAAAACGACATTTATACGCACAGTACATCATCATTAGAGATGACTATGCCATATAACTCGATATAACTCGCATGTTTCTTTTAGATATTTCCAAAGTTATGTTTTGGGTCCAATTTCGATGGTCGGTTATTTAAATCGAATAACAACATTCAATCAGGAATTTAATTTCATAAGGGAAAAACCAACATTGGTTCAGCATATAAGCAATCACTAGCTTCTTTTTATAACTCTTTCATAAATAAAACCATTTGTAAATTACTTGTATAAGAATACTTTTACAAAGATATATCCACCAATTCCTATATTTTCAATGCTTAGAAAATATCCATATACATATCTCAACGATATAAGTATATTTACAAACTAAGAAAGATTCCATTTTTATCCGATTCAAAAATCATTCATGAACTCCTTGTAATTCTCAAAAACCATTTATAAACAATTTTATAAAACTCCTGAAACTATTTATAGAACTTGTTTTATACATTTCAATCATTTTTAAATTCTTTTTTCACATTTCTAAAAGTCATTTATAAATCCTTTATAGATCCATAAAACTAATTATAAAACTCCTTTTATAAACCTATAAACCTATTTCTTAAAACTCGTTTATAAATATCTAACCATTTGTAAAGCTCTTTCCCCTTATAAATAATCTTCCCTTAAGTCTTAAACTATTTTATAAACTTCCCTTATAAAATAAAGTCTATTTATAAAATTCAACTTATGAGTCTCCAACACACTTATAAATAAATAAGGATCATTTACTTCTAAAACAGTATTATACAAAAATAATTATTAAAATTAAACATTATGGATAAATAAATAATTATCATTAATCTTAAACATCTTAAAATAATAAATAATCATTTCAGAAATAATAACAATTAATTTTTAACCTTATTATAAATAATAATACTTTATTTTCAAAGCCTTATTAATAAATTCTTATTATTAATTTCAAACCATAATTATCCTTAAATAATTACTTTTTCAAGATATTAACATTTTGATAAATACTTTAAAATAATATTAACTATAAGCAAATAACTTTTAAAATGGTAATAATATAATTAAATAGCTTTAAAAAAATATTAATATAATTAAATAACTTTAAAACAATATTAATATAATTAAATTACTTTAAAACAATATTAATATAATTAAACAACTTAAAACAATATTAATATAATTAAATAATTTTAAAACAATATTAAATATAAATAAATAATCTTTAAAAAACATTAAATATAAATAAATAATCTTTAAAACAATATATTTCCAAAACCCAATTTTGGATTTAAAATCATTCCTTATTTCAAAACCAATTCCAACTCAATGGTAATTATAGCATTTTAAAAATGTAAATTTGAGGCCAATGGCCACCAAACGCTCAACCAATATTGATATTGATTTTCTATTACTATAGGTTTTAGTTTTTCAAACATATAATAATGTTATAACCATAATGTCCACAATCAGGTTCATTTTTCAATAATCCATATAAAGCAATATTATTGAAACAATTCAACAATAGCGAGGAATCCTGTTGGATCCTTCCAACCTGTTTCCCCCTGCATCACAAACAATATATAATCAAGTAATATAAATCATCCACTTCGAGGCAGGATTCGTATACAAAAGGTCATCTGCTCTTACATGGGATCGTAATAGGGTCTCATCCGCTCTAAGGGCGGGAATATATCCAAACCAACAATATAAATATAGTAATTCATCCAAATAATCATTCAATAATTTTTATTAATATCATACTAGTTAATCAAAAAGGTGAGTTTAACTCACCGAATTTTTTGTTGTCTCCAAGGCATTCCGGTTTGGGACTAATATAGAATGACGTCCGATTTTAGCCAAAATTTAAACAGTCTCCAAATTCACCTAAACCAGTTCTATATTGTAGTTTGCTTCAATACGATCCTAGTGTAAAATCCGCGTTCAAATCCGACCTAGTATGAACGAGTTATACATTATATAAGAATTTGATTTTATAATATAATTAATTACATGCTTAACATAATTAATTACCATTTTTAAATATAAATAACCACCCAATCCTCCTTACCCTTTCTTCAATCGTGAATTTAAACAACCAGGCCACTTCATTTGATCGCTGTCACCACCAGACCTTACTAGAGCCCACCGCCACCACGCCCCAGAACCACCTCGCCAAGACAAATGCTCGGCCATAGTCGCCTTCACCGAAACGCCGCCACTAGCATGAAAATAAAAACGAACGTTTTCCGTTCAACTCACAATTTCCACCACTGCCATCCACCATTGACCACCAATCTCCGGCCGAAGCTTACTCTCCTTTTTCCCCACATTTTTGCTTCAGAGCCCATCCCCTGAAAACCCATCAATTCGCCAGAAAAGCCATCAAAACTACGCCGACGTCGAACCCCCCTCCACACCGCCTCTCTTTGCCTAAGCCAATCATCACTGTTCATTGAGTCGAGCTTCCTCATGTGAACATTTTCGTAGTTGAAACATCGGCCTGAAATGGTCTACATCGGTGCTGAAGAATGGTGGCCGTAGAATTTGGCAGTTTGAATTCTTTAAAGCTCTTTTTTTTATCCTTCTCTGGTTCGAAATTGTTAGAACGAGAGGGAGAGGGAGTGTTCAAAAGGAGTATGAGAGATGATGAGTGTATGGACTTGTACATGGAGGCATGGGCAGCCATTTCATAGGTATGGCTGAGAAAAAATGTATATATATTATTTTATATTTAAATTATCAGGCTATAAAGTGTGAAAATATCGAACTCCAAATGAGACGTGCCGCCTGGCGCTCTATATGTTATACCCCTATTCTGAATGCAGTGGAGCTTGTCTCAAGCCTTAATTCGATTATATGCAAAAGGTAGCTTTTGAACTCAATTATTATATTAAATTTTCGATATTAAATTCTACGCGTTTCGATCTCGCATGTCCAAACGACTTGTCTAATCATCATGAAATTCATTATCATCTAATAATACACTATTAGGGATCCAATGAAACTAGTTTCATTGAAATCCAAGACAGTGCCTCGGAAGGCTATTTTTACACGTTAATTAAAACGAAATATTATTAAAAATCAAATTAATCACCTTTAAATCTGAATTAAAAGTTTCTTATTACCATTCTTATCCAACATAACTTAAATAAGCTTGGAAATCATTTTTATCTAATTTAAAATCCAAGATTCAATTATTTAAACAATTTCAATTATTAAATTTAATAATTTAATTATCAAATAAATTGCTTTGAAATTCAAGCTATTTAACTTATAAAATTAACTTTCCAATATTTAGAAACAATTAAATATTCTAAATTTAAATAACTAAAATTTGGGTCGTTACAACCGTAATGATGAATACTCCTAAAAACCACACGATTTAATTAATTTATAATCAAATTAATTAATATTTTTGAAATATTAATTATTAAATTTTATTTGATTTTGTTGAATACCGTTAATATTTAATAAAAGTGCTTATATAAAAGTTATATACATGCATATTGATATATGATATTGATAGAATGTTTAAACTGGAGTTAACTAGAATAATTGCTAAGTGGTGTTGTGGACATTTTGAGGCTCACATAACCTCCATCCATGGCTGGCCATGCATTATAGGGTAGAGGGGATTTTATTCAGATTTAATGAGGAGTTAGAGATGGAAGGTTTTAAATAAGGGAATTGGAAAGGTTTTGATGTTTCTTTTAAAACCAATTCTCTTTCATTCATTCATTCACTCTTTTGATAAATCATTTTCTTTCTCTCCTCGTCTCTTCCATGGCTAAAATTTATAGATTCCCAGCCATAAAATTTCCCAAATAAAAATCAAAAGAAATCAAAATAAAATAAATATAAGGTGGTGCTTCATATCATTTCAAAATCTGGAGTTGATTCTATTAAATCTTGGAGCTTTATTCATCGTTCAAGATACATTAATTTGGCTACGTCTTAAGGTAGCATTATAATTTCATTTATTCATATGTTCATCGTGTTTACATGGTTTAAATCTTACACTTTTCCATCTCATGTGTCTATATGTTTATTTAGCTATATAGTTTATATCCCTTTTTGCCACATCTTATACTTTAACATGCTCATCTATATATTTCTATAGCTTAGTTTAGGAGCTTCATAAATGGTGTATATACTGAATTGATGCCCTCAATTACATAAGCAAAGTCAAATATAGGAGGATCGAAGTGATTTCGTTTTAGGAAAATTTTGTGTTAAGTGACTTGGTTTCATATAACAAATAACAAATAACGAAACAATAAAATATATGCATGCATGCATGCGCACAGGCACATGCACACACGCGCGCACACGCACACATGTGTGTGTGATATTCATATAATACTACATTATAACATTACACATGCAAAGCAAGCTAATCTTGGTGTTAAAAAATTACATACATCACAAATATACTCTGGTGATGGATACTTTTGGCTCTGGAAGAACATCTATCCTGAATCAAAAAAATTGCTTTTGGAAGATGGTTGGACTAGTTTCTATAAAGGATTCAAACTTAGGTTTCTGAGTCTTCATAGAGCACCTTGATGATAGTAACATATGAATTATTCAGTGAGTGCTCTCTCTACAAAGATAAATTCTAATTACATTCACACATTATTTTAATACTATATAATGTTCCTATCTGTTTTACTCTCATCTTAGAGTGACATTCTGTAAAGCAAAATCGACATCATTCCTTTAATGCAAAGTTCGGTTCTCTATAATTCATTGCCTATGACAATTACTCAACTTCTTTAATAGCTAATAGTATACTTAATGTTTATGTACATTATATCATATATGATATATTCTTATCTTTGTATATGTAGGGAAGAAAATGAGTTTGCAAATTTTTTGGATAAAAGATTTGGGCAAAGTTAATTGCTTTACTTGAGATCACATTTTCTATCTTGAAGATTCTAAATGGCTTGAGCATTCTTATATTTTATCTTAAAGACTTTTAATGGTGTGTACTATATGAAATAAGATGATAAACATTATATACGTGAACATGTATGCAGATTCAGCTATGTTTGATACTTAATATTTGTTTTATTATCAAGTGTTCTTTTGTGATTGTTGCTCAAATTATTGGATTAATTTTACTATTGAATTTGGGAATATATTGCCAATTGAAAAACTATTTGAATTTTATATTTTAAATATTAATAAATGGCATGCAATGGAAAATAAATGAGATGTATGAAATTGTAGAAATAAATGCTATAAACAACTAGCAGAACAACTATAAAGAAAACAAAATGCAATAGGTAGGATTACTAGCATTTAATAAACGCTCTGGACTGGTCAACATAGCATTTTCTTTTTTTCACATTTCAATTTTTATAGTGTTCCTTAAACCCTATTAATGGTCAACTTTGGATTGCATTTGTTTTAATGCTATGGTTTCTCCTAGTCATTTTGTAACATGTTGTCACATAGCTTTCTCTAAAATGAGCTGGAAAGATATTATAGCATTTTTATTTCATAGCATTCAAAATTTGTAGCATTTGGTTGACCCTGGAAAGCTTACTTTTTATAGCATTTTCATTAATGCTATTATATATTCTTGATCTATTATAGCATGTCCTTAATAGCATTCTTTAAAACGCAGGGCTAAGTTATTACGGCCTTTTTCAAATGCTATAAAAGGTCCAATTTCTTGTAGTGTGAATATTGCTTACCAACCATGGATAGACGGTCAAATGGAAAGGGTGAACCAAGTTATAGATGATTTGTTGAGAGCATATGTCCTAGATTTTGGTGGAACTTTGGAATAACATTTGTAATTGGTAGAGTTTACCTATAATAATAGTAAAAGTCAATTATTGAGATGACACTATTTGAGGTGCTCTATGGTAGACTGTGCAATTCACTTATTTGTTAGGTGGATATAGGAGACAGACTTGTGTTAGGACCTGACTTGGTAATAGATGCTACCGAGAAGATAGAATCGATTCACTCTAGAATGAAGGTTGCACAGTCGAGACAACATAGTTAAGACGATAGAAGATGAAAGGAACTAAAGTTCGTAGTAGATATTCATGTGTTTGTGAAAGTTTCACCACTATGAGGTGTGATGCGCTTTGGGTAGGAGAGGAAATTAGTTCCTAGATATGTGGGTCCATTTCCAAGAAGGGAATGTTGAACTCGCATATCGAGTCGAGTTACCTAGTAGATTAATGTGTATGCATAAAAAAATTTATATATCGCATTTGAGAGAATGTGTACATGATCCAAGTATAGTAGTAGAACCGAATGCGATCGAAGATTTATCTATAGAGCCCTTTGACGTATGTTAGATGACCTAAAGAGATGTATGTCATCATATGAAAGATTTAAGGAACAAGATTGATAGACTTGTTCGCGTCCATTGGAGTGATGATATACATGTTTGTACATGAGAGGTAAAGGATGCGATTAGGAACGTCTATCCTGAGTTGTTTTAGACTTGTTTAATGAGCATGTATGCTTTGTTTTCTATCGTATGAACCAATAGCGATGCAGGTATGTTTTGTACTACGATATGATTATGTATTGGTAGTGACGCTAATACAATATGACTATGATTGATGATTTACATCAATAGAGAACTAGTATAATGATTGTACTTGTGTGTACATTTGTATTCACGATGGTGATCATTATCCCGTCTTATATGAATTTCGAGGATGAAATTTTTTATAGATGAAAGATTGTAACACCCTATATTTTGAAGTGCAATGATATGGAAATTTAACAAATAACAAGAATTTACTAAATGTTGATTAAGCGAATTTAATTAAAGTAGTTATTCAATGGGGAAATTAATTATCCAATCATGGGACACTCAATAAATTTAATTAAGTAAGCTAAGAGAAATAAATGTAATTAAAATTTGGCCATAATAAAAGAAATTAAAAGCAAATGTCTAATGAAGGGATTAAGGAATTAATAAGGCTAAGCTAGAAATGAATTTCAGTCCAAGCCTAAATTATTAATCATACATTCCCTTAACCATATCATTCTTTTATTCATTTTCATTTCATCAAAAACAAAGTAAAACCTAAGACCGACTATATTAACATGAAAGAGGAAGAGAAAACAAACTAGAGAAAATCAAGCTAAAGGAGAAGAGATTTGAATTAAGGGTTTGAAGTTTAGGTGAGAAATGTTACCCTCTTTACCATTATAGACCACTTTGATTTTGGTTTTGACTTTCTATTTTTTGTTTGGGATGAGTTGAATCTAGTTTTTATGATGATGAGATGAACCCGATGTTATTTTTTAATCACGACTTAAATTATGATATTTTTAAAAGAAAACATGAACTAAACAGTTCCTAATAATTTGAATTTTGGATTTCTTCTTTATGAGATAAAATCAGAGATGAATTTTAAGTTTCATAATTTTTTAATATGTAAATTAATTACTATGAATTTTCTGAGGTGATAATATGTAGTTTAGGACTGTAAAATAAAATAATTAAATCATTTTTAAGGTGAAAATATGTAATTAAGTTGATAAATCATTTTTAATGTAAAGAAAGTGATTTAAATAAATGATTGAAAATGAGAAATAGGACTAAGCTTAGGGAAGCTAAGAAGTGATAAGTTGTACCATTTACAGAGAAAAGATAAAAATATCGTACTTAAAGAATTTAAAGATTTTGATAAAATCTTAGAATGGAGTATAGAGTAAGGTCCATGTATAGTAACCATTAACCAATAATGTTAAAAATATAAGATTACAAAAGGAGAAAAGTTTAAGGCCTTGGTAACAACTTAATTTCTATTTATGATAATATTTAAAGCATTATTGTATGAACTTAGTGGCAACCAATCGATTATCCGCTACAATATTTGAAAGTGGTTGTGTAAGGCCTTAGTGGCAACCAAATTTCTATTCACGACAATTCAGGAGCATTGGCGTAAGACCTTAGTGGAAACCAGTCGACTATCCATGACAATATTCGAAAGCACTGGAGTGAGGCCTAAGAGGCAACCGTAAATGTCAAAACTCAACTTCAGACTCGGTCCTTCCCCAAAGCAGCAAAAGCTCCTGCTTAGGGCCCAAAAAAATATAGGGCACCATCTTCCCAATGTAGACAAGAACCCAAAAAATCGCAAATCATGACACAGAAAAAAACCACGAGCGATTGGTGACTGCGACAGATGGGGAGGCATAGTCGGCGATGCCTCTATCTCGGCATCATCTTCTCTAAATTAATCAATAGCAAAGCAACTACTCCAAATCTCCAATCAACCTCGACGAGAAGGACTGGTTAGACAGCAGAAACTAGGGCATTGAAACTTGAAAATGTACTACTTAATGTATGTTTTAATTTTTAGTTTTTTGTAGTTATTGTAATGACATGAAATTTCAGACACTTTGTATTTAAATATATGAACTATTTAAATATTTGAATCTTGGATTTAATGTTATTAAAATGATTTAATAAGCCCGTCAACCCCCTTTTAATTCATAACTAATGATGGTAAACTTATTTTGGAAAAATGTTTTAAAAATAAATAGTGAAAAAATATCGATAATGTGATTGAAAATCGTTTTATCAATAAATAACATTTTAACTGTCAGAAGTTGTTTAGAATTTTTTTTACATATCCTTAATTGCTTAGGAAATCAATAAAATGAAATAAAAACTTTTTACTATGGAAATAAACTTTTTGCATGATGCCATGGGTGGTGTCATCAAAGATATTACGAAAATAAGCTTTTAAGGAACAACTTAACTCTTAAGTGTTATGTAAAGGAGAAGTGATGGGAGGTGGGCCTTACATGACATGAGTGGGCATGAGAACAAACTTATGCAACACCATTTTAAGCTTATAAAAGGAGGGGCACACCCTTGATAATAAATCACAAATTCACAAAGCTTGAAATGAAGTAAGGAAATAAA
This sequence comes from Allium fistulosum, assembly GCA_030737815.1. Lineage (NCBI taxonomy): Eukaryota > Viridiplantae > Streptophyta > Magnoliopsida > Asparagales > Amaryllidaceae > Allium > Allium fistulosum. The sequence goes on from CM060905.1 coordinate 556,445,809, forward strand.
AATGGTGGAAGTGCTTAAGCATCAATCCACTAATTATTCTCTAACTTTTTCAAATCTAAACCAAATCAACTCTAATCTGTTCGAAACTTTCACCAACACCTTAAAACACCTTACGAAACTTTGATCTAAAGTCAAAGTGGAAGGAAAGTGAAGGAGGAGGAGGGATCTTGGATGGGCTATGAGCAATGGAAGAGAAGGGGAGGTGTTGCCTTGGCTTAGAAGTGTTAAAGGTTGGATCTTTAGAAGTTTGATGGTAGTTGGAAGTGTTCTTGAGCTGCTTTGTGCTTGAGAATATTTTTGGCTGGGATTTAAGTGAGTTATCTCACTATCTTGTTTGTATATATTGTGTGTATATATATATGTTGTGTTTGAATTATAAAGTTAAAGTGACATTAACTAATTAAAGTTACAAACGTTGGACCCATCTTGCTTTTGAAAGCAAACGACAACTTAACTTCTATTACCCTCGTAAAAATGTAGTGTGGCTTTAACTTTATATTTAAATAGTTTTTTATTTATATGTTGAATTGAAGTATGTTTAAAAGCGTTTGAAAAGAGAATAGTCGTTATAAGTGCACTTCGATATCCCTCACCTTTAACTTGTGTAAATTGGATATATACGATCTTAGCTTAGGATAATTTAATATGGTTTTTCTCTACACATATTTTATGTATTGGAAAGCAAAGAAATGATTTGGAAAATTAGAGAAATGGTGAACCAAAGTTGTGAAAGTTAGAATAAAAAGGTGGTTATAAATACACTTTATAAATATAGCCTATTTTCGGGAATTTTTATAAGTAAATTGGAAGATATTATTACAGATTTCTTTCATGGTTTATAAGTATCATAAGGGTAGTACTTACTTAAAAATTTCAAGTCTTATATCATAAACTAGTTGCAAAGATCGTGCTTTTCGATGTGTTCTTTAACAAAGAATTTTAACAGTATTTATAAATGCTGTAGTAAGTCGCTTATGGTTTTAAATGTTTAAAAATGTTTATATTTGGTATTTTTATCTAATCTTTTTAGAGATGTTTCTAAACTATTTTAAAGTATTTTAAAGTCGGTTTGAAGTTCAAATATATATTTATTTTCAAAGTAAAGCGGTTTTATATTATAAAACATGTTTTTCATCAAATTATAAATTAATTATTTTCAAGTAATATTATACATAGAATTTAAAACCTATTTAAAAGTATTTTAAAAGCATATATAAGTTTTGAAAAAGGTAATTGACTAGGCTTAACACTAAAAACCAACGAAGTAGACTTCTCTATTTGTGAGAGTTAAGATTGATGTCGAGTAGGGATATAAGCAATAAAGCTCTAACCTACCGGTTTCCCTCTTAACATAAGAATAGTTAAGTTGAAATGTTAAAAATGTGTTAATCTTGTTGTTTAGCTATTTGTTTGAAAGTAATTAACTTTGCTTAATGCTAAAAGTCGACAAAGTAGGCTTATCTATTTGTGAGAGTTAAGATTGATGTCGAGTAGGGATATGAGCAATAGAGCTCTAACCTACCGGCTTCCCTCTTAAACAAGGAATAATTAAGTCAGGATTGTCGAAAATGGGTTAATGATGTTGTTTGTTACTTGTTTATGGAAATCAGTAATATTATACCTAACACTAATAACTGATGAGTAGACTTATCTATTTGTGAGATTCAAGAATGAAGTGTCTAAGCAAGGCTTTGATGTAACCAGTACATTAACTTACCTGGCTTCACTCTTGGGAAAGGAATAGTATAAGTTGAAATGTCGGAAATGAGTTAAGTATACGAACATTGATTTGTATAAGCAATTGTTTTAACTGGATAGTCGATTAGTCGACCATCAAACTTAACCAAATATTATCTTAGATGTTTAAAAGAATGTTTTAAAGATGATATAAGTATGGAAATGGTTTTGGGTTTGTTGTTACAATGTGTTAATTACATTTGTCTTTAACCCTTTTTGATTATATTTATGAATGTATACAGACCTTTAAAAGAATGTTTTAAAGATAAGCATAAGTGAAATGGTTTTAGATTTGTAGTGACAATTTTTGAATAACATTAGTCCTAAACCTTTTGAATGGATATGTGAAATTACTTAGATCCTTAAATTGATATTTTGAAGGAAATTATAAGTAAGGAATCTTTTGGAAAAAGATAGAAAAAGCAAAGGTTAAAATTAGAAATCTTGTTAATGATTTGTGAATATACTTATATCATTTGAGATAAGTATATGAATACTTTTTGAAGTATTATAAAGAGTACAAATGAATAGTAGAAATTGATAAATGAAGTTTACTAGATAAAAGAAGTTTTACTGATAAAAGAGGTTTTAATTAATAAAAGATTAATGAAATAAAAAGGGGATTATAAGTCGCTTATGTGACTTAATCGTGCCTTGTATGACTTGATCGTACTTTGTATGTTTACTCATTTATGGAAAACATTTAGTCCTATACTTAGCACTTAAAGCCGATGAAGTAGGCTTATCTATCTATGGGGAATTAATACTAATGTTCATGTAGGGTATGAGCAATAGAGCTCTAACCTACCAGCTTCACTCTTGATCGAGGGATATCTTGAGCTGAAAATATCAAAAACATGATTATTATACGAGACTTGGTTTCTATATGCGATCGTTCTCATTGTTATTGAATGACTAATTCGTCGATTCAGTCTTAAAGGGACCAGGATCGATAAGTGTTTTACTTATCGAAAATTACTTCACGACTAAGATACGTATTCTATCTCTTGGAAGTGGATATGTTCTAGATGTGAGAATCCAACTGGGAATTCGGGTTTTTTTCGAGTGATGAAGACTCGTGTGAAAGATGCCGAATGTAACCTCGACATCAAAAATAGCTAAAACAAAGTAGGGCCTCACGACCTAGGGTTTAACTGACCTACATCAGGGTGTTATCAACTTCATTTCTAGATATACTTATCGATTGTTGGCCGGGGGGTGTTGATAATTCACGTTTTTATGTTTATGTTCAGACGATGAGACGGTTGTGTTTACCTAAAGGTATATCTTATCTAGAGATATACATCGCTCAGAGGTAATTTCTAACCCTTACGCAGAAGATCTACTTTAGTTTATTGGAGGCGTCCCCATGGAAAATCCATTATGTAAAGATTCCTTATCGGTTTTGATTGTACTCCTAATTTCGGTTGAATGCAACCAATGTAACCATTCTAGCTATTTCCTGATTTATATTCTTTACACTAGACATTATCTAAAATATCACCTTATGTACTTATTAGATGAGTGGTTTTTTTAAGGGATAATCTTTATGGTGTTCCATGTGATCTCAAAAGTACTGATATATGTTGTATACATATTTCTTGAGTTTCTCATACCAGATTTATGTCTAATGCTTATTTTTGTTTTCCCTAAATTCCTCGTGTGCTCTTTCGAGTAGGTCGAGAAAGGCAGGTTTTCATTGATTTTCTTTGTAGCTCGAGAAGACGAGCTGCACCTATTGTAGTATTCTTATTTTTGTTGCATTACTATATTGTACATATCGGCATTTGTGAGGACAGTCGGTTATAACTATCTAAGCTGATGATGGTACTTAGGTTTTGTAACTTCGAAAATTCTGTATCGGAGTAACCCTTTGTACTATTCTTTTGATATTATATATTATCGTCCCATTAGTGAGATTCTGATGCTATGTTCCCTTGTTTCTTGTTATATTTACTTTTTTTATTTTATACTAACTTTTCGCCTTTTCGGCACTTGAGTGCTTGGCACGTGAATATCGTGGATATATTAGTGTCAACATTCGAGGATAGAAAAGTTGGGACATTACAGTTATTGTACTGTAATTTGTAAACATCATCTATGTTCCATTATTCCAACTCAATTTCGATCATATGTTCTAAATTTAGGTTAGTACTTAATTGTATATTAATTTAAGGATTGATTTGTATAATAATTATTAAGGATTAAATCAAAATTGATATATTCAAATTGTTATTTGACATAATTGTATAATAATGATTTATTTGGTTATAGTTAATGGATATTTTAATGGTTAGTTAACGCAAAATTTATCGATAAATAACTATGTTTTTGTAGGAATTTATAATTAATGTTTTTTAGTCGATTCGATTTGTTAAAAAGAATTTTTTCTTTAAATTACTATTTGAAATTTTTTGATAAATTATAACTAGTAGACTAAACATTATAATTTAAAATGTTTTCGTTATTTTTTTGGCAAGGCAAGCTGGTTTTTGTTACTTTAATAATTATTAATATACAATACCATTCGATGTTTTATAGTGTTTAGAATTACGTAAAGAATCTGGACATGCTAAAAGGGTTAGAAAAAGAAGGCTAGAGGAACTCACTAATTCATAGAAAGGTGCTCTTAATAATAAATTTCATCAAAAATAGTCCAGTAGAAAGTTCGAGTTTAAAAGTGGATAATGCCCCCTTATTAATGAGAATGATGATAATATTGGTGATGATGTTTTAATGAGTGAACATGACAATGAAAATAAGAGTGAAGAGGGAGCAAACATTGATTCATCATCACATGTGCAGAATGTTAGTGTAGTGTCAAATGACCTTAGTACATGGAAAAAAATGATCAGAAATTAAGAGACCCACTGGTTGAAAAAGGTCTTTTAGAGTATGAAAAAATAGTGACTATGATTTTCTAAAGATGCTATTAATAAACATTTTTCCTCCACATTATATGTCAGAGATTTTCCCAACAGGGATTTATAAAAATGGTTGGTATATTCGAATTCACTTGATAAAGTATTTTATTTTTGCTATAAATTAATCATGAATCAAACAATACCTAGTCATCTTGCTAATGAAGGAATTAATGCTTGGTGTAATCTTAGTTCTAAGTTGAAACAACATTAAAGTAGTAAAGACCATCTTCTGAATATGAGCAGTTGGATTGACTTGGAGAAAAGATTGAAAGTCAAAGCAACCATTAACTAGAGTGTTATAGATCAAATAAATAAGGAAAAAGAACATTGGAAGAAAGTGTTGATAATAATAATTGTTGTTGTAAAAACTCTTGATTCCAATAATTTAGCATTTTGTGGAACGAACGAAAAACTTTATGAACAAATAATGGTCTTTCTTGTAAATTAATTGAAATGATAACATAATTTGGTCCAGTAATGTAAAAACGTGTTTGACGAGTTGACCAAAAAGAAATTCATATACATTACCTTGGACACAAATTTCAAAATGAGTTAATACTCACATTAGCAAATGAAATTAAAAATAAAATAAAAAAGGCCAAGTATTTTTCAGTTCTATTAGACCGCACTCCAGATAATAATCATGTTGAACAAATGTCTCTTGTAATATGATGTGTTAATGTTTCAACTAATCCCGCGAAGGTGGAATAGTTTTTATTGAATTTCTGAAAGTAGATGATACTACTGAACTTAGACTTTTTAACAAGCTTAAAGAAGTATCAGAAGATATTAAGCTTGATATTTATGATATCAGAGGAAAAGGTTATGATAATGGATCAAATATGAAAAGAAAACACAAAGGGGTGCAACAAAGGCTATTAGAAATCAATCCAAGAAATTTCTATATACCTTGTGGTTGTCATAGTCTTAATCTTATGCTATGTGATATAGCTAAATCATGGCCTAAAGCATCAAAAAAATTTGGGGTGATCCAGTGGATATTTAATATATTTTCATTATCCACACAGAGATGGCAAACTTTTAAAGGTCATGTATCAGGTTTGTTAAACCAAAAAATTAGCATAACACCCATGATGCTAATTGTGATAAACTAACCCTTAATAACATCACAACTAAGTATGGCTTAATTGGAAATGATCAAAGAGTGCCATCAAGAACAAGTTTATCATTTGAGGTTAGATGCAAGGTGAAGTCATTAAAAGATGGATTTATAATGCCATTGAGCCTTTAATGTAAAATATTCAAAAGTCCGGCTATTTTATTAGAATATGATATTCGAGATCCCTTAAGGTCACTTGGAATGAAACATTTGAGAGTCCTTAAGGTCACTTATAATATACATTCGAGAATCCATGTAGCCTTTTGGAATAAAATATTCAAAGGCTCATGCCATTTATTCAAAGGAGATAGAGAAGACAAGTAGCAAATTCGTGCACTAGTCCATTAAGCATGCTAATAGGCTAGGTGATTGGTCCTTATTTCGAAGTCCAATGTCCATATGAAATAGGCAAAATAGTAATGTAGATTATGTTGTCATAACGCAGATAGACTATAGTATCGATCATGCTCAATATCATTACTTTCTTTGACAACCTTTGGTGCTAATCCCATTCGACATCGCTTTGTGATGTGAGTTCATTCAACCCGATGGATAATAAATAGTAGTGACGTCATCTTGAGTTCTTTGTTTTGTTGATGACATGTGATGCCAACGTCGATGAGGATCTATATCATTGGTGTTGGCATTAACTCATTTCCATTCTTTTGACCCTGCTTCTTTGAAGAAATGCATCACTGATCGCATGCAGTGCTGATGAGTGGTGATATTAATAGAGCGCGGCCCTAATAATGAGCAGTGTGGGAGAGGAGTTATATTGATAATAAGAAACATCGATGAGGTGCGTCATTAAAGAGAGGCGGCGTCAATAATCTTCCTTCGGGATTAATGCTTGCTTATTTTCTTAATGCTACCTTAATGGTTGCTATTATAAAGGCTTAGACTCTCCTTCTTGTAATGAGGTTGAATATCATCTCCTTAAGGCTTCGAATTCAACATCATATTCTTCTGAGAAATTATATGGATAACATATTCCCCCCTTATAAAGAAGAAGCATTTTACACTTTAGTGTATAACCAAGAATTTCTTTGCTTTCTCAGTTTCTTGTGAGATTTCCTTTCTAATCCCGTTTTTTCTATAAAACATAAAGTGAATGATAACCTTCATTATTAACTTTATACCCAACTTCAATTTCGAGCAATCCCTATTTGGATTTGATTGAGTTATCAACGGGTATATATTATCTACATTAAATGTATGAGTTAAGATTATAATTTTGCTATAAGAGATAAATAAATAACAATAAGTTTTCAAACGGAAGCCTAAAAAGTTATGTAGTAATATTATAGGATGGAGCATTAGAAATCCTTATCTGGTAATAATAATAGAAGAAGACCAGAAATCCTTATTTGGTAATAATAATAGAAGAAGACCAGAAATCCTTATTTGGTAATAATAATAGAAAAAGACCAGAAATCCTTATCTGACAATAATAATAGAAGTAGACCAAAAATCCCTATATGGCAATAATGATAGAAGAAGACCAGAAATCCTTATCTGGTAATAGAAGACCAGAATCTTTATTTGGTAATAATAACATAAGAAGACAAGAAATCCTTATCTGGTAATAATAATAGAAGAAGACCAGAAATCCTTATCCGGTAATAGAAGACCAGAATCTTTATTTGGTAATAATAACATAAGAAGACAAGAAATCCTTATCTGGTAATAATAATAGAAGTCCTGAATCCCTTATCTGGTAATAAAAGTAGAAGAAGACCAGAAATCCTTATCTCGTGATAATAATAGAATAAGACCAGAAATTCTTATTTGGCAATTGAAGACCGTGTTCGTTGAGGAGAGCAAATGGCCTATATTCGATGGATCTTTCTCCAGAAGATTATTTGTCTTAGAGCGCTAATTGGCTCTGATTTTTGATAGATCTTCCTTCAGAAGATTGACAGATTTGGAGCGCTACTTGGCTTTGATTCTGATTGACTTGTTTGGCCATTAGGTGATGATCTCTACTTGGATCGAACCCCTTATTAACATCTTAGAAGATGATTTAGATTTTATTTTTCAAAGCGTTTAGTCGGCTTCATCAAGCAGAACCATAGACTTACCTGACCTCCTTCTAAGAGGCGCTTTAGTAAGGCCTTTTCTGACGGCACTAAAAGCTTAGTCCGGTGCGTTTGGTTAGCTATATCAAGTAGAACCAAAGGCTTATCTGACCTTACTCTAGCAGGCGCTTTAGTGAGGCCTTTGATGACAGCACTAAAGGCTTAGTTCGACGCTCTGGATAGCTATTTAAGCAGATGAAGATTCTTACTCAATCTCCCTCTAGGAAATGCTTGGCGAGGCCTTTGATGATGGCACTAAAGGCTTAGTCTGGTGCTGTGGTTAGTTATCATTAGCAGAACCAGAGATTTACCCAACCTCCCTCTAGGAGCCGCTTTAGTGAGGTCTTTGATGATGGCACTAAAGGCTTTTTGTTTGTTTGAGGAGAGCCTTTCTCTTAGCTCAATAGAAATTCTTGCCAACTTGTTTATTCATCCATTATTGGGAAATATGGTCCCAATTGTTTAGCATTCCATGTTCTTGCTATCACATTGCCATCAGGTTGGCATAATATGTATGTCCCGGTAAGGATTACATTGTGTATGATTAGGGGTCCTTCCTAATTTGGCCCAAGTGGTCTTTCCGCTGGGTTTTTAATGTGTGATGACCTAGATTTTCGAACCAGTCAAAATTGCTGAAAATCCATCCATTCTAAAACTATGAATGAAAACTACCAACTTAATACACAATATTTGATAAATATTCAACACTATTAAATGTATATGATATAATTTTAATAATACAAGTTATCAGAGTTATCATTTAATCTACAGGTGTGCTATAATACAAAGAAAACTCAAATACAACAAAATCAACCGTTGCACAACTCAGCAATAGCATTTCCTGCAAACTCAATAAATAAGCCAAATGCGGAATAAAATGATAAACAAGAAAGATATGATAACACAACACAAATGACAACCAAAACGAATAAACAAGTAAGGATTATATTATTATTGGGGCTGCATCATTACCACTTGTGACAACCTGCATGTCCCTATCTAATTGGGTACCAAATTAGATACAGGTTCAAGCCAACGTTGTTCTTCTACCCCAAATAGGACTAATGGGGCCTACGATGCAACAAATAATATGCAATTCCCAAAACTACCCACTTAGGCTTAATCTTCAAATTTAGATTTTCAAATCTATTTAACTTTATTATCTTCAAAATATAATTCTTTTCGAAAATAATCTCTTTGGACCAAACTCCCGATTATTTTTTCAAAACCTTTGAAATAATATATATACATCTTTTGTATTAAATTATACTTTACTTCAGGATTTTAAAACAAATCAATTCTGAAATATTCATTTAGAAATCTCAAAATACTACTATAAAAGCATATCACAGTACATGCAACCAGATCGAGAGGTCTGGGCCCCAACCCACATATAGTCGATAAATGAGTACATCCCTTTATTCCAAGAGCGGACTATACCAAAACCATATGCCCACTTTTTAGTTACGGGTTACCTGAATCATCGGTAACATAACAAATCATTCTATATCCCAAAGTGATAAATCATTTTCACTAATATTCACGATTACTTTCAATCGTATTATTTTCATTTCCCAAAACCATTGAAATCATTTTCAAACATAGGGTTTTAGTCCACGAAATTCTCTTCGTTTATAAAACACTTTTATAAACCATTTTTTATGTAAATCACTTTATTATCACTTCAAAATATTTATTCCCAAAATATTTCTACTTCTTTTCAAAAGAAACCATTTCATTTAAAAGATAAAATATCTTTTATTTCCAAAATATAATAAACATCCTTTATTATAATTTCTACTTAACCAATATTTTCGCCAAATACACTTTAGTCAAATCGTGAAATAAATCACAAGGTATTAGCCTGCAAATGTTTTCTACCCAATCAATGTCAAATATAAAAAAGGTAATAGCACATAAATTGGTCGAGCGTAAATCACATAATCATTCAACAACAATAACAAATAGTGAACACATCTATTTATTCAGTAATAATTAATCAACATATTAATGTACTTTAAAATAATATTTTACTTACAAGCACAGAACGGGGATTTATTCTGCTCGATAGTTGTCCAAAATAGTCTACTTAATTTAATTATGTCATTTGTAATTAAATTTAACCACTAATGTTTTGTCACTAAATTATACTTCGTTATATGTGGCAATACTTTACAATAGTGTGTTTTATACGTTAGTACGAATCTAACGTTGAAGACCGTTGGTCAAACGGACTTCGAATGGGGGAATTCTAGATTTTTAAAGTTTAAACATTTTAGACTTAACTATTTAAAAACTAATCAAGTAAACCATTAAATTTTACACATATTACAACCCAGACCCAACAACCCATTTATGATACTCCAAACCCGAGAGCCCATGAAGAAATATAAATAGGTAAAAACCCGAGTATTACAAAATCCTAACACTTAGGTTTTGCCGACACAAAAGAGAAACCCTAAAAACAAACAGCGAGATCTCTAAAAATGGCGGAAGCGTGAGCTCTAAAAATGGCGAAAGCTCGCGAGCTTCAGCCATACTCTTTCGCTCCACTTTTCTCCCCTCTTTCCCAAGAGCTTCTCTTCTCTTCTAAACCATTTTCTAATCTTTTGTTGTTCAGATCCCTGATTTGATCATTAGATCTGAGCTCGCTATGACCTGCAACTGAAGAATCCTTCCAGTTATTCGATTCCTGAGCTTTGCGAAGGCGAAAGTTGCCGACTTTATCAGAACTGCTCTGATGAAGTTCCAACTACTTTGCAATGACTTTCGGGTTATGCAAGTACCACTCCATATGCTTGTTGCCCGCTTCTCTGCTCCATTGCTCGGCTAAAAGGGCATATTTGGTTTTATTTTTAACTTTTTTCTTTGATTTACGAAGCATAATTCTACTGTCCGACTCTATCAGTACCATCTTTGCTCTTTAGTAAGTTTTGCTTTGTTGTGATTGCAATTGTTCCTTTCTTTCCATATATGATCGATAGCAGTAGTAAGTAGAATATTTGGAAAGTCTTTCTCTAATGATTTGCCCTTGAAATTGATGTTGATATGTTGCACTACATGTTTAAGATCCATTAGTCCATTGTTCTGAATTCCTAGTGTTGTTTGAATTTGACTCCAGATATAATAGGCATAACTGCATTCAAAAAATATGTGGTTAATGCATTCATTCTCACTGTTGCATAAGGAACAAAGTGATTTAGCATTTTTACCCCACTTCTTTATTCTATCCCAAGTTGGTAATCTGTTATTTACAGCGAAATATGAACAGATTGCCATCTTGGGATTATTTACTTTGTTCCAAATGCAATGATACCAGTCTACTATAGACTGATTGTTTCTAATCCACTCCCAAGTTTTTTAAAAGAAAACTTCCCTTTACAACTAGCAGTCCACTCCCAATAATCAGTCTCTGCAATAGAATCAATGGGAATACCTCTGATAGCATTCTTATGTGGGTTAGTAATGGGGTGAAGTTGAGGCTGCCATTGATTATCTTTGATAATCATGGAGACATTTGTATTAGCATTGCCAAAAATAACTAAATTATCCCAGCCAATTCTGTTTACAAAGGAATCATGCTGAAACCAAGGGTCAAACCATAAATTAGTTTCATTCCCTGATTTAAAAATCCTTTCTAAAAGAGGTTCACCAATATTTCTACATTTTAAAATCTGTTTCCAAGCATTTGAATGATTATCTTTAGGTAAAATGTTCCAAAAATTACCTTTTTTGAGATACTTACCCTTCATCCATTTTGACCATAATGATTCAGTGCTCAGGAATCTCCAAAACATTTTTAAATGACATGTAATGCTTAAATCATTCAAATTTCTAATACCCATCCCCCCTTCTTTTTTGGGTTTACAAATTTTTTCCCAACTAATTTTATGGTATACTCCTTTCCATAGGAAATCAGCACATCTACTTTCTAATTTCTTAATAGATGCAGCTGGGATATGGAATGTTTGAAGCCAGTATAAAATAATGGCATAAATAACCGTTTTTATCAATTCCATTCTCCCAGCTATGGAAAGGAGTTTACAAGACCAAGTCTCCATTCTTTCTTGAATTTTTTCAATAAGCATAGAACAGTCACTATCTTTGATTTGATTAACAGAAAGAGGTAAACCTAAGTATTTAATTGGCAACTTTCCCTCAGTAACATGCAATATGTCTAACATTTCATTTTTAAATTTACTGCATTTACTAAAATAAGCTTTACTCTTAAGCTTATTCACCTGCAAACCTGCATACTTACGTAAATTCATAAGAATTTGTGAAATAGCATAACCATTCTGTTCATTTGCTTTTGTAAAGAGCATTAGATCATCTGCATATATTAGATGAGAAATAGTAGGTTGAACTCTATTTATAGGAGAGATTTGACCCCTTAAAAGTTCTATCTCAGTCAGAATGGAAAAATATTCCATGACTATAGTGAAAAGATATGGAGATAGAGGGTCACCTTGTCGAATACCCCTATTGCTTTTGATAAAACCTACTGGTTTGCCTGGAATTAGAATGGAAAAGGTAGGGGTACTAATACATTCATATACCAAATCATAAAATTTAATTGGGAAACCCAAACTAACCATCATATGACATATAAACTGTCTATTGACTTTATCATATGCTTTCTGTAAATCAATTTTAAGGCACATATTATCCCCACTTTAGTAATGAAATTCCTAACCATCTCATGAGCTAACATTGAGTTTTCATATATCAGTCTGCCAAGAACAAAAGCACTTTGGTTTTCTGATATTAGAAAGGGCAGAAACACCTTAATTCTATTGCTAAGCACACTGGCAATAATCTTATAAATAACATTACAACAAGATATAGGTCTATAGTCTCCAATGCTAGATGGATTTTTATTTTTAGGGATTAAAGTAATAAAAGTATGATTCGAACTTTTCAAAAGTTTACCCTTTTCGAAAAATTCATTATCTACTTCAGTCAATTGTCCTCTTAGACTATCCCAATGGTTTTTATAAAATTTAGCATTGAAACCATCAGGGCCAGGACTTTTATAATCCCCAGCATAAAAAATAATAGCTTTAATTTCAGTTTCTAACACAGAAGCAAGAAGAATTTCTTCTACTGCATTGTTTAATATATGTTTGCAAATGATTTTTGGGAAATTATGAATTTGATTTTCAGAAAAATAAAGCTCATTATAAAATTTCAAAGCTTCTTCAACGATAGAATTATAAGAATTAGTTGCTTTGCCAGAACTGTCAATTATATTCCTAATATTATTCATATGTTTCCTTGTTGACATTTTAGCATGAAAATATTTGGTGCAATCATCCCCCAAAGTAAGCCAATTCACTTTAGCTTTTTGTTTGGCATTAACAGAATTAATGTACATTTCCCTAGACAGATTCTGCTGATTTTCGAAAAACATTTTAACAGAATTTAAATCCTTAGGATTTTGATCTGCAAGATCTTGCAGAACTTTCCCCTTCTTCTTAAGTTTGTTCAAAATGTTTTTATCCTGAAAATTGTTTTTATTCCATTCTTTTAAATTAAGTTTAATATGTTTCAATAGCATATTGAATTGAACTATTTGTTACCATCACAAGAAAAATTAAAACAATCTTTAAGTAAACCATCATATTTCTCATCACAAATCCATCCATTTTTAAATCTAAAAGGCACATTTTTTTTATCAATATTATCCACTTCATTAAAAAGTTTAATGAGAATTGGTGTATGATCACTTGTATTATGTTCTAGGGTGCTACACTCAATATTTGGAAATTTTTTATAAACATCATTATTCACTAGCACCCTATCAAGTTTACAATGAATATTTTTCTCAACACCAGATTTCCAAGTAAATTTATTACCAGAAACACAAGTTTCAATCAGTCTAGTTTCAATCATAAATTTGTTAATCCTGTCTAATTTACTTTGGGGAATATGGCATCCTCCAGATTTTTCATAAGAATAAAGAACTGTATTAAAGTCCCCAATTATAATCCAAGGAAGATCAATAATTTGATTCATAGCTTTAAGTCTATACCATAACCCATTTCTTTCACTTTCAATATTACTACCATAAACACTAGTGACTTGAATTGAGAATCCACCAACATTTTTGAAACTACTGTCTATATATTGTAAATCTTTATTAATATTATCAATTGACCAAATTGTAGAATCCCAAATTAACATGATTCTGCCCTTACAACCACAATCATTATTATTAATAAATTTCCATTTTCTATCAAGTTTCAAACTGAATTTATCCATACTATCATCATTCATCTTGTTTTCAATAAGAGCAATTATAGTAGGCTTATACATCCTAATCATATACAAAATATCAATCTGCTTGGCTGGGGAATTCATCCCCCTAACATTCCATGCTAATAAACTCATAATAATTATATTAAAAGGGGGGGTTTAAATTGTACCTGACACATTGGTACTCTTACCTTTCCTCTTGCACTCAAAGCTCTTTGCTTTTAATCTGGTTGACATTTCTATCCATTCTGGGTTGCTAGAAACATATTTTTGCTTAAAATCAGACTTTTCTTTGTTCTTACCTCTGTTACCTTTCTTTGGAATATGCAGTTGGGCAATATCAAACTGTTCAGGCATTTGAGGCATAACTGAGTTACTGCAACCATTGTCCATTGATTCTAGGATTGTATCAAGGAGATATCGAATTCAGGAGATGTGCGAGGCAAGGCTGAGTCAGAATTTAGAATCTCCTCAGTCTCTACAGCCTTCTCTAGAGGAGGATCAACCTCTATTGATATAGCATCATAAATATTAATATTCTGTGGAATTTTTCCTTTGTTAGCTACAACATAATTTTCTGTAATTAAACAAGATTCTGGAACAGGAGGGGTTCCAGAATCTAAGACCATTGCATTTACATCTCCCTCCATCACTTTTTCTTGACCGTCTTTCTTATTGTTCTTTGTTGATTTCACTATTTGATGAACTCCTTCTGTTGTGATCTGATTTTCTTGATCAATGAGCACCTTTTCTTGGCCGGAGATGACTCCATTCAGGATGATCCACCCTTCATTACTTTTGGATGCACAGATCCCTACATTTTCAGTATTTTCATTACTGATCAACATGGTTGTTTCGTCCATTTCTTGAAGATTACTCTCTCGGTATTCTTGATTATTTGTTCTTAGAACCCATGCTTTTTTCAAATTGCATTGTTCTCTTAAATGTCCAAAACATTTACATGAATAACATTTCAGTGGAATCCACTCGTATTCCACCTTTTGAGTTATATTTTCTCCATTGTACATTGTTACATTAATTTCATTTGGGAGTTCATCTTCTGCAGCAACTTCAACTAGAAGGCGAGCGTAATTCAATCTCGTTTTCAAAGTAGTTGCCGCATCCATTTTAATGGATTTACCGATAATACTAGCCATGACACTGAACGCCTCCTTGTCCCACAACCTCAGATTCACATTGGGTAACCTTACCCATATTGGCATTGTTGTTAATAGATCTCTGTCCAGTTTTAATGATTCAGACCATATTTTCATGATGATGAGTTTGCCATTGTAGAAGTACGGCCCATTTTTCAAAATAGACTCACAATCCTTTTGGTTTTCAAATCTGATGAGGAAGAAACCATTCTCTCTTGTGTACACTTCAAATTGCCCAGTTGGTTTCCAGACACGTTGAATGTAAGATTTAAAAAACAAGTAGTATGGTTTGGTACTTACCACATAGACAAGGACCGAATGCTCCAGCATTCTCTGGTTCTTTTACAAACTGCCTCTTTTATCATGCCATACTTCTTGTTATTAATTAATATTGGAGCTATAGCTTCAAGATTACATTCTTCCTCTAGTGGTTCATCTGACTCAGCCGCCACTATGTCTGCCCATGATTCCAGACCTTGATCTTTATTCAGTGAAAAGGCCACCGACTTCTGTGATTCTTGAACATTTTTAAATTGTTGTGGTATTCTTGATATGTCTTTGCCTCTCAGATTATTAGAATTTCGAGCCGGTGGCAACTCCTGCCTATTCTTGATCTCTCTTCTTCTTTGAGATCTAGATTGAACGGTTTGAAAGCCTTCCTCATCAATGTTGACTCCTAATGGCTTTCTAATATGAGATGATTGTGATCCATCAGGTGGTCTACCCGTTAAGGCTGTTACAGAGATCTTAGATGCAGAATTTTTAGGAAATATTGATTTCCCCATGGCTGATTAGGAACCCTAGATTTCTTTTTTTTCTTCTTCAGATCAACTAATTAACTTATTTAACTTAAATTTAAACTTACTAAATTAATAAAATAAAACTTTAACCTCACCCTACTTCCAAGCAAGGCCCACAGCCCACCACCACACTCACAACTAGGACCAGCTGCCATCATTCCTTCAAATTTACATGCATGCTACCCCATGTACATATCCACATCCTCCGCACTGTCACATTTCCATGCGCTTGTATATTTTAAAACTCACACTCCAATCTCCTTCCCCTCCTCACTGCCATATATTGCTACTCCTCTCCCTCTTATATTTCTTATGTATCCCACCTTCCCATTTCTCCCATAATTCCCATGCTCGCACCTATGTACCTTACAAAAACCTGAAAGCCCACATACACATGTATGCATGGCCCAACTTCTTCTCTTTCTCTTCATGTTTCCTCTTTCTTCCTCATGCGCCCAGCAGCCTGCTACTTCCCTTCACGTGTGTGAATGTATCTCCTACATTTCATATGTGCATTTTATTTTGCATGAAAGTATAAAAGAAAAGTGAAAGTGCCCCTCCTTCTTCATGTGCATGGACACTTCTTCACCTCACGGCCATGCAGACACTTACACAAATATATATATACATACATGTATATATATATATATACGCTCATATATTCACTAATATATATATTGTATGGTTATCTTGTTAGAAGCTATCTGGTAAATGAAATATAAAAGAAGAGTTGCTTTGTTTCATTTCATGCGAAATGAAGAAAATGAGAAAAGTGAAAGTATAACTGCATCTGTGTCTCTCCTCCTCTCTATCACCTGCGTGTGTTCATTTTGCAGTGAAAAAGGAAAAGAAAATAAAAGTGGAAGAGCTTGTTTTTTTATTCGTGTCTATGTGATTGTATTTTTTTGCAAAAATGAAAATGCTTCCTTTACACCCCTGGTGTGTGAATGCGTATATATAGACACGAATACTTTATAGCTAAGTAAACTTAAGAACTAAGCAAATAAAGTCAAGTGCAAGGACAAAACATTAAATGCTAAAACCAACATCATGAGCAAAGAGGACGTGCGCACGTACAAACATTTAATGTGTAAATATTTTAAAAGTTTTAGGGTATCAAGCTACGTAAGATCACGTTCGTATACGAGTCGCGAATGAAAAAAATGGAAATACGATTGCATACAGCAATGTGAGATGATCATAAAACAACAAACAAATAAACAAGTTAACTTATTATGTTAAGTTTCAAAAGTACCGACGTTTACCGTAAAAAGCGTCAAACGGCAACTTAAATATTTTTCAAATTAAAAATTATGGAAAAATCCTATAAATTAAATTAAAAATACATCATCAAAAATCAGATCTTAATTTGAAACATAGATTTTATTATAATTTAAATTCAAATCTGAATATTTAAACAAATTAAATATTCAAATTCGAAGACCCAAAAATACGGGTCGTTACATTCTCCCCCCCTTAAAAGAATTTCGTCCCCAAAATTCCAAGGACGGAAAAACATAACAAAAAACAAACAATCGATAAAAATTAAGCATACCAAAAATATTACCACCCATAACCCCGGTCGGAGGTACGGTGCCTCATCCTATCCATTTTTATTTATCAAATTAAGGTAATTTCATTTTAAAATTCCTAGATTGATTTACTAACCCTAGACAAATTTTACTTAGGCACCTAACAAAAGCTTTGGTACTGCGATGACCCGTTTCTTCGAGTCCATGCTTCGAGCTCCATCCAGATTTCTTCTAAATTAAACCTGACTACTAAGCTTCCCGAGAAAATTAGGGCACCTAGAGTTTAAGGAAAAGGAAAATAAACTCCGAGTCAGTCATGGGACTGGTGTGAGAACTCAATAATACGTGTTTTGAAAACAAAAAGGTATCTCATAAGACCACGCCGCACATAAACACAAAATGGGTTTTTACTTTATGGTAACCAAATTTTTATTACGTAAAAATAAGGGAAATTATTTTTAATGACATTCCTTTAAAATCATTTGCAAGTAAACTTATTAATCTTAGCCGAAATTGTTACATTATTAAATTCCAGCATACTAGCCAAAAACTTGGGTTCTACAAACAAAATGGCAGGCACATATTGGAGAATGTATTTCCATATAAATGACCAGGTAAAGGGACTACCTTTTGGCAGTACATCTCTAGAGGAATGTACCGAGGCCCAACTGATGGTCCTCTACCAATATAAGACCGGCGCCTATCTCTTCCTAGATAGTACCGAATATGTCATCACCCGGTCGTTGCCGGCCTATCTGAGGGCCCTCAGAGGATACATCCATAATAATTTAAGTTCTGAATGTCATAGCGGGAATAAATATATCTAGAAGGAGATGGTCATATCCTAATGGTTACGAACCACATAGCCTTGCCGCATTTACCCTGTTTTGGTTATTTTCGAGTGTGAGGCTTGAGGTAACGATTAACTTTCACATAACACATCATCTTCCTTTGAGTGCCACATTGCCATTCCATCGATCGCTATTGACTTCCACAAACATACAACCTTCGAGCTCATACGTCTCTGAGAAAGATGTTAAGCTAAGAGAAGTTGCCTTTTATAACAACCCGCATATTTGTCGATTTTATATTTAAATATTTTATCGTTAGTCGGATTTTGGTCCGAAAAGCTAATTTTTGCATACGGACAAATTAGGACTCGAGACCACTTCCATTGAGTTCAAAACGTCGTTTACAATCTTTTAAGTATAAACATCGATATATTTGGAGTAAGTCGAATTTTGACATTTTCACTTTGGGTTTGGGTTTGGGTTCAGCCCTCTAGTCCACATAATACCCCAAACTGAAAACACTTCTCTTCATCCACTCCCATTTCTTTACCTTTTCAGTTCTAAAGAGAGTAATGGAGGAAGAGAAAAAGAATTAAAATCCTAAACCCTAGTTCCTTTAGCAAATCCAAGTTCTTGCTCCAAATTCAAAGAGAGGCTTTGGTAGGTATCTCCATCTTCTTCTCCAACTCAATCTCTCTTTCATTTCAGAAATTTCCTAAACCTAACTTTGGAAATGTTCTTCCTTTGAGCTTAGATTCAAGATTCTAGGGTTGGAGTTGAAGTGTAGTTGATCTTCCTTTGCTTTCAAGCTTCTCCTTCATAACTTTTGGGTTCAAAGGTGAGATTTTTATCTCACATCTATGTCTATAACTATCCTTGATTTCTTGTTATGAATTCCTAACAATTATCCATGTGCAATTGCTTTTGATTTGGATGGGTTTTGTGAGCATTGCAATTTTTGGTGTTTTGGAAGCCTAAAACTTTAAAAATCATAGCTTGATGTTGGATCATGTTTTTGGTGATAAATCGAAGAGCTTATAGGGTCGGGTAGCCGATAGGCGTAAACCCCTAGCGTCCGTGCTTGTCCGATGGCAATTAGAGGGAGTTTGCACTTCATTTAAAATAGGATAGGAAATGCAGGAAATCAGGTTCAGTCGACTGAATCCTCTATTCAGTCGATTGAGCTGAAGCCCAAAATTTTCTGGACAGTGTTCAGTCGACTGAACAGGGATTTCAGTCGACTGACCTGCTCCTGTTTTCCTGTTTTGCCTATTTATGCCCATTTTGATTGGTTTTCCAAATTTTATCGATTCATGTTGGTTCTTAGTGGTTGTTATCATTTAACTATGACTTTGATGACTCCTTTTTCGGGATTTTTGGATATCCATTTCGATAAATTCTTTATCGGTTTAATTGGATTTGATTCACGTCTTCGAATGTGAATTTTGATGATTGATTGTTTCTACAATCGTTTTGTGACTTGTCACTTTAAAAATATAAAGGTTTCAATACTAGTAGTAAATACAAAACTCTTCCACCAAACGATTTCAACACTATTTTATTAACAAAGCTCTTTTCCTAAACCGTTTTCCAATCTATTAGTATATACAAGCCTTTACTTCACTCGGATGAGAAATCGAATTAAACGACTTAGTAAAACGAGTGGTATGAAACACTCACGTTCACTCAGTCGGTTAGCTCTTGGATTTGTTCGATTGAACCCTTTTGTGACAATTTCCTAGTGAAGATCTACAGTTTGTTCGTAAATATTTAATTTAAGCTAGTGGTTATGGGACATGAAGCTAAACTTATATATTTACTAGCTTAGTGTAATTGACACTTCCTTATGATCATGACGATCATTTTTGTGATTTAGACTAGCGATTGAGCGATGTCTCTTTGTCTGCGAGGGAGACTAGACCCCGCTTTTGTGATGTTTCACCATCACATATATGGGGTAGCACCCCATGGTCTACGGGCCGTTCATGTGTTAAAATTTAATGGATAGCTTCCATGAGATAGCTTCTCGTTCATGTGTTATACGGGTTGGTGAGTTTTCATGCTCCCGTTCATCTGTTAGGCCTCCCTCCTTTTTATGTGTTTTTCCTGGATTTCGTGTGTTAATTTCTGGAATTTGTGCTTCACTAATTTTCATGATTTTCATTGATATGTTATCAGTTTTTATGCATTGGTGAATTCATGTGTTATTGACTTGTTATGAATACAAGTTTAGGGTATGATACCCTATTTTATCTCTGAGAAGATTCTTGTGATATTGATTAATCTCTTGTTGATTATCATTTACATACTTATAGTAGTATGCCATTATGGTTATTATATGTTTATGCCATACCCCTTATTCTATATCATGTCATCTGATATTTATAGCTAGACTGATCCGTTTATTATTTTCTTATAAATAATACTCGGGTCAGACCGAGATGTTATAGGTGCTTCGGCTTGACTTCTCCTCTGGATTATCCTGACTTTTGGCTAACTACATAGATTAGTAGTTTTTGGATGTACACATTTTACACATAGACTTTATGTTGTGTACTTATTCTTTTGTATAGCACGTGTTGCTATTCTTTTGTGTTATCGTGGATCTTTCCGACCACTACTCTGATGTACACTTTCATGTGTTATATATTTATTCATATCTTCTTCCGCCTTTGTGATATGGATGTCTGTGACTAATTTATGTTATGTTTATTTCTATGTTTGTTTCCGAAGATTATATATAGCCACCGTGTGATAGCTTTGAGTTTGTATCGGTATGTCGGATTTCCTCCTTAAATGATATGCATTCTATTCTATTTGACATATCGGTGCTCGCACAAAGAAGTTACATGGATGGTCACTCCTCCACAGCCTTATTCTCCGTGCTAATTGACAGCACTACATCGTAGTGTTCTTGGTTAGCGTGGGTATAGAGGTGGGGCGTCACAGCTTGGTATCAGAGCCAAACTTCGGAACAATGTAGAATAACTTAACAAGGATCATCGTCCTAAGTCCACCTTAGGAGTTGTGTTTCAGGATTTTGTTCGAGTCTTCGAACCAATTCATCCTATTTTCTTTATGATTCCTTGTTTCATCTATCAAGATTGCTTGATATTTATTGGGTGAATAACCTTTTTTCTTTTTCTCGCTTTCTTAAAGAAGAGAATGTCTAGACTAGGTCGTCCCAGAGCTGGACCATCTACTGTTACTCCCCAGGATGGAGTTTTTATGACCGCTCAACAGCTTCTTGATTTAGTAAAGAATACTCAAGCAGCTGGTCCTAATCAAGAACCTACTCATCCTAAGTCTGGATTTGCACTTTTGTGCAACGATTATACCAACTTAGGTGGGAAACCGTTCAAAGGTTCCGAAACTATTATTGAAGTCCAGGCTTGGTTAAGATCATGCGATAGAATCTTTTCTCGCATGAATCTTATCGATCTTCACCGTGTTCAGGTGGCCTCCAGTATGCTCCAAGAAAGAGCACTGGATTGGTACGAACTTCTTATTTCTGAAAGTAATGAAGCTGATCTCACCTGGGAGCAATTCCGGGAATGCTTCGAATTAAAATTCGTACCAGAAGCAGAGAAAGTGACATTGGCTCAACGTTTCATAGACCTTGTTCAAGGTGAATCCTCTATGACAGATTATGTCGTATCCTTCGAGTCACTGTCCAAATATGGGGTTGAATACATCAACACCCCATTGAAGAAGAACCAGAGGTTCGTCTATGGCTTAAACAAGAATCTTAAGAAGCCATTACTTCTAAAATTGGAAGTTCCTTTCGACCAACTCATTGATATCGCTCTTCGTCTTGAAGAGGCTGATAAGGACAGTGATGTTGAAGTGGTGACTGCCAAACCAAACTTCAACAACAAGAAAAGGCCTAATAAGTTTAAATGTCCTTATCCCAACAAAAAGAGTAAACAAGCAACTCCTGCTGCAAAGACATTTTCCCCCAGTGATAGGAAATGCTTCAACTGTGGTGCTAAGGGCCATTTTGCGGACAAATGTTCAAAGCCCCGCTCTTGTCGCTATTGTAAAAGTTCAGATCATTTTATGCATCTATGCCCTAGGCTTCAAGGCAAGGAGGGAACGTTAAACGTTGCTCAAGCCCCTAGCAACACATCTCGCGGTCAAGGTATGCCTCATTCTGTCCTTGATGGCATTATTATATTTCATGATCAACCTATTAGGGTTCTCTTTGATACGGGTGCATCCCATTCTTTTATATCAAAGGAACTTGTCGATAATTTTTCTTTAAGTGTTGTTGCTTTAATGACTTCTTTAAGAATTGCGAATCCGGTTGGTGGATCCACAACTCTTAGTCTGGTTTAAAAAGATGTCGAGATTACTTTGTGTGATTTTTCTTTCCTAGCCGATTTTCATGTCATGTGTTACTTAGGCTTTGGAATGATTTTGGGTATGGATTGGCTTAACCGTTATGAAGCTCATATCCTATGTCCTGAGCGGACTATTTATCTCCGACATCCGCAATCCGTGAAGCAGATTTCTATTATTCTTAAAGATTCAGATTCCACTTTGGGTGCATCTTTATATTCTTTAAATCCTCGTGATGATGATAATGATGATGAGGAAGATGTAATTTCTCGTATTCACGTCGTTCGTGAATTTTCCGACATCTTTGAGCCCGTTTTAGGATTACCACCTAAGCGAGCAATTGAGTTCAAAATTAATCTTATACCTGGAGCTCAACCTATTACTCGTCCTCCTTATCGCATGTCTAATAAGGAGAATGAAGAAATGCGCAAACAATTATCCGAGTTAGAGACGAAGCAACTTATTCGCTCTAGTTCCTCGCCTTGGGGAGCTTCAGCTATTTTCGTAAGTAAGTCCGATGGTACACTTAGGCTTTGCGTCGACTACCGCAAGCTTAATGATCTTACTATTAAGAATAAATATCCTTTACCTCGGATTGATGATCTGTTTGATCAACTTAGTGGTGCTAGAGTCTTTTCACAATTGGACTTGGCTACCAGTTTTCATCAGCTTCGTATTGCAGAGGATAGTATTCCTTTGACTTCTTTCCGTACTCGATATGGATCTTATGAGTGGCTAGTTATGCCATTCGGTTTAACGAATGCTCCGGCTTATTTCGTTGACCTCATGAATCGAGTTTTCAAAGATTTCCTCAATCGGTTTGTTCTCATCTTTATTGATGATATTCTTGTGTATTCTAAAACCGAGGAGGAACATGAAAAGCATCTTCGAATTGTATTGGAAACTCTTAGGAGCAATCAACTAAAAGCGAAATTTTCTAAATGCCATTTTTGGCAATCTAGTGTGAAGTTTCTCGGTTATATTATTTCCGAATCCAGAATATCAGTGGATCCTTCAAAGATCGAAGCGATTCAAAATTGGAAGAGACCGGAGAGCGTGACTGAAATCCGTAGCTTTCTCGGATTGGCTGGTTATTACCGCCGTTTCATAAAAGACTTTTCTAAGATTGTCGTGCCTCTTACTGGCTTAACAAAGAAAGGTGTTAAATACATTTGGTCGGACAAATGTGAAACTTACTTTTCAAAAATTAAAAGAACTCCTTTCTGATGCTCCTATTCTTATTATTCCCGAAGGGAATCAAGATTTTATCGTTTATACCGATGCTAGTCGCGTTGGTTTGGGTGCCGTTCTTATGCAAAAAGAACGTGTTATTGCTTATGCTTCAAGGCAATTGAAGTCGATTGAGACTAGATATGCCACACATGATTTAGAACTCGCGGCTATCGTTTTCGCCCTTCGAATTTGGCGACACTATCTTTTGGGAGAGAAATTTATACTTTATACTGACCATAAGTCTCTGAAATATTTATTTTCTCAAAAGGAACTTAATCTGCGTCAACAACGTTGGCTCGAGTTCCTTGCCTCTTATGATCTAGATATCCTTTATACTCCCAGAAAGGGAAATCGAGTTGCCGATGCACTTAGTCGCAAGCAACAAGCGGTTGTCTCTATGATGATATCCGAATGGAGGGATCTCGAGGTTTTATCCACTTGTGAATTCGAGATCGTGTCTCCGATTTATGTTCATCTTTTGTCTTATGTAGCCTTGAGGCTCGTCCTTCTCATTTAGACCGCATTCTTGAAGCTCAACAGCTAGATCCTGAATTGGCTTTGCTTGGCCAAAATCTTAAGGATAAAACCGATATTGAGGGTTTGAAAGACTTTGATATTGATTTTCGTGGCGGCATTCGAAAATTTGGTAGACTTATCGTACCAAATATTAGTGATCTTCGTAAAGATATCTTAGAAGATTCTCATCGTTCCAAATATTCCATTCATCCCGGTAGTAGTAAAATGTACGCAGATATGAAGCGACTTTATTACTGGGAGGGAATGAAATTTGATATTGCTAACTTGGTTAAGTGTTGCATGACTTGCCAACTTGTCAAGGCCGAACATCAAAGGCCCGGTGGGTTATTGCAACCATTGGAAATTCCAAATTGGAAGTGGGATCAAATTTCCATGGATTTTATTGATGGCCTTCCCCATTCCCGTTCGGGTCATGATAGCTTATGGGTGATCGTTGATAGACTTACTAAATCCGCCCATTTTATTCCCGTTCGGTCGAACCAAACCGTTCCTCTTCTGGCCAAACTCTTTATCAAAGAAATTGTTAAATTGCATGGAGTTCCTACTTCTATTGTTAGTGATCGTGATCCATTATTTACTAGTGGATTTTGGAAGAGTCTTCAAAAAGCTTTAGGAACGAAGCTTAATTTTAGCACCGCTTATCACCCCCACTCCAATGGACAAACTGAGCGTGTGAATCAAACTCTTGAAGATCTTCTTCGTTCTTGTGTGCTTGATTTCGATGGAAGTTGGGAAAATCATATTTCACTCGTTGAATTTTCCTATAATAACAGCTTCCAATCTAGTATTGGTATGGCTCCTTTCGAGGCACTCTATGGAAGGCCATGCCGATCTCCTTCTTGTTGGTTTGAGGCCGGTGAGAAGCTGGTCTTAGGTCCATACTTTATTCGAGATTCCGCAGAAAAGATAGAACTTATTCGACATAGGATGAAAGAAGCCCAGAGTAGACAAAAATCCTATGCCGATAATCGAAGAAGGAAATTAGAATTTTCTATTGGAGATCTTGTATTTATTCGTGTTTCACCCATGAAAGGTGTTGTACGTTTCAGTCGATCGGGAAAGTTAGCGCCTCGATACATTGGGCCATTTCCTATCACTGAACGTATTGGTTCTATGGCTTATCGCCTTTCATTACCGGCTCAGTTTTCTGCCATGCATGACGTGTTTCACGTTTCTCAATTACGGAAGTGCCTTCGGGATTCCGATTCTATTCTCGAGCCCGGTGTTGTGGAAGAGATTGAAGTTTCACCTAATTTAACTTATGAGCAGCATCCTATTCAAATTATTGCTTCGGAGGTCAAACGACTTCAGAATAAAGATGTTCCGCTTGTTAAAGTTCAATGGTCCTCTAATCCTAAGGACTGCTCTTGGGAAACTAGAGAATTCATCGAGCGAACACATCCGGACTTGCTTTCTCACGATCTTTGAGGTGAACTTCTTATTTCAAATTTCTTCTTTTGTGTTGATATGCTTTTATGGTTGTTACTTTTTGTTTAAATAATTCTTATGATTACGAGGATGCAATTTCTTTAAGGAGGGGAGTCTGTAACAACCCGCATATTTATCAATTTTATATTTAAATATTTTATCGTAGGTCGGATTTTGATCCGAAAAGCTACTTTTTGCATACGGATAAATTAGGACTCGAGACCACTTCCATTGAGTTCAAAACGTCGTTTGCAATCTTTTAAGTATAAACATCGATATATTTGGAGTAAGTCGAATTTTGACATTTTCACTTTGGGTTTGGGTTTGGGTTCAGCCCTCTAGTCCACATAATACCCCAAACTGAAAACACTTCTCTTCATCCACTCCCATTTCTTTACCTTTTCAGTTCTAAAGAGAGTAATGGAGGAAGAGAAAAAGAATTAAAATCCTAAACTCTAGTTCCTTTAGCAAATCCAAGTTCTTGCTCCAAATTCAAAGAGAGGTTTTGGGAGGTATCTCCATCTTCTTCACCAACTCAATCTCTCTTTCATTTCAGAAATTTCCTAAACCTAACTTTGGAAATGTTCTTCCTTTGAGCTTAGATTCAAGATTCTAGGGTTGGAGTTGAAGTGTAGTTGATCTTCCTTTGCTTTCAAGCTTCTCCATCATCACTTTTGGGTTCAAAGGTGAGATTTTTATCTCACATCTATGTCTATAACTATCCTTGATTTCTTGTTATGAATTCCTAACAATTATCCATGTGCAATTGCTTTTGATTCGGATGGGTTTTGTGAGCATTGCAATTTTTGGTGTTTTGGAAGCCTAAAACTTTAAAAATCATAGCTTGATGTTGGATCATGTTTTTGGTGATAAATCGAAGAGCTTATAGGGTCGGGTAGCCGATAGGCGTAAACCCCTAGCGTCCATGCTTGTCCGATGGCAATTAGAGGGAGTTTGCACTTCATTTAAAATAGGATAGGAAATGCAGGAAATCAGGTTCAGTCGATTGAATCCTCTGTTCTGTCGACTGAGCTGAAGCTCGGAATTTCTGGACAGTGTTCAGTCGACTGAACAGGGATTTCAGTCGACTGACCTGCTCCTGTTTTCCTGTTTTGCCTATTTATGCCCATTTTGATTTGTTTTCCGATTTTTATCGATTCATGTTGGTTCTTAGTGGTTGTTATCATTTAACTATGACTTTGATGACTCCTTTTTCGGGATTTTTGGATATCCATTTCGATAAATTCTTTATCGGTTTAATTGGATTTGATTCACGTCTTCGAATGTGAATTTTGATGATGGATTGTTTCTACAATCGTTTTGTGACTTGTCACTTTAAAAATATAAAGGTTTCAATACTAGTAGTAAATATCAAAACTCTTCCACCAAACGATTTCAACACTATTTTATTAACAAAGTTCTTTTCCTAAACCGTTTTCCAATCTATTAGTATATAAAAGCCTTTACTTCACTCGGATGAGAAATCGAATTAAACGACTTAGTAAAACGAGTGGTATGAAACGCTCGCGTTCACTTTGTCGGTTGGCTCTTGGACCTGTTCGATTGAACCCTTTTGTGACAATTTCCTAGTGAAGATCTACAGTTTGTTCGTAAATATTTAAGTTAAGCTAGTGGTTATGGGACATGAAGCTAAACTCATATATTTACTAGCTTAGTGTAATTGACACTTCCTTATGATCATGACGATCATTTTTGTGATTTAGACTAGCGATTGAGCGATGTCTCTTTGTCCGCGAGGGAGACTAGACCCCGCTTTTGTGATGTTTCACCATCACATATATGGGGTAGCACCCCATTGTCTTCGGGCCGTTCATGTGTTAAAATTTAATGGATAGCTTCCATGAGATAGCTTCTCGTTCATGTGTTATACGCGTTGGTGAGTTTTCATGCTCCCGTTCATGTGTTAGGCCTCCCCCCTTTTTATGTGTTTTTCATGGATTTCGTGTGTTGATTTCTGGAATTTGTGCTTCACCAATTTTCATGATTTTCATTGATATGATATCAGTTTTTGTGCATTGGTGAATTCATGTGTTATTGAGTTGTTATGAATACAAGTTTAGGGTATGATACCCTATTTTATCTCTAAGAAGATTCTTGTGATATTGATTAATCTCTTGTTGATTATCATTTACATACTTATAGTAGTATGCCATTATGGTTATTATATGTTTATGCCATACCCCTTATTCTATATCATGTCATCTGATATTTATAGCTAGACTAATCCATTTATTATTTTCTTATAAATAATACTCGGGTCAGACCGAGATGTTATAGGTGCTTCTGCTTGACTTCTCTTCTGGATTATCCTGACTTTTGGCTAACTACATAGATTAGTAGTTTTTGGATGTACACATTTTACACATAGACTTTATGTTGTGTACTTATTCTTTTGTATAGCACGTGTTGCTATTCTTTTGTATTATCGTGGATCTTTCCGACCACTACTCTGATGTACACTTTCATGTGTTATATATTTATTCATATCTTCTTCCGCCTTTGTGATATGGATGTCTGTGACTGATTTATGTTATGTTTATTTCTATGTTTGTTTCCGAAGATTATATAAAGCCACCGTGTGATAGCTTTGAGTTTGTATCGGTATGTCGGATTTCCTCCTTAAATGATATGCATTCTATTCTATTTGACATATTGGTGCTCGCACAAAGAAGTTACATGGATGGTCGCTCCTCCACAGCCTTATTCTCCATGCTAATTGACAGCACTACATCGTAGTGTTCTTGGTTAGCGTGGGTATAGAGGTGGGGCATCACACCTTCTCTGCTACCAAACAGATGTATATTTATAAAAATCAACGATGAAATCTCAAGAATGCAATGTCAGACATTCGTCCATACAAGTTCATTCTGGTACTGAATGAAACCGAAGGCACTCTCCTACCATATCCTGTTGGGAATTATCGTTAAGATAAGTAGCGAGAAGTCCTTGCAACCCAAAGAGTTTCAGAAATAAAAGGGCAACTGCTACTTTAGTATTTGGGAGGTAACCAGAATTATCAACAAGTAGTCCTTCCACCTCGAAAATCTTCAGTCTTCATCCTTTACTTTCTTTATCAATTCATTATTTTTCAAATGCGTACATTAATTCGAAGTGATTTTCAGATAGGCATTACCCAGATCCGACCCCAGTTCCTTTGATCCAATCATCGATAAAAAGAGGTTCTGTGAGCAGGGAATCATTCTTTAATTGATTAATTTCTTTTTATCAAAATCTCTACTAGAGATATATATTCCTAAAACATTCTTTATGGTATATACAGAATCATTAAACCTCTCTTGTCACACCTTTTGATTACTTATAACCCTTTTTAAACTTGGAATAATTTGAATCATTTCATTTTTCACTTAGGATAATATTTCCAAATCATTTCATTTAAATCTTAACAAAGATTTCTTAATTCAAAAATCATAATTTTAATGGAGTTAAAGCCATGTTGTCTAGAATGTTAATCCAAAACCAGT
The DNA here is from genome assembly GCA_030737815.1 of Allium fistulosum. Classification (NCBI taxonomy): domain Eukaryota; kingdom Viridiplantae; phylum Streptophyta; class Magnoliopsida; order Asparagales; family Amaryllidaceae; genus Allium; species Allium fistulosum. The sequence continues at coordinate 556,475,248 of CM060905.1, forward strand.
AAATATTTAGTGAGCGGAATCTATAGAAATCATCTAATTCTATCCTATATCAATTCCCGTATTCTACAAGTACTTTGGACGGAATAATGGTGAAATCACCTTTTTAAATTCCACAAATAGTACGAGTTCCCTCTTTGAGTTTAACACCAAGTATAAGAAGCTGTGCAGTTAAAGCGCTCGGCGAAGGTGCAAAAAGTCATAGCGGGGATACAGCGAGGATATAGCGGGATATAGCGGATTACTCTAAAATAGCATATAAAACTCATACTTAATGTTTTTACAAATATATAAATGGTAATTAAATGAATAATTAACATTCAATTGAATTATAATTAATACATAAATAATTTTAAATAAAAACATGTGCGAATATACTATAAATAAACGTGAAACTGTTATATAACATAATTGAATTTAGCAGAATATTAGAGTATTTTCATTTCTGAAAATATATTAAAATTCAATTAAATAAATTAATTTCGTAATTTTTTATTACGTATAAATTTCATTTTTCAATTCATTTCTTTTAAATAAAATATAGTGGAAATAGCGGAATATAGCGGGAATAACGGGATATAGCAGAAATAGCGGAATATAGCGGGAATAACGGGATATAGCAGAAATAGCGGGGCTTAAAGTGGAAAGGCTATATTTGGAGCTATATGATAAAATCGTAGCGGTAGAAATCCGCTATGAGATATAGCAGGGTTATAGCAGGGTAATAGCGGGGCATTAACTCCACAGATAAGAAGATCATCTCTATACAATCAAAGTTGTATTTAATTTGGAAAATTTAAATCTTTTTATACTTAATTCATTTCCGACATTTCGACCTTATATCCCTCACCTAGGGAAGAGGCCAGGTGAGCTAGGTGTAACGACCCGTAATTTTCGATACTTAAAAATATTTAATTTAATAAGTTGTTGATGTTAATATTGGAAGAATTAAAATTTTAAGATTTATTTATGTGAATAATAGCTAGAATGAAATGTAATAGTACTAATATAAGGTAATTGATAACCACTTTAATGCAATTTAAATTAATTAAAATGATTCTAATTATTAAATTTGGTTAAACTGTAAATAAGGAAATAAACCAAATTGTTGTATTAAACGGTGAAATTGTATGTAATTAATTGAAATTGGTTAATATAAAATAATTAGTCAGTATGTGAGTTTATTAGTTTTGTTTGTTAACAATAAACATAGAAATGTGTTTGAATCAGTAGGGTGTAACAATGGTTTAATTATAAATTCACTATTTAATTCATTGGTAATAAAATTGAAATCAATTTACAATTAATCTACTTAAATAGTGTAGTTAATGTGAATTAAAATGGCAATTGTAGAATATTTATGTAATAAGATGTAAATCTTTGTTAACTATGTCCATAAAGTAAATGATTGATTAAAAATAAGATTGAAATCAAATAAATGGATTTATTGAAATTTAAAATAATAATTAATTGAATTTATTGCTATTAAAATTGAACAATGTCATTAGCGCAATAATTTACATAGGTTTGACTTGGAAATTTACTTTAAAATATTATAAATTAATAGGTAATCAAAAATGATAAAAATTGTTAATTATAGGATTTGAATATAAAAAGTGGATTAATTTAATTTAATAATAATTTATTTAATTAACGTGAAAATAACCATTTTGGCCACTGTCTCAGATTTCGACGAAACCAGTTTCATCGGATCCGTAATGGTGAATTATCGTAGGATTTCAAGTTTCGTAGCGATCGGACTTGTCGTTTGATCGTGTGGGCTTGAAATGTGTAGAAATCAATTTATTGAATTCAATTTGAAATAAGCTAATTTTAAAAGCTAACTTCTTCATACAGTGGAATTAGAACTTCAAACCTGTTCCATTGAGTTTAAAAATATCTAAAACATCTATTTTGATATATTGGATGATCTACTTTCATTTCGGAGACGGAACGGGTTTTTTGGGTCGTTATTGTCATTCGAACCAATTCGATACGTGTTCATTATTCTTATCGGGCCTTGTCCATATAAATAGATCTTTCTAAACCCTAGCAGCCTTTTTATTTCTTAATTCTGTACGTATCTGTCTATTCCATCTATCAGCTTCTCCTTCTTTCCAATGGCTGCAGATCCAAACCCAAATTCAATTTCAAAACCAAATCCAAAAATCAAACTCCTCAAAACTATGTCATATTATATACTATTTTGAAGCTCTCGAAGAGCGCAATCTAGATCTGCAGTTCGTTTTTCAATTTGGTTCATCGTTTGATCTAAAAACGTCGAAGAACCTCGGACGTCCATATTGAGGTTTTCCGATCCAACGGTGGATCTTCGTCGATATGACGATCGGGAAGCGCCGTGTCGTAGAGGTCGATGAGCAGCACTCATCTGTACGGTTAGTTTGTCGAGATGGTCATTGGAATTGCCATGATTGCCTATGAAAGGCTGGCGACGACGGGTCCACAGGGCTGTACCAGAGAGAGGCGCGAGCGACAGAGGCGTGCGGCCTGATGAGGTGAAGGCAACGCCGTTATCACATCTAGGCGAAACTCCACCTAGCGGCGGCGAAAATTGGAAACGAGGCAGCGGCCACTAGGCTTCTATGTGTTTGAGCGTGCTTCGGCGTGTAGGTTTCTCAGGAACGAAAGATGATAGGTACATGACATGGCAATTAATTTGTTTATTTTATTAATTTTTATAATATAATCGAATATCTTCTAACGTCGATAACTTTTGCATACGAGGTCGAATTTATGCGCGGTTTGTTCTGCTGCAATCGTATCGAAATTTCGAACATTCTGGAACTAGTTTGGACGAATTCTAAGGCTATTGTATTTTGGGCCTTATTTTGGATTTTAAATCGATTTGAAATCAAAAGTGAGTGTTTTAACTCACTCACAACTTCTAAATTATCTTATGTTAGTTAAATTAAATTTATGATGTGATTTGAAATTGACTGGTTGATATTTAGTATATTTAAATGGTCATTCCAGTTAAATCTGAGTTTTATTGAATTTAATCGCCGTTAATTTAATATTAAATTTTAAATTTCCAGTTGATACCTGTTATTGATAATCAGTCAATTGTTATTGTTTATTGGTTGATTGGAATGATGATTGTGATGGATGTTTGATTTTTGATATTGGATGACTGGATGTTATATTTATATTGTTATAACATTGCAAGTTCCCATAGTTTATTGTTAGAAATCCCTATGGGTTGAAATGATACACACCCGAACGATCTGTAGACTAGGGAAAATTGTTATGGGTTGAAATGATAAACCCGAACGATTTTATGGATTTGAATTTATTTTGGGATTGCGGGTTGAAATGATATATACCCGTAAATTTAAATTTATTACGGATTGAAATGATATATGTCCGCATCACTTGACCATATGATAGAAAATTATATACGGACACCGGATTGGTTAAATTAAATGATTTTAAATCCTCAAACTTTGAATTCAGTTAAATGATATTTTAAAATGGAATTTGATTTATATAAACTGAATTGTGTTAAATGAATTGTTTAAAAGATTTAAATTGAAATACCAAAGTTGAATTTGTAGTATAAACGAAATTTATCGAAATTGAGTTATTGAAACGTTGAAATTGTAATTTTGAAATCAATTGAAATTGGAGTAGCATAAATTGATATTTCAAGAATTGAAATTTGGTTTTAGATTTAAAATCTAGATATGGTCCAGATTTGTCGAAATGGAAGAAATAGTTAAATTTGATGTTAATTTCAAATTAACTATTTTAATATAAACTGTTTAAAGATTTATTATTTTAAAAATCATGATTTTAAGATTTTCAAACTATTAAACTAATTTAATCTATTTCAACTATTTTAATCTATTTTAAATCTATTTTAATCCATTTTAAATCTATTTAATCCATTTTAAATCTATTTAATCCATTTAAAACCTATTTAATCCATTTAAAACCTATTTAATATATTTAAATCTATTTAATCTATTTATCTATTTTAAAATCTATTTAATCTATTTTGAATCTATTTAATCTATTTTAAATCTATTTAATCTATTTTAAATCTATTTAATCTATTTTAACTATATTTAATCTATTTTAAAATCTATTTAATCAATTTTAATTCTATTTAATCTATTTTAAATCTATTTAATCTATTTTAAATCAATCTATTTTAAATTTATTTAATCTATTTAAACTATCTTAAATCCATTTAAACCATTTTAATCTATTTTAAAACTATTTTAGAGCATTTTAACTATTTAAAATTTATTTTAAACTATGCTAAGCTATTTAAACTATTTATAACTGTCTAAACTATTTTCTAAATTTCAGACTAGGTAAAGAGGGATGGTTTATATTTAAATCCTTGATTTAAAAGCAAATACGGTTAAATGATGTTATAACCTAAGTGGGGATTTAAATGACATATTTGATTAAATATGATGATTTCGAAATGAGGATTTAACCTATTTGGTCGATATGATTTCGAAAGTAAATATGATTTCGAAAGTGATTTTGTGAATATGATATTTTGATATCAATTATGAATTGATTTTTGGAAATGTAAAAGAACCATCCGGTGTGAAATAAGCGTTTGGTTGTTAAAGACACCAGGATCGAATATTGTCACTCTCTGCCAATACTTAAAACCACTTTAATAACTGTGTACGTAGTGGAGATTCCAGAATGAAGTAGGATGGTTTGACGAACGATTCTGTATGAGGTATTAACGTAGCCCTGACTCCTGCGAGTTAGCTTGATGTGGCTAAAACAGGAGCCACGCCGGGCCAAATGAGGTCGCACCTCCGATCGGACACATTTCTTCGATAACATATTATGACTTTGTGATTGATTTGGTGGCCACCCCTCAATTTGATTTGGGAGTGTGTTCTGAGGTGGGCGGTAGTAGTTGCTATGTGTTACCACCAGTCCGGATCCGCAAAACGGTAGTATCCTAGCCTGGGCATTGCGTTGCGTGCCTTGTCACATGCCTTATCGCGCCTTCTACGAGTTTGGTTTGTACCATACCTATGGAGTGCCCTCTTATAGCCCTCCAGTTTACAAAGGAATTACGGTACTGTATAGACTATGGGAATATATAAAAATGTGTTAAAGGGGATATGGGTAAAGCCTTAACGTAATTTTAAATCTTTACTTTACTATGGACAGATTACAATAGCGTATTGTACTATATATGTAGATAGTTTAACGGATCCTTAAGTGATGGGGATCCCGAACATCTCTTAAGTTATTGCACGCATGTTAGACACTGGATAGGAGATGTCAAACCCTGTAAACATTTCTGATGCCGTTACACTCATATTTATTTACTGTTGATTTAACTTACATAAGATCTTTTAGTTCTGACTCGAGTGTTTTGTCTTTTCATTACACTCGGGTCAGTCTGAGCTTTTCAGTGTATCGAAGACTGCTTTTGGAGGATAAAGACGGAGATTTAGTACTATTTATTTATTTTATTTATTCTGTTGCATCATGTTGTTCCGCTACATTATTTATTTATTATTGCTGTATGTACTCTGATTCTATATTGTAAGAGTGTAATCAAATGTTATTTGTAAAACAGCTTCATGAACTGTTTATTTGATTATTATATTTTGTCAATTCCACTATGAGATTTTGTGTTTGTTTTCTTTCTTTCTCTGCTTTTTCTTATTTACCCCATAACAATCCTCCATTTTGAATGGTTTGAGTTTGACATGTGTGGTTTATTGCCAATTTAAACCGTCCAAAAAGGTGGGTTGTAACACCAGGGCGCTGGATGATCCTGAATATCTCCTTAGTTTAAGCATCTCACATCTGGATCTCATGAATAGAAAAATCCAGGGTCTACTCGTTGGCTTTTAGAGCCAAGATTTAAACCACTTTATTCATAATAGCTTTTCTTTTAAACATTTATTTAAACTCTCTTAAATAAGCTAGAAAACCTCCAATTATTATTAAAACATTTAATTATCCATTTGAAAATATTTATAAAAGATTTGGAAAAGAATTATTAAGTTTAAAGCTATATTTCAAAGGTTACAGAAAAGTGCTGCGGAAAGTGCTCTTTTAAGTTATGTTGATCGAAACGACTTTTCTATAATTTGAAATTTTATTTTTATAACTCAAATCACTTTTAAAACATTTTAAAAAATTTATAAGATTTATTTCGCATTTTTAAACAATTTTAAAACATCATTTTCAAATAAATCTAGTTTTGGATTCCGAACTGCAAAACTGCGATTTTTCCAAAATTTTTTTTTCATATTTCAAAATCTACTTATCGAAATCTCGATTTTCTTCCTTCATTGGAAATCTATGGATATAATAGTTCGGAAAATTCTTATCTCGAAGAATTTTGAGCTATATTATATTCTTTACACTCGCTTGACTTTTATGGCGCGAAATCGCTAATTGCAGTTAAGCGACATGCCTATTTTTGACTAAATTTTCATTTCTCATACGAACTTCACCAAAATACTTTCAAATGTTTCATTTCAAACTCATATTTAAACCATTTAAAAGAGGTTTAACATTCCATCTACACCAATTCATTAATTGGAGGAAAGTGATTTCCTTTGTGCTTATCGATGTGTATTTCCGTGACTTACATATGTATTCAATATTCATATGAAAACATCCAAACTTGATGATCAAAGCATATTAAACATCCATTAAAAACATCATATCATCATCCAAAATATAATAGTTAAGGAGCTCCCACCTTGAAGTTCACAAAATCGTGCTTTGGACCCTTAAAGTGGCTCGGCCTAGCCTTGGTGCTCATGGCCTAGGTGGTGTGGGATGGTAGCCAAGGACTTTTGAAGAATAGAGGAGGTGTTTAGAACTAGTTTTGAAATGGATCGATATTATAAACTAGTGTATACATTTTTCTCTTTTATTTGATATATTTCTTTCCTAACTTTTCTAAACTATTTTTTTATGAATAAGAAGCCATTAAAGAGGCTCTTCGAAAGCTTGAAAAGAAGAGGAAGAAGAAGTGTGATGGTATTAGGATTTTTATGAGAAGAGGGGTGGTATTTATAGAAAAAACCTTAGGATAAAATATTATATTGCATAATTACCTAAACACCCCTAACCCACACCCTCCCTTAGCCTCTAGCGCACGGCTCCCCCCGAAAGCCATATGATGGTTGATGTGAGGTGATGGTGTGGTACAATGAAGTGCTGTTTACTTTATGGTTACATAAAGTTAAGCTTAGGAATTATTAAATCATTTTTGTAATATATATATATGTATGTATGTATGTATATGTATATGTATATATATGTATGTATGTATGTATGTATTTATGTGTGTATGTACAAGTTATCATATGCATGTGACATATATATGTATGTGCATGTAGGTGCATAACACTTCGAACGTCTTCGAATAACTTTTGTTCCTTAAATCGTTGAAATCTGAAGAACCAATTATTGGTCACATTTTCACTTATTTATTATCATACATATATTTGTAAACAAACTTCAAAAATAAATTTATTATCATTTTAAACAAGTTAAAATGATTACATTTCATTTATAAAACCATATAAATTAATATAAAAAATTATTTAGAAAAATTGCCATCAAACGAATAAAGCGATATCGATTTTTCCTTATATTTTCAAATCAAATATATATCTTTATAAACTATTATAAATGATTCATTATCACTTTATAACTATTCAAAATGAATTATCATATTTAGATAATTAAAATAATTATTAAATCACTAAATCTTAACTTAAATTAAATAAATCAATTATTTGAATATAATGTCATTTTATCGATATAAATTTCGAGGAAAATATTTATTCAAAATGAGATTACTATTACTTATTATTACTTGGAACAATATTATCCTTTTATTTGCATAAATTTAAAAATAAATACAATTTATCAAAGTGATAATTGGTCGGTCGTTATAGACCCCCCTAAAAGAATTTCGTCCTCGAAATTACCCAAAGGTTTGCCCAAAATATTTATTTTTAATTTTATACCCGTATGATGTATATAGATCACTTGCACGCAATATCTGATTCTACCTTCTCTTTGAATTCACAACTTTACTTCCTAACTAGCACTGATCCTCCGATCCTTTAGTGCGGACTCTGACCAGGCCTTCTGATCAGAACTTTAGCTCTTTCTTGCGTAGCTCTCAACTATGATAGAAAACTCAAGCATCCAACCAAAAACAATCATCAACTTTCGTCATCAAGAATCAAGCGATAAATCCTTTTTCGAACTGGTGTAAAACACCTCAAAGTTCCACACTCGAATCTTAGATTAAACCGTGTGATGAAACAATCCACATACTTCATATTAATTTAATAATCTTTCAAGAATTTTTTTTATGAAAATACTTCATAAAACTTTCATCTTTTATTCAAACTTTTATAAAGATACTTCTTTATACATAACCATTTTACATTTTTATTTCCAGATATTTCAACTTAAAGAAAACATTTCTTTCACAAGGTAAATATCTTTTTATTATAATACATTTCTAAACATATATTAATGGTTTCTAGAAACTTATTTTCAAAATAATTCATTAATTTGATAAATCACAATAACTTCCTTTAGCTAATATCAATTGTAAAAACATTCTTTATTTATTTAAAAATTTCTTTATCAATTAATATTCCTTTATTAATTGAAACTTCCTTTATATATATTCTCTTTACTTATACTAGTTTTTTTAATACTTAAACAGTATTTATATACTTATTCAACTGCTTTAAGTATATACACAATTTACTTAACAAGTTTTACTTACTTTAAAATATAATCAAAGAGATTAAAACAATTACTACCAAAACATTTTTATAATGAACTTCTCTTTTTTATAACATGTTAATTATAATATTTTCTATTAATTTTTTTATAAAAGACTTCAATACTTGTTATTATCTTTAAAATCCCATTATTAAAGATCTAAATATACCCATAAAATTTCTTCCAAAGTGTCATTCAAGGGTTTAAAAACAAATGTTGCAAAAACGTCATTTACTACAAACCCAAAACCATTCATTAATAACTTTAAATATTTATTTTAAAGATCGGTACTAATGAGAAGTTAGGACAACATCATATTATAAATTCTCACATGCTTACATCATTTAAATTTTTCGAAGCTTAGGTCCAAAAAGAAAAATTCCCCTCCATTCCTTACACTAATACAATTCAAAACACGAAATCAAAATCCATACTCATACATACTAGAATTATCCTCAATTCCCAAAATGCTATTCTTATTCTTCCGAGTCCGAAGAATGGTGGACTCCAACATCTCAGGTCAATCATCACTTCACCTTCTCCTTCTTCATCGCTATCCAGTTCGTCGTCGGCCTCATAGCCGTCCTCTTCCGGTATCTCTCTCGTTATTTGGGGTAACCATAGTTGGTTCCATGGGACATGTCCCATGCCTACTGGAATTCCAAGAATGACTCCTCCTTCTAACTCCTCCATGCCTTGCACGTTTTCCTCCCAAGGGTTCTCAAATTCTTCGACCCCCTCCTCCTCTTCTTCTTTTGTTGCTTCTTCGTTGTTGCTTTCTATCTCGTTCCAGTTTATGTATGAATTGGATGATTCCTCCTGCCATACGACACGTTCCCCATCCATATCCCATATTACATTGCTAAATTCGCTTGATATGATAACATCAGTGTCTTCCATCGGCTCTGATATTCTTCCTCCATGGGCTCTATTTCCTCTTCCACAGGTTTTGATTCTTCCTCCATCAGCTCAATCTCTTCTATTCCAAAATGGAGCTAGTGGGATCTGCTATCCAATTTCCCTCCAAGGCCTGCCTGGGTTCATCGTCGCTAGAGATCATAATTACTTCTGGAGCTGGGGGCGGTATAAGCATTTCGGCCATAGGATATACGTCTTCACCCCTCTGAGTGTATGGGGCATATTCTCCTTCGATCGGAAACCCACCATTGCTAGGTGGATATTCTGCTTGCTCCCCTTCATCACTAGAGAGAACAATGAGGCTATTCTTCTTTGCCCCAACTCGCTCTAGTAAACTCCCTGTTTGCGTAATTTCCCCCATATGGTTTCTACAAGGCAAACAATTATTCTTTTAGACACAAGTAGTAGGTAATTGCTAGCGTATTCTTAGGTAGAGAGGTTTGGTCAATGCTCAGAAAATGATTCGAGATTTATTTCTAAAGATGGCTTTTAAGATTATTTGTACAAAATGTTTATTGTTTCGAAAAATCTTTGAAAATTTTACCAAAATATCATTTTCTTTTCAAATACAAATATATATTTTTAGGTAAAATGATTTCATATAAAACCAAATTCATTTGTATATTTTATTAACAAGTACGCGCTCATATATAATATATACTCTCAAACTCATTCTAGGGTGTTACTAACCCTATCTCTAATGAGTTACTTATCCTAGGGTATTACTAACCCTATTTCTGATGAGTTTTTTTACCCCTATCAGGCTCAGGTATTCGCTCAACCTAAGCTCTGATACAATGATGTAAGGACCCATTTCTTCGACTCTCGAAGATCGACATTAATACATCCTCGGTATTCACATGCCGTAAATCCAAGTGTCGGAGAAGCAGATTCTCAAAGGTAAGAAAGAAAAATAAAGACAGAATAGAATCTCACATGTGTTATTTCTATAATAACTTTACAATGGAAATTAAAATACATTTATCAGAGTTAAAAACATGGACAATAATAAATTTATGTCCTTATAAATGCGGAATACTATAGTACAAGAGTGTGGTGGGAATAGACCAAAATCTTCAAAAAAATCTTCTTAATCCATGCTTCGAGCTCCATCCAGATTTCTTCTAAACTAAACCTGACTACTAGGCTGGCCGGGAAAATTAGGGCACCCGGAGTTTAAGGAAAAGGAAAATAAACTCCGGGTCAATCTTGAGACTGGTGTGAGAACTCAAAAATACGTGTTTTGAAAACAAAAAGGTATCTCATAAGACCACGCTGCACATAAACATGGAAAGGGTTTTTACCTTATGGTAACCAAATCTTTATTACGTAAAAATAAGGGATATTATTTTTAATGACATTCCTTTAAAATCATTTGCAAATAAACTTATTAATCTTAGCCAAAATTGTTACATTATTAAATTCCAGCATACTATGCACAAACGTGGGTTCTACAAACAAAATGGCAGGCACATATTGGAGAATGGATTTCCTTACAAATGACTAGGTGATGGGACTACCTTCCAGCAGTACATCTCTAGAGGAATGTACTGAGGGCCATTTGATGGTCCTCTACCAACACAAGACCGGCCTACCTCTTCCTAAATAGTACCGAATATGTCATCACCCCGGTCATTACTGACCTATCTGAGGACCCTCACAGCATACATCCAACATAATTTAAGTCTCGAACGTCGTAGCGGGAATAAATATATCTAGAAGAGGATGACCATATCCAAATAGCCGCGAACCACATAGCCTTGACGCATCTACCATGTTTCGTTCATTTCCGGGTGTGAGACTTGAGGCAACGATTGCCTTTCACATAGCACATCATCTTCCTTTGAATGCCACATTTTTAGCGATCGGGATTTTCGATGCCCGAAAATCGACATTAATACATCCATTGTATTACATGCCAAACAATCAAATGCCGGAATACCAGATCGTTGGGGTAAAGAAGAAAGAGGTAGAAGAAGAAAATAGAAACAACAACACAGAATCTCACAATCGCAGCGGAACAATGTATAATAGATAACAACTGATCTTTATACAAAAAGAACTATAACTATTTATACATTACATCATCAGAGTACAACACATCAATAAACTCAATACTGGACAGTTATAACAACTTGTCCTCACAAATGCTAGATATACAGCCTTCAATACACAACGGAATAAAATCAAGTACGTGTGATACGTCTCGTCATCCAGCTCGTCTCTTAAGCTCCATAGCATCCTATCCTATATCTGTAATACTCGGTCTGACCCGAGCATTATAATAAAATAACACCCGAGTCAGTCTGGAAAACCAGCTTGAGAAAACACACTAAATTTGGATTATTAAAGTTTTAAAATCCTTTGAAAATCAAAGGTATCTCGTGAGACCACGCCACAAATAAACACGACGGGTTTTTACCTTACGATAACCAAAACATTTCATATCAAATCCTCTGATATTATAATAGTGTCTAAAGTATAAATACTCATTCAAATAGCTGAAATTGTTACATTAATTTAATTCCAACATACTAGGCTCTATAATAAAAACCGTAAAGGCACGTATTGGAGAATGGATTCCATAAGAAAGACTAGGAACTGGGGTACCACCTGTCATAATACATGTCTAGAAACATTGTACCAAGGACCATGCCGGGATCCCCTGCTATACAAGACTGGACTATCCCTAACCTGGATAGACTGAATATGCTATCACCCCGGGTGTTCCCACCCTCTTTCGAACTCCTTCCATATACCATAGTAATAAATAATATCCGAGGTTATCTAGAAGGGTGATAAACATATCCTACTTGGGTGCGACCCACTAAGCCTTGCTGCATCTCCCATGATTTTTAGTCATTCCCGGTTGATGAGGCTAGAGGCTACGATTACCTTTTTAAGGAATTTTCACTTAGAATGCTCATTGTTCTCCAATGACAATGTTCTGATAGCATTCATCCAAACAAGTCCGTTCCGGGTCCAAACGGAACCGAAGGCACTATTCCTACTACATCCATTTTGGAATCACCCTCAGGATTAGTAGAAATTAGCCCTTGCACTTCACTGCTTCATCTCAACTCCAAGCTCTTGCTTTCACATCGAAAACGTACTCGTTGGATCGAAATGGTTTTCGAATAATAAATCTGATCTCGGGCTCTTCGAAATAACGTTCGATACTTCCGGTAAACTCAACCCCGGTTCTTTAGAAAATACATAGACGAAAATAAGATCAGAGATCACCTCCTAACCGTTAGTGGACGAATTTCCTTATAAACGTCCTAGAAGAACGAAACGAGTTTATACGTACAGTATAACACCTCGAACGGTAACCATACCATATAATTCCCGTGCTTCTTCTAGATATTCCTAAAGTTATATTTGGTCCATATTTGATAGTCAGTTATTTAACTATCAAAATCAAATCATTCAACCAAATATTTCATTTTTCCACTGAATAACTCCAAAACCCTTTTTAATTTAATTTTATTAAATTAAATCTCTTCACCCAAAATATATGTACTTGAACTTATCGAATTTTAATAAATTCACCAATTATCACTTTCAAATGAATATTTGAAACCCCTTTTTAAAAATAATATGGAAAATACCACTGCGGTATCAAACCATGGATTCAAAGTTCAATGGTTACGTCTCTATCCCAGAGAAATTCAAGACTTAACGCAGGCACTCACTGCCTTCGATTTCTCCATGCGAGTATACCAATACTTTCCGAAAACTCTATTTAATAATTTTCAAAATAATACTTACGAAATTTCTATAATAATTTTTCAAGTTAACTTTTAGACAAAAATACTTTTTAAATAAAAGCTATTATATAAAATGTTAATATTAAATAATTATCCTTTTAAAATAATACTAATTAAACCTTTAATAATAATTAACTACTATAACTAACTTAATTAATATTTACTTTAACAAATTTTAAAACAATTAAATAATAAATTTTTCTAAAACATTCTTTTAAACACTTTTAAATTTTCTAATTAATACTTGAAAATATTTCTTTTTAAAAATAAACTTAACTTTTCCGGAAGATATATTTTCAACTCCAATATAGCCAGTCTAATTATTTTATAAATCCCTCTCGATTTATTTCCAGCTTGATTTACGTTCCAATTCCGTAAATTTCCTTTTCCACATTTCTAAAAATAAAACTACTATTTATTTTTAAAACGATTTACCCATTCCCTTATAAATTACCACCGTGAATATATAATTTCAAATTATCCACTGATAATTACATCACTTTATTTATAAACTTCGTTTATAAATTCCAAAGTCTCCCTTCCCGTTTTATCACTGTTTTCACAACACTTAATTGATTTTAAATCGATTTTCTAAATTAAATTCCATTTTTAAAAATTAACTTCTTAGTTAACCAAAATTTATTCCAAAGCCCACTAATTTTCAGATTCTCTTCCTTTTTATAATTTAAAATCTTATTTAAAACTGGAACATCAATTTCCTATTTTATTTTCAATTTTCCCCTTTTTATTCTTCCCAAACTATTTAAATCTTAATTTTAAAAATACATTCTTTTACTTAAAACAATATCACTTAAGTTCTTATTTTTAAAAACCCTTTAATTCACATTTATTCAAATCTCTCTATTTTTCCATATTCTGGAATTATTAAATAGGATTTTAAAAATCAACTATTTATTTTTCCTAAAATCATTGCTTTTAAATTTATCCAGCTTTACTATAAATATTTTTACTTTAAAATTTCCCTTTTTATTTTCCTTTAAAATTCAATATTCATATTTTTGATATTTTAAAATGCCAAATATATCCAGTAATACCATAGCATCCAATAAATCCAGTTTCCACAGGTGTTAGCACAATATAAAAACACCAATGCCACTTCGAGGGGGATATCACGATATATAGGGTCATCCGCTATTATGCGGGGCGCATTGGATCTCATCCGCTATATATATGCGGGAATATCAATCACTCCAATATATATACTATATATATGATATCACATCAACTGATAAAAATATATCAATTCAACCAAACAGTTAATAATGAATTTTAACTACTAAAATTAATTGCGGTAAATCCAAAATTGAGTGAGATTAACTCACTTTGATTTTTTTTTTCGTTTTCGCATTCTGGTTTCCAATTAAATCCGAACGCGTTTGAATTTATCCAAAAATTTTGCAAGCTTTGATCTTCACAAATCCAATTTCATATCGAAGTGTTCGCCAATACGGATCCAACGCGACTGGCCGCGTTGAATTCAGACCTACAACGAGTTAGATTTTTGGTTTATACGATTTACAAAGTGGAAATTATGTTGAAGGGCTTCTATTTTCAGGGTAATAAGTTTTAAGGACAACACTTCTAAATAATTAGTTTTAAGGACAATTTACAGGATAATGATAAATTCATTTATCTTTTTAAGTTATACAGGAAAATGATAAATCTTTTTATCATTATTTCTGTATAACTGAAAATGATAAATTCTTTTATCTTTTTCCTATAAAATGTCCTTAAAACTAATTTTTTAGAAATAGTGTCCTTAAAACTTATTACCTGCACAAATAAGCCCTTGAAGTGAAAATCCCCATTTACAAATTTAATAGAAATATATATATATATATATATATATATATATATTAACTAAATTTCATTCAAAGTATTTACCCAGCCCACACAACGAAACTTCGGCCCGTCCTTCCTTTTTTTTCTTCTTCTTCACAGGCTCACCCAAAATTTCTTCTTCCCCCTTCCTCTTTTCTTCTTTCTTTTCTACTCGCCTGCCCAAGAATGTACGTTGATACCCAAGGCTGTGCACGAGCACAACTTACCACCGATGACTGATTCGAGCCTGCCATCGCGTCTCCCTTCCCATCCTCATCTCGACCACCGCCATCGTGTACTCTCCGCCACCCCGAACAAAAACGTGACATGGCCATCCCACTTCGACCGTACATGTCGCGATGACCAAACACACGCCGCACCATGCCAAAACTGACCCACACGAGCGTCTCACCCCCTCAAACACGGTCCCACCCTCAAATCACACATCGTCCCCTGAATCCAGCTAGAACCGTAACCCTAGCTAATACCCGCCACTCGACCTTCATTGTCACGACCCCTAAATCACAATCGAACACCCCTAAACCATTACCAGAATGAAGAGATTTAAGAAATAGGATTTTAGGATTTGCTTTGAAATTTTTAAATCAAGTATAAATGGAGGAATCGATTTTTGTTTTGAAGCTCTCTTTCTTTCGGCTGTACTCTTGAAAAAGGAGGAGGGAACGTGAGTTTTGAAAAGGAGGTGGCGTGTTTGAGGAAAGCTACAGTGACTTTGAGGTGATAAAGTAAAACAACTGATGTGAAAATGTTTGACTGGTCAATATAAAATATATTATTTAAATTTTAAATCGTCTCGAATTCGTAGCTTAAAATTTTGACCTCCTATCGAAGCGTGCCGCTAGGCGTTTATAATTTTATACCCCTATTCCAAACGCAATGGAAAAGGTTTCGAGTCCTAATTCGATCGTATGGAGAAGATAGCTTTTTGGACCCAATTATTATATTGAATTTTCGATATAAATTTCAACACGTTTATATACCATATGACCAAACGATAACTCCAAATGCTACAATATTTGAAATCCGATAATACACTATTATGGATCCAATGGAACTGGTTTCGTCAAAATCTAAGACTATGCCCCGGTAGGCTATTTTTAAATGTCAATTTAAACGATATATTTTTAAAACTGAACAAATAACTTTCAAATTCAATTTAAAGCTTTTATTATCTTCAATATTATCGATATAAATTTATAAGCCTTTAAATTATTTTTAACAAGCTTAAAACTCAAGATTTAATAATATAGCCAACTTCCAATTATTTAATTCAATAATTTAATTATCCAATAAATGGTTATATTTGAAATTCAAGTTAAAAATTAACTTTTAAATATTTAAAATCAATTAAATATTCCAATTTCAAATATCCAAAATTTCGGGTCGTTACATTCCTCCCCCCTTATAAGAATTTCGTCCTCGAAATTGCTAGGTAAGAAGAATGGTCCACAACCCGTTAACTATTTCAAAAACCAAACAGTTTAAACAACTTCCGAAATAATTTTTTTTTATTGAAGACACACTATCACTCTTACTAAATTCCCAAACTCATCCATAGATCACAACTAATATTATTTCCTCACTAATTCAAATTATAATTTAAAACCACATTTTAAATTATCAGAATTGTCTTCAAAAAATTTCTAACTCCTTATTTTTTCGAAAAATTTCGCCAGCGTCTCTTTTGCGCGGCTAGATCCGAAAAACTACAAAACGCCTCTACGGGCCCAAATCATTAAAAGAAAACAAAAGCCAAGTGGCTCAATTAGAAAATCATCAAATTTCATACGACAATTTAAATACATACCTTTTGTCGGGCCATCAAATCTATTTCCGAAATCGAAGACATCAATTTATCCTCTGCTTTTAATTACCTGCACCTTACTTACCAATAACATCCAATCATTTAATTCCAAAATCATTTTATTTATCCCTTTCCAAAAATTTCGATATTTTCTTTACTTATACTCGTACGATGTACATATATCATCCGTACGCAATATCAACCCCGATCGCTCACTCGAGCACACAATTTCATTTCCGAACTAGTATCGTTCACACGACTCTCTAGTGCAGACTCAGATCTGGTTCCTTGATCAGAAACCATCATTCTCCTTGCATAGCCATATACTATGATAGAGAATTCCAGAATCAATCAAAAATCCATATCCAGGGTTCGTCGTCGAGAATCGAGTGAAAATTCCCAACTCGGATTGATATAACAACCTCGAAATTCTATGCTCGAATCTGGATCAAATCGCTATACCAATTAGATAATATACGTATATCTTACGTATTAATTTCCAATTGATTATTAGCTATATCAATTCCTTTTATTCTCACTCATTTCATTTACCATCAATTATTCACAATTATCCTTTACACGCTTTTATTTAATCTTCATTCAAATACCTTACCCAGTATATTTCCCAATACCAATTTTACTTAGAATTACACCCTCAATTTTCTAAAGTCTATTATAAACATTTTATGCAACATCTTATATTTATTTTCACTTCTTCACTAAATTTTTACACCCATTTCTATTCAAATTAATTTCCAATTTCCATTTGACCCAATTTATCTCCAAATTTTAAATATCGGATTCTATCCACCATCTCTCAAGCCATATTTAATTCACTAGTTATTGTAATTAGTTCCATCCACTAATTCATTTCATATCTCAATGAATTTATTTATTTATTTCTAAACTCTATTCCATTTAGTCCACTCGAACTAATTCTTCATTTTCACTTTATTTAACATAATTCAAATTTAACATCATTCCAATATTAAATTTCAATTCCATTTACTTACAAATTAAATCAATTTGTTAACCCACTAATTTATTTCAATCTCAATAAATTCTATTTCAATAACTATTCCATTTATCCTACTTAGGCTTAATTTCTCAAAATTCACTTTACATTTAAACTTAGTTCAAGTTAATTTCCATTTCAATTCAAATTTCAAATTTTGAAATTTTATAAGTTTCAAACTTATTTATATTCCATAAAACATTCTAGATCAAACTCTAGAGTTTAAACAATTTCTTAAGTAGTTCAAAAATTACTTTTGAAATCATATACACCCCAAAATCCTTTGGTATATCAAATTATTCCTTTGCATTTCAAAATCAAACCCATTTTTGCAAACAAACTCCAATTCAAAATATTCAGGTAGCAATTCCTCCCTAGGAAACTCGAAAATGAAAGTCGATGATGCTGCAGTCATCACCGAAATTATTTTCCAGCGACCGAGGTGAGTTCAGTGCTTTTATTTTCTTTTAAACCATTCTTAAATATTTTTAATTCAAAAATATTTCCAAATAATATCCTATTATTTTCCAACTTTTGAAAAACATTTCCAAATCCAACGGAATTTAAATTCCTAAATTTCCAACCTTTAAATCCTTTTAAATCTATATTTAAATATCCCATGGAATTTCATTCTATTTCAAATTATAAATCACATTTATAACTCATATTTACAAACTCCATATTGTTATGTAAATTTATTTCTTAACTTTTGGTTATAATATCAAATTTTTATTTCAATTACCACAATAACAAATGATAATATTTTAATACTATCATTTCCTAGCAACCAAGCAATCATATAGAACTATAAAAATTTACAAAAATTATTTCTTTTTTAAATAAAAATAATTTAGGTAAAAGTATTTCATTTACCCAAATTCAAAACAATATCATGTCGAATTGTTCTATTATAGTGTTTAGAGATCCCTATCAATAATGTTAATTACTTGTATTGACCAGAATCCATAAGCCACTCAACAAACCAATCAACACAATATAAAATAGTTTTATATTCACTAACAAATACGCGCTCATATCTATTAATACACTCAAACTCATTCTAGGGTACTACTGACCCTATTTCTAATGAGTAATCCCCACCAGAGCCAAGGTTCTCGCTTAACCTTCAGCTCTGATACTAAGTGTAGCGACTGGGATTTTCGATGCCCGAAAATCGACATCAATACGTCCACTTTATTACATGACGAACAATCGAATGCCAGAAATACCAGATCATTAGGGTAAAGAAGAAAGAGGTAGAAGAAGAAAATAGAAACAACAACACATAATCTAACAATCGCAGCGGAACAATGTATAATAGATAACAACTGATCTTTATACAAAAAGAACTATAACTGTTTATACATTACATCATCAGTGTACAACACATCAATAAACTCAATATTGGACATTTATAACAACTTGTCCTCACAAATGCTGAATATACAGCCTTCAATACACAGCGGAATAAAATCAATTACATGTGATACGTCTCGTCATCCAGCTCGTCTCCTGAGCTCCATAGTGTCCTATCCTATATCTGTAATACTCGGTCTGACCCGAGCATTATAATAAAATAACACTCGAGTCAGTCTGGAAAACCAGCAAGAGAAAACACACTCAATTTGAATTATTAAAGTTTCAAAATCCTTTGAAAATAAAAGGTATCTCGTAAGACCATGCCATAAATAAACACGACAGGTTTTTACCTTAAGATAACCAAAACATTTCATATCAAATCCTCTAATATTATAATAGTGTCTAAAGTACAAATACTTATTCAAATAGCTGAAATTGTTACATTAATTAAATTCCATCATAGTAGGCTCTACAAACAAAACCGTAAAGGCACGTATTGGAGAATGGATTCCATACGAATGACGAGGCACTGGGGTACCACCTGTCACAGTACATGTCTAGAAACATTGTACCGAGGACCACGCCGGGATCCTCTGCTACACAAGACCAGGCTATCCCTAACTTGGATAGACCGAATATTCTATCACCCCGGGTGTTCCCACCCTCTTTCGAGCTCCTTCCATATACCATAGTAATAAATAATATTCGAGGTTATCTAGAAGGGTGATAAACATACCCTACTTGGGTGCGACCCACTTAGCCTTGCTGCATCTCCTCTGATTTTCAGTCATTTCCCAGTTTTGATGAGGCTAGAGGCTACGATTACCTTTTTAAGGAATTTTCACTTAGAATGCTCATTGTCCCCCAATGACAATGTTTGATAGCATTCATCCATACAAGTCGGTTCTGGGTCCGAACGGAACCGAAGGCACTATTGTGAGAAATGCGGATTACGGATCTTAAGACTAGAATTAACACTAGAGGAGGGTGAATAGTGTTTTAAGGAATTACTAATTCTTTTTGATTTTATGTTAATTTGAACACAAATGTATGCAATATTCAGACACAGATATGATCACAGAATCAAACACAGATTCCGATAAAGTAAAGCAATAAAGAAAAGAACACACCAGATTTTATACTGGTTCGGAGTTACCCTACATCCAGTCCCGCAACACAAGTACGGATTTCCTTTCAAAATCAATTCTTACAATTACACCCTCGATTTCAAGGCCACGAGGTACACCGCTCCAGATTCACAATCCTTTGGGTAGAGATACTTGATTATACGGGCAACAAGTTCACCCGATTGATTTTCCAGGCTATAATCACACCTTTTCTTGCTCGATTGCATACAAAGAAATCTATAACTTTGAATAGCACTGGGATCTTTGTTGAGATAGTGATAGAGAATCAAACCAGAGATGATCTAGTTAGATTCAATGATGATTTCGGCAGAGTAATGGTAAAAATGTATATAAAGAAATGTGGAAGAAGAAGAGGAGTGAAATCAGAGAAAATATGAATATAAATTCGTTTAAAACAACCCCTATTTATAGTAGAACAATAGCCATGTCCATTCGTGAAAGAATATGACGAATAGACACTTCCTTTGAAATTCAAACTTTTGAAATCAACTGTCACCTTGTCGACAAGGGTTCCTTGGGGTTGTCGACAGGCCTAAGTTATTTTTGGTAATTTGTTTTTCTTTGAAAATAACTTCTATCTTGTATTAAAACTATTTTAAACTTTATAAATATACTTAACTATAGTTAAAATACATAAATAAGTATACAGAATAATATTTTGGTATATATAAAATTTTACTATAATTTTATATTTAAATCTAAGTATAAATATTAAAAGTTAAATATATTATAATTAAAAGATAGTTTAAAACCAAGGATAATTTGATATTGAAAATAAAGATTATTTTGAGGCTAAAAGTATTTTAAAACCAGGATAGATGTTTTTGATTTAAAAAGGAAGATTTTGAAATCATTTTGAAAACAAGATATAATTTTGTAAAACATTTGAATAAAAGTTAGTGGATACAAAACAATGTTCCACTAGATTTTTCGTAGGTTCCATCCTACTTAGGGTTCCATCCCTTTAACAGCCTCGAAGTGGATTACATTCCACGAATAAAATGGATTTTAAGATGTCAGTGTTTTTCTAGGAGTTTTAACAAAATTCCTAACTAAATTACTAATCTTGAAATCTTGAATTCTTGAACTCTTGATAATCTTGATACTCATGAGTCTTGAATCTTGATATCTTCGATCTTGAGTTCATCAGTTCTTGAATCTCTATACTGTACAGTCTTCATTCTTTGGTACCTGTATATATATCATGCATATACAAATATATCTAAACAATAATGTTAGTATTTATATTTTATAATCTTATTCTAAGGTTGTTGTCATCAAAACCAACTTCTCAAGGACTAACAATCTCCTCCTTTTTGATGATGACAACCTTTGTTTACAAAATATTACTTCTATCCTAATAACTCCACCTAAAACTAATAAATCCTCCTAAAACTAATAACTCCCCCTTAATCTATGCCTAACTATCTTATTTTATACTTCTCCCCCTTTGCCATCAATAAAAACTAACTCCAAACTATATAACTCCTCCTTATTCTTGTACTAAAGTACCTGCATTAATAAAAATATATAATGGAGTATATAATGGATAGATTAAGAGAAAATTATACTGATAGTCATGATAACTAATCAAAGATCATATAAATATCAGTGTGTATTTATACATATTATGTTTTGCACACCAATTATCAATCCACACCAAATCTAATCTAATCAAATCAATCCAAGCAATCAATTCAAATCAAACAAAGCAATCAAATAAAATCAAACAAAGCAATCAAATAAAATCAAACATTACGAGGAACTTCCACCCATCCTTCTTCTCCAAATACAGGGTCTGCTTTAATGGCATCCCAATTTTCATTTTCATTGGTGAGAGAGACTGGAGGATGTGCTTCATTATCATCTTTGTGTAGGGAGGAAATCATCCATCGAATCGCATTGAAATGTTTTTCTTGCTCCTTGATCATCTGCATTTGACTCGACTCTAAGTGTTGCTGATTACAGAGAATGAAAGAAAGAATATTCTTGAAAGAATTAAGGGTTTCTTCAAGATTTTAGGTCAAACTATGAATTGGATCAGCCATATTTTTGTGAGGAGAAATATAGATAGAGTAGATAAGAAATGATTTTGAGTGATGAATTCTGTAAGAAATATGTATTTATAGGTGTAGAAATTCGTTTGAAATGAATAGACACAAGGTAGTTATTCAAATTTCAAATTTCAAATGCAAAGTCATTTCTGACCAGTACTTGTCGACAGGGTCACTTGGGAGTTGTCGACAGGGGTCAGTTAATTTTGATGACTCATTTTGATTTTGTGAATAATTATGTATATATATATATTTATATAATATACTAACATTTATTATGGAGATAAGATAAGCTAGATAACAGAAAAGTAATTCAATTTCATTTCATAATAGAACGATACAATGATTAAACATTAAAAACTACACGAACATTCATATCAAAACAAACTAAAACCAATACAAAATGACATGAAAAGGTAGAACTAGTTAGAGGATGACGAAGATGAAGATAATCCAAGCTTCTTGCTTACTTTGGAAAAAAACTTGTTCATCTTTGATGACATTTTATCTAATTTCTTACTAACAGACCGTTTAAGAGTCCGTTGATTCTCAACAATGGTCTTTTGATTTTTGAGTAAGGTTTTGTTGGTTGGATTAGAGGGATAGTCAATACTTTCCAAGGATGTTTCACCTTCTTCTTCTTCTATTTCCATTTCATCCCCTTCTTCTTCTTCTTCCTCCTCTTCCATCTCCTCATGAGCCAAACGCTCTTCCTTTTCGGCAAGAGTCTCATATGGTTGAAAAACATATGGAATTTTCATAAGAGAAATGTTTGAGTGATTAAAAACTTTTCTTGAAACAAATTCTTCTCCTTTGAAATCCACCCCAAAATAATTAAAAATCCGAGTGAGATAGATTCCATGATACAAAGTGTTTTCACCCACTTCAAAATTTTTGGGACGAAGTTCATCCAAAATAACTTGCGCCCAATTAATATCATAATTTCCAAAAATTGCAAAAAGTGCTTTGCAAACTTTTGAAGTTGGATTGTTAAAACTCCCCAATCTTGGGGTCAAAGTATGTTGTAAAAGAAGATTAACAATTCTTGCTTTTTGGCCGAAAGTTTCGATTTATGAATTCAAAATTATCATTTCCTTCGAAAATGTAATGAAATGTCTCGCGATCATTTTCATCGATATTAAAACTAGAAAGATCCATTCCCATGCTCTTGCAATTGAGAATGGTACCCAAAACATCACAATTTAAAATGATTCTAGTGCCTTTGACACTACTCCAAATTTCATCATCATTTCCATTATAAAATCCATGGTTGAGATTTGCATAGAAAATTTTAACAAGATTTGGATAACAAACAAAGTCATTTTGTGAACCATCAACAAGACTAAGAACTTGGTTGTTTGCAAAAATAGAATCGATTTCATAAGTAGAGAAATCTTGAAATAAAGCAAACTTTCCGGGATGGACTTTTCCATAGTTATCATAGTTGATATATGCTTTTATAGCCTCCGGATTATTAAAAAGTTGCTATTTTATATTTCTGGAAAGTCTCATTGTGGAAGGGTTGCTTGAAGAAGCCTAGAGTAGAGAGTAGAGAGCTTGATATTTTGAAATAAGAGTTTGAATTTGAAAATGAAAGTGAAAAGTTGTGATAAGAGATAGTAAATAAATAGATTCTTAAGGGACAGGTTCTCTGGTCAAAGGCGACTTTTCAGAGACATGATTGAAGTGAAAAGATGGAGGAAAATTCAAACATTTGAATTCAAATTTGAATTTCAAATTTCTATGCCCTTATCGACAACATGGGGGGGCCTTGTCGACAGGTGTCTCTGAATTTTTATGATTTATTTCTTTTAATTATTCTAATATATATATATATATTATTTTTAATGTCTATATAATATCTGGAATATTACTAGAATAAGAGTATATTCCATAAAATATTATGATGCTATTTAAAAATAAAAATAAAAATATAATAATAGTAAAAATATAATAAAATAATAATAAAAATTTTAAAATTCAAATGACACACCAATTCAAAATCAACCAATCAAACATCCAATCCTAAGCATGCGATTTCAACCAATGTATTGTAAACGTGTACCTTTTTCTGAGTCCGTTTCTCTGAATTCGTCGGAGTCATGAACTGCCGTGAAACACATATTTGAATTATCTGTCTTCTGATCATCATCGCTTGAGGACGAGTTTGAGACATCTAGAGTAGCGGTAAATGCACATTTTCGTTTCTTTGCGGAATCATTGTTTATAGGAAGATTTTGCTTATCTGGATGCGGGCAGTCTCTTTTGATATGACCTGGTTCGTCACAGTTGAAACATTTGATATAGTTTGGCACTACATTCTGATTATCAGAGTTCTTATTGTTGTTTCTCTTGAGATTATTCATCTTTCTGTATTTCAGGAATTTCCGAAAGTTCTTAGTCATAAAGGCTATCTCTTCATCATTATCGATGTTTGAGTCTGATCCATCGGTTAATGCATTGAATGCGATTGATTTCTTTTCAGATGCTTTGCTTTCTCTTCTCCCAATCATTTGGACTTCAAACGACATTAGATTTCCAATTAATTCTTCTACCTTTAAGGTACTGAAGTCATTTGTCTCTTCGATCGCAAGTGTCTTTTGATCCCATTCTGGAGTAAGAGAATTTAAGATTTTTCTGACTTGATCTTCTTCCGAAAATACCTTTCCCAAGAATATTAGAGAATGCACAATATCCTGAAATCTACTATACATATCTGGAATAGACTCACTAGGATTCATTTTAAATAATTGAAACTGATTTGTGAGCATGGAAATTTTGGTCTGTTTAACTTTGCTTGTTCCTTCGTGAGTAACTTGCAAAGTTTTCCAGATTTCATATGCAGACTTACAAACTGACACTCTATTAAATTCATTCCTACCAAGTGAACAAAACAGAATATTCATAGTTTTAGAGTTATTTTGTGTGACGGTCTTTTGCTCAGCAGTCCACTGTGCAAAATCAGTTGTGGGTTCAAAATATTCAGTTTGTGTGATATTTTCATCCTACATGCCTAATATGCATAGTTACTGCCATTAAAAAATGGTGGTCTGACAGTAGACTTACCTTCTACAAATGAACTAGTGACAGAGATAATAGAACCAGTGTTGGTAGTAGTAAAAATACCAGTGTTGGTAGCCATTTTGAAATTTTTCAAAATTCAGATTATGAAACTTTGAAAACCTTGCTCTGATACCAAATGTGAGAAATGCGGATTACAGATCTTAAGGCTAGAATTAACACTAGAGCGGGGGTGAATAGCGTTTTCAAGAATTACTAATTCTTTTTGAGTTTATGTTAATTTGAATACAAATGTATGCAATATTCAGACACAGATATGATCACAGAATCAAACACAGATGCAGATAAAGTAAAAGTAATAAAGGAAAGAACACACCAGATTTTATACTGGTTCAGAGCTACCCTACATCCAGTCCCGCAACACAAGTCCAGATTTCCTTTCAAAATCAATTCTTACAATTACACCTTCGATTTCAAGGCCACGAGGTACATCGCTCCAGATTCACAATCCTCTGGGTAGAGATACTTGATTTTACGGGCAACAAGTTCACCCGATTGATTTTCCAGGCTATAATCACACCTTTTCTCGCTCGATTGAATACAAATAAATCTATAACTTTGAATAGCACTGGGATCTTGTTGAGATAGTGATAGAGAATCAAACCAGAGATGATCTAGTTAGATTCAATGGTAATTTCGGCAGAGTAATTGTAAAAATGTATATAAAGAAATGTGGAAGAAGAAGAGGAGTGAAATCAGAGAAAGTATGAATATAAATTCATTTAAAACAACCCCTATTTATAGTAGAACAACAGCCATGTCCATTCGTGAAAGGATATGACAAATAGACACTTCCTTTGAAATTCAAACTTTTGAAATCAACTGTCACCTTGTCGACAATGGTTCCTTGGGGTTGTCGACTGGCCTAAGTTATTTTTGGTAATTTGTACCTTCTTCGAAAATAACTTCTATCTTGTATTAAAACTATTTTAAACTTTATAAATATACTTAACAATAGTTAAAATACATAAATAAGTATAGAGAATAATATTATGGTATATATAAAATTTTACTATAATTTTATATTTAAATCTAAGTATAAATATTAAAAGTTAAATATATTATAATTAAAAGATAGTTTAAAACCAAGGATAATTTGATATTGAAAATAATAATTATTTTGAGGCTAAAAGTATTTTAAAACCAGGATAGTTGTTTTTGATTTAAAAAGGAAGATTTTGAAATCATTTTGAAAACAAGATATAATTTTGTAAAACATTTGAATAAAAGTTAGTGGATACAAAACAATGTTCCACTAGATTTTTCGTAGGTTCCATCCTACTTAGGGTTCCATCCCTTTAACAGTCTCGAAGTGGATTCCATTCCACGAATAAAATAGATTTTAAGATGTTAGTGCTTTTCTAGGAGTTTTAACAAAATTCCTAACTAAATTACTAATATTGAAATCTTGAACTCTTGATAATCTTGATACTCATGAGTCTTGAATCTTGATATCTTCGATCTTGAGTTCATCAGTTCTTGAATCTCTATATTGTACAGTCTTCATTCTTTGGTACCTGTATATATATCCTGCATATACATATATATCTAAACAATAATGTTAGTATTTATATTTTATAATCTTATTCTAAGGTTGTTGTCATCAAAACCAACATCTCAGGGACTAATAACTATTCCTACTACATCCATTTTGGAATCACCCTCGGGATTAGTAGCGATTAGCCCTTGCACTTCACTGCTTCATCTCGACTCCAAGCTCTTGTTTTCACATCGAAAACGTACTTGTTGGATCGAAGTGGTTTTCAGATAATAAATCTGATCTCGGTCTCTTCGAAACAACATTAGATACTTCCGGTAAACTCAACCCTTGTTCTTTAGAAAATACACAGACGAAATAAGATCAGAGATCACCTCCTAACGGTTAGTGGACGGATTTCCTTATAAATGTCCTAGAAGAACGAAATGAGTTTAGACGTATAGTATAGCTCCTTGAACAGTAACCGTACCATATAATTCCCGTGCTTCTTCTAGATATTCCCAAAGTTATATTTGGTCCATATTTGATAGTCGGTTATTTAACTATCAAAAATCAAATCATTCAACCAAATATTCCATTTTTCCGCTGAATAACTCCAAATCCCTTTTTAATTTAATTTTATTAAATTAAATCTCTTCACCCAAAATATATGTACTTGAACTTATCGAATTTTAGTAAATTCACCAATTATCCCTTTCAAATGAATATTTGAAACCCCTTTTTAAAAATAATATGAAAAATACTACTACGGTATCAAACCACAGTTCAATGGTTACGTCTCTATCCCAGAGAAATTCAAGACTTAACTACAGGCACTCACTGCCTCTGATTTCTCCATGCAAGTATACCAATTCTTTCCGAAAACTCTATTTAATAATTTTCAAAATAATACTTACGAAATTTCTATAATAATTTTCCAAGTTAACTTTTAGACAAAACTACTTTTTAAATAAAAGCTATTATATAAAATGTTAATATTGAATAATTATCCTTTTAAAATAATACCGATTAAACCTTTACTAATAATTAACTGCTATAACCAACTTAATTAATATTTACTTTAGCAAATTTTAAAACAATTAAATAATAAATTTTTCTAAAACATTCTTTTAAACACTTTTAAATTTTCTAATTAATACTTAAAAATCTTTCTTTTTAAAAATAAACTTAACTTTTCCGGAAGATATATTTTCAACTCCAATATAGCCAGTCTAATTATTTTATAAATCCCTCTTGATTTATTTCCAGCTTGATTTACGTTCCAATTCCGTAAATTTCCTTTTCCACATTTCTAAAAATAAAACTACTATTTATTTTTATAACGATTTACCCATTCCATTATAAATTCCCACCGTGAATATATAATTTCAAATTATCCACTGATAATTACTTCACTTTATTTATAAAACTTCGTTTATAAATTCAATAGTCTCCCTTCCCGTTTAATCACAGTTTTCACAACACTTAATCGATTTTAAATCGATTTTCTAAATTAAATTCCATTTTAAAAATTAACTTCTTAGTTAACCAAAATTTATTCTAAAGCCCACTAATTTTTAGATTTCTTCCTTTTTATGATTTAAAATCTTATTTAAAACTGGAACATCAATTTCCTATTTTATTTTCAATTTTCCCCTTTTTATTCTTCCCAAACTATTTAAATCTTAATTTTAAAAATACATTCTTTTACTTAAAACAATATCGCTTAAGTTCTTATTTTTAAAAACCCTTTAATTCACATTTATTCAAATCTCTCTATTTTTCCATATTTCGGAATTACTAAATAGGATTTTAAAAATCAACTATTTATTTTTCCCAAAATCATTGCTTTTAAATTTATCCAGCTTTACTATAAATATTTTTACTTTAAAATTTCCCTTTTTATTTTCCTTTAAAATTTAAAATTTATATTTTTGATATTTTAAAATGCCAAATATATCCAGTAATACCATAGCATCCAATAAATCCAATTTCTAATATAATCTATCACAGATTATTCAAATAAATCATATCACTCAATATGAAAATAATTTCAACATTTTTGAGGAATCCAGTTGGATCCCTCTAACATGTTTTCCCTGCATCCACAGATGTTAGCACAATATAAAAATACCAGTCCCACTTCGAGGGGGATATCGCGGTATATAGGGTCATCCGCTATTATGCGGGGCGCATAGGGTCTCATCCGCTATATATATATATATATATATATATGCGGGAATAACAATCACTCCAATATATATACTATATATATGATATCGCATCAACTGATAAAAATATATCAATTCAACCAAACAGTCAATAATTAATTTTAACCACTTAAATTAATTGCGGTAAATCCAAAATTGAGTGAGATTAACTCACTTTGATTTTTTTTTTGGTTTTCGCGCTCCGGTTTCCAATTGAATCCGAACGCATTTGAATTTATCTGAAAATTTTGCAAGCTCAAATCTTGACAAATCCAATTGCATATCGAAGTGTTCGCCAATACGGATCCAACGCGACTGGTCGCGTTGAATTCGGACCTAAAACAAGTTAGGTTTTTGGTTTATACGATTTACAAATTAAATAGCAATATATATATATATATATAGTAACTAAATTTCATTCAAAGTATTCACCCAGCCCACACAAAACTTCGGCCCGTCCTTCCTTTTTTTTCTCTTCTTCACAGGCCGGTCCAAAATCTCTTCTTCCCCCTTGCTCTTTTCTTCTTTCTTTTCTACTCGCCTGCCCAAGAATGCACGCTGATACCTAAGGCCGTGCATGAGCACAACTTACCACCGATGACCGATTCGAGCCTGCCATCGCGTCTCCCTTCCCCTCCTCATCTCGACCACCGCCATCGTGTACTCCCCGCCACCCCGAACAAAAACGCGACATGGCCATCTCACTTCGACCGTACAGGTCACGACGACCAAACACAGGCCACACCACACCAAAACCCACCCACACGAGCGTCTCACCCCCTCGAACACGGTCCCACCCTCAAATCCCCACATCGTCCCCTGAATCCAGCTAGAACCGTAACCCTAGCTAATACCCGCCACTCGACCTTCGCTGTCGTGACCCCTAAATCAAAATCGAACACCCCTAAACCAATTCCAATTAAAGAGATTTAAGAAATAGGATTTTAGGATTTGCTTTGAAATTTTTAAATCAAGTATAAATGGAGGATTCGATTTTTTTTTGAAGCTCTCCATTTTTTTCGGGTGTACTCTTGAAAAAGGAGGTGGCATGTTTGAGGAAATCTACAGTGACTTAAGGTGATAAAGAAAAACAACTGATGTTAAAATGTTTGACTGGTCAATATAAAATATATTATTTAAATTTTAAATCGTCTCGAATTCGTAGCTTTAAATTTTGACCTCCTATCGAGGCATGCTGCTAGGCATATATAATGTTATACCCCTATTCCAAATGCAATGGAAAAGGTTTTGATTCCTAATTCGATCGTATGGAGAAGATAGCTTTTTGGACCTAATTATTATATTGAATTTTCGATATAAATTTCAACGCGTTTATATGCCGTACGACCAAACGATAACTCCAAATGCTACGGAATTTAAAATCCGATAATAATACACTATTACGGATCCAATGGAACCGGTTTCGTCAAAATCCGAGACTATGCCCCGGAAGGCTATTTTTAAATGTCAATTTAAACGATATATTTTTAAAACTGAACAAATAACTTTCAAATTCAATTTTGAAGCTTTTATTATCTTCAGTATTATCATATAAATTTTATAAGCCTTTAAATTATTTTTAACAAGCTTAAACTCAAGATTTAATAATATAGCCAACATCCAATTATTCAATTCAATAATTTAATTATCTAATAAATGGTTGTATTTGAAATTCAAGTTAAAAATTAACTTTTAAATATTTAAAATCAATTAAATATTCCAGTTTCAAATATCCAAAATTCCGGGTCGTTACAGCATTGTCCTTCCATCAATCACTATTGACTTCCACAAACATAGAACCTCCGAGCTCATACGTCTCTGAGAAGGGTGTTAAGCTAAGAGAAGTTGCCTTCTCCCCCACCAAACAGATGTATATTTATAAAATTCAATGATGAAATCTCAAGAATGCAATATCTGACATCCGTCCATACAAGTTCATTTTGGGACTGAACGAAATCGAAGGCACGCTCCTACCACATCCTATCGGAAATTATCCCTAGGATTAGTAACGAGAAGTCCTTGTCATCCAAAGAGTTTCAGAAATGAAGGGATCACTGCTACTTTAGTATTTGGGAGCTAACCAGAATTATCAACAAGCAGTCCTTCCACCTCGAATATCTTTAGTCTTCATCCTTCATTTTGTTTATCAAGCCTTTATTTTTCAAGCACATACATTGGTTCGAAGTGGTTCTCAGATAGGAATTGCCCAGATCCGACCCTGGTTCCTATAACGACCCATATTTTACGGATCGAAACATTTTAAAACAGTTGACATTTGGTCACACTGTTGATAAGTTGTTTAGAGTTTAAGTCCTAGGTCGTGCGGGTTTTAGGTCGGCAAAGAGTTAGGTCGGAGAGTCTGATAGGTCGTAAGTAAGCATAGGCTTAACTCGTAGCCGACTTAAGGAGATAGGCGACCTATAGAATTAGTCGACCTAAAGATTTAGACGACTTAAGGTAAGTGTCCGACTTAAGAAGATTTACCGAGCTAAGAAACTGGCGACCTAAGGAGTTTGAGATAAGTCAAGTGGACGGCCTAAGTATTGGAGCGACTTAGAAGTTAGGTCGTATTGGTTTAGGTCGTAGACGACCTAAGAGGTAGTGCGACTTAAGAGATAGGAGACTTAAGGGTTTTGGCGAGTTAAGGATCTAAGGGGTAGGTCGGCGACGACTTAAGTGTTAGGTCATAACCCATTTAGGTCACGTGAATAGTTATGTCATGTGGGGTGTTAGGTCGCAGGGTAGTGGTCTATGTTAGGTCGCGAGAGTTGTTAACTCGTAAGCGACTTAAGGAGGTTAGCTAAGTCGTAGGTCGGCTACCATGTTGAGTCGTATCCCCTGATTAAGTCGCGTGGGTTTTAAGTCGGAGACTCTGTTAAGTCGCGCGCGCATTAAGTCGTAGACAGGAAGGTCCGGTTAGTCGTGAGTGCGCATGGGCTTAGGTCATAGGTTGCTGGGCGCGTTAAGTCGTAGACGACTTAGGGGAGTTAAGTCGTAAGTCGTAGAGACTAGGGTCTGTTGAGTCGTAGGTCGGAGATAGGGATAAGTCGGAGACGACTTATAAAGGCAGACGACCTAAGATTTCAGCTATAAATACTCGTCTATTTCTTCATTTTTGGGATCCGGATTTCGAAGCGACGAAGTGCTGCCATTTTGAGAGCTCGACTTCTACACTTCTTCACTTCTTTTCTCCACTTTAATCTTGTGCTTCCATCCATCCAAATCGAAGATCAAGTTGAAGATTCAAGAGCTTATCTTCATCCATCGAGGATAGATTTCATCGTTTGAAGCGGATTGGTGATAGATCAAGTTAGATCCTTCGCTGTCCAGATCTGAAGCGTATTGCTTTTGGGTTGTTTAGGTGATTTGGTGAGTGGTGATTATCTCTCACACAGATCCAAAGGAGTATATCGGATCGTTGGCTTGATTTGGTGTTAAAATAGTGATTTCCATGTATTTTCCTAATCACATGTGTAGATCCGTATAGATTCATTGTTCATGATGATTTGACATCCATCTTACTACATGTTAACCTATGCAAGTTCATTCATCAAGATTATAGAGATATTGTTCATGTTTTCATGCTTATTAGACTTTCAACTCTTTAATTACGAAATTGCCATTATTGTGATAATTGTCTACATAGATCATATTTAAATGCTTGATTGTTTGGATTAATGTTTGATCTGATTGATTACTATGAATTAGATGATTGATGATTTGATTAGACCGAAGATGATTCAAAAGCTAAGAGAAAGGCTCTTGAATTGGGAAAGCTGCTTGTGGCATATGTAGCGGATGGTGAAGCTCTTATGCATAGATTTGATGATGATGTTGAGATGAGACTTTGCGAGGATGTGATGAAGCGAAGCATGATATGAGATAGACTTGGTCTAATCCAGACGGGATCATTCCAAGCATGTTGATAACTCAGTGATATGGTTCGAGTTGAGGATAATGGTTTGCTCGAGAGGCGCTTGAGCTAGTATGGAAATAGTCGTCGAGGAGGATGACTAGGAGGCTGAGGTCTTATCGTTGTTGAAGGTTCTAGCATGCTCAAAGAAAGAGTACGTTGGGCAGATTCGATAGTCCCTGAAGGCTAATGATTGATAGTCAAGTACTCTGGGCAGATTCGATAGTCCTAGGCACGGGTCACGATGACGTGCGAGAGTTATGTCTAGAACCGGGGTTTCCATTAGCCCTTGACGGACGGCTGAAAGAATGTGCCGGTCATTCAATTAACGGTGATATCGAAGCAATGATAACAGTGATAGCCAGAGTCATGGATGTTTGGTTGTATCGTCATTCGGTCTCAAGAGCAGTGTTTTCGGGGTGCTTATCTGATCTTGGTTTAGGCCTTGGGGGTTTGTGCTTGGAAAACATCGCCCTTGACTCGAGTGATAATTTCTTTACTTTACATTGTATGCTCTTCTATGTTTGCTTCTGCTTAGTGTGTGTCTGGGGGCTATCACTGTAGAAAGAGGTTGGAGTGGGAGGGTTGTATTCCTTTCCTTTTCCTTTATGCTCTTTTGGTATGTTGTTAGTTAATTTACTGCTCACTAAGACTGTTGTCTGACTCAAGGCTTTATGTTTTAACTCTTATTGCCTTGGGATGTTCGTCCATTTTGGGATGGGCAGACTAGGTAGCAGGTGACAGGTGCTGCTCTTGCTTTCCACGATGCTGATGACGAAGACGAGCTAGAGTATTGCATATTACTTCTTACTATATGTACTGAATGTTCCGCTGCTTTGTATTCTCTGAGTGATATGTAGTGAGGCTTGTTGTATTGACTATTCGGATGTTTGTATTCAACTATTATGAAGTTTTATTGATGAGATTCTATTCTGTGAAGCTTCACTATATATATGTTCTATTGTATTTTGTCCATGCGCTGTGAGTAATACGATAGATTCTGTTGTTTAATTTACCTTGACAATCGTCCATGGCTGCCTGGCACACTTTACAGCGCACTTTCTCTAGGTTCAGTGCATGGGTTATGGGCGGTCGTCACATTTGGTATCAGAGCATTGGTTAATCGATTTTACCCAACGCTCGCTGACGTAACTACGTATGAGAGACGTAATTGTATTTTGATGGATGATTACTATATATAATATAGTAGATTAGAAGAGTTTGAGTCCTTTAAGCAGTTGTTTCTCAAGATGTTCTGACCATTCCTTTTTATAGATATTGAGAATGAGTCGAAGAGGGAGACCAGCTGCAAGGGAAGGCCATGCTACTGAAGGGGCTGCTGATTATGCAGCTATATTCGAAGCTATGATGACTTCGATCATGAGAAGGATACCAGTTCCGGGGGTAGCAGTTGATGTTGGAGTTCAAGTCCAAACTCCAAAACCAGTGGATTTTGCTAAGTTGTGCAAAGATTATACTGCTCTTGGAGGGAAGGTTTTCTTGGGAACAGAATCAACCATTGAAGTCCAGAGGTGGATAGATGCTTGTAGAAGGATTTTTGGTGATTTGGGAATAGAGGATGCAACTAAGAGGAAGTTAGCATCAAGACAGCTTCAAGGAAGAGCTTCTGATTGGTGGAACTCTATTACCATCAATACTCCGGAGGAAGAGATTACTTGGGAGCAATTCCAAGTCAGATTTGAAGCTAAGTTCATTTCTACAGCTCAGAATTCTGTTCTGTTCAAGAAGTTTGTGGAGCTCAAGCAAGGTGGGAGACCAGTTCTTGAGTATGTTTCTGAGTTTGAAGCTTTGTCCAAATATGCCCGGTCGTATATTGAATCTGCTTATCAGAAGAATGAGAAGTTTGTGACAGGCTTGGACAGTTATCTTGGGAGGCAGTTGGTGGATCATCTGGATGATTCATTTGAGAAGCTTGTGGAGAAAGCTCTCAGGCATGAGAGTCTGTTTCCTAAGGAAGGATCTGTTGTTGCTGTGACCAGGGAAGAGTCTAAACCCCAGCAGGGTGGAAACAAGAAGAGGAAGCAGCAGCAGCAGAAGGGTAGGGATGGCCAGAAGAAGCCGAAGGGCAAAGTGACTTGCTACAATTGTCAGCAGAAAGGCCATTTCTCGAAGGATTGTAAGAATCCGAAGGTACCGATGAAGTGTCACAACTGTGACAAGCCGGGGCATATCAGGAAGAATTGTCCAGAATCGAGGAAGGACAAGCAGATTGTGCAAGCTTATGCTTTGGGAGCTGTTCCGTCGTCTTCAAAAGCTCCTACCGTTGAAGAGAAAGGGAAGAGTGTGGTGGTTCAAGGTACTCTTTTCCTATGTGGTGTTCCAGTTAGAGTGTTGTTTGATACTGGGGCGTCGCATTCGTTTGTTTGTAGCGAACTTGTAGGCCGGTTGGGTTTAGAACCGGATATTGTTGATAGGCCATTGGTTGTGACTAATCCAGTTGGGGGTTCGTCTTGTTTGTGTATGTTATGCCGTGGTCTGATTGTATTGAGTCATGGTTGCTCTTTTGTTTGTGATTGTTTTGTTCTGAACTTTGCGGGGTTCGGAATTATTTTGGGTATGGACTGGCTTAGGAAGTATGCGACAAAGGTTGATTGTGAGAGGTTGGAGGTGACAGTCGAGAATGTGGAGGGGCGAAAGATTATGATACGATGTAAGCATGAAGAAGGCGTCTTCATGAGCTTCATGTATTCGCTAGTTGTTCCACGGGATGGACTGTCATTAGTGCCAATCGCGAATGGATTCGAGGATGTCTTTGACGAAGTCAAAGGGTTACCGCCGCATAGAGAGATCGAGTTTCATATAGATCTAGTTGAAGGAGCCAGACCTGTTGTGATGCCCCTTAGGCGGATGGCGCCTAGGGAACATCATGATTTGAAGGTGCAAGTTGATGATCTTTTGCAGAAAGGATTCATTCGGCGTAGTGTGTCCGAATGGGGTGCACCAGTTGTGTTCGCAACCAAAGCAGATGGATCGTTGAGGTTGTGTGTGGATTATCGTGAGCTGAATAAGGTGACTAAGAAGAACAAGTATCCATTGCCGAGAATAGATGACTTGTTTGATCAGCTTCACGAGGCTAAGGTGTTTTCTCAGATGGATTTGGCAACGGGATTTCACCAGTTGAGAGTGGCTAAGGATAGTATGCCGAAGACTGCTTTTCGAACACCATCCGGTTTCTTTGAGTGGCTGGTAATTCCGTTTGGATTGACTAACGCGCCAGCATATTTTGTGGATCTTATGAATAGAGTGTTCAGGGATCAGTTGAACAAGTTTGTACTTGTGTTCGTGGATGATATTCTGATTTATTCCAGAACTGAAGAAGAGCATAAGACACACTTGCGAATTATTTTGGAAATCTTACGGAAACATCAGTTGAAGGCTAAGTTTTCGAAGTGTCACTTCTGGAAGAGTGAAGTGAGGTTCTTAGACCATGTTATCTCTGGAAATGGAATAGCGGTTGATCCCGCGAAGGTGGCAGCAATCCAGGATTGGGTTAGACCTAAGAATGCATCTGATGTGAGAAGTTTTCTTGGATTGGCAGGATATTATCGACGGTTTATCAAAGACTTCTCCAAGATAGCTGCACCGTTAACAGGATTGACGAAAAAGAACCAAGTGTTCAGATGGGATGCTAAGTGTGAGCAAGCTTTCGGAATCCTGAAAGAGCGATTGACGAGTGCTCCTGTTTTGACTATTCCAAGTGGGAATGATGAGATGGTGGTTTACACCGACGCATGTGGTACTGGACTTGGAGCAGTGCTGATGCAGAAGGATAAAGTTGTTGCGTATGCCAGTCGACAACTGAAGCCGCATGAAAGGAATTACCCGACTCATGATTTGGAGTTAGCGGCGATTGTATTTGCTCTGAAGATGTGGAGACATTATCTACTGGGAGTTCGATTCGAGTTGTTTACAGATCATAAGTCGTTGAAGTATCTTTTCTCCCAAAAGGATTTGAATCTTCGGCAGCAACGTTGGCTAGAGTTTTTGGCATCATATGATTTTGGTATAGCTTATACTCCGGGAAAAGGTAACGCGGTGGCAGATGCATTAAGTCGAAGACATGCAGGATTGGGAGCCATGTTTTCAGAATGGAAGAATCTCGAGTATCTAGCTGGATTTGACTTCAGGCCTAGATGTGGATTGGAACCTGAGATGTTGGCAAACTTATCGATAAGACTGAATCTTGTGGAAAGGATTGGCAAGAGCCAAAAGTGAGACGATAATCTTGTCAAGATTATCCGTGATTTGGAATCTGGATTGGACCCAGAGAAGGATAAAGGATTCGAGGTCGATCGAGAGGGTTGGCTTCGGAAGCAAGGACGACTAGTTGTTCCCGATATAGATGAATTGAGGAGTGAAGTTCTAAGGGAAAGTCATCACTCGAAGTTAACAATTCATCCAGGTGGAAATAAGATGTATCGGGATATGAAGAGAACCTACTACTGGGAAGGTATGAAGAAGGATGTTGGAAATTTTATTTCCAAGTGTATGAACTGCCAGTTGGTAAAAGCTGAACAGAAGAAGCCAAGTGGATTGCTTCAGCCATTAGAAGTTCCTACATGGAAGTGGGAGCAGATATCGATGGATTTTATTGATGGATTACCTAGAACAAGAACGGGAAATGAAGGGATTTGGGTCATCGTAGATCGTCTGACTAAGAGCGCAAGATTCATTCCTGTTCGATCGACTAGGACTGCATCAAAGTTGGCTGAGTTGTATGTTAAGTGGATAGTTCGATTCCATGGTATTCCGAAGAGTATAGTGAGCGATCGAGACCCATTGTTCACTAGCGGATTTTGGAAGAGCTTCCAGGAAGTTTTGGGAACCGAGTTGTGTTTGAGTACAGCTTATCACCCTCAAACCGATGGTCAGACTGAGAGAGTCAACCGAGTTTTGGAAGATCTCCTCAGAGCTTGTGTTTTGGATTTCGGAGGATCATGGGAAGATCACCTTCATTTGGTGGAATTTGCATACAACAACAGTTACCAGTCAAGCATTGGTATGGCACCGTATGAGGCATTGTATGGAAGACCGTGTAACTCTCCGACATGTTGGTTAGAGATAGGAGAAAAGCTGATGCTTGGGACAGAGATGATTCGACAGACTTCGGATTGTATAGAGATCATTCGGCAATGAATGAAGGCAGCCCAAGACCGTCAGAAAAGTTATGCTGATAAGCGTCGTAAGGATTTGGAATTCGACGTAGGTGATATGGTTTTTGTGAAGATTTCTCCACTGAAGAATGTTATTCGATTCGGGAAGAAAGGAAAATTGACTCCGAGATTTGTTGGACTATTCCCGATCATCGAGCGAATTGGAAAGCTCGCCTATAGATTGGAGTTACCAGAGAAGATGTCGAGCGTGCACAATGTTTTTCACGTATCGTATCTACGGAAGTATGTGCACGACTCGAATACAGTGGTTTCTGCTAATAGCTGTGAAGATTTCGAAGTTGATCCAGTCAATAGAAGACTTCGTAAACCGCTTCGTGTTGTGGAAACTGACACGAAACAGCTTAGGAGGAAGATAGTTAAGTTGCTCAAGATACAATGGAGTGATGATGATAACGACTGTACATGGGAGGTGGAAGAGAGGATGAAGGCAGCTCATCCTGAACTCTTCAAGGTATGGCCCTAAGGTGTCGTGTCATCTCACGATATTATAACTTGTTCTAGTGTTAGAATTCTGTACGCTAAGCAAGAATTGGATGCATGGTTTGTTAATTGCTATGGATGGTAGGCGTGCAGAATAGTCTTTGATTGCTTTGTTTGTTTGGAATATCGGGGACGAAATTCCTAAGGGGGAGAGAATGTAACGACCCGTATTTTACGGATCGAAACATTTTAAAACAGTTGACATTTGGTCACACTGTTGATAAGTTGTTTAGAGTTTAAGTCCTAGGTCGTGCGGGTTTTAGGTCGGCAAAGAGTTAGGTCGGAGAGTCTGATAGGTCGTAAGTAAGCATAGGCTTAACTCGTAGCCGACTTAAGGAGATAGGCGACCTATAGAATTAGTCGACCTAAAGATTTAGACGACTTAAGGTAAGTGACCGACTTAAGAAGATTTACCGAGCTAAGAAACTGGCGACCTAAGGAGTTTGAGATAAGTCGAGTGGACGGCCTAAGTATTGGAGCGACTTAGAAGTTAGGTCGTATTGGTTTAGGTCGTAGACAACCTAAGAGGTAGCGCGACTTAAGAGATAGGAGACTTAAGGGTTTTGGCGAGTTAAGGATCTAAGGGGTAGGTCGGCGACGACTTAAGTGTTAGGTCATAACCCATTTAGGTCACGTGAGTAGTTATGTCATGTGGGGTGTTAG
Source organism: Allium fistulosum (assembly GCA_030737815.1). Lineage (NCBI taxonomy): Eukaryota > Viridiplantae > Streptophyta > Magnoliopsida > Asparagales > Amaryllidaceae > Allium > Allium fistulosum. The sequence continues at coordinate 556,514,982 of CM060905.1, forward strand.
GTCGCAGGGTAGTGGTCTATGTTAGGTCGCGAGAGTTGTTAACTCGTAAGCGACTTAAGGAGGTTAGCTAAGTCGTAGGTCGGCTACCATGTTGAGTCGTATCCCCTGATTAAGTCGCGTGGGTTTTAAGTCGGAGACTCTATTAAGTCGCGCGCGCATTAAGTCGTAGACAGGAAGGCCCGGTTAGTCGTGAGTGCGCATGGGCTTAGGTCGTAGGTTGCTGGGCGCGTTAAGTCGTAGACGACTTAGGGGAGTTAAGTCGTAAGTCGTAGAGACTAGGGTCTGTTGAGTCGTAGGTCGGAGATAGGGATAAGTCGGAGACGACTTATAAAGGCAGACGACCTAAGATTTCAGCTATAAATACTCGTCTATTTCTTCATTTTTGGGATCCGGATTTCGAAGCGACGAAGTGCTGCCATTTTGAGAGCTTGACTTCTACACTTCTTCACTTCTTTTCTCCACTTTAATCTTGTGCTTCCATCCATCCAAATCGAAGATCAAGTTGAAGATTCAAGAGCTTATCTTCATCCATCGAGGATAGATTTCATCGTTTGAAGCGGATTGGTGATAGATCAAGTTAGATCCTTCGCTGTCCAGATCTGAAGCGTATTGCTTTTGGGTTGTTTAGGTGATTTGGTGAGTGGTGATTATCTCTCACACGGATCCAAAGGAGTATATCGGATCGTTGGCTTGATTTGGTGTTAAAATAGTGATTTCCATGTATTTTTCTAATCACATGTGTAGATCCGTATAGATTCATTATTCATGATGATTTGACATCCATCTTACTACATGTTAACCTATGCAAGTTCATTCATCAAGATTATAGAGATATTGTTCATGTTTTCATGCTTATTAGACTTTCAACTCTTTAATTACGAAATTGCCATTATTGTGATAATTGTCTACATAGATCATATTTAAATGCTTGATTGTTTGGATTAATGTTTGATCTGATTGATTACTATGAATTAGATGATTGATGATTTGATTAGACCGAAGATGATTCAAAAGCTAAGAGAAAGGCTCTTGAATTGGGAAAGCTGCTTGTGGCATATGTAGCGGATGGTGAAGCTCTTATGCATAGATTTGATGATGATGTTGAGATGAGACTTTGCGAGGATGTGATGAAGCGAAGCATGATATGAGATAGACTTGGTCTAATCCAGACGGGATCATTCCAAGCATGTTGATAACTCAGTGATATGGTTCGAGTTGAGGATAATGGTTTGCTCGAGAGGCGCTTGAGATAGTATGGAAATAGTCGTCGAGGAGGATGACTAGGAGGCTGAGGTCTTATCGTTGTTGAAGGTTCTAGCATGCTCAAAGAAAGAGTACGTTGGGCAGATTCGATAGTCCCTGAAGGCTAATGATTGATAGTCAAGTACTCTGGGCAGATTCGATAGTCCTAGGCACGGGTCACGATGACGTGCGAGAGTTATGTCTAGAACCGGGGTTTCCATTAGCCCTTGACGGACGGCTGAAAGAATGTGCCGGTCATTCAATTAACGGTGATATCGAAGCAATGATAACAGTGATAGCCAGAGTCATGGATGTTTGGTTGTATCGTCATTCGGTCTCAAGAGCAGTGTTTTTGGGGTGCTTATCTGATCTTGGTTTAGGCCTTGGGGGTTTGTGCTTGGAAAACATCGCCCTTGACTCGAGTGATAATTTCTTTACTTTACATTGTATGCTCTGCTATGTTTGCTTCTGCTTAGTGTGTGTCTGGGGGCTATCACTGTAGAAAGAGGTTGGAGTGGGAGGGTTGTATTCCTATTCCTTTTCCTTTATGTTCTTTTGGTATGTTGTTAGTTAATTTACTGCTCACTAAGACTGTTGTCTGACTCAAGGCTTTATGTTTTAACTCTTATTGCCTTGGGCTGTTCGTCCATTTTGGGACGGGCAGACTAGGTAGCAGGTGACAGGTGCTGCTCTTGCTTTCCACGATGCTGATGACGAAGACGAGCTGGAGTATTGCATATTACTTCTTACTATATGTACTGAATGTTCCGCTGCTTTGTATTCTCTGAGTGATATGTAGTGAGGCTTGTTGTATTGACTATTCGGATGTTTGTATTCAACTATTATGAAGTTTTATTGATGAGATTCTATTCTGTGAAGCTTCACTATATATATGTTCTATTGTATTTTGTCCATGCGCTGTGAGTAATACGATAGATTTTGTTGTTTAATTTACCTTGACAATCGTCCATGGCTGCCTGGCACACTTTACAGCGCACTTTCTCTAGGTTCAGTGCATGGGTTATGGGCGGTCGTCACAGTTCCTTTGATCCAATCATTGATAAAAAGAGGTTTTGTGAGTAGGGAATTATTCTTTAATTGATTGAGTTCTTTTTTCAAAATATCTCCTGGAGATATATATTCCTAAAACATTATTTCCGATATATACGGAATCATTAAACCTCTCTTATCACATCTTTTGATTACTTATAACCCTTTTTAAACATGGAATAATTTAAATCATTTCATTTTTAACTTAGGAAAATATTTCCAAATAATTTCATTTAAATCTTAACAAAGATTTCTTAATTCAAAACTCATAATTTTAATTGAGTTAAAACCATGTTGTCTAGAATGTTAATCCAAAACCAGTAAATATTAAGTGAACAGAATCTATAGAAATCATCTAATTTTACCCAATATCAATTCCCGTATTCAACAAGTACTATGGGCGGAATAACGGCGAAATCAACTTTTAAATTCAGCGAATAGTACGAGTTCCCTCTTCGGGATTTAACACCAAGTATAAGAAGATCATCTCTATATAATCAAAGTTGTATTTAATTTGGAAAATTTAAATCCTTTTATACTTAACTCGTTTCTGACATTTCGACCTTATCTATCCCTCGTCCAGGAAAGAGGCCAGGTGAGCCATGGCACTGGTTACTCCTGAACATCTCCTTAGTTTAAGCACCTCACATCCAGATCTCAAGAGCAGAAAAACCCAGTCTACTTGTCGGCTTTTAGAGCCAAGATTTAAACCACTTTATTTATAATAGCTTTTCTTTTAAAAATTTATTTAAACTTTCTTAAATAAGCTAGAAAACCTCCAATTATTATTAAAAATTTTAATTGTCCATTTGAAAACATTTATAAAAGATTTGGAAAAGAATGGTTAAGTTTAAAGTATATTTCAAAGGTTGTAGAAAAGTGCTGCGGAAAAGTGCGTAAAGTGCTCTTTTAAGTTATATTGATCAAAACGACTTTTCTATCATTTGGAAATTCATTTTTATAACTCAAATCACTTTTAAAACATTTTAAAAGATTTATAAGATTTATTTCACATTTTAAAACAATTTTAAAACATCATTTTCAAAGAAATCCAATTTTGGATTCCAAACTGCAAAACCGCCATTTTTCAAAAACTTGTTTTACTTATATTTCAAAATCTACTTATCGAAATCTAGATTTTCTTCCTTTGTTGGAAAATTATGGATATAATAGTTTGGAAAATTCTTATCTCGAAAATTCTGAGGAATATTTCATTCTTTACACTCGCTTCACTTTTATGGCGCGAACTACCATTATGTGACGCGCCTATTTTTGACTAAATTTTCAATTTCCATTCATACTTAACCAAAACACTTTCAAATGTTTATAAAACATTTCAAAATCATTTTAAAACCATTTTAAAGAGGTTTAACATTCCATATACACCAATTCATTAATACGGAAGAAAGTGATTTTCTTTGTGTTTATCGACGTGTATTTCCGTGACTTGCATATATATTCAATATTCATATGAAAACATCCAAACTTGATGATCAAAGCATATTAAACATCCATTACAAACAGCATATCATCATCCAAAATATAATATAATAGTTTAGGAGTTCTCACCTTCATTTTCTCTTCGAGCTAATAGAAAATCGGCTATAGCTCCGCTATCACGAAATTAAACTTCATGAAATCGAGCTTTGGACCCTTGAAGTGGCTTGGCCCAGCCTTGGTGCTCACAGCCCAGGTGGTGTGGGGTGGTGGTCGTGGACTTTGGAAGAGTAGAGGAGGTGTTTAGAACAAGTTTTGAAGTAGATCGATATTATAAACTAGTGTACACATTTTTCTCTTTTATTTAATATATTTCTTTCCTAACTTTTCTAAATATTTTTTATGAATAAGAAGCCATTAAAGAGGCTCTTAGAAAGCTTGAAAAGAAGAGGAAGTGGAATGGTATTAGGATTTTTGTGAGAAGAGGGGTGGTATTTATAGAAAAAACCTTAGAATAAAATATAATATTGCATAATTACCTAAATACCCTTAGCCCACACCCTCCTCTATCCTCTAGCGCACGGCTCCCCCCTCCCTCAAAGCCATGTGATGGTTGATGTGAGATGATGGTGTGGTACAATGAAGTGATGTTTGCTTTATGGTTACTTAAAGGTTAAGCTTAGGAATTATTAAATCATTTTTGTAACATACATACATACATACATACATACATACATATATATGTGTGTGTATGTGTGCGCGCATGTGTGTGTGTGTATTTATGTATGTATGTGCATGTTATCATGTGCATGTGATGTATATATGTATGTACATGTTGGTGCATAACACCTTGAACGTCATTGAACAACTTTTGTTCGTTAGATCGTTGAAATCCGGAGAACCGATTATCGGTCACATTTTCACTTATTTATTAACGTACATATATTTGTAACTAAAATTCAACAATAAATTTCTTGTCATTTTAAACTAATTAAAATGATCACGTTTCATTTATAAAACCATATAAATTAATATTAAAAATTATTTACAAAAATTGCCATCATACCGATAAAGCGATATCGATTTTTCCTTATATTTTCAAATCAAATATATATATCTTTATAAAGTATTATAAATGATTCATTATCACTTTATAACTATTCAAAATGAATTTTGATCATTTAAAATAATTATTTGGATGATTAAAATAATTATAAAATCATTAAATCTTAATTTAAATTAAATAAATCAATTATTTAAATACACTATCATTTTATCGATATAAATTTCGAGGAAAATATTTATTCAAAATAAGATTATTATAACTTATTATTACTTGGAACCATATTATCCTTTTATTTGAATAAATTTAAAAATAAATACAATTTATCAAAGTAATAAATTGGTAGGTTGTTACAGATACCATCTATGACGGCCTGGATTTTCGGAACAGTCAAAATTGCCGAAAACCCATCCGTTCTAAAAATACGAACGAAAACTACTAACTTAATACATAATATTTGATAAATATTCAACACTATTAAATGTATAGGATATAGTTTTAATAATACAAGTTATCAGAGTAATCATTTGATCTATAGGTGTGCTATAATACAAAGAAAACTCAAATACAATAAAATATACCGCTGCACAACTCTGATGAGAAAGACAATAATAGTAATTCCTGCAAACTCAATAAATAAGTCAAATGCGGAATAAAATGATAAATTGGAAATATACAATAGCACAATACAAATAGCAACCAATAACGAATAAACAGGAAAGGGCTATATTATTATTGGGGTTGCATCACTACCACTTGTGACTGCCTACATATCCCTATCTAATTAGGTACCAAATTAGATACAGGATCAAACCAATGTAGTTATCCTACCGCAAATAGAACTCATGGAGTCTATGATGCAACAAACAATATGCAATTCCCAAAACTACCCACTTAGGCTTATCCTCAAATTCAGATTTTCAAATCTAGTTAACTTCATTATCTTCAAAATATAATTCTTTTCGAAAATAATCTCTTTGGACCAAACTCCCGATTTTTTTTCAAAACCTTTGAAATAATATATATATATATACATCTTTTGTATCAAATTATACTTTATTTCAGGATTTAAAACAAATCACTTTTGAAATATTCATTTAGAAATCTCAAAATACTATTATAAAAGCATATCAAAGTATATGCAACCAGATCGGGAGGTTTTTCCCATAAACAAGGCAACTGGATCCCAGCCTTCATAAGGTCGATAAATGATTACATCCCTCTATTCCGAGAGTAGACTATACCAAAAACAAATGCCCACTTATTAGTTACGGGTTACCCGAATCATCGGTGAAACATAACAAATCATTTTATATCCCAAAGTGATAAATCATTTTCACTAATATTCACAATTTCTTTCAATCACACGGTACTTTCATTTCCAAAAACCTTTGAAATCATTTTCAAACACCGGGTTTTAGTCCTCAAAATTCTCTTCGTTTATAATTTTTTTTTATAAACCATTCTTTATATAAATCACTTTTATTATCACTTCAAAATATTTATTCCCAAAATAGTTCTATTTCTTTTCAAAAGAAACCATTTCAATTAAAGATAAAATACCTTTTATTTTCAAAATATAATAAATATATTTTATTATAATTTCTACTTAACCAATACTTTCGCTAAACACCTTTTAGCGTGAAATAAATCATAAGGTAATAGCTCGTGAACTGGTTGAGCATAAATCACATAATCAATCAACAACAATAGTAAATAGTGAATACATCTATTTATTCAGTAATAATTAATCAACATATTAATTAACTTTTAAAACAATCATTTTACTTACAAGCATAGAACGGAGATTTATTCAGCTCGATAGATGTCAAAAATAGTCTGTTTAATTTAATTACTTATTTGTAATTAAATTCAACCACTAATATTTTATCACTAAATTATAATTCGTTAAATGTGTCAATACTTTACACTAGTTTGTTTTATACGTTAATACAAATCTAACGTTGAAGACCATTGGTTAAACAGACTTCGTATAGGGGAGTTCCAGATTTTTAAAGTTTAAACATTTTAGACTTAACTATTTAAAAGCTAATTAAGTAAACCATTAAATTTTACACATATTACAACCCAGGCCCAACAGTCCACTTATGATACCCCAAACCCAAGAGCTCATTCTTTAACAAATTAAATTATTTTACTCAAATCAAAAGTCACTAAATTAATATAATAAAACTTAAACCTCACCCTACTTCCAAGCAAGGCGCACAACGCACCACCACACTCATAACCAGGACCGGCTACCCTCATTTCTTCAAATTTACATGCCTGCTACCCATGTACATATCCACGTCCTCCCCACTGTCACATTTTCATGCGCCTGTATATTTTAAAACTCACGCTCCAATCTCCTTCCCCTCCTCACTACCATATACTGCTACTCCTCTCCCTCTTATATTTCTCACGTATCCCACCTTCCCATTTCTCCCATAATTCCCATGCTCGCACCTAAGTACCTTACACAAACCTGAAAGCCCACATACACATGCATGCCTGGCCCAACTTCTTCAGTTCCTCTTCATGTTTCCACTTTCTTCCTCATGCGCCAGGCAGTCTGCTACTTCCCTTCATGTGTGTGAATTTATCTCCTACATTTCATGCGTGCATTTTATTTTGCATGAAAGTATAAAAGAAAAGTGAAAGTGCCCCCTCCTTCTTCATGCGCATGAACACTTCTTCACCTCACGACCATGTATGCACGCGCGCGCACACATAGATATACATATATACATGCTCACATACTCACTAATATATATATATATATATATATATATATATATTGTATAGTATCTTATTAGAAGCTATTTGGTAAATGAAATAGAAAAGAAGAGTTGCTTTGTTTCATTTCATGGGAAATGAAGAAAATGAGAAAAGTGAAAATATAATCGCATCTGTGTCTCTCCTCCTCTCTATCACCTGCGTGAGTTTATTTTGTAGAGAAAAAGGAAAAGAAAAGTGGAAAAGCTTGTTTTTCTATTTGTTTCTATGTGATTGTATTTTTTTTGCGAAAATGAAAATGCTTCCTTTTCTCCCATGGTGTGTGAATGCATATATATAGACATAAATACTTTATAGCTAAGTAAACTTAAGAACTCAGCAAATAAAGTTAAGTGCAAGGACAAAACATTAAATGCTAAAACCAACATCATGAGCAAAGAGGACGTGCGCAGTACAAAAATTTAATGTATAGATATTTTAAAAGTTTTAGGGTATCAAGCTACACAAAATCACATTCGCGTACGAGCTGCGAACGATAGAAATGAAAATACAATCGTACACAATAATGTGAGATGATCATAAATAACAATAAAATAGACAAGTTAACTTATTCTGTTAAGTCTCAAAAGTACCGACGTTTGCCGTAAAAAGCGTCAAACGACAACTTAAATATTTTTCAAATTAAAAATTATGAAAAAATTCCTATAAATTAAATTAAAAATACGTCATCAAAAATCAAGTCTTAATTTGAAACATTGATTTTATTATAATTTAAATTCAAATCCGAATATTTAAACAAATTAAATATTCAAATTCGAAGACCCAAAAATACGGGTCGTTGCATAGTATTTGCCAAAACTTTTCGAAGCACCAAATCCTCTGTTTCGAATGATCTCACCTTTAATTTTGAGTTATAATACTTGGATCCTTCGTTGATATTCTGTCGTTCTCATGGCTGCTTTATCTCCTAATTCATTAACTAGATCCAAGGATTCTTTCTTCAATTCTTGATTTGGATCGAATGCATATGCAATTCTTTGATGAGAGGGTACCTCTATCTCAATTGGGAGCATTGCTTCACAGCTATATGTTAATGAATATGGAGTATGTCATATTGCTATATTAGTAGAAGTTTTATAGGCCCATAACACCAGATGTAGCTCTTCTATCTAGTTTCCTTTTGCTTTGTCTAGTCGTTAATTAAGAATAGTTTTGATGGTTTTATTAGCTGCCTCAACGGCTCTGTTAGCTTTGGGGTGACTTACAGATGAAAAGCTTTCGATGATTCCATTTCTATTGCAGAATTGAGTGAATTATTCACTTTCAAATTGAATCCGTTATCTAGTATTATCTTCCATGGGATTCCGAATATGGTGATGATATTCTTAATTACAAACTTATACTTTTCCAGATGTAATATTTGGTAGGGGTTCCGCTTTTACCCATTTAGTGAAATAATCAATGGCCACTACAACATATTTGGCTCCTCCTTTAGATATAAAAGGTGGTCCTATTAAGTCGATTCCCCATACGTCTAAAGGCCATGGGCATGAGATTGAAGTTAACTCACTTGGCGGCAAATGTGGGATTTTAGATAACTTTTGGCACTTATTGCATCTTTTCACATAGTCAATGGCATGGTTAGTCATTTAAGGCCAATAAAAGCCCAGTCTCATGACCTTCTTAGCTAGGTTTATTCCATTAGAATGATCCCCACAAAATCCCTCTTGGCTCCTTTCAATAATTTTAGTCCATTTTCTAGATTGACGCATTTTAGGTAGGGAAGAGAGTATCCCTTCTTATAAAGCACTCTGTTTACTATAAGAAAAGTCGAAGTCTGGTGCTTAATCCTTCTTGCTTTTTTTGTCAGTTGGTAGCATTCCACCTACAAGGTATTCAAAAATGGGGCCATCCAACTATTCTTATAGTGATTGATTATCTCCGGATAGGAGAATTTCTCTTGTGGGATCTTATCTTTGTCTTCTCTTTCCTTCTCTCTATGTGCTAGAGCCTGAGATCTGGTCAACACCATCAATTCTTTCCCTGATTCGGGAATTTTTTCTTCTATGCTGGGATTTGGCCGATAGCCTACTTGAACATTCCGGGCTTCTGACGCTCCCTGTGAACTGACAAGTTTGGCTAAAGAATCAACTTTAGATTTCTTTCCTCTTGGTACTTGGTATATTGAGAAATCCTCAAATTAGTTCGGCATTATTAGCAACTTCTTAACATATAAGACTAACTTGGCGTCCTTTGTTTGGTATGATTGTTTCAACTGATTTACCATTAGTTGGGAATCTCTGAAAATATTCAATTCTAGAAATTTTTAGTTGCAGGGCCAAAGTAAGCCTCGCAACCATTAATTCGTATTCCGCCATATTATTTGCAGCTAGAAATACCAATTTCATTCTGTTATGTAAGGGGTGTCCATCGGGGGTGATAATGACTATCCTGCCCCAGTACCTTGTTCATTTGAAGCTCCATCCACAAATAACTGCCATCTGGGTTTTATTCCTTTTCTGACTGCACTTCAATGAAGCCCGTGCACTCGTTAACAAAATCAACTAAAGCTTGACCTTTGATCGCTACTTGAGGTAAGAATTCAATGTCATATTGACTAAGCTTTATCCCCCGTTTTACTAATCTTCCTAAGGGTTTTGGTTTGCTGAAAACTTGCTTAAATGGGAAACTGGTCAAAACTTTGATTGAATGTGCTTGAAAGTAAGCTCTTAGTTTTCATGCTGTGAGTATTAAGCAGTATGTTAACTTCTCTATGACTAGATATCTAATCTCTGTGTCTTTTAGTCTTCTGCTTACGTAATATACTAGGAGCTGAATTCCTTTCTCTTCTTTTATCAATACAGTGTTAATTGCATGTTTAGAAACTGCCATGTTAAGATAAAGGTTTTCACCTTACACAGGACTAGACAAGATTGGTGGTTTCTCAAAATGGTCTTTCAACTCCTTGAAAGCTTTTTGACAGTCCTCTTCCCATTCAAAGTTCTTCTTTTTCTTAATCACATCAAAGAACGGAATGCATTTGTCGGTGGCCTTGTAAATAAACCTGTTTAATGCTACCACTCCTCCGTTTAGGCTCATTACATCTTTAATCGTCTTGGCCTTCGTCGTGTCCTTAATAGCCTGAATCCGGTCAGGTTTAGCTTCAATTCCCCGGTCACTGACAATGTATCCGAGGAACTTCCCAGACTGAATTCCAAAAGAGCATTTCTATGGGATGAGCTTCATTTGATACTTTCTCAATACCCCAAACATTTCCTCAAGATCTTTCAGATGGCTGCTCCCTTCATGAGACTTGACTAGCATATCATCCACGTATACTTTCATATTTCGGCCAGTTTGCTCTTTGAACATCCTGTTACCAATCTCTGGTATGTAACGCCACCGTTCTTTAACCCAAAGGGCATCACTTTATAACAGTAGGTCCCCTAATCCGTTATTAAGTCAGTGTTCTCCTTGTTTGGATGGAACATAGAAATTTGATTGTAGTCGGAATAGGAAATCATGAAAGATAAAAAATTGTGCCCAGTGTTTGCATCAACCAACTGATCTATTCTCGAAAGGGGATAGAAGTCTTTTGGGCATGCCTTGTTCAGACTAGCATAGTTAACACACATTCTCCACTTGCCATTAGACTTTTTGATCAGCACTGGATTGGCTAACCACTTTGGACAGAGCACCTCTATGATGAATCCATTCTCAAGCAATTTCTTAACCTTCTCTTTTAAAGCATTGGACCCGACTTTATTAAATTGCCTCCTTTCTGTCAAATAGGTGTTATGCTAGAATCAATATTCAGAGCGTGACACATGACAGTTGGATTTATCCCAACCATATCTGAATGAGTCCATGCTTATACATCTTTGCTAAACTGCAGGAACTAAATTAATTCTGCTTTAAGTTTTTTTTCCAATTACTTTCCAACTTTGACTGTCTTTGCTGGATCGATTGGATCCAATCATATCTCTTCGAGACCCTCTGTGGGTCTCATTCGTTCTTGCTCGCATCTACAATCTAATTTAGTGATTATTTCCTCACCTTCTACTTCATCCTCCACTAGGTTGGTTTCCTTCCTCTTCCTTTTCTTTTTAGAGATATTGAATTTCTTTAATACATGCTTAGTTTTCTCATTAAGCTTCATTCGTGCTTTGGATGATTGGTTTGAAGGACCCACATCCAAAGGCTTATTAGTATTGTTTTTAGGTAACTCATTTTTCTTAAAATCATAGCAAGAATAATTGTCTTGTTTATATTGCTTAAGAGTGGCAAAATAGAGTTCACGGGAGCTAAATTGTTCTCCCCTTATTGTTTCCCATCCATTCTTGGTTAAGAATTTCAACGTCAAGTATTTTGGCGAAACATAAGCATCAACTTCGTCCAAAGTCGGCCTCCCAAAGAAGGCATCGTAATAGGATGGTTGATCCATGATAACAAAGAGAGTCTCGAATGTACTAAAATTTAGCGGAATCCCCATCTACACCAAAAGCTTTATCTGCCAGATAGGAGTTGATCCTTTGTTGTTGAACCCAAAAATGGGTTCAAAGATCGACTCTAGCTTTTCCTCCAGAATTCCCATTTGATCAAAAGCATGTTTAAAGAACACATTGACAGCACTTCCCGTATCCACCAAAATTTTGGAAACCATAAAGAGTTCGATTTGGGTAGTAATCATGAGTGGATTATTGTGTAGATGACGAACTCCTCCTCTTAACTCTTATAGAGTGATAGTTAGACTGTGCATCTGAATTTGGTACCTGGGATTCTTGAGCGGTGGTTCTTCATGAATGGAGAAAATCCCCTCCTTTGCTTCTCGAACATAGCAGTCCCTAACTCCTTTGCTACTCCCAGCTAGATGCGGTCCTCCATAGATCACATTGATTCTATTGTAGGTGGGGATGGTATGAATCCTGGTCGATCATCACTTTCCACAAAGTTAGCGGCATTGTCTTGGAATTTTTGATGGGGATCTTCAGAACGTGCCACTTTTTGACTATCTTTAACAAACTCCTTTAAGCGTCCAAAGTGGATCATACATTGAATTATGCCCGCTAAAACACGACATTCATCAATTTTATACCCATTCGACTTATGATAAGCGTAATTGTCTTCCCTTCTTCTTGGTTCTTGATTGGCCTTAGCTTTGTATGGGACTGGAAAACATCGTTTTCCTTTGCTATAACATATATGTAAGGTAACAGTTTATTCACGGCAATGTGATTAGAGTTAGGGACTTCTTCCCACCTTGGGTTCTTATGGTTGAGGTTATAGCCTGTTTTTTCGGACTCCTTTTTGGCTTGAGCATTCGTTTTGGCATGAAATATTTCATCGATACGAATGAATTTGTCAACTTGGAAGTGGAAGTCTTGTAAATCTCTACATTCGTGTATATAGAGTTCCTTCCAGAACGAAGTTTGCTCAATCAATCTCGAGTGTACTGCCACCAACTTGTCCCTATCGGTTATCCCTCACTACGCCATAGATTGCATACTGCAACACCCAAGAAGTGATGCAGGAAGTGCCAAAAAATGTTGTTGTAGGCTAAAAAAGGGCAAAGGCAACACTTTCTCGGTGATGCATTTTGCCACGTTGCCCTAGAGTCAAAGGCAACATCCTTGCGGCCTAGGGCAACATCGGTTCTGTTGTTGCCACGGGTACCAAATTTACTAAAAAGTGGGCCCCACAATCTGGGCCCAACATGTAGGCCCACATTGTGGGGCCCACTAATTCTGTGGCTCACCTTTATGGAACCTTGTTGTGGGGCCTATATTCATTAATCTATGGTAACACTTTTACCATCCAATGACAACACTTTGCCAGTTTATTACCACATTTAACATCACATACTGCAACATTATATCATATCTATGGCAACGTCTTTTGCAATTTAAATTGGAAATGTACTACAACATTATACTACTGCAACATTATATCATATCTATGGCAACATTATACTGCAACATTATATCATATCTAATGGCAACATTACACTGCAACAAAGAACTTTTCATTTCATAATAACCAGCAACACAAGTTTTACTTAGTCAAGTACAAAATAACAAACATACTTAAAAACATAGCCAGTGTATTCATATTTACAGCCAGTACATACTAAATTCTACTTATTAATAGTACATTCATATTTGCGAGCCTCTAGTGCCATCAGTGCCTCTAGTGCCTCAAGTGCCTCCAGTGCCATCACTACAGACGGTCGCACAAAGATCCCCAACATCAATTTGCATGTCAGGGTTTGCTTCGCCTAATTTCTTAAGCACCCATGTCAAGTTCTCCCAAACTTTTTGGTTCACCTTTGCATCAAATTCATTTTGGACCTTCTTGTTCACCTTTGCTTCGACTTCGTCAGCTATATTTTCCCTTATCTTCGCTGCCAGCTCCTGTATGTATGTGCTTGTTGTTGGGGCATATTTTGAAACTTCTGCAGACTTTGTGTGCCGTCCTATAAGCCAAGATGGACCATGCGACTTTCCATCAGAAATCATTTCTTGAACAACTCCATCACTTCCTCCTTCACCTATTGCTTTTTCAATCTTATCCTGCAAAATAAAGTAGTTTCAAAATGTGACATTAAATAAAATTAACGATTCTGAAACAAGTTTCTTAAACAAGAATTGTTTTGCAATATCTATTAACAGTTTTAAAATGGATTCAGAAAATATTCTGCTATAGGTTTCAACAAAACAGGATCTAATTCTACAAAAATGTCGATGCGCAAAATGAAGCATTTTTTGACATCTGATTGAAGAGAAAATAAAATTCTTACAATTATGTACTTCATTACTAAAGTATCAGTCTTGTACACCTTTCCTTCTTTCCGCTTGCGAGTTTTAACAAAAAGTTCTCCATCTGATTCGTTGGACTGATACAAATTAAATGAAAAAAGTTAGACAGCAAAAGGATATCAAACCAATTTTTCCAGAACATATATCACTAATCAATTCAGAAATTATACTCAAAGTCAAAGCAAAACTAAGGTAAATATGATCGCCTTTACATAAAAACAAATCTCGGTTCAAATGAAGAACAGAAACCACAAGTGCACACAAGCTAAAAGTCTCGAGCAACTCACAGATGCAAAAATGGAGCAACAGTAAGTTCTCAAGCAGCTTACAAGTGCAAAAATAAAGAAACAACAAGTATAAAATCACAACATATGTAGCAACAATATCAGAGCTTTTTCAAGCATAGTATCAACTGATGTATCAGTTTTGCAAAATTCAAGGCTGAGCTAAGGAAAATTTGCATAGTAAATATCCCATATGTCTATGCTTTCAGATTATTAACTGTAAGCACAGAGATAACAAATATCCCATGATTCATCTTAGATTCTGATGCAAAACTAAGATTACCCCGTGATTAACCCATGAGCCATGAACATATATATTATACTAAAACGATTTAAGCTTAGCAAGGCAGTAAAGCCATCAACATACAGCAGACAAAAGACATGCATCAACTTGACATCCATATGCTTAAGAGTTAAGAGTGTATCCAATAGTTTACAAATTACTTAATTTCCACAGAGATGGATTGCACCCATATTTAATGTTTAATATGCATCTAACTTGCAGACGTATATTGACCAAATGCGTACAAATGCATGAGCATGACAGACACTGGTTTGGAAAAGAAGAATTGAGTTTTCTATGCCAAAAGGGGCAAAGAAAGGTTCATTTATATTTTTATAGATTTTATGTACTTTTTTAGCAAATGTTATTAATAGCTATTGAGTCGTAAATTAATGCGAAAATGCAAAATTAATAAACAGATACAATAAAAATTAATACATTAAAATTGAAATAAAAACATTTGCTGGATGATTAATGTGACAGATCAGATTATATAGCCTGCTTGTTATTCTTTTAGTTACAAACTTCTATATCATAAACAGAACATATATCACTAATATTTATTTTGCTTATTTGTTTGAGTGAGGTGATATTTTATTTTGGAACATATATGTAGTTATTTTAATTTTAATTTTGGAACATATATCGCTTTGCTAAATAAGGAGAGGAATTTTAGATAAAATAAAATGCATACCTCGAGCCAACCATAAAAATAAGCAAAATACATACCATCTTATGCCGAATTTGGGAAAAAAGTTTTGGACCAGCAGTATGTGTGTCTGTATACGATTTCCGACTTGCACAATTTGTAAGGGCCTTGGACTACAAAAACATGAAATAAAGATGTTTATCTGCCTGATTTGAATGAATAAAAACGGAAAAAAATTCTGTGATAAAACTTAAAATTATACCTGAATTTTTTCATCTCCCCAATACATCAAGAGTACTCTGAAATCCGCAAGTGGAATTTTGTCCGGCCTATTTTCAAGCCTCTCTTCATCAGTTTCATAAGTCGTATAATGTGCCTTTTTAATACGACTCTTGTACCCCCTCCAAGAGTCACGAATTGACTTCAAAGATAACCTTCAGCAATGGACGCCTCATGTTTACTTTTGTTGCAAACATATGATTTCAGTTTACAAAGATAACGCTCAATAGGAAACATACAACGAAGATGTGCAGGTCCACCATATTCAATTTCCTTGCATAAATGAACTAGCAAGTGCACCATTATATCGAAGAAAGCATTTGGGAATATCATCTCAAATTAACAAAGAATTTCCACAATTTCCTTTTGTAGCCTCTTGAGATCAGCCAAATTGATAATTTTACTCCAAAGACTTCTTAGAAATGCACCTAATATTATCATAGGTAATGCAACTTTAGGTTTTACAGATTTCTTCACAGCAAATTGCAGCAAGTAGTGGAGAAGAAAATGAGCATCGTGGCTCTTATACCCTGCAATTTTCCTCTCTTTCTTGTTTACATACCGGCTGATATTAGCTGCACAACCATAAGGCAGTTTAGCATTCTCCAACACCGAGCAAAATATTTCTTTCTCCTTGTTCGTCATTGCAAATATGGCAGCCCTGATCTTAAGGTAATTCCCATCAGCTGATAGAACCGGATAAAGGACCTCCCTGATGCCTATCTCTTGTAAATCATACCGAGCACTTAAATGGTCTTTCGAATTCCCATCAATATTTAGTAAAGTACCAAGTATGTTATCACAAATGTTTTTCTCTATGTGCATAACATCAAGGTTATGTCGACATACATTGTGACTCCAATATGGTAAATTAAAAAATATTGACTTCTTTTTAAAAGGGGATTCATTTTTATGCTTGTTGACCTCTTTCTGCCCAAAAATATTTTCATAACCAGCCAACAATTCTTCAATGTATGTCCCAGATAAAATTCCCGGAGATGTTCCCATTTCAATTTCACCATTGAACCTTTTCTTATCAAACCTCCACTTGTGTTCCGGATCTAAAAATTTCCTATGATTCATGTAGCACATTTTTTTACTATGTTTCAAGTAAGTTGAAGAAGTCTCGAAATGGCATATGGGACAAGCTAAATAACCCTTTGTGCTCCAGCCGGATAACATTGCATAGCCCGAAAAGTCGCTAATCGTCCATAACACGCTTGCACGTAATGTGAAATTAGCACCAGTTAAGGCATCATAAGTTTGTATGCCAAGACCCCATAATTCTTTCAATTCTGCGATAAGAGGCTGAATGTAGACATCAATGCTATTCTTAGGCGACTGTGGACCAGGGATAAGGGTTGAAAGTATCAAATTTTCTGGCTTCATGCATAACCAAGGTGGAAGGTTATAATTTACCAATATGATTGGCCATGTGCTGTGAGCTGTAGTCATTGTACGAAAATGACTGAATCCATCAACTGCTACTCCTAACCTGATATTTCTGTTTTCAGATGAAAGATGAGGATATTTGGCATCCATCGTCTTCCAAACCTCGCCATCAGCTGGATGTCGAAGTCTGCCATCATTTTTTCTTCCCACTGCATGCCATATCATAAGTTCTGCATACTCCTTGGACATGAACATCCTTTGCAGCCTTGGTTTTAGTGGAAAACAATGTATCACTTTTGCTGGTACTTTGTGAATCCGCTGCTCCGGATCATTGTCAACACCCGCTTTCTTTTCCGGTATAGCCCACCTTGAAAAACCACAAGTTTTGCAGTTATTTTCCTTTTCATTTTCTGCCCAATATAGCATGCAGTCATTTGGACATGCATGTATTCTTTGGTAATCGAGGCCTAAATCTTTAATGATATTTTTGGTAGCATTGAAAGATAAAGGGATGTGGGCTTGTGAAAAAGCTTCTTTTAGCAACTCTAATAAATTGGTAAATGCAGACTCGGTGATTCCATGTAGGCATTTTAAAGAATAAAGCCTGACGATGAAACTTAATCGCGAAAATTTAGTACACCCGGGATATAATGGCTTCTTTCCCTCTTCAACACGATGATGAAATTTTCTAGCATCGACATCTACTCCATTTGCTCCATCAGAAGATCCACCTTCATTGTTCTGCATATTTCCACAAGTACGATGCAACATCTCATCGAGATTATCTCCAAAATTTATTCCCGCTTCACGATCCATATCGTTATCCTTTCAGGATCTAGACAGGAAACCTCACAAATCCATTTCACGTACAATTCAGATGGACCATTCCAAATCAGATGGTCGTATACTACCTCTTGACGATGCCACTTGCGATTATGACACTTTTTGCAAGGGCATGTAATTTCATCACCTACCGCGAATCTAGAAAAGTATTTTGAATAAAACGTTTCGCTCCACTGATATATCCTTCACTGAACTTAGAAAGTTCTGCCCATATTTTTTCCTCATCGTTCATCACTAATTTACACACAAATAACATACAAAGACAAACACAATAATAAAATCAGGAATATGATTACACCTGAACTCACAAGTAAATCAGTAAATTAGGCAACACAACAATCAAATCGGGAAAAACTTGAAATATACATAGAGTGATACCTTAAGCAGCGGATTAAATCGAAGCCCTAACTGAAATTCGAAACCCAAGCGAACCCCAATTGAAGACCTAATTGAAACACCGAAGCCCTAATTGAACTTGAACTCGAACTTGCCCTAATCGAACCCTAATTAAGCTTGTAAACTTAGAACTTTTAGCCCTAATTGAAATCGCAGAGTGTTTGAGTGTTTGAGAGGTTGAGAGGTTGAGCGGCGGAGCACGTATTTTGTTAAGTGTTTGAGTGAAACCCTTCAATATTTTGTTAACTTTTGCCGCTTTGTTTTTGCTTCCCGCATTAAAAATTATTTCAGCCCGCTTTTTTTTCAGACGCACTCATTTTTTATAATATTTTTATAAGTCTATAGCTACTGCAATATAGTGTTGATATCTATGCTAACATCCTGAAGCTAATGTTGTAATAGACAAAAATCAGCATAGCTATCGTTACATTGTAGCTAGCAACATCTTGTATTTTCGTTGCAATAGGCCTTCTATGACATAGTGCCTTTTGCCTTCAATATCTCTATATTGAATCTCCTCGGATAATCACCCAATAGCTCCCTTGGTCTTTTCTTGATATTAGCCAGTATAATGTAGTCAATAGTAGGGTCTTTACAAATACAGAACTACGTTGAGAATTCATAAGAGAATTGCTTCTAGGAATAAATGGTTTTCTTATAGTATTGCTTATCCACTTGGTTATGGATCCTTGAAAAGTAGTAGAGAAAAGCCTGCAAAGCACACCTGCAGATGCATTGTATAAATCCATTTGACTTTCAAAGGCCATCAAGTGATCATCCGGGTCGGTGGTTCAGTTGTATCTCAAGGACAAAATTTTGACATGGGACAGGATCTTGGTGGAAATGATTTCCTTTTTGAATGGAGCTTCCCGGTGGTTATTATTGACCCAATCATCGAGAGTACTTTTTCCTTTAAGATTAAGCATATCCTTTTCCATTTTCTCGGCCATGTCTCTTAGGTAAGCTTCGCCACTGTGATAATTTTTTCTAATGGGTTTGTATCCCTTGGTGGTTGAACTTCAAAATTGATCTTTGGATTTCTCCTCCAATCTCCCTTGGTAGTCTGCCTTACTTTTGTTATCTACCAAAATACCTTGGAGAAAGCTCGGTTGCTTCAGCTTGCTGGTGATTTTTCCTCTTATGTGGTGTTATAACGAGCTTGGTTTTGCTCTTGTTTTTAAGCAAAGAGAAATTTCAGTCCCTTCTTAGAGACTCCACCTTATCACCTCCCATGAGCTTGGTGGTTTTGGAAGATTTTTGAGCAAGAATTCCTTCCAAAAGTTCTTTCATCATCAATACCTATTGTTCTAGGTCTTTGATCTTAGCTTCGTTGTTGGTAGATTGTGCCAGTTCCGATGGCTGTCCTGGTTCTGCATTTCCTAAATTGAAGTTGGAAACTACATTCTCTTCCAATCTTACAATTTGTAAGACTTATTCAGTTGAGGCATTAAGCCGTCTTGATCTTATTTTACCCCCGAAATAATAATTCATTTCATTAGCTTAAGAAAAGAACATAATAGAGTCTGAGGTTCATTCCCTCATTCTAGTGCCAAAATAAACCAAAAATTGGCATAACACTCATGATGCTAATTGTGATGAACTAACCCTTAATAACATCACAGCTAAGCATGACTTAATTGGCAATAACCAAAGAGTGTCATCAAGAACAAGTTTATCATTAGAGGTTAGATGCAAGGTGAAGTCATTAAAAGGTGGATTTATAATGCCGTTGAGCCTTTAATGTAAAATATTCAAAAGTCCGACTATTTTCTTGGAATATGATATTCGAAATCCCTTAAGGTCACATGGAATGATACATTTGAGAGTCCTTAAGATCACTTGGAATATACATTCGAGAATCTATGTGGCCTTTTGGAATAAAATTCTCAAAGGCTCATGCCATATATTTAAAGGAGATAAAGAAAACAAGTAGCAAATTTGTGCACTAGTTTATTAAACATGTTAATAGGCTAGGTGATTGGTCCTTATATTTGAAGTCCAATGTCCATATGAAATAGGAAAAATATTAATTATGCATATAACTTCTCGTTTACTCCGAAGCTCTTTGAGGATAATCACGTTAAGCTTTAGGACTAGGGAGTCTTATTATATGCATGTCCATATCCATAATCTTCAAAATGCATAGTCACGTTAATAGGCAAATTAAGTCATGTTAGATGTTATCCATAGACAAAATAGGCTATGCTTGTCATCGTTTATAGTCTAATAGGCAATATTCGACATTGTTCATATTCCTTATCACAGAATTATGAGATTTACAATCGATTGATAATTTTTCCCAGTTTGATTTAGGGTTATAATGCTTTTATTTTAGAAGGGAGAGAAGCAAAATGATGGCCCCTTGTCCATAGCCCCTCGGTCTGTATTTATAGGGGTGGGCACCACATGACTTCGACACGCTTCAGCAACAGTTTCGACAATCCCACTGTTGTTATGCGTTGGTCTTTGTTTGATGACGATAATAGTAGAACTTTGATGTCACCTTAGCAGCAATGACCTTCGACATCAACGATCTTATGCATTAATACGCTCTTGATTAATTGTTGACGGTATCAGTTGTGAGCGGCATGAAACATTGATGAGGAGCGGCATTGATATAGAGTAGAATCGAGAAAGAGCGGCTTCATACAGCATAACATCGTAGGGCTGTCAACGGATGCAAACGAATGCGGATATGGCTATATCCGCATCCGTATCCGAAAATTAAAATCTACATCCGCATCTACATCCGATATCCGCGGATATTCAAAAATTAACATCTTTATCCGCATCTGCGGATATTTTCGGATATCCGAAAATATCCGCATCCGTAAAGAGGATGTGGATATTTCCGAATATCCAAAAATATCCGAAAATCCGCATCCGAAAACTAGATTGAAAATTATAATATAATGAAAATTTTAATCAAAAAAATTACAATTCATAGCATTCAAATAACAATCAATCGACAAACTAATTTACTTCAGTTTCTAAGTTAACAACAAACAATCCACATAAAATCATAATAGAGTTACAAAATGCATAATTAATTAGCTTATACAATTTAAATAATTAACCATAAAACTTAAATAAACATAGCTAAGGTGATGAATAAGCATCCAATTTCTTTGCAAAAGTGAAGAATGAACATCCAATTCTTTGTTTTATCTTCAAACTCATGAGCTTTCCACACGATCCTATAAAACAAAACATAGCAAAAATATGTCAGAAAGTGCTACTGCACTTGGTGCAGCAGCACCACCACCAAGTGCTGCTGTCAGAAAGTGCTGCAGCACTTGGTGCTGCAGCACTTGGTGCAAGTGCAGCAGCAGCACTTGGTGCTGCAGCCAGAAAGTGGTGCTGCTTGCAGCAGCACATAAATGAAAAATAAAATAAAAATATTTTTACCTTATGCGATGGATAGTTTATGGTAGGGTTGATCCTTCATCTACAAGCTCTATATCTTTACCTGTTAAATAAAGACTGATTATATTAAATGGTTAAAATTCTAAAATAATTTTAGTATATAATAATAACTAACCTATGTCTGATGGTAACCAATCTTTAATACAACTCAATGCTTCCACTATGTCAGGAGATAATGAGGATCTATTTTCGGTAATCAATCTACCACCACTACTAAACGATGATTCAGATGCTACAGTAGAAACGGGAATGGATAAAATATCACGAGCAATCTTTGCGAGAGTAGGAAATGTAGGACAATTTGTTTTCCACCACATTAAAATATCAAAGTTGTCGTCATCCTCATCCATTGGCAATAATTCATCTTTCAAATACTTGTCAAGCTCGGTCTTTGAAATTTGCAAACTTCCAATTTTTTGTTCTCTATAATTCTTCCACTTAAGATCCATTTTTGTTCACTTTTTCAAACCATGATTAACATTATCATCCAATGCACAAGAAGAAGATATATTTTTATAGGATGCACTTTCTTCTTCATATAAATAGAAAAGAGATTTCAAACAATCATTGATTTTCCTAACATGAACTTGTGCATCTTCCCCATAAATCAAATCATAGAAAAATTCAATGTAAGCCATTCTATAACGAGGATCGAAAACCATTCCAATACTCATCATTAAATTGCAAGTCTTCCAATATTTCTCAAATTTAACTCTCATCATTTGTGCCATGGAACAAATATAATCATGCTCACTTAGCTCCCAACTAGTAATACTTTCATAAATATCACACACGCTTTTAAAATACAAATTCGCTGTTGGATATTTAACACCTGAAAATTTGAGAGTTACATCATAAAAGATTTTCAAACATTCACAAATTTCTTTTCCTATCTCTCATTCTTCTCTAGAAGGCAAACTTATATAATCTGAAGTTAACTCAACTAATCACTCAAACGCGGGACGCACTTCAATCGCACTTTCAAGCATAAGGTATGTTGAGTTCCATCGCGTTGGAACATCATAAGAAACACCTTTTCCAACTAATCTAGTTTGTGCCAATGCATTTTCCCAATTTTGTTTTTTAGACTGTGAAGACTTTGTGAAATTAACACTTTCTCTTATCTTTATAATAAGACCATGTACGGCTTTTAACCCATCTTGCACAATTAAATTCAAGACATGAGTGCAACAACGCATATGAAACAAATCACCATTTGAAATCAAGACCCCTTTACCATCTAACCATGCCTTGAGATCTCTTATCACAACATCATTATTAGATGTGTTATCGACAGTAATTGAAAATAATTTCTTATCCAAATTCCAATGCAATAGTTTTGTTTTAGGAGCAGCACTAAGTGCAAGTCCAGTGTGTGGAGAAGGCATTTCATGATATGCAATTATCCTTTTTTGCAATTTCCATTCATCATCAATGTAATGACAAGTTATACAACAATAACCTATATTTTGATGTTCAGATGTCCATAAATCAGTAGTAAGACTAACACGAGTAGACAAACTATCAAACATCTGTTGTAATTCAGTTCTCATATCAGCATAAAGTTTCAACACATCACAAGGAACTGTATTTCTAGAATAGAACTTAACGGTTGGATTAATACTCTTAACAAATTCTTGAAAGTAAACATGTTCAGTCATATTGAATGGATAATCATGTTTGGCAACCATACGAGCAAAACACATTCGAGTCCTACTTTGATCAAACTTCCAACTAGCTAATTTGAATGGTTTATTGGGAGACTTTTTAGTAGTCAAAAGTTGTTGTACGGATAATCTTTTATTGGTAGTATTTTTAGGACAAACTTTTATATGATTTTTCAAATGTGTTGTTCCCAATGAAATGGCTCCATTGAATATCCTTAAACAATGTTTACAAGTTGCCTTAACACAATTACTACCCTCTAACACTTCTCTATCAAAATCTTTCCATACCTCGGATTTCAAGGGTTTTGTATTCAAAGGTGCAGATATTTCTTCATTAGCTGGAATAATTTGAGTTGGTGGTGCACTAGAGTCCGTGGTTTCTAGCACAACTATGTTATCTTTGACTTTGACACAAGCATTTGATGCAGCACATGCAACAGATTTACTGCTACAACTTGACGAGGTGTTTTCCATTTTTAAAAGTCTGTAGATATTCATAGAACAATTGTAAGGAAGATTAAACAAATTAATTTCGATACTTTGTAGCATGTATAGCAGCAAATAAAAAACATACCGATGTTAACAGTCGACTATATGTTAGTTTTGACTAACCAAATTTTCAAAAATTCAAAATTTTAGGTAACTACCTAACTATTTTTTGAAACTCGAGCAAGTTGACCACAATTTTTTACACATTAGTTTAAATTTAAAGCTGTAACAGTAAAGATTAATTAAACTAAACTTGATTTAAATTTAAAAAAAAATCAAATATAACAAATCGAGTTCATACCAACTTCCTATTAACTATAACACTCAAAACTTTTATTGCTCAAATTTTGAAGTTAAAATAAGACATATAAAATATTTGATCCAACTATCTATACGATCAATAAAAGTTAACAGTTCTATTACTTTTTCCACATCTAAAATCATTATGACAAGGGTCGGTCCTTAATTTTTCAGTGCTCAATACGTGATGTAAGCGTCTGAATGGGTCTCCATACATCTTGCATACAAGGTCTCTAGCTCAACAATCGAATACTGCATGATGCGTACCTAGCATTATATCATTAAACTCTTGTTGCATTACATTTGGTTGAAGTTTTATAAATGTGTTGGGAATAAGAACCATGCATTTTCCACTAAAACGATATGGTATAAAGGTTTAAATTATACTAGTTTCTTTAAAATATTAAAGCAATGCATGCAAATATATAGAAAAGTGATTGTGAATCTGTGATATTAAGGTTTGATTCATGCATCCTACTATTCCAATGTTTCGACTGTGGTTTATATTTTGATAGTCTATCTAGAGTACTAGAATTGGATCTCATTAGCATCGATTAACCACGTTAATTAAAAAGAAAACAATTGCTTTGACTAGCAAAAATATTTTGGGATTAAATTATAAATTATAGTTCTGTTATAGGATCTGAAGTGAAGACATTTTTACTAAATTTCATTATTTGTTATTTACACACAGGGCTTTGTTATATCTGACTGGCAAGGCATTGATAGGATCACAACACCTGAGAAAGCAAACTACACATACTCCATCCAAACTGGCATTCTTGTTGGTATGTATGTGCATAAAAACTTCATCGTTTTAATTTAATTGTCTTTTAATTGAACATATATCATTATACAAAGCTTAGTAGATAATGCATTTCTTTCTGTTGCAGATAATAATACCATCTTCTGAAACATCCTTTAGTCGGAGTTCCCAAAACGAATACTAAAATAGTGTAGTAATTGCTGCTTTTATTTTCAGAAAATTAAATGGGAATTTTTCTTTCATTCGAACAATAAAGTAGATAAAATAACAAAATTTACATCTCATTTAATACAACATTACATGCCATTTACTGTACATACCCAATTGTATCCCACAAAGATAAAATACAATTTCGAATATATAATCAATATGATGCATGATTATCACTTAAACCATGAATAACGTAATCAACATCAACAGGAACACATAGAAATAGCAAGGGAAGCTGTGAGAAAATCACTAGTGTTGCTAAAGAATGGAAAGAGTGGGCAAAAACCATTATTACCACTTCCAAAGAATGCAAAGAAAATTCTAGTTACTGACTTACTGGTACACATGCAGATAACTTGGGTTATCAATCTGCAACCGAAGCTGCGAGGCGGAGCTGCGACTCAGGTGAGCTGCGAGGTTTCGAACAAAGGCCGGAGCCGAAGCTGCGACTGCGAGGCGGAGCGACTTCGAAGCGACGGGTTGTTTCGATTTAGGATTACTGCGATTTAGTGTTTTGATATTTCTTTTATTAGCGGCGGCGGTAAGAATTGAAATATTGAATTGAGTAATTGACGTTTGAACTTTGAAGTGAATACCACCTGCCTACTTAGGGTTTGTTTGTTGGGCTTGGGCCGTTGGCCTTTAATTTTCAAATAAATTTTAAACATAACTTATGAGTACCTTTAAATAGTAAATCGATAATAATAACAAATTTTATTATAATTAATTCGGATCAGACGGATGTTTTTCGAATACGGATATACTCATATCCGTATCCGCATCCGAAATCTCTTTCGGATATCGGATATCCGCATCCGCTTTTCGGATATCGGATAATATTCGTATTTTCGGATACGGACTCGGACGGATTTCGGATTTTTCGGGTATCCATTGACAGGCCTATAGCATTGGCATTGATGACTCTCAACACAGTGGGCTTCGATAGCTTCTATGGTCATTGACGACATTCATTATCAACATTGCATGTATAGCTTCTGTAGATGTTGACAACGTTTGTCATCAACACCGTGGAATGACGACATTGATCATTGGAGACATCAACGATGGGTGGTGTTGATGGAGAGCGGCACCAATGGATTATCTCCATAGATTAAAGTTGGGATCCATAGGATGCAGCATCCATGGAATGTGATGTAGATTATGCCATTATAACACTTATAGATTACAGTATCGATCATGCTCGATATAATTACTTTCTTTGATAACCTTCGGCGTTGATCCCATTCGGCATCACTTTGTGATGTGAGTTCATTCAACTCTATGGATAATAAGCAGCACTAACGTCATCTTGGGCCCTTGGCTCTGTTGATGACATGCGATACCAACGTCGATGAGGATCGACATAGTTGGTGTCGACATTAACTCGTTTCCATTCTTTCGGCCTTGCTTCTTTGAAGAGATGCATCACTGATCGCATGCGGTGTTGATGAGTGGTGATATTAATGGAGCGCAGCCCTGATAATAAGCGGCGTTGGAGAGAAGCTATATTGATAATGAGAGGCATCGATGATGTGCATCATTAAAGAGAGGCGACGTCAATAATCTTCCTTCGAGATTAATGCTTGTTTATTTCTTAATGCTGCCTTGATGGTTGCTATTATAAAGGCATAGACACTCCTTATAATGAGGTTCGATATCATCTCCTTAACGCTTCGAATTCAACATCATATTCTTCTGAGAAATTATGTGGACAACAAGGTTGTATTGTTAAACCATTATCAGAAACACGTTGCGAAAGTCACTAAGGATTCTATGGAGAAGAGTGAAGTTAGAAGTCTTGTAACAAATGAGATTGAAAACTTTGAATTCTTGTTCGGATTGTGCATTTGGTATGAAATATTGAAAAATGTAAACACTATTAGTAAGATTCTTTAAATTGAAGATATGCAAATTGATGTTGCTATCACTAGATTATAAGAGCTTGTTGATTTTTTTTGAAGATTTCAAGAACACAGGATTTATCTACGATGGTTAATTTTAAGGAGATAGCCCAAATGTTGGATGTTGAATCAGTTTTTCCTCAAAAAGAATTATTCATAGAAAGAAATAGTTCGATGAGGATGCGAATATTGAAGAATCGAAGCAAACACCAGAAGAGTATCAATTTCTTTTTGCAAAATTATGGATAAAGCTCGTGTTTCGTTGATGACTCAGTTTGAACAATTCAAAGAATATGATGATAGGTTTGACTTCTTACTTATTTAAAAAAGTTCACTTTTATAGAAGACGAGAAACTGAAAAGTCATTGTTTACAACTTGAGGAATATTTGAGCCATGATTTGCACTCTGATATTGAAGGAAGAGAGCTATTTTCAGAATTAAAAGTATTGAATGTTATTTTGCCAAAGGAAAAAAACAAAAGCAACTGAGTTGCTGAATTTTATAAATTCTTGTTCAGGAGAGTTAAATTTTCCTAGTCCTTGAATTGCATATAGAATAATTCTGACTATACTAGTTACAGTTGCCTCGGTCGAAAGAAGTTTTTCAAAGCTAAAGTTGATAAAGTCTTATCTTAATTACACTATGTCACAAGAAAGATTAAATGGTTTGACGCTTTTATCGATTGAACAAGATATGGTCAATGAACTTGAATATGAAAGTTTTATTATTAATTTTGCAAGTCAGAAGGCTAAAAAATGTTCACAAGCAATTAATATTAATTTCGTAAGTCAGAAGGCTAGAAAAATGTTCATAAGCAATTAATATTAATTTTGTTGTATAACTTAAATTATTGTTACAAATAATGTTATTTCTTTTTTTCCTCTTTTCATTATTTATAAAATAAATAAATTATTTTGATGATTTAATTAATGATTATAACATTAGTTACTATATAAAGGCCTTGGTTTCACAATTGGCTTTAAATACCAAAACTTCTAGGACCGGCCCTGCTCAACTTTAATTAGGAGTATTGAAGGCTTGTGAGACAAAAGAATAGAAATGACTATAAAATCTAGTCACGATGTAATAGTAAGTGTATGACACACTTATGGACGAAAGCTTGTTTTGTGATATGATCATGTTACGATGTTCAATCTGTCTGATATTATTAATTTGATGACGTTGGATTAATGAGGAGAAAACGTGCTCTGCTAGGCGGTGTGGTATCATTATGCTTTGTGTTTAAGGTATTATATAACACTTACCAAGTTTTATGCATGTCCCGTGTTTTTATTATTACTTTCTCCATTAACTCACGAGCACTCATTCGAGTAGACCAAATTTATGGTATTAGCTAGGTTTCCTAAAGACAAATAAAGACTCCTAAGGCAAAGTAGATCTAGTAATAAAGTTTTTGTTTTAAATCAGGTTGTTGTAAAACCAAGGTATATAACTAGTTAAGTGTTCATGGCAACACCTTCATATATTTGGCAAGACACAATAATTTATGTTTATATTATATTTATCCTTGCGTGGAGATGATTTGGATGATGGAAAATGTAAAGACAATGATTTGGATGATTCAAAATTAAAAATAAACTCATTTTGTCGCTTGGAAATTATTCTAATAATAACTGCAACATCATCGTTAATTTAAATTTTAGGGGATTTTCACTTCAAGGGCTTATTTGTGCAGATAATAAGTTTTAAGGACACTATTTCTAAAAAATTAGTTTTAAGGACGTTTTACAGGAAAAAGATAAAAGAATTTATCATTTTCAGTTATACAGAAATAATGATAAAAAGATTTATCATTTTCCTGTATAACTTAAAAAGATAAATGAATTTATCATTATCCTGTAAATTATCCTTAAAACTAATTATTTAGAAGTGTTGTCCTTAAAACTTATTACCCTGAAAATAGAAGCCCTTCAACATAATTTCCACTAAATTTTATTTTCTCCTTTAGCAACAATGTACTTAATTTGTGAGTCAAATTACTGCACCATTTGTGTTGAGTTGAGCCATTAATTGTGCGTAATAAGAAAGACATTTACTTTATAACGGGAGCATGCGTGTGAAATGTGCCGTTTTCATTATAGAAGAGATTCACATCTATTCAATACAGATTCCGATGGAGAGTCATTTAACTCTTAAATAATAATAACCATTTTACAAAAACAATAAACAACATGTAACAAATTTAAACTCCTATATACATAAGGGTTTCAAAACCTTTTCAATTTCTTCAAATCACTTTGCTGAAGATTTAAGCAAATAATTATAGAACGTCCACGGATTATTTTTTATAATTTTGAGATCCATTGGCATTATTGAAGAAATCAGCAATAGCATCAAGTAAAATAACATACGCATAACATAGAATATAGATAGCACACAAGAGCATATCAAATACCGTCCGATCAAAATAGTAAGAAGTAAGGGTCCGACAATCTGATGCCACAATAGCTTGATGAAGAAAAATAGGAAAATGATGCAAACAGTTGCATACATCATCATCTTTAATAAAAGACGAAACGTACTCTCCATTTCATAGGCCGTCAAACGGGTCGGGTCATAAATGAGTTGGGTAAAATTTGACCATATCTATTCAAAACATAAACAAATCCGACCCGTTTAATAAACGGATCAACCCGACCGACGCTTTTGATTCAAAAATCAAATTGATAGATAACATATAAAATGGCAATTGACAACCAAGCAGTAGTGAAGATAGAACGTCAAACTCCTCCAACATCTAATTACTCACAAACTAGGTTGAAACTCGTGCTTTGCACACGGGCAGAGGTTATAATGTCATCATTTGATATTTTGAAAATTATGTATTAAACTACTGAGATATAACATAATAAGTGACCGCATTGAAAAGTATAAATGAATTAATGTTGTAGTGGATAGCAAGTCAAGTGTTTTCATAGGGTGTAGTAGATTATAAAGTGTCAAACTCATCGAGTAGTATAAATCTGAGTTTTAAACAAACAAAGATGCAATGATTAAGCAAAGTGAAACAGTTAAACTACAAACTTGTGGAAAGGCACAACATCATGAAATTGACACGAAGTTAAGACATTTTTGGTTGTTTTCTGAAAAGTGGACTTTTGAATGTTCAAGCCCTTTACTGTCTTTAGTCTTGATCCTTTGTGGTGGTGTAGGTAGAGATGCTTACCACTTCTTTGACACCCTAGCAACGTTACATGGAAATGTTGCTGGAAAACTATATTTGTTGCATGAGGAAGTACTTACCTTATGATTTATTATTTGGCAACTTGAGTTATATAAGAAAATTGAATGCGTTTACATTGTTAGGTGAAGTTGGCAAGATATTACAAAATGTTTACAGTTGTGCATCTCAGATTCCATTTCTTCAAAACATGGAAATTTGTGCAAGTTGTAATGTAATTGTTCGCTATAACATTTAAATACATTGGACGATAACTTCTCTTGCTCCTTATTTAGCTGTCACTCAAGCATTGCGGGACAACTCTGTGTTCAAATTCAGATTTTACTTGTCCTCATCCTTTTGGAAAACCAGTTGTGTAAGGTGATATAGTTAATTGATACAAAAAGATATTTTGATTTAATCTAAAATATAATATCACATTATTTACATTTTTCCTCATTGAACCTGCATTGGTAAGGAAGTATAAGGTTAGGACCATTCCAAGTGGAAGCTTGCTAATCCCTTGGGTTGGACCAACCATTGGACCAAGGTGTCATAATTGCTGCATTGTGGACCATATGTGCAAGTGCTTTGCTCACATGAAAGCTTAGACTGTGACCGAACGATATAGTATTAAATATTTTGTTTCATTTTATAAATTATGCTTACCAAAACCCCATGTACATAATATATGCTTCACACACTTTTCAAAATTTAAATCCAGATTGAGCATTATATGAATGACGTGCTTGATTTTAAATTGCCACCAGGTAATGTTCGTTTTTGCCTAAGTAATTCATGTTACAATCGATATTAAATCAATATTAATTAGTTGAACATCTCACTTCATACCTTCATGGGAATATAGTGATACATATGTTATAAGCGGTATAATTTGTTTTGAATATATAAGCACACTATTAGTTTTACACATGCTTGGTTTATTACCCAAGTTCATTACATGGTTCTAACTGTATTGATAGATGTAACTATAATCATTGGATTCAATTTTAGTATATGCTTTGTTTATTTTCCAAGTTCTGGACACAGTTTATTCAATAATAAAGGTAAGATTGCGTGCAACTTAACTACTCCAAACCCCATAAACTGGAGTTTATCCAATGGGTAGAAGATTATGATGAAGTAATGATCAAAAGATGCATACGAAAATATAAAAGGAAAATTTTATCACTACTTCAGTAAACATCATACCAATAAAGAAAAAAAATTTATCACTGCTGATTTAGGGAAGTTATTCACTATGAATTTATGCATGTACATGAATGAGATATTATGTATAAGATTCAGTAAGCATCGTACCAATCAAGCATACAAATCTTTCACACTAATTTAGTAAAGTTAGTCAGATGTGAATTCTAAGTTAATCAAATGTGATTTTTACACATGGACAGAAATGAAATGTTGTTATCTAGTTGAAAATTTCATCTACTAAAACTTATTACATCCAAACATTTGAAATGTTAACCGGATGACTTCACGGAAAAGTTCAGAAATACTATAGTTGCGAAAGAAGGTCGAAATGCTAAATAAAATTTATTACATACATAGAAAGTTCAGTGAGTTATAAGTTACACTTCAAACGTGAAAACAAACCACACGCTATTCAATTCCTAATAGCGATCTAATGACCAATTTAAATACTATGTTGAGTAAAACCACTAATTCTTAACATCCAGTGTGTTAATTCAGAATTGGGGTTGAGTTGGGTTGAGCGTCAAATGTCAATGCATCTATAACTACAAATAATGCAAGCTATTTTAGTTCACAGTTGTTGTAAAGTTCTTTACAAATAAACCTACGCGTAGTTTCCAATTTATTCAAGCATGCTTTCCTTATTATATCATTGAATTTTTTATTAAGAAATTGCTAGGTGGAGCTCCATAAATAGTAATTGGGAGCATAGATGTATCTATCCACGGTTGAGAACTACATAGACCATAAAAACCAATGACATAAGCATTTAGGTCGATTCGTATTATTAAATTGTATACAGTAATAAGATTTGAAAAGTTTAACTTTGATTCTATTAAAATAAATAAGAAAATAAGGGAGGAAGAGGATACCTTAAACTTTGAAACTCCTAGATACATTTTTATTTTAATGCAAATTATTTTTTTCGCAACCGAAAGTAGTCACATTACTTGTTGCACTTGCGTGAACATATGTAATACTCAAGTGGCCAGTTAAAATTTATAGCATTCATGACAGACTACTTAGTTTTTATAGTATCTACCTTACCAGAATGAACCTCAGACATCAAGTTATCACATGCAATTGTTTAGAGTAATACAGTGAAACATGGCAATTTGGAGGTGGCCAGTATAATCAACTTTCCATAGGTGAACACATCACTCCATGTCGCTGAAAGCAAGTACTGCAACATATCTATTGCTAGAATTCTTAATTGACCACTATTTGGAGGTGCCAATTCATATCATATTGTTCGTCTAAAATGAAATCAACTGGTTGTTTAAATAATTTTTTTTGAAGATAAACAGACACGGTGGTAGGTGTGGCATCAAAGAATTCATATAGACATAACAAATTTATTTCCAAATGCTAAAACTAATATTGCATTCTTACAAAACTAAAAATGAATAATGATACAAAGGATTAACCATACATGTCTTAATAAAATTCATATACCCAATAACCAATGGTTGATGCATTACCAACTCTTGTATTGGTGCCAGCTCTCAAAATTTATCACCATTATAGACCTATAGTTATACTATATCTGGGTGGATTATCTTTTAACCTTATAACCATTCACATTGCCAAAATACACATCATGCCATTATTCCTAGGTGACAAATAGCATACCCCTATGCATAAAAAAATGAATTTAAACGGCTTTCTACTTCATAAAATATGCATATGGGAAAAAACTAACATAATGCAGGCAGGGAAAAAAATTTAAATAGGCATAACATATCAGCAAAACTTTTCACGGACCTAAATATAGTACTGTATTATTCTCTAAAGAGGTAACAGATAGTGAAATTAGGTAGGCTCAGCCCACTGAAGCAAAAGAGGTAATCAACAGTAACATGAATTGTAACAACATGTTATAATAAAAATTATATGTGAAAAAAAAACTGACCAGTTTCTTTACAGATCGGACATGATGAGCTGATTGAAAGGATCCAGTTCAACTTAGCAATACATTTTGTCTGAGTGGAATTTCGTCTTCAAATCTACATTACAATTGATTTACGCGACGTTGGCTGAGAAGGAAATGGAATCCGGAAAAACTACAATAATTAAAATTGTAGCAGCGAGGTAAAAAGTAATTAAAAAGGGTTTGGGAATAACTGGCAGGAGAAAGGGATTTTTTTTGTTAAGCGGTTGAAGTAAATTCCGTTGGTATTAGTGGAAAAAAATTAGGAGGCGTGGAGTAGTTTAGTGGGGGCGGTTTTAAAAATAGAAATGAATAGGAGAGCTGTATTTTGAAATGAAAGGAAACAGCGTTGCCACATAAGCAATGTTTAGTTTGTGCTTTTAGTTTAAGTAATAGATTAAGTAATAGATAGATAGATAGATAATAGATAGATTGCATTTGCCCAAACAGATCTTTTATGCGGCCGCGTATACCCTGAAGGTGACGAAGTCGGCTATTATGCGTGCTTTGCATTTGCCATGAACTGAGTTCCTCAATCATAGGTAAAAGGGCCACATCAACATCCGCCTTCAGTATATCCAATTCATCCATCATGCCTTTGTGTTCATTTACTAATTTGAATCTGGTCGCATCTAGCTGTTTTATCTTCTCTTCAATACGTCTGCGAATTATTTGCTAGTGTGTGGCCCGTGCTACGCACACGGGCTGTTGTGTAATTCAAAAGTGTTGACTGTAAGAATACCCTAAAATATAGTTTGTTTATGTATTTTGTAATAACAATATATTATGGTTCATATTTAATTAATGGTATACGTAGTTTATTTTGAACTTTAATATTGCATGATAGTTATTGTGTATGAATCATGCACGGTATAAAACTTTTTAACTAAAACAATCGAACAACATCAAACCAAGTAATTCAATAAATTGTTACCACTATTAACGAAGTATAAACTTCTTCAAAGTTTAAGGTACAATTAAAAACTTGAAACATAGGTCAATGTTGTTAACTCGATAAGTGGGTTTGTGTACAAACCTTGAGCAAAAGATTCAAAATAATCAACAGATTCTTGTATGGGACTGAATGAATAATTTGATTGAATGGATGAATTATACACGTACTTTAAAAGTTGGGTCATGACAACTATATTACCTAAGTAATGCTAAACATTTAATGCTTTCCTGTGTGGCCTGCTTATTCAATTTTCAAACCTTTGAACCTTTGTAAATATAGAATTGGACATCATATGAGGTAACGTATTAAAAAAACAGTAAATATAAGTTGCATCTTACAAAAGTTCGATGTTATTTATCAAAGTAAGTCTAACCTGTTGACACTAAGGATGCATTGGCATGAATTTTGTACTCAAGTTGACGCATTTGACACATCAAATGATGTGGAGTTTGCAAGGAGTCAATATTATCCTTTCGCATTAATAAATTTTTTAACTCAGAGCAACAACTTTTAGTTAACTTCCCAATTAATTATTATTATATTTATTAATAAATAATCAAATATATAACCAGCAAAAATAATTATTTTGGAAAAATGATAAAATAAGTTAACAAATCTATTTTTGTAAAAATGCAATAATAATAATTTATTAACACCAATAGGTTGCAACCCTGTTGAACCTTCCTTCACAATGGCAAACATTTTCAAAATGCGTAATTTATCAACAATTTTTTTTATAATAAAATATAAAAATCATTTCACACTTATAAAAGAAAATAATATTCATAATATTACGCTAATCGGTAACTAACATTAATTTTCAAACACTGGGTTTTAATAAAACCAATAACATTAACGATAATAAATAATAAAAATTAAAATGTATAATTACATTATTGCAATTACAAAACAAACATAATACAAACAAACAATCTCAGCACATTCCCCCAGTTCCATCCATTTTGCTACAGATAATGGTTTCAATCGGGCGATGCTTGCTTCAGTCTACCAATCTCAGCCAGCCAATGTAACTCTGACCAAGGTCTGCTCACTAAGGTACAGTCCAGCCTATTTCGTAGTAGTAAAAACTTCATATTTTCTAAATTTGTGCCCATTATATGCAGAAAGTATCAGAAGAATGCTTATAGTCATAGTTCAGACCTCAACATTAGTTCTCTCCTCAACTGTAGTAGGGCAATTCAGTCCAGTTCATGTGTTTGTCCACCATTAGTTGAAACAGCTCAACTAATTTCTAAAATAAATCGACCAAATAGTTCTATGAGAAATTGGATAAATCATTAATAATTGGCAGTAGTATGGAATAGGACTTAGAATAATGTATGATACATAAGTTTCCACAATTCGAATAATAAAATCAATAGATGTGAATTGATGGTTACGTTGATGAGTTGGCCCTGCAAATTAAGAAAATAAAAAGGAGTACTTTTGAGAAAGGCGAGAATCTCCATGCCTAACCTAAAACAGAGTCAGAATTAGAATGGAACAAATCAGAGTTATGTGAAAAGAATAGGGCTAGAATGAAGATGTAGCAAACTGTGTGGTTAAAGAAAATGGTATAACATGCTTCCTAGTAAAACGTAATCCTATTTAGGCGTTTACTCTGGCCACCATAACAACTCCTTTTTGGAATTGATGCTATAAAGTAGGTGGTTGAAAAAGTAGTAAAAAATTACTAAGAGGACAATTGGGAAGAAAGGAGAAGACATACACTTATGGACACTTCCTACCACATCTGTGTGCAAATTTAAAAAATTTATTGCTGTAGATTATATAACATGACTTAACCATTTGAATGACAGAAAAGACAATGGGAGAAAATTTAATTGGTCGATCAAGAAAAAAGTATCTTGGAAGTATGATACATTATTGCCCACTGAACTGCATGATTTAATGAACCATTAAAGACAAAGTACTATATGGAGACAGTTTATTAGAAAACATGAGAGAACCTTTAGTAGAACTATATTCACAGAATTCAAGCAAACATTACGTGTCCTCATAATGGTAAATGAATTATGATACGTTACCTGTTACTGTGGTTGTCAAGGTAAACTTATCAGTCCATTTCCCCCAATTCTGCAAAATATTTTTTGTAAAGCATAACATAAATTAACCATATTCTTATTTATGCCATCATCATGTTAACTTCGCAACTTTGATAAACATCGATTTAATCCCATAAACCACTGGAATATTTTGACAAACACATCAAGAGCACTATTATTTGATAAACCAATATAGAAGTGACCGAATAATGATTAACTCTAATAAAATAGCATTGTACACAACAAACCATCCACATATGAGATCATCACACACAAAAAACAGAACTGTACACCATTTTCAAACATTGAAATAGGAAAGGACTTACATGGACAACATTGATAACCCTTAATATCTTTCAGTCACAGAGAAATACAACTGAATCCCGTAAGTTTCATGATGACGGCAGATTCAAACGCAAAATCTTGGAAACTGAGAAGCACGTAGATCTATTTCTTCAGGCATCGTCAGAATTGAAAATCATTCACGCAGTTGATAGATGAAATCGAATAGCGTAGAATCCGTAATAGTGAACTAACTGATGAAGGTATAGAGAGGGAATTAGTAGTTAGTAATTTTTTTTGATTTGAACTTAGTAAGAACCCTAAAATTCTAAAAATATAAGAGGCGAAACAAACTGACAATGTCGAAATTTTGAACTTGGTAAGAACACTTAACTTCAGAAAAGAGAAGAGGCAAATTGTAGTGGAAAAAACTGATGGGACACGTGTCGGCCTGTCCGGCATACAAAGACAATTCAATTCCCATCAGATCCACTGTTCATTATGTAAGCTATGATCACTCTCGTGGCGCACCTCTGCTGTCTACATCACACAGCCACGTCACGTAGTTCACCATCTACAGTCGCATTATCTACGTTGCAACACTCTCTCCCTGATCTTTATGGTTATTCGTGGAAGCCATAACAACTCTAATGACGCACCATCATTGCCTGCAGTTCAAGGGCATTGCATGATGTTTGCCATTGTCTGCATCATCCTCTACCTGCATGCCAAAACTCAACTACTGTTATAGTTGTATAAAATTGTACTTGAAGTAAAGTGATTTTATACACATACAGACACATATATAGCATATATATAGCAGGCACAGATAAGTTATTTGTTGTAAATAAAATATCACACACACTTCAGTAGCCACGCCTATTACCAGATTACATGCACCAAGCTCAGAGCAATTGCTTGCTTTCCAAACTTGAACTCTTGTCATACATACGTTAGTATTTTGTTTGAATTATCATATGCCTTCAATGTAGCCTTGTATTGATGCTAATAGTGTCTACTGTATTTAATTTCTCCTTGCATATGATCAGGACGTGCTTTAAATTATTACCAATGATTGTTTCATAATATGTTTAATCCACATATTCGAACATTAAGAATAGTCAACTGAATAAATATATTTAGACATTGACTTCAAGCTATATAATACACATCTTCTTTTTGGATTATTCATTAATAACTTATGTCTACAATTCTTACAGTCAAATGAAGTTGGAAGAAGAATCAACTAAGTACTGCTAATTAATATACATGTAGCAAACATAAGAATAAAATGAAAACTGACATAAATATATAATTAACTAACAAAAATATGATAAAGAATTAAATTGAGATTATTAGCTCAACGGATTTCAGAAATAATCAAAAATAGTTACCTTTTTCTGTCTTTCCTCTCGTGTTTTGTCAATGTTCTCCTACATGATTATCACCCAAGTGTCTATTCTTATCTAGCAAAATGAAAAAAATAGTATAAATTATCAACAACATTTGAAAGTTAGGATTTTCAACTAAGCTCGCACATGTTTCAGTTCTTTAAGAAAGAATACCCATTCTAAACCATCTAATGTAATGCAACTATATGTGGAAAGGCAAGTAATTATTTTTAGAATCCATTATTCAAAACATGTGTGAGCCTATATTTGGTAGATAAGAATATAATAATTACCAAATGCTGATATTTACCACTCGTGAGCTTATATATTTGATTTAAAGCTATATAATATTTAATCCATGTTTGTATTATAAAAAAATATTTAATACATGTGTGGCTTATATTTAAAACATGAGTTATCAACAACATTTCAAACAGGTCTATATAGGAATATAATATTTACCACATTTAAATTACAATATTTAGTAAATGGTAGACTGCAATTACAATATTTCATAGAAATAAATAACAAACACATTTTAAAAGATTACTTCTATGCCACTTATACGGTTAATGAGTCAATCAGATAACAGTTATCGTAGATTAAGTTATCAATAATGGAATCAAATGAGTTGCAAAAGCATATTATGATGGTACAAAATGTCAGCTTTTATTAGCATTCGTAAGTGGAGCAAATATTATAAAACGTTAGTGAGTTGATAATTCATGTACAACCCATGGATACTGACAGAAGATAGGAAGAATAAGGTATGAAAAACACAAAAATGAGAAGGAAAAAGATGTGGATCCTATTAAGTAGCAAACTATACAAATTTAGTCCTACGGGAAGAGTAATAAGGATGACGTATTAAAGCAGGCGTGTCTATTTCGAGAGAAAATATAAATGTTGAATCGCTTGAATGTGCTTTTGATAATAATTTCTAGGCAACTGAAAATGCCTGGAGGCCCTCGTTTACAAAATCAAAAACAAAAGGTACAAAAGAAATTCTTCTATAAAATTCAACCGGCAAGATCACAAATTCACTTGCTACCTATATGTTGACGTTGGACATGGAAACTAATAGCTCCATTGAGTTCATGGAGAAGATAATATTACCCTATTAGTTCGCAGAAGGAGCAAAATGTTTTGAAGATAATATTACCCTATTAGTCGAACATTATTTGAAAGATATTTTTCAGGTTCTTAATTTTATCTTTATAGAAAGATAGGTTAATTATACTCTTGTATGGATAGGTTCCAATTAGTATATATGTGTTATATAAGGGTGATATCAGAGTTCATATATACTATTTTATTTTAATTAACAAACTATATGGAAATTTATTTTCCAAAAGCAATAATATACAATATTAGTAACTAAAAAGATAACCGAAAGATAAATACTTATACCCTAAACGTAGTAGAATAACTGAGTGGCCATTTTTTTCATTGTAGAAATGCTTCTACTAACAACCCTTGTAAATATTGGATTTTCAGCATTATGATATAAATCAAAATGAAACATTATTTGAATATACACACACACACACACACATAATACTACGTACGTAGGAAAAAAAATTGCAATTCTTCTAGGGTCCTATCTTCTCATCAAGATTATTGGTATTAACTAATATGGCTATTAAAAGAGAAAATTTTGTTATCTCTCCTTGGTTAAAAACCAAGTGGAATTTTACAACTGGAATCATTATTTTGACACGAAATTCAAACCTGAAACCAAATCTCCTCTAATTGAGACTTAAAATTTATATTGAAGATAATAAATATATGCTCTGTTTGTAGTACTAATGAATCAAATGTAACTAAAACACTAAAATTCTTCAATCCACTTTAGATTTGTGAAAAAAATGCAAAACCTATTAATTTCTTTCTTATTGCAATCTGCTACATACATACCTAAAATTAGTTAGTTCGTTTACCACTAATATATCTTTTGAGACATAAATATGTATATAAAAGGATAAATAAATGAAAATTCTAACCAATTGTGAGTAAGTAATCAGCAAAGAGGTCCTTCCCTATAAATACTTCATGAAGATGTACTCCAACACCCAGCTATTCATTCAGTGAAACTGTGATAATTTTAAAAAAATCAAGATCTAACCAATTTCATATATAAAGCAATTGAAAACGCAACTAATCTGCACATAAACTAATATTGTGGATTACACAATTATATAATAAATGAGATATAAAATTGTTCAGAGTTAACACCTATTTGTGGAGGAGTAAATTTACAAGACATCCTATCAGCATAACCATTGAATTCCAACAATACATAATCTGATTAGTAGATTTATGCTATTGGATTATGGTTTAAAATATAGTCAATGTTATCATGCTATAATCTCCTAAATTACTATATAATAAAATTATAAATAAGTGAAATGAATACAAATATGAAAACTACTAAGAATTTTCACAAATTCTAATCAAAATAATAAACTTATGACATCGCTTGTAAGAGAAGGGGTAGTCCATAAGAGCATAAGGATCTGACTGCAAAACGACATGAATAAAATTGGCCATTGATATACCCACGACCAAGGACATGGAATCAATCCAGAACGGGAACTCTAGATTTCATAGATATATGGAAACAACTTTATCTTAGATTTCAAAAATAGTGCTAAGCACCAGCCTAGAAATGCAAGGAATAATCAAAGGAATTGAGCATTCAAAATTCAGGCTAATGACTTAGGGAAGATGAGGCTGTAGCGGTTGTAGAAAATAAACCCATTAGTTGCCATAACAACATCATCACCATATAATATTTTTCCACATGGCAACATATTAGATGTTTGATTTCTCTTTTCCTATTTAAATAATGGATTGGCATTATTTCAATTTTGTTGAGATTGAAAAATGCAAACAATATGCACATTCAAATAAAATAATTTTCTCAATTATCACTATAAACAGATTTCAAAGCAGAACAGATAGAATGAATTTACTATGTATTGCCTAAAGCTACTTCATATATTATCCAAAACGGAACTTAACAGTAGTAATCAAGGTGGTAATTTAACTATGAAAAGGCAAATTTATCGCAATAAAACAGAAATCCAAATCTGACTTGGTCATAGGCCCCAATCGTCACTTTCTTGGCATCAGCAAGGGTGGAAAATCTTTCATTTTTTTAAATAAAACTTTCACTGAATAATCATAGAGGCAGTGGTATAGAAATAAGTTGTGAACACATTGATATGACTTTAATTGATGTTTCATGCAGTTAGACATATGTATGTGGTGATTTGAAAATGTTTATTGGGATATAGGCTAACTATGGCCTCACGTGTATAATTGAACCAATATGCAGATGATCAATCACAAAGTATTATTTCACTTTCACTGGATAATTTTCCCTAAAGAATATCAATATTTTATTGGGAAAGTAATCCCATTCGACAATTGTATTAGAGGATAATACAAAATTTATATTACATATCAATTACCACACTAAAATTCATGTTTGAACAATACACAATTGATACAGTGATATAAAATGGGAAAAAAAGAAATAAATCTAACTTTTTTATTTTAAGTCTCTAATCCGATGCGATCAGTCTACAGTGATATAGAACTTAACAACTTATAGAAAGTTGTATTTTCATACAAACAGTAAATTGGAGGCATCAAGTCGCTCAAATCAAAAGTTGCACATGTAGTTAACAGAAAATCATATCATAAGTTTGGATTAAGAACTCAAAAATATTAAACAATTTCAACGAAGTAAGACAACCATATTTTTATTACTCTTAATTAGAATGTCATAATATTTCAAAGAACATTCAATTTTTCTATCAGTAGACTCATCTAAAACTTACAAAAACAGTTGAAATAAATTGCCATTCATTTTTTAAGACTTTGTGTACACATATTGCCAGTGTATTACTTTCAAAAACTCACAGTGATGATACTATATTGGGTTTACAATTTTTTTTGCCATCTCTATCATATCCCTTATGAAAGAAAGACAAAAATATCATCTATTGAAGAATTTCTTATTAACAAAACCAAGTTTGTGTCACAATTATGTGTCTGTGAACCTGATATACATTTTTAAAAAAATCTTAAAGTTAAAATAAAGTAGATAAATTTAACAATCGCAAAATACCTAATGATTGGATTCAGTGTTGACACTTCTATTTTTATTCGGTAAATTTAGTCATAATTTGTATGATAGTAAAGATAATGAAAAAATAGATATTATTATAAGAGCGAAATAGTCAAAATGACAAAGTTAGGGAAAAAAATTAGTCAAAAACGCTCTCTCAAAAGTTTAGTCTAAAGGAAAAACTTTAACAAAATGCTATATTAATATAGCCTAATTTGTATAAATACTAAACTGAATTAGCACTGTATTTCCAACAAAAATACTATATTTACAGCAAAATTTATACATATAGTGTTGCTTTGTCCTTCAAACTAAAATTTTTGACCTGCGTCTTTGGTTCAAACAAAACACTAAACTATTTCCTCTGGTTTATTTTCCTGTTATTATAAGCTGCAGGCCTTTACTTAGAAATATACTTACAGGAAGTAAATTTTAATGTTTAAAGATTAAATCCCATGGACCCAACTTCTCATGTACTCGTGCAACTATCCTCTTTTCTATAGGTGGGAATAACATAAGTTATGTTGTTGGTACAGCTCAAGTGTTGTGGAGCGCCATTTAAGCGCTGCATAGCAATTTTAATACCCGACTTTTCTTGTTTTGGTTACTTTGCAGCTAATAATTATTTCTCTGATAGTGCAGATGAATAACATAAGTTGGACTTCATCATTTACATTAAATATAGAGTACTAAGCATAATTGTGGTTATTGAGCACTCTCAAAACACATAATAACACTACTTTGAAAAGGATCTTTATCTCATTACGACATCAGGTATATCACTTGATTCTTCTTTTAATCATACACTATTAGATC
This sequence comes from Allium fistulosum, assembly GCA_030737815.1. Lineage (NCBI taxonomy): Eukaryota > Viridiplantae > Streptophyta > Magnoliopsida > Asparagales > Amaryllidaceae > Allium > Allium fistulosum. The sequence goes on from CM060905.1 coordinate 556,558,182, forward strand.
AAACAATTGTCGTAATCAATTCAACAGCCAACTGAAATCAGAATTTTGTAGTCTATTTCTTGCTTGTTCTGGTAGTCATTACCTATTTGCTTTAGCAACTTTTCAACAGCAGTATCATTATCTCATTTATTTCAATCCTAAAAATCAATGTGTTTTTGAAATACATATTCATCTGATTCAGCGCCCACTCTAAGTTTAACCTAAATTAAAGTACATAGCTAAATATCATTTGTAATAAGCCTTTTCTATTATTTTCTATCGGGCCCAACCATTAATTCCCCTTAAAATGAACAATATGAGCCCCAATTGCAAGAATTTTGGGAAAAAATAAAGTGCTACTTGTCAATATGTATACCATCCAAATGACTATATTTTCTGCCAGATAATGTTATAATTTAGTCCCACTACTTAACAACATTGAACAGTAAGCTCCACATCAAATGAATATGATAATTATTTATTAATACAACTCTAAGTTTGAAAGAAATACCTGGTGCCACTCCATGTAATTGACCTCAAATTGTGTGTGCCCATGGCCTCATGTATTCCCAACATCTCATATCTGATAAATGAAACAATTTCATGTAACTTATGTAATCTAACCAATCAATTTTTCAATTTGACGCACGATGAAGTTTAGCGAGTCAGCTAGGCCATCACTTCATAGACTACCAATAAATCAAATTGGAAGATTTAAAAGTGTTTGTAAAATACATGGTTTTAACAACCGGTGTGTGAAAATACAAACTTCAAATTACACGTAGTTTTTAATGTTTGAGCTTAAGATACTGCAATATTTAGAGTTAGAAAAAAATAGATGCAGAATTATTTAACTGATGGTACAAAAGAGTTAAAGTATTACAAAGGGGTCATAAAGATGGTAATTCAACATATCCTTGGTGAATAAATGAAAATGGATATCAAAGAGTTGTAACAAATTTCACACAACTATGACAACTATCAAAATCAATCCATATATTCGTAAGCATAATATCAAACATGCTATGTGCATATATCAAATTATCCAATTACAAAAGCAAATATTTAATTGATAGATGAATAGGAAGTATGGTAAATTATTATCATAAGCGACCTGAGTGATTTTCTTAAACAAACAATCTATTTGGTTTACAGACTTTCCTCTGATATATGTGCTCAACAAAAAGAACGATCATTTTGATGTTTGATCCATATTAACCAAGTATAGCATTATCTATTTTCGTAGGACATAATACTCACATTAGAACTATGGTCCAAACATAACTAAACAAACTAAACAAAATGTCAAATTTTATATTTTCATATGAGGGTCCATTTTCAACTGAAACAGAAATTCCTGTCTTTAAATTACACTGCTCAACATATAAACATTGAAATCATTTCTTCGGCTATTATTCATGTAGCAAGACTATGTTGTGTTAAAGAATCCTGAATAATATATGTCGCCCGCAGGGAGGGCAAATACATGAAATTCGTCTTGAAAACTATCATCTGATAACTTTTTTCTGTTCGACTTATTTTTCATATTGTGACATTTTCAAAATCTCCTTTCATAATAGGAGATGTTATAACAATACAGTAATGATTCTACTTAAATCCACAGCGATATTTGAAAAAGAGGAAGGAAGTTCCATTCCTTGAATGACTTATTTTCTTTTTTGTTATGAGCCAAAAAATATGAAGCAAGAATTTATAACCTTAAAGAATTTCCTTTTCAGTTAAGAGCTTTTAAATCATCCAATTCTTCGTTTATTCATCAAGAAGAAACCAAACATAAACAAAATTGGTATAACAGGCTGTTGACTTGTTGAATTGAAGAACCAGCGCCAATGATGTTATAACATATTATACAGCAATATAAATTTTAACATTGCTGAAATCTACAATTTACAAAAAAGGAAAACAGTAGCATTGAGATAATGGATTTACCATTACTTCCAAGTAAAATTAAAATCAGATCCAGTTTTGAGCATAAGCTTTAAACTACAGAAGTCGATTGGAAATAAAACTCATAAACTGTGAACGATTAGTGAATCGTTGAAGAGAAATGAGGCGTACCATTTGTTCTTGTTGCTCTACGCTACTAATCCCTCACCTTCCCTGGTCTGTAAGCGTCGCATAAGTGTATCCCACACACCAAATGTAGCCATACAGTAAACAAAGGATAGAGGATCCGATTGTACTATGGACTGTGAATGGTTAGATGTGGGATGAGAAGGAAGCAGATTTGTTTTTGAGGAAAAAGAATGGGCAACTGAATGGGATTTGAGCAAAACTTTTCACGGACCTAAATATAGTACTGTATTATTCTCTAAAGAGGTAACAGATAGTGAAATTAGGTAGGCTCAGCCCACTGAAGCAAAAGAGGTAATCAACAGTAACATGAATTGTAACAACATGTTATAATAAAAATTATATGTGAAAAAAAAACTGACCAGTTTCTTTACAGATCGGACATGATGAGCTGATTGAAAGGATCCAGTTCAACTTAGCAATACATTTTGTCTGAGTGGAATTTCGTCTTCAAATCTACATTACAATTGATTTACGCGACGTTGGCTGAGAAGGAAATGGAATCCGGAAAAACTACAATAATTAAAATTGTAGCAGCGAGGTAAAAAGTAATTAAAAAGGGTTTGGGAATAACTGGCAGGAGAAAGGGATTTTTTTGTTAAGCGGTTGAAGTAAATTCCGTTGGTATTAGTGGAAAAAAATTAGGAGGCGTGGAGTAGTTTAGTGGGGGCGGTTTTAAAAATAGAAATGAATAGGAGAGCTGTATTTTGAAATGAAAGGAAACAGCGTTGCCACATAAGCAATGTTTAGTTTGTGCTTTTAGTTTAAGTAATAGATTAAGTAATAGATAGATAGATAGATAATAGATAGATAGATAGATAGATAGATTGCATTTGCCCAAACAGATCTTTTATGCGGCCGCGTATACCCTGAAGGTGACGAAGTCGGCTATTATGCGTGCTTTGCATTTGCCATGAACTGAGTTCCTCAATCATAGGTAAAAGGGCCACATCAACATCCGCCTTCAGTATATCCAATTCATCCATCATGCCTTTGTGTTCATTTACTAATTTGAATCTGGTCGCATCTAGCTGTTTTATCTTCTCTTCAATACGTCTGCGAATTATTGCTTTGATTGAGGACGACCAGGACCTACAGGTACATTCGAACTTGAAGAGAGGTTTAAGTGGCATACGATTGAGAAACTCATTTATTATTTCGGAGGGAAGGTAAATTTTGTTTGTGGAAGTAAAAGGGGGTTTTCCATTTTTATTTATTTATTTAGAGGCTGAGCGACGACGCTAAAGATGAGAATTCCGTTATGCCGTTCAAATTCCGGATCCCGATTAATTCTTTCTCAAGAAAAATTCAAACAATTCGAACCCTAAATCAACGCATCAAACCTACAGCCCAGATCTCCACCGTCCACCACCAGACGCAGACGTAGCAAAACACCTATCGACATCAGCACAGCTGGCCATCTCTCTATTGACATCAGTACGTCTCCACAGCCAGCCATCTATTTATTTGCACTTTTTGCCTGAACAGTAAAGAAGGCGAACAACCCAAATTAGGATGAAACGCGATTTCCATTGATAGGATAAAAGACTTTCTCACGTCAGAAGATACGATTAAAAACGTGAGTTTATTTCTATTATTGTTGCATTTACTGGAATATGATTGATTTTGGTGTTCCAATTTTACATCTAATGAAGTTGCCTTTGTGAAATTGAATTTCTTTTATTCAATTGAGTATGCAAAATTAGGGTAATTCAATCTATGGTTACTTATATTACGTGGAAATCACATGCTTGTTTGTGGTAGACGAGCCAAATTTTGAAATTGTAATATAACTTTAATTTGACTGTGTACATTTGATAACTCAGTAGAGAAGTCAGATGTCAAATTGATAAGGTCCAAGATTGAGGGGTTTAGTTTTTGTTTATATTTTTTTAATAAACAAACTCAATTTAACAGTATGGTTAGTTTTTTTATCTGAAACCTCTGCTCAATCAGCTATATACAAAACAGATCATATGTTTAGACAATGAATCAATTGGATTATCACAAATGTAATGTACGGTCTATTTTTGAAATAAATTTAGGTAAGAGACTGGGTATATCGAATAGCAAGAAACTGGCCATTCAAAAGAATCATTCCTGCCCATTTTGAAGCTCTAATAAATGCAGGCAGGTCTGGTTTCTTAGTAGCATTTGCATTTCTCGATGAGCTCCTAGGCGAACGTTATGCAACAAGACCCTCTTTATCTCTTATATTTGCATCTTTCATGGGTAGAGTAGCAAGTTATTTCCCTTCAAACGATATGAAAAACGTTGTGTTCTCTTGATCTCTTAGTTTTAGTTGGAGCTGCAAGAAAACTGTTTCGGGTAGAAAACAGTAGTGCAGTAACACGAAGGTAAATGTGCATGTATAGTTTATGTTTACTATTCAAATGCATGTTATATTGAAATTTCGAATCCATTAGTGTATATAAGTCGGCAATAAATCATAAATTTGGACCCAGTGTTTTACAAATACATTCCATTGTAAATAAAAGCCATACTTTCACACTGAATTACTTGCGAATATTTATATATCATGACTGTATTATGTTCCAGTCAAAACCTGCAGAAGGCATGAGAAAGTTTGCCTGTCAGCCAAATTTCAGCTGCCTTTGTGGTAAGCTTTTCTTCATCTCTCCTTTTTTGCTTTTCTGCAAGTGACTTCGCTTCACCGGTTATCTTCTCAATTTTTAATATCTTGTCTACATATTTCTCTGTGGCTTCTGCTTGTATCCTTTCTAATCCTTTCTGCATTATCCATTTAAAATCCTTATGTTTGATACGTCTAACTATAATCAGATGAATATAGATATAATTTGAGCAAACCTGTTTTGACTGCAATCGATTTCTTGCCTTTTCTTTCTTGAAAATTTCCCACTCAGTAATCATGTACATAATATTATGATACCTAAAAGTATTGTTTGTCAGTAAACTCAAAAGTTTAGGAAGTAAACAAATGTAATAATTAAAATTTTCTCTTGTTGTAGATGTACCGATTCGATATTTTGATCTTTTGTGCTTTTTCTCAAGCATCAGCCTTTGCTTTTGCCTTTTCTTCACTTTGCTCTTCTTGGGAAATAAGCATTTCAATGAGTATCAAAATGTTTGATTGGATCATTATATCAATATTTAAACACTATGAAGTATGAACTTGTAGACCATATATTTTTCAATCATATTAGTTTTTTTTTGTTCGAACTTGGTTAAATTTCCACAAGGATATCTAGTTAATAATGACTGAACCCTCAGCCATCAATCATACTAATTATTAATATACTAATCATATCATATTGATTATTAATAAACCTATTTATGCATAAAAAGTAGTAGTTATGGTACGTTGTTACTCATGTACGTAGATTTGTAATTCTAGCAATTGAAATTCTTAATAGTGTTGACATGGAAAATAAACGTACGGTTGAACTGATTTTGGTGTTTCAATTTTACATTTAATGAAGTTGCCTTTGTGAAATTGAATTTCTTTTATTTTCCAACAAATAAACAATCCTTTGGAGAAACCATTGAAAGTGTTCTCTTTTATCCTTCTTTGATCACTTCTGCTTTCTGCTATTGATTTCTACGCCAGTTTATCTACAACATATTTCGCTGATGCTGCTTTTAATTGTGGAAACTCTTCATCGTTTCTTTATATTAAGAGAGTAGTAATTGTGTGCTAGTGTAAACAAAAAGCATGAGTGTATAGTTAATGACTGTTGTCTAATTTCAACTTTGAAGAGGATTGCTAAAATAAATTATTAATTTTTAACCGAGACTTTGTTCGGTATAGGAAATGAATTACTATATTGAATTTAAGTTACTGAGGCATCAGACGCATTAATCGATTCAGTTATACATGAATATATATGAAGTCTATGTATACACATTAGCGCCAATGGAAGAATATACGAAGTCTACGTATGACATGAAGGTTGCAAGTTTACAATTAAGTCATTGTAAGTAGAGTTTTATTGTATGTGTATTGGTATCTCTCTTTTGGAGCATCTCTCTTTTGTAGTAATATCTCTAATATCTCTTAAGCATTTCTATCACATTTCAAGCTATGATATTCCAAATACTGAAAAGAACTATGGGTGTTTAATCTAGATTCATGAATATCTCTTAAAAACTGATATCATTTTGGAAGTCTTATCCTTTAAATCATAAGTCGATATTCATCGTTATTAAGTTTATTTTAACGGTTAGTTTTAAACATCAAACGTATATATAAGTTAGATACATTCAAATGAGTTCAATTTTTATAGAGATGATCTTAAATATAATATTAATATGTTTACAAAATTTCACATTATTTGGAATATGCAGCTCAAGATATGATAAAGTTTATATAGAAGAGGGGTGTCATTGAATCTTTCTCATACATATGTATGTACATGCGTGCGTGTTCGTACATACATTTGTTTGTGCGTGTGTGTTTTATAAGAAAATGTTCCACTGGTGTGCACAAATATTTATGTATCCTTAGTTATAGCATTTGGACAAAAATAACATTTCGTAAAAATATTTATGAACCATGGAAAAGTCTGTGTGCACAAATCTTAGTTGATGAATAAGCAAATATATTTTTTGACAATTCATTATGCATACAATGATATAAACCTAAACTAAGGTTTGAAACCAATGAAAATATAATTTTTTTTGTCAAGCTTAATTATACTAGTGTATATGCTACATTAAAGGTCAAAAATTAAATATGATTAATTATGGGTTATAAATGCAAATAAAAAGATATCAAATTGATATATGAATAACCATGTATATGTGTATTTGTGTGTATGCATGCACTTAGCTTTTATCAATCAAACTGTTGGGGTGAGAGTTATGTATTTGATAGAAGACAAACCGTAGGTTCGGCTAGATATTTGGAGGAGATGGAGCTATCAAACAAGGAAGTGGTACATAGATTTGGTGGCATAGATGAAAGACGTGTGTTCTTTTCCAGTCAACTCAAGTAGTGGATGAAGACATACTAGGTGGATTCATGATATTGTTATACAACCGTTGGAGAGATTGAAAATTATTATCAGGTGAGGTTTCTATTTTTAGCATATGTTGTTATGTAAAATTAGCACAATTGATCTATGATATGATACAGTAGTATTGCTCAAGCAAATGGTTTATATATAAATCGTGCTAACGTATTTTGGGATGAAAACTTTTTATGAATTGATATCGATACATTAAGTTTACAGGAAAATAGGCACATGGACAAACTTAGAAAAAATTTAGGTTGAAAGACAACAAGTTTGTTTTTTAGGCTGAATGACAATGCTAGTTATAACCAGCATTTTGTACAGTGTAAAACTGAATATAATGCTAGATATAAATAGCATTTTGTATAGTGTAAAAGTTGAAAATAATGCTAATTATAACTAGCATTTATCCTTCAGCCTAAAAATGAAACTTCGCGTCCTTCAGTCTAATTTTTTTTCAAAGTTTGTCATTTTCCCTATTTCCCTCTTAAGTTTAAAAGCATTTGAGCAAGCTTCGAGTTTCAATACACTTACTTATAAATGCCTTGTTTCGATACACTTCGAGTTTCCTATGTTGTGATTTTTGTATATGAATTTCTAATCATCTTTGTTCAATCATATTTACGATTTGTTCTTCAGTGGAAATTTTAAGTTAAAACATACCTGTAAATTTGGGTTTCATGTATATTTCAAACTGTTAACTGATCAAAGAAAGTTTGCCTGATTATAATTATGAAAGAACTTTTAGTCTTTATTAGCGCTAAGCTAATATTGACCAGTTTTCAGTTGGGAAAATTTTTTAAAGGACAAATTAATGTAAATAATTAGGCATAAGGAAACGCGCATAAATATTTTATCATAAGGACAAGCCCAAAGGCCAATTACGATTTAAAACAAAACAACATTGTACCGAATCATTTCGTTCGTCTTTCTCCTTCGTTCTTTCACTCGTTCATTCACGAATTTTGTAATCGACAACAAAAAAATGGCGCCGCAAACTAGAAACAAATCGTCATCTCCAACACAACCACAAACATCGACAAACGATGAACAATCACCACAAATCAGACAACAATCACAGATTCGAGAAGTAGAAAATCTAGCTTCAACGGAAATGCAGCAACAAACTGAAAATCAAAACACCGAAATACTTCCTACAGTAGATATTCAACAGGAAAACACAATGGTAAAAAACGAAAACCTATGTCAAGTTGAGTCGATAGTAGAGGCGATGAAAGGAAAAGCCAGCAAGTTAAAACTGAGAAAATTGCCAGTAGAAGAAGAGGAGAAGCAAAATCGAGAAAAAAGAACAAAGAGAAGAAATGAAAAAAATACAGCAGATGAAAACCAACCAAAAATAAGAAAAAAATATACCAGAAAAGGTAACTGATACTATAAATTCAAGTATAACAAAGTCAGTATAGTTTTATTATAATAACATTGAATTTATTTGACAGAACAATGAAGAAAACATATAGCAAAAAATAGCTGCTGAGAAAGCAATTGAAGAAAATCTGCAAAAAAAGGAACAAAGAACGAAAATAAAAAATGAAAAAACAATTCAAAAGGAAATACAAACAGAAACTCAGGTAAATGATACTACAAAATTATGAAACTGATACTAACAATATCATATTGTTAAATGTATTCTAATAGTATTGAAAATGTTAAACAGGTAAAAGCTCAGAAAGGAAAAAGAAAAAAAGTTGCAGATGAAAAATTAGAAGACGAACAACTCAATTCGGTAAAATTACAAACATTATCACTTTATGATATGATACATATTGCAAAAATGATACCTGTAAATTGTTTGATAAAAGACAAGGCTTTGAAGCTTTAAAAATAATAGTCAGTATCATTTATTTAAAAACTGATACTAATATATTGCAAAAAATAAAATAAGAAATCCATCTGTCTGCTTAATTTTAAATGTTTAATTTAATTTGGTGCTTTCTAATTGAAGAAATTTTTTTCACACATATATGATAAAACTAATACTAACAGACTACAAAAATGATATCCACCGTCTGTTTATGTGGAATTGATACCTTGTAATTTAGAAATTAATTTTCGGTCTTATTTGTAACAAACTGATACCAATACTTAGAAAAATGATACCCACTTTATATATGTCTGAAGATTATACTTTTTGTTTGGCAAATTGTTTTCACAGCAAACTGCTAAAAAACTGACACTAATATAATCCGAAAATGATACCTCCATTTTGTTACTTCGATGTTAGTATTTTTCAATTTTTAATTTATATCAGTTGTAATTTTTAATAACCGAAACCTAAATTTAAAAGAAGTGATAATTACTGTATGTTTTCAGTACAGTTGAAAACTAATAATTTGATGAATTGTTTTACAAATCATTGTTAACAAAGATGACGTTGATATCTTCAAAAAATGAAACAAATAATCATTTTGTGTGAAGTAATTACCTTGTGCTTTGATAAGTTGTTTTTATTATATTTTTTTATAAAAATTGACACCTTTATAAACCAAAATGATACTTACAGCTTGTATGCTTAAAGGCAATAATTTGAAATTTTCAAAATTATTCGAAATATCTTGTTTGTAAAAACTGATATCTATATCTTAAAAAAAATGACACTCAGTGACTATTTCAACTAGTGTTGACGACTTTATAATTTTGTAAATAATTTTCAATGTATTTTTAGAAAAAACAGTACAAATACAATGCAAAAATGATACCAGAAGTATGTTTGTTTCAAGTTCGTACTTTGTACTTTGAATTGTTGTTACCACATTATGTTTAAAATCTTATGTCATTATAAATAATAACTGACACCTATACTGTGTATGTTTATGTTAAATGATCTATAGTGTCCAAAATAGTTTCGAATTACATTTTTATGAAATTTGACACCAATGTTTAACAAAACTGGTATACCCTAGATGTTTAGAATAAAATTCATAATTTTGTGATATTTTATAGAACATTTTCCATGTAATTGTAGCAAAAATAATACCAATAAATTGCAAAAATAATACCACAAACATGTTTATCAAAAACTTGTACTTTTTACTAGTATACATGGTTTTCCCTGAATTTTATTAAAAAACTGATACCATTATGAGTCAGAAATGATACCAACATTAACGAATTAATACCATTACGAATCAAATATGATACCTACAATTCATACACTTGAAGTTATTAGTTTTAAATTTTCAAACTTATTTCAACTCACATTTTTGTGAAAATGATACTTATTTACAATAAACAGATACCTATCAACTGTAAAAATGATAGTGCTTACATATTTGATTGAAGTTATTTCATTGCAGCTGATATCCAATCTATTGTTATGTTTCAACATAGTTTGTTTCACAAATAACTTATTGCCTTTATTTCAAACAATAGGATGAAGATGATTTTGTAAATCCACATCCTACATGCATGAAAGTCATATTAGAAGGAGAAGAGCAGAGAATATCAAAATTTGTAAATAGAAAGCAAGAAACGGCTTGTAGATGTGGATTGCAAGGACTATTCAAAATGATAAAACTGATAAAACAAAACAATGCCCTATCCAAAAACCAAATTGAGACATTGAAGAAGACTCCATTCTACAGCTTCTTCAAAGTTTTTTATGAAGAAAAAATAATGATGAAAGAATGCAAAAAGCATCAGCACAATTTGGATGCTTTATATCAGGCTACTCGGTTGAAAATGATATGTTCTTGTTTGGTAAAGAAAAAATGAAAGTAACAGCAAAAGACATAGCTTGCTTTTTGGGTTACCATTAAAAGGAGTGAACATTGAACCAACCCAAAAAATGACAAGTCAAACAATTCCAACACAGTGCAAAGTTCGCAAAAAGAAATCTTGGCAACTGCACTTTCATCACAAGAAATGTTGTTGAAAGAAGAATAAAGCAAGAAATAGCAAAGAAGAAAAAACAGTATCAAGAAGACTGACCTATGTTAATAGTAATGGAAATACTGTTAACATTTTTCTTCCCAAACAAGCAACAAAAATTAAGATGGGGAATTCTACCATACTTAATTGATTTAGAAACAATGCAATCAGTTTTTTGGCCTCTAACAGTAGAGAAGAATTTCAGTAAATTTGTCAAAAAATTCATTCACAAGCCAAGAAACATGTCTGGATGCTCCATGCTTCCATTGGTAAGATAAGTTAATTAAAATATTGTAACAACCCTGCATTTTGTAACTATTTTTATTGTATATTTCAATTATATTAATTTGAATTTTGATTTAAAAACTTTATTTTATTTTGAAATTATTTTTAAACTTGTTTTATTTCAAACATTTCATTTTAAATATAAATTTTGATTATCATATGAATTATAATTTCAAACTTGTATAAATTGGATATTTTACTATAAAGTGAATTTCTAGTCAAACTGTTCAAACTTTGACTTTTAAACTTCAAATTTAAATTATTTAAAATCTTAAATTTTATCTTTTATTATGAAAATAGATACAATAACATGAATACTGCTTTTCGTTTCGTTGGAAACGGATTTAAATTGTGAAAGTTATGTATATTTCAATATTGTGTGCAATTTGATTTATTTAACAATTTTGTCTATTTTAAATCATATAAATTTTATTTTTAATGTCATATTTTGTTTTAATATGTTATTTTATGTATATTTTTGTCTTTTAATATTTTTAAAGTGATTAAATAATTTTTCCAAAGCTTGTTGAATTTATTTTCTAATTTTAAAGCGTAGTTTCTATTTTCTTTGCTATTTTCTTAATTTAATTATATATAATTAAAAATTATTTATTTATTTTATACATGCACTTTTATTTGCTGTGTTTTACTTTATTTATATTCATTTTACATGTATTTAAATCAAACTAGATTTTTTTCCAAAGTATATAGAAGTTACTTCTAATTTTTAAAGCCTAGTTTTCATTTTGTGCTATTTTCTTATTTTAGTCATATCTAATTAATATTTAAATTTTAATATTTTGTTTATCTGTTATATTTTCGAAATTTTAACTGAGTATTTTCAGTTATTTAAAGGTATATAAATATATATGAGAAATTTGAAAGGGTTTATGACTTTTAGTTTTCCTATGGTCTTTTATCTTCTAACCTTTTCATATTTGTAACCTAATTTTTCATTCAATTAGCCACATCTTCTCATTTCTTCAACCGCCTATTTTTTTTTCTCATTCATGTAAAACATTTTTCTTCCTATCTGAAAAAAAATTCAGCCTCCATAATCTCCAAGTGTTTGGTAAATTTTATTTCTTTTTTCCATTGTTTTTCTCTTGTTTTTCTACTTGTTTATGTTGATTTTACTTGCCTTCTCTTCTACTTCAGGTTCGGCCCCACCACTCCAGCCACCATGGCCGCCTCCTCCACCACCTGAACCATCCACCACCTGAACCATTAAGCCCCAAACCACTGGTCGTGCCCAATAGTTGATCAAACTCCACCTCCACCACCCATGGATGACCTGAAACCCACTGCCACACCATCCTACAGCCCACTACAGAGATGGCCGTGCCTGGTCTTGCTTGGGCCGAGCCAATGTTGCCTTGAATTCATGATATTTTGCCTTGTATCTATAATCCTTGCACATATCTCATGCATCATCACTTTTGCTCCATCCCATACATGGTTGGCTGATCTCTTATGAACCAAAACCAGATCCTTCTCCTTGCTTTAGCTGTGCCTTTCTGACCTATATCTGAAGCATTAGTGGTAGAAGGCAAGTGCAAAGACTTTGGAGATGATTTTGCATTTATCTCTAACATAGTCTTATCGTATTTTGCATTTGAAAACTTATGTTATTATTATTGTTTTGTGTGACTTGTATTCAAGGGATTTAGCTTTGGCTCTCTACTCTCTTGTCATATCCGTGTTGTCGTGCCTTCGTAGTGTCAGTGTGTGTGCTTTGGTAGCGATCTCCAGCTTTGAACAAGTGAGTAAATCTCACTAGACTAATATGTACTTATATAGTTGATAAACTGACATCACTTGAATCTGTAAATGCATATCATCCTGTTATAACTGTTGTATTATGATCATATAATGTTCACACCTGTATTTACACATGTTATATCATCTATTACTGTTATATATTGTATACTGTTTATTTTTATCAGCTTATCACACTGCAAGTTCCCTGTAGATTAGGTTCACTATGGGTTGAAATGATACATACCCAAACGGACTTTAGAATAGGGAAAAATCATTATGGGCTGAAATGATAGGCTTGAACGGTTTTTATTTATTTTATTTAACTTGGGATTGCGGGTTTGAAATGATAAAACCCGGTTTTCTTTGTAAACTGCGGATTGAAAAGATATATATCCGTATCACTTGACCTAGGCTAGAAAATTTTATACAGACCCGTGGTTTATATATTTTTCTGAAATTTTTAAAATATTTTAAAAATATAAATATTATGATATTTTGATTTAAATTTTATTAAAATGAGTTCTATAAAATATTTGTGATTTTCTACAAATTAAATAAGTGAATTAAGTAAATGGTGAAGTAGAATTTGAAATATAAGCTAATTTTGGAATTTATGATTTTGTTTATAAATGGAATTTATGTAAAGTAAGAAAATATGACAAATTTGATTTAAAAGATGAATTTAATGATTTTATTAAAGAATAATAATTTTTAAAAGTGTAAATGATTTTGTATAAATTAAAATATGAAATAAATGAATATTTAAGCTGAATTTTGAAATATAACTTAAATTGAATTTTTGTGAAATTTGTTAAAAGTGAAATTTTAATTAAGTAAAATAAATGGAAATAAGTTATATTTTGGAAATTTAAACTTAGTTGTTAAGTTAATAATTTAATTAAAGAAATGAAAATTAAATTGTTATTTAATTTGATTTTTGTATGGAAATTTGACTTTATAAAATCATAGAAATAAAGGTATTTGAATAATTGTTTTTAAATTGTGAAAATATATGATTTTATAAGTTAAAATGATTTATATTAAAAGTTAATTATGTGTGAAATTGTAAATAAAACTCTGAATTTGATTTGACAACATTTTTGAAATGTAATGTAAAGATATTACAGCATTGGAAAATGTTGTAGTTGTTTTAAGTGAACCAAATAGCAAATTTGAACTAAGGGTTATTATAGCACTTTGTTAGTGCTATAGTTGTTAAATTTAACTAAAATTTTAATTGAAACTAAATTAAGATATTACAGCATTTTAAATGCCGTCTTTTGTTAATGAACTGTTTTTAAACATAACATTTCGTAGCATTTTCTAAGTGCTGCGAAAGTTGAATTTTCTTTGTTTAATAAATTCAAATGAATAAATGATCTTTGAAAAAGATTAAATTTTGGAAATTAAATATTTAATTATTAAATATAATGAATTGACTTTAAATGATTTAAATGGAATAGTTGATTTGGGAAATACAACTATTTTGAAATGTGATTAAATGGTATTTAAATTTAAATTAAATAAATGATGATTTGAAATGATATTTTGATATTTTGAAATGAATTTGAAATGATATTAAATCTTGGAATGAATAATTGAAGTTTATATTAGTATGAAAAATATTTGGTTTACTTGTAATTTGAATCTATTTAAAAGGTATTGGACTTATGAAATATAGGATAATAAGGCTTTGGAATTTATTTTATAATTTGAATAGTTATTTTGTGGATTAAATCTATATTTGAAATTTATAAGATTTGAAATGGTCTATGGAAATTTAATTGAAATAAATGATTGAATTGAATTGAAACTTTGGAAATTTTAATACTTGATTTGAAAGTATAATAATTACACTTTTAAAGGGTTTAAATGAATTATTTTAATTGAAATATAAACTATTTAAAAGGTGACTTGAAATGATAATAAATGAATGATATCTTTAAATTTAAAAAGTATTTAAAGTTGAATATTTAGATTTGAACTCAAATGATATTTTAGTATATTAAAATGATGATTTGATAATGAAGTTTGAAAGATATGATATTTTAATATATTAAAATGATTTGAAATGAAGTTTTGGAAAGATATGATATTTTGATATATTGAAATGATTTGGAATGAAGTTTTGAAATGATATGATATTTTAAATATATTGAAATGGTTTGGAATTGATTTAATCTTTATTTTGATAAAGATCTGGATTTGAAATGATATTCTATTTTGAAGTATAAACTGTTTTTAAATTATAACCACGGGTTATAATAACGATTGGTTGTTAAAGAGACCGGGATCGGATATGGACATACTCTCTGTCGATACCGAAAACTACTTTGACAACGTGTACGCGGTGGAGTTTCCAGAATGAAGTAGGATGGTGGCGACGATCCTAAGGTATATACGTGGACCCAACTCCCGTGAGTTGGCATAAGGTGGCTAAAACAGGAGCGATCGACGGACCAAGGAGGTAGCACCTCTTATCGGACACACTTCTTCGATACCATTCTATTACTTGTGATTGATTTGGTGCGCACCCTTGATTTGGGAGTGTTGTTCGAGGTGGGCGGTAGTGGCTGCTATGCATCACCACCAGTCCGGATGCGTAATTGGTATATCTACCCTAGCATTGCCTTGTGTGTCGTGTCACCTACCATATCGAGCCCACTACGATTTTGGTTTAAAGATCCGACCGCGTTAAGGTTCACCATCCCCTTAACGCTATTTTCTATATGATTATACTTTACTGATTAGACACTACTGTATATAGCGTATATTACTATATAGTAAATAGTTTAACGGATCCTTAGAGGATGGGCGGTCCCAAGCATCCTTTAAGTTACTTGTACTTTTACTATAGTTCACTTGAGTTGGTTTACATTGTATAAGTATGTATGTCCTGACTCGAGTGTTTGTATTTTTATTTACGCTCGGGTCAGCCTGAGTTATTCACAGATTTGGATTTCCGCCCTCTTGGGGATTTGAATCGCTGGAGATTATATGCTTGTCTTGTCCTATCTATTTCAGTTCTGTTGTTCTGTTCAGCTTGTACTTGGTTATCATATTGAGACTTCTGTTGTATTTTATTTCTTCTGTTATATCTTATGTAACTCTGATATATTTATATAGTAGCTTCATGAACTACTATTTCTTTTACTTCCGCTGCATTATTTTACTCTGTGTCTGTGATCTGTGATTATTTATTTACTGTATATTCTGAGATTTGCCAAATTTTATTTACAACGCGGTATTTTGAGCAATTCAAGTCCGACATGTACGGATGCGAATGGTTGAAAATATCGGGTCGTTACAAATATTATTATTTGAAATGTATATTATTTTTAATAATCATATCTAATCAATTCTTTATATCTTAATAGTATCGCATATGTGAGAAGTTGCAACTGATTTAACAAAGACGACAATATATTGAAGATTTACCCCGATTTGCAAAATGGGATATGAGGAAACTCAAAGACATAGCAGTCAAAGAATTTTTTGACAATGTCAAAGACGGTGATGTAAGTTAAAATTCCATCTTATTTTTGTTAATCAATATTACTTTAACTCTTATGTAGAATAAATTTTAGCACTATATCTTTTCTTCTATAGTTTATGACAATACAAACTATAAATTATTAACCCATGCATTGTATCAATTCTGATACCTGATATCTTTTTTTATCTATGCGTAGTACCAATTTTAAAACTTAATATAATTTATACCTGAAACTGATACTACAGTGTACATGAACTGATACTATTTTTTATCTTACATTAAATTGATACTGATATAATATAATAAAAAACTGATACCATGTTCTGTTATACCTGAAACCGATATTAATAACATGCAAAACTGATATTATATTTTCTAATACCTGAAAATGATACTAGTAGCATGTAAAACCTGATACCACGTTTTTACTTGCCTGAAACTGATACCAATAGTATCAAAAACTGATACTAAATAACTAATATTGAATAAACTAACCAGCATCACCACATAACCTACAAACAAACAAAGTATTAGTTTAGCTTCTACATAGTATCAGTTTAAATTCTTGGTATCAATTCTATCACCACGTAGTATCAGTTTTATCTTAGTATATATTACCTCTTTTGTTTATTATAAAAATTCAACATTGTAAGTTGTAAGTTAATATCATAGCTTAAAATTAAAAACAAAATTTCTCATACCAATTATATAGGTGAAAGAAATTACTACTCTTACTCCACATGAAGAAAGACTTCTTCAAACAGCAGCTGTAAAACAAGAATTGCCCACCAAACAAAAAGAAAAGCAAGGAAGAAAAAGAAATTTTGAAGAAACCGAAGAAAGTGCACATTCATTTGAGGAAGTCTTAAGTTTTAGAATCTTCCAAATGCATATCAAAGATTTGGAAAACGATGCAAAAAAAAGAAAAAAAGAATTGGAAATAGAAAAGAAAATGAGAATAAAAGCCGAGCAAGAAGTTCTGAAACTGAAACAAGAGTTGAGGGAAATTAAGTTAAAATTGCAAGAAAATGAGGAAAAGAAGTCACATGCTAAAGACAGTACTGAGAAATTTGAAACTAACGTGAATAAGGACAGTGAAGAAAAAATTAAAGAGAAAATTGCAAGTTCCAATGTTCAAAACGACAATATAGGGGCTGAACTGAATACAAATACATGTACATATATGGAAACAGAAAAAAACGAAGAAAATAAAGAAAGAAAAATTGAACAAGATGTACAGAAATCAACAAAAAGATCAGCAGAAGTGGAGAAAAATATGCAGATCGAAACAGAAAGTGAATTGGTCAAAAAACTGGAAAAAGAAGAATCACAATGTGAACAAAGAAGTCCTGAACATGAAGAAGAAAAACCAGCTCCAACTGAAATGCAGAAACAAGAGGAAGTGAAAAATGAAAGTCAAGTGCAGCAACAAGAAACAAAAAACACTCAAAATCTGGAAGAGAATATCAATACCAAAAGCCAAAATGTCCCCTACAATGTTTCAATGCTTGACTTCACTCCTCCAACTTTCAAACTGTATGACACAAAGGGGTTTGAAAGCAAAAAAACTGAACAACGTGATGCAGAAAAACTAGTAGAACCTGGTGGTTGAAAAGAAAAGAAAAACAGTGGCAAAATCAACCAGCCAAAAAATCAAAGCGACGCAAAGAAAAACAGCTTCTTATATTCTAAGGCTAAAAGCAAGAACAAGAGTGAAAAAACAAAGCGACAGCTTTGAATATAGTCAAAAACAAAAAAAAAGTAGTAAATAAGCCAAAGCCTGAAAAAAACAAAGCTGGTGAAAACAAAAGTGCAGAAAAGAACTATCTAAAGCCACTTGCAGTGATAGAACCAACGCTTTCAGAGATAGGGCTTGGACACTGCAAATGTTTGATCTATCTTAAGGTATAACAACAAAATGTAATCAAAACTTTCTTTTCTCTGATGACATCATCACAGAAGTAAGTATACAAATATTTATACTAATGTTAAATATGAAAATAAGTTTGTCTAACTTACACAAATCTTTTCTGTTAAAATAGTGTAGTAGCATGGGAAGATAAGGACACAATCAAAGGCGGATGTGTCTAAGAAAAAAAAGTGCTAAAACATGTACTGGAAGGAAATGAGACAAATGGGCAGGTACATAAATTTAATTTTTTCTTTAATCATACTGGTATCAGTCAAAATTAGTATATAAAAAAAACTGATACTTAATTTCTGTTTTGATAAAAGTTGATGCTCCAAAATTTTAAATATTTATTTAACTTTCATATATGACCAAAATAAAATTAAAATAATAAAAAAACCAATACCTAATATCAACATGTTTGAAATTGATGCTTGTTTGATTTCTAAGTTATTTTCATTGTAATTTACATCAAAACTGATACCAAAATATAAGCAAAAATGATACCTAGATCCTGGATCATAAAATATGACAATAGTTAATTTAAGAAAAATATTTTCAATACCATGTACAACAAAACTGATAACAAATAAATGTAAAATCTGATACCCACAAGATATTTGAATTGAGTTGATGCTTTGTTATTTTTATACTTATCAATATACACAGCCACTATTAACATTAGTGATATTATTTATTATTTAATATTGCTTCACAAATTAAAAAAACCTACACTTTCCTGATTTTAATACAGATTATTGGTTGGTATGTTTCTAAATGTGGACTAGCAGAACACAACTATGCATTCACGACCACAATGACGGTAAATAAAACTTTAATATGTAAGTACGTAATAATTGCTTCATATATTAAATTGTAACTTATTTTCATATTCAACAGAAAGGAATTGTTTGTGATATAAATGGTGTTAAAAAAAGTCTAGTCCTGCCTATGCTAGAATCAATTGTACAAGACAAATTTGCAGAATATATATATTTTCCTTTGCATTGTGAAAACCACTAGACATTAGTCACTTTAACATACCCAACAATACAATAGTGTCATGTTGATTTTAGATGCCTTAGAAGATCTGATGAAAGAAACAACTCCAGTTTAAAAGAAGCTATCAAATTTGTATGAGATTTTTGTTTCGGAAAAAAAATTACTTAATACAATTAAAAAAGGTTAATATAACCCAACTTTTTATCATTTTGTCTTTAATAGAGACAACAAATAGAAGAAATGTTTAAAGACGTCTGGAAAAAGAATAACATACAAGACATGGAGGTGAAAACAGACGATATATATCAAATCAAGTGTGCATAGCAAGGAGTAGACACGTAAGTTTTTTTTTTTGGTTAAAATGATATCTACCGAGAACAAAATTAACACTACAGTTAAAACTAGTAGTCATAATCAATTGACAGTCGCTCATTATTCAAACTATTTTTCTTTTTGCATTATAATACTTCATACATACTTCTATACATCTTTGTATGCCTTTTATATTTAATTGAATTTGATTCATATAGAAAATATTGAAAAATATTATCTTTAAAATCAATAAACATTTAGTTCAGAAATAAATAGATACCTACAGGAACAAAACTGATACCTACAGGAACAAAACTGATACCTGCAGAAACAAAAACGATACCTACAGAAACAAAAACGATACCTACAAATCAAAAATAAAATAAAATATTTACCAAAAAAATCTTAAAACGGTAACTACAAACATAAAAACTCGTACTGAAACTAATACTAAGTGTGGTAGTAAAACTGTTAAATATTTTAATTCATTGCATACTATATGTTTGTACCATTATCTCTGAAATTCAATGTTTTGTATTAGTTATAAACCTGATAATACAATTGATGCAAACTGATACTAACAATATATTTTGGTTCAAACAAGCTTGACTATGGAATATATGTAATGATATTTATCATCTCGCTCAACAGAAGCAGAATACCAATCAAAATTGAAAAGGAGCAAATATTGTCCACAAGAGCAAGTATTGTGCATGCAATACTGACAGACGATGAGCATCGCTGGAGTTTGTCCAAGTACATGTCAAGCCTAGAAGAACAAAGAAAACAAGAGAACTGAATTTGTTTGCAAAATCTGATGTTATATTCATTTGCCATAATATACATTTGAGATAATGTGTTAAAAGTACTAGAAAGTAGATTTTTTTTAATGCTGATGCAAACACTTGCTGGTTTTATGTCAATTAGCTGTAAAGACTACATACTTCTGTCAAAAATTGCAAAAAGTAGCTTTGTTTAACTTCTATCACACTTAATATCCGTTATGATAGTACATATATATTTACTTACAAAGGAAACTGATACTAGCAGTGTGCAGCGACTGTTACTATTTTTTTCACCTGAATCTATGATTGAAATTAATATTTAGTTATTTTTTTAATTCTTTATTTTAAATGTTATTTACAGCAAAACTGATACCTATATTCATGCAAAATGATACCCATTAGCTGTTACATATAACATAAACCCCTACAAATTAAATTTACGGTACTGTAATATATAACAAAAGCAAAATAAAAAATAATGCAGCACTCATACTTAGTACTTGTATGATTAAAATTCAAGGTTCAAGATTTAATAAATTGTTCTTAACGTTATATATAGTAAAACTGATACCTACATTTATGAAAAATGATACCCAGCAGTTATTTGATATAATATGATGCTTTATAAATTTAATTATGTAGCGTACTATCATGCATATCAAAAGAGGTACGAAATTAGTGCAAAATCATACGTAGTAACTGGTTGATTAAAATTCATGTTTGTTCATTTTATACATTATTTTCACTACAAATTATAACAAAACTGATACTTATGTATATACAAAACCGATACCAAGTTGTTGCTTGAAATAATCTGACAACAACAATATACCAAACTGCAATTTTACACTTCTACATCATATACAGAGTTCACAACTGTTCACCATAACATACTAGTCCTTATATAAACTTTTAAGCTTATATTTCTTTGTAAAGTTTTGCACTTCAAAACTCAGCAAACAAATACTTACAGTCATTTCAAAAGTAGAAAGAAATCATCATGTACAAATGATACAAATAGTATGTAAAGAATGACACCATAGTTGTTTATACCTGAAACAGATTAAAAACACAGAAAACCCAATACTATAATCTGTGATATCTACAAAAGATACTAATAGCATACAACCAATGATACCACATATTTTACATACTTAAAACAGAAACTAATAAAACCAAAAACTGATACTGAACATCCAATAAAAATAAATAAACTGAACAACATATAAAAATTATAACACATTACTTCCCACACAACATGTATATTACAAATAAAACAATACTAAACTAAAAATGATACCTGTTAACCCGCCTTTTGGCAAGGCCGCAGATAGACAGATTTAACTTAAACAACTTCACAACTATCGAGACTAAAGTATGATGGGTTCGGTTTAAAATGATGATAGGCAGTTTGGCAGATGACGTTCGGCATTGGGATGGTTCGGCGTTGAAGGCTGTTCGGCATAGAGAGATCGTCGTTCGACATAGAGGGATCGTTCCGCACTGAACGAGTGCTCGGCATTAGAAGGAGTGTTCGGCATAAATCTTGTTCGGCACTGGGCGAGCGTTCGGCATAGAGAGTTCGTCGTTCGGCATTAGATGGAGCGCTCGGCATTAACCAACGTTCGGCATCTGGAGATGTTCGGCATTAGATGGAGCGCTCGGCATTAACCAACGTTCGGCATCTGGAGACATTCGACATTGGATGGAGCGCTCGGCATTAACCAACGTTCAGCATCTGGAGACGTTCGGCATTGGATGGATCGTTCGGCATCAAGGAGACGTTCGGCATTGGATGGATCGTTCGGCATCAAGGAGCGTTCGGCATTGGATGGATCGTTCGGCATCAAGGAGCGTTCGGCATTGGATGGATCGTTCGGCATACCTCACCTCGCTCGACATTGCACCTCGCACCTCCATATCTCGCACCTCCATACTCCGCACCTCCATACCTCGCACCTCCATACCTCGCACCTCCATATCTTGGTACCTCGCACCTCCATACCTCGGTACCTCGCACCTCCCAACGTTCGACATGAGGAGATCGTTCGGCATTCACACCTTGTTCGGCATCTATGGTTCGGCATATGGAGACCACACCATTTGGGCTGAGGTACTCGGCTACCAGGCCCACCAGGGAAGTCCAACCCATCTTTGTCTATAAATAGAGAGGCAGGGGCACAGTAAAAGGGGATCTTCTTTCTGCTCTCTTACTTTCTCTTTTCTAAGGCTAAGGCAACTCTGCCATTTTGTAACTGTAATCGATTATTACAGCAATAAAAAGCAAACTTCTGGAGTGGACGTAGGCCGGAGTTAGCCAAACCACTATATAAACTCTGTTGTTCTTTACTGCTTTCATTTCAGTTTTAACTGTTCTTCACATTATTACTCTCTACATACATTCTATCTCTGAGCTGTGACTGGTATTTGGTGCTTTCATCTGGATTTGGGGGTTAGTGACCAATTTTGGCGCTAACACTTTGGTGCTTCCACTGAGAGTTGAACTCAGGAATTTTGGAGTTAGGAACTTGGATCTTAGAAAGCAATGGCAAGACCACCAACGAAGAGGCAAGCAGTGGAAAGGAGCAATCAGGAAGGAAGTCAAGCGGCATCTTCTGGAGCTGGAGAGGGTCATGCATCCATCTACATAACTCGGGACGAGATGCAAGTGATGATGAATTCTATGCAAGAGCAGATGATGAAACGGCAAGAGGAGATGATGCAGGCTCTTCTTAGGCAATTTGGACAACCAGGAACTGCAGTTGCTCAAGATCGTGGAGCTGGACCAGAGGAACTCAACCAACGGACAGATGGAGTGAATCAGCAGGGGGCAGCTCCCAATCAACAAACAGTTAACAATCTAGATGGACCTAGACTCGGGGGCACACCACCAGGTGATGCTGGACTAGTTCATGGAGGGATACCGGATAACGCTACGCGGCCTGGCATCGATAGGAATACAGGAGTACGTGATGAAGAATATGTGCCAGAATTTCCTCGGGGACTTGGGGCGCAGTCTGGATTGGTTGGAAACACTGGATTGGCTGACATTATCAGGCGGACTATTCGCGGAGGTCTGACGAATAGGGATTCAGAGGGAGTTAACAAAAGTCCGTTTACCCAGAACATCAGGATAGCTAGGAATCCGTCCGATTTCAAACTACCCACTCTGGAAGTATACGACGGAAAGACGGATCCCACCGACCACTTGATGAGGTACACTAGGCATATGGAAGTGCTGGGGGCAACGGAGGAGGTTATGGCCCGATGTTTCCCCCTGTACTTAACTGAAATTGCTGCCATGTGGTTTAGACAACTGGAGGATGGATCCATTGGAACATGGACAGAACTGGTGGACAAGTTCTTAAGTCAGTTTCGAGTTCACATAAAAAGGCCAAAGAACGTGATGACGCTAACGTCAGTCAAACAGGGGGCAGATGAATCGCTCAGGACATTCTTAACTCGGTTTAATGCAGCAGTTGCTTCGGTGGATCCGCCAGATCCATCAATGGTTCTGATGGCTGTGGTATCAGGAGTCAGAGATAACTCGGATTTCAAAGTATCATTGGTACGGGACCCACCGTTGGATCTTGGGGAATTCTTTCATGAAGCTGAAAGATTTCTTCGACAAGAGGATGCATGTTTGGACATGAGGTCAAAGGAAGTAAACATGACTAAGGATGGAGGACTACCCGACGAAAGCTCGGGTGGGGGCAAGGATAAAGGGAAAAGGAAGCGCTGGGGAGAACCAAAGTTCTCCACTTACACAGGATTGAACGCAACGTTAGAGCGGATTTTCTTAGATACTCGAGATCGCCTTCTCTATCGAAGGCCATCGAGGAGGGAACCCACAGAACGTGAAAGGGCATCAGGAAGGCACTGTATTTTTCATGACCTGGACGGGCATGACACTAACAGCTGCCGGCATTTGAAGGACATAATCGAGGAGCATATAAGGAATGGTCAGTTGCGACAGTATGTCAGAACTCGGAATGCGGCGGTGGAACAGGAGCAGCCACCGCCTGCCTTGAACGACGAGGGCATGAGGCCTAGGAATGGTGGCCGATTGGTCATCAACTAATCTTGATGGTTTGGAATAAGTAACAAACTCCGGGCAAACGGTTAATTCACTTACTCATGTACGGGGTCGGAGATAACCCTCAAGCATGCTCTGAGATGATGGCTTACCGAAACGCCCGGGTTTGCGAAATCTGTTTTTTCCTTTGACTTGGACATTTGCTTTTTCTGGTTTTGTTTTGGAGTTTGGTTTGAACTCCCTGTTTTTCTCGTTTTCTGGTTTGAATTCTGGTTTGAATGTTTGTTTTTCGGATTGGATTTTGATTGGATTTTCTCTGGATTTTGGCTTAAAGGTCGTCGAGTATGGACTATGCTCGGCAAGGGTCCGAAGAGACCAGGATTCGGCCTAGGACTTAGGCCATATATTATCGGTTACTATTTTAGGTCGTCGAGTATGGACTATGTTCGGCAAGGGTCCGGAGTGACCAGGATTCGGCTTAGGACTTAAGCCACGGCATTCTTCGACGTTCAGGGACACTGAACCATGAACACCATGGAATTACTTAACGTAGGTCGTCAAGTGTGGATTGCGCTTGGCAAGAACCCGGAGAGGTTACGGATTTGGATATTGGCTATGAATAGCTAAGGATTCGGACAAGGACCCGGAGCGGTCCCGGATTTGAATATCGACCCGGAGAGGTCATGGATATGGTTATAGGTTATTGGATATGGATGGATTGGAACTCGGTAGTCGGGTTCAGATGGATGTGGAATTGGGTAAGGACTTGGTTACTGGATAAGAATCAGACATCGACTCGGAACAGTCGCGGAAATGGATCAAGATATGGCAGTGGTACTCGGATAAGATGGCTTGGTAATGGATTGGGTTATGAATCGGAAAGTATGGATGTGGATAACATACATACTTGGGATATTGGACTTGAGGCTATTCAAAACACACCTTTCACAACAAGGCATGTTTTGGGGGGCAAGTGTTAACCCGCCTTTTGGCAAGGCCGCGGACAGACGGATTTAACTTAAACAACTTCACAACTATCGAGACTAAAGTATGATGGGTTCGGTTTAAAATGATGATAGGCAGTTTGGCAGATGACGTTCGGCATTGGGATGGTTCGGCGTTGAAGGCTGTTCGGCATAGAGAGATCGTCGTTCGACATAGAGGGATCGTTCGGCACTGAACGAGTGCTCGGCATTAGAAGGAGTGTTCGGCATAAATCTTGTTCGGCACTGGGCGAGCGTTCGGCATAGAGAGTTCGTCGTTCGACATTAGATGGAGCGCTCGACATTAACCAACGTTCGGCATCTGGAGACGTTCGGCATTAGATGGAGCGCTCGGCATTAACCAACGTTCGGCATCTGGAGACATTCGACATTGGATGGAGCGCTCGGCATTAACCAACGTTCGGCATCTGGAGACGTTCGGCATTGGATGGATCGTTCGGCATCAAGGAGACGTTCGGCATTGGATGGATCGTTCGGCATCAAGGAGCGTTTGGCATTGGATGGATCGTTCGGCATCAAGGAGTGTTCGGCATTGGATGGATCGTTCGGCATACCTCACCTCGCTCGACATTGCACCTCGCACCTCCATATCTCGCACCTCCATACTCCGCACCTCCATACCTCGCACCTCCATACCTCGCACCTCCATATCTTGGTACCTCGCACCTCCATACCTCGGTACCTCGCACCTCCCAACGTTCGACATGAGGAGATCGTTCGGCATTCACACCTTGTTCGGCATCTATGGTTCGGAATATGGAGACCACACCATTTGGGCTGAGGTACTCGGCTACCAGGCCCACCAAGGAAGTCCAACCCATCTTTGTCTATAAATAGAGAGGCAGGGGCACAGTAAAAGGGGATCTTCTTTCTGCTCTCTTACTTTCTCTTTTCTAAGGCTAAGGCAACTCTGCCATTTTGTAACTGTAATCGATTATTACAGCAATAAAAAGCAAACTTCTGGAGTGGACGTAGGCCGGAGTTAGCCGAACCACTATAAACTCTGTTGTTCTTTACTGCTTTCATTTCAGTTTTAACTGTTCTTCACATTATTACTCTCTACATACATTCTATCTCTGAGATGTGACTGGTATTTTGTGCTTTCATCTGGATTTGGGGGTTAGTGACCAATTTTGGCGCTAACAATACCATATAACAAAGTTCAAATAAAAATATCAAGTCATTGTCACATATAGTATATGATAAACCAATACAATGATATACAAATGTTCACTGACAAAAAATTGCCAAAAAAGACATAAAACCAAGAATATCTTCTTAGAAGCTTGACAATCAAATTATATCTTCTTAGAAGCTTGACAATTACGCTTATTGTGACCATATTTCTTGCATACACCACATCTATTTTGTTTATTGTGAAAATATGCAAATCCTCTTTTCCGTTTTATAGATGGTCTGCTAGCACCCCTTCTCTCCTTAGGTGGCTTAATAACATCTTCAACACTTGCATCAACAATTGCTTGTCAAAATTAGAAATAGGATTAATGGAATTAGCATAAGAACAACGATAAGCATCAACAGTAAAATAGTACTCGACAAAATCATAAACGGACAATGTAATGACCCGCTATTTTGGACCATTCGCATCCGCACATGTCGGACTTGAATAATTCAAAATACCGCGTTGTTAATTTAAATTTGGCAAAACTGAACATATACAGTAAATAAATAATCACAGATCACAGACATAGAGTAATAAATGCAGCGGAAGCAAAAGATAGTAGTTCATGAAGCTACTATATACATATCAGAGTTAAATAAGGTACAGCAGAAGTCTCAAATACAATAGTCAAATACAAAAATCAGAATACAATCACTGGAATCAACTGGATATCTGAAAGCTGGATAGATAGCTGGATCTCCAAGCGAAGCTCCAACTCCAAAGGTGAGTCTCGAATACTGGTACACTCAGTCTGACCCGAGCGTAAAGCAAAACACAAAACACTCGAGTCAGGATTAACATTCTTATATCAATAAATCCAACTCAAGTGAAATAACAATTGAAATACAAGTAACTCAAAGGATGTTTGGAATAACCATCCTTTAAGGATCCGTTAAACTATCTACTATGTAGTAGTGTACGATAAGTAGATAATGCCTATCAGTAATATAAGATATCAAAATAGTGTTAAGGCGTTACCATTATCCCCCTTAACACATTTTATATAAGCGTTATAGTCTATACAGCACTGTAAACTCCACCGTAAACTAGTGGGCTATCGGGAGTACTCCATAGGTATAACACAAAACAAATCGTAGTGGTCGCGAATAGGGATACAAGTATGACAAGGCACATGAGGCAATACCCAAGGTAGTGAAACTACCGTTTTCCTGATCCGGACTGGTGAGAACGCATCGCCGCAGCGATCGCAACATCGCGAAACAACACTCCCAAAATCAAGGGTGCACCAATCGACAACAAGTAATGAGTAGTTTTCGAAGAAGTGTGTTCGCTCGAGGTAGCTAACCCCCATTTGGCCCGGCACGGCTCCTGTTTTAGTCATTTCCAATTTGACACAAGTGTCAAGGCTATCCATTATCGTTCTCTTTCTTCAGTCATCACGTACATCATTCCAACCACTACATTCTGGATCACACTCCGCGTATAGTTATTAAAGTGGTTTTCGGTTTAGACAGAGAGTATGTCCATAACCGATTCCGGTCTCTTTAATAACTTTCGTAATTATTACACCGATTGGTCGTTTAATATATTTCAAAAGCAAATCAAATTCAATTTCAATTAGAATTTGTAAACCAACATTTCATTTGTCTTTCTAAACCAGTTTCCATAATTTACGTTTCAAAACTTCCAAATTCAAATTTCAAAATCTTATAATTCAATTCCAATTTCTATTTAAAACAATTCCAATATTCATTTAAATTCGTATATAGGTTTCATTCTAAAATCATTTAAAATGATTTAATCTACATTCAAATC
Source organism: Allium fistulosum (assembly GCA_030737815.1). NCBI lineage: Eukaryota > Viridiplantae > Streptophyta > Magnoliopsida > Asparagales > Amaryllidaceae > Allium > Allium fistulosum. The sequence continues at coordinate 556,586,686 of CM060905.1, forward strand.
AATTTAAATCCATTTATCGATTTCATTCAATATTCGTTAAGTAAATTTTCATTTAAAACAATTTCTATTTAATTTCCAATTCATTAAAACAATTACTTAAGTTCAACGCTATTATATCAAACTTACAAATTGCATTAAATTAAATTCATCAAATTAAATTCTTTACATTTCAAGTCTTACATTAATTACAAAAATATCACATTTTCATTTCTTGTTAAAGAAATTCAATTTCACTTATTTATTTACTTAGTCACAATTTCAAAACTCAATTAATAAAGAAACTTAATTTCACTTATTCAAGAAGTTCAATTTCACTTAACAAAGAATTCAATTTATTTAATTATTAAATAATTCAATCTTATTTAATTATTAAATAATTTCAAAACTTAATTATTAACTAATTTAAAAACTTAATTATTAATAATTTCAAATTTAATTATTAAATAATTAATTTTAAAACAACGTTCATTCATCATCTACTATGTTAATATTTTGATTCAGATTATTAAATATTAACATTTTCCTTTCATTGGAATTTCAAATTTCAACTTCATTTCAAAACCATATTATTTATTCAAATAAAATCTTCATTTTATTTTTAAATCAAATTATTGACCAATCGGGTTTTATTTAATTCTCTATCCTAAGTCAAAGTTAATTTGGGTATTTATCATTTTAACCCGATTCCAATTCAATTCAAAATCAAAGCATAGCAAAGGGAACTTGCAGTGTGATAACTGGGAGGGTGTCAAAGTAAATAAACAAGCAATAACAACCATCAATATCGATCCAATAATCCATTCAAATAATCTCGAAATAATCGTATTAATTCACATTGTTGTTTGTGCGAATTAATATAATTATTTCTAGAATCTACACTATCATTTCATGTAGATTAAAGATTATTACATTATCCATTATTCAATTTCATACTACATCAATTTAAACAACAAACATTTAAATGGTTCAAGGTGTATTTTACCAAGTTTTTACGTGTCAATTTAATCAACATTTAAAGGGGTCATATTATGCAAATGTCATCTAATCAAATTTAACACATATATCAAATCTACTATCCTACGTCAATTTCAATTTCATATTATTTATCACTTACAACATTAACAATTTAACGTCAAATGTCAACATCAAACAATCAATCATTTATCAACCAAACTGGATTATCATTGTATAAATAACAGATAATGGTGTCAGATGTCACAGGTGAACTGATACAGGTAATAGCATATATAACAATGTAATTAACTAACAACAGCATAATATCTCAATTGTCGTTTCAATTGAAATCAAATTTAATAAATAAAAGAACGTTAATCGTGAGTGATTGCTCACCTTTCGAGGTTAGAGTGATTTGACAAAGCCCTGAGCTACGAATTTCAAAGCGACTCTGGATGCACATGATTCGACGGAGAGAACAGGCACGACGGACAAAGCTGATAATAGGGATCGATAAAACGAATCAGAACCCGATTGATAAGGATGGATGGTATAAATAAACTTATGTGTATAACTATATATAACTATTTTATGCATAAAACATTCTAAAATACATAGCATTTACACTGAATATATATATATATACCTTTCAAAATCATTGTTTAAGTCACAACACATAAATAAATCAAATAAAATTATAAAGTCAATACCTTATTGAAACCAATATATATATATATATATATATATATATATTAATTATAGAAGAAACCAATGTATATATATATAACTAGCTGAAACCTATATCTCTATACTTACCTATAAAACTGATTGTATAAAATTTTACTTAAAAAAACAAAAACAGAAATCAAAGGTACAAGATATACATAATACCACTTAATATAAATGTTCATATAGACTTATCCCTTATACAATCTTATAAAATCATGTATAAACTTTTTTATATATATATACTAAACTTACATAAATATAAAACTGTATACACCTATATATAATAATATAAAGTATCAGGCGTAACTGGATCATGCAGACTTGATTTATAATACATATATATCTACTTATAAATAGAATATATAACTTATAGACCAAAACAGAACTCAAGGAAGATTCTAAAATTTATACAATACAATTAGCAAATGTTCAACAACAGATAATCTACAAGGATAAAGTAATAGAGGACTAAACTCTTAGATCTGGGAAAGCAAAATTATTTTTATTTAAAACCAAATCTATTTAAAATGGCCGTGGTACGTATACTTATAGATATATACTAATGTATAGGCTAACATATATATTATATCTAAAACCAAATCCATTTTAAAACTTACTTTACTGTTATATGCAGACAACGGCAAATGCTATTATACAATTTCACTTTATATATATATAAACTCGCATGTCTATAAGCAAATATATATTTCTTAACAAATATACAACTATGAAATTGAGGACATATATATATATATATACGTTCAACAAAAGCATGTCACAGGAAAACTGCAGGATGTATGCTTATGTACAACTTACTATCCTCTTTAAAAATCGTATAATACATAATGTATATATACACACACACCCACGAATCATTCTCAGGCCCATTGTTTTGTACGTTATGTACACATAAAAAAATGGATCTGCTAGTTGGAGGTGGCAAGAATAGATTGCATTCTACATATAATATAGAGACGTGATAGAGGAAGACAAAGCAAAGCCTATGCATATAAATTCCCAGAGAAGAAAAAAAAAGAACCTGGAAAGCAAGCAAAGGTGGTGGCGGTTCAGGTTGCTCGACTGGGGAGATGCAAGCTAGTTGGAGGTTGCTTGGTGCTGGAGTTTGTTCGGCACTCAGCTATAGAGGGAGACAGGGCGGCTTCGGCTGCAATTTTTTTTATTTATTTATATATAGGTGGTTGCGCAAGGGTTGGAGAAGGCGGATCATGGTGATGCCGAGGACGGTTGAAGGCAGTCTCGGTTCGTGGGTGTGTGGCGCGTTTGTGGAGTGGAGGGGAGACGAGACGAGGTGGAGGAGGAGCACTGGGTAGATTTATCTCGCGGGTTTAAGGCATGCGGAGGAAACTTAGGGAAAAAGAAATGGCAGTGAAAATGAAAGGAAAGAGTAGCAGGTTAGAGAAAAATAAAATGAGAAAGATGGGTTACAGTAGATGAATGAGCAGGTTATATAAAATTTATATATTCCGTAGACAAAAGAAATGAAGAGGCACCGAGTATAAGAAACAACCAACAAATATCAAACATTGGGAATAGAGAAAGCTACGCACGAGAATTCAGATATTAATAAAAGCAAACGGCTGTCAGTTTTAAAAATCTGAGTTTTCAAAATGTGGGTTAATGAAAGGGTATGGAAAGCCCAAAAGTCAAATTGCGAAACCAATAAGGAAGTCGTTACGCAAAGTGCAACTTACACCGGACTCCGAATTTGACAATCGAATATACCTTAGAGATCAGCACGACGAGACGATCAAAACGGTATACGGATATCAGTGGTACGATTGAATTATAAGAATTTGAATTTTCTACCAGCGGAAAATGCAGCAAAAACGTAGAAAAATAAGATCGACGGAGCTAAAGAAGTCCAAATTTGGAAAAACGAAAAATGACGTCTTGCTCAGAAGATGTTTTAGAATTTTTTCTATGTAAAAATATTCAAGTTCCGAAAACATTTTATTTTCATCAATTACTAACTGATTAAATTGAAATAAAATTACACACGAAATAAACTTTCATATTTTCGGATGAAATTTTACCAGTAGCTATGTTTAACTAGACGCATTTCAAATATCAAATTTATATTTCAAAATTTTATCGTTTAAAATTTCGCAAAATTTCAATTAATAACGTTATTAAAACCAGTTAAATTTACGGGTCGTTACAGACAACTTTGATTTGTTCATGCACTTAATAGCATGAGCATAAGAAAATCCTGTCACTTTCCATTGATTGCAACTACAATTCCAATCTTTAAGATCAACACAATGAGAGTTTGGCGATTTCACTTTAAAAACAAATTCTGAAGACTTGTATACATCCCATCCAAATCTTTCTTCAATCAATTCACTTAAACAAGATTCCATAGAAGGACAAAGAGTAGTATTCCATAATCGACACCCCTCTCTCCTATTAGCCATTTGTTCCATAACCTTAATTTGAATTCCATCCAAGCATACAGTAATGGGTAAGGCTCGTTCATCCAAAATCCAACTATTAAAACTTTCGGCAACATTTGAACTATATTCACCATATCGTTTACCCAGGAAAAAAAATCAGTCCATTTATCAAAAGGCTTATCCTTCAAGAAATTCACAGCAGCGATACCACCAAGTTCAAAGAATTTATATTGTGCTTCTTCAAATTCATATAGATTAGAAGCTCTGGAACACATCTTGAACAAATCAATGATAGACATATTAGAATTCTTTGCCTTAGCTGCCGAAAGTAAATTCTACTCCATATGAAGATAGCAATGACTGTGCAAGGCTAAATGAAAAACTTCATGAACGCCTAAAATAAACCTTGATGACGATCCGACATAAAAACCAAATCACGATCTTCTTGAAAAATTTGTTTTAAATAACTCAAAAACCATTTTCAGTTATCCATATTTTCTAAAGAAACTATACCCATAGCTAAAGGGAAAAAACCTACATATAACAGTTTTAAATAAATATTAAAATAAAATTCAGTCAACATGTAACTTAAAAACTGATACCTAATAACTGCTACAATTAACTAAAAACTGATACCTACCAACTGTTAATGATAACTAAAAACTGATTCCTAAAAAAAAGATAAAAAAATCTAATACTATACATTAAAGCATATTAAAATAAAAACATACCCTGATTGTCATTTTTTGCAATAGCACCCATCAAAACTCCTGGCCGTCCCCTTAAATGAGTAGCATCTAAAAATAGCAGAGGTCGACAATGCTTGAAACCAAGTAAACAAGCACCAAAACTAACAAATACTCTTTCAAATTGATTAGTACAAGCATTAACTTCCATATCAACACAACTACCTGTATTATATTTCTTCAGTGCTTCTAAATACCAACTCAAATCATTGTACGACATAGCATCATTACCATGCAACTCCATCAAAGCAAGTTGTTTTCCATAATAAGCAAAAGAATAAGACAACTCAAGATTGTATTCTCTTCTAAAATCATCTATTATAACTTTAGGCTTTTTACTAGGACAATCACGAATCTCATCAATAATCAATGATTTAGCAAATGCACTAGAAAGATGCGGATTATTCAAATTTCTAAGACCAGCCCCATAAGAATGATCACTATTCAAACTTCTAATGAAAAACCTATTAAGTTGCCCGGAATCACAAGAAGCATGAACTTTAAATAGACACATATTCGTAGAGGAAGAGCAAATAGCAGTAATTCTTCTAGAATAGTTCTTCAAAAACACTAATTCATATCCATTTTGAATTTGGTATGCCATCAAAACTTCCCTAAAATCATTGGCTCCTCCAAAACAAAAACCAACAAAATCATCAATGGATAATTCGAACCTCTCTTCAACATAACCTTCAAATAACTTTTACTATGAACAACAACATTTGAACACAAAGATCCACTGGAAGATGAATAACTAAGAAGGTTAGATGAAATTGAAGTAGAACCACCACCAACATTTTTCCAATTGAGAATGTCATTTATTTGGTACCTCTCAAGGAGCGGGAACTGCCATTCTAACCCTTCTTGGGGGATTCCATCCACAAACGCAAAGTTTATGGTTGACCGATATGGCTCATTATCATTTAGCTATTGCATTTATTTTTCTTGTTGCTGGTCATATGTATATAACGAACTTTGGAATTGGACATAGTATCAAAGACCTTGATCTTAACAGTAAAAGGAAAGAATGCAGTCTTCTTATACAATTGAAAACAATGTATACTCTGAAGATCAGAATCGGTATCAACCACTATAACTTTATTCTCAAGCACATAAGAAATTTCAGTAGATGCACAACATCAAAAAGGTGTATTTGTAACGAATATAGTCGTTACAAATGAAATTTATAACAGATATAGTCGTGAGCGGTACAGGCGTGAGGTATGTCGTTACAAATATTTATAACGGTCTCTACCCGTTATTAGATATATCACTTACCAACGGACTTTGTCGTTAGAAATCTAAATTTTTGTAACGAAATAGATTGTTATTAGTTTCATCGGTTTGTAACGGGTATTTTCCGTTACTTAGTTTCCCCTTTCATGGTGGAAGAAGGGGTTGTCATTCTAAATTATCACGACCTTGTCCGTTACAAATTTCATCATTAGTAACGCACTTGTTCGTTACAAATTTCATCAATAGTAACGACTATGCTCGTTATAAATTTCGTCTTTAGTAACGAATATATTCGTTACAGCTACCAAACCATGTAGAGCTGCATTTTTGCTAGCATTTACACTACAGAATTGTCTATTATAATATAGTAGGTACATACATATCAAAAATTACAGAATTTCGATAACAATAAGCAATTACGCATCCAAACATACAACTTAAATTGCACAAATATTTGACAACAAATTAATTCGAAATTTCACAAGTTCATCATACATAACTAAAGAGTATGAAATCAAAATATTACAAGTTCTAACATTACTTCAAAATAAATTCTAGATCCTACAAACAACGAACACGACAATCAGACCAAATAACAAATTACCATTGAAAATGATGCTCCATAATATGGATAAGCTGCAGTAATGAATCTCTCATTCATCATGCCTGAAAGGTCGAACTGGGATCTGTAATGTGATAAAGATAATTGAGCAAGCAAGTTTGTTTTCCAAGTAAATCAACTTAACACAAACATTGCTTGGAAATATAGCTAATTCTCTGCCTAGAAAACAAGTAACCATTTCTGCCGCTAGTATTATTTTGGCTTTTACATACATACATACATATATAGGGACATGTGGTCCGATCGGGCCGAAGTTCAAATTGAAGCGCAAACACAAATTTATGTAGGTATCGACTCTTTCCCATTTACTATATCATCCCTCCATTTTTATTCATCGCTGCAAGGTTTGTGCATGTACGTTGAGAAAAGTTTAAATGTTCATCAAAAACTAGAATAGTAAAGATTACTTTCAGCTGAAGCTCAAAAATGTACGTCGTTATTGATAAAAATTAAACATTAGAATGAGTAATTAAATGACAACTGCCGATACAATTGCCGATACAATTATATCATAATGTTACCTTGTACACAACTTTTTCTCCTTTTACCTTAAGTGAAGGTTAAATAAGAACAACTTAACCCCATATATTGGGGGTTTAACATAGTACTATCGCATAATTAATGTATTTACTAAACCAAATTTGACCTACATCAACTGTTTATATTGTGTAGAATAAGTTTAAATACTGGACAAAAATATCAAGCTTTGTGCGTGTTACACCTGACTTGGTTATCAACTTTTATTGTAGCTTTATGAAGAAACAGACATGTTAAAGACTTGAACTGCTTCACAACTGTCAAATTTTAAGTGACACTGAGGACTGTTTTGGATAGTTATTCCTGTGACCGTTACATTGTAGCTCCCATAAAACCTTAGAGCCTGTTTATATAGATGTTTATGAAAACTGAGCAACTTTTTTGAGCATAACATGATCATAAATAATAGGTGAGAAATTACTGTAGGTTTAGTTTGAGGCATTTTTCCAGCAAGTCCACTATTAGTTTCCTGCAAAACATATTCGGAGATAATACAAATCATTAATGGCATAACAATGAATTCAATAATAGAATGAACTTCTAATAAAACAACATTCAAAACAAACATAAGGCTAAACACAAAAGCCGATTTGTTTTAACTTTAAACCCAAAGCCGTCCAATTTTCATCTAAGATGTAGAGCTGGTATTTAAAAAATCACAGTTCAATAATTAATGTTTTAGATATTTGAAACACTGATAATTTATTAGATGAAAAGTACCTGATATTTAGATTTAGTCCACCACACACTTCCTTGTCCTTCTATTGTACCACTACCTTGGATTCTAATGCCCATAAGTTTTTTGAATTCTAACCACTGTAACAAACCCGAACCTCACAATTTTGGGCTTGTTGGAGCGATAATTGTCCCATTTAACTGCAGGCAACATATTGATTAATAACTCGTATTATATTTACTAATGTTCATCAAATAAACTAATATACATGTTACTTTCACAGAATAATTCCAATTCAAACAAAATATGAACAATTAAACAAGCCATCAATAACTACTACAATTGTATATTATGCTTCATGTGAGTGGAGGGTCCATGAAAGCAATGTCGATTGTTGCATAACATTCTGTTTACTGTTAACAATATTACTTGAAAAAAAATTGTAAATGCTTTCTGAAGATCATATTTTGCTTGACCTCAAGTTATGTCTTCTTCCATTACAAACACCAAAGTCTAGACTCATAACTAGAAATACGATCAGAAGAGGAAGTACTCTTTTAAACTACACATGTTCAATCTTTTTTCTTTTCTTTTTCTATTATAGTTTGGATGTGATATTTAGTAAAAGGGAGAAACTGGGGAGTTTGTTGGGGATAAACGGAGGGAAACATGGTTTAAATAGACGAGATGTCAAGCATACAAATGACTTCTCAAATATAATAAGCTAATTCTCTTTGCTTCACTAATCTTCCATTTGTTTTCACATGTATGTTAACATTGCTTACAAGAATGTACATAATGACAAGATGAGATAATGGGAGGAGTTATTTTGTCTTTGAATAAAAACTAAATTTGTCGAGAGTGGGATCCATAACCTACAACTAGTGCATTTTTTTGAACATTGCAAAAAGTAACACTGGAAGCTTGGCGAGATTGCCATAATTTATATTGATTGATAAAATAAGAAGTTCTAAATTTTCTCACGTTGTAGAATAAATACATGTAAAAGTGAGCTTATTTGTATAAATTAATAAATATTCATGTAAAAATGAGATTATTTGTGTGTGTGTGTGTGTGTGTGTGTGTGTGTGTGTTACTGAAATATATATTCAACGGTAATAGAATTTTAAAACAATCCACCCAAATATAAAGCAATGAAATCAATTTTTGGGTGTCAGTGATAGATGGTCAGACTTTCATATTACAGACTTGATTCTTCCATATAAACAGACAAGCAAAGCTACAATTTATAAACTGAAATCATGTAAAAACTCTACACAGTGCCTACATCATAATTATTTAATATATTATAACTAATCGTGTAGAATATGCATGAATGATCTTAATTATACATGTTGTTTCCATGCATGACTCATCTTAAGTTAGACGTGTTGATCATTCTAGGACTGCAAAAAATAGGCGAGGCAAATAATTTCATTCATAAATCTAATTCTTGACACTATATGGTTTCATTCATTAGGCTGTTAAACTAAGAATTTAATCTTAAAGTTACAAGTCTATTTCATGCAAGTCCTAAATTTCGAACATGAACAAAGTTAATATGGGTTTTAGGTTCGATAACTAGTTCTCGACACAATATTAGAGCATACCTACCTGCATTTGTCCACACTAAAATTACAAAGAATTTTGAACATGATCGAAGGTGTTGTAAAAACAAACATTTACTACAAAAATATTTTGTAATATCTTATCAGTAAATATAAAATGTAACGCAATGGTGTGCATAGCTTCAACTAGGCTCGTGTGTTTTGAGTAACAATGCAAATCCTGTGAACTTAATGACCCTTGTAGGAATAAACTACAGAAATAATTATTTCTGATAATGACCATTACATATCTTTAATTACAATTTGGCCTTATACACATGCTATATGTCAACACGCCATTGGGGTTAGGACAAGAGTACAAAGATTTAGATTATGGTCTGATCTTGTACTTGTTGATACATGCGACTAAATTAGTACACTGGAATATTCCAACACAATTATTTCAGTATAATATTATGCATAAAGGGACTAAACAAATGTTAGTAATTTAATTTGAGTATATGTACTTTGTTTTTTGCCAAGACTAAACAGTTAACAAACCACTATCTAATTGCAGGCTTAGCCCATAGGAAATCACTGACGACGACATTATTATTAACAGAAAGCTTTCGATTAAGGAAATGAGGAAAAAATGACTGTTCTATTATAACTGTCATCAATACGCAAGTTAATAACCAAGTCAGGTGTAACATGCACAAAGCTTGATATTTTTGTCCAGTATTTAAATTTCTACTAGACGACCCATAAATAGTCCAAAATTTGAAGGTAGTTTAGTACAGAATGAGTTGCAGAATCACAGTTAGCTACATTACTGTTTCATATGTACCTTTTTGTCATTGGACATTGTTTTAAGAACATAAGGACTCATCATATAAAACTGAAGTTGAACATCATCTGCTATGTATGGCATCCATGACGTTCCTGACCATTCATAGATCTCAACGGAGTATTCCTTTAAACCAGATTACAAATGTGAGTATTGGCACCTTTATAACTTAGTTATGCTAGTAATCAAACATAGTCAAAGCAACTACCAGATCATCGGTGATTCTATACATTGCTGGCTCATTTGTTTCCCCAATTTTGTGATGTTTGACATTAATAGCCTATATCGAAATATGAAATAAAGATGACAAGAAGATTAAATATGCATATGAATCGGGAAAAAAATCTGTAAACTGCATAGGCTATTGATGTAGGGTAGTACGAAGATAATGTACCGATTTACCTTTAGATGACCTCTCTCGTGGAAGACCCATTTACTAATCTCAGTAATGAATTGCTCATTACCAGACTTCTCATACCTATACAGTGAAAGAATTTCATTGTAAATATATCTAATATATCTAATCCAAGATGAAAAGTAGTACTCTTTTATGAAGCAAGTTTTTAGGACAACTTTAATTCTTTATTTATATATTTGATCAAACTGGCCTAAACCGTCGATGAATCCAACACTTCACTTATGTTCGCTTTCATCAAATAATATCATAATATCATAATTATATCATTATGATATTATACCTGAAGTTTAATAAAGCATTGCATGTATGAACGTGGCTCTTGTAAGAATATCGATTTAACTAGATGCAAAATTGTTTCTTATTCATTTGCTGCAAGGAAAATCATCTTTTTGCAAAGTTTAACATAAATTTTGTGGAAAACACTGAAGATAAGAAGAAAAAATAAATGAAATATACTGATAGTTAGTGGCTCATATAAGTTAAGTTGCTTAACAAAATTGATACCGAAATAACAAGCTACACTACAAACATTTCATTTCCGGCTAATAATATTACATTTATTCATGTAATATTTCTGTTGAATGATGCAGGTGGATGTGCTTGCACTAGAATGGACAAAGGATATGGAACCATTTGATCTGCAAGGTCCAAAAATGTTTCATTCGGAGTACGTTCAACAAAATACAACAGAGGATGACATGAATGATACTTATAGGCATGATGGTAACTTGTTGAATGGGAACATCAATACACATTTTGAAGAATTCACCTCACTATTGGAAACAAAACATGAAGGAGTTGATGATGAGTTGTTTAGCATGATGGATTGCTTGGATTCTACTAGTTTTTTGGAGGCTATAAACTCTGAAGGTAATTTGAGGGATGACTAGCTTTCAATATTTATTTGAAATGGTCACAGTTCGGATGAAATTGATGAAATGACAACTAAGTTATATACAGGACACATAGAAAAAAGACCAATCCTTTATGTTTTTTAAGGAGAAATGGTCTTTGTTTACGGTTTAATACTAACTTCCACCATTGGATATAACCAATTTGTAGGGGCATTTCACCAGAAGGACAAACTTTGTAATCCAATTAGTTTCTAGGACACATTCAAAGAAATTACTTTCAAGACCAAAATCAACAGAATAATTACTTTCAAGGACAAAGTCAGAAGTCCAATTACTTTCAAGGACATAGTTTCATAGGTTTTTAAGCCCTAGAAACTAATTATTTTACGTTTTGTCCTTGAAAATAATTATTTCAGTTGTGTGTCCTAGAAACTAATTCCACTTGCTAAAGAGGCCCTTGTGGCTAATTTCCACCAATTTTTTTGTATGAGTTCTTACCAACTCATTTGATTCTAATAAACTCTGTAAGTCGTTTATAAATGTGAATGTATATCATAAATATCTTGGCATTTCACTTCAGTCCCGTATTTCTGTCAATCTTTCTTCCAAATGGTATGTAATGATTTATATGCCGGTTTATCTGTATATCAAGCTGGGCATATCGGTGTGATTTTACTAAATGATGGTTGGACTCTCTTAAGGCACATGCAAAAATATACGGAACTGACTTTCTTCTTTGTTTTGTTATCATGTATAAGAAAATCTGCAATCAGATGATCACTTTAGGAAATGAATCATAAACAAGTCTGATGCAGTAGTTTTCACAACATGAATTATTGAAACCTGTGAAGAAAGGTATATTCATCTTAGTTTTCTACTGGATATAAAGCATGTGAAGAACCTTAACTTTACATGCACACCATGCATAAAGTAACTTCCAGAATCCTTCTTTTGTCACACACAAACATGACCGTAACGATTAATTTTACAATAACACTGGGTACTTTTGGACTTCGCTTTTTAATCCATTAATGGATGCTCTTGATCATCCTATATCTCACATTGAAGCCTTCAATTAACGGAGGAAGGAGCAACATAATTTATAAGCATCAGCAAATTTCTACTGGCATTATTTCAAACTATATCAGTACAAAAAAATATAACATAGTTTATAGGTGATGTAAAAGTTTGATTTATATACATGTATGTATATCTAATTCAACTCAGCTTTTTCTTATATTAAAGAGCAGGGTGCAGGGTGCAAAAAATTTAAAATAGAAGATCAATCGTTGTGAATATCTTGTGCTGGTGGCAAGTAGACATGTAAACCTACTGGCTAACTCCAATTAGAATGAAAGTACTAATAATATAAAATTAGAAACACATACAGGTTTCCAGGTAAAAGGCTAAAAGTAACAATTTACAAATTTTAAAATGAATTAAGAACTATAAATTTACAGCAAAAATTCATTTTAAAATTCTTAAACTGACCATTAATGATTTACAATTTTAGAAACATCTAACATCTATTCTGACCCATTACCGATTCTTGTTTACATCAGCAATTGACAAATTAAATCAGTGAATCGCTAAGTATAAATTGCAATACAACATGAATAACTAAAACAAATCAAACACTAAATGTCTAAAACATACAAAAAATAAAATTATGTACCTTCAATTCAATTCAATTTGTGCGTTCTTCACTTTTTTGTGCCCTGACTGGCTCGATTCCACCTGAACTAGGAAGCTTGATCAATTTAGTTGAGTTGGATTTCCCAAACAATTCACTTTCTGGTCTAATTCCAACGACAATAGGAAACCTTACGAATTTAACAGCACTCGCTTTATTCTATAATGACCTTACTGGTACAATTCCAACGACAATAGGAAATATTTTGTGCCCTAACTGCTGCGGCAGCTGCTGAGATGGAGAGGAGAGGCTGGAGCTTGGAGGCTGGAGAACTGCACCGCGTACGTAGTCGGCATAGATGGAGATCGCACGATCTAATTTTTTTATTGTATGCGTCGTTGGTGATTTGGTGCCCTAGTAAGCAACCGCTTCTATTGCTTTGGGGAAGGGCCGGGCCTGGCGATCCTGAAGCGCGAATTTGGGGAGGAAACGAGGATTTGGCGGAAAGTGAAAATAATTTGGAGATTTGGCGGCCAAAGAAAGTGGGAAGCGTAATAAGCTTAAGCGTTGTGAGTCCAGATATTATTTTCCATCTTTTACCCAGTTGTTTTCAATTTATTTTCATTTTTACCAAATTTTATGACGGGGTATAGCAGTGATAAACCATTTACAGCTCCTTTTACAACGGCTTTGAAAGTTTTATAACGGGATTTAAGTGTTATTATTTTATAACGGCATTTGATTGTTAGTAATTCAGAAATATTTTTGTTGGGAATTTCATGTTTTGGTGTAGTGATGAAGGAGCTAATTAAGACCAATATCGACAAATGTCATTCTTCAAATCATAAAAACAATAATCAATGGACAACCGAGTGCTGAAAGTATTATCATCAAAGACAAACAAACAAAGAAGGCTATTATCACCACTGCAAAAGCAAAAAACAAAAGTAAGAAATCAAAAGGAAAATAAAATGGTTTAAACAAAACTGATACCTACAAACAATAAAAATGATACCTAAAATCTGAAGCTCAAATTTATATTAAAACTGATACAAAAACATACATCAACAAATATTTGGTAACCCATCAATTATTTGCTATACATCATCAAGTATACACAAAGAAAAAAGTAAAACAATTCAAAAATTCAGTATTGTCAAAATGATACTAAAAAAAACTAAAAATGATACCTAAACACTGATCCACAATGAACTAAATACAGCAACAAATATTCATCCAAATTAACACGAATCCAACATAATCTTAATTTAACAAATAAAAAGACAGTCGATTTAAAAAAAAATTAAAAACGATGCTGCATGTAGAGTAAAAGGAACAAGAACGAACCTGCTATTACTGCCCAAATTTTCCATAGAATTTGCAAGAAGAAAACACAACAACAAAACTAATTTCAATTATAAAAAAAACAATGTTAGAATCGACCAAATTAAAACTCTAATAGAAGAAAAAACAGAAGAAGAAAAAATAGAATCATACCTAAAGCCGAGAATTGACAGTATCGAACTAAAACAAACGAGACTCAAAATCCTGATAAGATGACGTAATCATACAACAAAATAAAGAAGAACGAAAAAGAAAATTCAAATTCGTAAACAAAAAGGAAAAAAGCGACGAAGAATTAAAGAAGAACAAGAACGAGATAGGAGAAAGTGCGCGACAGTTAGGGTTATTTAAATTATTTTAGCGATTTTGTCTTTGGCAATAAAAAGTTACTGGGCTATCCTAGGTGGCAAAAAAGCCCTTAAGTTTGTCCTTCATAATATTTTTCTATTTTGAGTTTGGGGATTGATTATGGCTTCATGTTAAACATGCTACATTCAGTTTATAAGCCAAATTCAAAATAGATTATGTGCAAACGTTATTATATCAACGATTTGTTTGCGTTTACCCTTTTTAAGTTTGTAATGTCTTGCTAAAGCAATCTCCTCATTTTCTTTCATAACCATAATGCAATTAAAATTGTTTGAATGGGCCTTTAAGCAAAATCAAACTTCTTGTTCGAAGAAATATCAACAATGACAGAGTCCAAAGTCTAGTTTTTTGATTTTTTATTTATTTCAACAATGTTAGTTTCTATTTTAGTATTTTTATTTAAACAATGTTATTTTTTTAATAACAGTGGTACTTTTAGGTAATTTATTTAAATACTGTAGTTCAATAATATGTGATTTATTCATTACATCTATTATTGCATGTACAATCCTTAGCTAAATTGGATTTACACTTTCCAATTACTTTTATTTTAAAAAAAAATACAATTAATTTTTCATCAAATTCATAATTAAGAAAAAAAATAACAAGTAATTTTTTGCTTTAATATTACATAACCCAACGGTCGGTTTTTCCACTGTTGTGCGGTTATACTAGTTAACCTGGTCAATGATTGAAGAGTGTTCGTCTGAATATTTTGATAGAAACAAGATAAAATTTGATCTGATTAGCCATGTATAAAGGTCAGTTTATGGTCAAGCTTGATTTTTGTAGTTTTAATATGCGCTTTCGAACTTCAAATTTTGAAAATATAACGTGTACATCTTTGTATTAAGCTTCCCCATTTTTTGACGACCCAACTTCAAATACCCTTAAATATCACAAGTTCAACTCTAACTTACCGCATCTCAAAAATTTGAGATATTTAATAGGTACACCATCTTAAAATTTTAGTCTGAATGAAAAACATTAACAAAATGTTATATTAATATTGCATGTAAATACTAATTTAAATTAGCACTATATTTACTATATTTACAGCAAAAAAACTATATTTACAACAAACGTTATTTCATATAATGTTTGTTTATATCAAATGTTATATACATATAATATTATATGTCCTTCAGCCTAAACTTTTTGATCTACGTTCTTGGTCCAGAAAAACCATAAACTATTTATCCTAGCCTAGTTTCCTGTAACATTTGCATTTGACCATTCAAGTATATGATTGAAGTAAAAAATTTAATATCGTTTTTCGCAAGAATTTATTTATTTAATTCTTCTTTATATTTTTCAATTTATATTAAATAATATTAAACAATAGATTTTATTGATTTAAAACTGTATACATACACACATATATATCACAAATATCAAATTTCATATGATTATATCATGTAGATACTTAGGTTATGTTTGGTTTACCGTTTTTAGTTTTGAGTTTCCGTCCATACAAAAATACGCACGACGCATGTATATTATGAAAAATGACCATTTTAGAAAACGAATTTAACACACAAAATAGAAAACAATTTTTTTTTCATTTTTCGTGTTTTGAGAAAAACGGAAGAACGAGCAACAATTCATCTTTCCGTCGTTCCTCCATCCACTTCGTGGTTCCCTCCAATCTTCTGTTCATCCCTTCCGACCTTCCTTCGTTCTTCTCATATTTTGTAATTAATGTTGAAAACTCAAAACATAAAATACAAAATAAACCAAACGACCCCTTAATTTCAAACGTTTTCCGTTTGGAATATATTTTGTGGAGGTTGCTTTTATAGAAATGGTTGTGAGGTAATAAATTTCTGTCCTTCCGCTCTCTGAAACTCAGTCTGCGTCTGGTCTGCCGATCTCTGGTATTTCCCTTCCCATCTTGAGTTCCCCTTTGTCGCCGTTACTTGGTGCTGTGAATGTTGTAACACAAAACAGTGGTCCAACCTTTCTGTTGGTTTGAATGTTGATTCTGTCAATACGACACTGCCTGGTGACAATGCTGAGCCAATTATTGATGTTTCTATTGAAACTGTGGTAGTTGACAATGCTGAGCCAATTATTGATGTTTCTATTGAAACTGTGGTAGTTGACAATGCTGAGCCAATTATTGATGTTTCTATTGAAACTGTGGTAGTTGATATCCCTGTTGGAGCTGCCGGTATGTTAAGTGGAGATCGCCCTTCACTTGCTTGTGGAAATGTTAGTGGTAATGCCGACACAATTGGCAGGTCAGTTCCTGCTGCTGCTTCTGATACGGTTGTGCCATCAAAATGGACCTCGCTATTCACAAAGCTGCCCAGCAATGCGGGTGTTCATTCCCCAAGATTTTTTGATAATTTTGAGGGGGATGGAGCTATGGTTCCTCCTACCGAAGTGATACAAGCAGGTGTTGACTTTTGGAAGGACTGCTTGGTTGGATTTTTCTTGGATTCCAAACTTGACCATCAACTTGTTAAAGCGAGATGCAACCAGGTTTGGAAACCCAGGGGTGCACTTAGTGTTCACTTTGATAATGCTATGTACTATTTCAAATTCTCTCGTTCTGATGAGAGGCAACGTATCCTTGAGTCCGATCCAATTCTTATTGCTGGGAAGCCTTTCATTATCACTTCCTAGAGTCCATCTGTTGACAAGGCAATTGAGCAGGTATTATCTATCCTTGTCTAGGCTCATTTTTCTTGTATTCCTTCCGTGCTACAACCTATGATCTGTCTAGACTGGCTGGCAGGCCTTGTTGGTAAGGTTATTTGTTACGACGTGAATACAGTGGCAAGGAAGAGACTAGTTTATGCTAAGGCTTTGATTGAGATATCTCCTACCAAACCTTTACTATCTTCCCTTCGAGTTCGTCTTCCTGATGAACATGTAGCCGAGATTCTTGTTCGTTATAGTTGGAAGCTGGATATATGTACGTCATGTCAGTCTTTTGGGCATTCCACTGATACTTGTTCGCGTGGGAAGGCTGTTGCTCCTGCTCTTTTGTCTTCGCGAATCCCGCTACCTAGACCCCCTGTTAGGAAGTGGGTTCCGAAAACTATCCCAGCTATTCCCTCCCCTCCTTCTGTTGACATCATTCAGGATGCCCCTCCTGTAATTCCTCCACCTGATATTGACCTGGACGTGGATGATTCTTCTGACCCTATGAGTGTTGGACCTACCTTTGATACGATTGTTTGGATCCCTATGAAGCGTGCTTGGCTTCACACTCCTTCGAACATGAGGTACTCACTTGTGAGTAAAACCTTTTATGCTTTCATCAGTGACACTATAGGGGAAACGAGAAGTCTTATTTACCATATTGATGGTGAGGGCCTTGCCCTCACTAGGGAGGGAGAGATTGGAGAGGTGAACAAGGGCAAGTTCTATGATGTAACGTGGGATAGGAAGTTTATTTACTCTCCTGCTTCTGTTGGTTATGCTTCTAACTTGGCTATTCTCTTCTCTGGGTATGCTGATGTTACTGGTCCAGAGTCAGACGATGGTAGTGCTTGTCCTTCCTCCCCTTCTGGGGGTAGTGCTAGGCCTATTTTTCTATCTCCTGTTCTTTATGTTGTCCGTGGCTTGTCCACTTTAATCAACTGCTCTGTGCATGTACAGATCACCTGTTCTTTATTTATATACAATGGCACGACCCACTATAAAGCCTGCTGACCTTGCTAAAATACAGACTTTAAGCATATAATGATTTGATGATGTGTTCTAATTATTATGTATATAGGATATTAACTTCGGGTCTCTATATCTTGTTTAAAATGTAAAGCGGACCCAAGACTAGTTTTTTGTAAATTAGGTCCCTAGTCCTATACCATCGCACCCGAAAAATAACAGTTGCTGCCAACTCATTTAATTTCAATCTTTAAAATGCGATAAATTTTTATAAATTAATCGAATATAAAAATTATTTTCACCATTAAATCACAAATTTACCAAACTTTCCAATGACATCCATTGTTAATAGCTAAAAATAAAAATTTTGAAATCATAATTTTACATAGCAGTTTTACTGCCTTTACGTAATGCAATTATTTATGTTACCTATTTCTTTAACTGCATTTATTTTGGATGGCATATCATTTACATGGTTGTTTTTAACTACATTAAGATAATGCAGTTATTATCTTTTAACCTAATTGAAAAGAATTTGTTTTTAAATTATGATTGCATTTGAATTTTTAAACTACATTTATGTAACGTAGTAATAATTTTGGTTGCATTTGATAATTTATTCATTCCTAATGCACTTTATAATTTAACTGTATTAAGAAAATACAGTTACATTTAAATGCTTTAATAAAATGCAGTTACATTTTAACATTATATTTTGTATTAATTTAACTACATTTATGTGATGTAGTAACAATTTTGGCTTGCAATTGGTAATTTTATTCAATTCCAATATAGCTATAATTTAACCGCATTAATAAAATGCATTTAAATCTATAATTCAATTTTTTTTAATTAAATCGGTTCGTATATGCAATTATAATTTAACTGCATTATGAAAATGCTGTAAAATTTAAATGCATTTTTTTAAAATTAGCCCGTTTCACAAAAATAAATTGTTTTTTTGAAATGGTACTTGGATACATGTCACTGGGACAACATAACACAAATCACATATCAATAAATGTTCGAATCACGCTACGCAAGTTTCGAACTTGTGACCTTTTGCACCAAAGTGGAATCACATAACCACTGGGACAATGGTGCTTGTTCAAAAATAAATTATTATGCACATGAAAATGCATTATAATCATGTGCATTTTTTTAATTAATTGAATTATATTTTGAATTCATTAATAAAATGTAGTTAAATTTAAATGCTTGAAGAAAATGCATTTATAATGTAACAATATTTTTTTGAATTAATTTAAATGCATTTATGTGGTCCGGTAACAGTTTTGGTTGCATTTAATAATTTTATTTAATATTAATGTACTTTATAAATTAGCCGCATTTAGAAAATGTAGTTATGTTAGACCTTAATGCAATATTTAACTGCATAAGGAAATACATTTATAACTGCATTAATATAATGCATATATAATTATGCAAATTTATTATTTTTGAATCTTGTGATTTGAATGATGCAATTGCAGTTGCATTTTGAATGATGTAGTTTTGAATACATTATTTATATAGAAAAGTTATAATTTTTCACAAAAAATTCATCGACCGGATATTTACATATGCACAACACACATCATGTAAAAGTTGATAAAATTTGTGATTTAATGATACAAATGGTTTGTTGAAAAGGGAATCTAATAGAACAGTAAAAACATCTTAGAAATTGTAGTTCAGTATGAAATAGTGAATAAGGATCAAAGAGGGCCCTCATTATGTGCATATGTACCTTTGTAATGAATTACCAATTTTAGAAACAAGGCAATATCATGAATATAATACAGTTGTAGTGGATTAATGAAAACCCTCTAAAACAATCATAGAAGTACTTAAATATATGACAATGGGTGAGAATTAAGGAGAGACTTGTGAATAATTGTATAAACTAACTTGAAATATTGTTTTGGAATTTTAGAAAACATTACATAAAATATAATATTTAACATATGTATGTATGCATGTATATACTAAATATTTGTATATGATTGTATGCATTATTATATTCAAATTCTAAATATTAAATTATTGTATTTTATACCAAAATAATTCTTAAAAAATCATACATATACATATGTGTGTAAGGGGGCACGTATGCGCTTGCATGGTTAAGAGTGTGTGTGTAAACCGACGAGGACTTTTCGATGTAATATTACTAAATAGATTGAAATGAGAATATTTAACTGCAATAATATAATAACAAGAATACTGAATGTTTTCCAGTTGTTTTCGACTTACAAAAATTGTAATAGAGTTAATGAAAAAATAATGAAGAGTTTCAAGGAGAAAAAAGTAATTAGATAGAATTACTTTGAAATGATTTTTTTAATTCTTTATAACTAATATATCAACACGCACAACACATGTGTTAATTACATAATGCTCAACTAGAAAAAATGTTATTCAGAATATATGAAGAAATACAACATACGTCTAGAATAAGAGGTATCCAAGTGTTCGGTGCTCCATATAATCCGCAATGTATATACAAGTCCATTGGTTAAATGTTTTCGTCAAGTTAGTATGAAGAAGTTTTTGTAGTTGAACAAATAATAGTGAATTGTGCCTACTCAAAGTTTAGATTTGAGAATGTAGCATTTTATTTGCTAAGTATTAGTCACCATAGAGAACTATAATGTATGTTCAGAGTATGAAGTATTCGAGTGTAACGTGTTTTCCATAATATAGCCTATTATTTCCATTCATTTGCATCGCCATGGTCGTCTCGCCCAAGATAGCTTCACCAAAAGCTCATGCACGATGGTGTTGTTGCACTGATTCCCCGCCATCATCGTTGTGCAATGTCATCTCGCGCAACAAATTTCTTTTCTTTTTTTTTATTTCAGATTTTGGGCTAAGGACGTGTTTTTCTTTAATTAAAATAATTTTCAACAATGACATGTTTTTCTTTTATTTCTCATGTCTAGAAGATAGAGCTAAAGTGTTAGAATCGGACCCATACATCATATATCACAAAGTTTTCATTATCACTGAATGGTCTCCTTCCATTGATACTGCTTGTAATGACCTTAATTTTGACTAATATTATTTAGAACATTTAATTAGATAAATTAAATGAAATAATATAGATAGTTAATGATATTTGTTAATATAGAAGGTGTCGTGCTTTAATGAATATATAAGCAAAGAAAATTTAAAATAAGAAAGTAGGAGGAATATGGTGAGGGTAAAATGGGAAAATCCTTCATTCTAATACCTTAAACCCTTCTATTCTTCATTCCTTATTCCTTTTAACATTTACAAACAAAACTAAAACCCTATTGAGCTTGGTCGTCCACCATTAAGGAGATTCAAGAAGAAGAAAAGCTAGAATTCAAGTCGAAAGCTTAAGCAAATCAATCAAACGACAAATCTCAACCTTCTTAACACCAAGTTAGGCTGAATAATTGATTTACATATCACTTTTGATAATGATCTCAGTTTCAAGGTTTGATCTGAACTATTTTGCAAGTAATATGCCATGTTATGTCTGTTAAAATGGATATATATGCTTGTTGATGATTTATATTGTTTTATAAGATTTTATTATAGGTTTAGATTAGAAAACCTATTAAATGGCATCCATATGATTTGTGTTTTTGATATATGATCAAAAACATTGTTTTATAATGTGGGTTTCAAGTTTCATAATGTTCTAAGTAATTGTGGATTTATTATGAATTTTCTATGAGAGAAATTAGTTAATATTAGGTTTAAATTATTTAAGGCAATTATATAATGGTTTCTGGTCTAAAATTTATATATGTTAGAAAACGTATTAAAAGTGAATTAATGTGATTTTTGGGGAATTTTCCTAAACTATGGTTATATAATTATTTAAGTTAAGAGACTTAAATGTTTTACATGTTTTGTTAAGGAGGAGGGCTTAATTGTTAAAATGTTTTTAATTGTAAATTTTGAATTCGGTAGTCTTTTTAGAAAAGGGTTTTGATAAAGAAATGACAATCAATCACATTTTGACAAATTAGGCAAGTTAGGCAAAATGAAATTACTTTGAATGGTATAAAATCAGTTTTGTTTCAAATAGCAACTTTGCCACTTTCTTTGCTTGCTTCCGTCACCATCCAAGTTAGACCTTTCGCACCTATTCGAAACCAAGGCACATGATATCAAGCAAATGGGTATGTAGTGTATTGCAGAAAGGCGGAAGGAATGATGGTGTCAAAGACATGCTTTCGAAGGGGTTGAAGCCACTTTTAAATTGCTTTCGAATCAATCAACTTGCTTTTGTTTTTAGAAAGAAGCTTTCGAAAGAGTTGTCGCTTGTTTTTGTTTTAAAAGAAGCTTTCGAAAGGATGGTCGTTCTTGAACCTATTCGATACCCATGCTGCCGCATTCATACCTTTCGAATTAGTTAAGCCGCTTTTCTTTATAACCTTAAAACAATGTATTCGAAAGGAGTGCTTTCGCATTTTTACTTTGAAGCCACCTTCTCAATTCTTTCAAAAGGGTCGTATGGCCGCCTTCAAATGGTTTCAAAGGCAATGATTTCGAAAGGGTGGGTTTCGAAACTATCCTCTTTCTTTTACTTGGGATCAATGCTTTCAAAACTAATGCTTTCGAATCTATTTTTTATGACCCTTTAGTTATATCAAAGATTAAACCCAATGGTTTCGAAAGGAATAATTAAAGGGTTTCGAAGCAATGTTTCCACAAACCCTTACTTGAACCCAATGCTTTCAAAAGGTATGTTATAAGTGTTTCGAATGGGAAGTCCCCAATGCTTTCGAAAGGTATATTTTAAGTGTTTCGAAATATTTTCTTTTAAGTGGTTTGAAAGGATGGTTTTCAATGCTTTCGAAAGACAAGT
This sequence comes from Allium fistulosum, assembly GCA_030737815.1. Classification (NCBI taxonomy): domain Eukaryota; kingdom Viridiplantae; phylum Streptophyta; class Magnoliopsida; order Asparagales; family Amaryllidaceae; genus Allium; species Allium fistulosum. Next base: position 556,610,082 of record CM060905.1, read on the forward strand.
TTAAATGGTTTCGAAAGAGGATATCTAAGTTTTATGTAAGTGTTTCGAAAGGGACGCTTTTAATTATTACGAAAGGGATTGTTTAAAGGTTTTAAGAAAAAGTTTCGAAGGTATTGTTTTGGCCTTATAGCCTAAAGATTTCTAAGTTAAAAAGAGGCGTTAACTTATTTGAAGGGATAGATAATCCCATTGATTGTATTTCATCAACATTGTTTTGTGTAAAGCATATATTATGGCATAAGTATTTTGAGTAAAGCAAAGAATATGACTTCCTTTTTTTTAAATATATTATTTCAAGGTAAATCATTTGTAAAGATTGTTTACAAGGAAATGAAATTTGAATAAGGTGGTTAACCCTAAGTATATGACTCAGATATTAGAAAATCATATGGGACTGGTATGGGGTCGTACCCTATACTTTAGCTAATATCCCCTAGCTAATATAAGTCCAAAATTCCAGTGTGTACGACTTTGTCATTGATGGGACTAAAATAATGTTACACACAGAAGAGAAGATATAGAGTAAAGATAGGTTATTGGTGAGCCCGTAAAACCATTAGGATCAGTTGACCCTAGAAGAAGATAGTTAAGGGTAGATAGCCCAACATTGAGTCTAATAGAAGTTAGAATGTTTATTATGTGTAGTAGGCCCGAGTCAGCCAGTGGTTAATAATTAGCCAGATTAAACTATAGTGTGGACAGATAGTCCATTGATTACCTGATTTATATGCATATATGTTACTGCTATTATTGTTATAATCAGTTTGATTGTAGGTTTTTGATTTGCAAAATATATGATTTTAAAAGGATATTAGTGAGGGGAAACCCGTTCCGTTAAGCGGCGTGGTCTTACTTGATATCAAAAAACCGAGGTGTAATAGTATTATTCACTCCAGAATTTATGTCTGACTCAAAGTTTATGTAATCACCTTAAACTCTCGGGTGCTTAAAATTAAATTTGAGTAGATTGAGAGTTAAGGACTTTTCAGGTTTAGTGGGTTGGACGAATAAGCTTCCGAAGACGTGCAGGAGGTAAAGCTAGCTATGTAGGAGCTATTTAGTGTTATTTCCACTATGATGTATTTATGATTGATATTTCTATCTATTTAGTACTCTATCATTCAAGGGGGCATCTTCATATGTCACTCTTGGCGTAATTTGTAATAATTGTATTTGATTAAAACTTGGGAATCATTTGGGATTATGTAACTGAATATGAGATATGGATTTGAAATGTAATTAGAAAAGTTGTTTTGAAATCTATTTTGATTTTATTTCATATTCATATGCTTCTGATATTATGGATATCATTAACATTACCGTATTTTATCACCAGAAGTTATACTATAGATGACTGTAGCATTTGTAACGCTTAGCTTCGGGCCTCAAAGTAGGGGATGTTACAACTTGGTATTAGAGCATAGGTTTATGAAAACTTAAAAGAAATTTTAAACTTAAAATGATTTTTGAAACATAATCCTAAGGAATTAGAGAAAAGATTAGGGTATGGGATAATGTTATAGTAACGTACTTGTATTTGCTATCTATAAGTATACGTTTTATCTCTATTTCTCCCATCTCTCTAAAGCTATTCTTCTGTATCTTACAAAGGCTCGAATGTGGATTTTAAGGAAGTAAGATATGGATGCTAGGAATGGAAGAGTTCACATTGGTGGAGAAAGCACCATAACCAATGAAAATGCCTGACTAAACACTAGAAGGAATCCGGGTCAGGCACAAACTGATAATGTGGGTGTTGGAGCGCCACAAGTTGATATGAGAGCTATATATTAGTTCTTCGTCAACATGATGCAAGCTGAAGCTGTTGCGGAATTAGTTGGAGGAAATGATGACCAGGAGCTCCGGTGGTCAATAACTATGCAGTACTAAGCAGAGATTATGCTAGGCTTGGAGGAAAGCCGTTTGTCGGGACCCAGGACGCAATTGAAGTGGAGAATTGGTGTAACAACCCGAATTCCAACGGTCTGGATTTTTCACAAGAATGCTAAAACCCATGCCCATTGAAGCCCGAGTTGGGTATCTGGTATCCTGCAAATAAGCAAAGATAAATATATCCGAGCTCAATTAATTATCTCACAACGGAATTGGCTAAAATATAATAGTAAGTAAATACTCATCCAAATAATAACACTTTCTAAGCAAGTGTCATAAAGCTGTGAAGTCTCTGCCATCTACCTAACCTGCCATCTACCTAACCTGTAGGATGTTATGAGGAGGGGGTCAGAACAAAAGTTCTGGTGAATGAATAAATTATATACTTCTAGGCTTAATTCTACATATACCATTTTATTTCCATTTATTCTTATATTAGATTCATTAGGTTACAATACTCTCACCCTTGCTCGTGAACCGTGCCCATCTACTACATAGTAGATAAAAACCTAATAACTAATATATACATATATGTAGCTATATGCCCAATGACCATATTGGTCCTAGGGACCACCCATGGTACCTTCCGTATCCTCCTCGAAAAGAACTCCATCGTGTAGCTTCGAGAGCGTTCTGAAATTTTCATCTGTAAAGGACCGCTTCGTAAGACCTATAGATACTCCACTACTTACTGCGAAAACGTAAATTGCATCCGCACTAGTCTATACCAGTGCTCGGACGTCCACAATGTACCACCCAGTGCGTACGTTGAGGACTATGTAATCGTTCTGTCTACTATCTAAGTTCTGCCTACAAGGTCTACCTTGTATGGAACTCAGTCGGGGATTTTCTATATCTGTAAAGGATTTCTTCGTTAGGCTTATGATACAGATATTCTAGTTGGTCTGTCCCTTTCTCTTCGTGGCTATGGCCCCACGCAGCCACCCCTCAACTAATCAAAAGACTTCTAAAGATTTAAGTGGCCATGCCCTACTGCAAACAATCTAACATCCAATTGGCGGTGCCCCTTCATCCAATGTCTCGATAGTGAAAGTATCATTGGGCTGTCGGTTTAACTCTAGTCTTTCCCGAACTCGCTCTTGGTCTTGATGTTGGCCGATATCCGCATGCGACTATCCTTAACCTTACTTGCAAGTACTGGACATACGAATACCCTACTCCGAACACCTAGCCCTTCTGACTACCTACAAAGGATCCGCTTCATTAGGCCTACAATGCAAATGCAGTCAAGGCATACTCTTTTGATGGAACACCTACAGACCTGCCTCCGGGGATGCGGCTTCGTTAGGCCTACCCAAAGGGCCATCCTAGAGTATCCTCACGTCCTTTTGAAGTCTCGTACTTCCCTCTAGCCCAAAATCACTAACTTGGACATGCTCCTCCATTTCTGAAATCCATGATGAACTGCTTCGTTAGGCGCTTCATCCTTTGGGTTGCTCCAAATGCATTTCGATTCTTTTATTAGACCCTAAGTCTAATCTTTTAATTTGCGTTTAGTTTTCTTTCTTATTCTGTTGGCTACCTATTTTAATTTAATTAGCATATTCTTGCCCTGTCTAATAGGGAATGCCGTTAGTATGAGCCATATTTACTATCTTGCTTATTTAACTTAATATGTAAATTCTTAAGTTCCTTAAAATAAGTCTCTTTTATTATTTCAGCTTTATTTGCTTATTAACTTAATAAAAGTTGTTTAAATAAGCTTCTATCATTATTCTCTACTATCATCAGTTACCAATTTGTTTTAAGTTTCACGATAAGCTTTTCCGTTCTTATTTCGTAATTATAACCTATGTTATAATTCTACTTGGAATTGTTACTTTTTCTTCTTTTATAGTTCGTTATATAATTACAAGCGTTTCTTGCCTAGTCTGCCTTCTTTTATTACGATATAGAATTTTCTATAATTCCCTAATATTACATGATTCACTTATCATAATAATTGCCTAGTTAAATAGCCTGCGCAGTAAATGTAGACTTAGGTTCCTTAAATTCATAGCCTCAAATTCTTAAATTAATAATTTTCTTGTTTCAAATTCATAATTTTCTATTTTATTCGGTTGGTTATGAAGACTATATAATCCATTTCCATATTTTAATGTTTGAATAACACTATAAACAATAATACGTAACTGCAAGGTGTCTCTTTTACTATTTTGGAGTAGTGTAAAATACAGTGTTTTCTCTATCTTACATTAATTTCCTCGTTTTATTTCTTTTATTCTAGTAGTTACGTTTATCGTTATCTTTGAGCTATTAAATTATGGAAATGTATCCCATCTTATAACCAACCAATTAATCTAATAATTACCCCCAAATTAACTTTTCCCGTTTCAATGCAATTTATTACAGTAATTTTTATCTATCAACTTTTATTATTTTACATCTATTTTCTTTCATTTCAGTTTTATTATTTATATAATCCATATTCACGTTTTATCTACTCTAATCCATACGCGAAGAAAGAAAAGAAGGGATGGAGGAAAATTGTCGCTTGCGTAAAAATCCAAGACGTAGAACAAAAGATGTAAATAAGGCATAGAAATTAGTGTTTAAATACTGTAAATAAACTGTAATTTTTCTTATGGTTTATACTAATTTAATTAATATGATTAATTACCTAATAAAATTTTCTAAACGGGAATCTAACGATAATATATCTTAAACTTAAAAGATATATAAATAAATCCACTCACCTATCGTCCTTAGCTTCGCTTGTGCTCCGCCTGGTTCCATAGTCCTTCTGGATCCCCTTCTTCCAATGCGTATAAAATTTTAATTCAGACGATCTTCTCCGTAGAAATTATTTTCTATTTAGGGTTTAGCCTTAGGCAATGAACCCATAGGGGAAAATCTAATTGTGAGAAGATAGCTAGGCCTAGGGTCCTATTTATATTGGAGTTTGGGGATCTCAGACCGTCGGATTCTTGGATTGAACCTGGAGCTACCACGTCACAGGGTCGTTCAGAGCCCTAGGATTGAAGAACGTATGGCTCAGATCGTACAAAAAGGAGAAAACACGTCACGGTATAAATCTGGATGAATCCTCATCCAGATTGCGCGCGGGTCGACCGGGCGGTCGACCGTTGCGACCATTGGGTCGACCTACCGGTCGGCCCATATCCGTTTTATTATATATATATATATATATAAATATTTTTTCGATTCGATTACTTATTTTGTTTCGTTCTTAAGTCCTTCATATTGGTTTGGTTTTAGACAAGTTATATATGGAAACTGATCAGAAAATTACCCTGGACGCAATGGTACAAGTTCCGGAGCCATATTCCGACAATTCCAAAATTATTTATTTTCATTACTTATCGTTATACGTTATATTTTAACTATATAAAAATGCGAGGTGTTACAATTGGTTGCTTCATTGCAAAAGGATCTTTGTTGATTTGGGACTCAACGATGAGAAGAAAAGAAGATTGGCATCCAGACAGTTGCAAGGAGCAACACTATACTGGTGAAATAGTTTTATTGTGGAAGTAAATTAAGAGACCATGACTTGGGTAGCATTCAGAAGGAGATTTGAGGAAAGATACATGTTAGAGATTGCCAAGTCAACTCTACTCAGGAAGTTTGCTGAGTTGGTGTAGGGAGACATGACAGTGCTGGAGTATGCTACCAGATTTAAGGAGCTATCAAGATACAAATATGCTACGGTTGATATGGTTATGAAAAGGAATGAGAAGTTCATCCGTGGATTGAGACCCGAGCTTGCTAAAGCAACTTTGCCACATATTAGGGATCTGTGCGATGTAGTTGTTAAGATGGTTTTGAGGCATGAGGAGATACTTGCTCTCTTTGACAACAACAAAGCAGTGGAATCCCAAGATGCGTAGAACCAGAAGAGAAAGTTTTTCCATAAAAAAGGCGCTCAGGAAGGAGGAGAAGCCAAGAAAGGGAAGGCCAATGTAGTCTGCTACAAGTGTGATAAGAAGGGACATTTCACTCATGAGTGCCAGACAGTCAAAGGGAAGAAGGCTGCTGACAAGAAAGGAGTAAAATACTTCAACTATGATCAGATTGGATATTATAAGAACCAGTGCAAGGAACCAGCCAAGGATGGAAAGGGCAAAGTGTTTGTATTAGAACCAACTACCTCAAGACTAATATCAGAGGATAAAGGAAAAGCCATGTTGGGAGGTATGCTTTTGATATGTGGTGTGTCAGTTAGAGTTCTATTTGATACTGGTGCATCACATTCTTTTATATCTCATAGTTTGGTAGAAAAGCTTAACCTAGAACCCTCATACTTAGTTACTTTCTTAAGGGTTGCGAATCCGATAGGAGGGTATGTGACTCTTGGAATGAGATGTGACCACTTAGAGTTTGAGTTGTTGGGACATATATCTTCTTGCAGTTTGCATGTATTTGATTTTGTAGGGTTTGAAATTATTTTGGGTATGGATTGGTTAAGTAAGTATGATGCTAGGATATTTTTCCATGATAGGAATATCACTTAGATACCCTAGTTGTAGTGATTGGATTATATACTCCGTAGAAAACCCTAGTTTTGAGGTTAATGCTTTGTTGGGTGTTATGGAGATAGAAGACGAGTTGAACCGAGTTTTCATTTTTAGAGAATACACAGATGTCTTTGAGCCCCTGATAGAACTACCGTCGAAACGAGCCATTGAGTTTCAGATAGATTAAGTACTAGAAGTAGAGCCTGTGAGTAGACCGCCAAGTAGAATGACACCTACCGAGATGGAGTTATAGGTGCAGTTGATGGATCTAGAAGGTAAGAATTTTATCACACCAAGCAGTTCTCCTTTGAGAGTAGCCGTAGTGTTTGCAAGGAAACTGTATGGATCGTTGAGGTTGTGTATGGATTATCATAAACTGAATGCGAAGACGATAAAGAACCAATATCCGTTACGTAGAACTGAATTTTTTTTTGATCAGTTGAGAGGAGCCAAAGTATTTTCTCAGTTGGATTTGGCAATTGGGTTCCATCAGCTTAGAGTAGCAGAGGATAGTATCCCTTTGATGGCGTTCAGGACCAGATATGGATCGTACAAATGGTTAGTGATGTCGTTCGGGTTAACTAACGCGCCAGCATTCTTCGTGGATTTGATGAATAGAATCTTTTGAGAACATTTGGATAGATTCGTGTTAGTATTCGTTGACGACATTTTGATATACTCTAAGGATGAAAGAGAGCATGAAGTTCATCATAGATTAGTGCTTGAGACGCTAAGGAAGCATCAACCGAAAGCAAAATTTTCAAAGTGTCATATCTGAAAGAAGGAAGTAAAGTTTCTTGGTCATGTAATGTCAGAGAAAGGGTTGTCAGTATATCCAGCTAAGATCGAGGCAGTGAATGCTTGGAAGAGACCCGTGAGACAGTGACTGAGATAAAGAGTTTTTTTGGATTAGCTGGGTATTATCGGAGATTCATTAAGGATTTTTCACGCATAGCGACATCGATGACTAAGCTAACTCGGAAATATGTGAAGTTTGTCTGGACTGATAAGTGTGAGGAGGCATTCTAGAAACTAAAATACTTATTGACTAATGCACCTGTGCTAGTTGTTCCAGAGGGGAATCAGGACTTAGTCGTATATACGGACGCCTGTGGAACATGATTAGGAGCTGTGTTAATGCAGAGGGGTAAAGTGATTGCCTATGCTTCTCGACAGCTCAGACCGCATGATGTTAGGTATCCAACTCATGATTTGGAATTAGCTGCGGTAATTTTCACATTGAAGGTATGGAGACATTACCTGTTGGGAAAAAGATTCAAGTTGTTTATAGATCATAATTCATTGAGATATTTATTCTCTCAAAAGGAGTTGAATATGAGACAATAGAGATGGTTAGAGTTTTTAGCCGCTTATGACTTTGGTATTGAGTATGCACCAGGAAAAGGGAATAAGGTTGTAGATGCACTTAGCAGGAAATATCAGAATGCAGTATTGGCAATGATAGCTGAGTGGAAAGATTTAGAAGCATTGACTACATGCAGAGTACAATGGAGATCTGAAGCTAGTTCTAGTCGAGGAGCCGCTATGTTATCATGTTTAGAAGTTCGACCGATGATGATCGAAAAGATTTCTTCTAAACAAGGGGAGGATCCATTATTAGCTGAATGGATCAGAAAGTTAAAGAATGGAACATAGAGCGATGACTTAAAAGATTTTAGTCTTGTCCAGAAGGGGTGGTTGAGGAAGAAAGGACGACTATGTGATTCAAATGTGGGAAACATTAGGAAGGAAGTTCTTAGAGAATGCCATCGTTCGAAGTTCACTATTCATCTAGGAGGAACTAAGATGTATCAGGATATGAAAAGGAGTTTCTTCTGGGAAGGTATGAAGAGGGATATAGGCATATGAGTGAGGCAGTGTTTAAACCGTCAACAAGTGAAGGTCGAACATCAGAAGCCGAGTGGGTTGCTTCAAACTTTGGAGATACCAGTTTGGAAATGGGATTCGATATCCATGGATTTTATAGACGGGCAGTCAAGGTCGAATCAAGGAAATAAAAGTATATGGGTCATAGTGGACAGGTTGACCAAGAGTTCCCATTTCATTCCAGTCAGGTCAACCAAGACGACACCTGTTTTAGCTAAATTGTTTATGAAAAACATAGTTAGACTGCATGGAATTCCTAGTGGTATAGTCACTGACAGAGATTCCTTATTTACTAGCGAGTTCTGGAAAAGTCTACAGAAGACTTTAGGTACCAAGCTCAAGATGAGTACTGCCTACCAACCAAAAATAGATGGGCAAATGGAGAGAGTTAATAAAGTCTTAGAGATTTGTTAAGAGCTTGTGTGCTAGATTTTGGAGGATCGTGGGAGGACCATCTACACTTAGTTGAGTTTTCGTATAAAAACAGTTACCAAACTAGTATAGGGATGACACAGTTTGAAACATCGTATGGAAGGTCATGCAAATCTCCCGTTCGTTGGTTAGGAACCAGGGATAGACTCATTTTTGGACCAGATTTGGTTAAAGAAGCTATAGAAAAGATAGAGTTAATTCGAGCTAGGATGAGAGAAGCTCGGTCTAGGCAGAAGAGTTATGCTGACAAAAGATGGGAAGACTTAGAGCTCTTAGTCGGAGATCATGTTTTCGTCAAGGTTTAACCGATGAAAGGTGTAATCAGATTTGGAAAATCAGGAAAATTAGCACCAAGATTCATTAGACTATTTCCTATTATAGTAAGGATCGGGAAACTCGTGTATAGAGTAGAGTTACCGAATAGTTTGGTAGGAGTCCATAATATTTTCCATATTTCTCATCTAGCGTATTCAAGATGCAGAGACTGCTATTACACCGAATGTGTTAAATGATCTAGTAGTGGAACCGGATACAACTATAGTAGAAAAAAATAGTTCGTATAGTTTCGAAAGATGAGAAGAGACTAAGGAACAAGACAGTCGGATTAGTCAAAGTCCAGTGGAGTGACGACGAGAGAGACTGTACTTGGGAAACTAAGAGCAGGATTAGAGATACTTATCCTGACTTGTTTCATGGTATGTTTTATCTTTATGTTTGATTGTTATGAGTATCTTATCGTAATTTCGAGGACGAAATTCTTTAAGGAGGGGAGTATGTAATGACCCCAATTTTGACTAACATTATTTAGAACATTTAATTAGATAAACTAAATGAAATAATGTAGATAGTTATGAGATTGAGATTTGTTAATTTAGAAGGAGCCGTGCCTTAATGAATGTATAAGCAAAGAAAATTTAAAATAAGTAAGTAGGAGGAATATGGTGAGGGTAAAATGGGAACATCCTTCATTCTAATATTCTAAACCATTCTATTCTTCATTCCTTATTCATTTTAACATTTACAAACAAAACTAAAACCCTATTGAGCTCAATTATGCCTAAAACAATGTCTAAGGTTTTATATAAGTGTTTCGAAAGGGACGCTTTCAATTATTTTGAAAGGGGTTATTTAAAGGTTTTAAGCAAAGGTTTCGAAAGTATTGTTTTGGCCTTATAGCCTAAAGTTTTCTAAGTTAAAAAGAGGCTTTAACTTATTTTAAGGGATATATAATCCCATTGATTGGATTTCATCAACATTGTTTTGTGTAAAGCATATATCATGGCATAAGTATTTTGAGTAAAGCAAAGAGTATGATTTCCTTGTTTTATAAAGATATGATTTCAAGGGTAAATCATTTTAAAGATTGTTTACAAGGAAATGAAATTTGAATAAGGTGGTTAACCCTAAGTATATGACTCAGATATTAGAAGACCAGATGGGACTGGTATAGAGTCGCGCCCTATACTTTAGCTAATAGCCTCTTGCTAATATAAGTTCAAAATTCCAGTGTGTAGAGCTTTGTCATAGATGGGACTAAATAATGTTAAACATAGAAGGGAATATACAGAATAAAGATAGGTTATTGGTAAGCCCGTAAAACCATTAGGATTAGTTGACCCTAGAAGAAGATAGTTAAAGGCAGATAGTCTAGTATTGAGTCTAATAGAAGTTAGAATGTTTATTATGTCTGGTAGGCCCGAGTCAGCCAGTGGTTAATAGTTAGCTAGATAAAACTATAGTGTAGACAGATGGTCCATTGATTATCTAATTTATATGCATATATGTTACTGCTATTATTGTTATAATCAGTTTGATTGCAGGTTTTTGATTTGCAAAAGATATGATTTTAAAAGGATAATAGTGAGGGGAAACCCGTTCCGCTAAGCGGCATGGTCTCACTTAATATCAGAAAATCGAGATGTAATAGTATATTCACACCAGGCTTTATGTCTAACTCTAAGTTTATGTTTTCCTCTTAAACTCTCAGGTGCTCAAGATTGAATTTTAGTAGATTGAGAGTTAAGGACTTTCAGGTTTAGTAGGTTGGACGAATAAGCTTCCGAAGACGTGCAAGAGGCAAAGCTAGCTATGTAGGAGATATTTAGTGTTATTTCCATCGTGATGTATTTATGACTGATATGTCGATCTATTTAGTACTCTTGTCATTCAAGGGGGCATCTTCATATGTCGCTCTTGGCGTAATTTGTAATACTTATATTTGATCAAAACTGGGAATCATTTGGGATTATGTAACTAAATATGAGGTATGGATTTGTAATGTAATTGGAAAAGTTGTTTTGAAATCTATGTTGATTTTATTTCATATTCATGTGCTTCTGATATTATGGATACCGTTAACATTACCGTATTTTGTCATCGGAAGTTATACTATAGTTGACTGCAGCATCTGTAGTGCTTAGCTTTGGGCATCAAAGTAGGGGATGTTACACTAGTTGTGAACATGTGTTTGGTTTAGACTCACTAATATTCCATCTCTATACAAACTACTTGAAGGATTAGATTGGCTTATTAGTCATTTAAGGAAATTAGTATGTTTTGATGAGGCTAATGAGCGAAGAGATATAATGGCTTACATGAGAGCATTGATTGAGATTACCCCGGATAAGCAGCTTTCTTCTTCCCCACTAGTCTTTCTTACTCAACATGTTACAGGCAATGTAGTAGTTTCTTTCTTGTGGAAAATCCCCATCTGCCCAGCTTGTCACTCTTTTGGACACCTTGCCTCCTTCTATATCCATACGTCATTGTCTGGTTCCTCTGAGGTTGCTATTTATATTCCTCCTAAAATTATCCTTTAGAACCCCCAGCCAAAGAATGGAGAACTAAGAACCCCATTACTGCTCCGGAAAAGGAAGCTTTAGGAGTATCTTCAATAAGTACATAGAGTCACGTTTCTACAACTACTAATGAGTAGAATGCTTATTCTTCTATGGTTTTCGATATATCCTCGACCTCATCCCACCCCATTCGCCTCTTCCTCTTCCGTTGGAAATCCTACCCTATGATTTAGTGGTGCTTATGTCGGATGATCTGGATGAAGGAATAGATTAATCCATGGACCAGATTGCTCTTGTGTCTTCGACACATGCTCCCCCATGAAACTCATTCAATTTTCCATTAAATTTATAGACTATCCTTTAGGTGTTGTTGTCATGCGTACCATAGCTAATGTAAGATGTCGTAAGTGTGAGTTGTAGTATGTTATGTGTTGTCTACATGTGAGTTGTAGCTTCTGAGGTTCATCTGCCTTAAAGCTGTTTTACTAATTATGAAAAGTGGACAATCCACTTAAAATTACCGGCATACCTTGGCAAAAAGATTTAGGGCTAAGGAAATAAAGGGAGAATAGATAAAATAAGATAAGGATGGAGGTATATGGGGAGTCGATGTTTGGTCCAATAAGAGTAAAGGAACATTTTAATTTTTCTTCTAAAATAAAATCGATACCCCTATAAGTTATGAACCAAAGTAAAATTTACCCATTACAAAATCGACTTGAGATGTTTTTTCAAACTTTTATTTTATTTCTATAATGATTTTTCTATTATTAAAATATAACTTTTCAGTTTTTAATAATTATAAAATAATGTTTTATTTCCAAAAAAATTTCACAATTATTATTTATTTTACCAAAATAAATTCCAAATAAATTTTGGACTTCAAAATACAATTCAAAATTCAAATTTGAATTCTAAATCAATATTTTTCTTTTATTATCAGATAAATCCAAAAATTTAATTTATTGAGTATAATCCAATAAATATCCAAAATAACCTTTTAACTTTATTTATTCATATAAAGCACTTCTTCAATATTTAAACTTAGTTTAAATCTCAATTCCAAATTTTATATTCATATATTTGAATTTCCAGTTAAAATGTCCAATCAAAGTTCCAAAATCCATTTTAATATATTTATTTTATTTTAACTCCGAAACGGGATGTTATAGAATCTTTTAATGGAAATAATAGAAGATAATGAAAGATACAAGTGGTTCACCTTCCTTTAATTATGCTTTAGCCTTTCCATTTCGATTTGAAAAGCTCTTACCCCCTTGCCTGGCCATAACATGAGGAGGAATAGGCCTTAAAATTTTCCAAACCCATTTGGTATTTATTTCATTTTAATCCAATTTAAATATTCTACTGATTTTGTATATCGATATATGTATGCATAATTTTTATATATACACATTTCAATAAATACTAAAGGTATTCCAACATAAATAAAATTAAATAATTAATATTTCATAAATATTAGTTGATTTAATTAATTTACAACAACTATAACTTAATTAAATTATGTGGTTTATTTGGAACATTCATCATTTCGGTTATGTAACTCAAAGATGTAAATTCAGCCGGTGGATAATACAGTACAATTTTGCACGTTACCTTAGCTAGTGGTGTGCTATTTTAGCTGAATTTGTCGCTTACACGCCTTTTTTAGTAAAATCCAATTTTACTATTATAAGCAATACCCCATAGTAACGATTATGCACATCTACTCTCTTCGATAACACTATATCAGATTAGGACTTATGGAATTTGGTTTTGGTTAAAATTCCAAAATCGTACACATTTAATTTTATTTGTCTAAACACAAAGTCCTTGATTCAATAATAACAATTATTATTAACTGTACTACTTTGGCCATAGACTTTAACATTGAGTTGACTACAGTTGACCGTGATACTAACCTCATATAATCGAGGAGACAAATTCTCTACTGAATAGTGTTTTACTTACAATGCTTCAACTCAGACCCAACCACTGTCTTTCAGTGGTTGTTATTCCATGATTTAACTATAATCAAGGTGGTCTATCCATATTGAAGTTCAATAGTGTCCTTACATCGAGAGAACAGTGTAACATCGTCACTTCGGGATTCTCTATTTGACCTTGGTTATATTAACCAATAGAAAACTCTCGGGTGAGTAATTCCATAGTTATCCAATAACTATCAATTCGTAATCCCTTGATGCCTCCAGCAGCCATGAGTAATTCACTACCAAGTATTTGGAAAGTGTTACATAATCTATTCTCTGCGGATGTATCGATATCCCATCCCGAAACATCTTGTCTACAAATATTTAAAATAATTTGTTATTTTAATGCGATGAATTTCTGATAATTACAATACTTTGTAATTACTATCAAAAAACATATCATTTAGGGATTCTGTATTTAATATACTTAAATTATATAATTAATTAACGAATCATAATATGACAAGTATATAATAGAAAGACAAACATTGTAGGATCGAATTAACCCTAGAAGAGGGTGAGTAGGATTTATAATAAATTCATAGAATAATAAAAACTGCAGCATTGATAATAATAGAGTAAATGCAGCAATTAAAAGCAATGCACAGATATACCCAGCTTCGGCAAAACATGTCCATTACTGTTCCCAAGATTTCTACTAGGATTAAACGATCGACCACTTATAGACCCTGTAAACTTACGACTATCGCTAACCTGATTGTTCTAATCCTAGCTCTACACCCTATCCCAACTCTATCCCAAAGTTGAGAATTTCCCAAACTATGCCCCATAGTTCAATTCTAGTTAAAAACTAGAGTTTTACAAAATTTAAAACCAAATAAAAATTTAAAATAAATATGAAACCCTAATATACATAGCCCAAACTAAACTTGTTCACAAATACAAAATACCGCCCAGAAGTAAAATAAAAAAGTTGTGAAATGTATAGCTTGTATTCCTTTGTTTTGCAAATCAATTTCTTCCTCAGGTCGATCCTCTTCTTCCTCTTTGTTCTTGAATTAGGGTTTCAAATTGAAGCTCTGATCGTCAATGGATTGAAGTAAAATCGCCTGCATCCCTATCGATTGATTGCTTGATTCACAGATTATTTATCCCCTTAGTTGCTTCAAGCGTCAAGTGATTTATTGATGCTTATTTGGTAAGAATTTCTACCCTTTTTGATTTTTTTGTATTCGAACTCGACTCAATGATTTTGTCAATGATGATTGGTATTTTATAGTGGATCGATTCCATATTTGAATATTTCTGGTTTGATTCTTCGATTTGAACTTTTCCACTTGATATGCTTGGCCATTGATTTTCTTATTGAAGGTATTTTGATCTCTAACTAGTTCACCTCTAATATATACATACACATATTCTTTCAGTTGATTATTTCAACCTGTGTATATTTTTTATTTACTATTTTGTGACCGTTTTGTGCGTCAATCGAAACTGACTTTGTTCATATTTTCTGATGCGTCTTCACATGTATCTGCATTGCTATGCGATGCAGTCAGTTTATATGAGTGACGATGTTGAAATTTTTAGGGTTGTTAAGGTGATATGCTACCATGGTCGAGTTCCAATATATGGAACTTGAATGATTTGTGACCAATTTTGCTTGCCCTTAAAATTCCACCAAGATCTTGGTTTTATCACTTTGTTTCAGAACTACTGTAATTTAGTTATATATGTCGATATGCTCGGATTTGTCCTTCAGTGGCCAAAGATGATGATCAGATGTCTAGGTTTTGACATGTGTTAACATATGAATAGTGGTTGTGTGATTGATGATGAGAATGGAGTTCAAGTTCTGGTATTTGATCCTTAAATCCAAACTGTTATGTATAAGGAGTTCCTTGAAGTACTTGTTGGTTGAGATGTTTTGTTGAGTTTGGCTGAGTGTGTTTGTGTGCATTATGTATATTTTGGATATGTGGTTGCATCTCTACTGCAGTGTGTTGTTTCTGTGCACTTGTGCACTTCCTCTATGTTTCTTGCATTCTGGCCTGCCTATTTGTTTGTGTTTTTATGTGCATTAGGTTGTGTACTTGACCCTATGCATTGCTAAATTGATTTGGCTGTTGTACAAGCCTGTGTTGCATGTATGTCCTTGAGCACCATGTTGTTCGTGTTTCACTTGCTTGTGTTGAGCTATTTAGTTTGACCTTGCATCGCTTGTGTTGAGCCTTTGGGCTTGACCCTGTTTTTGTCCCTGCAAATGTGTTTTGTGTGCTTGACCTTACGGCATGTACAGTGATACGTTGTGCATGTCGTAGGTTGCTCGTGTGTATTATTGTTACTTTTGGTGCCTATTTCAAAACATGAAAAGAACAAAACCAATAGACTAAGGTAATTGTCGAGTTCATAACCATTTATATTTTTGCAGTTTGAATTTGTTTCTTTTTGCTTTTACTACATTGTTATTTGATCGGCAAAGCAGATGATTAGAGAGAAACAGTTGGAGCAAGTAGAAGAAAATCGAATTCTAGTAAGTGAGTGTGTGGTTGTATTTGAGAGTGTATTGTATATGAGAGTATAAAATATTGTTGTATATAAGAGTGTAAAATATTGTTGTATATAAATGTTGTATTTAAAATATTGCGGAAGCTCTTGTAGTCGTGTAATATTGAAATTGTATTGAAATAAACCATTTGTTGAAATTTGATTTCATTTGTTTACTTCTATCTATGATTATACAATAGTAATATATCAAAAACACACACACACACAAATATATATATATATATATATATATGTATATTTATATAGATTTTACAATAGTAATATATCAAACACACACACACACAAATATATATATATATATGTATATTTATATGTATATATATATATGTATATCTATATGTATATATATATATGTATATGTATATGTATGTAAATATATATATGTATATGTATATGTATATATATGTATATGTATATATTATCATCAAACAAAAATCATAAACTGCCATATTCTACAAACACCTTTTATTTCGAACGAGATTTTATTATAGAGTTAATAATTAAAGTAAACTACAAAATTTCTCCAAACACCTAACTCTATTAACATTAGCTTTTTACGGTGAAAGAGGTGAATCCTCTCTTGAATATTATTTCACTTTAAGTAGTTCAACATTACCCAACTATGCTTGTAACATGATCGTGATTTTATGTGGTACATCATAATCAAAGTACAATTTAGTTACTTAAGTTCAACTGAAAGTCTGAAGGCTACAACACGTTGTTACATGAAATCTTCTATTTTGAATTAGTTGTATTAACTTGTAGAAGAATCTCATTTTGCTTTGTAATTGTTCCAAACAACCAGAAGTATGTAATCCCTTGGTGTCCTCGATGACCATGAATAATTCATGTCCATCACATAGAGAACATTAAGTACACTAGTCTTAATGAATGTTTAAATATCCTTTTCTCGATATATCTGAACCAGGAACGTTTATGAATAGGCATTTATAAAGCACGTTTCAATACTCACGAGTGTGAACCATTCGCAACTATAATCAATTAAATACCTTCCTAAACATTATCTACATAAGTATATTTAATGTATAAACAATAGTACTTATATCTAATATAACAATAGTATAATGGAAAAGTTAAACCAGAATCATCCTTCATTTCAAATATGATTCTCGATAAGAGTTAAGTTCGATAATCAAATTACATAATTTCCCTTAAAGCACACCCTAAATTTTATCAAACCTTATTAGTGACACACTTAGTTGTGCCACTAGTAGCCTCTCGCTATTGAGCATCCTTACCTGGTAAAAGTATAAGTCAACCGTACTAATGACATCCTCAGCCACATAGTTGACTTACCTCAGAAGATGGTGCGTGTGCACAATATGTTCTACATTTCTCACTTGTGGAAGTTTGTGCACAGCTTAGGCATAACTGTTTCACTAGATCAGTTTAATGATATTGAGATTGAACTAGAGCCTTCTAGACCTCGAAGGCCTGTGAGTATTGTTGGTCATGATACGAGGCAGCTTAGGAGGAAGATGGTGGAGTTAATAAAGGTTCAATTAGGTGAAAGCAAATGTAATTGCATATGGAGACCGAGGATAGTATAAGGACCACTTATCTTGAGCTCTTCACTTAGTAAGGTTTCCATTTTATCCTCATCTTTCACGTTTGATATCACATTTGATGTTTATGTAGAGTAGCTTAGTATCCTACATGTAGGAATAGGTACAGATTACATTTGATTGCTGGATTGTGCATGTTTGATGTTTGATATGATCACTTAAGGTTGTTAGGGATGTAGGGTTACCACTATTGACTTTACCTTGTTATGTTGGAGATTCCTGGGGCAAAATTCCTAAAGGGAGACAGTGTAACGACCCACATTTTTTACATATAGAGGGAACATTAAATATTATTTTTAAATGCATATTGCTTGTATGACACTATATCTTTGGAAAACGTTGAGTAGTGACATTTACGACCCTTAGAGATTTTATCGGATGATTTAGAATCTAATAACTTGTGAGGCCTACAACTTTTGATATAACACAAACTAGGAGTCGAGACCGCTTCCATTGGAAAGATATGATAGTTTGCCTTTTCATAGATTGGTCATAATAGCCTTTTGGGCTTACATTTTTTTTAGAGATATGACAGTTAAAATTTGGATAGTTTCTTTTCAGATTGGTAGGTAATTAATAGGCCCGAATTAGGTCAATAACCCATTTTGGGATCTGTGCCTAATTTGAAAGATGGAATAGTTCCTAATCACTTTTCCCACTTGCTAAAACCGATCCAAACCTCTATTAATCCATTTCTTAGCCAAAAAGCAAATGTTTCCCTACTTTAGTTAAACACATCATGAAGGGGTAATTATCAAGGAAGATTAAAGATCTACTATTGGACCACATTGGGATTTCGAGCTTTCACCGTTCACTCTTGGATTTTCCTTGAGATCCGAGTACTTTTGGTATTCGGTGAGTGATTTTTGCATCTCTCACTATTCTTTGCATGGTAATATAGTAAAATGATGATTTTTAGATGGTGAAAATGTTTTTAAATTGATATCTAACCTTAATAACATCATTTAATCGAGTTTAAAAAGATAAATACATAATTCGGTTTATTTTTGACCATTTTGTAAAAATAACTAGTCATTTTGTATATGGTTAGATCTAGGACGATGTATGTGTTTGAACTGTATTTGGATTGCTCGTATATGATGTTTGGATGCTAAGTGATGTCATTATGTGATTTTTTGATGTGTTTTTAAGTCATTTTAGTATGGTCAGAGAGTGGTCATCATTATGTGCAAATCGAGGTCAAAAATGTTCAAAATGTGATGCAACTAAAGTATGTTGTTCTTAAAGATTGAGGGAAGCCAAAAAAAAAGCCACGTGGGGTTTGGACGACATTAGTGGAGTTTCACTGAAGTCAAAATCATGTCGGTGGTAGTGGATAAATTAAGTCAGTGGTAGTTGAACAATCAAGACAGGGGTGGTATGCTTCGGGAAAGTGGTGCAGGAACTTTAGGCACGTGTGGACTTGACATCAGGCCATGGAAAAGCGATGAAAGGTTTTAATTTTAGGACTTTGATATTTTTGGCCTTAGGTGGAAAATTTGGTACCGACTTAATGGGTTTCGTAGCTGGATATAAGTGGCTTTGAGGCATTGAAGGGAGAACTTTGGGCAAGGCTGGATGATGGGAGATTTGAGTTGGAGAAAAACATTTAATAAATATTGGTAAAGGGGATCATGTTAGCATCAACTTGGTCAGATTAAGTCGGTACCGACATGATTAATGTTGGTGATGACAAGATTTAGGATTGGCCAATTACGGATAACTTTGGCGGAGGTGATTTTGATGCCTTAGGGAGCATGTTGTGCATGTTTATTTGTTCGACGATCGATTATGACATTCTGATGCAACAAAGAATGTGTTCGATGGTAAAGCGATATGACGCTTCGATATGATGATTTCGTAAGTTTGATGTGATGATTCTACAATTTATGAGGGATGTTTAGAGGTGTTTCGATAATGATGACTCGATGATAGGAATCGTGATGACGGTAAAAAAGGACGAGTTCGATAAGGAGGTCTCGTGCGTAGGAAAATGATATGTTCTACTATGGAGATGAATGGAATGGAACGATGATGCGTTTAACTATGAGGATGTGTTTAAAGGGATCATTGATGCTCAGAAATTTATAAAGTGCTCTTATAGAGAGGGTATGTGTGGATGCCAACCTGGATTATGATGGTGTCAAGATCTTATGATGGTGTATTACCTTGGACCTTATGATTATGGGTCTATTTCTTGGCCTTACGAAGTGGCGTGGATTCACTGAGAAACTGAAACTTTTCCATTAGTTTCTGGATTATACTGGTGTCATATGAGTTATTTATATTCGACGTACTTGAGTGATTTGAGGACTGCTTGATGGATGCTATGATTGACATGGTTGTTTAATCACTCTAGGGATGTCACATAACTTAGGTATTATTTGCTTAGATACCCGATATTATACCTAGACTTTTAGTACATCTATATGATAATGATGATGATAGTAAATTAGAATATACTGTTATGTGCTAAATCTTTGGATGCAGGGACATGTCAGGTATGGTTCTCTATAAACTATGTCCTATTACTATATCGACTTTCATAGTATTTTGAGATTGTTTATCACTCACATTAGAATGTTGTCTGACTCGAGGTTTTATGTTTTGATGCTTATTATCTTGGATACTCCTAAATGAGTAGACTAAATAGCAGGTGTGAGATAACATGTAATGTTGTACAGATGGACTAGCAGGAGGCTACGCTTTCGTGTATATTATGTTTTTGGAGCTTTTACTATTTCTTTTATGCAATGCTGTGGAGCTTTGACATTGTTTGACTTCTATTAGAGACATATATTTTGAGCTTATTTCTCAGTTGCATAAACTCTACTACTATTTTGTATAAACTTATTGAATATATGCTCTGATCTAGATGGTTTATAAGTTATATTACAATCTCGCCTATTTATATGCATGATTGATATTATTTTAATCCTTACGCCAGGAGATATACGATAGGTTATCTATTAGAGTTTGATACTTTACCACTTGATAACCATCCTGCATCGGCTGGGCACTGTTATAGTGCACTTTACAGGTACATTGGATGCGGGAGGTGTAGGGCAGCCATCACATACAAGCTCATCGTGAATTAACCCTTATACACATCATCAAAGAGAGTGTGTGTTTATGTATAAACTTCGGTTACCATAAACCACAAATGACATGTGTGTGTGTACACACACATACATAAATCATACACACATACATAAATATATCTAAGTCAAATTCCAATAATATTTCTACACTTATTTAAACCTAACAAAACTTAAATCTACTAGCCTAATCTCAATTATACTCCTACCACTCAATAACTATTCGAAAGTACGGAATATCTCCTATACAGGGAGTAGTAGAGTAGTAACTGAATTAAATCACTACCTCGATGCCAATAATAATGCTAGGCTGATATTAGTTCCACTCATACAATTATTTTGGGAATCATTCGAAAGTGCCAACTATTTCCCATATGGGAATAAGTAAGAGTAATAACCGCACCATATCACTATTAAATGATGATAAAGTATGTAATAGAAACTAACTAAGAAAATATCATCCAGATGTCCTATATCACCTGGGATTGTAATCGTGTTTATTCAATGTTCATAGAATATCACTTACCATCAAAACTATATTCAATATAAGGAGTTAAGAAAATAAGCATAGAAATATCACCGTACTTCCTATACCCCTCAGTGTTATGACATCGTTTATTCAAAATGCTCATTACAATGAATAAAATACTCAAGTTTATAAATTTCCAAATTTACGGTTTTCCAAAAGAATTTAGTTTACAAAATCCCAATATAGAAATTTTTAATAAATTCCATAAAACCATTACTTTTGGTATTTCGATGGTGGTACATAGATGTAGTACGAGTATTAGGCATTATACGACATACTGCAAGTCAGCATATGTTCGATGCTTCGAATAACGATACGCGGGATTTGAACATATGTCCTCACAAACTAAAATCGGAGTGCCTAACCACTGGAATAGTGGTGTTGAATATGATAAGTGGCTTTAATAACAAAAAGGAATTCTATTTGTAACAAATCTTTTATACTCTATATTTTTCAAAATATTTCCTGTTAAAATTTAAAGTTATACAATTGAAATTATTGTTCACGTTTCTTTAAATCAAAATAATTGAATTTAGAAAATCATTAAAATGATTTTTTTTAATTTTACAACACAAGAGCTAGAGCAGTACCTCCAGGTCGGGGTAATTTGTGGATTGATTAACCCACAATCGATTAGGAGCTAATTGGTCCACCGACCGATGTTACATGGAGCATATTCGCTACAGGTGCTTGGCATTCATACCATACTTCATTCATAATCAAACACAACAAATATGAATACAATCAATACATGCACCAGTGGAGTCTTTTTTGCATTTAGTGATAATTTCAGTTTACATTAAGTAATATTCACAAAGCAACAAACCATTCATCTATCTCAACCATTCAAACCCAAATTCATACCAAAGTAGCGATAAAAATAATATACATATGATAGCAGATCATAGTTGTAAGTAAGACAAGTTATACCCGCCTCAAAATTGCAAACAAGCTTGCTACTTCTTTTATTTCCTTTATAAGCTTTCAAAACGCCCACTATCTTCAATTCAAGCCCCAAATCACAATCTTCATTTGCTATCCTAGAACTTGCTCCCAAAACATCATAAATACATGCAATATAGCAAATAAAGAGTGTAGGACAAAAGTAGAGACGACTTACACTCTATGTGGGAGTTTATCATAATTTTCTTTGAATTTTAATTCTTGATTCCATCTTGCTTTTAGGGTTTGAGAAAAGAGAACG
Organism: Allium fistulosum; assembly: GCA_030737815.1. Classification (NCBI taxonomy): domain Eukaryota; kingdom Viridiplantae; phylum Streptophyta; class Magnoliopsida; order Asparagales; family Amaryllidaceae; genus Allium; species Allium fistulosum. The sequence continues at coordinate 556,632,528 of CM060905.1, forward strand.
TAGGTTTTTCTTTTTCTATAGTCTACAAATGAGAATGGTCTGTAACTTAATTTTTTTTAATGGAGTGAAGAGGTGGGTAGGGTTTGGGCCCCTTGAGGCCTAAACAAGGTATTTCCCTTCGTTTTAAATTAAAATCTATTTAACATATTTTCAAGTTCAGTTTAAATATAAACCACTATATCTTTCAAACTAAAAGTATTCCCAATAGTTAAGATATAGTTTATTTCATATTCATGTTTTTCTTTTATTTAGACATTTCTTCTCATATGAATTCCTTTAGAAATAATAAATGAAAAAATAAATATTTTCTACTTTAATTTATTCAAACAAAAATATAATTTAGATTTCAATATTATAGAATATTCAAAATGTACATATCTTAAATTTTCTATCTTTCAGTGAAAATTAAGTCCTTTTTCTAATGGAAGCTCCTCTTCTTGCATTTCTCACTTTTCCTAGGAGCATCTCCAACATCGAGTCGATCACTTTGTGATTGACCCCTAACAGAGGGTCAGTGAGCCAAATTTTGGGCCCATTACTGATTGTCAAGGTTGCTTTGGTGACCCTATCAGTTAGTGATTTACCCGACACTATTAATGTCAAGTGAATAACCTGCATTAATAATGCCGGATAAATCAAGGCAACGGTAATACAACAGCAACAAATATATTACCGTTTCCTACTTATTTGGCATCATTAATGCCAGATAATGCAACGGTAATATTTAAGCGATCGTTGCCGTTAACTCTATAAATTACATTGAATTTTCTCTTTCAAATACAAGCTTTTCTTCCTAATTCTCTTCATCCATGGACAAGGAAGCTCTTGACGCCTCAGATTGGGGCAGAGGGAGGGAGTAGTTCGCCTTATTGAAAATTACAAGCATATAATATATACCATAGGCTGAGGCCCAAAACCAACCCAGGGAAGTGAGAGATAAAGAATGAGAGTTTAAAGCGGTCATGATTCTAGCAAGGCTCCACCTATGCTTGAATTTGACTGGAAATCTCTTTAATCATATATATATTTGTATCACATTTAGTTGAAAAAATGTTTAACAATCAAAGTGAAAAAAACCCAATGCCCTCCCCATTTCAACGTTTTCAAGAATATAATTAATATTTTGGTGTTTACAACAACTCGCCACCAAATCGATAGAGCAATAAAAATTATCAACCAAATTCTCAATATTCATCCCAAGTTCGTTTACATTAACAATTGCAAAAAATGAGTTAAGGCTTCAATGATCAATTTAGCAACCACTACACAAATATTAGTCCACGATACCGTTTGCAAAATTTTAAAGGCAGCTTGCGAGGTAATTTCATAGAAAATAACATCTCTGGCTGAAATTTAACTTCTCATTTTGAAGCATTTTTTGGCGGTTTCAAGCAAATCAAAATGAGTATGGAGGTTTTATGGAAGATGAAATCTTATATGATAGAAATAACGATTTAAGTCAACAATCCCAGTGGACTCAAAGAAGACCGAATCTAGGAGGGTCAACATAAACGAGTCCTTAATTCTTAAAGTAAATAAAATTTCATTTAATATTCTTTTTCTTATCAAAAGAAATGGTCAAATGATGAACAAGAGGAACTTGCTATTTGTTTGCTTGAGTGTTCTGTTGATGATAAGAAAAGTACGTCACAAGTTGAGTTTTCTTTTTGAGTTTCTGTTTCGAACTTTTTCCCTGCTCGTCTACATAATGGTATTCCTTGAACCGTTGGTTCTTTAAAAACCAAATGGAGATGTATGAACATGGCAAGCCAAAAGGGAATGAGATCAGGGCAGTAATTGAGACGAGAAAACAAAGTGGGGCTACAGATGTTAACTTTGTATGTTTTTACTATCAACCATCATCATATTAAATAATTTATTATTACGTTCCCTAATATTTTATTTAAATTTTTAGCTCGAACAGGCTAATGAAGCCTATGTACAATAAAATAAGGGAGCTATTTTTAATCTTTTGCATGTTTACAATCACCTTAAGGAGGAAGACAAATGGAGCACGATAAAAAAGAAACACACTAGATTTCAATTTTCACATAGAAGAATGAATCTTGGTTCTAGTACATGTGATTTTGATGTCTCGAAGGCTATTAAAGAAAAAGAAACCCCTCTATTTCGTAGTAACAACGCAGGTAGGGCAGTAGGGAAATGCAGATTAAAGACTAAAATTGATTACAATGCCTATTACGATAGAATAGTTAAATGCATGACTTTAGTATATAAATACACAAGATTGATGGAGGAAGAGAATGAGTAAAGGAGACTGTAGAAATGGAATGAGCGCAAGGCCGAGAAGAAGATGAAAAAAAGGTTGATATTGTTTGCAAGAAGAGTATATGGAACTCAAAAGAGAGAAAATAAGGATGAAGAAAGAAAAGTCCATTTGGGAAATGTTAAATTATGACTTATCTAAGCTTGAACCTGAACAACATGAAGGAATGAAGAAAAATATTAGAGAGTATCACGCTAATCTAGGGGTTCATCCAACTGTTTGTCATATCTTGTATGTTTATGGTTTAGTATAGTGTTGTTTATGTTTCAAAAGTTTATTTCCAATTTAATTTCGATTGTAACTTCTGTATGTTGTAGTGAAGATTAATTTGATTCCATTTAACAGTTAAGTTTGTATTATTATGTTTGATATAATCATCCTCCACTTAACAATTAAAGTTGGAATTTTGTCCATTTGTGATATTAGTATAGGTTTCGTCTTTTTTTTACCGTGTGTATTTAATATTTTTTGTAATTTACTCGTATCATCACACAAGTGCAATAGTTTAAATGGTCAGGTTGCGGGACAATACGGTCCTTTTCTGATCGAGCATAGATGAATATTTGTCTATTTATGACAATGTAATAAACGATAATAAATCATATACTTTACCTATAAAGGTTCTTGTGAACTAAACATTTTGTACAAATATAGTAGACAAACTTAAGTATTACTAAAATGTCCTGCGTTACTTGGTCATTAGAATAGTTGCTAATACTTGTGAAGTCCTACATTAAGGCTGACTATAGGCATGAACTATGGTTGTGAAGAGGTATGTATGTTAGCCATGAGGGCTATTGGAACTTAGTGAATGATGTCTACAATAATCATCCAAATTGTACAAGAAGCCTAACGTCTTTCGAAATTAAAGCATCTTACGGTGAATTTACGGTAGCTTGCGATAGTACTGCAAAATAATTCAAGAGGTGGGAGGGGAAGACCTATCTCAAGCAAATCGATCAACTTTTGATTAACATTACATATTTTAGTACCAATAAGAATTCTTTGGCCTTGAGTCATTCGATCTGCGATATAGCTGGCTTATGCGTTTAGGTTAAATCTGTTTCAATGTATTTTTGTATGGTATTTCTTTATCCGTGTGTCTATGTTATTTGATTTCAATGTATTTCACTAATTAAGTATTATATGTATTTTTCTTTGGTTCCAAAGTTATGTTTGACTTTTTTTATTTGTTCAACATATGACTTAAACATTAAGATGTTAAGATAACGATAAGATACATGATTTGCAATATCGAGGTTCAATAAATGATTTCAACTTAGGACTGTATGAAAATGAAAGATACATGACTTTAACTAGTCAATAATGAAGTGGAAAAACATCTAGTTTGAATGACTACAAAGAAGATAGTTTTGACTTCCATTGAGATGGGTATGAAGCCTCATGATCTCTTCTTCTAATTCCAAAGTGTAACTATAGCTCGAGATTGCGATCGATCGTCCATCCACTATCCAAATTCACATCCATTTTAGTAAAATATGCAACAAAGATATTAGTGACCAACATTATCGCCATTTCATATAACAATAAGCGGTGATTCATAACCACCACACATAACATTTGGGAATATACCTCTCAACCTATACCTCTTTATCTACTTGCGGTACAACTTAATATGCCTCCTTTATAGGGTGGATAGGCAGTTTTTGTTGATGATTCAAGATGTCTCTATCTCAAATCCTCATAATGTCATTCTTCTATGTTAATGTACCACATAGTTAGGGTTCTAAATGGAGGTGGGTTAGGATTTGATGGTACATACAAATGATCGGTATAAGCATATGATTCTCCGTAAGAAATAGGCATTTAAAGAGTTTGTAGCTTCTAAGTTGCAGAACGAACTACAAACATTTAAATTAAATTCTATTTATAATAATTTTTTTTACCCCATACCGTCTAAGTTCATAGCTCATGTGCCTACAGTGTACATTCAGAATCTTGTTAGTGACTAATCAAACCACTCTCTCAATCTACTACATACAACACTATCGTTATAGTATAAAGTTGGAATCTGTTCAATGAAAGATCACTCACTCTCTGAATCATGCTGCTCCCTTCCATGCACATATAAGGTAAAGGTAGTATCTTTGCACTGAACGATCAGATCAAAATCTTTCCAATATTCATTTGAAAACTTAAATGCAAGTGGAATCCTAAAAATCTTTATAGAGCGATGTGAAGTCAAGGGAATGACAAAAAAATAAATCCAATGCAAAAACTCAAATTAAAATCCAAGTTTGATTCTCATTCTTTATAAATGCGATTTGGAATAATATAACCATTCAATTTAGTTTCACTAAGGAATATCAGCATAACAGTGTCAAACACAAATTCCGATAACATTCCAATTATCGGTGGTTTTTACAACCCCAAAAATGAACAAGTTAAAATTTGAAAAGTGCGATATGAATGTAGAGTTGAAGCGGTAATACTTATACTAGAATCATATAAAAATGTAGGTCGAAGATACTTCGCATGTAGGGATAACTAGAATGGATGTGCCTATGTCCAATGGATAGATCTATAACTTTGTCGATGTGGTAGAGAGTATGCATCTAAAATTCAATCGAGAGTGAGAAGATTAGAACTTCTGCTTAACCATCATAACTAAAATCCTAGAATACCTAGATAACGTCCACGTATGTGTGTTCACTATTATGCTATTAGGTAATTATCATCCTTATTTGTGTTTGTACTATAATGCACTTTAGGTAATCATTATCATGTGTTGGATGATTACCAAAATGTATCTAGTTTTGAAATTGCTTTAGTTACTATGTGTTTTAATTTATGCCTTCATTTCATTCATCTAAACCTATATGCAACAACAATTCATAATCTTAACAAATTCATACATTGACGTTAAAACACAAATATAATAAGTCTCATAAATAGTACAAAGTCCATTAATGCAAATAAATATGTAATAATTATATCATTAGTACTTAACTATCACCTAAAAAATGATGATAGTGGTCCGTTAGTTCTCTATGAAAATCCAAATGAGCATTAGGATCTCTAATCTTCATAACTTTGTTCATGTATTGTGCAAAAGTTTTTGGCTCTTTAAAAGGAGAAGTCTCAAAAGCACATGCTAGTTCTGGGTAATTATGCAACTATAGTTTATAACCACTCCTCTCTTCTTCAACAATCATGTCGTGAAGTATTATACTAGGTACATTATGTCCAATATCACTTCAGTGTCATGGTAGTATATCTCCTTTCTCAAAATTTGGAATCTACCTTGTATAACTCCAATAGCACGCTCAACATCTTTCCTTAAACTAGCTTGTTGTGCAGCAAATTTGTGTTCACTCTCATTATGAGGCTTTTTTAAATCGTTGACCAACATTTTCCATGTCGGATATATCCCATGAACATCGTAGTATCCCATATTGTGTTGTATACCACCCATAATGTAATTACAAGCTGGTGCAACATTGTTAGATAAGGAGATAAATAAGTAAGACTGATGGGAGACATTAATGTCATTTAAAGATCCAAGTATACCAAAATTGCATGTCATATATATAAATCGAATGAAGCTACAACTTTCAAAATCAAGGTTGCCTTGCGGTTAAGTTCAGTGTATTGCCCTTGCATTGCAACTGGACAATTTTTTCAACGTAATGCATACAATCTAGGCTACCCAACATACTTGGAAATCCACGTTGTTCACCTATAGCTAACAGTCGATTAATAGCATTATCATTTGGCACTCTAAGATACTGCATGCCAAATGCTAGCACTACTGATAAAATCTTCAATTCGGACGTTCTGGTCTTGCCTACCAGCGATTTCCCCATGACTAATATTCCTAAGACACTTGTAATTTTTTGATACAATAAAAGACCTAATTGACTATACATATTATATCTTTGTGTGAAATTTACATATCATTCCCTTAACCTTGTCATAACTCGCTCAAAGATGTTTTTGGACATTCGATACCTCAATCCGAACTTTGTCATATCAAAACACAAATCGTCGCTAAAGTAACATGCCATTATTCGATCATGGCTTGATTGATAATTCTTCTTTTTTTGATTATCTTTACGCCCCTAAAATACTCCTGCATTGTTTGGAAGATTCCTCCATCTCTTGTAAATAAATAAGCGCTAGTGCTTTAGATGCTATTACTTATAGACTATCTTCTGTCACCAGAACTTGATGAGGTGGAGGAGGAACAAGAGAAGAAAAATAACATTTTCATTGGATTATGTTTATATTTGTTGTGTGTTTTAAGCAGAAAAAATAACATCTACAGATAATATCTTAGAGTTGTGTAAATATCTTGGAATCTTTGTCAGTCGTTTGACATATATTTATTAGAGTTTGTACTATATGGCCAAATATTCACTATATATTGTCGCTCTTATTCAAATATTTATTGAAGTTTGTACTATATGATTAGACATTTACTACAGCTTGTCCTATCCACTTAGAATTTTTATTGAATTTTGTAGTATATAGTTAGATATTCACTATAGCTTGTCCTATCCGCTCAGATTTTTATTGAAGTTTGTACTATACGGTCAAATATTTAATGTCACTTGTCCTTCCGATCAGATTTTTAGTATATTTTAGGACTACAATAATAGTGTAAAACATACAGTTATTTTGGCACTAGTGTTATATCATTCAAAGAAAAATGATACAATATCCTTTAGGCGAAGATATTATGGCCAACTCCAAACAGATACACATGAAAATCAAGCAGAATACAACATAAAAATAAAGGATATAATCCAATACAAGTGCAGATCAAGTCCAATACAACATAGTCCAATAAAAATACTTAAACAACATAGTCCAATGCAAGGAACACATGATACAACCCTCAAATACAAGTGTGTGAATGAAACAAACTAAACAAACCAACTAATCATCATCCTTATAATCATCCCCGTCATCATCGTCATCATTATTGTAGCATTGAATCTCGCTATTAGGGTCAAGCCCGCTAACTCCAACATGTATGAAATCAAAAGCATCGCCCAAATCAGTTGTCGTACCTTGGTAAGGAACGTGTCTAAGTCAATGGTGGTATCTGGCCTCATCTTCAACAGTCAAATCCTAAACACGTCTCATCAGATCGAGAAGTCTCTTTTCATACTCCTCTATATTATGTCTATGCTCTTTGTATGTAACATCCCTAAGATCAACCTGCATTTGAAATAAATCCTCGTTCGGAAATGATGTTGGATCTGGATAACTAGTGATCGAGAGATGTGCTATGTCAACATACTTGTCTTGGCCGAGTGAAGTAGGTATAGCAACAGACCATCCATATCCTCCACATAGAATCTTAGGTCATGGAGCAACATACCTCTAAGTGGGCAAAGATAAGTCCTGCACAGCCGAGAGTGCAATACCAACATGGATGGTAGATGACCCAACTAAATAAACATCTCCTCTATGTGTAAAATCCACAGACGGTGGTGGAGTGTGGACTCTATGCTAAAAATGAAGATATCCAAGTTGGGCATAATGAAGTAACTCAATTTCCACTAGCCATTTGCCCCTACAAGCTAAAAGGAAGCCATGGAATACACTTTGAGAAATAGTGTATGAGGATAAGAATCATCTGGAACCATGTCTCCTCCGTATATCTGAAGCTTACAGTGCTTACCATGATACCATATACAACCAGCAGTGAGAGGAGATGATATCAATTTGGAATCATCTACTTGATAAGAATCGAGCATGTGAAGTACTATGATATGTCAAATATGAAGATCTAATATACGGCTACCAAATGATGTCAAAACATGCATGCTATAACTCTATCCATTTCTGTACAACTGTGAAAACATGACTAGCCCCACCACCATGCGTTCTCTGCCTATTCTGCGGTGACCATGCACAAATCATGGTAAAAAAATAATGCTAACCAGTGGTCTTTATTGGGGTGGGCCAGGTTGTGGCTATACTCGTACCACCAATATTGTAGAACCTCCAAAAAGCAACATATTATTGTATCATGACTAGTAACCACTCACTGTATGTCTAATGGCATATACAAGTAGGTAATGATAGTTGTTTCCCAATCGTAAAGAAATGGTAAGAAAGATCAAAGTCCACAACCGCCGTAACATGTCCTAGTGGCAGCGTGTTGGATGGATTGGAAAATAAAAGGTTTTCCATCATGTATAAGACAAATAACCTAGCTATCTCCAACTCATTATTTGAATTGTATTATCGAAGTAGTTTCCAAATAGCGTCCCTAAGGAAACTTACTCTAATCTGAGTATCATTTAATAAGCATGTTGGAGTAGGAATACTAGGAAAAATATGAAGCATGTTATCACGTCTTTGGAACTTCTCATCATAAGGTAATGAAAGGTGAACCCAACTGAAATACCAGTAGACATAATAAAATCTATAGGGCTAATTTTCATCTTCCAAAAATCAAAGTGAAATGTGTAGGTGGTTTTCCACCATAAAGAAGCTATTGCACCACAAAATTATGCATCAGAATTTAAAATCTACTGAATTCCTATAATGAGTAATAGGCAGGGTTAAGCAAAATACAACGTGGTTTTACATGTAATTATGTATTAAAAAATAACATACCAAAAAATCGTAAAATCCAATGTCACACAAAATCCAATAATACGTCGATTAACATCGACTGCTACGATCTCTTGATATAAACAAAATACCGATGCAAGAGGCTCACGAGTTTTCCCTTTTTCGCCTATTAAGATAATTATTTTAGGTATTAAGTTCATAATCTAAATGTGTAATAAACATTTTATAAACTACTATGCCAACTAAGTGCGAAGCCTAAATATAGAACCATACACTACATACCATGTTTTTTTTAATATGTAAACAATGTATAATATTTGCTACTAATGAATAATGCCGTGTTTAAATGTAAAATTCTACTTACAGTGATGTCGACATGGGTAGAAATATGCACTTGTTCATCGAGCAAAACATGAAAATTCATCAACTCTTTGTTCGATCCTAAGTTTTGGTCGATATGAGAATCAAAAATAGATTCTTCGAAAATAACCCTTATGCACTGCCTCCAAGATACCATTGTTCCATTACCCCTATGCCTTGAAGAACTAGAGCTAGGAACTTTACCCCATCATCTCTACTGTCCCCAACATTCTTGAAAGATCTACTTCCACCACGAACAACATGCAAAATTCTTCTCATTTTGGGTTAAATTATTTGGAAAACAGAGAAGAAAATGGGTTAAAAATTGAAAAATATGAGTTAAATTATAATTTTAGAATGGGTTTTCCGATGGAAACATAAAGAAGAAATTATGCCGATGAAAGAAGAAGTTGGATAAATTATACCATTTTATCCGGCATTAATAATGCCAGATAAATGGAAGACTGTGATTGATTTTAAAAACCCACGTGGATTGTCATGTGGGGGGCTGTAAATGAATGGTAGGTTATCCGGCATTATAAATGACGGATAACTTGGTGTTCCTAAATGCATGTTGGGGCAATCACTAGAGGCCAGTCAGCTAAAATGGGCACGCGGCAGCATTGACCGACCTTTATTGTTGGGAATGCTCAAACCTTGCAATTTGTCCTTGTCCCATCCCATCTACCCTTGTTACTTCCAACCCCCTGCTTGGTCCTAATACTTCTCCACCACCACCTCTTCTAGTCCAACCATCTCTTGTTCCTTCATCCTCTCCCTTTCTTCCTCCTTTCTTAAGGTGTATTGTACATCATTTAAGTGAGGCTTTGAATTGTGATTCTGCTCTGTTTCAATAGGAATGGACTTCTCTCTTCAAGCATAAACCTCATAATGTGGGAAAGTATATCCATGCTGAGATGAATTTAACCTTCTCAGGTGAAGCTATGATACTTTCACTAACGTTCTTAAAGCTCGAAAGGGGGTGTTGTGGGAATACATTGTGGGTTTTTTTCTTAATAAACTTCTTTCATATGCTAGGGTAATAGAAAACTTGAATATAATATGGAAGTTAAAGGAAGTATAAAAGTAAATCTAATGGAATTGTTTTTCTCTTCTTATTTTCGAATCATAAGGATAACAAGAAAGTCGTAGAAGGTGTACCTATTGTAATGAAGAATTAGTTTTTTGTAATCAACTAGTGAAACCCTAATGATAGTAATGTTTGTGCGAGTAAAAAAATCAATCCCCTTATGGGTGCACTAGTCGAACATTCCGTTGATTGCCTGTTCCCTTATTGTCGTAAATTGATTAGCCAACAAGTTGGGAAATTTCATATGTATGGATAAGATGACTGAAAAACTAGAGAGATTAGCTCATGCCGAATGTTTAATCAAAATAACTTCTCTTCAAGAGCTCGTTAAGGGTTTCTATGTTATGTTGACTAATGGAACTGAATAATTTGTTCAAGTTCATTATCAATGGAAATTGAAAATTTGTAGTAATTGTAGTGTGTTTGACCATAATCTAAATACTTGCATGGGTGATGGAAATGATAAGAAGTGGCATGTTGAGACAGTTGTGGAGGATCAGAAGCCCTACTAGTTTGTGAGTAGGAGAATTCATTTTGACAACTATGGTGGGGGGAGGTGAATTTTGTTGACGGGGACTTGAATGGTCAGAAAACTAATGAAGATAGAAAATGTTTTGCTGAACCGAAATGTTAATTAAGGTGTGCACAGAACAATAATTTGTGACACTAATATTGATGTAAGTAGTAATAAATTTCAACTGCAACATAACCTGTATGAGTGGGATGGAGATATAGATGAAGCTAATATTGCTGAAATAAGTGAAGTGATATTTAATGATTGCAACAAGATGCTGAAATAAGTGCTAAGGATCAGATTGTTTTTAAAATAGTTACCTTGTTCTAAAGAAAAATAACAAAGGCGACAACAATTCTAGCATTACACAAAGCGAAGTATAAAATCCAATTGTTAATTATATGGGTTTAGCTACAAAGTCAGAAAATAGGGATGCGGGAATGTGAGATTTGGAATCGATTGGTGTAATTTAGGTGGTGATGAAATTTGTGCGGTTCATATCATTCTCGCATAGATTCGTAGAAGGAGGGCACATGTAAGTTGGGAACAGAGGAATTCATTCCTTATATTGAGCTTTCCACTAAGGAAGTTAGCCTGTCCACTGAATCTTTGAGAAAGTACTTAGTGAACATGTTAATTATGCTTCAATCTCAAAAATTATGCTTAGCAATGTTCATTTGCATGGTAGCATGCACGGTCCTATATATGTCAATGTTCATAATAACTCAACACTAGATCCATCCTTATCTTATTCACCAACTAAAACTCCTTCTATCCCTTTAAATGATCTATCAAAGTCAATCTCCAACCAAATATCTCATCCTAACTCTGAAATTCATGATGATATTATTATCAATGTACTTGATCATTCTCCAACTATCGTCTATTCCAATATACTTCCTCCTCCTAGTTGGCCAAATCCTAAAACTGATCAAGACAAAATCCTTTCATCGTTTGAAGCATTAAGATCAAATAAATTAATATCCAAATAGATCGTAGCCAAAATCAAAACTTAAGAGCAACCAACGGCAAAAAAGGCGGAAAAAAATAAAAAAACTTCTTAAAGTATCATCTAGTGACTTGAAAGAGGGATTAAACTACATTTTTGTTGAAATCATCCCTGAAAATTCAATAGCTAACTCCACTTTTGAAGAGGAGTACTAGGCAATCAGCAACCTCTTCCCCCTCAATAGTTCAATTAATGCTGAGAAACTTTGATTCATTGAATATTCATGGTGCATAATTAGGAAATAAAGCTTACTCAAGTCAAGCATTTTATCAAAAACAACAGTTTCAGTCCCATTGCAATTTTAGAAACTAAACTCAGTCTTCTTCAAATCAGTTCACTTCGTAAACCCTAACAGGCCTTTTTTTACAATCTTGAAAAGGTTCCATAGTGTAGAATTATGGCGTCAACTAATCCTTCAATCGTCAAACTCAACGTCATTGTTATCCAAACACAGTTCATTTATTTCCATGTTATTCACGTACCTACACAAGATTCCTTCTACACAACCTTTGTTTATGGTGATAATTCTCTTACTCTTAGGCAATCTATATCGGATTATCTATCTCACTTTAGGCAAGAAATAAACCCATGGTTTATTCTAGGGGATTACACTACTAAAACGGCTTCGTATAGCGGTAGGCGTTTGCGACGGCTGGCGACGGCTAAAAAATGCGGCCGTCGCTATACGAAATATACAGGCTGCTTCCCACGAGCAGAACTTTCATTCCTTTCCCACCAAAATTAAACCCTCCTTCCCCCAATCCGTCGCCCCTCGTCACCGCAGCCGCCGCCCCGCCTTCCACCGCCTCCAAATCACCCAAATTCGCCTAGGTATGCTTCTAATCTCTATTTTGAATGTAAATATGATGCTTTTTAGGTTTAGTTTAAACCCTAATTAAATTAGGATTTGTTGTTAAATTAGGATTTGTTGTTAAATTAGGATTTGTTGTTAAATTAGGTATTAGTAGTGTTGTTAAATTAGGTATTAGTAGTGTTGTATGTTGATTTGGTAGATTAATTAGTTTATTATCATGAAGTTAAATTAGGTATTAGATTAATTAGTTTATCATGAAGTTGAATAAATAGTTGATGTAGATAATTAGTGTTGGCGATTAACATGGTTAGTTGTGTTAGGTGAAAAATTAGTGTATATTAATGATTAACTTGGTTATTGATAAATTTACATGAAAGTATTTCATAGTTTATAAAATTGATAAATTACAAATTTAAGTTGTTAAGTGAATTTAAATTGACAAATTTTTATTTAATAATTAGATTTTTATTGTTTTCTAATTATCTATTTGATAATTAGATTTCAGTTGTAAGTAGTAGTTTGAATTTCAGTTGTAAATTAATATAATCTATATAACTTAAAATAATTTCAATTTACAGGCTACAGTCCGCGTTGACCTTGACGACATGGATGTTTTCTTAAATCACTGGAACAAAAGAATGAGGAAAAATTACAGGGATACATTGTCCAAGGCTAATAATTCAGGCAAAAAACCGAACTGGATGTGTGACGATGTATGGACTGATCTTCTTAGGCTTTGGGACACTCCGGCAGCAAAAGTAAGTAATATATGTTTGCTTTGTTATTTAAATCTAATATAAATCTCGCAAGATATATACGTGATAATTTATCTTAATTTGTAGGAATTATCTACGTGGAACCGGGCTAACAGGAATAAAAATCCTGCATTGCACCGTGGTGGCTCCAAATCCTTCCAAGAGCATAAGAGAGAGCTGGTAATTAAATCCATAAACTGTGTTTACATTTTATTAAAATATTTTATAATCAGATTAGCAATAATATTTATATATTTTCAGGCCGCGAGATACAACCGCGAGCCCACTATGGCCGAGTTGTTCAAGGTGACGCATGCCGTGGAGAGGACTGATGAAGAAGGCAATGTTTCGTACGAGTGGACGGATGACAAATCCCAATCCGTAATGGTAAACTTATTTATTGTTAATAACAATATTTTGTCTTATTTTATATTCAAAAACTTGAAATTCGGTTTTTATCGTGTAAAACAATTGTTTGTAATCGCAGGAGAGGTACGAAGCTGAGCGGGCTCAGGTAGCACAGTCCACTGGTCGGGAAGAGCTTACGCTAGAGAAGGCGAACAATATCTAGGATGCTATTATTCATCCGCCTTCTCGGACCAATGTACGGTATAGCTATGGAAATCTGGAGGTAAATTTTGACATGTACTAATATATAAATTTACACATGCATATGAATAGTTAAATAATTTTAATAATATTATATATATACTAATATATAAATAATTATGAACTATTTTACAGGCGATGAGATCGCAGAGTGCATACAGGAGGTCCCAGCAAGAAGAGGAGATTACTCAGTTGAAGAAAACAGTGGATGAAATAAATGATTGGAGGAAGAGTTTCTTCGAGCAACAACTGGATGAGCGGATTGCAGGTTATTTGCAACAACATGGGAGGATGCTTGGAGAGGATGGCAGTGATGGTGAGGAGTAGGTATGCTTGTTTGCTCATGTTACAGTTTGGTATATACACATTTTGGTTGGTTTGGTGTGTATATATTTCGGGATATTATGTACATATTTTGATGACTTGTAGTTGTGTTAACGGTTTGTTTGGGTTAACGGTTTGTAGTTGTGGTTGGAAAACTATGTACACATTTTGGTTGGGAAACTATGTACATATTTTGATGACTTGTATTGGTTGACATGATATGTATTGTTGTTGGGATTGTATATGATTTTGTTTGGTTTTGTTGGATTTTATATTGTTTGAATGTATAGTGATGTTATATGATGGATATATGATGGTTATAGTTGATGAATATAGTGTATAGTGGCTGTGATGATGGTATTTGATGGTTATTGTTTGAAGTGTATATGGGCTGTGCAAGTGCATAGAATTTTGTTCAGTATAGCGACGGCTAGCGACGGCCAAAGTGTAAAAGGTTTGTGTCGCTTAGCGACGGCTAGTGACGCCAATTAGACGTTGGAAAATTTCCATGTGGCACATTTGCAGTCGCGACCCGTCGCTATTTAGGTGACGGAGCCGTCGCTAAAGCCGTCGCGATTCTATTGGGCGACGAGGTAAATAGCGACGGCATTTAGCGATGGCTAGCGACGGTCGGCGACGGCTAAAAGCTGTCGCTATCAGGTGTCGTTCTTGTAGTGTTATAACTGCATGTTAAGATCGATTGAGCATGTTAAGATCTACTGACAGATTTAGAGGTTCTCCCTTATCTTTGATAGATATCATCCCTTTGAATGAACTTTGAGTAACTCATCTCTCTTTGAAATGCAAAGCAGTGGTCCTAGATTTACCTGGAATAATAAAAGCAGATCTGGTTTTAGAACTATGAGCAAAATTGATCACTCTTTCATCAGCTTCCCCGCTATTACTTCTTAGCCAAAATTTAACCACTCAAATCCTAAACCTTTGCTCTCGGACCCTTTCCCTCTTATAATTTCCCATGGAGAAGTTTCCCTTAAAAGAAGCACTAATTTTATTTTATTTTTAATGTATGGACAGAGGACCCTACCTTTATGTCTATAGCTCAAAATGCATGGTCTAATGTTTTTTATGGTAATCCTATGTATGTTTTTCAACAAAAACTCAAAGCTACCAAAAGTTGCGCCCAGAGAATTGCTAGTAGCAAGTTTGGTAAGGGCAAAGATCAGTCTATTGGGCTCACGTTGCAACTTAAAAAAATCAAGAAAGCATGATAGGTCAACCTGATAACCCACAACTTTTAACTATGGAGCATGAATTATTTGACAGTCTCTCGGAAGCTATGACTTTGAAGCAAAAATGAAAAGGAGAAACTTAGGAAGATGTATGACATTTATGGTGATGGAAACACGAAATTTTAACATGCATCTATTATATATAAGAAATCTAGGGAAAATGGTTAGAAATTGATACCTGAGATTTCCAAATCGAGTGAAACCCTAGCTAATCATCGATGAAGATGAAGAAGAAGGAGTTGCAGAGGAAGAGACACAGGAGAAACCCTAGAGTAGAAACTAAAATCAAGTTGCGATAGAGGAAGAAGAAGTGTTTGGTGATGAATTTGGAAGTTGGGGCTTCGTTCGTTCGGTGAAGTAGTTTGGAGCAGCTGCCGCTCTAAATTGCCGAGCAATGGAGGAAGACCGAATGAGATTTTTCGTTCGGTGATGAGTTCGTTCGGTGGAAGTACTTCAATTTGGAGTGGTGAAGAAGACCGAATGAAAGCATGGGGTTGGAGCGGTGAAGAAGACCGAACGAAATATTTTGTTCAGTATTTGCCGAACCAATAAGGAAGATACCGGTTCAAATTTTTCGCTCAGCGTTTTGCCGAACCAAATGTGTGCCGAACCAAATGATGCCGAACCAAACCACAGGACTGCTATATAGCAGCTAACCCTACTCATTTCTTCAATCTATAAATAGAGGAGCTTCTGGACAACAATGGCAGCCGAAATTGAGAATTAATTTCAGTCAATTTCAAAGCCATCTTAGAGAGTCTGCAGAATTTTGTCTGTATTGTTAATTCTTCTTCTGTATAGCCTCCAAAAGTGAATCAATCTTGTAACTCTAATCTTTCGGCGATTAATAAAATCTTCTCCCCCCAAGTGGACGTACACTGCCTCGCGGTAGTGGAACCACTATAAAAATACCGGTGTTATTTATTTTTCTACATTGCATTGATCCATGACTGTCTCTTTTGGTACTTATCTCTGTTTGTATCGTCTCACTACAATCACGATCCAGTTGTTTTCTGCTACGTTAGGTTTTTTATTCTCTTAGACTGATCATCTGAAGGGATTTTCCCCAACAGTCTAGTATCAGAGCGGCAAGGTTGATTGAGGAGTGTTAGACGCTATGGCAGGAGATGAAGTGACTCAAGTTGTTATAAGACCTTATATTAGAGGGATGTATATCACGTCAGGATCGCAGTTGGCAATTGAGAAATGGAATGGGGATAAAGACTTCGAGAAGTGGCAATGGAGGATGAAGGTTGTTCTAATGAGGAATGAAGTCCATCCAGTAGTGTTTGACCCTGAGGAGTTGACGGTTGACATCTCAGTCGCAGAAAGGAATGAGATGGAGAAATGAGCGTTTACTACTTTACAACTAGCTATGGTAGAGAATGTCATCTCAGAGATTAGCATAGGGACCACTACTAGGGGCAATTGGACCAAACTAGAAAATCTCTACTTGAAGAAATCTCTACCTAACCGTCTGATATTGCTGAAGACATTTTTCACCATGCGGTTGAGAGAGGGTACTTTAGTGAAGGAACATCTTAATTTCTTTGATGATCTCGTGATGAAGATTAAAACTGTTGACTTGAAGATGGATGAGGAGCAAATGACAATAATTCTTTTGTGTTCTCTTCCGGAGCGATACACAGGTTTCACTAACAGCCTTATCTTCGCTAGAGACACATTGATAGTGGAAGATGTGAAGTCAGGCCTTTTATCTAAGGGCTTGAGAGATTAGATGAAGGAGATAAGTGAAGTAAGTAGAGGTGGAAGTAGTAGTCATTGCCCGTTTGTTGAAAGAGGTAGAGAAGATAAGAAGAATTGGCACTCTAGAGAGCGTTCCAATTCTAGGAAGCCCGGTAATGGCAGGAGAGGAAAGTCTAAGGACGGGAAGTGCTTTATCTGTAAGAACCATGGTCATTGGAAAAAGGATTGTCCAGATTTGAAGAAGAAGGAAGAAGACGGATCTTCATCATTTGCAGTGGAGAAGTCTTTATCGGACGATGAGTTGTCTGCAGCAGTATCGAATGTCTTAGACCATTGGGTGCTGGACTCAGGGGCGTCTTTCCATATGACGCCTAATAAGGATTACTTCGGTTCTTTAATTGGACGAGAGGGAAGCTCTATTCTTATGGGTAATGATGCTAGCTGTAGAGCAATGGGTGAAGGTACATTGAGGATCAGGATGTTTGACGGAGTGATACGCACTTTGACAGGTGTCTGGTATGTTCCAGGTCTTCAGAAATCCTCAATTTCTTTAGGACAATTGGCATCTTTGGGATGCAAGGTAACCATCGAGAAGGATAGTCTGAAGGTTTCGAGAGGTGCACTAGTTCTTATGAAAGGAGATGTGTTTCAAAATCTGTATTTGCTGAAAGGAACCACGGTTCTTGGAGAGTCATGTGTTGGAGTAGACAGTTCTCGTGCTTTGGATGCCATAAAGCTTTGGCATCCCAGGTTGGGTCATATTTCAGAGAAGGGCTTAGAGTTGCTTCGAAGACGGAAGATGTTCAAAGGAGAAAGCTTCGATAAGATGGACTTTTGCCAGGAGTGTGTATTAGGCAAGCAAACTAAAGTATCTTTTGGCGTTGGACTCCATAGATTGAGGTGAGTACTTGATTACGTGCATACAGATGTCTGGGGACTAGTTGCTACTCCTTCTCTGGGAGGAGCAAAGTATTTAATCTCTTTCATTGATGAATGTTCTCGAAAAGTAAGGGTGTATGTGATGAAGGTCAAATCAGAGAGCTTTGAGAAGTTCAAATACTGGAAATCGCTTGCTGAGAATCAATATGGTTCTAGGTTGAAGGTGCTGAGATATGATAATGGCGGTGAATTTGTCTCTAGGGAGTTCCTCGACTTTTGTAGACAGCATGGCATTCAAAGACATTTCACTACACTCAGTGATCCGCAATCCAATGAGGTTGCAGAAAGAATGTACATGACTCTATTAGAGAAGGCTCGTTGCTTAAGATTGACGGCGGGCTTGTCTAGAGGCTTTTGGGCTGAGGCATTATCAACCGCGGCGCATATCATAAATCGAATTCCATGCTCAGCCATAGATGGGAAGATTCCAGAGGAGAAGTGGAGAGGTAAAGAGTGTATCTTGGTTACTTTCAAATTTTTGGTTGACCTATGTACGTTCACCATACAGGTGATGACAAGTTGGAGGCTAGAGCATACAAGGGAATACTAATGGGATACACCGATGGTATCAAAGGGTATCGAATTTGGAATCCTGTTGATCGGAAGATTGTTCATTCCAGACATGTTACTTTTGATGAGTCTGCTATGTTCAATCCGAAGGAGAAGCTACCTACCACATTAGAAGATTCTGATAGGCCTAAGGAGATGGAAGAAGTTCCCGTGTTCCAGCCAAATAGTAGAGTTGTTGTTGATGCTGTTGAGGAAAACGCAGTTAATGAAACATCACAGGATAGTCCACAGGTACATTCTAGTAGTGCTAGTGATGTGCATGAATCTAGAGGAAGTTCAGTTCAAGGTGGAGCTAAAAGGAGTTTAGGCGAAGCAGTACCTACCTAGGTCAGTCGTCGGACTATTAGGCCGCCCGAAAGGTATGGTGATTGGCAGTTTGCGAACCTTAGCCTTGGTAATCAGTTTGACTATGCCCTACATGTGGTTCATGAGGAGCCGCTTGACCTTGATGAAGCTTTGAAGTCATGTGACAGTTCGAAGTGGATGTGCGCTATGGAAGAGGAGTTAGAGTCGTTGAAGAAGAACAAGACTTGGGATTTGGTACAACCTCCTCAAGGAAGTCGAGCCATAGGCTACAAATGGGTGTTCAAGGTGAAGGATGATGGGAGATACAAGGCTAGACTAGTTGCTAAAGAGTTTTCACAGAGAAAGGGATTGGAGTATGATGAGATATTCTCTTCAGTAGTGAGACATACGTCTATCTGCATTTTTCTCGCTATCGTCGTAGCTCATGACATGGAGCAAAAGCAACTGGACATGAAAACCGCTTTCTTGCACGGAGACTTGGATGATACCATCTATATGAAGCAGCCAGAAGGAATTGTTGTAGATGGGAAAGAAAATTGGGTTTGCAAATTGAAGAAGTCATTGTATGTACTTAAGCAGTCGCCTAGACAATGGTACAAGATGTTTGAATCTTTTATGCTTTTACTTGGTTTTGATCGTAGAATTAATGGCGCTTGTGTGCACTTCAAATATTTAAAGAATGGTAGATAGGTGTACCTACTCTTGTACGTGGATGATATGTTGATTGCTTCTAAGGATAAGGCTGAAATCGATAGTTTAAAGCGAAAGCTAAAAGAGGAATTCGAAATGAAAGACCTTGGAGAAGCAAAGAAAATTTTGGGTATGGAAATCCAAAGGGATAGAAAGCTAGGACTTTTGAGCCTCACTCAAAAGGAGTACATTTGAAAGGTGCTTGCTTGGTTTAGCATGGAAGGAGCAAAGGCAATCAGCATACCCATGCCTTTGCACATACAGCTTTCTAGTAAAGGCTCTCCGATCTCGGAAAAGGACAAGGCTTATATGATGAAGGTCTCATATGCAAGTGCAGTTGGCAGCTTGATGTATGCCATGGTCTGCACTAGGTCTGATATTGCATAGGCGGTTGGATTGGTGAGTAGATTCATGGCGATTCCAGGAAAGATGCATTGGGAAGCAGTGAAGTGTATCTTCAGATACCTTATAGGAACTCCAAACCATGGACTTGTCTTTGGCGGCAGAGGTAGAGATTTCTGCTTGGTTGGATTTTGCAATTCCGACTATGCCGGTGATAGAGATCGAAGGAAGTTAACCTCCAGATATTGTTTACCATTGGTGGGACAGCGATCAGTTGGAGAGCGAGGTTGTAGAAGATTGTGGCTTTGTCTACTACAGAGGCAGAGCTCATAGCTGCGGTTGAAGCAGCTAAGGAGGCACTTTATTTAAGGCGATTGGTGTGTGATTTGGGCTTCGCATACGAAGGAGTGAATGTGCATTGTGACAGTCAAAGTGCAATTCACTTAGTTGAAAATCTGGCATTCAGCTCGAGGATGAAGCATATTGAGGTGAGAGAGTGTTCCTTGTCTCGATGAGTGAAGAGAAGCTAGTTCTTCTTCAGAAAGTTCACACAAAGGAGAATGCAGCAGACATGTTTACCAAGTCGTTGCCTATTGCTAAGTTCGAGCATTGCTCGGACTTAATTCGCTTAATGAAGTGCTAGGTTCTACGGGGTGGCACGGGGGGAGGGTTGAGATGGTTCATGGAGACATTTTTTTCATGGTGGAGATTGATAGGTTTTACACAGACTGGGTACTTCGAACACTTTGTTCACGGGCGGTGGCCTTGCCGGAGTTCGTTGGCAGAGTGTAATGGGTGATGACATTGCCGAAGCCCATTGAGTAAGTATCCATTGCTTGGAGCATAAAGGTGTAGATTGTCTTGGATGGCTTGTATGGAATTCGGTATCAATCCCTAGCTAGAAGAAGAAAACATCGCAAAAGCATGGAGGAGGACGAAGCACCAAAGCCCTAACCCTATGTCAAAGTCACAACTTGCAGGAAGAGGATGCTGGTGGTTCGGTGATTGAGGAAGGCTGAACAAGAAATTTCGTTCAGTGGAAGAGAGGATCTGGTTCTGTGAAATTGGTATAGCTGATCTCGTTCGGTGAAGAAGGAAGTTCTCTCGTCCGGTGGTGGTGACTTCGTCCGGCAGTGAGGTTTGAGTTGCCTAACCAGCAAGGTGGTCCGGTGTTGTTTGAAGTAGTGTGATTTGGAGCGGCATTAAAGATTTCATTCGGGAATAATACCAAAATATTTCGTTCGGTGAAATGGTTTGCTGGATGAGAATTTTGGTTTGGTAAAGTCATGCTGCTCCAGATTTCTTTTATCGATCCAAACGTGTGCTATGCTGGTCCAAGTGATGCCGAACCAAGTTAAGGTCGAACCAAATATTTGGTTCTGTATTGGACCATGCCGGTCCAGATCTCAAGTGTTGTATGCCGAACCAAATTGTGCCGGACCAGATGCATGCCGAACCAAGTAGTGCCACTCCAGATGTTTGGTTCGGGAATTGGGCTTTACCGGTCCAAACGGATGTCGAATCAAAACCACAGGGCTATTATATAGCAGCCACCACTCCTCATATCTTCACTCTATATATAATGGAGCTTCTGGACAACAATGGGAGCCAACCTAGAGAGCTGAAACTCTGTAGAATTTTGTCTGTATTGTTAATTCTTCTTATGTATAGCCTCTAAAAGCGAATCAATTTTGTAACTCTAATCTTTTAGCGATTAATAAAATTTCCTCTCCCCAAGTGGACGTACACTGCCTCACGGTAGTGGAAACACTATAAATACTGTTGTTATTTATTTTTCTGCATTGCATTGATCTGCGACTGACTGTTCTGGTGTTTATCTCTGTTTGTTTCATCTCACTACAATCACGATCCAGTTGTTTTCTATTGCGTTGGGTTTTTATTCCCTTAGACCGATCATCTGAAGGGATTTTCCCCAACAGAACTCAAAGTCAAAATCTCTGACCAGAGTAGTATTGTTAATAATAAATTTTATTATCAAACAAAATACTTTGTTTTTGGACTAACCATGTTGAATGTGGGTAATATTGAAATTTTAACCAATACTAAATTTTGAATATCCTAAAGTGATATAGGTTTGATGAAGAGGATGTGCATAAATTATTGTTACTAAAAGGTATTCTTATGAAAATGTGAAGTTGAATTTTATCGAAAACATTTGTAAATGATTAATTCAGTCAAACTGCCATACAACTAGGTAAGATGATGTGTGATCATTAATAATTGAACCTTATAATAATAATCCCTGGCTCAATTCAAATCTCTAGTCACACAACCACGTTTTGGAACTCTCTGAAATATCACACGATTTAATTAGTTTATAAACCATTACAAATTAATTAAATTAATTAATATTTAAAAGACATTAATTATTTAATTATATGATGTTTTGAGTATTATTAGTAATTATTTGAATGTGTACATTATGTACGCGTGTGTGTATGCACATATTGATATATGATATCAGTATTTGTTTAAATGGATTTTCAATAGAGATAATTATTCAATGGACTTTTGAAAAAGAATATCCATGCAAGGGCAATCATAGTCAACCATATTAGGAGAGAGGGAATGCTTGGCTTGACTGAAAGTTGATTGGAAATTAAAAGAGGATGTTTTAAAGAGAGAATGGAAAAGTTTTTTATTCTCTCATTAAAAAAATCCTCTTATTTATTTTTCCTTTAAATTTTCTTCATATTTCTTAGCTCCATTCATGGATGTCACCTCCTAGCCACATTCATGGCCAAATTTTTTTTCCTTCTAACCAAAATAAAATAAAATAAAAACAAGTGGTTTATCTAATTCTCACAAATTCAATGTTGATTCTAGAGATCTAGGGAAGAATTTTCAGATCATGGCTTTACAGAGGGCTGGTCCTACTTAGGTAATTCTTCTTATCTTATTTTACATATATCATTATCCCATGATGTATATTTGTATTGTAAAATATATTTTCAAATGATTTTATTTAGCAATTCAATTTAATTATGAGTTTCCCATTTTAAATCATTGCGATTACAAAAGTAATATATATATATATATATTGTATTAATGTTTGAACTAGATCATAATGTTTCATGTAAGTTGGGTTTAATGTTGTTTTAGTTATGGTTGGTTTCAACAAAATAAATTTATTTATGCACAAACGGTAGGAAAATCCTCTGTGTCCAAGTTATCGACACAACTCCGATAACACCCATAGTGATACGCAAGCGCCCCTCATTTGTTGTAGGATTGGTAGGAATCAATCCCCACTTTCCAAGAGACTAGTTCTGCCCCGACAGTGCCACGAAGATTCCAAACTAAGTTGTTCGTGGGTTTGTGGAAACAGATCCTGACACGCGAATAAGATCCCAATTCTAGGATTAGAGAAATTAGAACACGCTCGAAGTGGAGAGTACTCAAAATCAAGCATTCAAACCACAAGCTCCCAGAGATAGGAGCTATGATATAATTTTGACTGGGGGCAACTGGCGAGTCACTCAGAGTAACCGGATTCGTACCGAGTGTTAGATCAAGCGCCCGGAGTAACTAGCATTCTAGAGTGGGGGCACACACCAACACTTGGCAAAAATGAATCAAATCAAACCATAGTTCTGTTACGCCAACACCACAGTTCTGTTACTGAACGGAGTATTTTGGGAATCACAACAGAGCTAAGCAATATAGTATGATGAATCCATGATGGCTCGAAGGTGATCGATTGTGGTCTCAAACACCAACTTACAAGAATCCATGGTGGCCCGAAGGCCTCTAACATTTGGAGGAAATAACTCGACTTTCAGGAATTTGACACCACTCAAGACTAGCGACATCAGGAAGGATAACCCTGACCATTTTAGATTTATCATCGCCTCGACTTTAGCCGTGCTTGGAATAATCAGCCATGTAGAGATCGATCAAGTACCTTGACTCCTACTTGCGGAAAACTAACTGTTATCGAAAGACAGACAATGACAAGAAGAGAATGCTCAAAATCAAGCACCTAAACTCTCGATTCTTGAAGATTTGAATCAACGAATAAGGCGGATATCCGCAACAATGTCAACGACCAAGTAGAGTAATTATGGCATGGAACAAGAAAGGTTAATTGTCGTAGACTCAAGACAAGCACTGCAGAATTCTATCGATCCATGATCAGGATGGGAATAGCATGGCCGTACTAGAGGCAATGTAACGAATCGTCCCATAGTATCTAGTTATCTATAAGTGCCTGGAGTTTAGCACCTGCGAATAACAGGTTACACAAATGGAAGTTAGATTGCAACAAAAGTCGGTCGGTGGAAATTCAACCTTATGTGAATAAGAATAACAATGGAATTGGTTAAAACAATAGCCCTACATTGCCAAAGGGAATGCTTGTCAGTTATGAACCAAGCTAAGTAATGGAGATGCCTAAGACTCTCATTCTTTTGGAATGTAGTGTAGCCCGGAGTTGGGCAATGTCGAGAAAGCAGCCACATTGGGTTAAAAGAAATTTACCCAACAATATAGGAACGGGTGAATGATTCGATCCAACTAGTAGGACTTTAACGCGGCCCAGAGATTGGCAACACTAAGGAAAGACTCTTACGATCCAATCATAAAAGTGCTAGTTTTCGAAGACTGAAACTAGTACCCAACTGTAATAGAACACTACCAAGTCGATGGGAAAATTGAGTCAATCCTCGGATCGACTGTCACATTCGACCCCTAACCTTCTGAAGAACGACATTGCTTTGGCAACATCGAGAAGGCCCAAGACTACTAGATCGATGAGGAGAATCAAACCCAACCTCCTAAGTATCGATGTTGCCCCGACAATGCCGAGAAACTCCCTTATTTCCTAAGTGTCGGTGTTGCCCCGACAACGCCTGGAAACTATCCAATTTTCTAAGTACCGGTGTTGCCCGACAATGCCTGGAAAACTTCGAGCTGTGGGGTCGACGGGAAACACTCACAACAGTAAACCATCGATGCACTAGCTTTCAGAGATAGAAGTTGGTGCTCAGCTGAGTTTCTACCCTTGTCTTCAGAAAACTACTATTGTCTGAAGATCGACGACAATGGGAAGACATAGCCATTTAAAGTCCAATCGAACGGTTCGGCTCTTCATTACAAGGTCAACCATTGCTCAAAGATATGGTAGCACCGAATGGAAATCCCAAGGATCGAGTCGCTCATGTGCTAGTTTCTAGAGATATAAGTTGGTGCATAATCGAAATTCCAGTATTCAACTTAGAAAGAATTTTGATGCAGCCTAGAGATAGGCAACCTCGAGAAAATGTTGCTTGGAACCAAGTAGTAGAGTTACCAATTTTCGAGTTTAGGAACTAACATATGTATAGGACTTCCGTGATAACGTTAGAGTCAAGCAAGGCATGCACGGGAAGGACAAGTGACGAAAATCATGAAAAATTGAAAATTAAATCATCGGACTTCCTCAATCCCAAAGTAAGATTGAGAGCTAAACTGGCGGAAATTGAATCATTTGCTCCATACCTTTCCATCTCTCACAAATGGCCGAATGTAGGTATTCGAAAGAGATAATCCCATGAATAGGGATGGGCGGACAAATACTTGGTCAATGGGAACCTTACCAAGTCGAAACACGAATAACCACGGAGTTGGTTAGATAATAGTTCGGCTTTCCAAAACAGAGCATTCTGGCAGCAAATTGCTACCTAGGGAAATGAAGGTCTTAACGTTCAAGAATTTGGCTTTTCCCGAAGGTCCACAACATCAAAGGAAAATTCACAGAGTTGAGTATTTCATGCACAAGTTTCCGGAGATAGAAACTGATACGTGATTAGGACCTCAATACTAGGCTTGGAAGAATTTACTATGACAAAAGATGACATTGGCCGATGATGTCAACTTGGTAAAATTCGATCGTAGTCAAGAAATTAACAGCATTGAAATTCAGATCCGGGAATCAAATAGAAAAGTCACTAGTTCCAGGAGATGGGAACTACTGTGCGAATCTAGCTGGGGGCAGTCAGATGTATTACTTAGGAAACATAGTCTCTCAAAACTGTATGGAGTTAGTATTCAGAGTGATCATCCTTATGGACCGGGGCATATACACCTACACTTGGTCAAAATGAACTTGACCAAGCCTAAACAGAAACATAACCAAATTTTTTTGCAAAGAACCTGTCTATCTACACGAAGTTGTGAGACAATGAAGGCCGCTCTTACATAAGCACAACTAAAAAGTAGGCTGATAATGCAACAAGCTTCGGGGAATCTCTGCTTGCTCCTCCCCTTTTCCAAGGATCTTAAGGCCATGCTCTAATTTACAAGAGGAGGCAAATTTAGTAGCAGGTCCATCATAGCAAATGTGCCTTGCAATTCAGCCATAATTAATCGTCCCGGCATGACAGGAATAAAAGGCAAAGCCTAAGCAACAAAAGATCTAGCTTCTGGAGGAGCGGAAATTCCTTTGCCAGACTAAAGACTGGGTGACCAGAAAGTCATTCTAAGTAGTAAACTCGGCATTCAATAATGTCAGGTGTGTTTTACTTTGAGTAATATTCCCGTATGAACAACGCTCAGAGTCCAAGGGTAGTTGATGTATGTTGACCAGTCGGATTCCGAGCATTGACCAGGGCAAGTGCAGTGTATTGTCTATGAAAAATGAATCCAGTGTCTTGAACACCACGAACGGACCATCCTATGTAGATAGCTTGCTCGAACTAGAAAAATGAGTCGCATTGTACTTTAGTATCATCTCCTTGGGACTTACCCATTATCGATGAGAAATCGATAACGGAGCCAATTCCGAGCGACGCGGGAAGCTTTTCTTTTCAGTTGCACTGGATGTACGGAAACGGGAAAAGTGATACAAAGGAATCATCCATATATTCGATTTTGGAATAAATCATCACACTAGAATTTAAATGGCGATAGGAACTTAGACAATTTCTTGAAAAGAGATAGTTGAAGTCAGAGAGCCAAACTTGGCTCTGGAACGGCGTACAATCATCCGAGGCAAAACTTAGCTACACCATCGACCAAGTACAATCCAAAATTCAACTATCTTCCTTTGAAATTACCATTATCCTAAAATCTCGCAAAGTGTTTCTATGCCAACGTAAAGTGCAACGTAATCTCTGGAGTGCAGATTGCATCGCCAATACAAAGGAATGAAATCTCAACTATAACTAAAATGAACAGAAATCGATCAATTAAAGCCAAATAAAAGCAACATCTCGAGATGGCACTTAAGCAGTCAGCTGAAATTCATAGAATAGCAGTTTGGGAATTGTCTTATTCCATAGCACACTTTGTTTCCAACGAAAGGATACTCTGGAGGCAAATGTTAATTGGGTATTTACCCAAGCAGAAATCAATAGGAGTTAGAATGTCAAGACAAAGATGAAACGACTTGAAAATTGGCAAGCACATTTAGATGAAACAAAGAAATAGCTCAGAGAAGTTTCACCCCAAAATATGCTAAGGAGAGAAGTCGGTACCGACATGATCATGTCGGTGGTGACTTCTCCTGGTTTTATATTTCTCACTCAAATTTCACATGAATCATTATCTGCCTATTCTAAGAGTGCTTAAGAAATTTGGGCTCAAAATACATTAAGGAGAGAAGTCAACCCCGACCTCTCATGTCAACCCCGACTTCTCATATTAACTCCATTGATATTGCGACTTCTTGGGACACCTTCATATGTAATTATAAGAGTGTTGTAAAAAGTACAAGTCAACCCGACCTAAGTGAAAAAGTCACCACCGACCTCTTAGGCAAAAAGGCTGATATTGGGCTGTTTTGGACAGAAGTAGATGATGACTAGTTTAGGATGACCAACAATCAATGGAAATAGCATGGGACGCATAGAAATCTAGTAGCTTGAAGGTTGCAAGTGGATTCAACCCACCTAGGTTGAACTACAGAAGTCGGCACTGACTCAAGAGGTTGGTACTGACTTTTGGTGTTAACCCAAATGGGTTCACAACTTTGCACACATTCTTGCACTCTTTTCTGGGTTTTGCTCTAACTCTCTATTTAGTCTAACACAACTGCTACATCTATAAATACAAACCTTAAAGCATCCAAGAAAGTGGTTGGATTCTGCTATCGCTACGCGACATCTCTATCTATTCTTCAACTCTCTCCTCTACATCACGGTCACCAAGGCGGCAACTTTAGGAAATTCCAGGACTTAGAATCTATCCAACACTTATACTTGTGACTAATTCTTTGTCAATCACCTTGTAATCTCATTCAAACAAGATCAATCTAATAATCAAAGTTATAAAGTAGACATAGGCTTAGTTAACAGCCGAACCACTATAAAATTCTCTCTGTCTATTTACTTTTCTGCAAATTTTCTACTATATTTGCTCTGTTCTAATAGGGTTGGTGTTTTCATATTACACCTTAGGGTGTTGATCCATTGTTTGGGTTAGCATTTTGATGCTTTTATTGAGAACGGTGAAGCCATGCTTAGATCTAGCTCTCAACTTTGGATCGGATAAGTCCAGAAGTTAGATCCACAAATCCTACTTTCAAAGGAATCTGAAGACTTTCCATTGAAGATCAATGGCAGGAAGAAAGAGAACAACTTTCGGGAGATCTATTGGTGCAACAGTTGGTAGTGATGGACCAAAATGCCAGCAGGTTGAAGTCAACAAAACCAACAACTTACCAACAGGAGTTAATACTGGAAATCAAGCACCAGAACCTTCTACTCATCATGAAGTTATGAAGAAATGAGAATTTAACTAGTGGTTGATCAACTTAACCAAAAGATGGCTAATAGCCAAAAAGCTCTTTTGGTCTAGATAAATGCTTTGCTAGCGCTGCAACCACCAACTGCACCAACAACAAGGTCGGAAATTTTCGCCGCTAAAAAAAGGAAATTCCTCCATCTCAGGCTTACATGGGAGGGATGGAAAGCAAAAGAAAAAAGAGATAGTTGATGGAGCAACTGGAATTTTTATTGAAGGAAAAATGGAACTACTCCACCTGCTGGAGCACAACCCGTTGTAAACCTGAACCATGGAGCGAATGCTCCACCTAGAAATGTTCCAATGCTTCTGTCTGGCTCTGAAGATGACATGCAACCTGGCGATAAAGGATTTGAATTAAATGTTGATATAAATAGGCAAAATGCTGGAAAGGTAGTCCAAACTGGTGCTACCAAGCCAACCGCGCGCCAAAGGAGTTCTGCAGGAGCGGTTCTCCTAGTGAATGGAGAACATAGGCTTCAGTTGGCAAACCAAGGCCGTTTGCTGAGTCAGACACTTGGCGTAGCCCTTGATAGTCGACCTTTGGACTACTTGATGAGTGAGGCATACATTTCGGACATGGTCAAACGCTTGATGGAAGAAAACAAGGGTAGAAAGGACGACGACTGAGGTTTTGCACCAAGCCGAATTCCGTTTACTCAAACATCCTAAGGGAAGATTATCCTGACAATTTTACCATGCCCACCATACCATCCTATGATGGGACAAAAGATCCTAAGCAACACTTGTATAAATATAGTTGGCATATAGACGGAGCTAGGGCAACGAATGCTGTGCATTGTAGATGTTTCCATATCTTCCTAGAAAGAGTCGCTTTAATGTGGTATACTAGACTCCCACCGAGATCCATCTCCACCCTCGATGAGCTGCGAGGAAATTTTAAGGAATATCTTAGACTTCAAATGCCTCAGCGAAAAGATGTAATGTCTTTGTCTGGCTTTTTCCAATGACCCAACGATCGATTCACTGAAGTCATTTATGAACTGATTTAATATGGCAGTTTCCGAAGTAAGCAATCCTAACGAAGATATGGTATTCATGGCTTTGGTCTGAGCAATCCATCTAGATATAGACTTTGAAAAATGGATCAAGGTGGGACAACCGACTACCATGAAGGAGTTCAACTGAAAAGCGAGCCAATAGCTGAGATTGGAAGAGGCAGATGCATTGGAAGGCAAGACTGCTAATGTACAAGCAAAGGAGATGGATCAATGCAATGCAGCGTTCAACCGGGATCATAGTAGTTCTAGAGTTGCCACAGGAGATGCAGGGAAGAATGTAAACTAGGAAAAGAGAAATCAAAACTCTAGCAATGGGCACAATGCGAATGCGAAACACCTAAGGAACTTCAGACTTAAGGATCTCACGCTATTGAACAATAGCTTGGAAAATATCTATCTTGATATGCAGGAGTCAGAGAAATATAAGAAACCATGTCGGAAAGAGGCTACCAATAAGCAAAAACCCTTAAGAAAGTACTATCGCTTCCATGAAACTCATGGACAAGACACTAATGAGTGTCAACACTTGAAAAATATGATCGAGGAGTTGTTAAGGAACAATAAACTCCAGCAGTACATGAAGAAACTGCAAAATGGAGAGGGAGCCATGAGGCCCTAGGATCCAACTACTCAAGGGAAATTACCTGGACCCAGCTAAGTGGGACCCCGACAAACTGATGGAAGACTTGTCATTAGCTAGTCACCCTAGAATTGAGTAGTATTCGAATGCAATGCAAATTCGCTTGGCTCTATCAATGTGTTTTCTATTTTCGCAAATAATCCACCCAGGGATACCGAGGGCATTGTAAATAGTTAGGATTTGCCTCTCTTTTGATTTTATCAATAAAGTTATTTAGCTTCTTGAATCGTTGGAACCGCGTTCATGTAAGCAACATGTTGAGTCGACAGGGTCAGATCGACTCGAAAACCATTTACTCGCTGCTTGAACCAGTGGAACCATGTCCAAGTATGCTCCACCTACACGCTTCTTGAACCGATGGAACCACATTCAAGTAAGCAACCTGTCGAGTCGACGGAAGCAAATCGACTCAAACAGCCGGATCGACGGGGAAAATTGATCCCTGCCTTCTAAGAACCGGTATTGCCTCGGCAACATCGGTAAGGCCCAAACCCTCACGTGCATCTATAAGTCGTGCCTCGCTTCTTGGACCGACGGAACCATGTCCAAGCAAGCATCCCATCATTCACCACTTGAACCGTTGGAACTGTGTTCAAGTGCGCTCCATTTCTTTCGCTTCTTGAGTTGATGGAACCATGTCCAAGTAAGCTTTCATTCCTTCGCCACTTGAACCAATGGAACTGCATTCAGGTGTGCTCCATCCCCTTGCTTCTTAGACCATTGGAACCATGTCTAAGTAAGCATCCATTCTTTCGCCACTTGAACCGATGGAACTGTGTTCAAGAGCACTCCATTCCCTTGCTTCTTGGACCAATGGAACTGCATCCAAGTAAGGATCTATTCTTTTGCCACTCGAATTGATGGAACCACATTCAAGCGTGCTTCATTTCTTCGCTTCTTGGACTAATCGAACTGTGTCTAAGTAAGCATGCATTCTCTTGCTGCTTTAACTGATGGAACTACGTTCAAGTATGCTCCAACATTCATTTCTTGAACCGATGGAAATGCGTTCAAGTACGCTCCATTACTTCACACTTGAACCGATGGAACTGCATTTAGGTATGCCCCACATAACTAGGAAGATGCTTTTTACTATTCGAATAAGAGTAGTAGCTACAAAACCGTCGAATCGATGGAAAAATCAATTCCAACTCCCTGGGTACCAGCACTACCCCGGCAATGCTAGAAAAACCCTATGTCTCCAAGTTATCGGCACAACTCCGATAACACCGATAGCAATACGCAAGCCCCTTTTTTTATTGCAAGATTAGCAGGAATCAATCCCCGCTTTCCAAGTGACTAGAGCTGCCCTGACAGTGTCGCGAAGATTTCAAACTGAGCAGTTCGTGGGTTTCCAAAAACAGAAGCTGACACGCGAATAGGATCCCAATTCCAAACTTAGAGAAATTCGACCATGATCAAATTGGAGAGTAATCAGAATCAAGCATTTAAACCACAAGCTCCCAAAGATAGGAGCTGCTATATAATTTTGACTGGAGGAAACCGGAGAGTCACTCAGAGTAACCGGTTTCGTACCGAGTGTTTAGATCAAGCGTCTGGAGTAATTAGCCCTTTGCAGTGGGGTGCACACACTAACACTTGGCTAAAATGAATCAAATCACACCACAGTTCTGTTACGCCCACACCACAGTTCTGTTATGCCTAACGAAGTATTTTGGCAATGATAACAGAGCTAAGAAATATAGTACACTGAATAATTGCGGAATTGGAAGGAAAATTGGTCCAGCCATCTAGGCACAAATGTTGCCTCGGTAACTTTTGGAAATTCAGACCATCATATCAACAAGAGGATCACACTCCTTAGAATTCAGCGTCGCCTAGAGATAGGCAATAACAGGAAGAACTTATCATCGCCCGGAGATAGGCTACGTTGGAAGACATTTCCAGAATCAAATCATCGATGCACCAGTTTTTGAAGACAGAAGCATGTGATCGACTAAGGTCTCAAACTCCAACTTGCAAGAATCCAGCGCAGCCCGAGGACTACCAAAGTCTGGAGGAAATAACTTGCCTTTAAGGAATCTGACACTGCTCGAGACTAGCAATGTGAGAAAGGATAATCCTCGACCATCATAGATTTATCGTGGCCAAGAATTTAGCTGCTCTTAGAATAATTAGCCATGCAGAGATTGTTAGAACCTCCATTCTATGGTTTTAATGAAAACAACTATACAATCACATATATTATATATCTTTTCAAGATTACAGGTATATACTACAAGAGATCATCACGCTCAAAGATATTAGAACTTGAAGACAAACAAATATTTATGGACCATGCTATGATTAGTAAGGTTATACTAGTGTTAAAGAGTCTTAGATAAACATTGTAAGTTCTCCTTGAGTATATATGCACACATGAATTCATATACACAAAATCAACATTTATAAACATTCAAAATTGGCATTAGAAATTTATAATCTGAAAATGATAGCCAAAGACGTCTGTGGAAAATCCACAAACGCCAGTGAATAGGTTCGAGAAATTCTATCCTGAAGCCATGGACGTCTATGGAAAATCCACAAACGTCTGTCATCTGTTATAACCTGAAAGGTTGCTTTGTGTCATATTGAATATATGCTTCTGTTAAATTGAATAAACACATCTGCTTATCAAAAGGTTGCAGCCATTAAATTGAATAGAGTTTATCTAATAGTAACAACTCCTCATCTGCATCTCTTTAATCCTATAAATACTACAAAGATTGAGATTAACTATCATATATTCTCTTGATTTCTTATTACTCTCTATTTACATATTCGTGCATCTCTTGGTTACATATTCTTAATCTATCATAACCAAAATATCATTTTGGTTAAACCACTTCCTACAATTCAAAGTATTAACATTCACACACTCAAAGGAGATCATAGAAAGAATTGTACTATTAGTCAAAATCCATGTTATTTGGAACACAAGATTGTCAGAGAAATACTTTTGTATTAGCCTATTCTTTTGTAGCACTCCATATTTTTAGTAACATTATTTAGGATATTTAATTAGTTAAATAAAATAAAATAATGTAAGATGATTAATAGATTGGGATTTGTGATTAAATCAGGAGTAGCCGTGCCATGTTAAATAAGTGACCTAAAGAATAGAAAGGGGATAATAAGGTTAGAAAATATGCAAGGGCAAAATAGGAACAAGGCATATCCTTATACCCTAAACCCTTAACCCCTTAACATTCACGTTCACTTCATTTTTCAAAATTCAAAAATACAAGCTAAGGTCGGCCACCATTAGGAAGAGTAAAGAAGAAGAATTCAAGGGGAAGAATCAAATCTCTTAATCAAGAACAAATCTCACATCCTTAATCAAAAAGCTAAGGTGAATAATGAATACATCTCACATTTTTGATTGATTTCAGTTTTAGATAAATTCCGAAAGTATTTGCAATTGTTTTGCCATGTTTTAAATGATAAATGGATATGTATATACTTGTTGATGATTTAGGCTATTTATATGCATTTTATGATGAGAATTAATTTAGAAAATCTATTAAATGACATCCAATTGCCTTGCGAATTTAGACTTATATCAAAAATGATAATTTAGAAATGGGTTTCGGTTTTTATAATTTTCTGAATTAATGTGGATTTTATATGAATTTTCTAGTGAAGGAAATGTTATTTTGGGTTAAAAATTAATTACAGTCAAATTATATTGACTTAGGGTCTGGAATTTATATATGTTGGTAAACATATTAAAAATGATTTTTTGGAATTTTCGTAGATTTTTCCTAAGTTTTTAATGGATATATAAAATTATTTAAGGTATGCGACTTAAATGTTTTATATATTTATAAAAAGGAGAGGGGGTGGTTTGTAGATAATTCAAATCTTTATTTCTGAAAATTGACAGTACTTTTAGAAAAGAAAAATGTGCAACCAATCAAAATTTGACAAACAAGGCAGGTTAGGTACAAAGAAATAGTTTAAAAAGTCAAATCTACATGCTTTTTCCTATATCAATGCTTCCGACTCCTTACCTCCACCTCCTTACCTCCACCTCCGACTCCATTGAAACTAATGCACATGGTATCAAATATCTGGTAGGTAGTGAATTGGACAAAGGTGGAAGGCATTAGGTCGAAACAAGGGGTTCCAAAGGGGTAGAAGCACTACTTTGCTTTTAAATGAAAATGCACCTGCTTTGCTTTCGACTGAATAGCTTTCGACTTGGTCTGCTTTCGATTGGGTCAATGATTTTAAAAGAATGGTTTTAAGAGGTTGCGCTTTTGTTTTTAAATAACTACTTTCGACTAGGTAGAAGCCCCTGGCTGCCACTTTTTACCTTTCGACCCAGATTGGTTTCAAAAGGGTTATCTTGTTTTTAAAACCAAGTCGCTTCTCCAATGCTTTCGAAGGGAAGGTTTCGACACCATCACTTCTTTACTTAGGAATGCTTTCGAAAGAGATGCTTTCGACTTAAATGCTTTAATGACCCTTTTGCTCTATAAAAAGTATAACCCAAATAGTTTCGAAAGAGATGGTTTCAAAGGTTTCAAAAGGTGTTTCCACATGTTATAAATTGAACCCAAATGCTTTCGAAAGGCTTGATGTTTTAGTGCGTTCGAAAGGTTTTAAGGAAAAGTTTTCCAATGGTTTCGAAAGGTCTAAAAGGAAAGGTTTTCCGATGGCTTCGAAAGACAATGTTTAAGTGTTTTAAAGAGGATATCTAAGGTTATAAAGCTTTCGAAGGAGATGTTTTTCAATGCTTTTGAAAGGATAAAGATGAATGGTTTCGAAAGGTATGATTTTGAAAGGTATGTTTTGGCCTTTGGCCTATGGTTTTGCCTGCATTGAGAGGGATACTTTCAAAGGTTTCGAAAGGGGTTCTTTCAATGGTTTCGAAAGGGTTGTTTAAAGGTTTTAAACAAAGGTTTCGAATGAGTTGCTTTGGTAATATAGCCTAAGTGTTTTTAAGTTAAAAAGGGCTTTAACTTATTTTGGAAGGATGCTAATACTTAATAATTTCATCAACATTATTTTGGGTAAAGTATATATAACATGACAAATAGTTTAGAGTAAAGCAAAGAGTATATTTTCCTTGTAAATGTATGATTTAAAGGTTTAAATTATTTTGAAAAGGTTTTCAAGGAAAAATTTAAAGGGTAGTTAACCCTAAGAAAATGAATCAGATTGAATACCAGATGGGACTTATGTAGGGTCGCGCTCTATACTCATAAGCTATCAGCCCCTAGCTAATTTAGTCCAGAATTCCAATGTGTAGGGCTTTGTCAGAAGTGAGACTAAAATTATGTTACACACAGAAAGGAATCTAGAAAGGAAATATAGGTTATTGGTAAGCCCGCAAAACCATTAGGATCAGATAGACCTGGAGAAGTAAGTAAGGACGGAGCATCAAGAAGGGGAGTATCTAATAGTTGTTAGATTTTTATGTTTTCTGGTAGGCCCAAGTCAGCCAAGGTTTAGTAGTTATTCAAACAAAACTATAGCGTATGGACAGATAGTCCATATGATAATTGAAATATACATATACATGATATTGCTTTACAAATTTAACCAGTTTTGGTTGTAGGATTATAAATTGCAAAAGATATGTTTTAAAAAGGATATTAGTGAGGGGAAAACCCGTTCCACTAAGCAGCATGGTCTCACTTAATATCAGATAACCGAGATGTATAGTATTATTCACACTAGGCTTTATGTCTGACTCGAAGTTTATTTCCTTAAACTCTCGGGTGCTCAAAATTGATTTGAGTAGGCTGAGGGTTGAGTGATGTGCACGTAAATGTGCATATATTTACATCTATATTTTATCTCTTTGTATTTAACTAAACATCATATTTGGGTATTTTTACATGTTAAAACCAAAATTCAATTATTTTCAAACCATCATATATTCTTCTTCATTCAGGGGCAAAATGGTCATTTTTCTGCATGTGTCACTTTAAGAATTTTTACTTGGACAATTTTTATTATTTTTGTAGGATATTTTGATGCCTATGGAAGTGGGATTCATGATGATATATGCATGCACAAGGAAATACAAAGGAATGAAGAGGAAATAATTCAAGTTCAAGATCATGGAGGACCTCACCCACTTATCTAAATGTACAATTAGGAGCTAATGGACAACTAAGTGGAGGTTAAAGCTTCATGCACATCAAATGATGGATTAATTAGTGGCTAATGGTTACTTGGTGGCTACACATCCTAAAGGGCATTTTGGGAAGCTCCCTAAATATAGAATTAGGGTTTTATGCATGTATAAATAACCCTCTTATGTACATGAATCTATCATCTACTCTTTCATATTAGTTAGGAAATGAAAAATACAAGTTGTAATGGCAATGTTCTATGAAATAAAAATGGCTTCCAAGCCTCTTTCTTCTCTCTTTTCTACATGCTTT
Organism: Allium fistulosum; assembly: GCA_030737815.1. Classification (NCBI taxonomy): domain Eukaryota; kingdom Viridiplantae; phylum Streptophyta; class Magnoliopsida; order Asparagales; family Amaryllidaceae; genus Allium; species Allium fistulosum. The sequence continues at coordinate 556,669,454 of CM060905.1, forward strand.
TTTTATGTTAATGCTTATTTCTATGCTCTCTTTCTCTTAATGTTCATAGCTTAGATTTATATTTATGCACTAGTCTAATCAATTTTCTTCTAGTAGTTAATCTTCTTTTTCTTTGTTTATTCTCTACTTTCTTTCATTTTCAATGTTGAAACTTACATGTGTTGATTTGATAACACAGATGCGTAGCTAAACCCCTTCAATTTAGGGGTAATGAAGCTCTCAAATATTATGTAATTTCAACTTTTTTTGTGATTTATGATCTCTTTGTTTGTGCTTCATGAAATTTAATTTTGATGCAAGTTTATACAAGTTAGTTTGATAGCTTATATTTCTTATGCAAATGAGTTATTCTTATTCAACATAAACACAATTTGCATCATCATTTGCTAATCCATTTTTGATTGTGAAATCAAAGTAAAAATGAAATTTGATGATCTATATTACTACTTACAATAGTAAATAGATCATACTTAAAATAGCTTTTGCTTTGGCTTCATTTTCATGAGAATTATAAGTGGTTTATTTGTTGTATTATAGTTTGATGGTTTGAGTTATGTTAATTAAACATAAACAAACCATACTTATGATAAATACAACAATATTTCACTTAATATCAAAGCTAGAGATCACAAATTGTTTGTTTGTTGATTTACAAAAATATGAGTGTGGATTTGCCTCTAAATTGTTCTCTAGTTAAATAGTTTTTAAATCAAATTTCAATTCTAGTTTTAGCTTCATTTTATTTCTAGTTAACAATTTCTCCTCCATTTGGTCTAGTTTGATTGAATAGATTTTTAAACTCTAACAATTCCCTGCGAATCGACCCGTACTCGCCACGTACTAACTATTGTACACCGTGCGCTTGTGGAAATTTTAATTTGAAAATTATCGACGGTTTTCTAAACCGATAGAAATTCCGTCGATTAACAAGTTTTTGGCGCCGTTGCCGGGGAATTGCTTTGATTTTTAATTTTCTATTCTTCGAATTGTTTTCTTTTGATTATATTGTGTGTTTGTTTAGTGTGTTGAGTGCATTTAAAAAAAAAATTATTGTTGTGTGTGTTTGATTTGTGCTTGCATTTGTTTGTGTGTTTGTAGTTTTTCTACTTTGCTTTTGCATTTTATATATAAAAAAAACATTCACAATTTCAGAAAAAAAACATAAATATTTTATTTCATTTTCGATTTGCATATCATATTTTTTTACAAGTTTTTGATACATTGTTGTCAAAACAAAACTTTCCAAAAAAACAAAAACACAGTTCACTCTCACTCTCTCTGTTTTCACTGTTCACAGCCCATAACCACCCTACACAAACTTCTGTGCACTATCATTCAGTCACATTATTGCATATACATCTCTGCTCCTCCCTTACTTCATCCCTGTACAGTGCCAAACCACAGCGTTTATTCACAACTACTTGAACCGCAGCCGCCATAGAAAATCATCATCCACCCGCTGACCACTCAGACCATCTACCTCACCACAACAAACTCTCCTCGGCCAAATTGTGCACCATCAACATCTGTTGATTCCCCACTCTCTACTATCAAGCAATTCCCCTTAAAACTTCAGACAACTGCACATCCTATATCCTCACCGTCACTACATTCTACACGCTCAAAACAACAACTTGCCACTGCAATTCACTATTTCTTGCCTCTGCTTCAAACATTTGCTACCACCACCATACCACACAACTGCACTTCCTTATCTTCAAACAGTCTCAACATCCCGGACATCACTTCATCACAGTGACAACACAAGACAGTCAGCCCGCCTTCATCACCTTGCCTATCACCTTGTCCAACTTCACATCCTCCATTAACATATACCATTCACATATCACCACATAACTGCTGCACTCTCCCCTTATCACCATTACACACAAACCAACGTACACTACATCAACAAAATCAACTTCCATCCTAACTTCCCTCTGTCATCTCCACCATAATCACAGAGCAAATTCGCTTCAGCCACTGCCAAACATTCATTGCAGCGCCTCTCCACTTACAAGTTACAACGGTTTCCACTACAACGTCAATTACCAAACAACATTGCCACAACCACCTGCAACTGATCCACACCACAAAATTATTCACTTCCAATCACATTTTTGATCACTTCAAACAAGCTTTAACCCCAGTGAAAATCAAAACTCCAGTTTGACCTACCTGAACTGTTGCCACAATACATACATCTACTTCTTCATCTTCACTGCCACACTCCACCTATCATTCACACATTTTTCAACCTCCTGCCAACCATTTCATCAAGCATACAACTTCATACTACCATAAAATTACAAAACAGTTCACCATAACAGCTGCTCCTCTGTTCAACTAATAACTTCAATCACCATATCACAATATCACGCTATCACCAGACAAACAACAACCATCGCCACTGTTTCCCCCCTCCTTCACACTGCCAAACCACATTCCCATATTCTCACTGCAACCCCACCGTACCACTGCTTCAACTACTACTGCACAACCCGAAACTAACTTCAACAAATCACCCAAGAACTTCCACAACACTTCGACCTCATCGCCAATTCAGCAACATGAAATCAAGAACACACCACGACCAGGCCAATTGCTGCATAGTGACCAAGTTGCCGCGACTCCCATCAACGTCGAACTCACCCAAATCGATAACCGAAACCAAATCGCCGTCCACCACAATCATCGACCACCCCGTTAACCACATCGCAATATAACTCGCAACCACCCGAACAACCTCCCTTCAACCACAACATCCTACCCACAGCAGTCGCCAGCATCTCAATTGCCAATCTCCCAAACGCAAATCCAAAATCCCCAAATTTGAATTCTCAGAATCCCCACAATCAACGTGAATTTCCTTTTTGATTTGGAGTTCTCATTTCGATTTTCTTTAGGAAGTAAGGAGATCGTTTTTTTATAAAGGCGGGAGATTTATTAGTTTAAACAAGGAAGAGAGTAATACTTCTCTGATTTTTGGGCCGGTCCTTGTTGAGTTATTTAAAAAAAAGAAAAAAAGAGAGTGTTCAAGCAAATTGTTGTCAATTGTGTAATTATCATTTTTTTTCTTATATAAAAGCATATAAAAGAAAAAAAACAAGTTCTAACTTCATTTGTTTTATTTCCTTTGATTTTGTTTTATAAAAAATATCTTTGGTTTTGTTTTATTTCTTTTGATCTCATTTGTTTTGATTTTCCTTTATTTTAGTTACTTCGTTCATCTAAAAAAAATATTGTATATATCTTTGTTTTACTTGCAGATTGCCAAAGCAGAAATTCATAAAAGGAAGAAGTGCTTGCCAAAGCAAAAGGAAAAATAATTGCTTGCTTGCCTGCTTAAAAAAAATCGACGCTTAAAAAGAAATTTGCTAATAAATCTGCACGCACTGGTATCGTGCTATTTTCACTTGGTTTAATTTGATTTGCATTGTTGATTGCTTGCATTTGCATATATATATATATATATAAACAAACTTCATTTTAGTTGCATTGTAAATTCACGTTTAATTTCTGTTTTGCATTCATCTCATCTTATTTTCTTTTCTAAGGGAAATACCCCAATTCACATAAGGAGAGGGATTTCATCACCCTTTCCTTAGCCCACAAACGCATTTCATCGTAGAATTTGACTAATAATAAAGGTTAGACATTCGACTTAAGGGTGTCACGAGCTCATCTAGGGCTTAATTGTATCTTCACAATTGTTTTCTTTGAACAATTTTATTTCTTGGTGTCTAGGCTACGACAGAGTAATGACCAGTTATAAAAATTACGGTGATACGTAAATATTATACTGGTTGTTCCTCTAAAGGTACTTAAACCTTCGGCTGCATTGCTATGGTGATTCGTGGTGCACCGATAACCCCTGCCCGTTACCTGGCTGAGAAATATTTTTGTTGATTTAAGACAAAGTGTGATTATACAATTTTGGATTAGGAGCTACTAAGGACAGAAAATTTGTAATTAAGTCCATTGCATTCATTTAGTTGTATTAGTTCATGCATATTTAAAAAAAATCAAAAATCCAAAAAAATTGTAAATTTTACTTAACTTAGTTTTTAATCCAAAAAAAATCCTTTTTTTCCTTTCCTTTGAAAATTTTCAATCAAAAACAAAAATCCAAAAAAATATATAAAATCTTTTCAAAAAGAAAAAAAAATAAAATTCAAAAACAAATTTACAAAATCAAAAATCAAATTTCCATTTTCTAAAAACCAAAAAAAACAAAAATCCTTTTGGTAAGTATTTGGAAATTTGAAAATTCAAAAACAAAAAAAAAACCATATAAAAATTTGAAAAGCCAAAAACAAAACAAAAATTAAACTTCTCTTTTGAAAATAAATTTCACTTGGTAAATAGTTTTCTTCCTTGTAAAAAAAAAACAAAAAACAACAATTTCTCACTTCGTTTTTCAAATCTTCTTTCATTCTCTAAACTCGATTCTAACTTCTTTCTGCTCTCGACTTTCACTTGTGCATGAGTACTTAGACTCGTGATACAACAACAAACCGTTGGACTCGCGACTTGACAACTAACCGTTTGACTCGAACAGATGATCCTCCCGAAATGGCGAACAAGAACACCCCTCGAACTCTTATGGATAAAATCTTTCCCGATAGAGTTTCTATTCCATCTTGCACCATGTTACCCGCCCCTACGGGTAACCATTTCGAAATTCACTCGAACCATATTGCCACACTTTCGAAATTTGGCAATTTCGAGCACGATGACCCATACATCTTTTTGACTAAATTCGAACAAGTTTGTGCAACCATTAAACTCCAACAACTTTCCGATGACAGAATCAAACTTCGATTAATCCCATTCGCTCTTACGGATTACGTTGAAAAATGATTGTACAGCTTACCCTCGAACTCGATTAAAACGTGGGAAGAATTCGTAAAAGCTTTCTTAAAAAAGTTCTAACCCTTGGAAAAAACGAGTAAAATCCGAAACGAAATTGTAAATTTTCATCAATTCAAGGGAGAACCATTTAGAAAATATTTTGAAAGATTCAAAGAGCTTTTGATAAAATGTCCACACCATAACTTCGAAAAATGGACGATTTGCCAAATCTTGTACGATGGACTCGAAAACAGCTCACGAACCATGCTCGAATCAATGTGCCAAGGTAACTTTCTTGCCCAACATCACGACGATGCTTGGCAATTTCTTGAAAACCTCGCTGAAAAATCATCCCAATAGGAACGTTCGAACGAAAAATCAATTTACTCACGATCGAGTGCAAACTCGATAGGATCTTCTTTTACGTTGGAAGCTAATATCGACGCAATTATTAAAAAATTCGATAATGTTTTCTCATCAAATCAAATGAACCAAGCTTCCCAACCGATGTGTTATAAATGCAACGATCCTAATCATATAACCGATTAGTATTCCAATTCCGTCGAACAAATCAATGCTTTTAACAAAGCCAAAAACGACCCGTTTTCTCCAACGTACAATCCTGGTTGGAGAAATCATCCGAATTTTGCCTGGAACTAAAACAATCCCAACACGAATACGATTTGTCCCAATTTTCAAGCATTCCCGAATAATGCTTCGAATCCTCCCTTTCAGCCCAACAATTTTCAACCAAACTTTGCGGGTCCGTCTCATAATCAACCGCAACAATTAAATTTTCAACCAAATTCTGCTCATCCTCCCCAAGACGATAAATGTTTAACTTCGCTAGAGAAAACTCTAGAAACGTTGGCTAAAGCAACTACTCAAAGCCTTCAATCAAACAGCAATTTGCAAAATTTATGGACCTTATATATGCAAAACACAAACCAATCAATTGCAAAACTCGAAATGCAAATGAGTCAATTAGCTACGTCTGTAAGTGAACGTGAATGTGGAACATTCCCAAGCCAGCCCCTTCCGAATCCCAAAAATCAAAACGCACACTCAAATCAGGCCCATGTTGTTCAAGATAGCAATGTCACCCAATTGAAAAATATCACAACTTTACGTTCTGGTAAACAAATCGATAATCAAGTCGTTAACCTAAACGATTTACCGGAAATCCTTCTCGACACTTCTAAAATAACGAACGAATCTGAACAGAACGTGGAGCCAAACGTTGAATCGAATGCCAACCAAAATTCTTCTTCTACTCGAGTAGACCCGCCTACCGAGTATCGTGTTCCATTTCCACATCGTCTTCGATCAAAGAAACACTCGGACCAAATGGAAAAGATGTTGGAAATTTTTAAACAAGTCAAAGTTAACATTCTGCTTCTTAACATCGTTCAACAAGTTCCAACGTACGCGAAATTTCTTAAGGACTTGTGTACCCAAAAGCGACACACTCAAGTGCCCAAAAAAGTCTTCTTAGCCGCTAGTTTGAGTGAAGTCTTGTCCCAATCATGCCCGTTAAATACAAAGATCCTGGCTTCCCTACGATTTCGTGTACAATTGGAGACAAGACGATTAACAAATGTTTGATAGACTTAGGCGCGAGTGTCAACTTGATTCCATACTCCGTATATGAACAATTAGGCTTAAGTGAGCTCAAACCCACAAAATTTACGCTTCAATTCGCTGATCGTTCCATTAAGAAGCCCGTGGGAGAAATTGAGGACGTGCTCATTCGAGTAGGGCAATTCATATTCCCCCTTGATTTTATTATTCTCGAAACACAACCCGTGACAAATCCCGCGAGTCAAATTCCATTGATTTTAGGCCGACCATTCTTAGCTACCTCAAATGCCTTAATCGATTGTCGTAACGGATCGATGAAAATCTCTTTTGGATCTTAACATTTTCAATCTTGAAAGCCAATCGAATGAACCTCGTGACCAAACGTTGGAAGTGAGTGCCATTCACAAAAACTTCGAAAATGAGACAGTTGACCTTAATGATGAACGCGAGGCCGAGTACAAAAAATTGTTTCACGAAATTCCCAACGAGATTGAATACACTCTTCCTTTTGAATCGCTTCCAGTTGAGCCTGATCTCAACCCAACTCTTTGATCGAAAAACTCCCGAAGTTGGACCTCAAACCGCTTCCCGATCACCTTAAGTACGCATACTTAGGTGATAACGAAACGTTACCTGTCATAATTTCCACAACTCTCTCTCTTGATCAGGAAGTTTCTCTTCTCTCTATTCTTTCAAAACACAAGGAAGCGATTGGATGGTCGATCTCCGATATAAAGGGAATTAGTCCCGCTCTTGTCCAACATCGCATCCATTTAATCGACGATGCCAAGCCTGTTTGTGACGCGCAACGAAGGCTTAATCCAAAAATGAAAGATGCGGTGTGAGATGAAATTCTTAAACTTCTTGACAACGGAATCATTTACCCAATCTCCAATAGTTCATGGGTTAGCCCAATTCACGTTGTACCGAAAAAGTCTGGGCTGACCGTTGTCAAGAACGATTCAAACGAACTTATTCCAACTCGTACTCAAACGGGTTAGTGTGTTTGCATTGACAATCGAAAACTAAATGCCGCAACACGAAAAGATCACTTCCCTCTTCCTTTCATTGACCAAATGCTCGAACGTCTAGCCGGTCATGAATTATACTGCTTTCTTATGGTTATTCCGGCTATAACCAAATTTCAATCGCTCCCGAAGATCAAGAGAAAATGACTTTCACGTGTCCATTTGGTACATTTGCTTATCGATGTATGCCATTCGGACTTTGTAACGCTCCTGCGACTTTCCAACGATGCATGGTTGAAATCTTTTTCGACATGATTGAACGCTTCTAGAAGTTTTTATGGACGATTTCTCAATCTTTGGCGATTCTTTTTCCTAATGTTTACATCATCTTGAATTGGTTCTAAATCGATGTAAAGAAAAACATTTGACTTTGAATTGGGAAAAATGCTACTTTATGGTCAAACAAGGCATAGTCCTTGGACATATCATCTCAAATAAAGGCATTGAGGTAGACAAAGCGAAAATCGATGTCATTGCAAATCTACCCATTCCCAAAACTATTAAGGACAATCGATCATTTCTAGGACATGCTTGCTTTTACCGTCGCTTTGTGAAAAACTTTAGTAAAATCGCTCGTCCTTTGATGACTCTTCTCGGAAAAGACGTTCCATTCGATTTCAACTCTGAGTGTATCTCCTCTTTCGAACGTCTTAAGAAGGAACACATTTCTGCTCCAATCATTTGCGCACCCAATTGGGATCTTCCTTTCGAAATCATGTGTGATGCTTCGAACTTTGCCGTTGGTGCTGTCTTAGGACAATGCATCAACAAGATCCTCCACGTCATTTACTACGCGAGTATGACTTTGAACGACGCCCAACTCAACTACACAACAACCGAAAAGGAGCTTCTAGCTGTTGTTTTTGCTCTCGAAAAATTCTGACAATACTTGATAGGTTCACACATCACTGTGTACACGGACCACTCTGCGCTTCGATATCTCTTCGCTAAAAAGGATGCTAAATCCCGTTTGATACGTTGGATCCTTTTACTTTAAGAATTAGACCTTACAATTAAAGAAAAAAAAGGATCCGACAACATCATAGCCGATCACTTGTCTCGTCTTCCGAACGCACCATCTTCTTCGCCAATTAATGAAAACTTCCCCGATGAACAACTTCTTTCAATTTTTATTGATCCATGGTACGCTGATATAGTGAACTACTTAGTCAATAAAGAAACTCCCTCATCTTGGTCCAAACAGAACAAATGCAAATTCATGTCCCAAGTGAAATATTTCTATTGGGACGATCCATACTTGTTCAAATATTGTCCCGACCAAATCATCCAATGTTGCATTTCGGATAATGAGATCAGGAGTGTTCTTTTGTTTTGCCACGATCAAGCGTGCGGTGGACATTTCGGTCCTCAAAAAATGCAGAAAAAGCGCTTCAGTGTGGATTCTATTGGCCTTCTCTTTTCAAAGACTCATTCGAATTTTGCAAAACTTGCGATCGATGTCAAATGCTTGGACGAATTTCTCGACGAGATATGATGCCTCTAAACCCCACTCTTACGATCGAAATCTTTGATGTTTGGGGTATCGACTTTATGGGACCTTTTCCCAATTCTTTTGGAAACTTGTATATCCTTCTCGCTGTCGATTACGTCTCAAAATGGGTCGAAGCCGTTCCTTGCAAAACCAACAACCATAGAATTGTTGTGAAATTTCTCAAAGAAAACATATTTTCAAGGTTTGGCACACCTCGCACAATAATCAGTGATAATGAAACCCATATTTGTAACCGTTCTTTTGAAACTTTAATGAAAAAATACTCGATAACCCACAAGTTATCCACTCCGTATCATCCTCAGACCTGTGGCCAAGTTGAAGTTTCAAATCGACAAATAAAACAAATTTTGGAGAAAACTGTTAACAAAAATCGAAAAGATTGGTCTCAGAAATTGACCGACGCACTTTGGGCTTACCGTACAGCTTTTAAAACTAACCTTGGGATGTCCCCATTTCGTTTAGTTTACGGTAAAGCTTGCCATTTACCCGTTGAAATCGAACACAAAGCGCTGTGGGCAATTAAGAACTTAAACTTTGATCTTGAGAAAGCTGGCGAAAACCGAAAACTACAACTCAACGAACTAGAAGAACTTAGGCACGACCCATATGAAAACGAGAAAATTTACAAAGAAAGAACCAAAGTTTTTCATGACAAGTCAATCCTAAGGAAAACGTTTTCGCCTAACCAAAAAGTTCTTTTATATGACTCAAGACTTCATTTATTCCTTGGGAAACTTAAATCGAGATGGACCAGACCATTTATGGTACGAACTATTTTTCCACATGGTGCCGTAGAAATAGAAAACCCCAGGGATGGATCGATTTTCAAAGTCAACGATCATCATTTGAAACCTTTCTTGGAATTGCCAAGTAACCAAGAGGAGGAGCTCATGATCCTTCATAAGCCAAGCTACGTCTAGTAAGAATGTTAACCCTCTTTTGTAAATATGTACATATTTTTTCCTGTTACACTCATTACATCATGCATTGACTGTGGGGACACAGTCAAAATTAAGTGGGGGGGGAGTCTCATTTTAATTTTTTAGGTTTCATGGCATTTTTGAATTTTCATTTCCTTTATCTAAAAAAAATTCAAAATTTCTAAATCCCAAAAACATTTTCTTTTTAGCATTTTGATTTATTTTTGAAAAAAACACTATAGGATAGTATAAGTTTTGGTTAATAAATTGAAATTTTTGGAAAATTTGTTTGTCTTAACAAAAATAAAAATGAAGTTTGATTACAAATAACAATTATTTAACTAGTATATAGGAATGTTCATATGTGTTAATTATGAAGTATGTTCTAATTGAAAATCTTTGTTTAAAAAAGTGGTAAATTTAAAGTAAAGGATATAACTTTTTTATCTTCTAAGTTAAATGGTGCTAAGATGATTTTGCAAAACTCTCTCTTTCTAAAAAAAGAAAAAAAAGAAAAAACATTTGTATGTATACATTTTTAACACCTAGAGTCATGTGTTCACACTCGTGTGTTCACTCGCCATGCTCTGTACCCTTCTCACATAAGCCCGAAAGGGAGTGCACGATCGGTATATCTGGCCTCAGTTTATCTGAGTTAGGTGTATGTATATAAAAATTCTTTTTAATAATTCCTACAGCCGATAAGTGTTCACACTTGTGTGTTCACTCGCCATGCTCTGTATTCCCCTCACATCAGTCCGCAAGGCAGTGCACGGGTAATATATCTGGCCTCAGTTTACCTGAGTTAGGCATATGTAAATATTGTTAATATCAATAAAATTTTCAAATAAGAGAGAGTAAGCAATTGAAATTCGAGCACTATTTTTACTTATTTGATTTAACTTGTTATTAAATAAAATGAAAATACCACTTTGATAAACTTTGATAATCAACTAAGGATCCATTTCATAGTTACACCTTGTTATCAACCGAAACAACGAGTTAAATTATTGTCTATTTGCTATGATAACTTGATTTTTTTGGAAGTTTTGACGAGTAAATGACTTAAATTTTCAAGACAATGACCAAAACCTATATTTAACTTATGAGTGTCGAATTGAAAGTGAATCCTTCATTTGTAAATATTTTCAAAAACTTGCATTCATCGCGTTGTAAATAAATCTTGCACTTTGTAAATATTTTCAATTCGCATTTGGATTTTGTGGGTAGTATCCGTTGAAAACCTTCACGAGACAACACTCGTCCTACTGGGGACACCCAGAGGTTTAACGGCTTATTGCATACGCTCAATGCAATCGTGCTTCCTACGAAAACGGATTTATCTTAGTTTTCCTTTATTCGAGGACGAATAAAAAGATAAGTGCGGGCGTATTTGATGTGCACGTAAATGTGCATATATTTACATCCATATTTTATCTCTTTTTATTTAAATAAACATCATATTTGGGCATTTTTATATGTTAAAACCAAAATTCAATTATCTTTAAACCATCATATTTTCATCTTCATTCAGGGGAAAAATGGTCATTTTTGTGCATGTGTCACTTTAAGAATTTTTACTTGGACAATTTTTATTATTTTTGTAGGATATTTTGATGCCTATGGAAGTGGGATTCATGATGATATATGCATGCACAAGGAAATACAAAGGAATGAAGAGGAAATAATTCAAGTTCAAGATCATGGAGGACCTCACCCACTTATCTAAATGTACAATTAGGAGCTAATGGACAACTAAGTGGAGGTTAAAACTTCATGCACATCAAATGATGGATTAATTAGTGGCTAATGGTTACTTGGTGGCCACACTTCCTAAAGGGCATTTTGGAAAGCTCCCTAAGTACAGAATTACAAATTGTTTGTTTGTTGATTTACAAAAATATGAGAGTGGATTTGCCTCTAAATTGTTCTCTAGTTAAATAGTTTTTAAATCAAATTTCAATTCTAGTTTTAGCTTCATTTTATTTATAGTTAACAATTTCTCCTCCATTTGGTCTAGTTTGATTGAAAAGATTTTTAAACTCTAACAATTCCCTGCGGATCGACCCGTACTCGCCACATACTAACTATTGTACGTCGTGCGCTTGCGGAAATTTTAATTTGAAAATTATCGACGGTTTTCTAAACCGATAAAAATTCCGTCGATTAACATTGAGGTTTACAGATTTTAGTAGGTTGGCGAATAAAGCTTCCGGAGACGAGCAGGTGGCGGATAGCTAATTAGCAGTTGCTGATATATTTTGGATTGATTTCGCTATATTGTATATATAGTACTCTGGTTAATCAAGGGGGCATTGTCATATGTCATTATTGGTGTAATATTGTAATAACTATATTTTATCTAAACCTGGGAAAGCGATGGAATTATAAAATTTGAATGTGAACATGTGTCTTGAAATGTAATCAGAAAAATATTTTTTTTTGAATCTGTGATTTTGTTTCATATTCTTTTGTTTCTGATATTATGAATACCATTAACATAGCCGTATTTAGTTGCCGGAAGTTAATACTATGGATGAATGCAGCATCTGTAGCGCTTAGCTTTGGGCCTCTAGATAAGGGATGTTACATACTCCATGCGAAGTGAGGGTTATTTGGTAAAAGGAAATACTGAAGGTGAGCTTCAGGACTGGACGTAGGAAGACTGGTTCGAACCAGTATAAAATATCTAGTGTGCTTGTCTTTATTATTTACCTTCTTTATATTCAGTTATTATTCTCTACTTAGTGTAAGTAATAATATATACTCTCATACTTATATATAAGTTTCATTATATAAAGATCCTATATATTTTCATTTGGTATCAAAGTACGGTCATTTCAATCTACAGTAACACGTATTTGAAAAATAATTAATATGGCAAGCACTTTTCAAGATGGTAAATCATTAATAGTTAGAACCACTATTTACTGGTTCTAACTATGCTTACTGGTCAACTCGTATGAGAATTTTTATGGAAGCAAATGGGTAAAAAATATGGCTAGAAACTCAAAACAGATATAAAGCACCTAACAATGACATTAGCACTTGGACTGATGCACAAAAAGTAGAGGCATCTAATAATGTTGCTCACTTGACAAAAATAGTTTTCACGTGTCATGCTTTGTACCACTGCTTATGATATATGGTGCACTTTAAAAGTCACACATGAAGGCACAACTAAAGTCAAGCAAACTAAAATCTCGATTTTATAAAAGTAATTTTCATCTTTCAAAATGAAAAGAAATTAATTATTTATTGATATGCATGTTAGATTTCAAACCATTCAACATGATCTTGTGGCACTTAGAGTCAAATTCATAGATTTTGATTTAGTCACACGAATTTTAAACTCTTTGACAAATGAATGGGAAAGAAAAGTTTTAGCCATCAAAGAAGTAATGATCCTTCTCAACTCAAATTCGAAGAGCTAATAGGAAATCTAATGTCGTTGAAACTAACTTGCAGGTCAGAAAGGATCAAAATCATGAAAAGAAAAACATAGCATTCCAAGCAAATAACGAAGATTCAGACTTAGACGAAGATGAGATTGTTTTTATTGCCAAGAACCACAACAAATTCATGAAGTTCAAGAAGATGACCAGGTTTCAAAATGGTGGCAAACCAAATTCCTCTAATCTAACATCGATAAAATGTTATGAGTGTGAAAATTTTGGCCACATGAAGAAAGATTATCCACAACTCAATAATGATAAAAAGAAAAGCAAGTTTGAGAAATTCAAGAAAAAGAAAAGAGCTTCTCTAGTAACATGGGGCGATTCAGATTCTTCTTCTTCATCTGATAGTGATAGTGAAAGCGACTCGAAACAAGAAAATGTGTGTTTTATGGTTAACACTGATGAGGTATGCCTTGAACTTACTTATGATGAAATAATGGAAATTAGCATTGAATTAGATGATAAGTATAGAGAATAAAAAAAATTAAATAAGGAATATATAGGAAAGTTAACTGGAGCAGAACTAGAAATTGGATTATTAAAAGATGAAAAAACAATTTTAGAAGAAGAATTAGAAATTACTCAAAAAAAGTGCAACATTATTATCTAAAAATGACGACTTATTACATGATTTAGAAAATTATAAGTTAGAAAAATTTAATCTTGAAAAAGAAAAACTAGAATTACAAGCAAGTTTAGATTCTAGCAATATTGAAAATGCTCGATAATGGTTGCTCCAAGCATATGACTGGAAATGCTCATATGTTATCAAATATAATATATATCGATCGTGGCACTATGACATACGAAGATAATTCAAAAGGATTTGTCATCGGCATTGTAGAAGTCATCAATAACGGTATTTCTAATTCTCCTATTATTACTATTGTTCTATTGGTAAAAAAATTGAAACACAACTTATTAAGTATAAGCCAATTATGTAATAAAGGATTTAAAATTGATCTCAAGAAAAAAAATGCAATATTTTGACCAAAATAAAAATCTAATTTTTGAAGGATTAGAAATCGAAACATATATGTCTTAAACATGAATGTCAAAAACAACACTAATTTATGCTTAGTAGCAAATCATGATGATCCATGGTTATGGCATAAACGTTTTTGTCACATAAATTTTAAGAATATCAAAAAACTAGCTAAACATGAATTAGTTATAGGATTACTAAAAATCCACTACAAGGTTAAAAACCTGTGTAACGCTTGTTAATTTGGTAAATTAAAGAAAAGTTATTTTAAATCTACAAAAGGAAATTTCCGCAAAGCAACCTCTCGAACTACTTCATCTAGACTTATTCGAACCGACTCAAGTACGTTCAATTAATCATAACAAATATGTTTTTGTAATTGTTGATAATTTTTCAAAATATACTTGGACATTATTTTTAAAACATAAAAGTGACAGTTTTGAAATGTTCAAAATATTTGCTAAATGAATTAAAAATTTGATGAATTTAAAAATTAAAAGTATAGAAGCGATCAAGTAGGTGAATTTGAAAATGAACTATTTACAAATTTTTGCAATAAAAAGGAAATTAGTCATAATTTTTCATTTCCACATACACCACAACAAAATGGTACCGTAGAAAGAAAAAGTCGAACTTTACAAGTAGTGCATGAACTTTACTAAATAGTAGTAACCTACCAAAGAGTTTTTGGGCTGAAGCTGTTGCTACCGCATGTTATGTATTGAATCGTGTAACACTTAGACCAATGACTAAAAACACATGCTATGAAATATTTTTCAAAAAGAAACCTAAAGTACCGTATTTTTGAGTATTTGCATCAAAATGTTTTATTTAAACACAAAAGACTATCTAGGAAAATTCGATTCTAAAGCTATGAAGGAATTTTTGTTGGCTATTCGGATCAAAGTAATGCATATAGAATTTTAATAAACGAACAAACATTATACAAGAAAGTCTTCGTGTTGCGTTTGATGAAAACTTTAGAAATAATAAAAATAATGATGAAGAAAAAGTTATAAATAAAACTAATGTACCTATACATGAAAATGATAATAATAATAACAATAATAATATCAATAACAATAATGATAATGTTATAACATCACCACCTAGGATATTAAAAAACCATCCAATTAATAATATTATCGGTGATTTAAATAAAAAAGTAGTAACCAAAAATCAGTTAAATCAAATGAGTCATGTTGCATTTATATCAAATTTTGAACCTATATAAAGAAGCATCAAAAGATGATTTTTGGATTATTGCAATGCAAGAAGAACTTAATCAATTTGAAAGAAATGACATATAGGAACTTGTACCAAGACCAAACGATCGATCTGCAATTGGAACAAAATGGGTCTTTAAAATTAAAGTGGATGAAAATGGAAAAATTGTTCGAAATAAAGCAAGATTAGTAGCTCAAGGATATAATCAAGAAGAAAGAATTGATTATGAAGAGACATTTGCTCCGATAGCACGTCTCGAAGCAATACGAATATTACTTGCTTTCACATGTCATCATAATTTTAAACTTTTCAAATGGACGTAAAATGTGCTTTTTTAAACGGCTCTTAAAAGAAAAGGTTTATGTTGAACAACCTCCGCTATTTGTTCATGAGAAATATCCTGATCATGTATTTAAACTTAAAAGGCCCTATATGGATTAAAACAAGCACCTTCTTGGTATGAAAGATTAAAAACCCATTTGTGAAATTCCGGTTTTCAAATTGGTAAAATTGACTCCACTTTATTTATAAAATGAGGAAATAATAATATATTTGTTGTACAAATATATGTTGACGACATTATATTTGGATCAACTAATGAAAAATTGTGTACTGGATTTTCTAAATTATGAAAAATGAATTTGAAATGTCACATATGGGTGAATTAAACTACCTTTTGGGTTTGCAAATAAGACAACTAGAAAATGGAATATTTATAAACCAAGTAAAATACCGTCGAGATTTATTAAAACACTTTGGAATGGAAAATATCTCAAGTAAACCAACTCCGTTGAGTGCTCAACATTTAGACAAAGATGAAAATGGAAAAGATTTCAATCAAAAATTATACCGAAGTATGATAGGATCTTTGTTATATTTAACGGCTAGTAGATTGGATATTATGATGAGCGTATGTTTATGTGCACGATTTCAAGCACAACCAAAGGAATCACATCATCGAGCGGTTAAACAAATTTTAAGATATTTAACCAACACCTACGTCTTTTCTACCCGAGAGGCAGCTCGGTTGAACTCATGTTATATAGTGATGCTGATTTCGGGGATTGCAAAACAGATAGAAAAAGCACAGGTGGCACATGCCATTTTATTGGTCAATCTTTAGTTTTGTGTTTTAGTAAAAATACAAAACTGTGTTTCTCTCTCAACATGTGAAACCGAATACATCATAGCAACTTTAGCATGTGCACAAGTAATATATATGCCACAAACTTTTCAAGATTTCGATAAAATCATAGAAAATGCTCCTCTATATTGTGATAATACTAGTGCTATAAATTTATCAAAAAATCCTATTAATCATTCTCAAACAAAACACATTGATATTCGTCACCATTTCTTAAGAGATAATGTTGAAAAAGGAATTATATCACTTGAATTTGTAAATATCGAAAATCAAATTAGGATATTTTTACCAAACCACTGAGCGAACTAACTTTTATAAAACTAAGACGAGACCTAGGAATTTGTTCTTACAAAGAATTAGTAAATTAAGATATATAATTTATATAACTCAAATAAGATGCATGAAATAATTTTGTAAAATTGTTTACAAATAGTTTTATCCCTATAAAAACTAGCTAACTTCTGTTAAATTTCTATGGTTAAATTTTCACTACCCTAACAAATAAACTTCCAACAATAGTAAACAAATTTTATATAAAGAAATTTTTCTACAAAATAAATACATATATATTTTACCAACCTCCGTTTGCAAACCACTTCTATTCAAAATGTCTTCCGATCATGACTCCACTTATTCGACTATCGACTTCAGCTCACCTTCATCGAATTGCACCTGTGTATCACCAACCAAATCCACACCTCCATCAATTCGATCGGCCTCTCTAAAAATTATTGCATCACTTATGTATCACACTAGCTTTTCTCCTAAGGATAAGAAAGCCAAACGGTCAATTGATCTAGAATCGACATCTGTCAACACCAAAGTTGATACAATATATCACTATCAACAAGAAATGATGGGAGTTCAACGAGAAATGCATTATGAGCAACGACATCAAGGATCTCATCTTAACTTTCTTGGAAAATGTATTCTAGCAATTTGTGGTCATTCACGAACAAAAAATTACATACATCAAAAATCTCTTCGTTTAAAAGAAACTCCTGTAAAAGCTTATGACATTACTCCATGAAATTTATGCAAGCCAAGACCATCAGACCAAGACTAGATTGATACTCCAGCTCACCCAAGTTGGTCTCCACTAAGGCCGTTAGTTAAAGAAACAATGGTTGAGCTGAATTCATGAGACTTGCAACAAATTAGAAATTCCGACCCCTCTAACAAAAACTAAAATTATGATAGCATTTCATCTAAAATATTTGCTTGATATTGTAATTTTTTATATATATTGTTATATGTAATGATTATTTGAATTTTTGAATGAAAAATAAACATTTTTATATTTAAAAACTAGTATATTCTGCAAACACAGGCCATATACATCTGTGGAAAAAAAATCACAGACGTCTGTTACTAGTTTCGGGAAAATATTTCCTGAAACCATAGACGTCTGTGAAAATCCCATAGACATCTGTCAACTGCCTCGGGTTTAACCTGCAACAGCCCCTATATATTCATATTTTACCCCAAAATTCACTTCTACCTCCAATCTACTTCCCCAAATTTGAAACCCTAGCCTCCATCAACTTTAAGCTCAGCAATCAGTGGCTCCAAAGAAGAAAACTGTTTCCAAAAGGAAAAAGCAAGGTCAATCTTCATCCTTTCAAGCACACCTTGTCATTGATGCCCACATTTAAGAGCGGCTTCGAAATAGCACAATTGCAAACAAGAGTGTGAAGAATTAAAATAAAAAAGCTTCATTTTAGTCCATTCTATAGATTGTGCAAGTTTGGAGAATATGGAATTTAAGAACCCACCATTGCCTCTGGCTGTCGAGATTTAATCAATTTTGACGAAAATAAGTTACAAATTGTTCAATTGGTTGTCTTTCTTTTTCACACAAACCTATGTAGTAATGATATTTGACACCTTAGAATGACGATGGTTGGTTATGGACAAGTATCTACGGTCGTGTTATGAAAATTAGCATAAACACAATTGGTCGTATACTTGATTGTTCCTCTAATGGACTTGATTTAGAAGAAATCCCCGACCAGAAAAATTTTCCACGTGATAAAATAACAAATCAAATTTGGAAGGATAGAATTCCACGGTGGAAATCCATTTATTTACGCCCAAAAGCTAGGTTATTAAATTGGATGATAATCAATACGATAATTCCCCGTTTAGGAAGTCATGAACAAATATACGAAAATGATCATAAAGCCCTCTATGCTATATTTGGTGGGATACAAGTAAATTGGGCTAAATTTATTCATGACGAAGTTAAAATCTTTTGGTCTCACCACTGACGCACAATTATATATGCACCATATATCATGCGTCTCTTACATCGTCTCGGGGTACCTTCTTATATTTCTCATTTTGAAGAAATCCTTGTCATAGAGAGTGGTATAAAAAAATTTATCTTTAATGCACCTTCCCGAAAGACCACCTCCAATCATATCACTAGCACAGTGGACTATGCAGCAGCAACAACAAATGTATCCGAGCCCTTCTCAACAGACTCAACCTCCTCCTGCTCCTCAACAAACTCATTCAGCTCGTCCTTCATAACAACCTGGCTCCTCTAGTCATACTACCGAATACTATCCCGGTTTGGAAATTCAAGAAGCTCTCATTGAACCACTGAAAAATGAATTCATCCATGACTTAATGCTTAGAAATAAAAATTAATCACGGTTAACCAGTGAGCTTTGAACAATAAAATGACTGGTTTGGAACGATCTTTTTCAACAAGAATGACTAAGATGGAATTTTTTTTAGAAAATGTTGTCTCCACTTTAGGAAAAGTGATGAGAAAAGTACGTGGTAAATTATCTTATCGATCACCATCTTCTCCTTCACCTACACCACCTCCTCAAACACAATCACCAATCTATCATGCTCATACCTCTCATGAAGGAACTTCTCAAGATAAAGGCAAGAATATTGAGCAAGAACAACCTGAAGAGAAGGAAGAAGATAGTGATGATATGTCCTTGTCCGACCCTCACCAATCTCACCATCAACATTATATGGCTTTCCATGGGCTCTCAATTCAAGAAAATAAAGAATATAATGATTGAACTTAATGGCCAACCGAATACAAACAAGATCCATCCGCATACTGGGAACTTTATGAAAACTATGGTGGATTGTCCTATTCGTCAAACCGATATCACTAGCTTCTTTCATTTGCAATTTTCTTTCTTTTTTGAACTATGTTATTTAACTTTTTTGTATTGTTGGGTTACTTATATCTCTTGTTAAAAATCATGTTGGTTCTCCTTAACTTATCTTATTTTCTATTTTTTGTTTGACATGTCTATGTGTTGTTTAGATATTTATTTTATGCATAATTTCTTTTCTTCTATTTTGATAATGACAAAGGGGAGAAATATATGCATATACATAGGGGGAGACAAAATTATGGGGGTGCCATTTTTATCATAACTAACGATTATATAGTTGTCATCATCGAAAAGGGGGAGAATGTTAGAACCTCCATTCTATGGGTTCAATGACAACAACTATACAATCACATATATTATATATCTTATCAGGATTACACATATATACTACAAAAGATCTTCATGCTCAAAGATATTAGGACTCGAAGACAAACAGATATTTATGGACCATGTTATGATTAGTACGGTTATACTTGGGTACTAAGAGTCTTAGATAAACATTGTAAGGTCTCCTTGAGTATATATGCATACACGAATTCATATACACAAAATCTGCATTAAAAACATTAAAAATTGACATTAAAAAATTATAATCTGAAAATGCCAGCCACAAACGCCTGTGGAAAATCCACAGACGTTTGTGAATAGGTTCGGGAAATTCTATCCTGAAGCCATAGACGTTTGTGGAAAATCACAAACGTTTGTCATTAGGCAACTGTTATAACATGTAAGGTTGCTTCATTTCATATTGAATAGATGCTTCTGTTAAATTGAATAAACTCATCTCTTCATCAAAAGGTTGCAGCCATTAAATTGAGTAGAGTTTATCTAACAGTAACAGCTCCTTATCCGCGTCTCTTTAATCCTATAAATACTAGAAAGATTGAGATTAACTATTATATGTTCTCTTGATTTCTTATTACTCTCCATTTACATATTGGTGCATCTCTTGCTTACATATTCTCAATCTATTATAAATAAAATATCATTTTGGTTAAACCACTTCCTATAATTCAAAGTACTCACATTTACATACTCAGAAGAGATTATAGGAATAAATGTACTATTAGTCAAAATCCGTGTTATTTGGAACACAAGATTGTCGGGGAAATACTTTTGTATTAGCCGATTCCTCCGGGCGAAGTGAGGGTTATTTGTTTAAAGGAAATACCAAAGGGGAGCTTCAGGACTGGACGTAGGATGGGACCTTGCTTTTTCCTTCTTTATATTCAGTTATTATTCTCGTCTTAGTGTAATTAGTAATATAGACTCTTACACTTATATATAAGTTGCATTGTATAAAGATCCTATAGATATTTATTTGGTACCAGAGCATGACCATTTCAATATATAATAACACGTAGTTGAAAAGTCATTAATATGGCAAGCACTTTTTAAGAAGGTCAATCAACTGCTCGTCCTCCACTATTTACTAGTTCTAACGATGCTTACTGGTCAACTCGTATGAGAATTTTTATGGAAGCAAATGGGTTAGAAATATGGCTAGCAACTTAAAACAAATATGAAGCACCTAACGGTGACATTAGCACTTGGACCGATGCACAAAAAGCAGAGGTATCTAACAATGCCAATGCTATGAATATATTGTTTTTCTTATTGACAAAAAACGAGTTTTCATGTGTCATGCTTTGCTCCACTGCATATGATATACTACGCACTTTACAAGTCACACATGAGGCACAACTAAAGTCAAGCAAATTAAAATCTCGACTTTACAAAACCAATTTTCATCTTTCAAAATGAAAACAAATGAATCAATTATTGATATGCATGCTAGATTTCAAGCAATTCAACACGATCTCATGGCACTTGTTGTCAAATTCACAGATTTTGATTTAGTCACGCGAATTTTAAACTCTTTGACAAATGAATGGGAAAAAAGTTTTAGCCATCGAAGAAGCTAATGATCTTTCTCAACTTAAAGTCAAAGAGCTAATATGAAATCTGATTTCGTATGAAGCTAACCTGCAGGCTAGAAAGGATCAGAATCATGAAAAGAAAACATAGCATTCCAAGCAAATAACGAAGATTCGGACTTAGACGAAGATGAGATTGTTTTTATTGTCAAGAACTATAATAAATTCAAGCAGTTCAAGAAGATGACCAGATTACAAAATGGTGGAAAACCAAATTCCTCAAATCAAACTTCGATTAAATGCTATGAGTGTGAAAATTTTGGCCAGATGAAGAAAGATTGTCCATGGCTTAATAATGATAAAAAGAAAAGCAAGTTTTATAAATTTAAGAAAAAGAAAAGAGATTTTTAAGTAACATGGGACGATTCAGATTCTTCTTCTTCATCTGATAGTGATATTGAAAGCAACCCGTAACAAGCAAATGTGTGTTTTATAGCTAACAATGATAAGGTAGCCAAAATTAAAATAAAACGTAAAGAGGTAGTGGATACTCGATAGTGGTTGCTCCAAGCACATGATTGGAAATGCTCATATGTTATCAAATATAACATATATCGAGGGGGCACTGTGAAATTCGGAGATAATTCAAATGGATTTGTCATCGCCGTTGGAGAATTCTTCAATATCGGTATTTCTAATTCTCCTATTATTACTAATGTTCTATTGGTAAAAAATTTGAAACATAACTTATTAAGTATAAGTCAATTATGTGATAAAGGATATAAAATTGATTTCGAGAAAAAAAAAATGCAATACTTTGACCAAAATAAAAATCTAATTTTTGAAGGATTTAGAAATCAAAACATATATGTTTTAAACATGAATGTCAAAAGCAACACTTATTTATGCTTAGCCGCAAATCATGATGATCCATGGTTATGGCATAAATGTTTTTGTCACATAAATTTTAAGAATATCAACAAGCTACCAAAAAATGAATTAATTAGAGGATTAACAAAAATCAACTAAAGATTAAAAACCTATGTAACGCTTGTCAATTTGGCAAATTAAAGAAAGTTCTTTTAAATCTTAAAAGGAAATTTCCACAAACAAACCTCTTGAACTACTCCATCTAGATTTATTCGGACTGACTCTAGTACGTTCAATAAATCATAACAAATATGTTTTTGTGGATGGGAAAATTGACTCAAATCGCCAGATCAACTGTTACATTCGGCCCCTAACCTTCTGAGAACCAACATGCACCAGCCACATCGGGAAGGCCTAAGACCGCCAGATTGTTGGGGAGAATCAATCTCGACCTCACAAGTATTGGTGTTGCCCCGGCGATGTCGAGAAACTCCTCTATTTCCTGAGTATTGGTATTGCCTCGGCAATACCTGGAAACTATACAATTCTCTAAAAACGGTGTTGCCTCAGCAACGCCGAGAAAACTTCGAGCTATGGGGTCGACGAGAAACACTCACGGTAGTAAACCATCGATGCACTAGCTTCTAGAGATAGAAGTTTGTGCTCAACTGAGTTTCTACCCTTGTCTTCAAAAAAGTACTGTTGCCCCAAGATCGACGGCATTGAGAAGACATAGCCATTCAACGTCCAATCAAATGGTTCGGCTCTTTATTATAGGAATCATCCATTGCTCAAAGATAAGGCAGTGCCGAAGGGAATTCTCAAGGACCGAGCTGCTCATGTGCTAGTTTCTAGAGATAGAAGTTGGTGCACAACCGAAATTCCAGTATTCAACTTAGAAAGAATTTCGATGCAGCCCAGAGATGGGCAGCCTCAAGAAAATGTTGTTTGGAACCAAGGAGTTGAGTTACCAATTCTCGAGGTTAGAAACTGATATATGAATAGGACTTCCGTGATAACGTTAGCAGTCAAGCAATTGGGCTTAGAAGAATTTACCATGATAAAAGATGACATCGGCCGATGATGTTAACTTATAAGAATACAATTGTAGTCAAGGAATTAACAACATTGAAAATTCAGATCTTGGAATCAAATACAAAAGTCACTAGTTCTAGAGGTAGGAATGACAGTGCGAATTAGGCTGGGTGCAATCAAACGTATTTCCTAGGAAATATAGTCTCTCGAAACTGTATGGAGTTAGTATTCAGAATAATCATCCTTATGGACCATGGCATATTGATGTGCACGTAAAAGTGCATATTTTTACTTCCATATTTAATCTTCTTTTAATTAAATAAATGAGCATATTAGGGTATATTACATATTTAAACGAAAATTTAAATTGTTTTCAAATCATCATTTATTTATCTTCATTTGGGGGTAAAATGGTAATTTTGTGTATGATTTAATTTGAGAAAATTTATTTGCACATTTTTATTTGCAGGAAATGAATTGCAAATAGGAAGAGGGTTCATGGATGAATGCATGCACATATGTTGAAGGAAAATGAAGAATGAAAATAAATGAATTCATGCAACATGAAGGAGCCCACAAACCCACTACCATATGGTCCATAATTAAAAGTACATGCACATGTTAATGGTGGCTTAAAGGCATGTTAGTGGGGATTAATTAATTCTCTAATGATTACTTGGAGGTTACACTTTCTCAAGGGTATTTATGTAGTCCCCTCAATTATGAATTATGGTTTTAAGCATGTATAAATACCACTTATGTCTCATGTAATTATCTACTTACTTTTCATGCAAAATGTTATTGCCACAAAATCAAAGATAAATAAAACTTTCTTTCATGGCTTCTTAGCCTTCTTCTTATTAGCTTTTGTTTACATGCTCATTTCTTTTATGCTACTTTCTTTTATGCTTTTATTACCTTATGCTCTCTTTTAATTCATGCAATTAGTTTAGATTTATTTTATGCAAGTAGTTAGTTCCTTTTTCTTTTAAT
Organism: Allium fistulosum; assembly: GCA_030737815.1. NCBI lineage: Eukaryota > Viridiplantae > Streptophyta > Magnoliopsida > Asparagales > Amaryllidaceae > Allium > Allium fistulosum. The sequence goes on from CM060905.1 coordinate 556,694,091, forward strand.
TAGCCCTTCTCATTTTCCTTTTTTTATGTTGAAATCATTTTATGTTAACATGTTTTCAAATATGAGTAGCTAAACCCCTTCAATTTAGGAGTAATGAAGCTGTCATGAAGTATATTAAATTAGCATAATGATTTAATTTGGGATCTCTCTTATGTGCTTAATGAAATTATGAATGATTGGTAGTTTATATTTCTTTCCTTTGTGAATTTTGATAGCCTATGTTGACATCTTAAATGGGCTATGCTTAACTCATTTTTAAACAAAAACTATTTGATCATTTGCCTAAGTGATTTTGATAATGAAAGTCAAACTAGGATAAATATTTGATGGTCTATGTTACTAATTAATAATAAATAGATCATGCTTAAAATAGATTTTATTTTTAATTTCATGTCAATTTCAAGAGCTTTGATAAGTGGATTTGAAAGGTGTGTTAGAGTTTGATGATTTAAGTTGTGCTAATTAATAGCACAAATAAATCATACTTATAATAAGCACATCTATCATTTTCTACTTAATATTTTAATGAGAGATTACAAGTGAATTTTGTGTTGATTTATATGAATGATTGGAAGTGGATTTACCTCTAAATTGCTCCTTATTATCATAGTTATTCACTTTTGCTTTAGCACATTTTCTACAAATTTCTAGTTCAAAACAAATTTCAAAAACTTTGGGATAATTTGATTGAGTATTATTAGAATTTAATTTATTCCCTGTGGATCGACCCGTACTCGCATACGTACTACAATTGTACGCCGTGCGCTCGTGGTTTTTAACGAATATAATTTTTCGGTGATTTTCTAATCGATAGAAAATTCGCCGTCTAACAAGTTTTTGTCGCCATTGCCAGGGAATTTCAATTTAATTTTAATTTTACTCTTCGAATTATTTTTGTTTTATTTTATTTTATTTTCATTTTGTGTGTTGAGTTGCATATATTGAAAAAAATATTCATTATGCATGTGTTTTCATCTTTGTATTGCATTTCATTGTGTTAGTTTTGTTTTTTTGTGTGTTAGTTTTTAGTTTTCATTTGAATTCTTTACGTTCTCTGGTCTTTGCAAAATTTTACACTACAAGTTGCTTTATAATTTGCATTCTTTGTTCAAATACACTTAAATATTTAAAAAAAGAAAAAAAAATTGCATTGCAATTTTGTTTTTACATTCAATTCTCTGATTACATTCTCTTCTCTAGTCTATTGATTTTTCCTCTGATTACATATCTCCTCCTTCAACCTGAAACTTCCCTGCTGCATCATCACAGCCACCTCATTTTCACCGTCACTACACACCACAGCCTTCTTCACATCAAACACCCACTGCAATCCGCATACATAACCATAAACCATCTCCTTCCTCTGCCTGACCAACCTCCATACAAAGTCAACCACCTACTGCAATCTCCACATCCAAACAATAACAACCAGAAGCCTCCATCATCTCACACAACACTCTACATAACTCGAGCCTACCAACATCTTCCAACTACTTTAAATAGTTCTCAAACTCCAGCAACCCAATCCAAAAAAATTCGAATTCCTTCAGCACCGCCTTGAACTACTTCACTTGCCTTCAAAAAATGCAATTTCTTGAAACTGCTTTCTCACTACCATCATAACTACCTACTTCATTCCAAACAGCCTACAACCAAACTACCTCTGCATCATAAATTCAGTCACGACCCTCTAGCAACCAGCGAATCAACTCATTGAATAACTTCATTTCCTACAAATATCACAACAGAGAACCACCGGCAATCACCAAGCACCGCAACCCAAACCTCATCAACACATAAACGCACCACCTTAAGTAACCACTCTCCAGTCACTGACTTCATCGAACCGCCATCCACTTCCTCACTTTAACCAAAATTGCCCAAAACAACTCAAATTTCTCCCACGACCTCAACCCAAATCCCCCCTTACCCAATCGCCCCAAAATTCGCAAATCACTATCGGCCACATGCGTCTTCACCACTACACAAAGCAAAATTCAATCGCCACTCATCGCTCTAGACCGCCTCTCGATCGAAATGAACTCTACAACCACCAATTTCTGTTTCGCGGTTTTCTATTTCTGCAAAAAAGAAAATTTAAAAAAAAAGTCATGTTTATTTTTCATTTTAACAGAGTGGAAGATTGGGTTGTTATTTATAACTGGGAACAGGGTGGGTTGAGTTCTTATTGGGCTAAGTATTTTACTAGACGGTGTTTTGTTTTTAAAGAAAAAAAAGTTTACGAATTGTTTTGTTATTTTTTACTTTTTTAGTTGTGTAAAATTTCTGTTGTGTGTGTGAATTTTGGTGTTTAGTTTTTATTTAGATTAAGTTTTTTTAGTTGTGTTAAGTATTTTAGTTTTTCATAAAAAAAAAATTCTTTCTTTTTCGTAGGTAAACAATAAAAGAAAAAATTGTTTTCCTCACTTTTCAGGTTGCAAAAGCAGAAAATCAGCAGAAGAAGAAGTGCTTGCTAAAAAAATAATTGCTCTGTTTTGCTTGAGCTAAAAAAATTCGCTTCTTAAAATAAAATTGCTAATAATTCTGCACGCTCTAATATCGTTCTCTTATCACTTGTTTTTATTTTCATTGTGTTGTTGGTTGCTTGCATTTAAAAAAAATTAAAAACAAAAATAAAATAAAATTTCATTCGTAGTTGCATCGTTAATTCACGTTTATTTTCAGTTTTGCATTCATGTCATCTTATTTTCTTTTCTAAGGGCAGCACCCAAATCCACATAAGGAGAGGATTTCATCACCCTTTCTTGGCCCACAAATTGCATATCATCGTTGAATTTTCTAATAATAACGGTTGGACTTTGGACTTAAGAGAGTCATGAGCTCACCTAGGGCTTAATTGTATCTTGACAAGTTGTCTTCTTTCAAAAATCTAACTTCTTGGTATCTAGGCTACGGTAGAGCAATAATCATATATAAATATTACGGTGATTCGTAAATATTATAGTGATTGTTTTCTGAAGGTGCTTAAACCTTCGGTAGCATTGCTACGGTGATTCGTGGTACACCAATAACTCATGTCCGTTACTTGGCTAATAATTATTTTGTTGGATAAGACAAAGTGTGATTATACAATTTTGGGTCAGGAGCTACTAAGGATAGAAAATTCATAATTAAGTCCTTACATTCATTTAGTTGCATTAGTTCATGCATATATAAAAAAACCAAAAAAACAACAAAATCAAAATTAAAAATCCAAAAAACAAGCATTTTACTTTTTTTTTGAGAGGAGCAGGTTTGTAGCGCATTGCTACACGGCCGAGTAGAAAATATATATTATGAGTAGTAGAAGTCTGACCAACAAGCATGGTCGGTAGCCAAAATGATAGTTCGCGGGTACACTACAAACCCAAAAGAGAAAACGCAGTCTTATATACAGAGTTATATTGTAGTTAGACTAATTGAGGGTAGATGATGGACGTGAATGTGAGCTAAGCATCTGAAGATTCATTGCTGCTGGAAGGAAGGCGCCAGGTGAAGGGGCGCCTATGCACTGAGCCTATCCATAGAGAAAACAAATAGGAGATTTTGTTACAAATTTTAGCAGTACTATTTGTGGGTTTATTGAAAACATAAGCATTTCTTTCTATCCAGATGCACCAACTATATATAGCAATGAAGGAATCTAGGGTTTTATCTGGTTTGCCATATTGCCAGTAGTCGAAGAATGAGTGTATGGTGGGTATGTAGCCAATAAGGTTGGCGCTGGCCGAGGCTAAAATATAGTAGGAGAAGTCACATTCGAAAAAAAAGATGAAAAATAGATTCTTCCTGCGAAGAACAGAAGACACAGCGAGGGTCAAGCTGAGTGTTCCAGCGTCTAAGTCTATATTTAGTGTTAATGCGAGCATGAATGAGGCACCATTGGAAAAAAAGGATGCGAGGACGGAGTTTGCATTTCCAAAGTCTTGCAAAAGAAAAGGACCTTCCTGGGTGATTGAGGAATTTGTAGCAAGAGGCAACTGAAAAGCCTTTCTCTGGGGAACGTGCCCAGAAATAGCAGTATGGTGTGTCAGTGGGTTGGAAGGAAAGGAGTATGTTTGAGGCAGAGTTGAGGTCGCTCAGCGTGTTGAGGTCGAAAAGAGCTGGGGGGCATAAGCTGGTTGGGCCGAGAGAGGTTAGATCAGCAATAGAACAGTTGTGGAGGGAGATATGGGGAAATAAATAGGTGAGAGAGCGGGCGAGGGGCAATTGATCATGCCAGGTATCAAGCCAGAAAAGGCAATTATGACCATTGCCCACTGATACATGGAATAGGGATTTAACTCGGGGTATGAATTTTGAAATACCTGACTAGAAGGGAGAAGGTGACAGACTCGGGGGTGTGTGTAGGACGAGATGCCGGTTGGATTGGTAGTGGCGCTGAAGGATCCAGTCTTTCCAAATGAAACTGCCAGGAGTGATGATACGCCAAAGCCATTTGGTTAAGAGGGCGATGTTGAAAGAGCGGAGATTAACTAGCCCTAAACCACCGTGATCTCTATGTAGACAGACAGACTCCCAATTGATTAAACATTTCCCTTTAGTGCCATTCCAGAGAAAAGAACGCCTAGTAGAATCAATTTTGTTTATAACCCATTTCGGTAGTACATGGAACGACATCCAGTATAAGGGGAGGGTGGATAGCACTGATTTGACAAGGAAGAGGCGGCCTGCAGCAGGTAGAGAGTTGGCTTTCCATGTTGACAGTCGAGATTCGATCTTGGTGGTTAGAGGGAGCCAGTCATGTCGAGCGAGCTTGGTGGGGTGAATGGGGATTCCAAGATATGTGATAGGGAAGTGGTCCAATTTACAGTTAAGCAAGGCGGCAGAAAAGCGACAGTTAAGCAAGGCGGCAGAAAACAAGCATTTTACTTGAGTTAGTTTTCTGAAAAAAAATCCAAAAAAATATTTTCAAAAAAAACATATAAAAAAATTTGGAAAATTCAAAATCCAAAAAAAAATCAAAACAGAAATCAATCTTCCTTTTGAAAAATAAAATCCTTTTGGTAAATATTTTTCCTTTTAAAAAATATTTATAAAATTTTATTTTCATTTCACCTTATGAACCTTGTTTCACTCTCTTAACTCGATTTTAACTTCTTTCTCTACTTGACCTTTTTTCTTGTGCATGAGTACATGGACTCGTGACACATTAACTAATCGTTTAACTCGAACAAACGATCCTTCAGCAATGGCAAATGAAAATGCCCTACGAAATCTCATGGATAGAATCTTTTCCAATAGAGTTTTTATTCCTTCTTGTATCACATTACCCGCCCCAACGGGTAACCATTTTGAAATTTATTCTAATCATATATCCACGCTCCCAGAATTTGGCAAATTTGAACATGACGACCCATACATTTTCTTAAATAAATTCGAACAAGTATGCACGACCATTAAACTTCAACAACTTTATGATGATGGAATCAAACTTCGGTTAATTCCATTTGTCCTTACCGACTATGGTGAAAAATGGTTGTACAGCTTACCATCGAACTCAATCAAAACTTGGGAAGAGTTTGTAAAAGTTTTCTTAAAAATGTTCTACCCCTTGGAAAAAACAACTAGAATCCGAAATGAAATTGTCAATTTTCATCAATTCAGGGGTAAACCTTTCGAAAAATATTTTAAAAGATTTAAAGAGCTTTTGATAAAATGTCCACACCATAATTTTGAAAAATGGACTCTTTGCCAAATCTTTTACAATGGACTTGAAAATAGCTCACGAACTATGCTTGAATCGATGTGCCAAGGCAATTTTCTTGCTCTACATCACGACGATGCTTGGCAATTTCTTGAAAACTTGGCAGAAAAATCATCCCAATGGGAACGTTCTAACGAAAAATCCATTTATTCACGATCGAGCGCACACTCGATAGGATTATCTTTGGCTTTAGAAGTTAAAATCGATGCAATGATCAATAAATTCGATAACATTTTCTCATCCAACCAAGTGAACCAAGCTTCCTAACCAATGTGTTATAAATGCAACAATCTAGATCACATAGCCGATCAGTGTCCTAATTCGATAGAACAACTCAATGCTTTCAATATGGTTAAGAATGACCCGTTTTCTCCAACGTACAATCCTAGTTGGAGAAATCATCATAACTTTGCGTGGAACAAAATTAATTCAAACACAAATTTGGTTCGTCTCAATTTTCAAGCATTTTCGAACAATGCTTCGAATCCTCCCTTTCATCCCAATCATTTTCAACAAAATTTTGCGGGTCCGTCTCAAAATCAACCGCTACAATCTTTTGCTCCTTAAGATGATAAACGATTGACTTCACTTGAAAAAAGTCCTGAAACTTTGGCTAAGGAAACCACTCAAAATCTCCAATCAAACAACAATTTGCAAAATTTGTTAATCTCGAACATGCAGAATACGAGTCAGTCGATTGCTAAACTTGAAATGCAAATGAGTCAATTAGCCACGTCTATAAGTGAATGTGAACGAGGCACTTTCCCAAGTTAACCAGTTCCGAATCCCAAAATCAAAACACGAATTCGAATCAAGCCCATGTCATTCAAGACAGCAACGTAAACCAAATGAATGCTATCACGACTTTGCATTCTGGTAAACAAATCGATAATCAAGTTGTTAATCCAAACGATTTACTGGAAGCTCCTCTTGACACTTTGAAAACGACAAGTGATCTGAACAAAAAATTGAGCCAAACATCGAATCAAATTCCACTCCAAATTCTTCTTCTACTCAAGTATACCTACGTACTGAGTACCTTGTTCCATTTCCATATCGTCTTCGACCCAAGAAATACTCTGATCAAATGGAAAAGATGTTGTAAATTTTTAAATAAGTGAAAGTAAACATTCCTCTTCTTGATATCGTTCAACAAGTCCCAACATACCCCAAATTTCTCAAGGAATTGTGTACTCAAAAACGAAACACTCATGTACCCAAGAAAGTTTTCTTAGCTGCCGGTCTTCATGAGGTCTTGTCCCAATCAATTCTCATTAAATACAAAGATCCTGGATGTCCAATGATCTCATGCACGATAGGAGACAAGACAATTAATAAGTGCTTACTAGACTTGGGTGCGAGTGTCAATTTGATTCCTTATTCAGTTTACCAGCAACTTGGCTTGAGTGAACTAAAACTGACAAAAGTAACTTTTCAATTTGTCGTTCATTTGATAAAGAAACCCGTGGGAGAAATCGAGGACGTACTCATCAAAATCGATCAATTCATATTCCCCGTCGATTTCATCATTTTAGAGACACAACCCGTAAACAATCCAATGAGTCAAATACCATTGATTTTAGACCGACCTTTCTTGGCTACTTTAAATGCTCTAATCAATTGTCGAAATGATTCAATGAAAATTTCTTTTGGAAATATGACTTTGGATCTTAACATTTTCAATCTCAAAAATCAATCGAATGAACCATGTGACCAAATGCTGAAAGTTAGCTCCATTCAAGAAAATTTTGACAATGAAACAGTTGACCTTAACAACGAACGCGAGACTGAATACGAACAAATGTTTCATGACGAGCCGAACGAGATTGAAAATACACTTCTATTTGAACCCCTTACTATTGAGTCAGAACTTCAATCTAATTCTTTGATTGAGCAACCCCCGAGGTTGGACCTCAAACCCCTTCCCGATCACCATAAGTACGCATAGTTAGGTGACAACAAAATGTTTCCAGTCATAATCTCTTCAACTCTCTTGATCAAGTAACTTCCTTACTTTCAATTCTGTCAAAAAACAAAGAAGCAATTGAATGGTCGATCACCGATATAAAAGGAGTTAGTCCCGCTCTTGTTCAACATCGCATCCATTTACTTGACGATGCCAAGCCTGTTCGTGACGTGCAACGAAGGCTTAACCCAAAAATGAAGGATGTGGTTCGAGATGAAATTCTTAAACTCCTCGATAACGAAATCATATATCCCATTTCTGATAGTTTGTGGGTTAGCCCAATTCATGTCATGCCTAAAAAGTGTGGATTACCGTTATCAAGAACGACTCTAACGAACTCATTCCAATTCGTACTCAAACGGGTTTGCATGTTTGCATTGATTATCGAAAATTAAATACTACAACACGTAAAGATCACTTTCCTCTTCCTTCCATCGACCAAATGCTTGAACGATTAGCCGGCCACAAATTCTATTGCTTTCTTGATGGTTATTTTGGTTATAACCAAATTCCAATCGCTCCCGAAGATCAAGAGAAAACGACTTTCACGTGTCCCTTTGGCACTTTTGCGTGCCGACGTATACCATTTGGCCTTTGCAATGCTCCTGCTACTTTTCAAAGATGCATGGTCAGCATCTTTTACGATATGATTGAATGCTTTCTGGAAGTGTTTATGGACGATTTTTCCATCTTTGAAAACTCTTTTTCCGAGTGCTTACACCATCTTGAGTTGGTTCTTAATCGTTACAAGGACAAACACTTAACGTTAAATTAGGAAAAATGTCATTTCGTGGTCAAATATGGCACTGGTCTTGGGCATGTCATTTCAAACAAAGGCATTGAGGTAGATAAAGCAAAAGTCGACGTAATTGCAAATCTACCCATTCCCAAATTTGTTAAGGACATTCGTTCATTTCTTGGACACGTTGGTTTTCATCGACGCTTTGCGAAGGACTTTAGTAAAATTGCTCGACCTCTGACGACTCTTCTTGGAAAAGAGTTCCATTTGACTTTAATTCTGACTGTGTTTCTCCTTTCGAACGTCTCAAAAATGAACTCTTTTATGCTCCCATCATTTGCTCACCCAATTGAGATCTTCCTTTCGAAATAATGTGTGACGCTTCTAACTTCGCAGTTGGTGCTGTCTTAGGACAACGCATCAAAAAAATTCTTCATGTCATCTACTACGCTAGTATGACTTTAAACAATGCTCAACTTAATTACACGACCACTGAAAAAGAGCTTCTAGTGGTAGTCTTTGCGCTCAAAAAATTCCGACCTTATTTGATTGGCTCACACAATACTATTTACATTGACCATTCAGCTCTTAGATACCTTTTCGCTAAAAAAGGATGCTAAGTCTCGTTTGATTCGTTGGAACCTTTAACTCCAAGAATTTGACCTTACGATCAAAGACAAAAAAGGATCCAACAATGTCATTGTTGATCATCTGTCACGTCTTCTAAACGCACCATCTTCTTTACCAATTAACGAGAACTTTCCTAAAGAACAACTCCTTTCCGTTTCCATCGATCCATGGTATGCCGATATAATGAAATATTTAGTCACTAAGGAAACTCCTTCATTTTGGTTGAAATAAGATAAATATAAATTTCTTTCCCAAGTCAAGTACTTCTACCGGGATGATCCATCCTTGTTTAAGTACTATTTTGGCCAAATCATTCGACGTTGCATCCTAAATTGCAAAATCAAAAGTGTTCTTTCGTTTTGTAATGACTAAGCTTGCGGCGGTCACTTCGTTCCGAAGAAAACAACGAAAAAGGTACTTCAATGTGGTTTTTACTGGCCTACGCTTTTCAAAGACGCATTCGAGTTTTGTAAAACTTGTGATTGCTGCCAAATGTTAGGAAGAATCTCTCGACGAAACATGTTGCCTTTGAACCCCATTCTTACGATCGAAATCTATTACGTTTGGGATATTGACTTTACGGGACCATTTCCCAACTCTTTCGGAAATCCGTACATTCTTCTTGTTGTTGATTACATCTCGAAATTGGTTGAAGCCATTCCTTGTAAAACAAATGACCACAAAGTTGCTATGAAATTCATAAAAGGAAACATCTTTTCGAGGTTTGGAACACCTTGCACAATAATAAGCGATAATGGAACACATTTTTGAAATCGTTCATTTCAATCTCTAATGAAAAATACTCGATAACCCATAACTTATCCACTCCATATCATCCTCAAACTTGTGGTCAAGTTGAAGTTTCAAATCGCCAAATCAAACAAATTTTGGAGAAAACTGTGAATAAAAATCGAAAAGATTGGTCAGAAGTATTAACAGATACGCTTTGGGCTTACAGAACTACGTATAAAACCAATCTTGGGATGTCTCCTTTTAGGCTTGTATATGGTAAAGCATGCTATCTGCCCATTGAACTCAAACATAAAGCGTTGTGGGCAATTAAGAACATAAATTTGATCTCGATAAAGCTGGCGAAAGTAGGAAATTGCAACTCAATGAATTAGAGAAGATTGGGAACGACGCGTATGAGAACGAAAATTTTTACAAAGAAAGAACAAAAGTTTTTCATGACAAGTCAATCCTCACGAAAACATTTTTGCCAAACCAAAAAGTTCTTTGTATGACTCTTGACTTCATTTGTTCCCTGGGAAATTAAAATCGAGGTGGACGGGACCATACATCGTATGTACTGTTTTTCCACACGGTGCCATAGAAATAGAAAAACCTAGGGATAGTTCGATTTTAAAGTCAATGGTCATCGTTTGAAACCTTACTTGGAGTTAACGAGTGATTGAGAGGAGGAGCTCATGACTCTTCATGAGCCACACTACGTCTAATAAGAAATGTTAACCCTCTCTTGTAAATATGTACATATTTTCCTCCATTTCACTCATTATACCATGTATTAACTGTAGGGACACAACCAAAATTAAGTGTGGGGGGAGTCTCATGTTCATTTTTGATTTTTCATGGTTTATTTTTTGCATTTTCTCTTCATAAAAAATATTCCAAAACAAATTTTCTTTTTAGCATATTGATTTACTTTTGAAGAAACACTATAGGATAAGTATATGTTTTTGGTTATTAAATTGAAATTTTTTAAAATTTATTTGTCTCAACAAAAATAAAAATAAAATTTGATTACAAGTAGCTATGGTTTAACTAGTATATAGGAAGGTTCATAGGTGATAATTATGAAGTACATTCTAATTGTAATCTTTGTTTAAAACAGTGGTTGATTTAAAGTAAAGGCAATAATATTTTTGATCTTCTAAGTTAAGTGGTGCTAAGGTGCTTTTGCAAAACTCTCTCTTTACAAAAAAAATATGATTTTTATAAAAATAAGAAATGCCTAGAGTCATGTGTTCACACGCAAGTGTGTTCACTCGCCATGCTCTGTACCCTTCTCACGTAAGCCCAAAAGGCAGTGGATGATCGGTATATCCAGCCTTAGTTTACCTGAGTTAGGGTATGTAAATAAATTTTAATAAAAATAACCACCTAGAGTCATGTGTTCATACACAAGTGTGTACACTCGCCATGCTCTGTGCCCTTCTCACATAAGCTCGAAAGGAAGTACATGATTGGTATATATGGCCTCGGTTTATCTGAGTTAGGTGTGTAAATAATAATAATGCTAATACTTTTCAAAAATAGAGAGAGCAAGCAATTAAATCCAAGCACTATTTTCACTTATTTGATTTGACTTTATTCAAAAGAATAAAAATACCACATTGAAAAACTTTAATAATCAACTAAAGGATCCATTTCATAGTTGCACCATGCTATCAACCGAAACAACTAACCAAACTAGAATCTAATTGTGATGTTAACTTAAATTTTGTTGGAAGTTTTGACGAGTAAAAGGACTAAAATTTCTTGATGATAACCAAAACTTATATTTAACTTACTCGTGTTAATTTAAAAGTAAATTCTTCATTTGTATATATTTTTGAAAGTTTTCATGTAGTCGCATTAGAATCTGCATATCGCATTTGGATTTTGTGGGTAGTATCCACTGAAAACCCTCACGAGAAAACACTCGTCCTACTAGGGACACCTAGCGGTTTAACAGCTTTTTGCATATGTTCAATGAAATCATGTTTTCTACGAAAATAGGTTTATCTTAGTTTTAGTTTATTCAAGGACGAATAAAAAGATAAGTGTGGGGGTATTTGATGTGCACATAAAAGTGCATATTTTTACTTTCATATTTAATCTTCTTTTAATTAAATAAATGAGCATATTAGGGTATTTTACATGTTTAAACCAAAATTTAAATTGTTTTCAAATCATCATTTCTTCATCTTCATTTAGGGGGTAAAATGGTAATTTTGTGTATGATTTAATTTGAGAAAATTTATTTGCAGATTTTTATTTTTATTTGAAGGAAATAAATTGCAAATATGAAGAGGGTTCATGGATGAATGCATGCACATATGTTGAAAGCAAATGAAGAATGAAATTAAATGAATTCATGCAACATGGAGGAGCCACAAACCCACTACCATATGGTCCATAATTAAAACCACATGCACATGTTAATGGTGGCTTAAAGGCATGTTAGTGGGGATTAATTAATTCCCTAATGATTACTTGGAGGTTACACTTTCTCAAGGGTATTTGTTGGACGGAGTCCCACCGGACCAAGACCACCGAATCAAACTCAACTCCACACCCCTCTCATCACCGAACCAGCTACCTCATCCACTGTCGAACCAAGAAGCGAGGAAGATCACCACCGAATCAACCAGCTCCACTACCTGCCGAATCAACCAACTCCACTGCCTGGCAAATCAACCAGCTCCACTGCCTGCCGAACCAACCTACTCCACTGCCTGCCAAATCAACCAGCTCCACTGCCTGCCGAACCAACCTACTCCACTGCCTACCGGACCAGCCTTCACCGCATCAAACACAAACCTCTTCTCACTGCCTGCCGAACCAGCCTCTACCACTCCTACCACCGGACCAATACACTAGTACCAGTCCCACCGGACCAAATCCCACCGGACCCAGGGCATTCCGGACCAACTTTGCCAGGCCAGATTGTATCAGCCCAGGCCCACCAGCATCTATATACATCCAAGACCCCTACCCCCAGCCTCACTCTATAAATAGAGGGGCAGGGGTACAACAATAGAGGACAAGTTTGAGAGCTCAAGCACGGATAGAACTTTCAAACAACTTTCATATACTTGTATCAAAGCTTTGTACTAGTAATCTGAACAAGAAAGGAGAAATAATATATAAAGTGGACGTAGGCACATTCTGGCTGAACCACTATAAATCTGTGTGTCTTTTACAGTTTAGTCCCTGCTTTTTACATATTTGCATAAATCATCCAGATCACTAAAGACAACATAAAATCAACTAAATCATACGACTTGGAGGTGTTTGCCCATTTTTTGTGCAAACATTTTTGGTGCTTTCATTGAGAGACAAGAAGTTCGAAGCTTCAGCTTCTCCCACTTAACCTTCTTCCTAACAGCGTCGTTCATTGCTTGGAAAACATGCCTCCCAAGCAGAAGAAAGATGTTAACAAAGGAAAAAACATCGCAACCAGCAGTCTCCCAGATCCAGTGGTCACAGATCAAGTAAGTCATCCCCTTCCGACAGCAGTACCAAATGAAGGTCGGGAAAATCCAACAACTCCTGCCACAGAACAGCCTGCAGCAATTACTAGGGCAGATCTAGACAGGGTTGTGGCTGAAGTGACTAACCGCTTCACATCCCAGCAGGAAGCCTTGGTGGACCATCTCATGTCACGCTTAAGGGATGCTGAAGTGTCCAACCGCAACACTGAATCATGGGGTAAGTCCCAGTCTGGAGGATCTCAGAGACAACAAAGATCTTCCTTCTTCGAAGGAGCTAACGACAGAAGCGGCCATGGTAGGAGCCGAGACCGAGCTCAGCCCGAAGTTAGGCCTGAGGAAACGCTTGGAACCGAACCCAACGGGGAAGGTATCAGACGGAGGCCAACTGTAGCTGAGCCGGTCATACTGCCTAGCCACGGAAACACCAATGAACGGAGCCGAGTTAGAGTCCAGCCCGAAGTTGGACCCGAGGAAGTGCTTAGATCAGAACCCAGCAGGGGAAGATCGAGGCAAGGGCCAACTGTAGCTGACCCTAACATGCTCCCAGAAGACCAAAGGCAGCCACTGGAAAATATTAGGAATGATAGACGATACCATCCCTACAGGTCATCTGGACGGAATCAATCCCACAGGACAGAACCGAACTCATTTCTATCTGCTCCAAATTCTGATGAAAGGATGGCATGCTTGTTCAGAGAGTGCGTCCAACGGGATCAAAGAGACCGAGGGATAGGCGCTAGGGTAACCAGCCCTTTCGCCCGCAATATCGAAATTGCTATCACCCCCCGAGAATGGAAAATGTCAACAATGGAACCTTACAAAGGGACCTCTGACCCCATTGTACACTTACAGAGATACACGCAGCATATGCTCATGAGCGGGGCAACAGAGGGAGTACTGTGCAAATGCTTTCCACTATTCTTAGCAGATCTAGCTACCTCCTGGTTCTGCCATCTACCCCAAGGATCCATCAGCTCATGGGAGATGTTGAAAGAAAAATTTATCAGCCAGTTCCGCATTCATATGGAACAACCCAAGGATGCTTATTCCTTATCAAGTATCAAACAGAAACCTGGAGAGAAGCTACAGCAATACCTAACCCGATTCAATGCCGCAGCAGCCGCAGTCCAAGATGCCGATGAGAAGCTTATCTTAATGGCCCTCTGTAGTGGTGTGCATCCGAATACTAAATTTGCTAGAAGATTAACAAAAGAAAAACCAGCTACTTTACCCGATTTCTTCCATGAAGCCGGGAAATATATGAGGCTTGAAGACGCTGCCACTGAGGGGTAGTCAGGGCAGCAAAATAAGGCAGCTCATGGCAACACGCCCGCTGCAGCGAAGGATGTTCGAAGAAATGATTTTAGAGACAATGCTGGGGGCAAGAAGGGAGAAAAGCGCCTATATCGGCCAGGACCGAGATTCGACACTTACACTCCTTTGAATGAAACCATCGAAAACATCTTCCTTGCCACCCAAGACGAAGTTAGATACAAACGCCCACCATACAAGAAGGAATCAGATAACGCGCAGAAATCTGGAAAGTTCTGCCGCTTCTACGAATCTCACGGGCATGATACCAATGAATGCCATCATCCCGGGACTTGATTGAAGAACACATTAGAAGGAAGAGACTGGAACGCTATGTAATAGGTCAAATCAGGACTCCAGCTCTTGCCAATGAGAACCCAAGGCTACCCTCACCAGAGATAGGCAGAGGAAATCGCAACACTAGCGGCTCCAGTCAAGAGAAGATAGTGGTCCATACCATCTCAGGAGGACCGCACATCGCCGACAGAAGCTGGGCAGAGATGGAAAGATATGGAAAGTCGCTTAGAAACAATGAAAACTGTGTTAATCCTGTTATAGAAGAACGCCACCCGAAGCGGAAAGAGAGTGATGACATCACATTCAGTAGGCGTGACCTAGAGGGAAGGCAGTACCCTCACATGGATCCCATGGTTGTCTCTGCCCGGTTCGGTCCAGCCGAAGTTTTCCGAATTCTAGTAGACAGGGAAGCTCAGTAAATATCTTATTCAAGCATGCATTCGACAAAATGAAACTATCAATAAAGGACGTATCTCCCTGCAATAAACCACTACACGGTTTCACTGGAGATGCGAAGATGCCCCTCGGGCAACTGGACCTCTTTGTTGAAATTGGAAGTCATCCCCGCTCCGTTGTGCGGAAACAGACATTTGTGCTGATAGAAAACCACTCGGCCTACAACGCCTTCTTAGGAAGGCCAGCCTTATCTGACTTCCAAATTGTCCTGGCCCCATGGTGCCTAAAGATGAAATTTCCAACGGACAATGGAGTAGGGGAAGTAGAGGGAGACCAGGACGTTGCTCGAGACTGCTATGTAACTGAACTTCGCAACAACCACAGGAAGGATAAAGGGAAGAGTGTAGAGGTTGCCCTCTGCACAAAAAGTTTGGAAGCATAGCAACTAAAGAAAGCCCCTCCTCTTCGATACACCAGCGACCCTTTCAATGAACTAAACCCTAGGGACAAAGAGAAGGAGGCCACCGCCGAGCCTGTAGAGGCTATGGAATTTGTATCTGTAGACAAACATGACTCGAGTAGACTATTGAAAATCGGATCCCAACTAAAAGCAGAGTTGAAGGAACAACTCATTGACTTTCTCCACCACAACTTGGATGTATTTGCATGGTCACATGCTGACATGACCGGAATCTCCCCTGACATAGCATGCCACGTGCTAAACATTGATCCTACCAAGGCGCCCGTAAAACAAAGAAAGAGAAGTATGGGGGCAGAACGATCAGCAGCCCTCGATGAAGAAGTAAAGAATCTACTTGCCAATGACTTCATACGAGAAGCCATCTACCCAGAGTGGATCGCCAACCCGGTGCTGGTAAAGAAGGCTAATGGGAAGTGGGGAACATGCATTGACTTCTCCAACTTAAATGACGCCTGCCCGAAGGATTGCTTCCCACTTTCCCGAATCGATCAACTTGTAGACAGCACAGCCGGGCACGAACTCTTATCTTTTATGGACGCATACTCAGGATACAACCAAATTCCCATGCATGCTCCCGATCAGGACCACACTAGTTTCATCACTGAGCGGGGATTGTACTGCTACAAGGTAATGCCTTTCGGACTCAAAAATGCAGGAGCCACCTACCAGCGCCTCGTCAACAAGATGTTTGCAGGGCTAATAGGACAAACTATGGAAGTGTACGTGGATGACATGCTGGTAAGGTCAAGGAAAGCCGACGATCACGTAAGCCACCTGGGCGAGATGTTTCGAGTACTTCGCCAATATGGAATGAAACTTAATCCTCTAAAATGATCCTTCGGAGTTTCATCAGGAAAGTTCTTGGGATTCATCGTCCATGCTAGAGGGATTGAAGCAAACTCTGAACAAGTCCGAGCTCTAAAAGATATCAAAATACCTTCCACTCGAAAGGAAATGCAAAGCCTGAATGGGAAAGTGGCCGCCCTAAGCCGATTCATCTCCAAAGCAACGGACAAGTGCGTCCCCTTCTTCGAAGCTCTAAAGAAAGACAAAGGAAAGTTCGAATGGACTGACGAATGCTTAACAGCTTTCCTTAACTTAATCGAGCACCTCCAGAAACCACCGGTACTCTCGACTCCAAACGAAGGCGAAGATTTATACCTATACCTTGCTGTATCATCTCATGCTCTAAGCGCTGCTTTGGCAAGAGAAGACAACCGCACGCAGCGGCCAGTATACTTTATAAGTAAGAGGTTTACGGGGGCAGAAGTCAGATATCCTAAACTTGAGAAGCTAGCATACTGTCTACTAATCGCATCACGAAAACTGCGACACTATTTTCAATCCCATTCCATCAGAGTTCTGACCGATCAACCGCTGAGGCAGGTACTCCATCGTCCTGACACTTCTGGGCGACTACTTAAATGGTGCATTGAACTAAGTCAATATGATATTACCTACCATCCTCGCACCGCCATCAAGGGGCAAGCCATGGCCGATTTCATTGCCGAATTCACTACCAACGAAGGTAAAGAGCAATCGGAAATAGCAGAAGACATCAAGTGGAACCTCTTTGTGGATGGTGCATCAAACGAACAAGGCTCGGGGGCAGGTGTGGTAATAATCACTCCCAAGGGAAATAAGCTATACTATGCTATAAGGTTGGAATTCGCTGCCACCAACAACGATGCAGAGTATGAAGCAGTGATAGCTGGATTAGAACTTGCCTAAGAAATCGGAGCCAATTCTTTGTGTCTTCATAGCGATTCTCAACTTATTGTTAATCAAATACTAGGAGAATTCCAGGCTCGAGAAGAACGACTCATAGTATATTTAAAGAAGACCAAGTTACTTCTCAGTCGATTGGACCATTACTTAGTCAAACACATCCCTCGGGAAGAGAACCGAGAGGCCGACGAATTGGCGAAGCAAGCTAGCATGAGAGACGGCGCTATTTATGGAGCAGTAGCCATCTCAAAACAACTGACCCTAAGTTTTGAGCAAGTGAATCTGATAGCTGCAACCGAAGAAGCAACTTGGATGACTCCCATCCGAGACTACTTACAAAGTGACACACTACCCAACGGGCGTAACGAAGTCAAGAAAATCTTGAGGAAAGCTTCCCGCTACACAATACAAGAGGACATCCTCTATCGGTGCGGCTTCTCTAACCCCTTATTAAGGTGTGTCGCTGGAAGGGAAGCCAAGGAAATCTTATCCAACATCCATCAAGGAAGCTGCAGAGATCACACTAGAGGGCAGACTTTGAGCAAAAAAGATACTCCGATATGGATATTTCTGGCCCACCTTAAGCAAGGACGCCTTAGATTTCGTCAGAAAATGTGACAGATGCCAGAAGTTTGTTAAGATTCCGCGGCTACCAACAACTGAGATTACTCAAATGACCAGCCCTTGGCCCTTTGCAGTATGGCAAATTGACTTGATCGGCGAACTGCCAATGGGCCGAGGCGGGGCCAAATATGCTATAGTGGCAGTCGACTATTTCACCAAATGGGTGGAAGCAGAACCCCTAAATAAAGTATCTTCAGCGAAAGTTATTAACTTCTTGATCAAAAATGTTCTATGCAGGTACGGAGTCCCATTCAAAATTATATCGGACAATGGACTTCAGTTTGACAGCGAGGAGTTCGCCAATTGGTGCCAAGAGCACGGAATTCACAAAAGCTTCTCATCCGTAGCTTATCCCCAGGTAAACGGACAAGTCGAAGCCGTCAACAAAATTCTGAAAACTCTAATAAAAAAGAAACTCGAAAAGTCAAAGGGCGCTTGGGTGGATGAACTCCCTACGGCACTGTGGGCCTATCGCACATCTTTCAGAACATCAACGGGGCATACTCCTTTCTCTTTGGCATACGGATCGGAGGCTATGCTCCCAGTTGAAACTATAGTGCCTTCCCACCGTAGGATCCACTATAACCCAGAAGAGAACGAAGAACTCCTTCACATGTCTTTGGATCTAATTGAAGAGAGAAGAAATGATGCAGCCCTCAAAGCAGCAGCCCACAAGCAAAAAGTGGCAGCACAATACAACTCCAAAGTCAAGCATCGTACCTTACAAGAAGGAGATCTTGTCCTCAAGCGAATCTTCCCTCGCCCCGGGGCACTAGATCCAATTTGGGATGGACCATATGTAATTCATAAAGATCTCCACAATGGAGCTTATATTTTGTCAACAGTGGACGGAGAGGTGTTCTAGAGGGCATGGAACATTCAACACCTCCGTCGATACTTTTCTTAACTTGTACTGCCCATATGAAGTGAATTAACAAAGAGAATCAGTGGACGTAGGCATTTTCGTGCCGAACCACTTTAAATAACCTTGTCTCTTTTTTAACTTGTTCCTTTATATCTTGGCTGCTTGTTAACTTTATCCTTTTCTGTTGAACAAAATCCTGTGCATATAGCATTTCCATTCAAGCACTCCACAGCGCGACTTCACCTGGACAAGACCTAACAGGTACTATGCGAATCTATGCCCTCGCCAATGAGACACTTTTGCTCCGGCATCCCTCTGCTGCGGGTTAACTCATTGCTCGCGACGGCCCTTAAAGCCAACTGTAATGAGCCGATTATAAGCCACCGAGAAGGCCGACTATAGCCAAGGCAGCTCATTACGGCGTTCGGCTCGCCGGCAACTGTGAACCAACTTTAAGCCCCAACATAAGGTGTGGCCAGCCAGGGGTAGTTCACGGTTGACGATCGGCACCCACGCTAGCCGGCCACAGTAAATCGAATAATACCCACGATTACGGGCCATAATGGCCCGGGTAGTTACTGTGCGCGATCTCGGCTCCGATGTGTCTTAAGTACGGCTGTGGTAAAAAAGATTAACTCCCCGTGGAGGCATAAGATGGGTGACAAATGTCTCCAAGACCCACAGCTAGGGAAAGTGACTACAAAGCCCGTTTGCCACGAACTTAAGCACATCGAAGGCCCTCCGTGATTGGAAGTTTTACTATTTCTCATATTTCAATTTTATTTAAAAAACTTTTCTCCTATCCTCTGTAACAATCCCTAAAGTACAGGACACAGAATAGGAGACATTCGCTAATGGAAGCGGATACTCACAGCAAGACACTGGACCGCATTCCACACTCAGTCACGTAAGACATTCAAAGCTGCCATCTACAAGTGAAATATGAAGGGCGGTATTTTCTTCTTTCATGTATAAACATGTGGCTATAATTTATTCACACATCACACTAACATTGCAAGACATGAAATTATGTTTTAAGCAAGAACTTGACATCAAACACAATTGAATTACAAGCATATGCATAGCTATATTTCTTATACAACATGTCAAAATGGCAAAAACATTCAAAAACGACAGAATCAGCTTAAGTTGAAAAATTACACGTCAAGAATAATGTTGTTTATTACAAGCAGCATAATTACAGCCTAAGAGTTACGTACTGTTCTAAGACTAACATACACAACAATGTCAAGTCCACAAAAAGATATCCAGGTCAAATCAAGGAGCCGGCTGCGTCGGAGTTTTATCCTTGTCATGTTGCCCACCTGTCCGGTCAAAGAAAGAATTCATTAATGATAAGCAACCAAGTTAACGAAAAGACTAGAAAGGAAGACTTACCAGCATCTGCTCCTTGATCATCTTGATCATCATCCTCTACTTGCACACCTGCCTCCTCAGCTGCAAGCAACCGCATGCCCTCCTTCACCGCCACCTTCTCCTCCTTGGTAAACTGGGCAGTAACCACATCCATCCTGAAGGCCACGCCACCCTCCTTATCCGCCTCAGACTTGGCCTCCTCTAGAGCCCTGATATAGATCCTAGCCATAACCCGGGGGTAATCATCCATCCAGGACAAGTTACCCTGCCTCCAAGTACGGAAGTACATATCCTGGAGCATCTCATCCATTATCCCCTCGTTCTCCTCAAACTCCCTCATTCGGACCTCAGAAGCCCGCAGCTTTGCAACGACAGCATCCCTCTCCGATCGATACCGTAAACGGTCAGCCTGAAGGGACCTCCTCATCGCCTCCATCTCCTCCTTCAACTTGGCCTGAGCAAGCTCCGCGGCCTCAAATCTCCCCGATAGTTCCTCTACCCGCTCGAGGTCCGCTCGCCGAACCTCATCCACCGTGGCAATGGCCATGTTAATCCACTCCTTACAGACGGCCTCCATCTTCCGCAACTCTGCCCTGCTGGCCTCTTCCATAGTCTTCCTCAATTGTCTGGATGCGGCCTCATGCTGAGAGATTTGAATGGCTTGGTCGGCAAGTTGTTTAGCCTGGTCGGAAACCAGCAACCGTAGCCGAATGTTGGCGCTCCCTATCTCTTCCCCAGCCTTGACCAGTCGGGCGTGGTGCCCCATCAATTTTCTAGTCTCCTCAGCAACCCGGTCAATATTTGCCTTAGCCTCATCCCCCAGAGTTACAACCCGGGTAGTAAGCAAATCAAGGTCCAGGAACTTAGCTTCGTCAAGCACCCGTACCATAGGATTGCGAGGGAGAAGATGCTCACTAATAACCTCATCGAAGGAGATGTCATGAGATGCCGGGTCCAGGTCCGGATGACCCGCAAACGGATTGCGAACTAAGCCAGGGTGATCTATCGGGGTGACGGTTGGATTCTCAGACAGATGTGAGGAAGGTATAAACTCGGTGTCCTCCTCCTCAAAATCATGAATAGGCTGGAGTGGGGTCGAAGGGCCAGGAAGAGATTCAAACGTAGATCGACTCCTCTTCCTCTTTTGTATATCTTCTTCAATAACTCCAAGAAGAGGACGATAGCCGACTACGTCTCCAGGACGGTTAGTAGGAGGCTTCGGCTTGGCAGAAGCTTTGAGGAGTTTGTATTGTTCAAGCCTGTGCCAAAGATCTGAGGTCTTGGCCGTTTTTCCCGCTCCTGGAATAAAAATCAAGTGTCACTAGTATGCATTGAGCCATCATTCGAGAATTAAAAAGAAAAGAGAGAAATTCACCTTGAACCGCAGAAGTTGCCTCGGTAGAAGCACTCCCGGAAGATAAATCGACGCCGGCCCCAACCTTATCAGCTTTCTTGGACTTCTCCGTTTCCTCCAACTCTTCAAAGGCTTGGCGGAGAGCATCATCCGTCCACTCTTGGATCACGCCCGCCTGCCCAGGAGGCAAAGCCCCGGTGACATCACCGCCCTGTCCTTCGCCACCATCATCGCCGTGACGATCACCGTCACCTTCTCCACCGCTTCCGCTCTCCGCCTCACCTCCTTCATCCTCGCCTTTTTCCCCTTCCACTGTATCCTCCTCCTGAACATCTGGATGTGTGCTGGGAGAGGGTCCATCAGACTTCTTGAGTTTCTTCCCCCCGGCGACTGGATGCGTCGAGAAGGGTCTCCTTTTGCCGCTCTTCGCCGTGGCCCCTCCTGTGGCTTTGGCAGCCCTCTCCTCCGCAGTGTCTCTCTGCTTGACCACAGACTGATGTGGTAGGATCAGGTTGTGCCCCAGAAGTGTAGCGTTCCTAATCAAGTAAGAGGCCGACCTATCCCTTCCCATGATGGCTTCTATTTCCGCAGCCATCTGAACCAGGCGATCACTCTCTACGACCACAAAGCCACCTGTCGCTAGCAAGAAATAAAAACACATGAGAAGAGGCGTTGCAGTCAGAACAGAAATCATAAATAAACATCGACTTACAGCCTGAGGTGAAGCGATGGATGGAAATAGAGTCATCCTTAACGAAGAACCATTCTTTCTTGAACATGCTGAACTTCGAATATAAGTCCAGGACTGACTTGAAAGATACGGCTGATTCCAAGCTGATGTATGGAGACCCCTTCTTATAGCCTCTCAAGTTTTACAAATACCGGATCTCCCGGTTGGAGGGAGGACGCCCGTATCTCCTCTGGAAGATAACAAAGTGGCTCGCCATAATGGCGTAGGAGTTAGGCTGAAGCTGGAACGGAGCCACCTTCAGATATGTGACAAAGCTGACTATCCAGGCATTAAGAGGCGAGATGGCACCACACATACAGTGATACCTGCTGTAAGCGAAGTAGCCTTCAGGGGGGTCATACGGCATCACTCCTTCCCCCGGCAATAGCATGAGTGCTTTGTCAATCCCAAAGGAGCGAGAAATAACATCAAGCTGCTCACCTTTGAGTGAGCTAGGGAAACAATCAGGAGGTGAGTTCAGAAGCTCATGAGAACCATATCCATCTACCAATGATCTCGGGGTGGGCCCATAACGTCCTGACTGGACTGGGGGCACGGCAGAAGGCTCTTCTCTGTCCTGAGATTTCTTCTTTTCTGATCGGGTTTCAACTTTATGAGACATTATCTGCAACACAAAAGAGTACATTATTAAAACAAAGGATGTAGAGATATAAACGAGCAAGTGCGTACAATCTAGAACTTCATTTGTAATTCGAAACATGAAAGGTTACAAAGTCATTCGGCAGTTCAAGGTTACAAAGTCATTCGGCAGTTCAAGGTTACAAAGTCATTCGGCAGTTCAAGGTTACATGGTCATTCGGCACGCGAAATCCCCGAGTCCATTCGGTTAGGCAAATCGAAAGTTCATCCGGCAGAAGAGGGCCTCACCTGGTCCTGCTGTTGAAGTATGGTTCGGTGCTCGTTTGATTCGGCAAAAGCAAAAGCCTTGGTTCAGCTAGTACGATATAACAGGGGCATGAGGCTCCTACTTATAGGCGAACATGGGCGACCGAACCAACCGGTTTGGCAGTTGAAGCCGAACGAACTAAAACAAAGTGAGACGCATGTTGGCATGTGCCCCACTTTGGGGGGCAAATGTTGGACGGAGTCCCACCGGACCAAGACCACCGAATCAAACTCAACTCCACACCCCTCTCATCACCGAACCAGCTACCTCATCCACTGTCGAACCAAGAAGCGAGGAAGATCACCACCGAATCAACCAGCTCCACTACCTGCCGAATCAACCAACTCCACTGCCTGCCGAATCAACCAGCTCCACTGCCTGCCGAACCAACCTACTCCACTGCCTGCCAAATCAACCAGCTCCACTGCCTGCCGAACCAACCTACTCCACTGCCTACCGGACCAGCCTTCACCGCATCAAACACAAACCTCTTCTCACTGCCTGCCGAACCAGCCTCTACCACTCCTACAACCGGACCAATACACTAGTACCAGTCCCACCGGACCAAATCCCACCGGACCCAGGGCATTCCAGACCAACTTTGCCAGGCCAGATTGTATCAGCCCAGGCCCACCAGCATCTATATACATCCAAGACCCCTACCCCCAGCCTCACTCTATAAATAGAGGGGCAGGGGTACAACAATAGAGGACAAGTTTGAGAGCTCAAGCACGGATAGAACTTTCAAACAACTTTCATATACTTGTATCAAAGCTTTGTTCTAGTAATCTGAACAAGAAAGGAGAAATAATATATAAAGTGGACGTAGGCACATTCTGGCCGAACCACTATAAATCTGTGTGTCTTTTACAGTTTAGTCCCTGCTTTTTACATATTTGCATAAATCATCCAGATCACTAAAAACAACATAAAATCAACTAAATCATACGACTTGGAGGTGTTTGCCTATTTTTTGTGCAAACAGTATTTTAGGTAGTCCCCTTAATTATGAATTATGGTTTTAAGCATGTATAAATACCCCTTATGTCTCATGTAATTATCTACTTACTTTTCATGCAAAATGTTGTTGCCACAAAATCAAAGATAAGTAAAATTTTCTTTCATGGCTTCTTAGCCTTCTTCTTATTAGCTTTTGTTTACATGCTCATTCTGTTATGAAACTTTCTTTTATGCTCTTTTATTATCTTATGCTCTCTTTTAATTCATGCAAATAGTTTAAATTTATTTTATGCAAGTAGTTAGTTCCTTTTTCTTTTAATTAGCACTTCTCATTTTCCTTTTGTTTTATGTTGAAATCATTTTATGTTAACATGTTTTCAAATATGAGTAGCTAAACCCCTTCAATTTAAGGGTAATAAAGCTCTCATGAAACATATTAAATTAACATAATTATGCCATTTGGGATCTCTCTTATGTGCTTAATGAAATTATGAATGGTTGGTGGTTTATGTTTCTTTCTTTTATGAGTTTTGATAGCCTATGTTGACATCTCAAATAGGCTATGCTTAACTCCTTTTTAAACATAAACTATTTGATCATTTGCCTATGTGATTTGATAATGAAAGTCAAACTAAAATCAAAATTTGATAATCTATGTTACTAATTAATAGTAAATCAAAGATAGGATGACCAGAAAGTCATTCCAAGCAGTAAAACTCGATGCTAAATGATGTTAGGTATGTTTTACTTTGATTAATTTTCCCGTGTGAACAACGCTCAGAATCTAAGGGAAGTAGACGTATGTTGACTAGTCGGATTTCGAGCATTAACCAGGTCAAGTGCAGTGTGTTATCTATGCAAAGTGAGTCTGGTGTCTCGAACAGCATGAGCGGACCATCCTAAGTTGATAGCTCGCTCAAAGTAGAAAAATGAGCTGCGTCATACTTTTATATTATCTTCTTGGGACTTACTCGTTATCCATGCGAAATCAATAACAGAGTCACTGTCCGAAGCGATGTGGAAAGCTTTTCTTTTTAGAATTACTGGAAGTACAGAAACTGGAAAAGCGATACAATGGAATCATCCACTATATCCAATTTTGAAATGAATCGTCGCACTAGAATTAAAACGGTGATAGAAACTTAACTGAGTTCTCAAAATGAGACAGTTAAAGATGGAGAGCAAGACTTGGCTTTGGAATAGCATACATTCATCTGAGGCAAAACTTAGCTTCACCACCGACCAAGTAAAATCCAAAATTCAACCATCTTCCTTTGAAATTGCCATCATCGCAAAATATCGCAAAGTTTTTCTATGCCAACCTAAAGCATAATGTAATCTCTGAAGTGCAGATTGCATCGCCAACACAAAGGAAGGAAATCTCAACTATAACTAAAATGAATAGAAATCAATCAATTAAAGCCAAATAAAAGCAACATCTCGAGACCGCACTTATGCAGTCAAAACTACATGATCTTAACATTCAAGAATTCAACGTTGCCCGAAGGTTCACAACATCAAAGAAAAATCCATAGAGTTGAGACATTCGGGCGTAAGTTTTTGGAGATAGAAACCAATACAAGATCAAGACCTCAATACTGGGCTTGGAATAATTTACTATGACAAATGATGACATTGGCTGATGATGTCAACTTGGGAGAATTCGATCATAGTCAAGGAATTAATAGCATTGAAAATTCAAACCTTGGAATCAACTAGAAAAGTCATTAGGTCCAGAGATGGGAACTACCGTGCGAATCAGCTGGGGGCAGTCAAATGTATTGCTCAAGAAACCAAGTCACTAGAAATTGTATGGAGTTAGCATTCAGAATGATCATCCCTATGGTCTGAGGCATATACACTTGTACTTGGTCGAAATGAACTCGACCAAGCCTAAACAGAAAAATTACCTAAAATATTTCTAGGAACCAGTCTATCTACATGAAGTCATGAGACAACGAAGGCCGCTCCTGCATAAGCACAACTAAAAAGAAGGCCGATAGGACAACAAGCTTTAGGGAATCCCTGCTTGCTCCTTCCTCTTTGTCCAAGGATCTTCAGGTCATGCTCTCATTTATAGGAGGAGGCGAATTTAGTAACAACTTCACCATAGCAAATGTGCCTTGCAATTCAGCCGTAATCGATCGTTTCGGTATGACAAGAATAAAAGGCGACGCCTAAGCAACAAAGGATCCGGCTTCGTGAGGAGTGGAAGTTTCTTCGCCAGACTAAAGACAGGGTGACCAAAAGGTCATTCTAAGTAGTAAAACTGACGTTTATGTCAGGTATGTTTTACTTTGAGTAATTTTACCGTATGAACGACGCTCGAAATCTAAGGGAAGTCAACTTATGTTGATTAGTCAGATTTTGAGCATTGACCAGGGCAAGTGCAGTATGTTATCTATGCAAAGTGAGTCCGGTGTCCCGAACACCACGAACGGACCATCCTGCATAGATAGCTTGCATGAACTAGAAAAACGAGTCGTGTCGTACTTTAATATTATCCTCTTAGGACTTACTTGGTATCGATGAGAAATCAATAACGGAGCCGTTGTTTGGAACGACGCCGGTAGCTTTTCTCTTCAAGATCACTGGAAGTACAGAAATAGGAGAAGCGATACAATGGAATAATCCATTAAATCTGATTTTGGAATGAATCATCGCACTAGAATTCAAATGGCGGTAGGAACTTAGCCGATTCTTCAAAAGAGACAGTTGAAGATGGAGAGCAAGACTTGGTTCTGGAACGGCGTACATTTGTCCGAGGCAAAACTTAGCTTCACTACCGGCCAAGTACAATCCAATATTCAACCATCTTCCATCAAAATTGCCATCATAGCAAAATCTCGCAAAGTGTTTCTATGCCAACCTAAAGCGCAATGTAACCTCCAAAGTGCAGATTGCATCACCAACACAAAGGAATGAAATCTTAATTATAACTAAAATGAATAGAAATCGATCAATTAAAGCTAAATAAAAGCAACATCTCGAGCTGGCACTTAAGCAGTCAATTGAAATTCACAGAATAGCCGTCCGGGAATTGTCTCATTTCAGAGCACGCTTTGTTTCCAATGAAAGCATACTCTGGGGGGCCAATGTTAACTGGGTTTTCACTAAAGCAGAAATCAATAGGAGTTATAACGTCAAGACAAAGACGAAACGACTTGAAAATTGGCAAGCACTCCTAGATGGAACAAAGAAATAGCTCGGAGAAATTTCGCCCCAAAATATTAAGGAGAAAATTCGGTACCGGCATGATCATGTTGGTGGTGACTTCTTCTGGTTTTGTATTTCTCACTCAAATTTTACAGGAATCATTATCTACCCATTCTAAGAGTGCTCGAGAAATTTAGGCTCAAAATACATCAAGGAGAGAAGTCAATCCCGACCTCTCATGTCAACCTCAACTACTTATATTAACTCCATTGATGTAGCGACTTCTTAGGTCACGTCCATACGGAATTATAAGAGTGTTGTAATATGTACAAGTCAATCCGAGCTAAGGAAAAAAGTCACCACAGACCTCTTAGGCAAAAAGGCTGATGCTGGGCCATTTTGGATAGAAGTAGATTACGACTTGTTTAGGATGACCAACGATCAATGGAAACAATATGGGACACCTAGAAATCAGGTAGCTTGAAGGTTGCAAGTGGATTCAACTCACCTGGGTTGAACTATAGAGTCAACACTGACTTAAGAGGTCGGTGTCGACTTCTGGCGTTAACCTAGATGGGTTCACAACTTGCACACATTCTCGGGCTGTCTTCTGGGCTTTACTCCAACTCTCTATTTAGTCCAACATGACTACTACTATGATATCCCGGGTTTTTGGGCAATATAAATTTAATAATCTTTATTAATAATTAAATTGGATTGATAATTATCCTATATAATTTTAATTTAAAATTGGTAATTTAATCTTTTAAAAGATAATAAATACTTAATCTGACAATATTGATAAGATTTGTTTGTTAAAGCTAATAAAGTTTTATTCTATTTATAATATATATATATATTTGATATATATTGTGAATGGAAATATCTTTTGTTTTAAATAAAAGATGAATTTTTTTTAAATTGTAATATATATGTATGTATATGTTATAATTTGATATTGTTGATAATTGATGTATGAATGGATATTGTAATTTTAAAAGCTTTGATTTAAATTTAATATCTTTTAAAAGTTAAAGATTAATTCAATTGTTTTCAAAATATAAGATAATTATTATTTCTAAAGTATGATAGTTTAAATAAGATTTAATAAAAGAATTATTTTATCTTGTTTTCTTTTAAAAAGTACTAAACTAAAATGGTTATAAGTGTGTATATATAATATTAAATAAACTTTCTTTTTAAATATCTCTTAAATTTAGAAGGTTTGTAAAAATAAATAATAATTCACATTTACATAAATAGAAAAACATAATTACTTTTATTAATAAGGGTTTAGACATAATTATGCATTGTTTTAACACTTGTAAACATATAAAAACAAGTTGGACATTTGTCTAATTTATAATAATACAAGTGGCATACTTAATTTCTTTTGAAATTTAAATTATAAGTAAATATAGAAGAAGATCTGATCTTCATTTTTTCTTCAGTTCAAATCGTTCAAAACATATTTTCTCAATTCTTTTTATCCTCTTTTCTAAAATCTAAAAGAAAACTGAAAACAAATTTTCAAAGAAAAAGATCAAAGCCTGTAAAAATTCTCAATGCAAATGAAGATAAAAATCTAGGATTCAAACATGCATTTCGAATGAAGATTCAACATAAATAAGGCATGCAAGGATTTCAAATCTCAATAACAAACAAAATCAAAAGCATTGCCAGAATTCAAAGTTTAAAAGCCTGGAAAATGCTCTGCCCTGTTCTCTGCTCTGTTTATAAGTGAGTAAACCTTTTCTTAAAAACAGTTTTTAATCTATGTTTATATTTATGCATGTGATGAATATGGATAGAAATATTGTAATGTGGTTTGCATGATTGTTTTATTTGGAATATATATTTTTAAACTGCTCTGTTGATATGAGTATATGCCTGAGTTTATGTATATTAGTCTCTGCTATGATCACAGACTTAAAGATAAAACAAAAGAATTCAAATTCTTCTTATATATCCAAATTTAGGTTATGATCTCCAAAGAAGAGATGATGGTATGAAGTAATAGAATTTTTAAAAATAAACCCAAGTGTTTATATTGCATATTTATTTCGAAACTGGTAAATTACAGTAAAAATCAAAAAGAAGTCGAAAATCAATGAATTCGATTTCATGTTTGGATTGCATAAATGGATTTGTAGTAGAAAATCATGATTTTTAATATTGATATCATAATTTTTAGTTTGATAATCGTTGGGAATTTTTGAGTTGATCAAATTGGGCATTTTGATTGATTTCTGTTGATCGGCGGTGAGTCGAGAGTTGTGATTTAGGTCGAGGGTTGTTTGAAGGTTGACGATCACTGGAAAAATGGTCGTCGATTTTTATGATGGTCGTAGTGACCAGAGTACGGCAAAGTAGGGTTTTTACCCTTTTGTAGTCGTCGAGTTTGTCAGGGATTAGTACGTCGTCAAGGGAGGATCGGAGTTCACCGCGAGAGGGGGAAACGTTGCGTGGATCTGTGTTGCAGCTCTGGACGGAGGGACGTGAGCTCCGGTGGCGAGTTCGTCAGCAGGCGATAGTTTTCGATCGTTCAAGTGGTTCCAGGAATTGATCGAACTGGGTGTTCGAGTTGAGCGGCGAGGTCGAAGGCGATTGTCGAGGATCATCGCGGCGATCTACGATGGTCGGAGACGATGGTGCAAGTGCACCACGTGCACGTGAACATTTGGGATATCTGGGTACGATAGTGGTTGGGGAAGTTGAGTTGAACTCGAGAGCGTCTCGAGTTGTTGTCGAAGTCTACGCGTGTGCGACTCGAAGCAGATGAAGGTCGCGAGTGTATCGAAGGTTGATCGGGAAAGTCTCGTGATGTTTTGCTTGTGGACTCGAAGCTAGTTCGGGAAGAAGTGTAGTTTGCTCGGGTTTTTGATTTGCTGGAAGCTCGGGTTTTTAGTACTTAGGTTTCCAGAATTTAAAGGAAATGAAATATAATAAGTTTTAAAGTTTAAAATAACTTAGTTTCTAAAGAAATGTTACTAAGTTTTTAAAAGTGTATTTTAAATGAATATGATTTCAAATCAAAAGTAAATATAGTTTTTAAATATGTTTATTAGCATGTTTAAACTATTTTAAATTATGATTGATTTCTAAAGTGTTTTATTTTTAAATAAATTAAATAATTAAGATTTAGAAATCAATTAAGATAAGGATTTTCTTTAGTAATTTAGAATTTTGATTTAATTAAAGATAATTAAATTTGTAAAGATAATTAAGATAATTAAATTATTAACCATTGAAAAGTTATTGGTTAATATAAAGGATTTGATTTAGATAATGTTTTCTTAATTAAAAATTTTTAAATAGGAAGTTAAGAAATCATTTAATTAAATTTAAATGATTAAGTTAAATAATTAATTAAGTAATTAATTTGCGATTTATTAAGATAACCACTTTGGAGTTAATTAAGTGTAATTAATTGGTGAAGTAATTAAGTAATTAATTACTGAAGGTAATTAAGTAAAGGATAATTATTTTAGGAAGATTAATTAATTTAATTGATTTGAAGTTAATTAATTAAAGAGTAATTAATAAATTAGAGGATTAAGGTTAATTTATAATGTGATTAATTACTAGTTAAGGTAATTAATTAAAAGAGAGTAATTAATTAAGGAAGTAATTAATTAAGGGTTAATTAATTAAGATTAATTAATCAATAATAAGTGATTAAAGAATAATTAATTAATATAATTAATTAAAAAGTAATTAATTAAGATAAGTAATTACAAATTGTTAATGACTGTTTATGGTTAATTAAGGTTAATTAATGAATGTAGTTAATTAAAGATTAATCATTTAATTAACTAGAAGGTAATAAATTAATGAAATAATTAGAGGATTAATTATTAATGAATTAATCAAGGTTGATTAATAAAAGTAATTAATTTAAGTATGATTAATTAATTGTAATTAATTGAGGATTAATATAATTAATTATAATTAATTAATAAATAAAGGATCATTAATTATTGTAATTAAATGATAGTAATTAATATTACTGTATATGGTTAAGGATAATTACTTGAATGTAATTAAAGTATAATTAATCAAAGGAGATTAATTAAGGAAGATCATTTAGATGTTTAATTAATTAATTTGTAATTAATTAATGATAATAAGCAGGATTAAGATAATCCAAGTAATTAAAGGATAGTAATTAATTTAATTAAAGGTTAATTAAATTAATTAGAGTTAATCAATTCTGTTTAGATAATTGATTAATACTGGATGTTTGATATTGGGTGATTGGTTGATATTGGATGATTTGAACATCTGATATATATATGGTATATGCTGCTTTGTGAGATGAATGTTGATATGAATTATCAATTGTGATAATATGATTTATCTATCTGTTATATCATCCTGAATATAAGTTTAAATGTTTAAACCTTTAAAACAACTTGGCCTTAAAAGATACGTTTTGGATTTCGATGAGACCGGGATCGGGTTTCCGTATACCGGAATTCCAGGTCTGGAGACCCGAATACCACATCGATCCAAATTAACGATAGGTCGTGAATCTCAAGTGAAGATGAAGATTCAGAGTGCAAGGGTTATTGTCGTTAACTCTGAGGGTGATTCCAAAACGAGTGTAACGAGATAATGCCTTCGGTTTCGTTCGAACCCGGAACGAACTTGTATGGATTGAATGCTTTCAGCACATCGTCAGGCGGACGATGAGCATTCTAAGTGATATGTTCTGATTAAAGGTAATCGTAACCTCAAGCCTCATCAACCGGGAATGGCTAAAACAGGGGAGGTGCAGCAAGGTTTCGTGGGTAGCACCCACTGAGAGCAAGATAGATCCCTGTCTAGAGGTCCCTTTTCTTTTATTCGGCTTAGTGTGTGGTTGGTCGCGCCAACTACGGGATTGTCTTGTTCGGGATTATCCAGTAAGGGATGGTTCCGGCTTTGTGTTGCAGGGGAGCGGGCGTACTCCTCGGTACGGTGATCTAGGCCACGTACTGTGACGGGCGGTACCCCAGTAGCCCTGCCATTGTATGGAATCCAAACTCCAATAAGTGCCGTACGTATTAGTTGTGCCCAACTATGTTGGAA
The DNA here is from genome assembly GCA_030737815.1 of Allium fistulosum. NCBI lineage: Eukaryota > Viridiplantae > Streptophyta > Magnoliopsida > Asparagales > Amaryllidaceae > Allium > Allium fistulosum. Next base: position 556,726,609 of record CM060905.1, read on the forward strand.
TGTGAGATGTAAGCATTTCAGCTATTTCTATATTTTACTTGAAAACCCTAGACCCTATATAATAAAATCAGATTTCCTATCAAATGTTTTGGTTAGCGTAAGGTAAAAACTTACCCATGTTTATTTGTGGGGAGTCTTACGTGATACCTTTTCTTTCTAAAGGTTTTGAAGTTAAGCAAGTTTAACCTGTTACTCACACCAGACCCATGTCTGACCCAAGTGTTTATTTCTGTTTTATAAACTCTTGGGTACTCAAATTTTTACGAGTAGCCAAGGGATTCAGGTTTAGCTTTGACGAATATTCTGGAGGAGCAATGGAGCAGGAGGCTTCGGCGTTCGTAGATATAGTATTCCGCTGTGTTGATATCTGTGATAGTGTCTTGTCTTGTATTTGAGTTGTAATGTCTAGACAGATGTTTATAACTGTCTAGTAAGTGATGTATATGCTGTGTAACTCTGTAAATTGTTGTATACTATGTAATAGTTTATGTTATTAATATAATTTATTCGTTCCGCTGTGAGATCGTTGTTGTTGTTTCTTTCTTTCTTCTCTTCTTTTCTATTTTCTACCCCTTTCTTTCTTATTAACGATGCGACTTTCTGTGGAGAGAAAGTCGTGGTCGTTACAACTACCTCTATAAATAGTAACCATAGAGCAACCAAGAAAAGGGCTGGATTCTGCTATCATCGTGCATGATCTCTATCTATTCTTCAACTCTCTCCTCTACATCACAATCACCAAGGCAACAAATTTAGGCAATTCTAGGACTTAGAATCTATCCAACACTTGTACTTGTGACTAATTCTTTGTCAATCATCTTGTAATCTCATTCAAACAAGGTCAAGCCAATAATCAAAGCTATAAAGTGGAAGTAGGTTTAGCTAACAGCCGAACCATTATAAAATTCTCCGTGTCTATTTACTTTTCTGCAACTTTTCTATTATATTTGCTCTATTCTAACAAGGCCGGTGCTTTCACATCACACTCCGGGATATCGATTCATTTTTTGGGTTAACAGATGTATTCATATTTAATTAAATGTCATAGTTGATTAACATAGATTTTATTAATCAAGATGAAAGAACCTCAATAAAAAATGATTTTATTATTAACAACCAGATTAGATCTAGTGAAACCTTTTAGACTTCATGGGTCCACTATATATCCAAATAGGGAAATTTCTTTGAAATCTACTCATTTCAACTACTGTGAAATAGACTTAAATGGCGTCATAGAGAGGTTGGTTAAGGCATTCACCTGGTACATTGGATGTCCCGGGCTAGATCCATGCAGTTAGCATGATAGGGAGTTCTTATATTGTGATCTATGATAAAGCATTGTTTCTGTCCCCTACATGTCATGTGGGGTTATATTAGTTGACATGCTGCATATGAAACTCACTTATGAGGTACCTAGTTGGGTCATCCAAAAGGAGTTTAGGCTGAACCAACAATGGAATCAGAGCATAAATGGTCTATGCAATCAAATTAGTCAACATTTCGTGCCAACTAATAAAACTTACTAATCCGATAGATGCCAATAATATTAATGTCTAGGCTTAGCGTTAAATATCAAGTATACTTCACTCACTGGCTACTGTCTTGACTTAATGGATTGAGTAAGCCCAAATGGTTGGACTATATGTAAGACCAGAGTTATTTGATCCTTAGGCTAATTTTCAAAATTTTGTTTGAAAATTTAAACTATATTTTAAATTTAAAAGTTAAGTTTAAAATATAAAATGAAATTTTATAAAAGTTATAAAATATTTTTTTGATTGGTTTTGAAAATAAATTTGATATTGCCAAACATTATTTAACTAACGGTTAATTAATTAAAACATACATGTATAATGATTTATGTATATATTTTTATCTTAAATTATTTAAGATAAATTTTAAATAAATGTTTGGTATTTATTAAAATGTTTTAATTAATGAATAATTTGTTTGATAAATGTTAATTAATTTAAGCATATACATATATAGTGATATATAAATATATATATATATATATATATATATGTAACTATAATTGTTATAGACATATGTTTGTCTTAAATTGTTGAAGATGAATTATATTGAAATTTTGATTTAATTTAAAACTTCAATTAAATTTTTTAATTAAATAAAATAATTTATCAAATAAATATATTAATTGAAAGTTAATTATTTGATATATGTGTGTGTGTATGCATATGTTGATATGTGTGTATAGTAACAAACTATAAATGTTACGGTTGGTTATTTATCTTAAATAATCTAAGATGAATAATATAAAATTTCTGAAATTTTAATAAAAAATTAATAATTTTTTTTAATTAAATACAACTAAAAGTTAATTAAATAAGATTTAACCAATAAGATCTAAAATTAATTAAAGTCAAGGGTTCGTAGCTCCCTAGTAGAGGAAGAGGGTCGTGCCTTGGCAGCTGCACTTTAGTGGTTTTTTATATGCGGAGCATGTAATAATTCCTTAAATAAGTAGAAAATTAAATATGATTTTATTAATAAAGATACATGTATATGTTATATAAGTTAATTAAATTACAGTATTATAAATAAATTAAACTTATAGAACTATTTATGTATAAATATAATGGAAGTGGAACTGAAACAAATCTAAAATAGATTTTTGGAGTAAATACATATGTATTGTACACATACCATGAATTTAGATCTGTTTAAGACTCGAATCACTAGGGTATTTCATAAGAAATACATTATTTCTTATGTCGATATCACTCAAAATATATCAAAGATTATGAATGCCTTGATAGAGTTAGGGGTATGCTATAGGGGCAATTTTATAATTTATTGTAAATTATCAACTCTATAATAAAATCTCATTCGAAATAAAAGGTGCTTTTCTTTCTATTTTATACTTGTCATAATATGTTATGTCAATTAATTATTGAATTTAAGAATGTTAAACAGAAATACTTAATGATATGTTATGTGATAGTAATTAAAATATAGTGTAGTCATTAGATATTTATTGTTAGTACCTTAGGTATTGGTTTTGATGATAACAACTATAGGACATTATATAAAATATAAATACTAATGTTTTATCAAGATATATATATATATATATATAGCATATAGTGCAGGATATTAGACAAGTATTGATTAAGAAGACTGTACGGTATCAAGATGCTGATATAAAGTTTCAAGGTTCAAGAATGAAGACCCATGAGTATTGAAGAATTCAAGATTTCAAGATATTCCAGATATGTTATAGAGTCATAGAATTAATGTTAAAATCTTAATAGCACTTTCCTGATCTTTCTCGTCTTCTCTATTTTTGTTTTAAAATTGTTTTTCAAATATTCTATTTTTAAAATAATCTTTTCAAAATATTTCCCAAAATGATTTTCAAATCTCTTATGCTTATTAAGATATTATTTTAATGTTTTTAAGTTTATATATATTGAATTTTTGTTTATACTTTAATAATTTATAACTATATTGATTTTATATATATTATTTACATTATATTGAATATTTTTATTAAACCTTTCAAAATTATTTTATAAAGTTTTATTAAGTTATATTTTGATTAAAATTTGTGTAAACTATATTTAAATGATTCTACAAAGTATCAAATTATTTTTCAAAGCAATAGATTTCAAAATAATTTTTATAAACTATTTTTCAATTTTGTGAAGGATATGTCGACATATCCAAATCCCATATGTCGACATAATAGTCATAAATTTCAAAATTCAAATTTTGAATGGAAGTGTCTTTCGAAGTTTCTCTTCGCGAATGAACACGACCGTTGTTTCCCTATATATACCGAACTTCCAAACAAATTTTCATTAAATACTTTCTTATTTTTCTCCCCCCCTTTTCACTCTTTTGATTTCTGAATTAATTTCTATCGAAACTTTGCAGAAATTCAAGCAGAATCCAATTCAATCATTGCTAGTTTGATTCTCTTTCATATACTCTCTGATTTCTCTCATCTCTCTCAAGATCAAAGTGCTACTCAAGAGTTATAGGATCAATTGTAATCAAGGTCGAAGATCTGAATTTGTAAACTCTATCAAATCATACTCTTATACACTATGGTGTGCTTAGTATCCCTGAAATCCAAGTAGGTGTGATTGTAGCTTGTTTAAATAAATTGGGTGTGCTTAGTAGCCCATAAATCTATTGGGTATGCTTGTGGCCTACAAATCAAGTGGCTCTACCCAGAGGCCGGGATTCTAGAAGGTGTGTCTCGTAGCCTTGAAATCGAGATTGTATTTGCATTTACTAGTTGAAAAGAAATCTGTATAAGGAATTGTGCAGGACTGGATGTAGGGTAACTCCGAACGAGTATAAAATCCTGGTGTGTTCTTTCTTTTTTACTTTACTGCATTTACTTGCACTTTGATTCTATAATTGTTTCTGTGATTGTTAATTCCATCATTCCAAGTAAAATCTTAAAGAATTTGAATTATGTTCATATAACTCATTAAACACTGTTCACTCTCCTCTAGTGTTAATTTAGCCTTTAAGATACATATTCCGCTGACTCACATTTATCACATTAAAAATAACATTCTGTTTTAAGTATTCGTAGTCAAGATGTTTTGAGATAGATTTCGATACATATGTTGTGACTAGAGTATGTAACGCTTTCCAAATGTTGGGTAGTATTACTCATAGCTACTAGGGGCATCAAGGGGTTACATACTGATAGTTATTAGATAACTATGGAATGACTCACTGAGAGTTTTTTTTGGTTAATATGACTAAGGTTATAAAGAGGATCTTAAAGTAACGATATTATATAGTTCTCTCGACTTAAGAATATTATTGAACTTCAATGTGGATACTCTACTTTGATTATAGTTAAATCATGGTGTAGCGTCCAACGAACGATTGTAGTTGGGTCTGAGTTAAAGCAATAGAAGTGAATATTATTCAATAGAGAATCGATGAGGCACACGTACTTTATATTAACGCAAAATCCGTTACTCATGGCGGACAAGGCACCACCAGATGAGGCCGTTACCACTGAAGACCCTTCTCCAAAATCACTAGATCGGCCACAAACTTCCAACTGAACTTCATCTACATGGAGCTGATCTTCGGTAGATGCAGTGAGAGGTGTAACTGATTCTAATATAGCAGATGCAGACATGGATCTCAACTTTATTCCTCCAGTTCATGCTAATGGAAAGCCGCCATTTCAAACCCCTGAATCCAATCGAATTGATACTGAAAACAAATGGAAAAACACTAGTGTTGCATACATGCTTAGAAGTCGACCTTTATATACACAGTTCAATGGATTCATATAGTGCAGGATATTAGACTAGTATTGATTAAGAAGAATGTACGGTATCAAGATGCTGATATCAAGAGTAGATTCAAGATGCTGATATAAAGTTTCAAGAGTTCAAGAATGAAGACTCATGAGTATTGAAGAATTCAAGATTTCAAGATATTCCAGATAAGTTATAGAGTCATAGAATTAATGTTAAAAATCTTGATAGCACTTTCCTGATCTCTCTCGTCTTCTCTATTTTTGTTTTAAAATTGTTTTTAAAATATTTTATTTTTAAAATAATCTTTTCAAAATATTTCCCAAAATGATTTTCAAATCTCTTATACTTATTAAGATATTATTTTAATGTTTTTAAGTTTATATATATTGAATTTTTGTTCATACTTTAATAATTTATAACTATATTGATTTTATATATATTATTTACATTATATTGAATATTCTTATTAAACCTTTCAAAATTATTTTATAAAGTTTTATTAAGTTATATTTTGATTAAAATTTGTGTAAACTATATTTAAATGATTCTACAAAGTATCAAATTATTTTTCAAAGCAATAGATTTTCAAAATAATTTTTATAAAGTATTTTTCAATTTTGTGATGGATATGTCGACATATCCAAATCCCATATGTCGACATACTAGTCGTAAATTTCAAAATTTAAATTTTGAATGAAAGTGTCTTTTCGAAGTTTCTCTTCACGAATGGACACGACCGTTGTTTCCCTATATATACCGGACTTCCAAACGAATTTTCATTAACTACTTTCTTATTTTTCTCTCCCCTTTTCACTCTCTTGATTTCTGAATCAATTTCTATCGAAACTCTACAGAAATTCAACCAGAATCAAATTCAATCATTACTAGTTTGATTCTCTTTCATATACTCTCTGATTTCTCTCATCTCTCTCAAGGTCAAAGTGTTATTCAAGAGTTATAGGATCAATTCTAATCAAGATCGAAGATCTGAATCTATAAACTCTATCAAATCATACTCTTATACATTATGGTGTGCTTAGTATCCCTGAAATCCAAGTATGTGTGATTGTAGCCTGTTTAAATAAATTGAGTGTGCTTAGTAGCCTGTAAATCTAGTGGGTATGCTTGTGGCCTACAAATCAAGTGGCTCTACCCAAAGGCCGGGATTCTAGAGGGTGTGTCTCGTAGCCTTGAAATCGATATTGTATTTGTATTTACTAGTTGAAAAGAAATCCGTATAAGGAATTGTGCAGGACTGGATGTAGGGTAACTCCAAACCAGTATAAAATCCTGGTGTGTTCTTTCCTTTTTACTTTACTGCATTTACTTTTATTTGCACTTTGATTCTATAATTGTTTCTGTGATTGTTAATTCCACCATTCCAAGTAAAATCTTAAAGAATTTGAATTATACTCATATAATTCATTAAACACTGTTCACCCCCCTCTAGTGTTAATTTATCCTTTAAGATCCATATTCCGCCGACTCACATTTATCACACATTAGAAATAACATTCTGTTTTAACTATTCCTAGTCAAGATGTTTTGAGATAAATTTCGATACATATGTTGTAACTAGAGTACGTAACGCTCTCCAATTGTTGGGTAGCATTACTCATAACTACTAGGGTCATCAAGGGGTTACGTACTGATAGTTATTGGATAACTATGGAATGACTCACTGAGAGTTTTCTGTTGGTTAATATGATTAAAGTTATACAGAGGATCTTGAAGTAACGATATTATATAGTTCTCTCGACTTAAGAATATTGTTGAACTTCAATGTGGACACTCCACTTTGATTATAGTTAAATCATGGTGTAGCGTCCAACGAACGATTGTAGTTGGGTCTGAGTTGAAGCAATAGAAGTGAATATTATTCAATAGAGAATCCATCTCCCCGATTATACGAGGTTATTATCACAGTTAACTATAATCAGCTCAAAGTCAAAGTCTCTGGCCAGAGTAGCACGGTTACTAATAAATGCAATTATTAAAAAAAAGACTTTTTGTTTGGACTAAACCAGTTGAATATTGATGATATTGGAATATTGGTCGAAACCGAATTCCATAAGCCTTAAAGTGATATAGTTTTGACGAAGAGAATTTGTGTAAATAATTATTACTACTAGGTGCCGCTTAAATAGTAAAATTGGGTTCTTTCGGAAAACGTATAAATGATAAATTCAACCAAAAATGTCACACCACCAACTAGGGTTGTGAACACTAATGTTTGAATTTTTGACGTTAATCACTGATTGAATTTACATCTATGAGTCGCACAACTGCAATGTTGGATACTCTGAAAAACCACACGATTTACTTAAATCATTATTGCTATATATTAAATTAATTAATATTTATAAAATAGTAATAATTAAATTTTATTTGATTTATGATTTAGTATTAATAAACTGTGTATATAAAAGTTATATTTACCTACACATACTTTATATTAACGCAAAAACAGTTACTCATGGCGGACAAGGCAGCACCAGACGAGGCCGTTACCGCTGAAGACCCTTCTCCAAAATCACCAGATCGGCCACAAACTTCCAACCGAACTTCATCTACATGGAGCCGATCTTGGGTAGATGCAGTGAGGGGTGTAACTGATTCTAATATAGCAGATGCAGGCATGGATCTCAACTTTATTCCTCCAGTTCATGCTAATGGAAAGCCGCCATTTCAAACCCCTGAATCCAATCGAATTGATACTGAAAACAAATGGAAAAAATACTATTGTTGCACACATGCTTAGAAGTCGACCTTTATATACACAGTTCAATCGATTCATATAGAATGTTTGGAAACCATTGGGTAAGGTTGATGTGTATTACAAAAAAGGTGGATTTATCATTATAGGATTTGAATTGGAAGAAGACCTTATGCGTATAATTAAAACTGGTCCATAAACATTTAACTCCCACATCATTATATTGAAATTTGGAAAAGTGGTATGAGACTATCAAGAGATTATTTCTCATGCATTCCAATTTGGATCAAATGTACATCATTTAAGTCTAGATCTTTGGAATAAGGAAGCTATTAGCCGTATTGCTACCACACTTGGAAAGCCGTATTGTATTTCACGAGTATTGGTAGAAATACAATCAGATTTTGATTATCCTAACTATGTATAAGGCATGCATTCAGATGGAATAGTTATAGATATTAAAGTATCATATCATATGAATACAAACCTAAGCCATGTGATAACTGTCGAGTATTTGGACATAGTACAAAGAGTTGCAATGTTTCTTATCATCAGACTTGGCAATCCAAACCTCAGGACACTGCAGCTACAAATGTTTCAGCCACTAATCAATCCAAGGAGTCGGCCACTTCTCCTCATATACAAGTGGATAAACTGAATCAACACTTTACCACTTGTTCTACTTCTATTGTACATCAAACTGCTATGCCAAAAGAAAAGGACACAATTGCTACTAACAATAGATTCTCCTGCTTATCAACTTCTGAAGAGGAAGCATCATCATCTCCAAAGTTTCCACATCACTCTTCTTTACAAGTGCCATCAGATCATCCCACCACTAGTGAGCAGCCTATTCCACCTTCATCTGCATAAAATGTAAACAATCAAAAGAGTACTGCTACTACACAAACTTCTCACAATATGGAAGAAATGAAACTAAATAATGTGACTGAACTACATTCTGACTTTGAAGATCAGTCAATTGCTAGTGACATTCTAGATGATTAACAACAATTTATTGAGGAAATTGAATAAAGTATTGAAGAAACAGGGAAAAAAGGAAAAGCTAGAAAGAATGTCCCCCAAATGCTTGAGGCTAATATGAAATATGAGCAGAAGTATGAGAAAATACACACTCCAATGGCTCCTCCTAAAAGATCTACCAGGGGCACAAGCAAGATTAAATGAATGCCATGACATGGAATGCGAAAGGTTTGAATACTGATGACAAAATGTTACCAGTTTTCAAACTTTTATAGTTTTATAGGTTGTCTATTATAGCCTTATTAGAGACAAAGTTACCAAAATCAGGCATTCATAAATTTATGACAAAATTTCCTGCATACCGGACTTGCATTCATAATAATGATATAGGATCTAAAGGGAGAATACTTGTCATCATTGATACAAATATATGGAATGTAAGTATCTCAGACAAAAGTCTTTAGCAAATTACTACTGTTCTATCAAATGTAGCGGGTTTACAATGTACAATCACTTTTGTCGATGCTAGTAATTCATTCTCTGAAAGGGAGAAACTGTGGAGTGAACTTATTCTCAATGCATCTACTATTCAGTTGCCTTGGATAACTTTTGGGGATTTTAATAACGCTTTGAACCTTAAAGATAAGAAGGGAGGATTGCCTATTCCATTTTCTTATCTTACGAGTTTTAATAATCATATTTTACAGTGTGATCTTGCTCAATGTTCTTTACAGAGTTGTAAATATACATGGAGCAAAAGATGCATGGCGACACATATGGATAAAGTTCTAGCTAACAAAGAATTCTTGCAAATCTACCTAGATTTGACTTCTATTGCACTTCCTACGAATCTCAGTGACCACACTCCTATCTTGATCAGTTTTAATGATTGTACTAAGCAAGACAAGAATGTTCCTTTTGGATACATCATACTATGCACACATTGGAGGGGTATTAACAATGTGTTACTGAAGGGTTCAAAGCTACTACATGGGGGGACTACACTTATAATTTCATTGCCAAAGTCAAGCATACTAAAGAAAAATTAAAAGCTTGAAACATAAATATGAAAAAGACTAATGTGGTTAAGCAGTTGCAAGATTAATATCATTCTACTTTTCTTCGGACTGATGCAGAGCCAGAGGATCTTTCTTTATATGATAAGTTGATGCATATAAGTATTGAATCGAGAAATTAGACAGAACTGCAGATTGATTCTTTAATACAAAAAAAGCAAAACATTTTGGTTGCAAGATGGAGATACAAATTCTAAAATCTTCTTTGCAAAAATGTCTATGCATAAAAACAAGAATCGCATTCAAGCACTTTTAACTACTGATGGTAACTAGTTATATAACAGAGACTGGATTGCCCAGGAATCCATAGACTATCACACTAAGTTATTTATTGGAGAGAATTCTGTTTCCTTCCAACTTATTGAACAAATAATGAAACGTCTTTGCTCTCAGCAATAGTTAGACAAAGGGTTTCAAGGCTATTTTTGTAATTTGTATTTCATTTGTATAGCTGTACATATATATGACCGTGTCAAATAGCCATGATATAAAATGGCATGTACGTGAATGTAAACTGATATCAATTCAGTAATAAAACTTTCAATTTCTCATTTTATATCCTTCAGCAATTCTAAAAAATCTCAAAACCTCAATCTGGTATTAGAGCATTCTCATCATTGCCTAACAGCATATACATTTCTGCCTGAATATCATCACAGAATCATCATCTGATAAGGATCTTATCGGAACAGTGTTTTCATCATCTGAGATCAGAATTTGGAAGTGTTTACTGAAATAAAAGAGATACTCTGCCATTAAAATTCTTTCAAGAAAGTTGGCTGCACCAAATTCAATCAGAGAAACAAATTCAAATTCAAGAAAATCATCATAAAATCGTCAAATCATCAAAGAAAGTGCCTTGTCTGAAAAACCCATCATCAGTGATCGATCATTTGGGTTAGTGGCTGCACATACCTGATTCTTGAAGACTTCTGATCAGTTCTTGAATCACCCTTACCCACTGTATCATTCTTTTGCCTCTGAACCAACTTATATGTTGTATTCATCACTCAGCATTCGAGCATCATCATCGGAGAAAGTTCTGCAACATCTGAAACCCCCAATTTCCATCAAACTACCACTGAAAGCCTCATCAAAACCATTATTAGTCCTCAGAGTCAATTAGTCACGGCCCACTTGGAAGAAGATAATTATCTTCTTTGGAAGGTGCAAGTTGAAATAGCTGTCAGAGTATATGGACTCGAAGATTACATTCTTGGCACCCATGTAATTCCACCAAGATTTATTACTAATAAAGAAAACAAGACAGTCGGTAACCGAGAATTTACAAAGTACCAAAGACAAGACAGATTGATTTGCTCATGGTTACTATCATCAATAAGCGTTAAAATGTTGCCACAAGTTATTGAAAGCAAAACAGCATATGAAATCTAGTCAACAGTTGAAAGAATCTTTAATTCTCAATCAGCAGCAAAGGTAATGCATCACAAAAGACAATTGCATAGCGTTAGAAAAGAAAATCAATCTATGGGAGAATATCTTGCAAAAATTAAAACAACATGTGATTTACTTGAAGCAGCTAGACACAAGGTCCCTGCATCTGAACAAGTACGGATTATCTTGAGTGGTTTAAGTGAGGAGTATAAAACTGTTGTAGCAATCATTTTATCATAATAAATTACACCATCTATTGAAGATGTTCATTCAATACTTCTTGCACATGAAGCAATGTTAGAATTCAAGAATCCTATTGAATCAGATATGTCTGTGAACTATACAGCCAGTTATAAAAACAAAAATCAATACAACAGTAAAGGTAATCAAACATTTCAGAGAGGAAATGCAACAACTAGAGCCAAGGGCATAGGTAGATCGAATATATTAATAGACCAAAGTGTCAAATCTGTGAGAAAATAGGACACACTGCAAGCAAGTGTTACTTTAGATATGATTCTAACTACAATGCATCGCAAAACACAAATGTTTAGAGAGGATATGGTGGAAATGCAAACTTGGCAAGCATATAGCATGAATCAAAAGGTTCATTAGATGATCAAAGTGCATATAATCTAAACATATGTGAAACAGCAAGATCTGAAGAAATTCAAAATGAATGCTGGTATCCAGATTCTGGTACAACACATCATGTGACCAACAATTTACAAAATCTGAATCTTGGGAACAAAGAATACAAAGGTAATCAATCTATTTGTATGAGAAATGACACTAGCATTAACATCACACACACTGGTTGTGCACAAATCATTGGTCATAAAGTATTACATCTAAATAATCTGCTACGTGTTCCAAAAATAAGAAAAAAAATCTCTTTAGTGTTGTTAACTCAAAAAATGGATCAACATCCTGGATCAAGTGTGAAAGCACCAGCCTAAACGGAAATTTAGAAAACAGCAACACGGATCACAAAAATAAGCAGATAAAAAGAAGAAAAGATAAAAGAGATACGAAATTTTTATAGTGGTTCGGCAAAATCTATGACCTACATCCACTTTATAATTTATTTATCACTTGTAGCTTCATATTACAAGAGATTTTGAGGAGGAGAGGAGAAGTCATCTTTTCCATTTCATTTTCTTCCCTTTTTCTTTTGCAATACTAGGTGTATTTATAGCTGTAAGCCTTGACCCAGTGATGGTGTGGAATTGTAGTGATGCTGACTAGGCTGATATTAATTACACCATAATCTTCTTATTTAAGGTAAGGATGAAGGGAATTAAGGAATATTAGATATGGAAATGATTGGCATTAATTAGTAATAAATAAGTAGGTTATCATGGTATTTATTGGGCATTAAATCCAACTTTGATGGGTAATGAATCATTATTTATGGTGGAGATATGGATGGTTTTTATTAAGTAATGAATTGGTATTTAGGGTGGAGATATGGCTACTTTTTATTAATTATTTGAGGTAATAAATGCAAGGAAATCAGGATGTAAATCTTTAATTTCTTCTTGAAGGATGGTGACTAGATTGCTGGATAACATTTGCCCCCCGAAGTATGTCTTATTGGCAACGAGGTATGCTTCGCTCAAGAACTTGTGTTGGTAAAAGCAAATTTCTTGGCATCAAATTCTCGTCTCTCTTTATGTTTGACAGATGTTAAGTGTCGGACCATTCCTACACAAGGAGATAGAGTTAATCATTCATATTCGAGAGCATTCATATTCAAGAGATACTTTAGAGAGAAGTTCTCAGTTCGCTTCTATAACCTTTGATTGAAAGCAATAACAATGCTGTAAGGATTTTTGAAAGGTGTCGCCCTTAGGAACGAACTAGAGCATGGTTGTGGGCCGTTCGGGGTCGCTCATCACATGTGTAAGTCGTCCTCTAAGCACCTGTGCAGTTAATGCCCCGCTCTATCCCCGCTATAACTCCGATATATCTTATAGCGGATTCCTACCGCTACGATTTTTCCATATATCCTCAACATATAGCCTTTCCGCTTTAATCCCCGCTATTTCCGCTATATTCCGTTATTTCCTCTATATTCCGTTATTTCCGCTATATCTTTTATAAAAAATTGGATTGAAAAATGATATTTATACGCTATAAAAATTATGAAATTAATTAATTTCATTGAATTTTTGATATATGTTTAGAAATGATAATACTCTAATATTCTACTAAATTAAATTAAGTTATATAACGGTTTTACGTTCATTTATAATACATTTGCACATATTTTTATTTAAAATTATTTTTGTATTAATTATAATTCAATTGAATGTTAATTTTTCACATAATTACTATCTATATATTTGTAAAAACAACAAGTATGGGATTTATATGCTATTTTAGAGTAATCCGATATATCCCGCTATATCTTCGCTACATCCCCGCTATGACTTTTTACACCTCTACCGCATTGAATCCACCGAGCGCTTTAACTGCACAGCTAAGCACAAACCTTTAAAACTGGTTTTATGCAAAAAATTATTTTTTATAAGGTGTCACTCCTTGGAAGGAATCAGAACATTGGACCGCTTACATTCGGGATCACTTACATGAGTAAATTGCTTCCCAAAGGGTAACCGTTAAAGCATTTTTTGATGATGCACAATTCAAATCGACAAAGGAATCTAAATTCTAGATCTCATTTTTTAGTTCAGTTGAGTTGATGATTATTTCTATTTGATTTGCGACCCTAGAGTCCGGTACTTATCTGAGTGAGGGGCTTTGCATGCCCCCTGTTTCTGGTCCTTGCTGGTAGCCCCCAGCTATTTGCTTCATGGTAGAAGGAAAGTTTGAATGAGAGGACGCCTCCTGGCTGCCCCCTTGCTGAGTTCCTTCCATAGCACTTTTCCTTGTATGAGGCTTCTTTATCTTCTAAAAGTTAGATCTAGGAACTTGTTTTCTAGATCTAAATTTTTCCTCTTAGATCTGAAGTTGGATCTTCTTCCTAACATAGAATAAGCTTCAGATCTGAGATTCCCTGAGTTCAATTCTTAGTGTAAGCACCAAAATGTTAACCCAAAAAATGGATCAACACCCTGTATCAAGTGTGAAAGCACAAGTCTAAACTGCAATCCAGAAAACAGCAACATAGATCACAAAAAAAGCAGATAAAAAGAAGAAAAGATAAAAGTGACACGAAATTTTTATAGTGGTTCAGCAAAATCTATGACCTACATCCACTTTATAATTTATTTATCACTTGTAGTTTCATATTACAAGTGATTTTGAGGAGGAGAGAAGTCATCTTTTCCATTTCATTTTCTTCCCTTTTTCTTTTGTAATACTAGGTGTATTTATAGCTGTAAGTCTTGACCCAGTGATGATGTGGAATTGTAGTGACGCCGACTAGGCTGATATTAATTGCACCATAATCTTCTTATTTAAGGTAAGGATGAAGGGTATTTGATATGAAAATGGCTGACATTAATTAGTAATAAATAAGCAGGTTATCATGGCATTTATTAGGCATTAAATTCGCCTTTGATGGATAATGAATTGGTATTTATGGTGGAGATATGGCTGGTTTTTATTAAGTACTGAATTGGTATTTATGGTGGAGATATGGCTGTTTTTTATTAATTATTTGAGGTAATAAATGCAAGGAAATAAGGATGTAAATCTTTAATTTCTTCTTCAAGGATGATGACTAATTTGCTGGATAACAAGTGTGTCACAGTTTGCACATGATAATAATGTATTCTTCGAATTTTATCCAATATATTGTGTAGTTAAGGATATTGAAACTAAACAAACTTTACTGCAAGGTGAAACATACAAGGATCTGTACAGATTCAACTTTTCAAAAGCCAATCACTTAAGTAATTCAAGAAAATGGTGCAATCTTACTGAATCATGTACAAAATGTAGTAAAAGTGATTTCAGTGTTTGGCATTCTAAGTTAGGTCACCCGAGTGTAAAAGTTGTAAAGAAAATATTGAATGATAATGGAATTTAAATTAGTGATATACCTGTGTCTTATATTTGCACTTACTGTCAAATGGGAAAGAGTCATAAATTGGCCTTCCCACAATCACAGTCTGAATATAAAAGGCCATTGCAATCGGTTGCAATAGGTTTGTAGGGGCCTGCACCCATAAATTCAGACTATGGATTTAATTACTATGTCTCCTTTGTAGATGCTTATTCTAGGTACACATGGATTTACTTCCTGAAATCAAAGGCTGATACATGTAATACAGTTATTCATTTTATAAGACAGGTTGAAAAGTAGATAGCTCAGCAGGTAAAAATAATTCAAACTGATGGGGGAACTGAATTCAAGCCACTCAAAGAATTTCTTCAAAAGAAGGGAATAATTCAAAGAGTGACTTGTCCCTATACATCAGAACAAAATGGATTAGTTGAAAGGAAGCATATACACATAATAGAAACTGGTCTTACACTGCTTGCACAAGCATCACTTCCATTGAAGTTTTGGCCTGATGCCTTTTCAACTGCAATATATCTAATTAACAGATTACCTATAAAGATTTTACAAAGAAAAACTCCAATGGAAGTGTTATACAATGTAAAACCAAACTACAAAAATCTGAGAACCTTTGGTTGTCTATGTTTCCCTCATTTGAGACCATACAATTCTCATAAACTAAATTTCAGATTCACTCCATGTACCTTTCTGGGATATGGAATGAACCAGAAAGGATATAAATGTCTTAACAACAATGGAAAACTGTTTGTGTCAACACATGTAGTGTTTAATGAAAACTTATTTCCATTCAAAAGTAGCAGTGTAAAGACAACACAAAGGGTGCACAATCCAGCAATATCAATACCACCCATACCAATATACATAAGCACTGAAAGTCAGGAGCACACTAAGAGATGTCAGAATGATTCAGATGCTCAACTCACAATGTCAAACAGTAGACCAGGTCAAGTCATCTCAGAGCAGTTCCAACATCTCACTCAATCTCCAACAAATACAGATAATCAACAATCCAGAAGTAAAGGGCATGAACATCAATCAAGTTCAGAACAAATTATTATACAACAAGAACAACTAGACAGAAGGCATCATATGATAACAAGATCCAAAAGTGGCATATTCAAACCAAAGTTATATACAACTTGTGTTGTCAAATAGAGCCTGACACATATGAGCAAGCTAACAAAAATGACAAATGGAAGCAAGCAATGAATGAAGAGTACAATGCATTGATAAGAAACAAGACTTGGAGTCTTGTTCCAGCACCAAAACGTTAGGTTGCAAGTGGACATATAAGTTGAAAAAGAATCCAGATGGCATTATTCAAAAATATAAAGCAATACTCGTTGCAATAGGGTACACACAACAGTATGGTTTTGACTTCAACAAAACCTTCTCACCAGTGGTCAAACCAACAACAATAAAAGTAATATTGACTGTTGCACTACACAAAGCATGGGATATTAGACAATTAGATGTGAATAATGCTTTTCTAAATGGCGAATTATAGGAAAAAGTTTATATGGAACAACCACCTGGATCAAACATGCAGACAAAGGAAACATGGTGTGCATACTTTACAAAGCAATTTATGGTTTAAAATAAGCTCCAAGGGTGTGGTTTGACAAGTTAAAAGCTACTCTCATCTATTTGGGATACAATCCAACAAAGTAAGATATTTCACTCTTTATTAAACTCAACAAAGACACAACAACATATATACTGGTATATGTTGATGATTTTCTAATCACTGGAAATTGCAGGTAAGAAATAGAGCATGTTATCCAATTCCTAGATAAGCAGTTTTCAGTCAAAGACTTGGGTCAACTAAACTACTTCCTTGACATAAAAGTTAGTAAAGTTTCAAATTCAGAAAGGCAACTATGTCAGACAAAGTATATCAAAGAATTACTCATCAAGACAGGAATGAATGAAGCAAAACCACTACCAACACCTATGACAAGTAACCTTCAGTTATCAAAATACAGAGGTGAAGCAATTACCAATGAAAAGGAATACAGAAGTGTTGTTGGAGCTCTACAGTACGTAACAATTACAAGGCCAGAATTAGCATATAGTGTAAATAAGGTGTGCCAATTCATGCATCAACCATTAGACGAACATTGGAAAGCAGTAAAGAGGATACTCAGATATTTAAATGGAACTTTGAATCATGGTTTGATGCTAAAATCAAGCAAATTTCTTTCAATTACTGGATTCTCTGATGTAGACGGGGCATCGGATACTGATGACTGTAGGTCAACAACAGGATACTGCATTTATCTTGGTGAAAATCCAGTATCCTGGTGTTTGAAAAAACAACCTACTATATCTCGCTCTAGCACTGAATCATCACACCGCGGTTTAGCCGGTACAACTTCAAAAATTATATGGTTCGAATCACTACTAAAAGAGCTACAGATTAATACATACAAAAAGCCAGTGATTTGTTGCGATAACCTTAGTATCGTATCTTTATCTACAAACCCGATTCTACATTCACGACTAAGAACATAGAGCTTGATTTGTACTTTGTTCGCGAACAAGTCTAAAATGGAAAAATAAGCATAAATCACATACTGCTTCTTACCAGAGGGCCGATGTACTCATAAAGGCATTATCGACTAAAAACTTTTGCCGACTAAGAGATGAACTGAAAATCAGAAGCATCGACAACAAAATTGGTGACGAGAAGAAAGCCCTAGCTCAAAATCAAGGAGGGAAACAACATACTGACAGTCAAAATCAAAATAATTTAAAGCAAGAGCAGTGGCTGTAGAGATTTGGGGACGAGAGAAAAACCCTAGCTCGAAGCAAAGGGGAGAAATAAAGCAGCTTGAAATGAAATGTCTTTACTCTTAGTAATACTTATACAAAGGGTTTCAAGACTATTTTTGTAATTTGTATTTCATTTGTACAGCTATACATATATGACCATGTCAAATTGCCTATGATATTGAATGGCATGTAGTGAATGTAAACTGATATCAATTCAGTAATAAAACTTTCAATTCTCATTTTATATCCTTCAGCAATTCTCAAAAATCTCAAAATCTCAATTTGAACCCAAAATGTTAATTAATTCTCAGGGAAAAATACTTTTATCCTCTTCTGTTCAACTTTCAGAAGTTAAAGAAGCTTTGGATGCAATTCATGATGCTAAAAGCCCAGGACCTGATGGTTACACCTCAAAATTCTACAAAATACACTGGGACTAACTTAAGGATGAGATGTTCTCTGTTATTTCTAAAAAATTTCAAACTATTTAGATTGCTAAGGGTCTAAATCATGCTTTTTTGACAATTATCCCAAATAAAGATAAGCCTTAAACTTTGTCTGGTTATAGGCCCATAGCTTGCGCCAATGTTTTGTATAAACTAGTTGCTAAGATATTATGCAATAGATTTTAACATTTTCTTCCCTATTTAATGTCAAAAAATCAATCTTCTTTTATCCCTAGCATAAATATTGGGGAGAAAAGTTTACTTGCACATGAATTATTTAGGGATTTTAAAAACGTAGGAAAGTCAAAAATGTGTACAAAGATTGATTTGCATAAGGCTTACGACATGATTAGTAGAGAATTTATATGCCACATGTTATAAGCCATGGGTTTTCCTATGTCCTTTATCAACTTACTGCATGAATGCATCAGTTCACCCATATTCTCCATACTTATTGAAGGATTTCCTCATGAGTTTAAATAGTTTGATAGTGGGTTGAGATAGGGGGATCCCCTATCCCCCTAATTATATTGCATTGATATGGAAATTTTTTTCATTAAGGATGGGGTATGCTATTTCTCATGGAAGGATCAAGCCTATTTCTAAAGTAAGACCTATTGTTTCACATCTACTATATGCAGACAATGTTTTGATATTTTTTAGAAGCAACTTTGGCTAATGCTGCCGAAAGTAAACATATTTTTGATGACTTAGCACAAACTATTGGGCTTCAAACTAATCAACTCAAGTCTAAGGTATATTTTAGAAAATATGTGGAGAATAGATCTGATATAGTGCAGGTGCTTGGCATTAATGAGGAGAAGTTGCTAGTTAAATACTTAAGGGGTATTCTTATCCTCTGAATATGTTAATGCAGCACAGTGTTCCACACTTTTGCAGAGGATTACTAATAGACTTGAAATTTGGGATAGCAATTTATTATCTACTATTGGAAGAGCTCAACTCATACAAATTGTTATTACCCCTATTTTTCTCTATTCACTTCTTATCTATCATTTACCTTCTTCAGTGATAAGGAAAACTGAACCCTCTGTGCTAATTTTTTCCAAGGAGGTAAAAATCAGAAATCTTATGGGATATCTTATGCAGACTCAAATGTGAAGAAGGTATAGACTTGAGAAGTGTTTGCACAAAAAATGGACAAACACCTCAAAGTCGTATGATTTAGTAGAGCTTATGTTGTTCTTAGCGATTTTGGAGGTTTATGCAAATATATGAAAAACAGGGACTAAACTGTAAAAAGACACGCAAGTTTATAGTGGTTCAGCCAGAATGTGCCTACGTCCACTTTATATGTTATTTCACTTCTCTAGTTTTGATTACAAGTACAAAGCTTTGATACGAGTAAAAGAAAGTTGTTTGAAGAGTTCCTTCCGTGCTTGAGCTCTCAAAACTTGTCCCCATTGTTGTACCCCTGCCCCTCTATTTATAGAGTGAGGTTGGGAGCAGGGGTCTTGGATGTATATAGCTGCTGGTGGGCCTGGGCTGATGCAATCTGGCCTGGCACACCTTGGTTCGGCATCCCATGGTTCGGTGGTAGGAGTGCGATGGTTTGGACCGGTAATGCTTGGTCCGGGGGTTTGGTTCGGTGAGGTTGGTCCGGTGGTTGGTTTGGTGAGGCCGGATGTAGCTTGGTTCGGTGGTTGGTTTGGTGAGGCCGGATGTAGCTTGGTTCGGTGGTTGGTTTGGTGAGGTTGGTCCGGTGGTTGGTATGGTGAGGCCGGATGTAGCTTGGTTCGGTGGGAGACGGGATGTGGTTGGTTCGGTCATGAGTCTTGGAGGAGAGTTTGGACATACTTTTTGGTTCGGTGGTAGAAATGCACACAACACTTGCCCCCCAAAGTAGGGCATGTGCGTGCGCATGGCGTGCTTTGCTTTAAGTTTGGAGGAGCTTTCCTCCGGTTTTCATTACCGAGCCAACCGGTCCGGTAGTCCACCTTCGTCTATAAGTAGAGGCCTTGTGCCACCGTTATTCCCTACCAAGTGTAACAGCCAAACCAGATCCCTCCCAGCCGAATCAACTTCTTTGCCGAATCACGTTTGGTTGCCGAATCATGTGAGTTAACCTTCTCTCGCCGAATGATTAGCGTTGGGAATACCGAATGAGTTTTCGCTTTGTATTGCCGAATGAACACGAAAGGCTTTCTAATGCCGAATGAACACGAAAGGCTTTTAATGCCGAAGGTTCCCTTGTATTGCCGAATGAGCTTGACATTTTAGTACCGAATGAACTTTATATCATACTACCGAATGGACTATTGACTTGTTGCATCTGCTCGCCGAATGAACTGTTGTATCGAGTGAACATGTGTTTCATACTTCGAATTTTTAAGCGAAATTCCAGATTACACTGCTTGTATATTCTAACGATATACTTTTCCCATGTTTGCAGATAAATGTCTCGAAAAGTTGAAACCAGGTCAGATAAGAAGAAGTCTGGGGGCGAAGGAGAGTCCTCGGCCGTGCCCCCAGCTCAACCAGGATCGGAGCGTCATGGGCCCGCCCCAAGGTCATTAGTGGATGGACATGGTCCCCAGGAGCTGCTGGATTCCCCTCCTGACTGCTTTCCTAGCTCTCTCAAAGAGGAGCAGCTCGATGTTATATCTCGTTCCTTTGGGATCGATAGAGCCCTCATGCTGTTGCCGGGCCCAGGAGTCATGCCATACAATCCTCCCAAAGGGTACTTTGCTTTTAGTAGGTACCATTGTATGTGTGGTGCTATCCCGCCTCTCAATGCTTGGGTAGTCAGCTTCCTCACGTATCTAAAGGTGGCCCCATTCCAGCTTCAGCCCAACTCTTATGCCATACTGGCGAGCCTTTTCGTCATCTTTCAGAGGAAGTACGGGCGCCCTCCTTCCAACCGGGAGATCCGGTACTTATATAATTTGAGAGGCTACAAGAAAGGATCCCCATACATTAGCTTGGAGTCAGCCGTGACCTTCAAACCGGTCTTGGATCTGTACTCTAAATTCAGCATGTTCAAGAAAGAGTGGTTCTTTGTTAGGGACGAATCCGTTTCAATCCGGCGTTTTACCTCTGGATGTAAGTTGATGCTTTTACTTATAATTTCTATTCCGATTGCGATGCTTCTTCTCATACTTTCTCATTTTTGCTAGCGACAGGTGGCTTTCCGGTTGTGGAGACCGACCGCCTGGTTCAGACGGCGGCTGAGTAAGCCATTCTTGGGAAATATAGATCATCTGCCTTCTTGATTAGAAATGCGATTCTTCTGGAATATAACCTAATCCTTCCGTAGCAGTCTGTAGTTAAGTTGAGGGAAACGGCGGAGGAGAGGGCGGCTGCTCAGACCAAGGAGGGTGTTACGGCAGAGGGTAGCAAGAGGAAACATTTCACAAAACCTCCAGCTGTCGGAGGTAAGAAACTCAAGAAATCGGACGGTCCTTCCCCCAGCAATTATCCACTTACCCGGGAGGAGGAAGACATAGAGGAGGAACGGGGCGAGGGTGGAGATGGTCGGGATGGTGACAAAGGTGGCGATGGCGTCGGGGCCCTACTTCCTGGGCAAGCGGGCGAGATTCAGGAGTGGACGGATGATGCGTTCCACCAGGCTTTTGAGGGGTTGGATGAGGATCCGGCTTTGGCAGAGAAGACCGGGAAGGCGGACAAAGCCGGGACTGGTGCAAGTGAGTCTTCTCCGACCATTCCAGCCAAAGTGGCTCCGACGACTCAAGGTGAACTCTTGACTCCTGCACGCTTCATTAATGATAGGGACTTAGGAATATTTTATGACCCGCTCCCGTCCTGGAACGAAATCCAGGACTTATTGCAGTATCCCACTCCTCCCCAGAGTTTTTACAACCACAGCTGTGTTTCTTTTCCTTTTTTAACTTGTAATTTACCGCGTTTCTCGAATCGTATAGTAATGTAAGATTGTGACACTTGTTCTTTATATCAGGAGCAGGCAAGACGCCCAAAGCTTCAGACCTTCGACACAGGCTTGAGCAATATAAACTTTCCAAAATTTCTGCTAAGCCGAAGCCCTCAACCCAACGCTCCGGGGATGTAGTCGGATACCGTCCTCTTCTTGGGGTCATCGAAGAGGGTATTCAGCAGAGGAAGAGGAGTCATCCTTTATCCGAAACTTCGCCCGGTCCTCAGCCTCCGGCTCAGCCTATTCATGATATTACTGAGGAGGGTAGCGAGTTTGTACCTTCTCCGCACCCATCCGAAAACCCTTCTGTTATTCATATCGACCGTCCCGACTTGGCCCGTAATCCATTTGCGGGTCATCCTGATCTGGATCCAAGTTCTCATGATATTACTTTTGACGAAGTCACTGGCGAACACCTTCTCCCCCGTAACCCCATGGTACGAGTACTTGATGAAGCCAAGTCCTTAGATCTCGATCTACTCACTACTCGTATAGTCACTATGGGAGACGAGGCCAAAGCTAATATTGATCGGGTGGCAGAGGAGACCAAGAAGCTGATGGGGCATCATGCTCGGCTGGTTAAGGCCGGAGAGGAGATTGGGAGCGCCAATATCCGACTTTGATTGGTGGTTTCGGATCAGGCCAAACAGCTTGCGGATCAGGCTATCCAGATTTCTCAGCATGAGGCTGCTACTGGGCGACTAAGGAAGACCATGGAAGAGGCCAGTCGGGCCGAATTGCGGAAAATGGAAGCTGCTTGCAAAGAGTGGATTGACATGGCTATTGCCACGGTGGATGAGGTTCGGAGAGCGGATCTCGAGCAGGTGGAGGAATTGTCCGAGAAACTTGAGGCTGCAGAGCTTGCTCAAGCTAAGTTGAGGGAAGAGATGGAGGTGATGCGGAGGTCCCTTCGGGCTGATTGCTCGAGATACAGATTGGAGAGAGATGCTGCCGTCGAAAGGTTGTCGGCTTCCGATGCCCGGATGAGGGAGTTTGAGGAGAATGAGGGAATGATGGATGACATGCTCCAGGACATGTACTTCCGAACTTGGAAGCAGGGCAATCTCTCTTGGATGGATGATTATCCTAGGGTCATGGCCAAGATCTATCTTCGGGCTTTGGAGGAGGCTAAGGCTGATGCAGATAAAGAGGGTGGAACGGTCTTCAGTATGGATGTGGTCACTGCCCAGTTCACCAAGGAGGAGAAAGTGGCGGTAAAGGAGGGTATGCGGCTGCTTGCTGCTGAAGAGGCAGGTGTGCAGGTAGAGGATGACGACCAGGACGGTCAAGAAGCAGGTGCTGGTAAGTCTTCCTTTCTAGTCTTTCCGTTAGCTTGGTTACTCATCACTAATGAATCCTTTTTATGACCGGACAGGCGGGCAAAAGAGCAAGGACAAGACTTCGACGCAACCGGCTCCCTGATTGGACCTGGAAAATTCTTTTTGTAGGCTTGGCATTGTTGTATCTGTTAGTCTTAAGACAGTAGAGTAACTTCTAAGTTGTAATTCTTGCTACTTGTAATAATCAACATTATTCTTGACGTGTAATTTT
The DNA here is from genome assembly GCA_030737815.1 of Allium fistulosum. Taxonomy (NCBI): domain Eukaryota; kingdom Viridiplantae; phylum Streptophyta; class Magnoliopsida; order Asparagales; family Amaryllidaceae; genus Allium; species Allium fistulosum. The sequence continues at coordinate 556,750,723 of CM060905.1, forward strand.
TTAACTTAAGCTGATTTCGTCGTTTCTTGAATATTTGTTGCTATTTCGACATATCGTATGAGAAATGTAGCTATGTATATTCTTGTAATTAAATTGTGTTTGATGTTAGACTCTGGCTCTAAACCATAATTTCATGACTTGCAATATTAGCGTGTGGTGTGAACAAATTATAATCATGTATTTGTACATAAAAGAAGAAGATACCGCCTTTCATGTTTTAATCGTAGATGGCAGTCTTGAACATCTTGTAGGATCGAGCATGGAATGTAGTTGAATGTCCTGCCACTGTGAGTCCCCACACCCATTGGCGAGTATCTCCTACTCTGTATCATGTACTTTAGGGATTGTTATAGGGGATAGGAAAAAAGCTTTTTAAGTAAAATTGAAATACGTAAAAAAGGTAAAACTTCCAATCACGGAAGGCCTTCGATGTGCTTAAGTTCGTGGCAAACGGGTTTTGTAGTCACTTTCCCTAGCTGTGGGTCTTGGAGACATTTGTCACCCATCTTACGCCTCCGCGGGGAGTTAATTCTTTTTTACCACAGCCGCACTTAAGACACATCGGAGCCGAGATCGCGCACAGTAACTACCCGGGCCATTATGGCCCGTAATCGTGGGTATTATTCGATTTACTGTGGCCGGCTAGCGTGGGTGCCGATCGTCAACTGTGAACTGCCCCTGGCTGGCCACACCTTATGTTGGGGCTTATAGTCGGTCCACAGTTGCCGGCGAGCCTAACGCCGTAATGAGCTGCCTCGGCTATAGTCGGCCTTCTCGGTGGCTTATAATCGGCTCATTATAGTTGGCTTTAAGGGCCGTCGCGAGCAATGAGTTAACCCGCAGCAGAGGGATGCTGGAGCGAAAGTGTCTCATTGGCGAGGGCATAGATTCGCATAGTACCTGTTGGGTATTGTCCACGTGAAGTTGCATTGTGGAGTGTTTTGAATAGAAATGCTATATACTCAGGATTTTGTTCAACGGAAAAGGATAAAGTTAACAAGCAGCCAAGATACAAAGGAACAAGTTAAAAGAGAGACAAGGTTTTTTAAAGTGGTTCAGCACGAAAATGCCTACATCCACTGATTCTCTTTGTTAATTCACTTCATATGGGCAATACAAGTTAAGAAAAGTATCGACGGAGGTGCTGGATGTTCCATGCCCTCTGGAACACCTCTCCGTCCACTGTTGACAAAATATAGGCTCCGTTGTGGAGATCTTTATGAATTACATATGGTCCATCCCAGATTGGGTCTAGTGCTCCGGGGCGAGGGAAGATTCGCTTGAGGACAAGATCCCCTTCCTGCAAGGTACGATGCTTGACTTTGGAGTTGTATTGTGCTGCCACTTTTTGCTTGTGGGCTGCTGTTTTGAGGATTGCATCGTTTCTTCTCTCCTCGATTAGATCCAAAGACATGTGAAGGAGTTCTTCGTTCTCTTCTGGGTTATAGTGGATCCGACGATGGGAAGGCACAATAGTTTCAACTGGGAGCATAGCCTCCGATCCGTATGCCAAAGAGAAAGGAGTGTGCCCTGTCGATGTTCTGAAAGATGTGCGATAGGCCCATAGTGCCGTAGGAAGTTCATCCACCCAAGCGCCCTTTGACTTTTCGAGCTTCTTTTTTATTAGAGTTTTCAGAATTTTGTTGACTGCTTCGACTTGTCCGTTTGCCTGGGGATATGCTACGGATGAGAAGCTTTTATGAATTCTGTGTTCTTGGCACCAGTTGGCGAATTCCTTGCTGTCAAATTGAAGCCCATTGTCTGATATGATTTTGAGTGGGACTCCGTACCTGCATAGAACATTTTTGATCAAGAAGTTAATAACTTTTGCTGAAGATACTTTGTTTAGAGGTTCCGCCTCCACCCATTTGGTGAAATAATCAACTGCCACTATAGCATATTTGGCCCCGCCTCGGCCCATTGGTAGCTCGCCGATTAAGTCAATTCCCCATATCGCGAAGGGCCAAGGGCTGGTCATCTGAGTAATCTCGGTTGTTGGTAGCCGAGGGATCTTAGCAAATTTTTGGCATCTGTCACACTTCTTGACGAAATCTAAGGCGTCCTTGCCTAAGGTGGGCCAGAAATATCCGTATCGGAGTATCTTTTTTGCTAATGTTTGCCCCCCGGTGTGATCTCCACAGCTCCCCTGATGGATGTTGGATGAGATTTCCTTGGCTTCCCTTCCGGCGACACACCTTAATAATGGGTTAGAGAAACCGCGCCGATAGAGGATGTCTTCTTGTATTGTATAGCGGGACGCTTTCCTCAAGATTTTCTTGACTTCATTACGCCCGTTGGGTAGTGTGCCACTTTGTAGGTAGTCTCGGATGGGAGTCATCCAAGTTGCTTCTTCGGCTGCGGCTATCAGATTCACTTGCTCAAAACTTGGGACCGTTTGCTTTGAGATGGTTACTGCCCCGAAGATGGCGATGTCTCTCATACTCGCTTGCTTTGCCAATTCGTTGGCCTCTTGGTTCTCTTCCCGAGGGATGTGTTTGACTAAATACTGATCCAATCGGCTGAGAAGCAACTTGGTCTTCTTTAGATATGCTATGAGTCGTTCCTCTCGAGCTTGGAATTCTCCTAGTATTTGATTAACAATAAGTTGAGAATCGCTGTGAAGACACAAAGAATTGGCTCCGATTTTTATGGCAATTTCTAGTCCAGCTATCACTGCTTCATATTCTGCATCGTTGTTGGTGGCGGCGAAATCCAACCTTATAGCATAGTGCAGTTTATTTCCCCTGGGAGTGATTATTACCACACCTGCCCCCGAGCCTTGTTCGTTAGATGCACCGTCCACAAAGAGATTCCATTTGATATCTTCTGTTATTTCCAGTTGCTCCTTATCCTCGTTGGTAGTGAACTCTGCAATGAAATCAGCCATGGCTTGTCCCTTGATGGCGGTGCGAGGGTGATAGGTGATATCATATTGACTCAGCTCAATACACCATTTAAGTAGTCGCCCGGAAGTGTCGGGACGATGGAGTACCTGCCTCAGTGGTTGATCGGTCAGAACTTTGATGGAATGGGATTGGAAGTAGTGACGTAGTTTTCGTGAGGTGATTAGTAAACAGTATGCTAACTTTTCAAGTTTAGGGTATCTGACTTCTGCCCCAGTAAACCTTTTACCGACGAAGTAAACTGGTCGTTGCGTGCGGTTGTCTTCCCTTACCAAGGCAGCGCTTAAAGCGTGAGATGATACAGCAAGGTATAGGTATAATTCTTCGCCTTCGCTTGGGGTCGAGAGTACCGGTGGTTTCTGGAGGTGTTCGATTAGGTTAAGGAAAGCGGTTAAGCATTCGTCCGTCCATTCGAACTTTCCTTTATCTTTCTTTAGAGCTTCGAAAAAGGGGGACGCACTTGTCCGTTGCTTTGGAGATGAATCGGCTTAGGGCGGCCACCTTTCCATTTAGGCTTTGCATCTCCTTTCGGGTGGAAGGTATCTTGATGTCCCTTAATGCTCGGACTTGTTCAGGGTTGGCTTCAATCCCTCGGGCATGGACGATGAACCCTAAGAATTTTCCCGATGACACGCCGAAGGAGCACTTTAGTGGATTCAACTTCATTCCATACTGTCGAAGTACCTGGAACATTTCGCCTAGGTGGCTTACGTGATCCTTGGCTTTCCGTGATTTCACCAGCATGTCGTCTACATATACTTCCATAGTTTGTCCTATTAGCCCTGCAAACATCTTGTTGACGAGGCGCTGGTAGGTGGCTCCTGCATTTTTAAGTCCGAAGGGCATCACTTTGTAGCAGTATAAACCCCGGTCGGTGATGAAACTAGTGTGGTCTTGGTCGGGAGCATGCATAGGAATTTGGTTATATCCTGAGTATGCATCCATAAAAGATAGGAGTTCGTGCCCGGCTGTGCTGTCTACAAGTTGGTCAATTCTGGGAAGCGGGAAGCAATCCTTTGGGCAGGCGTCGTTTAGGTTGGAGAAGTCAATGCAGGTCCGCCACTTCCCATTAGCCTTCTTTACTAGTACCGGGTTGGCGACCCATTCTGGGTAAACAGCTTCTCGTATGAAGTCATTGGCGAGTAGATTCTTTACTTCTTCATCGAGGGCTGCTGATCGCTCTGCCCCCATACTTCTCTTTTTTTGTTTTACAGGCGCCTTGGTAGGATCAATGTTTAATACGTGGCATGCTATGTCGGGGGAGATTCCGGTCATGTCAGCGTGTGACCAAGCGAACACATCCAAGTTGTGGCGGAGAAAATCAATGAGTTGTTCCTTCAATTCAGCTTTCAGCTGCGACCCAATTTTCAGTAGCCTACTTGAGTCGTGCTTGTCTACAGATATAAACTCCATAGCCTCTGCAGGCTCGGCGGTGGCCTCCTCCTCTTTGTCCCTAGGGTCTAATTCATTGAAAGGGTCGCTGGTGTATCGAAGAGGAGGGGCTTTCTTTAGTTGCTATGCTTCAAGGCTTTTTGTGCAGAGGGCAATCTCTACACCTTTCCCTTTATCTTTCCTGTGGTTGTTGCGAAGTTCGGTTACATAGCAGTCTCGTGCAATATCCTGGTCTCCTTCCACTTCCCCTACCCCATTGTCTGTTGGAAACTTCATTTTCAGGCACCATGGGGCTAGGACAATCTGGAAGTCAGACAAGGCTGGTCTTCCTAAGAAGGCGTTGTAGGCCGAATGGTTTTCTATCAGCACAAACGTCTGTTTCCTTACAACGGAGCGGGGATGGCTTCCAATCTCAACAAAGAGGTTCAGCTGCCCGAGGGGTATCTTCGCATCTCCAGTGAAACCGTGTAGTGGTTTATCGCAGGGAGATACATCCTTCATTGATAGCTTCATTTTGTCGAATGCGTGTTTGAACAGGATATTTACAGAGCTTCCAGTGTCTACCAGGATTCGGTAAACTTCGGCGGGACCGAGTCGAGCAGATATAACCATGGGATCCATGTGAGGGTACTGTCTTCCTTCTAGGTCGCGTTTACTGAATGTGATGTCATCACTTTCTTTCCGCTTTGGGTGGCGCTCTTCTATAACCGTATTGACACAGTCTCTATTGTCTCTAAGCGACTTCCCATATCTTTCCATCTCTCTCCAACTTCTGTCTGCGATGTGCGGACCTCCTGAGATGGTATGGACCACTATCTTCTCTTGACTAGAGCTGCTAGCGTTGCGGTTTCCTCTGTCGGTCCCTGGTGAGGGTAGCCTTGGGTTTTCATTGGCAGGAGCTGGAGTTCTGTCTTGACTTTTTACATAACGCTCCAGTTTCTTCCTTCTGATGTGTTCCTCAATCAGATCTCGGAGATGATGGCATTCGTTGGTATCATGTCCGTGAGATTCGTGGAAGCGGCAGAATTTTCCAGACTTCTGTGCGTTATCTGATTCCTTCTTGTATGGTGGGCGTTTATATCTAACTTCGCCTTGGGTGGCAAGGAAGATATTTTCGACGGTCTCGTTCAAAGGGGTGTAAGTGTCGAATCTTGGTCCTGGCCGATATAGGCGCTTTTCTACCTTCTTGCCCCCAGCATTGTCTCTGGAATCATTTCTTCGAACGTCCCTCGCCACAGCAGGGGCGTTGCCATGGATCGTCTTACTTTGCTGTCCTGACTGCCCCTCAATGGCAGCATCCTCAAGCCTCATGTATTTCCCGGCTTCATGGAAGAAATCGGGTAAAGTAGCTGGTTTTTCTTTTGTCAACCTTCTAGAAAATTTAGTGTCTGGATGCACCCCACTGCAGAGGGCCATTAGGATAAGCTTCTCATCGGCATCTTGAACTGCGGCTGCTGCGGCGTTGAATCTGGTTAGGTATTGCTGCAGCTTTTCTCCAGGTTTCTGTTTGACGCTGGATAAGGAATAAGCGTCCTTAGGTTGCTCCACATGGATGCGGAACTGACTGATAAATTTTTCTTTCAACATCTCCCATGAGCTGATGGATCCTTGGGGTAGATGACAGAACCAGGAGGTAGCAAGATCTGCTAAGAAGAGCGGAAAGCATTTGCATAGTACTCCCTCTGTTGCTCCACTCATGAGCATATGCTGCGTGTACCTCTGTAAGTGTACAACGGGATCGGAGGTTCCTTTGTAGGGTTCCATTGTTGGCATCTTCCATTCTCGGGGGGTGATAGCAATTTCGATATTGCGGGCGAAAGGGCTGGTTACCCTAGCGCCTATCCCTCGATCTCTTTGCTCCCGTTGGACACACTCTCTGAATAAGCGTGCCATCCTTTCATCAGAACTTGGAGCAGATAGAGATGAGTTTGGTTCTGTTCTGTGGGATTGATTCCGTCCAGACGACCTGTAGGGATGGTATCGTCTATCATTCCTCATATTTTCCCGTGGCTGCCTTTGGTCTTCTGGGAGCATGCTTGGGTCAGCTACAGTTGGCCCTTGCCTTGATCTCCCCCTGTTGGGTTCTGATCTAAGCACTTCCTCGGGTCCAACTTCGGGCTGAACTCTAGCTCGGCCCCGTTCACCGGTGTTTCTGTTGTTAGGCAGCACGACAGGCTCAGCTACAGTTGACCTTCGCCCGGTACCTTCCCCGTTGGGTTTGGTACCAAACGTTTCCTCAGGCCTAACTTCGGGCTGTGCTCGGTCTCGGCTCCTACCACGGCTACTTCTGCCGTTAGCTCCTTCGAAGAAGGAAGATCTTTGCTGTCTCTGAGATCCTCCAGACTGGGATTCGCCCCATGATTCAGTGTTGCGGTTGGATTCTTCAGCGTACCTCAAGCGTGACATGAGATGGTCCACCAAGGCTTCCTGCTGGGACGTGAAGCGGTTAGTTACTTCAACCACAACTCTGTCCAGATCTGCTCTAGTAATTGCTGCAGGCTGTTCTACGGCGGGAGCAGTTGGGTTAGCCTGTTCTCCATTTGTTACCGTTGCTGGAGGAGGACGATTTACTTGATTCGTGACAGCTGGATCTGGAAGACTGCTGGATGCGATGTTTTTTCCTTTGTTAACATCTTTTCTCTGTTTGGGAGGCATGTTTTCCAAGTGGCGGACGATGCTGTTAGGAAAACTTGTTAAGTAGATGAAGCTGAAGCTCCGAGCTTCTAGCTCTCAATGAAAGCACCAAAAATGTTTGCACAAAAAATAGACAAACACCTCAAAGTCTTATGATTTAGTAGAGCTTATGTTGTTCTTAGCGATTTTGGAGGTTTATGCAAATATATGAAAAACAGGGACTAAACTGTAAAAAGACACGCAAGTTTATAGTGGTTCAGCCAGAATGTGCCTACGTCCACTTTATATGTTATTTCACTTCTCTAGTTTTGATTACAAGTACAAAGCTTTGATACGAGTAAAAGAAAGTTGTTTGAAGAGTTCCTTCCGTGCTTGAGCTCTCAAAACTTGTCCCCATTGTTGTACCCCTGCCCCTCTATTTATAGAGTGAGGTTGGGAGCAGGGGTCTTGGATGTATATAGCTGCTGGTGGGCCTGGGCTGATGCAATCTGGCCTGGCACACCTTGGTTCGGCATCCCATGGTTCGGTGGTAGGAGTGCGATGGTTTGGACCGGTAATGCTTGGTCCGGGGGTTTGGTTCGGTGAGGTTGGTCCGGTGGTTGGTTTGGTGAGGCCGGATGTAGCTTGGTTCGGTGGTTGGTTTGGTGAGGCCGGATGTAGCTTGGTTCGGTGGTTGGTTTGGTGAGGTTGGTCCGGTGGTTGGTTTGGTGAGGCCGGATGTAGCTTGGTTCGGTGGGAGACGGGATGTGGTTGGTTCGGTCATGAGTCTTGGAGGAGAGTTTGGACTTGCTTTTTGGTTCGGTGGTAGAAATGCACACAACAAGAAGCTTTTCAGACTTAAGGGCTACTACAATGTTGAAACTCAACGGGACTCTCTTGAATAGACAATGTTTACGGACTGTATGGATGAGGAATAACTTATTCCGAATAAGTACTTACACTCAGACTATTGGTACATTACCCATCAATAATAATTTTTCGGTGACAATGAAGAACATCATGAGATAAAGACAACATTGGCTTTTTACTAAAGTTATAGCTGATGGTAATAATACATCTTTGTAGTTTGATCCATGGATCAACCAAAAATTTCTTGTAGATATTTTGGGTTGGCATATGGTAGCTATATTTACTACAGATAAATGAGTTTCACAAATTGTACGCAATAATAAATTATATCCTGACATATTACCAAAAACGGATGAAGTAAAGCAATATATATCTCTTATCCCCATCAACAGTCAACTTCAATTAGACTACTGGGTAATTAATGGCAAACCTGAATTTAATTTCACAACAGTTTGGGACTTCATTCAAAATAAATACCCTACTGTTAACTGGAATTGTGTAGTATGACATAAGTTAAAGGCTAAAAAATTGTCTATGTGTGCTTATAAGGTGGTGATGCGGAGATTACCAAAAAAGTAGGTTTCTGAACTAGGGAATTCAAATTGATAGCAGATGCCCACTTTGCTCCAAAGAAGAAGAATCACATTAGCATCTGTTTTTTCGGTGCGAATAGTAGATATTGTTAACAGGGATTTTAACCCAGTATAATTCAAAGGGAATTAGAATATCTACAGTAGGACGAAACAACTCAAGAATCAAACAAAAGAACTAGGAGAAAAAACCAAGAAAGGCTTAAGAGAAAAAAAACAAAAATAGATTAATGTAATGGATTGTTAGCGATACATCACTCATGGATTGCTAGTGATCCATGAATATCGATCATGGGACAATCATTCCTCATGCATCATGATCTAATCTGTGTTATAGGGTTATCTGCCAAGTTTCATGATATTCCAAGCAAGCTAGTTCGAGAAGTAGACATTCATCTGATTCCAGTAATAGTTCAACACAACTGTACATGAATCATCATTAAAACAAGGCATTCGGTCATGAAATTGTATGGAGAGTGCCTACATAAGGCAAGGAACAAGATCCAATTGAAACGAGCTAAAAATAACCTAATTGCATGGATCGCTAGCCCAATGGATTGCTAGTGATCCATCATATTAGGTTGTCTCGCTATGAAATTTCGGGAGAATCTTCGTATCTTCAAATGCAAGCTCCTAGCAAAGCGGCCTAGCCTAATAGCTCTCCAACCCCTATAAATACAATCCTACCTGCAAAATAAGGAGGATCTTTTGAACTAGATGCTAAAACTCTGCAGAAACTAATCTTCACTCTTCCCCTCCCACACAACAGTCATCTAGGGTTCACTGTGATTCTCTAGTAACTCTTGCACTGGTGACTTGATCTAACTTAGGAGATTCAATCATATTGTAATCAGATTCAACTTGTAATAGCATTCAGTCAATAAAATGTAATAAAGTGGATGTAGGCTTTATAAACAGTCGAACCACTATAAAAAAAACTTCTTGTCTTTTACTACTTCTACTTTTTTACTTATATTTTCTATATTATCGCTCGGCAAGAACAGGGATGGTGCTTTCACACTCAATCCAGGGTGTTGATCCATTTTTTGGTTTAACAATTTGGTGCTTTCACTAAGAACCCAACTCAAGGCTAGACCTAGCTATCTACTTTTGATCAGATAGGTTCAGAAGTTAGATCCACAATCTTTGCTTAGAAGATTTGCTATTGAGAATCAATGGCACCAGGAAAAAAGAGAACTGCTTCTAGAAGATCCATCGAAGCTGTAATAATTGGAGAGGAAACCAATCATCATCAAGTTGAAGTCAATGGTGCCAAAAACCCATTAGCCAGACCAAATTCTGGCGCAAACACAAGATATCAAGTGTGGGATCTCCTATTCAGCATAAAGTTGTCATTAGAGATGAATTAATTAGATGGTTGATGAAATTAATCAAAAGATGGAGAACAACCAAAAAGATCTTATGGACAAATTGAATGCCCCCTTGATCTTACAATCACTTGTTGCTCCAAGAACATGCTAGAGCCCACAGCCATCATGAAACAGGAAAAATCTTCCATTTTTGGCCTAAATAGGAAAAACGAAAAGCAGCAGCAGAAGGGAGTAGTAGGCGGAGCTGCAAGAATCGCCATAGAAGGAAATGCAAGCACTCCACCAACTGCAAAGCAGCCCGCCGTAAACTTGAATCTGGTGATGAAAACTCCACGGGAAGATATAGCATTGAATCTCTATGACTCCGAAGATGAGGAACAACTTGACGACAACGAGTTGAAAGAGCACACTAACGTGGTAAATACCGCCAGAGTGGTGCAAATTGCCCTCATACGACCAACCGCAAGCCAACGGGACTCTAAGAGAATGGCTTTCTCGAGGATAGGAGAGCCTAGGCTTTAACCCACTAACCAAGACCGTTTGCAAAATCAAACACTTGATGCAGTCACTGATGCCCAACCCATGGATTACCGGACATCCGAGGCATATATCGCGGACATGGTCAAGCGCCAAATGGACGAAAGTAAGAATAGGAGAGATGATGAATAGGGATCCACTCCAAGCCGGACTTCCTTTACTGATGATATTCTAAATGAACGATATCCTAAAAAGTTCACCATGCCAACTATCACATCCTACAATGGAACTAGGGCCCGAAGCCGCACTTGTGTAAGTACAGTTGGTACATGGATGGAGCGAATGCTTCAAATGCTATTCAGTGTAGATATTTTCCAATCTTTCTGGAGGGAATCACTTCCATGTGGTTCACCGGGCTCCCACCTAAATCCACTCTCCACTTTCTGTGAATTAGTAACGAGGTTTCTTGATTAGTTTAGGCTTCACACGGCGCAACCAAATGACGTGATGTCCTTATTGGGCCTATTCTAGGGGCGAAATGAATTTTTGAAATCCTTCATGAACCTATTTAACATCGCGGTCACTGAAGTAAGTAATCCAAATGAAGATATGGTCTTTATGGCTTTGGTCCACGCCATCCATCCCGACACTGAATTCGGGAAATGGATCAAAATGAAGCAAACAACCACCACGAAGGACTTTAACTGAAAGGTAAGCCAGTACTTGAGATTGGAAGAAGCAGAAGAGCTAGAAGAAAGACCTGCTAACCTGCAAACAACCAACATTGGGAAGAATGGTATAGTGGCAAACCAAGATGCAAATATCTCCAGTATAGTTGCAGGAAAGGCAGACGGGAATCAGAAAAGGAAGAATCAGAATTCCAACAAGCAAAACAGAAGTAGCAAGCGGCTCAAAAGCCTTCAGGCCCGAAGACTACACGCCACTCAATGATACTCCAGAGAACATATACCTTGCAATATAAGGGACGGAGGAGTACGAGAAGCCGCCTAAAAAGGAAGCGATTGAACATCAAAAGCGTTCAGGAAAGTACCACCATTTCCATGAAACACATGGTTATAACATGAATGAGTGCCGTCACTTGAAGTACCTGATTGAAGAACTGACTCGGGAAAACAAGCTTCAGTAGTATGTGAGGAAGCCGTAAAATTCTGATCTAACCGCAGCACTCCAAGCTCCCAAAGATCGAGGAAAACAAACTGGAACCGACGAAGAGGGATCCAAACGGAATGACTAGAGACTTATTATTAAAACAATATCTGGAGGACCACATCCCATGCAGAAGAGTTCGGGAGTAATGGAGCGGTATGCGAGCTCACTAAGACACGCTTCAAAAGATTCATTTTTTGTTCTCGAAGAGGGAACTCCTGCCAAGTAGTAGAGGACCCTGAACGATGTCATAGTGTTTCGAAATCGAGATACTTAAGGAATAGAAGCTCCGACCCTTGACCCCATGGTCGTGACAATAGGAATAAGACTAGCAATGGTCCAATGGATATTGGTAGACAGTGGCATTCTATGAGTATCCTTTTCAAACGCACATTTGACCAAATGAAGATCAACATGAAGGACGTATCCACTTGCCTAACAAAGATCCAAGGATTCATCGGTGAACCAAAACAGCCCGTCGGAATAATCGATTTACCCGAAGAACTCGGAGAAGGTGACCGAAGAGTCATCCTCTTCCAAACTTTTGTGATTATAGAAGAAATATCCGCCTATAATGCTTTCTTGGGTCGGCTCGCTTTGGAAGATTTCAGGATTGCTTTAGCTCAGTGGTGTCCCACCATGAAATTTTCGAAAGAGAATGGAGTTGGGATGATCAAAGGAGACCAAAGTGCCGCTAGATAATGCTACATTGTGGAACTATGCGAGTCTAGAAGAAAATAAAAGCGGAAGAATGTAGGGAGAACTCTCTACATCCGTGAAATTACTGAATAGAAACTACAAAGACACCCTGGCTTGGGGACCATAGTTGATTCGATAAGGCTTTAGACCTTAGAAAGAAGGGTTCAGGGAAGGAACATGCAGGACCGGCAGAATTGACAGTGTTTGTCCCAGTCAATATGGATGACCCATCACGGGTCTTAAAGATTGGATCACATCTTGGAAACAAGATGCGACTAGAACTCGTCAAATTCCTTCATGCCAACCTGGATGTATTCGCTTGGACACATTCCAATATGTCTGAAGTTTCACCGAAGATTGCATGCCATGCACTTAATATTGATCCCAAGTATACACCAGTGAAGCATAAGAGACATAGCCTAGGACCCAAACGATCCGAAGCGTTGAGACAAGAAGTGGATAAGCTGATGGCGAACGGTTTTATCTACGATGCAACATACCCTGAATGGGTATCCAACCGAGTTTTAGTCAAGAAGTCCAATGGAAAATGGCAAACCTGTATGAACTATTCAGACTTAAACAAAGTTTGTTCAAAGGATAGCTTTCCTTTGCCTAGAATCGACCAATTTGTTGATGGGAAAACTGGACATGAACTACTATCATTTATGCTTACTCAGGGTACAACCAGATTATGATGCATGAACCTGACAAGGAAAATACCAGTTTCATCACTGATCTAGGATTATACTGCTACAAAGTAATGCCTTTCAGCTTATAGAATGTTAGGGCAACCTACCAGCGACTGGTGAACGCCATATTCAAACAGTAGATCGGGAAGACTATGGAAGTTTATGTAGACGATATATTGGTTAAATCGTGCATAGCTGTAAATCACTTGGATAACCTCGCTGAGATGTTGAAATACTCTGCAAATATGGAATGAAACTCAATCCGTTTAAATGTCACTTCGAGGTGACTTCTGGAAAGTTCTTGGGATTCATTGTAAGCGCAAGAGGCATTGAAGCAAATCCCGAACAAATTACCGCTTTACGGGAAGTCGAGGCCCCAAGGAACAAGAAGGAGTTACAAAGCTTGAATGAAAAAGTTGCAGCACTAAGCCGGTTGATCTCAAAAGCAACCGACAAATGTATACCATTCTTTAACGCATTAAAGAAGGGAAAGAAGAACTTCGAATGAAATCAAGCTTGTCAAAACTGCGTTCGAAGAGATGCTGCGACATATGGAAACCCCGCCAATCCTATCCAAACTATTAGATGGGGAAAACCTGTTTATCTACTTAGCAGTATCGCCTCATGCATTAAGCGTCGCGCTCGTAAGAGAAGAAGCTAAGATCTAGCGACCCATATATTATATCAGTAAACGATTCACTGGTGCCGAGAAGTACTATCAAAAATTGGAATTAACATATTGCCTCTTGATCACGTCCAAAAGGTTACGACCATACTTCCAGGCACACCCGATCAAAGTACTAACAGATCAACCCCTGAAGCAGATGTTGTTTCTCCCCGAGACCTCTTGGCGGCTTATCAAATGGAACATCGAATTGAGTCAATACGAAATTACTTAGCATCCCCGAAGGGCAATCAATGGGAAGGCACTGGCAAACTTCATTGCCGAGTTTACGATGTGAGATACCCAAGAAGAAATAGATCCAAAAGTGGAAACACGTTGGAAGTTGTTCATCGACGGTGCACCTAAAAACTCTTACTTGGGGGCAGGAGTAGTGCTTGAGACTCTTGAAGGTCGATCGCTTTGCTATGCCTTACGCTTGGAATTTCCAGCAACAAATAACAAAGAAAAATATGAAGCGTTGATAGTCGGGCTGAAAGTTGTAAAGGAACTCGAGATAAAGTCCATACACATCTATAGCGACTCTCGGCTAGTTGTTTTCCAGGTGAAAGGCGAATACCAAGCTCGGGGAGAGATCCTCGCCCCATATCTATCCAAAGTGCAAGAGTTGTTGGACGACACCGAACATTACACCATAACTCATATCCTAAGGGAACAAAATAAATAGCTAAATTGACTAGTTTCGGAGAAGCTCGGTCCTTAGGGCTAGGCCCAGTCGAAACTCTGACCACTCCAAGCATAAGTGAAATGGATATGGATTGGATTTTTGAAAGAAGCGAAGAACTAGAAACGTGGATGACACCAATCAAGGACTACATGCTCAAAGGAATACTCCCTACAGAGAAGGATCAATAGAAAAAGCTCCTTCGGAAGGCGCCGCGTTTGTAGTAAAGGATGGGATACTATACCAAAGGGGATTTTCTACCCCCTTGCTCAAGTGTGTAACTAACGATGAAGCCCGAAGAGTCCTTAGGGAAGTTCATGAAGGCGACTGCGAAGATCACACTGGGGGGCGAACCCTCGCAAAGAAAGTCCTCTGATATTGGTACTTTTGGCCAACAATAAACAACGACGCAGTAGATTATGCTAGACGGTGTGAATAATGCTAAAGATTCGGCAAGATCAAAAGAACTCCTTTGACAGAGGTAACACAGATTATCAGCCCGTGACCATTAATGATTTGGGGAATTGATTTGATTGGCGTATTACCAATGATCAAAGGAGGAGCCAAATACGCTATAGTTGCCATTGACTATTTCACCAAATGGGCTGAAGCGGAACCGCTGGCCACTATTACCATAAAGAAAGTTATTAATTTTGTCATTAAAAACATTATTTGCAGTTTGGAGTGCTATAAAATATCATCATGGACAATGGGACTCGATTTGAAAGCACTAAGTTCAAAGACTTTTGCAAACGCTTCCAAATCGAGAAAAGCTTTTCCGTTGTCGCGCATCGGTAGGAAAACGGGCAAGTGGAAGCAGTGGCCAAGATCATCAAGTCCACCATCAAAAAGCGGCTAACTAAAGCTAAAGGAAATTGGGTTAATGAACTTCCACTCGTACTATGGGCTTACAGGACAATGCACAAATCTACAACCGGGCACTCCCCATTCGCCCTGGCGTACGGTTCAGAAGCAATGATCCCAGTCAAGCTAGAAGTCTCCTCTCATCGAAGGCAAAAATTCAATCAAATGCAAAACGAGCAACACCTACTCGAGCCGCTCGATTTGATCGACGAGAATAGGGAAGAAGTTGAGTTAAAAATTATTGCTCACTAGAAAAGGATCGCACGATATTTCAATTCCAAATTCTGTAACCGCACCTTCGACGTGGGAGACCTTATCCTCAAATAGGTCTGCCCTATACTAGGAGGTCTCTGACCAAATTGGGAAGGGCCCTATGTGATCGACCAGAAGCTGGGGGATAACACATTCAAGCTAACTATTGTAGATGGAACTTAGATTCTCTTAGATTGGAACAACAAATCGCTGCATCATTACTTTATTTAAGACTGTCTTATGTATTTCCGTTTTCCCGCAAATAAGCCATCCCAGAATATTTGAGCCATTGTAAGTAAGCAAAACTTTCCCAACTTTTATTAATAAAATTGATTTTGCTTTCTGAACCAATAAAACTATGTTCACAAAAGTAACCTGCTGAGTTGACAGGGTCAAATCAACTCCAAACCATCCAATCGCTGCTTGAGATAGTGGAACCACACTCAAGTATGCCCTATCTACCTGCCGGGTCGACGGAAACAAATTGGCTCAAACCGTTGGATCGACGGAACTCGATCCCTGCCTTCTAAGAACCAATGTTGCTCCAGCAACACTGGGAAGGCCCCAAACAAAGCCGCACACCTCCATAAGCCACACATTGCTTGTTGAGTTGTGGAACCATGCTCTCGAAACATGAAATCCTCATATTGCTCGAAGATTGGTAACGTCGAGAAATTCCAGACCGTTCTGAATGGATGGGTCATATTGATCGCAAAAGGCGTGCATCCCATAAGTCGTGCACACTCCTAAAAGCCGCACATCCCATAGACCGCACACTCTCTTAAAAGCTACGCATTTCGTATGTCGTGCACACTCTTAAGTACTGTATTGTCCCAACAATGCCGGAAAACTCATCTATTGCAGGACTAATAAGAATCCACTCCCACTATCAAGAGTAATCAACGTGGGTCAAATAATATTGTACAACTAGAAATCGACAAAGAATCCCGATTGTTGAATGACAAAATACCGAGAATCAAGATGCTAGGGTCACAGGTTCCTGAAGATAGGAACCGTAAAGTAGATTCGGCTACAGACATCCGAGGGATGGCCCGGATCAACCGGTCATTTGTTAAGTGTTTGAAGAAAATAACCATGTAAAGTAGGGGCACACACATACCAACATTTAGTTAAAAGGAAAACTACTCCACATGCTTGTTTCTCCAAACAGATAATTTTGGGAATCACAATGGTTCTAGTTATAAAAGTTAAAAAAACAATCGTGCCATGTGCATATATAAGTAATGAAAAAGCAAGTTAAGTACATAACAAATAAGGGAGAGCAAAGAACAGATGACAGTTGAAACATTAATCTTTTCATTCCTTATAACATTTTCTATACAAGGTTAAAATGTGGGGTTGTACCCACACAATATCGGCTAACAAAAAGAAAGATACATATGCAACAACAAAAGTAATATGTGCAGACTTTTCACTTGTACAAAACACATATCAAGCAAATCAGAATGTCCCAATATCTGGCTCCACTGTTACTCAAGCCTGTAAATATTTCTTCCCACTTCTTCCCTTCCCACCTTTGGTCAAAAGTTTCTTCTTTTTCTTAGAATCCCCGCAAGGAGTTGTGTCGCTACCCAAAATATCAGCTATCGCCTCAGTGCCAGCATCTCCTCCCTATTCTTTGACCTTCTCAAAAGACTCCCCCTGGTCTTGCACTTCTGGGACTTGTAGGAGCTCTTTGAAGACTTTCTCTTCTCAATCTTTTCCTTCTTAACGACCACTATCTGATGTTCAGTTTTACTTACCTGGCCAATTTGGTCTTCGTACTCTCGAGCTTCAGCTGTTGTGAAATCGCCCTTTAGAGATACGGAAGGTCGCCCAGACCATGCAATGTAGCAATCTTCTCGGATTTTGGCCCTAGTTGTGAGCCAGAATGGGTGTAGAAATTGAAGCAGTTATAGAAACAAGCATTGAGGCAGTTGAAATAGCAGCAGGCCCGAAGACCAAAGAGATCGACAGGTCGGTAGGCAAAGAAGACGGACCTATAAGATCAAAAATGAAAGCATTCAATTCGTCTTGTTCTTGCGATGTGAGCTGAAAATTCTCAAACTCGGTGGAAACAAGAAGGTTACCTACATCAGAAGAGTGGACGAGAATTTCAACCTTGTACTCGTTACCTTCTCCTTCTTTAGATGGCTGCACGATCTATGGAGAAGTTCCATGACTACCCGAGGCTTCCGAGACAGCTGTTGGAGGGGCAAACAACAAGCCAGTATCGGCTGAACTCAAAATAGTTCCTAACTGATCGCGAGGCTGTTTTGATGATAGTGCTTTAGAATCTGTAGTTGCAGCAGCATCGGCGTCCTCCTATCCCCTCTCAATCCGAATGATATCCCGACCCTCTATCAAAGCCTTCTTCAACTCTTCGTTGAGATAGACATCCTCTAACTCTTTCTCGGTGTATACATCCTCGTTCTCTCGAAAATGGGCCAGAAATTCTTCCCAAACCACAGCAAGAGTATGTGGGAATTTGGGGCCCAAATAGCTGAAGCTCCCCTGATGCAGCAAGGAGTTAACATAGAAATTCAAGATGGTTTCATCCATCTTCCCCATTTTCCTTTCAAAAGTATCCTGCAGCTCCAAGTAATCTGCTGTCACGGTGGCCTTCTCAACTTCAACTTGGGTCTTCTCAACATTAAGCTACATGACTCTTTGCTGGAGTAAATCAATCATTTGGGTCCAATCTGAAATGGTCTTGTCATAGGATTCCATCATTGCTGTATAATCAGAAATTGTCTTTTTATATGGTTCGACAGCTTCGTTATGACCAACAATAGTTTTCTTCTGAGCTTCGATGATCTCGTCACGAGCTTCAAGCTCCTTTTTCAGCTTAACCTCATCCGCATGGGCCTTCTTTTGTCTTGAAACATGATTTCTATTTTTGTATGGGGATCTTTCAATTCCCTTAACAGGCTAGCGTTGCTCTACTTTCTCGAAGTGCAACATCCTTCTCCTTTGTCAATTTCTTGATTCTGGCATCACGTTTCATTAACATCCTCTCATAATCATCCTTTTCCGACTCAAAGGGTCTCTTGGTAGTTATTACGGTTGGTGTCTGCCAGTTGCTTGCATAACTTCTCCCATCCTTCAGCTTGATCCAAACCGCTTTGAATCACCTGGAGATGGGGCATATAAGAATCTTTACAGATTGGGCGTAGATCACGATAAAATTTAACCCCCTTCAGAAACCATCCGGGGAGCACAGCTTCATGCTTAGGGGGACGGGATGGGAGAATGTAAGCCGACCTCCTACAGGAACATGAAGAACCGGAAACAGGCACTACGTGAGTTGATAGAGCCTAGGATGCAGGTGAAACTTGAACAGTGGAAGTTGAAAATTTAATTCCAATAAGACTAGAGCTGGGTTAAATGCTTTTTACTCGAAAGGATGAGAACCGCGATCTACCTTCGACTTCATAGATGGCTCATCCAAGTCGTCGGGAGTTTTTCTCTTCTCATAACTACTCTTGTAAACTCTACCTTGTTCCCTGTTGTCCTGGTAACGAACTTCTGCTTCCATATCTTTCCTCCTTCTCCACTCGTCCTCGGTTTCTCGAGGTTGATGGCGGCTTGCAATCTTTCTTGACCAGCATTGTGCATTAGTAAATTGTTCAAGGTCCTCGTAAAGTCCACGGCCCCACATAGTACCTGATATAAAAAATAAATAAAGAACTTAAGCGACAGGAAATGAACCTAAATAATACACATGCAAGTGAACGTGACCCTTGTGAAATGTGTAACGTGGCATGGGCAGCCTAAAAGGACTTTATAAATCGGATCAGGAGCTCTCCACAGTAGGAATCGGGCTAACTCTAGACATGGCATGACCGGGGCGAGGAGATAATCCCTCGAACTCGAAATCTTCTCCCAGGAGTTCATTGATGTCTACATAAAAAATGCTCAAATCCCCAAAACTAATATCGGTTTCCTTAGGTTGAGAACCATGAAGTCGCTCAGTTGCTAGGGGAACACCTTTAGCATGAATCTCTTAAGGAGGTGAATACGGGAGAATAAGACTCATTCCTAGAGTTTCATCGAACGATTCGAAGTTTCCATCATCGGAACTTGCATCAAATTCATCATCCTTAGAGGAGGAATCATAGCTGCTGTTGTTCTCAATTTCACCCTCTTCCTTTTCCATTACCACCGTAGACTTGCCATCACACTGTTTGAATCCTTCTTCCCCCTCCTCTAGGATTGGGGCATCCTAATTGGGAACTAGCTTCGGTCGCAACACCTATTCCTTTATGAATTTCTTTGGTTGACCCACCAGACGGACCTTCTCCTTCTGTAAGATCGCCCTTTTCGGAGCCATGTGATGAAGAAGTAATGCACGTTTGAATCCTGGAACGGGAAGGAGATGGAACTTCAATGGCTACGGCAGATCTCCCGAGATGCAGCAACCCATACCGAAGCAAATTCTCATCCATTAGAAAAAACTTAACTAATTTCTCTTTGGCGTCCGCGACCTTCAGAGTGTGGAAGATTGGATTGATTGATGGATCTTTGTTCGGTCTTGGAATCATTACAAGGAGTATTCAATATATCAAAAATCCTACAGCAACATATTAAATCTCAACGAGTAAAAGAGAAGACTTACCCCCCGATGATTAAATCCCTCAGGACACCTAACGAAAAATATTAGGTCTTGAATTGGGACAGGTTACTTTGAAGCCGTAGCACTATTTTGCAGTTTCTTTAAGCCTTGATGATTACGAGGGATGGACATTTGTCTCTCTTCATAAATGAGAAAAAATATCTCAACTCATTAAAGCTTGGGGCATGATTAAATGTATAAAACGTGGAGGCAAGTCAAAATCATGTATCCATTGAGGTGAATCTAAAATAGAGCAACTCCTAAATTCAGAAGGGTTTCTCTCAAGAAGTGATCGAAGGGGGCACTGCTCCATCCAAGCACATGTACTGGTGGCAAGTGGTGCACCTTGAAGGTGGCATACGTCCAAACTCATTTTTTTATGGAAGGCGTACGTCATTGTCCGGAATGCCATGTTGTAAACAAATGTTATGCAGAACTTTAGAAGATATTACGAAGGAAGCTCTCTCCGGATGGTTGAGTAGAACTCTAAAGTTTGGAGGAGTTTGATCTACAACCGGACCAACAAGAACCAATTGACCGTATTCACCTGGCGATGACGAAGAAGTAGTTGCTACTAAAATCGTTTTTGAAGGCACAACTGATGTCAATTCGGCTTCTAAGAGTGCCGAACTTCCTCCACTAGATTTACGATGGGATGACGGGTGCTTCATTCTATACAACAGAACTTATATCTAATGTGGTCAGGTAATTTTATATTTAACTAAACCCCCCACACTTAACACTTAAACTCCGAAAAAATATCAATTTGTGCCGACACGTTGTTTTTCAAGTGCTGACTATGGCAAGTGCAGTGTGTTATCTATATGGGATGGGCTCGGTATCCCGAACACTACAAACACTCTATCTTGTGTAGATAGTTTACTCATAGTGAATAAAGAAAAGAGTTTTTCATATCATTCATTAAAGTTATTTTTCCTACACTTACTCGCTATCGACCAATGATCGATAACGAATCCGCTGATCAAAGCGACACAAAAAGCTCTTCCTATTCTAGGTACATAGACTATGCAATGACAGGACCAATTTAAAGTGAGCAACTGTAGATTAATGGGTCTGAATTAAGCAGGGAATTCTCGACATAAGTTGATTTTAATTTCCTGGAAAGTGATAACAGCATGACCTGCATACAAGATGCTACCTAAGCTATTTTCACCTCCCAGAAAAACCAAAATCGATCCATAAGACGTTGTCCCTGATCAACAGTTTGTCTCGGTGCAAGTTAATTCTGATTTAATGGATGAAGATAGCAAAACAATTCAACCACTGGGGCAAGACCCAATCTTCATTCTATGAAGAACTCAAGACTCGATTTACTATCTTCTTTCATAAAATCACAATCAACTTGAACTCTCCGTTGCATCCGTCACCAACACAACTTCATCACCAAATCGCTAAAAAAATCCAAAATCTACATTACACACCTCTAGTCAAAAGTCAAAAGGCGAACACGGTTGAACTTAGGTTTTTGGTGACCTAAGGCAGATAAGATCGGCGGTGATCCAAATAGGTTATGTATCGATTATCGTAAGTTGAATGAGAAGACGATAAAGAATCGATGTTCGTTACCTAGAATTGATGATTTGTTCGACCAAGTGAGTAGGGCCAAAGTATTTTTCCAATTGGATTTGACAACAGGATTCCATCAACTTAGAGTGGCTGAGGATAGTATTCCTTTAATAGCATTTAGAACTCGATATGGATCGTACGGATGGTTGGCAATGCCATTCGGACTAACTAATGCACCGACATTCTTTGTAGATTTGAGGAACTGAGTTTTCCGAGAGCACTTGGATAGGTTTGTATTAGTATTCATAGATGACATTTTCGTATACCCTAAAGATGAAAGAGAGCATGAAGTTTATCTTAGAGTGGTACTTGAGACGTTGAGGCAGCATCAGCTGAAAGCCAAATTTTCAAACTGTCATTTCTGGAAGAAGAAAGTGAATTTTTTTGGTCATGTAGTCTCAGAAAAATGGTTGTATGTAGATCCAACTAAGATTGAGGCAGTGAATAATTGGAAGAGACCCGAGACAGTGACTAAGATAAAGAGCTTTCTTGGATTAGTTGGTTATTATCGGAGATTCATTAAGGATAGCGGCACCGATAACTATGCTAACTCGGAAAGATGTGAAGTTTGTTTGGACTGATAAGTGTGAGGAGGCATTCCAGAAGCTGAAACACTTATTGACGAATACACTTGTGTTAGTTGTTTTAAAAGGGAATCCGGACTTAGTGGTTGACACAGATGCATGCGAAAGGAGATTAGGAGCTGCGTAAATGCAAAGAGGTAAAGTGATTGCCTATGCTTCTCGACAGCTCAGACCCTATGAGGTTAGATATCCAACTCACCATTTGGAATTAGTTTCGGTAGTTTTTGCATTGAAGGTGCAGAGGCATTACCTTTTGGGAGAAAGATTCGAGTTGTATACGGATCATAATTCATTGAAGTATCTATTCTCTTAGAAGGAGTTGAATATGAGGCAACAAAGGTGGTTAGAGTTTTTAGCCACTTATGACTTTGGTATTGAGTACACGCCAAGAAAAGGCAACAAGGTTGCGGATGCACTTACCAGGAAACATTAGAACGTAGTATTGGCAATGATAGCTGAGTGGAAATATTTGAAAGCATTGACTACATGCAGATTACAGTGTAGATTTGAGGCTAGGTCTAATAAGAGAACTGCTATGTTGTCATGTTTAGAGGTTCGACTAGTGTTGATCGAAAAGATCGCTTCTAAGCAAGGGGAGGATCCATTATTAGCTGAATAGATCAGAAAGTTAAGGGATGGAACATAGAGTGATGACTTGAAAGATTTCAGTCTTGACCAGAATGGGTGGTTGAGGAAGAAAGGAAGACTATGTGTTCCGAATGTAAGAAACATTAGGAAGGAAGTTCTTGGAGAATGCCATTGTTCAAAGTTCATCATTCATTCGAAAGGAACTAAGATGGATCAAGACATGAAAAGAAGTTTCTTATGGGAAGGCATGAAGAGGGATGTAGGCTTCTAGGTGAACCAGTGTTTGAACTGTCAATTGGTAAAAGCTGAGCATCAGAAACCTAGTGGGTTACTTCAGCCTTTAGACGTTCAGGTTTGGAAATGAGATTCGACTCAATGGATTTCATAGATGGGTTGCCAATGTCAAATAGGGGAAATAAAAGCATATGGATTATACTGGACAGATTAACCAAGAGTGCACATTTCATTTCGGTTAAGTCAACCAAAACGACGCCTATTTTTGCTAAGTTGTTTATGAAGAATATAGTTAAACTGCATGGAATTCCTAGTAGTATAGTAAGTGATAGAGATTTCTTATTCACTAGCGAGTTATGGAAGAGTCTATAGGAGACTTTAAGTACCAAGCTTAAGATGAGTACCGCTTACCATCAGTAGATAGATAGGTAAATGGAAAGAGTTAACAAAGTCCTAGAAGATTTGTTAAGAGCTTGTGTGCTAGATTTTGGTGGATCATGGGAAGACCATCTACACTTAATTAAGTTTTTGTATAACAACTGTTATCAGGCTAGTATAGGGATGACACCGTTGGAAGCTTTGTATGGAAGCCTATGCAAATCTCCTATTTATTGGTTAGAGACCGGAGATTGGTTAGTTCTTGGTCCAGATTTGGTTAAAGAAGCTACAAAAAAGATTGAGTTCATTCGAGCCAGAATGAAGGAAGCTTAGTCTAGGCAGAAGAGCTATGCTGATAGAAGACCGAAAGACTTAGAGTTCTCAGTTGGAGATCATGTTTTTGTCAAGGTATCACCGATGAAAGGTGTAATCAGATTCTGTGAAAATCAAGAAAATTGGCACCAAGATTTGTTAAACCATTTCTTATTATAGAAAGGATTGTGAAACTCGCGTATAGAGTGGAGTTACCAAGTAGTTTAGCTGGAGTTCACAATGTTTCTAATATTTCTCATCTAAGGAATTGTATTCGAGATCCAGAAACTACTATTGCACCGACTGTGTTATACTTAGTGGAACCGAATTTGACTATAGTTAGAAAACCAGTTCACATAGTCGCAAGGGATGAGAAGAGACTAAGGAACAAGACAGTCAGATTAGTCAAAGTCCAGTGGAGTAACGACAAGAGAGACTGTACTTGGGAAACTGAGAGCGGGGTTAGAGATACTTATCCTAACTTGTTTCGTGGTATGTTTTACCTTTATGATTGATTTTGATGAGTACCTTATCTTTCAAGGACGAAATTGTTTAAGGAGCGGAGTCTGTAACGACCCTAATTTTGACTAACTTTATTTAGGACATTTAATTAGATAAATTAAATGAAATAATGTAAATGGTTAAGGGATTGAGGTTTATATAGTTACAAGGTAGTCGTGCCTTAAATAATGAATAAACAAATGAAAATTTAAAATGAAGCAAGCAAAGGTAATAGGATTATGGCAAAATAGGAATACGTTATATTCTTATACCCTAACCCCTTATCCCATTCTCATTTACAATATTCACAAACAAAAACTAAACCTAGAGCTTGGCCGGCCACCATTAGAAGAAATCTAAAGGAAGATAAGCAAGAAAGCAAGTAGGAAGCTTAAGCAAATTAATCCAAGGGAAAATCTCAAACTCCTTAACAACAAGCTAAGGTGAATAATATATTACATCTCGTTAATATTGCTTTTGGTTTCTAGAAAAGATACGAATTTATTTTGCAAGAAAAATGTCATATTTTGATTGTTTAAATGGATATATATATATATATATATTTATATATATACTTGTTGATGATTTATGTTGTTTCATATAGATTTTATGATAAGATTTGATTTGAAAAACCTACTAAATGACAGCCAAATGGCTTGCATTTTTTATATAAGGTCTGAAACATTATTCTAGAGATGGGTTTCAAGTTTCATAATTTTATAATTTGTTGTGGATTTATTACAAATTTTCTAGTAAAGAAAATGGTTAAATTGGGTCTAAAATTAATTTCGGCTATTATATGTTAGTTTTGGGTCAGAAATCTAAATATGTTAGAAAACGTATTAAACGTAATTTATGGGAATTTTTTGAAGAATTTTCCTAAATATTTTATTAAAGATATAAAATTATTTAAGGTATGGGACTTAAATGTTTTATATGTTTATAAAAGGAGAAGGGGCAATTTGCTAAAATGTTTTAAATTGTTAATTACTGAATTCGGCAACACTTTTAGAAAAGATTTCTATAAAAGAATTGGCAACCAATTATATGTTGACAAATAAGGAAAGTTAGTTGGAAAGATATTACTTTAAAAGTTAAAAATCAGTTTTGTAAAGGATTACTACTTCACCACTTACAGCAGTCACCTTTCGAACCCATACACCCGCCTCCTAGTCGAAACCAATAAAAATGGTATCAATGTCCTAGTACACAGTGGATTGGAGAAAGGCGAAAGGTATAGAGTCAACACGTGCTTTCGAAGGGGTAGAAGTAGCTCTTTTAAACTTGGAACTATTTTGGTTACAAATAAGGCTTTCAAAGGGGTTGGAGCTTTTGACTTAACCAACTTGCTTCTATTTATATAAAGAAAGGCTTTCGAATGGGTTACTGCCTTTTGTTTTTAAAACAAGCTTTTGAAATGGTCGAAACCCCTGCTGCCATATTCAACCTTTCGAAACAAAGCTTTCGAAAGGGTTCTTTTTCCTTAAACTTTAAAGTCGCTTCTCCATGCTTTCGATAGGATTGGTTTCGAAACCATCCACTTTCTTTTACTTAGGAATAATGCTTTCGAAAGAGTTGCTTTCGCCCCAGTTCATATAAGACCCTTAGATTTTTCAAATGTTACACCCAAAGGTTTCGAAAGGAATGGGTTTAAAAGGTTTTGAAGCTATGTTCCACGAACTTTTACTTGGACCCAATGATTTCGAAAGGTTTGTTTTAAGCAAGGGGTTTTTAATACTTTCGAAAGGTATATAATGTAGGTATTGAAGGGGAGGTACCCAATGTTTTTAAAAGGTTTACTTGAGTCTTTAAATGGAAGGTTTCCAATGCTTTTGAAAGGCAAGTTTAAAGTGTTTCAAAAAGAGGATGTCTAAGGTTTTATAAAGCTTTCGAAGGGATTCCTTCAATGATTTCGAAAGGTATGTTTTGGCCTTTCGGTCTAGTGTTTCAAGGTATAGTATTTAACTTATTTTGAAAGGGTTACTTTCAATGGATTCGAAAGGTATTGTTTAAAGTTTATAAGGAAAGATTTCGAATAGTTTAACTTGGCTTCATAGCCTAAGACCTTTTAAGTTAAAGAGGATTTTTAACTTACTTTGGAGGGATAGATAATCCCATTATATCTCATCAACATTATTTTGTGTAAAATACATATATCATGGCAAAGATGTTTGAGTAAGGCAAAGAGTATATTTTCCTTGTTTAAGTATGATTTGAAAGGTTAAACCAATTTGAAAGAAATGTTTTCAATGAAAACTTGATGGGGTAGTTAACCCTAAATAAATGACTCGGATGTTAGAATACTAGATGGGACTGGTATAGGGTCACGCCCTATATTTTAGCTAAAAAGCCCCTAGCTAATATAAGTCCAAAATTCTAGTGTGTAGGGCTTTCTCACAAGCAAGACTAAAATGATGTTGCCCACAGAAAGGAATATATAGAGAAAAGATAGGTTATTGGTGAGCCCGCAAAACCATTAGGTTCAGTTGACCCATGAAGAAGATAGCGAAGGGCAGATAGCCTAGTATTGTGTGTAACAGACATTAGATAATTGAGTAGGTCTGGTAGGCCCGAGTCAGCTAATGGTTAATAGTTAGCCAAACAAAACTATATTGTTCGGACAGAAAGTCCATTGATTGCCTAGTTTATGTGCATATATGATATTTCTATTATTGTTTTAATCAGTTTGATTATAGGATTTTAATTTGCAAAAGATATGTTTTAAAAGGAATATTAGTGAGGGGAAACTCGTTCTGCTAAGCGGCATGGTCTCACTTAATATAAGAAACCAAGATGTAATAGTATTATTCACGCCAGGCTTTATGTCTGACTCGAAGTTTATGATTTCCCCTTATACTCTCAGGTGCTCAAAATTTAATTTGAGTAGATTGAGAATTATGGTTTTTCAGGTTTAGTAGGTTTGATGAATAAGCTTCCGAAGACGTGCAGGAGGCAATGCTAGCTATGTAGGTCTATTTAGTTTTATTTCAGTTGTGATATATTAAGACTGATATGTCTATTTAGTACTCTGATCATCCAAGGGGGCATCTTCATATGTCGCTCTTGGCGTAATTTGTAATAATTATATTTGATCAAAACCTGGGAATCGTTTGGGATTATGCATCTGAATATGAAATATTGATTTGAAATGTATTCAGAAAAGTGTTTTGAATCTATGTTGATTTTATTTCATATTCATGTGCTTCTGATATTATGGATACCATTACCATTACCGTATTTTGTCACCGGAAGTTAATACTATGGATGACAGTAGCATCTGTAGTGCTTAGCTTCGGGCCTCAAGATAGGGGATGTTACATAAACGTTTGAAAGTTTGAAAGCGAAATTAATTATATAAACAATCAAGAAAACAAATAGTTAAAAAGTAGAAAGCTCCGCCGATCGATGGGTAGGATAGGATCGGTCGACTGCTAGTGGATGACCGCCCACAACCATAGCGGTCGACCTATTGACGATTTACGGTTAGGGTTTTTTAGGCCAATAGCTTGGATTTGATCATATATCTTTATCAGTGTCTAAGATTACAACGTATATTATGGATGGTGGACGTTTTCCTGTACCCCTATAAATACAATACTAGTCCAAGGCTTGTTAGTTGCTTTTTGTTTCACGAGTAGAGTTCGATTGCTCAACAAATTGGTACATGCTTATGTTAATGGGTGTATTTGTTATGTTACATACACACTCTATAAGATATATTATAAGTATATATTGTTGTTGTGTTGTCTCCAAAATGGAAGGTCCTAGATATGGGCTTATATTGATATTGTGGTTTTTTCAGACCTAACTTGGCAAAGTAGGTGTTGCCAAAATTTTCTGTAACATATGAGACTTTAAAAGCTTAATAACTCATTTTGATTAATTGATTTTAAAAGCCTAAAGGTTGGAGACATTTTCTTCCTTTGAGAATTTCAGGATGATATTCTTTTAAGAGGGGAAAAATGTAACAAATCAAAATTTTGAACGTTTCGAATAGGAATATTTAATTTATTTAAATATTTTAATTTGGTTCAAATATAACAAATAATAAGAAAATCAACTGTTAATAAAATAATTTGGTTTCTAATAAAGTATTTTAAATCAATATATATGATTTTTTTCATAATTTTTAGTTTGGAAAATATTGAAATTATCGTTTGATGTATTTTTTGGCAAAACATAGGTATTTTTAAAATTTCATAGAATAATATAACCAGTGTATTTAATGGTTTTTTATGATCGGATCACATTGTTGTGTGCGATCGTATTTTTATTTCTGTCGTTCGTGAATGAAATATTATGTAGCGAAGTGTTAAAAATTGCAAAATAAACTAACTCCCACACTTAGACTATTCTCCATCTTTTTCACTTTTCGCTCTTGACTTTTATTTTCCCTTTCTTATTTTATAGAAATTTATTTCAAAAATCAAATGATTTACTTAATGAAAAAATATAAAATAGGATCCGTTGAGTTCGTAGTGATGAGAGCTTTAAATTTATGGAGTTTCATTGAGTGCGATTGACGTTGGAGATGATCGACGTGAAGGAGGAGGAACTAGGGTTTCGTTTTGTAGTCGATTGGCAAGGCGATAGGCCAAGGAGAGTTTGGATTTCTTGCATGAAGGGGATTTGGTGGTGATGTTTTAATAGAGTGTGATCAAGTTTTCGATGGTGTAACGCGACAAGGTCGAGGGAAAGGTGGGGCAGGTCGTGATTTGAGGGAGGAGGTCAAGTGTTGCCATTTTGGGTTAGGAGGTGGCTCGTGTGATGAGGAGTTCGATGGGCACAATCGATGCATGATTTCATAGTCCGAGGAGGCGGGAAGGGTGAACAACGTGATGGAAGCGATATAGGGTATCAATGTGCACGTTTAGGGAAGAAAGGGGATTAGCGGAGAAGGTAATTAGTTGGTTAATAAAGTAAATGATTAATTTATTTAAATCCATTAAAATTATAAAATCAATAACTTCTTTATGTGAGTTTCAATGGAGACGCGGTCTTTTGTGTTGCGCTCGTAGGAGTGTTATCTATGCATGGAGTTGATTTCGTCGAGTTTGGAGGAAGTGGAATGTTGAGCTAAAACCGAACGCTATTCGATTTTATATCGAACCGAAATGCGTAAGCGTCAACTGGTATTTTGGTGAGTTATCTCACCTCTAGATGAACTCTATATGATATATGGTAGACATATACTATTGTTTTTATGTTTGAATGATTTATTGGTTTAGTTTGGTCAAATTTCTACTTGAAAAGTGAATGACAAATAAAATGAAATACAGAGAGTTTTATAGAGGGATCTGGATCCCTCGTTACTATTGATTTTAATTTTAGTTATATACTATTGTGTAAATTTATGAATTCAAAACTTTCCAGTTTGGCCATATTGGATTTGACTTTGATATGTTGAAAAGATGAACTCTTTTAGTTGTTTATCTACGGAAATACTTGTTCAGTGCTATGGCAGCTCTATGCCTCACTATAGTATTTTGAAATACCATGGATTGTTGTTTGATTTGAAAAAGATTTTGATTTGGAAAAACTATTTCAAATATGATTTTGAAATTTTCTATGGTATTTTATTTAGAAATGGTTTCTGGACTTCTCTATTTTACTCCAACCTTTTATGGAAAAAATTTAAAAGTATTTCGGGAAGTATTTATTATATATAAAAGTTAATATCATAATGAATGTTTATTTTAATGAAAATAAAGGGGAATTTATTTTTTGTAATAAAGTAATTTTGTTTTAAAAGAAGATAACAACATTTTGGAATAAATATTGGTGAATTTTTTTATATAAAATATGTTTAGGAAGATAGATTTATAAATGGTATTTTATAAAATAAAGAGAAATTTATAAATGGTATTTTATAAATATATATAAAAGAAAATGATATCATTTTTATAATTTTTTATGATAAATCACATTTGCGGATTTATAGTAATATATAGAATGATCGTTTTATAGAAAGTATTTAGTTCTTTCTTAAAACTAATGGTTTGTTATAAGTAAATAGATTTATAGAAGGAGTTTTATAATTATATTTGGAGACTTGTAAAAGGAGTTTAATAAATAAAAGGGAGATTTATAGAAGGAGTTTTATAAATAGAAAGGAAATTTATAAAAATAAATTTGTAAATATAAAAGAGAATATAAAAAGGAGTTCTATAAAAGGAATAAGATTTGATTTTCACAAATGATCAATTTAAATTATGGTGGTATGGAAAGTATTCTTTTCATATTTAACACCAAATTTTGAGATATGGAAACTCATCTTTATCTATAAGGGTTTAAGAATGTACGTCAAGGCAAGAATAGTATACTATCTTGCCCGAATCCATTGTTAATCGATGGATAGCATAAGTTTGAAATTGGAAAGTGGTGGTAAGTATATTTGGTCTAATTTCTACATGACTCTCTTACTTAAATCAAAAGTGTTTTTGATTATGTTGTCAACATTTCTAAATGACATTTGTTTTGTCCCAAATAAGTATGGTTTTGAAAGTGAAATATTTCTTAAGATTTTGTGAATATATTTATACTCTTGAGGTAAGTATATGGTTACATTTTCTAAGCATTGAAGGTGCAATGTTTTGTGAATATACTTATACCGTTGAGATAAGTATATTAAAAGTTTTTTAGTATTGAAAGTGAAATGGTTTGTGAATATACTTATATCGTTGAGATAAATATATGAATACTTTTCAAGTATTGAAAAGAGTATAGAGGGTTGTGAATATTTCTTTTAGAAAGGGTATTTTAATAAGAATATTTGAAAAGATATTTTAATTAATGAAATGATTAACTAAAGAGGCTTAGTGTTTGCTTATGTGCTTAACCGTGCTTGGTTTCCATATGGAAATAAATCTATGATTTGGTTGTTTGATTATTTGATAGTTAAATAACTAACTATCAAATCTTGGCCTATTTTGAAACTATCATTGTTGGTTCGGAGAGACCAAACATTATTTTCTTATAATGCACGGGTCAGTCCGAGCATATTTTCAGATTTAGTTATAGATGCTTTGGAGCTTCAGAAGATGAGTTGGATGCCTTCAAAACATATTCACATATCTTTTATTTTCACTGCGTTTGCCGTTTTGTATTTATCAGTATTTATGAGGATATGTTGTTAAACTATCCAGGCTGATGATAGGTTAGTTCACTCTGATTGTTGTATGTATATAAAACTTTTCTTTTGTACAAATCTGTTGTGTATTATATATTACTCATAACAATATGAGATTATTTTCTGTTTTTTTCCTTTCATCCTAACAATCTGTCTTTTCGGCACTTGGATGCTCGGCACGTGAATACCATGGATATATTAGTGTCGACATTAGAGGATCGAAAAGGCTGGTCATTACATTTTGGGTGTTGATAGTAATTATAATAATGTATACACAAAATTTATACACACACACATACACACACACACATATCAATATACGATAGGGTATGTATTTAATAATGCTTTAAATACAGTTAATTACTTAATGGTTTTTGGAAAATTAGTCTATGCAAGGGTACAGCTTGGCCGACCATTCAAAGGAAAGGAGGTGTTTGGTATAATTGAAAATTTGTAAGGAAAAAAAGAGGAAGGTTTTAAATAAAGAATAGAAAAAGTTTCTGTTTTCCATCAAAACAAATTCCACTCATTTATTTCCTCATTCAATTTCTTTTCTCTTCCCCCTTAACCATGCACGAAATTTGGTCTCTAATTTCTGAAAACTATCAACTCCAAATCAAATCAAAACATCTAATAAATTAAAGAGCTATGTGGTTCATCTATCTCTCACAAAGATTGGGTGTTGATTCAAGGATGAAAGGAGGGATTTCCAAATCAAAGTGTAACCTATTGGTTAGATTTGAAAGGTATATTTCCAATTGTTTTCTTAGATGTAATATATTTATCATAGTTTTATATTTATGTACTATTCCCCTCTATGATTTAAAATTAGTTATGCAATTTAAATAATATTTTGAATGATTTAATTTGTGTTTAATCTAATAAATAAAAACAAATTTTATATTTGATTAAAATAATGTTTTGGTAAATGATCTATGTTTTAAGATTACATATATTAATATTCCGAATGTGTTGTACAATTTAATAGTTTAAATGTCTATGTTTGAACATACAAGATTGTAGATATGTTGTTTGATTTGTCATGTACGTTTTTGGTTTTATAATATTTGGACTGTTTAATGAAAAAAAAATATTTTGGATTGAAACTTTATTTATATGATATATGTATTTTTCCAACTAATTTAATTAAATATACATTCACAAATACATTATAAAATTTTAACATAATATAGATGTTTGTTTTTGACTCAATTGGAAAGTTATGGATTAATCATTACACATACATACACATACAAATATATATATATATATGTGTGTGTGTGTGTGTGTGTGTTTGTTTGTTTGTATACATACAAATACACACACACATATGACATTTATATTTGTACTTTATATTGTTAGGGCATGTTCTAAAAACATTTTTTGAACTTTTATTGAATAATTTAAAATTGAGGCGGTAATGTGTGTGTGTGTGTAAATAGCAAATATATAGATGATAGATATAAATCCCAAACCTTTACATGTATATATTGACCACGTTATTGTTTGTTGGTTTTGTCATTTATTGTACCATATCATCCTTTTTATGTTACTCAGATGTTGTGTGAATTAAATTCTACTAAAGATGAAAGCTGGAATCAATCAATGATGTCCTTTTCATCTCTTTCCTTTTAGATTTTTATGCGATTACATTAAGATCTAATTTCTTGTTTATTCTTGTCTTTTAACGCCTAACAATTACACTTGTTTTATGTTTCATATATTTGTCAGACAATTTAAACTTTGAACGTATTTGATATATACAAACATTTCAAATTTCACACTTAAATATCTTGCACTCAATTAATTATGATTAAGAAAATATTAGTTATCTATGATTTTATTAAATGTAACTAGATTGGATCAAGTGAAACCCAGTAGGCTTCAAAGGCATACTATGATCCAAATAGGAAATTTTTAGAAATCTACCATTTTCACCCATTGCAGACTTGGCTAGTTCCTTCAAATAAATGTGTTTATTATCTAATTTGGTAGAGTTTTAATTGAAAAGTATTTTTATAAAGATCTATATAAAATAAATATAAATTTACAATTTTGGTTTTAGAGGTGTTTTATCAAAAAGAAAATGTATATTTCTAGATTAAAAGTGATGTGTTAAAGATTTTGCATGGGTAAAAGTAAAGTATTTGATAAGTAATATATTTTTAACATGAAAATATATTTGTAAGAAGGATAATTAGATTACAATATTTTAGTTCAAAGTATCTTGTGAAAGGATATTAATTTTGAAGCATTTAAAAGAAATTGGTAGAAAAACATTTTGAATAAATTAATTAGTTTGAGATTATTCCTAAGGAAAGAGATCCTTAGTGGTTTGGAAAAGTAAGTTAAGTAATATATATATATATGTATATATATATATATATATAATTTTAGAAAAGTAAGTTAAGTAATTTATAAAAGGATAAAAGTGGTTTGGTTATAACACTTTACTATAACGAATGGTTTTGAGAAGTTATTAAAATGTGTATTACTTTGTTAAACAAGTGTAGATACACTTAGGTCTTTAAAATGAATATTTTAAAGATATTGCTAAGTATAAAATGGTTTTGGGTTTATAGTAAACAATGTTTTAGTGACATTTGTTTTCAACCCTTTAACTATACTTATGAAGGTAATTAGGTCTTTAAAAAGCAAGATAATGCTAAGTGTGAAATGTTTTGGGTTTATATAAATATTTTAATGACATTTGTTTTTAACCCTTAAATATCCTTTTGAAAATGTGAAATATTGTAATAAATTTGTGAATATTCTTATACCATTTAGATAAGAATATGAATAAATTTCTAGGTATCAAAAAGGCTATAAATGAATACTGAAATAGTAGTACACATGTATGTATCTTTTGTAAAATTATTATATACACACATACAAGTATTTACAAAGAAATTTTAATTAATAAAAGAATTAATTAATTAAAAAGGGCATTAGAAGTCGTTTATGTGACTTAATTGTGCTTTTTGTATCTACTTATCTATGGAAAGTATTTTGTCATGTATTGTACACTAAAAGTTGACAAAGTAAATTTATTCTATTAGTTAGAGTTAAGAATGATGTTCGAGTAGAGTTTAGAAGCAAACAATGCTCTAACTTACCGGCTTCACTCTTGACTGAGGGATAGTGTGAGTTGAGAAGGTTGTAAACGTGATAAGTATATGAGACTTGGTTTCCATATGCGATTGTTTCTACTTTGTACTAGGCAGTCAATTAGTCAAATATCGAGTTTGACTAAATTAACTTTGGAAGTATATGTAAGCATTACGACTGATGCAGTTTGAGATCCCCTGGGGAGGACTCATTCATATGAATCGTCTTTTGCTTTAAGAATGTGTATATATGAGATCCTCAAAGAGGACTCCTTTATATTGTTTGCCTACTTCTTAAAGAACCAGAATTGAGTTAACTGGAAATTCACCAATTTGGTTTTGAAGATTTTGGGTCGGATAAGTATATTACATACTGAAAACCACTTCAAAACTAATATATGGGTTCTATGTTTTGAAAGCGGTTGTAGAGTGAAATGTTATAGAGTTGAACTATATGTCCTAAGGTTAAGTCCAAGAGAAAGGTCAGCGTTAACATTTCAAATGATTCTTGCAAGGAACTGTCTATCTTGAGGTTGATTCCAAGAGAGAGGACAGAGTTAGCAGTTGTCGGATGAATTGTGCTGAAATCTAGGAGAGATTCATGATCTATGGGTGATGAAGACTCCTGAGTTAAGATGCTGAAAGTGACTTTACTATCAAAAATGACAGAACAGTGAGTAGGCCTTATAGCCAATGGGTTTAGCAAATTCGAATGGGTATATCAACTCTATACATAGAGATGCTTATCGATGTTGCTAGCGGGAGTTAATGATATTCGATACCCCATATTTGGGCATAGACCAGCTATGTTTCTCCTTATCGGTGTATTTTATTTAAAGATATACGTTGCACAAAAGGTAGTTTTTGACCCTTGTCAGGAGGCCGGCTTCGGGTTAACTGAAGAGACCTCTACGTAAATCCATATGCGAATGTACCTAAGCGATTTTATTTATACTTCTAATATTGTTGTGTTATGAGATGCAAGTAGCACAACTCTTTTCTAATTTATATTATACACCCTAGACACTATATATTATATCACCATATGTACTTATTAGATGGGTTTGGTGCTTTTGAGGGGATAACCATTCTCGTGATTCGGATGGACTTGAAAGTACTGTTATATGCTAATCACGTACTTCTTGAGTTTCTCGTACTAAACTTATGTCTGACTCGTGGCTTTATATTTCTCAATTCCCCGAATTCCCTTTCAAGCAGTTTGAGAAACCAGGTTTTAGTTGGGTATACTTTGGAGCTCAGGGAGTCGAGCTGGATGCTTTCACCTAGTTGTATTTTATTTCCGCTGCACTACTATTATGTATACATCAGCAATTATGAGGATCAACTGTTATAACTGTCCATGCTGACGATAGTACTTAGGGTTGCAACTCCGAAATTCTATGTATCTTTGAGTGACAATTGTTACAGCCTTTGGTATTATATGTCATCATTCCGCCGTGAGATTCTGATGTTGTCTTCTTTCTTACTTATTCATTTTTATTTTTCTTTTTATTTACCTTAACAATATGTCTTTTCGGCACTTGGGTGCTCAGCACATTAATACCATGGATGTATTAGTGGCAACATTCAGGAGTTAAAAAGGCGGGTCATTACATGGGTCATCGCATGTTTAAAATAACTTGTTTTCTTCAAAAGTTCATTAAAATAACTCGTTTTCTTTAAAAGTTGGATAATCATGTTTAAAATTAAGTATTTTTCCTAATTCGTTTTTAGAAGTAATTTCTAACATACATAAGAATATTTTAAAAGTAGTTTCAGGTTAAAATGTATTTTTTAGTAATTAGTTATAAATTTTCAAAGTTGAGGCTTTTAAATAAAATATGTGTACTTTGTTTTTGTTGAATTTCGAAACTTAATATTTTTACATGGTATTTTCGATAAGTTTCAAAAACATAATTGTAAGTACTTTAAAGGGGTGTGTGTGTGTGTAAGTTTTAAAAGTAAGTTAAGTATTTTATAAATATAATAATGAAAGTTTGGATTTTAACAGTTAAGTTAAAATAAATGGTTTTGTGAAATTAATTAAAAGTGTAATACCTTAATTAATAAGGGTGGATATTCTTTTATCTGTAAAAATAAATGTTTTAAAGTTAATGATAAGTACTAAAAAGTTTTGGGTTGTAGTAAACAATGTTTTACTAACATTTGTTTTTAACCCATATTATTAATTATACTTAGGAATATAATTAGATATTTAATAATGAATATTTTAAAGATTATTATAAGTAAAAGGTTTTGGGTTGTAGTAGACATTGTTTAAGCAACAATTTTCTTTAGCCTTTAAAGCTCTAAAATTAATTTTTAATAAAATGGTTGAGTGTGAAATGGTTTTATGTTTGTTGTAACACATATTTAAGTGACACTTGTCTTTAACCCTTAAGATTATACCTAGATCTTTAATTATGGATATTTTAAAGATAATAATGAGTATAGAATCTTTTATAAAAAGATAGAAAAGTAAAAGTTTAAATTATAAAAGAGAAGAGGTTTATAATGATAATGTTTAAGTGACATTTGTTTTTGACCTCTTTGATTATATTTTAAAGTAAGTAAATCTTGTAAATGATTTGCAGCTATTCTTATGTCATTTGAGATAAGTATACGAATATCGTTAAAGTATAGAAAAGGTTATAAATGAATAGTGTAATACAAGTATATATGTGTTTATATATATATATATCTTTTATAGAGGAAAATAAAACTTATATACAAGTTTATTAATGAAGATTTATTAAGTAAGTTATGTTTCAATTTATAAGCAGTTAAATTAAATAAGTGAAGTTTAATTAAGAAAGTTAAGTCTTGATTAATAAAAGGTTTTAACGATAAAGGTTTTAATTAAAGAAAGATGTTTAATTAAAAGAAATTTTAATTAAAGGAAGATGTTATTAAATTAATAAAAGTCTTAATTTAAAGAAAGAAGTTTTAAATCAAATGAAAGAAGTTTTATTAGATAAATGAGTTTTCAAATAAAAGTGGTTTTAATTAATGAAAGATTAACTAAATAAAAAAGGGATTAAAAGTGGTTCATGTGACTTGATCGTGCTTTGTGTATGTTAATCGTGCTTTGGGTGATTGCTTGTATATGGAAAACATTTGGTCACGTACTTAGCACTAAAAGCCAACAAAGTAGGCTTGATTCTATCTGTGATAGTCAAGATTGATGTTCGAGTAAGGATGGAGCTATAGTGCTCTAACTTACCGACTTTCCTCTTGACCAGGGGATAGTGGAAGTTGAAAAGGTTAGAAATTGATAAGTATACGAGACTTGGTTTCCATGTGTGATTGTTTCATTGTTCTTTAACATGACCAAATTAACTTAAGAAGTATCAGAATGCTACACGGCTTCATATGCTTTGAGAACCCTCGAGGAGGAGCATTTTAATGAAACGTCTCTAGCTTTCACTTACTTTTTAAAGAACTGAAAATTGATTTAAACAAAAATTCGTCAATTCAATCTTGAGGAGACTGGGATCATAGGTGTTGTGCTTATCGAAAACCACTTCAAAACCGAGATACATGTCCTATCCCTTGGAAGTGGTCTGTTCGAGATGCTGGAGTCCATTTGAGGATTCGTGATCTGTTTCAGTGATGATGGCTTATGTGTTGAGATGTTAAACAAGACTTCATCATCGGTATATGGCTAGAGTACATCAACTCCAGTATCTAGAGTATACTTAACAATATGCTACGTGTGGGGAGTTGATGATACTTGGTTCACATTCATGAAAGCGTTCAAATGTTAAGCCAGTTGTGTTTACCTTATGGTATATTTATCTGGAGATATATGACGCTCGGGATGTATTTTTTGGTCGTAGTTAGAGGAGATCAGTCGACAGTTTACTGGGGAGGTCTCCGTGGAAAATCCATTATGCGAGATTACCTTTGTGGTTTTGTTTGTATACCTATAAATATTGTTGTGATGTGATTAATGTAAGCACCAATAGCTATTTTTCTTATTTATATTACACCCCCTATACTTTATCTAGTATACCACCTTATATACTTATTAGATGTGGTGTTCTTTTGAGGGGATAACTGTTAGGACAGTCCATGCGGTCTCAAAAGTACCATTGTATATTAATTGCATATTTCTTGAGTTTCTCACAACAGACTTATATCTAACCCATGGTTTTTCCCTTATGTCCATGGGTGCTCTTTCAAGTAGTCTGAGAAACAAAGGTTTTCATTGATGTTCATTGAGCTCTTGGAGAGGAGTTTGATGTTTACCTACCATAGTATTCTTACTTCCGCTACATTACTTTATGTATATCAGCAAATGTAAGGATAGGCTATTATAACTATTATAACTGTCCAAGATGATGATATTACTCTGATTAGTAACTCTACGTGTATTATAGTAGCTCCGTGTATTATCTTTTGATATTATATGTTATCATTCGACATGTGAGATTCTGCTATTTTTGTTCTCCTCTTTCTTGTCCTTTTTCTTTTTTTCTTTTTTTTCCTTTACCCTAACGTTTTGTCTTTCCAGCACTTTAGGTGCTCAGCACATGCATACCATGGATGTATTAGTGTTGACATTTGGGGTTGAAAAGGCATTTGTCACAGTTTAGGATCAGAGCGAGGTAAAGCGAGAACTATGGCTTTGGTTGGGTATAACTTAATAATAGATAGTGTAATTGAATGTCCTATTATAAGTTGAGTGTACTATATATATTAGAGCATATATATATAAATTTGATATACATTAGTAATATGTACTTATAATTTGATGGTATAGTTGATTTATGTAGGGATTAATGATGTCCATTTATCCTCATTTATTAGCTTAACCATGCTCGGTCAGTCTATGAGCATTGATTATTGTTTGTTCATTTGTAAGTAATTTACCTTTCATAACATGGGGTGGGTAGATAGTATTTGAAGGAATATTGAAACAAACACCTTGTAAATTAAGTTTCAAGGTTTTACCATAAGGCGTTCGATGAAAATGTTAAATTAAAAATTAACTTTAATAAAAATTGTTTATTATAATCTAAAAGAAAGGTAAGATATTTTTAAAAATAAATATTTGTGAGAAAAATTTAAATAAGAAGGTGAATTTGTATAAGTATGGTTTATAAAAAATGATTTATAAATAAAAAGGATTTAAATTGGGAATTTGAGAACTTAAATCCCGGTGTTTATTTGAATATGGTTTTTTAAGGTTTTTGGAGTAAATAGTAATAGTATTATTTGAAAGTATTTTTAAAAGACTAATGTTTTTAAAATGAATTTTTAAGATTTGTTCAAGTTCGAGGTTGCTCTCGGAATCGACAAGTCGATTCAGGAACAAAGTATTTTTATGTTAGCTAGTTTGAGTGGCTCGAAAGTGACTAAAAATGGGAAAAAGATGTATTCGCATGTTAAGCACTTCTCTTGAGTATTACCCTTCTTAGTAAAGGGGATATATGATACTATTTGGTAGGACCCGGTTCCTTACATCATTTTGGTGTCACTCGATCTATATGTATATTTTCTATTGATTTTATGGAAAATATTTTGGAAATTGGTTTTGAAAATGATTTTGGTTTAGTCTCGTAGGTATTATTTGGTATACAAAAGAATATATGTATATATTATTACTTCAAATGATTTGAAATGAAATTCGGAATTTAGTTCTAAAAATTTTCTTAAAAGAAAATTTTAAAATTGAAATATAAAAGTTGAATTTTTATGACTTTTAATTTGAAAAGATGGCAAGTTAAAGCAAGTTTAAAATTTATTAAACATGTTTGTTAAATAAAGTGTAAAGAATGTTTTGTTTATACTCTTAGGATTAATGGAGTATTATACAAGTATGGACTTAAACCTTGAAATGTTCTAAAATGAAATTTTGTTTTAATAATTTTTTTTAAATAAAGGCGAGTCTTTATAAAATGTTTACAAACTTAAGTAAGATTTTATGAAACATTTTATAAATGATTTTAGTATTAAACGAGAAATGATTTTTTGTCTAAATGAATAGGATTTAAAATGTAAAGTAATTGGTATAGTTAAAAAACCAATGGAATAAAGTATGTAAGTTGTACGTTGATCATTTTATTCACATAACAATTCTTGATCTAGGATTCGAGTATATGATCTCGAGTTGGTTTACACATGTCCAAACAAGGATTTTTTCACTCGATTCTTGGTAACGAACACTTGATATAAATTTTGATATGATTCTGAAGTTTTCTATCATAGAATATGGCTATGTAAGGTGATCAGAGGTTTTTAATCAAGGAACTTGATTGAAGTTCTCACTAGAGAGGTCAAGTGAGATATACTAGTTTGGAAGTGAAAATTATGTGATTGAGCAAGTTATCGGATTTGATATTGCATACAAATGGATTATGTGCATCATACGAGCTTCAATATATTTGTATGCTATGATTGATGGCTTAGGGGGAGTTTGGTAAAATGACCCTTTGAATTGTTATAAGGTACCATTGAATAATCGAATAAGTGATAACCTGAGACTATTGAGTGTAAGGCACACTTAGTAGATTGTTTATCGTCCTTGTGCAATAAGAGGATTTTTGAACCTGGGCAAACCGTGAGTTATGTTTGCTAGTTAATTTGAGTGCTATTAATAATTGATATGTAATGGTTTCTTTTGTTCGGAATTTCGACGATGAAATATTCTAAGTGGGGAGAATGTAACGACCCATAATTTCGAACACTTCATATTTAAATATCTAAAATATTTAGATATTTGTATTTAGGATTTAGTGTGAACAAATAATATTTATAACCTTATTAACCCCTTTTAAAATTAATAATTAATGAAGGAAATTTTAATTTTGAATTTTGTTTACAAAAATAAATAGTTCGTGGAAATATCGATAATGCAACTGAACATCGTTTTATCGATGAATGACTTATTGCTAAATAAAAGTTGTTTGAACTCTTTGGAACTTTTATAATAACATAGGAACACATTTACAACAATTTAAAACATCTAAGTTCTTAAGAAAATTAATTAAAACATAAGTTTAATTAAGGGGACAAAAGGACCCCTGAATCATAGCTTAAATTAAGGAAAGACTTTTACAAGATATGGTGTGTGTAAGTGGAAGCATGGTATGCATGTACATTGAGAGAAGATGGAGGGTTTTAAGGGCCTTTTGCCACTTCTCTTTTCTAGTCTATAAATACACACTCACCTCTCTCCATTTGGGTGGCAAACTAATGAACTAAAACCTGTCTTCATCCTCACTTTCTCCTATCTAACTTTCTCAAAACAATATAAAAAATTCTCCAATCTCCTCCAAGATTTCACAAAGGTCTTATAACATCATTAGAACATGGTTAAGCATTTAAAAAGTTGAGGAATGATGGAGCAAAAGGGGCAGCATGCCTGGGCCGCGAGCATTCTTGGGGGCTAGAGGCTTGTGCTTGTGTTTTTGAACATATTGGTGGTTGCTTTGGCTTTGGGGTTATGGTAGGAAGTTGTTCTTCATTTCTAAAGGCTTATTCTTAATGTTTGGCTTATTAGCAAGTGAGTTATCTCACCATCTTGCAAGTGTATGTTGTGTTATAAATGTTTAATTGCAAAAAAAATGTTAAATGAAAAACAATGCAAGTTATAACTTTTTGGACCCCTCTTGCTTTTGAAAGAAAATGACAAAGTATATGTATTATAAATTCTTTATAATACTTCTAAAACTTGTACCATGGCCATGACTTGATGTATACATGTTTGGATATGTTGTATGTGATGTAACAGTATGTTTGTGAATGTTTGAAGCTAGAAAGTCGCTATGAAAGCACTTTGAAATCCCTTAACTTTAAATTATGTAATTTGGTGATTTATGAACATATCATTGTATAACTTGTTTTGGTTGTTCCCTACACTTTTATAAGTTTTCTGGATATTGACGAAATGGTTTGGAAAGTGGTAGAAATTGTATATCAAAGTGGCAAAAGTTATAGCGAATTAGTCGTTATATGAGCACTTTGTAAAAGACATTGTTCTGGAAATTTTAAACAACATTTATAAAGATATCCTTAAGGGTTTCGCTGTGGTTTTAATAAGTAAAATATAATTACTTAATAATGTAAAAATATTAAGTTTTAAAAGGGTTTAAAACTAGTCAAACAAAGTAAAGAAAGTTTGAAGTAAAAAGGCGATATATGAGCAGTTCGTTAAAATAACTTGTTTTTTTAAAAGTTATATAATTATGTTTAAAATTAAGTATTTTTCATAACTCATCTTAGAAGTATTTTCTAACATGCATAAGAGTATTTTAAAAATAGTTTCAGGTTAAAATGTATTTTTAGTAATTAGTTATGAATTTTCAAAGTTAAGGCTTTTAAGTAAAAAATATGTATTTTGTTTTTGTTAAATTTCAAAACTTAGTATTTTTACATGGTATTTTCTATAAATTTCTAAAACATGATTAGAAGTGTTTTAAAGGTGTACATATATAAGTTTCAAAAAGTAAGTTAAGTATTTTGAAAATATAATAATGGAAGTTTGGATTTAACACTTAAACTAAAATAAATGGTTTTGTGAAATTAATTAAAAGTGTATTCCTTAATTTATAAGTATAGATATGCTTTGATATTTAAAATAAATGTTTTAAAGTTAACGATAAGTATAGAAAAGGTTTTGGGTTGCACTAAACAATGTTTTAGTAACATCATTTTTAACCCTTATTATTAATTATACTTAGGAATATAATTAGATATTTAATAATGAATATTTTAAAGATAACTATAAGTAAAAGGTTTTGGGTTGTAGTAGAAATTATTTAAGCAACAATTGTCTTTTACCCTTAAGTGTAATTAAATCTCTAAAAGAAAGTATTAATAAAATGGTTAGGTGTGAAATGTTTTTGGGTTTGTTGACTGTTTAAGTAACACTTTTCTTTAACCCTTAAGATTATACCTAGATCTTTAATTATGGATAACTTAAAGATAATAACAAGTATGGAATCTTTTATAAAAAGATAGAAAAGTAAAAGTTTAACTTATAAAAAAGAAGAGGTTTATCATAACGATGTTTAAGTAACATTTATTTTTAACCTCGTTGATTATATTTTAAAGTAAAAATATTATCAATGATTTGTGAGTAAACTTATATCATTGGGGATAAGTATATGAATACTTTTGAAGTATAGAAGACGATATAAATGAATAGTGGAATACAAGTGTATATATATCTTTTATAAAGGTAAAATCTATATACAAGTTTATTAAAGAAGGTTTACTAAGTAAGTTAAGTTTTAATTTATAAGAAGTTAAATTAAATAAGTGAAGTTTAATTAAGAAAGTTAAGTCTCGATTAATAAAAGGCTTTTAATAATAAAGGTGTTTGATTAAGGAAAAATGTTTAACCAAAAGAAGTTTTAATTAAAGGAAGATGTTTTAAAATTAATAAGAAGTTTTAATTTAAAGAAACAAGTTTTAAATCAAATGAAAGAAGTTTTATTAGATAAATGAGTTTTACTAATAAAAGAAATTTTAATTAATGAAAGATTAATTAAATAAAAGGGGATTAAAAGTCGTTCATGTGACTT
The DNA here is from genome assembly GCA_030737815.1 of Allium fistulosum. Lineage (NCBI taxonomy): Eukaryota > Viridiplantae > Streptophyta > Magnoliopsida > Asparagales > Amaryllidaceae > Allium > Allium fistulosum. The sequence goes on from CM060905.1 coordinate 556,794,484, forward strand.
GATCATGCTTTGTATATGTTAGTCGTGCTTCGTGTGATTGCTTGTATATAGAAAACATTTAGTCATGTACTTAGCACTAAAAGCCAACAAAGTAGGCTTGATTATATCTGTGAGAGTCAAGATTGATGTTCGAGTAAGGATGGAGCAATAGTGCTCTAACTTACTGACTTCCCTCTTGACCGAGGGATAGTAAAAGTTGAAAAGGTTGGAAACGTGATAAATATACGGAACTTGGTTTCCATATGAGATCGTTTCATTGTTATTTAATATGATCAAATTAACTTAAGAAGTATAAAAAGTTTCATGGCTTCATTCGCTTTGAGAACCCTTAGGGAGGAGCATTCGTATGAAATGTCTCTACCTTTCACTTACTCTTTAAAGAAATGGAATTGAGTTAACTGGATATTCGTCAATTCAGTCAATTCACATCAAAAACCATTTCAAGACTCAGATACGTGTCCTATCTCTTGGAAGTGGATCTGTTCAAGATGCTGGAATCCATTTGGGGATTCGTTATCTGTTCGAGTGATGATGGCTCATGTGTCGAGATGTTGAACGTGTTTTCATCAACGGTATATGACTAAAGACAAAGTAGGATGCATGATCCTAGTTTTAGCAACCCCCAGGGATACATCAACTCCAGTATTTCGAGTATGCTTATCGATATGTTGCATGCGGGGAGTTGATAATACTTGTTTCACATTGTTCACGAAAGCGTTCGAATGCTCGGCAAGTTGTGTTTACCTTATGGTATATTTTATCTAGAGATATACGACGCTCGAAAGGTAGTTTCTAATCCTTGTCATAGGAGATCGGTCGGCATTTTACTAGGGAGGTCTCCGTGAAAAATCCATTGTGCAAGCATGCCTTTGTGGTTTTGTTTGTATACCTATAAATATTGTTGTGGTGTGATTAATGTAAGCACCAACAGCGATTTTTCTTATATATATTACACACCCTAGACATTATCTATTATATCACATTATGTACTTATTTGATGAGTGGTTCATTTGAGGGGATAACCGTTACGGCATTTCATGCGGTCTCAAAAGTACTGTTATACGCTGATCATATATTTCTTAAGTTTCTTGCACCAGACTTATTTCTGACCCGTGGTTTTATTTTTTCCATATTTCCTTGGGTTCCATTTCAAGTAATTTAAGATAGGCAGGTTTTCGTTAATGTTCACTGAGCTCTTGGAGTGGAGCTGGATGTTTACCTGCCATAGTATTCTTATTTCTACCGCATTACCTTATGTATATATATATATATATCAGCAAATGTAAGGACATATGTAGTGATCCGGAAATGCGAACACTTTGTCTTTTTATCGGAACGTGTTGAAATTTAATCAAGTGTTATAAATATGATTTTATAACCTCATAAAAGTGCATTTAATTAGTAAACAATGATAAGAAACTTGTTTACGAAATTCTTTTACAAAAATATACTCTTCGAAGAAAAATCGATAACATGACTGAAAATCGGTTTATTGATAAATAGCTTTTCGATCGAGATAAGTTGTTTGAAATCTTGTGCACTTGTCTAATGATCAAATGAACACATTAGCAACTAATTAACATACACACCTCTTCATATAGCTTGGAAGGTTCTAGAATATTCTAATGGATAAGGGATAATATCATGGGAAGGGTATAATGGTAAATAACATAAAGCAAAACTGACCTAAAGGAGAAGTGATGGGAGGTGAGTCTACCATAGTATGAAGAGAGGGTGAGGGTAAGCTTTAGCAACACAAAATGGATCCTATATAAGGAGGGGCATACCCTTAGATATCATTCATAAAGCTTAGAGTTGAAATATCCATGTCTTCTTCCTCTTAATAATAATTTCCTAAAGCAAAATATTTGCAACTCTAATCCAAATCACTTCAAACATGGATTGAAGCCTTACTACCATATTAGAAAACATCCTACCTAGTTAGAAGTTGAAAAAGAAAAGCCAATCTCTCCCCTCAAGTGAAGGCTGTGAGCAAGAGGAGAGTGGAGGAGGCAAAGGAGCAAGTGGAAAGCAAGGAACCAAGGAGGGAATGATGTTGCTAGGTTGAGGTTGGGCTTAGACGTTTGGATCTTGGTTATTTGTTGGAAAAGGTGATTTAACTTACCATTTTGATTGGAAAATATCAAACAAACACACGTGCGCGCGCGTGCGCGCACACACACACACGCACAGATATATATATATATATATATATTGTTGTTTGATTGTATCAATGTTGTTGAATTAATATGGACATACGTGAGAACATTGATTTTGATTCTTGCTTTGAAACAAGTGGTATATGTAGGGACTTGAATGGACTTGAATGAACTTGAATGGACTTTTATGACATTTAGAAAGGTCTTGAAAGGTTGTAGTTGAACGTAGTTTTGAATATAACTTTGATTTGAAAGTGCACTTATAGCGATAGTCGCTATAGATGCAGTTGTGAATTGCATTTTTTGGCGATTTCTGCGGTATTTTTTTATAGAAATCCTTAGGGGTTTCTTGCCATATTTATAATGTTTTATATGTATATTTGTTACTATAAAAAGGTTGGATGGTAAAAATATAAGTAACATCTCGATGACGATCAAAACTTCACTTGTGCAAAACTATCTCGTTTAGACTTGATTTTCAAACTTAAAAGGTTTGAAAAGATATTTAAATATAATTATTTTGTTTCATTCTTTTTACAAGTGTTTACTAATTATTATTAGAGTATTTTAAAAGTGGTTTGAGGACATTATGAATTTTAAGAATTAGTCGTGAATTTTCAAAGAAGAGGTTTTTATAAAAAAACTTTTTTTTTCTAAGTTTTAAATATTTTATAAACTTATTATTTTAAAGTAAAATTTTGGATAAATGTTTTAAAACATATTATGAGTAATTTCAAGTATTTTAAAAGTACATACAAATGTTTTCAAAAAGGGGTTATGGATTGCATAGTGGCTAAATGGTTTTATTATGCGATTACTTGTTGAAAAGTAATTAACTATGCTTAACAACTAAAAGCCGACGAAGTAAGGCTTATCTATTTGTGGGAGTTAAGATTGATGTTTGAGTAGGGATGGAGCAATAGAGCTCTAACCTATTGGCTTCCCTATTGATCGAGGAATAGTAAGTCAGAAATGTTGGAAACATATTAATCGTGTTGATTTCTTACTTGTTTATAGAAATCATTAATACTATATATACTTAACACTCAAAGCTGACGATGTGGGCTTATCTATTTCTGAGATTCAAGAATAAAGTGTTTAAGAAAGGCTTGATGCAACCAGTACTCCAACTTACCTGGCTTCACTCTTGGACGAGGAATAGTTAAGTTGGAATGTCGAAAACAAGTTAAGTATACGTATATTGATTTGTATAAGCAACTGTTTTGACTAGATTATCGATTTTGACCTAATATTAACTTAAGAAATAATCGAAAGGCTTTGGATTTCATACCAAAAAGAACCCCCGGGGAGGAGTATTGGTATGAAATGCCTCTAACTTTCACTTACTTCTGAAAGAACCGAAATTGAATTAGCTGGAAATTCATCGATTGGTTTTGAATAGTCTAGGATTGGTAAGTGTTTTACTTACCGAATACCACTTCAAAACTAGTATACGAGTCCCATCTTTAGGAAGCAGTTGAGAAAGGGAATCTATGTGGAGATTCAAGATCTATTCGAGATGCTTGTATCCATGTAGTGATTTGTGATCTGTTCGAGATGTGGGAATCCATTTGTAGATTCGTGTTTTATGTGAGTACTAAAGACTCGTGTAAAAGATGTTGAATGTAACCTCGACATTGGAAACGACTAATAAAAGAGTAAGCCTCACTACCTGGGGTTTAGCGACTTATGCCAAGGTATTATCAACTCCATATCCATATATACGTATCGATTGTTGGTTGATGGGTGTGACGACCCAGAATTTTGAACATTTGAAATTGAAATATTTAATTGATTTTAAATATCTGGAAGTTAGTTTAATTTGAAATTCAAATATCAGAATGAATTTGGCGACTTAATTATTGAATTTAATTTATTGCAGTTAGGTAAATTATTGAATCTTCAGTTTTAGGCCTGTAAAAAATGATTTCAAGGCTTAGAAAATTCATATTGATTATACTGAAGATAATGGAAGTGTTAAAAATTGAAATTTGAAGTGTTTGTTCAGTTTTGAAATTTTATCGTTTAAATTGATATTAAAAAACTAGCATTCTAGGGCACAGTCTCGGATTTCGACGAAACCAGTCCCATTGGATCCGTAATATTGTATTATTATCGGATTTCAAATTTCGTAGCTTTCGGAGTTATCGTGTGATCGTACGAGATAAAAACGCCTAGACAATAATTAATCGATTTAAATTTATATATATATCTGATCAAAAAATCAAATCAGCTACCATATGTTTTCTTTAGCCAACCTACATCTGTTAGAAGCCGACCTATCCCTCTCTTTTAAATCATGTACCCTATCTTCATTCCTCTTTCCATTCCTTACGAGTTCAAAATCAAAAATAAAATCGTAATGGCCGATATAAAATAAAAAGGGGAACATCAGAAAAAGGCTCGTTCCTCCTCCTCCTCAACTCAGCATAACTATTCGAAAAAAAAATCTTCTCTCTCTTCCATTAGTTTTCACTAGGAATTGAACAAATCTCGTCCCTCCAGTTTCCTATTTAAGTGTAGCCGAGATTTCAAAGTTCCAAACAAAACGAAAAAAAAAAAATCGAAGAAGTGAATAGTGCCGCCTCGTTCAATTTGCAAATCGCAGCTCTTTCCTTTCAGACTATAGACGCAAAATCGAACTGAATTCATTCGAAAGAAAAAGAAGGGGATGCTCGCAATCGAGAGTCGCGTTTGAATGGGGAAAACAACGGCGGCAGACATTGGCGAATTGGTCACGTTGTTTGGTGAGTTTGGCTTCGCTGGTGGTGGCCTCGGTCGTGAGTGGTGATGTCGGCAAGAATTTAGGGTCGCGGTCTTCGATTTGATGGAAGAAGACGTGTTCTTCGTCATGGCATGCACTGTCGTTCTGTGGGAGGAATTCGAGGCCGTGGGTGTCGAAGTCGTGAGTTGCACTGAAGAAGTCGCCTATGGTCGCGACGTTGATTTGTGGGTGAAGGGATCGAGGCGACACTGGTTCGAAGTCAAAATCTGAACTTAGTCAACTGTGAGGTATTTGCTGTTTGATTTAAATTAATTTAATAAATAGAAATATGTAGATTAAGGAAGAAAGTATTTACAGTAAAGTAAATTTCTATTTTGATAACTACGGAAAGGAAATATACACAAGGAGTTATATATTTACTATTTATTTCTCAATTTAATTCATTTTAAATAAATTTATTAAAATAAATTGGTTTAAAATAATATCATTGGATAATTAAAATTACCAAACGAAAATTGGATTATTCGATTGTTTCGAATATTAATGAATTGTATAAATTGTTTATACAAGGTTTAATACTGTGAAGACAAAATTGGGATTTGAAATGGATTGCAAATTTAAAAGCAAAGGTGAGATCTTCTCACTCAAATTAAAATTTGAATTGCAGTTATTGATTGACTGTTTGGATGTGGTAGTATATATAGTAGTATATATACATATTTGGGTGATTGATTTCCCGCATTATATAGCGGATGAGACCCTATGCGCCGCATAATACCGGATGATATTTTATAAATCCCATATACCGCGATATTCCATCTCGAAGTGGAATGGGTATTTAATTGTTGTGCTAACATCTGTGGATGCAGGGAAACAGGTTGGAGGGATCCAACTGGATTCCTCAAATTGTATGAATTTGTTTCATATGTTGTGTGATGATTTATTGATAATCTATGAATGATTATATTGATAATTGAATTTGTTGAAGGCTATAATTTAGCCGAATGTATTTTTGGTATCGTTGGATACCGGAAATAAAAATTGGATTTTTGTAATTAAAGTAGGAAATTTGAAGTAAATTCCTTTTGAAAGAATTGGGTGAATTTGAAAGAAGGAAATTAAAAGCATAAAGTTGATTTTTGTAATCCTATTGAATTACTTCCAAAATATAGGAAAAGATATTAATAAATGGATTTTGAGTAATATTGTTTAAAAGTTGAAGAAATTATTTAAAATTGGATTTTCCATAGTTTGGAAAGAATAAAGGGATTTATTTAAAAGGTGATAAATTTCTAGAAATAAATTTGATAATTGATTTGGTATTTGAAAATAAATCTTTGGGAAATCGATATGAAAATTTATTTGGTGTTGAATGAAAATGGATTTTGTGTTGAAATAAATTTGGAAATCGATTTGTAAAATGGTTTGTTATTTGGAAATAAACTTAGAAATCGATTTGCAAATGTTCTGTTCTATTGCAAATGGACTTAGGAATCAATTTGTAAAATTGATTTGGTATTTGAAATAAATGGAATAATCAATTTGAAAATTTGATTTGGTGTTTGAAAGTGGATATTTGGAAATTTAAATTCACAATGGAATTTATAAAGAAAAAGGGAAGTAAATAATATCGGGAATTTTATTCCGCAAGTGAAAAGTGATTTGAAATTTGTTTTCAAAGTGATGAAGTGTGGAAAATATATATCTTACGAAGATATTTGAAATTTAATAATTTGGGAAAATTATTTAAATTGGTTGATTGTTGTGAATGTTGTTTGATAGTTAAATAACCGACTATTAATATTTGCCTTTGAAATGGCATTTGAATTTGTTTTTAAAACAAGCGCTCATTATTCGGTTTAGCCGGGAGAGGACTTTGTGTCATATAACCCATTCCGAATAGTGATACGACGTAAATGGGTAGCATTTGAAGACCGGTGTTGAAAACTGGGTGTTTGCGAGAACGATAGGATAACCTATCGATTGTCTCTGCACCGAGTAGCTACGGTATAGAGATTCCCTATGTGATGGGAAGTCTGATTGGGATGGTGAATACCCGGATTGCAAGGGCTTCTTTGGAAGTGCCTTCGATTCTGTTCGAACCCGGAACAGATTTGTATGGATGTATGTCTGACATTACACTTTGAGATATAAAGCCGATTTCTTTCAAATACATTTCTGTTTGGTGGCGGAGAATTTATTCTCTTAGCTTAACACCCTTCTCTGAGACGTACGAGCTCAGATGTTATGTAGTTGAAGGTTATCAGTGATATACTCCCAACTTGGTAGTGTGGCATGCTAAGTGTTGCTGTGTGTTGCTGATCATTTGTTGATCATTTGTGATCAAAGCATGGCTTTCGTGTAAAGCGTAGCTTTGTGGACGAGACCTCATCGGACCTCACAACCCGGAAATGGTCGAAACAGGAAAGATGCGGAAAGGTTATGAGGGTCGCTCCCTTTAGGGTATGTCGTTTCCTTCTTGAAAAAGGTGATATTATGGTATGGAGCCCAGATATTTACCTGTGTGGTTGCTCCAATCTCATTTACTGTGTGATTGTTGCTTTGTGATCGAGGGCCCTCGGATAAAGGTCGCAAACGACCGGGGGGTGGCATATTCGTGTAGTAGTTACCTAGTTACAGAGGTAACCCGGCCTTGTGTTGGCAGAGAGCTGGTTAAGTTCTCGGGACGTCCATCCAGAGGCGTACCCATGTGGCAGTAGGAAGTTCCTTAGCCTGACCATTTGTTGGAAAATCTAAAGAAACAGTACGAGCCTTGTACGGTTTTAGTTGTATAACCTACTATGGAATGTGGCGGTAACCTGCTATTGAACATAGTAGCTATAGTAGGCATACAATAATGGTTGTATGCTCGCTAAGATTAATATTATAGTTTCGAAATGGTTTCAACACTATGCACTAATGAAATAGTTTTGAAATTCTTTTACCTGTTGTTGTTAAACCTTGGGTTACAAACAGAATAGCTTAGTTTAAACAAAATTCTAAGATATAAAAATATGTTCAAATATTTTAAAGATTGAAATATGCTAGAATCTGGAAATACAGTAGCAAGTCTTAATAATATGATCAAACCAAAGGTTGAAATTTTCTAATTCATGTGTATAACTTGAATCCATATTGAAAAATAGGATTTTAAAACAAAAATCAAAAATTTTAGTAGTTGGATGGATGAGCATTTCAGTGATGATTGGAAACTGGTTTTGGGGGAAATTCTCGTGGCCAGGGGATCTATGGTGTTCGGGATCTTGACGGGAGATAGGTGAAGGTACGGGGAGTACGTCAAAAATGGCAGGAAGGTGGATAATCCACCGTGACGTCGATGGTGTGGTGATCTAGTTTTAAACCCTAGATTAGGTCGTGTTTGGAATTGGGATGACCGTATCATCTATGGTGGATCGAGTTGCTTGATACGTAAGGAAATGGTGACGTGGATGGTCAGTAGTGTGTGGTCAGAATCTCTCGACCTCTGGTAGTCGGAGAAGTGTGGACGAGTAGGTTTTGCTGGAGGCTGTTTAGGGTTCCAGGCCTTCTGGGTATCTCGATTTTGATTCGAGACTGGTGATGGTGTTTTAAGGATTGGAGATGGTTGCTGCTTTGATGTTCGATATACAGGAGAGTTCATTAGAGGTGAAGAGTGACTCCGGCGATGGTGCACGTGCACGTGGTGTCGATCATGTCTGTTATTTTCAAAGATTGGGGAAGAAAGGGAACGCTCGGGTTGATCACGTGTATTTGAATGTTCGACTCGAAGTAGTGTGAGATCGTGAGTTCCTCGGGGGTTAGCTCGGGTAATTGATAATATGACTTGGGTTTTTATTGAACTGGATAAATTCAACAAGTTTTTAAATCAAAGTTAACTAAGTTTTTAAAAATCTATTAAATTGAATATAAGTTTTAAAGGAAGATATATCGAGTTTTTTTGAGTAAATTCATTAGCAAGGTTTTAAACAAATTTCAATAATTTATTTCTAAAGATTAAAGGTTTTTAAAAATTTATTAATATAGTTTTGTGATAATTTTATCAAGATGATTAAATAAATTTCCAAGTGTTTCCAAAATGTAATGTAAAGGTGAAGTCAATAAATGATTAACCAAAGGTTTCTCAAATCAATGTTAAGCATTTAATTTAATTAAGTGATGTAATTAAAGTAAAAATAAAGATAAAATGGTTTATCTTTTAATTAATTAAGTAATTAATGATTTGTTAATATAAGTAATTAAAGGTTAATTACTTGCTAATTAAAGTTTAATTAATTAAAGGATAATTAATTAATGTGATTAATTAATTAATATGATTAATTAAAGGTTAATTAATTAATGATTTAAGAGGAATAATTAATTTGTGAATTTAGGATTGTTAATTAAAGGGTAATTAATGTTTAATTAAAGAATAATTAATTAAATGTTGTAATTAATTAATTATTAATTAACCCTGGCTAGGAATTATCCATAGGCAAATGATCTGGTTTAGATTAATCAGATATCTTAATTGGTTTCACTTATGGATGATTGTATTCTATTGAATGCTGTGAATTGTTTGATATTCTCTACTGTGTGATGCTTTGTGATGTAAATTTGTTTTAATTCAAGCTGTGATGAATGTAATTTAATTATTTATAATGCATTTATATTATCTATCTGTGATTCTGTGTATATAGATAAGCATTATAGGATTATATCGCTTATCGATATTGTTGTGATTGTATCTGTGATGATTGAATAATGTTGCACTATTGTGTAAAACCCCTGGACCACACTTTTACACACACAAATATGGATTTCATGAGGAAATCGGTTAAATCACAGATGATTTAAATTTAATGTTTTTGAAATTGAAATTTTAATTTCAATTGATTTTGAAATTGGAAATTGGGGTTTAATATGAAAAGCTTTTGAAAGGAGTTTTAAAGATATTTTGAATATCTTGAAATTTAAATAATTCAATTTGAATTTGAATTCAAAAATTTGGAATTTGAATTCCATGTTTGGAAATTATGGTTAAAGATGTTATAAATGTGTTTATATGAATTTAAACCATTTTAAAAGTATGGTTTTGAGAATTTGAATTTAACCCAAGGGTTTAACTTGTATAAATGAAATCAGATTTTTTACAAATTAAACTAATAGTTTTCAAATAATAGAAGCTTTCATATAAGGAATGAATTTCCAATTTGTGTCAAAAGAATTTCAAGTTTGAAAGGAAAATGGTTTTTCGAGTTATGAATAAATCTTTATGAAACTGAGTGAACTTTGTGAATTGAATCTCTGTGTGTAAAAGATTAAAATGGTAATGTGTTTAAACCATTTGAAAGAGAAGTTTTGGATAATAAGTTGTGACTTAATTGAAATCCCAATATCCATATGTTTTAAAATATTGCGCTCACTATTCGGTTTAGCCGGGAGAGGACTTTGTGTCATATAACCCATTCCGAATAGTGATACGACGTATATTGATACTAATTGAAGACCGGTGTTGAAGACCGGGTGTATACGAGAACGATAGGATAACCTATCGATTGTCTCTGCACTGAGTTGCTCCGGTATAGAGATTTCCTAAGTGATGGGTAATCCGATCGGGATTGTTAATACCCGGATTGCAAGGGCTTCTTCGGAAGTGCCTTCGGTTCTATTCGAACCCGGAACAGACTTGTATAGTTGTATGTCTGACATTACACTTTGAGATATAAAGCTGATCTCTTTCAAATACATTTCTGTTTGGTGGCGGAGATTTATTCTCTTAGCTTAACACCCTTCTCTGAGACGTACGAGCTCAGAGGTTATGTAGTTGAAGGTTATCAGTGATATACTCCCAATTTGGTAGTGTGGTATGCTGAGTGTTGCCGATCATTTGTTGATAAAAGCATGGCTTTGTGAAAAAGCGTAGCTTTGTGGACGAGACCTCATCGGACCTCACACCCCGGAAATGGTCGAAACAAGAAAGATGCGGCAAGGTTTCAGGGGTAGCTCCCCTAGGGTATGACCATTCCTTCTGGAAAAAGGTGGTATCATGGTATGGAGCCCAGATATTTACTTGTGTGATTGCTCCAATCTCATTTACTCTGTGTGATTGTTGCTGTGTGATCGAGAGATCTCGGATAAAGGTCCCAAAGGACCGAGGGTGGCATATCTCAGGATTACTACCCGGGAAGGAGGTAACCGGCCTTGTGTTGGCAGAGAACCAGGTGGTTCTCGGGGCGTCCCTCCAAAGGCGTTCCCATGTGGCATAGGAAGTTCCTTTGCCTGACCATTTGTTGGAAAATCCAAAGAAACAATACGAGCCTTGTACGGTTTTAGTTGTATAACCTGCTATGGAATGTGGCGGTAACCTGCTATTGAACATAGTAGCTATAGTAGGCATACAATAATGGTTGTATGCTGGCTAAGATTAATATTATAGTTTCAAAATGGTTTCGACACTATGCACTAATGATAATATTAAAAAGATTTTGCATATCAAGCATGTTTGACTATCATAAGGAGAAATCTCCTCCAATTCTGTGTTTGCACTGTGTGTGTGGCGGGAGGCCTTATGGTAGTTTCATTTTCCAAAAGCATTGCGAAATTCTTTTATTTTCTTTGTGAAAATAACTGTTTTTAAGATCTCACACCAGTCCCATGACTGACCTGGAGTTTATTGTTCCCTTTCTAAACTCTGGGTGCCCTTAATTTTCCACACGGGCAGCCTAGAGTCAGGTTATCATTTGGATCTGGATGGATTGCTGTGGAGATCTAGAGGCGAGCAGGATGGCGAGACGTATCTCTTATACTAGTATTATTCCGCTGTGTACTGTATTATGTGGACAAGTTTATATAACTGTCCAGTGATGTGTGTTGTTGTTGTAAATTCTGATGATGTATTGTATAAACTGATACAGTTCTTTGTTATAAAGATTATTCATTCATGTATTATATATTGTTCCGCTGCGAATGTGAGATTCTGTTGTTGTTTTTGTTTATTCTTCTATCTGTTTTCTTCTACCTCTTCTTTTTAATCCTGAAGATTCGCATTCCCGCCCGTTTTTGAGTTAAATTGGTGTGGATTATTGTCGACTCAAAGGGGGACGGATTTGCGGGACTTCACAATGGGAGTTGAAGATATTTGGCTCAAGTTGTTCATTTTTATGTTCGGACGCTGGGCCACATGTATTTCCCTAAGTGATATATTTTATCTAGAGATATACGATGCTCGGAAGGTACTTTCTGACCCTTGTGCAAGAGATTGGATTCGGCTTCCTCGAGGAGATCTCTAAGGAAAAATCCATTGCGTGAACGTACCTTAGCAGTTTTAAGTAACCTAAATATGCTGTGGTATGACCAATGTAAGCACCATAGCTATTTGATATGATTATATCCTATGCCCTAGACATTATCTATTTTATCATTATATTAAACTTAATAAATAGTTGGTTTCTTTTGAGGGGAAAACTGATACGGGAATCTATACGGTCTCAATAGTTACTATTACATGTATACATGTATCTCGAGTTTGCTCATACTAGACTTACGTCTAACACTTGGTTTTTGTTTCCCTAAATTCCTCGCGTACTCCTTCAAGTAGGTTGAGTATAATAGGTTTTAACTTGAATGCTTTAGAGTTAAGAAGACGAGTTGGAGGCTTCCATTATCCATTTGTTTCTATTTTTGTTCTTCTATATAGCTATGTATATATCAGCAATGTGAGGATAGGCGGTTATAACTGTCCAGGCTGATGATATTGTTTAGGTTTTTTAACTCTAAAATTCCTATATTCAGAGTAACCCTTTGTATTGTTCTTTTGGTATTATATATTAACATTCGCTGTGAGATTCTAATGTTGTGCTCTTCCTTTCTTGTTCTATTTTTTTTAGCTTAACTTTCTGTATTTTTGGCACTTGGGAATTCGGCACACGAATACCGTGGATGTATTAGAGTCGACATCCAAGGATTGAAAAGTTGGGTCATTAAAATAGGCTGTTAAAACTGTCCAGGCAGATGATAGTACTCTGATTAATAACTCTGAAATACTATGTATATTGGAGTAGCTCTGTGTATTATCTTTTGATATTATATGTTATCATTCTGCATGTGAGATTTTGATGTTTTTTTTTCTCCTTTTTCTTTTCTTCTTTTTTTTACCCTAGTGTTCTGTCTTTCTTGCACTTGGTAGTGTTCGGCGTGTGAATACCGTGAATGTATTAATATCGACATTCGAGGGTCGAAAAGGCGTTCGTTATAGTTTGTGAAAGTCCCACAATTGAGGCAGAAGAGCTATGTCGATAGGAGATGCAATGAATTAGAGTTCTCAGTAGGCGATTATGTCTTCATAAAGGTTTCGTCGATGTGAGGTGTTATATGCTTTAGGAAAGTAGGGAAATTAGCTCAAATATGTAGTTTATATGCTGTAATGGAAAGGATTGGTAAATTCATGTAGAGTTGAGTTACCAAGTAGTTTAGCTGGCACACATTATATTTTTCATATTTCCATTTACAAACATGTGTAACGACCCACCTTTTTGGACGGTTTAAATCGACAATAAACCACACATGTCAAACTTAAACCATTCAAAAGGAAGGATTGTTATAGGGTAAATAAGAAAAAGCAGAGAAAGAAAGAAAAACAAACACAGAATCTCGCAGCGGAATGACAAAATATAATAATCAAATAAACAGTTCATGAAGCTGTTTACAATTAACATTTGATTATACTTTTAAAATACATATGAGAGTTACATACAACAAGAATAAATAAATAAATGCAGCAGAACAACATGATGCAGTGGAATAAATGTAATAAATAATAATAGTACAAAATATTCGTCTTCATCCTCCAGAAAGCAGTCTTCGATAAACTGAAAGCTCAGGCTGACCCGAGCGAATTGAAATACAAAACACTCGAGTCAGAACTAAAAGATCTTATTTAAGTTAAATCAACAGTAAATAAATATGAGTGTAACGTCGTTAGAGATGTTTACGAGGTTTGACATCTCCTATCCAGTATCTAACGTGAGTGCAATAACTTAAGAAATATTCGGGATTCCCATCTCCTAAGGATCCATTAAACTATCTACTATGTAGTAAAATATGCTATTATAATAGTGTCTACAGTAAAGTAAAGTATTAAAATAGCGTTGAGGCGTTACCCATATCCCCCTTAACACATTGTATATAATGCCGTAGTCTATACAGATACTGTAAACTCCACCCGCATATGGGCTATCAGGGAGCACTCCATAGGTACGACATAAAACAAACTTGTAGAAGGCGCGATAGGGCATATGAAAATGGCACTCGAGGCAATGCAAGGGTAGATATACCAATTGCAGATCCGGACTGGTTGTAACGCATAACAGCTACTACCGCCCACCTCGGAACACACTCCCATAATCAAAATCGAGGGGTGGCCACTAAATCATCACAAAGTCATAATATGGTATCGAAGAAATGTGTCCGATCGGAGGAATGACCTCACTTGGCTCGGCGTGGATCCTGTTTTAGTCATATCTAAGCTGACTCACGGGAGTCAGGGTCACGTAAATACCTCATACAGAATCATTCACCAAACCATCCTACTTCATTCCTGGAATCTCCACCACGTACACAGTTGTTAAAGTGGTTTTCGGTATTGGCAGAGAGTATGACAATATCCGAACCCGGTCTCTTTAACAACCAAATGCTTATTTCACACCGGATGGTTCCTTTACATTTCAAAGTCAATTCACAATTGATATCAAAATATCATATTCTCAAAACCATATCATTTTCAAATCACATTTACTTCCGAAATTATATCACATTTGAAATCATATCACTTTCGAATTCATATTTCCAAAAATAGATTAAATCCTCATTTAAAATCATCATATTCCTCAAATATGTCATTTAAATCCCTACTTATGTTATAACATCATTAAACCTTATTCGCTTAAAAATCAAGGCTTTATTTATAAACATTTCCACTTTACATCATCTGAAATTTTGAAAATAATTTAGATAGTTATAAATAGTTTAATTAGTTTACATAGTTGTAAATGGAGATAAATTAGGTTGAATAGGTTAAAAAATAGATTAAATAAATTTAAAATAGATTAAAATACTTTAATTAGATTTAAAATAGTTTAAATGGTTTAAAATAGATTAAATAAGTTTATTATCGATTAGTTAGAATTAAAATAGATTAAATGAATTTAAAATAGATTGAATAGAATTAAAATAGATTAAATAGTTTAAAATAAATTAAAATAGTTTTAAATAGATTAAAATAGTTTAATATAGTTTAATAAAGTTTAAATGATTTAAAATATATTAAAATAGATTAAATAAATTAAAATAGATTAAGATAGGTTAAATAGGTTAATTAGTTTAAATAGGTTAAATTAGATTAAACTAAATTAAATAGTTTAAATCGATTAAGTTGGTTTAAAATAGATTAACTTATTTTAATAGTTGAAAATCATAAAATTAGAATTTAAAAGAACATTTACAGTTTATATTGAGATAATTTTTTTTGAAATTAACCTCATATTTAACCATTTCTTCCATTCCAACATTTCAATAACTTAATTTCGATAAATGTCGTTTATACTTTAATTACAACTTCAATATTTCAATTTAAACCAATTCCAATTTCAACATTTAAAACTTGGATTTCCTAAAATAATTAAGTTTATATAAATCAAGTTTTTTTCAAAAGATCATTTAACTAAATCCAAAATTTAAGGATTTAAAATCGTTTAATTAACCAATCCGGTGTTCGTATATAATTCCCTACCATGTGGTCAAGTGATACGAATATTTTTTCATTTCAATCTGCAATTTAAAATTTTACGAGTATATCTCATTTCAACCCGAAATCCCAAAATTTAATTTCAATACATGAAATCGCTCGAGTCTATCATTTCAACCCATAACGATTTCTCTCTAATCTATCAGATCGTTTGGGTATGTATCATTTCAACCCATAAGGAACTTGCAGTGTTACAACAATATAAAATATAACATCCAGTCATCCAATATCAACAATCAAACATCCATCAAAATCATCATCCAAATCAATCAATAAACATCAATAGCTAACTGATTATCAATAACAAGTATAAACTGATGAATTAAAATTTAATATAAAATTAAATGACGATTAAATGCAATAAAAGTCATATTTAACTGGAATGACAATTTAAATATGCCAAACATCAATCAATCAATTTATATTCACATCATAAATTTAATTTAACCAACATAAGATAATTTAGTAGTTGTGAGTGGGTTAAAACACTCACCTTTGATTTTAGCCCATAAAATCCAAACAGAAGCGCAAAAACTCAACAGTCTCCAAATTCAACTAAATTAATTTCATGTTGTTTGGAATTTAAATATGAATCCAACAGAAGAAATCGCGCGTGAATCAAAGTTTATATTCAAAAGATATTCATGTTATAAGAAATATTATTAAAATAATAATTAGTACACATAAAAAAATAAACAAATTTTAATACTTACGTTTCTCTTAAGATGAGGCTTAAGGAAAAGATTGAAGAACAACTAAGATGAGGACAGGATATGTACGGAAAAATGAAAAAAAAATTATGTTTCATAAAAGAAAGCTTTTGGATTTGCAAGAATAAGAGCTTTTGAATATGAGGTGTCAGGAGAAACAAAACGCAAATGAAGAAATAAGCTGCAGGTTAGTTATAATTAGGAAATGAAGGTGGAGGGTCAAAATAAATGTCACGTTTTATTTTGAAAGCTCCAGGCATTAATAATGTATAAGAAAATGTAAGTAGGAATGGAAAAGTTTGCAAACCAAATAAAAGTAAAACTTTGTATACGTGTAAATGAGGTCGCAAGAATTAAATACAACCTAAAAGTCTAGGCTCGGGTATTAAATAGAAGGAGAAATGAACGGATCAAGTATTAATAATAACGTAACTATTTTAAAACGTTCATGCAACAATAAATAACAAAAGAAATGAAGGGACCATGTACATCGCACAACCCTTTGAAATTCAATTTTTTTGAAACGTAACCAAATTAACTTCATTAACTCAAATAATATTCAAATTTGTACGCATTTAGGTTTTTATCTACAAATAATAAAAATTTTATACTTACCTTAAAAATGAAAACGTTCAATTTGATTTTCCCAAAATGATCTTTTATTTCCATTAAAACACCCTTTTTGTTTAACACAAAACGTGCGTTTCTTTTATTAAATCTATTAATTGCAATCAAAGTTTTCTTTCATTTTAATTGAAATATTTGAATTACATTAATTGCAATTACTTACAAAGTTAAATTTCAAAAAAAGACAGCTAAAATGGATGAAAAATAGAACAATTGTTTATGTAAACATGTTTATAAATTTGTTGTTTATACACAAGAGTAACAAATAACTTTCAAATAGATTATTTTTCTATTCTTGTAATCAATCTATAAGCTAAAACACAGTTCAATAAACATATATTTCTTCCTTTAAAACCAATCATCCTATTCTTTATTTTAATGAAATTAAACCTACATCCACAAATGAAACATTCATTTTATTTGATGTAAATGTTCTTTTCATTAAATCAATCTTTCCTTATATTTTCACAAAACATAAGCTACTTTTAATTACACCTATTAATTTACAATTTAGTATTCTCTCTCCTATTAATTGAAAATTTTCAATTACATTAATTTCAGTTGATTAAGTTTCAAAATGGACTAAATGAATGTAATGAGAAGTAGAACAATTATTTCCTATCTAATAGTAATTTAAACATATTTATACACTATTTGATACAAACGGTAAATACACATTTCTTACTAAATAATAGTTTCTCATCTCTATAATCAATCTTTCAGCTACGAAACATTTCAAATAAATAAACATATGTTTGCTCCTTTACTAAACTTATTCATTTTTATTCTTTTGTTTTGATTTACACTCCTACTATTAAATCAACCAATACTTTATGAAATTGTTAACATAGGTTTCTTTCTTGTTACCTTCATTTTCTACAATTGATGCCTTTTCTTACATTAACCACAATATTTAATTACATTAAATTCCAATTAATTATATTCTAATTCCAATAAATTGGTTTAATTAGATTTCAATCTTTTTATTTAATCAAACATTACTCTATGGACATAGTTAACCTTGGTTTGTATCTTATTACGTTAATATTGTCCAATTTCATCTTAATTTCCATTAACGCAATATTTAATTACATTTATTGCAATTTATTTCCAATTTGATTTCAACAAGTTAAACAAATAGGTAACAAATAACAATTGTCACCTTTAGCTTAATTTAATCACATTTATAAGTTGATTGTTTACGACAAATGTTATAATTATTTATACACTACTAATTTTATTCAATTACAATTTATTACATACTATTTCATTTGTTAATACAACATTTAAATTATCGGTTACTCTTTTAATCCAATTACCAATTAATACACACATTATTACAATTAATTTACAATCTATAACCAGCTATAACTTTTTAATCATTTTGATTAATTGGAATTACATTTAAAGCAGTTATCAATTACCTTAAATTAATACTATTACATTTCATTCCAGTTATATTCTTACTATTTAATCACAATTTTTTTTCTTTCAACATTAAATCACAAAACCTTATTAAATTAACTAAGTTTAATTATCGAAAATTACGGGTCGCTACACTCTTCCCCACTCAAAACTTTTCGCCCTCGAAAAGGGAAAGAAGCAATTAAGAAATTAATATATCTTATTCAAAATATTAATTTATAAACAATCAGTTTACATAATTAAATAATTTAAATAAAATATATCAATTTAAAATAATTAAATCCTTTAATATTCAAGTTAATAAAAGTTTGGAAAACATTTCACAAAATTTTCTATATCCAAAATCCACAGAAAATTTCGGCAGAGTCTCCTTTGTACGGAGAGGTCTGGGAGAAATAATAATATCAATAATAACAATATATATCATATTTTTCAAAATAAAATATCCCAAACCATGGGAAAAACATTATAATATCGCTAGAAAACCGTAATCCGAAACGTACCTATTTATTGGGCAAACAACGTTTAATTTATGAAACCAAAAGCTGTAGCTAATGCTTCCATAAACCTGTATTTCACTTGTATAATCCAAAAAGGTTAATAATAATATAACAGTGAAATATTTAAGTTGTCTCAATTAATAACAAAACAAACCAATATCACATAACAACAATCATTTGCAACCAAAAGCATACAATCATCACATGAAATCAATGTAATCAATCATACATCCATAGCAACCAAAACAAATCGTTTGTTCGGGTTTAGAACTTTTAATCGTATATAACGATAAATAAACTACTAAGTATATCATACACTCAACAATATTAGATAACTTAATAGATTATTTATACATTTTAAACAATTTAAAGTATCACTTCCCAACGTCCCATAAGCCAAAACAAACAAAGAATTCAACACATATTTTAAGTTTATTCTATTAATCTTTTTTTCACATCATTTATTGTTCATTTTTTTTCTTTTTTCTTTTTTTTCATACAATGATTTTTATTTAATTCACGTTAATTACTTACAAAATTTTAATTCTCATTCATTCATATAAGGCTTATTTCATTAATTTACATTCTTTACTTACATATGTTATATCCATTTCAATTATTTGGATCATAAATGAATTCATTATTGAAGTATTGTATATATTTTATTTCTGTTTACTTCACATTTACTATTTAGTTTGATTTCCCTTTTTATATAAATATTCATTTGTGAAACAACTTATACCTATAAAAGATTTTCACCTTTCACTTTTATTTCTTTCACATATAGTATCCACTTTTACTATTTACTCTAATTAGAATTGGCTTCAAACATTACCTAAGTTTATAATCATTTAATTACAGTATTCACTTTTCTATTAATTATAATTACTAGCATTTCAAATTATTAACTTAAGTTTATAACAATTGATAACATCAGAATCCTTATTTATAGAAAATTCTATTGAATTCTTTCATTATATTTAAGCTTTACTTGTATAATATTCTATTACATATTTCTATTAACATTTCAACTTTTAATATTTTGGTAAGTTATATATTGTTCTAAGAATGCAATTGAATGTTACACAAGTTTATCTTATTCACTTAAGTAAACAAAATGTTTAATAATTACATTTTCTAAAATTTTATTATTCTTAAACCCGTAAGTTACAAATTTCCAATTTTTTATCTATTTCATTAATCGTTTTAACATCAAATTTATTATTTTCATTTTAGAACTTTCCAATTATTAATATAGTCAAGATTCAATTCTTTACAATAATTTCAATTTCTAATTTATAGAAACTTAAGAACTAAACAACCGAGTTCCATTTCAATCCCTTTTAAAATAATATATATACTACTAACTTATATATATATATATATATATCAAATCAACCTTCAAAAATTAAAATTAAGATTCGTTTATCAAAACGGATGTGCAGTAAAACTACTACAATAGTCTTCCCACTTTGAAACTCGAAAATGAACGTCGATAATGCGTGCACTCATCACCAAAATTATTTTCCAGCGATAGAGAGGGGAATACAGAACTTATTTCCTTTAAAAAATTCTTTTAAAACATTTTTTTCAAATCATCTTGAAATATTTATATTAGAAAATACTTTTAAATACTACTAGTATTATATTCCAAAATCTTTCGAAAGAAATTTTCAAAAATCCCGGAACTTCAGTTCTAAACTTCCAATTTATATTTACTTTATTTGTAAATCCTATTTTTCAATCAATATTTATAAAATTTCTCTACCTAACAAACAACATATTAAATCCAACTATATCATTTATAAAATTTATTATTTTATATACAAAAATATATAATAGGCAAAATTATTTCATTTACCTATATTTCAAAACAAATATTGTGTCGGTCTGCCCTATTAAGTGTTTAGAAATCCCTATTGATGTCATAGCGTCCTATGTACCGACCGAAATTTGTAAATACTAAATAGAACAAATTAACACAATATAAAAACCTTTTATAACACTAACAAATATGCTCTCTCATATATATACACTCAACGACTCATTCTAGAGTATTACTACCCTATTTAATACGAGTCAGACCCCACAAAGCTAAGGTTATCGCTAAACCAAAGTTCTGATACCAAATGTAACGGGACCGCGCCAGTGGGGTAACGCCCACCTTAGTATACAATGGTACATGTGTTCTGCTTTTATGGCCAGCCTCTCGACTGCACCAACCCCGCGGGACATGTAGGAGTAAGAGTCATCACCTCAATACCCAAACCAAATGCGAGAACCTCCTATCATGCTGCACCCGCCAAGTGCATAAGCAGACACGCATGTCAAACTTAAACCATTCAAAAGGGAGGATTGTTGTAACAACCCGCAAATTCGTAGCAATTAATTATCGACACTAGGTGATTAAATCGTTCGCTAATTCTTATTGGAATTTTATCGAGTTGAAATCCTTTTGAAAAATGGTTGAGAAATTGTTAGTGGGCTTTAAAAATCATATTGGCCCACGTTTCCTTTGTTGATTCTGTGACAACCCGCATTTATACGATAATATATTTAAATATTTTATTTAAATATGACATCGTCTATTCGTATTTAAAATCCTAAATATGAATTTTTATCGTGTTCGAATCTGTTGTTCTAATGGATTCAAATTGTGTTTTAAATATCACCTAAGCGTTTAATTATCATGGTTTGCTATTTATAAATTCAACGGGCTTTATAAATTTTAAAATCTTGGCCCAAGTCTATGGTAATGTGATAATTATCAAAGACCATAACCGTTCCTCTCTATTTTGATTGTTTTCACGGGGGCTAACCCTAAAGAAAATAAAAGAACGATAATGGCGGCTCGCTACTCCTCCCTTTTGCCTGCAAGTTAGGGCTTCTAATTGGAAGTGGCGTCCACGATTTCATTTCTTCGTTCGCTCGTCTCTGTGATGCTTGGCCGCTTCCATTGAGTCGTTCTCGTCGCCGCTTCGAAGCAAGGTGAGTGAAAGCTCACATCTAATTCACTCGACCCTGTTGGTTTTCGTTCGTTTCTAGATAGCTTCGATTTGTTTGTTTTCGTTCGACTTTATCTGATGTTGGGTGGTTTCGACGTTGACCAATTTAAATGGAATTGCCGAAGTATCGAGTTGTTTTTGTTGTTCCTTTGGCTTTAAATGATTTCGTGGTTGCCATGGTTTTGATGTTTTAATTGCTCGATTCTTTACTTTGAAATTGCCATGACTTTGACATTGTTGCTCCTCTCTGAGTTTTAGCTTTACTGTTGGTAATGAATACCTAACGTTGGCTTCACTGTTTCTCTTGTACGCTGATATGCTATTCATTGTTTTCCTGTCTGTTGCATATTCATGTAGTCTAGTCCCATCACTTGACATTGTGACTTGTTGTCCTTCCTCCATAAAGAAATATTGTTGCATTTGCATCATTTGTTGCCAGTTGCCTGCCTTCGCCTATTGATCTTGTACATGTTCATAAGTCTGACTTTGATCTTGAGTCACTTGAACTTGACCTTGACATAACAACATGCTGCCTTGCCTTTGTTGTCTCTGTTTATTGGGATTTTGAATTTTGTAGTTCGGTCGACACTCGAATTTTGTTTGTTCATCAACATGTACACTACGTCGATAACATTTGGGGTCTGGTCATTCATGTAACCAGTCTGCACTTATATTACTTCAAGGTGGGATTGCCACTGCCTATTTCAAATTGCATTTTGTTGTTCACTGCAACTTTGGTTTTGCATATTTAGTATGCAGCCTTTGTAGTTCTCTGTGTTCACTTGCTTGAGTACTGGGTTTTAGTCACCTTGGTATTAGTTGTTTTTGAGCTTGAGCTCACTGTGTTGTTTCGACCAGTCCACTTCTGATCTCACTGCATATGATTTGAGTCACTGTTGCATACTTGTCCATGTGCAGTCTTCTCATGTGCACTTGCTCATTTGAGTTGAACTGTTTCGGGGTGCACTTACTCTTCCACTGTTCACTTCGAGTATGTGTTGCTCTGTCCAGTTTTATGCATTCATGCTGTTGCTCCATGGTTTCACTGCTTTGACTTGTCTGTCCTGTGATTGCCACGGTCACTTGATCTTGCTGTGACATTGCGACTTGGTTCACTTTGTCACTGCATAGCTATATATGCTTGACCCATTTCTATTTTAGTTGTACTTGGGTATACACTGCATATCCATGTGTCATTTTCACTTGCATCTGTTCATCCCTGAGCACTTGCTGACCTGCTGCATTTTCGTAGCAGTTTTACCCTTGTCCCTTGTGGTGACTTTATATTCTGTTGTGGCGAGGCAGTGCACGCGTGCGTGCACTGCAGCCACACCGAATTGACAGATTTTAATCGATATTTCTTTTGTTCTTGATTCATCGACCTGTTGCGTAAATCGCAGGCTGTATTGGCGAGGCAGTACACGTTAGCGTGTACTGCAACCAATTAGCATTGATGTTTTTAAATTGACATTTCAATTGCTTAAACTGCTTTGGATTTCTGTTTTGTGGATTAACACTGTTTAGTGTTATATCTACCGTTATCCGGTTTCTTTGTTTAAAGAATCGGATAGACGGGAATTATTGTGACTGTCGTCTATTTAAATTATTACTGCCTATATGCACTAATAAACTGGTTTGAATTAAACTGACTTGGGTATTATTTTCTTTTGAATGTAATACTTGGGTCAGACCCGAGTTATTTCAGGTTGTAGATTTTCTTCTTTGAGTTGTTGTTCAGGATATGAAGACTTTTCACATCTTCTGAAGTTGTCAGTGTCATTTTGTAGTAGTCGTGTCATTGTATAGAACGATATGTATTCATGTATATTAGTCGATAATGTACTTGTATATATAACTTCTAGAGTCGACAGTTGTAGTTGTATCGTATGTATTGTGTCAACTATGTATTAACTGACATCGGTTATATATATATGAGACTTTTGTTTTTATCTGTGTTCCGCAATTATATTATCTGTGTTATTGTTATATCTAATGTCCTAAACTAGTATGAACTATCGTAGTTGTTTTATACTAATAATTGGATATGTCGATGGGAGTAAATAGATAATAGATGAAAAATAAAAAGTATATACCACTCCTATCGAGATAACCAATATTAGTGTAAGGCCAATTACGGATGGTCGCTCCTATCCGGCCTTATTCTTCGCAATAATAGACAGTATTTCTTTTAATACTCTTTGTTATTATGAGCATAGAGGTGGGGCGTCACAATTGTTATAGGGTAAATAAGAAAAAGCAGAGAAAGAAAGAAAAACAAACACAGAATCTCGCAGCGGAATTACAAAATATAATAATCAAATAAACAGTTCATGAAGCTGTTTACAATTAACATTTGATTATACTTTTAAAATACAGATCAGAGTTACATACAACAAGAATAAATAAATAAATGCAGCGGAACAACATGATGCAGTGGAATAAATATAATAAATAATAATAGTACAAAATCTTCGTCTTCATCCTCCAGAAAGCAGTCTTCGATAAACTGAAAGCTCAGGCTGACCCGAGCGAATTGAAAATACAAAACACTCTAGTCAGAACTAAAAGGTCTTATGTAAGTTAAATCAATAGTAAATAAATATGAGTGTAACGGCGTTAGAGTTTACGAGGTTTGACATCTCTTATCCAGTGTCTAACGTGAGTGCAATAACTTAAGAGATGTTCGGGATTCCCATCTCCTAAGGATCCGTTAAACTATCTAATACGCTATTATAATAGTGTCTACAGTAGAGTAAAGTACTAAAATAGCATTAAGGCGTTACCCATATCCCCCTTAACACATTTTATATAATGTCGTAGTCTATACAGATACTGTAAACTCCACCCACATGTGGGCTATCAGAGAGCACTCCATAGGTACGACACAAAACAAACTCGTAGAAGGCGCAATAAGGCATGTGAACACGGCACTCGAGGCAATGACAGGGTAGATACACCAATTGCAGATCCGAACTAGTGGTAACGCATAGCAGCTACTACCGCCCACCTCGGAACACACTCCCATAATCAAAATCGAGGGGTGGCCACCAAATCATCACAAATTCATAATATGGAATCGAAGAAATGTGTGTGATCGGAGGAATGACCTCACTAGGCCCGGCGTGGCTCCTGCTTTAGTCACATCTAAGCTGACTCATGGGAGTCGGAGTCACGTAAATCTGTGCAGTTAATGCCCCGCTATTACCCCGCTGTAACCCTGCTATATCTCATAGCGGATTTCTACCGCTATGATTTTTCCATATAGCCCCAAATATAGCCTTTCCGCTTTAAGCCCCGCTATTTCCGCTATATCCCATTATTCCCGCTATATTCTGCTATTTCCGCTATATCCTTTTTTAAGAAATGAATTGAAAAATGACATTTATACATTATAAAAATTATGAAATTAATTTATTTAATTGAATTTTTAATATATTTTTAGAAATGAAAATACTCTAATATTTAACTAAATTCAATTATGTTATATAACAGTTTTACATTTATTTACAGTATATTTGCACATGTTTTTATTCAAAAGTATTTATATATTAATTATAATTCAATTGAATGTTAATTTTTCATTTAATTAACATTCACATATTTATAAAAACTTTAAGTATGAGTTTTATATGTTATTTTAGAGTCATCCGCTATATCCCGCTATATCCTCGCTGTATCCCCGCTATGACTTTTTGCACCTCCGCCGCATTGAATCTGTCGAGCGCTTTAACTGCACAGACGTAAATACCTCATACGGAATCATTTACCAAACCATCCTACTTCATTTTTGGAATCTCCATCACGTACACAGTTGTTAAAGTGGTTTTCGGTATTGGTAGAGACTATGACAATATCCGATCCCGGTCTCTTTAACAACCAAACGCTTATTACCCACTGGATGGTTCCTTTACATTTCAAAAGTCAATTCACAATTGATATCACAATATCATATTCTCAAAACCATATCATTTTCGAAATCACATTTACTTCTGAAATTATATCACATTTGAAATCATATCATTTTCGAATTCATATTTCCAAAAATAGATTAAATCCTCATTTAAAATCATCATATTCCTCAAATATGTCATTTAAATCCCTACTTATGTTATAACATCATTAAACCTTATTCGCTTAAAAATCAAGGCTTTAATTATAAACATTTCCACTTTACACCATTTGAAATTTAGAAAATAATTTAGATAGTTATAAATAGTTTAATTAGTTTACATAGTTTTGAATGGAGATAAATTAGGTTGAATAGGTTTAAAAATAGATTAAATAAATTTAAAATAGATTAAAATACTTTAATTAGATTTAAAATAGTTTAAATGGTTTGAAATAGATTAAATAGGTTTATTATGGATTAATTAGATTTAAAATAGATTAAATGAATTTAAAATAGATTAAATAAAATTAAAATAGATTAAATAGTTTAAAATAAATTAAAATAGTTTTAAATAGATTAAATTAGTTTAATAAATTTTAAATGATTTGAAATATATTAAAATAGATTAAGTAAATTAAAATAGATTAAGATAGGTTAAATAGGTTAATTAGTTAGAATAGGTCAAATTAGATTAAAATAAATTAAATAGTTTAAATTGATTAAGTTGGTTTAAAATAGATTAACTTATTTTAATAGTTGAAAATCTTAAAATTAGGATTTAAAAGAACATTTACAGTTTATATTGAGATAATAAATTTTGAAATTAACCTCATATTTAACCATTTCTTCCATTCCAACATTTCAGTAACTTAATTTCGATAAATGTCGTTTATACTTCACTTACAACTTCAACATTTCAATTTAAACCAATTCCAATTTCAACATTTAAAACTTGGATTTCCGAAAATAATTCAGTTTATATAAATCAAGTTTTTTTCAAAAGATCATTTAACTAAATTCAAATTTTAAGGATTTAAAATCATTTAATTTAACCAATCCGGTGTCCGTATATAATTCTCTACCCTATGGTCAAATGATAAGGATATTTTGTCATTTCAATCCGCAATTTAAAATTTTACGGGTATATATCAATTCAACCCGAAATCCCAAAATTTAATTTCAATACATGAAATCGCTCGAGTCTATCATTTCAACCCATAACGATTTCTCTCTAATCTATCAGATCGTTCGGGTATGTATCATTTCAACCCATAAGGAACTTGCAGTGTTACAACAATATAAAATATAACATCCAGTCATCCAATATCAACAATCAAACATCCATCAAAATCATCATCCAAATCAGTCAATAAACATCAATAGCTAACTGATTATCAATAACAAGTATAAACTGATGAATTAAAATTTAATATTATATTAAATGACGATTAAATGCAATAAAAGTCATATTTAACTGGAATGACAATTTAAATATACCAAACATCAATCAATCAATTTCTATTCACATCATTAATTTAATTTTACCAACATAAGATAATTTAGTAGTTGTGAGTGGGTTAAAACACTCACCTTTGATTTTAGCCCATAAAAATCCAAATAGAAGCGCAAAAACTCAACAGTCTCCAAATTCAACTAAATTAATTTCATGTTTTCCGGAATTTAAATATGAATCCAACAGAAGAAATCACGCTTGAATCACAATTTATATGCAAATGATATTCATGTTATAAGAAATATTATTAAAATAATAATTAGTACACATAAAAAAATAAACAAATTTTAATACTTACGTTTCTCTCAAGATGAGGCTTAAGGAAAAGATTGAAGAACAACTAAGATGAGGACAGGATGCGTACGGAAAAATGAAAAAAAATCATGTTTCATAAAAGAAAGCTTTTGGATTTGTAAGAATAAGAGCTTTTTAATATGAGGTGTCAGGAGAAACAAAACGCAAATGAAGAAATAAGCTGCAGGTTTTTTATAATTAGGAAATGAAGGTGGAGGGACAAAATAAATGTCACGTTTTAATTTGAAAGCTCCAGGCATTAATAATGCATAAGAAAATGTACGTAGGAGTGGAAAAGTTTGCAAACCAAATAAAAGTAAAACTTTGTATACGTGAAAATGAGGTCGCAAGAATTAAATACAACCTAAAAGTTTAGGCTCGGGTATTAAATAGAAGAAATAAACGGATCAAGTATTAACAATAAGGTAACTATTTTAAAACGTTCATGCAACAATTAATAACAAAAGAAATGAAGGGATCATGTACATCGCACAACCCTTTGAAATTCAGTTTTTTTTGAAACGTAACCAAATTAACCTCATTAACTCAAATAATATTCAAATTTGTACGCATTTAAGTTTTTATCTACGCATAATAAAAATTTTATACTTACCTTAAAAATGAAAATGTTCAATTTGGTTTTCCCAAAATGATCTTTTATTTCCATTAAAACACCCTTTTTGTTTAACACAAAACGTGCGTTTCTTTTATTAAATCTATTAATTGCAATCAACGTTTTCTTTCCTTTTAATTGAAATATTTGAATTACATTAATTGCAATTACTTACAAAGTTAAATTTCAAAACAGACAACTAAAATGGATGAAAAATAGAACAATTGTTTATTTAAACACGTTTATAAATTTTTTGTTTATACACAAGAGTAATAAATAAGTTTGAAATAAATTATTTTCTTATTCTTGTAATTAATCTATAAGCTAAAACACAGTTCAATAAACATATATTTCTTCCTTTAAAATCAATCATTCTATTCTTTATTTTAATGAAATTAAACCTACATTAACAAATGAAACATTCATCTTATTTGATGTAAATGTTCTTTTCATTAAATCAAACTTTCCTTATATTTTCACCAAACATAAGCTACTTTTAATTACACCTATTAATTTATAATTTAGTATTCTCTCTCATATTAATTGAAAATTTTCAATTACATTAATTTCAGTTGATTAAGTTTCAAAATGGACTAAATGAATGTAATGAGAAGTAGAACAATTATTTCCTATCTAATAGTAATTTAA
The DNA here is from genome assembly GCA_030737815.1 of Allium fistulosum. Classification (NCBI taxonomy): domain Eukaryota; kingdom Viridiplantae; phylum Streptophyta; class Magnoliopsida; order Asparagales; family Amaryllidaceae; genus Allium; species Allium fistulosum. Next base: position 556,823,372 of record CM060905.1, read on the forward strand.
ACATATTTATACACTATTTGATACAAACGGTAAATACACATTTCTTACTAAATAATAGTTTCTCATCTCTATAATCAATCTTTCAGCTACGAAACATTTCAAATAAATAAACATATGTTTGCTCCTTTACTAAACTTATTCATTTTTATTCTTTTGTTTTGATTTACACTCCTACTATTAAATCAACCAATACTTTATGAAATTGTTAACATAGGTTTCTTTCTTGTTACCTTCATTTTCTACAATTGATGCCTTTTCTTACATTAACCACAATATTTAATTACATTAAATTCCAATTAATTATATTCTAATTCCAATAAATTGGTTTAATTAGATTTCAATCTTTTTATTTAATCAAACATTACTCTATGGACATAGTTAACCTTGGTTTGTATCTTATTACGTTAATATTGTCCAATTTCATCTTAATTTCCATTAACGCAATATTTAATTACATTTATTGCAATTTATTTCCAATTTGATTTCAACAAGTTAAACAAATAGGTAACAAATAACAATTGTCACCTTTAGCTTAATTTAATCACATTTATAAGTTGATTGTTTATGACAAATGTTATAATTATTTATACACTACTAATTTTATTGAATTACAATTTATTACATACTATTTCATTTGTTAATACAACATTTAAATTATCAGTTACTCTTTTAATCCAATTACCAATTAATACACATATTATTACAATTAATTTACAATCTATAACCAGCTATAACTTTTTAATCATTTTTATTAATTGGAATTACATTTAATGTAGTTATCAATTACCTTATATTAATACTATTATATTTCATTCCAGTTATATTCTTACTATTAAATCACAAAAAAAAAATTCTTCCAACATTAAATCACAAAACCTTATTAAATTAACTAGTTTTAATTATCGAAAATTATGGGTCGTTACAACATGTGTGGACGACCCTAGTACAATAGTGGAACCAAGATTGGTTAGGAACCTATCTATAGAACCGGACTTGACATATATTTGACGATCAAAAGGAAGACCTTAGCATGAAGGAATTAAGAAAAAGTTTATTGAAATTATTCACATCCTGTGAAGTGACGATAAAGATGATTATATAAGATGATTGTATGTATGATGTAAATGATAAGGTTAGATATATCTATCCTGACATGTATATATATAGCAGTTACTTTATTTGTCTATGATATGATCTAGTAATGACATTAGAATATATTTTGTTATGATATTTTTAAGTATTAGTAGTTGTGCTAGTGCATTGTGATTAATGATTGAAGATTTTACTTTGGTCAGGTAATAGTATAATTATGTTACTTGTGTGTATGCTTCGTACTGATGATAATGGTCACTGCTCCACCATATTTGATTTTGGGAATGAAATTCCTGTAAGAAGAGTAGATTGTAATACCCCATATTTTGGAGTGTCATAATATGAGTAAAATATATGTCGAAATTATTAAATAACCATACAAGGAATTTAATAAATGAATTACTCAATGGGAAATTTAATTATGTGAGGCCCTTAATAGATTAATTGAGTTGAACCAATGAAAACTAATATAATTAATTTTCAACCACAAACTAAAAGGATGAAGGTGATTTTATAATAATGGGCTAAGGGATTAAAAAGATTATGTAATGAGGGATTTTAGCCCAAACCCAAATTGTTCACCCTTGTATCCCTAAACATATAACATTCTCTTCATTCCTAAATTTTGAAAAACAAAACTAATATATAAAGCTAGGCTGTTGTTACTAGAAGCAAGAAAGATAAGTAAAACTAATCGAGGAAAATCCAAACATCATTTTTAAAAATAAAGAGAGGATTTTAATCAAGCTTTTTTACTTAAATTAGTTATACTAACCATATTTTATATCTAAATCAGTTTTGATTCACATCTTGTGCAGTTTTGATGTTTATAATGATGATAAAAATGTTTTGATGATGATAGATTAATTCTATATAAGTTTTGAATAAATAGTTCATAGTTAGCGACATGTTTAAAAGTAAAATATGAGTTAGCCATTTCCCAATGAATTGAAATTTTGATATGATATTTATAATTGTGGATCTGGGACGACTTTTAAATTTCATGATTTTCAAATGAGAAAATAATATATTATGAATTTTATAAGTTAAAAACAGGTAGGTTTGGTGGTAGAAAAACGTTTAAAAATATCTAATATTTTGATCTGAATTTTCTTTTAAAGGTAAAATAATGTGTTTTTGATTTTCTATGAATTTTCCCTATGATGTTTCGAATTAATATGAATTAAATGACAATGTAGAAAATATTATCGATTAATGAATTGATCAAGGAAATGTATTAATCAAGGAGTAATTAAAGGAGTAAATAATGACTTTGTTATTGAAATCTTTGTCATAATTCCAAAACCAAGAACAAAGGAACAATGTGTGTAAGGACTAAGTCAAAAATAATTAATTTATTAAGTAATATATCAGTTTTCCACTTAATAATGACTTTTCAATGTTAACTCTTATAGCTATAAACTAGATAACATACATGAGATAGCCATAAATCTATTAGCATATATGTGATAACTATAAGTCTGATAACACATATGTGATAGCTATAAACCCGATCGTTATGGACCCGATAACTAAAGGTAGGTAGAGTCGATAGCTTGTCCTTATGATAGCTACAAAGTCAATGGCTTGTCCATACTATAGCTACAGAACCAAAAGGTGTTCCATAAAATAGCTATGGATTCGATAGCTTGTACATACTATAGCTATAGAGATTATAGCTTTTTTGTTTGATAGTTGTAGAGCCGATAAACTTTCCATTTGATAGCTATAGAGATGATAGATACAAGATAGCTAATACACCTGATAGTTATAACCCCGATAACATTAGCTTATGCATTCGGTAGTAAATTAGTTGATAAACTTGATAGCCAAATGTGTACATCCGATAACTATTGGTTTATGTATTCGATTGCTAAAAGATTATTCGATAGGTAATATGTTATATTTTCATTAACTAAAATAAATGTATTATCGAAAGCATTTTAAAAGCCAATTTCGAGAATTGTTTACCAATGTATTATAACATGAAAAGTTGTAAAATAAACGATGATAAGTTAAAAATGAAATAATTTTTGTAAAGATGGAAATGGCCAAAGCTTAAGGTAAGGTAAGAAATGATAAATTTTATCATTTAATATCAAAGATAAAGAAATGTTTTACCTGGAAGAACTGAATTTCTTTGACTTAAATATAAGGGTCTATGGAATGTATAGGGTACACGATTAATAAATTGAGGAAATGGATTGAACCCAAGATTTTATCTATACACACTCATGAAGATATTGAATGACCGAGTGTCAAGGCTTAGCAAAGTCTAATTTCAGTGGGTATATGGTAAGGTGCCAAGACTTGGAAAGTCTAATGGATTTAATTCAAAAAAGTAACTCTAGTGTGAGTATTAAATGTAATTAATTAATGAATGAATTCGAACATGAAAACAAAAGTGATTCCAGGGCTATGATGGACTACTGACACTTAGTAAGGACACTTGCTAGAATGTATTCATGTTGCTTACATTCAATCTCATAGGAGAGTCAGGGTGCTTCAAAGAGGTATGAGTGGTCATACACCTATGATGTTGTTAAAGATATATAAATTAGTGATAAATAAACCATACGTGGAATTCATTGAATATAGTTAATGATAAATCATAAACAGACACCTAAATAAAGGTCTATATGGAATTTGTGATTGAAAATGATGACTATAAGGCATGATTTATAATATATTGATGATAAGTATAGGCAATACTTTTGATAATTGTATGACATGGTTCAAAATATGACGCTAAGTATAGAGAATACTTCTGGTTGAAAGGATGCTTATATGATGATGTGCATAAAACGATGTTTTAATGTCGCATGATATGAAGTAATAGTTGATTATGATTTAGTGAGGGGAAACCCATTCGACTAGGCGACATTATCTTACTATAGTTTGTGTTTAGAGAAAACCATTACTCATACCTGACTTTACGTCTGACCTGTAACACCCTGTATTTTTAATAAGAATAGTTAATTAGTTAAAAAGGCATTTTAGTAATTTTACATAAGGTTGAAAAACTGAACTTTTATAAATGAATGAATTGGGAAATCTGACCTTCATATTGCATCAAGCAGGTTTTTCTACCCCAAATTCATATATATATATATATATATATATATAATGTTAGAAACAGTTGTTAGATAAATAATATACAAAATGTTTACCATACTGCGAATTTTGGGTTTTTCACCTATTTTGAAATTAAGTTTAAGAATTAATTATAATAGTAAGTATTTAATTGAATATTTTTGGATTACTCTAAAAAGAAAACTATGGTTTTATGTGCATTAAAGGAAAATATGGAAGAATATTTACATGCACAAACTTTAAGCCGCTTCAGAGTAAAGCATTAATTACCATGTTATTGTAATTTATTCCTATAATTAATGAAAACATCCATTATCTATATTAGAAAGGTATTATAACAATATATTTATGAATAGAATGCACTTAATGAAAGAAGCGTTACATGTTCTAAAAAGATAAAATAACAATATATTTATGGAAAGAATGCATATAATGAAAGAAACGTTACATATTTTGAAAAGAGAATATAACAATAAATTCATAAAAGGAAAGCATTTCCTAAATACGCCATCTCTTTATTAGTAAGGAATAAGGGTAAATTCGATTGTTAAATTTAGGAGGATTAATACAAATTAATTAAAAATTGATTGGGCGTTTATTAATAGAGGGTAAGTTTTTCTAATTAATGTAAATATACACACACACATAAATATATATACACACACATATATACATATACATACATACATAAATACATAAATACATATATATATATATATATATTACACCACCGTGTGTATGTGTATGTGTGTGTAAGATATCAATAAATGGAACTAATTTGAATTATATTAGATGGTACTGATATGAATTAATGACACTAATTGGAATACAAATAAAGAAATAATTTTCCTAAGACCTAGACATCATCTATAAATACTAAACCAAGTTTCACTCGTTTCATTTTAAACCCTAGCCTCCACTTATCTCTATTCCTCCTCATTCTTTCTCAACACTAGATCTAAACGTCATTTTTTCTAATCTCTACTTCAAATTTCTAAATTGAAAATAAAATACAATATATTAAATTAAAAAGAGAGAGAGAGAAGCAAACAGATCAAGGGGTAGAGAATCCAAATTGAAAGCATGAGGAAATAAAATCAACAACAACAAGTTAGGCAAAGGGATAGAAGCACTAACTCGAATTAGATTTAAAACGGAAATCTCTTCTAAAAGCATTTCCAGGTGATTGGGTTGATTACAATGTGTTATAATGTTTAAAAGGTAGTTAATTCCCTTTATAAATCTACCAAGATTAAAATATGTTTTTAAATTTAGAATGATAAATTCAATCTAGAATTTATTTAAAATTGATAATGTATGTTATGAATATATATGGGTAAAAAATGATGGAAAAACCGTAGGTGTAGCGACCTTGAAATTCGAACACTTCGTCTTTAAATATCGAAACGTTTTGAAATATAATTAAGTGTTATAAATATGATTTTATAACCTTGTTAAACATCATTTAATTAATAAATAATAATAAGAAATTTTAAAAAAAAATTGTTTACAAAAATATATTCTTCGAAAAAAATCGGTAATGTGATTAAAAATCGGTTTATCGATAAACAGCTTTTTGATCAACATAATTGTTTGAACTCTTATGCATTTGACTAATGATCAAATGAGCACATTAGCAACTAATTAACACACACACCTCTTCATAAAGCTTGGAATGTTCTAGAAGCTTCTATTGGATAAGTGATATTATCATAAGAGGCGTAAAATGGTAATTAGCATAAAAGAGAAGTGACTTAAAGGAGAAGTAATGGGAGGTGAGTCTTCCATTGCATGAAGCGGGGTGTAGGCAAGCTTAAAGAGCACTATTCTTAGCGTATATAAGGAGGGATACAACCTTAGTTATCATTTCCAAATTCATAAAGCTTAAGTAAGAAAATCCATGTCTTCTTCTTCCTTCACTTTATAATCTTCTAAAGCAAAATATTTGCAAATCAAATCCAAACCACTTCAAACTTAGAATGAAGCCTTACCACCACATAACAACACCTTCTACCTAGTTAGATTGTAAAAAAGCAAATCCATACTCCCCCTATCCTATTTGCATGTGAGCTTTGAGGGTGGTTTGGAGGCAAGGCAAGGCAAAGACAAGGAAAGCGAAGGAAGGAAAGGTATTGCTAGGTTAAGGTTGGACTTAGACGCTTAGATCTTGGTTGGTTGTTAAGTTAATGGCGAGCTAACTCACCACTTTGATTGGAAAATATTACACACACACACAGATATATATATATATATATATATATATGTTGATATTTGATTATATAAATGTTGTTGCATTTATATGGACATATGTGAAAACATTGATTTTGGTTCTTGCTTTGAAAGCAAGTGGCATATAAATGGACTTGTATGAGATATAGCAAGGTCTTGGAAGAAAGCACATGGGTTGTAGTTGAACATAAGTTTGAATATAACTTGGATTTCAATGTGCACTTATAGCGATAGTCGCTATAGATGCAGTTATGAATTGACTTGTTTTTGGCGATTTCTATGAAACTGTATAAAGAGATCCTTAGGGGTTTCTCCCCATATTTATAATGTTTTATATGTATGTTCGTTGCTATTAAAAGCTTAGATAGTAAAAAAATTAAGTAACATCTCCAAAACGAACAAAACTGTATTTGTGCAAAACTGCCCCATTTTGACTTGATTTTTAGACTTAAAAGATTTGAAAAGATATTTAAGCTTAAGTATTTTGTTTTATTCATGTTACAAGTGTTTACTAACTATTATTAGAGTATTTTAAAAGTTGTTTGAGGTCTTTATGATTTTTTCAGAAATTATTTGTGAATTTTGAAAGAAGAGGTTTTTATAATAAAACATCTTCTTTTCCAAGTTAAAGATTTTACAAACATGTTATTTTTAAGTAATATTTTTGATAAATGTCTTAAAAACCTATTATAAGTATTTTAAAAGTATATACAAATGTTTTCAAAAAGGGGTTAAGAATTGCTTGGTGACTAAATGGTTAAATATTTAATTACTTGTTTAAAAAGTAATTAACTATGCTTAACATTAAAAGATGACGAAGTAAGGCTTATCTATTTGGGAGATGTAAGATTGATGTCGAGTAGGGATGGAGCAATAGAGCTCTAATCTACCGGTTTCTCTCTTGACCAAGGAATATTAAGTCGAATTTTTTTTGAAATGTATTAATCGTGTTGATTTCTTACTTGTTTATGGAAATCATTAATACTATAGTTAACACTAAAAGCCGACGAGGTAGACTTATCTATTTGTAAGATCCAAGAATAAAGTGTCTAGGCAAGATTTTTATCCAACCAGTGCTCTAACTTACCTGGCTTCAATCTTGGATGAGGAATAGTAAAGTTGGAATGTTGGAAATGAGTTAAGCGTACAAATCGTGATTTGTATATGCAATTGTTTTGACTAGATAATCGATTAGTTGATTATCGACTTGACCTAATCTTAACTTAAGAAGTAACCAAAAGACTTCGCGATTTCATACCAATGAGTACCCCCGGGGAGGAGTACGAATGCATCTAGCTTTCACTTACTTATAAAAGAACCGGAATTGAGTTAGTCGGAAATTCATCGATTGGTTTTGAAGAGTCCGGGATAGGTAAGTGATTTACTTACCGAATACCACTTCAAAACTAGTATACTGGTTCTATGTTTTGAAAGCGGTTGAAAAAAGTATTCTATATGGAGATTCTAGATCTGTCCTAGATGCTTGAATCCATGTGGTGATTTATGATATGTTCGAGATATAGGAAACCATTTGGGGTTTCGTGTTTTGTTCGAATGGTGAAGACTCGTGTGAAAGACGCTAAAGATAACCTCAACATTGGAAATGACTAAACATAGAGTGGGCCTCACAACCTGGGGTTTGTGACTCATGTTAGAGTATTATCAACTCCATTTCTAGAGATAAATATCGATTGTTAACCGACGTGAGTTGATGATATTTGATTCACGTTGTTTATGTTTATATTCGAACATTGGACCGCTTGTGTTTACCTAAATGGTATATTCTATCTAGAGATATACGATGCTTAAAAGGTACTTTCTGACCCTTGTGCAGGAAATTGGATTCGATGTCGATTGAAGAGATCTCCATGAAAGAATCCACTATGTGAACGTACCTTAGTAGTTTTAGATGTAACCTGAATATGTTGTGGTGACCAATGTAAGACAGTAATTTGCTGTGATTATATCCTTCACCTTAGACATTATCTATCATATCACTATACTAAACTTAAAAAATGGTTGGCATCTTTTGGGGGGGAAACTGTTACTAAAATCAATACAGTCTCAATAGTTACTATAACATGCATTCATGTGTCTCGATTTTTCTCATACCAGACTTATGTTTGATGCTTGGTTTTTGTTTTTCCTAAAATCCTCGTGTACTCCTTCGAGTAAGCTGAGTATGGAAGGTTTTACATTGGGTGCTTAAGAGCTCAAAAGACAAGTTGGAGGCTTCCATTATCTATCAATTTTTATTTATGTCGTTCCGTAGTTATGTATACATCAATGTTGTGAGGACAGGCAGATATAATTGTCCAGGCTGACGATAGTACTTAGGTTTTGTAACTCTGAAGTTCCTGTATTCAGAGTAACCCTTTATATTGTTCTTTCGATATTATATATTATTGTTCCACTATGAGATTCTGATATGATGTTGTTCTTTTCTTGTTCTATTCTTTTTCTTTTATTTTGCCCAAACTTTCTGTCTTTCCAGCATTTGGGTGCTTGGCACATGAATACCGTGGATGTTTTTAGTGTCGACATTCGAGGGTCGAAAAGTTAGATCGTTACATTTGGTATCAGAGCCCAAGGTTAAGCGAACACCTTAGCTTTGGTTGGGTATGGCTCATTAGAGATTGGGTAAGCGACACCCAAGAATGAGTTGAGTGTATTGTATATACGAGAGGATACTTGTATTTTCTATAAACTTATATCCCTTTTTTCAGCTTTCCTTAAGAATAATCTCTTTCTTTGAAATAACTCAAGCCTTTCATATCCTAAATATATTCTGCTATATTCAGGTTTTACATCATGAGTGCTAGAGATTTTAATGCTCGAGTAGTAGAGGTAGAGGTGGTTGGGGTAGTACCGTCACAAATGGTGGAGATCGAGTACCTAGGAATGTTTCTCTGGTCATGGAACCAAGGATGGATATTGTAGAAGAGGTCATGCAGGTCAGGTCTCTAGTGAATTTTGCTTCGCTCTGCCGTGATTATGAGAGTCTAGGAGATAAGAGGTTTGGTGGTATAGAGACGATCATAGAAGTCTAGACTTGGATCAAATTATGTGGTTGAATATTTGAGGATATGGAGCTAGATGACACGATGAAGCGTCGGTTAGCGTCACGACATATGATGGACATAGCCATGGATTGGTGGAGTTTTATCACTGCTGATGTCCAAGAGAATGACATCACTTGGGCCCAATTCAAGGAGGGATTCAGGATGAAGTTTGTCCCAAAAGACGATAGGACTTTGTTGTTTAGGAGCTTTCTTGACTTGAAGAAAGGGGCAATGACAGTGGCAGAGAATGATAACTGATTCACTAACTTATCTCAGTTCGAGCCTTGTTCGGTAGATACGCCATTGAAGAGAAATTCATCACAGGGATATGCCTAGAATTCAAGGATAATATGACAAATTACATCTTAGGGTCTTATGTGAATTTGGTGAACATTGGTTTGAGGTTTGAGAGCTTAGCACTGAACCCATCTATTGCTACACCAGTTAGAGACAAAAAAAACAGAAGTTTCAGCCGCCGAGAGATATTTCTGGGGTAGTTTCTCATAAGTGTGGAAAGAAAGGGCACTTTGTTGTGAATTGTAGATCGGGTAGGGGAGGGCAAGTGGCAAAAGCACCGTTAGTAAAGGCACCGACTGCTAAGGTCCCAAAGTTATAACAACAGATGGCTAAGGCCCAGTTTGCACTAAGAAGCTCCTATAACTGCCACCAACCAGGCCATTTTGCTAGGGAGTGTCTGATGCTCCATAAGAGGGAACATGCTAGATCTTTTGCACTAGCTTCAACACCTTCCACTTCTACAACTGCAATGGGGAACCAAGTTCTAGAAGATATTCTATATATCGTTGGCATTTTCGTTCGTGTCTTATTTGATACTAGTGCTTCTCTTAGTTTCATTTCTCATACTCTTGTTGATAGATTGAAACTTAAGCCAGCTATGGCATTATATTCTGTTTGTGTGTCGAACCCTGTCGGGGGCTCAGTTAATCTTAGCATGGTTTGTTTAGGAGTTCCGATCTCTTTCTTTGACCAACTCTTCTCTATCGATATGTATGATCTGGGCATTATGAGTTTTGATGTTATGCTGGGGATGGATTGGTTGTCGCAGAACAATGATGTCCTAGATTGTATTGAGCAAACTGTGTCATTAATGAGGAAAGGAAGACGGGTGATGGTAGTGTCTTGTGAAGAGCCTAGCTCGCTTATGACTAGTTTTCTTTATTCTCTAGATGTGGCAGAGGAGGAGTTAGGTTCGATCATGGTTGTTTATGGGTTTAAGGATGTCTTTAAAGAGGTTCAGGTTTACCACCTCATCGAGAGATAGAATTCTACATCGATTTAGTAAAGGATGCAAACCCCACCATATTGCCTATTCATAGAATTGCCCTAAAGGAGAGGTTAGAATTGAAAATTCAGGTTAGTGGTTTGTGGTAAAAGGGCTTATCCGACCAATTCATTCAAATTGGGGAGCGTCCACCGTCTTTGCTACGAAAGCAGTCGGTTCCCTAAGATTATGCGTAGATTATCGTGAGCTCAACAAACGAACTATTAGAAACAAGTGTCATTTTCCTAGGATAGATGGCTTGTTCGATCAACTTCATGGAGCTCGAGTGTTTTCTCAGCTTGATCTTGCTACGGGGTTGCGTTAGTTGAGGGTGGCAGAAGAGAGTGTAACCTTGATCGCTTTTTGATCCGAAAATTTTTATGAGTGGTTAGTTATACCGTTTGGCCTAACTAATACTCTAGCATATTTCATAGACATAATGAATCGAGTTTTCTGAGATGTGTTAAATAAGTTTGTTCTTGTTTTTATCGATGATACTGTGGCCTACTCCATGACTGAGGAGGAGCATTCGCACCATCTAAGGATTGTTCTAGAAAAACTAAGAGAGCATGTGTTGAAGGCTAAGTTCTTGAAGTATTATTTTTGACGTTTAGAAGTTAGGTTCTTAGGTCATGTTGTTTCGATGGAAGGTATTTCTATTAATCCCACTAAGGTTGTGGCCGTTTGGGACTGGAAGAGGCCAAAAAGCATAACTGATATTAGGAACTTTCTGGGTCTGGCAGGTTATTACAGGAGATTCATACAGGATTTCTTGAAGATTGCCTCTTCCTTAACGATTTTGATGAAGAGAGATGTCAAATTTATGTGGACTGATAAATGCGAGCAAGCACTCATATTGTTAAAGGAAAAGTTGACTAGTGCTCATGTTCTTACTGTACCAGATAGAGGCGAGGGCTTGCCTATTTACACTGATGCATGTGGAATGGGTCTAGGTGATCTGTTGATGCAGCATGGAAGAATTATTGCTTATGCGAGTCGGCAGCTCAAACCGGATGAAGCGAAGTATGAAACTTATGACTTGGAGTTGTTAGCAGTGGTATTTGCATTAAAGATGTGGAGGCATCGTTCGCTGAGTGAAAGGTTCGAGTTATATATAAACCATAAAATTTTAAAGTATCTTTTTTACATAAAAAGACTTAAACATGAGGCAGCAATTCATATGGACTATGATCTGGATATATTATACACACTGGGGAAAGCTAATGTTGTAGTTGGTGCGCTTTGTAGGAGGTATGTCGTTCTGGAAAATGTTGAGGTTTGTCCGACTCTGATTAGTCATATCAAAGAGAATCAACTTAGAGATCTTCATTTTGCTAGGGTAGCTAAAAATGTAAGCAAGAATGAGGCACCAAAGAGGTGGTTGGGAGTCGAGGTGGTTGGCCATAATGAACGGTAGGTTATGTGTCCCAAATATTGATAGGATTAGGCAGGAAGTTCTAGTGGAGAGTCACCATTCTAGGTTGACGATACATCATGGGGTCACTAAAATGTATCAAGACATGAAGAGGACGTTCCGATGGGAGGACATGAAGATAGATGTTTCTATCTTTGTAAGTAGGTGTGCTAACTGACAGCAAGTAAAAGGTAGTCACCAAAAGACGGTTGGACTGCTTCAGCCGCTTGAGATTCCTAAGTGGAAATGGGAGCATATTTCCATGGACTTCATCGACGGATTGCCTAAGTCGAGGAGGGGTAACGAAGGTGTATGGGATATCATGGATAGATAGACCAAGAGCATGCACTTCTTACCTGTTATGACTAAGAGAACAACTTCTAGTTTGGCAAAATTATATGTTAAGGAGATCGTCAGATTGTACGGTACGCCTCGTGATATCGTGAGTGATACAGATCTGGTATTCACAAGCCAGTTCTGGAAGAGTTTGTACGAGGCCTTAGGGACTGAGCTCGGTTTGAGCACCACTTACCATCCGTAGACAGATGGGAAAACGGAAAGGGCGAACCAAGTATTGAAGGACTTGCTTAGAGCATGCATTTTAAATTTTGAGGGTTCATAGGAAGAACACTTTCCACTTATCTAGTTTTCATACAACAACTGGTATCAGGCCAGTATCGAAATGGCACCATTTGAAGCGTTGTATGGAAGGCCTTGCACATCTCTATCATGTTAGGTAGAACTTGGGGATCGTCTTGTGCTTAGGGAGGATATGATTCGAGAGGCATCATATAAGGTTATAGAGATTCGAAAGAGAATCAAGGAAGCGTAGAATCGATAGAAGGGCTATGTAGACAAGAGGCGTCGAGACTAGGAGTTCTCGGTTGGAGACTTTGTGTTTATAAAGGTTTCTCCGATGAGAAGTGTAGTCCAGTTTGGAAGGGCAAGGATGTTAGCTCCTCGTTATATAGTATCATTCCTGATTTTGGAGAGGATTAGTACACTTGCGTATAGAGTCGAGTTAGCGATTAGGCTATCAGGTGTGCACAATGTATTTCACGGTCGCATTTGCGTAAGTTTGTGCATGATCCTTCGATGATAGTGGGAGCACCACGGTAGGAGGACTTGGAGATTGAGCCAAATTAGACTGTTTTGAGACAACCTATTCGTATTGTTGATAAGGATACGAAGCGATTGAGGACTGCTGTTGTGAAGTTAGTCAAGATACAATGGAGCGAGGATGCTCAAGATTGTATGTGGAAAATAGAGGATAGTTTGAGAGAGCCCAATCCATATTTTTTTCTTAGACTAGTGATTTCTTATCTTAGTATTGTACGTCTTTTGTAGTGCACTCACCGCTTGAGGTGGAGTCACTTAGTATGCATTTTGGGTTGCATTTTAGTTTGTATATAGTTTCAACACTATGTTATACATATACCTTGTTCTTCTATCTTCTTTGATTATCGTTCTTATTTGAATTTCGAGCACGAAATATTTTGAGTGGGAGAGAATGTAGCGATCAAACACTTCGCCTTTGAATATCGAAATGTCTTGAAATATAATTAAGTATTATAAATATGGTTTTATAAACATCATTTAATTAATAAATAATGATAAGAAACTTGTTTTTGAAACTTGTTTGCAAAAATATATTCTTCGAAGAAAAATCGATAATGTGACCAAAAATCGGTTTATCGATAAACATCTTTTTGATCGATGTAAGTTGTTCGAACTCTTATGCACTTGACTAATGATCAAATGAAGACATTAGCTACTAATTAAGACACACCTCTTCATCAATCTTTAAATGTTCTAGAGGCTTCTATTAGGATAAAAGATATTATCATGAGAGGGGTAAAATGGTAATTAACATAAAAGAGAAGTGATGGGAGGTGAGTCTTCCATGGCATGAAGGCGTGAAGGAAAACTTAAAGAGCACTATTCTTTGCCTATATAAGGAAGGGCGCACCCTTAGTTATCATTCACAAATTCACAAAGCTTAAACAAGAAAATCCATGTCTTCTTCGTCTTCCTCTTCATAATTTTCTAAAGAAAAATATTTGCAAATAAAATCCAAATCACTTTAAACTTGAAGTGAAGCCTTACTACTATATAACAACACCTTCTACATAGTTAGATTATGAAAAAGCAAAGCCATACTCCCTTTATCCTATTTGGCCGTGAGCTTTGAGGGTAGTTTGAAGGCAAGGCAAGGCAAGGCAAAGGTATGGAAAGAGAAGAAGGGAAAGGTGTTGCTAGGTTGAGATTGGACATAGATGCTTGGATCTTGGTTGGTTTTTATATTAAAGGTGAGCTAACTCACCACTTTAATTGGAAAATATCACATATATATGTTGGCATTTGATTGTATTAATGTTGTTGAATTTATATGGACATATGTGAAAACATTGATTTTGATTCTTGCTTTGAAAGCAAGTGGCATATGAATGGACTTGAATGAACTTGAATGGACTTGTATGACATATTGCGAGATCTTGGAGCAAAGCACATAGGTTGTAGTTGAACATAGATTTGAATATAACTTAGATTTTAAAGTGCACTTATAGCGATAGTCGCTATAGATGCAGTTGTGAATTGCCTTATCTTTGGTGATTTCTATGAAACTTTATAGAGAGATTCTTAAGATTTCTTGCCATATTTATAATGTTTTATATTTATATTTGTTGCTATTAAAAGCTTGGTTTAATTAACTTCTCAAAAATGATGAAAACTGTACTTATGCAAAACTACCTTATTTAGACTTGATTTTGGACGTAAAAGGTTTGAAAAGATATTTAAATTTAAGTATTTTATTTCTTTCTTTTTACAAGTATTTACTAGCTATTATTACAGTATTTTAAAAGTGGTTTGAGGCCTTTATGGATTTTAAAGAATTATTCGTGAATTTTTAAAGAAGATGTTTTTATAATAAAACATGTTCTTTTCCAACTTTTAAAGATTTTACAAGCTTGTTATTTTCATGTAATATTTTGATAAATGTTTTAAAACCTATTATAAATATTTCAAGTATATACAATTTTTTTTTGAAAAGGAGTTAAGAATTACTTAGTGGCTAATGGTTAAATATTTGATTACTTGTTTGAAAAGTAATTAACTATGCTTAACACTAAAAGCCGACGAAGTTAGGCTTATCTATTTATGAGAGTTAAGATTGATGTCGAGTAGGGATGAAACAATAGAACTCTAATCTACTGGTTTCCCTCTTGACGAGGAATGGTAAGTCTGAAAATATTGGAAATGTGTTAATGTTGATTTCTTTCTTGTTTATGGAATCATTAATAGTATAGTTAACATTAAAAGCCGACGAGGTAGACTTATCTATTTGTGAGATCTAAGAATGAAGTGTCTAGGCAATGCTCTGATGCAATTAGTGTGCTAGCTTACCTGGCTTCACTCTTGGACGAGGAATAGTTAAGCTGAAATGTCGGAAACGATTTAAGCATACGAAATGTGATTTGTATAAGCAATTGTTTTGAATAGATAATCAATTTTGTCGATTATTGAACTTGACCTAATATTAACTTAAGAAGTAATCGAAAGACTTCGTGATTTCATACCATTGAGAACCCATGGTGAGGAGTATTGTTACGAAGTGCCTCTAGCTTTCACTTACTTCTGAAAGAACCAGAATTGAGTTAGCCGAAAATTCATCGATTGGTTTTGAAGTCCAAGATGGGTAAGTGTTTACTTATCGAATACCACTTCAAATCTAGTATACGGGTTCTATGTCTTTGAAGCGGTTGAAAAAAGGAATCTATGTGATGTGAGATCTATTCTAGATGCTCGAATCCATGTAGTGATTCGTAATCTATTTGAGATATGGGAATCCATTTGGGGATTCGTGTTTTGTTAGAATGCTAAAGACGCATGTAAATGATGCCAAATGTAACCTCGACATCGAAAATGGCTAAAAACAGAGTAGGCCTCACAACCTAGGGTTAGCGACCCATGTTAGGGTATTATCAACTCTATATCTAGAGATACTTATCGATTGTTGGCCAATGGGAGTTGATGATATTTGGTTCATGTTGTTCATGTTTTTGTTCGGATGTTGGGCCGCTTGTGTTTACCTAAATGGTATATTTTATCTAGAGATATAGGACGCTCGAAAGGTGCTTTCTCACCCTTGTGCAGGAGATTAGATTCGGAGTTGACCGAAGAGATCTCCAAGGAAAAATCCATTATGCGAACGTACCTGAACTATTTTAAATGTAATCTGAATATGTTGTGGTGTAACTAACGTAAGCATCGCAGCTATTTGATATGATTATATCTTACACCTTAGACGTTATATATCACTATATTAAACTTAATGAATGGTTGGTTTCTTTTGAGAGGAAAACTATTATAGAAATCTGTATAGTCTTAATAGTTACTGTTGCATGTATTCATGTATCTCGAGTTTTCTCAAACCTGACTTATGTCTAACGCTTAGTTTTTTACCCTAAAATCCTCGCGTACTCCTTCAAGTAGGCTGAGTATGCAGGTTTTACCTTGGGTGCTTCAGAGTTTAGAAGACGAGCTAGAGCTTCCATTATCTATCTATTTTTGTTGCTCCAAAGTTATGTGTATATCAGCGTTGTGAGGATAGGCAGTTATAACTATCGAGGTTGATGATAGTACTTAGGTTTTGTAACTCTGAAATTAATGTATTTAGAGTAATCCTTTGTACTATTCTTTTGATATTATATATTATCGTTCCGCTGTGAGATTCTGATATTGTGTTCTTCTTTTCTTGTTCTATTCTTTTTCTTTTCTTTTACCCTACGACACTTGGGTACTCTGCACATGAATACCGTAGATGTATTTAGTGTTGACATTCGAGGGTTGAAAAGTCGGGTCATTACACTAGGTGGTAATTTAATAAAATAATTATTAAAAACATAGATAAAGGTAGACTAGTGGAATTCACCCCTAATTTATAGATACCAATTTTTATATGATAAGTTTGGTATGATTGTAGATAAATAAAATGTAACTGAATATGACCTTGAGATTACTATGAATTAATTCTATTAACCTTAAAATATGCATAGATTGTTGATTAAAACACTCATCGGAAATGGAATGAAATGTCATGTACAATCATAGAAGTTCACTAGTTAAAGTCATGTATAAACAAAAATTGAAAATTTTACACAGAACACTATTAAAAATGAACCCTTACATATATACTTGAATCAGTGATGAAGATGAATAAAATAAAGAAAGAAAACATACCTCGAAACATCAATTCAGACGTTTAAATTTATTTTCAAACATTTGAAATTCAAAAAACACAAAGGAAATGATTCAATTCTGACCTGATTTAGACGTTTGGATTTCTTTCCAAACGTTTGAATCAAAGTTAGGTGTCTAAATGTAGGACCAGATGTCTGAATACATGTAGTCAAATTTTTTTGTAGGGATTTAGATGTTTGAATTGAAAATCAAATGTCTGAGTGGTTGGGAAAAAGTTTAAGCCAAACCTGGACCTAGTGCTGGCCAAGGAGAGGGAAACTTGTTCCCACTTTTTTGATTTTTGGGAGTCCACGGAACTAAATGGAGTTGTGTAACGAGATGGAGTAGTATCACATTTGGTGACGTCCTAGGTTCTCACTTCATGAAGTTATAATGTGTGGCACTCAACTTTGCGTGCGGTTCTATTATGATTATATGCTTTGGAGCATACAAGCACTAACGAGGAGGTTGCTTGATGCTTTTAGGGCAAGTGGGCATAGGAATTATGATGTATACTTGGTGCGGCGCATAGTTACAAGCACTAACGGGAGGTTACTCGATGATATTGAGGCAAGTAGGCCTAGGCATTGTAATGTATGCCTAGTGCGGTGCATAGAGAATAGGATATCGGGCACTAATGGAGAGGTTACCAGATGCTTTTAGGGAAAGTGGGTCTAAGAATTATGATGTATACCTAGTGTTATGCATAGGATAATGAATGTTAACTCAATGCTTTCGAGGCAATGTGAGCCTAGGCATTGAGAGGTATGCTCGGCAGGATATGTTGACCATTGGGATTGTATACTTAAGGCCTCATATTAGAGATTGGCTACTTAGTGTATTCGTTTGGTGGTCTATCATTAAGGATGTTTATTTGGTGTTAGGTACAATTATGGTGACTGCTGCACTTGGTATTAAGTTATTGCACTTTAGTATGTGGATTACCAGTTCTTTATATATACACACATACCACGAACACAAATTAACACCCTAGGTCATGCAGGTTATAAATGAAAGCTAATTACTTGTAAACACCATACACTAGTGATATAATTCATCCACTGGATTTTCTCTCATCCCTTCCTTTTCTTTGCCTTATATACCTATTACAGGAGGATAGAGTAGCAAATGAGTTGACTAGGAAACATGCATGGAGATGGCGATATAATGCATACAGACTCATCTATTCGTAGTCATTCTTCTATTTACCATATTATATATATTAAGCAGGCCTTTATTATGATGTTATTTGGAGATTTATCTATTTTAGACATTGTATGTACCATGGTTATTTTGAAGTTGTAATACCTTGGATTATTTTCAGTTATTATTTTATTTTGTCTGTTGTGATATCTAAAAGTGTAGAATGTTTTAAAGTCATATTTATTTATCTTTGTACCTTGTAAACTAACAAAAACATAACAATTTATAGTTCTTGGCATGAGTCGAGATCAAAGGCCGTTTTTGGCCATGGATCGGCGTGTAGAAAAGTGCAGATTGTTACAATTTATCAGAGCTTAGGCTAAGCGATTTCTACAAAGTAGGGCATACAAGAGAATGTATTTGCAATTTATGTTATATATATACATATATTTATACACCACATCCAATATATTTTGACTTATAAGGTAGTTTTGGCTTGTCACTTGGATAAGCCAACAGTTTTAAATTAAAATAAATGTTAAGATTGTAATAGTTGAAGGTGAAAAATAAATCCAACGATTTACAATAATTTACTCCATGAAGAAATGCTAATAGAGATTCCCAATACCAACTATCAGTAGTGGGTAAATAAAAGAAGAGTAGTATCCTTGGACCAAGAAAAAATGACTCATCAAGGTTAGAGTAAATCTTCTCAGTTAAAGTGGAAGTTATATTCTAATATTGGAAATAGTTATGGAAACTCCATTTGATTTGAATTGAATAGCTAAAGTGTTCCTACATTGAAGTTGGACATTGTAGAAGAGACAAGATATAACCATTTTAAAATGAGAGGAGCTGAAATCCTATGCATGTAAAGCATTATTGGATATATTTGGGCTTGCATAAATTAAGTTTTTTACATCTACTCCAAATTAAGTGTTAAACCATTGGAAATGTTTCTAAAAAGTTAGAAACACTAGATGTCTCATTTTTTAAAGAAAAGGTTAATAATTTTCTATGAATGTTTAGACAAACTTTATGAAAAATTATTTTGAAAGAATAAAGAAAAGTTAGAAGCATTAGTGTTTGAAATCTTTGGAAAAGTATATTATTTGAAGTTTGAACTGATAAACGCTTATTTTAAGCTTCAAACATGGGAAAATTTAGTAAAGAGTAATTTTCCACAACTGTTCAAATGCTTTTATTATTTTAAAAAGTTTAATGTAAGACACATCGTTACACTTACCTTTTAATATATACTTTTCTTTTGACAAAGAAACTTTTGAAAGGTAAATTAAATAATATGTTAAATCCGTCTTTTTAAATGTTTTTATTTTATAAATATTTTTATCAAACTTTGAAATAAAAAAATAAAATATTACAACACTCTATTGTAAAAATATCGTATTTATGAAAGTAAAATTTTAAAAAGATACTTTTTACATGTCTGCTTTTCTTAATCAAGTTGAACTATTCTGGATAAAATTTAAATTGAAAAATAGTATCATAATTTTTGTTAAGGTTAGCAGAGAATTTTATGATTTTGAAACTTACAATTTTTTTGAAAAAAATAAGATCGAAAATTAAATTTTGATTTAAAGACTGAATTGAAAATATTATTGATATTTTAACTTAAAGTTTTATTGGAGGTAAAAGAATTACATATCCTATAAAGCTTGAATTGATTAAGGTGGATTAGCTAGAATAATCAATATGCCAGTGTACTAAGACTTGCTAATTATGGAGTTGTAAAGTATTGGAAAATTTGGAGCAAAGAAAGAAATTAAAATAGGGATTTGGTGCTCATTTCATTCAATGGTTGAAGCGGAAGGGTAGGGCACCAAATTAAATTTTCTATACTAATACAGAGTGAACAACACTTCATGTTTTTCTACCCAAATATGGTTTAAGATATCTATCTTAGCGCGAGAATATTTGGAAGATGTGATTCAGTTACACTTATTTTATTTTAAAGAAATGGAAGAGTAAGTCGAGATATTTTATTGTACTAAAGAATGCTACGGAGGTAAAAAGTTTCATTGGTTTGACTAGCTACTATAAGAAGCTCACTAAAAACTTCATAATGACTATTATGCCATTGGCATGCCTTACTAAGAAGAATTTAGTTTTTAATGGAGCTCAAAATATGAGCATGCTTTTATTAAGCCAAAGGAGTTGTTTATCGATCATAAGTCCCTAAAGTATTTGTTGTTTTAACATCGTCGAAAGAGGTGGACAATTTGGATTATTTGTAGATGAATGTCGTTGGTCCGAGATTTCAGTAATATTACGCCATACATGTTGCTTTTTCTTGGGAAGTTATAGGTACCAAGCAAGTAGGTTGTCGTCTTATGGTATAAATTCTATAGCGATATTTATAAAGTATTGATACTTGAGTTGTCATTGTAACTGCAAGTACATTGGTTGGGGCTGAGGTGACATAAGTTTCATATCATTTTCATTAGGCTAAGATGTTGTCTATTTTAGATGTTCTAAGATTAGTTTTAGGGTACTATGTCATTTAAGTATTGAATATTATTCTTATTGGATTAATATAGCACGATGCCATCCCATCTTGAGTTGTCTCCAGCATAGAATAGTTGAAGTAAAATGGTGAGAAGTCATACAAAACAATAGTAGAATTTGGAATTTTAGATTGAAAATTCATGGATGAAGCCGGAGTTTAAATTATATAAGGAATGGTTAAATTAATAATTTTGACTTTCATCAAAAAAAAGAAACCATAGTTTGCACGCACTGAGAATGTGGAGGCAATTTATATGCAAAATGAGATTTGAAAATTTTGGTAAGATTTTGAAAAGAGGATAGTAGGATTCTTTTCAGCCATTCCTTAGAATGAAAGGAGACCACTAATTTAAGAAAGCTATCATGAAGTATTGGCTTAATGGTACATAGTTTGCATTGCATATCAGTTGCATATGAACGATGTATCGCCTAGTTGATTATGTTTAATACTAAAACAAATTAGGTAGGATTTCACTTATTAGGATAACATCTAGATTTAGGATTTTGGTTACCATATTTGAACAGATAAATAAGGTAATATTACCTTACTTGTATGTCATAGAACTTAGGATAAAGTTCAAGAGAACTAGAAATGTGATACAATAGTTGAAGGTTTGGAGAAGCAATATCACAAGTGAAATGGTATAGCTTAAGATGAATCGAAGTTAAAAGAGAAGTTATATTATTATCACCGGTTTAAGAAATCACCATATTTTGATGTCCTTGGTTGAGAATGAAGAATAGTAAGATATTTAAGTTGTTAGATACCAGAAGAGATACCTTCCACTTTTGTGTTGTTTTACTTTAGTATTCAGAAGATGAAGTGATCAATATACTACTGGGATGATTCAAGGCATGGTGTATGTACATTGAGGGATGCATGATGCTACATTTCCATTGGGGCATACTTGTGCTCAAGTTATCGGTTATGGTGCATGCCTACATCAGATTACCTAGATTGGTAGCATATATTGTAGAGGTTTACCTATACATGCACGTTTGTAGTAAATTACCGGTGGTAAAGTCGATAAGTTGAGTTTGGAAGAATGATAAAGTTGAGAGCACTTGGAAAGGGAATGAGAGAAACTGATCTTTTCATGTCGACCCTTTTCTAGAAGATTTTTCCATTTGCTCATTTGTTAGAGTGATTAGTTTAATTAAGTATGAATGAATGGTTGAAATAGATTATCAATATTAAATTAGGAATTTGGATAGTGTGGTATGCTTTGTTTTATTGCTTTTACTTTAATATGTGCCTTGACTTACTGTATATCATGTTGCATATATATTGAATTTATCGGTTTATTTTAGGATGTTTTTCATCCATGTCTATATGTCATGATCTTGCATTCATATGGGATTCGCATTAGTATTGTGCATTATTCACATGTCATATTCATGACATATGTTGATCGATGGATGTGCATTGTGGTTTGCATTTATTTTGTCACTGCTATATATTGCAACTTAGATTTAGGTAATTGGTATCCATATGGATATCATATATTATATCGGTAGAAATGTTAGAAAACGAATATGTTTGATATGAATTGCATAGATGATTTGTTTGGATGCCTTGTGCAAGGTGTGGTTTGAGTGTGTGGATTGCACAAACATATGTTTGCTATTGTGTGGTTGAGTCTA
The DNA here is from genome assembly GCA_030737815.1 of Allium fistulosum. Classification (NCBI taxonomy): domain Eukaryota; kingdom Viridiplantae; phylum Streptophyta; class Magnoliopsida; order Asparagales; family Amaryllidaceae; genus Allium; species Allium fistulosum. Next base: position 556,846,098 of record CM060905.1, read on the forward strand.
AGAGTTTCATTTTTCGACTCTTGGAATTTTGGGATGAAATTCCTTTAAGGAGGTAGAATACAACACCCCATTTTTTTAACAAAAATAATTAATTAATTAAAATTGGTATTTTTGTAATTTTACATAAGGTTGAAAAACTGATTTTTTACAAATGAATGAAGTTGGAAAATCTGACTTTTCCTATTGCGTCAAGTAGATTTTCTATCCCAAGTTCATATATAAAATACCAAAAATGGATATTGGATAAAAAAGATACAAAATATTTACCATAGTGCACATTTTAGGAAGAATTAAATACAAGGATAAACCAAAATTTATTTATTGAGTATTTAATTGAATACGTATGGATTACTCTAAAAAGAATATAATGGTTTTATATCCACTAAAAAAAAGGGGAAAGATATTTACATGCACAAATCTTAAACTGCTTCAGAGGGAAAACATTATTTACTATAATAATGGAATTTATTGCTATAATTAATGAAAGTATGTGTTATGTATATTAGAAAGGGAACATAACTATATATTTATGAAAAAAAGGCACTTAATGAAAGAAATGTTACATATTTTAAGATGAGAAGATAATAATATATTTATGAAAAGAATACATTTAAGGAAAGAAACGTTACATTAGTTTGAAAAGAGAAGCTAACTATAAATCCAAGAAAGGAAAGCATGTCTTAAATACGTTATCTCTTTACTAGTAAGGAATAAGGGTAAATCTGATTTTTAAATTTGAAAATATTAATAGCAATCAATTAAAAATTGATTGTGCAATTATTAAAAAAGAGTAAGGTTCCTAATTAATGTAAACACACACACGCACACGCACATATGTACACATACAAACATATATATGCTTGAATATTAATTCATGATTCCTTACAATAGTTAATTTTACATATATGTGTGTGTGTAGGATATCAATATATGGTACAGATTTGAATTATAGTAATTGTATTGATATGAATTAATGACATTAACTAGGATATGAATAAATAAATAATTATCCTAAGACCTAGACTTTACCTATAGATATAAAGCCAAGCATCACTCCTCTCATTCTAAACACTAACCTCCACCTATCTTTACTCTTCCTTCTTCCTCAAAATACTAGATCTACGCATCTTTCTAACCTCTTCTTTAAATTTCTAAATCAAAAACAAAATAAAACAATCCAAGTTAAAATGTGAGAGGAGAAAAAAAATCAAGGATTGGAGAATCCAAATAGAAAGCAAAAGGAAACAAAATCAACAACAGCAAGTTGGGCAAAGGGAGAAGCTCTAACCCAAGTTGGATTTAAAGTGGAAGTATCTTCAATAAACATTTCTAGAGGAGTTGGTTGATTATGATGTTAAACAAGTAGTTAATTTCCTTTATAACTCTACCTAGATTAAAATATATATTTTTAGTTTAGAATGATAATATCAATTTAGAATTAATTCAAATTGATAATTTTGGTTGTGAATCTATATATGTAGAAAATATAACAAAACCCTAGGTGGTAGTTTAATACAATAATTATTAAAAACATGAAAAATGGTAGACTATTGAAATTTATCCCTAATTTTATAGAACTAATTTTAATATTATAAGTTTTGGTAGACTTTGGATAAATAAAAAATAATGGAAAATACATTTGTGATTACTTTAAATTAATTCTATTAACCTGGAAATATGCATAGATTGATGGTTGAAACACTCATGGGTAATCGATTGAAATATCATGTATAATCGTAAAGGTAACTATTTGAAGTCGTGTATAAGCAAAAAGGGAACGTTTTACATAGAACACTATTAAAATTGAACCCTTGCATCTATGCTTGAATCCACAAAGAAGATGAGTAAAATAAATAAAGAAAACAGGCCTAGAAGCATCAACTTAAACGTCTGAATTTATTTTTAGATGTCTGAATTTCAGGAAATAAAAAATAGAAAGGAAACGGTTCAATTCTGGCATGATTTTGTAACAATCTCTATTATAAAAATCGGAGAACCATAAAATATATTATTTAATTCATGTGATATTGTATGACTCTAAAATTTCAAAAAGTTACTCTTAGGGGCATTTTTCACATCTATGATTTTTTTGAATTTCTATATGTCCATTTTGAACCTAAAAACCTTGTATGGATTATAACTTTTTATAGAAGCCGGGTTAAGACTTAAAACTACTTCCGCTGCTTTAGGATGATGGTTCTCATTCTATAGAGTGGTTATAATAGTAAAGTAGACTTACTGTTTGAAAGTTATGGCTGTTTTAAGATTTGGCTGCCACTGGACAGTTTGAATGGGTAATTAAGCTAACCCATATTTAGGCCCACTAACCCATTTCAAGATTAGAGCCTAAGATGAGACTGATGGGACAGTTCCTAGTCATTTCCGTCTTCTCCAAAATAGTTCTAAACACTTATTAATCTGAATCTCTTCAAAAATCATCTTTTTTCTTACTAATCTTAGCATAACCGTCATTAGAAAGGTAATTAGCATAGAGGAATTAGATATTATCATTTTTGGCTAATTTGAATCTGTTCTCATTGCTATCCAATTTAAGATTTGGATTAAAAAGTGGTAGTTTGGGTATTAGGTGAGTGACTATTGATCTCTCACTATTATATACATGTCTATACAGTTAAATTTGGTGTTTTGATATAATAAACATGATTAAACAATTTTTAACTTTAATTACACCTTTAAATATGTTTATGGACAAATTAAAAAGAATAAAAATGGATTTTGGTGATTTAAATAACCCTTTTTGATCATATGTCATTCTTGTGAAAATGCTAGATCTAAGCTAAAATTTAAGTATTAAACATGTTTAATTTGCTTGATCATGATGTATGAATGCTTAAGAATGCCTTGTATGTTTGGATGAATTTTTTTGATCTTGTATGTTAAGTGCTTTTAGGATAGTTAGGCGTTAGTCAATGAAAAAGCCAAAACTAAGTCAAAATTGCTTGAAATTGGATGAAACTTTGGGGAGAGGCTCTGGAGCAAGGGAGGAGCCTGCGGTTCAAATCGAAGTTTGGTTGGAGTAATTCAGGTCAGTAGGATTGCTTTAGGTCAAACTTAAGGGCTTTAGGTCATGCTTTGGGCCGTGGTTGGAAGTTCTTGGGTATGGTTTCGGGTAAAAGTGTGAAGGAGTCAACGTGAAAGCCAAAGAATCGGGTTGGTGGAGTTTGCTAGGGGACGTGCTTCAAGCCAGGAGTTGGGATGATTCGTGCTTGCTTGGGGAAAATAGTAGATTGCTCGAGTCAAACTCTGAGCTAGCAAAGGAATGGAGTTGAAGGCCGAAGGTTGGAAAATTGGGCTAAGTTTTCAGGTCGGTATTGACTTGAATTGAGGGAGAGATGGATTTTGATCTCGGCATGAAGTTTTAGACTTGGGAAGAAGCGCTCAGGTAGAAGTCAAAGGAGCAAAAGGGGGATCAAAGTTCAACTCAGTACCGACCTCCTTAGGTTGATACCGAACTGAAATGGTTACTCCAATCGGGATGGAACTCCTGAGGAGTGAAGTGTATGGTCTCTGGGTCATGCAGGGGGGCGTTTATTCAATCGTTCGTCATTTAATGGAGATATGATAGCAGGATGAAGACCGATGGTTAAGAAATGAAACAATATTAGACTAATTTGACATGGTGGCTTCAGGACTTTGAGATATGGATCCTGCCATTGATGAGGAGGTCTATAAGTGTTTCGATGATGATGGCTCTAGGATGGGTGTCATGATGGTAGTCCATAAGGACAAGTTCTAGGACGTGAACTTGTGAAGTAAAGCTAGGACATGCTCTACTATGGGAAGATATGATGAGACAGGTTCTAGGATGTGAGCTCGTGAATTGGAGCTAGGATGTACTTTACTATGGGAATGGAAATAGATAGGACGAGGATGGTTCTATGACGATGATGAAATGAATCAAACTAGGACGGGTTTGAAGACGTGTGCAAAGGGATCATTGGTACTTGAAGTGTTCCAATGTGCTAGTAAAGCATGGGTAGTTGAGGATGCTCATCGGGTATCATCGGGTATTAGGCCGTATACCCATATATCTAGGACATGATCCATATACCCTAGACTGTTAGGTATGCGGTTTAGTTTTCCTACCCTACTGAGTGACGTGGATTTCGAGCACCATAACCAAGACTTTTCCATTGGTATCTGGCATTAGGACGGTCGCACGAGTTATCATATATCCAAATCACTTGAGTGATGGTGAGAATTGTTTGATGGATGCTATATTTGCTTTGATTGTTTCCCTCGCAGTCTATCACTCTGGGGATGTCACTTGATGTATGTATTTAGGATGTGAATACCTAGACACTCGATACTGTACTTAGGATGTAGTACATTTTGATGATGGCGGTAGAATTGTATTTTATAGATGATATGTGCTAGCTTTTTGGATGTAGGGACATGTCAGGTATGATCTTATACCTCTTTGTTCCTTAATATATAGACTTGTATAATATTTTGAGATTCATTTATTGTCGACACTAGACTATTGTCTGACTCAAGGTTTTATGCTTTGCTTCTTATTATCTTAGGTACTCTTAAATGAGTAGACTATATAGCAAGTCTAGTGTAGGCAGTGACAGTGCATAGGACGATCATGACGAAGCTTTCTCGTACTATAGAGGGATATTATGCTTATTCCGTTGTGCAACACTGTGAAGCCTAGACGGTGTTTGCTTTACTTTTATGAAACAATTTATATGGGTTTATTTCTGCTTTGTATAAACTTTATTACTATGTTGTATAACTTTATGGATCTGTGCTTTGATATTTGATTCACTTAGTTATTATTGTCTCTTATGTTTTATATTTGTGACGTATATTGTATTTTATTCCATGCATTATGAGATATACGATAGGTTCAGTGATGTTTTTATTTCTTTTTAGTCCTTATCAATTATCCAACATCGGCTGGTGTAACGATCCGTATTTTTAACAATTTTAAATTATTAAATTTAATATGATTATTGAATAAAAATGGTTAGAAATAAAAATTTATTGATTTATCAATGTAGTTAATTGAATATGAACTTGAATAAAATTTTGAAATAACCAATTTCGAAGATTTTGGCAATAACAAGTATTGGAATGAAATTTTATGTATTGAATGTGTTTATAATCAATAGTTGGAACTGAATAATAAATGTCGAATTATTTAGATGAAAATAAAATAATTAATTGATAGTTAAAATTCATTTGAAATTTAATACTGGAAATTGTTTAAATAATTGAATCTTGAATTTAATATGAATGAGAATGATGTTGAAAGTTGATTTAAATTTTATTTAAACAAGAATTAAAATTTTAGCTTTTAAATTTGAATTTAAAAGTGATAAAATTGATTTTAGAAAATTGCTTGTTTAATTAACGGGTAACAATAGTCTTTTTGGATACTATCTCAGATTTCGATGAAACCAGTTTCATCGGATCCGTAATAGTGAATTATTATAGGATTTTAAGTTTCATACCGATCGGACTTATCGTTTGTTCGTGCGAGCTTGAAACTCGTAGAAATTAATTAAAGGACTTTAATTTAAATAATTTGATTTTGAAAAGCTATCTTTTGAATATGATGGAATTGGCTCCCGAGACTAGTTCCATTGTGTTCGGAATAGGGGTATAACATATAAAACGCCAGGCGGAACGCGTCGTTTGGACTTCGGAATAGTGCCGCGAGATTTTTTATATAAGGCCATTATTTTTATTCATTTGCAAAACCCTAGTCTAAGAAGCTTCAACCGCTCTCTTAATTGTTTAACGGCCGATATTTCCTTGTCTTCTTCCCTCGATTTCTCATCATCCACTCATCAAAATCAAATAATTCCAAAAGGAAAAATGTAGATCTTGATCTCCACTTCACAATTTGTGGTTGGATCGTGGCGAAGCGTCATGAGATCGCCATAATCGAGGCTCGATGGTCGCGCAGTTTTTGGGTTAGCGTGGATGAACGGCGGTGGCAGAGGCGATGGCACTTGAGGCGGTGGCACGGGCAAGGGAGGAGGTCGTCGTGGTGTGTTCTAATGGTGGTCCGGTCATCAGGTGGCGCACGCGTCGAAGCTTTGGATCGCGATATGGGTTTTGTCGAGGGTTGGGTTACTGTGCGTGAACCTGGTATGATCGAAGAGGGAGATAAGCAGAGAGGTTAGGCTAGTGTTTGTTAATTATATTATTAAGTTGATTAATTTTTATAATTATCGTTATGCTAATAAAATCCGTAACTTTTTCATACGAGGTCCGTTTCGAGCGAAACAAGTCGCTTTGGATTCGTATTAATTTGAATCTGAAATATTTTCAGTCTCAAATAAAGGTGAGTGTTTTAAACCGCTCACGAAATACTAAAATATTTTTATGTTAGTTAAATTGAAATCATGAAGTGATTTAATTTTATTGATTGTTGTTTGGTAATTTAACTGACATGGCAATCGACATAGAAATTTACATGTTATAAATTTTGAATTAACAGTTAAATTGAAATTGGAATTAAACTGCTAGTTAAATTTCCGGTTATTGACAACTGGTTGACTGTTGTGATATTTTGAATGATTTGGATGTTGATTGTGATGGATGGTTATTGGTTGATATCTTGGATGATTGAATGTTTATTTATTTATATATATCATGTTATCACCCTGTAAATTATTTAATAGTATATAAACCGTTATTTGATTTATTTTGAATAAATTAAGAAATAGGTTGAAATGATATATACCTATGACACTTTGATTTGGATTGAAATGATATATATCCATTCCTGCAATTAAAGTTGAAATAACTAATCAATTGGCCATAGGATAGAAAATTATATACGGACACCGGATTGGTTAAATTAAATGGTTTAAACTCTTAATTTTGAATCTATTTAATTGACTTTGATTTAAAGAAATAAAAATCGAATTTATAAAGATTGAATTATTTTTAACTTAAGTTTTAAAATGTGAAATTAAATTGGTTAAAAGAGATTGTTTTAAATAATTTAATTTGAAATGTGAAGTTATAATTGACATGTGACTTGAATTATAGAAATCGAACAATTTTAAAAGGTTTGAACTTTTACTTGAACTTCGAAGTTATCAAAGTAAAAGTGATATAAATTGATATTTCAAACTTGGTCTCGAAATTGAATAATTTTAAAGATTTGAACGTTAAATTGAACATTGAAGTTAAATTTGATTTAAATGATTTAAATCGATATTCTGAAATTGACTTTATATAAATTGAAATGGTTTAAAATTGAGAATTGAATTGAAAATTAAACTATTTGAATCGAATCAATGAAATCGAAATTGAAGTTGATTTGAATTTAAATCGAAATTGAGTTGATTGAATTGAAAGATTTGGAATCGAATCAGTTTGATTGAAATTTGGACCTGGGTCCAGATTTGTTGGAATAGAAAGGAACAGTTTGATTTGAAACTATTTTCGAAATAAATTATTTTAATATAAACTGTTTAAAAATTTATCTTTGTAAATATTAAAATTATTTTGATTTTCCAAACTATTTTACTATATAAACCATTTTATATCAAACTATTTTAAATCTCTTAACTATTTAAACTTTTAAACTATTTAAGATTTTTCAAACTATTTTCTAAAAATTCAGGCTGTGCAAGGTTGGAATGTTTATATTCAAATCATTGATTTAAATGCAAATTTGGTTAAAATGAAGTTATAACCTAAATTATAATTCGAATTGAATTTTGAAGTGAAAATGACATTTGAAGTAACTATGAGGATTTTGAAATGAAGGATATTTTTGAAGCGAATATGATATTTTAATATCAAGTATGAACCGTTTTCGAAATGTAAAAGAACCAATCGGTGTGTAAAATAACGTTTGGTTGTTAAAGAGACCGGGGCCTCTTATCGGCATACTCTCTGTCAATATTGGAACCACTTTAACAATTGTGTACACGGAAGAGACTTCAAAATGAAGTGGTTGGATTTGGCATACGTTTGCTGAATTTGAAGAAAGAGAACGATGATGAATAGACCCCGGCACTTGTACTAATTTGAAATGACTAAAACAGGATAGCTCGTGGGCTAGCTACCGCTAGCGGACATCTGTTTCTCGATTTTCTTCTTGGACTTGGTCCATACTATTATTTTGATGTTGGTTTCGATTGGTGCACCTTGATTTGGGATGAACTCCCTTTGACTTGATATGGGATGGATGGACGCGATGGGCGATCGTGGCTACGATGCGTTACCACCAGCCCTGCGATCCGAACTGGTAGTATCATACCTTGGGCATTGCCTCATGTTCCTCGTCATACTTTTATCCTTATACGAGACGACTACGAGTTTGGTTTAGTGTTGTTGTATCACGGCGCATCCCTAACACCCGACGTGCTACTGGGGTGTTATATGCAAACTGTACGACAATGCTTAAAAATGCGTTAAGGGGGGTTAATGTAAAGCCTTAATGCTAAGGAAAATATTTATTTTACTGATTAGACATTATATATAGCACATTCTACTATATATAGTATTTTGACAGATCCTTAAGAGATGGAAAATCCCATAACATCTCTTGAGTTATTGCATACACATTATACACTGGATATGAGATGTGAAATCCCATAAACATCTCTGACGCTATTACACTCCTATTATATGTGATATTGATTTGACTCACATAAGGATATCTTAGTCTTGACTCGAGTGTATTGTTTTACTTTATGCCCGGGTCGGCCCTGAGTTTTCAGCACATTGAAGATCATATTTTCTAAAGGACAAAGACGAAGATTTAGTATATTATTATTACTAGTATTATTTGACCACATTGTTTGTTCCGCTGCATTATTCTATTATTCTGTTGTATATATAACTCAGATAGATATTGTAAAATTTTAGTCAAATGTATAGTATAAACAGCTTCATGAACTGTTTATTTGATTATTATATTTTGTCATTCCGCTACAAGATTCTATATTTGTTTTCTTCTTTTCTTATTCTTCTTAATTAACCCCGTTGATTATCTGTGTTTCGGATTGTCTGGGTTGGACATGTATGGATTATTGTCGATTTAAACATTCCGAAATGTGGGTCGTCACAGCTGGGCACGTAAGTAGCGTGCTATTTAGTTATATTGTGTGTCGGTGGTGTAGGGCGGTCATCATATTTAGTATTCGAGCTCTAGGTTACACGAGTAATCTGAGTTGATACCATGGTCCAATAGAGATAGGGAAGGAGTTATTACCCAAGACTGGATTGAGAGTGTGTGTGTATAAGAAAGAATGCACTTGTTATATATTTTGGTTTTCAAAGCTCTAGAGTAGTATATATAGTATATAAGTCACATGCACACATGAGTACCATTGATGCAGTTTTCTTTATGAGAGACTGATCATTCCTGTTACAGATTAAGAATGAGATGGCATACAAGAAACACTATGAGGATCTCTATCTTTGGAGTTAAAGAAGGAGCAGGCTTGGGGGCTGCTAACCCTAACTTGCAAGCGATGTTCAACGCGATGATGGCGAACATGCTATATAATGCCCAAGTCGGTGCTCCAAATGTTGCTGTTGGTGGTGGTTCTCAAGTGCAGGCGCCCAGAGTTGATTTTGTTAAGTTGAATAAGGACTTTGCCCGTCTTGGTAGCAAACCATTCAAGGGAACGGAATCAACTATGGAAGTCCAGGATTAGTTGGACACCTATGGAAGGATTTTTTATAACCTTGAATTGGGTGATGCTATAAAGAGGAGGTTAGCTTCTTAACAGCTTCAAGGGAGAGCCATGAACTGGTGAAACGCTATCGGAGTTGCTACACCCAAGGATCAGTTTACTTGGGACCAGTTCAAAACCCAATTCAAGTAAAAGTTTATTCTGGCTGCTTAGAAGTAGGTGCTATTTAGAAAGTTAGCTGATTTAAAGTAGGAAGTTATGTCTATCTCCGAATATGTTGTAGAGTTTGATGGCTTATTGAAGTATGGAATGTCTTTTATCGACACTCCATTGAGGAAGAATGATAAATTTCTTATGGGTTTGGGCGACCATTAGAGAGAGAAGTTGGTGAGTCATATCGATGAGCCATTTGAGAGACTCATCGAGAAAGCTCTTCGTCAGAAGAGTTTGTATCCCAAGTCTAAATCAGTTATTGTCAAGAAAGAGTCAAAACTGCAACAAGGCAGTAAAAGCAAGAAGAAATGGAACAGGAAGAGAAAGCAGTTCCATAATAAAGATGCTAAGAAGAAGGACAAGTGGGAAACTACTTGTTTTAACTGTGGAGAGAAAGGCCACCTGAGTAAAAATTGTAAAGTCGAGGGTAATAAGGGTTTTGCAATAAGGTAGGGCATATGCAGGGGAATTGTACGGGACCGATAAAGCAGAAGCAGGTGGCGAAGACATATGCTTTGGATGTTGTTCTGATTTTGTTGAGTGCTCCCTCGATGTAAGAGAAGGAGAAAGGCGTTGTTACTTAAGGTTGTTGTTCATTTATGATGTTGCTATACGTGTTTCGTTCAATACTGGGGCATCACATCCCTTTATATCAAGTGATCTAGTAGATAGATTGGGATTGACAAACGAAGTAGTTGACCAGCCTTCGATAGTGATGAACGTTGTTGGAGGCTCCACTAGCCTATGTTTGGTTTGTCAAGGTTCGGCCTTATCGAGTTATGGTTACTCTTTTGATTGTGATTACTTTGTTTTGAGTTTTGGTGGGTTTGCGATTATCTTGGGAATGAATTGCCTAAGGAAGTATGCGGTAGTGGTGGATTGTAAGAAGCTGCTGGTGGAGATTAGGCTGTGGATGGGGCAAACAATGGTGATTGGCTGGTTGCCAGAGAATGGGGTTATGGTTAGCTTTCTATATTCGCTCGAGGTTCCATAAGATGAGTTGTCATATATGCCTATCATTGGAGAGTATCTGGATGTGTTTGAGGAGGTGACCGGATTACTACCACACTGGGAGATTGAGTTCCGCATAGACTTAGTGAAGGAAGTTAGACCGATAGTTATGCCTTTGAGGCGTATGGCATCCAGAGAGAAGAAGAAGTTGGAGGTTCAAGTGAATGACCTATTAGGACGAGGGTTCATTCATAGGTGTGTATCTGAGTGGGCGCACCTATTGTATCTGCCACTAAGGTAGGTGGCTCTTTGAGGTCGTGTGTAGATAACTGTAAGTTGAATAAGGTGACGAGGAAGAAGAAGTACTCACTCCGGTGTATTGATGACTTATTTGATTATCTCCACGGTGTGAAGGTGTTCTCACAATTGGATTTGGCAATGGGATTTCACCGATTGAAAATAGCGAAGGAGAGAGTGTCGATCATCGCATTTCGTACACCATCTGTTTTCCATGAGTAGTTAGTTATGCCTTTCGAGCTAACCAATGCTCCGGCATACTTTGTTGATCTCATGAACTGTGTCTTCAGAGATCTGCTAAATAGTTCATGCTTTTGTTCATGGATGATATTCTGGTCTATTCTAGGATAGAGGAGGAATAGAAGACGTACTTTAGAATTGTGCTTCAAGTGTTGAGGAAGCACAAGCTAAAAGAAAAGGTTTCAAAGTGTTGCTTCTGAAAGAGGGAGTGAGATTCTTAGAACATGTCGTCTCTGAGCAAAGCATCACAGTAGATCCTGCCAAGATGGCAATGGTTCAAGATTGGAGTCAACCCAAGAAAGCTACTGATGTAAGGAGTTTCCTTGGATTGGAGGGATATTATAGACATTTTATCAAGGATTTATCAAAGGTAGCAGCGCCATTGACCAACTTGATGAACAAAAATCAGACCTCTGTTTAGGATGCTAAGTGTGAGCACGTGTTTGTAAGTCAGAAAGAGAGGTTGACGAGTGAACTATTATTGACTATTTTGAGTAGGAATGAGGAGCTGATAGTATACATAGACGCCTGTAGTACTGGATTAGGTGTGGTGTTGACGTAGAAGGGAAATTTTAGCTCCTATGCTAGTCGATAGTTGAAGCCACACTAGAAGAAGAATCAAACTCATGATTTGGAGTTGGTGGTGATAGTGTTTGCTTTGAAGATTTGAAGGCATTATTTATTAGGAGAGAGGTTCGAGCTATTCACTTACCATAAGTCGTTAAAGTACATTTTCTCCTAGAAGGATCTCAATCTTCGCCGGCAGCGATGACTGGAATTCTTAGCCTCCTATAACTTTGACATTTCCTATATGCTTGGTAAAGAAAATGTGGTCGCCAATGCTTTGAGTATAAGACATGCTATTTTGGGAGCAATGTTTCTAGAATGGAAGCGGTTGGAGCATATTAGTGGTTATGACTTCAAACCTCATTATGAGTTAAAGCCAAAGATGTTGGTGAGTTTGACTACCAGACCCACCTTGATTGAGCGGATCAGTACTAGTCCGAGGCGAGATGCTAGATTAGATAAGATCATGGCAAAAATAGGAGAAGGCGTAGAGTCTGAAGATATGAAGTAGTATAAACTCGACCAAGATGGTTGGCTCCGTAAGGATGGGAGAATGTCCCAATGTTAATGGATTATAAGATGAAGTGCTACGAGAATGCCAACATTCTAGGTTGATTATACATCCCAGTGGTAATAAGATGTACTGTGATATGAAGCAGATCTATTATTAGGAAGGGATGAAGAAAGATGTTAGGACATTTATCTTAAAATGCATGAACTGTCAGTTGGTGAAGGCAGAGCAGAAGAGGCCAAGTGGATTGCTACAACCACTTGAAGTTTCTAAATGTAAATGAGAACAAGTATCAATGGACTTTATAGATGGATCGTCAAAGACCAGAGCAGGGTAAGATAGCATTTGCGTCATAGTCGATAGATTGACAAAGAGTTCTCAATTCATACCCGTTAAGTCTAGCATAAAAACATCTAAATTGGTCAAGTTATATGTGAAATGGATAGTGCGATTCCATGGTGTGCCGAAGAGCATTGTGAGTAAGCAAGACCCTTTATTCACTAGTGGGTTTTGGAAGAACTTACAAGAGGTGTTGGGGACCGAGCTGCATTTCGGTACAACTTATCGTCCGCAAACTGATGGGCAGACCGAGAGGGTGAATCATATATTAGAGAATCTCTTGCGAGCTTGCATACTCGATTTTGGAGGCTCGTGGGGTGATCATTTGCATTTGGTGAAGTTCGCATACAATAATAGCTATTAGTCTAGTATCGGTATGGCACCTTACGAAGCATTGTATGGCCGACCGTGTAATGCTCCTTCATGTTGGCGAGAAGCGGACGAGAAATTGATACTTGGGCCAGATATGATTAGAGAAACCTCAGAGAAGATTTTGATCATTTGGCAATGAATGAAAGCTGCTCAAGATAGGCAGAAGAGCTATGCTAATAAGAAACGTCGAGATCTGGAGTTCTCTGTCGGCGATATGGCGTTTGTAAAGATTTTTCCTTTGAAGAACGTTATTCGATTCGGTAGTAAGGGGAAGTTGGCATCAAGATTCATATGTCTGTTTTCGATAATGGAGAGGATTAGGAACCTAGCATCTGTACAGTTAAAGCGCCCAGCAAATTCAATGCGGCGGAGGTGCAAAAAGTCATAGCGGGATACAGCGAGGATATAGCAGGATATAGCGAATGACTCTAAAATAGCATATAAAACTCGTACTTAATGTTTTAAAAAATATATAAATGGTAATTAAATGAAAAATTAACATTCAATTGAATTATAATTAATACATAAATAATTTTGATAAAAACATGTGCGAATATACTATAAATAAACGTAAAATTGTTATATAACATAATTGAATCTAGTAGAATATTATAGTATTTTCATTTCTAAAATATATTAAAAATTCAATTAAATGAATTAATTTCATAATTTTTATAATGTATAAATGTCATTTTCAATTTATTTCTTTTAAAGAATATATAGCGGAAATAGTAGGAATAACGGGATATAGCGGGGCTTAAAGCGGAAAGGCTATATTTAGGGCAATATGGAAAAATCGTAGCGGTAGAAATCCACTATGAGATATAGTAGGGTTATAGCGGGGTAATAGCGGGGCATTAACTGCACAGCCTAACATATAGGGTTGACTTACATTAGAAGACGGTGGACCTGCACATCTTCTAAGTCTTTCACTTGAGGAAGTTTGTGCATGACTCAAGCATGACGATTGTACTGGATCAACTTGATGATATTGAAACCAGAAGCTTTGAGACCTTGTAGGCCGATTCATACTGCTAGAGGTGATATGAAACAGCTTAGTAGGAAGATGGAGAAGTTAGTAAAAGTTCAATGGGGCGAAATTGAAGGTGATTGCACAAAATAAGCTAAAGAAAGTATGAGGGCTGCATATCCGGAGCTCTTTGCACGGTGAGGCCTGCTGTTTATCATACTTACTTTCGTTATGATATCATATAGGATATTTTAGTATCTCGCATGCTAGAATAGGTTTATCTACACTATTGATTGCATGGTTGCCTGTTTGATACATTTGGTGGTTGCATATGATTGTTAGGCATGTGGATTAACTATGGTTGGCTATTATTTGACTTGTTTGGATATTTCATGGGCGAAATTCCTAAGGGGGAGAGTGCAACGACCCATATTTTATGTATCCGAGAATCATAAAATATTATTATTTAATTCAAATGAGATCATATAACTCTAAAAAATGACTCTTTGGGACATATTCCACATATAAGATTTTTGTCGAATTTCTATATGATCATTTTGACCTTAAAAGTCTTGTATGGACTATAAATTTTGATAAGAGTCAAGTTATGGTTGGAAACCACTTCCACTACTTCAGGATGATGGTTTCCTATTCCGTAGAGTGGTCATAATAGTAAAACAGACTTACCATTTTAAAGTTATGACTATTTTAAGATTTGGATGCGGCTAGTTTGAATAGGCAATTAGGCTAATCCATACTTAGGCCCACAAACCCATTTTAGGATTGGAGCCTAAGGGGGATTATTGGGACTGTTCTAAGTAATTTTCATCTTCTCTAAAATAGTTCTAAGCGCCCATTAACCCTAATCTCTTTAAAAATCATTCCGTTTTTTAACTAATCTTAGCTTAATTCGCTATTAGATGGGTAATTAGCAAGAGGGATTGGAGATTATCATTTTTGGATGATTTGAATCTGCTCTCCTTCCTGTCCATTTTCAGATTTGGATTAAACAGTGATAATTTGGGCATCATGTGAGTGATTATTGATCTCTCACTATTATATACTTGTTTATATAGTTAAATTTGGTGTTTTAGATATAATTAAGGTGATTAAACGATTTTTAACTTTAAGTCCACTTTTAAATATTTCTATGGATGAATTGAAAAGATTAAAAATGGATTTTGGTGATTTAGAAAACGTTTTTTGAGCATATAACCATTCTTTGGTAAATGTTATATCCATGCTAAATTTAAGTATTAAAATGTATGATTTCCTTGATCATGATGTATGAGTTCTTTTGAATGTCTTATATGTTTGGATGAATTGTTTTGATTTTGTTTGTTAAGTGCTTCTAGGATAGTTAGGCGTTAGTCGATTAAACGGGAAAAATGAAGTCAAATTTCCTCGAAATTGGATGAAACTTGCTGGAGAGGCTCGGGGGCAAGGGAGAAGCGTATGGTTCAAATTGCACGAAGTTTGGGTGGAGGAATTCAAGTTAGTGACGACCTAAATTCAGGTCGGTAAGATTGCTTCAGGTCGAACTTAAGGGCTTCGGGTCGTACTTCGGGCTGTGATTAGAAGTTCTCAGGCATGGCTTTAGGTCGAAGTGTGAAGGAGTTAGTTTTGAAAGCCAAAGAATCGAGTCGGTGGAGTTCGCTTGGGGACGTGCTTCGAGCAGAAGTTGGAGTGCTTCGGGCTTGCTTGGGGAAAAATAGTAGAATGCTCGGGTCAAACTTTGGGTTCGCAAGGGAATGGAGTTGAAGGCTGAAAGTTGGAAATTTTGGCTAAGTGTTCAAGTTGGTACCAACCTGAACTGGGGGAGAGATGGACTTGGATCTCGGCATGAAGACTTAGACTTGGGAAGAAGAGCTCGGGTAGAAGTCAAAGGAGTAAAAGGGGGATCAAAATTCAACTTGGTATTGACCACATGAGGTCGGTACCGATCTGAAATGTTTATTTATAGGGTAGAACTTCTTGGGAGTGAAGTGTGTAGTCTCTGGGTCATGCTGGAGGAGTTTGTTCGATCTTTCACTGTTTATCGTTCGATAGAGATATAATAGCACGATGGATACTAATGGTCAAACAAAAAAGCGATATTGGAGTGCTTCGACATGATGGCTTCAAGACTTTGAGATGTGAACCTGCGACGAGGAGGCCTAGAAGTGTTCCGATAATGATGGCTCTAGGATGGGAGTCATGATGGTATCCCATAAAGCCAAGTTCTAGGATGCGAACTTGTGAAGTAGAGCTAGGACGTGCTCTACTATGGGGAGATATGATGAGATAGATTCTAGGACGCGAGCCTATGAACTGGAGCTAGGACATGCTCTAATGTGGAAATGGAAATATATAGGACGAGGATAGTTTCTGCGGTGATGATGAAATGAATCGAACTAGGACGGGTTCGAAGACGTGTGCAAAGGGAACGTTGATATGCAGAGTGTCCCAGTGTGCTCGTAAAGCAAGGGTGGATGAGGACGCTCATTGGGTTAGGACGTATACCTATGGATCTAGGATGTGATCCATATACTATGGATTATTAGGATGTGCAGTTTAGTTTTCATGGCCTACTAAGTGACATGGATTTCGAGCACCTAGTGGGGGTGAGAAAATAGTTGGTTCGGTTTGAAACCGATCAAAAATGTTCAAACCAAAATAACCATTCATGCAACATAAACTAAACTAAACCAAAACAATATTTTTTTTAAATCGAAACCAACCAAACCGATAATTTGGTTTGGTTTGGGTTGTTTATTCAGTTTATCTTGAATTGATCTTCTGGTTGTTGATATAATATAAGATTAAAATTATTAACTGAGTCAATATAGTGCAAACATTTTGAAAAACAAACTCCTCTTCTAAAAATCTTAATATGAATTGAAAGAAAATTAATTGCTATGAAAATATTGTACATAATAATGTCGCCATTAGTAATTTCTTTATTTTAAAATAAATTAATTTTTAAATTTGGTTTAATTGGTTGGTTCGGTTTTCAATTATTAGAAACCAAACTCGACCAATAAACCAACGAGATATAAAAACATAAATCAACCAATTAACAGATAAAACCGAACCAAACCGACCAGACTTTATTGGTTTGGTTGGTTCATTCGGTTTTAACCAATAAATGCTTATCCTTAGCACCGAGGAACCAAGACTTTTCCATTGGTCTCTGGCATTAGTACGGTCATATGAGTTGCCATATATTCAAAGCACTTGAGTGGTGGTGAGGATTCTTTGATAGATATTGTGCTTGCTTTGATTGTTTCCCCCATAGTCTATCAGTCTAGGGATATCACTTGACATAGGTATTTAGGATGTGAACACCTAGACACCCGGTATTGTACTTAAGATAGAGTACATTGATGATAGTGGTAGAGTAGCATATTATAAATGATATGTGCTAACTCTTTGGATGTAGGGATAGGTCAGATATGACTCTTATACCTTTTTGTTTCTTACTATATCGATTTATATAGTATTTTAAGATTCATTTGTCGCTGACACCAGACTGTTGTCTGATTCGAGCCTTTTTGTTTTTTTATCTCGAGTACTCTTAAATGAATAGACTAGATAACAGGTACATGTGTATGCAGTGGTAGTGCAGAGGACGACATGATGGAGCTTTCTCGTGTTATATATGAATATTATGCTTATTACGCTGTGCAATACTATGGAGCCTAGACAGTGTTTGTTTTACTATTACGAGACAGTTTATCGAGCTTATTCCGCTTTGTATAAACTCTATTACCATGTTGTATAACTCTGTGGATTTGTGTTATAATATTTGGTTCACTTAGTTATTAATGTTTCTCATGTTTTATATTTTTGATGTATATTATATTTTATTTCATGCGGTGTGAGATATACGACGGGTTCTATGATGTATTATTTCTTTCCAACCCTTGGTAATCGTCCTACATCAACCGGGCACATTAACAGCGCACTATGTAGTTATATTGGATGTTGGTGGTTTAGGGGGTCGTCATAGGTTCAGGTGTTTGGATTTATTTTCAAACATCAGAAATCAAATTCAAATGTCTGAATATAGGACCAGATATCTGAATACCTGTTGTCAAATTTCTATATAGGGATTCAGACGTCTGAATATCTGTAGTCGAATTGGAGATGGTGATATAACGCATGAGGCCTCATTTATTTGGAGTCATTCTTTTATATACCATATTATATATATTAGGTAGACTTTGTTATGGTGTTATTAGGAGATTTTATCTATGTCAAACATTGTATGTACCACAGTTGTCTTAAAGTTGTACTACTTTTAATTATTTTCAGTATTTATATTTTATTCATTCCGCTGTGAGATCTGAAGGTGTAGAATATTTTAAAATTATATTTATTTATCTCTATACCTTATAAACCAATAAAACCATAATGATTTGTGCTTTTTGGTATGATGTGAGTTCAAACGCCGTTTTTGATCTTGGATCGGTGTATCTAGAAGTGTAGGTTATTACATGACTCGTGTGTTTATTGTCGTTTTTCCCATAATACTCATTCAAGTAGGCAAAGTTGTAGGGTGAGTTTATGGGGTTAACCAAGTTTCATTTTGAAGATGAATAAAGCTCCGAAAACGAAGGAGCAGACATAGTAGATTATTAGCGTTTTGTTTTATTCCGCTGTTGTAAGAAAAGGTAATATAACTGGTAAAAAAGGTTATAGTTAAGTAAACATTTCGACATCTTCGTATGTTAAATATGTAAGGATAATTTATATAATGAAAAAAATATTTTAGCTTCTCTGTTTAATTATTTTGCCAAAAAAAATGATCTCATTTTGATCACTTGAAAATAATTCTGGTGATGATTGCAACATCATCAGATTCATTTTCAAGTCCCAAAATAGAGAACGTTACAAATAACGAATAAAACTAATTTTTTAGGCCACCTTAAATAGAAGATAAATGAAAGTATTCATTGGTGAAGAGTTGACATCAAAATCCTTTCATTTGAATTGGAAAAAAAAAAATCTGATAACTATCACTATGTCGACATAGTCCCAAGAGGTATGTTGACATACCTAGTGTATTTTTTATTTCCTTTTTTTGAAATTTAATGCCAAATATGTTCACACATTAATGCTTTAATTAGAATTTAATGAGGCTTTAGCAAGGACTTTAACTACCTAGTTTGCCAAATATGAGTAAAAGTTAAGTTTCGGTGAAGTGCATGTAATGGTTTTCAAAAGAGTAAATGAATATAGGCTCGTAAAAAAACTTATTGTGAAATAAGTTTCGTTAAAAAATTATTACAATGTCTGCAGCGTTAGTGCGGTTGGCAAAGACTCCTAGCTTCCAATGTAAGAGCCTGGTTAAAAGGAATGGGTTGAAATGGACCAACCTACATCCCTAGCCTACGAGAGTAGGTTTTTGAAAGAAAAAAAATTATTACAAAAATAGATTTGATTTTCACCTTGGCTTTTATACATATGCACTTTAAAGCCGTTCATGTACAATTTTTTCAAATGATATACCTACATGCGCAATTTAAAAGTGTGTAAGCATGTATAAATTTTATCTTAGTGAAGATCAAAGGTATGAGTTTTTGACGGAGTATATTTTTGCAATAAACATTTTTTGAGAGGTTCATATTTAAAATTTCTCCTTTTGAAAAAGAATCTCATAGTAATTTTCTTATTTTTTTTCATGGCTCCAATCTTTTTTCTTAAAAAGAAAACGAAATAAATCAGGGATCACCTAAGATGGTAGGATTTTCTCGAGTCCTCTTCGGATTTGAGTTCTCTGAGGTTTTTAAGTCATGTACTCAAGTTCAACATGGCCATGATAGTTTGATGGGGAATAGATGCATTGTCCTCTGATGATTAATGAAACAATACTGAGCATGGAAAGATACTATGACATGCTTCATTTACCTATCCATTAACATTCCTAAAGGAAAAACAAATGTAAAATCAGAATGAATTGCAGTTCTATCCTATTTTACTAAAAAGTAAGAAATGTACAAGAAGAGTTGCATATTGTGGTAAAAGTTATTGCTTATAAAAGCTTTTTACAATAGCTTCTACCTTACATATGTCCAGGTTGGAGAAGAAAGCTTTATACGTCATCTTACACAATTACTTGAATACAATATCTAAGGTTGAACCGAAGCCTTGATCCTCGATGTGAGAGATGGTCTCATTTTCACAATTTGTTCTTCATCAACATCCATCCTTTTTGCAGAATAACCAGCTTCAAAAAACCTCTTAACTGCATTTTCCATGTATGCAATCCCTTCTCTAACATTCATTTTTTGTATGAATTTCTCGAAAAAATTCAGTAGTTGATGATCTCCATTTAAAACTGAAGCAAGTTGCATTAACTCTTGCTGAAATTCAGTTAGTTTAGCTTCTTCATTGGCTTCAGTTTGCCTTATTTGAACTGGAGTTGGTAGTTGCACTGCATTGAATTATGACTTATAAGGACGGTGATAAGTGTTTTCATCAACCTTTTGACATTTGCCAACTATTAGGATTGTTAGGAAAAAAAAATATAAATCTGTATCTAGGCCTTTGCTTAAATGGAAGTACCCCACCATTTATGAAAGGTTCATGAATGTAAGCTGTCAGTTTTGACACCATGCAAATATGCGGCTAAATTTGCCTACGAATTGAAACCAAAACATCTTTCCAGAGACCTTATATTTTGTTTAAACTCAGATGCACTTAAACTTCTATTGTTCATTAGATAAGATTTTAAGAACTTGCTAATTATTGATATAACTTCGTCATTAAATGATATAGTGGATCAACATCTGTATGGGAGGGATACCAATATTTCCGTTTCTTTCACGTTTGCAAAACAGAAAGTTCAGATTTTTATAAAGTAGAGTGCAGTAATCTCAAGACGCTCCCCTAATTTTACCGCACCTATGTGATAAATTATAATTGGTTAATAAACAGGGAGACAATAATATGGGAAAACATATGACTTAGCACTAAAAACAAAGAGGCGGCTTAGAAGTTGGAACTAACACTTTTCTGATATGTTACTGCTTCGGATCCTAAGATCCTATTTGCATATCAGTTTTAAGACTATATATCTACTCAAATATATAAGCACAAATATATAGATACAACAACTAAGGCTTTTTTTTTTGCTCATCCTACTTATAAAATCACTTTCTGGAATCAATTTGCTGTTGATAGTAAAAGTATACAATGATTTTCCTATCAGCATAAGTGCTATTTAGCAATCAGACACTAACAGAAATACTTTTTCCTTACAAAAATACATTTTATTCTAAAAAAGGTGCTTTTGTGCAATTGAGAAAAGTTAGCAAATGATGTCTATTAGGCATTTCACTTGCCAACAATTACAATAATGAAACAAACGTTTCTTGACAGTTTACCTAAGTAAACATTGACATGTGTCTTGTTGAACTACCAATGAAAGGCATGGTGTAGCAATATCTATGTTCGACCTAACTATGAATGTTGTGAAATACAACTCATCATCATTAATGTACACTACTTTGTGCATGTATATAATACAAAATGACAACAGTAAAAGTAATATATAGAAACTAACCAGGGCAGTCAGTTCTGGGTTCAGTTCTAGTTTTCACGATGCCTTCGAATGTTCCAGCCCAAGCATCCCTTTTAGTCAAAAATGGCGCTTGTAAGTTAAATATTTTCTTCACGGTTGCAGGTATAGACGAATGCTCATACTCCGAATTTGGTGTTGGTACACCATTAGGACCATGTACAACTGCATTTGTCATAACTCTAATCAATTCCTATATCTCAATACTTCACATATATTGCAATGCATTGTTCTTTTAGTGGAAAAGGAGAGAGTAAAATAACGACACGTTGACTCCAATTGTGTTAAAATCTTTCTACTAGGAATAAGCAAAACACATAGATTTCATGATAAACTATTAACTATGATTTCTCTCTCTCCAACTACCTACTCAACATCTATATCTCAAGGATTTTCTTAACAAACAAAATCTTTTAGCTTTAAACTTTCATAGAGACGTATAAAAGTACTACTATATGTGGGTGCATTATGCTAAATAAATTGATTGTGTTAAGATACATACCGGTACCCTTTTCAATCCAAGGAGATACCATAATAGTCGGAACCCTGACTCCTAACCGATCAAAAGTGAAATAATAAGGATCGGGACCGATAATACCATCCGGACTAGGAACATTTTTAGGTGTAGGGACATGATCATAAAATCCACCATGCTCATCGTATGTAATAATCAATAAAGTTTGGTTCCACTGAGGACTAGCACGAAGGGTTTCATAAACTTCCTTGATGAACATTTGACCATGATACACATCATGAGATGGATGATCATCTGTTGCTGGTTTGCTTTTCGAATCCATGTATCTTTGTTCAATTACTGCATAATTTGGAAGTGAACCCTTTTGACAATGCTTTTTAAATTCGAAGTCGTATGAGTGAAATTTTGTGATATATTTGAGCTTGCGTAGGTTGCGGTAGAATAGAACCGCAGGTACGTTTTGGTAGTAGATACCAAATGAGTAGCCTGCATCGTCAAGGTTTTCAAAAATTGTTCTCTGTGGATAGCCTTTTGCTAACAACCTGGATTATAGAAACATATGTAAATTTTAGAAAATGAGATTATACATGATTAATTAGGAGACGATATGACACTGTATTAGCATATTATTCATAGTTTCACACTCATAATGTGATTGTTTAACAGAAAATATGTACTGCTAGATTTTATTTATCTCTTTGGATAATTCACAATATTTATTTACCAACGTAATACTAATTATGGACAATTGCTCAAAATACGTTGCGCAAATTCTATTCAGACATCAAAAAATATTATACCCACACCAAAATTCTTAATAAGTCATGATACATCAATTTTTGTTTTACCTATACCATAAAAATTACGATGCAACCCATACCTTTGAATAGTAAAGCAGGAATCAAACCAGGGTCATTTTATCAGAACCCAAGCTTCATTTTCACTGCGCCGCACCCACGGCCACTTGCAGTTTTAACTTAATGAATTGAAAAACAATTATTTAATGTGTTGTAAGAAAGATGGACAAATTTGTCCTAAAATTAATTTTGAAATTAAGTAATGTTTTGCCTTTGAATAGAATTAGCCAATACGGTGTCATTTAACTCTCTTAAAGAAAATTAAGTAGTTAGACTAATGAGTTAATTAAAAACAGGGGTTTTTAGGCTCAAGGAAAAAGTTAGAGAAAAATTTAGTTTCAGTGACAAGAAGTTTGTTTTTTAGGCTGAAGGACACTTTTTAGTGTAAACTGAAAATGATAGTTAGTGTAAATCACAGAATGATGGTTGTAACTATCATTTTCAGTTTACACTAAAAAGTGTCCTTCAGACTAAAAAACAAACTTGTTGTCCCTGAGACTAAATTTTTTTGCAACTTCTTCCTTGTGCCTATTTACCTGTTAAAAACATGTTTGACAACTCTTTTATAAATAGTCAAATTACAAATAACTTATTTCAATTTTGAGGTTTGAGAGCTTCTTATAAGTAGTTTGAGAGCCTTCTTATATGTAATTTGAGAAGCAACTCGTTGTTGCTTATGACCACGAAGCAATTTTATAGGCAGTTTGACCAAATGTTTTTACTTCGACGTCAAATTACATTCAAACATTTTTACTTATAAATTAATGTTTAAAACTATATTGAAGCTACCATTCACAAAAAAAAAATTATAATTAAAATAGTTTCAGAATAATCTGTTGTCAAACTCTAAACATGTATATCATGCTAGGAAAAAATTATTTTTTTAATTGATACAAGTTGCAACAACTAACCATATACAAGTTGGCAAGTTGCGAACTAGGATATTCTGTTGGTGCAGTAATTCCCATAACAAATGAACACGTAATACAATTAAGCACATTAATGACATCCATTATTAATTAGGAATGCAGACAGCCTAATTTACAGCTACATTAACAGCATCAAGGGTGTGATCAGTTTATGGTTTTGATTTATGCATTTACATCACTATTTTGTAACTCTCAAATAGGTAGATTTTATTCCACTTTTCGCAATTGTGTTCTGTATTAAACCGCCATTTGTAGTGAAATAGGATGAATAGAACATTAAATTCACAGTAAAAGCAAAAGCATTATTAACTCAAGTTCACATGAAGATATGCTTTCTTAAAGTTATTCTCTTTACTCTACTGCATTTATAATGGACCCCGCTTTCAAATGTGACGCCAAAGTCAATCACGTCCGTGAACAACTCAAGACAAAATCTCGCACAAATTTCAACCCCCCTTTTGTCAAATGTTAAAGTGCACATGCAACAATACATTAATAATGTTTTCAATTTACAAAAGTACCCCTAATCAAACTTGGATACATTTAATGTTAGGGTTAACTTTGTAATATTATACATGTGACCGTAGGGCAGTGCATTCACCAACCCTTAAAATATAGGGTTGTGGTTTGTTTAAATCACGCTGAAAAAGAAGGTGGACGATTTTTTATGGCCTATCGTTTAAAGTATCAATCCAATTAATTTAATCATAGTTTTTTTGTTTCTTACAATTAATAGGAACATAATTATCTTTCAGATTTGGTAACCGGAAAATGGTTAAAGACAGAAGAGTAAGAAATTTTATTTGAGCCATATTGTGTACTGGCCAAATTGACAATGCGACTGGTAGCCAAAAATAGTGCATTAACAATACAGGTTAACGATGATTAATTTACGTTAATAGGCAAAAGAAAAACTTATTAAAATATCAATATTATGAAAATAAGAAAGCAAAAATAGAAATTAGAAATTAGAAAAAGGCACATACTCGGGGTTATTACTCATAGCACCATGACTAGTACCAGAATGCACATACAACCGATTCGGCTGCGTTGAAGCAGGCACGGAAGCAAACCACCTATCAAAAACCGCAAACTGAGACACAAGCTCTTTATAAACCGCTACCTTATCGGGTTGAAACCCGTTCATGACCGCATCCGTCATATTTGGATCCATGCTCTTGGCCTGCTGCGCGAAACCATTCATCGGAGCTGGGTCGCCAGTGGTGTCATTGGACCCGAATATCTGCTCCCGGATGGCCTGGAACGAGTGGCCCGGGTCCGGGTCCACGTAGTGCGCCCCGTCTTTGAAGTTGATTAGAGGTGAGTTCGGGTCGGATGTGGATACCGGGTTGGTTTCGGACCCGTTAACGCCGTTGATGGATGGGTTCAGGGATTTCATCCAGCCGAGCATGTGGTCGAAGGAGCGGTTCTCCATTACGAGGACGACCACCGTTTTTATTGGGCTGTCGGATGTGGAGAAAGGGGACCCGATAAGTAGGAGGAAGAGGGTGATTCTGATAGAGTTGTGTTCCATGTTTTTTTTTTTGGGTTTTTGGAGAAAAAGTGGGTGTGATGTACTTATAGAGTGAGTGTGCATTATCATTGCGTGTGGCCTGTAATCTTTCAGTTTGCACCCTTGTCTTACTGTGAATTAATTAATGCATCTAGGATGAGCGTGTTCACTGTCAACTTATATTACTGAGAATTAACGTACTTGTTCACCTTACAACATTCCTGTTCAGCTACAAGCCATGGACCATCCAAGCTACCGAAATTTCTATCCCAGCATACTTTGATTAGTATATAATTATAGGTTTGTCTTAATTATATTGGATTGACCAAATTGGTTGCCTTCTATTTGGATACAATATTCAAGCACCTACCGGTGTTCAAATTTTGAGTTTGACACAAGGGCAGACGGATGTAAGTTTCATGCATGCAATAGGAAGCGATTAAATGGTACAAAGGAGTGGCAATTAGACAGTCGGTGACCGACTCGACGGATCTCGATATTATGAGAGTTGGATTTTATCACGAGTCTAACATATACGTTTTCAAAATCTAGAGCCGACCCATTCTGATTCAAGATTCGGTTCAACGTGGGTTGATTCAGATCTATTTGTGTCATAACATTTAAAATACAAATATTTTTGTGTTTTTTCCGTCCGATCTTTTAAATCGATTAGGATTTGGTTTAATCGGATTTGAATGATGTTTTTCGTCAATTGGACCCAAACCGAAATACATCAAGTTCGATTTGGACTTAGATTTCCTCTAACTGGTTTGGATATGCGAAATTTGATTTTAATTGTCAGTCCCAGTCATCACTAACATATGTCTTATATCAAACGTAAAGTTTAACATGCTTGAATTTGAGATTTAGCTCTTGTTTTTTGCTTCTTTAGTAATTTTAAATTTAATTGCAAATGGACTCATCATTTTGTTTACATCTTCCCTTCATTTCAAGCACCTTATGTCTTCAACAAAATGCAATGATTTGACATTAGTTACACCATTGATCGTAAAGGCAAAAGTGATTCAAAAAATTCACAAAATGAACAAGTATGCAATCAAAATAATTTGAAATATGGAAGTGGGAATAGTGAAGATTTTTCTAAAGATTTCAATGAGCACGACTATAACCTCAATTTTTACGTTAAAGTAATAACTGCTTAATCTTAACAAATAATTCGCACTTCAGATCATGTGTCATTTTTTAAGGGTCAGAGGTCGAATATGAATTGACGATGTTATGGAAGCATCATGTAAACAAAAGAGAATATCTCTTCTACATGAAGATTTATTATTTCTAATGATTTTTTCATAAACTGTCTAGTAAGTACGTTAACATTCACGTTGCTTGTCAAATTCCCTCTCTGAATTAGTTGAAACGTTTAAATAAATATTTAATCGGGGCATGTCAAATAAAATGGGAAATGAAAATTTCAACCAAAACTTCTTTATCCATAAGGTGTAACATAGTGTCTTACTCATAACCAAAGCTGATACTAATCCAAAAGATTTTGTTGTTCTTGATGGAATTAAGTTTGACCCCGTAATCACCCTTCTTTTGAAATGATGTTGAAGCTTTTATAGTACACATATTCCCTCTTAAAAGGATCGAATATGGAGTTTGTAGGTTGGAAATCTTGTCCTACGTAGAATATTATGACCGACGTTAATTTCGTTTCAACTTAGTTCATAATAAACAACTAATTCGTGTTAGCATAGCAGATTAAATTTTTCTTCATTATAAATCTGGTAAATCTTATATGATAGATTAAGATTACAAAATTAGTAATGGTTTTTGACGATGAACAATATCACATTCTGCATTTTTTAATAAACTCGGAATATTCGAAAATCTTGAAAAAAAATTTTGAAATCCTTAACTCTATGTCACTCAAGTTCAAGAATTTTTGTGAAAAGAAAATTTTTCATTTGAAAAAAAAATTATTAGATATGCTAACATATATTTTGAGAAACAAACAAAATATTGTAATAAGACATAGGTTATTCGTATTTTTCATAAGAAAGATAATAATGGATGTTCTAATTATGATGAAATTGTCACCAGAGATATGATAAAGTTAGGGGTATGCCCTGGAGGCAATTCTGTAATTTATTGTAAATTATCAACTATGTAATAAAATCTTGTTTAAAATAAATGGTGTTTTATTTCTATTATATATTTGCTATAATGTGTTATATTAATTATTATTTAATTTAAGTATATTTAATAGAAATCCAATGATTTTTTTTATAGTAGTTATAATATGTTGTAACCATGAAAAATTTATCGTAATGAAAATAAACATATCATTTTAAATATTCCTAGTCAAGATGTATCAAGACAAGATATCGATACATCCATTAAAACTAGTGTATGTAATGCTCTTCAAATGTTGGACAGTGTATTACTCATGGCTATTTGGGACACCAAGGGGATACGTACTGATAGTTATTGAATAACTATGGAGTGACTCACTCAATAGTTTTTTGTTTGTTAATATAACTAAGATCAAACAAAGATTATCGAAGTTACAATATTACAAGTGTATCTCGACTTGAGAATGCCGTTGAACTTCAATGTGGACAATCCACTGTGATAGTTAAAAGGATCGAATGTGGTGTTTGTAGGTTGAAAATCTTGTCCTACGTAGAATATTATAACCAATGTTAATTTCGTTTCAACTTATGGTTCATAATAAACAACTAACTCATGTTAGCATAGTAGATTAAATTTTTTCTTCATTGTTATTCTAGTAAATATCATATGAAAGATTTAGATTACAAAATTAGTAATGGTTTTTCATGATCAACAATATATATCACATTCTGCATTTTTCAACGAACTCAGAATATTCGAAAATCTTGGAAAAAATATAAAATTGAAATCCTTAACTTTGTGTCACTGAAGTTTAAGAATTGTTATCAAAAGAAAATTTGTTATTTGGAACAAAAATTATTAGGTTTGCCAACATATATTTTGAGAAACAAGCAAAATATTGTAATAAGACATGGGTTATTCATAGTTTCATAAAAAAGATAATAATGGATGTTCAGAGTATGATGAAATTGTCACCATAGATATGATAAAATTAGAGGTGTGCACTAGAAGCAATTCTATAATTTACTGTAAATTATCAACTATGTAATAAAATCTCGTTTGAAATAAATGATGTTTTTCTTTCTATTATATATTTGTTATAATGTGTTATATTAATTATTTATTTAGTTTAATTATATTTAATAGAAAATCCATAAATTATATGTTTTTTGATAGTAGTTACAATATGTTGTAACCATGAGAAGTTTATCATAATAAAAATAAACATATCGTTTTAAATATTCCTAGTCAAGATGTATCGAGATAAGATATCGATACATCCATTAAGACTAGTGTATGTAACACTCTTCAAACGTTGGGCAGTGGATTACTCATGCCTGCCGAGGACACCAAGAAGTTACGTACTGATAGTTATTAAATAAGTGTGGAATGACCCACTCGATAGTTTTTTTGTTAGATAATATAACCATGGTCAAACAGAAATTATTGAAGTGACAATATTACATGTTTCTCTCGACTTGAGAATACCGCTGAACTTTAATGTAGACACTCCACTTTGATAATTAAATTATGGCATGACGTCCATCAAAACCCTATAGTTGGGTTTGAGTTAAAGCGTTGAAAGTGAAACACAATTCGATAGAGGATTCGTATCCTCATTCGTACTTGGTTAGTATCACGGTCAACTATGGTCAACTATGCCGACTACGAAGATCCCTCATTACGTCTTTCTCTTGCAATTACAAGGAATTACAATATAATGATTAGAAATGAAACACTTAAGACTAAAAAAAAGCTAGCCTTAAAAGTTTAGAACCTTGATTTGTTGAGAGAATGTTTGCGCTGTGAGTAGCTAGAAATCATTATCAACCCCTTTGAAGTTGCATGGCAAGGGATACTTACAATGGATGTAGTGAATGATAGATGACTGAGATTGCCTAGTAAAATAGACGGGCAGCATGCTCGATTGTCGATTTGGTTGTATGGGTAAATGAAAGACAGCTATAAAGGGGGAGGGAATATGCAGCAGAGAGATATGTCAATCATCCCTTCGTACTAGGTGCATGCTTTACATTTAATGCGTATTTAATGTTTACGGCGTGCTACAGGAGTAGGTATACTTTTGTTCTTCTTACTACAACGCCGAGTACAATTGACTGTACGATTTGTCGTTTACTTTTGCATGCCTATGTAACAGCGCGGATGAGTGGCTTTCTCCATAATGTATTGGCTGGTCAGTTGCTGAGAACACGAGGAAAGCTAACCATTTTTAAGGACCTAATTGCAAAGAGTGTGTTGGGCCGGTTGTAAAACGATGGGACAAGCTATGATGGAGCCGGACCAAAGATGGGTCAAGTTTGAGCCGGTCTTGCTTAATGAATTGGCTGTTAAAGTAGTCTTGAGATGTGTTGACTAACAATGGACTTGGAGTGTTGTTTAGTGGACGAGGTTGCCTGAAGCCAAACTTGATGGAGCCCACAATGAGTGGGTCGATAGCTTACTGCCGAAGCTTGCCGATGGAAGTTGAATGGTGCTAAAGATCAAGTTGCAAGGGATGTGTCAGGCCGACTATAGGATGATCGAACAGGTTGGTTGGGACTGGTCGAAGGCGGCTGCGATGAAGCCAGGCCAAAGTCGGATCGCGTTTGAGTCGGTCTTCTTTAGTGGGTTGGTTGCTGAAGCCATCTTGAGTTGTGTTAGCCATCAATGGACTTTGATGGTTCATGAGTAGGTAGACCGGCTTGGGATCAAACTAAGTTTGGATTGGCATGTGTTGATTGGGCTAAGATGTGCTGGGTCGATTTGGAGTGTATGGGTTGTGTATAATCGGTTTGTTTATTACACTTGTAAGAAATTTGAGCAACACTACCATATTTGTTTTTCGGATATCCGATATTCATTCATTTTACGAATATGAATGCTGACAAATTTATTTTTCGACTGTTCATTTATATTTTTATTCACTATTCTCAGTGTGTGTGATGTACATACGTATTTCTTTAAAATGAAAACGTGTTCTTAGGTAAATTAATTGCGAAATGGTGACCAGTGAGATGTGCGAACGATACTGTCATGCATAAATACACACACACGCGAATGAATGGATATGTGTGAACGCATTAAAAATGAAAGATTGTATCGATCACCGCCTCAGCTTTTAGTGGAGGCACCCACATTGCAATCCAATTATAGTTGCGTTCCCATTAAATAATAGTGACATGCACAAAATTCACTGTTTAAAGAAATGTCTCATTAAGAAAAATGCAATATAAAAGTGGAGCGTTTGTACTATGTCCTGGCTTTATCGATAGCTTTGCGTTATGGGCACGTTGGCATAATAACTAACATAGATTCTTTAAGAGCTCCATAAATCAGCA
This sequence comes from Allium fistulosum, assembly GCA_030737815.1. Lineage (NCBI taxonomy): Eukaryota > Viridiplantae > Streptophyta > Magnoliopsida > Asparagales > Amaryllidaceae > Allium > Allium fistulosum. Next base: position 556,876,972 of record CM060905.1, read on the forward strand.
GAACATATGTTTGCTGTGGACATTATTATACAGTTGATTAATGAGAAGTGCAAGCAATTCTTATACTGTTTCGTGCAAATAATAGATGTTGCCTACTTGCTGCGGACTGATAAGTGTGATGTGTTGCCTACTTATACTGTGTCGTTCAGCTCATTCGGCTATAATATTATGTCAAATGTTTACATCAACATTTCACAAAGTACCGTCTAGTCGCTCAAAATTGACAACTTTTTACGTATTTAAAGCTTACGTCCAACATAACTGTATGTTTCACTTACTTTCTTTTACCGTTATTCAATCCTGCTACTTTTTGACAATGAGTATTGTTAGAAATATAAATCTTAGTCAGAACACGACTGGAAAGATGTTGAAAATAAGAACCCAGTTGGAAACAAAATTTCACTTGTAAAATCAAGTGAAAACAAAATAGCTGCACAGAAATTTAACGTCTGATCAATGCTAGAATGAGATTGACTACGTATCAGTTCTAAATAATCATTAAATGTTTGTTAATGTCATTTGTCAAAATCAAGTTCAATTTGGAATCAAGCACGGCAGTAGGAGTGAAAAATATTCAATATATGATTTAATATTTTATTTAATGAATTCAAGGTTAACTTTTATTTGATATCATATTTATTTAATAAGACTAGAATTAGCTATTTGTAAAGGTTATAACCATTGCAAATGAATTTTGAAACATAATTAACCATGTAAATAAGATGCATGGGAAAATTTACTTAAAGATTTCGCAATTGTTATAACCATTAGCAATATGCGATTTACCAAGGAAAATAACCGTTGCTCTTTACTATTCAAGGCAAAGCAAAGAGTTAGACCGAAAATTGAATTTAAAGTACAGGCCGAGCCTTGATGAAAATAGATGATATTCACATTTAATAATAACAAAAAATACTAGTTATCGCAGGTTGAAAATAAGCCATCACGGATTGAAAGAAAAAGAAGATATGAATAGATGAAAGCCAGAAAACAAGCTATCGAAGGATGATGGTCTCAAAGCTATCGCAAGTTGGCTAAACTAGGTTATCGCACAATGACGATCTCAAAGCTATTGCAAGTTCGCTAAAACAAGCTATCGAAGAATTATGGTTTGAAAGTTATCGCAAGTTGACCAAACAAGCTATGAGGGATGATGTTTCAAGGATGTCGAATGATGATCCCAAAGAGCCATCCAAGGTTGATACTTCTAAGCTGTCAAATGTTGATCCAAAGAGCTATCAAAGGTTGAGATGTTTGAGCTATCGCAGTACAGGAACTGGCAAAGGGTGAGATGTTTGAGCTGTCGCATACTAATTCCAAGAACTATTGAAGGTTGAGATATATATGAATTGTCGAGTAACGAGTTTATAAAGCCGTCACATGATGGAAGTAGGAAGTTGTCACATGTTGAGTTTATATAGTCATCGCATGTTGAAGTCAAGGGGTTATCGCAGGTTGGTAAGTTAAACCATCGAAGGTCGATATTTTTTGAAGTCATCACATGTTATTTAATCAAGCTATCAACAATCAAGCCATTAACCTAACAAGAGTTGTCGTAGGTTGAGTTTATAAAGTCATCACATGTTGAAATCAAGGAGTTATCGCAGGTTGGTAAATTAAACCATCAAAGGTCGATATTTTTTGAAGTCATCACATGTTAATTAATCAAGCTATCGACAATCAAACCATTAACCTAACAAGAGTTGTCGCATATTGAGGAAAAAAGGAACTATTGCAAGTTGACAATATAAGTTATCGAATGCTGAAAAATACATCTAAAATTAGTATTCCCAGTTGCCAAGTAAAGTCCTTACCATCGCATGTTGATCACTAAAGCTTTTTCCACGTCAGCGAATCTCGTTCATCCACTTATTTCAGATGACACATGTCACAAATCCAAGGGCTAGAGCTCTCTGTAAATAGACATGTACTCCCTATTAGAAAAGGGTTGAATTCTAAGTGATCCTCCTTTCTTGGTTTCATTTTTCTTGAGTGTGTAGAGAAAAGCTTGTAATTGGAATTTCCATGACCATTAGGTCAAATTGAAATCAATATTTTGTAACCAAGAACTTAAATCAATGACAATTTGCATAATTACTTTCATTTGAACTCTTGCCGTGCATATGAATTTGTGGCTTGCCTATTGAACAAAGAGGACTTGCCATTTTGACTTGCATATTGACAATCATATCTACCTCACTATTTAAACATTTGAACAATGGGACTCTCTCTCTTCCCCCCTCGAGTTGAGCATTTGACCTTATACAAGGCCTAATTTTTGACCTAACAATATAATGGTGCTGTTAGCCATAAAATACACTCAAGAGCAGAAGTATGAAAGAAAGTTAATGAGAGTACTGGGTTATCAATGAAGTTACAGACATGAGTTTCGACAAAGGCCATAAGAAGGCATTTCAAAGGTATTAAGAGGGTTTCGAGGGAGTCGGAGGCACCAACTGCCCTTACAATGTGAAAGCTTTCGATTCAGTTGGAAATAGGACTACCCTTCCGCTACTTCCAACCTTTCGACACAGATAAATAAGCAAAGACAATATCGGAACCTCTTTCGAAGGCAATGGATGATAATCTCCCAATTATGCGCCAAACCTTTCGGAACCAAAGGTTTCACCAACATAACAACCTTTTCGAAAGCATATCTAACCCTTTCAAACTGGTTGAGGCCAATGACATCAGGAGAAGGTTCCGCGTTGATCAATAGATGAGCATTTGGAAGTTTCCAACAGTGACAGAACCATTAGAGCTTCAATGAAAAGCCTTCGACATTGTCGAAAGGCTCTCATCACTACTTCCGATGACAACAAGGCAACTTGGAGAGAGAGGCGCATTTAAAGACCTTCTGACAACATCGAAAGCAATTCTAGAGAAAGCAGAAAAAAGGAATACTAAAGGCTTAACAAAGGCGAAAGGTTGATGGAAGACCCTTTCGACTCAGTCGAAAGGTCCGGGAAATATGAAGAAAGCGCATGGTGGAGTCAAAGGATACAAAGGAGATAAATTTTGACGATGTCGAAGAGGGACGAAGCCTTTCGACTAAGTCGAAAGGCGTGAAGCAGCATATAAATAGAGGCCTTTCGACCGAGTCATAGGCATTAGCGCGAAAGAGGGCCGACGTGCATCTATAAATAAGACCCAAGGGGTCTAGTTTTGGGGACCGAATTTTGAAATTCCAAATTTATTTCTTCTACTTCAATTTCTTTGCTGCAATTAATTCTCTAGAAATCCTAAATCAAATTGGGGATAAAGCATTACTACTTGTAACTAATTTGGCTTATTAATAAAGGAAGATGGCTTGTTCATTAAGGATTTCGATGACGAGGAAGATCATTTTGATCATTAGCTAGTCTAATGATCCATTGCACATGATTCTACCCTATTCTCTTAACTTCTTTTTGTTTATGCAATGCATATGATCAACTTGAGTATATATGGTCAAAACACATCATCATCGAAACCAACATTAGATAATGAAAAATAAGGATGATGATGAGGTTTCGATATAAATGAATTTATGGAATTGGGAATATCCGAGTCGATCTTATACAAGAAAAATAAAGTATGACTTAGGCAGTTACAAGCTAGACTTGTTTCGAGAGAATGGAGCCCCTCTCGACCTAGTCGAAAGAGGGGTTTTGAAAGGGTCCCAGCTTATAAATGACTAATAATGGTTTTGAGATGAACTCAATCGAAGGGGGTTTAACTTTGGCTATAACCCTTTCGAAGGGGTTCCCCAGTAAAAGTAGCGAAACTGTGGGGTTAAGAGCAGTTGTGTTATATTAGTTAAATATGCATCTCCTATCGACAAGATCGAAAGTAATGCAAGGCTAAAATGGTCAGTTACTTCCGATCCACTTAAAGGAAAGGTTTTGCATAGGATGTTACTTCTTTAGCCTGCATTCCTGAGTTAACCCTTTGAAGCCTTTCGACTAAATCAACCTGGTCGAAAGGTAGTGCCGACTTCATGATGCCTTTCGACTGAGTCAGTGTGGTCGAAAGGAAGAATTAACTCTTTAGACCCTTTCGATTAAGCCAACATGGTTGAAGGGTAGAACTATCACCTTGAACCCCTTTCGACTAAGTCAACATAGACAAAAGGAATGTTTCGAAGGAAGGGATCTTTACAATAATTTGGTTTATCTTAGACTCAATTACCTTTTACATAGCATTGGGATTGTTGACAAGTTTTCTTGTCAACATTTTTGACGTTAGGAGGGCCTGAACCTCCGACCTTGTCACTACATTATAGAATAATTTTGGTTTATTTAATTTGCGTAGGAAAATGAGAGTTAAATGATTAAGTGGAATTGTGGAAGGAGTTGTCCACACAACCACTCTAGAGTAGAACATAACTCCATCCTTTAATCTGAAAGGGGCTATTCAAGGACAGCCTTCGTCACCAACTAGGCAAGATGATAACGCTGCAAGTATTAAACACTTGGAACAACAGCTTTAGGAGATGCAGGAGCTACTTAAAATGATACTATCACAATAATCTTCAAAGACACCAAAACCAACTCAGGGAGAAGAGGTGGTTTCCTCCAGGAGAAATTTAAAAGCCAACTCCACTGAATACAAAAGTAAAATATACTTAACATCCTCCAAGAAGAAGGAGCATCTTCAATCAAAATCTAACCATCAAGGAAGAGTTCTCGACAAGTCGCTCGAACAATCAGGAAGCTCAACATCAAAGTAGTATTGCCCAGACCAGAAAAATTACTGTAATGTTGAGGCTTATCTAAAAAATGCAGCTGAAAAGGAAATAAAGGATGCTATTAATTCGAAGGGGAAGAGAACAATGGACGAAAACGTTAATGACAATGAAAGAGCGCCACACTTCACTGATGAGATCATGGCTATAGTCATCCCGCCATATGTAAAGATCCCATCAAAGAAAGATCATTGGATTACAGACCTGGACGATCATCTAATGGCTTTTGATAGCCAAATGGATCTGCACAATGCATCCGGAGCTGTCAGATGCAGACTGTTCCCAGTCACTCTCCAGGGAGCTGTAGCAAAATGGTATAGACAGTACTGGGAGAAAACCATATACTCGTGGAAACAGTTCTCTTATGAATTTTCTGCCCAATTCTGCATCTGCAAAGATCCCACGATTGACTATACTGTCTTGGCCAATATAAAACAAAGACAGGGAGAATCCTTAGGAGATTATTTGAGGAGATTCAATTCAGAAGCTGTAAAAGCCAAAGACATGAACGACCGAGACAAGCTAATTGCAGTTCATTTCAACTTGATAGAAAACACTCCGTTTTGGAAGCAGCTCTTTATCAACGGCTGTAAAGATTTACAAGACTTTCATTTCCAAGCTGACAAGTTCATCCAGATGGATGAGCTTTATTATGCTAAGAAGAAGACTATCCTCAAGAAAGAAAGAAGGGGGGAGGTTTGGCCAAGACCGAGGACACAAAAGAACAAGATGGGAAGAGCCAATCGCTAATGCATTCGCTTTAAACAAGCCACTGTCTTACATCTATGCCGTAGCTAAGGAATGAGTCAACTTTCTGACCTCCTTTAAAGCCAAGAACAACTCTGAACAAAGAAAGGGAGGGGATTACTGCGCTTATTATAAGGCCAATGGCCACAAGACCGATGAGTGCAGGGTTGTAGCTGGCATTATCCAGAAACTGATCCATGAGGGTCATTTGAAGGAGTTCATTCAAGATCAACAAAAAGCTCAACAGATAAAAAATGGTCTATAGAAACACCCTGGAAATGCTATAAATGTATTGAAAGATGAAGACCCCCTAAGCTTGAGCCCACCAATAAATAGAATTGATGTAATTCACGTCGGGCCGCATCAAGCGGGAAACAGTAAGGGGGCCCGCAACATGTATATCAAAGAAGCTAAAGAAGGCATTTACTCTGTTCAAGAGGAACCCCAATGAAGAACCCACATCTCAACATTCAGATGCCTAACCTTGTGGTCTCTCCTCAAGAACTAAGAAAGGGGGTTCACTATCCTCATAATGATCCTTTGATGATTACTATGAAAATTGGGTTATCCATCGTCTCTAAAATTCTTGTTGACACAGGCAGTGTAGTCAACGTAATCTTTAAGCACGCCTTTGATCAGATGAACATTCCTAAAGACAAACTGGAGCCAAGAATGGAGCCCATATTTGGATTCAACAACAAAAGATCAACTCCAGTGGGATATATAAAGTTGCTTGTACAGATGGGGGTGCCACCAACCTATAGAACCTTCGAGACTATTTTTGTGATAATCAACCAACCCCCATACTACAACGCCTTCTTCGGTAGACCAGCTCTCGACGAAATAGATGCCTTTGTCTCCCCAAAATATCTCGTGGTAAAATTCTTGACAAAAAGAGGTTGGGGACTGTCCGAGGGGAGCAGTTTAACTCCCGAGAAATGTATTTTGCTACTCTAGGCCAGTATAAAAGAGAGTATTCCGCTTACTTTGATTCTTATACTATTTTACAGCCTTCGGATGATGAATTCTCACGTCCAACATTCGAAGCAAAGATTAAATTAATAAATCTAACAAACGTATGTATCAAAGGTACATTCCTTCTGGAGGCAAGAGAAAGAGAATCGATGCAAACTTAGTGGAAGAAAGCCCAATAGTCATAGAATTTGATTTCCGAGGGGAAACAGAAAGGATAAGACCCATAGAAGATCTTGAGGAAGCATACATAGATTCAAATGATGCTACCAAAGTGGTTAAGGTGGGAAAAGATCTTAATGATGACTTAAAGAAGGATTTGGTACAATTTCTCAGAGTCAACAAAGACGTATTTGCCTAGTCACATTCCGATATGGTGGGAATTGATCCAATGGTCATATGTCATGCTCTCAACATTAATCCAGGAGCAACTACCATAACGTAGAGAATGAGACAAATGGACAAGGTACGATAAGATGCTTTGAAAGAAGAGGTTAATAGACTCCTTGAGAATGGATTTATTTGAGAAATATACTACCTAAAGTAGTTAGCCAATCCGGTTCTGGTAAAGAAATCAAATGGGAAATGGAGGACTTGCATTAACTACATGGATCTGAACAAAGCATGTCCAAAAGATTGTTTCCCATTGCCGCGAATAGACTAGTTAGTAGATGCCACAAGCGGACACAAGTTATTGTCTCTCATGGATGCCTATTCAGGGTACAACCAAATACCAATGTTTAAACTAGATGAGAAGCACACTAGCTTCATAACTGAGTGGGGGATTTATTGTTACAAGGCAATGCCATTTGGGTTAAAAAATGCAGGAGCAACATATCAAAGGTTGGTCAACCGAATGTTTAAGGAGTAAATCGTCCAGAACATGGAAGTTTATGCAAATGATATGCTAGTAAAGTCTGGCAAACCTGAAAATCATCTTAAATATTTGGAAGTAATGTTCAAGGTATTGCAGAAATATCAAATGAAACTAAACCCATATTTTTTTTTCTTTTGGAGTCCATTTTGGAAAGCATTTAGGCTACCATGTAAGTGCCTAGAGGATCGAAGCTAGTCCAGATCAAATTCAAGCCATTAAGGACATGCCCGAACCTAAAACCAGCAAGGAAGTGATGAGTTTGAATGGAAGGGTAGCTGCCTTTATGTAGATTTATCTATAAAGAAATCGATAAGTTTATACCCCTCTTTGATGTAATCAAGAAGAAGAAGAACCTTGAATGGGGGAAGATTGTAGAAAAGCATTTCAGGAACTAAAAAGCCACTTGGAAAAGCCACCAACACTTTTAAGCCCCTAGAATGGGGAGACCTTATACCCATATACAGCAGTCTCAGAGCATGCAGTTAGTTCAGTGTTGATTAGAGAAGGGAATGGACATAACTTCCAGTATATTATGTGAGAAGATGGTTAAAGGATGCAGAAGTCTGATATCCAGTGATAGAAAAGTTGGCCTATTGCTTGATTCTCACAGCTCGAAAAGTTAGAGCATATTTTCAGGCACATCCAATCAGGGTTTTGACCAATTTCCCACTTAAGCAAGGCTTTAGTAAATCGGAAACTTCAGGAAGATTGGTAAAATGGAGGATAGAGCTCAGTCAATATGACATAGAGTTTCAACCACAAGCCGTAATCAAGGGACATGCATTAGCCGACTTTTTTAACGAGTGCACTAGCTTTATTAAGGAGCAATCGGAAAAGGAGAAAGATCAGAAGCCCATGTGATAATTATTCATTGATGGTGCATCAAACGAACCAAGGGCTGGTGTAGGATATGTAATCATAACACCAGATAGACACTGTTTGCTTTATGCCATGAAATTGGGATTCCCTGCAACAAATAAAGTGGCAGAATATGAGTCTATGGTAGTGGTATTAACATTGGCATTAGAACTCAAAATTCCACAAATATAGATCTTTAGTGATTCTTAGCCAATGGTGAACCAAGTGAAATAGGAATATCAAACAAAGGACCCCAAACTATCCTTATACGTGAAGAAGATACTAAGAATGTTTGTGTTTGAAGACTTTTCAATACACCAAGTCTCAAGAGTAGAAAATTCACAAGCAGACTCCCTAGCAAAACTAGCAAGCTCAAGGGGAGCCCCGGAGACATGAATTGTTCCAATTGGATATTAGGAAATTCCAAGTATTAAAGAGGAGGCATCCAAACAGGGGAATGAATTGTTAGTTCTGACAAGGTCTCAAGCAAAATCATAAGGGGAAGAGAGAAGAGAAAGTAGTATAGAAATATCGGAAGAAAGGGTCAACCAACCTAGTCTAAAGAACATACATGATGACACCTGGATGTTTCCCATTGTAGAATACCTTATGAAATCAACACTCCCATCTGACAAAGGTGAAGCAAGGAAAATCAAGAGACAAGATCCAACCTTTGTAATGATGGATGGAATCCTCTATAAAAAGTGATATGCTCTTCCCTATTTAAGATGTGTGAGCATGGAGGATGGAGTAAAATTAATGGTTGAGGCATAGGGGTTTTTCGGAGATCATTCAAATGGAACAAAATTGGCAAAGAAAATAATGAGGCAAGGGTTTTATTGGCCACATATGGTAAGCTAGGCCATCGAATATGTAAAAGGATGTGAAAAATGTCAAAAATACTCAAAGATTCCCAGATTGCCCCCAAGTCAGTTGACTCCAATTACAAGTCCATGGCCCTTTGACGTATAGGGAATAGACTTAATTGTCCCGTTGCCAATTTCAAAAGGAGGAGCAAAGTACGCCGTAGTCTCCATAGACTATTTCACCAAATGGGTTGAAGCAGAATCGCTTCCAAAGATTACTTCTGGGAAGGTACTCAGATTCGTTATCAAGAATATCATAACCAGGTTTGGAATTCCTCAAAAGATAATTTCTAATAACGGGACACAATCCGAGAGTGAAGAATTCTCTCGCTTTTGCCAAAAAAATGGAATCATTAAGAGTTTTTCATCTATCGCACATCCAAAAGCGAATAAGGCATTTGAAGCTGCAAACAAATCCATAAAAACAATTTTGAAAAAGCGGCTAAACAAGGCAAAAAGAAATTGCATAGAAGAACTATTGCTTGTGTTATGGGCTTATCGAACATCCACCAAAAAGGAAACAAGACATACCCCTACTCTTTGACATATGGGTGTAAGGCGATGTTACCAATTGAGATTGATATACCCTCACACCAAAGAATTGCCTACTCATTCGATAAGAATCAAGAGCTGAAAAGAGAAATCTTAGATTTAATACATGAATTGAGAGATGAAGCAGCGGTAAGAACCGCTGAGTATCAAAGAAGGATCTCAAAGCACTACAACTCAAAAATGAGAACTCAGTCATTTCATGAAGGAGATTTGGTACTCCGAAGAGTGATGGTGAATACCAAAAACCCCACAGATGGACCCCTAGGGCCAAATTGGGAAGGACCATTAATCGTTTGCAAAGTAATCCCCCCGGGAGCTTACAAATTATGCCAACCAGACAGTAATATAGTTCCGAGAATATTTGGATATCCCTAAGTCGAACATTTGAGGCCATATTTTCCAATGATGAATGAATAAAGCATCTCTTTCTTCAAAAAGAAAATCTACATGGTTGGTAGTGAAATGCTCCTTACATTTGGATATCCCTAAGATGGTAGTCCACCTAAAATGGTAGAAATCCTCTGTCCGCGCCGAGATGGCCAAGGCAGAGCACTTCCTGGAGGGATGGCAAGTAAGCCTTAAGCCACGCCATAGGATGGCCAGGTTAAAGCACCGGACAAGCCCTTGGTCGCGCCTCTGGTCAGGTCAAGGCACCTTCTGGAGGGAGGATAGAGTAAGCCTTTATTCGCGCCATTAGATGGCCAGGGTAAAGCACCGAACAAGCCCTTATCCGCGCCACGCTATGGCCATGTTAAGGCACCTCCTGGAGGGAGGATGGAGTAAGCCTTTGTCCGTGCCACATTATGGACAGGTTAAAGCACCGAACAAGCCCTTGTTCGCGCCACACAAGGGCCAGGGCAGGGTGCCTCCTGAAGAGAGGTTGGGTAAGTCCTTGGTTCCAGCCTCTAAGATGAGCTAACCAAGAGCACCGGACAACAATGGACTAAGATGTCCATGCTCAAGAAGAGGCCCATCAAACAATGGACTAAGATGTCCAAGCCCAAGAGGAGGCTCATTCAGTAATGGAGTGAGACATCCAAGCCCAAGAGGAGGCTCATTCAACAATAGACTAAGATGTCCAAGCCCGAGAAGAGGCTCATCAAATCATGAACTAAGATGTTCAAACTCGAGAAAAGGCATTTCCAATTATGGATTAAGATGTCAAAGCTCAAGAGGCAACTAATCAAATTACTTCTATACAAGACCTGAAGGGTTCACACATCAAAGGAGTAGAATGGAACTCCACTTATCAATACCCAAATCTGGGTTTCGGGTCTCTTATATCTGAATATCATCTTTTAATGCCCGAATATGGGTTTCGGGTCTCTCATATCTGAATATCATCTTTTAATGCCCGAATATGGGTTTCGGGTCTCTCATATTTGAATATCATCTATTAATACCCGAATTTGGGTATCAGGTCTCTCATATTTGAATATCATCTATTAATGCATGAATCTGGATTTGGGTCTCTTATATCTGAATATCATCTATTAATACCCGAATCGGGGTATCGGGTGTCTCATATCTAAATTTCCTCAATTAATACCCGAATCTAGGTTTTGAGACATTCATTTCAGAGCTTCATATACTAATACCCGAATTTGGGTTTTAGGATTATTGCTTGATTACGCCTTAATGCCCTAATCTAGGCCTGCGGTTTCTATTATGGAGACAAATACCATGGATTTATGATTGTCCAACATATGCCCTAATCCGAGCAGAGGATTTCTATTTTGACAACAATTACTATGGATGTCTGCTTACCCAACATACGCCCTAATCTGGGCCAAGGATTCTTTTTTACAAAGATGATTGCTAATAATCTTTAATTGTCCGACATATGCCCTAATCTGGGCTCGGATCTTGATATAAAGATAATTATTAAAGGTTTCTGATTAATTTACCATAAATGCCCGAATTTGGGTCGAGAAATGCCATTCAGAAGACTATTTTTAGATATTGCTATCTAGATTCTGGATATCTCATTATTAACTTCTAAACTTCGCAAATTAATACCCTAATCTAGGTTATAATTCATTGTTTCCTAGTCTTTATCAAGCCCCAAACCCGGGGTACAAAGTAATAGAGTTCATATTGCTACAGATAACCAGAAATTTCAAGCTAGTCTATTTAATACCTAAATTAGAGTTAGTATATTATAACCCTAAATTGATGCTCACCAACATCCGAATGAGAACTTCAGGGTCATTCAAATCTCCGGAAAATCTTCAAATACAAATTAAAGTGGATGGGCTATAAATGCTTATTTCCCGATAGTAACTTATAGCTTAATTTACAACTATTGGCTATTTCCCACAAGGAGTTCGTAGGTTACGTTTATTATATCCATTAATGACCATTGATCGCAGGCCTCATATCTTTGAATCAAGACTAAGGCCAACTAACTCTTTAGATGTAAAGGCATTAAAATGCTAATTTATCAGGAAACATATGCATAAATCTGATAATGATGATGATATAATAATAATAAAATATATCATTTGCTTTGATTTTTGTAAGAAAATGAAGCTAGAAAGAACGGGAAAGAATTGAAAATTTTGTCCTAAAGAACAAAAGCTTCTTTCATACAATGAGGGGCAAAATGTTAGCCATAAAATCCACTCAAGAGTAGAAGTATGAAAGAAAGTTAATGATTGTATTAGGTTTCAATGAAGTTACAAACATGGGTTTCGAAAAAGGCCATAAGAAGGCGTTTCGAAGGCATTAAGAGGGTTTCGAAGGAGTCGGAGGCACCAGTTGCCCTTACAGTGTGAAAGCTTTCAATTTAGATGGAAACAGGACTACCCTTTCACCACTTCCAACCTTTCGACACAGATAAATAAGCAAAGGCAGCATCAAAACCTCTTTCGAAGACAATGGATGATAATCTCCCACTTATGCGCCAACCCTTTCGGAACCAAAGGTTTCGCCTACATAACAACCCTTTCAAAAGCATATCTAAGCCTTTTGAACTGGTCAAGGCCAATGACACCAGGAGAAGGTTCCGCGTTGATCAATAGATGAGCATTTGGAAGTTTCCAACAGTGACGGAACCATTAGAGCTTCAATGAAAAGCCTTCGACAGTGTCAAAAGGCTCTCATCATTACTTTCGATGAAAACAAGGCAACTTGGAGAGAAAGATGCATTTAAAGATCTTCCTACAATGTCAAAAGCAATTCTGGAGAAAGCAGAAAAAAGGAATACTAAAGGCTTAACAAAGGCGAAAGGTTGATAGAAGCCTCTTTCGAATCAGTCAAAAGGCCTAGGAAAAATGAAGAAAGCGCATGGTGGAGTCAAAGGATTCGAAGGAAATACCTTTCGACAATGTCGAAGGGGGATGAAACCTTTCGACTAAGTCGAAAGGCGTGAAGCAGCATATAAATAGAGGCCTTTCGACCGAGTCGAAGGCATGAGTGCGAAAGCGGGGCCGACCTACATCTATAAATAAGACCCAAGAGGTCCAGTTTTGGGGATCGAATTTTGAAATTCCAAATTTATTTCTTCTACTTCAATTTCTTAACTGCAATTAATTCTCTAGAAACCTTAAATCAAATTGGGGATAAAGCTTTACTACTTGTAACTCATTTTGGCTTATTAATAAAGGAAGATGGCTTGTTCATTAAGGATTTTGATGATGAGGTAGATCATTTTGATCATTAGCTAGTCTAATGATCCATTGCACATGATCCTACCCTATTCTCTTAACTTACTTTTGTCTATGCAATGCATAGGATTGACTTGAGTATATATAGTCGAAACACATCATCATCGAAACCAACATTAGACAACGAAAAATAAGGATGATGATGGGGTTTCGATATAAATGAATTTATGGAATTGGGAATATCCGAGTCGATCTTATACAAGGAAAATAAAGTATGACCTAGGCAGTTACAAGTTGGACTTGTTTCGAGTGAATGGAGCCCCTCTCGACCAAGTCGAAAGGGGGGTTTCGAAAGGGCCCCGGCTTGTAAATGACTAATAATGATTTTGAGAGGAACTCAATCGAAGGGGGTTTATCTTTGGCTATAACCCTTTCGAAGGGGTTCCCCAGTAATAGTAGCGAAACCATAGGGTTGAGAGCTGCTGTGTCATATTAGTGAAATATGCTCTCCTTTCGAAAAGATCGAAAGGAATGCAAGGCTAAAATGATCGGTTACTTCCAATCCACTTAAAGGAAAGGTTTCGCGTAGGACCTTTAGCCTGCATTCTTAAGTTAACCCTTTGAAGCCTTGCGACTAAATCAACCTGGTCGAAAGTTAGTGCCGACTCCATGATGCCTTTTGACTGATTTAGTGTGGTTGAAAGGAAGAATTAACTCTTTAGACCCTTTCGATTAAGCCAACTTGGTTGAAGGGTAGAACTATCACCTTGAACCCTTTCGACTAAGTCAACCTAGTCGAAAGGAATGTTTTGAAGGAAGGGATCTTTCCAATAATTTGGTTTTGCTTGAACTCAATTACCTTTTACAGAGCATTGGGATTGTTGACAAGTTTTCTTGTTAACAAATTCTTTCATTGAGACCTGAACTCAGGATGCTTAATTATACGATCAAACCTCTCTTTCAAGCTTTGACCATAATAGTCAAATCTCAACAAGGTTCTTCAAAATCTCATTTGAATACCTCAGGCCATTCACGATATATCCTATGATTCAGTAAGGAATAATAGTTAAACCTAAGGAACTTAGCCCTTCGAACATTAGAAGAAAAGAAGAGGATCGCACAATATAGCCCAAGTAGATGAAGTTTGAATCCATTTCATATACAAAAAGATCTAATCTTCGCCTTAGCAAACAACCTAAGTAGGGAGAAACCAATTTGAGGACATAAGAGTGATATCAAGTTGGGAAATGTCACGTTTGCTCAAGCTAGACGAAGCATCTGATTTCAAGCTTGAGGAATGATTTTCGAGACGAACTAAACCATGTTTTCAAAAAAAATTGCTTGGAACTGGATAGACCTTGTCAATTCAACCCTTAATGAAAAAGGAAAAATTTATCAAAGAATGAAAATGAGATTGGATGAGAACCATGAAGAAGTTGTGAACCTACGAAAAAGGCATCAAAGCAAGCAAAGAAACCACATAACTTGAGGTCCAAAGATTAAAAATTTTACTCCCCTTCGTACTTCTCAAGAAAGAGTATATTTTCTAACGAGGGAAAAAATAGATGAATTCTAAGAAAACTCCAAGAAGGGAAGAAAAACATGAAGGGGGAGAATATTGCCACTATCATAAAACAAATGGACACCATACTAATAATTGTAGAGATTTATCAAGAATCATGAAATATTATATAAGGAATGGATTGTTACAGGAATTTGTCAAATATGTGCTTTGAAGGAGTTAGAAGAAAGGACAAATAAGATCTCAAATGGTAAAGGATGATATTAGTAATCAAGACCATATTTTTGTATAAAGGGGACTTTGAATAAAGTGGAACGGAAATCAAGGAAAAGCCTTTGGTCCCGTCGCAGGGCTTGGCTGAAGCATCCATCCAAAGATCCATAGTCAATTAAGCCTTTGGTCCAGCCACCAAGCTTGGCCAAAGCACCCGTCCAAGGGAGATGGACAAAGGAGATAAACCTTGCTTCAAAGGCTTATCAAAAACGTCTATTCAAAAGAAATAGATGACAAAGTTTTCTAACCCCATCATTCAACATAGCCAAAGCATTAGTAGAAGAGCATAAGGGTTAAATCATAAAGTACAAATAGACAACTCATCAAGAGGTGTTATGAAGTAGGTACACAGCATTTTTATTGCACAAAAGTTATACTACACGATGATTTTCCTTTACAATAAAATTTGCATTTCAAAATTCGTGTTTTCGGAGGATAAAGATGAGGGTGATATCGATAAACATGCTCTTTTCCTTTCCCCTTAACTTCTAAAGAGCAAGAGTGCAGTTCACTGGTTGAACCCGCATTCTTTTACAAAATTGAAGCACCATCAATTTCTTTAAGAACATCAAAGCATCTATATCGAAAAAAATGTCGATATCTTTGATAGCTAGAAGTGACAGGCTTCCTCAACTGGCAATCTCTTTCCAAGCCTAAAAATTAGAAAGCAATTTTAAATCAAAAGAAACTATGACTTCAACTAAATAATCTACCAGTAAATCAATTTAAGACGCCCTAGTAGAGTAAAATTGCATTAATTCAAGTTGTCCATTGAGCACTTTTACCTTTTTCAATAAAGTTTCCAATGTAAAAGGAGGGTCAACAATATGTTGAATCGCCACAAGGAGGTATTTCTCAATTTTTTCTCCTTATGATGAATGACTTCAAGAGAGTCGATGGAGACGATCTGAACTACCAACACCTTCTTATAACTTTTGTTGGAACTCCTTAGTTGGGAAACTTGATGGGACAAGTTGCTTTTTTCAATCTATAGTGTCTAGATCTTTAACATTAGTTCATTCTTCTTGCGTTCCAAACTCTCGACCTCAAGTCTAAGATCCAAAAGCGTGTGAATGAACTTTTTATTCCAGTGCTCCTTGATTTTTTTTTTACACTCAAATTTGAAGGAATGCTCAATCAAGCAAGTTTGTCAGATTTGTTTTATGACGACGAAGGAGCTGGAGCAGTTATACTGCTATTACGCACTAATCGACCATGGGATAATGGAGAAACTTGCGAAAGCGCCTTTTAGGAAATCTTTATCGGAATCGGGGTAGGAAGTCCTTCAACCTCAGTCAAGATGTAACATCCCCATTCTGAGGCTCAGAAATTGATTCTATTTATGCTATAGTCATCCTTAGCGTTATTTTCCAATGACTAAATAAGAGCTGTTATTGAATCATTAATAGCAAGAGCAGCAAAATTTACAAATTTTAACAAATTATTTTTATTCATTAATTTGCAAATTCATTGCATTTCATTTCCACAACCCCATGAATACATCATTCAAATAAAATATAATAGTTACATATAGTTCCAAGAGCAACAAACGATATGCCCCATTGGATGATCATAGTTTTAACTGCTTAGACGGTTATAGCACCTGTCGTTACATACATTTAACAAATCAAAAGTAGTTAAAATACTGCATAACAGAAATATAATCTTCAAATATAGTAGCTTGACTCCTGCACGTCTGTAACATCTTCCTACTTGGAAGCCCAAAACTAACGACTACATATGTTGTAGTCATCCATAGCTATTAATCCTCAGCGACCAAATACGACAGTGTTAGATTCATTGATACACAGAAACACATGAATATAAAAAAAAATTAAACTTCAAACAGAATCATATTTCATTTCAAAATATTTCCAATTCATTACATAATCCCAAATTCGCAAATCACGTTAAGATAAAATATATTTATTACAACATACGCCAAGAGCGACATATGAAGATGCCCCTTTGGATGATCAGAGTATATACAGGCAATATAACAACCTTGCTATTATGAAAAATACAACGGAATCAAAAGAAAAGAGAACTCTAAATAGCTATCATGTCTCTTGCACGTCTCCGAAAGCTTATTCATCTTAAGAGGTACCTGAAAACCTCAACTCTCAAACTACTCAAAATCAATTGAGTACCCGAGAGTTTAAGAGGAAAACATAAACTTCGAGTCAGACATAAAGACTGGTATGAATAATAATCTACCATCTCAATTCATTTAGATATCTAGTGAGACCTGGCCGCTTATGGAGCAAAATGGGTTTTACCCTCACTATTATCTCAAAACCTTTATAAAACCATATACTATGCTTCTGCATCCACAATGGTTAAAGCAATTCAAAATAGTATAATATGATGATATGCAAAACAAATGAATCAATTCTGGATTACCCATCCCCATTCGTTTTAAACTATCTGTCTCAATTATAGTTTCCAGGATTACTATTAACCTATTAGTTTTCATGGGCTGACTAATAACCAATTAAACATTTAAGGACTCCCTGTCCAATTATATAGTTTTCATGGAATCACTATGAACCTATTGGTAACTCTAATATCTTACTCTTACCCTAGTTTTCATGGATTGACTAAGAACCTATTGGTAACTCCAATATCCTCTTTTCTTACCCTAGTTTTCTGGACTGACTAGGAACCTATTGACATCTTTCAATATCTCAATCCGAATATAGTTTTCATGGGCTAACTATAAACCTACTGGCCCCTGCTAGTTCCAATCATAGTTTTCATGGGCTTACTATAAACCTGTCTTTCTGACATCTTCCTTTATACATAGATTTCATGGGATAACTATGAACCTATTGGTCCCTGCCAATATCTTTTCCTACACACAGTTTTCATGGGCTTACGAGAACCTATTGGCCCCGCCAATATCTTTCTTTTATATTTTAGCATCCCATATTCTGGTCTTCCTGACCTCCTGGATGCAATTCTACTCATTGGGGATTTTAATCAATTTATATTCACTACTGGGTTAACCTAACTGGTTCCTCTACTCTTTATCCCCAAAATGCAATTATGGGTCCATTATAAAGTGAATAAATTCATATTTGAAGAAGCAACATAACAACATAGCAATACCACTCCTGTGGGTTTAATATAAAACATGGTTAATCCCTTTAACCTATTACTTTATCAATGATAGCATCTTTTTAAAACCATTATAAAAACTCCTTTAATTTAGCCATGGGGTTTTCCTTTTAAAAATAGAGTTTGGGTTATAAAATCTTTCGATACCTTTGAAACCTAGCATTCGACTTCATAGGATGACCTCCTTCGAAAGCCTTAAAAATCTATCTTCAAAACATTAGGCTCCTGCCTTTTAATACTTTAAAATCTGCCTTTCAAAACCTTTCGATTATAGTAAGTATTAATATTTAATCTTTAGAGCCTTAGCTTCAAAACAGTTGAAAGTACCCCTTTCGACACCAATGGAAGTAACATTCCGTAATCTTTGAAAGTCCCCCTTTCGAAAGCATTGGGTTTATACTTAAAACATTATTTGGGTCAAAGTGAATATAGGCGAAAGCAACTCTTTCGAAACCATCTTTTATCATATAAAATATTAGGGAAAACTTGGTGGCGTCGGCACCATCTCTTTCGAAAGCATTTAACATCTGGGTAAAATATTAGAAGGTTGGCATCGAAACCCCTTTCGAAACCATTACCTTTGAAACCCCTAACCCCTTTTGAAAGCTATAGGAAGTGGCTTAAGCTTATAAAACAAAGTACCCTTTCGACAGCATTGATATCTTCAACTCCATCGAAAGGTTAAAGAACAACAGCAGTGTTTCGTCTAAGTCGGAACCCCTTCTTTCAAAACATTCTTTCATAAGTAAAGGAACCCAATCGAAAGTAATCATAAGTTAATGGCAACCCTTTCGAAACCTTTTTAAAACCTCTTTCGAAACCATATGCTTTGACTCTGTCGAAGGCTAAAACAAAACAAAGGTAGACGCTTCTTTTTAAAACAAACCAAGGTTTCGACTCCTTCAAAAGCTATGTTTTCGACACCTTACCTTCCGCCTTCCTCCAATCCACTACATACCATTTTTGTGATACCTCGTGTATTGGTTTCAGCATAGTTGGTTTCGACTAAGATGAAGATGGAAGCTTCTGTGTCGAAAGGTGCTTTCCAAAGTAGGTGGAACCAATTTTCTGAGTAAACCTGATTTAGTTCTTTATAAAGTAAACTTTTCTCTAACTAACCTGCCACGTGTCAACACCAGATTGGTTGCCTTAACTTTTTCAAATTCTTTTTCAAAAATAACTGCCGCTAATTTAGATCTAAACCATGGTTAAGTTAATCAATTAAGCCCTTCCATTAACCAAAACTCATTTTATAAAGAAGTCCCTCTTTTAAAATAATTTATTTTGCATAGCAAATCACTTTGGAAAAATCCCCAGAAATTCCAGAAATTCGCTTAATCATGTTATCTAACATATCAAAATTCCAGACCCAAATTCTCAATATATTTTTCATAATAAATTTATAAACCCAAATAACCATATTTTCCTTTGAAAATTCATAATAATCTTTCCATAACTTAGAAAATTATCAAAATTTAAACCCAAGTCCAAATTCATGTTTCTCATAACATAAAATTTTCCTATTGGGCTTAAAATTATAAATAGGGTTTTGTTTGTTTTTTATTTGTGTTTTGTATCTTTTCTTTTAAAATTTGTCAAACTCTAGTTTTAACTAGGTTATGAACTACGTGGCGTAGTTCGAAGAATTCGCAACTCAGTGGCTGAGTTGTAGCAGGATTTTGAGCTTAGAGTTAGGTTAATCAAGTTAGCAGGTGTCGCGAGTTTATGTGTTTTGTAAGCGTCTGATTACTTAATTTATAGTAGAAACCTTGGGGGCAACACGTTGGAAGGTTTTTGCCGAAGCTAGGTAAATCTGTATGCGATCTCTACTACATTACTTTCTGTCTTTATTTTTATTTTCGCATTAATTTTTATTAGTACACCCTATTCATCCCCCTCCCCTCCTCTAGGGTGAAAACCACTTACAAGTGGTATCAAAGCTAGAAACAAAAACAATTTTTCTGTTTTAAAATTTTGTTTTTTTAAAAACGGATTCTTTTAATAATGCTTTTGCTGAAGGTCAGTCCATAGTTAGACCGCCCATGTTCAATGGTAAATACGCATATTGGAAAACTAGAATGAAATTTTTTATGAAAACCATAAATGCATGGAATATCGTTGAAACAGGATATAGCACACCAACATTAATGGTAGATAATCAAGAAGTTGAAAAATCGATGGATCAATGGATAGATCTTGAAAATAAACTGCGAAGTGCTAACGCTAAGGCTATGAATTATATTATCTGCTCATTAGATCAAATTGAATTTACTCGTTTCTCACATTGTCCAACTGCGCAGGAAATCTGGCACACGCTTGAAGTAACTCATGAAGGAACCTCCCAGGTCAAAGAATCTCACCTTGCCATGCTTAGTAGCGAGTACGAGAACTTCACAATGGCAAAGGAAGAAAGTGTCAAAGAAATGTATGGACGACTTTCTAATCTAGTATACAAATCAAAATCCCTTGGAAAACCATGTAAAAAACTAAAAATAGTCCGAAAGATCCTCAAAATTCTTCCACGAAATTTTGAAGCAAAGTTGACTGCTATCCAAGAATCAAGGGATCTGAAACAAGTTAAATTTGAAGAACTCATCGGAAATCTCACCACTTATGAGCTAGAAATCAAATTCAAAGAAGGAGGAGATATGCGAAAAAAATCAATAGCTCTCACAGGAACGATGCAAAGTGATGATGAAGGAGCAGTTGAAATGGCGCTGATAATAAAGAGATTCAAAAGGTGTAACCGCAAATAGGAAATTCAGCCCTAAAGCAACAACTAAATAACGGAATTGTCGAAGCTCTAAATAACTCAGAAAAGCATAAGATCATTTGTCACAAGTGTAATAAACCTGGTCATATCAAGCCAAATTGTCCTCAAAATCAATTCAGCAAAGGAAAGAAACCGAAAAGTAGAAGTTTTGTAGCAACTCGGGATGAAAGTGATGAAGATTATAAAAGCACTGGCAGTGAGAATGAAAAAGCAAATCTGTGCTTTTCAGGAGAAACAAGTGACAGCGATGATGACGAGCCAAGCGAGGTATCAAAACTTACTCGCTCGCAATTACTTATATATTTTCACGAAGTAAATGGCTATTCTGAAAGACTTAGGGAGAAGTACGCTAAAATTGAATCACAAAAAGATAGTTTGATAGAACTAAATAAGCAGCTTGATCAAATGGTTCAAAACTATATAAATAAGAACCCTAAGTGTGATAAGTGTCCATCATTAGAAGAGGAAATCAAAAAATAGAAACTAAAATTAAATCGCTTGAACATGAATTCTAATTTTGAAAGAAAGTGAAAATACTAGGAGAGAAAATTCTATTAAAAAGTTCACATTGCTATTAAATGAAAATTAATCTCTCAAGTCACAAGTCCAACAATTGTCTACAACTTTAGGGGAATTCTCCAAAGGAGAAAAATCACTAAATATGCTATTAGGGAAACAAACTGTTAATACTGTTAGATGAGGACTTGGGTATACTCAATCTGCAAAAAGTAGAAGTGAAATTAATCAAGTCAACTCCAAGTGCACGATTTGTGAAAAAATTGGACACAATCAAAACAACTACTAGTATAGACCCAAACACACAAAAACCATACCAATTTGGGTTTCTAAAGGCACGAATGTAAAATCCCTTAAAATCAAACAAATCTGGGTGCCAAAAGGAACAAACATTAATTGTTTTGGTTCTATACAAACTTGTTTTTCAAAATTTTATGTCACTAATAATCATGGACCTATAAAAACAAATAGGTGACAAAAATCTTTCCTCGTGTAGGTGTGTTGGTAGGCTAAGGAACAACAAGAGTGGTACTTGGATTTTGGCTATTCCGGGCACATGATGGGCGACAAATCAAAGTTCCTTAGCCTAGAGAAATACAAAGGTGGCAGAGTCACAATGGGCAACAACGATGTATTATATGTTGAAAATCTGCACCATAATTTGATTTCAATCAGCCAGTGTAAGTACTTCTAGAGTCCTTGAACTAGTTCATATGGATCTATTTGGACCTAACGTTATTGCAGGCTTAGTTGGTAAGAGATATTGTTTTGTATTGGTTGATGATTACTCTAGATACACATGGGTATACCTCTTTATCATACTACTTATGACCAGACATTATGTTCTCTGTTTGTTTATATACACGGTTTCAATCTAATCCAAAAGAATCTCATTCAAAAGATGTAAAAAGGATTATAAGGTATTTGTTACACACATCACGGTTTGGTCTATGGTATCTAACTAATGATAACTTTGAGTTAAAGGGGTATTCAGATGCAGATTATGATGGTAGTCTAGTTGATAGAAAAAGTATCGGTGGAACGTGTTTTAAGTTGGGACATTCATTAGTTGCATCACATTTCCAAAGAAAATATCTGCATAAATTTCATTTCAACTAATTTTCAATTGGCAGACATTTTTACAAAACCCCTTCCAGAAAATAGTTTTTGTCGACTTCGTCTCAGTTTAGGCATTTTAGAAATTTGATTTTATATTTTTGGATTTGACCTTAAATACCTATGTTAACTAATTTGACTCCTTATTGATTATAGAAAAGATAAATAGTGACTGAAAAATGTGATGAGTGTTGATCTTGATCATACATTATTTCTTGAGAGAGTATATTTAGTAAATTTCTTTAAAAAAATTAACAAAATTTGTAATAACTTTGGTTGGTAAAAATTCCATGACCATCTCTATTTCTACCATATTTCTACGACAATCACTCATCAAAATCCAATATAGTATGTCAAAATGTGGTATTTAAACAAGAAATTATTCATTTTTTTAATTAATTAGCAATAAAATCATCCAAAAGTACTCACTCTCATTTAAAAGTCCTCACAGTTATGCATGTGTGAACTACTTGAAATATTTGATTATGTGCTTCCATGCTCATTTAAAAGTCCTCACGGTTATGCATGTATGGAACACATATCAAAATCGATTATTAAATAAGCGAGTTGATTCTAACCCCATTTAAAAGTCCTCACGGTTATGCGTGGTTAAAAGATACTTGGGATTCATTTTTTTAATAAAAATTGGGAATACTACTAATCTCATTTAAAAGTCCTAACGGCTATGCATGGTTAGTAAGTATTCAAATTCATGTCATAAATATACGACAAATGGACACGACTATATGGTTTTATATGCCAACATCACCCCTATCACTCTAAAGTGGAATATGCGCCTAATGGAGTATTTATGGTTTTTGTTTGATTTTTTATTGAAATTTAATATTTATAATCGATTAGGTATTAATGTTGTATTAATGTTTATAACTTTATCACTCTTATCTAACACTATTACTCTTCTGTTGATAAAAAAAGAGGGAGAGAAGTTGAGATTTTGGCAAATAAGTTCAAATTTATTATGTGCATATTCCCATCTAGGTTCATTGCATTCTTTATTATTTATTTATTTTCATGCATATGTGAAGGGGGAGCTTTGTTGTAGGGGGAGCATTCAAATAGGGGGACCTAATAGAATTCATCAAGACCAAATACATTTAATAAAGTCAAAATCTTGATATATGTTTGTTATCATCAAAAGGGAGAGATTGTAGAATATGTTAGTGTATGATTTTTGTTTGATGATAATAAACATATATATTCGTTTAAATGTAGTTATTATTGTACTATTTTATTTTTCCACATAATTAAATAAATATTTGTTGAATAAAATAAATAACTTAAAATCCATATTCAAACAAATTTTTTATTCAAACAAATATTCGACCACAAATTCAAATAGTACAAATTGAGCTCTCATTACATTTACACATTTTCAATTACAATACAATTTCAATTACAACACAATTTTCAATATACAACTTTTCATACATATTTCACCTCACTACATATTCATTCTTCACTCATATTTTGATATTCAACTTTGTTCCAGCCTGTATTCAGCATTTGAACTATCTGCAAAATAAGCACTTACGCGGTAAAATTGAAAAAGAAATATTTTGCAGTTCACAATGAAGTGTGTATTTTGAAAATATTATTTGCCTTGGTTATTTGGGTTGTTCGTCATTATTTTCTTTTAATTCATCTTACACAAACAACTTGTGACATGCATGGTGTATCACTATACATGCCACAAGGTCATGCACACCGATATACAATTGCTTATTAAAACTGTAGGGACAGGTGAGCACAAGGTCAAACCCAAGCCAAGGCCGGATTCAACTCAAGTGCAACAAATATAAACACACATGCAAAGCTTCGATGGGTGAACATGAATAGAAAGCAACAAAGTTTCAGGCATGGTCAAGTGCAAGGCATAGTCAGGTGCAAAGAAACTAATGAAAACAACATGTTCAGTTCCCTAAATAAATGGGCCACATGAACACACACCAGAGACAGGTAAAATGGATGCAGAGCAACAAGCTAGCAGTTAAACATGCTCACAAGTTTAATGAAATGGTCAGGAGCAACAAAGACAAGACTACAATAAAATTGGCACTAGGAGTTCAAAGGCAACCAGACTTTAGGGCTGCATATATGTACAAAGTGGTGCATGCTACACAATCACACAAGCATACTCAGCTCAAATGGCACAAAGGCTAAAAGAAAATGACACACATATATGTACAACAAACAACAAGTATGACTCGAAGCAAACAAGACTTCAGACCGCAGCAACACAGTTGAAAACACTTGAATGCAAATGAACTCAACATGGCTGCTCACAAATGAGTTAACATTAACGGAAAGCTTCAAAAATACTCATATGTACAACAAGAATCCAATTTCAAATGACACAAGGAAAACAAATGGCACTAGACCATTTTATCAACCCAGCATACACATATACATACTTCAATGGAACCAGACCAATTTAACTCGAAGCAATACAAAGCAATGAAGCATGAACAGACCATACCAGTCTACAGTTCAGACTTCACAATGCAACCAAATACCAAAGAATACCAGAAAAGTACACAGAAGTGCAACCAGTTCAAGACTACAAGTTCATATGCAAATTATAGTTTCAACATGTACAACATGAGGAACCAGTCAGATATGCAACAGAGAATACAAATGGAACTCGAAGCAACTAGCACAGTAGAGAGAAAATAGGCATCACAACACATATACACACACATACATATGTATGTATGTATGTATGTATGTATGTATGTATGTATGTATGTATATACATGGTGACACACATACAAGTGAACATGACATGATCAAAGAAACTATCAGTAGCAGTTCGAACACAAGCAGTTTGCATGTTTATAGCAAAAAACAGTCGCAGTTCAAAGTCAAGGAGCAGTTTCAACAACGAAATGATAGAGAAGCCGTAGGTCAAGAAAATTCAGAAAATTATCAGTAGCAGGTTGAATAATGTTACAAAGGATTTCACAATGAACAGGTCAAGGCAGTAAAGAATTAACAAATTCAAATATATTTACAATCGAAGGATGATGAAGTGAACCAATGAACAAGTCAGATGTCAGGAGGTCAGAACTTCTCAAATTCAAGTCGTAGGAGAAAAGAGCGGAACCGACTCAAATATTCGAATACGTCAACAAATGAACAAGTCAAAAATCATATTATCGTTCGATCAAAAATCCATGGCCGAGAAAAGCAATTGACAAGTTCAAATAAAAATATACAAACGAAAATACAGGGAATCAAACCCTATATAAACCCATGTCATCATCGGCATTAAAGTGATTCGAGTTCAAGAAAATACTAGAGCAAGCCTTGAAATAAATCACGAACCAATTTATAACTCAAATCAAAGTCGAGAACACTACATATTTAAAAGGGAAAAAATCACGTACCAATTTATCAACATCCAACTCGACTTATTGAAGCGACCGAGTGAATTCAAAGCAAGGTGATCGATCGACGAAGCAGTCGATGCGAAAATGACTCTTCAATCGATCAATTGGAATCGACGGCTTCAATTTCAGAAACCCTAATTTTGAGGAGTGACAAAAGAAGGTGGCCGAAGTTATTACACAAACGAATTGAAATAAAGGGAGAACGGTTTTTTTTCTTTTTTACTTTGGGCCGGTTTAATCCTATTGGGCTTAAAATTATAAATAGGGTTTTGTTTGTTTTTTATTTGTGTTTTGTATCTTTTTCTTTTAAAATTTGTCAAAATCTAGTTTTAACTAGGTTACGAACTACGTGGCGTAGTTTGGAGAATTCGCAACTCACTGGCTGAGTAATGGAGGGGTTTTGAGCTTAGAGTTAGGTTAATCAAGTTAACGGGTGTCGCAAGTTTACGTGTTTTGTAAGCTTCTGATTACTTAATTTCTAGTAGAAACTTTAGGGGCAGCATGTAGACTGGTTTTTGCCAAAGCTGGGTAAATCTGTGTGTGATCTCTACCGCATTACTTTCTGTCTTTATTTTTATTTCCGCATTAGTTTTTATTAGTACACCCTATTCACCTCCCCTCTAGGGTATAAATGATCCTACACCCCAATCGTCATTAGTCAAGCCCTGATTCTCCCTCATTAGCTGCCTGACCATTGCAGATAAATCTGGAGTTTGGATAGGGGGTGCCATGTCCGGATCCACCCTACACGATTGTTCCGGCTGGTGCCTCATGGGCATTTCATGCCTTCTTGGCCTATTATCATCTAGGTGTGCATTCTGAGGATCTGCTTCAATACCATCCTGGTGAGGCAATTGACCAACTTCCATGCGTGCTCTAGAGCCTAAGTTTCTCACTTCAGGTTGAGCGCGACCTCCCAGGTGCAGTGAGGAGCTACTCTCCCGGTTAAGGGATCAAGATCAGTTTTGTTGAATTTCCCATGGTGTCTTGCAACAAATTGCTCCGTTGCTCCGGTTTGCGCCATTTCAATCCTGCGACGCCTACGCCTGTGGTGCTCATCTTACGAAGTTAAGCTATCAGATGATGAGTATGAAGTGGGACTTCATCCAGCATTCTGGCGCTGCTGTTGGGCGACCTGGTTCATCAGGTTGGCATTCGCCTGGATTTTCTCATTCAACTGCCTCCTCCTCTCTATTAGCTCCCTCATCAGATCATTGAATTCAGCCATGGTAACGGAATATGCAAGGTTTCAGGTGGCGATGGGTTCCACACCTTCATTAGCTGGTTGGTTGCTTGGCCTTACTTGTTGGACACTAGCAGTCTCATTAGCATCGACATTATGTGAGGTAGATCTGGTGCGCGGCCTTGTCATCTTAGATTTCTTTGCCTAGGTTTCAGAAAATCTAAATAGAACATGCGAAATCTTGAGAACAAACTTGGATCTCCTTCGGGGGATTTCTTTAATCCAGTAGCAACAAAGGTGATCCTAACAGTCTGAGAATCAATGTTCTCAGTGGAAGCACCAAAATGTCAGCACTAGAATTGGTCACTGATACCTTATAATAGATTTATGTAGCGAGATAAGCGAAGAAAGTAAATGGAAAAATAGGAATAACACAATATAATGCAAAATAGAACACTAAAAAGCAAGAACAACAGAATTTATAGTGGTTCGGCATTAATTGCCTACATCCACTTTGAATATACTCTTTATTGCTTTATCAACTGCTTGAATACAGATACAATCCACAAAGAACAGCTTAAATTCAAGTTTCAACAAAAAGGAAATGAGTACAAAAAATGGCAAAGTCTCCCTTGAGTTCTCAAAAAAAGATACCCAAAGATGGAGACAGCCTGGCATCTCAGAGCTTGGACTCCTCTTCAGTCACTTGCGCCCATCACCAAGAGACCTCAGCCCAACATTGCTATTTCAACAATATCGATCTGACAATGCCGATCTAAACATGCCGAACCCTCAAGGCTGATCTCATAATGCCAAACCAAATTCCAAACACTTCAAACATGCCAAACTAAGTGCAAGCACAAGGAATGCCGATCCGACCTTCATCTCATGTCATGCCGACCTGATCTTCTTGCCGACTTCACGTCTTACTCCACTGACCCGAAGCAACACCGAACCCATAAACGTATGCCGACCTTATATAGGCATGCCGACCCAAACAAGCTCTGTCGATCCCTTCTGAGCATGCCAACCTGATCAATTTATGCTGATCCATAGCTATTACAATACGTTCTAAGCCTTTACTGAACCCTTCAACCATGCCGACCCGGGTTTCTACCGATGCCAACCTTAAGGCTTTGCTCCACCGACCCAAAGCAATGCTGACCCGATTTGAATATGCCGACCCTAGGGACATATGCTAAGCTTCAACAGGTACGCCAACTCCTAGCAGCCATCCATACCGACCCGAAGCCACTTCTTATAAGCCTGAAGTTGATACTGAGATGGCTCAGAGCAAACATGCCCTTGACTCGAAGCAAGCTCCTCAGCGACTCGAAGTAGACTCATGTCTTGACCCTTCTTCCATCAATAACCAGCTATGGTCCCTATAACCACTGCTTTGTAGCCAGGCCAAGGCACTGGGTAACAAATTACAATGTGTTTTAATCATGATAATTTTAACACATTGAAAATAACATATTATTTTAAATATTCCTAGTTAAGATGTTTTAAGAAAGGAAATCGATTTATCCAGAGTATGTAACGCTCTCCAAATGTTAGGTAGTGTATTACACATGGCTGTTGGAGGCACCGAGGAGTTACATACTTATAGTTATTGGAAAACTATGGAATGATTCACTCAAAAAATTTCTGTTGCTTAATATAACCAAGGCTAAACAAAGAATCTCGAAGTGATGATGTTACATAGTTCTCTTGACTTAAGAATAATGTACAACTTCAGTGTAGATACTTTGCTTTGATAATAGTCAAATCATGGCATGAGGTCCATCAAATGACTATAGTTAGGTCTGAGTTAAAGCATTAGAAGTGAAACACCATTCAAAGAGAATCCATCCTTGGTTATATGAGATTAGTATCACGGTCAACTATAGTCAACTCAAAGTCAAATCCTTTGGCTAGACAAAGATAAATAATAATTGCTATTATTGAACAAAGGATTTTATGTTTGGACTAATCAAGTTGAATGTGGACGAAGTTGGAATTTTGACCTAAACCAAATTTCATAAGTCCTAATGTGGTGTATTGTTAATGAAAAGAATTGGTGTAAATATCGTTACTACCGGGTATCACATATATTAATAATATTGGATTTTCCTAAAAAGATGTGTAAGTGATAAGTTCAACAAAATGTCACATCACCAACTAAGATGATGTGTGAAAGTTAATATACGAATTGTTCATTATTAATTACTGACTGAATTTACAACTTTGAGTCGCACAATCGTAATGATGAATACTCCGAAAACCCGCATGATTTAATTAATTTATAATCATTGTAATTTGTTGAATTAACTAATATTTATGAAATATTAATTATTAAAGTTTATTTGATTTCTTAAATACCATTAGTATTTAATAAAATGCATATATAAAGTTATATATGCGTGTATCGATATATAATATCAATAGAATATTTGAATAGATTAATTGATAACTGCTTTTGGGAAATTTTTGAGGCCCAAATTGTCTCTTTTATGATCGTCCATGCAGGAAGAAGGCGGGAGCAGATTTGATGAGATTTAATGAGGAACTAAACGAGGAAGTTTTTAAAGGAGAAAATTGGATGGCTTCAATGTTTCCCTTAAAAAAACAAAATTTCTTTCATTCTTTCCATTATTCTACAAACGATTCAAATTTCTTTTGCTCTCCTCTCCCTCTCTTATCATTGGTCAAAATTTCATGCTCTCATGGAAGATTTTTTTTAAAAACAAATTAAAATAAAATCAATTCATTCAAGGTGGTGTTTGCATCTAGATCCTTGTAAAATATGGAGATAGATTCAATTGAATCGGGGTTTTATTCTTCATTTAAGGTGCAAATCTTTGATCTCATCTTTAGGTAATTCTAATTTTATTTGATTATATATTCACCATGTTAATAAAGTTTGTATCCTATAAATTCTACATCTAATCTCATTGTTATCCCACCTTTTGGCAAAGCCGTGACTCTAAGAACTTGACTAGAGACCAAAGGCAGTTCGTTTAGAAAATCGGTTATACACAGGTTCACTATGGATATGGACAAATTTTGTCCGAGTCTGGATCGAGCTAAAATTGATATGACACGACAAGCGAAGCTGTGAGAGCCAACGTTCCAAATTTCAGGTCAATCCGAGTTCGTATGCTCAAGTTACGATCGATGCAAAATTGGGAAAAAACCAACCTCTGTTCGACTCGCTCCACTTCGACTTGCTCCGCTCCACATCCTTCAGAAAACAACAGTTTGACTCCATCTAGTTCGACTCCCTCGCAAGACCACTGTTCGACTCCATCAGAGAGCTACATTTCGAATCGCCCCACTTTGTATCCATCCGAAGTCTTCCACCTCCATCGATGCGAACTGCATATCTTTCATCGATGAAAACAAAACAATACCATCGATACGAATAAGGCCACCTCCTATCGATTCGAACAAAACAACACAAATGCCTCGATACGAAGGGGACTACTGCTGAACCGATTCGAAGTGGTCGAGTCAAAGAGCGAGTCGAACGAAACAGCCAACCGAAAATCCCATTTCGTATCGGTCATATCTCCTAATCCACAAGTCCAAATGCTATGAAATTTTCACAGAAGACTACGTGCATGCTAGATAATGTCCACGCCAAATTTCGACTCCATTGGATGAAATCCTGATCAATACGAAATCTATTCGTATCGATCACGGATCGGACCGAAACTTCACGGGCTTGGGCGCGCGGGCTTGGTCACGTGCCAGAGAGGGTCTCCCGAGATCTGAGCGAAATACCAGCCTCCTACACCTATAAATAGACCCCCAAAGCCAACAGAAAAGGGGTTCTTCTCCTTCTTTGAGATCGCCAATGCCCAGACTCTGCCGGATCCAGATCTGAACTCTATTGCTGCTGCTACTAACTACTTTCACTGCTGTAGATCATTATTATTGACTGTAATATGCTGTAATCAACTGAAATCATCAAGTGAACATCAATAAAATCATCAACTTCAGAGTGGACGTAGGCAAGATAGCTGAACCACTATAAATCCTGTGTCTCTGTCTACTTCTTTCCGTTTTAAGTTTATTATTCTTCATTTTTATCCTCTGCATTACTTAGATCTGTGATCTGTGATTATATACTGCTGATTTGTGTTCACACACTGGTGCTTTCATGATATTTGGGGGTTTGTGACCATTTTTGGCGCAAACACTTTGGTGCTTTCACTGAGCAGGCTAATTCAGGAATCCATCATTGGGAAGTTGAGTTTGAAGGCTTAGAGATTCAGATCTGAAAATCTATGACAAGGCAATCAAATAGAAGACAAAGGCCAGAGAGAAGTCGACATGAAGGGAGTCAAGAGGCTTCTTCAGGTGCAAATCAGACATCAATCTTCATCACCAGGGATGAGATGGAGACAATGATGAAAAGACAAGAGGAAATGATCCAAAATTTGCTTCTTCAGATTAGGCAGTTTGGAGCGTAAAATCAAGGAGCAACCAGAGTTCAGAACAGAGCAAGACCATCTAGCAAAGCGCTAGAGCTAGGGGCAATAACCCAGAGCATGTTGGCCCAATCCCGGGTGGAGTACCAGGTGGAACTGCGCAGCGCGACATTGACGGAGAAATGAATGCTCAGCTAGGAGAGCAGATTCCAGGAATCCCTCGTGGACTCGGGGGGCAAATCGGAAACGACGGACAAGGATTACAACTTGGAGATAGTGACAGATTGGCGGAGATGGTCAGACAAGCCATGAGAGGCAGACTAGTGAATAGAGATCTGGAGGATGTGAATAGGAGTCCCTTTGCTCCTACGATCAGGCAAGCCAGGAATCCACCAGAGTTCAAGCTACCGACATTGGAGGTGTATGATGGGAGGACAGACCCTGCTGTTCATCTGATGAGGTATATGCGACACATGGAGGTACTGGGAGCATCAGAGGAAGTCATGGCCAGGTGTTTCCCGTTGTATCTGACGGATAGCAGCATTATGGTTCAGACAATTGGAGAGCGGTTCCATTAGAACATGGACCAATTTGACTGAAAGGTTCATGAGGCAGTTCAGGGTTCACATTTCAAGACCCAAGAATGTGATAAGTTTGGCAGCGCTAAAGCAAAGAACCGGGGAAACTTTAAGGAACTTTCTGACGCGATTCAATGCGGCGGCAGCATCGGTGGATCGACCCGATCCATCCATGGTTTTGATGGCAGCTGTATCTGGCATAGCTGAGGGCACAGAATTCAAGAATTCATTGACAAGGGATCCACCTATGGATCTGGGAGAATTTTATTATGAGGCTGAGGGATTTTTGTGATTAGAGGATGCAAATGCTAAGAGAGAGGAAGGAGAAGGAGTTGATGTTTACGCAGTCAAGGGTGAAAACCCTCCTAAAACAGATTCAGGAATCGACAGAGGGAAACGAAAGGCCCAGGATAATGATGGTGGACCAACACGACCACGGAAGGAACCAAGATTCACCTCCTATACGGAGTTGAATGAGACTTTGGAGAGAATCTAGCAGGACACCAGGGGGAAGATTCCTTATCGAAAGCCAATGAGAAGGGATCCGACCAGCAATGAAAGAAGGTCAGACAAGTACTGCTTATTCCACGAGCTGAATGGTCATAGCACGAATGATTGCAGACACTTGAAAGATGAGGTTGAGGGACATATCCGGAATGGTTTGCTATCACAGTATGTAAGAAGGGGAACAACAACGGTGGAACGGGAGCGGCCACTACTACACCTGCTGAGGACGGCTCAGGATTGAGGCGTCAACTTATCATCAATTAATTGGGATAATGACGAATAAGTAGCAAACACTACATCAACGCGATTAAGTCTTTTTACACATGTATAGGACCGCTAACGATCCTCAGGCATGCTCTGATATGACTATAAACCGCATCAATGTAGGTGCTTGCACTTTGACGTCCTTGTTTTGCTTTTGTTTTCTGTTTCTCATATTTAGACTCGGTTTTGTTTGAGATTACTATTGGAAGACTTATTCTGAATAAAAATCCACTACCTATGATTTCACAATGGCTAAGCTGCTTACACATGTACGGGACCGCGAACGATCCTCAGGCATGCTCTGAGATGGCGATAAACCGTCATAACAAACAACTCAGTAACTCACTCGAACGTGAAATCTGACGTTAATGATACCAAGTCCCTCCCCGGGCACACATATTTCGCCGCGAACGGCACGCAACCGCGAACGGTCACATCCGCGAACGGCACCCGACCGCGAACGGTCACAATTCGCCTCGAACGGCACCCGACCGCGAACGGTCACAATTCGCCTCGAACGGCACCCGACCGCAAACAGTCACAATTCGCCTCGAACGGCACCTGACCGCGAACGGTCACAATTCGCCTCGAACGGCACCCGATCGCGAACGATCACAAATCGCCTCGAACAGCACCCCGACCGCGAACGGTCACCATTCGCCGCGAACGGCATCCAGCCCCGAACGATCACGTACTACCCCGAATGACATATGATCCCAAATGATCATCATTCGCAGTCAGATAAGGCTATCAATTTCTTTGCAGGTCACCAACAGGATGTGAACATCCAACTCATAGCATTACAAAGCAACAACTTTCATCGAAGAAACGATGGCTATTCAGAATGAAGATTGCAGCATTTCAAAGCACATCATGTTTCCACAAGACGTACTTTGGGGGGCAAATATTATCCCGCCTTTATGCAAGGCCGTGACACCAAGAACTTGACTAGAGACCAAAAGCAGTTCGTCTAGAAAATCGGTTATACACATGTTCACTATGGATATCGAAAAATTTTGTCCGAGTCTGGATCGAGCTAAAATTGATATGACCCAACAAGCGAAGCTGTGAGAGCCAACGTTCCAAATTTCAGGTCAATCCGAGTTCGTATGCTCAAGTTACGATCGATGCAAAATTGGGAAAAAACCAACCTCTGTTCGACTGGCTCCACTTCGACTCGCTCTGCTCCGCATCCTTCAGAAAACAATAGTTCGACTCCATCTAGTTCGACTCCCTCGCAGGGCCACTATTCGACTCCATCTAGTTCGACTCCCTCGCAGGACCACTGTTTGACTCCATCTAGTTCGACTCCATCAGAGAGCTGCATTTCGACTCGCCCCACTTCGTATCCATCCGAAGTCTTCCACCTCCATTAATGCAAACTGCATATCTTTCATCGATGCAAACAAAATAATACCATCGATACGAATAAGGCCACCTCCTATCGATTCGAACAAAACAACACAAATGCCTCGATACGAAGGGGACTGCTGCTGAACTGATTCGAAGTGGTCGAGTCAAAGAGTGAGTCGAATAAGAGCGAGTCGAACGAAACAGCCAACCGAAAATCCCATTTTGTATCGGTCATATCTCCTAATCCCCAAGTCCAAATGCTATGAAATTTTAGTAGAAGACTACGTGCATGCTAGAGAATGTCCATGCCAAATTTCGACTCCATTGGATGAAATCTTGATCGATACGAAATCTGTTCATATCGATCACGGATCGGACCGAAACTTCACGGGCTTGGGCACACGGGCCTGGTCACATGCCAGAGAGGGTCTCCCGAGATCTGAGCGAAATACCAGCCTCCTACACCTATAAATAGACCCCCAAAGCCAACAAAAAAGGGGTTCTTCTCCTTCTTTGAGATCGCCAACGCCCAGACTCTGCCGGATCCAGATCTGAACTCCATTGTTGCTGCTACTAACTACTTTCACTGCTATAAATCATCATTATTGACTGTAATCTGCTGTAATCAACTGAAATCATCAAGTGAACATTAATAAAATCATCAACTTCAGAGTGGACGTAGGCAAGATCGTCGAACCACTATAAATCCTATGTCTATGTCTACTTCTTTCCATTTTAAGTTTATTATTCTTCATTTTTATCCTCTGCATTACTTAGATCTGTGATTATATACTGCTGATTTGGGTTCACACACTGGTGCTTTCACGATATTTGGGGGTTTGTGACCATTTTTGGCGCAAACACTCATTATTTGTTCATTATGTTAACCCATAGTTTAGATCTGATACATGTTACATTTTAGTTGATTGTATGTTCATCATGTTGCAGACCATGGTTTCTTTTTCGTGTTGAAGTGCATGAAGCTAAAGAGAATACTACTGGACCATTTATGGATTCAGAGGAGGGAAGGTATTGATTTTTTGGAGGACCTTTTAAAACATTTTGATGCAATTAATTCAGTAAATATTGGTTGAAATTTTAAAAAGAAATTTGGAAACTCTGGCAATTTGGATGGTAACCATCTTAACTCTAAGTTGAAAAATCACAAGGTTAGTTGTGGTGATTCTATTTTGGTCTCAGATGGGGTTGGTCTCTCTATTGGTAGTAATTAAGATATTATTATAAATGTTGATGATTTGAGAGGGGTGTCAGTCGAGAAGGAAGCTTCTGATTTTCTAGTTGATGAAAGCAAGGAAATACAGATGAGGAATTATTTTGATCCTGTTCTTATGCAATATAATTCAAAATTTCAATACCTGGAATATGATAATTCAATGGTTGATTCAAATTTAAGAAAAGATTCTACCAACCAGTTTCAAAAGTCAGATAAGAGTTTTATATTCAACCCCAACAGAAAATTTAAGGAAAAGCTTGTAACTTGGAAAATTTCAAGATTGATACCTCAAACTACTTTGAATGTTTAAAGTCAGTAGATGATACAGGTGAGGTTTTTGATGTATCTCGGGTTATTATGAACAATGGTGGGGTTTTGGTTGGATGTAGAAGGGTGAAGGTGAATGGTTATGTAGTTGATGATAATATTGATGAGGTGTCTGATGAGGGTTCAGGTTTGGTCTGGTTGATGTAATAGGGGATAAGGCAGTTAGTAAGTTTGGGAGTGTTAAAGAAAAAGGCGTGGGTGATTTTGGTTATGTGCGTTCGGCTCAAGATGTTGTTAACCTTGTTGTTTCTCAGATTTTAGATGGGGTTAAGGAGCATTGAGAAATTGGATATATCAGAGATGTCATGAACATGGATTTCACTAATATCATGGTTGTGGATGAGGTAGAAGTTAGTTGCTTGGATGGGATTACTGTTGAAGAGGCTGACAGTAAGTTGATAGATTATTGTGATAATGTGGCTAATGATTTGAATGACTCTTATAAAGGCAAATGTTCTCATATGGGTAGAACTGTTAATTGGGTTCAAGATCATTCTCCAAGTGATGACGACATGGTGAATATGATGAGAAATTCTGAGGAATCAAATAACTATCAAATTATCTTGTTCTCTGATTTGAAAAAGTGGTTGGAAAATATTATTTCATGGGCAGAGGACTCGGTTTCTTCTAGTTTGAATAACGTCAATTGCCTAAATGATTTGAAGACTAATGGGTTTGCTGCAGTTTTAAGTAACAGTTTAGGTCGAAATATCTTGCGTTATGTTGATGGAGTCAGGAAAAAGAGAAGGGTGAAAAAGGCTAGCATTAAAAGTAATACCGATTCTTCTTCTTGTTTGCTCGAGTCTAAAACAGTTAAAAGAAGTGCACGTCTTATCAGAGTGGATTCTAGATCTACAGATAGCTCTGGCTGAGGTATGAATTTTCTTATGGGTAGTAATTATAGTGCATGTGCGTTAAATAACTTGTCTACTAATGAAATGCATTTCTTAGCTAAGAATTCTAGTTTAATTTTGATGATAGTTAGTTAGATGTTGACTATATCAAAAATAAATAATTAGAACGGGTTAGATCGCTAGATAAATAAAATTGATTAGTTAGAATATTAGAGAATTGCATGATTTATGGAAGTGTAGAAAAATAAAATCTGTGTTCAAGGATAATAATATTGATATAGTTTTACTTCAAGAAACTAAAATTGAGTTTCCTGACTATCGTATTTTTAGATGCTCGGGGATCATTATTTTGACCATTGGGCTTATCTTCCTGGTAGAGGTAGTGCAGGAGGTCTTATGTTAGGTTGGAAAGATAATTGTGTTAGACTTTTACAATCTATTATTAAAGAACATTCGATGCATTTAATTTTTTCTGACATTAATGATGATTCTATCCTTAATATTACAATTTGTATGGACCTAATTCAAAAATAGGTTGAGGGTTCTATGAAATGAGTGTTTAGATTTTAGAATATTGGCTCCTGGTCCATAGTTTATAGGAGGAGATTTTAATGTAACTAGATTTTTGGGTGAAAGATCCCATAGGAAAGGTGATTTAGAGGCTATGGAAGAATTTGATAGTTTTATTATTAATTGTAATTTAATATAAATAAAATTAAGTAATAGACAATTTACATGGTCAAATAATAGAGAAATTCCTTCAATGGCTTTGTTAGACATGTTTTTATTAGCGATGAAATAGAAGACAAATTTCCTTCATGTAAGGATGTAGGGCTCCCGAATATTTATTCGGATCATTGTCCTATTGTCTTATCTTGTTCCAATGCGAATTTTGGAAATAAAAATTTTAGATTTGAAAAAATGTGGTTATTGGAGAATAACTTTAAGGATTTAGTGGAAAATAAATGGCTTTCTATGAGTATCTACAATTACAGGTTTCCAGGTAATATTGCAAAAGTTTAGGTTAGAAAACTAAGATATTTAAGGTTATTTGTCAAAAAATTGGAATAAAGACGTTTTTGGTAGCATTAGAATTAAAAAGGAAAAGTTAATGAATGATATTCTAAAATTAAATAAAATTGAAGAAATAAGAAATTTAAATATTTCAGAAAAAAATGTGCTTTATAATTTAAAAGAATATTTAAATAAAATTATTGTTCAAGAAAAAATAATGTGGAAACAAAGGTCTAGAATTCAATAGATGGATGAAGGTGATATGAATACTAAAGTTTTCATAAAACAGCTAAGGTAGAAAGCGTAGTAATTCCATTAGTTCCATTTTAATTAATAATGTAGAGATTTTTGATCAAGTAGAACTTAATAAGGAATTTACTTATTATATAGAGATATTTTTAGTAATAAAAATAGGCATAGGATTAGAGCTAATTGGGATATGCTTTACAAAGATGACTCTAAGGTAGACTTAGTAGGATTAGATGATCCATTTAAGGAGGAAGAAATTGTTATGGCTATTAAAGATATGCCTAATGATAAAGCTCCTGGTCCAGTTGGATTTCCTATTTTATTTTATGAATTTTTTTGGAATGTACTAAAAGAAGATATAACAAAAATGTTTAATGAATTTTATGAATGTTCATTACTGTTAGATAGATTTAATTACTCAAATGTAATTTTATTACATCAGAAATTAGGAGCCAATCAATTTAAAGATTTTCGTCCTATTTCTTCACTAAATTGTTCTTTTAAAATCATATCTAGGGTTTTAGCTAATAGATTAAATACTAGAATGAATGCATTAATAGACATCACTCAAACAGCTTTCATAAAGAGTAGGAATATCACGGATGGTATAGCAGTAGTCCAAGAATATATTAATTACTCTTGCAAGAATAATATCGCTTGTGCTCTTTTAAAACTGGATTTTGCTAAAGCTTTTAATTCTATTGATTGGGTTTTTCTCAAAGATGTTTTAATTGCTAGGGCTTCAGTACTAGATGGATTGGTTGGATTATGTCATTGCTTAAAGCGGGAAATTCTAGTTTTATGGTTAATGGATATTATAAGAAAAAATCCAATCTATGTAACGACCTGGAATTTCACTACATTGATTTATGAATATTTAATTAATTTTAAATATTCAAATAATATGATTTATAATTAAACTAAAACTCTTTTAAATAATAAATAATAATGGTGAAATAGTTTTCAAAATTTTTTGGCAAAAATACATAGTTCGATGAAAAACAAAAAATGTGATCGAAAACCGTTTTCCGAATTTTTGAAGTTTCATCATATAAAAGTTGTTTGGAATGTTTTGTACATATTTTTAAATAAATGTTCACATATATGCAAAATTATAATCATAGATTAGTGAATTAATTATGATTAAGTATAATTTAATTAAGTTTAAATATAATAAAAATAAAAGAGAAAAATGTCACATCAGGGGAGACAAAGATGTGGCATATTGCCAACTCAAGGGGACAAGAGTACAATGGCCAACTTTTCATGTTTTTTTTCGAAATTAGGGAGGGAGGGAACATGCTTGGTGATGTGGCAAAGCATGAGATGAGGGTATGTACCCAAAGGGCATTTCGGTAATTTAGCATAACCATTTGTATATATATCCATTTCCTAATTCTTTTATCATTTTTTCTGATTTCATTTTCCACTTCTTTCTCATTCTTTAAGTCTTGCTTAAGCTTGCAAGATAATTTTCGTGACTTTCAAGTGTTAAAAGTTCCAATTTTCCACTTTTAAGAATTCATAGACTTGTTTAAAAATCCACATCATCTCCTCCATTTTAGCTCATTTTCTCACGGCCATGACTTCCTACATAATTCACCAAATCATGTTTTTATTTTTTTCAAAACAATTTAAAATTCCAGTGGCTACAAATTTGTAGTTTACCACTTTTTCTGATTTCGAGCTTAGATGCTCCAAAAATTCATTTTTT
Source organism: Allium fistulosum (assembly GCA_030737815.1). Classification (NCBI taxonomy): domain Eukaryota; kingdom Viridiplantae; phylum Streptophyta; class Magnoliopsida; order Asparagales; family Amaryllidaceae; genus Allium; species Allium fistulosum. Next base: position 556,916,603 of record CM060905.1, read on the forward strand.
GGAAGGGTGTTTTTGAATCTAGATTTTTATGTCCGAAAATACCCCTCATTGTTTTGGCCATAACTTCCTAAAAATTTAACCTTTTTGAGTAATTTTTTTTATTTGATAGAGGAAAGAATTTTATAAAACTTTTCTTTTAACCACATTACCAAATTTCGAGTGTAACATGTCTAAAAACCAAGGAGAATATGACCCTTTTCGAGTTGATTTTTGGTGGATTCCAAGCGCTACAAGTTTAAAGTTTATTTCAAATTTGGATAGCTTTCGGTGAGTAAAACTTCACTTTAAACCAAATGTTTTTAAACCATACTCTTATTTATATTTTTTGCTACTGAATTCTTGTTATATGTATTTGGTAGTATGACAGTTGTTGGTTAGATTCATGCTTTGAAAAGTTTACATCTTGGCTGTAGTTTAGTAACATGTAAAGTTAGTAACTAAAAGTTGCTTATATTGTTGGTCCATGCTTACTACGTGTTGTATCATAGTTAATTACCTTTTATATATGCTCATATCCTTTATATGTAATGTTTGGTTGGTTGATAATATCATAAACTTGTTCTCCGCACTGCCCGTATAGCGATAGTCGCTATATTGGCACTTTCGGAAAATCACTTTTATCGAAACCGTTTGGTTTCATCTTCGTGCTTGGAATTGTTTTACAAGTTAAGAAAGATTTTGATTAACGATGTTTTCAAAAGTAATTAACCATTTTAATATTGATTATTTAATTTAATTAATTACTTAATTAATAAGGATTAAGGTTAACTAATTACTTAGTTAATGATGTGTTTTAAAAATTATCTAATTACCTAGTTAATGATTGTTTAAATTAATTAATCGTTTTATTTAATGATTTTTAAATTTAATTAATCATTTTATTTAGTGATGTTTAAGGATAATTAATCATTAATAATGATGAATTAAAGCTAATTAATTAATTTGCTAATGATGCTTTTAAATTAATAAATCTTTCTAATAAATGGTCTTTAAAATTTATCAACTTGTTTTAACTCTAATTAATCTTTCCTTTATTGATGTTTATAATTAATAAATCATTTTTAAATAATGAGATTTAATTAATTATTTCTTTAAATTAATTAATTATATTCAAATTTGTTAATTAATTGAATTAATGATGTTTTAAAGGTGATTTACCCTTTTTAATTAAATGTTATTGGAGTTAATTAACCAACTTAATTTTGAAGTTTCAAAGTGATTTTATCGAAGTAACAAGGATGTTTTGACTTTGTTATTTATTTAAATAATGATAATTGATTATTTATTAATTTAATTAATTATATTTTAATAATTAATTGAATTAATAAGGTTTAAAAGTGGTTTTCCCTTTTTATTATTTAAAGACATTTGAGGTTCAAAAATCAAAGTGTGCGATGAAGTTTAAAGTTAATTAATCAATGTAATAAGGATGTTTTAAGTTATGAAATCCTTTTTAAATTGATGTATTGAAGTTAGTAATGTAACGACCCTGAAATTTAAATTTATTTAAATTAATAATTAAATGAATTTTTGAGTTAAATTTATGATTAAATAAATTTTTGGATAAAAAATTGTAAAATTTATTAGATAATTGGAGCGAGTTTCCCCGAGATCCAATTTAAAATTTGTTAAATCATTTAATTTTTAAATATTGTATATATATAGGTGATTTGAATCTTAGATAAATGGTTTAAAATATAAATAATAATAATACATAATTTTGAATTTATTATTGATGGTTTAATAAAAATTTAAACTAGAAATACAAGACAATAAATGTTAAGTTAATCCAATAAATAAAATAGAATTTATACAACTTGAACAAAAGTAAAATAAACAATCTAAGTTAAAATGAATGAGAAATAAACATAAATTCAATACAAAGTAACAAAACAAAAAGAAAGTGTAAACCTGGAAACAAGCAAGAACAAAAGCATAGAAACAAAGAAGACATCAAAACAAAATATAAAACAAAGAAATGAAGCCACCAGATCATACTTATGCCTTGTACAAATGAAGAAAAATAAAAAAAATGAGTTTGTACAGCCGAGTTAAAGAAGTAAGAATATAAAGTACAAACAAGATATTACCCCTAGCACAAAAGCAAGATTCTCAGCCACCAACAAATAATCTTCAGCCGAAATCAAAGAGAGAGAAAAATGAATTTGTACAAACTAATATAAAAAAACACCCTGCACAAAAGAATATCAGCCTACAAGCAAGAAAAATCCATGCTAAGCTTTGTACAAACTAATATAAAAAAACACCCTGCACAAAAGAATATCATCACCTGCAAACTCATTTTCTTTATTGTCAAGTTTCCTTTCCTTTTTCGTTCATTCAAACAAAGCAAAGCATTCAAACCATTTTCAAAACAAGAGAAAGCAACAAGCTCTGTAATCTTTTTCCAAAGCCTGAGCAAGGCTATTCACAAATGCAAGCTTGAAATCAATCCAAGCATTTCAGTTGTTTTTTTTAAAAAGAAATTAAAGAATCTCTCAAAAGAAATCACTGAAGTTCCTTCCAGTTCAAACATTTCAGTTCTCAAGTTCAAGCAAGTTCAACCAGAGAATCAAAACTGGAAATTGCAAAAAGCCTGGTTTAACATTTCAAACTCTACTCTGTTCTTTCTTTTCAAGGTGAGCAAACTTCATTTTTAAACCCATTATAAGTTGTTTGAGATGATGTTTGAAAATAATGGTGAAGAATTAACATGCATGCAAATGTGTAGATATTTATATGCAGAGAAGAATGTGCATGTTTGAACTACAGGCACATTTACTCTTATTTGTTCCCAGGTTTCTAAAACCTGTACATATTCAGTTCTCTTTGTATATCTGAGTGATAGATATAAGATGTGCAGACTATTTTTTTTATTTGTCTCTGTTCGAGTTCATAAGCCAAAATTTTTGATTTAAAGATCTTTTCCTTTCAATGTACTTACTAACTGAACTCAAGATCAAAACAAATTTTGTTTGTTATAGTATATGTTAAAGAGTAAGAACATATTTAAGCTAAATCAACTTACTTACCCTTCTGGAAATCGAGAAACCTGAGCCAACAATCAAATTTGTCTAAAATTAAAATTCATAATACTCGAATTCAGGATTTTAAACTAAATTCTTATGCTAAAATATGATTTTTAAAGTAAGAATCATAATTTTTAAAACACGGGTGTGATAGCAGTTCCTACTTGAATGGGAATTGGGTTTTTGATCAATTTCAAGCAATCGAGGAATCTTGGGAGTCGTGATTTCGCATGATGGTAGAGGAGAGTACAGTGAGTTAGGGAAAAATGGTTGGAAGTGCTCTCGACCATTGAGGTGGCAGCGGCGTAGTTTTGAAGTTTCTAAACCTAAAAAATTGGCGTGCCTGTGAAATTCGATTCGTTCGTCCTCCATAGTGCATCGAGTTGCACGCAACTCCAGGTGGTGGAAGAGGGTAGGTAGTCGAAGTCTTCTCTGGAGTTTTATGGGTAGCGGTGGCCGGTGGCGCGTGAACGAGGCGTTTGCAGATGATGGTTTTCTGGCTAAGTTAGTTCCAGGATTTGGAACGAAGGGTTCGTTTTCGATTTGTATTCGAATTCGTCGACCTGTTTGGTCGTGAGGCTTAGGGTGATCAACGGGGATGTGTGGGTGATCGTGGCGATGGTCGAAATGGCTTTGGTCGGCGGTGCACGTGCACACTGGCATCGCGTGCATTTGGGTAGAGTTTGAGGAAGAAGGGGGAGACGCTCGGGGAAAAGCAGCTACGACTCGAAGTCGAACTCGAGTAAAATTGAAAGGCTACCGGGTCGAAAACACTTAAACAAAATTTCGAAAAAAATACTCACTCGGGTCGATTTCTGGAAAAACTCAAAGCAGAGGCCAAATTTTCTCGGGTATGACTCGAAGCAGGCCTGGGGTTGTATATTTCCAGATTTTAAAATTTGAACAAATTTAAATCATTTTAATTTGTAAACTTATTTTTCTTAAAATAATTTTTGTTAAGTATAAATATCAATTTGTGTTGAAAGGTTTTGAAATAATAATATTTCTAAAGTTAATTAAGAAATTTAAAATGGTTTAAACTTAGATTTGAAAAGGGGTTTATTTTAAATAAAACTTAATTAAGAAATCAAGAAATTGATTTAAATGATTTAATGTGTTAACTTAAAAGTTAAGTTAATTTTATATTGATTAATGATTTATAATTAACTAAAGATCAATTAATTATAAATTTAAAGCTAATTGATTTATAAGAAAGGATAATTAATTAAATGGTAATAAATTAAAGGTTAATTTATTAATTGAAGATAATTAATTAAATAGTGAATTAAATAATTAAAGATTTATTCTTTAAATAATTAAAGATTGATGAATTTTAATTAAAGGTTAAATTAATTTTTGATGGTTAATTAATAAATGATTAACGAATAATTAAATCAAAATGATCTGTAATTTATTAATTTTAATTAACCAGGATTAGAAATTTATTCATAAGAAATTTATCTGATTTGAATTAACCAGACAATTAACTGACCCTACCTACGGATGTTTGAATTGTATTGATTGTTAAATTGTTTGATATCCCTGATATATGATGTTTTGTGATACGTCTTGATTTATGTTGTGATCTGTAATTTCTTTATCTGTGATATTTATACATCTGTGATCTGAATGAAACGATAAGCGTTATAGTTTATATCACTTATCAACTATATCCTGTATTTTGATCTGTGATGATTGATGTTGCACTATTGTGTGTGAAACCCCTGGACCACACCTTTACACACACAATATGGATTTCACGTGGAAATCGGTTAAGTCACAGGTAATTTAAATTTGATGTTTTTGAAATGGAAATTTTAATTTCAATTGATTTTGAAATTAGAAATTTCGGTCTAAAGTGAAAAGCTTTTGAAATGAGTTTTCAAGGATAAAAGGTATTTTGAATAACTTAATCGAGTTTTGAAAATTTAAATAATTAGATTTAAATTTGAATTCAAGTTTGAAATTGAATCCTATGATTGAAACTAGGGATTAAAGATGATATAAATGTGTTTGTATGAATTAAACCATTTTAAAAGTATAAGTTGGGAATTTGAATTTAAACCAAGGATTTTAACTCGTATAAATGAATCAGATTTCCAAAATGAAAACTGTTTGTTTTCAAAGAATAAAAGCTTCCAGATAAAAAAAAAAAAAAATGAAATTCCAATTTAGGTAAAGGAATTTCAAGATTAAATTGAAAAATGATTTTCCAAGTTATGAATGAATTCTTTTTGAAAGCTATGAATTGAATCTGTTTATTTTTAACAGATTTAAAGTGATGATTTGTTTAAACCATTCGAAATGGAATTGTTTCGAAAGCTATTAGTTAAATCTTTGATTTAAAGATTTAACGAATTAATTAAACTGAAATGGAAATCGATTTGGAAAATCTGTAAATGAATCTGTGAAATTCAGTTGAACTTTGTGAATTGAATCTTTTTGTTTAAAAGGATTAAAATGGTAACTTGTTTAAACCATTTGAAGAAAGATTTTTGGGTAATAAGTTGTGACTTAATTGAAATCCCAATATCCATATGTTTTAAATATTGCGCTCATTATTCGGGTTAGCCGGGAAAGGACCTTTGGGTCGTATAACCCATTCCGAATAGTAATACGTCGTATATGGATGGCATTTGAAGACCGGTGATGAAGACCGGATATTTTCGAAAATGAAAGGACAACCTGTCGAATGTCTCTGCACTGAGTTGCTCCGGTATAGAGATTTATATCACTCTTTTTGTGACGGGAAGTCCGGACGTGATTGGAAATTATCCGGATTTGCAAGGGCTTCGTGAGAAGTGCCTTCGGTTCTGTTCGAACCCGGAACAGACTTATATGGATACATGTCTGACATTACACTTTGAGATATAAAGCCGATTTCTTTCAAATACATTTCTGTTGGTGGCAGAGAATTTATTCTCTTAGCTTAACACCCTTCTCTGAGACGTACGAGCTCAGAGGTTATGTAGTTGAAGTTATCAGCGATATATCCCAATTTGGTAATGTGGCATGCCGAGTGTTGCTGTGTGATGATCAGTGTTTGATCATTTGTGATATGATCTTTTGTTTGATCATTTATCTTTGTGATCATAGGTTGATCATCTGTTGACCCAAAGCGTAGCTTTGTGGACGAGACTTCGTCGAGCCTCACAATCCGGTAATGGTCGAAACAGGAATCGTGCGGCAAGGTTTTCAGGGGTAGCTCCCCTAGGGTATGACCATTCCTTCTGGAAAAGGGTAGTATCATGGTATGGAGCCCAGATACTTACTCATGTGGACACACTTTATTTATGACGTGTGATGTTGGATTCGAGGCGCCTCGGTTAAAGGTCCCAAAGGACCGGGGGTGGCATATCTGAGGTTTCTTTTATCCCTTGGGAAAAGGGGTTGCCGGCCTTGTTTGGCAGAGAACAGTTGGTTCTCGGAACGTCCCGCCAGAGGCGTTTCTTTCGTGGAATAGGAAGTTCCTTAGCCTGACCATTTGTTGGAAATCCATCTTTCAAATACGAACCCTGTACGGTTTTAGTTGCATTACCTGCCATGGAATGTGGTGGTAACCTGCTATTGAACATGGTAGCTATAGTAGGCATAAGTGCGAAATGTCTATGCTGGCTAAGATTTATATTATACTTTCGAAATGTTTTCTGCACTATGCACTAGTAATAATATCCAATGATTTGATTTTGCGTAGTAAGCATCTTTGACTATCATAAGAAGAAATCTCCTCCAATTCTGCGTTTGCATTGTGTGTGTGGTGGGAGGTCTTATGGTAGTTTCATTTTCCAAAAGCATTACGAATTGACTTTAAAAATCTCTGCTCTTTGTTTTTAAAGATAAACTGTTTTTGTTGCTCACACCAGTCCCATGACTGATCCGGAGTTTATTGTTTCTTTCCTAAACTCTGGATGCTCAAAATTTTTCTACACTAGCAGTCTAGAGTTTGATTTTTCAGATAGTCAGATTAGTAGGTTATCTGGAGCTAGTTCAGTCTTTGGATCGGACTGCACTTGCTTATCTTTGTGCATCATTATTGGGAGTTCAAGCTATATCTGGATTGGTGCTTTGAAGATGGAGATTATCCGCTACTGATGTTATCTATCGTTTTCTTTTCCGCTGCTATTTGTTGTATCATATCTCTGATGTATATTGATATGCATTGTATCACTCTGTTGTATCAGATATTGTATATCAATGTATTATTCATTTATTCCGCTGTGTTATTTACTTAATGTTGTTATAAGCTCCGGCGACTCGGATTTGAACGGTCGAATCTACGGCATTCGAGTACGATGTAAAGTATGGATGTCGATTTTCGATCGCGAAAATCTGGGACGTTACAAGTAAACTCTTTTAACAATGTGTTTTAAAGCTAATACTTGTGATGTGAGGCCAATCATGAATCCGGGTTTTTAAAAGAAAAGGTTTGATTCGTTTAAGGAAATGAATTAATTTCTGTAAAGCGATATCACTTATATGAAAATGATTTATTTGTGTACTTAGCTCTAAACGTCGAAGAAGTAGACTTGCTTCTATTTTGAAAGTTAAGAATAATCGTGAGACATGACTTTGAGGTAACACTACCTTGACTTGTTCGGAATTATTGTTAACCAAGAAATAGTACAAGTTTGAATTTGATGAGCGGTGATAAGTATACAAGACTTAATTTTCATATACGATCGTTTTATATCCTAGTTAGTTGGTTTTCCAACCATCGGTTACCTCAGCTTCTTTATTATCATCATTCTAAGACGATGTGTTGCTCCTTTGAGCTTTGTTATCCTTTGTTGGAAATGATTAAATCAAAAGTGTGAGAGGAAGCCAAGTTATGTGGGGTTGCTCCCATTAGGGTATTTTCACATCTCATCTAGATTTTTGTGTACCATCATCTCAAAAACGGTTAAGACTTAGATGTGAAATATTCAGATACTCAGTTAGGTTGGCGGGGTCCGGCTTTGTAACAACCCGCATATTTTACGATTGTATATTTAAATGTTTTATTTAAATATAGCATCGTTAATCGGATTAAAGTCCGAAATGTTACTTTTTGTAAACAGTCGAATTGGGACTCGAGACTACTTCCATTGAGTCCAAAATGGTGTTTACAACTTTTTTAATTATAAACATCGATATATTTGGAGTTGAGTAGAATTTTGCTATTTTTCTATTTTGGGTTTTGGGTTTGGGTTTCAGCCCACTAACCCAACATAATACCCTAACTCCACTCAACTCCTCATCATTCATTCATTCCATTTCTTAACACTCTAGCTCAAGAGAAAAATAAGGGAAGAGATTGGAAATTAAAATTCCAAAACCCTAGTTTGTTTAGGAAATACAAATTCAAGTCTAAAATCTAAGAGAAGCTTAGGTAAGAATCCTCTTCTTCTTCTCCATCTCAATCTCTCTTCAATTTACAGAAATTCCTATAACCTAACTTAGGAAAAACTTCACCTTTGATAATAGATTGAAGATTATAGAGGTATATTGAAGAGGAATTGGTCTTGCTTTGTTTTAAAGCTTCTCATTCATTGTCTTTGAGTTTTAAAGTAGGTTTTTGAACTCACATCTACGTCTATGCTTTCATTGTTATTAGGTATGAATTCCTAACATTTATGCATGTTTTGCTTTGGATTTGAATTGATTTGGTGAATTTTCCAAATTTTGGTGTTTTGGTCCAATTTTTATGAAAATCCTTCTATAGATGTTTGGACATGATATTTGGGGTGTATCGAAGAGCCTATAAGGTTGGGTTGTCGCTTGGCATAAATCCCTAGTCGTCGTTGCTCGTCCGATCGCTTCCGAAACGTTTTGGCCATCTTGGCCTAGGCAAATTGTTGCCCAGGCCAGATGACCAGACGTCTGGATATCAAGTCCAGACGTCTGGTTTAGACCTGGGGGGAAAAAATATAGAACGCAGAAAGTAAAAATGGCAGAGACTAATTCCAGATGTTTGAAATAAAGGTTCAAACGTCTGGTTAGGTCTCAGACGTCTGCCTTGAAATTTCAAACGGCTGTGAGGTTTTTTGAAAATTTCCAGAAAACAAATCCAAACGTCTGGATTCTAAACCAGACATCTGGAACTGTGCATTTTGCCTATTTTGGGCTGTTTTGTGTGGATTTCCAATTTTAATCGGTTTTTGTTGATCCGGACAGTTGTTATCACTTATTATCGACTTTGATGACTTCTTTCTTTGGATTTTTGGAATATCCATTTGATGGATTTGATATCGATTTTTATGGATTTAATTCACATTCTCGTATGCGAATTTTTGGTGATTGATTGTTTCTACGATCATTTTTGTGATTTTTCACTTTTAAATACAAAGGTTTCTATACTAGTAGTAAATACTAAAACTCTTTCATCAAAATTATTTCGACACTATTTTAAATATAAAGCTCTCTTTTAAAATCGTTTTCCAATCTATTAGTATATATACAAACCTTTACCTCACTCGTATGAGAAATCTAATTAAAGGGCTTAGCAAAACAAGTGGTATGAAACGCTTGCGTTTACTTCGTCGGTTAATTCTTGGACTTGTTCGATTGAAATCTTATGACAATTTTCGAGTGGAAATCTACAATCTATTCGTAAATATTTAAGTTAAGCCAGTGTTTATGGGACATGAAGCTAAACTCATCTATTTACTAGCTTAGTGTAATTGACACTTCTTATTGATTAATGATGATCATTTTATGGTTTAGACTAGCGATGTGCGATATCTCTTTGTCCGTATGGGGGACTGTACCCAGTTCTATTGAACTTCGTCTCATTTTTATAGGCTAGCGACCTACGGGCTTTATGGAGTTCGGTTCATCGGGCGTACTGTTATTGCACTACGTCATTGTTCCGAATTATTTGAGTTTCGGGTTCAACGGGCGTACCATTATTGTACAACATCGTTGTTCCGAATTATTTAAGTTTCTGGTTCATCGGGCGTACCGTTATTGCACTACGTCGTTGTTCCGAATTATTTGAGTTTCGGGTTCATCGGGCGTACCGTTATTGCACTACGTCGTTGTTTCGAAATATTTGAGTTTCGGGTTCATCGGGCGTACCGTTATTGCACTACATCATTGTTCCAACTCATTTGAGTTTCAGGTTCCTCGGGCATACCGTTATTGCACTACACCGTTGTACCGGCTTTATGGTTAGCGACCATGGGATAGCGTTCCGTTTGTGACACACGTGTTGGGGAGTTTTCGTGCTCCCGTTTGTGATAGGCCTTCCCCTTTTTGTGATTTCTGGATTTCTAGTTGATGATTTCTAGTATTTGTGTTTCACTGATTTTTGTGATTGGCATTGATATGTCTATCAATATTTGTGTTTTGGTGAATAATTTAAAGAATATGACATTCTTTTTGGTGTTTGAGAATATTTGAGATATTGTATGATTTTTTTTGTAATCTGATGTATACTTGTCACGGTATGGCATTATTGTTATCATGCGTTTTTGTGATATCTCTTATCCTATCTCATTTTATCTGATATTTATAGCTAGACTGATCCGTTTATTATTTTCTTCTTAAATAATACTCGGGTCAGACCGAGGTATTTTAGGTGCTCCTGCTTGACTTCTTATCAGGGTCCGTCACCTGACTTTTGGCTAACTATTTTAGCATAGTAGTTTTTGTTAGTATACATTTGAGATAGAGACTCCTTGATGTATACTTATTCTTTTGTCTAGCACTTGTATCTATTCTTTTGTGATGTAGTGGATCTTGTATGACCACTACTTTGATGTACACTTCTATGTGTTATATTCATATTTGTTTCCGCCTTAGTGATATGCATATCTATGACTGATTTGTGTTATGTTTATTTCTATATTTGTTTCCGAAGTCCACATAGCCAGTGTGTGGTAGCTTTGAGTTTGTATTTGATATGTCGGATTTCCTCTTGAAATGAAATGTTAGTTATATTATTTGACATATTGGTACTCGCACGAAGCAATTACACAGATGGTCGCTCCTCAACAGCCTTATTCTTCGTGCTAGTCGACGACATTACCTCGTAGTGTCCTTAGCTAGTGTGAGTATAGAGGTAGGGCGTCACAGCTTGGTATCAGAGCCAAACTTCGGAACAATATAGAATAATCTAGCAAGGATCATTGTCCTAAGTCTCTCTTAGGAATCGTGCCATAGGATTTAATTCGAGTCTTCGTACCATTCTATCCTATTTTCTTTTGTGATGCCTTTTTATCAATCAAGTTTGTTTGATGTTCATTCTGAGAATAACCTTTTTCCTCTTTTTTTTTTCTTAAAGAAGAGAAATGGTTAGACCAGGCCGTCCTAGCGCCAGTCAATGCAGTGCTACTCCTTAGAATGGAGTATTTATGTCTGCTTAACAACTTTTAGATCTTGTGAACAATGCCCAAGCTGTCGGACCCGTTCCAGAGCCTACTCACCCTAAATCCGGGTTTCCATGCTTGTACAGAGATTATACCGCTTTGGGTGGAAGGCCTTTCAAGGGTTCCGAAAACCTTATAGAAATCCAAGCTTGGCTTAGATCATGCGATCGCGTCTTTTCCCGCATGAATCTTATTGATCCACTTCGAGTCTAAGTGGCTTCTAGCATGCTCCAGTAGAGAGCATTAGACTGGTATGAGCTTTTGATTTCTGAAACTATTGAAGCGGATCTTACTTGGGAGCAATTCCAGGAAAGATTCGAATTGAAGTTTGTGCCGGAGGCTGAAAAAGTAACCTTAGCCCGACGCTTTATTGACCTTGTTCAAGATGAATCTTCTGTGACGGATTACGTTGCATCTTTTGAATCCCTTTCTAAATATGGGGTTGAGTATATTAATACCCCATTAAATAAAAATCAAAGGTTTGTCTATGGGTTGAATAAGAACCTCAAAAAGCCTTTACTTCTGAAACTAGAAGTTTCTTTCGATCAGCTTGTAGATATCGCTCTTCGACTTGAAGAGGCCGATAGAGAAAGTGATGTTGAAGTTGTGCGTGCCAAACAGAACTTCAACAATAACATGAAGAGGCCTATTAAGTTCAAAGGCCTTTATCCCAACAAGAAAGGGAAGCAAGAAACTTCGGTAGCAAAGACTCCTACCTCTAGTCGTGGACGATGCTACAATTGTGGTTCTACGGACCACTATGCAAATGAGTGTCCAAAACCATTTTTTTGTCGTTATTGCAAAAGTTCGGGCCATCTTTTATCTTCATGCCCCAAACTTCCAAACAAGAAAGAGGGAAAGCTAAAGGTTGTGCAAGCCTCTACTAGCACTTCTCTTGGTCAAGGTATTTCTTATTCTATCCTTGATGGCATTAATTTGTTTCGTGATTATCCTATTTCGAATTTCTTTTGATTCGAGTGCATCTCACTCTTTTATATCCAAAGAACTTGTTGATACTTTTTCTTTAAATATTATGGGCTTGATGACTTCATTGAGAATCGCGAATCCGATTGGTGGATCCACAACACTCAGTTTACTTTGTGCAGATGTCGAGATTTTTTATGTGATTATGCTTTCCGATCCGATTGCTACTTAGGTTTCGGAATGATTTTTGGGAAAGGATTGGCTTAATCAGTATGAAGCCCATATCCTATGTCTTGGGAGGACTATCCATCTTTGACCTTCTCAATCTGTTAAGCAGATTTCTATTGTTCTTAATGATTTTGATTTCCAAATTCGGTGGCATCATTTTATTCTTTAAACCTACATGATGAGGAGAATGTTATTTCTCTCATTCAAGTAGTTTGTGAATTTTCTGGTATATTTGATCTTGTCTTAGTATTATCACCTAAGCAATCTATTGAGTGGTGCTAAGGTCTTTTCAGCTCGACCTTGCCACCGGTTTTTATCAGCTATGAGTTGCGGAGGGTAGCATTCCACTCACCGCATTCCGCACTCGTTATGATTCTTATGAGTGGTTCGTTATGTCATTCGGTTTGACGAACCTTCCAGCTTATTTCATCCATTTTACGAATCGAGTATTCTGCGAATATCTTGATTAGTCCATCCTTGTATTCATTGATTATAGATGAAAACAACAATTTAAAATTTGCAAATCTTTTTATATAGAAGATGATTTTGTGTTGTTTTGCCCATCAAGTGCTTTAAGAATTCTGGTCGATGCGCTTGATCAACGTTATCGATAGGAATCTCCTAAACGCAATGATGAGACAGTCAGAAATAGTAAATTGACTTGTAAAAAGTAAATTTTTCTAAAAAGATGATTACAAAAAGTTAATTATAATTTTGAAAGTCTTAGCTTTTCGGGAAAGAGGATCATTTAAAAGAACTCCTTTCCGATGCTCCTATTCTTGTGATTCCCGAAGGGAATCAAGATTTTATTGTTTGTACCGATGCTAGTCGTATTGGTTTGGGTGTCGTTCTCATGCAAAAAGGGAACGCGTTATCACTTATGCTTCTATACAATTAAAGCCTGCCAAGACTAGATATTCCACTCATGGTCTAGTGCTCGCAGCCATTGTATTCGCTCTTAGAATTTGGCGTCATTATCTTTTGGGAGAGAAATTTGTTCTCTACACCGATCATAAATCTTTAAAGTATTTATTTTCTCAAAAGGAACTTAATTTGTGTCAACAACGTTGGCTCGAGTTCCTTGCATCTTATTATCTTGATATTCTCTATACTCCCGGAAAGGGTAATCGTGTTGCCGATGCCCTTAGTCGTAAGCAACAAGCGATTGTTTCAATGATGATATCCGAATGAAATGATCTCGAGACTTTATCCACTTGTGAGATTCGAGTCCAATTTATATTCATCTCTTGTTTTGTGTAGCCTTGAGGCTCATCCTTCTCTTTTAGACCGCATCCTTGAAGCTCAAAAGCAAGATCCCGAATTGGCTTTTCTTAGCCAAAGTTGTAGGGATCAAAATAAGGTTGATGGTTTGAAAGATTTTGAAATCGATGCTCGTGGTGGCATTCAAAGGTTTGGTAGACTTATTGTGTCAAACATTTGTGATCTTCGTAAAGACATTTTAGAAGATTCTCATCATTCTAAATTTACCATTCATCTCGGTAATAGTAGCGACTTTATTATTGGGATGGAATGAAGTCGGATATTGCTAACTTCATTAAGCTTTGCATGACTTGCCAACTCATAAAGGCCGAGCATCAAAGGCCCAGTAGGTTATTGCAACCTTTGGACATTCCAATTTGGAAGTGGGATCAAATTTCCATAGACTTTATTGACGGTCTTCCCCGTTCTCGTTCGGGTCATGACAGGGTGATCGTAGATAGACTTACAAAATCCGCCCATTTTATTCCCGTTCGGTCCAATCAGACCGTACCTCTTTTGGCAAAACTCTATGTTAAAGAAATTGTTAAATTGCATGGAGTTCCTACTTCTATTGTTAGCGGTCATGATCCATTGTTTACTAGTGGATTTTGGAAGGGTCTTCAAAAAGCTTTGGGAACGAAGCTTAATTTTAGCACCGCTTATCATCCTCAGTCCGATGGACAAACCGAGCGTGTGAATCAAACTCTTGAAGATCTTCTTCGTGCATGTATTCTTGATTTTGGTGGAAGTTGGGAAGATCATATTTCTCTTGTTGAGTTTTCCTATAATAATAGCTTCCAATCTAGTATTGGTATGGCTCCTTTCGAGGCACTCTACGGAAGGCCATGCCGATCTCCTTCGTGTTGGCTTGAAGCCGGTGAGAAGTTGGTTTTAGGTCTAGATTTTATTCGTGATGCCATAGAAAAGGTTGGCCTTATTCGTCATAGGATAAAAGAAATTTAAAGTAGACAAAAATCCTATGCCGATAACCAAAGAAGGAAATTATAATTTTCTGTGGGAGATTTGGTGTTCATTCGTGTTTCACCTATGAAGGGTGTTGTGCGTTTCAGTAGATCGGGAAAATTAGCACCTCGATATATTGGTCCATTTCCCATCACCGAATGCATTGGTTCCGTTGCTTATTGCCTTTTATTACCGGCTCAATTTTCTGCTATTCATGACTATTCCACGTCTCTCAACTACGGAAATGCCTTAGGGATTCCGATTCTATTCTTGAGCCCGATGTTGTTGAAGAAATTGAGGTTTCACCTAATTTGACTTATGAGCAACATCCTATTCGTATCATTGCTTCGGAGGTTAATCACCTTCGAAATAAAGATGTTCCGTTTGTGAAAGTTCAATGGTCCTCAAATCCTAAGGATTACTCTTGGGAATCCAGAGAATTCATCGAGCGAACACATCTGAACTTACTCTCTCGTGCTCCTTAAGGTGAACTTCTCATTTCAAAATTTCTTCTTTTGTGTTGAGTATGCCTTAGTATGGTTGTTACTTTTTATTTTCTTCTTAAGTATTGCGAGGACGCAATTTCTTTAAGGAGAGAAGTCTGTAACAACCCGCATATTTTACGATTGTATATTTAAATGTTTTATTTAAATATAGCATCATTAATCAGATTAAAGTCCGAAATGTTACTTTTTGTAAACAGTCGAATTGGGACTCGAGACCACTTCCACTGAGTCCAAAATGGCGTTTACAACTTTTTGAAGTATAAACATCGATATGTTTGGAGTTGAGTAGAATTTTGCTATTTTTCTATTTTGGGCTTTGGGTTTGGGTTTCAGCCCACTAACCCAACATAATACCCTAACTCCACTCAACTCCTCTTCATTCATTCATTCCATTTCCTAACACTCTAGCTCAAGAGAAAAATGAGGGAAGAGATTGGAAATTAGAATCCCAAAACCCTAGTTTGTTTATGAAATACAAATTCAAGTCCAAAATCTAAGAGAAGCTTAGGTAAGCATCCTCTTCTTCTTCTCCATCTCAATCTCTCTTCAATTTATAGAAATTCCTATAACCTAACTTAGGAAAAACTTCACCATTGATAATAGATTGAAGATTCTAAAGGTATATTGAAGAGGAATTGGTCTTGCTTTGTTTTAAAGCTTCTCATTCGTTGTCTTTGAGTTTTAAAGGTGAGTTTTTGAACTCACATCTAGGTTTCGTTGTTGTTAGGTATGAATTCCTAACATTTATGCATGTCCATTTGCTTTGGATTTGAATTGATTTGGTGAATTTTCCAAATTTTGGTGTTTTGGTCCAATTTTTATGAAAATCCTTCTATGGATGTTTGGACATGATATTTGGGGTGTATCGAAGAGCATATAAGGCTAGGTTGTCGCTTGACATAAATCCCTAGTCGTCATTGCTCTGCTGATTGCTTCCGAAACGTTTTGGCCATCTTGGCCTAGGCAAATTGTTGCCCAAGCCAAGTGACCAAACGTCTGGATATCAAGTCCAGACGTCTAGTTTAGACCTGGGTGAAAAAATATATAGAACGCAGAAAATAAAAATGGCAGAGACTAATTCCAGACATTTGAAATGTTCAGACGTCTGGTTAGGTCTCAGACGTCTGCCTTGAAATTTCAGACGTCTGGGAGGTTTTCTGAAAATTTCCAGAAAACAAATCCAGACGTCTAGATTCTAAACCAGACGTCTGGAACTGTGCATTTTGCCTATTTTGGGTTGTTTTGTGTGGATTTCCAATTTTAATCGGTTTTTGTTGATCTGGACAGTTGTTATCACTTATTATCGACTTTGATGACTTCTTTCTTTGGATTTTTGGAATATCCATTTGATGGATCTGATATCGATTTTTATGGATTTAATTCACATTCTCGTATGTGAATTTTTGGTGATTGATTGTTTCTACAATCATTTTTGTGATTTGTCACTTTTAAATACAAAAGTTTCTATACTAGTAGTAAATACTAAAACTTTTTCATTAAACGATTTCGACACTATTTTAAATATAAAGCTCTCTTTTAAAACCGTTTTCCAATCTATTAGTATATATACAAACCTTTACCTCACTCGTATGAGAAATCTAATTAAACGGCTTAGCAAAACAATTGGTATGAAACGCTTGCGTTTACTTCGTCGGTTAATTCTTAGACTTGTTCGATTAAAATCTTGTGACAATTTTCAAGTGGAAATCTACAATCTGTTTGTAAATATTTAAGTTAAGCCAGTGGTTATGGGACATGAAGCTAAACTCATCTATTTACTAGCTTAGTGTAATTGACACTTCTTATTGATCAATGATGATCATTTTATGGTTTAGACTAGCGATGTGCGATGTCTCTTTGTCCGCGTGGGGGACTGTACCCAGTTCTATTGAGCTTCGTCTCATTTTTATAGGCTAGCTACCTACGGGCTTTATGGAGTTCGGTTCATCAGGCGTACCGTTAGTGCACTACGTCGTTGTTCCGAATTATTTGAGTTTCGGGTTCATTGGGTGTACCGTTATTGCACTACGTTGTTGTTCCAAATT
Source organism: Allium fistulosum (assembly GCA_030737815.1). Classification (NCBI taxonomy): domain Eukaryota; kingdom Viridiplantae; phylum Streptophyta; class Magnoliopsida; order Asparagales; family Amaryllidaceae; genus Allium; species Allium fistulosum. Next base: position 556,933,906 of record CM060905.1, read on the forward strand.
ATTTGAGTTTCGGGTTCATCGGGCTTACCGTTATTGCACTACGTCGTTGTTCCGAATTATTTGAGTTTCGGGTTCATCGGGCGTACCGTTATTGCACTACGTCGTTGTTCCAAAATATTTGAGTTTCAGGTTCATCGGGTCACTACAAAAATATGGACTTTTGATAGCACTAATACATAGCGTTTCGGCATACCCTCCTTCCACCACTGTGTAATGTAGGGCTTCCAACGCTATGTGGTAAATAAACAAGTGTACTCAACGCTATTCAATCAAAAGGCGGGAAGCGAATTTTTTGCGGGAATAAAAAATGCACTCTATTCACTTCGTTGCCTCCTTCAGAAAACACTTTCTTTCCCTTGTCATCTCCAGCAAACAATAACTACGTCAATCACTAAATTACCAACAGTCGATTCAATCGCGAAACCCTATCCTCTGTCATCAACTTCGATCAACTTCTGAATGGCGAAACCCTAACCTCTGTCATCAACTTCGATCAACTTCTGAATGGCGAAACCCTAACCTCTATCATCAACATTCGATCCCAATCCCTAAGTGCACCCACCATTTCAACTGCCTAGAACCCGAAATCTGCACCTCTCCAATTTGAACTGCCGTGAGAGGTACTACAACATTTATTATATATATTTTCATTGCTCATGATGCTTAATCTATTAATTACTATCTCTGCTCTATCTGCTACGGCTTCAGCTATTGTGTAAAACTTGGCAAGGATCAGCTTATAATTATCTTTTTTTGAGAAGTTGCTAATGGTTTCATCTTTGAAACCACGATTCAGTGTTAGTTTAATAACTGGACTTGGAAAATATTTCAATGAATGTTGTTCTTGATTTTAATCCATTCAATACGACGAGAACAAATGAGGCTGTAAAATATAAGTAAAAAGATGTAAGCCAATTGGCTTACGTGTGTAGGTTTTTCTTTGGTGAGTTGGTTTTGAAGCATTTTATAATGTTGAATAAATTATGATGCTTTCCTTTGAAAATAATTTCTACATTGTTATATCATTATATTTGAAAAAATATTTGTTATCAATATCTAAGACCAATTCCATTGTTCTACAGAATATCATCGTGTAGAAGATTCCTTGCTTGAAGTTCGTTGACTGAACTATGGTTTAATTCTTAATTTTTTTTTATATGTGATGCGATAAAAAAAACATAAGAACCCACCTATAAGTAAGCAAACAGATGAGAAAGGTAAATTTACAATGTTGTCATACCTAAAATTTTGTTAAGAGATTCATGCTTTCTTGTTTATTTGTTGGTAATGCGTTCGTATAGGTTTACAAATTTTGATACACACATATGAATGGAGTTAATGAAATTGTTTTAATCGCTTATAAAATCATTGTATTATACAACTGAACTAGTGCAACCTCATTGTTTTAATTAGATAAATGCTTAAATGGCTAAGTGACATACGTGCCTATTTTCTGGGGTAAATTATTTGAGTTGTTTATTCATATATGCAGCCTAATTAAGTAGTCATCCAACTGGTGGTGGATGTTATGTCTTACGATGTTGACGTACCCTGAAAAGCAATCGTTCTACATCGAAGTAAAAGACGAAAAACTAAAATAAAATGTATTTTGGATATATTACCAACCAGTCATAACTTATTTTGGACAAACGTGTTTAAAGTACAGTCATTGTATGAAAATGAAGTAAATGAAATCTTTGTTTATAACGACAGTTAGACATAAATATACCATACATCAAAACTCTATATGGTTGGGTTGCCCACTCTAGTGTGTTGTATGTTAGTACCACTCATTATCAGTTATGCCATAGGTGTCTTATTTCATATGCAGTTCAAATTGTATTCATAGGTCATTTCGAACAAAAAGTCTCGTCTTTATACAGAATGTTGTAACCGTTAAGACCTTCATTTTAAGTAACCATATTCACATTGTTATGGCACTTTATTTCATCATGTGTAGAAAAAGCGGAATGTTAATGAAATTGTACTGGAGAAATTGTATTAAAGAAACAACTCCCTGACTTGCAGTTACAATTCTTAGGTTGTTGTTGATCTGAATAGAGTATTCATTGATCAGTTTACGCTGTGTCCTGCACTTAATCAACAATGGAGATTGGTATTTGCTAATTTGACTCTGAAGTTACACAGTTGTTTCATTGGCTGGCTATTAACAATCAGTTGTATGGTTTTTCCCCCTGTATTACTCTACATATCACGTGAATTAGACTTTAGAAGTATTTGGAAAAACAGTATACTCCTTTCTCACTGGTTGGTATTATACCCTTTTTTTCTGATTCGTTTGTAAAATGTAAAGTACATATTTCTTATGTGATTTTATGCTTTGCTGTTTTTTTCCTTACCACATCATGCTATCACAGATTGAGTAACTTGGACATATGGTTGCGATGGTATACTTTTCATGTAAAATAAGTTTGGGTTATTTTATGAGTAACTTGGACATGTTTGATTCCATTCACTTGCCTATTAGATGGTTCTAACTAAATTTGACTGATAAGTTAAAACAATAGGAAATTATATATTAATGGATTGCATATATTGAATGAAATGCAGAATAGGAGAATAAATGTCAAATCAAGCGTTATTCTTTTTGTTCGACCCAGAATTTTGTCATTTTGATTTTTGAAATGCTTTTGTATTGGGTTTGGTATTTCTCATTTATGCAGGCTTACAGTTATTAGAAAAATTATAAGTGGCCAACTCAAATCCTACCGATTTCAAGCTTATCAACCCCTTCATTCATTTTCACACAAAATTATAAGCAAAATATAGAAGTATTTTGCAACAACAATGGTTCTAAAATATACATTAAAACTATTTTAAGTTTAGGTTTCAATTAACTAATATTCTTCACAATATTAGCTGAGTCCTTCTTGTTTTCACTTAGCAGCAACAATCTATTTGATAAATTATATATCGAAATTTAATTTGTTATGATTTTTACCTTTTTATTTTTTTGTTCACAACAGTATTGTGTTTTATGATTTATTTAGTGCGGTTTTGTTGTTACTTAGTATAAAATTCTATTACTTGGTGCGGTTTTTGTGGAATGTAGCTCCAGTAAGTGAAATCAGTGGCCAGGTTGATAAAGATGACGAGTTAAGGATAAAAAGCCGAATAGATAGAAAAGTTAATAGATTTGTGCAACACATGGCATTAGGAAGTGAGCACACTTCAAAGTTACTTTGAATTTTAGAATGATTTATTTTCTAAATCTGTAGTTGTTTTATCTTTCTTGAAAAGTTTTGGGTGTTTCATTGGAATTATTTGTTATAAATTGAGACTGCACATTATTATTTGCTTCTGTGTTTTCTACTACTGCTGTATCTGAGTTGATTGCCTCTGAAACAATTTGTTGTTTATCATTGTCCAAATCCTTGTCAGTTTGCTTTCATTCTGCAAATCCCTGTTTTTTTTACTACAAATATTTGCGGTACTAGTATTCTCTTTGGAAATATGATCCAATATTCGCACTATAAATATTTGTTAAGAGAAAAAAAGAGGACGCGAGTCAAAATATCTTTATAGAATTTTCATGAATTTAATTGATATGAGATTATTCTTGTGTAATAATATTATATACATGCAGAGCAGCTTGCAATGACAAGGCCTTCAAGATGTGGTTTGGGCTTCAAGATTTTTACAGCGACCCATCCGAGGCTTCCTCCAACTAAGAATTTTATACCAATGTTGACTGGCATGAACCACCTTCATATGACAAGGTAATCTTTGGTTTCTATAGAAATATATAATTTATTCCATTCACATTTAAATAGTAGAAAATATAATCGAAGAAATACCAAGAAATGTAATCTTGTAATGTGATTGTTTTTGTTAAGTTTCCAAATATAAGAGCTGGACCAAACACAATAAACATGATCTGTTTGCAAATGAAATTGTTCTAAAATTCAGAAGTTTAAAACCAATATTAGAGTGATGCATAACTGAAAAAACAAGTAACAAATTTATCCAAGAAATGAACAAGACCTTTACAATATACACGTAAGAACTCATCATCCTTGAATCGAGAACACAACCTGAAATTAGACCAAAGGAATTTATCAAAATTAGTATTAAAAAAAGCGTACAACACGTTAAGGATAACTTACAGCAGGAGCACTAAATTGTTTCCCCTCTAAATTATCAACCTTGATCTATAGAGTAAGAACTAAAATTGTTATGCAGATAGATTAGTTTGATTTGATAACTAGTGCCCGAAAAATAGTTGCACAATAACCTAAAAACCAGAATCATATTTGCAGCTAAAGCGCATGGCTGGTTTGCTGCGTGACAGTGGAGAGAAGCAACTGAAGTTGAAGACTGAACACATGATTATCTATGCTAATCATACACATGTCAGTTAGGCAACCTCTGTACTCACTTAAACACGTGGAATGAGAACTCTAACCGAATGCATGACTAGAACTGCAAGCAGAGGAGCAATGGTGGAAGACTAGTGGGATGAAACTACAACTGAAGTAGGCAAGAGGAACCACGATCAAAGAAGCAAGTTTGCGTGGTAGGACTTCAACTGAAGCGAATAACAACAAAGTGGTATTGAAGGAGCATGAAGACTGCAACAGAAGTGGGTGAGTGAACCAATGAAAGCGGGGAAGCTTGATGAGTATGACTGAGTACTGCAACTGAGGTGGGTATTGTAACTGAGGTGATGACTTAGCATGTCGACTGAAATTTAGGCAAAGAATAGAAGCCTGATGCATGGAGCGAATGGCACATTTTCATATTAGCTATTGGCAAAGAACATAAGCACAGAGCCATGTGAGAAAAGAAAAAGGATTAGAGGACTCACTTCAGTTGTTCAAAAACGTTTTAACTTCCCTGGAAATAGTGTAGAGCTGTATGCTGAGAAGATCAACAACAGGGGTCTTTGTGCAACTACACTAGCTATCTCTTCACTGCAAACTTCTTGGGGGAATTGTTGTTCGCAGGTTTGATTCCAGTGCTCATTATGTCATTCTTTCATATTAGCTTAAACAAAAATTATTTGAGTTTTGTTGCGAACTTGTGCTGACATCTTTTAGCACCACCTGACTGATTTATTGATTTTGATTGATAAACATTGTTAACTCTTTTTTGTCAATAGTTAACCCATGTTATTTTTTTCCCATGTGATTCATAGTGTAGTGCATCTAATCGAACATTTCAAAATTTATAAAACTATAATTCTTTGTGAGAATGTTATATGACCTCATTTAGAGTATAGACCCAAAAAAATTTCAGACTCAAGGAGAAACTACTCTTTATTATATTTTATGCGTTATAGATTTTTTCCTTTTGAATTACAATGTTATATATAATTCATTCAAACAAACGTTTTCACACTACAAGAAAAACCATTTCCAACAAAGTGAGTATTTATAAAAACATGCAAATTTGATGCATTTTAAGTACGTATGACGATGGATATCTAAATCCTACGGTGAATACATGTAACGCCCCCGATTTTTCGCGCTCGAAAATCGACATCCATACTTTACATCGTACTCGAATGCCGTAGATTCGACCGTTCAAATCCGAGTCGCCGGAGCTTATAACACAGTTAAGTAAATAACAACACAGCGGAAGAAAAAGAATAATACATTGATATACAATATCTGATACAACAGGGTGATACAATGAATATCAATATACATCAGAGATATGATACAACAAATAGCAGCGGAAAAGAAACCGATAACATCAGCAGCGGATAATCTCCATCTTCAGAACACCAATCCAGAAATAGCTTAAACTCCCAATAACGATGCACAATGATAAGCAAGTGCAGTCCATATCCAAAGACTGAACTAGCTCCAGATAATCTACCAAACCTGAATATCTGAGAAACCCAACTCTAGACTGCTCGTGTAGAAAATTTATGAGCACCCAGAGTTTAGGAAATGAACAATAAACTCCGGATCAGTCATGGGACTGGTGTGAGCAACAAAAACAGTTTATCTTTAAAAACGAACAGTAGAAGAATTTAAAGTCAATTCGCAATGCTTTTGAAAAATGAAACTACCATAAGGCCTCCCGCCACACACACAATGCAAACGCAGAATTGGAGGAGATTTCTCCTTATGATAGTCAAAGATGCTTACCACGCAAAATCAAATCATTTTTGATATTATTATTAATGCATAGTGTAGAAAGTATTTCGAAAATAGAATATCAATCTTAGCCAACATACGTACCATTATAGTATGCCTACTATAGCTAACATATTAGATGGCAGGTTCTACAACTAAAACCGTACAGGGCTCGTATTTGGGAATTTGATTTCCAACAATGGTCGGGCAAAGGAACTTCCCAAGTAAAATAGAACGCCTCTGGAGTGACGTTCCCGGATCCTAACCGGATCTCTGCTACACAAGGTCGGGTTACCCCTAGCTGGGTGATGCAGCGCAAGCTAAGAGTTCACAAGTCTTAGATCACTCACGACCTAACAATCCAAAACTGGAAAATAAGTCGTTCAAAATTGAAGTTTTAGGTCGCTCACGACCTAATGGGTTCTTAGGTCGCTCACGACCTAAGGAAGATGGGCTACGAGCTAACGGAACCAATGCTCAGGAAAACAGCTCACGACCTAGCGAGATAGAAATTGGTGAAGTATTAGGTCGCATACGACCTAACGAGGCTTCTAGGTTGCTCCAACGACCTACCGGTTTCAAAGATCACGTGCTACGACCTAACAGGCTAGGGGAAAATGAGCTACGACCTAACAGTCTGAAAGGAAAGGTGATTCGACCTAACGAGTTACGACCTATGTTAGGTCGCAAAGTCTTAGGTCGCAAAGGCTTAGGTCGCATAGTCTTAGGTCGCAAAGGCCTAGGTCGCATAGTCTTAGGTCGCAAAGGCCTAGGTCGCAAAGCCTTAGGTCGTGAAGGCTTAGGTCGCAAAGCCTTAGGTCGCGAAGGCTTAGGTCGCGAAGAATCTCTGAAGCCGCTTCTGTTAGGTCGCAAACGAAGGGATGCCGTTCATTCTTAGGTCGCAAAGCTCTGGAGGCCATTGATTTCCCTAACTCGCCGATCTGGAATGCTGTGTGTTCATTTGTTAAGTCGTGGAATAATGTAATTAGGTCGTTACCGACCTAAGTGAGTCGTTTATCTTTAAGCCTGGTTGTTTTTAGGTCGTTGTGTTGTATTTTAATGTGATAAGTCGCTGTGTTGTACATAGGTCGTTTCCGACCTAGGAGTTGTGAAGTTTTTCTGCACTGCGTGAGTTGTAGCCTATAAATAGGCATGTATGGTCATTTGTAAAGGTTGTTGAATATTGAATAAAATTCTCTTTTGATTGCTTTGTGCTTTCATTCAAATTGGTAGTTGAGTGTAATCTCCTATCTCCTCTTTCGGATAATCGAGTGCGCTCGATTCAACGATTGTAGAAGCCGATTCGCGGAATCAAGTGCGCTTGATCAATGCTTGAAGAATTGAAGATCTTTGAACCCGGTATCGTGCGCGATCAACGAGTTCGAGATAGCTAGAGTTGGGGATCTTCGGATCAACGAATTCGGGCAATTCAGCATTCATCAATCCATCGACTGCTATTTTCACCGATCTACATTGTTTTGAATAATCCGCTGCGTCAGTTTTGGTATCAGAGCTTGTTCTAGCCAATCATAGCTAGATCGAGACTTGGAGCCTATTCATTTGAAGTTTGAAGAGAAGCCGAGTTGGAAGTGTTGAGACACGGCCGAGAGGAAGAAGTTGTTCGCATTGATTTGAAGATTGAAGTTCGGATTTGCATTGGAGGCCGAAACTTTGTCCATCGTGTTCATCGCGATTTGCTACAAAGTGGAAGTTTTCGATCCGTTTCATTTTGGATCAAAATCCGGAAAGTGTTTGAATTTGAAGTGTTGAAGAATTTGTGAAGTTTTCAAGTATGCCGCCAAGAAGAGCTAATCGCCACCAAAACGTAGAAGCTTTGTATCGAAGAGAAGAGGCTGATGAGATGGAGCAAAGAATCAATGAGAATTTTAGTGAAAAGCTTAACGAAGGAATTGGCCGGTTAGAAAGGCTTATGACAGAGATGAATCAAAATCGGAGAAGGGTTTCACCTGAATCTAATCATGGAGGTAGTAGAGTCTCGCCACATTCTAATCGAGACCGAAGTATTGAAAATGATCAAGGACGTGGGAGGAACGTGAATGATCGCGAACGGAGGAATGTTGATAGAAGGGATGATGGTGGAAGGCGTAATGGTAGTAGAGATGTTGGTGGTCAGAATCGACATCGTTATGCATCTGATTTTGAAGAGGAGTATGATGGTGGTAGTATTCAAGGAAGAGGTCAAGGAAGAAACTATTCTGAGTATGATCACAAATGGGAGTCGGGGATGAAGACAGAAATTCCTGAATTCAAGGGTGGTATGCAAGCAGAGGAGTTTCTAGATTGGGTAGCTAATGTTGAGGAAATTTTTGACTTTAAAGAAGTTCCAGAACATCGTAGAGTGAAGTTGGTTGCTACGAGGCTGAGGGGTAGAGCTTTGGCATGGTGGCAGCAAACCAAGCTTACTCGTGAACGTATGGGGAAGTCAAAAGTTGAATCTTGGGAGAAGATGAAGAAGTTAATGAAAGCAACGTTCTTACCATACAATTATCAATCTTTGATGTATCAACGATTGCAGAACTTGAGGCAGGGCACAAAGACAGTTAATGACTATGCTGATGAATTTTATCAACTCATTGCAAGGAATGATATTATGGAAACAGAAGAGCAGCTGACATCTAGGTTCATTGGAGGATTGAGAATGCAGATTCAGGATATGGTCAATATGTTCGATCCAAGATCTGTAGCGGAAGCACATCAGAAAGCGTTGGCTTGGGAAAAACAAGGGAGACGAGGAGGTGGTGTGTTTACTAATTCTAACAATCAAGCAAAGGGTGTTGGAGGAAGTTCTAATGTTTCTAAACCTATCAGTAGACCAGTGGTGAAGGAGGCTGAGAAGACAAGGGTTAACAATGGTTTCAAATGTTACAATTGTCAGGAATTGGGTCATAAAAGCAGTGAGTGTTCAAAGCCAAAGAAGAGAACCATGATTGCAGAAGTTGACAATGAGGATGTTGATGAAGATTGTTCTAATCCAGCTGAGGAGGATGAGCAGGATATTGCGTCAGGAGACGAAGGTTGTAACCTAATGCTGAGGAGATCGTGTTTAACACCGAAGCAGGAGGAAGCTAGTTGGTTGAGGAGTAATATCTTTCAGTCAACATGTACTATTCTGGGGAAGGTGTGTAAGTTTGTGATCGACGCAGGAAGCTGTGATAATATTATTTCAACCGAAGCTGTGACGAAGTTGAAATTGAAGACAGAGAAACATCCGAGTCCATACAAGTTAGCATGGTTGAGAAAAGGAGGAGAAGTGAAAGTGGATAGACGAGTTCGTGTACCATTCTCTATTGGGAAGAAATACAAAGATGAAATATGGTGTGATGTAGTAGAGATGGATGTTTGCCACTTATTATTGGGAAGACCATGGCAGTATGATCGAGCAGTACTACATGACGGTCGGACCAATAGCTACAGTTTTATGTTTAAAGGCACGAAGATTATCTTAGTCCCGAAGAAGAGATCACAAGAAGAAAGTAAGTCAGAAGAAATTGAAGAACTGAAAACTTTATTGACTTTAAAGGAGTTTGTTAAAGAAGTTGAAGAAGAACCGGAAGTATTCTTGTTGATTGGGCGTGAGAGCAGTGAAGAAGTTGAAATTCCTGAAGAAGTTAAACCAGTTTTGAAAGAATTTGACGATGTATTTCCAGAGGAATTACCAACGGAGTTGCCACCGTTGAGGGACATACAACATCAGATAGATCTTGTTCCAGGTGCTGTGTTGCCACACAGACCACATTATCGAATGAGTCCGAAGGAACATGAAGAATTGCGGAGGCAGGTAGAGGAATTGCTTGAGCAGGGGCGTGTGCAGGAGAGTCTGAGTCCTTGTGCTGTACCAGCTTTATTGGTACCCAAGAAGGATGGGACGTGGAGGATGTGCACTGACAGTCGAGCATTGAATAAAATCACCGTGAGATATAGATTTCCAATGCCGAGGTTGGATGACTTGTTGGATCAAATAAGTGGAGCTACTATCTTTTCGAAGATTGATTTGAAGAGCGGATATCATCAAATTCGTATCAGACCAGGAGATGAGTGGAAGACTGCTTTTAAAACCAGGGAGGGTCTATACGAGTGGTTGGTCATGCCGTTTGGCTTATCAAATGCACCAAGTACTTTCATGAGGGTGATGAATCAGATTTTTCGACCGTTCATTGGGAAATTCGTGGTGGTATATTTCGATGATATTCTTATTTACAGTGGGAGTCCAGAGGAACATTTGAATCATCTTAGAGAAGTGCTGATGGTATTGCGACAAGAACAATTCTATGCTGCAACGAAGAAATGCGTGTTCATGACGCACAGTGTTTTATTTCTGGGGTATGTTGTTTCAGAGAAAGGAATACAGGTTGACCAAAGTAAAGTTGAAGCGATTAGAGATTGGCCGCAACCCAAGACGATAACGGAAGTACGTAGTTTCCATGGGTTGGCTTCATTTTATCGAAGATTTATTCCACACTTTAGTAGTGTGATGGCACCTGTTACAGATTGCATGAAAGGTAAACAGTTTGCATGGACAGAGGAAGCAGGGAGTGCTTTTGGGAAGATCAAGGAATTGCTGACGTCTGCACCAATTCTAGTGTTACCAGATTTTCAGTTGGTGTTTGAACTACATACTGATGCATCCAAGGTTGGGATTGGAGGGGTGTTGAGTCAGAAGGGACGTCCTATTGCATATTTCAGTGAGAAGTTGTCCGGAGCGAAGATGCGATACAGTACATATGATGTGGAGTTTTATGCTGTTGTACAATCTATTAAACACTGGAGACACTATCTATTTCAGAAAGAGTTTGTTCTGTATACTGATCATGAAGCATTGAAGCATTTGCAAGGGCAGGATAAGATTTCAGCGAGACATGCATCGTGGATTGCATATCTGCAACAGTTTACTTTTGTTGTGAAACACAAGTCAGGGGTGACAAATCGTGTGGCTGATGCTTTGAGTAGGAGGAGTCATTTGTTGACTACATTAAAGGTTGAAGTGACGGGGTTTGAAATATTGCCAGAGTTATTCACTGATGATCCTTACTTTGCAAAATTTGTTGAAAAGGTCAAGGAGGGAGAGACGGATGATTTCGTGATGGTAGATGGTTTTCTTTTCAAAGGAAGTCGACTGTGCATACCGGAGGGTAGTCTGAGAATGAAGATTATCAAGGAGTTACACGAAGAAGGACATGTTGGAAGAGATCGTACCTTACAGTTGATTTCACAGTCCTACTTTTGGCCATCAATGAGGAAAGAGGTGGAAAGATTTGTTGAGAGATGCCATATCTGTCAAGTTTCGAAAGGAACTGCGACTAATGCGGGTTTGTATATGCCGTTACCGGTACCCACTAAACCATGGGTTGATGTGAGTATGGACTTTGTGTTGGGGATGCCGAGAACGCAGCGTGGTAATGATTCCCTTTATGTGGTGGTGGACAGATTTTCGAAAATGGCACATTTTATTGCTTGTAAGAAGACGGCAGATGCGGTTCATGTTGCTCAATTATTTTTCAGGGAAATTTATCGACTCCATGGATTGCCAGAATCTATTGTGTCGGATAGAGATACTCGATTTTTGAGTCACTTTTGGTTGAGTTTGTGGAAAATGGTGGGAACAAAGCTGAAGTTTAGTAGTGCTTATCATCCGCAAACGGATGGACAGACTGAGGTGGTTAACAGATCATTGGGAAACTTGTTGAGGTGTCTTGTTCAAGATAATCTGAGGAGTTGGGATGTGAAGTTATGCCAAGCAGAATTTGCTCATAATCATGCTGTGAATCGAAGTACTGGGTTCAGTCCATTCCAGATTGTCTATTCGAGCTTACCGAAAGGACCGTTGGATTTAACTACGATACCACATTCAAAGGGGACAATTAAGAAAGCCGCTGATTTTGTTGAAGGGCTGACGGAGTGTCATAAAATCGTTCAAGAACGATTAGGAAAAGCAAATGAGAAGTATAAACAATCTGCAGATCTGAAACGAAGAAGTGTTGAGTTTCATAAAGGTGATTTGGTTTATGCAGTATTAACGAAAGATCGTTTTCCAGTGGGTGCCTACAACAAGTTGAAAGCCAGGAAAATTGGACCGGTGGAAGTTATGAAACGAATCAATGAAAATGCTTATAAACTGAAGCTACCAGATGATGTGTATGCATCTGACGTGTTCAATGTTAAGCATCTCGTACCATATCATGGGGATGAACGAACTGATGGAGATGAATTTACAAATTCGAGGTCGAATTTTTCTCAACTTGGGGAGGATGATGCAGCGCAAGCTAAGAGTTCACAAGTCTTAGATCACTCACGACCTAACAATCCAAAACTGGAAAATAAGTCGTTCAAAATTGAAGTTTTAGGTCGCTCACGACCTAATGGGTTCTTAGGTCGCTCACGACCTAAGGAAGATGGGCTACGAGCTAACGGAACCAATGCTCAGGAAAACAGCTCACGACCTAGCGAGATAGAAATTGGTGAAGTATTAGGTCGCATACGACCTAACGAGGCTTCTAGGTCGCTCCAACGACCTACCGGTTTCAAAGATCACGTGCTACGACCTAACAGGCTAGGGGAAAATGAGCTACGACCTAACAGTCTGAAAGGAAAGGTGATTCGACCTAACGAGTTACGACCTATGTTAGGTCGCAAAGGCTTAGGTCGCGAAGGCTTAGGTCGCAAAGTCTTAGGTCGCAAAGGCTTAGGTCGCATAGTCTTAGGTCGCAAAGGCCTAGGTCGCATAGTCTTAGGTCGCAAAGGCCTAGGTCGCAAAGCCTTAGGTCGCGAAGGCTTAGGTCGCAAAGCCTTAGGTCGCGAAGGCTTAGGTCGCGAAGAATCTCTGAAGCCGCTTCTGTTAGGTCGCAAACGAAGGGATGCCGTTCATTCTTAGGTCGCAAAGCTCTGGAGGCCATTGATTTCCCTAACTCGCCGATCTGGAATGCTGTGTGTTCATTTGTTAAGTCGTGGAATAATGTAATTAGGTCGTTACCGACCTAAGTGAGTCGTTTATCTTTAAGCCTGGTTGTTTTTAGGTCGTTGTGTGGTATTTTAATGTGATAAGTCGCTGTGTTGTACATAGGTCGTTTCCGACCTAGGAGTTGTGAAGTTTTTCTGCACTGCGTGAGTTGTAGCCTATAAATAGGCATGTATGGTCATTTGTAAAGGTTGTTGATTTTTGAATAAAATTCTCTTTTGATTGCTTTGTGCTTTCATTCCAAATTGGTAGTTGAGTGTAATCTCCTATCTCCTCTTTCGGTTAATCGAGTGCGCTCGATTCAACGATTGTAGAAGCCGATTCGCGGAATCAAGTGCGCTTGATCAACGCTTGAAGAATTGAAGATCTTTGAACCCGGTATCGTGCGCGATCAACGAGTTCGAGATAGCTAGAGTTCGGTATCTTCGGATCAACGAATTCGGGCAATTCAGCATTCATCAATCCATCGACTGCTACTTTCACCGATCTACATCATTTTGAAATATCCGCTGCGTCACTGGGTAACTACTGACACGAGTATGCCACCTCCCGGTCGTTAGCGACCTTTATCCGAGGTACCTCTAATCCAACAACCACAAAACAATAAGTCTGCAGCAACCACAAAGTAAGTATCTGGGCTCCATACCATGATACCACTTATAATCCAGAAGAAAATGGACATACCCTCAGAGGGCGCTACCCTCAAATAACCTTGCTGCCACGATCCTGTTTCGACCATTACCGGCCTGTGAGGTTCGACGAAGTCTCGTCCACAAAGCTACGCTTTGTCACAAAGCCATGCTTTGGGTCAACAGATGATCAACCTATGATCACAAAGATAAATGATCAAACAAATAATCATATCACAAATGATCAAACACTGATCATCACACAGCAACACTCAACATGTCACATTACCAAATTGGGAATATATCGCTGATAAATTTCAACTACATAACCTCTGAGCTCGTACGTCTCAGAGAAGGGTGTTAAGCTAAGAGAATAAATTCTCCGCCACCAACAGAAATGTATTTGAAAGAAATCTGCTTTATATCCCAAAGTGTAATGTCAGACATGTAACCATACAAGTCTGTTCCGGGTTCGAACAGAACCGAAGGCACTTCCAAAGAAGCCCTTGCAAATCTGGGTAATTTTCTAATCACGTCCGGACTTCCCATCACAAAAAGAGTGATATAAATCTCTATACCGGAGCAACTCGGTGCAGAGACATTCGACAGGTTGTCCTTTCATTTTCGAAAATATCTGGTCTTCAACACCGGTCTTCAAATGCCATCCATATACGACGTATCACTATTCGGAATGGGTTATATGACACAAAGGTCTTTTCCCGGCTAACCCGAATAGTGAGCGCAAAATTCAAAAATATATGGATATTGGGATTTCAATTAAGTCACAACTTATTACCCAAAATCTTTCTTCAAGTGGTTTAACAAATTACCATTTTCAAATCTTTAAACAAAAAGATTCATTTTAAACAACCTTCAACGGTTTAAAAAATTTCCATGCTTTAATCTTTTAAACAAAAGATTCATTCATAGATTTTCCAAATCAATTTCCATTTCAAATTTAACTTGTTAAATCTTTAAATCAAAGATTTAACTTATAGCTTTCAAAACAATTCCATTTCAAATGGTTTAAATAAATCATCATTTCAAATCTGTTAAAAATAAACAGATTCAATTCATAGCTTTCAAAAAAAAATTCATTCATAACTTGGAAAATCATTTTCAATTCAAACTTGAAATTCCTTTAATTAAACTGGAATTTCATTTCTTATCTGAAAGCTTTTATCTTTTGAAAATAAATAGTTTTCATTCCGGAAATCTAATTCATTCATACGAGTTAAGGTTCTTGGGTTAAATCCAAATTCTCAAAATTTTACTTTTAAAATGGTTTAAATTCATACAAACACATTTATATCATCTTTAATCCCTAGTTTCAAATCATAGGATTCAATTTCAAACTTGAATTCAAATTTAAATCAAATTATTTAAATTTTCAAAACTCGATTAAGTTATTCAAAATAACTTTTATCTTTGAAATTCTATTTCAAAAGCTTTTCACTTTAAACCCAAATTTCCAATTTCAAAATCAATTGAAATTAAAATTCCAATTTCAAAAATATCAAATTTAAATTATCTGTGACTTAACTGATTTCCTCGTGAAATCCATATTTGTGTGTGTAAAAGTGTGGTCCAGGGGTTTAACACAATAGTGCTACATAATGAATCATCACAGATCAAAATACAGGATATAGTTGATAAACGATATAAACTATATCGCTTATCTTTTATTCACAGATCACAGATATATATAAATTTTTAGATAAATAAACTGCAGTAAAGATTACACACGAATCAGAATATATCACAAAGCATCACAGATCAGGAAATATCAAACGATTCAATCATCCAATCAAATCCAAATATTCGTAAGTAAGGTCAGTTAATTATCTGATTTATTTAAATTAGATTAATACTTATGAATTTCTAATTTTGGTTAATCAACATCGATAAATTATAAATTATTTTGATTAATTATTCTTTAATCATTTATTAATTAACCATTAATAACACATTGATTAACCTTTAATTATAATTCATCAACCTTTAAATATTAAATAATTAACCTTTAATTTTTTAATTATTCTTTAATTAATTATCTTTAATTAATTACATTAATTAATTAACCCTTAATTAATTTCATTAACAAATTTTCCATCAAATCATAAATTAATTAACTTTTAATTATTAATTAATTGTCCTTTAATTACTATCATTAAGTAATCCAAACCTTGATTAATTAAAAAGATTTTATCATTTATCTTAACTTCCTTATTTAATAGACCTTGGAATCAAATTATCATTAATTTATAACTTAACAAAAGTTTTTAAGTTAAATTAATGATAAAACACTTCATCTTTTTGATTTCTACTTAATTATGTTATTAATTAAGTTTAAATAACTTAAGATTTAACTTAATCGAAGTTAAAATAAATTTCATATCCTTTATCTAACCAAACTTTAAAATAAATAATTATTATTTGAAAAAAATAGTTCAAGTAATTAGTTTTAAAACTTGATTTAATAAAACTTAGAAACTTGCTAATCCCCATCATTCTACACGAGACAAGCCTGGAAAATTCTCCCCTAAAACCCGAGCAAAACCTCCTCCTCCTTTTTTTTAAAACTTTATTTTGATTAAAACTTAAAACACTGTTACACAGCGAACATACTCAAACATCTCCTATCAACTCGAGCCACACTCACAAATACCCGAGCCAAACCCTGATTTTTCCCAAGCAATCCCCCTCCCTCAAGTCTCCATCTTCTTCCCCCAAAATGTAAACTCTGATACTCAGAGATCCTCATGCATGTGCACCGCCGTTCGCCATCACTCCGGCGAATCTCCCCGACTCTGACGAGTCGCAAATCGATTCGAGAATCGATTGAAGCCATCAAATCGAAAGCATACAACCCAAAACGAAAACGAGCGTTCAGCTCGAACTGGAACCTGACATCGCCATGGAAAACGCCTCGCCACCGTCGTACTAACCACTGGAGATCACGAAATTCCGACCACATGATCGTCGTCTCAACCTCTACCATCTCCCTAAACCCGATAGCACTCGATCAACCACACGTTCCGTGGTGATCAATTCATCAAACCCATCAAAAACTAGGGTTCTAGAAAGAATTCTGCCACCGCTGCCTCCTCGATGCAATGTATCGCCATTCAATATTTTTTCAAGCTTCACTGGTCACTCCTCTACCCACTAGAAGAAACACGACGCCTCCGGCCCTCTAGATCGACCGAGACAACTCGAAATGCTTAAATCAGAAAAACTCAAACTGCTCTTAAATGCTCATTCTAAAAATTTTAAATTTTGTTTTAAAAATCATATTGAAGTATAAGAATTCAGTATATATTACTGAATTCGTAAATTAAAAGGTTTGGATTTTAATTGGTTTAAAGCTTTGCTCAAGCATTTGGTTTCCAGAGACATTAATAAGTTGTTTTAACTAGAACAAATTTTTTTTTTAAAATTAAATTCATGAACAAACAAACCATTTTGGTTTGTATTCTCAAATCCTAATTGTGATTAGAACAAGAATAAAAATTTGTTTTGCACATCTGGTCTGGGAAATCAATCAGAGGCATCCCAAATTCGTACAGGATGCATACATCCACACATTCACATAAAAATATATGAGAAATTTACTACATAAACATTTTTCCAGTTATACATAAGCAACTAGTTCAGTTCAAAAAGAATGTTACTCACCACTATTTCCAGAAATGAACAAAACAGAGCTTCTATGTGGTAACAGACTTAAGAACCGATAGCTCAAATCCTCATCCCTTGATCTTTGGTTTTCTTTTGTTTAAGATTGAAGTTTGTTTGTTTAAAGTGAAGTTGTAGTTCACTTCAGTTTTTTTTCTTAGTTTGAATGAACGAATTTAGGTAGGAGGTGATACATATAAAAAGAAGTTTACATGTATAAAATATTGCTTTGTACAATAGGATCATTTTTTTCTCTGTCTTATTAAACAAGATGTCGGCTATGCATATTTACTCTTTTATTTTTGTAACTCTACAGGCTGCATATTGTACTTACCAAACACAATTGCCAACGAGATGACATTGTGGTATGTTAGCATTTATTTCCTTAGTCCTTTATGTCTTCATTTGACTATGCAGATCTTTGTTTAATTATCTTCTTTTGTTTCTATTACTTCATTCCATACCTACTTGCCCTTGTATTTGTTTAGTTTTTCGGCTGATATTTTGTGTTCATGCTTACCTTATTTGTTTGAATACTTTATTTGCATTTCCTAGCTTGCTTTCTTATTCCTTTACGTACATGTATATTTAGTTTTTTTTGTTTGTACATTGCTTAATTACTTAGGGATATAAATGAGGTTCTATAGTTAATATGTTGTTATAATTATATTTCTAACTTAAGTATTTAAATTGCCTTACATATAAATAATTTTTATTTTATTATGTTGTTAAATTTTTATCTATTTGTTACTTTGTATACTTATTTCCTTTGTTTGTTTATTTGTTTTTTTCAAGTCTACACTTACCTTTTATTTGTTCATATTTTATTTTGTTTGTTGTCTAGCTTGTTGTTTATATGTGAATTTATTTTATTTGCTATGCTTTTGTTTATTAATTCTATTTATATTATTTTGTATTGATTTATTAACATGAGACTAAGATATATATTTATTTGTTTCATACTTATAGTATTTATCCAATCTTGTTTTCTTCCTATTTAATACGTTGTTAAAATTTATCTAAGGTATTTATTTACTTTGTAATTCAAATGAATTTCTATAATTATTAGGTAGTTAAAATTCTCTAATGTATTCACTTAATATTTTACATACGTTGTTTGACTTTACAGTCTATGATTTATTATTATATATATATTCACATACACATATATATACAATATTTTTAAATTTAAATGATTTATACAGAATATATTTGGATTCGGGGAAACTCGCAATTCATTTATCGTTTAATTATACAATTTTAATTCAAAAATTAATTTAATTATCCATTAAATATAATTAAAATTCGGGGTCGTTACAATACAGAGGTGGCAATTTGTATTTGAATCGAAAAGTAGCACCGTTTAAAGAGCACAACTGTATGAAAACATGCTTTATAGTGTTCTAAGAATGGTATAGAAATTCTACATATATGAACCTATTATTAGCTTTGCTACATTGACCATTGACCATAAAAGAATTTATGAAATGGGACACGTCATTTAGCATCATACCAACTACAACTTCTATAAATGCACATTGTTGCTAACCTATCCTCTTGCACCCTGCAATATTTTGTGCTTTGCCTGTTTTTAACCAGATATACCTATTTTACTCACACCCTGCATATAATGGTATCAAGGTTAGCAATTGTTCATTCGAATATGTATGTATATATATATATATTCATTGTTCAGTGTATATTCATTAGCTATGAAGAGTTGTCTGCTTTAATTTTTTCAGGAGCAGAAAGATATTTCTGAATAGTATCTTCAGTGGATACCTTAGTTCTCTTATAGCTCGAGTATTTTGGATTAATGTACCTAAAGTTACAAAGAAGTTATCATCCATTCAAGAGCCTAATCCCCACTGTCTTGTTTATTCAGCACTTTAATAATAGCCTAATTTCGCCCCAAAAAAAGCTGTTGATTGAAGACACAAATAATGTGAGTTTTCTGATATTCTTTTTTCCTTTTATTTTTACTTGAAAGTAGAATTGTATTAAACATGTTTCAAATTATTTGCATGACATTATATTATCCTCTGTTGGAACATAAGATTTGAGTTTACATTTCATAATTTAAAGTATAGTTTTGTATAAAAACTCGCTTAGAGTAGTTACCAACCTATTGTTGGTTATTTTTGTTATAGATGTTAGATCTCCAGTTGAGTATTGCAGCAATAATACAAAGTCCAGAGAATGCCTTTTATGGTGTTAAGGAGATTAAGCGGTTATTTTTTTATGAATTAATTGTGGTTATATATCATGGTACAAAGAGAGTAAATGCTTGAATGTAAGAAGGAATGAGCATTTATTCAGGTTTTAATATTCCTGCACCTGTATTGGTTTCATTGGAAGAATTTGTTTGCTTCTATCATATAACCTCCATCTTTTTTTAAGACTGTGGAACCACAATTATAAAAAGACTATTTTTTTTGGCCAAAATAGTTTGCTGCTATTAAGTGATCAATATTGTTTGGTTATATCGTACCTCCGTATTTATTGCGTTATATAAATATTGTTTGGCCAATATTTCATCTTTAATGCATAACACATTTATAAAAGCACTACGGTAGCAAAATTTAGATTTCAGACAGAAATTAGTATTCAGTTGACTTATTTGCACCCAACTAAATATACTCCCTCATGAACCACTTTAATAAATATTTCTAACATTAAATATCCCTCTGTTTTAGTAAATAGTGTGAGTACAGTAGAATAATTCTCTGGGTATATTACGGTAATAAGACAACTAAGTAAATTATAGTAATAGTAGGTGTTTCCAGTGATGTTCAGTCTGAGATGATTCGTACATGTAGAAACACGTTTCTGTTTATGCACACTTGACAGTTAAATGGTTCTACCTCTGTTCTGTGAGATGTATACATGAAATTCTACAGTTTTTCTTTTTGTTGGGAAATTCTGAGTGTGCTTTTGTAATGATAGTATAAAATTATCTGCAAATTACCTCATATGTTCATTGAATTTGCACAGGTACGAGTAATACTGCAAGTTTGGCGAAACATCAAGCAAATCCTAAGGTATCTCCTGTGATTGCAAAAATGATGGGAAAGATGGATGCCTGGGCTAAGTAATATGCTTATGTTTTCTTCATACTTGTATTAGTACATTATGCTAGATAATGTTGTTATTATGTAATGTTGGAGGCAAACTGCTAATTATGACCAAGACTGTTATTATGTAATGTAATGTTGTTATTATGTAATGTAATGTTGTTATTATGTAATGTTGTATATACATATATCTATCTGTGTGCATATATATAATATAATATAAAAAAAGAAAATTGAAACAAATGCTGAAAATTAATATTATATAGGATAGCGTTTGAAAAACGCTATTGATTCATCAAACGCTATTGCAACTCTATATGAGATGTAAGATTTATGCATCAAAAACGCTATAATAGAATCAAAAACGCTATAGTAGAAAATAAAAAATGCTATACAAGAATGACAAAAAATGCTATCGAAAAACATTGTAACGCTATAACATGGTTTGATGAAACGCTATAAAATGTGCTCAAAAACGCTATGGAAGTTAAATGAAGGATTAAATTCCCTATAGCGTTTAAGTTTAATAACAGAGAAAAACGCTATGGTAGGGTGCAAACGCTATGCACTTTTGTAAACGCTATTAGTTATTATAGCGTTTTCCTTCCTGCTATGTAATGTTGCCGGCCTACCATAGCTTGTGGTTCCACGGTGTTCTCTGAAACGCTATGGTAGCCTGTTATAGCGTTTTTAAAACGCTATGAAACCCATAAACTGTTGTAGTGGGTGTACTGTTATTGCACTACTTCGTTGTTCCAACTCATTTGAGTTTCAGGTTCCACGGACGTACTGTTATTGCACTATGCCGTTGCACCGGCTTTATGGTTAGCGACCATGGGATAGCGTTCCGTTTGTGACACACATGTTGGGGAGTTTTTGTGCTCCCGTTTGTGATAGGCCTTCCCCTTTTTATGATTTCTGGATTTCTAGTTGATGATTTCTAGTATTTGTGTTTCACCGATTTTTGTGATTGGCATTGATATGTCTATCAATATTTGTGTTTTGGTGAATAATTTAAAGAATATGACATTCTTTTTGGTGTTTGATAATATTTGAGATATTGTATGATTTTTGTTGTTATCTGATGTATACTTGTCATAGTATGGCATCATTGTTATCATATGTTTTTGTGATATCTCTTATCCTATCTCATTTTATCTGATATTTATAGCTAGACTGATCCGTTTATTATTTTCTTCTTAAATAATACTCGGGTCAGACCGAGGTATTTCAGGTGCTCCTGCTTGACTTCTTATCAGGGTCTGTCGCCTGACTTTTGGCTAACTACTTTAGCATAGTATTTTTTGTTAGTATACATTTGAGATAGTGATTCCTTAATGTATACTTATTCTTTTATCTAGCACTTGTATCTATTCTTTTGTGATGTAGTGAATCTTGTAATACCACTACTTTGATGTACACTTCAATGTGTTATATTCATATCTGTTTCCGCCTTAGTGATATGAATATCTGTGACTGATTTGTGTTATGTTTATTTCTACATTTGTTTTTGAAGTCCACATAGCCACTGTGTGGTAGCTTTGAGTTTGTATTCGATATGTCGGATTTCCTCTTGAAATGAAATGTAAGTTATATTATCTGACATATCGGTACTCGCACAAAGCAATTACACAGATGGTCGCTCCTCAACAGCCTTATTCTTCGTGCTAGTCGACGGCATTACCCCGTAGTGTCCTTGGCTAGTGTGAGTATAGAGGTGGGGCGTCATAGGCTTGGTATTATTCGAGAAGTGTCACAAAGTAAATGAGCTTCTCAGAAGTATATTACTAGAGGTATACTTCAAGGGGTGCACCTTCCTAGTCATTGTTGGAAAATTTCCTTTTCTTATTTGATTCGAACCTTTGAATCTGTTTTCTTTCATTACAATGGAAAGAGTTAACCACTCTTCGTGGTGTTCAGTTGTTTGGTTTTGTCCATTCTATCCAGTTTGGATAGTTATCTTATTTAGTCCATTCTATAGAGTTTGAACTGTTGTCTTGTTTTATCCATTTTATCCGGTTTGGATTTTTATTCAGGCTATTTCCATTCTTTCAAGTATGAATGTGATACTAATTGTACTCATCATCTATTTTTGGATTTGTTCCCTATTGTTCATTTCCATTTTTGTTATGTTTGGTTGTTGTTTATGTGGGAGAAAACATGTTCCACGTTAGCGGCATGGTCCCATATATTATTGTTAAATGCTCTTCCTTTTGTTTCAAAGTTTTACTCATACCAGACATTTTGTCTAACCCGGGTTGTTTATTTTCCCTAAACTCTTCGGTACTCAATTATATTTGGGTAGTCCGAGAATAGCAGGTTTTCTTTGAAGCTCTTTGAAGACGGTGATCGAGCAAGGGGCTCCTTAGTTATCTAGTTATTTATTTTCTGCTGTATGATTATGCAGGTGTATTTTGTATCTTAAAAATGAAAAGTTAGAATGTATCCATAAGATATGGTATTCTTTTTATAATTCTGATAATTCCTTATTAGGAGTAACCTTTTGTACTATATCATTTTATATTATATGTAACCATTCCACTGTGAGGTTTATCTATTCTGTCTTGTTCTGTTCTTTATTTCACCCCAAGACAACTTATCTTTTGGATGTTTGGACAACGGCACACGAACACCGAGGATGTATTAAGTGTCGTTTCCAAGGATTGGAAAGGTGGGTCGTCACAATCTAAACATGGACTCAGGCAAGTGGATCCTTTGTCACCTTTATTATTTAATCTAGCTGCTGATGTTTTTTTCTAGAATCATTAAATTAGCTACCAGTAATAGATTATTAGATTATATTGGTAATGACATTACTAGTAATGGTCTATTTATTTTACAATTTGCAGATGATACTATGATTTTCACGTCTCATTTTCCTAAACATATTATTGCTCTTAAATTTATTTTTTATAGTTTTAAACTTCTCTCGGGTTTAAGGATTAATTTTGACAAAAGCTCAGTTTTAGTATTAAATGATACAGACAATATTGAATCAAATTGCACTCGCTTTAAATTGTAAAATAATGAAATTTCCTATAAAATATTTAGGTTTCTTAATTAGACCGTAAAAACATAAAAGTGAGGATTGGAATACCGTTATAGATAAAATTGATAAAAGACTGTCCAATTGGAATGGTAAATTCTTATCGATAGTAGGTAGAATTATTCTTATTAATTCGGTTTTATCTGCATTACTCATTTAGTGGATGTCGTTTTATCGTTTTCCTAATTGGGTAATAGATAAAATTAATAAAATGAGAAGAGACTTTTTATGAAGTGGCGATAATTTAAATAGTAGCTCTAAATGTCTTGTAAGCTGGGAATGGTTTGTAAATCTAAAAATGAAGGTGGTCTAGGAATTCTAAATTTGCATAACTTAAATATTTCACTTTTAGGAAAATGGATTTGGAAATTTAGTGATAATTGTGAAATTCTTTTATGGAAAGAATTAATATCGAATCAGTGGTATGGAGGTACCTTTAATTTGTTTCATTTGTGTACAAGTAACACAAATAATATTTCTCACTTTTGGAAATCGATTATTTTAAATTTTAACATATATAAACTAGGAATTAATATTATTGTGCATTCTGGTAATAATACCTCGTTTGGCATGATTGTTGGCTATCGTGTATTCCTCTTAAAGTGGAATTTAAAGAATTGTATGAAATTTGTAATTTTAAATATGTTCTAATTTCTGATATTTATAAACCCGATTTAATTTTTCCTTGGGAATTTAATTTTAATCGTACGTTAACGGGTAGTACTTTTGCTCAATTTACACGTTTGTGTGCTAAATTAGAATTATATAAAATAGATAATGATAAAGATATTATAACATGGCGTTGGGATATTAGTAAGAAATACACATCTAATTCATTTTATAAGTTTGTTAACTTTTCAGGTATTAAAATAAAAATATTTAAATACATTTGGAAAATTAATGCACCACCTAAAGCTAAGGTGCATATGTGGTTAATTTTGCATAAGAAGTTGAACAATATAGAACTATTAACAAAGAAAAATATATTTAATGATAAAAAATGCTATTTTTGTAATAATAAAAAGGAGGATATTATGCATTTATATTTTAAATGTAATAGTACTAAATGTATCCTTGTAAAAACTTTAAATTTATTATAAATTTTACTTATATAACTAGTGAGTAATATTGGAATGATATTAGATTTCATTATAAGGGTCAAAATAGATTTTTATTAGATACCATTTTCACTATTATATGTTGGTATATTTGGTTTGATAGAAATCAACGTATTTTTAATAATACTAATTTAGGTTTGGATACCTTAATATATGTTATTTCTTTATTTAGTTTAAATTGGATTTCAAATCCTAGTTATAAATTAAATAAAAAATTAAATTTTAAGGAGTTTCTTAGAAAAACAAATTTTCGTATAGATTTTTTTAGGAATTCATTTTTTTCTAATAGAAATAATAATATAAGTCTAAGTTTAGATTACTTAGATATTCAATCCAGGAGTACTCTTATTGATTTGCCTCTATTAGAATATTAACCTTTTGTAATTAGTCTTCTACATTATATTAATTGTGCCAAGATTATTTTATTCTACAATACATTATGAATTATATTTTATCCATTAAGTAACATGCTTTTTAGACTTTAACATATGGTATGTAAATATATGGTGTTATATCTAAAGATTGATGGAGGTGTTCCTTTTAAAATTAGGATATATAGCTTGGGGTGGAAATATCCATCTATGATTTGATAATTTTATTTTGTAGATTTTAGAATTCCAGGTGATCTTAGTGTAGTTCTTATTTTCATTCAACACTTTATGTTTGGAATTTATGGATTTTTTAATTTATTCTAATCTTATTTTTTAATTGTTTTTAAAACTGTTTTCAAATTTATTATCAGGTTAGTGATTCTAATGTAATTTCTAAAACTAATTTTAACCGTCTATCCATTGTATAAGTTTTTAATTCATTGTGGCGCTATTATGTTTTTTATTGTTTTGTAGTTCATGTTTTTATTGATTGTTCCATCATATATTATGGTTTATAATTATTAATCTTGTGGTTTGTTGATCTGTTTATGATATCAGTTCTAGTATTACAAGAGATCGTCATTACTTTCTTTTATATAATGTTCATAGGTCCGTTAAAAAGTTTTTTTTTCCAGTGTTTTGGTTTTAGTGGCTATTTCTTACGTGCATTATAGTTTGTTCTTAATTTTCTTGCAAACTTTATTATTTTGCCATATCTGAATTTTGTTTAATATTGTTGTACTACACTATTATCTTTTATTAACAGCTATCTTTCTAATGAGTTACTTCATGTTTCAGGGAATTGATTTGAAGAATAGGAATTTTTATGTTGAATTGTTTTGTCTTATAATGGGCGGAAATTTTGTATTGATTGTATTTTTCATATCAATACCTTGTAATTGTGTAAGTTCGGCTTTACAAATTTTATTCGATGGCTTGCATAAACAAGTCTAAGTTGTGGTTAAAGTTTGTTGGTCTCGCATCCATATTTGCAAGTCATATTGTATAACATGGTGTGTTTTTAGGATTATGATTATAATATATAGGACTGGTATTCATATCCTTAACATACTGTGTTTTGGGATTGTGGTTATTATTTACAGGACACACATGCATATTATCTTCGTTTTATGTTTCGTTTTGTTTAGGTAGGCCCGGTCCTTTACCAAAGCAGCTAAAGCTGTCGCTTAGGGCCCCAGAAAAATTAGGGCACCAGCTTCCCAACGCAAAATCGCGACACAGCAAGAGAAAAAACGAACAACCATGGAGGCGGAGCACCAGCCACCAGCGATCAACGATGCCTCGTGACTGACTGGCTGGTAAGTGTAGGTGGCAGCGACTCCTCGTCATCATCTCCAAATCAATAATAGTAACCTGTAACCGACTCCATCCATTTGGACCATCTTTGACTCGGCGACTATAGAAACTTCAATCGACAGTGAAACTTGAAAAGCAAAGGTACTGTGCTTTTGTGTGTTCTAATTCTAAATTTACAAATTTTAGTTGATTATTCTATTGTAATTTGTGAATAGATGATGCCATTGCCAATTTACTTTTGATCTTATGTTCTAATTTAAGGTTCGATTAAATACTTGGACCTTGGTAATATAATAATTTAGCATAGTCAAACACTGGTGCTTCATGCTTTCGTGATTAAGTAGTTTGATCTTAACCAATAATATTTAATACTAATATAGAAGATTTTAATGCATAAACAAATTCTTTCCATTCTTCTACTTGGCTTTAGATTGAAAGCAAATGGATGAGTGAAGTTGCAGAGGGTTAGAAGTATAACTCCAGCGTCCTTATTTCATATATTTCTCATGAATTTTCGAAAGCTCAAAGTTGCAATAAAAGTTTGAAAGAAAAAAAACATTTTATAATTAAAGCAAACTTAATGAATGTGTATTTTTTTATATAATACACATTATAAGTTAAGATAGCACAGTGTTAATATAGTCTGTAGTGTCAACGACTTAATGTTGATGTTGATAATTGTATAACGTTCTAGATCCTTACGTTCAAATTATAAAAATTATTAATTATGTCAACTAACGTTAAAAAATCTATGATAATTTGATTGAATAACAATTATGTTAAAATCCTATCAGTGTTGATAATTATACAATTATGTTGAGGAATATAATATTCAGTCTTTGTCCTTGGTATTAGTTCTGTATTAGGGCCTTGGTTTCACAATTCGCTTTAGGTATCAAAACCCCTAGGACCGGCTCGGGTTTAGGATCTTCATTGGTTGCAGGACCTTTTGTTTATTATACTGTGTTAGTATAAGGTTTGTTTGTACTAGTATCATTTTTTGTTGTGATTAACTAAACTCAAAATGAGTTTGTATGGCACGTTTTTGGTTGTTTTTACTAGTTTATTTTAGTTTTTTCAAGCATGCATTGTTTTTTATATAATTATGTATATCTCACGTTTAATGTGTGAGTCTGATTTTATAGTTTTTTTTACTTAATAGGCATTAAGTATTTAATTATTATTAGTTATATGTTCTTTTTTATTAGATTGTGTAGTTTGCTTTACATATATATAAAATAACTATATATATATATATATATATATATATATACTTACAAATATATGCATGTATTCATCTTACAAGATCTGTTTAGTTTATTCTTAGTAGCTGCAGGTGTTGATATTGGATTAGAGAGTTACCACTGATATAAAAGATTAGAGTTTATTTTTTATTTTTTTGTATATTTTATTGTACTTTATCTTGGACCTTAGTTTGCATAGGTTTTTGGGTGGGTTTTTTCTTTTTTTATTTTGTCTTATTTGTACGAGGAGTTTTTGCTATATGTCAGGCTTGTTGGCAACTCTTTTATAGTGTAGAATAAAAATAGATGAGTGCTCTCCTCCTTGTGAGGATCACTCATTTTTCTCAAAAAAAATAGATCTTACACATGCTACATTCCTTTTGATCATATGTTCATATTATTTATACTAGTGTAAATCGTATGTATGTGCATCTAATAACTAGAAATATTTACTTTTTATTTAATAAAAAATTTATGTATGAATGTGTGCTATAAGTGCAAAAACTTTAGTGGTCACCTCACTTTTATTTCAAGCAAAGTCATGGTGACTTCCGTTGATGGGTTTTTGAAAAGTGGGTGGTGGTGGAGATTGCAAACGATGGTGAGATTATGTTAATGGATGTAGGGTATTTTTGGAATTTCAAAAAGACGCCGTGGAAATCTATTCATTGAATTCTCTTTATTAATAGTAGAGATATTGTAGATCTAATTCCCTTTTCAACAAATTTATATGTGTCTTAAGTTGTCCAATCTAATTTTATCATATGTTCAGATTATTGTTCAGAAACAAATAAACAAACATTTTTGGATTGGGAACTAATTTTTATTAATTGATGTATTTTGCAACTCACTGTATACATGAACATGAATGAACTATATATGTTAATTATTTGAAAATACTTTGAAGATTGAATTATTTTGGTTGTTGTTTACATTTGTTCAAAAGTGGTATTAGTTGAAAAAATACAAAAGTGGACGTTTGTACAAAACTTAACCCTTTGAATCCCTCTTAAGTTAAATTTCAATTTGTTACTTTAATTTTAAAACATATAATAAATTATAATATATATATATATATTTGTGTTTGTATATGTATAATTTTAATTTAAAACATAGTTTGCAATTATTCATATATGTATGCATATATGTATAAACATATGTTGATATGTTTAAATGTTTCAAATTGTATTCAAATGACATTAAATGATGAGTAAATGAAAGGGGATAACTCCTCTACCTTTTTCTCTCCTTACTAATTGCTTACTTAAACACAATTGATTATCATTTTGAATATAAGTATACGTTTCGATTGGTTAAAATAACTTTACAACATATTATGTGTGTGTATGTATATGAAAATAAGTAAACTATATATATTATTATTATATGTAATTTCAAAATAAAATATGGACAACAAAGGAATATATAAAGGAATAAATGAGTCAGTTGTAGTTTAAATCCATGCACCTGCATATGATCACATTAGCCATGTACACTTCATATTTGTAGCACGTGCACTATACATATATAAGTGTATTTAATACACATATAAAATTAAAACTTATATAAAAAACTTTTCAAATTAATCAAATACAATAAAGATTTTATTTAAAATATTTTAGATTGTATCTAAAACCCACTTTATACTTAATAGGTCCAATAGATCTAAGATAGGACTTTTTTTAATGAAATCAACCTATTTCACCCGCTTCCGAATGGTCCAGTTCCTTCACATCCTTTGTTCCTTAAGTCTCCTTTGTTCTTTTAGCCTTGCATTTGATTTTCCTTTATTTATTTTGATCTCCTTGATTCCTCTTTGATTTTCCTAGTCTTGTACTGGAGTTCTTGTATTAATCTGCCTTGATTATTGTACTACATCGGTACTTGATTATCCTGTAATATATCTTGATAAATCTTGTATTTCCTGTAAAATATCATACATAAAATTAGAAAATCATCAGTACTAATATCTATCTAGTTATTATCATCGAAACCAATACCTATAGTTCCAACACATCGTACTTTGGATACATGATAACTCGTACGATCACTCCGTATGATCAATAATGACTCAGCACCTTGGTCTCATTGATGCTTAGACCCATGCCACCTCGTATAGCTATGAAACTGGACTATCTCCATAAGGTCTAGGGTATCATACCAAATACTCTTGGATATACGAAGATACAAATGACCATCCCTATAAGGTCAATGAATACTCATCTCTATATTAAATGAATGCCCGAATCTTCGCCACTTCGTACGGCTAGAAACTAGGCAACCCCACAAACGGCCCATGGTAAATGGATCATCATATATGATCCTAATGAGGAAGCTAGGAAGCTTACCGACCACTTCTTCACGAGCATACATCAAAGTCTTTGACATCAATAATCCCTTAGTACGCATCCACATCAGAATCCATTTGGTTCCAACCTACGGATCACATCCAAAATGTGATTTCATAATCCTCTTATAGTAACTCCTCCATTTGATGATAGGGATGACTCGTCTAAAATACCAAAGAGAGATCCACAAGCTAGTGCCAGTGACAAGGGTTCTAATTTATCTTCAAATCAAAACATTTTCGCTTTCAAATCAAAGCTTCCATAGTTTCTTTAAAGAAAAATTTCCATTCTTAAAATAACTCCATCATTTTATAAAATGATTTTTTTTCCAAAATATTATCACCATTTTAAGTTGATTTAAAATGATTTTTGGCAAAATGCCAATTTATAAAAATCTCAAATTGTATATACTCCTTTAAAAATCAAAATAGGAGTCCTTGTTGAACTTAAACACTTATGAAAGCTCGTAATTGCATGTATAAAATAGTTTTTGAAACTTGCATTTGTTTAATTAATTCTGTATTTTAGTAATGTGTAATGAACCTCCCACTCATCGATTTGATTCATCAATGGTACCCATCAAGTCTTTAGTCACCAAAAATCTCCAGTCACCATTACTCATCCTCAAGGAATATCATTATATATCTTAGTAATTCAAATATCTAGTCTTTCTCAGCTTAGGTATGTCATCCAACTATGATTAAACTAAATATGTTCCTTAATTACCCCATTAGTTTCTTCAATGTATACCCCACAAAAGTCAACATTGGAAAACTATCCAGTATACAATCATACGTAACAAGTAATATAACCTAGCATACAAGAGGAACAATCACAACAAGGCAATTATACAAACAACAAGTAAACAACTAAATAGATCATAGCAAAACAAGAAATCAATGATACATGCAAGAAAAAGGAATCAATTCAAACAAACATGACATGAATTAGTAACAAAGTATAGTCAAACAAGCAACGTAATATTTTCCAAACACAAGTGATCACCTAATAGGCCTAAGAATAATGCAGTTAATTCAAGTAAAGTAAGAAAATATAAGTAAAAGGTCACTATCCCATACATCGAAATGGGTGGTTACTACATCATATCCCAATTCATCCATTAAAGGGAATATAGACATCTCTAGTACTCATTAGGGAATATCACACATAATAGACATAAATGTTACATCATCATACTAGGTGTTAGGCAAACTCAAAACTTTTATCATCTGATCATCATTCACTCATGCCACTCAATCTAGTATAATATTTCTCAAAATGTCGCCCAATAAAGTTTTCCAAATAAAATAACCTTTTAAATAAAATATTTTCCTAACAAACACCTCTAAAGTTTGATATTCGAATCAAATATTTTATGTCTTCAACTATTTACTTTTGAATAAAGTTTTTCTCGTCTTTGTAAATATTTTCTAAAGTATTTTAAAACAAAATATTAACACATCCATTCTCAATAAAATAGGTTCAATCACATTCTTAATAAAACATTTTTCTAAATTGAGTGTTCCCTAACCAATGTTCTTTACTTAAAAATGTATCCATCCAAAACATCGTTTATCAAAAAGTACCCTTTTAGTAGAAAAATACATACAACTAAAATTAACTTTCAGACAAAAAGTTTTCTCAACATAAGGATATTATTTTGAATAAAACATTTCTTCTCAAATAAAAATGTTTCTTGCATAATTTTTCTCAAAAAGATATTTCTCGAATCAAAATATTTTCAGATATTTTCTCAAACGTAATACTTTTTCAAAATGTTCTTCCAAAGTCACATATCTTTTTTATCAAAATAGCTTTTCCTAGAACATTCTTGAAATAAATACTTCCTGAATCATATAGTATTTATTATAAAGTACTTTCCAACGAAACATTTTCTCTCTTTTCAGATAAGGGTTCTCACTAAATATTTCTCAACAAAACATTTTAAGTCAAGATACTTTTATAAAATATCTTTCACAACATACTTTTTCAAAGGATGATTTTCAAATTAAAACAAGTTTCAAACAAAATATTTTTGAGTGAAATGTTTCTCCAAAGATTTCAAACTAAATACTGTCACATAATAATTTTAAATAAAATATTTTACACTAATTACTTTTACTTATGATAACATCTTCATACAAAATATTTTATTTCTTGAATTAAGCACTTTACTTTTACTTATGTAAAATTTTCAACAAATCACTTGAAGCCCAAAAAACATACATATACTCACTTTTAATAAAATATATTTAAAACCAAAAAGGTATGTTTTAATATAACTTTTCCAGCAAATACTATTTTGTTAAAACTTTGATGGTAGTAAAAATTAATTACATCTATTAAAGTTAGGTTTTAATTATAATTTGATATCATGTATGTGCCATTGGAGTTATAACCAACACTTAACCCCTCTTATAAGTGCTCATCCTACCCACTCCTACTTCATATATTTTTCACACAAAGGTCGTCGTAAATAAACATCATCTTAGAGTGAGGTAATGGTGGTTATATATTCAACCCATACAAATAAAGCATGTAATCACCAGTAAGAATGCTCTTTCATCCAAAATTTTAACCCACCCTAAGGTGTAGATTAACCTACTCTAAATGGTTTAAGCCTACCCAAGGTTTAGAGTATCACTAACTTAAGCTCTGATACCAAGTGTGATGCCCATCTATTTTTGACATATATAATTAGTGATAAACGCCATCAATCTACGCTTGCACACCAATCTCAAATATTAAAACAGTGGATCTTTGACTATATAATTCAAAAATACAAACTATTAATATGAAAAGGATCCCTCACAGCAGAATTAAACATCAATATTTATATATTATCTCAATAGATAAGTATCATATAGCTTCAATATATCATATAACATCCACATTTTCAATACATTAATCGGCAACAATGCAGCTATGATGCAAGAGAAATATAACGTATCAACAACTTGCGAATATGACATATCTCCAGACCTTTACTCCTACCCGCAACTTTATAGATACATACATAAAGGGGCGGAGCCAGTATATTGCCAGCTAGGGCACAAGCCCTAGGTCAAAATTTGCAATCCCTTTGTAGAAATCATCATTTTTAAGATTCTACCCTATCTAAAATGGTTTGTCGATCATATTTTACTCTCCATCCTATTTAAAATTAATGCCTAGCTCTATCACTACATACATGCATATCTGTGTGTGTATAATAAAAGGAAAAAGTGATCAACTATGTTTGGAATATGCTAATTTCTATACACTTCGACCACAAGGAAACTGAGAGCTATTGCATAGGAAAATGCTGACTACGTATGGTTTTAGGATCAAGCCTCATAGTTCTATTTCCTACCCTTCGTCCCAAATACTTATTAGCACATATCATTGCACAATTATGGCAACCAAGCATCCAACATAAGCAGAAACATCATATTCTACCATGCCACCACATTCAATCATCGTATATAAATATTTTGTAACTATAATAATGGTAAAACATAGCCAACAAACAACACACAAATTTGATACTCAATGTCAACCCCAAACATCAAATAAATCAAATGTGTACAAATCATCCATCATTAATAACACAACATCAATAGCACAAACACAAATATAAATCCACCAAATGCATACTAACCACTTCGCATTAGTAACACAACATCAAAATCATTAAATGTGTACTAAATACTCAATATAAGTAACACAAGTGTCAAATTAATTAAATGTTTATTAACTACCTTGTATTAATAGCACTAACATCAAATCCATCATATGTGTATTAACCACCCGGTATTAGTAACACAAACATCAGATTCATCAAATGTGTATTAACTACCCCGTATTAGTTATACAACATCGATATCATCTACATAACAAAATCATAAATAACTACATAATATCCATGTAGCAATAATGGCAAAATATCGCATAACTTGTCCTAATGCGATTCCAAATCGACATAACAAACATACATGATGATATCAACCAATAATTAATCATATATGTTACAACAATCAAAATAAGGTATTTATACCCATTATTTACTCTTAAGTATAAAATTGTTTCATCACTGTTTATTATAAAACATATTCTATTTATTTTATCTTAAACTAATAACAATTTCTCGAATATGATAATATACTTCAAAAATCCTCCATTTCAAAATATTACTACAAATACCTCAAAATATCGTTATTTAATCAACAATAGTCTTCCATGGCACGTTATTTTCAAAATGATAATATTATTATTACTATTCCCAAATATCTCTTATTTTTATTAATCACATAAGAATAATAAAAAATAACATCTTTGTATAAACTCCATTAAATAGTTAGGTTGTTATACACTTAAAACAATACAGATTTCATAAAAACAATATTATTATTTATCAAATCCCAATTTACTTTATAAATAATAATAAAATTTCCAATTTCATTTCAAAATAGATTTATCATTATTATTTATGGATTTCCATAAAAATTCATAAATAAGAACCTTATTAGATTTTTCACATCAATTTCAGTATAAATGGTTAAATCATTATTATTTACAAATATCACTCAAAATTTGCAAATAATCATATTTTTCTTTTTATCCATTTTTCCCAAAACTATACAACTTTACGTATTTTTTATTTATTAATTATTTTCTAAATCAACAATTAATTACTATAAAATATCACCTTTCATCAACGTAGCAATTCAAATAAAAAATAACCAAAATCACATCAAAATATCATAACAACGAAGCAATCAACAAAAAGAGCAAAACATATCAACTAATGGGCATTTTCATCACGGGATACTCCTTTATGTTTTTTGATAACATGAATGATGCTTTATTCATGCAAAGCACTATTTTTATGTCTTAGGAGCATGAACCTATGACCTGTAGGATCTAGATTAACACTAGAGGGGGGTGAATAGGGTTATAACAAATTTTCACGAATTTACTGAATTAAACGCAATAACAAACTGCAGAGAAGTAAATATGCTGAAAAGTAAATCACACACAAAATTTACCCAGCTTCGGCAACCCCTGCCTACTGCTGCATTCCCAGATTTCTATTAGAATTAAACAGTCTCCCGCTTACAAACACTCTAACAGACTTGCACACCCTACTACCGCCTATAGAGTTTTGCAAACTCGCAGACCCTGCTTACTGAACTAATCCTAACTAGACAATCTGACACAACCTAAATCCTAGGTGGTGATTTACCAAAATTTTATTCAAAAAATACAAACTTTAAAAAATAAAAACAAGAACAACTTGAATTAAATCTAAAGACCCTAATTTATAATAGCTAAAACTCAAATAAAAGAGGCCGGCCCAATTAAGAAATAAAGAGAGTTCCCCTTTTCTTTTTTATTATATCGGCCGACTTCTTTTGTCACTGATAATTGCTCATCTTCGTTCCTCTTCAATAAATTAGGGCTTTGATAAATTCTTTGAAGCTGCGACTTTCACTTGTGGATTGAATGTAGCTTTGTTTGCTTTCTTCGATTGATTTGTCGGCCCGCTTCAAATTTTCGAGTGCCTTCAATTTGTTGAAAGATTGGTAAGTGAAATTCCTTTTCCGATTTTTACTTTACTCGACTTTGATTCGAGTTGCATGTTTATGCTTTGTTGCTTAGCTCGAACTCTTCTCTGTTGTACTCAAACTCGAATAAATAATTTGCCGATGATGTTCATTCTTTTATAGGGTTCGAACCCCTGTATTTTCGTTCATATATTATCATTTGAATTTGTCAACTGATTTTGCTCGGCTGCTTGATTTTGTTTGATTGCTTGAGATTGATTCTGACTTTGTCACTCTTGTATATTCTATGATTACTTGATTACCACGATTTTAATTTATTTCGTGGTCACCACGGTGTTGAACCCTTTTTGACTTGGTTGCGTTCTTTTGCTACCTTGATTACCATGGCTCTGACCTGACATGTTCATTGTCACCTGACTTGGTATTCGTTCATGGTTGATTTTGTAAATTTATTTGCGTTCAACATTTGACATTATGTTGACTTTGTTTGACAGCGCTGATTTTCGGCTTTGGCCATCTGACTTTGTTCGATTTTATTCTAGACCACCTAGATGCTATAACCAGGCTTCGGCATGATTGTTCTATAGTTTACTCGTATTGTAGTTGTTAATTTCTTCTGGCTTCACTGTGAACTTTGGTGAAGTGGTTAATGTCTCTGTATATTTGTTG
This sequence comes from Allium fistulosum, assembly GCA_030737815.1. Lineage (NCBI taxonomy): Eukaryota > Viridiplantae > Streptophyta > Magnoliopsida > Asparagales > Amaryllidaceae > Allium > Allium fistulosum. Next base: position 556,970,026 of record CM060905.1, read on the forward strand.
CTTCCCTGACCTGTGCAATCCATTCATGTGTATTCATCCAAGCTTGGTCTTTGTATACTCCTGGTCTTTGTTTGTTTAATGGTTGTTGCACTTCACTGCACTTGATTGTGATGTTGTGATTGACTTCGGCCATTTGCTTTGATATTGATTTGCTCGAATTGACTTCATTAAACTTTAACTTTGCATTTGCTTTGAGACTTGATTTCGGGTTACATTCCAGTTTTTCATTCTTGTTCATGCTCTGGTCATAATGTAGGTAGTTGTAGTGTCATCTCTGTTGTATCGCGTATGTTTGCATTTCATTACTAGGCTGTTTTGTTTTATTCCACTGTTGCATTCATGTGTTCATCTTGCTGTTCACTAGTTCGTTCCATTTGAACTGAGCATTTCGACTTGTATTCATTTGTTTACTTGTTGTTGGTCTAGTGATGCACTTTGCTTTGAGCTACAGTTGCATTGCTTGAACTTGAATCAGTGTTCCATGTAAACTTGATGTTGTCTGCTTTGAGTATGTTGTTTACTGGTCTTTGAGGCATGTTGCACTGTGAAGCATTCGAGTCTGTCCATGTCTGTGGCTTGATAATTATGTCTGCACTCTCTTGAGTCTTCATTTGATAGTTGCTTGTAGTTATTTTCATGAGTCACTTGTGCTCGAGCTCACTGTACACTGATGCATTCTGGAGTGAGTTTGGTTCAATTGCCCTTGTGCACTGTTGCTCGAAACTGTTTTGTTGAGTTCGAGGCTTGTTCACTTGAGTTGTTTGATGCCTTGTTGGATTAGTGTACTTCATTGCACTACTTATTCCAGTGTGCCATGTCTCACTGATGTTGCTCACTTCACTGTGTTGTAGCATTGTGTACATGTGTTTGCATTTGCTTGTAGTTGTTTCTGGCCATTCTTTGTGCTACCATTCATGTGTGTTCTCTGCAATATGTTGTTTGGTTTTGTACTTGTGTTGAATCTAGCTTAAATGCTTGGGTTTGACCTTGTGCACGTGTTGTGACTCTATTTGTGTTGCACTTGAGTTGAACCCGGCTTTTCTTTTGGGTTTGACATGTGCTCACCTGTCCCTGTAACATTATCAAGTGTACATTTCGGTGTGCATGGCCTTGTGGCATGTACAGTGATGCACCGTGCATGTCACAATGTTCGTGTGTGATGAATTCGAATATAAATGATGACGAACAGTCCAAATAACTGAGGCAAATAAAATTTTCAAAATCACATTTTAATTTTATATTGCAAAAACATTTCCTTTTCAATTTTACTGCGTCAATGTATATTTCTGCAGATTGCTCGGATGCTGGATTCATATTGGAATGAAGTTGAAGATAAATACGAGTGTGAGTGATATGTAGTGAGGAACTGATGTAACTATGAAATTGTGATGTAATTGTATTATGACTGAAATTGATGTAATTGTACTATGACTGAAATTGTATAGCTATAGTGAGAGCTTGAAATTGTACTATCAAAATTGTAATAAATATTTGTTTGAATAAAATATTCGTTTGAATTCCAATTCTGTGTTATTTATTTTATTCAGCAAATATTTATTTTATCTGTGAAAAATAAAATAGTACAATATCAAATACATTTAAATGAATGTATATATGTTTATTATCATCAAACAAAAATCATATACATGCTTATTCAACATTCTCCCCCTTTTGATGATAACAAACATATATTTAAGATTTTGACTATTTTAAATGTATTTGATTATTCAATTTGCTCCCCCTATTTAAATGCTCTCTTTCTACACAATACTCCCCTACATATATGCATGAGGATAAAAAATTCAAATGAGCCTTGATACAATTAGTACAATTAGAAAATCTTTGACCTTTATTTTCAAAATCTTAACTTTTCTCTCCCCCTTTTGTTATCAGCAAACGAATAATAGTAATAGAAAAATAGAGATATAGTGATAGACATTAATACAATATTAAAGCTCAATCGAGTGTAAATATTAATTTCAATAAGAAAATCAAACAAAAATCATAAATACTTTAATTGACGCATATTCCACTTTAGAATGATAGGATGATATCACCAAATAAAACCATATAGTTATGTCTATTTGTGGTATATTTATTTCAGGAAATTTGAATATCTACTAACCATGCATAACCGTTATGACTTTTAAATGAGATTAGTAGTATTCTAAATTTTTATTTTTATTTTAAAAATGAATTCAAGTATCTTCTAACCACGCATAACCGTGAGGACTTTTAAATGGGATTAGAATCAACTTGTCTATTTAATCAATTAATTTTGATATGCGTTCCATACATGCATAACCGTGAGGACTTTTAAATGAGCATGGAAACACATAATCAAAAATCCAAGTAATTCACCCATGCATAACCGTGAGGACTTTTAAATGAGAGTGAATATTTTGGATATTATTATTTATTGTTAGAAATATAATAAAATTGAAGCACAAATGGTTTTCCATTTAAACTACCACATATTGACATACTATATTGACTTTTGATGAGTGATGGTCGATAGAAAAATGATAGAAATAGAAATGATCATGGAATAGTTATCAACAAATTTTTTTTATAACCCTTGTTTGAATTTCTAAAGAAATTTTCTAATTATACTTTCTCAAGTCATAATATATGATTAATATCAACACTCATCTTATTTTCAATCACTATCTATCTTTTTAGATAATTATTAGGGGGTCAGATCAGTTAACATAGTTATTTAAAATCAATTTCAAAAATAGTTATAAAATCAAATTTTCTTAAATAACTAATCTGATACAAGGTCAACAGAAATTATTTTCTAGAAGGGGTTTTTAAGAAAAATTTCTGCTAAAATAGAAGTTATTTCAAGTGAAAAATATGCAGATATTTTCTTTGAAAAATGATGCAGCAAATGAATGTCTCGAAATATAATCACGTTCCACTAGTAATTTTTCTATCAACTATATTACCAGTGTGATCTGCATCTGACTTTAAATTTCACTCAATATTCACTCGTTGGATGTCATAGACCAGATTGTGAAATTTCAACAAACTATCTCAGAATTATTTTCAACAATTTTTAAACGAAATTTTCTTGACTTTGAATTGAAGTCGTGTTAACCATCAAACAAATATCATAGTGTCAGGTTTAGAAACCGTAGGATCAACAGTCATTAAACCATCATCATTATTTCAAAACAATTTCTTGAAGTTTCACCAATTTCATAAAGTTTCAACAATTTCAACAATTTCTTAAAAAACCTTTTTATAGCATGAGTAATCAGTAATCAATCAACATCATAATTTGACCAAACAGATTAAATTCAATGATGGAAAAAAAATGGTTGGTCAACTTTTAAGCACAAATCAAAGTCATAGATAAGAACAAGTCATGTAAGATCATATCAAGTTAGTTAGAATATATCAACCATCATAATTACTTCAAGTAATTATATTTAAAGATGATTGGTTAATAAAAAAATCAGAATTAACATCATCAATCATTTCACATAACTGGCTGATTTAATTTAGATTATGGTGTAGATTTTCACATTTTATCTATCGTTTGAAAATAAATACAATTACCTGTTTTACCTGTACGATAATCTTTCGTTGTTTGCCCATTGTGAATCTGTCACCTTTATACTAGGCTAAGGAACGTTGATCTGTCGCCCGTTGTGTGTCTGGAACAGCCAGAATCCAGATAACACTAATGTTGTTCCTTAGCCCGCCACCACACCTACACGGTAAAAGATTTTTGTGACCTATTTGTTTTTATAGGTCCATGGTTGTTAGTGGCAGAATAATTTGATGAATATGTTTGAGTAGACCCAAAACTATTAATATATGTTCTTTTTGGCACCCAAACTTGTTTTGTTCTTTTATTCTTGTTCCAATAGACATGAAATTTGTTTATAGAATTCTTAGGAGCCCAAACTTGTATAAATTTTGTGTTCTTGTTCCTATGACTACAATTTTCAACACGATGACCAATTATTTCACATCTAGCAAAGACACTCTTACCTTTTGCATTATCATCAACTTGTGTTTTCCCAAAGCCTAGTCCTTTTCTGTTGTTAGCAAAAAGTTGGTTTCCCAATAACATGTTGAATGATTTTTCTCCTCTTGAAAAGTTATTCAGAGATTTCTCAAGATTTTGGACTTTGGTTTTTAGTGTTGTGTTTTCAGTCACAAGTGAGGTGCATCTATTTATAAAATCCTTTTCCCTAGTGTCTATGGTTTCCTTAAGACTCAATTTTTCTTTTTCAAGATTCTCAAAGCTATTCTTAAGTTTTGATAATTCTGAATCTAAAATTTTACATTTTTTACAGTCTAGGTTTTGAATATTTTCAAGTTCAGTTTCTAACCTAAAATTTTCATGGACAAGTTCTCTCCTATCAGATTTCAGTTTTTCAATTTTAGATTCAAGAGTATCAATTGTTTTAGTAAGATCACAACACATCAAAACAAGTTCTTTATAAGAGTAGTCACTTACCTCACTAGATTCCTCTGAGCTTGCTTCTGAATCTGATTTTGCCATAAGACACAAATTAGCCTCCTCTGAACTATTATTCGAAACTTCCTCTCCTTCTTCATCATCCTAAGTCGCCGCAAAGGCCTTCTTCTTCTTTTTCTTTCCTTTGTTGTTTTTGAGAAGTGGACAGTTTTGTTTGAAGTGGCCAGGCTTATTGCAGTTATAGCAAGTCAATTCATTATTGGAATTGTCAGAATCTTTTGACCTATTACCATTTGTTTTCTTCTTGCGTGGCCCGAATCTTGACCATTTTCTAAGATTATTGACAGCCATTGCAAGCTCTTCAATTGGATTTTCTTCTTCTTCATCGCTCTCTTCTTTGCTCTTTAAGGCAATCGTCTTCTTCTTTGATTCGGAGTTGTTGCGTTCCTCCTTTATTTTTAGCTCAAGCTCATATGTCATCAAGTTGCCGATCAACTCCTCCATGCTTAGTTTACTCAGATCTTTCGACTCTTGTATTGCCGTGACTTTTGCCTCAAAGTTCATCGGTAAGACTCGTAGCACCTTCCTCACAAGCTCTACCTCGGTGAATACCTTCCCAAGCGCTCTAGCATTGTACACTAAAGTTGAAAAGCATCCAAACATGTCCTTTATGCTCTCGCCTTTGTCCATCACAAAATTCTCGTATTCATTGCTGAATAGGGCTAGACGAGACTCCTTGACTTGAGAAGTTCCTTCATGTGTCACCTTCAAGGTATGCCAAATTTCCTGCGCAGTTTTACAATGAGAAATTCTATTAAATTCATTCTTATCAAGAGCACAGATCAAAGCATTCATGGCTTTAGCATTTATAGTTTTTAATTTCTTATCGTTAGCGTCTCACCTATCCTTAGGTTTAGGAATCTCAGTATCATCAACAGTTATAGTGGGAGATTTATAGCCAGTTTCAATAATGTCCCAAACATCATAATCTACAGAACTAAGATAAATACTCATCCTAACTTTCCAATAAGCATAATCATTCCCATTAAACATGGGTGGCCTAACAATAGATTGCCCCTCAGAAAAAGCATTATTTGGTGGATTCATGACTCTAGAGTTAAAGAAAAATACCGGGCTCTAATACCACTTATAGGATCTAAATTAACCCTAGAGGGGGGGTGAATAGGGTTATAGCAAATTTTCACGAATTTACTGAATTAAACGCAATAACAAACTGCAGAGAAGTAAATATGCTGAAAAGTAAATCACAAACAAAATTTACCCAGCTTCGGCAACCCCTGCCTACTGCTGCATTCCCAGATTTCTATTAGAATTAAACAGTCTCCCGGTTACAAACACTCTAACAGACTTGCACACCTTGCTACCGCCTATAGAGTTTTGCAAACTCGCAAACCCTGCTTACTGAACTAATCCTAACTAGACAATCTGACACAACCTAAAACCTAGGTGGTGATTTACCAAAATTTTATTTTCGAAAAATACAAACTTTAAAAAATAAAAACAAGAACAACTTGAATTAAATCTAAAGACCCTAATTTATAATAGCTAAAACTCAAATAAAAGAGGCCGGCCCAATTAAGAAATAAAGAGAGTTCCCCTTTTCTTTTTTATTATATCGGCCGACTTCTTTTGTCACTGATAATTGCTCGTCTTCGTTCCTCTTCAATAAATTAGGGCTTTGATAAATTCTTTGAAGCTGCGACTTTCACTTGTGGATTGAATGTAGCTTTGTTTGCTTTCTTCGATTGATTTGTCGGCCCGCTTCAAATTTTCGAGTGCCTTCAATTTGTTGAAAGATTGGTAAGTGAAATTCCTTTTTCGATTTTTACATTACTCGACTTTGATTCGAGTTGAATGTTTATGCTTTGTTGCTTAGCTCGAACTCTTCTCTGTTGTACTCAAACTCGAATAAATAATTTGCCGATGATGTTCATTCTTTTATAGGGTTCGAACCCTTGTATTTTCGTTCATATATTATCATTTGAATTTGTCAACTGATTTTGCTCGGCTGCTTGATTTTGTTTGATTGCTTGAGATTGATTCTGACTTTGTCACTCTCGTATATTCTATGATTACTTGATTACCACGATTTTGATTTATTTCGTGGTCACCACGGAGTTGAACCCTTTTTGACTTGGTTGCATTCTTTTGCTACCTTGATTACCATGACTCTGACCTGACATGTTCATTGTCACCTGACTTGGTATTCGTTCATGGTTGATTTTGTAAGTTTATTTGCGTTCAACATTTGACATTATGTTGACTTTGTTTGACAGAGCTGATTTTCGGCTTTGGCCATCTGACTTTGTTTGATTTTATTCTAGACCACCTAGATGCTATAACCAGGCTTCGGCATGATTGTTATGTAGCTTACTCGTATTGTAGTTGTTAATTTCTTCTGGCTTCACTGTGAACTTTGGTGAAGTGGTTAATGTCTCTGTACATTTGTTGCTTCCCTGACTTGTGCAATCCATTCATGTGTATTCATCCAAGCTTGGTCTTTGTATACTCCTGGTCTTTGTTTGTTTAATGGTTGTTGCACTTCACTGCACTTGATTGTGATGTTGTGATTGACTTCGGCCATTTGCTTTGATATTGATCTGCTCGAATTGACTTCATTAAACTTTAACTTTGCATTTGCTTTGAGACTTGATTTCGGGTTACATTCCAGTTTTTCATTCTTGTTCATGCTCTGGTCATAATGTAGGTAGTTGTAGTGTCATCTCTGTTGTATCGTGTATGTTTGCATTTCATTACTGGGCTGTTTTGTTTTATTCCACTGTTGCATTCATGTGTTCATCTTGCTGTTCACTAGTTCGTTCCATTTGAACTGAGCATTTCGACTTGTATTCATTTGTTTACTTGTTGTTGGTCTAGTGATGCACTTTGCTTTGAGCTACAGTTGCATTGCTTGAACTTGAATCAGTGTTCCATGTAAACTTGATGTTGTCTGCTTTGAGTATGTTGTTTACTGCTCTTTGAGGCATGTTGCACTGTGAAGCATTCGAGTCTGTCCATGTCTGTGGCTTGATAATTATGTCTGCACTCACTTGAGTCTTCATTTGATAGTTGCTTGTAGTTATTTTCATGAGTCACTTGTGCTCGAGCTCACTGTACACTGATGCATTCTGGAGTGAGTTTGGTTCAATTGCCCTTGTGCACTGTTGCTCGAAACTGTTTTGTTGAGTTTGAGGCTTGTTCACTGTTGTTCGAAACTGTTTTGGCATCATATGATTTTGGTATAGCTTATACTCCGGGAAAAGGTAACGCAGTGGCAGATGCGTTAAGTCGAAGGCATGCAGGATTGGGAGCCATGTTTTCAGAATGGAAGAGTCTCGAGTATTTAGCTGGATTTGACTTCAGGCCTAGATGTGAATTGGAACCTGAGATGTTGGCAAACTTATCGGTAAGACCCACTCTTGTGGAAAGGATTGGCGAGGGCCAAAAGCAAGATGATAAGCTTGTCAAGATTATCCGTGATTTGGAATCTGGATTGGATCCAGAAAAAGATAAAGGATTCGAGGTCGATCGAGAGGGTTGGCTTCAGAAGCAAGGACGATTAGTTGTTCCCGATATAGATGAATTGAGGAGTGAGGTTCTGAAGGAAAGTCATCACTCGAAGTTGACAATTCATCCAGGTGGAAACAAGATGTATCGGGATATGAAGAGAACCTACTATTGGGAAGGTATGAAGAAGGATGTTGGAAATTTTATTTCCAAATGTATGAACTGCCAGTTGGTAAAAGCCGAACAGAAGAAGCCAAGTGGATTGCTTCAGCCATTAGAAGTTCCTACATGGAAGTGGGAACAGGTGTCGATGGATTTTATTGATGGATTGCCTAGAACCAGAACGGGAAATGAAGGGATTTGGGTTATCGTTGATCGTTTGACCAAGAGTGCAAGATTCATTCCTGTTCGATCGACTAGGACGGCATCAAAGTTGGCTGAGTTGTATGTTAAGTGGATAGTCCGATTCCATGGTATTCCGAAGAGTATAGTGAGCGATCGAGACCCATTGTTCACTAGTGGATTTTGGAAGAGCTTCCAGGAAGTTTTGGGAACCGAGTTGTGTTTGAGTACAGCTTATCACCCCCAAACAGATGGTCAGACCGAGAGAGTCAACCGAGTTTTGGAAGATCTTCTTAGAGCTTGTGTTTTGGATTTTGGAGGATCATGGGAAGATCACCTTCATTTGGTGGAGTTTGCGTACAACAACAGTTACCAGTCAAGCATTGGTATGGCACCGTATGAGGCGTTGTATGGAAGACCGTGTAACTCTCCGACATGTTGGTTGGAAACTGGAGAGAAGCTGATACTTGGGCCAGAGATGATTCGACAGACTTCAGATTGTATAGAAATCATTCGGCAACGAATGAAGGCAGCCCAAGATCGTCAGAAGAGTTATGCCGATAAGCGTCGAAAGGATTTGGAATTCGACGTTGGTGATATGGTTTTTGTGAAGATTTCTCCTCTGAAGAATGTTATTCGATTCGGGAAGAAAGGAAAATTGACTCCGAGATTTGTTGGACCATTCCCGATCATCGAGCGAATTGGAAAGCTCGCTTACAGATTGGAGTTACCGGAGAAGATGTCGGGTGTGCACAATGTTTTTCACGTATCATATCTACGGAAGTATGTGCACGACTCGAGTACGGTAGTTTCTGCTGATAGCTGTGAAGATTTTGAAGTTGATCCAGTCGATAGAAGACCTCGTAAGCCGCTTCGTGTTGTTGAAACCGACACGAAACAGCTTAGGAGAAAGGTAGTTAAGTTGCTCAAGATACAATGGAGTGATGATGATAACGACTGTACGTGGGAGGTGGAAGAGAGGATGAAGGCAGCTCATCCTGAACTCTTCAAGGTATGGCCCTAAGGTGTCGTGTCATCTAACGAAATTGTAACTTGTTCTAAGTCTTAGAATTCTGTACGCTAAGCTAGAATTGGATGCATGGTTTATTGATTGTTATGGATGATAGGCGTACAGAATAGCTTTGATTGCCTTGTTTGTTTGGAATTTCGGGGGCGAAATTCCTAAGGGGGAGAGAATGTAACGACCCGTATTTTTACGGATCAAAACATTCTAAAATGATTGACCTTTGATTGTATTGTTGTTAAGTCATTTCAGGTTTTGGCAGAATTTTGCTTAAATCCTAAGTCGTAGCCGACCTAGGAGTTTTGGACGAGTTAAGCAACAAGTCTGGGCGAGTTAATGACTAAGGTATAGGTCGGTGACGACCTAAGGTAGAGGGGAGTGGTTTAGGTCGGTTGACAGTTTGGGGCGACTTAAGGGTTGTACCGAGTTAACGACTCATAGGATGGACCGACTTATAGGTTTGACCGACTTAAGACTTAGACGACCTAAGAGTTTCTCCGACTTAAGGTAGTTAGCGGCTTACCGGGATAAGTGAGTTAAGGATAGGTCGGCAGGGTAATTGGGTCGGTAGGTCGTCCCCTGTGGTAGGTAGTTGAGTCGGCAGCGTGTGTTGAGTTATGAGTCGGTAGGTCGTCTCCTGTGTTAAGACGTAACCCATTTACGAGTTAAGTCGTAGTTGTATTCCTTCGTATGTCATAGGTCGGCAAGGCACTTAGGTCGGCAACGACCTAAGTTAAGTCGCGCCTATGTGTTAAGTCGCTGATGCGCATTGTTGTAGGTCGTTAGGACTTGGGTTTTTAGGCTGTATGATGAGTGAGACTTCGTTAGGTCGGCAAAGCTTTAGGTCGTAGGTCGGCATGGTGTTAAGTCGGCAGCGACTTAAGAGGGCAGCCGAGTTAAGGATTTCTGCTATAAATAGAAGGGTTTGGCTCACTTTTTGGCACCGGTTTTTGAAGCAACGAAGTGCTGCCATTTTGAGAGCTCGACTACAACATTTCTTCATCTCTTTTCTCTTCTCTAATCTAGTATCTCCATCCATCTAAATCGAAGATCAAGAGCTAAAGTTGAAGATCTTCATCCATCGAAGAGAGATTTCATCGGTTGAAGTGAGATCTTGTCGGATCTAGCTTAGTTCTTCGCTGTCCAGATCTGAAGTTGTTATCTTTTGGATTGTTTAGGTGATTTGGTGAGTGGTGATTATCTCTCACACGGATCCAAAGGAGTATATCGGATTGTTGGCTCGATTTGGTGTTAAAATAGAGATTTCCATGCATTTTCTTCATCCTATGTGTAGATCCATATAGATCCATTGTTCATGATGATGTTACATCCATTTTATCATATGTTAACCTATGCAAGTTCATTCATCAAGTTTGTAGAGATATAATCCATGTTTTCATGCTTATTGGACTTTCAACTCTTTAATTACGAAAATGCCATTATTGTTATAATTGTCTACTTAGATCATATTTGAATGCTTGATTGCTTGGATTGATGTTTGATTTGATTGCTTGTTATGAACTAGATGATTGATGATTAGATTTAGATCGAAGACGATTCAAAAGCTAAGGGAAAGGCTCTTGAATTGGGAAAGCTGCTCGTGGCATATGTAGCGGGATGATGAAGCTCTTATGCATAGATTTGATGATGTGACGATGAGATGAGGCTTTGCGAGGATGTAATGAAGCGAGGCAATCATGTGATGAAGACTTGGTCTAATCCAGACGGGATCATTCCAAGCATGTTGATAACTCGGTGATATGATTCGAGTTGAGGATAATGATTGGATATGAGAATAGTCGTCGAGGAGGATGACTAGGAGGCTTGGATAGCATCGTTGTTGAAGGTTCTAGCATGCTCTAAGCAGGAGTACGTTTGGGCAGATTCGATAGTCCCAACGGCCAACTGTTGATGGTCGAGTACTCTGGGCAGATTCGATAGTCCTAGGCACGGGCTGCGACGACGTGCGGGAGTTATGTCTAGAACCGGGGTTTTCATTAGCCCTTGACGGACGGCTGAAAGAATGTGCCGGTCATTCAATTAACGGTGATATCGAAGCAATGATAACAGTGATAGCCAGAGTCATGGATGTTTGGTTGTATCGTCATTCGGACTCAAGAGCGGTATTTTCTGGGTGCTTATCTGATTTAGGCCTTGGTACTTGGAAAACATCGCCCTTGACTCGAGTGATAGTAGTTTTACTTTAAATTGTATGCTCTGCTATGTTGCTTCTGCTTAGTGTGCGTCTGGGGGCTATCACTGTAGAATGAGGTTGGAGTGGGAGGGTCGTATTCCTATTCCTTTTCCTTTATGCTCTTTTGGTATGTTGTTAGTTAATTTACTGCTCACTAAGACTGTTGTCTGACTCAAGGCTTTATGTTTTAATTCTTATTGCCTTGGGATGTTCGTCCATTTTGGGACGGGCAGACTAGGTAGCAGGTGACAGGTGCTGTTCTCTTCTCACGATGCTGATATCGAAGACGAGCTGGAGGGTTGCATATTATCTTCTTATTATATGTACTGGATATTCCGCTGTTTTGTATTCTCTGAGAGATATGTAGTGAGGCTGGATGTATTGACTATGTGGATGCTTGTATTCAACTATTATGGAGTTTTATATGATGTCATTTTGTTCTGTAAAGCTTCACTATACATATGTTCTATTGTATTTTGTCCATGCGCTGTGAGTAATACGATAGATTCTGTTGTTGTAAATCTTACCTTGACAATCGTCCATGGTCGCCTGGCACACTTTACAGCGCTCCATCTCTAGATTCGGTGCAGGGGTCATGGGCGGTCGTCTCATTTGGTATCAGAGCGAGGTTAATCGATTTTACCCAACGCTCGCCGCCGTAACTACGTATGAGAGACGTAATTGTATTTTGATGGATGAATACTATATATAATATAGTAGCTTAGTAGGGTTTGAGTCCTTTATGCAGTTGTTTCTCTAGATGTTCTAATCATTCCTCTTTATAGATATTGAGGATGAGTCGAAGAGGGAGACCAGCTGCTAGGGAAGGCCGTGCCACTGAAGAGACTGCTGATTATGCAGCCATGTTCGAAGCTATGATGACTTCGATCATGAGAAGGATACCAGTTCCGGGGGCAGCGGTTGATGTTGGAGTTCAAGTCCAAACTCCAAAACCAGTGGATTTTGCTAAGCTGTGCAAGGATTATACTGCTCTTGGAGGGAAGGTTTTCTTGGGGACAGAATCAACTATTGAAGTCCAGAGATGGATAGATGCTTGTAGAAGGATCTTTGGTGATTTGGGAATTGATGATGCAACTAAGAGGAAGTTGGCATCAAGGCAGCTTCAAGGGAGAGCCTCTGATTGGTGGAACTCTATTACCATCAATACTGCGGAGGAAGAGATTACTTGGGAGCAATTCCAGGCTAGATTTGAAGCTAAGTTCATTTCTACAGCTCAGAAGTCTGTTCTGTTCAAGAGGTTTGTGGAGCTCAAGCAGGGTGGAAGATCTGTTCTTGAGTATGTTTCTGAGTTTGAAGCTTTGTCCAAGTATGCCCGGTCATATATTGAGTCTGCTTACCAGAAGAATGAGAAGTTTGTGACCGGCTTGGATAGTTATCTTGGGAGACAGTTGGTGGATCATTTGGACGATTCATTTGAGAAGCTTGTGGAGAAAGCTCTTAGGCATGAGAGTCTGTTTCCTAAGGAAGAATCTGTTGTTGCTGTGACTAGGGAAGAGTCTAAACCCCAGCAGGGTGGAAATAAGAAGAGGAAGCAGCAGCAGCAGAAGGGTAAGGATGGCCAGAAGAAGCCGAAAGGCGAGGTGACTTGCTACAACTGTCAGCAGAAGGGCCATTTCTCGAAGGATTGTAAGAATCCTAAGGTGCCGATGAAGTGTCATAACTGTGACAAGCCGGGGCATTTCAGGAAGAATTGTCCGGAACCAAGGAAGGACAGGCAGATTGTGCAAGCTTATGCTTTAGTAGGGCTGTAAATTTTGTTCGACTGTCCGATGTCCGTTCGCGTCCGTGGCCGAAATACGTCCGTCCGATTTCGTTCGATTTTCATTTAGGACATGAATTAGGACAGCAAAATTTGTACGAAAAAAAACCTTGTCCGACCGATGTTCGTTCGAATTCGTCTGAATTCGTTCGAATTTCTTATAAGTCGGTATATCCATTATGTTCTTCAAAATATTTATGACAACTGTTTGGTTGGTTGATTAAGTAAAGATAATTAAAATTCTTATTCTTCAGTATATTTACTGATAAAAATAATATAATTGGTAGAAACTATATTAAAAATATAAAATATGAAGTAAATAGCAATGTTCGTCCGTGTCCGTCCGAGTCCGTGATCGAAAAACGTCCGTCCGTGTCCGTTCGATTTTATTTAGGACATGAATTAGGACAACAAAATTTGTCCGATCATAAATCTCGTCCGGTCCGTGTTCGGTCCGATTTCATTTAGGACAGAAACTGAACACACCTCCGTCCGGTCCGGTCCGACCGATTTACACCCCTATGCTTTAGGAGCTGTTCCGTCGTCTTCGAAAGCTCCTACTACTGAGGAGAAGGGAAAGAGTGTGGTGGTTCAAGGTACTCTTTTCTTATGTGGTGTTCCAGTTAGAGTTCTGTTTGATACTGGAGCGTCGCATTCGTTTGTTTGTAATGAACTCGTAGGCCGGTTAGGTTTGGAACCGGATATTGTTGATAGGCCATTGGTTGTGACTAATCCAGTTGGGGGTTCGTCTTGTTTGTGTATGTTATGCCGTGGTCTAGTTGTGTCGAGTCATGGTTGCTCTTTTGTTTGTGATTGCTTTGTTCTGAACTTTGCGGGGTTCGGAATTATTTTGGGTATGGACTGGCTTAGGAAGTATGCGGCTAAGGTTGATTGCGAAAGGTTGGAAGTGACAGTCGAGAATGTGGAGGGGCGAAAGATTGTGATACGATGTAAGCATGAAGAAGGCATCTTCATGAGCTTCATGTATTCGCTAGTTGTTCCACGGGATGGACTGTCATCAGTACCGATCGCAAATGGATTCGAGGATGTCTTTGACGAAGTCAAAGGGTTGCCGCCGCATAGAGAGATCGAGTTTCGTATAGATCTAGTTGAAGGAGCCAGACCTGTTGTGATGCCTCTTAGGCAGATGGCGCCTAGGGAACAGCAGGAGTTGAAGGTGCAAGTTGATGATCTTTTACAGAAAGGATTCATTCGGCGTAGTGTGTCCGAGTGGGGTGCACCAGTTGTGTTCGCAACCAAGGCAGATGGGTCGTTGAGGCTGTGTGTGGATTATCGTGAGCTGAATAAGGTGACTAAGAAGAACAAGTATCCATTGCCGAGAATAGATGACTTGTTTGATCAGCTTCACGAAGCTAAGGTGTTTTCTCAGATGGATTTGGCAACGGGATTTCACCAGTTGAGAGTAGCTAAGGATAGTGTGCCGAAGACTGCTTTTAGGACACCATCCGGTTTCTTTGAGTGGCTGGTAATGCCGTTTGGATTGACTAACGCGCCAGCATATTTTGTGGATCTTATGAATAGAGTGTTCAGAGATCAGTTGAACAAGTTTGTACTTGTGTTCGTGGATGATATTCTGATTTATTCCAGAACGGAAGAAGAGCACAAGACGCACTTGCGTATTGTTTTGGAGATCTTACGGAAACATCAGCTGAAGGCTAAGTTTTCGAAGTGTCACTTCTGGAAGAGTGAAGTGAGGTTCTTAGGCCATGTGATTTCTGGAAGTGGAATAGCGGTTGATCCCGCTAAGGTGGCAGCAATCCAGGATTGGGTTAGACCTAAGAATGCATCTGATGTGAGAAGTTTTCTTGGATTAGCAGGATATTATCGACGGTTTATCAAAGACTTCTCCAAGGTAGCTGCACCGTTAACAGGATTGACGAAAAAGAACCAAGTGTTCAATTGGGATGCTAAGTGTGAGCAAGCTTTTGGAATCCTGAAAGAGCGATTGACGAGTGCTCCTGTTTTGACTATTCCTAGTGGGAATGATGAGATGGTGGTTTACACCGACGCATGTGGTACTGGACTTGGAGCAGTGCTGATGCAGAAGGATAAAGTTGTTGCGTATGCCAGTCGACAACTGAAGCCGCATGAAAGGAATTACCCAACTCATGATTTGGAATTAGCGGCGATTGTATTTGCTCTGAAGATGTGGAGGCATTATCTGTTGGGAGTTCGATTCGAGTTGTTTACGGATCACAAGTCGTTGAAGTATCTTTTCTCCCAAAAGGATTTGAATCTTCGGCAGCAACGTTGGCTAGAGTTTTTGGCATCATATGATTTTGGTATAGCTTATACTCCGGGAAAAGGTAACGCAGTGGCAGATGCGTTAAGTCGAAGGCATGCAGGATTGGGAGCCATGTTTTCAGAATGGAAGAGTCTCGAGTATTTAGCTGGATTTGACTTCAGGCCTAGATGTGAATTGGAACCTGAGATGTTGGCAAACTTATCGGTAAGACCCACTCTTGTGGAAAGGATTGGCGAGGGCCAAAAGCGAGATGATAAGCTTGTCAAGATTATCCGTGATTTGGAATCTGGATTGGATCCAGAAAAAGATAAAGGATTCGAGGTCGATCGAGAGGGTTGGCTTCGGAAGCAAGGACGATTAGTTGTTCCCGATATAGATGAATTGAGGAGTGAGGTTCTGAAGGAAAGTCATCACTCGAAGTTGACAATTCATCCAGGTGGAAACAAGATGTATCGGGATATGAAGAGAACCTACTATTGGGAAGGTATGAAGAAGGATGTTGGAAATTTTATTTCCAAATGTATGAACTGCCAGTTGGTAAAAGCCGAACAGAAGAAGCCAAGTGGATTGCTTCAGCCATTAGAAGTTCCTACATGGAAGTGGGAACAGGTGTCGATGGATTTTATTGATGGATTGCCTAGAACCAGAACGGGAAATGAAGGGATTTGGGTTATCGTTGATCGTTTGACCAAGAGTGCAAGATTCATTCCTGTTCGATCGACTAGGACGGCATCAAAGTTGGCTGAGTTGTATGTTAAGTGGATAGTCCGATTCCATGGTATTCCGAAGAGTATAGTGAGCGATCGAGACCCATTGTTCACTAGTGGATTTTGGAAGAGCTTCCAGGAAGTTTTGGGAACCGAGTTGTGTTTGAGTACAGCTTATCACCCCCAAACAGATGGTCAGACCGAGAGAGTCAACCGAGTTTTGGAAGATCTTCTTAGAGCTTGTGTTTTGGATTTCGGAGGATCATGGGAAGATCACCTTCATTTGGTGGAGTTTGCGTACAACAACAGTTACCAGTCAAGCATTGGTATGGCACCGTATGAGGCGTTGTATGGAAGACCGTGTAACTCTCCGACATGTTGGTTGGAAACTGGAGAGAAGCTGATACTTGGGCCAGAGATGATTCGACAGACTTCAGATTGTATAGAAATCATTCGGCAACGAATGAAGGCAGCCCAAGATCGTCAGAAGAGTTATGCCGATAAGCGTCGAAAGGATTTGGAATTCGACGTTGGTGATATGGTTTTTGTGAAGATTTCTCCTCTGAAGAATGTTATTCGATTCGGGAAGAAAGGAAAATTGACTCCGAGATTTGTTGGACCATTCCCGATCATCGAGCGAATTGGAAAACTCGCTTACAGATTGGAGTTACCGGAGAAGATGTCGGGTGTGCACAATGTTTTTCACGTATCATATCTACGGAAGTATGTGCACGACTCGAGTACGGTAGTTTCTGCTGATAGCTGTGAAGATTTTGAAGTTGATCCAGTCGATAGAAGACCTCGTAAGCCGCTTCGTGTTGTTGAAACCGACACGAAACAGCTTAGGAGAAAGGTAGTTAAGTTGCTCAAGATACAATGGAGTGATGATGGTAACGACTGTACGTGGGAGGTGGAAGAGAGGATGAAGGCAGCTCATCCTGAACTCTTCAAGGTATGGCCCTAAGGTGTCGTGTCATCTAACGAAATTGTAACTTGTTCTAAGTCTTAGAATTCTGTACGCTAAGCTAGAATTGGATGCATGGTTTATTGATTGTTATGGATGATAGGCGTACAGAATAGCTTTGATTGCCTTGTTTGTTTGGAATTTCGGGGGCGAAATTCCTAAGGGGGAGAGAATGTAACGACCCGTATTTTTACGGATCAAAACATTCTAAAATGATTGACCTTTGATTGTATTGTTGTTAAGTCATTTCAGGTTTTGGCAGAATTTTGCTTAAATCCTAAGTCGTAGCCGACCTAGGAGTTTTGGACGAGTTAAGCAACAAGTCTGGGCGAGTTAATGACTAAGGTATAGGTCGGTGACGACCTAAGGTAGAGGGGAGTGGTTTAGGTCGGTTGACAGTTTGGGGCGACTTAAGGGTTGTACCGAGTTAACGACTCATAGGATGGACCGACTTATAGGTTTGACCGACTTAAGACTTAGACGACCTAAGAGTTTCTCCGACTTAAGGTAGTTAGCGGCTTACCGGGATAAGTGAGTTAAGGATAGGTCGGCAGGGTAATTGGGTCGGTAGGTCGTCCCCTGTGGTAGGTAGTTGAGTCGGCAGCGTGTGTTGAGTTGTGAGTCGGTAGGTCGTCTCCTGTGTTAAGACGTAACCCAGTTACGAGTTAAGTCGTAGTTGTATTCCTTCGTATGTCATAGGTCGGCAAGGCACTTAGGTCGGCAACGACCTAAGTTAAGTCGCGCCTATGTGTTAAGTCGCTGATGCGCATTGTTGTAGGTCGTTAGGACTTGGGTTTTTAGGCTGTATGATGAGTGAGACTTCGTTAGGTCAGCAAAGCTTTAGGTCGTAGGTCGGCATGGTGTTAAGTCGGCAGCGACTTAAGAGGGCAGCCGAGTTAAGGATTTCTGCTATAAATAGAAGGGTTTGGCTCACTTTTTGGCACCGGTTTTTGAAGCAACGAAGTGCTGCCATTTTGAGAGCTCGACTACAACATTTCTTCATCTCTTTTCTCTTCTCTAATCTAGTATCTCCATCCATCTAAATCGAAGATCAAGAGCTAAAGTTGAAGATCTTCATCCATCGAAGAGAGATTTCATCGGTTGAAGTGAGATCTTGTCGGATCTAGCTTAGTTCTTCGCTGTCCAGATCTGAAGTTGTTATCTTTTGGATTGTTTAGGTGATTTGGTGAGTGGTGATTATCTCTCACACGGATCCAAAGGAGTATATCGGATTGTTGGCTCGATTTGGTGTTAAAATAGAGATTTCCATGCATTTTCTTCATCCTATGTGTAGATCCATATAGATCCATTGTTCATGATGATGTTACATCCATTTTATCATATGTTAACCTATGCAAGTTCATTCATCAAGTTTGTAGAGATATAATCCATGTTTTCATGCTTATTGGACTTTCAACTCTTTAATTACGAAAATGCCATTATTGTTATAATTGTCTACTTAGATCATATTTGAATGCTTGATTGCTTGGATTGATGTTTGATTTGATTGCTTGTTATGAACTAGATGATTGATGATTAGATTTAGATCGAAGACGATTCAAAAGCTAAGGGAAAGGCTCTTGAATTGGGAAAGCTGCTCGTGGCATATGTAGCGGGATGATGAAGCTCTTATGCATAGATTTGATGATGTGACGATGAGATGAGGCTTTGCGAGGATGTAATGAAGCGAGGCAATCATGTGATGAAGACTTGGTCTAATCCAGACGGGATCATTCCAAGCATGTTGATAACTCGGTGATATGATTCGAGTTGAGGATAATGATTGGATATGAGAATAGTCGTCGAGGAGGATGACTAGGAGGCTTGGATAGCATCGTTGTTGAAGGTTCTAGCATGCTCTAAGCAGGAGTACGTTTGGGCAGATTCGATAGTCCCAACGGCCAACTGTTGATGGTCGAGTACTCTGGGCAGATTCGATAGTCCTAGGCACGGGCTGCGACGACGTGCGGGAGTTATGTCTAGAACCGGGGTTTTCATTAGCCCTTGACGGACGGCTGAAAGAATGTGCCGGTCATTCAATTAACGGTGATATCGAAGCAATGATAACAGTGATAGCCAGAGTCATGGATGTTTGGTTGTATCGTCATTCGGACTCAAGAGCGGTATTTTCTGGGTGCTTATCTGATTTAGGCCTTGGTACTTGGAAAACATCGCCCTTGACTCGAGTGATAGTAGTTTTACTTTAAATTGTATGCTCTGCTATGTTGCTTCTGCTTAGTGTGCGTCTGGGGGCTATCACTGTAGAATGAGGTTGGAGTGGGAGGGTCGTATTCCTATTCCTTTTCCTTTATGCTCTTTTGGTATGTTGTTAGTTAATTTACTGCTCACTAAGACTGTTGTCTGACTCAAGGCTTTATGTTTTAATTCTTATTGCCTTGGGATGTTCGTCCATTTTGGGACGGGCAGACTAGGTAGCAGGTGACAGGTGCTGTTCTCTTCTCACGATGCTGATATCGAAGACGAGCTGGAGGGTTGCATATTATCTTCTTATTATATGTACTGGATATTCCGCTGTTTTGTATTCTCTGAGAGATATGTAGTGAGGCTGGATGTATTGACTATGTGGATGCTTGTATTCAACTATTATGGAGTTTTATATGATGTCATTTTGTTCTGTAAAGCTTCACTATACATATGTTCTATTGTATTTTGTCCATGCGCTGTGAGTAATACGATAGATTCTGTTGTTGTAAATCTTACCTTGACAATCGTCCATGGTCGCCTGGCACACTTTACAGCGCTCCATCTCTAGATTCGGTGCAGGGGTCATGGGCGGTCGTCTCAGTCCTCTATCCAGCGGTACCATCTGATCGTCAATTGATCGTCATTGCAACGTTCATTGCAAAAAACCCTAGAATTGGTTTTTGATAAAATTCTAATAATTGTTGTAAGTTATCACATATACTCCTTTCAAATTAGTTAAAAAAACAGATAAAACACATTTATTCTAGCGATTTCATGTAGCTTTCATGCTTTGTTCTTAATTTCATTTTTTAAAAATCAAAATCAAAGAGTTAGTTTAATTTGATTATGAAGAAAATTGCATTTTTGTTTCTCTTGGAGTTCAACATCCATATTTACATCGTACTATAATTTTATACCATACACATATAAGATAAAACTCCACTAAGATTCTTTTGACACATTTGTCAAGATCGTTTCTTTTTATTAATATTTTTAACACCATAAAAAACATGAAAAGGAGGTTGTTTACATCACACCATACACCACTTATTGCCTATTCATTAATGATTAAAACCAATTAAGTCATGCATAGTATATTTACATGGTTCGAGCGATAACATACCTCCATTCATCTTCATTGTCATTTGACATTACTTTATTATTCGAGTGGTATTATTTTATCATCCTCTTATCGTAAATTTTGTGTTATGTTCAACATTCTTTCATCTATTAGTCTGCTCAACAATTTAATATCAATCAGTACGAACTCGTACTACGCACACGGAGTCACAGAATAGATGAAACCAAATTTGTATATGTAGAAATGTTAAATTTTAGGCAAAAGATGCTCAAGATGGTTAATTTCAGTATAATATAACAAAAACAAATACTAAGTTGCTATTATACTTTAACATTTAATAAATCAACAAATAACTAAAAAAACATTTATACAAACAAATTAAAAGAAATATTTCGAACATGTTGTCCATATATTGTTAAGAGACTATTGGTTGAAGGTTTAAAAGATATTTTGTTTGAATGTAATACATATCTAGAGTAAATTAGATTTATAAACAATATAATTCAGCGAAACTATCAATTCGTTTATGTGTAGATATTCCAAAATTTCATTATGATATGCTATTTACTGAAAATGATTACCATTAAAGATGGAATATGATCAAATAACATGATAATCACAATCTTTGATTGTATATTTAGAATACATCTTCCTTGCACATCAATAGCTCTTAAAATCCTAGATAACTTGTTATTATACATGTATATATAAAATTTAAATCATTAGAAGGATTGAAGATGAAGAAGTATTGTGCTATACAAAAATCAAAGTATGTAAAAATCTGAAAAATTAAAACAAAAGTGGATTATTAGAGCTCTAAGAATATTAAATGTTAAATAATTTACTACATTGAAATACTACGATGAATGCACAACTTTATAAGATAGGAACTTGAAATTCTATAACAACTATTTTGTTAAGATATTGAAATGGAGGATTAGGAAACATTTAGTCTGTGGTGATATTTGGTATTCATTACTATGTAAATTATACACAATAAATTGTTAGCTTCATCTCAATTCATTCCTCGAGATTTATGGGTATGTTATAGAATGCCATGTATTAATTCCACTTTACATGTTTTTATATATTAATTTGTAGTCAGATTTAACCATCTTTATTTCAAAGTGATTTTGCTGGTTAAAACCGAGTACATTATCGATAAATAAAAACTTAATTATGATTAAGAGAATTATTTTGAACAAATCATTAAGTGTATCGTAGGAGTCAAAAGAGATAGGAAAAAAATATATTTAGCAGCTTAAAACCTTAAGCATGAAAAACTTAAAAACATATAGAACAATCCAACCATAATATTAAGTCATAAAGAATTTTATATCCAAAATTTTGAAGTTTGCATATACTACAATGGGAATTTTCTAACTTTGAGTTTGAAACTCTAATTCTTTATAATTGTTGGTAATATTTCTTAGCTAAATTATGTTTACTCATTTCACATGGAGGCTTGTATTTCATTAATATCAAATGTTTATTGTTCCTCTCTACAAATTATTTTCTTGATTATAAAAATAATTTTCTATAATTTTACCTTTTATTTCTCTTAATAATATTTCTCATGTAACTTCTATTTTTTGTGTGCGTCAAATAAAATATAAAACGTTATGGGTCTTCATGTTTTCCTATAAAAAGGGTAAAAATTGGATAATAAGAGTTGTTACCTTTGATCAGTTAATAGAAAATACTAACGTAATAAAAGGAAAACCATCAATACTTTGAACAAAAGTAATATAAATAGAAAATTTTCTCATTATTTAAAAGTTTTAATTGTTTGTTGGAGAATGATGATAATATTTTTATGAATTTTTTATTTTACCTTTGAATTGTAGAGGATGATACTATAGAAATGGGAAAATAAAAGGTAGGATATCGATTATTTACCTCAATCAAAGAAATAAAAAATACGTAGAAAGCTAAAGAGCTGAAATAACTTAGCAGATTTTAAATTTTAACCGGACTAAAAACAAAAAAGGAATAGGTGAAAGGGATAAGTATAGAATGTTTTTGCAAAATGAATGAGGGTTGGTGTATGACTTCAAATTGAATGAGGAATCAAGATACAAAAGGTCAAATATTTCATTTTATTTTAAATATTTCTATATAAAATTTTGAAAGTTATAAGTGCTAAAATGGTTGTTCCCTAAACTTGAGTTGAAAAAATAAATTACTCTTTTTTTATTATTCTTGGTTGCTGTTCTTGTTTAAGTTTTGTTTACTATCTTCTTATGGATGTTTGCACTAGATTCATATTATCAAATAAGTATGTATTTGTTCCTCTTATAATTTGTTTCCCTAATTACAAAAATTAATTTTATTTTTTTTCATAATTTTCCTTTTCATTTCTTTCTATAATATTTATATGCAATTCTCACTTTTTTATATGCATCACATAAATCATAATATGATTATATTTTTGCATATTTTCCCTTAAGAAGAAACAAAAATGGATCGTGGTTTGCAAAATATAATAAGATTATTATCTTTAATCAATTAAAGTAAGACATGGTCTCATATACAATACCAAGATCTTATATATGTAGGATCAGAAATACGTAATTAAAAGTAATATTATACTCTTAATCAAATTTTTAATATAAAATTGAAAAATGAATAAAAGTACAAATTAATGGTAAAAGCAATAACGATATATTTATACTTACATAAGTGATAATAAACATTCATTCTTATTAGAACTACCAACATATATAACAACAAATTATAAACATTTTATCAGAAATAAATTCATGATAGCAAAATTAATCAACATTCATCCTCATACGATAAGATACATTTATCATTCTCTACACATGCAAAAAATAAATAAAATAAAAGTTCAAAACTTCTATTAAAGCATAATATTTTTCAAATGATTTAAAAAGTTGAAAAAAAACCTAAAATCATGAAAGATTCTGCAAATCCAAATGTTGGTGGATTCATTATAATGAAGGTGAAAACATGAAAAAGAGCAAACATATAACTACAAATCAAATAATAAACTATAAAAAGAAGAAAGCGACAATGCGTTTGTTAGAGATGATACCTAGAATTCAAGAAGATGAGGCCATTGGAGATACTCGCGAAGCTTGGAAAAGCCCCGACCCTAGGTGCGGTGAAGAAGAGGCGAAGTCGTAGTGCTTTGTGGCTTTGTTCAGTGGAGTGGAGGACCGGACGAGATTTCTCATCCTGTGGTGTGTTCGTTCAGGAGATGGTGTTCGGCAAAGAAGGATGTTGTCTCATTCGGTAGAGGAAATGCCGGACCAAAGATTTGGTCCGGTGAAGTTCGTTCGGTCGAGGTGAGTGACTTCGGTGAAGAGAAGAAATTCGTTCGGTGGAAGAAGAGAGGCATTGGTTTGGAGCGGAGAAGTGATGAAGACCGAACCAAACTCAGATGCCGGTCTAGATTTATCGTTTGGACATTGGCTGCCGAACCAAGTTGATGCTGGTCCAAGTGATGTCGAACCAGATGGATGCCGAAAGAAATATCTCGTTCGGCATTTGGCATGCGGGTCTAAACTAATGTAATGCATTCCGAACCAAGTAGTGTTTGCTGACCAATGCTATTGTGTTGATTGCCGAATTATATGTGCCAAACCAAACCCCAGGGCTGTTATATAGCAGCTGCCCCTCCTCATTTCTTTACTCAGTAAATAGTGGAGCTTCTGAACAACAATGACAACCATCCTAGAGAGCTGAAACTTTGTAGAATTTTGTCTGTATTGTAAATTCTTCTTATGTATAGCCTCCAAAGGTGAATCAATCTTGTAACTCTAATCTTTTAGTGATTAATAAAATCTCCTCTCCCTAAGTAGAGGTACACAGCCTCGTGGTAGTGGACTACTATAAATACCAGTGTTCTTTATTTTTCTACATTGCATAGATCTGTGACTATCTGTTCTGGTGTTTAACTCTATTTGTTTCGTCTCACTACAATCACAATCCAGTTATTTTCCATTACGTTGGGTTGTTATTCTCTTAGACTGATCATCTGAAGGGATTTTTCCCAACGGTCTGGTATCAAATCTACAAGGTTGATTGAGGAATGTTAAACGCCATGACAGGAGATGAAGCGACTCCAGTTGTTACAAGACCCTATACTAGAGGGACGTATATCGCGTCAGGATCACAGTTGGCAATTGAGAAATGAAATGGGGATAAAGACTTCAAGAAGTGGCAAAAGAGGATGAAGGCTATTCTAATGAGAAATGAAGCCCATCCAGTAGTGTTTGCCCCTAAGGAGTTGACGGCTGACATCTCAGTTGCAGAGTGGAAGGATTGGAGAAATGGGCGTTTACTACTTTACAACTAGCTATGGAAGAGAATGCCATTTGAGAGATTAGCAGTGAGACCACTGCTAGGGGCATTTCGACTAAGTTAGAAAATCTCTACTTGAAGAAATCTCTTACTAACCGTCTGATATTGCTGAAGATATTTTTCACCATGCGAAAGAGAGAGGGTACTTCAGTGAAGGAACATCTTAATTTCTTTGATGATCTCGTGATGAAGATGAAGACTGTTGACTTAAAGATGGATGAGTAGTAAATGGCAATGATTCTTTTGTGTTCTCTTTCGGAGCATTACACAAGTTTCACTAACAGCCTTATCTTTGCTAGAGCCACATTGACAGTGGACGATGTGAAGTCATGCCTTCTACCTGAGGGCTTGAGAGATCAGATGAAGGAGATAAGTGAAGGAAGTAGAAGTGGAAGTAGTAGTCACGGCCTGTTTGTCGAAAGAGGTAGAGATGGTAAGAAGAATTGGCACTCTAGAGAGCGTTCCAAGTCCAAGAAGCCCGGTAAT
Source organism: Allium fistulosum (assembly GCA_030737815.1). Lineage (NCBI taxonomy): Eukaryota > Viridiplantae > Streptophyta > Magnoliopsida > Asparagales > Amaryllidaceae > Allium > Allium fistulosum. The sequence goes on from CM060905.1 coordinate 556,995,370, forward strand.
GGCAGGAGAGGAAAGTCTAAGGACGGGAAGTGCTTTATTTGTAAGAAACCTGGTCACTGGAAAAAGGATTGTCCAGATTTGAAGAAGAAGGAAGAAGACGGATCTTCATCATTTACGGTGGAGAAGTCTGTATCTGACGATGTGTTGTTTGCAGCAGTGTCGGATGTCTCAGACCATTGGGTGTTGGAATCAGGAGCATCTTTCCATATGATGCCTAATAAGGATTACTTCAGTTCTTTCATTGGACAAGAGGGAAGCTCTATTCTTATGGGTAATGATGCTAGCTGTAGAGCAATGGGTGAAGGTACAATAAGGATCAGGATGTTTGACCGATTGATACGCACTTTGATAGGTGTCCGGTATGTTCTAGGTCTTCGGAAGTCCTTAATTTCTTTAGGATAATTGGCTTCTTTGGGATGTAGGGTAACTATCGAGAAGGATAGTCTGAAGGTTTCGAGAGGTGCACTAGTTCTTATGAAAGGAAATGTGTTTCGAAATCTGTATTTGCTGAAAGGAACCATAGTTCTTGGAAAGTCGTGTGTTGTAATAGATAGTTCTCGTGCATTGCCTACCACAAAGCTTTGGCATCTCAAGTTGGGTTATATTTCAGAGAAGGGCTTAGAGTTGCTTCGAAGATGTAAGGTGATCAAAGGAGGAAGCTTCGACAAGATGGACTTTTGCTAGAAGTGTGTGTTGGGCAAGCAAACTAAATTATCTTTTGGAGTTGGACTTCATAAATCGAGGTGAGTACTTGAGTACGTGCATACAGATGTTTGGGGACCAGTTGCTACTCCTTCTCTTGGAGGAGAAAAATATTTTATCTCTTTCATTGATGAATTTTCTCAGAAAGTATGGGTGTATGTGATGAAGAAAAAATCAGAGATTTTTAAGAAGTTCAAAGAATGGAAAGCTCTTGTTGAGAACCAATCTGGTTCTAGGTTGAATGTGATGTGCATGAATCTAGAGGACGTTTAGTTCAAGGTGGGGCTGAAAGAAGTTTAGGCGAAGTAGTACTTACCCGAGTCAATTGTAGGACTATTAGGCCGCCCGAAAGGTATGGTGATTGGCAGTTTGCGAACCTTAGCCTTGGTGATTAGTTTGACTATACCCTACATGCGGTTCATGAGGAGCCGCTTGACCTTGATGAAGCATTGAAGTTATGCGACAGTTCGAAGTGGCTGTGCGCTATGGAAGAGGAGTTAAAGTCGTTGAAGAAGAACAAGACTTGGGATTTGGTACCACCTCCTTAAGGAAGCCAAGCCATAGGTTGTAAATGGATGCTCAAGGTGAAGGGTGATGGGAGATACAAGGGTAGACTAGTTGCTAAAGGGATTGGAGTACGATGAGATATTCTCTCCAGTAGTGAGGCATACGTCCATCCGCATTTTTCTCGCTATCGTCGCAGCTCATGACTTGGAGCTGGAGCAACTAGACGTGAAAACCACTTTCTTGCACGGAGACTTGGATGAGACCATCTACATGAAGCAGCCAGAAGGATTTGTTATAGATGGGAAGGAAAATTAGGTTTGCAAACTGAATAAGTCATTGTATGGACTTAAGCAGTCGCATAGACAATGGTACAAAAGGTTTGATTCTTTTATGCTTTCACTTGGTTTTGATCGTAGCATCAAAGACGCTTGTGTGTATTTCAAGCATTTAAAGAATGGTAGATGGGTGTACCTACTCTTATACGTGGATGATATGTTGATTGCTTCCAAGGATAAGGCTGAAATCGATAGTTTAAAGCGAAAGCTAAAAGCGGAATTTGAAGTGAAAGACCTTGGAGAAGCAAAAAAATTTGAGTATGAATATCCAAAGGGATAGAAAGCCAGGACTTTTGAGCCTCACTCAAAAGGAGTACATTCGAAAGGCGCTTGCTCGGTTTAGCATGGAAGGGGCAAAGGCAATCAGCACACCCATGCCTTTGCACATACAACTTTCTAGTAAAGGCTCTTCGATCTTGGAAAAGGACAAGGCTTATATGATGAAGGTCCCATATGCAAGAGCAGTTGGCAGCTTGATGTATGCCATGGTCTGCACTAGGCCTGACATTGCACAGGCGGTTGGATTGGTGAGTAGGTTCATGACAAATCCAGGAAAGATGCATTGGGAAGTAGTGAAGTGTATCTTCAGATACTTTAGAGGAACTCCAAACCATGAACTTGTCTTTGGCGGTAGAGGAAGAGATTTCAACTTGGTTGGATTTTGCGATTCCGACTATGTCAGTGATAGAGATCGAAGGAAGTCAACCTCCGGATATGTGTTCACCATTGGTGGGACATCGATCAGTTGGAGAGCGAGGTTGCAAACCATTGTGGCTTTGTCTACCAAAGAGGCAGAGCTCATAGCTGCGGTTGAAGCAGCTACGGAGGCACTTTATTTAAGGCGATTTTTGTGTGATTTAGGCTTCGCATACAAAGGGGTGAATGTGCATTGTGATAGTCAAAGTGCAATTCACTTAGCTGAAAATCTGGCATTCAGCTCGAGGATAAAACATATTGAGATGAGAGAATCGTTTGTTGTCTCGATGAGTGAAGAGAAGCTAGTTCATCTTCAGAAAGTTCACACAAAGGAGAATGAAGTAGACATGTTTACCAAGTCGTTGCCTGTTGCTAAGTTCGAGTATTACTCGGACTTGATTTGCTTAATGAAGTGCTAGGTATCACGGGGTGGCATGGGGGGAGAGTTGAGATGGTTTATGGAGACGTTTGTTTTCATGGTGGAGATTAATAGGTTCTACACGGAATGGGTAATTCGAACACTTTGTTGACGGGCGGCATTGCCGGAGTTCGTTGACAAAGTGTAATGGGTGATGACATTGCCGAAGCTCATTGGGTAAGTATCCATTGCTTGGAGCATGAAGGTGTAGATGAAGTTGGAAGCTTGTTTGGAATTCGGAATCAAGGTGGAGATTATTAGAGATGATGCCTGGAATTCAAGAAGATGAGGCCATTGGAGATACTCACGAAGCTTGGAGAAGCCCTAACCCTAGGTGCGGTGAAGAAGAGGCGAAGTCATAGTGCTTTGTGGCTTCATTCGGTGGAGTGGAGGACCGAACGATATTTCTCGTCCGGTGGTGTGTTCGTTCGGGAGATGATGTTCGACAAAGAAGGATGTTGTCTCGTTCGGTAGAGAAAATGCCGGACCAAAGATTTGGTCCGGTGAAGTTCGTTCAGTTGAGGTGAGTGACTTCGGTGAAGAGAAGAAATTCGTTCAGTGGAAGACAGAAGAGAGGCATTGGTTTGGAGCGGAGAAGTGATGAAGACCGAACCAAACTCAGATGCCGGTCCAGATTTCTCGTTTGGACATTGGCTTTCGAACCAAGTTGATGCCGGTCCAAGTGATGCCGAACCAGATGGATGCCGAACGAAATATCTCGTTCGGCATTTGGGCATGTCGGTCCAAACTAAAGTGATGCATGCCGAACCAAGTACTGTTTTCTAAACCAATGCTATTGTGTTGATTGCTGAACTAGATGTGCTTAACCAAACCCCAGGGCTGCTATATAGCAGCTGCCCCTCCTCATTTCTCCACACTATAAATAGTGGAGCTTCTAAACAACAATGGCAGCCATCTTAGATGTTGGAAACTGGAATGTCTACAACACAATGTTGGATCTTAACGCTATTCAGACACTAGAAGTTGTGAAATGTGTATTAACTACTTACTTATGAATATAAAACTGTATTTACTCAAATTGCAAACAGAAAGAAGTTATTAGAAATAAGTAAGTAATAAAGTAAAATGCAGTAAATACTAGTTCAGATTAACCAATCCTACATCTAGTCCTGCACTCTATCGTGCAGAATTCCACTATAATCGCTTGTTCCACGGGTGGAAAGAACACCTTTACAATCTTGGTTTCACGGGCTACAAGACACGCCCTCTTGATTTTACGGGCTACAAGAACACCTTCTCCTTATCATCAACAACAAACTATGGCAAGTAGTTGTATCTTCAATACAGATTCTTGCAGATTCGGTACAATGATCCTATAGACCCCCAACGATAATATATCTTTGAATTCTTTGAGGAATAGGATGAAATTAGAGAAAGAATGATGTGAATTCAAGTACAACTCTCTGACATTGTGTGGTTTGCAAATCGGTGAAGAATTAGAGTGAAATAGTATCGATTTGCAAGGAGATTGGAAGAGTATGCAATGGATTTCTTTTGCAAATGTTTGGAGAAGAAGGAGTAAGAGAAAATGAGAATTCTTGATGTTAAAATTCATTTTCAGAGGCCTTTATATAGTGGTTAAAGAGACGTGTCTTTCTGTGAAGAGGTGGAGGGAAATGTCTCTTCATTTAAAATTTGAAATTCTGAAAAACGACTAGCATGTCGACATCCTAGGTACCCCCATGTCGACATGGGTGTGTTGCAAAATGAACAACAAAACTAATAAGTGTTGCAAATTTCCAACTCAAATTACGTTATATTTGTGGATTTTTGTGATTCGGTTGAGGTCAATGGTTGATGATTTTCAAGTATAATTGCCATGAGATCTTTAACAAGATATTCTAAGGTTCAACTAACTCCTCATCACTCTAAACACATTTATCCTTTAGCATTCTTCTCTAATTGGGTTTTGTTCTTCAATTGCTCTAATTAACCTTCTTCTATAATTCATTTGCTTCCACTATATTCTTGTTTATCTCTGTAAATGTCTCCATAATATATCTAATATGACTACATAACTCGGAGATATGTTAGTAGTAATATTTATGTGGTTGTTGTCATCAAAATCAATACCTAGGGTATCAACACTAGAGAGCTGAAACTCTACAGAATTTTGTCTGTATTGTAAATTCTTCTTATGTATAGCTTTCAAAAGTGAATCAGTCTTGTAACTCTAATTTTTTAGTGATTAATAAAATCTCCTCTCCCCAAGTGGACGTACACTGCCTCGCGGTAGTGGAACCACTATAAATACTGGTGTTATTTACTTTTCTACATTGCATAGATCTATGACTGTCTGTTCTGGTGTTTATCTCTATTTGTTTTGTCTCACTACAATCACGATCCAGTTATTTTCCGCTGCGTTGGGTTTTTTTATTCCCTTAGACTGATCATCTGAAGGGGTTTTCTCCAACATCGTTGAACTAAAATGATATAGTAGAAGGGTCTTTTATTTTTTTTATTGTTTTTAATTCTTTGTGAGAGTACAATAAAAGGTTGTTTTTATAAAAAAAAACATTTGATCGTTAATGGGAGAATTATATAAGATCATTTTATAAAATATTACCTTTGAATCAATGAGAAAAATAATGAAGATGCAATGCAAAATAAAAGGTTAAATGGTATTTATTTACCTCAATCAAAAGAACAAATTACATGCATGAAAATGAGCGGTTAAATTAAATGGTTGGAACCTAAATTTTAATGGAGATGAAAAGTGAAAAAGAAAATGAAAGTATGATAAAAGATCATTTTATAAAAAGTTTTTTATTGTTAATGGATGAACTATAAAACGTCATTTAAAAAAGAACAAATTCGCATTTGAATTAATGAGAAGGTAATGAAGGAACAACGAAAAATAAAAAGTTAAGATGATATTTATTTACCTCAATCAAAATAACAAATTATATGCATGAAAATGAAAGATTGAACTAAATGGTTGGAATTTAAATTTTAACGGAGATGAGAAGTGAATAAAAAATCAATAATTTGTATACAAAAATTATTAATTTTTATATATGTATGTATGTATGTATGATAGAAATGGAGAACTAAAGGGAATTAAAACAATGTGTCACTTTGAAAAACAATTTGATAGAAAAAAAAAACCTAAAATGAATCATAGTGAATATGAGCATAATTTCAAAGCATGGAGGTGTTGAGGCACTTTTTGGAATCGATTAATTAATGGATACCTGATTACTTAGCCGATGTCTTATGGAATTATTCGTTGGAAAATGATAATTAATATGAAATAAATAAAGAAACTCAAAATAAATTGGAGACCATCCATATACAACGATAATAAATTAGTAACTCATCAAAAGTAAAGGTTAATCCAGTCAGCTTTAACTTTAACATAGGCACATATAGAACAAATCTAAATGCAACACTTAAAAAAGTTTAAAATATAACATGTTTAAATGAATTATATATGGAGATTAAATTTATTTATGTACAATGTATAACAACAGTAATCTTCTTGAATACGTAAGAAAGTGATTATTTTTTCAAAACATAAATTGATGTCAACCTTTTCTATAAACTGATGTCAACGTGTTGTAATAGAAAAAACATTAGAATAGAGTTAACAAAAATCTCTCAAAAAGCATCATTAACTCCATTTTTAGGAAAATTACACGTAAAATGTGAATAAACTTATACAAATGGAAATTGGTCGAGGAGAGATCAGAACTTACCTTTATAATGCAATAGATCATATTTGCGTTAAATAAATTATGATAAGAATCATAATCTTAAGATTAATAACAAAAGCCTATTGTGATGGAAAAAATATTCCTTTGAATAGTTAGGGGAAAATTATCTTAGGTAATGATCATGGAAGTGGATGCATACAAATTTCACTTGAAGAATTTGATAATTTAATGCATAATGCAACGAAGAAGACGCTTTTATTCACGGAGAAATTAATTTTGTTTTATGATTTTCTAAATTGGTAAAGGATTAGGGAGTTAATGAGAATTAAAGATGGTAATACTATGAGGAGATGGAGCAAATGCCATTGAAGTGAGGATAAAAGAATCAGATTAATGGGATAATCAACTCTTGAGTTGTCAATGTGTGAAGATACTTGTCGTAATCATATATTTATCTAGGTTTGACAAATCATTTTTATTTAGACATAATAAAATCTGTTCAGAGTATAAATGTCCAATGGAGAATTTTCTATTACATACATATTATAAATTTTACAAAATAAGTCTTAAGAGTATATGCTTTTGTGATTTAGACGCTCAATGTATAACATTATTGTAACAAAAACCAATCATACAGTATAATAATAAAATTAGTAACACTTGGTCATTAAAAAAGTCCATCTAATTCACGTGTAAAAACTCATGACTAAATAAACAAAGTAGGCTAAGAGCATACTAACAAATTCCTATGGTTGTTTCACAGAAAAAACAAACATTTAATAATGTCGAATTCCTCTATCTCAAGACCTACAACGAAATAATTCTTGGAAAAATATTTTAGGATTGAACTTACCCACTTGGTCTTTTCACATCTTTGTAAGATAATCATCAAAAACATTTTCACAGTGGACATCCAACTTTGCAATCAAATCAAGATCTTGATCAAATAAATCTACGCACAAAAATAGTTTACCAAACTTTGGTAGTATTTAGGGTGGTTAAATATACATAGAATATTAGGTATGGTTAGTAACAATTACAAATATCGAAGTCGTTTTGCACAATCAAAATCCAGTATATGAAATAAAAAATTCAATACCGCATTTGCTACACTAATTAAACAATATTAATAAAAATTAGTGACTTACCATCTTATACAAATAAGTATTAATCCATTTACAAAATGAAATAAGGATGTTGAAAAAGCATACTACTTGTAAGTTGAGAAGATTGACGCTCGAGTTTTAGGCGATGATCGATATAAGAATCAATTTGATTTTAGTGAAAGCCATGATTTTAGAAAATAAAAATACAAACTGATATTAGAATGACAAAGAACGATGAGACACCGGAATGATGGAGTTGAAGAGAGAAATAAAAAAACAGACGTTTCTCTTTCAAAATTGATGATGTAATGTAAGATTTGAGAAATGCTTAATATTTCATCATAGAAATAAATATAGAAAAAATAGAGAATCTATATGCAAAATTGGTCCCTAAATCAATTAGGACTTAGTATTAGAGATGAGAGTGAATATGAAGAAAGAATTCAAATGGTTCGCATACAGAACTTTATAGGTTTAAAATAGATAGATAGAAGGACAATTTTTCAAACCAAGCCTGAACAAAAAACATATTTTAATTTTAGACCTGAATCGAAACTTATTGTAAAAATAGGCCTCATTTTGCGCAAATATGGATTGCGCAAGTGTATTTTTGCTAAAAAAAATTATACATGCGCAAATTTGGATTGCGCAAGTGTTATTTTTTAAAAAATAAAAAATTTATGTTTGAGCATTTATGGAATGCGCAAGTATAATTTTTGAATTTTTTTTTACACTTGCGCATATTTGGATTGCGCAAGTATAAAACGCTGAAGAAAATAAAACGAGATCCAGTTTTGCAATTAGTTTTCTATGATGACTATTTCTACAATATGTTATTTTGCCAAGTCCTGTTTGAAAAATTGTCCTAGATAGAATGGGCAACATGGAGAAAGGGCAGAAAAAATTTATGATGTTATTTTCCTACGGCTTATCGTTTTACAACCGTATTTGGGCCAGGCTGACCCAACAAGTCAGCAAGAGATCCAAGTAGCTCTGCATTTTCATATTCATTCATTTCTACCCAATTCATTCTCTTAATTTCATATCCATGAACCCTAGTTATACTAAACCGTAAAATTTTCACGTTATGAGTTGTTATGGCCTTGTCGTGGTCTTTGGAACATAGCAAGATGAAGGCGTTATTCAGTAATCTTCAAATCTGGACAATGTAAATATGTGAGTACAATCACCTTTTTTTATATTAAAGCGAGGATGCTGGATCATCGTATCCTTTTGCTGCAAATGCATTTTTAATTAGTTCGCTAACTCGGATTGTGTCTACAAGTTTGGTGCTGTACTCAGTGTTGATCCCATCTCCATCTTATAAACTGTGATTTTACACGTTTAAAGAAAATTTTCTCAATATTTGTTCAGGTGCTACACCATTTGCTTTCTATGTTTTGCACGGATTAGTACCCGGTCTAGCCAGTCTGAAATCTTCCCTACAATACTCGAAATTACCTCAAAATATCCACACTGAAATGCGAAATTATTTGATCAAGAAATGATTGTTTTGAATAGGGAAGTCAATAAATGCACTATCTTTTGATAACTCATACTCTCGTTTTAAACTAATTCATTGCTAATAAAATTGAAGAAATGAACATGAAAGAAGTAAAAAGGGTTCTGTGCTGTTTGTCACTCAAACAATTTGTTTATTACAACGGCAAATGCAAAATAAAATAAATAGTATGAATGTAATGTGCCATGCGTAATAATTAGTACAACTAACACATGCTCCGCATGACAAAGCCAATGTTACAATTTGAAATTCAAATGCTCAAATGTCTATTGTTGATGGTATTGACATCTATTTGATATATGTAAAACATGCAGGGAAGTTTAGTGTAGTCGTAGTCTGGTGGTTCAACACATAATAAATATAGTTGTAAAAACCATTTCTCTCATCTTTCTTTAAGATCTTGAAACCAATGTTAGTAACAAAAATACACGTTTAATTGAAATAATCAAACGTTGCATGTATTATCTTCAATTTTACGATCATTTTTAGGAGTCAAACCTACAACCTTTGCAATATTCAAATTTTGCAAATAAAAATGAGAATAAATTTTACGATCATTGGAATATGAACCTTTGACCTCATTTGTGTATTATAGAGTATTTTGGGAAGTCGGTCAGAATGAAAAATTGTAAATCCATTCCAATTATTAATAAAGTTTAGCAGGGCGTTGTAGAACAATTTGGAGTCATGAGCAAAATTTCTTAATGGACCCTCAATTTTCTTCTATAATGTTTTTTTACTCATTTTGTTAATGGACTTTAAATCGTAATGCTTCCTAGTTCCATTATAAAACAATAATAAATACATACGTCGATTTAAAAATAATGAGTTTTTGATTTTGTTTTGAAACTGCTCATTGATTGTTTTTTTAATGTTAGATGCAAAATCAATTATCTAATGCAGGCAAATTATCCGTTCTTAGTTTCTTTTTGTATGTTTTCAATATCTCAAAGCATGTTTTATATAGCCAACTTAGTTATCAATTAAAAATTCAAATATGAGAGGTTCAAATAGTAAATTATACCTCTTTTTTTTGCATTAGTGCAATAGCCACAACATTAAATAACGAGAAAAATTATCACTAGGTCAACAGAGGTGGAAAACTAGTGACAATAAAAACAAAATAATTAATTAATGATTTAAGAATCGAATTGAACTTATACAAAAATAAAAAAAATAGAATTTCCGTTTTCCTTAACAAACGTGAAATTAATAATTTTACTGCAAATAAACAAATTAAACATTTTAAGTATTAAAAAAAAGATGGAACCCAGTGTACGAGGCTCCCGCATGATAGTGGGCTCTGAGGAGGTCGATAATGTACGCAACCTTTTTCTCACATTGCGAAGAGGCTGTTTCCGGACTCGAACCCGTGTGCCCAGATCACCATACGGATTATCTAACCGTTGCACTAAGGTTCCACCTCATTTCAAGTATTAACATTGAATTAAAATCGAAACATTTCAGTTAAATTATTTAATCAAAATCTAAGTGAAAAATAAGTCAAAAATCAAGTCCAATAATGATTTTATTAGTTAGCAATGGTAATAATTAAAATAATTAAGAAGTTTGCATATCTCTTTGAAATGGATATAACTAGTAAGGAGATGCCGAGGTGGTCTTACGGCAGTAACAATGCTATCTGAGATTCTAATTAAATAAAATCTGATTACTTTCTAATTTTTGTTGAAAGTGGAAATAACAGTCAACAAGAGAGAGTTATAAAGAAGAGCTGAAGAATGATGAAAATTGAGATAGTCTAGGGGATTGGAAATGGAAATCTACTTTAGCTATAAGTGTTTGGACAAAAAATCGTACATACACCCAGTCAAGTGAGCAATGTAGATTATCTCTACTGTTAATAATGAGAATTCGATATATTGATTTCAACGGTGCCTTTTTGAAATTTCTAAAATGCTCTTTGTATCGCTTTATAGTCAAAAATGGATGTGCCAGTACCATTTCCCAATTAGTGGGTGTCGGTCTGCTTCATTGTCTATTAACTTAGATCATTTTCTCTGCATTATTACAATGCAATAGGATTTCTGCAAAAGGACAACTTGAGTTTTCGTCTCTTAGATTATATGCCCTAACAACTAAAATATTTTGGATAATGGGACTAATTAAAACAATTAGTTTTTCCTATACAGCTACTTAAGTTTGTTCAATGCTTTTGCACATTACCTAGCTATCTCTAATTTTCCATTTAATCTCCTACCTCCTCTCTCTGTGTATTGATTCAAACTTCTTTTATTAAAATCGCATGCGAGTCGGGAGCTTCAGAATTGAGGCAGGTTATCAAATAGCTAATGTTTGCTTGATGCAGCAACAGTGTCTTTGATAACCCATCCATCATAGAGTCCATATCAAACTGTGTCGTTGAGGCATAAATGGAATCAAAGGATAAGACTTGATTCTTTTGTAGCTTTTCAACTCATTGACGGAACTAATACAATCATCACTAAAGCAACACTTCAACTGAAGGTTCCATCATATTAACACATCAAAAAGAAATCATTTCCAAATATTTTCATTCGAAGGCAACAATCAGTGTTAAATCCAATCATAGCACTAGCCATTCCAAATTAATCGATCCACCTGTTAAACTCTCTCATGCACAAGAGGAAGATCAAGTAAATGCAACAGATCTACTGATGTACATAATTATCAAATTACATATTCATCAAAAGATAAACATAGTGCTACAACTAGTTCTCTTGCAATTAAAAAGCTATTCAGGAATTGGATACTGATGTTATAGACACAAGCAACTGATCTAGAAGACGCAATTTTAGTTAAAAAGACGGTCGGAAATAACAAATCTGAAAAAAGTCGGATGACATTAAAAGGTGAGGCATGACAACTGTTGAAATCTATAGCTGTGAATTTCATGAAACTTGATGTTGCTATTAGCCTCCCACTATTGATAATTGTACCTCTGTACCTTACCGTGAAAATGGCATATGGAGCTGAGGTTACTAAGGAATTAACTTCAATGTGGGTTCTTGGGCCATTCATCATTGCTCTATACTTAAAGATCATACAAGCCTTATGTTCTCTCTATGTATTTTGCTTCACGTCAGCAGTCAAAATAGTGAAGAAATTACCATCCTACTACTCAGTAACTTCAAATTACATATCCGAAGGCAACCTCAAAGAATATATTCAGGTCCGTTTTATAAAACCAGTAGAAGATGTCAAGAACACGAACTTTAAGCACTTTTTTGCTAGAAAGATGAAACAGCTTCAAGAATGGATAGTGGAAAAGTATTTGCATTATGTTGAATCGATATGGCCTTTCTATTGTAGAACAATTAGATTTTTGAAGAAAGCAAATCTTATTTGAAACTTTTCAGAAAAAAAATTCTATTTTTATTATGTTACAGACACAAGCTTTCTTTACTTCACTTTACTTTCACAGATGCGTACTATTTTATTTAAAGTCGCTCTATACATATAATGCTATGTAGCATTAACTAATAATTCTACATGCTTCCGCATTCAACTCCTTAATTCCTTCCTCATTTCTTTTTTACTTCCAATACTTGAAACTACTTCATCACCATCTCTGAGTAAACAATGCCAAAAAATTCTCGTCACCATCTCTAGGTAAACAATGCAAAAAAATTCTTATTGACCTCCAAATATGCAAACAATAGAGGAGTATTTGGTTTAGAGTTCTACAGTGGTGATTGCTGGTGGGGAATTTGCGCAATGGAAGTTGTATTGGTAGGCTAAGGGTTTACAAGTGGTGAATTGGGGATTGCAAGAGGCGCTGGTGCGGTGTTGGCAGTGGATAAGGGGTGGTTATGTTCGGTAAAGGACTTCGGGTAAGGGAGTGAAGTTGTGTTTTGATGCAAGTTGTGAGTTTAGGGTTTGCTGTTTCAGGTTGTGGGTACAGTGAAGGAGTTTCAGATAGCGAGGCTAAGGTGAATTGCTATTGCAGCAGTTGCAATCTGGTGGAGTAGGGGTCAGGTAGTGTACGATATTGGGTGTGTGTGGTTATGGGTAGGGCAGGTTGATTGGAGGTTGTTGGTTTCTGGCTTGTTGAAATTGCAAGCCTTTGGTGAGTTTGAATCTTGATTGCTGAAGATGTAGGGGTTTTGCAGTTGGATTGCAGTGGTGTTCAATAGAAGTTGGGTGAAGTTGAAGAAGTAGAGAGAAAAATTGATTTTTCTATTTGGGTGAAACGTAACATATTTAGTTTTTGACATCATCGAATACTAAATACATTCGTTGAATAATACGTAGTCAAGCATTTGCTTCATATTATGTTAGTTGTCTAAGTGTAGTTTTCCACGTTCTTGATGGAAGAGGCGAATGATTGGGATTGAGAAAAAAATGTCGGTCTACCTAGAAAAGAATAGAACAAGGTAAGTGAATGGAAAATTAGTTGCAACAACAAAACCTAGAAGCAAGAACAAAATAATAATTAACATCTATATCAATAATAAGTACAATAATCATCGAATAAATTGTAACAAAAGGAGGAAAGCAACGTGCTTATTAAAAATAATAGTATAGAGGTCATATTTTAAGTCCAAATATTAAGTATGTGGATGCAAGCCCTCACGGGCATACGTATATACTCGTAAAAGAAAAGAGATTAAAAGAGAAAAAAGAGCACATAATTTTTATAGTGGTTCGACAAATACTCCGACTTATGTTCACTTAATCGTTTTCTATGGTTATACTTTGCTCCTACAAAATAGTTTTTACAACTCGGTTGCTTACAACTCGGGTATGAATTGTACATGGTTCAATTCAGAATTGAATAGTTCACCTTATATTGATTCAGAGTAGTCCAGAAAAGATCCCTCTTTACAATGTCTCTCATCCACTATTTATAGACGAATGCCACCGTCAAAATCGCCTGAGAACACTCATCCAAGTTCTCTACGTCGCCGAAGTTGTAGCTAGAAAATCATGGGTAAAGCCCAGTACTTTACAACTCGGTACCGAGTTGTGGGTGCACAACTCGGTGCCGAGTTGTGGTGCCTTGACCATCTGTTGGTTTTTTTAATTTGTTGCTTCTATCATTCGAGCAAGTTTGTTGATTCATCATTTGTCATAGGTCACAACTCCGGTCCGAATTGTAAATGTCGAGTTGAGATGACCGAGTTGTGATACTTTGTCCAATCTTTGTTGTCTTCTTTGTACTTCTCAATTTGCCATCTCGTGATGTTTTCTAAGGCTCTGGATCCATTTCTCTATCGTTCTTTAGTACAATTCAATCGTTCGAGTCTGTTCAGAGATTGAAAAATTTACCGGTAACAATAATGATTTTATTTTCATCATTTATTATTCGTAAATGAAATTAATATAATGACTCTACCTATTGTTATGTTTTCAACATTCTCACATCATTATACACACATATAAAATTGTATATATAAGATCATTGACTTCTACTTATTTTGTTTGCATTTGCTTGAAAGTTATGTTTCACATAATACTATTATGCATACAACATCTAAATATCGAGGCCCCCAACATTTGGGTCCTAAGCACTTGCTTTAAATGCCTAATAGATGAGCCGGTCCTGACTATTAACATTTTTGTCAATGATATCAAAATTAAAATGCAATTTTGCATCTTGTAATAAATGCACAAATTTTTATGTAAAGGCCCTTACTTCCCGCATTTTAATAAAATACTGTACATAGTTTACTACTTAATATCAAATTGAATTATGAAAGTGAATCGGTAGAATTGTATGTACAACCCATAATGTATAAATGCACCAATTGTCATACATTGCTCCTGTGTGATTATGAAACAACATATTATGAGTTGGGACAATAACTTCGAAATAATTTTGCTTATATTAATTTTTGGACATATAATACTTGAAGAAGGTCCAATGAAAAATTCTTTGAGTTGTTCAATATTGAAGAGATTAGGTTCATTATGAAAGGGTCAAGAAAGAAAAAAGATATTATTAAATAAGAATTGTCCAATGATAGGTTTTTAGATTTGATGCGGTAAATCTAAGTCGCCATTTTGGTTTGAAAATTATTGGTTTGAAGAAGTTTTCGAAAATGAACAAGAATTTCTGAATGTTGAGCATAAAAATAAAATTCAACGGTTCATCAAGTTTACTTCAAAAAACAAGGCAACTCACTAAACATCTACGAAGAAAAATTTGTTTTTCAACATTTTATCACATCTTATGATATTTGGTTATCTAAACGAGAGGTTTGTCGCATGTTTGGTGGAAAAATCCATTCATCTCCAATGGATCAGCTCATATGCTGTTAGATGATATATTTGATGTATCTTAGAGGAAAAACTTTGCATTGTCATATTTTTTTTACAATCACTTCACACTAGAGATTTACATTGTATTTACTTCCATAATAAGTAATCATCTTAGTTTTTGCATCCGCATTCAATTCATCAATAAACTTCAAAAAAATAACATTTTGGGTCTAACTTAATTTTGTAGACAAGTAAGATTACGTATGTGTATATTATTTCTATTCGTTAGAAGGGAATTCCGTTTTCTTAATATTAATTGAAAAAGAGATGTTACTTCGAGAACTAATATATAATTTTGAGCCATACAGAATGAGTATGAAAACTGTTCTCTTTTGCATTATAGTTTCAAAAATGTTTAAAATCTAAGATATATGAGTAAACAATTTTCCAATCTTGGAAGCTTGTCATTTCTAAGATGATTTTGCATCATTCTTCAAAAGAATGAGAATAATAGTTGATTCACATGTCAAATTGATGCATTAGAATCTAAAAATCTTTGATATGTGAAAAAAAACCTTACTTTGGTAGAGATGTATGTGAGTTTATGATACATCGTTTTACCTTCGTCAACATGTCATATTTGGCTTTGCATATCCGCTAGTATCACGGTCTTACTTCAAATGAGTTAGCGGTTGTAAAATAAGAAGATGGAAACAAGACATAAAATAATAATAGTAGTAATAATAATAGTGACAGTAGGTGCATAATAACAACAATAATGATAAAATTAATAATAATAATATAGACTATGTAAATGAATAAAATTTATATGTTTCATTGGCTAAAATTTGTGATGTGGAATAAAATAGATTCCACTTCACTAAATAATACAGTGAAGAATTTAATTCCTAATCGCACTATTTAAAACAAAAAAACGGGCACAGTTTGAATTTATTTGCAGTAGGTTTGTTTTTTATATGGTTGATGCACCTAATTTTTAAATGTTTGATTAAAAATGATATTTTAACAATAGATTCATTAGATGGGTAGGTTTGATTCATAAAAGAATTGAGTAGAGATTGATTCAACCATTTTGCGATCAATCTTGACCCAATATAGTTTACTCATTCGTTAAGTGAGTTATCACGATTCACGACCCGAACCACTTGATAATGAATCAAAAAATTAGTAAAACCAAATACAAGATAATTTATACAAATATTAATTCAGATATAGATAGAAAAGATTGATATAGAGATGCTCTAGAAAGACGAATACTTTCACATATTTGAAACCTTAACGTATACTTTCTTATGTATAACTTACCAAATATGTTTAGAGAAAAGGTTTAGCCTATTATGGTTGAACCATGAACTACTCAACCATATGCAATCATTTGTACGGTTACCGTCTACTCTACGGTATTGGTTAAAGCTTTTTGCAATCACTATAAACCATACAAATCTTGCTTGATTTCTTTATATTGCATTTCACAATAAAGTATCCAGTTTAGCAATACGAGTTTGAGGAATAACTTATACACTAGTAATATAGGAAAATAGGTAGAATGACAAACTTTGAAAAATATCTAAATTGAAGAACAAGTTTTTTTAGGAGGACAATGCTAATTATAACTAGCATTTTGTATAGTGTAAAACTGAATATAACGATAATTATAACTAGCATTCCGTATAGTGTAAAAATTGAATATAATGCTGTTTGAACCAAAATTGACACAAACACCCAAATGAGTATAGTAGAGAAAAAAGTGAAGAAACTAAATAAAAACAAGTAAAAGCAAGATACAAAAGTTTTATAGTGGTTCGGTTAATCGTTGCCTACGTCCACGTAGCTTTGTTATTGATTTGGTGGCTGTTTACAAGTACAGTTCTTATGGTTCGGTACCACTCGATAGCCAATTACAAGAAATGTGTAAAAGATTGCTAGAGAGCTTCAAGATCTTCGAAATGATGCCCCTCCATGTCTATTTATAGCTGTAGGTTGATGGGAAATGCTCCACCACGTTCTTCTCCACGATCTTCATGATGTAGCAGCAGTTGCACTCTAGAAAACGTGTCCAAGTCAGCAATCAACTATAGATCAGTATCGATCCATAAGATTGACTTATGGATGGTTCTAGCCACTTTGGATTAAAGTGATATATCGTTAGCCTTGTATTTTCAAACTTGTTTGAAGAACTATAAGCTTGTTTGTAGAACTATAAGCTTGTTTTCGAGTCAGTTGGATGGATCGGTGGAGGATCAAACTTGTTGGCTTCCAGTGCTTGGACCATTCAATAGCTACTGACATGTGAACGATCTATGGATCAAGGAATAGGCTTTTGACATTGAGGTTAGGTAGCATGAGAAAAAAATGAGCGATTCAAAGAAGATTCTATGGATCGGTACCGATCCATAGCTATGGATCGGTATCGATCCATCAAGTTGATGATCAAGTTGTTGAACTCTTGAATTGGCCTTACTTTCGTCTCGTGATCTTGGTTGTATTTGGTTTTTGGACTTTATGGCCATCTCTTCAGGCCTTCTACCTCGATAGTTTTCAAGTTCAATTCGTTAAGTCGGTCTGAATACTGCTTGGTCAAAATGCTGGATAACACCTGCCTCCCAAAGCACACCTTACGAATGGAATGTGTGCTTTGCTCAAGAACATGTATCGAAGTTGATGCAACATTAGTAGTTGATTTATCTGTTATCAGCTGATCGAGTTACGACAAATCATCCCGTTACTTTGGATTCACCTGTAAATCAAGGATCGTTCTAGACCATGATAACTAAAGACTCAAGTCCTTACTTGAATGTCAGTTACAGACAATGATTCCGTGTTCTCCCGGAATCGGTAAGTCGTGGGTCGCGTTATGAATTAGGATCATCCCGTATTCATCCGGAGGTTAGCAATCACATGTTGAAATCAATGGCTCAGTTCGATAATCGCTACCGAATCGCTTCAAGGTCAACTGGCGTTTAAAGCCAAGGTTTAGATCTCAATTTCTCTGGGTCATGCATTCGATGATTGATTCAATTCCTGATCGCTCCGGATCGTTAGTTGAAAGCTTGATTTCTTCGGATCGCTAGTTGAAATCCGATCTCTTCGGATCGCTTATCATCTAATCTAGGTTTCAATCTCTCCGGATCGTTAGTGGAATCTACGGCTGTTCCAAGTCGATAGTTAAGTTCACGATCACTTCAGATCATTAATTGAATCCATAGTTGTTCGAGGCTGATAAGTAAATACATGATCTCTCCGGATCGTTAATCAAATCGATGGCCGTTCAAGGCCGATAAGTAAATCCATGACTGTTCAAGGCCGATAATTAAATCTACGACCTCTTTGGGTCGTTGATCAAATCGATGGCCATTCAGGGCCGATAAGTAAATCCATGGTTCTTCAAGACCGATAATTAAATCCACGATCTCTTCGGATCATTAATCAAATCGATGGCCATTCAGGGCCGTTAAGTAAATCCATGCTTGTTCAAGACCGATAATTAAATCCACGATATCTTCAGATCGTTAATCAAATCGATGGCCGTTCAGGGCCGATAAGTAAATTCGTGGTCTCTCCGGGCCTTTGCTGAGCCCAATCCTCTCACTCTCCGACGAGGAGACTCGACGACCAAAGCAAGCCCATTCACTCGCGCGCCGGCGTGGTGACTTTCCGTACAAGTTCAATCCACTCGCTCTCTGGCAAAAGAACTTGTACCCTGCACTCTGGTCTTGACTCTTCGGTCGGGACTTAACGCGATCAGTACCGTACAAATCCATCTGCTCGCTCTCCGATGAGAGAACTTGCACGTTGCGGTCACCATCTCGTCTCTCCGGATGGGACTACCACGATGAATATCGGTCATCACAATGAAGTGGATAACATAAAGCATTCATTTACAGGGTTCGAACTCAAACATCAAACACAC
The DNA here is from genome assembly GCA_030737815.1 of Allium fistulosum. Classification (NCBI taxonomy): domain Eukaryota; kingdom Viridiplantae; phylum Streptophyta; class Magnoliopsida; order Asparagales; family Amaryllidaceae; genus Allium; species Allium fistulosum. The sequence continues at coordinate 557,014,465 of CM060905.1, forward strand.
AACACAATATTCATGCATTACTTATAGCTTGCATCCAACTTAGAGCGTGCCCAGGGGTCGATCAATATCCCATACACGAGTAAGCGGTTCAACCGCAATACCACTTTGTTTATTGGGAATAAAAAAGGGCAAAGTAGGGGAAACGAACCTGATTCCCCGCCATCCCAATTAGGAGATATGACTATTCTTAACCTCGATCCAATGCCGTTTTCATTCATTGCGGATGATGGCTGCTTCTGTTCCACCACCGTAGCTCGACTTTTCACATACTGTTGTAATTGATTATTCCTGACCTGTTTCTCGATCAGGTCGCGCAAGTTGCTGCAATCATTTGTGTTATGCCGATCCAGCTCATGAAATATGCAATATTTTTCGGACATCCTCTCACGGTCTGTGGGACCTCTCCTCGTTGGCTTTCGATATGTGATCTCCCTAGTATCAAGGTAAATCTGTTCCGAGGTCTCATTCAAATCTGTGTAAGAGGAGAATTTCGGTTTCCTTCTTTGTCGCTTTGATCCTTTAAAGCCATCATCCATCTCACGCTTTCCTTTGCCTTTGCTGGATCCTTCTCCTGGTGGTCCTCCTCCATCCACAGCGTTAATTTCTTCCTGCTCATCTTTGACGTCCTCCTAACGTAAGTATCTTTTAGCTTCATGATAAAATTTCACGAGATCCGTCGACGGATCCCATTCCAAGCAACCTTGAAATCTGTTTTACTTGCTATTCTCGAATCTACCATCATTAGAACCACTGATGGATTCGGTCTATCTACCGCGGCAGCTGCCGCATTGAACCTCATCAAGAAACTCTGAGAGACTCTATGCTGCTTCACACTCGACAATGTCAGTACATTCTTTGGTCGTGAAATACGAACCCAGAACTATTTCGTGAATCTGTTTACTAGCTTGGCCCATGTGCTACTGAAATCGTTCTCCGGCTGTCCCGTCAAATCTGTCAGATATAAAGAGAAACACCGTCCCATGACCTCTTAAGACGCACCCAACACCTTTATGTGCCGGATGTACCTCATCAAATGAACCGTTGGATCCATCTTCTCGTCGTACGTTTTCAACGTTGATGCTTGAACATGCGGATTTCGAACTTACCGAATGTTCGGAGTGAATGGATTTCTGTTCACATCCTCCAGGCTCCGGTTAGGCAATCCTCCCTCATAGCTCGTCTCATCATCTCGACAAGTTTGTCATCATCATTCAAAGGAATTCTCAAGTTTGCATTCTCAGCTTGACCTCCCTTTCTTCGAGGGAATTCTGACACGTACTCCTTCGGCCGTGCGTGCACATTCGGATTCATATCCAATTGCTCAACATTATTTCCTGGACATGCAACATTTCTGCCCAAGGCAACATGGGGTATGCTCCCGAGTTCTTAGGGTTCGGTACCGATCTGTCGTCGGGGATCGATACCGATTCGTACAACTCCGTCGGGGGTTGTTCCATGTTGCTTCGTTCTGATCACAGGTGCATTTGCTCCATCTTCAGGGCTTGGATTCTGGTTTGCAGAACTCCGACTGTTCCTATTTGTCCCATTCTCCTAAAGAAATTTTCCATCATCTCTTCCTAATGGGATATCATTCTTTCCTGCATTTCGTTCATCACGGTCTCCATCTCATCCCTAGTTATGTGGATGGTTTGGGGGTTGGATCATGAAAACACCTCCTGGCTGCTCACTTGTTGATTTCCTCCAGCAGCAGTCTTCTTGACAGATTGTCTTGTCATTTTGAACCCTTTTAAATCTCAAATCAGCGAGTTGAAGTATTTCTCGGTGAAAGCATCAAAATATTTGAACCAAAACTGACACAAACACCCAAATGAGTATAGTAAAGAAAATAGTGAAAAAATTAAATAAAAACAAGTAAAAGCAAGACACAAAAGTTTTATAGTGATTTGCCTAATCGTTGCCTACGTGCACTTAGCTTTATTACCGATTTGGTGGCTGTTTACAAGTACAGTTCTTATGGTTCGGTCTCACTCGATAGCCAATTACAAGAAACGTGTAAAAGATTGCTAGAGAGCTCAAAGATCCTCGAAATGATGCCCCTTCATGCCTATTTATAGCTGTAAGTCGGCCGAAAATGCTCCACCACGTTCTCCTCCACGATCTCTATAATGCAGCAGCAGTTGCATTCGAGAAAACATGGCCAAGTCAGCAATCAGCTATGGATCGGTACCGATCCATTGGCATGAGTCGATATCGATCCATAAGATTGACTTATGGATGTTCTAGCCATCTTGGATTTAAGTGATATATCGTTAGCCTGTTCCAAACTTGTTTGTAGAACTATGAGCTTGTTTTTGAGTCAGTTGGATGGATCGATGAAGGATCAAACTTGTTGGCTTCCAATGCTTGGACCATTCAATAGCTATTGACATACGAACGATCTACGAATCAAGGAACAGGCTTTTGGCATCGAGGTTAGGTAGCATGAGAAAAATGGGTGATTCGGAGGAGATTCTATGGATCAGTACCGATCCATAGCTATGGAATGGTACTGATCCATCAAGTTGATGGATCAAGTTGTTGAACTCTTGGATTGGCCTTGCTTCCGTCTCGTGATCTCAGTTGTATTTGGTTTCTGGACTTTACGGCCATCTCTTCGGACCTTCTACCTCGATAGCTTTCAAGTTCTATTCGTCAAGTCGGTCTAAATACTGCCCGGTCAAACGGCTGCATAACAAATGCTAATTATAACTAGTATTTGTCCTTCGGCCTAAAAATAAAATTTGTGTCATTAGCCAATTTTTTCTTTAAAGTTTGTTCTTCTCCCCATTTCCCCCTTAGTAATAATATGTAGTCTTCGGGTGCGTTTGCGAACAATTTTGATTAGAAGTTAGAGATTGTTGCGTTCATTGACAAATAGGATTGGAGATTGAAGATTAAAAGTTGGATAGAAAGTATTTCTTTTATATTATGGAATGTACAGTTTTTAACATTTGTAATAATCATTAATCATTAATTAATAAATCTAACCGATAAAAATAAAAAATTCAAATTTAAACATCTACTACAAATTCAAATTAATGATAAAGAACATACAAATATTTAATACATCAACACCGTCTTACAACAATCAAAGCATTTCTGATCTGATCTCGTGTTGCAACAATCCATGTTGTACTTGATGAACTTGCACTAACATGGTTCAACTGACGTTAACACCAATTTTTCGTACAACTCGGTGGAACTTTTGCATTGACAATTTCTTCATAATTTATATCTATCCCATTGTACTTTCTTATAAAATTATAAATAACACAAGTTGCAACAACAAAATCCGCTTGTTTGGGGAAACTATCAAGCAACATGTCTCGTAATTTTCTTTTCTTCAAATACCAAATGTACTTTCCATAGGCATGTGCAAACTAGAATGATAGAATTGAAGGTTTTGTTATGCGATTTCGGAACATTCTGGGTTTGTTGAAACTTTGAACACGATAGCTTTCATCATGATAAGGTGATAGATATATATTTGTAAGGTTGTACCCTGAATCTATAAGGTAATGCTTACCGAGGGTGGTTGTGGGAAGGTTTCAACTTTTTCAATAGCATGATTTAACAGTCTATCATCATGGGAAGAGTCTTTCCAATCGGGTATTAAAAAATTAATGTTAAAATTAACAGCAGCAAGAATATTTTGCGTTAAGACATATTTTTCTACATATAAATGTCGGTAATTCCTCTTTACTAACTCTCGTAAAATTATAGATTCTGCCTATAGCTCCAGTTGCATTTAAAAAAAAGGTAGCACCGTGTATCATATCTAATTTCATTAGGAACCTCATTGGTATATTTTGGTATAATAATATCTTTGACCATGGTAAGACACTTTGTAGGATCTTAAAAATATAAGTACTAACGCTGCCAATAGCTTGATTACAATTTTCACATACCATTTTGTGTGATGTTTCATGGCTTCTCATGTAGCAAAACATTTCTACCATTTCATGAATCTTTATTTGTTTAATAGAAATTGAATCATACATGGTAGATATGACGTCGCATAAATGTCTGAAAGTAGCACTCTTTATTTAGAAAAGATCTTGATGTCTGTCCTTATGTCCATCAAGAACATCAACCCTTGACATTCGTCCAGTGTAAGAAAAAGTATGATGTGGAGTAAGAATTAACTGAAATAGATTTATCATCAATCTCGCAATAGCTTTAAGATCATTGTCGTGCTCTTGTGAATTGTCGAAATAAGATAAATCATCGCCGTCAACCGAGTCTTCCAAACTTTGCTAATTATTTGCGGAATTATTATAGTCAAAATCGTATATAGACATAATTAGAAAGAAATTGTCAAAAGAAATAGCTAGAAAATGAATGGGAAGAATGAATTTGAGGATGACAACTTAAATAGCCAAAAAATGAGTGTAAAAATTTATGTTCGACTTAATTAGAGTTACATTCAACTTATTTTTTACGTTTTGTTCAGCCGCTACAATTTGAAGCGGCAAAACGCTCCCATCCAACTGCTGATGTAACGGTTACGCCCGACTTATCTTTGGACGTAACGGACGCCGAACGCTAAATCATCAGCGTTTGGTGTGTCCATGAACTGGTCCTTCATGTGTTAATAACATGTGCCTGCATGGTGGTTTATTTTACAAACAAACTAACTACTTCCTAAAAAAAGTTGGAACCGTAGTCGTTTACCGGTGATAATCTATATAATTGATAATATATGTGAAATGTTTCAAATATAGAAACATGATGATTAACTATCATAAACGGTTACAATAACAGTTAGATAATTTGATAATCGTCAGCAATGGTTGTGACTGCGATTGGAGGTAATAATGATGGTTACTACAATAGCAACACTTCAAGATTTTTCTACTAGTCAGAAGAGACAAACTAAAATATGCAAACTACAGCATTAGTGGAATTCTTATTTACCCTTTAGGTGGAACCCGTTGCACGAGACTCCCGTGCGATTATGGGCTCTGAGGAAGTCGATAATGTACAGCCTTTTCTTTGCACCGCGAAGAGATTGTTTCCGGATTCGAATCTAGGCGTCCAGATCACCATGCGGATGACCTAACCGTTGTGCTAAGGCTCCACCTCTCTTATCTACCCTTTAATTTTAGAAATTCTTACGGATACGGTACAAACTGATGACCACAGTTGTTTTCAAAAATTATTCAAAACATGCGGACGAAAAATACAACTCTGAGCGAATTTTTTTTACATGTCACTTTACCTGTCATTAGAGCTAAGATCATATCAAAAAAACCTAAGTAGGTTAAATTATTACAGATTTGGATATTTTAATGAATTTCTTTAATACATTTAGTATATGAAATTAACTCAAAATCACAGGAACAGCAAGACTCAAATGTATTAATATGAGTATGACAAAAATTCTATACCAAAGAAAACTGCATTCAAAAATATTATAGCATAATATATTCATTAACTCATATTTTAAAAATGTCCACAAATATCTTCACTTTTGGTCGATCAGTTTAAAATGCTTGTTATAAAATTGTTGATCTATTTACAACCCTTATTGATAAAATAGTTGACGCAACCCAGTTAAAAAACAGGTAAATGGGTAGGGTAAGTGGATTGGGACGGATCTACAATAGACGATATAACAGCAAAAACTGTTATTTTTCTGCTACACTTGAATATTTTACAGCCATATGTGGGCTGGGTGACCCAACAAGTTATTAGGAGTCCAAAGCAAATAGTTCTATCTTTTCATATTCACTCATTTCTACCGAATTCATACTCCTAGTTCCATATCCCTAAACCGTAGTTGTAATAAACCAAAAACTTTTCTCTTTACTGTGTTGTGGCCATATTCGTCTTGGTCTTTGGAAGTAGCAAGATTAAGCTGATATCCAGAGATCGTCAAAATCAGACAATGTAAATATGTAAGTTTAGTCACCATTTTTGATATTAAAGCTGCAATGTTGAATTACCATATCCTTTTTGGTGTAATGGCATTTTTAATTAGTTCAATAAGTTGGACTGGGTCTGTGATTTGGAGTTGTTACTCGATCCTATCACCTTCTTATTAACAGGAATTTTATCTGTTCACAGTGTTCTGCTAATTTTTTTTTCTAAGAGTTTACTCAAGTGCTACACTATTTGATTTTCATGTTTTGCCCTGTTTAGCACCTGCTTTAGCTAGTCTGAAGTTTTCCCTACAATTCTTGCAATTACCTCCAAATACCCACGCTGGAATGTGAGAATTATTTGGCCAGAATTAAGTGTTTTGAATAGAGAGGCCATAAATGCGCTATATATTGTCTTTAATAACTCATACCCATTTTATAGAAATCTGTTATTAGCAAAATAATAAAAATGAGGGTGTAATAAGTAAAAAGGATTTTATAATGTTTGTACTCTAACCATTTGTTTATTATGAACCAATTGTTCTTGAAAGTATAGATACGAAACACATGGTATGCAAATATTCTAAGAAAATAGATTCAGAAAAAATTATCGAACAAAACTAGTGAGTAAATATAGGTTCTTGAACTAGTTAAATGGCCAAAACATTATTTGTGTCAACGATATTAATATTCATTTTTGCCGTGCTTAATAAATGCACAAGTCTTTCTGTGAAGATTTTCATTTTCCCACATTTTAAGTGACATATTGTACATAGTTAGATACATAATATCAAATCGATGACCAACTGTATCTTGACATTTGAATCTACCAACTCATAATGTATACACCATTTGGCACATATTGTTATGATTGTGAAACAATATGTTATGAGTTGGAACAAAATTCATAACCTGAGATAATTTTGGTCAAAAATAATATTTAGACATATAATACTTGGAAGGTCTAATGGAAAAACATAGATATGAGAACCATGTCAAATAACGTCAAAAAAGCTATCAGCTAACCTTTTTTTATACAAAATATAACTCATTTTTTTAAGAATAACTATTAATTCAGAAGAAATTAATGTCATTCACTAATTCTTATGTAACTCCTCAATTTACACAAGTAGTTTTTTTTGTGATAAATGACAATAAACGCTTGTATTAGTTTACCTTTCACTCTATTCTTATGTCATACTAAAAACATATATCACGAATAGAGGTGAATGGTTAATAATACTAACATTTATTTATTCTTTCTATTATTGGTGTAAATTGAGGGTTACATAAGTACAAGTGAGCAGTCCAAATAATTTAATATCCTCTGAGTTAATTGTTAGTTGTTAATAGATAATTTTGCTTAAGTTATTTCGATGCGTTTCCAATTTTCTTCTTCCATTAGATCTTGTTCAAGTATTATATGCCAAAATTATTAACGTATATAATTATTTCGAGCCAAGATTGTTTTTAAAGATGATATATCGAAAAAATCTAGATAATGCATCCTTACTTTTCTTATTAATATTTACGTTAGGTTTTTTGTTCATGATATGCAACTTAGTAGTGTTTGTATTTCACGATCATATTACTTTACAAAAAGAAGTTGCTGATAATTTGAGTGTTATGAATGATCCTATAATGGATAGACCCGATGAGCCAAACAGTTTGGCGGAGTCACTCCGGCCATTCCATGTCGCACTCACAGCCTCTAATGACCTTTATTGTCAGTGGCAAAGTAGGGCTATGTACTATTGGTACAAGAAAATGAAGGATGTGGGTGCACCTGAAATGGGAGGATTTACAAGAATTTTGCATGCATGGAAGCCAGATAATTTGATGAATGAGATTCCAACATTTGTTGCTGATCCATTGCCACTTGGTATGGACAGGGTGAGTAGGTTATTCTATCTTTGGCAATTTGTGTTTGTTCGTGTGTAAATATGCTTATAACTTTGGTGGAATTTGTGCTTGCATGTTAGTATATGTTACGTGTAACTGAGATAACACCGAGTTACTGACATTTTCATGTGTTTCTGGTAAATTATATTAGTTTGTTACTATCTCCTATGACCTATTGAAGCTTGAGCACTTGTACACAGTCAATTATGCAAAATCGGTATTTGTAGCTCTTAAGGTTATTCTTGTTTTAGTTTTGTTTTCTGGTATATCTTTCACCATATAACATAGGGCGATGAATGCATGATCTATCTTATGGTCTTTATCTATACATAATTGTTGTGAGTTAGTTGACTTTGTATTCTAATCTCATTATAGTAGACAATTTTGGTAGACAGCTTACTAGATCTGTGGTTGACTGTCAATTTGTACTAATACAACGTAATATCAGAGCTAGAAAGTGAACAATGAATTACCTATATGTTTGTAAAGCATAACCCTTGGTTTGACTAGGTAGTCGTTTACGATCAAATAGAAGTTTTCGCCATGATTTGTTTCAGCCTTGTAACACACTCTACGCTTCACTTAAGTGGGTTTTTGCTTTGGTGGGCTTGTACTTTCTTGATGTTTGTGCAAGTAATGCAAAAGTTTTCTCGTCCAGCACCTTATATAACATCTGTAATAAGTACAAGCATATTGTATGTTAGGTTCACGTAGTGCTCAAAAATCAAATCAGCACAATCTATTAGAGTTAGTAATATTTCTTTTTGCTTGAGCGATCTTTATATGAAATTTCCACAGGGTTACATTGTATTGAACAGGCCATGGGCATTAGTGCAATGGTTGGAAAAAGCGCAAATTGAGGAAGAGTATGTTCGAGTCCATATTTTTACTTTCCCATTTATTTTTCCTACATTCAAAAATTAACATCTCAAATAGATAGAAGTAAACAATTTGTTTGTATGCGCAGATATATACTAATGGCAGAACCAGATCACATATTTTTGAAACCTTTACCAAACTTGTCCTCAGATGACAGGCCAGCAGCATTCCAATTTAATTATATCAAACCTTTAAAATATGAGAGAATTTTAAGAAAATATTATCCTGAAGACAAGGGTCCTATTACTAATGTTTATGCTATTGGCAACTCTCCAGTAATTATTCGTAAGGTATGTTTTGTTTTACTGCTGAGAATGTGCCCAATTTGTTAAATTAATAACTTTTTCTTTCCTCAAACCTAAAATTGCCGGAAAAACCATGTTTGATGATTTAAGTTATTCAATAGCAATTTATAAAAAGTGAATATTATATGTGTTGCATGTTATAAAGCATGAGTATTTCTTTTGTAAGTGTAATATACAAGTAAATATATCCATATAATACCAATGAGTTATTTGTTTAGAATGTTTTGTTTGAAATAATACCTAACTTGGTATTTTTCTTAGTCGCAATTGAAAGAAATAGCGCCTACTTGGATGAATGTCTCGGTCAAAATGAAATATGATCCAGTAACTGATAAATCTTTTGGATGGGTATTAGAGATGTGAGGTCCCATATATCATTGTCATTTCATACAATATGTTTCCATGTAATTTTTAAATGACCATCTTACTTAAAATGATCTGTCAGGTACGGGTATTCGGTTGCCAGTGCATTACACGGAGTACGGCATATCTTTCCCATTAACTTTATGGTACAGGTAATGTAAGCAAAAATACAAGTGTTTCAGTTAATGCATTTGAGTTTGACCAACATCCCTACAAAATTAAAATTTCAGCCACCAAAGGATAAAGAAGTTGGCAATGCATGTATACTTCATTATACTTATCCATGTGATGCTTCTTTGAAGGTATAACAACATTATCGTAATTTTTCTTGTCAAAAGTTAGCTTAAAACAACATATCATTCTAAAAGGATTAAGTTTTCTTGAAGGGTCATTTAACTGGTGAAGATAGCTTGAAGACAGGGAAATGGCAATTTAACAAAAGATTCTACTACAGTAGGCCTCCTCCAAGGAATCTTTCCTTGCCTCCACCTGAGTTTCCTGAAACTGTGGTATGTCATTTGTATACATATTTTATAATGGTATTCATGTTTTTGCATTTTAACTAGTTGCACGTCAAAACATTATATGATTTGGTTTTGCAGCAGGCCCTTGTTATTATTATTTTATAAATAAGTTGCTTTCCATGTAACCCCTTCTAGACCTTTTGATAGCAAGAGCTTTGTGATTGTGGGTAGTTGGCTTTATGTGCAACACTGTGCTGCGGTCTTGCTAATTACACAACGATTTGACTTGATTTTCTTTCTGGAAGTAGTATAATACTGCAATATCGATGTTCCCTGCAAACCAGTATATAACTATAATGTATAAGATATTGTTTGGAAATTAACATTTTAAATACAACTTTTTTGCTTTTCAAAAGATCAACGTGGATGCATCATGTCTAGTAATAGACAATTTATAGAAGTTGATTTTTACTTTATTTTTATTTTTAAGAACACACGTTTTGTTTTTATTTTGAGAAGTAAATTTGACTGATGTTATTTGTATATATTTTACCATATTAATAAGTGTTTTCACCAATTGACTAATGTCGTTTGGTTAGCATATTTTAAAATCAATATCTATAAAACTGACTATTGTCATTTTATAGATAAGTTGCTTTCCATGTTTACCCCTTTTAGACCTTCTGATAGCAAGAGCTTTGTGATTGTGAATAGTTGGTATGCGCAACACTATGCCGAGGTCTTGCTGATTAGGAACGATTTGACTTGATTTTCTTTCTGGAAGTAGAATAATGCTGCAATACTTATGTTCCCTGCGATCCAGTATATAACTATAATGTATAAGGCATTGTTCGGGAATCACAACATTTTAAAAGCAACTTTTTTGCTTTTCAAAAGATCAATGTGGATGCATCATGCCTGGTAATAGACAATTTGTAACATCCCGCCGTTTTGGACCAGTCAAATCGACAATAAAACCACACATGTTAGACTTGAATAATTCAAAACAACATATTGTTAATAAAATTTGGGGCAAATAAAATCAATCACAGAATCACAGATACAGAATATCAGAATAACTCGCAACGGAATAAAATAAACATAGGAGTTCATGAAGCTCCTAGATACATAGTCTCAAACTAATACATAATACCCAAGTCTGAAAACAAATACAACGGAAAGTTTAGATACATAGTTCTCTACTACAAAAGCAAAAGCTGAGTGGAAATAACTGAAATGTAAATATCAGGTAGACAACTAAATCTTCGGCGGATCTCTAGCTCCAAAAAGGATGAAACCAAAGCTGTGAAACTCAGGCTGACCCGAGTGTAAAGCAAAACACAAAACACTCGAGTCAGGACATACATACTTATAAAATGTAAATCAACTCAAGTGAACTGTAAAAGAAATGCATCAGTAACTTAAAGGATGCTTGAGATCGCCCATCCTTTAAGGATCCGTTAAACTATCTACTATGTATTAATATACGCTATTATAATAATGTCTAAAGTAAAGTAAAGTATAAAAATAGCGTTAAGGCGTTACATTTTCCCCCTTAACACATTTTTATAATGTCAATAGTCTATACAGTACCGTAACTCCCCGTAAACTGTGGCCGCCAGAGGATACCCCATAGGTATGACATAAAACAAATTCGTAGAAGGCGCGCTAGGGTAGGTGACACGGCCCAATTAGGCAATGCCATGATAGATATACCAATTACACTTCCGGACTGTTGGTAACGCATAGCCGCAACTACCGCCCAACTCGATCCACACTCCCAAATTAAAGGTGCGCACCAGATCAATCACAAAGTAATAGAATGACTAACAATGAAGTGTGTCCGATCGGAGGAGCCACCTCACTTGGTCCGTCGATTGCTCCTGTTTTAGCCACCTTATGCTAACTCACGGGAGTTAGGTCCACGTAAATATACCTTTAGGATCGTCGCCACCATCCTACTTCATTCTGGAATCTCCACCGTGTACACAATTGTTAAAGTGGTTTTCGGTATTGACAGAGAGTATGCCTATAACATCCCGCTTTTTTGTTCGTTTTAAGCAAACACACGTACCAACTCAAACCATACAGAAGGGCGGATTGTTATTTGGAGTGAATAAGAAAAAGAGAAAAATAAAAAAACAAAACAGAATCTCGCAGCGGAATGACAAAATATAATAATCAAATAACAGTTCATGAAGCTGTATTCAAAACATTTGATTATACTTATCCAATACAAAATCAGAGTTACCCATATCAGAGATAAATACATAACATTGCAGCGGAACAGTATGATGCAGTGGAATAATATAGTAAATAATAATAACACAATCTTCGTCTTTGTCCTCCGGAAATAAGGTCTTTAAATCCTGAAATGCTCAGGCTGACTCGAGCAAATTGAAAAGACAAAACACTCGAGTCAGAACTAAAAGATCTTATGTGAATTAAATCAACGGTAAATAAATATGAGTGTAAACGGCGTCAGAGATGTTTACGGGGTTTGACATCTCCTATCCAGTGTCTAACGTGAGTGCAGTAACTTAAAAGATGTTCGGGATTCACATCTCCTAAGGATCCGTTAAACTATATACTATGTAGTACAATACGCTATTATAACATGTCTACAGTAAGATAAACTATTAAAATAGTGTTAAGGCGTTACCCATATCCCCCTTAACACATTTTATAGGCATGCCAATAGTCTATACAGTACCGTAACTTTCCGTAAACTGGAGCCGCCAGAGGATACCACATAGGTACAACATAAAACAAACTCATAGAAGAAGCGCTAGGGTAGGTGACACGGCACAACTAGGCAATGCCAGGGTAGATATACCAATTACGCATCCGGACTGTTGATAACGCATGGTCGCAACTACCGCCCAACTCGAAACACACTCTTGAGTAAAAATCGAAGGCCACCAAATAAATCAAAAGTCAGGATATAGTATCGATGGAATGTGTCCGATTAGAGGAGCTACCTCCTTGGCCCGAGAATCGCTCCTGTTTTAGCTACCTTAAGCCAACTCATGGGAGTCGGGTCCACGTATATACCTCATATAGGATCGTCGCCACCATCCTACTTCATTTTGGAATCTCCACCGCGTACACAGTTGTCAAAGTGGTTTTCGGTATTGACAGAGAGTATGAAAATATCCGATCCCGGTCTCTTTAACAACTAATCGCTTATTACACGCCGGATGGTTCTTTTACATTTCCAAAATCGTTTCATAATTGATATCAAAATATCATATTTGATTCAAACCATATCACTTTCGAAATCATTACTTACTTTCGAAATCATATTCACTTTTGAAATCGTATCACATTTGAAATCATAATTCGATAATTATATTTCATTTCAAAGTCAAATTCACAATTTATATCAAAATGTCGTGTTCTCAAAAACCGTGTCGCTCCAAATCATATCGTTTCCAAAATCATAATTTCTTTAAAAATCATAGTTCCAAAACAGGTTAAATTCTTACTTCAAAATCATCATTCAATTCATTATACGTTTAAATTCCAACTAAGGTTATAACATCATTTAGCCTTATTTTCTTTTTAAAACAATGAATTGAATTTAAACACTTTCACTTTACTTGGTTTGGAAATTTAGAAATGGTTTAAATAATTATAAATAGTTAAAATACTCCAAAATAGTTTAATTATAGGTAAAGTACTTTTAGATTGATTTAAGATAGTTACATATATTTAATTTAGATTAAATATAATTAAAATAGATTAAATAGCTTAAAATAGATTAATTAGATTTAAAATAAATTAAAATGGTTTAAATTAGTTTAAAATAAATCAAATTGGTTTAAACAGATCAAAATAATTTATATAGTTAATATTAGTTAAATAGTTTAATAAATTTGAAAACCTTAATAATTATAAATATATTTTTAAAACAGTTTATATTAAAATATGAGTTTGAAATTTATATCAGTTTAAACTATTCATTTCATTTCAACATATTTGGACCATTTCAAATTTCCAAATTGACAAACCAAATTTCAATAAACTATCGAATTTCATATCGTTTAAATTCATGTTCAAAAATATCAATACGGATTACTCCAACTTCAACATATTTCAAAGTTATTTTCAAACAAATTCAATAACTCAATCTCGATAGAATTTTATTTATACATAAAAGTTTAACTTTAAACTTTCAATTTACTTTCTTAAAGAAATTCCTTTTTAAACCAATTCGCATTTCAACACAAACTTGATTTTTCAATAATACTTCAATTTACATAAATCAAATTTTATTTCAAAACATCAATTGATTAAATTCAAAAATTTAAGGATTTTAAAATCACTTAATTTAACCAATCCGGTGTCCGTATATAATTTTCTACCCTAGGGTCAAGTGATACGGATATTTACCATTCCAATCCGCAATTTAAACATTTTACGGTTGTATATCATTTCAAACCACAATCCCGAAATAAATAAAAATCCATAACGAACTTGCAGTTTATAACGGTATAAAATACAACATCCATTCATCCAATATCAACAATCAACATCCATCATAATCATCATCCAAATCAATCAATAAATATCAATATAGAACTGATAATCAATAACATGTATTTAAATGGCAATTTATATTCAATAATAAATTAAATAACGATTTAATTCAAATAAATTCAAATTAACTGAGATGATGCTTTAAAATATATCAAATAGCCATAAATAAATTTCTAATCATATTATAAATTTAATTTAACAAACATAAGAAATTTTAGAAGTTATGAGTGGGTTAAAACACTCACATTTGAATTTAAATCCAATTTAAATCCAAAATTAAACAGTCTCAGAATTCGTCCAAACCAACGTCGTAATGTCTGGAATTTCAATACGATCCTAGGGGAAGAAACCGCTCATGAATCAGACCTCGTATGTAAAAGTTATTAAGGTTAGACAATTTGAAGTTTGAATTTAAATTAAAAATAAATAAAATAACTCTACCTCCCTTCCTCATCGTTCACAGTACGCGAAACCCATCACACGCACGGAACCCTCACGCACGCACGTAGAACGAGGCACTTTGGCATCAATCAGAGGTGACTGCGACGTGCGCCTCTCCGAGCTCGGCCACCGACTAGGGTGCGGCCCCCTCTAGTGTCGCCATTCACGCGCAAAACGAGAAAGTCAATCGCGGCTTCAAGACCAGATTTTGTTGAATCCAGGATACTACGCCGCAAACCCACCATTGGATGTGGAGAGGACAACGAGATCTACAACCTTCATTTAGGAGTTGATGCGAATCGATGATCGGATGGAGAGATCTAAGGGGAAGAAGTTGCACGATTCTCGACCGTTGAAGAAGGGAGAACGACGGCTGTATAATCTATTAAATAATAGTAAAGCAGAAGCATTTCAAGCTCTCTTATTAATTCTAGGAATTTTCTTCCCTCTCCTTGATTCTCTCTAGATATTTAATTTTTAAATCCTTTTATTTATTATTATTACAATTATTATATCAATTATTATAATTATTACAATGCTTCTATTGATTCTTTCTACTGTCACTTTTTATTTAAATACCAACATTTAATAATTTTATACATTTATTTATAGACGTCTCAAGGGTTTTCTTCTATTATTTTTCATTTAAGTCCTTATCTTAAAACTAATTAGGCGATCTTAAATTTAAACTTTATAAATAAATACAATAACAATATCCATTAGTTGATCTAATAAATTCTTTAAAAAAATTGACAATTCAATTTGTATGACATATACATAATATTGCCAAAAATGGTAAAATCAATTTTTCATTCAAGTCCATGTAGTTTAAAATTGTCACAATTATATAAAATTGCATTGTGTTACTAATTATCTTCCTTATCATTTTACATTTAAATACCAACACTCAATAGTTTTTTCAATTATATACGGATTTCTTCTAAGTTTTCTTATATTGTTGTACATTCAGTCTATATATTTGAATTTATTATGTGATCCTAAATTTAAACCTTTTAAATAAATGTAATTAAAAATAATTATTAATTGATCTAAAAAATTATAAAATAATAATAATTCAGTGTGTATATCACATTCCTATTGACAGAATGGAAAATTGATTTTTCATTCCATATAATTTTAAATTTTCACATTATATACAAAATTGTCTTTAGTTATCTTATATTATTCTACTTTCAAGTTCATAAAATTTATTTATTTCTAAAATTAGTATTTTAATACAGAGAAATATACACATAATTCTTTCTTTCTAAAATTGGTATATCATTACAAATATAACATTTTTAGAATCTTTTTATAAAAGAGTTACATTTCAACTATTTATATATGTCCTTTACGTTAATCGATGGACACAAATCATACCATACTTTGATTAGAAATACTGTTCTTTTGTATTTTTTTATCTTTTAGAGGTAAATGTTAAATATTTCTTGAAACTTCTTATTAGAAACTGAATTTATTGAGGTAGATTACAATTCCTTTTTTGTATAATTAAAACGACAATGTGATTTGTAACATTTAAGGTCTTATTTTCAATAAATATTTATTTTAATAATTAAATAAATATTTTGTTTATCACTTTGTTAGTATCATATACTTATTTTTGATAGTACGTGTTAGAAGAACTTTAAATACATAAAAATATATTGATTCAATAGCATTACACTACTTCCACTTTTAGGTATTTTCGTTGATTCTCAAGTGATACTTGAAATTCGATCTATACATCATTTATCTTTTAGTCAAATGTATCAAAAACATCGTCAATTTTAAAATATATATACATGAATATTTATCTATAAAAATTTATAAAAAAATTAATTTTATAATCAATCAAGAATACTAATTATCATTTATTTGCGTAAAAAATATTGAATCCTAAAAAATAATAAATTAACATGTAACTTATTTTTATCAACAAAAATGATAATTTAATTTATATTCAAATATAAAAATACATAAATCTCATAACAAAAAGTACACATAAATCCTAAAAATTATTGGCACATATTATTCCTAAAAAAATTCACCATATATTGCATAATAAATTCTATTTTTCAAAATATTTATAACATTATTTTTCTATAATTTACCGTATGCAACGCACGGTTACAAACTAGTCTCTTAGTGTTTGGGAATAAATAAATAATATTTTTTTTTGTTTAGCGTGACGTATATATACAGCTAGGTCCGAAAACAGTCCGAACTTCGATTTAAGCATGCTAACAGGCTATCCTAACATAAAAAGGTCTTCTGAACGTAATGGAATTGATTTCGAAGCCCAATTCCACCAATTTCACAGGTTATTGTTAAAATCGCATAGGTTTGAAATTTCAATAATGCTCCGTAAAACCTATTTCGTTTCCGAAATGAAATCGATCATCCCATATATCAAAATGGATGTTTTTGATGATTTTAAACTCAATGGAATATGTTTCAGGTCCAAATTCCATCGTATGAAGAAGTTATGTTAAAATCAGCTTATTTCAAATCGATTTCAATTGATTCCAATTAAATAAATTTCTACATATTTCGAGCTCGTACGATCAAACGACAAGTCCGACCGTTACGAAATTTGAAATCCTGCAATAATTCACCGTTACGGATCCGATGAAACTGGTTTCGTCGAAATCCGAGTCAGTAGCCAAAATGACTATATTTTAGTTAATTAAATAAATTATTATTAAATTAATTAAATCACTTTTTGGTTTAAATTTTAATAATTTACAACTTCTATCATTTTTTATTTCTTAATCACTTACAATAGTTTAAACAAATTTAGATGTCAATTTAAAGTTGATTAATCCATCAATTTCAGTGTTTAATTTCAATTTCATTAAATTCAGAAATTATAAATTAAAATTCCAAAATCCACTTATTAAATTTTTAATCATTGTTATTCAAGTCTTTCATTACAATAAGGGTATAACTAACATTGGTTTATCTCTTAACACATTAATGTTTCTCAATTTCATCTTAATTTCAATTTACGTAATATTTAAATATTTAATTTCATTTATTTGCAATTAATCCAATTATTAAATTTTTATTCCAATAAATTAATAAATCTTGATTTCCATTCTTTTTATTCAACCAATTGTCATATTATGAATAAAATTAATATTATTTCCAAATATTAACTTAATTTACATTAACATAATATTTAATTACATTTATTGAAATTTATTTCCAATTTAAATTAACAGGCTAAATAAATAGGTAATATACAATAATTGTTACCGTTAACTTTTAATTACACTATAAGTTTATTTCTTTCAAACAAAGGTTATAAATACTTACATAACACCAATTTTATTCAATTACCATTAATTATATACTAATTCATAAGTTTATATAACATTTACATTTATTTACTTACATTCAATTTATAACCAAGTTATAACATTTACATTATTTCAATTAATTGGAATTTCATTCAAGTTGCTAATGATTAACTTTAATTAACATTGTTACTTTTCATTTTTGTTATTATTTCATTATTAATTAACAAATTTTATTTCTTTCAATATTAAATGACCAAATTTTTTATTCAATCAACAATTTTAATTATCGAAATTTACGGGTCGTTACAATGTCCATATCCGATCCCGGTCTCTTTAACAACCAAACGTTATTATAACCCTTGGTTATTCAATTTCAATTGGTTTATTTTTCATATCAAACATATTTCTTTCAAAACCATATAAATTACATATCATTATTCTTTAAAATATTATTCATTTTTCCAAAGTCGTACACTTCCAAATTCATTTAATTATAACCCCTTTGAAACGTAAAAATTTAGAGATCATAACACTTTAAAATGTAACCTTTAGAACCATAACATTTGGAACCATAACCCTTTAGAATTTTTTTGTAGCATTCTGGAAATGTCACTTTTAAGAAAACGCAGCAGTACAGAAATGCTACTGTAAGAATTCGTAGCAGTGCAGAATTGTTACTGTAAGAATTCGCAACGGTGCAGAATTGTTACTGTAAGAATCCACAGCAGTGCAGAGTTGTTACAGTAAGAAATCACATCAGTTTTGAATTGTTACCGTAAGAAATCGCAGCAGTTTTGAATTGTTACTGTAATACTCCCTACTACAATAGTTTATATAATCAAATAGTACGTATATTTACAGTTTTTATCATAGTCATTATATCATTCTTATTATATTACTCTAATTTTAGCTATTTGGTCATTAAAGAAACCATACATTTAGTTAAATAACTTTGTTACTATAATGTCAAATTTTAAAGCTGAAATCCTTATGCTAAGTTAAAAGTACGTTATTAACCTATACTTTATTTTCTTTTCAGTAAATAACATTTATCATTTTTATTACCAAGTTATACCATTTACATTAGTTAAAACTTACACGTCAAATGTACGTTTTAACTTACTTTTTTTCCACAAAAAAGAAACCATTTTATCATTTTAATCACTATTACATGAATTAAAACATACAATTTATAGGTTAGAATAAAATACCATTATTAAGTCAAATCGGATTATTAAATTTCAATTAACCTTCATTCTGTAAATTAGATTCCAAAATTTACATTTCCAACTATTCATTTCTTATAAAAATTTTAACTCATGTAAACAAATTCACAGAAATTATTACATTAAATTTTAGTTGAGATTCATATATAGAAATCCAAAATACTTAATAATTTTTAGAAAATTCTTTTAAATCAACCACGGAGTCTGTATAAAATTCTCTACCCTAGGATCAAGTAAATACAGACATATATCATTTCAATCCGTAATTTATTAATTGTCCGGGTTTTATATTATTTAGAACCCGCAATCCCAAGTCAAATAAAATTGCTCAGACCTATCATGTCAGTCCATAATAATTTTCCTTAATCTAAAGATCATTCAGGTATGTATCATTTCAACCCATAGTGAAGGAACTTGCAGTGTGGGAACAAAATATTAAATAAACATAACAATATTCAATATATCATGGCATATGATCATAACATGTAAAATATGATATGAAATAACATAATATGAACATAGATGAAATTCTCAACTTGAATATACAAATCCATACAATTCCATTGTCATCAATTTACCAAAATATAAGTACGTTGTCAAGAGTGATTTCTCACCTTTCTTTGGTTAGAGAAGTGATTCAAAACGTAACACAACGACTACAACAAGCATGACAAATTACGGACAAGCTTGAGTGAGAGGAGAATCCAAATCCGACATTTTGAAAAATAAAATAAATTCCATACGTAAACAAATAATTCACATAGAAAATAAAAGTAGAATTGTATATTTGCAAAATACATGAGAGGGCTTGTCTAAGGGGTGCATAGGCTCGGTCTAGGGGTTGTTTGGGTTCGGCCATAGGGTTAGGGTTTGGGTTCGGCCATAGGCTAGGGTTTGGGTTCGGTCTAGGCTAGGGTTAGGGTTTGGGTTCGGTCTAGGCTAGGGTTAGGTGGTGGTGATGGTGGTCACGGCCAAGGCAAAAGCAAGGGAAAGGGGGTGAGATGGTTCAGTTATAGGGTTTTGGGTGGAGGAAGAGGAGGCGGAGGCCAAAATTTATGAAGAGGAAAGGGGAAAAGGAAGGAGAAGAGGTGGTTTTTGGCTAGGGTTGTGATTGGAGGGCGAGGAGATAGGTGTGACCGAAATTTTTAAGGGGAGAAGGAGGAAAATTTGTAGAGGAAGAGAGGAAGAAAGTCTAGGGGTTTGAGGAGGAAGATGAAGAAGAAAACTTACATTGATTTCTTTCTACGGAGGCACAAATGAAAGTGAGAGTCTAGCAAAACCCTAGGATATTATATAGGCTACTCAATCATGTGTCTTCTCATCTACTAAAGGAATTCCTAGCCCATTAGTATAAGCCCAAAGTCACAATGTAAATAAGATGAATGTTAAGGGAAAATAACTGCGTGTAATACGCCAAAAGTTGTAATTTTTTTAGAAGTAGGAATCAAAATTTAACAAAACGAAAAACAAAGAAAATGTTAGAATTAAATTCATCTTCATAAAAAAAAGTAAAAGTTCAAAATTTTCACAGAAAGTCAAACTTTGACCAAAGTTGACCAAAATTTGCATTTTAAGAAAAATCTTTATTTTATTAAATTTGGAAGAACAGTTCACATCAAATCCCAAAATATTACATTAAATTTCTAAATTTATCAAATTTTAAAATAATTATATTCAAAGTTTCAAATGAATTTTCATTTAAAATATTTTTAAAATTTGCAGGTTGTTACACAATTCATGGAAGTTAATTTTTGACTTTATTTGTATTTTTACAAAGAAACACATGTTTTGTTTTTATTTTGAGAAGTAAATTTGACTGATTTTATTTGTATATATGTTAACCTATAGTAAGTGTTTTTACGAATTGATTGATGTCATTTGGTTAGTATTTTATAATCGGATTCATGTTTTTTTTACTAGTCGCACCTCGAAACATTATATGATTGGCTTGCATGGTGAGGCAAACTGCCTCTTTTCTTTTTTATTCCTTTTATTTTCCTTGGATAAAGTTGCTTCTCAAGTAACACCTAAACCTTTTGATAACATGACTTTTGTCATTGAAGCTAAACTTTGATACAATATTTGTGTATCAAACTTTAATCCAAAAGGATTACTTTTGGCATGTGTACTTGTTGATACAAAACCGCTTCGATAATCTAGCCGAGTCGTGGACTAAGTCAATTTCTTTAAGACGTTCCGTGGCTCATGCAAGGTAGACTTAGGGCTGTCAATGGATACCCGAAAAATCCGAAATCCGTCCGCATCCTCATCCGAAAAGCGGATAAATTTTTGATATCCGGAAAAAAGATGCGGATGCGGATACGAAGACATCTACATTCGAAAATTATCCATCTGGTTTTTTCATGATTATAGTTTAAATTATCTGTATTTTATTATAATGAAAGGTATTATTTATTGTTTTATTAAGTTAGAATACAAACTAAATGCATATTAATTGCTCAAAAATATTTATTATCACCATATTTGTTTATTTTTAACACTTTAATGATCAATGTGACTGAAAAAAGTTTATATTAAACTAAATTTTTTTGTTTCTGTTTCTTGATTTATCGTTCGTTAGCGAATATGATAATTACTCGATATCTGTTCGTATATGCGGATATAGATATGACACTATCCGCATCCGAAAATATCCGTTTACAGGCCTACGTACACAGTTAACCACGCCATCACCAGGATAAAACTTCCCATTCGTTTGTAATTCGATTTTTGTCTAAATTGAAGAAAAGTCGATCTTTGCAACCTAATTTGTGTAATTTTATGGTTCGAGTTCAAAATTAATTTTAAGGTAAGTTTTAGAGGAAGAAGAAGATATATATAGTGTTCTGTCGTGCCTATCTATTTATAAAAATAGGCAAGATATTTCTCAACAGGAAAACAAAACATGTTTTTGTGTTGTGGAAAATAGTCAGATCGTGAAAAAAGACTTTATAAAAAAAGGGGATTTGATTTTTACCGTTTAAAACCAAAACGTTTTCAAAAAATACTGTTCACATTTCTATAAAAAATACATTAAAGCGCTACACTAGCCCGACTTGATTCAGATTGGGTCGAGTCGGTCGGACAGACGGATGATGCATGCATGTGTGTGGTGGTCATTCATGACTTCCCTCTTCAACCCAAATGAAAAACGATAGGTGCCATAAGGGCCTAATATAGTGAAATCCAAACACACACACACATAAACACACCTCAGTTCAAAGGCACGTGCTTTGCCTGTGTGCATAGGAAAAATGGTGCAATTTCACCATTCACTTTTAAGTGCAAT
Source organism: Allium fistulosum (assembly GCA_030737815.1). NCBI lineage: Eukaryota > Viridiplantae > Streptophyta > Magnoliopsida > Asparagales > Amaryllidaceae > Allium > Allium fistulosum. The sequence goes on from CM060905.1 coordinate 557,037,042, forward strand.
TGGCTGTTTTATTTTACAACTTGATTATGATGGTGGTGTACTAAACATTGGTAGAACAAGAGCATAAAACGTTTAGTTCAATATCAATTTAGTAGACAAAGTTCATTGTGCGCATATATTTACTAAAATGTGGTTATTTTAATGTACAAAAATATAGTAACATCATGTATTCATAAAATATAAGCTCCAATGATTTGGCATTAGATGTGCACCAATGTTTGGCGTCCAGTACATAAATTCTAAAAATCGAAATCTTACCAATACAAAAGTAAAGTTTACTATATAAAAAAAGAATTAAAAATGAAGCACTCAACAATTAGCTAATAAATATTTGGTAGTTATAGCAACTAAGAGTGCGTTTGCGACGAATCGAAACAGGTTATTTGGACGGGGTATTTAAGCGGGGAAGATTGGTGAATATGGAATGCGTTTGCGGCTACGAACGGGGTATTTGAACGGGGCATTTAAGTTGTGATTTTTAATTTAATTGATTTATAATTTATTATTTGTTTTTTAATAAATAATATGTGCCAATAATTTGCAAAAATAAATAAATAAATAAATTGAAAAATTATAAATTGCTTCGATTCAGTTCAAACCAATTCCATGACGTAGAGCATTTTGATACGATCGCAATGCAAAAAACAGCGTCTCAGATGGACCTCATTTGCACAAGTTATTAATTTTATAAGTTTTTAAAAATTTAAATTACTTATAATTATTAAAACATTTAAACATCCGTTCAGATTGCAAACAGACCAAATTGGGTCGTTCAGCCCAGTGTGCCATTTTGTGGGTCAACCTCTGTTGTGGCGTCCGATGCGTCGGACGCCACCTCCAACACAAATGGGGCCATTGGTTCCATGAACGACACCTAAATATTGGTAGCGAAACCAAAATGACAAATATGGTCCTAAATACAAACCAACAATCGTTAACCATAGCATTTGTCTACCAAAATTTAAGAAATTTTTGTTAAGCCTAGACAATTGCATGATAATAGTTAATAAGAACAATGGTATCAGTTAAAGCCATCCTAACTGCCATGCATGTCATAGTTGATGAATCTAACGAACTGAAACCTGTAATGACCCAAGCTATCATTGGTTAGCATACCTCATATGTAGTCCTGTACAAACTAAGACCATGATGAAACAGGAATTGTAGTGTAAATGAAAGTATGAAATTCTACTTTCTTGAAATAAAGAAATATTAAATAAAATAAATTAGTTCACAAATAACCTGTTCAATTGGTGGTAAAAACATTTTCGCTTCTTTTCCGAGCTTGAGACAACATCTTAAGAAAACTTATACATACTTATAAAATGAATCCACAAGGATTGGAAGTATCTATTGTAGCTCACATATTTTCCATTATTTCTACACTGCTAAAGTTTAGAGCTCAAATAAAATTCTGCAGAAAAACAAAAGGATGAAAAAAAACGAGTTTTGATAAATATGCCACTAACTGTTACTGAAAAATAATAATAAAAGTTCCTTCAAATATTAGACAGTAAGAGCATCTGAACTCATTGGAAGTAGTACGATAATTTGAGAGGATCATGGGTCAAAATTATAGACAATTTACTATTTTTCACCCTTGTTAGAAATATTTTTCACCTTTCTTACACCACTCAATATAGTATTAGTTGATGAATGATCAAGTCCTTGACAAACCATGAGCTGACTTAAAATAGTAATAAAAAGGAATAAAACAACAATATGTGAATGAATTTTGGGAAGAAATACTTAATATTTGAAAAAGGAAGTGCGCAAAATGAATTTTGGTCTATGGGCATGTTGTTAAAGTTTGGGAAAAAATTCTTAATATTTCATTGCATATTTAGTCATCTACGCCAAAAAATACGCAATACATGTTATGGTAAGCATCAAGCTAGGACTTTTAAATAGAAAATGTATTCAAAACTCAATTAAAAAAAAGGAAATGCACAAATGGAATTTTATTCAATTAGAATGTTGTTATGTTTGAGGAAAAAAAATGATATTTGAACAACAGTAATATGTGCCATTTATTAAAAAAATATAAACTATATAAGTACAATTGGAAATGATGTGTATTAGATATGGATATTGTAAAAGTATTCCAAAGGATATAAATGCTTCACCTATTAAAAATTTAGTTGAAAAAAATAGCATCAATGTATAGCGTGCAAAAAAAAAAAATCAACACAATGGCCATAAAACACAATAGTCATAAAAGTAGAAACATCTTTTAACATGCCATTAAAAGGCTGAAAAATAATATTGCATAAGCACACTTTTCGATAATCAAGTCGTGTAGATAATGGATTTAGCCGTTTGTGGAGGCTTTTTCGTTGTGCAATTTATATTGGTTCCTACGAAATTTTGAGATTTGTTATTAAAGAGTTTTTCTCTATTGCAAGCTCTTTAAATATTTGATAAGCATAAATCATCACAAAATTAACCTTTAAATCATAAAATATAATTAGGATGTCTGAACTTAATTTATGAAAAGTAATAAGGCAATTATTTATATTATATACATCAATGTTCCCACCAACTACTATGTATTTCATCATCTTGAATAGGTCTTTTTGTTTCACATATCTAATATGGTAAATATTCATTTCATTGTTTATTTAGCAATCTAAGCCTCAAAAAATACTTAACATGACGCATGAATTTCGGAAGCTAAATTTTGCATATTTAATCTACTGCAAAATTTTAGGATTATTTATTAAAGAGTTATTTTGTGGAAACTTTTAAAATATTTGGTAAGTGTAAATTATCATTACATTATTAAACTTGAAATCATTAATTATAATTAGAATGCGAGCACTGAATTTTGGGATCTGCTGTTAAATAGTTTATTCGTGGAAACTTTTTAAATATTTGGTAGGTGTAAACATTCATAAAATTAAATTTAAAACATGAAATATAATTTGGATGTCTGCATTGAATTTACCAAAAATAATATGGTAGTTATTTTTATAATATACATCAATGTTCCTACCAACTATCTCTAATTCATAAACTTGAATAGTTTTTTTTGTTCATATCTAATATAAATAATATTGATTTCATTGTATATTTAGAAATCTAAGATTAAAAAAATACTTAGCACATGGCACATGTATGATGAAGGTATCAAGCAAAGACCGCTGAATAGAAAATATTTGTAAACTCCTGTCTACAAAAAAGGAAATACACAAAAGGAAATTTATTCGCTGTGCATTTTGTTTTGTTAGGAAAACATACTTAATATTTCATTGGATATTTAAGATCTACGGCAAGAAAAAAATATTTAATATATGTGTTAGCGTCAAAATTGGTCACTAACACCAAAATCCAAGCGAAAGCACCAAATCACAGTCACAGCTCACAGATAGAATATATGTACAGAGTAATAATGTGAAGAGCAGTCAAAATTAAAATGAAAGCAGTAAAAAACAACAGATTTTATAGTGGTTCGATTAACTCCGGCCTACGTCCATTCCAGAAGTTTTCTTTTATTGCTGCAATAATCGATTACAGTTACAAAATGGTAGAGTAACCTTAACCTTAGGTAATAGAAAGCAAGAGAGCCCAAAGGAAGATCCTTTTTCTGGAACCCCACATGCTGTATTTATAGGCAAATCCATGTAGTTGGGTCTTCTGAGTAATCCGGACCCATTAAGGCCATTGCTGATCCAGGCTCTGCACTACGACAGAACCAGGTAAGCCGAGCCGTATTCACCGATCCCCATTCCTTAATAAGCCGAACCAAAGTAGCCAGGGTACTGTCCCGAAGCAAGCCTATCCAAAACTCGAAGCAAACTAGCCCAGAACTCGGAGTAGGATGTAACCGACCTAGGTAAGATGCTGACCCAAAGTCTCTGAGACCGACCCGAAGTTTTGAGCCATAAGACTCGAAGTAACTGAACCATATACTCGTGCCGACCCACCTTGCATCATACCAAGCCACGTTTTATAGTGCCGATCCGAAATTACGAGCGCCTCGACTCGAAGCCACCGATCCACGAAGTCATGAAGTCGACCCATTTTGGTTCTGACCGAACCACATCACCAACTCGAGGTAAGGAGTTTGGAGACACCGAATGATACCAAAAGCAACCACGCCGATCCACCTGAGCCGAGCCGTACCATTCTGATCGAACCACACCTCTTCTCCACTCCTCGACCGACCCATACCTCCCATGCCGAACGACCAATGCCGACCGACCCATGCATGGTCCTTACTCCTCGACTGAGCCATGCTTCCACACCGATCCACGTCATCTAGTTGAGCCACCTCCAATGCCGAACCATCCAAATGCCGAGCCACCCACCAACATGGTCGAGCCACCCATGCCGACTCACCAATGCCGAGCCACTTTTGCCGAGCCGCCCAAAAGACTAGAAGAAATCATCCATGCGGCTCGAATCTCGACTTCATACGACTCGAAGCAAATCCAGGGCGACTTGCGACTTATCGAAACCCAAGTTTCAAGTATCCAGTAGTCTTCGTCCATCGACCATGATGAATCCCTGCTGCATAATCATGATTACCATCTGTGATTGATTGTCTATCCATCCAATTGACTCAAACCTATCGTATTCCATCCTCAACAGCCAAGCAATCGATTTAACTAAATCCGCCTGTCCAAGGCCTTGCCGAAAGGTGGTTAACATTTGCCCCCAAAACATACCTTGAAAGGTGTGTTTTGAACAGCTTAAATTCGATATCCGAAGTTCATATGTTATCCATAACCATACCTTTCCGATCCTTATCCAAGTGCCATTTTATCCAAGTTCACGACTGCTCTGAGTAGATATTCAATTCCTATCCAGTAACCAAATCCTCATCCAATTCCACATCCGTCCGAAATTAATTAATCAAACCAATGATCTCTCCGAGTCCTAATCTCCGTATCCGGGACCGCTCCGGGTCCAAATCCTAAGTAGGGACCTCTCCGGGTCCTAAAATCCATATCTGTAGCTGTTCGAAGCCACTATCCAAATCCATTTCACACCTTGGAAGTCAGTAATCAAATCATACGATCTCTTTGGATCGTTGATAGCCTCTTCGGACCCTTGCTAAGCTCAATTCAAACTTAACGATTGAATAGGCAGAACCTGTTGCGCTCCGGCAAAGCAACCTATCCCTTGCACTCCGGTTCAGGTTCCCTGAACATTAAGCGATGCCCTGATCCTCCTAGACCGTTATCAGCCTCTTCGGGCTCTTACTGGATCCCATCCTATCATGCTCCGGTGAAGGGGAAACAACGTTGAGTGAGCCGATCCTGTCGCTCTCCGGCGAAGCAGCATCACTCCCTACACTCCGGTTTAGTATTCCTGAACATTAAGCGATGTCATGGTCTAAGTCCTAGACCGATTGTAGCCTCTCCGGGCTCTTGTTGGATCCCATTCCGTCACTCTCCGGTGAAGGGGAAACAACGACGAGCGAGCCGATCCTGTCGCTCTCCGGCGAAGTGGCGTCGCTCCCTGCACTCCGGTTCAGTGTCCCTGAACATTAAGCAATCAATTTCCAACCGACTTCCAATATCCGTCCCATAACTCTCCGGTTAAGGGTTTGTTTAATAAAATCGGAATTCATTCGTTTGATCCAAGTTCTAAATGTCCGACAAGAAAAACGGAAAAAACTAAATGCTGCCTCTCCGGGCAGAGCAACCTATTACCATCTCAGAGCATGCCTGGGGATCACTCTGGTTCCCTTGCATGTGTAAGTGGCATAGTTGCTGTTTATTTTTCAAAACAAAATCAGAAAAGATTATTCGATGACCAGAGTCCAAATCCTGAACTCGGTCCTTGCCATCACGATCAGCGGATGGCGAGTCATGACCCCATTCCAGGGTCGTTCCTGTTTGATCCAAGCGGCAGCTGCTCGTGTTCTATTGCTCCAGTCCGATTCCTCACGTACTGTGGCAACCTGCCACTTCTAACATATTCCTCCACCACATCCTTTAGGTGGCGACATTCATCTGTGGAGTGCCCTTCCAACTCATGGAATAGGCAGTACTTCCCGCTCCTGCATTCCCGTTCAGTGGGATTCCTCCTAGGTGGTTTCCGATAGGGGAGCTGCCCCCGAGTGTCCAAATAGATCCGTTCCAAATTATCTGTCAAGTCCGCGTACGTCGCGAATTTGGGTTCTCGACCTCTCCTCCGTTTGTCTGAACCACCGGGTCCATCGTCCAGCTTTTGCTTTCTTTTATCCATTCCTCGTCCTTCGTCAGACGTTCCTTCGCCTTGCACGGCGTTTATCTCCTGCCTTTCAGCACGTGAGTCCTCTAACCGAATGAATCTCTCTGCCTCATGATAGAATTCCCCAAGATCCTGTGGTGGGTCCCGTGCCAGTGAGTCCTTGAATTCAGTTCCCTCAGCAATCCCTGCTACCGTCGCCATCAAAATTATTAATGGATCCGGGCGATCTACTAAAGCTACAGCTGCATTAAATCGCATTAAAAAAACCCCTCACGGACTCTTCGGTCCTCAGCTTCATTGATGCCAATGTCATCACATTCTTGGGTCGCGTCACGTGGACCCTGAACTGTCTCATGAAGCGTTCCACTAGCTCGCCCTATGTCCTGATCGATCCGGTCTCTAGCTGCCTAAACCAGAGTGCAGCCAAATCCGTCAAATATATAGGGAAATACCTTGCCATCACCTCCTCAGATGCCCCCAGCACTTCCATATGTCTGATGTATCTTGTTACATGCATAGTTGGATCTGATTTTCCATCATAGGCCTCCAGTGTTGGCAGTTTGAATTCTGGAGGGTTCTTTGCATTTCTGATTTCCAGAGTGAACGGAATTCGACTGACTTCCTCCAAGCCTCTACTCGGTAGTCCTTCTCTCATAATCCTTCTTATTAATCCAGCCATCCACTCGTCTCCATCTGGGGGTAGTCCTCTGTTCACATCTTCACCTTGCCCCCTATGTCCTGGAGGGTACTCTGGGTAGTACTCTTCATGCTGGCCGTTTACGTTCACGTCGGTCCCTGCTCGTCGAGCTTCATTCATAGCTATTCCAGTATCCACTCCCGGGGGTCTGCCCCCAGGTCTTTGCTGATTTCCTTCAATCCCTCCAGTCTGGTTCTGGTTTTGACCGTCAGAAACTTCTATAGCTCCGATTCCTTGTTCTGCATTGTCAACAGCCGCAGCCATTTCCTTGATTTTTTGCTCCAACTTGTCCAGCTTGTCGAAGTAGGTTCTACATTACCTCCTCTTGTCTTTTCAGCAATTCTTCCTGCATAGCACCCATCATCATCTCCATCTCGTTCCTCGTGATGTAGACGGAGGCTTGATTAGCTCCGGAGGAAGCCTCCTGACTTTCCTCTTGCTAACTTCTTTACGTCCTCTGTCTCCTGGTTGATTGCTTTGCCATAGTCTCCAGAATTCAAGTTTCTAAGTCTTTAAATCCAAATTCCAAGCTTCTGAATCCCGGAGTTCAATTCTCAGTGAAAGCACCAAAATGTTAGCGTCAAAATTGGTCACTAACACCCAAATCCAAGCGAAAGCACCAAATCACAGTCATAGCTCACAGATAGAATATATGTAGAGGGTAATAATGTGAAGAGCAGTCAAAATTAAAATGAAAGCAGTAAAGAACAACAGATTTTATAGTGGTTCGGCTAACTCCGATCTACGTCCACTCCAAAAGAATTAAATAGAAAAATAGGCTAAGGGCATATGCATCAGTTTTCATACCCATGTTTTGTACCCCCTAAAAACTACACGATGTAGTTTGCCAGTTCTCACAACTTCCCTTTCTTTCTCTGTTGTTCTCCAAATTCCTCGTACCTGTGTTTTCTTCCTCAGTGAAAAAATCACGATGGAGTTAACGCCGTCTTACAAATTTCTATTTTTTTCCCCTCTTTTCTTAAAACTAAAATGTGACGCTTTTCGGATCCGAATTCGGGTGTTGGAAAGTAAGTCGTTGGTTACAAGGATCGAGCAACGTTGATGACAGGAATGAGCTCTCTTCTTCCTTCAACCTTGGTCAGGTTGGACATTGAAACTAGGAACGTTACTCTTCTTCCTCAACTCGATTATTTATTGGGTTGATTTGCACGGTGAGTAAGATTCAGATTATACTAGAGTGACATAGTTTTGAACTCTATCTCTGACATCAAACCATAGACAATTTTTCTACGGTGCAATTAATAGTCTGTGTTAAATGTCATGTACTTCTCTTCCAGTTTAGTGAACGCTTTAGAATTTTTTGCTTCAAAGTTCCATAGGAAATGACCATATTTCCACTTTACATATGTGAGTATACCAACAATACTCCTGTAACTTGGTACTCCACTCTACATGGAGTATAAATCTCATTAAAAGTTACTATCAACTCATCCTCTTATCACTTCAGAAATACGTGTTTATATTATAAGAAAATAACATGTTAAACTCATATCACATCACATCACAACTTGTTATTACACTTTGAACCTAATTCATGGGATCTTCAGTCTTTAGGTTAGGTTATCAGGACTCATCGTTCTAAGGACAACATTCTCATTCTTTTAGATGTTGCAAGCACTTTCTCTTTAGTCAATCTTTTCATCAAGGGATCAACCAAATTTTCATCAGTGCGAGCATGATCCGCTCTAACAGCTCCTAAGGAGTGAAACTGCCTAATAGTATTGGGCTTACAACCAAAGTTCCAGAACTCAGTTTCGGTCTCGGTTTAGCTCAGTTGAATTTTTTTTAGTTTCGGTGATTTCGAAAATTACGGTTTCGATTTCGGTTTCGGTCTTGATTTCGATTTCTAATGATTTGTTTATGAAAATATAATAATAACCCTTGTAAATAAAATATAGTTTATAAAAAAAATAGAATACAACATACAATATTATAAACAAATAAACTAAACTCTAATTACTTTATGGTTCTAATTAACCATTACTTAATTAAAATAGAAAACTAATTGTTGGCACAGCTCAACCCAAAGACGAAATAAATCGATGTTGATTTGCTGAAGCTTATGAAATAAAAAAGGTTGAGGTCTTACTCCCTTTCTTTCAAGGCTAAGCTTAATTCTTAGCCCAACTTAACCATATAGTAATTAATTTATGCCAAGTCCAATCCATACAACACCCTAATTCAACTTAACCCTAGCCTCCAGAAGCATCGATACTCTCTACTGCAAAAAAACGAAAAGGAAAAAAAACCGCAACGGTCGATGACGAGATTCGATTTAAGTATGCTAATATGAAGTCGACAATGAGACAGAAGATGGTCGACGACAAGATTCGATCCCTCTAGCTAGATTCGATTGAAGTCAACGACGAAATTGAAGTCGATAAAGAGATTGAAGCTTTAATTTTTGTTTCAAGTTTATAATTTCAAATATATATTCAAGCAAATACTGATAATTTTCGAAAATTTCAAAGTTTTTCCCTCTTCCTAACCGAAACCGTGTTCTGCTAGGGTTTTGTCCCAGAGTCCGTTGAAACCGAATCGAGCTGGCTGAAATTTCGGTATCCCGACCGAAACCTCAAACCATGCTTACGACGTATATGTCATTTCTTACCGTTATAATAAGGGCTTTGAACTGTTGCAATAGCCGTGATATTATCACAATGGATCAATACATCTGGTATTTGTTTTCTCTATAAATGAATCTTAGCTAGCAGATTCCTTAACCAATCCGCTTCTTCACTGGCTGTAGCTAGTGCTATCATTTTAGACTCCATTGTAAGTTGAGTCAAAATAGTCTGTTTCTTAAATATCCAAAAACAACTACACAACCATGCTAAAAATGTAGCCATTCGTTGCTTTGGAGCTATCAGACAAAGCGTTCTAGTCTACATAGATGTATCCTTAAAAAATGGTTGAAAACTTCTGATAATATAATCCAAGGTCCATGGTCCTTTTTAAGGTATTTCATTACCCTTTCAATTATATGTCAATGCTCTATACCAGCCTGCTAGCGAACTTGCATAATAATCTCATCAAATAGGCTATGTCAGGTCAAGTATACCGAAGACTGCCAATGATGCTCGCATAATCGCATTATCTTACATCTTCATTAGTGTTCTTAAATAATTTTACATTAGGATCACATGGTCTACAAGTAAGTTTATAATCAAAGGAATTATATATCTTTATGATTTTATTAATATAGTGAGATTGATCTAAAGAAATTTTCTCTTTAAACAGTAATCTCAATATCAAGGATTATACTCGCTTCTTCAAGATCTTCCATATCAAAATTGGCACATGGATAGATTTCACATTATTAGTAGCAACGAATGTTTGAACCAAATATAAGCAAATCATTCACATGTAAACATATTATAGTACAAATATTAAATGCATTTGTTTTATTCATTCAATTTAAAGCCATCTGAATTAACTAAATTACCAAAATTTTCATACCATTGTTTAGGGTATCTGTTTAAGACCATATAGAGATTTATTTAATTTGTAAACTTTATGTTTTTCACCATGGACTACAAACCCTTCGGGTCGGTTCATGTAAATTTTTTCTTCTAATTCGCCTTTTGAAAAAGCAATGATAACTAGGGTTGTTATGCCGATGGTTACCGCTATCGATATGGAAAAATCATTACCGTATTGGTTTTATTGGTAAACTAAAAAGAGATGCTATTACTTCTTCCATGTTCAGTTTTATTTGTAAATTAATGAACACACATTCATAGGCTCTACCGGTTAATTTAGTTCTTTTAGGATCAGGAGTACAAACATGTGTCAAGCTAATATAAGATAAGTTAGGTTTATGTTTTTTAAAATCTCAAATGGTGAAATTTTGCTCCTAGGCGTACAACTCTATTTAACACATAACAAACAGTTAACAAAATCCTTCCTATTGTGATGCAACACCGGAACTTGGTAAAATAGCTATAATAGATTCAATAAAAGTCTTATTTTTTTTCTTTCAGTTTATTCGTATCCGTTTATTTCCGGTGAATAAGATGCATTTCTTTCATGAATTGTACCATGTAATTTATAAAATTCAATAAACAAGCTGGATTCATGTTCAGTTACTCTATTAGTTCTAAAGCTCTTTTTTTTAATTAAATTGATTCTCAATTTCAGTCATAAATAACTTAAACATATCTAGTGCATTACTTTTATTTTTTTGAGACATACACATAAGTAAAATTTGAACAATCATCAATGAATGTAATAAAATAAAGTTTACAATCTTTAGTCAATATGACGTCATGTTCACATATATCTGAGGGAATTAAATCTAAAGATTTAGATTTTCTATAAACAGATTTATGAGGGGTTTTAGTTATTTTTGTTTGACTAAAAAAATTACATTTATCAAAATCATTTAGTGATAATTTAGGAATTAAACCTAAGTTAGTCATGTTTTTGATAATGCATTTATTTGTCATGTATACCATGCTAAACATTAAAATCATACAAAATACAAGCAGACTTATAAAATTTATCAATTCAACATTTTACTTGAACATATCATCAGTAGCATAACACTTCCCCACAAATATACTATTCTTAGTTATGGTGTGCAAATCAACCTCAATAGTTTGATTAAACCCAGTTTTATTAAGCAAAAACCCAAAATTAAATTCTCCCTCATCTTTGGAGTATGCATTCCGTTTTCCAAAATTACTGTCTTTTAGACATAAACTTTTTGCTCCACATTTCCAGTACTAGCAACAATAGTGGTGGAGTATGCCAACAACACTTTCTTATCCTTAGCAGTATTGTATGTTTTGAACCTAACACGATCATAGTAGATATGGTGAGAAACACCAATAATTACCCATCACCCATCAGATCCGCCAATAAGGTTGATCTCAAAAATCATACCCGTTAAAGGTTCTTTAGTTAGGTTAGTCTGCAAAGTAGTGCGTGGCATGTTACATGTCATATGATCTGGTTTGTTGCAATTATAGCAAATAAATTATCCAGAATCATTCTTAGAGGGTGCTTTGTTGCTGTCCATTTTGGTTCCTTAGATGGTTTCAATTCTGATTATTTTTGTGTTTTGGGTTCTGCTTGCGGTTTCGATTCTTTAAAATTTTCGGTTTTGATTTCAAAACGTTGGAGTTCTTAATATTGTTTTCTGAGACGACAAACCCTTCATCTTTCTGGTTTTGCTTTCGAGCTTCCTCCTTGATACGGAGGTGGGTGATCAAACTTCTAAGGAAAATTCCTTAATATTATGTTCAAGAACATTTTTAAAATTTTCCAACTAGGGGTAATTTACCTATCAAAACATGACTTAGTCCACAACTCAGGTAGATTATTCAAACGGTGCTGTATCAACAATTTTAAGATGTTTGACGGCTCTATTTGAATGTTGCTAGGTAGAGTGTCATCAACGGCGTCCCTAGGATAAACAGACCATTTGTTTGTAATTTGATTTTCGTCTGCATTAGAGAAAACTGATATCCGCACCCTAATTTGTATAATATTTTAATAGCTCGAGTTCGGAGTGAATTTAGCTTTTTGTTGCGCCAGTCTATTTATTTATAAAAACAGATGAGATGTTTCCCAAGAGGATACGTTTCTGTGATGGGAGAAATAGTTTGATCATGTAAGATCTTAAAAGAAAAAAGAGCTGATATTTACCATTTAAAACCAAAATATTTTTAGAAAATACCATTCACATTTTTGTATTGTTATCCCACCCTTTGGTCAAGGTTGGAATATCAACAAATTGGCTAGAAAGGATGGATATCAAGATAGAAGATCGATTGGAAACAGGGCTATGATCGATGGCGTCAAAATTTGGCCGAGCTCGAATCAAGGCGGGATCGATCTGGAATGATAATCAAGGCTAGAAGAGACTACGTTCCAAGTTTCAAGTCGATCGGAGTTCGTATGTTCGAGATATGATCGATACAAGTTAAGGAAAGCACGTCGTTCGTATCCATCGTGAAGCCCTGTTCGAATCCACCCAAAGAAATCCTGTTCGTATCCATATGTTCGAATCCATCCAGAGAAGTCCTGTTCGTATCCATATGTTCGAACCTATCGTGCTATCCATCTTTTCGTATCCATCGTATCCCATTGGTTCAACTTCGTATCGATCAACTGGAATGAATCTTGATCGATACGAACAAGAACAATTCCTTCGATACGAACAAGAGGGCTACTCCCCTCGATATGAACAACACTACTTTGATCGATACGAACAGGACCACCACGATCGATACGAATATGACCGATATGCAGGATAACTTCCATCGATACGAACGGGGTGCTACCGATCGATACGAACAAGGCTTATGCGCAAAGAAGACTCGATCGTTCGACACAAAAAGTGGATCGATCCAAGAATCTCGCACCACGTCACCTTGCAGGCACGTGCTCGAGATCGAGTCGAACATATCGATACGAAATGTCGATACAAACACGACAGCCTAGGAAACACGTGAGCTTGCATCGATCATATCTCGCAATCCACAAGTCCAAATGCTATGAAATTTTCACAGAAGCGTACGTACAAGCTAAAGAAGGTTCACACCAAATTTCGACTCCATTAGACAAAATCTTGATCGATACGAATTACGTTCGTATCGATCACGGATCGAGCCGAAACTTCATGGGATCGATCGCATGGACCAACTCACGTGCCAGAAGAAGTCTCCCGAAGTTTGAGCGAGATATTTGCATGAAGCGCCTATAAATAGAGCCCCAGAGCCTACAGAAAAGGGGCTTGGGCTATCCAACGTCCAGACTCTGCCGGAAACACCTTTGCATTACTAAGCTACTGTTGTACTCGAATTTCTCCGTTATTAGTCGCTGTAATCAGCTGTAACCAGCAATGAAAGTCAATAAAAGTTTAACTTTTGGAGTGGACGTAGGCCGGAGATAGTCGAACCACAATAAATCCTGTGTCTCTGTTTGTTTCTTTCTGTTGTAAGTTTATTATTCTTCATTTTTATCCTCTACATCATTTAGATCTGTGATTTGTGATCATATACTGTTGATTTGTGTTCATACTCTGGTGCTTCATGACATTTGGGGTTTGTCGCCAATTTTGGCACAAACACTTTGGTGCTTTCACTGAGAGCAACTAGCACCCGCTATACCATATTTGAAGTTAAGATTTGAAGGCTTAAGGATTCAGATTAAGAGCTATGACAAGACAATCATGTAGAAGACAAAGAGCCGAGAGAAGTCAGCATGAAGGAAGCCAGGAGACATCATCAGGGGCTAATCAAACTTCGGCTTTCATTACCAGAGACGATATGGAAATGATGATGGGAGCTATGCATGAAGAGTTTTTGAAAAGGCAGGTGGAGATGATGCAGAACCTCCTCAGGCAGTTTGGGCAAGCAGGAACAGTTGGAGCTTCAGGAGTTCAGATCCATGGAGTTGGAGCAGAAGGACCAAACAGGCAATCTAATGGAGCAGCTCAACAAGGCACAGCCCCTGATCAGCACACAACTGCTAACCTGGATGGATCCAGGCTCGGGGGCAGACCGCCCGGCAACGATGGACCAGTTCATGGAGGAATTCCAGTTGACACTACACAACAAGATGCTGGCAGGAATGCAAGAGCACGTGATGAGGAATACGTACCAGAATTCCCTCAGGGACACGGGGGGCAACCCTTGATGGACAACACTGGATTGGCTGAGATTATCAGGTGAACTATGCGCGGAGGATTGACAAACAGGGATCTGGAAGAAGTAAATAGGAGTCCGTTTACTCGTGACATCAGAATAGCTCGGAATCCACTAGAGTTCAAGCTACCTACTTTGGAAGTGTACAATGGCAAGGCTGATCCTACCGATCACTTGATGAGATACACAAGACATATGGAAGTGCTGGGGGCATCGGAGGAAGTGATGGTCCGATGTTTCCCTCTGTACTTAACGGATATAGCTGCATTGTGGTTCAGACAGCTGGAAGAAGGATCTATTAGGACATGGACAAATTTGGTGGACAGGTTTCTAAAGCAGTTTCAGGTTCATATCAAAAGGCCGAAGAACGTGATGACGCTAACATCGATAAAGCAAAGGACAGAAGAATCGCTCAGAGCTTTTTTAACTCGGTTCAATGCAGCGGTTGTTTCGGTGGACCGGCCGGATCCATCAATGGTT
Organism: Allium fistulosum; assembly: GCA_030737815.1. Classification (NCBI taxonomy): domain Eukaryota; kingdom Viridiplantae; phylum Streptophyta; class Magnoliopsida; order Asparagales; family Amaryllidaceae; genus Allium; species Allium fistulosum. The sequence continues at coordinate 557,052,078 of CM060905.1, forward strand.
TTAATGGCAGCAGTGTCAGGAGTCAGAGAAAATTCAGATTTCAAAGTGTCATTGATACGGGACCCACCAATGGATCTCGGGGATTTTCTTTCACGAAGCCGAGAGATTCCTTCGGCAGGAAGATGCGTGTTCAGATATGAAATTAAAGGAGGTGAATGCGGCTGAGGATGGAAGGCCATCCAGCGGAGGCTCGGATAAAGATAAAGATAAAGATAAAGGGAAGAGGAAGCTGGATGACGAATCAGGAAAAGCTGGAAAGCGATGGAGGGTGCCAAAGTTTTCCACTTACACGGGATTAAACGAGACGTTGGAACAGATATTCATGGAGACTCAGAATCGCCTTCCCTACCGAAGGCCAGCAAGGAGAGAACCCTCGGAACATGAAAAGGCATCAGAGAGGCACTGTCTTTTTCACGATTTAGACGGACATGATACCAACAGTTGCAGGTATCTGAAGGACATAATTGAGGAGCATATAAGGAATGGACAGTTGCGACAATATGTCGGGGCCCGGAATGCGGCGGTGGAGCAGGAGCAACCACCGTCTACCTCAAACAACGATGGCGCGAGGCCCAGGAATGATGGTCGATTAGTTATCAATTGACAAGGATGATATGAAATAAGTACCAAACTACAGGCAAACGGCCAAGTCGTTTACTCATGTACGGGGACGGAGATGGCTCCTAGGCATGCTCTGAATGATGATGAACCGCGACGCTATGGTTTGTGAAATCTGCTTTTTTCTTTTGATTTGGACATTTGTCTTTTCTGGCTTGGTTTTGGAGTTTGGTTTGGACTCCTGATGTTGTTTGTTTTTTGTTTGAACTTTCGTTTGGATGATTGTTTTCATGTTTGGATATTGGTTTTGATTTCGGATGTGGATTTTTGGTTTCCTGATTTGATTTGGATTTTGATTGGATTTTTATCTGGTTTTTGGTAAATAGTCGTCAGGTATGGATTATGGCTGGCAAGGGGTAAGTCTCTTCGTCCGAACGTGGCGAATTGGCTTATTCAGGTCGTCGAGTATGGACTATGCTCGGCAAGGATCCAGAGAGACCAGGATTCGGTCTAGAACTTAGGCCCCACAATATCTATCGGTTACTATTTCAGGTCGTCGAGTATAGACTATGCTCGACAAGGGTCCGGAGCGACCAGGATTCGGCTTAGGACTTAAGCCATGGCATTACTCAACGTTCGCAAACACTGGACCACGGTCGTCAGGTGTGGATTGCGCTTGACAAGAACCCGGAGAGGTTATGGGTACGAATATTAGCTATGAACCGCTAAGGATTTGGATATCCCACCCTTTGGTCAAGGCTGGAATATCAACAAATTGGCTAAAAAGGATGGATATCAGGATATGAGATCGATTGGAAACAGAGCTATGATCGATGTCGTCAAAATTTGGTCGAGCTCGAATCAAGGCAGGATCGATCTGGAATGATAATCAAGGCTAAAAGAGACTACGTTCCAAGTTTCAAGTCGATCGGAGCTCGTATATGTGAGATATGATCGATACAAGTTAAGGAAAACACGCCGTTCGTATCCATTGTGAAGCCCTGTTCGAATCCACCCAGAGAAATCCTGTTCGTATCCATATGTTCGAATCCATCCAGAGAAGTCCTGTTCGTATCCATATGTTCGAACCTATCGTGCTATCCATCTTTTCGTATCCATCGTATCCCATTGGTTGAACTTCGTATCGATCAACTGGAATGAATCTTGATCGATACGAACAAGACCAATTCCCTCAATACAAACATGAGGGCTACTCCCCTTGATATGAACAACACTACTTTGATCGATACGAACAGGACCGCCACAATCGATATAAATAGGACCGATATGCAGGATAACTTCCATCGATACGAACGGGGTGCTACCGATCGATACGAACAAGGCTTGTGCGCAAAGAAGACTCGATCGTTCGGCACAAAAAGTGGATCGATCCAAGAATCTCGCACCACGTCACCTTGCAGGCACGTGCTCGAGATCGAGTCGAACAGATCGATACGAAATGTATTGATACGAATGCGACAGCCTAGGAAACACGTGAGCTTGCATCGATCATATCTCGCAATCCACAAGTCCAAATGCTATGAAAATTTCACAGAAGCGTACGAACAAGCTAAAGAAGGTTCACGCCAAATTTTGACTCCATTGGACAAAATCTTGATCGATACGAATTACGTTCGTATCGATCACGGATCGAGCCGAAACTTCATGGGATCGATCGTGTGGGCCCACTCACATGCCAGAAGAAGTCTTCCGAAGTTTGAGCGAGGTATTTGCATGGAGCGCCTATAAATAGAGCCCCAGAGCCTACAGAAAAGGGGCTTGGGCTATCCAACGTCCAGACTCTGTCGGAAACACCTTTGCATTACTAAGCTACTGTTGTACTCGAATTTCTCCGTTGTTAGTCGCTGTAATCAGCTGTAACCAGCAATGAAAGTCAATAAAAGTTAACTTTTGGAGTGGACGTAGGCCGGAGATAGCCGAACCACTATAAATCCTGTGTCTCTGTCTGTTTCTTTCTGTTGTAAGTTTATTATTCTTCATTTTTTATCCTCTACATTATTTAGATATGTGATTTGTGATCATATACTGTTGATTTGTGTTCATACACTGGTGCTTTCACGACATTTGGGGTTTGTGGCCAATTTTGGCACAAACATGTACCAAAAATATAAATTGTTACACCGGCCTAGTTCGGTTCGATCGGTCAGACAGACGTGACACTGGCGTGTGGTGATCATTCATGACTCCTCTATTCAATTCACATGAAAAACATTAGGTGCCCAGTAGACCCGATATATATATATATATACATATATGCATATATGCATCCATATATGCATATATATATATAGTCGGCTTGAAAGCGCAAACTTTTGGTCTGACCGTAAACTTTCAAAATTGCCCTTATATGGGTTTCTTTATTAAAGGTTGTAATACATTTGGTGTCACACTCTTTTGATATCAGCGTGAAGTATAACTCAAAAATAGGATCTAACAATTAAGCCTTCTGTACAAATTCAAATTTTACTCTATAAATATTTACCATAGTCTTCATATTACTTAAAAATAGCATCTAACAAATAAACTATTTTATAAATTTGTTTTTTATAGATTAATAATATAAATAAAATTTTAAACTAACAAAAAATTAGATATTGCAACTTAGGAATAAAAATTCAAATTAACTACGTATGATTCAACACAAACATATGACTAAATATTTGTGGGAAATATTTTCTTTTAAACGTATTAAACAAATACAATTTGTATAAAATCAATTCAGATACTTTTATCACGCGCGAAGCGCGTGCCGTAATGCTCGTATTAATAATTGAAATAGAAACAACTTTTGGTCCGATTGCAAAGTTCCAGAAATACCCTTACATGCAAACAAGAGGTCCGGAATTCGAATCCCATCTAGAACAAAAATTAACATCAACTTTTAAATGAAATATTTTTAACGTAAATAAGTTTACAAGTTCAACATCCTATTCTATCAAAAAAATTACAATTTTATTCTTTATATTTTTCAATTTATTTTTATCAACATACGTAGAAAATTTAAACTTAATACTTTTACAGGGTTTATCATATGCACGTGCACTGTAAGTGCCATGAATTTTTATTAATAGAAGCACAATCTTTTGATTCGACCGTGAACTTTCCAAAATACCCTTATATATAACTTTTTAAATATTAAATTGTTATTTCATATGATCTATCCAATAAATTAGGAGATAAAATCTCTCTATAATTATTTTAGACGCATTCAAATCTAGATGTTGATTTCAATTATCTTTCTTTAATAATAATTGTAATAGCTTTGGTGTCATACTTTTTTGGTATCAAACGTGAACTACCAAAAACGTCCCTCTATATTGTCAAATCTTAATCACTTAAAAATATGATATAATATTAAACTTCTTTAACAAAATTCAAACGCCCTTAAAAGTAGGATCTAACAATTAAACATGCTTAAAAATTCAAAATGCTTCTAAAATAGGATTTAAAATTTAACTTCTTTTACAAATTCAAAATATTCTTTACAAATATACAAATCTTAATATTACTTGAAAATAAAAAATTATTTTTTGACCGATTTAAAGATGTACAATTTATAAGGAAAACAGTTCACGCGCGAGACACTCGTATTAATAATTAGAATATAGTTGCACTTTTTTGGTCCGACCGCGAAGTTCCAAAAATGCTTTTAATATACAAACAAGAGATCAGAAGTTCGAATCCCACTTAAAACAAAAATAACATCGATTTCCAAATGAATATTTTGATACATTAACAAGATCAAAAGTTAAAACCCTAATCCCAACGTATTGTTAATAATATTTTTTACTATAAATTTCAACTTGTACTTATCAAAACTATATATATATATATATAATTTATGAATTTTATACTATTATATAAGAGTTTTTTATATGCACGTGCATTGTACGTGCCAAAAAATTTCGTTATATAGTTAGAATAGAAACACAATTCTTTAATTCGACTTTGGAGTTCCAAAAATACCCTTATATGCAAACAAAAGATTAGAAGTTTGAATCCCATTGAGTACAAATATTAACATCAATTTCCAAATAAAAATCTTTGAACGTAAATAAGGTTACAAGTTCAAATCTCTGTTCCAACAAAAAAAATATAATTTTTTTCCTTATATTTTTCAATTTATTTTATTAAGACAATGTAAAAATTTTAAGTTTTATAAGAATATTTTACATGCACGCGCCATTAAAATCTCGCGCGCGTGTGTATGTGTGAAGTGTGTGCGTGCTTATTTGTTTTAAAATTTCTCAAAATGTGGAACTATAAACTCTCAATGCACTTCTCTATATTTTTCAAAATTTAGGTACAATTTACAAATGATATTGCAACAGTATCACATGCCAAAAGTTTTGGATGAAATCATTGATTTTATGAATAAACTTCTATATCAGATCACCTTAATCCAAATTATTGTCTTGGCATGCCCCGTCAGTTAGTTTTACATAAAATGATTTGGATTTTCTGCAAAATTCTTTATGTTTTAATTGATTGGCAAACAATTTTTAGCACAGGCCTTACACATGATTTGATTTTCATTTGGACAATGTTGAAGGAACTCCGATTTTTGATAATAGAGTACAATTTAAGGGGGACTCCGTCAAAAAATAAAATTTTTGTGGGAGGGACATGATAAATGGTACAAAGTCCGACGATTTACCGTTTCATTCTCGTTCAAAGCAAATTCGACAACACCACATCGAAAAATTAAAAGAAAAGACGATGATAGTCCTTCGAAAACTAAATTCGAAGGGCCTTGATCGGAAAGAAAATCATCAAACGATGGGGTCCATCTGAAAAATTGCATAACGGAGGTGATAACCGAAATATTTTTGATTTGATATGAGGGGGAAAATTTTTTTTGTTACCATTCGTAACACTTTCAAATTTTTTTGAAAAATAGTCCTCCGTTGTTCAGGACTGAAATCCCTTTAACAACGCATATTCCTTTTCTAAGTAGTATAATAATGCAATATCGATGTTGTGTGTGAACCAGTAATTAATTATATTGTGTATGGTATCATTTGGAAATCCCAACGTTGTGGAACTAACTTTTTCTCTCCAAAAGATAAATTTCGATGTGTCAAGCATAAAAATAAACAAGTTGTGGAGCTTACCATTTTTACTATTTTCCAAGATTGCTGTTACTGTGATAAGTAGATTTTGACCGATATTATGCACACACTTTCAACTTATTAAGTGTTTTGTGGAATAGTGAGGAATTTCGCTTAAGTTGATACTTGAATTTATTATAAAGGACTGAGAGAGAAACTATACTTGATGCCATTTATTATTATTACTCGTTGGTATACACTCTGCGGCAATGGGAAGTATTGTCACTGTGGTTAGCATTGCTCTTTTTTATATGTTGAGCTCAGATACTTTGTTCCAAATTTCATGTACCCCATGTTCCCATATAGTCACCACCTTCTATCAAAAAGAAGAAACTAATCGATCATTATAGGACATATGACACATGAATTTGGGCATGGATGAATTGAGCTCGTTTGTTGGTTGGAACAAATTAAGGATGCGTCAGTCTTCCTTTATCTCGTTCCAGTGTAGAATTGGATGTTATAAATATTTTGTTACGTATTTTTGTAAATGTAAAATAAAATAAAAAAACCATATTACACAAGTAACAAACATAAGGTAATATAACATTAAACTAATTAGTACTAAAAATTTGAACATATTATTAAATTACTAACTTAATTTCTAACTCTTTTCCCAACTTATTCAAATAAACGAAAAAACACAATCCATCTTTTTTTCTTTCAATTCTTTTCATGTTACCCTTCTGCTCCATGTTCTTTTTGCATGGTTAATAATGAACCCTTAAATGCTATTTGGTTACTTGAGAACACCGGTACATAGCCGCTATGATATATTTGGTTCATTCTAAACCACACAATGCATATGTTATATTTTTGTATTAAATTACGAGTTTATCCTGCTTGTACAAGATAAAATGACAAACATTCACGTGTTCATTTCAAACTAATTTTTGTTATTGGGTATGTGTGTGAGTGTTGATTAATGCAGTATATAAATATTATATAAAAGAAGCAACCCATTGATGATACTGCTCCTGGTAATTCTGAGAGAAAATACATACTACGTGGATCTTAAGTATCATATTCTATTTAGTTTGTAAATCTTACGAACTCAACTTTAGCATTTTCGGATTTTTATTGATCAGTGCTATCATTTGAATGATGATGCAGGTTACGCTGGTGGAGAAGTTAAATGAGGCGAGTGCTAATATTCCTGACTGGGATCTATTGGAGACAGCATAATAGTTTGAACTTTTTCAGTACTATTTTTGTTTATCGTACAAACCTAAAAACCACACCCATATACCCATAAAAATTGATGGAAGATGAAGATAAAAGCGATTGACATTTTGTGATGAACAGTTTGATATGCTACACGCTAGTTTCCTGTCTATCAAGCTGGGTTAAATAAGTTTATCTTGCTTTCCATCTAAGGATTAACAGTCATCAATAGATTTTCATTATTCTAAAAATGAATTAAGAATATCAAATGTAATCTTTACTGTCATGATTTTGGATGACTAAAACGGGCTCAAGTTTTGTTGGGTTCCTAATGGGCTGGAGGAAGAATACTTCTATTTTTTTTCGTACAAGGAGTGAGGGAACATGCATTTGGGGAATGAAAGTGGAATGTTTAACGAAATGAGAATAAGTTCCTGAGCTGCGAAAGAGATTCTTGAAGGAGGTATTTAATTGTTTCTTATATTTTATTTTGTTTCAAGTATGTTTATATAAAGTAATTAAATGAATTTAAATTATTAGTAAATTATGAAATACTAGAATAATTACAATAATAAAAAGACTATTTTGAATAAATAAGCGGAATGCAACTGGATTTAAAAAACAAATACATGCAAGCAAATTAAATTAGAAATTGAGTGGGAGGACAGTGGGATAGATATGGCTACATGTCATCATAAAATGTTGGTATTTAATTATGTGGTGCGAAAGCTCGATCTCCAATAGCAATCATTTTCGGATGTCGTCATCGTTCAAAAAGTGAATATTTTTTTTACTCTTCAATACCTTAGGAACTGATAGTGCTTTAAATAGTTGAATTTCTTCAAACCACTTCACACAAACAACTGTAGCCTTAAAATTTACAGACAAGCCTATAGAATCTAAGTTGGATTTGGATTTGGAGTAGCAACAGGGCCATCGGTTCTATTATGGACTTCATAATAGTAGAATTGAACTCGTAAAAAATGGAACAAAAATACCACTGAAACTTCTAAGTAAAAGATTTAAATACGATACAAAATCACTTTCATTTCATGACCCATCATTGCTCGTTTCCACTAACTTCCTTTCACCGGATCCCATTTAGCATTCGTTTTGTCCAGCTATTTGGTAAGCATTAATCGTACAACGTAGAATTCAATTATGGCTTTGTGGTCTCTATTTTCAAAGCTCATGCACAAAAAGTCCCTGCTCATAAACACACGTAAATTAGGTTTCTATTTTGTTATTTTTTACCAAACTGTCCTCTTTTAGAAAATCGACTTAGCATTCTTTTCAAGGGGCAAAATCGGTATAAATTAGCTAAAATCTAAAAATAGAGACCTAATTTTCATAACTTATTCGGGAGAGATTTTTCTTACATCATCTTTCAATTCCAGGGACTTGACAGCGATTCCTTGTAAATTTTATGACTTTTGCGAGCGGATCTCCACAACATTTTGTTCAAGCATGGAAAAATAATTCTAAAAGACTCAAAAATAATAAAAAAAGAAAATGTTGAGGGGAATGTGCTAAATAAAATATAACAAAAGTTATCTCAAAACTTGACCAGTTAAATTGGAATTTGTCTTGAAATTTTCGTATTTGTGTATGGTTATGGTGATAGAGAATAACAGAGGGACGTTGAAAAGGGATATCTAGTTATTGTTTTAATTTCACAGTAGACGCGTCTGATGTCAACGAAAGAATTTAACTGTCTCAACAGTTCCGAAACGGACCGTTTCAGTTGGCCACCGCAATGAGAGGTCCGAGGCATGTCGCCTCTGGCCAAACAGACCCTAGTGGAATGCAAGATAGAATCATAGAAACAGTGTAGAACAGGTGCAAATAGTAACAAGATAACAATCAACGTTAGTTCATGGTCCAAATCCTATCAACAAACCAACCTGCTCCAATCAATCAAATCAATCAAAAGTCTAAACTAAAAGAAGGCAAAGACAGTTGCGAGTCTTTCAAGCAAATGCGGCCAATCAGCGATGAAGCGCATGCTTTAATATGTGTGTTTGTTGATTGCCAATCATGCTTTACCACATTCGCACTGGTTTTAAGGAGTTAGGTTGGGAATATTGACAAAAGCTGAGAAGCAAAGTAAGACCCACACGCCTTGTTGTATTCAGTGAATTCGGTCATATTTGTTTGTAGTCTTGTTCTTTTATATTATTATAATAACTTGGATCCCCTCGACCTCGACACAACTGCAATTTAATTGATTGGAAAATGCATGGAACAATCAACTATGATACGCATTTATGTATTTTGGGTTAATGTTAACGGAACATTTGAGCAGGAAATTTAAACGAGGTATTTGAACGGCGAAGTTGGTTGAACGGAAAATGAATTTGGCGATACGAACAGAGTATTTGAGTGGAGTATTTAAATTATGATTTTTAATTTAATTGATTTATAATTAATTAATTATTTTTTAATAAATAATACGTATCAATAATTTGCAAAAATAAATAAATAAATTGTAAAATCATAAATCATTTGAATTCAGTTTAAACTAACTGCATAATGTAAAACACTTTGATACGATCGCAACGTAAAAAATCATGTCTTAAACGGACATCATTTACATAAGTTATTAATTTTAGAAATTTATAAAAATATAAATTTATCAATTAAAATTAGTAAAACTCTCCACAACCAAAAACAAAGTTTCATCTGAGCAACGCATTTGGCCTGTTACCGTTTCCACCACGTCGGACGTGCCAAAAACGGTAACCGAGAAAAATAAAGCTTCGAACGCACCCTTATAGGTGCTGCATGTTTCCGGTAAAAGTGAGGTGCTGTACAAATATACATCTTAATCATCCACTCAAAATGAAAGGTTATCCATTTTACCGCAAAAAATATTTGCGACATTCATGCATTAAAAAAAAGGTTTTGTTGCAAAATTATAGTATTACTTGAGCTTGGTTCAGAATATTTTTTAATGAAAAAATATTACTTGTCATTGTAAAGTCAATAGAAATCAAGGCCGATTCTAAAAACTTAAGAGATACAAACTCTTCTCAAGTGAAAATCTACACCACCCCATAAAATTTAATAATATAATTAATGGTTTAATAGAGAACAATTTGTGGTTTTATTTAAAGTGAGTAAAACTATAATTCGATTAAACAACGATGCTTGTAAAATTGCGAGAATTTGATTTTACCGGTCAAGTTTCACTATAAGAACACATTAATCCAACAAAGAAATTAGGAGTTATGGTTACTGTTCGGATCGATTTGGGATAAATTTGGGTCTTAAGGCTCATTAACGCCCAATTTAATGTATAGTAGACTATTAATTTTGAAAACCACGTACAATTACTTTTAATCATTTCTCTTCCTCTGTTTACAAAGAAATAGGCAAACCTATTCCTTTAAAAACCTAGTTTTTAAATTACAAGGGTAACCGATAAACACCTCTGATGCATATATAGCAAATATAGTGTTAGTCCATATGTATGCTCTTTTAAGCAAGGCTAGCCGACATCTATAGTGGGTCGTGCCACATGTATACAAGAATACGGAACATGTGTTCTGGTATATGCATTAGGACAACTTAATGAAAGTAAATAAGGCATGGGGTGTTAGCACCAAAATTGGTCACTAACCTCGTTCAGAAAGATTGTGTAGAGATATAAGTGATGAAAGTAAATTAAACAGAGAAGACAATGCTAAGTTAAATGCAGAAAGTAAGAACACCAAATTTATAGTGGTTCAGCGTAATTGCCTACGTCCACTTTGTTCAACTTTATTGATTTCCTTTATGGTTGATTACACATACAATTCGTGAATCAAATGCTTGAGTGAAGTTGTTAAGTAGAGAAGATGAGTCTTGAAAATGGCAGAGTCTCCCCGGTGTTTTCTCTCCAAAAAAGGATCCCTTTCAATGTGACCCTGCCCCTCTATTTATAGGCAAATATGGGCTGGACTTCCCAAGTGGGCTGGATAGCCGAACGCTCTAGCCCCAGTACATTGGTCGCTGTATGCCGAACCAGGTGTGCCGAACGCTCTGATGTCGAACAGTCCCTTATATGCCGAACGATGTGGTTGATGTCTGGGAAGTGCAGGACGTTTGTCAGTCGAAGCCGAACGCTACTGGATGCCGAGTACTCTCTGACGCCGAGCGCTTTTGTATGCCGAGCAGCCTTGATGCCGAGCACTCTTGTATGCCGAGCACTCTTGCACGCCGAGCACTCTTGTTGCCGAGCACTAGTTGACGCCGAGTGCTGCTTGATGCCGAGCACCCCTGTACGCCGAGTACCTTGGGATGCCGAGCGCTCTTGTTGCCGAGCAGCCTTGATGCCGAGCACTCTTGTACGCCGAGTACCTTGGGATGCCGAGCGCTCTTGTTGCCGAGCAGCCTTGATGCCGAGCACTCTTGTATGCCGAGCGCTTTTGTATGCCGAGCAGCCTTGATGCCGAGCACTCTTGTATGCCGAGCACTCTTGCACGCCGAGCACTCTTGTTGCCGAGCACTAGTTGACGCCGAGTGCTGCTATCACCGAGTTCTAACGATGCCGAACGCTAGCGCTGAACATCGGTTGTCGCCGAGTGCCTGTTGATGCCGAGTACTACGCCGAGTACTCCTGGATGTCGAGCAGTCCTTCATGCCGAGCTGTGGCCAATGCCGAGCACTCAGTTGCCTGGTCAAATCTCTAGGAAACACTTGCCCCCCAAAGTGTATCATGTGACCGAACGTGATGCGTTTTGAATCTGGTTCAACTTCCTTTGATGATGCCTTCTCGAGAATGTTAGCGAAGGAGGTGCAAGACGAGCAAGGTTTGGACGCCGAACGATACGTTCGAAGCCGAACGTACCTCGTGTGCCGAACGTCACTCTGCTATGATGCCGAACGCTCCGGTGTTGACCGGTTCTACCGGGTATAGCCTCTTCAACTTCTACCTCCCTCTATATAACCAGGTCCTTCCCGTCCCTTCTCCTTTATGCTTTCATTCCTGTCACTCTTCCAAGATTTACAACTTTCTTTAGCCGAACAGATTTACAGCTTGAACCTTCCTTCCTAAGCTCCTAACTACAATCTAGGTACTGCTCCTCTATTAATTTGAATAGGTTCCAAATGAGATGGTCAGGTCTGCCATGTAAAAAGCTTTCGAGTGGGTTGCCCTCATTGCCGAACGATAATGCGAGGCGAGGAGGAAGGATTTGAGGTGTTTGCGCACGTGGTTTTAGCTCCATCGCGCCGAACCGAAGTCAAAAAAAAAGGAGGAAAAGGAAAACGTTGGAGGTGGTAAGGGTGTTGGATGGCATAGTTATGGTTCGGCGTATGTTGTCATGCGCCGAACGATAGAGGCTACCGAGTAGTATTTCGTCTGAATGAGGCCGAACACTCGCTAGAACGCCGAACAACAACTTAGCCGAACGAACTAAAGCCGAACACTTACTAAAATGCCGAACAATAACTTAGCCGAACAAAAACTCAAGCCGAACATCCTTAGATGCCGAACAGTATCGAGGCCGAACAATACGATTGCCAAACAGAACTTAGACCGAACAATCTCAATGCCGAACAACATTCAAATGCCGAACAAACATATACATGCCGAACAATTTCAATGCCGAACAGAACCTTTGACTGGACAATGTCTTTAACCGAACGAGGCCTTTAGTCGAACAAGGACTTTAGCCGAACACTTGACAATGACTTAACCGAACCAAGATACATGCCGAACTTTTCTCAGGACGAACAATGCAATTGCCGAACAACATTTAAATGCCGAACGATATAAATGTCAAATTAGACTTAAGCCGGATACTTCATAAATTACATGTTTTCTAAATCTGGAACTGTAACCACCACCAGGCGGGCTCTTCGAGACGGTCAGCGATGACGGTCTTCGAAGGCAACGATTTGAAACTCATTTTTATATCCTTGAAATCTTATTGCTTGTACACAATTGCTTGCACTAGTTCACACACCACGTGGGGGGAAAACTCGTGTTGCTAATTCTAACGTTCAACGTTTTTTAAGTATAGTTTTCTCAAGCACTTAGCCAGGTTCGTTATTTATTTGGGATGTCGAGAAAATCTAGCTCCGCCACTATATCCGACAGGCCTGGGCCGTCATCAAGGCAAGGAGCCGCTGATACTTCTAACCCATCGACTTCTCCTGCTCATAACTTGGTGCCTGATGCTCTGGAGGCAACCATCTTACTAGACAATCCGATCGATTCTCAAGCCTCGAAGATCAACGAAGCTGCTCTGCGACGGATATGCTCCATTCACGGGATTCCTTTTGCCGACGTGTTAGTTCCTTCAAGACACGATCGCCCTCATCTGCCCCCAGTCGGGTACACTACCTGCAACAAGTTCATGTGTTGGATGGGCAGCGTGCCTCCATTCAACTTATTTCTCCGGGATGTAATGCAGTACATAGACATAGCTCCGTCGCAGCTGCACCCGAACGGCCATGCATTTCTATATGGGACTTACCTACTTTTCATGGCTGTCTTCTCCAGACCTCTAATCGGCTGTGATATCAGATATATTTACATGTTTAAGAGACGGAAAGACAGTCCTTCTTTTATGTTCCTCGAGCCATACCACAAATGCCAGATCTTGACAGGGGCTTGTAGCAAATTCGCCCTGTACAAACAGGAATGGTTCTATGTGCGCTGCCCTTCTGGTTTCGCTAGGAGATGGGTTGAAGGCAGTAAGTCTCTCTGCCGAGTCACTATTCGTATTTGATCGGAGTCATGCTTTTCCTAACTCTTCATTTCATCTTTTCAGGTATCAACCCGCGCCCGGAAGGCCGAGGATATTCTGAGGCTGTCGATGCCATTAGAGCTCTTCCTGCCGAGGATCGAGACATCCGAGTTATCATTTCAAATGAATCACTGTCGGGGTTCGGCTTGCTGGCTCCTGGTCGTCGGATCAGCCTTCCAGAAGGTGTTACCATTCCCAAGCCTCCGTCCGGTAAAGAAAAAAAACTTGCCGGATCGTCGTCGCGCCGCGCTCCCGACACGCACGAAGAAGGCGAGCGCAAAGAGGATGATGCCCCTGAAACTCAGGGTGAGAAGGCGGGTCCCGCTCAGAATCCGGCAGTCGAAGTTCACGACATTGAGACGTCGTCCTCCCCTTCGAAGGGAAAGAAGAAGTTAAAATATAAAGTTCAGAAGGAGAAAGTTGGTGGCACTTCAAAAGTCACACTTATTCTGCCTGAGAAAGAGGCTTCCTCACAGCATCTGGAAAGTTCTCTGAGGGGTCTGTCCAACCTGTCCATCCCCGATGATTTACTTAATTACGGGTTCAATGATCCTGAAGCTCTCAAATTCTCTTCGCCCGCTAGAGGCAATGTAGGAGTTCAACTCCCGGCTCAAGGAGACAACACTCCGATTAGCAAAGATAAACGAACGGGTCCGTCGGGGGGAATACTAGGACACACACGCACATGCGCATTCCATAATATACTTCAAGTCTTTTTAACTCGTGAATTCTCCTTAACTCGTTGTTATCTCCATTCTTTGCAGGTGATATGGGCCGCTCTCACGGACTTGATCGCCTTCAGGGGTCTTCTATATTCCATCACTCTGGACGGGATTCCGGTTCAGGCAGACGCAGGGACCGAGGCGAGTATGAAGATAGGGATAATCGTCCCCGAGAGTCGTCTCACCGCAAGAAGGCACATTCCCAATCTTCCCAATCCCGTGATCTTCCTCCTCCAACTGATCCGGATAGAGAGAAGTCTTTACAGAAGGGTTATCACTCTGATGTTCCTCGAGAACAACATTCCAGTTCATCGAGTACACGGCAAGTTCGAGAGCAACGGAAAAGAACGGAATTCTCAAAGCGTCCTCCTCCTACTCCTGCGGTGGACCCAACTGTCGCGGAAAAGATGGTCGACCTCAAGGCCAAGTTTCCGAAAATCTGCTTTGACGGCTTGAAGTTCCTCCCAGCTATCCATCATATTCCCGAGCACGTGAAGCAAAGTGCCATTGCCTGCAATAACGACGTCTATGTTCAACATGACGCGTTCGTGCACTTGGTGGAGAAGATCTCGGAAGTGTCCATCGAGCGTCAACACGAGATTGATCGCCTGAACCTAGAGGCTGGCAGCGATAAGAAAATCATCAAACTCCAAGACGAAGAGCTTGCTTCGTATAAGTCGAAGCTAGAAGCCGCTGAACAAAGCGCAAAAGATACTGCTGAGGCAGTTACTCGTTTAGAGGCGGCTCACAAAAAAGAGCTTGACGAAGCAGTCCAGCGCAGCGGCGCCCTCGCCCTAGAAAAAGACTCTGTCCAAAAGGAAAGGGACGCGCTCGCCACCCAAGTCAAAGAGCTGAAAGGATTACTCTCCAAGGAGAAGGAGGATAAGGTAGCTGCTCAAGAAGAATCACAACGATACTGTGATGAGATCGTTGCTACCCGACTCCTGAAAACAAAGCTCGATGACGAACTCGCTGGGGTTGAGAAAATGAAGGATGAGGCCCGTGAGGAGGGCAAAAGAGAGGCTGCGGAGGAGATTGATTCTCGCCTCGAGGCGGCCGCGGAGGCCGGCAGGGAAGAGGTCAAAAACATGTTTGACCCGCTGATTGCTGAATATGGAGCCCGCGTCCTTATGCATCGTGACTTAACATTCTTGGGCGACGGCTACCTTGAGTCCCTAGCTGAGGCCTGGGAAACCTTGATAAGGATCAGGAAGATCGAGTCAGGCTCCGAAGAGGTCGATGAGGAGGCCTTGGTGAAGGAGTTCCTTAGGGGGAACGAGCCATCGGATTTATCCGCAGCATTGGCACTTTACAGCAAAGGCTCTCCCCTTCCAAAAGAGAAAGATGGTGAAGCTGGCCCGTCTGGGGTTAGTATTACCGCTCTTCATACTGCTGCTCAATCTGCTGCCCAATCGGCCAGTCGGCCGACACTTGATCCATTTGAGCAGCATGTTGGTTATGACCCCGAAGACCCCGGGCTCAGTGCTCATGTGCTATCACCTATCCTGGAGGGTGAAACCCCACGCGCCACCGATAGCCAACCGGGACCTGGTAGGAAATTCTTCTTTCTCTAGAAGTTGAAAGATCCCGTCATTTTTCAGCAATGGTTATTCGTTCTAACGCCCATTCTTTATATTTTCATGTAGGTTGTTCTGACGCCGAGCCAACTCCGAGGAGCGATGACGCCAAGGAGGAAGCAGAGAAAACAAGTGATGTTGCTCATGCGGGAGTAACTCCCGGTCCAGACGCTCAAGTGATCGGGGCGCTAGATGATGACAAGCTTGATACTTCGTCTCCTGCCGAAGGAAGCGATGGAATTGAAATCACTGGCGCCTCTGAGCATACTTCAGAGATGAGCATGAAGGACCGTCTCGTCGACGAGGAGAAGAAAAAAGTCAAAGTCAAAGTTGAGTCTGAAATACTGGAACTCACTGACCCGCGGAACAGACCTTTGAAAATCATTCTCCCGGGCAGGTCCAAACCACTAGATGTTCCGTCTCCTACTCCCGACTCCGTTTCTCTAGCAAGCAAAAAGTCCAAGAAAAAGCGTGAGGGAGAGGAGTCGTCAAAAACAACGAAGGAAGACAAGAAGAAGAAGTCGAAGAAATAATCGATACACTCGTTCAACGAGTTTTTTGCTTAAGTCTTGTAATTCCTTTTATCTTCCACAACTTGTAGTTTATATAGAGAGGTCTGAATTTTGTAGGAGTGATCATGTATCCCCATTTTGGACTTATTGAATAAAGTTTTTAGCTTCTTTTTCGCTTGAGTGATTCTCTTGTCTTTCCTTAGTTTGCTGACTAATTGTAGCCATAACTCAAGTTCTTATGAGTTGCATTATCTCCCGGTCCATTCTTCTGCTGTTCAAACATTTTTGGACATGGCGTACCTCTCGTCCCACACCTTTCGAGTACTTGGACTTCTTGCTGACTCTGTGCTCCGGGGACTTGGAGGCTTGAAACAGTTTATACTCTAGTCCGCGCTCTGGGGAATTAGAGTACTCCGCTCCGCACTTCGGGGATCCGGAGATTTGAAATCGTTTATACTCTAGTCCGCGCTCCGGGGACTTAGAGTACTCCGATCCGCGCTCTGGGGATTCGGAGATTTGGAATCGTTTATACTCTAGTCCGCGCTCTGGGGACTTAGAGTACTCCGATCCGCGCTCTGGGGATTCGGAGATTTGGAATCGTTTATACTCTAGTCCGCGCTCTGGGGACTTAGAGTACTCCGATCCGCGCTCTGGGGATTCAGAGATTTGGAATCGTTTATACTCTAGTCCGCGCTCTGGGGACTTAGAGTACTCCGATCCGCGCTCTGGGGATTCAGAGATTTGGAATCGTTTATACTCTAGTCCGCGCTCTGGGGACTTAGAGTACTCCGATCCGCGCTCTGGGGATTTGGAGATTTGGAATTGTTTATACTCTAGTCCGCGCTCTGGGGACTTAGAGTACTCCGATCCGCGCTCTGGGGATTCGGAGATTTGGAATCGTTTATACTCTAGTCCGCGCTCTGGGGATTTAGAGTACTCCGATCCGCGCTCTGGGAATTCGGAGATTTGGAATCGTTCGTACGAGTCTGTATGTCGTGCAGGATAATGTAATTTATCATCCAATTAAGAGATATAGAAACTTCATAGAAAATACGGCTTCAAGCCTTTATTAATGAAAATCAACTAAATTGCTTGATTACAACTTTAAAAAGAAACTAAGTCATTATTGAATGGAAACATGCAGGAAATAACAGTGCCTACAACAAGAAAGGAAAACATGCTAAATGTAATAGTGCCGCAAATGTTCACTGTTCCATGCTCGGGGGAGTGTCGCGCCATCAACGGTCGCTAGCTTGAATGTTCCTTCTCCAAGCTTCCGTTCAATGGCGTATGGACCTTCCCAGCTGGGATTCATGCGTGATGGTACCGGGAAGACTCGTTTCAGAACGAGATCACCCACATCAAAGATTCTTGGGCGGACTCTGCCGTCGTAGTAACGCTTGACTCGATGTCTGTGCGTCGCCGCCCTTAATTCAGCTTCTTCACGCTTTTCGTCGATGTAGTCCAGTAATTTTAGCAAGAGGTTTTGGTTCGTCTTGGGATCATAGTATGTCACTCGGTGCGATGGAACTTCAAGTTCCACGGGTATAACGGCTTCAGAGCCGTATGCCAAGGCGAATGGAGTGTGGCCGGTCGCGGACTTGTGGGTAGTTCTATACGCCCATAATGCTGTCGGGAGTTCATCTACCCACTTGCCTCCAACCTTCTCCAGACGCTTCTTCAGTATGGACTTGATTATTTTGTTAACGGCCTCGACTTGTCCGTTAGCTTTCGGGTGTGCCACGGCGGCAAACTTCTTCTCGATGCCATACTTTAAACAGAACTCTTTGAACTCTCTGCTTTCAAATTGCGTCCCGTTGTCCGTAATGATGGTGCGTGGAAGGCCAAAACGGCATATAATGTTTCGTACAACGAAGTTTATGACCTTCTTAGAGGTGATTGTGGCCAAAGGTTCTGCCTCAGCCCATTTTGTGAAATAGTCGACTGCAACTATCGCATATTTCGCGCCACCTTTGGATATAGGCAAAGAGCCGATTATGTCGATTCCCCAGATCGCAAATGGCCAGGGACTAATCATCTATGTAAGTTCCGTTGATGGAGCCCTCGGGATTTTTGCATATCTTTGACACTTGTCGCATTTTCTTGCGTAGTCCGCGGCGTCCTGGTTTACGGTGGGCCAGTAATATCCATAGCGGAGGATCTTCTTTGCTAGCGTTTGCCCCCCAGTATGGTCGCCACATTCCCCTTCGTGAACCTCTCTCAAGACCCGCTTTGTCTCATCATGAGCGATGCATCGCAATAATGGGACTGAGAATCCTTTCCGGTACATCGACCCATCCTGCATTACGTATCGCGCGGCCTTCCGAAGGACCTGCCGTCTTTCGCTTCTTTTTTCTGGTAAAGCCCCGGTCGTTAGGTACAGTTTGAATGGGGTTATCCATGATTCCTTTTCGATTTCTGCCTCCAACACGAGATCGACTTTCATCCCGTCTATGCTCGGGGCATGCAAGACTTCGACGGGATACAATCCCATTTGTTGCGCATCGCCGGTACTTGCAAACTTGGCCAATAAGTCGGCTTCTTTGTTCTGTTCGCGCGGGATATGTGAAATGTCATAACGCTCAAGATTTGATAGTAGCTCTTGGACCTGAGCGAGGTACGGAGCAAGCTTTCGTCCTTTTGCTTGGTAGTCCCCCCGTACTTGGTAAACCACCAACTGTGAGTCACAAAAGATTTCGACTGATTCGATTCCGAGTTCTCTGATGAGCTTCAAGCCAGCGATCAGTGCTTCATATTCGGCTTCGTTATTTGTAGCCGGGAAGTCGAGCTTCAGGGCATAACAGATTGATCGGTTTTCCGGAGTTATAAGAACTACGCC
This sequence comes from Allium fistulosum, assembly GCA_030737815.1. Classification (NCBI taxonomy): domain Eukaryota; kingdom Viridiplantae; phylum Streptophyta; class Magnoliopsida; order Asparagales; family Amaryllidaceae; genus Allium; species Allium fistulosum. The sequence goes on from CM060905.1 coordinate 557,071,319, forward strand.
CGCGCCGGAGCAACGGTCGTTTGATGCACCGTCAGTGTATAATTTCCATCGAACGAGGGGAATAATGTCGTCGTCATCCGGTTTGATGGGTATGATAAACTCAGCGATGAAGTCCGCTAATGCTTGCCCTCGGATGGCTCTCCGCGGTAAGTATGCGATATCGAATTGGCTCAACTCGATGTTCCATCTTAGCAATCTTCCAGAAGTTTCCGGCCGTTGGAGTACCTGCCTCAGGGGTTGATCGGAATAAACACCGATTGAATGTGCTTGAAAGTACGGGCGAAGCTTTCGTGATGCAATCACCAAGCAATAAGCCAATTTCTCTATTTTAGGGTAATTCCTCTCGGCCCCTGTTAAACGTTTGCTAACATAATACACCGGCTTTTGGACTCGATCCTCCTCTCGTACCAAAGCCGCACTTATCGCATGTGGGGATACAGCCAAGTATACGTACAACATCTCATGGTCAACTGGTTTTGATAGCATTAGTGGGCTCTCCAGATGCCTCACCAGATTCCAGAATGCTTCCTCACAGCTAGACGTCCATTCAAAATTTCTCTTCCCTTTCTTTATGATATCGAAGAATGGGATGCACTTGTCAGTTGCCCTAGATATAAATCGACTTAGCGCAGCTACTTTTCCGTTCAAGCTCTGTACTTGCTTTATAGTCCTGGGCGCTTGCACATCTCGAATAGCTTGGATTTTTTCTGGGTTGGCTTCGATTCCCCTAGCATTGACGATGAATCCCAAAAACTTCCCTGATGCAACGCCGAAGGAACACTTCAAAGGGTTGATCTTCATCCCATAAAACCTGAGTATGTCGAACATTTCAGCCAAGTCTTGAATGTGGTCGTTTGACCGTCGTGACTTCACGAGCATGTCATCCACATAGACTTCCATGGTTTTACCAAGCTGGTCCTTGAACATTCGATTCACCAGACGTTGGTAAGTTGCTCCAGCATTCTTCAATCCAAAGGGCATCACTACATAGCAATACAATCCGACATTTGTAACGAAGCTGGTGTGTTCTTGGTCCGGAATATGCATTGGGATTTGGTTGTATCCTGAGTACGCATCTATGAATGACAGTAACTCGTGTCCTGCGGTGGAATCGACCAACTGATCGATCCTAGGTAACGGGAAACTGTCCTTAGGGCATGCTTTGTTCAAGTCGGAATAATCTACGCAAGTCCTCCGTTTCCCATTCGCCTTCTTTACTAGCACGGGGTTGGATACCCACTCAGGGTAGAGGGCGTCGCGGACGAACCCATTTGCTTTGAGTTTGTCCACCTCCTCTCCAAGAGCGGCGGATCTCTCCGGATCCATTCCTCTCCTTTTTTGTTTAACTGGGACGTATTTCGGGTCTATGTTCAACATATGACTCGTGATGGCGGGAGAAATCCCACACATATCAGAATGCGTCCAGGCGAAAACATCAAGATTCGCCCGGAGGAAGTCGCTAAGGTCTTCAGTCATCGCGGGACCAAGCTGTGATCCGATTTTCAGAATTCGCGAAGGGTCGGCACGGCTAACTGAGATGTCAATTGTTAATTCTACCGGTGCCGCCTTCTCTTCCCTGGGTTTCTCATCGTCGTCTCTCGGATCTATATCTCCGAAGATCCGAGAACTATGCCCGAGCCAGGGCTCGGGCACTACTTGTCAATTATCCGTATTGAGGATGTGGACGGGATTGTCTGCAACCTTTCCTTTCTCCCTTCGATGGGCCTCTCGGAGCTCAGCCACATAACAGGAACGACCAGCTGCTTGGTCGCCATGAACAATACCAATTCCTTTGTCAGTCGGGAACTTCAAAGTTAAACACCACGGGGCTAACGCTGCCCTAAACTCAGCCAGGGCCGGCCGGCCCAAGAAAACGTTATACGGAGAGTCCACATCCAAAACTACAAAGGGTAGAATTCGCACTCTCCGGCGCTCGCCTTGTCCCAGTTCAACTGGTAACTCGACATATCCCACCGCATCGGTCGCAGCGCCGTTAAAGCCGTGAATACGGGCTTTGGATGGTTTCAAGTCCTTTGTTTCTAGCTTCATTTGATCGTAAGCCTTCTTGAAGATGATGTTGACTGAACTTCCACAATCAATCAGAATTCTTTTCACATATGCTGGTCCTATTGTTGCAGATATGACCATGGGGTCGATGGTCGGAGCCTCTACCTGATCAGCGTCTCTATTTCTGAACACAATATCGTCGGTCATTACGCGCTGCTGCTTAGCAGGGGCCCCGTCCTCCATGTTCGAACAGCACTCAAAATCGGCATGCTTCAGGGAACTTGCATATCACTCCATCTCTTGCCAATTCTTATCCGCGGGGTGAGGTTCGCCGATGATTGTATTTATGACTAGTCTACCTACGATCCGGGCAGGCTCCTCAGGATGACGCGGAGCTGGTGCACGACCTGGGTTGGACGTTCCCTGTCCTCCTTCTTGTGGATCCTTCACAAATTCTTGCAATTTCTTCTGCCTGATCAACTTCTCGATAGCGTCGTGCAAGTGTCTACATTCTTCCGTATTGTGCCCATAAGTCTCATGGAAGCGACAATATTTCCCGGTCCGCTTCTGTTCTTCGGTTGATTATTTTGGACGTGGTTTTCTGTACTGAAAGGTATTACAGGTGGATAGGTAGATGTTCTCTAGCGGCACGTTCAGCGGAGTATACTCGCTGTAGCTTGGAATTCTCGACTTCCACTTCCCCGCTTCTTTCTTCTTCCCTTGACTCCTTCCTCCGGACTCCTTAGACTGCCTCGGCTTATTCTGGACATTGAGTTGGACCTTTCCCGAGCTGTCTCCAGACTGCTTCACAGCAATGTTGCTTTTTATTGACTCCTGGACAGGCCCTGGCGCCTTATCTCGTCGTACCCACCTAGCTTCCTCTCTTCTTATGAACTGGTGTGCCTTAGAGTAGAAACGCTCTAGCGTAGCCGGAGGTTTTCCTGCTAGCCAGTCTCCAAACTCAGAGTCTGGATCCACACCTCTCATTACAGCCATCAGAATTGCATGGTCATTGGGATTACTGACTTTAGTTGCTGCTATGTGGAACCTTTGTAAATATTCCTTCAACGACTCCCCGGGATTTTGGATTACACTTGACAGAGACATCACATCCTTTGGGCGCGTAGTGTGTATCCTGAACTGCTCAATAAACTTCTTTGCCAACTCCTCGAAATTTGATACGGATCGCGGAGGAAGTCGGGTGAACCACATAGTAGCGATCCCAGATAGAGTAATCAGAAAGCACCTACACTTGGTGGCATCATTCGCTCTAGCTGAATCCATCATCCATTCGTACCTCATGACGTGCTGTCTGGGGTCAGTCCTCCCTTCATACGCAGGGATAGTAGGCATACTAAACTTCCTGGGGTACGCCGCTTGCAACACAACATCCGTGAACGGAGTATGACTTCTTGACACTCCCCAATCATCATTCGATAACCCCTGATTTTCCTTCATCAACTGCCTGATCATGGCTGTTAGATCTGGTGTCTGTATGGAAGGCGGAAGGTTAGTGTCTGTTCTACGCGCCTGTCCATGCTGATGCCTCCTCTCCTAGCGGTCTGCCAATCGTGCGTCTTGAGGTTCGACCTCATCAGCATTTTGATGATCCGGGCCTCTGTCCTCCATCCGTGCCCCGGTCCTGAAGTTTCCAGCTCTTGCTTGGTCACGGTCTCCAGATGTTTGAACAGCAGCTTCTGCTCGTGCAGCGTCAGTCTTGCGGCGTCTGCGCCTGGGAGGTTCATCAGAGGAAGTTGAGCTATTAGAGGAAGAGTAAGGAGCGGGATTGCCCCCAGCATTTTGCTGCTGCTGTTGAGTGAGTTGTGCCATCAGGTTGGCGTTAGCTTGCATATGCTCTCCTAGTTGTCTCCTGCTTTCCCTGAGTTCTCTCATCAAGTCATTGAACTCTATCCTGGTGACAACTGGAGTCTGTTCTTGAGCGGCAATTCCTGCACTCGGAATTGCTGGTTGATTGCTAGGTCCTGCTTGTTGCACACTAGCAGTTTCGTGGGCATCCGCATTATGAGAAGCTGACCTGGTACGTGGTCTTGCCATTGTAGAGTTACTGGTATGAACTCTGAGTAGAATCAACGGATGTCCTATCAGTGAGTCGGATCTTCTTTGGGGGATTTGTTCAATCCAGTAGCTTCAAAGCAGATCCTTGAGGTCTGAGAATTCAATTCTCAGTGAAAGCACCAAAGTGTTAGCACCAAAATTGGTCACTAACCTCGTTCAGAAAGATTGTGTAGAGATATAAGTGATGAAAGTAAATTAAACAGAGAAGACAATGCTAATTTAAATGCAGAAAGTAAGAACACCAAATTTATAGTGGTTCAGCGTAATTGCCTACGTCCACTTTGTTCAACTTTATTGATTTCCTTTATGGTTGATTACACATACAATTCGTGAATCAAATGCTTGAGTGAAGTTGTTAAGTAGAGAAGATGAGTCTTGAAAATGGCAGAATGGCAGAGTCTCCCCGGTGTTTTCTCTCCAAAAAGGATCCCTTTCAATGTGACCCTGCCCCTCTATTTATAGGAAAATATGGGCTGGACTTCCCAAGTGGGCTGGATAGCCGAACGCTCTAGCCCCAGTACAGTGGTCGTTGTATGCCGAACCAGGTGTGCCGAGCGCTCTGATGCCGAACAGTCCCTTATATGCCGAACGATGTGGTTGATGTCTGGGAAGTGCAGGACGTTTGTCAGTCGAAGCCGAACGCTACTGGATGCCGAGTACTCTCTGACGCCGAGCGCTTTTGTATGCCGAGCAGCCTTGATGCCGAGCACTCTTGTATGCCGAGCACTCTTGCACGCCGAGCACTCTTGTTGCCGAGCACTAGTTGACGCCGAGTGCTGCTTGATGCCGAGCACCCCTGTACGCCGAGTACCTTGGGATGCCGAGCGCTCTTGTTGCCGAGCAGCCTTGATGCCGAGCACTCTTGTACGCCGAGTACCTTGGGATGCCGAGCGCTCTTGTTGCCGAGCAGCCTTGATGCCGAGCACTCTTGTATGCCGAGCGCTTTTGTATGCCGAGCAGCCTTGATGCCGAGCACTCTTGTATGCCGAGCACTCTTGCACGCCGAGCACTCTTGTTGCCGAGCACTAGTTGACGCCGAGTGCTGCTATCACCGAGTTCTAACGATGCCGAACGCTAGCGCTGAACATCGGTTGTCGCCGAGTGCCTGTTGATGCCGAGTACTACGCCGAGTACTCCTGGATGCCGAGCAGTCCTTCATGCCGAGCTGTGGCCAATGCCGAGCACTCAGTTGCCTGGTCAAATCTCCAGGAAACAATGGGACTTTAGCTGAAATGCTAAGCTACCAACAACCTAAGCTAATCTCCCTTCGAGGAGGAAAAACCACTTCCCTCATTCGAAGATTCAAACCCGATAACATGGTAATACCCTAAGAAAAGAGTAGCTAATGAAGGAGCAAAATCCAATGAATCAGAGCCATAAAGGTATTTCCTGTCCCAAGAGGAATCCGAGATAACTAAAAGATTTAGATCTCCTAACTGACCTATAACCGAGAACACAAGGCCTCTACCCTCAACATGATAATATAATCGCCTCTCTTCATCATCTCTACCGACATACTTATAGAACCTACCACACCTAGGGTCAAATCTCATCTCAGAAGGCTCATGAATTCAAGGCTGCTTAGATGAGCCCCAAAAGAAATCATCTAAGGAGGGAGCCAAATCCAAAAGACCTGTTGAGCTGTCGTCAACATCAACAGAGTGTACAACAATGACACATGACACGATTTCTGGAGGCAAAATAACATCAGCATCAACAAAGCGAACATCAACAACATCAACAGGGGGAACAACCTTTACCACAAGCGTAATATCAAGAGATGCGAGCATAATAGCAGGGCTTACTTTTGGGACCCACTTTATGAGAGGATGAGGAAGTGGGATCCTAAGAGATATGGGAACAAGAGGGTCTTTAGATTTCCAAGAATAGGCTTCAACAAGATGGCCAAAAGTGAGATAAGACGAACAAATTTCCGGTTTCCAACTATAATGTACATCGACAACAAAAACGTGACCCTTAGCGATACAAACAGAAATTTTGGAAGGAAGAGGCTTTTCTAGCATTACTTCGATGAGAGCTTTCGCATGCACAAACTTGTTTCAAGCAATAGTATTAGCATCGAAACATTTGAGTTTACCAACAAAACTCACTAACCAATTTAACCTAATCATTGGTTGCAAAATAAATGGAATATGAGAGGAATGATCTCAAACATGAAAAGAGAGAATATGCTACTTAGTCTTGTTCACCGTTGGACTCCATGGGGTAATAATGAAAGGTTGATCTACAAGGGATCTGCCTCAAGCACTCGGAGCCTTTCTTCCTTTATGGAGAACTTGAAAAAGAACATACTATTATTAAAGTGCACTTGTAGCCCCCTAATATTCCAACGCTAACGACAATGATCACTGACATCTTGATAAGGAGGGTTAGAATTAAGGAAAAAAACCCACTAGATACTCCGACCAAAACACAGTCCCAACCTCTACAACTTTCGATGGGGGCACCATAACACTATCCACCTCCTCAATACCAAAGGAACGAGGAATAAATTCTCCAGTGTTCCTCAGCAAAGCACTAAAAAGAGATGTCCACTTGCTTCCGGACACAATGGTAGAACCTTGAACTTTATCAGCTGAAGATGGAGCAAGTTGACACACATAACATTGGCCCAGAACCTTATTTCTAGTAGCAGCAATCTATTGGACATTAGAGCAAACAGGTTGTGTGCTAAAATCAACTCTAGCAACTTCAGGCCGTAATACATCATTAACTCCTTCATTCACATCACCAATACCCAAAGCACTAACAACCTTATTTAAATCAGTAGCTTACCACTGCCTTGAAGCAGTGCCTTCACCCAACAATGGGAAGATTAGGGACTTACCAACAACATCCATATTTGCAGACAGACTCGAAATTAGACAGCAACCTAGACCAATGGCATTCAAGACCGATTCCAGCACCGAGAAAGAGTTCACTGAGGTTAGAGGAGGAACCGGGCGGGTAGGGAATAGTTAGTTTGGAAATAATTTATATGCATTGGAAATTCCTGATGAAAATATCATTATCTTTCCTTTTAATAAATAAAGTAGAATCTTACATAGATGTTTTATAACCGTGTTAATAGTATATACTTAGTGATATTTTCACTCATACATGCATATGTATTATCACCTATGTATTTCCTTTTCATGCCCATCTTTGAAAGATCGATAGGATGCTAGGGGAGTGCTTGGTGTGGAATTATGGCGATGACGACTTGATAAATTTATTTTATTCCATTTAGCTATCTACTCTTTTAGTATCTAAGTTGAACCACTAGTGTAAGATATGCTCGGTGTTGTTTTTGATTTGATGTAACATCATTAATAACTATTATATAGTATTATTCATTTCTCTACTATCTCTATTATGTTATATTTTATTCCCTCCATTGCGAATGTTGAAAATTGTTTTTAAAGTAGATAGATTTCTATATCATTTTACCGTGGTGAAACCCAAGTAAGTATACCTTAGTGTGGTAATACCCAAGTAACCCTAGGGCTAGTAAATTATAATAATGTGTGGAAAATGGTGCAATACTAATATGAGCGGATCTTAAGGCTACTTGAACACTAGATGGGGGTGAATGGTATTTCAGAACATGTATGGAACTTTCTACATTATTTCAAGATTTAAATTCAAACATAGATAATCGACACAGATATTTATTAACAGGAAGTCATACACACACACACACAAATGCAGTAAAAGTAAGAGAGACGACATCATAAGTTTTATACTGGTTCGGATTAACCAATCCTACGTCCAGTCCTGTACAGTGTATGTATAGATTTCCTTTCAACGCATACTTTAAACATGTAGCAAGCTAAGAAGAATACAGTCTTGATTTCAAGGTAACAAGATACACCCTCCTGATTTTTCAAATTTAAGGTAGACTCTTTTAATTTAATCGAGCAACAAGATCACCCACTTAATTTAAACGGGCAACAAGCACACCCACTTGATTTGAAAGGGCAGCAAGCACACCCACTAGATTTGAACGAGCAATAATAGTAGAGAATTGTTGATTCTAAATACAAACAGTTGTCCTTTGGATACATAATATCCTATATCACTTTGATAGCACTTTGATTTTTGAATTGATGATGGAATACTTTCAAATTAGTGAGTAGATTGTAGAGATTGAATTTGAAAAGTATAGAAAGTGGAATTTGTGAAATATATAATGAGAATTTGGAGTAAAAGAAAGTAGAGAAAGTAGTTCTTAAAATTTGTTTTCCAGTTCTCTTTATATAGTGTATGAAGAAACGTGTGTATTCACGAAGAGATGTAACCAAAAATCATAACTATATAAAATTCAAAAGACACATCATCAACGGTATATATGTCGACATAACTATGTTGCTTATGTCGACATACCCTTATTAATTTTGGAAAACAATAATCCGTTTAAAGTGTTTATAAAATTCTAATGATTTGTAAAACATTTAAATATAGTTTTAAAATATTTTTTAATATATGAATTTTTTATAACATATTTGTAAAAATATATTTTAAAAATAAAATAAATATTTAGATAATAAAATAAATAATTTGATAAAAGAGTATTCAAAGAAAAATAAGTTGATATTCAAGGACTTTAACAAGTTAATCTATTGTCTATTAACTATAAACTATAGTCTTGAACTCTTAGTGTCTTTATCTCTTAACTCATGAATCTTCAAATATCTTGATCATTTCTGAATCTTAATCTCTAGCCTTTTTGCTGATCAGTTTTTAAACTCGATTACCCTGAACTTGTATAATATCCCTCAAATTATTCTATACAACTTGGAAAAATATTTGTACCTATATTTATATGGTGGTTGTCATCAAAATCAATATCTGTGGTGCTAACAATCCCCCTTTTCTGATGAAGAAAACCATATAAATATATTTATTATAAAATATAATGTAACCCCCTATTTTGTATAACACTCTCTTAGTATATGCATATATTATATTTTCTTCCTCTTTGTCATCAACAAAAATGAGTAAAGAAAAATAAACTCCCCATAAATATGACATATATGAAATACTATTAAATGTGATAATATTGTAGACAGTATCAAAATCAAAATTAAGTGCAAAAGAATATTATAATTAACTATATATATATATTATAACTACATATGTTTTAACTATACTTTCAAGGCATATCATTTATTTTAATCAAACCAAACTACGTTATTAATCCAAGTCACACATTTAAATACACCATTTTCACAAGTTTAAATACAAAGCAAACGATTATCCACATATTTTTCGATCACCATGCTAGGAGAAGTTATCAAGGGAATAAGAAGCAACTAAGTTAATAGGAGGATATGGAAGCATTGGGAAGAATGGGTATGGAGCCTGAAAGTGCGGGATGATATGGCGAACAGATAAATTCTTGATAATTCATGGGACTTCCAAGACAGTGGTATATCGAACCTTTAGCAGTGCACTATCGGTAAGGGTATTGAGCGTCTAAAGAAAACATGTCGGACTTGGAGACAGTGAACGTCGTTAAGTCTATGGTTCTAACAATATCAAGTTTCTAATATAAAGGCAAGTGTCAAGCTTCTACTCAAGGGTTAAACAACTTAAAGGAATTAGTGATGCTTGAAGTCATCAAACTACAAGAGTTATTAAGCTTGGAAACAATAAGATTGTCGAGTTTAAACAACCGTAGGAGCTGGTGTCGAGCCTCAACAAACATAAAGATTGTCGAGTATCTAAAGTATAAGGTAATGTCAAACCTTTATGATAATTGGGATGTCGAGCATCCAATAAGTTAGCAAGTCCCAACAAAGAATAAAGAGGAGTCGAGTCTTTAAGGAAAAACGAGCTTCAATAACAGTAAGCGTTGTTGACATCTACAAGTAGAAGGTGATATCGAGCATTTGACAATAAAGAGAAGGCATCGAGTTTCTAAAAGGTGATGGAGATGTCAAACCAATAAAAGCTTAGAGATATCTAGCTACAATGTACCTGGAAGAACATGGGATGTCGAGTTTCTATAACAAAAGCCATCAAGCCCAAAGAAAACAAGGATGTCAAAGACATAACAAGGAGTATCGAGCATCTACAGCATAAAGGCTATTAAACTTAATAACAACAAAATGTAAGAAGGGATGCCACACCTCTAAAAGATATCGAGTATTTAACTACAAGGAAAGGATGCCATATTTTTATAAGGAAAGCTATGTTGTCCAACTTCTACAAATACAGGATGTCGAATCTCTACAAAGGGATTTCGAAATTTCATCAAGATGGTGCAATCGGAGCCCTTGGATTCAAAGCCAGAACACGTGTCAATCATCCTACATGATTGATACTTCTATAAATAGATCCCCACCGTCATCTAGGAAGGGACAAAAATTTTCTTTCTTCATTTCTCAATTTAAAGTTGGAAACCCTAAATCAATATGGGGATTATATCCGATTATTACTTTTGAAATTTTTACACATAAGGATTTGGACATTTAATTTGGCATAGCATATTTTCCTCGGATGTGCATACTTGACTATTGTTGAATAGATGGACATGCAAATGACTTTATCTTTGGACTTGGACTTGAACTGCATATTATTAATTTGTACAAAGCCACTTAAGCCCTTGTTTAAATTGAAGTTTAGCTTGCATATTGCCTATTATGCCCATTGACATTTGAGCAAGGGACTATTATATATTTATGTGAAATGCCTATTTTATCCATTGGTATGTGAATGAAGGCTTATTGCATATTTATTTGACTCGCCTATTTTACCTTTGAACATGTGAATTGAACTTTTAGATAACTTCGTGATTACATTGAAACCAATGGGTATTATCGAAACATTTACGAATAATACTACCTTGTATAAGCCATTTTCCAAGAAGAACATTGACTTTCTTAATCCTTGCCATTGGCTTATACAAGCATTGAAGTAAGCCATTTTCTTATAAATGCTTGTATTATTCAATGCTTGTATAAGCCATTTTCTTAAGCCATTTTTCCCTTATCTTTATTTCTGAGCATTTAAGTAAAACTTTTGTTTTAGGAAAATGGCAAGGATTAAGAAAGTCAATGTTCTGAATGAAGAAGTTGCACAATAAACAATCTTGGAGGATAATGTCACTCCGAACTTCAATTTGAAGAATATTGAGATCGGAGAACCTTCAATCCTAGCAAAGCCCATAGACAGTGAAGCTAAAATTCAAGATTTAACACAGTGACTTACAGTTATGCAAAGGCTTATTGAGAAAGTTCTCTCTTAGAAATCTGCTAAGATAAGGATTATCGAAGAGGGAGAAGTGGAGTCTCCAAGAAGAAATCTAGACACCTCAATGCTCAGAAATAAAGATAAGGGAAAAAGTATCATGGGCCCTCAAAAGAAGAAAGAAACCCAAGATGAAGGACCAGCAATGTTGTCCCCAAGATCGCAAGCAAAAGAAGACAACAAGGCTAAAACGAACCATCGAAAATAGAATGAAGAAAGGCTAGCAGAAACATCTCTCGAGCAATCATATAGATCAATCCCATACAAGGAATATAAGCCATATAGAGGGGACTATCGCGATGACGAAACCTACTTAAGGGACATGGCCAACAAAATAGTGAAGGATATGCTTGATTAAAGGGAAGAGGACCCTTTACAGAGAAGATAATGACTGTTAGAATCTCGTCCAACATTAAAATCCCTTCGCTGAATTATGATGGAATCACTGATCTTTATGATCATCTTTTAGCTTTCGAAAGTCAAATGAACTTGCATAACGCTTATGGGGAAGTTTGTTGCAGGCTCTTCCCTACAAATTTCCATGGAGCAGCTACCAAATGGTATATGCACTACCGAGTAAAGACCATATACTCTTGGGAACAATTTTCTTATGAATTTTCCGCATAATTTTGCATATGTAAAGACCCTACCATAGATTCTAGTATGCTAGCTAATGTCAAGCAAAGGCTAGGGGAGTTGCTTGGTGAATATCTAAGGAGATTCGATATAGAAGCACTAAAGCAGAAAATATGGCCGATAGGGAGAAGCCGATGGCAGTCCGTTCGGGGTTAATTGAGCAGACTTCTTTCTAGAAAGAGCTTTATGTTCATGGGTGTTGAGAGCTATAAGACTTCCATTTCCAAGTTGATAAATTCATCCACAAGGACGAATTGTACCATGCTAGGAAGAAGTCTCAACCAAAGAAAGAGGGAGGAAAGTTCAGTTTCGATCACCCAACAAAAAGCCAAAATGGGATGAAAATAGAAGAGGAAGATGGGAGGCGATCCCTAAATCCAATTACGTAGACTTGAATAAGCCAATTTCTTACATTTACGTTGTAGCCAAAGATGGCGGAAACTTCCCTACTTCCTACAGAGCAAAGAACCATCCCGAGCCTAAGAGATGGGGAGATTATTATGCCTACCATAAAGAAAATGGGCTTAAGACTGACGAATGCCGTGTCTTGGCAGGTATAATTCCGAATATGATCAGGTCAGGATCTCTAAAGGATGTCGTTAAGGTAACTCATAAATCTTCCCGTTTCGAGGAGAATAGTCAAGGGCCTCCAAGCAACACTACTAACTTTGTGGCTAATGATTCCCAACAAGACTTTATTCTTCCAGTTAATCGCATAGATGTCATTCATGGAGGTCCCCACATCGCTGGATGTATAAAATGAGCTAAGAGCAGATATGTAAAGGAAGAAAAAGAAGGATTTTTGTCCATTCAGGAAGAGCCACCGTTCAAGAATCGTAGGTCTCAACTCCAAAAGCTTAATTTGACAATAACTCAACAAGAACTAAGGGGAATACGTCATCCACATAACGATCCGCTAACGATAACTTCTCAAATTGGGCTCTCTGTGACGATGAATATATTGGTAGACACTGAAAGTGTAGTCATTTTCAAACATGCGTTTGACCAGATAAATATTCTGGAAGGGAAGTTAGAACCAAGACTTGAGCCCATCTTTGGATTCAATAATAAATGATATACGTCAATAGGGCAGATAAAGCTCTTTGTGCAAGTGGAAATTCTACCATACTCCAAAGCCTTTGAAAAACTCTTTTCGTGATAATGGACCAACTCTCTTATTATAATGCTTTCTTTGGGAGGCCTATTCTAGAAGAAGTGGATGCATTGTTTCACCTAAACATCTAATGATGAAGTTCTTAACTAAGAATGAAACGGGAACCAAAAGAAGGGAGCAGTTTAGCTCCCGAGAACTGTATTTTGCTCCGCTCGAGCAATTCAACAAAGATGGCACTTCTTGTTACGACCTGGAGAAAAATAAATTGAACCAAACTAAAACTGAAAATCCCTTGAATGGTAGCTTTCGAGCCTACTATTCAAGTCAAATAAACAGCCAATGGTAGGTGAAAAGCCTATGAATGTGCTGAAAAAATTCAACTTCTCCGAGAGAAAAAGAAAGCAAAAAGAAGTAAACCAAATAACCAATAAAATAGAGGGTGAGGAAATTGTTACTGAATTAGATTGCAGAAATGAGCAAGAGAGAATGAAGTCTGCCGAAGAACTAGAAGAGGTAAGCTTAGATTTGCTTGACCCAACCAAAAGAGTAAAATTGAAAAAGAACTATCCGACAATCTCAAAAGAGAGCTTATCCGATTCCTCCAATCTAGCAAAGATTTGTTTACCTAGACTCACTTAGACATGGTCAGTATAGATCTAGCAATTATGAGCCACACTCTAAACATAGATCCAAAAATCATTCCCGTTCGACAAAAGGAAAGTCAGTTTGATAAAATTCGAGCTAATGCATTAAAGGAAGAAGTTAAAAGATTACATGAGAATGGGTTCATTAGAAAAGCGCTCTAAACCAAATGGTTGGCCAATCCTATACTAGTTAAAAAGCCAATGGAAAATGGAGAACGTGCATCAATTATAACGATCTAAATTAGGCATTGTTATCCATATTTTTTTTACTGCTATGCTAGAAGAAATATCAAGGGAAAAGAAAGGAAACTATGCCAATGGAAGGATATGGAAGCATTATAAATGGTAAGAGACGTGGAAAGTCTAAAATAGAAGAGATATCAAGCCTTTATAACAAAAAGTGTTGTAGAGCATATAACAACATAAGGATGTCGCATCAGTAGAGGATGTTAGCTTATTAAGAAAAGATGGCGTGTATCTAGAAATTAGGAGATGTCATATATCATTAATATGAAGATAAATGTCGTATGTCATCAATACAGATATTGTATATTGTCAATATGAAGACTTATGTTGTATATCGTCAGTGCAGATGTCGTATATCATCAATGTAAAGAGCGATGTCAAATGCTACCAGTGAAGAAGGATTTCGGGCTTCAAGAAATATTGAAGGTTGCTGCATATCAACATTAGGTTGCCACATATTATCATCATAATGAACGATGCGAAAATCAAGGTTGCCGAATCTCTATGATAGGAGATGCCGGCAATCTAAAGAAGAGGAGAAATGCTGAGCTAGAAGAGATGCCAATCTTCAACAATGCAATGAGATGTCGAATCTACTACAAACCAACAAATATGCTAGGTAACAAGTTCAAGGCTATGCAAAGAAAAAGGATTGAAAATCATCAATACAAGAAAAGGAAAATCAAATAATTCAAGAGAACTTTATGTATTTTCATTAATTAAGCTTCAAAGGCATTCACATTCCACCACATCCTCCTTATTGAGAACACCACCAAGATAGCGATCCATGTGAAGTGTCAACTTTAAGGAAATCATGACAAGTGGCACCATCAAGGCCATCTATTTTGCCAAGTCATCAATCCATGCCAACTCACATCAACCAATGGAGGTGTTATCCGGGTTTTTAACCCATCAGAATCTAGAGGATGTCGAGAGAACTCCATCGAGTCAGAATAGCTCAAAAGCCAACCGAAGGGACTAGAACAAGGAGCCAAAGGAAGTCAGGAAAAAGGAAAGGAAAATACTCTAAGGGCATGGATCGCTAGCGATCCATGGCATTAACTCGAGGGTTCATGAACAACATCAACACGAGATAATAGACGTGACCCAAAAGGCAAAGCTCAAAAAACCACCAAGTACATGGATCACCAGTGATCCATACCTTTTCCCCAGATCGCCATAAACTTCAGAAGAACAAAGTCCAAAAATAGACTAAGTATACGGATCGCTAGCGATCCATACTATTTCACCAATTAGCTGCGATCTTCATGGAGCAAAGCAAGGGGAAAATGCTAAGGTGTTGGCTCATCTTCGAACCAAACCTATGGACCGCTAGCGATCCATAGCCAATGGATCGTTAGCGATCCATCCTTTTAGCTCGAGTCGCGGTGTAACCTCCAGTGCGCCTTCCTATGTTGATCTGCAAGTATGCGGCGAGCAAACTTGGCCCAGTAGCTCTCCAACCTCTATAAATACTCTCCTATCTGCAACATAAAGGGGATCCTCCGGACCGGTTGCTGAAACGCTGCAGAAGATCTTCTTCGTCCTACTCCTCCCCCACAATAGTCATCCAAGGAGTTCACTGTGATTCTCCAGTGAACTCTAACACTTGGGACTTAGTCTAATCTAGGATAGTAATCATTCTGTAATCCAATTCCCTTTGTAACAACAATCAGTCAATGGAAAAAATTATAAAGTGAACGTAGGCTTCGTTAACAGTCGAACCACTATAAAAATATTCTTGTCTTTCTAATGTTTCTGTTCTTGATATATCTCCATTATACTTTATTTTGCTCAACAGGGCTGGTGCTTTCATACTCTTTCAAGGCGTTGATCCATTTTTTGGGTTAATAGGAGGCAAGCCTCACCTTCTCCCAACCAATACAAATAGAGATGCACCCCCTCATGGAAAGGAGCCCCTAACTTTTTTCTCTTTCTCTTAGTATAAATCACCTTTTGGACTAGAGCTTTTCTAAAAGCTTGAGAGCCACTTTAATGGCAAATGGTCAATGATGAAGAAGATGATATGAACATATCAACTTGAACAATTAGAAATTTGCATATTTGACTTGTTTTGTAACATGTTGAACAAGAGATATGATTTGTACACATTGCCTATTGCATCCAATGACAATAAATCAAGATCTAGTGCATACTTTGACTTACCTATTTTATTCTTGAACACATAATTTAAATTTCAAATGATTTCGTAAACAATTCAAAACCAAGGGTATTATTGAAATTTCTTCGAATATGCCTCCTTGTACAATATATTGGGTGTTGAACTAATTTTTGATTTAACATTTTGAGCTAGAAAGAGGGCTCGAACCGCTGAATTTTAAAAAAATGACCAAAATACCCTTAATTTAAAAAAATTTAGAAAAAATTCAAAAAATTCTAGAAAAAGGAATGGTATTTTTTCAAAAAAAATGACCAAAGAGTTTTTCAGATTAAGTTAGTTAGCAAAAATTTGTCATCAGCTAAGCTTACGTTTTGTTTCTCCAATTCTGTATAACTCATACTAATCTACATATTTATTTTTGTAGTAGTCATCCGTCATGAAGAAAAGCCAACACATACATCAATCAAGGCGGTTACATCTCTAGATCTGTACCCATATCCATGCTCTGCTATTTGCCACATTTAAGTTATCTCCACGGGATTTTGTTGACCGATATGATTTATATACGATGTCCATTTATTCACGGCATGACTCATCTTTTGCACTACAAGACCACGTGATCTACTTCCATATTGTTTATATTCCGCCATCTCGATATACCTTTCTTGCATCATTTCTCCCTTTTCTTTTCTACTTTCTCTCTCCTCCACTTCTTCCTTTTTTTAAAAAGAAACTCAACAGCACAACAACCTTCGACATTCCACAACTTGCTCACCATTCTCTATTCTACAACTCATTCAACGACAACCCAATCGCACTGGAAACAGAGCTCAAGCATGTCCGGTTGATATCAGGAAATTAATATTGTCAAATTTATAAGGCCTCAGGTGCCAAGCTTAGAATGATGCCGAACTTGCATTCAAAGGTTTCGAATGCATCAAATGATGTTGGCTACATTAAAGGTTTCGAACTTATCAAGTTTCAGCCATACCGATAATTTCAAGTGCATTAGAGTTTCATATAAGCTTCAAACATATAAGTTTCGAATATATGTATGTGGTTTCGAATATATGTCAGTTTCAAATATATATATATATATTTGCATATATACAGTTTTGTATATGTATGAGTTTTGATTCATTGAGTATATATGGCTTCGCATATATCAGCTTTCGAATGTATGTAAGTTTCGTTTATGATAGTTTCGAACATATCAAACTTTGGATATAACCGTTTTGAGTATATATAAATTTTCAGATATATAAAGTTTCTTAAATATATAAGCTTCGAATAAATATATATAGTTTTGAATATGTATATGGTTTTAAGTATATATGGTTTCGAACACAGGAGGTTTCATATATATTTGGTTATGAATATATATAGTTTCGAATGTATTAAGGTTTCGTATATATAAACAATATATCAAGTTTTGAATATGTCAGATTTCAAAGGAGTAAAGTTTCAAATATATATTAGGTTTCCAAAGTATAAAGATTCAAATATCATCAGGTTTGGAATATATAGAAAGTTTCGAATATATTAAGTCTCGAATACATCCAAGTTTCAAGTTTGAAAATATCAATTTCGAATATATCAGGTTTTTGAAAATATAAGTTTCGAATATATAAAGGTTTTGGATATAAATATAAGTAAGATTTCGAACGTATCATCAAGATATAGTGCATGTCAGGTTTTGTACATATCAGTGGGTTTCGAATTTGTAGATAGCAGGAGGTTTCGAACTTATAAGATGTCGGATTGGAAATAGACAGCAATGTTGAGCTGGTAGTGGGAATCACGAATGGCAAGCTTATATTAGATTTCAAGCTTATATTAGATATCTATTGAAGCTTGTATCACGAATTGTAGGGGAGTACTAAGGAAGTATAAAATGAAGCTGAATCTGCAAAAATGCTTTTTCGAGATACAATCTGGAAACTTTCTAGGATATATCATTAGTGCTCGAGGAATTGAGGCTAATCCTGACCAAATCAAAGCGATTAAGGACATGGCAGAGCCAGAAGCATGTAAAGATGTAATGAGCCTAAATGAAAGGGTAGCAACTTTAAACAGATTTATCTCTAAAACTACTGATAATTGCATCCCTTTCTTTGATGTGATTAAGAAAAAAAGAACTTTGAGTGGGGAGAAGATTTTTGAAAAGCCTTCAAAGAATTAAAAGACCATCTTGAAAAAACCTCCGATTTTATCTAGTGCCATAAAAGGAGAGAATTTGTATCTTTACATGATGGTCTCCGAACATGCGATAAGTTCGGTTCTAGTAATAGAAGAAAATAAAGCTCAACTTCCGATGTACTGTACTACAAAAGGCTTAAAGTGGCAAAAGTTAGATACCCAGTTTGGAGAAGTTGGCATACCGTCTAATACTTACTACACGAAAATTAAAAGCCTACTTTTAGGCATACCCAATCAAGGTCTTAACTAATTTTTCACTTAAGAAAATCTTCAATAAACCCAAAACGTTAGGAAGGCTAGTAAAATGAGGAATAAAGCCGAGTCAGTATGAGATTGAGTTCCATCCCTGAGTAGCAATCAAAGGACAAGCTCTGGTTGATTGCATTAATGAATGCACATGATATTGTAGAGCAATCGAGAAAGGGAAAAGGTCTTAATCTTAAATGGCAACTGTTCGTTGATGGAGCCTCGAGCGAGCAAGGGGCTAGTATGAGATATGTAATCATTACCCTGATGGACACCGATTATATTATGAAATGAAGTTAGGTTTCCCCGCTACCAACAACGTGGCTGAATATGAATCAATGGTAGCACGACTAACCTTAGCTCTTCAGTTAAAAATCCCAAGGACAGAAATTTTCAGTGATTCCCAAGCAGTGGTTAATTAGTTGAATCGAACTTATCAAATGGAGGATGCAAGACTGATCCTCCATGTCAAGAAGATATTGAAAATGTTAGCCCAATTTGAGGATTTTTTGATACACCAAGTACCCAATGGGAGGAATTCTCTAGTCGACTCTTTGGTTAAATTAGCGAGCTTGTGAAGAGCCTTAGAAACTCGAATTGTGCTAGTATGCTTCCAACAAAATCCTAGTATTGAGGAAAAAGCCCCCGAACCAAAAAATGAGACCATGGTATTGACTAGATCCTAAGCTCTTATACATGCGAAAAAAGAAAACGAGTCAGAAAGTAGTACTGATGAAAGCCAAAAAGGAACCATTCATACAGAAATAAGTAATCAATATGAGAACAATTGGATGACACCCATTATTGAATACTTGGTTGAAGGGGTACTACCAAGAGATAAAAGAGAAGTTAGATGGATAAGGCACCAAGCTTCGGCATTTACTATGTTGGATGGAGCACTTTATAAAAAATAGTATTGATCCCTTACTTAAGTTGTGTCAGTCCACAAGATGGCTTAAAGCTGTTAAGAGAAGCCCATAAAGGGTTCCGCGGGGATCATTTTGATAGCATGATGTTGGCCAAAAAGGTCATGAGACAAGGATTTTATTGGCCCTATATGAATAATGACGCTATGAATTATTTAAAGAGATACAAAAAATGCAGAGGTTTTCAACAATCCTACATATACTGCCTAATGAGTTAACCCCGATCTTAAGTCCATGGCACTTTGATGTGTGGGGAATTGACTTAATACGACCATTGCCTATATCAAAAGGTGGAGCCAAGTTTGCTGTAGTGGCCATCGACTACTTTACCAAGTAGGTGGAGGCAGAACCATTGCCAAATATAACTTCAAGAAAAGTGCTAAAGTTTATGATCAAGAATATAGTCACCTGGTTTGGAATATTGAATAAGATAATCTCCGATAATGGGACCTAATTTGAAAGTGAAGAATTCATAAGATTCTGTGATAAGAATGGGATAATAGATATTTTTTTCAGCAATAGCTCATCCCAAGGCTAATGGAGCCATTTAAGTTGCCAACAAAACTATTAAGACCATCCTCAAGAAATGGCTAGACAAAGCAAAAGTAAATTTGGTAGAATAACTACCACTTGTGCTCTAGGCATATCGAACTTCTACTAAGATGACATACTCCATTTTCTTTGACATATGGATGTGAATCAATGCTTCCAGTCGAAGTTGAGATACCATCCCATCGAAGGATTGCATATGCTTTTGTCCCTAGTCAAGAGCTAAGAAAAGAATCCCCAGATTTGATCAATGAACTAGGGGATAAGGCAACCATACGAACAGCCGAATATCAACAAAGGATATTAAGATACAACTACTCCAAAGTCAAAGGGAAATCATTCAAAAAGGATATTTAGTGCTTTAAAAAGTCATGGAAAATACCAAAAATCCAGCAGATGGACCAGTTGGTCAAACTAGGGAAGTCCCATTATTATCCACGAAGTAATCCCACCTAAACTTACCGACTAAGCCAACCAGATGGTAATGTAATAACAAAAACTTGGAATGCCAAGCATCTAAGACCTTATTTTCCTACAATGATAAAAGGAAATTGAGACAAGTATATCTACGAAGTCGATAAAATATAGAAAGAAAGAAACTCATAAAATAAAGGAAAAGCCTTTGATGCAGCCACAAGGGCCTGGTCAAAGCATTATAAGCTTTCGGCTCTGCCTATAGGCCTGACCGGAGCACCTCCTAGAGGGAGGTCGGGTTAAGCCTCTGGTCCCGCCTATAAAGCTTGGCCAGAACATCGCTGCCCCGCCTACGTAGCCTGATCGTCATGCCTTCTAGAGGGTGGACGATGTAAGCTTTTGGTCCTGCCTAAGATGGCCTGGCTAATGCACCTACCAGCCTTCGGTCCTACCTGTAAGGCCTGACGGGAGCACCACCAAGAGGAAGGAAAAAGTAAGCCTTTGGTCCCATCTAAGATGGCCTGGCCAAAGCACCGATCAAAAACCTTCGGTCCTACCTATAAGGCCTGCTCGAAGCGCCTCCTAGAGGGAGGACGGGTTACACTTTGGTTCAGCCTAAGATGTCCTGGCTAAAGCACTGACTAGCCTAAATCCTTACGTAAAAGGTATAGAAGGGGCAACCTTATGTAAAGAAATAAATTGACGAATCTAATTCAATCTTAGAGATAGCCTAAAGCAATCTTCCAGAGGAAGAGCAATCAAACATGATCAGTCTTGCCCCAAGGAAAAGTTAAAGTAACCTTCAAAGGAAAGGTCAGGCTGCTACTAACAGAATATTTTTAAAGACAATGGTCACAAAGGAAATTTTGAATTTTTCTCGTCAAGGCGTAAACTATTATTTGAGCCTGAGGCTTTATTCTTTGATGTAAATTAGCTCTCGATCTTTTATTTCTAGATTGGAATCCAAACTTTCTATCAAATAATGGGATTCTTCATTACTGATCAGATTTTGGGTCTTCTGTTAGCTAGAATGTGAATTTTACCATTAAGATAAAACTTTCTTGTCTTCTTATTAGATGGATTTTTGGGCTTCTTAGCAGATGGATTTTGGGCTTCTTATCGGTTAGATTTCTAGTCTTCTTATCATTAGGTTTTTGATTTTCTTACCAAATGGGTTTTTGGCACCAAATGTGTTTCTGGTCTTCTTATCAACCGGTTTTAATATTATGATCCTTGCCATTGAAGTGGAGTTTATTAAACTCTTGCTTTTATTTTCAAGTTCCCAATCTCAGGGCAGGAATTTGGATTCTCCTTATGTGGCAATGAATTTTCTTTGGATTTTTGGTTTCTTTATTCTTAGAAGATTGGCTTCTGCAATCCAAGCTCACCGTCCCCAATATGGCAATTGATATGCCTTCTTAGATCAAAGACATGTCCAATCACTCCTATTGATTCGATCCATTTTGGGTGTTGAACTTGGTTTTACACTAAAGTGTAAAAAGCTTCTTTTATACAAGGAGGGAGACAAATATTATCCATATATTTTTCAATTACTATGCTAGGAAAATTTATCAAGGGAATAAGAAGCAACTAAGTCAATAGGAGGATATGAGAGCATTGGGAAGAATGGGTATCGAGCTTGAAATTGCGGGATGATACAATAAATCAATAAATTCATGATCAGTGGTATATAGAACCTTTAGCAGTGCATAATCGATAAGGGTATCGAGCGTTTAAAGAAAACATGCCGGACTTGGAGACAGTAAAAGTCATTATGTCTACGGTTCTAATAGTATTGAGTTTTTGATATAAAGGCAAGTGTTGAGCTTCTACTTAAGGGTTGAACAGCTTAGAATCATCGATGCTTGAAGTCATCAAGCTACAAGAGTTATTGAGCTTGGAAACATCAAGGTTGTCGAGTTTAAACAACCACAGGAGATGGTGTCAAGCCTTAACAACCATAATGGTTATCATGCATCTAAAGTAGAAGGTAATGTCAAACCTTTACTATAATTGGGATGTCGAGCATCCAATAAGCTAGCAAGTTCCAACAATGAATAAAGAGGTGTTGAGTCTCTAAGGAATAGCAAGCCTCAACAATAGTAAACATTGTCGAGCTTTTACAAGTAAAAGGTGATATCGAGCATTTGACAATAAAGAGAAGGTTTTGAGTTTTTGAAAGGTGATGGAGATGTCGAAGTAGTAAAAGCTTAGAGATATCGAGCTACAATGGGCCTAACAACAACAAGATATAAGAAGGGATGTCGCACCCTCAGAAGATGTCAAGTATTTAACTACAAGGAAAGGCTGCCATATTTCTACAAGGAAATCTATGTTGTGGAGCTTCTACAAATGTAGATGTCGAATCTCTACAGAGGAATTCTGAAATTTCATCAGGATGGTGCAATCGGAGCCCTTGGGTTCAAAGTCAGGACACGTATCAATCATCCCGCTTAATTGATACCGCTATAAATAAGCCCCAACCGTCATCCAGGAAGAGGCGAATTTTTTTTCCCAATTTCTTAATTTAAAGTTGGAAACCCTAAATCAATTCGGGGATTTTTAGAGCTGATTTTAACTTTTGGACTTTTTACACATAAGGACTTGGACATTTAATTTTGCATAGCAAATTTTCCTCGAACGTGTATACTTGACTATTATTGAATAATGGACATGCAAATGACTTTATCTTTGGACTTGGACTTGAACTTGGACTTGGACTTAAACTTGGACTTGCATATTATTAATTTGTACAAGGCCACTTAAGCCCTTGTTTAAAATGATGTTTACCTTGCATATTGCCTATTGTACCCATTGACACATGAATAAAGGGCTATTATATATTTATGTGAAATGCCTATTTTGCCCATTGACTTATGAATGAAGGCTTATTGCATATTTATTTGACTTGCCTATTTTATCCTTGGACATGTGGCTTGAACTTTTGGACAACTTCATGATTACATTGAAACCAATGGGTACTACTGAAACATTTTCGGATAATACCACCTAGTATGATATTCTAGGTGTTGACCAAAATTCTAATTTAACACAAACTATAAAATTAAACTTAAAAAACCCTACAAAACTAAACAAAAAATCAAACCTAAAATTAATACAAACCCAAACCATTCATTATTTTTACAATTTTAATGTTTTGATTTAACTACAAGAGATTTAAGGATAGAGCAATTTGGATAGTGAAGACAAAAATTCCCTTTCCGTTCTACCAAATTACCATGAGCATTGTAATGGACCTCTCCTATGCAATGAACTCCTTTTTCGTCTTTATCCTCATTAGCATCATCATCCTCTTCTTCGTCTTCCTCTTTATCATCTTGATTCAAAGGATTATGAATTCCATGATTCACTTGAGAGTCCTCTACAATGATGATTGGACTTGCTTCATTATCCAATGCATGTTTTGTTGATTCCTTAATATTCTCCCTTGCCTTTCTAGCTCATTTTTGAAACAAATTTGCAAGACTTGAATTTCAGTAAGCATGGCGAGGACATCTTTTAATTCTTCTTCAATTTTGTCGAGTTTGGAGAATGTGAAGTCACTGAAAGGACTAGATTCTTCTCTAGGGTGTTTGGAATTGGATGGATCCATTTTTGATTTTTTTTTGAGTTTTTAGAAGGAAGAAGATGAAAAATAGGTCTAGAGTCGAAATTTGGTAGTTATATGATTAGATTTTAAATTTTGAAAGGAGGGAAAAACATTTTTCTGAAAACGTCCGGTATGTTGACATATGCTACCTTGATATATCGACATATACATGATTTTTTTTTTCATTTTCCTTTATATTTTAAATAATAAAAGTTATTACTTCTAGATTTCTATAAATGAAGTATTCCAAGCTCTCTTCTTAATTTAATAAAGTATTTTGTGCTAATGGTATTGTTAAAATATTAGCTATTTGATTTTCTATATTTATAAATTCTAGTATAATAATTTCTTTGTTTATGTTATTTTCTAGGAGATGGTATCTTATATCTATATGTTTTGTCCTAGCATGACGTGTTCAATTTTTAGGTAGATTTATTGCACTAGTATTATCAGAATATATTGGTGATTTTTTTAAATTTAAACCGATATCTCTTAGAGTTTGTTGCATATAAATAAATTATGAACATGCTAATGCTGCTGATATATATACTGCCTTTGTTGTGCATAGAGATACAAATTTTTTCTTTTTACTGAACCAAGATGTTAATAAGAAAACTTCTCAACACCCTAAAGCAAAGTTTAAAGTGTAAGTGAACCTTTAGAAACCACCTTTCGAACCGATTAAGATAGTTTAAACCCTTTCGTATCCCTCTTACGAATCAATCAAGTAATTTAGATCTCCTTTGAAACCACCTTTTGAAAAGGCCGAGGCAATTGGAACTCCTTTTAAGCAATCTTTTGAAGCAGTCGAGACGATTGGAACTCCTTCGAAATTACCTTTTGAATCAGTTGAATTGGCTTAAGATCCTTTCGAAACCTCCATTCAAAGTGGATGAGGTGAGTAAAGTTTAGGACTTAATGGATCTAAGGGTTTTAATTTTATCAATAGGTTTCTACTGCTTCGAAAGGTAACCTTTCAATTGACACTGATACAAGTAACCCATAACCAAAACCATATAGAAGCAACATATCAATCAATATATTCGGAAATGCCATACACTTGCTTTCATAATAATTTTCTTTAATACAAGGAGCTTAAGTATTACAAAGAAGTAAAATCCCCAACTTGATTTTAGAAATAGGGTTTACAAGTTCAGGAAAGAACAAGCATTGAGTGAATTAAATTGGACCCCCACACAATACCCCTAGGGTCTTATTTATAGGCGTAGGTTGGACCCTTTCGAATCGGTCCTTTCGACTTAGTCGAAAGGGTGCCTTGAAGTCCTTTCATTGCTGCTAAATTCAGGGCGCCCTTCTACGTTCACTTCTGAATGGAACTTGAGTGATTTCGACTCCATCGAAAGGTATGAATACGCCCTCCACTCTGTTGTTGATGTGTTGTTGCAAGAAGGAGAGGATGTGGGCTTTCGACACCATCGAAAGGTGTGGGGCTTCGAATAAGTTGATGCGTAATAGAAGGTTTATGTGCAAAAGGTAGCTTTCGAAAGCATCCCCATTGATAAATGTGGAATCCCATCTTCTGGTGTTTAAGGAAGACTTATTGGACTCATGTAAGCTTTCCTATGTAATTGTGGATGGTTTCAACTGATTCGAAAGGCTGATCTATGTTTTCGAAGGGGTAGTTTTGGCCAAACGATCTTCTGCAGAAGGAAAATAATGGCGAAACCCACTGTTTCAAAAGTTTTGGCATGCATATGGAAGCATGTTATCTGATACCTTCGAAAGGTGCTTCTTAACTCATACGAAACCCCCTTTATGCATGTGGAATCATCTGTTTTGGAAGGAATTAGTTGAATCGGAAGGGCGGCCTCATCACCTTTCGACTTCTTCGAAAGTCCATTGTTCATCCAACATTTTGTTGAAGCATCCATTCGACTCTTTCGAAAGGTTTTGTTATTGTTATCATTCTTTGTGAATCCTTCTTTCATATTCTTTATGTTTTTGACAATGTTGAAGTGATTTTTGATGATAACACAAGATACAAGTGAGTGTCTAGAAAATGACAGGGTCCACTCATATTTTTTCTGTCAGATTTGCATCCAACATAATCAGCATCACTATATGATATTAAGTCAAATGAATCTTCTTTTGGATAGAAGAGCTCATAAATCTAATGTGTTGTTAACATATATGAAGATGCGTTTTACAGCTTTAAGACGTGTCTCCTTAGTTTGTGACTGATGTCTTGCACATAGACATATACTATGCATGATATTAGGTCTACTAGCTATGATATAAAGTAAAGATCCTATCATACCTCTATATAGTTTTTGATTAACGTCTTTAATTGTCTTCCTTATTAAGTTTCTTATTTGTTGTCATGGGTGTTGGTTTACCACTTGTGTTAAACATCCAAATTTCTTTGCTAATTCATTAGCATATATTTCTTAACTTATAAATATTTCGATGTTTAATTATCTAATTCGTAAGCTAAGAAAGAATGTTCTGCGATGACTACCCTACACCTTCGATTCTCATATATCCGAATAGTGCACTGCTGGAGCATCCGACCGATGAGAGATGATTGTCAAGGGAAAGAAATAGAAGTAAATAAGAGGAACAAAAAAGAATAGAAGAGAATAGAAGAGAAGAGAAACAAAGAAAACATAACATAATCACATAACCTGTCATATATCTCACAGCGCATCCGATAGAATATAATAGTTATCGCAGATATAAAATAGGCGAGACAGTAGTAACTACATAAACCATAGAATAAGAGTACACAAGCTTATACAGTTATACAAAACAACAATAGAGTTTATACAAATGATAAATAAACTCAAGTTATAAATTATCTCTAATAATAGCAAGTCAACACCATCAAAACTCCACAGTATCATAGAATGGAATAAATAATAATATGACCAAAATATAAATATGAGAAAGCATCACCTTCTGCTAGTCCATCTGCACAGCTCCAAGTGCTGTTTACACCAGCTATCTAGTCTACTCATTTAAGAGTACCCGAGATAATAAGAAGCAAAATATAAAACCTCGAGTTAGACAACAGTCTTGTATGAGCGATAAATAATCCTAAAACACTATAAAAGTTGGTGTAGTATATGGAACAGAGGGTATGGATAATCATACCTAACCTGTCCCTGCATCCAAAGAGTGAGCACATAACATAAGATATATGCTACTCTATCACCGTAGTCATCATGGGGGTTCTATACGTTAAAGTACTAAGGGTATCTAGATAACTGCATCGATAATATCTACATCGTGTGACATCCCTAAGGTGATAAACAATCAAGCAAACATAGCATACATCATCCATCCTCACATTCACTCACTCAGTGCATTGGATATATAATACTCGTATGACCACCCCCATAGAGCCACGGACTACTCAATGTCCCAGTTTCTTGGTACTCGAATCCATGCCACTCAGTAGGCAAGGAACTGGACTCCACCTTCATAAGCAGCTAAGGGTACTCAGATCGAAATGTCATGTGATCGAGGGCTCCCCATATGCCCAAGTGAGCGTCCTTACATACCCCTACTTTAGAAGTACATATCGAAACGTACAAATATCAATGATCCCTTTGCACTTGTCATCCATAGCAGAGCTCATCCTGGAATTATCCTTACAACCCCGTTTGAAGTCATAGCAGTTGGGAACTACTCTAGACAACCATCATAAGTCACAAAGTGTCATCATGCATCTCGTAACCTTCCTCCAGCGGTCCCCTCAATATTAATCATACTCTACTACTCTACATCTCGAAGTACAACCATCCATCATCGAATCCATCACCTCCCATCATGGAATCATCATCGTCGAATCACAAATTCATCGCGTCGAAGCATCGCATCCTTATTTCAGTGCTAAACCACTTACCGAGAGCTAATAACATCAAATCAATATCGAACGAATGAACGAATGATCACGTCATGCTCTTCGAAGCCTCTCCGTCATCCATGCCAAAGTTGGCCAAATCGAACGACCACTTTGGTTGTGTATTTAACCAACAATGGTTAAGTACAAACCAAATGAAAACGTCCAACATCTATCCCAAAATATGAAGCACTTCTCCAACTCCATCCCTTGTCTTCAGATCAATCGACAAGCACAAAACTCTGTGCATGAAATCCTATCCTGTAGGATATTTCTAATACTATATCGCCTTCAAACGGTGTTTTCAACCAAACTAGGCAAACTAGCATGCATACAGCCAACAAGCATACTAACGTCTATAATAGCCTACATATATCTTCAATAACCAATACAATACATCAAAAGAAACTAATGTGGGATTAATACCAAGCCTAAATTTACCAATATCGTCAAAATAGTGCATTGGTGGGGAAAATGTGATATTTAATTTGAAACACTTTTAAATTCTTTTATAAAATAAGATATAGGTTTCATTATTTTAGAAATCACATTTTGAAATTAGAAATCATCTCAAAACGTCATTCTAATACTATACTAACAATCATAGTATGATGAGAGACAATATCACTCACATCAACAAAAGCTGACCAAATCAATGCCAAGTCATAGAGTTCTCCATCACAAGCACAACGCAAGAAATGGCATCCAAAACGGGCCTCGTATGCAAAAGATACACGTAATATAAGAAATCAGATTATATATATAATTAACTAACAATTAGCTAATTACCTTTACTAATTATCTTCTCCAAATACCAAATCCTAAGCATCCACAACCTGTACATGAAACCCATATCCATCAGCACCTTCTCTCCTCCAATACTCCCTTTTTTCTCAATGAAATCACGAACCGCCTTCGCCAATGCACCACGCTACGTGAGCCCTTCGCAACTGGCCTGATTTGATAAAGCTCGGTCCTCTCCTACGTGTTGCCACTTGGTGGATGTCGTATGCAAATCCATAATGTTGCACCATTCTTGGAAGCGCCGAATTCGATGTAACTTGGTGCAAAGAGCGTGTCGCAAAGAGAATAAGAATGGTGCACTCCGCTTCACCTAACTCTCCCTAAATCTTCACTAACATCAAACCCTAGTTCATGGCCTTCGTACATCGATCTCGTCAATCATCGCCGCATCCGATTTTGCCACAGTGAATGAGAGCTCTTTTCGATACAAGCTCAATGAAACTGGTCGTGATTTTTAGTGGAGCAGATTGGTAGATTTTATTTGTTGAATAGGATTATGGAAGTGGCGACCATTTCCTAAAGGAGATGAATGGAACAGTAATTGTGATGTGGGAGAGAGTGTTTAGTTTATTAATATAATATTATTTATTTATTTAAATCCTCAAATAAACGGTCATACGTTTCGAGCTCGCATGATCACATGGAGCGTTCGATTGCGACAAATCTCGGCTGCATACATCGCCTTACTTTTTCGGTCCTGATGGTATAAATTTCATCGCTATTCGAGACAGAGCTTCAGGATGATAATTTCACGCTTTTCGAGACCATTTTAGTTGCCGGATCTTTCAATCTCCAAATATAGTGATTCATATACTTATTTTATTCACAACGACAATCCGAACTCAAGGGAAGTGGTCTCGAGTTCTGGATCGATCATATATGAAAACTCATATTTTTGGGAACATTAGTTAAATTAACGATTCAATATTTAAATATCTTCTCATTAAAAGTACGGGTTGTTACAATCTCCCCTCCATAAAAGGATTTTATCTTCGAAATCCCAAGGACGAAGCAACATAACCTAACACTCTCGCATAAGCAATGACATAAGAATAATCGTCACTTATTGAATCGAAATAACAATCATTGAAAGAGTTCGCAACAAAGGGAATAGACTCAGAATTAGCTTGGAGCCACCATCCTCATTCCTAAGTACATTCACTACCAAATCCAAAATTAATGTTGCTAAACCAATCATCTAAATTATGCACTTATTTCCAAAGAAAAAGACAATGGAAAACAAAAGCCTAACTCACCAATCAAAAGGAAAGCAACTAAATATCATACATTATCGACACTCTGAACTATCAGCAACATTTAATATCCTATACATTGACTTTTCTCTGAATTTAGGCTTACATCATGGAAAATTTTAGTAGTACCTCCTTTACACAGCTAGGTCCAGGAAAAATCCCAATACAACATAGATATATATACACCTTATATATGAGGAACATTGTATCAGAGGCATCTCGTTTCAAAGGACAACCAATCATATATATAGCCAAACCTACACTACAGATGTTGCATACCTATTTTATTGCAAGAGCATATCATTAAGATGTGAATGGAAGTGAGTAAGCATCCAAATAGCCAACACTTGCTTCCATGTACCCGATCAAGTACTCAACAAAGAGGATTTAACACAATAGTAGCATCATCATATAAATAAGTATACTAAATCATATATATGGCAATCTTCTCAAAAGAGTATGCTATATCAAGCCATAACTATCTTGCATGCCTAACGAGCACATAAGCATAAGTAATCATATCTAATACCAACAATCAAACAATGAACGATCAAACATCAAAAAGTAACACCTATGCCTATCCTAGCATGTAAGATACTAAAACATCTAGTATAAAACATCAAGTATCATATCCAACATGAAAGGTAACGAAAAATGAAATCTCACTAAGTGAAGAGCTCCGAATAAGTGGTCCTCATGCTCTTCTTGGTCTCTCATATGCTATCTCCTTTGCTTTCAGTCCACTAAACCTTTACTACTCCATCGCCTTCCTCATAACCAGTTTCGTATCTCATATATCGGTATGAATAGGCCAACAAGGTCTTGAAGTTGTTAGTTCAATGTCGATATCATCTAGTTAATTTGGTGCCAAATTTCTAAACGCCACTTGTAAGTTCTCCCAAAACCCACTATCGAACAATGGGTTTCGGCCAATCACAAAGCTCTTGGCACACAATGAAATCACACTATCCATTCCATATATAATTCGACTAATTTTAGGTGCCATTCTATTGGACATAACGAATATAAATCTAGTATTGTTCGTTAATCTATCGACTGTGACTGAAATGCTATCATATTCTCTACTAGTCCTTGGCATTCCATTGATATTTATTCCTATAAATATCTGCTCTCATTACTACTTAAGAGCAAACAATTTCTCATACCTACGGAACCAACAGTCTCGGTCAGGTCTGCACTGCATCACCTCTACAAACACAACTCGTTCCTCTAATTTAGCCATGATCTCTACTAGTCTAGTTTCATGCCTTTAACTAGTACCGATATGCTAAACAAAGTAGGCCTGATAGTCAAACTGGCCATCATCTTGGCACTAGCTCACATCGAGTTTTGAAGTCATAACCTGCAATTAACTCATGTAATTTCCACTCTAGGAATATTGCTCCCAAACTGGTATATCTTCTAGTCAAAAGCATCAACAGGTGCATTTCCCTTATGAGCGTATAGGAAATGTCAATGTCATAGTAGGCTAATAATTCTAACCATTGTTGCAGGCGAAGGTTATGATCATTCTCGGAGAAAAGATACTTCAATGTTGTGGGATCAATGAACAACTCGAACCTCTCTCTTAATAGATAATGCCTCCAATTCTCTAAAGCAAATACTATCGCTGCCAACTCCAATCTTGAATTGGATACTTCCTCTCGTGCGGTTTCAGCTGTCGACTAACATATGTGACAAACTTGCCATTCTGCATCAATACCGCACCTAGTCAAGTACTATAGGTATGTGTGTACTATCGACTCCTCATTCCCACTCGGGATGACTAACATCGATGCACTCATCAACCTTTATGTTAGACTCACTAATGCATGTCCACACTTCGCATCCCTAATAAAAAGTTCGATTCTCTCTCATTAAATCGGTTAACGATGCTGATACCTTTGAGAAGTCCTTGGTGAATCATATATAACATCTCACCAATCCAAAGAAACTTCTCACCATCGGTCGGTGTTTTCTTAACACCTATAATACAATCATCATTGGTGTCTTGTGCTCCTCTTTCATCCATAGGTAGATGAAAGTATCATCAATGAACACAAGCACGGAATCACTCAAGTGATCTCTCGAAACACGGACCAAGAAATCAACAGAGCAAGCTGCTGCATTGGTTAGCCCGAACGGCATAACCAACCAATCAAAAATCAAAGTACCGTATGAAACACTTCAGTCGGTGCACTCTTTAGCTATTCTCAACTGATGAAACCCCATCATAATGTCCAACCAAAAGAACACCCTCGCGCTATTGAGCGATCAAACAAGCCATCAATAAGTGGGAGTGGATACTTATTTG
Source organism: Allium fistulosum (assembly GCA_030737815.1). Taxonomy (NCBI): domain Eukaryota; kingdom Viridiplantae; phylum Streptophyta; class Magnoliopsida; order Asparagales; family Amaryllidaceae; genus Allium; species Allium fistulosum. The sequence continues at coordinate 557,103,598 of CM060905.1, forward strand.
TCACCTCATTCAACTCACGGTAATCAATATACAACCCTAAAGAGCCACCCGTCCTAGTGGCAAACACTATAGGCCATCCCACTCAAATATGCTCCTAAGAAGAAACACTCGCCTCAATAGTTCATCCGCTTGCACCTTTAGTCTCCTCTGCTCTTTGGGCATCATATGCCTTAAAGACATAACCAGTGGTCAAGCACATCTAACCATATCGGTGCATAACTCAATCCCTTTATGGTGTTAATCTGGTCACCTCATCGAATGTGCTTGGACACTCTATAGCTACAGGTGTAGAAGACGACTCATCATGTGGGTTATTGAGTGAATATAGAAAGATAACCATCACCTCATTGTCAGGTGGGCAGCCGAACACTAACTTTCGCTCATCGTCAGTCCCTATCATCACCAATGGCCTCTCACAATCAACCACTATTCCGTATCCCTTCAGCCAGTCAATTCCTAGACTATAATATCGAACCCAATTAAATCCCAAAACAAATCAATAGCAAACGAACAAGAAAACATCCATGACTAAATAAGACAAAGTCTCGAATAACCATGTACAGGCTGGTTGAACCCCCAACAAGGTTCGTCGTAATTTATAGGTCAACCAACAATTTCAAGTTTCAATCCCAATCTATCAATCAAATAACTAGATATGAAGGAATGTGAAATCTTGATGCCAAATAAAACACATATGGAAATGAAATGCCATAGATGAAATGCATACCTCAAGTGGTGATGCCATTTCCCTTCTCTTTCGTCGATGGAGCAGTCGACAAAATCGAAACAGCATTCAATGCATATGCCTTCATGGTTTGTCCCTACTAAACTTGTTCGAGACAATCCTTCACACTCGGTACAAACTCCCACAGCATAAAGCCTTTTCGATTAACTTGTTGAAGCTCTTGTCAATATGACTAATCAATCGCTTCCCAAGATGATCCCTCAACCCAATGATAAATTCTTCAATCTTTCTGAGTGGAGTATCAATGAAAAATAAACTGTACTTCGACCATAAATCGAATTCGGCCACATGCTCTAACATAGACATATCGTCTAACTTCAAGTCAGCAAACTCTCTAAACAAAACCGACTTTTGAAAAGTAGAGGTAAATTTCTCTTCGATGCGAACTATGAACCGATCCCAAGTAAATTGATCCTCAAGAATCGAAGCTATAAAGGCACTCCACCTGTTCATTGTTTGTCCGTGGAGTCACCTAGAGGTTAACTTCTACCTCATTGCATCATCTAACTCCAAGTCATCGAAGATCCTTTTGCAAATAGCCATCCCGTCTTACACCTCAATAGATGAAGGAATGATCTACCTCTTAAACTCATACAGCCTTTAAATGGCTCAACAAAGTCGACTCTAAGCATTTGCACTTGAGCACCATAATCATTTGGAGCTACTTAGGCATTCCAGATAATGTTTTGCACCATCTTAGAAAACATATTCTGTAAATCAAGGTTATTGGCCCCCGATCCTGCCCACTCCTCAATTCCAGAGATGATGTCAATAACAGCATTTCTTGTATGCCAGATCATTCCTAATCTATAATAAGGATGATCGGTCTCTCATAAGGTAAAACTGCATTTATGGTACTCATGTGTGCAATACAACTTATATACAATGTACTACTATATAGTTTTGAAAACCAAAATATATAACAAATACGTGCTCTTTCGTATATAGGTATACTTTCGATCCAATCTAAGGCGACAAATCCTACACTATCTCTATTAGATCACGATATCAACTAAGATTAATCATGTAACCTAAGCTCTGATACCAAATGTGACGATCGCCATACACCTTCGATGCTTATATAATCAAATAGTACTCTGCTGGAGCATCCAGCCAATGTAGGACGATTGTCAAGGGAAATAAATAGAAGTATAGAAGATGAATAGAAAACAAGAGAAGAGAATAGAAAGAAAGAAAACATCACACAATCGCGTAACCTGTCGTATACCTCATAATGCATCCGATAAAATAAAATAGTCATCACAGATATAAAACAGGCGGGATAGTAATAACTACATGAACTACAATCAAAGTACAGAGATTCATACTATTATAAACAGTAATAAAGTTTAAACAAATGATAAATAAACTCAATTGATAAACTGTCTCTAATAATAATAATTCTACACTATCAAGAATCCACAGTGTCACACAGCGGAATAAACAATAATAAGTCCAAAATATAAATATAAGAAAGCATCACCTTCTACTAGTCCATCTGCACAGCTTCAAGTGTTGTTTACACCTGCTATCTAGTCCACTCATTTAAGAGTACCCGAGGTAATAAGAAGAAAAACAAAAAACCTTGAGTAAGACAACAGTCTTGTGAGCAATGAATAATCTCAAAACACTATAAAAGTCGATATAGTATATGGAACAGAGGGTATGGATAATCATACGAACCTGTCCCTACATCTAAAGAGTTAGCACATAACATAGGATATATGCTACTCTATCATCGTAGTCATCACGGCTGTATGATACATCACAATACTAAGGGTGTCTAGATATTCGCATCGATAATATCTACATCGTGTGACATCCGTAAGGTTATAAACAATCAAGCAAACATACATCCATACTCACATTTACTCACTCGGTGCGTTGGATATATGATAGTCAAATGACCATCCCTATAGAGCCAAGAACTACTCAATGTCTCAGTTTCTCGGTACTCAAATCCATGCCATTCAGTAGGCCAGGAACTAGGCTGCACTCCCATAAATAGCCCAGGGTACTCAGATCAAAACATCATATGATCTGGGGCTTCCCATATACCCAAGTGAGCATCCTCACATACTTCTACATTACGAGTACATATCGAAACCTACAAATATCAATGATCCCTTTGCACATGTCATCCATAGTAGAGCTCATCCCAACACTGTCTTTACAACTCCCATCTGAAGTCGTAGCGGTTGGGAACTACTCTAGACAACCGTCATAAGTCACATAGTGTCATCTTGCATCATGTAGCCCTCCTCCAATAGTCCCCTTAATACATCTCATAGTCTACTACTCTATGTCTCGATGTACAAATATCCATCATCAAAGCCGTCACTTCCCATCATGGAATCATCATCGTCGAACCATGAAGTCATCACGTCAAAGCGTTGCATCCTTACTTCAACGCCAAGAGCCATAGCATCAACTCAAATGTCAAACGAACGAACGATCACGACATGCTCATTAAAGCCTCTCCATCGTCCATGTCAAAGTTGGCCAAATTGGCCATCATCAATAGTGGTAGATAATGACCAATCCTGGGTAGTCGATAACGACCATATTGGTCGTGTACTTAATCAACAATGCTTAGGTACAAACTAAATGAAAACGTCCATCATCAAATCTGAACCACATCTCAATGTGCATCCTTTGTCTTCAGATCGACCGACGTACACAAAACTCTGTGCACAAAATCCTATCCTGTGGGATATTTCTAATACTATATCATCTTTGAACGGCGTTTTCAACCACACTAAGAAAACTAGCATACATATAACCAACAAGCATACTAATATCTAGAGTAGGTTACATACATCTACAATAACATAATACAATACATCCAAAGCAACCGATGTTGGATTAATACCAAAATAGCCTTTCAGTATCGTTAAAATAGTGCGTCAATAGAAAGAATATGATATTTAATTTAAAACCATTTTAAAACACTTTTAAATTCTTTTATAAAATAAGATATATGTTTGAGTATTTCAGAAATCACATTTTAAGGTTAGAAATCATCTTAAAACGTTGTTTTAATATTAACAATCATAGTATGGTGAAATACAATATCAATCACCATAGCAAAAGCTGACCAAAAATGCCAAGTCGTATAGTTCTCCATCACGAGCGTAATGCAAGAAACGGTGGCCAAAATGGACCTCATATGCAAAAGATACGCGTTATATAAGAAATCGGATTATATAAATATTTAATTAACCTAATTAATTAACAATTAGCTAATTACCTTTACTAATTATCTTCTCTAAATAACAAATCCCAAGTGTGAACAGCCTGTACATGAAACCCATATCATCAACACCTTCTCTCCTCCAATACTCCCTCTCTACTCAATGAAATCGCGAACCGCTTTCGCCGGCATGCCACGCTATGCGAGCCTTTTGCAAAAGGCCTGATTTGATGAAGCTTGGTCCTCTCCCTCTTACCGCAATCTAGTGGATGCCATGTGCGACTCCATGATGTCGCATCTTGCTTGGAAGCGCAGATTTCGATGTAACTTGGTGCAAAGGAGCTTGTCGTGAAGAGAAGAAGAATGGCGCCCTCCGCTTTGCTTAACTCTCCCTCAATCTCCACTAATGTCAAACCCTAGTACCTAGCCTTCATACGTTGATCTCGTCAACCATTACCGCACCCAATTCCGCCATGGTTAATGTGAAGCTCTCTTCGATACGAGCTCAATGAAACAGGTTTTGTGATTTTTACTGGAGCGGACTGGTAGATTTTATTTTTTGAATGGGATTAAGGGAGTAGCGACCATTTCCTAAAGGAGATGAATGGAGCAATAATTGTGACATGAGAGAGAGGGTTTATCTTTTTAATATAATATTATTTATTTATTTAAATCCTCAAATAAATGGTCGTACATTTCGAGCGCGTACGATCACATGGTGCATCCAATTGCGATGAAACCTGTCTATGTACTCACCATATTTTTCCGATCCTGATGGTATAAATTTCATTGCTATCAGAGACAGTGCTCCAGGATGATAATTTCTCATTTTTCGAGACCGTTTTAGATGTCGGATCATCCGATCTTCAAATATAGTGATCGTTATAGTTATTTTAATTCGCAATGTTGATCCAAACTAAATGGATGTGGTCTCGAGTCCTGATTTAGTCGTATGTGAAAAATCATATTTTTGGAACCGTCAATTAAATTAACGATTCAATATTTAAATCAAACACTTAAATATCTTCTCTTAAAAATACAGATCGTTACATGTTAGTTCTTCCATGTGATTCATTTCAAATTCTTTGGTCATTATATCAGCAATTCTTTGTTTAGTTGTTCAATTGTTGACCCAAAAATAACGTCGTCTACATATATTTGTATAAGTTATATATCATTGTTGACTCTCTTTATAAATAACATAGTATATACTTTGCCTACATAAAAATTAGATTGTATTAAGTATGATTTGGGTCTTTTATACCAGGCTCTAACTGCTTGTTTTAAACCATATAATGCCTTTTTAATTTATAAACATGATTAGAGAGTTTTTCATCTTAAAAAAGTGGGGTTTGTTGAACATATATATCTTCTTTAATAAAAACATTTAAAAATGCACTTCTGACATTCATTTCAAATAATTTAAAATTTTTATGGTCTGCAAAAGCAATAGAATTCTTATTGCTTCTAATCTAACTATAGGGGCAAAGTTTTCCTCAAAGCCCATTCCTTCTTCTTAGCTGTATCCTTATGCAACTAAATGTATTTTATTTATTACGACTTCTCCTTGTTCGTTTATTTATTTCTATAAACCCATTTAGTTCCAATTAAAGACTGTTTTTTTGGTCGTGGAACTAATTCCCAAACATCATTTCGAGTGAACTGATTTAGTTCTTCTTGCATGACAAGAATCCATGAATCATCTAATGATGCTTCTTTTGAATTTTTAGGTTCGTTAGTTAAAATAAATGCTATATTACTCATCTTATTTAGTTGATTTCTAGTTCTTACAACTGATTCTATACTTCCTAAAATATTTTCCTTAGGACCATCTTTCAAAAAATATATTCTTTTATTTGGATTTGAATTATTATTCTTATTACTTTCATTGTTAGTATTTTCACTACTTGTAGTTTCATAATTTTTACTCGGATGAAGATTTTCTTCCTTATCATTACTAATATTGGTTACTTTAAAATTTTCATTCAGTGAACGTGTAAAGTTTCTTCAATAGTGTTAGTTCTAGTATTAAAAACTCTATAGGCATTACTTCTATTTGAATAACCAATAAATATACCTTTATTTAATTTAACATCAAATTTATCTTGATTATCTTTTGTACTTAGTATAAAATATTTACTACCAAAAACTTTTAAATAAGATACTTTAGGCTTTTTGTCAAAAAAAATTCATACGATGTTTTCTTAGTTAAAGGTATTATTAAAATTCTATACAAAATATAACATGTTGTAGCAACTACTTCAGCCTAATTTTTTTTAGGTAAATCTGTATCATTTAGCATGGTCCTAGCGCATTTTTTTATAGTTCTATTTTTACGTTCTACAGCTCCATTTTGTGGAGGAGTTCTTAGAAAAGAAAAGTTATGTGTAATTCCTTTCTTATTACAAAATTTTCATTCTCGAATTCTCCTCCATTATCATTCTTTATTATTTTAAATTTAATTGACTTTTGATTTTCTTAGAGAAAATTTTGAACAGTTCAAATGCATCACTTTTATGTTTAAGAAATATTGTCAAAGTATATTTAGGAAAACCACCTATTATTACAAAAACATATCTACTATGATTTATTGATTAAACTAGTGATGGTCCAAAAAGTTATAAGTGAAGAAGTTCTAAGGAATGTGTAGTCGAAACCATTTCTTTAGATTTAAATGAACTTCTGTGAAGTTTTCCGAGTTGACAAGCATTACTTAGGTTATGGACATTAAAATTCATTTTTGGATGTCCTTTAACAAGTTCATATCTGACTACTTTGGACTGATGTTTAAAATTTAAGGGGTCAAATCGTATGGGCTAAATCCAAGGCTCACTAGATTCGGCCAAAAGACAGAGATTATCATTAGACACTTTCATACTCAAAATGTAAATGTTATTGTTGGCGTCGAATTGACCACAACCACCCAATTATGTGAAAGCACCAATATCCAATCTAGTCATAGAAATATGAAGAGAAATAAATGAGAACAAAATTAAAACAATTAGAAAGAAAGTAAATAGAGACACAGATTTATAGTGGTTCGGCTAACTCCGGCCTACGTCCACTCCAAAGATTTTCCTTTTATTAGTTTATACCGTTGATTACCGTTACAAATCAGTGAAATTCAAGAATAAAAATGGCATAGTATAGCCTAGGTAGAAGATGAAGAGAAGCAGAAAGAAATCCCTTTTTCTGATTCCATGCCTGTTGTATTTATAGGGGAAGACGTGCACCAATCTCTCTGAAACTTCACCTATAGGACCTTCTTATCCATATGGGCCCACCATAGGGGTCGCTAGGCCCAAATCCCAATGAAGAGGGATCGATACCAATCCCTCCATTGGTTGATTCTAGGGCAGCGATCCTAATGGTGGCTTCTTCATGCTTATATATGATGGCTCTCCAAATATCGTATTGATTGGGCTAGTGGAGCTCATGCTTTTGGTTGATCTTTGATTCGAACCCACTTGGAGGATATCTTTGCCGAACCCTTCTAATGGATCATACCGATCCCTCATGACCAACTCCAGTATGCCGATCCATGCCCTTCCTGCTGAATCATGCTCGTCCCTTGGATTCCATCATGTAATGCCGATCCCTTTGATTCCACAAAGTTATGCCGATCCCTCTTATTTCACTGAGCTATGCCGATCCCCCTTATTGCACAATGCTATACCGATCCCTCCTACTTCATGAAATTATGCCGATCCCTCCTACTCTATGAAGGTATGTCGATCCCTCCTTCTCCATGAAGGTATGTTGATCCCTCCTACTCCATGAAGGTATGTCTATCCCTCCTATGCTACAAAGCTATGCCGATCCCTCCTATGCTATGCTGATCCATTGGGTTCCAACCTAACTTCCATATTTTAGAGCCCTGCATTGTCTATCTATCACTTCAACCAATCCTGGCTTCATATAACCATTTGAGCTCTGCTTTCGGGTTCTACAACCATCGCTCTCCACTCATCGGCCTTGATAATTGTGAAGTCTGTTGGATTAAATACGCCTGTGTACTGCCTTGCCAAAAGGCGGGTTAACACTTTGCCCCTCAAAAGATGCCTTGCGATTGAAAGGCATGTTTTGAATTGCCATAAATCCAAAATCTGAAATCCATAATCCATTGATTGCCATATTATCCAATCAAAAATCCAATCTGTTGCCAATCCAATTCCTTGACCTTTCTGGATCATTAGTGAAATCTATGACTGTTCTGAGTCGATATCCAATTCAGAATCCATTCCAAATCCATTAACTAAATCCACGATCTCGTCGGATTGTTTTATCCAAATCCGGGACCGTTCCGGGTCTATATCCTAATCCATAGCTGTTCGAAGCTGATATCCAAATCCATAACCTTTCTGGGTTGTTACCCTAATCCAAATCTATGATCTCACTGGATCCTTTCCGAGCATAATCCGTACTCGATGACCTAAGCAGGCTGATACATCTCGTTCAAGCGAAGCGACCTACCCCTTGCCAGGCTAGTCCATACCCGACGACCTTAATCTCTCAGGATCCTTGCCGAGCACAATCCATACTCGATGACCCGAGTAGGTCGATCCATCGCGTTCGGGCAAAACGACCTACCCCTTTCCAGGCATAGTCCATACCCGACGACCTTTATCTCTCCGGATCCTTGCCGAGTACAATCCATACTCGACACCTGAGTAGGTCGATCCATCGCGTTCGGGTGAAGCAACCTACCCCTTGCCAGGCATAGTCCATACCTGACGACCTGCGTTATCCATTACATCGGTCTAAATTTAAGCATTAGGGGCCATACAACCAATAAACTAGAGTTCAAACAGAACCAAAAAAATAAGAGTTCAAAGCAAACAAGAAGAAGAAACAGATTTCACAAACCCTAGCATTACGGTTTATCATCATCTCAGAGCATGCCTTCGGACCGTCATCGATCTCGTACATGTGTAAGTGACTTAGCCATCCTACTATAGAGTTTGTTACTTACTCCATGCCATCCCAATCAATTGATGACAAGTTGATGATGATGCCTTGATCCAATGCCATTTTCATTCGAGGTGGACAGTGGCTGCTCCTGTTCCACCGTCGTAGCCCGATTCCTTACGTATTGTTATAACCGACCATTACTCACATGTTCCTCAATAATATCCCTCAAATGCCTGTAGTCATTTGTATTGTGCCCATTCAGCTCATCAAATATGCAGCACTTTCCTGATATCCATTCGCATTCGGAGAGTTCCCTCTTTGCCGGCCTTCGATATGGAAGGTACCCTCGAGTATCTAGATATACCCGTTCTAGGTTTTCATTCAATTTCGAGTAAGATGAGAATTTGGGTTCCCCCCTCTGTTGCTTCGATCCGTCATAGCTATTATCCAATTCCCGTTTACCCTTGTCCTTTCCTGAGCTTTCAATGGGCGGTTCTCCACCCCGTACCATATTAACTTCCGTTGCCTTTTTACCAGCTTTCGCATCTTCTTATCGTAGAAACCTCTCTGCTTCATGGTAGAAGTCCCCGAGATCCATCGGTGGATCCCGTATCAGTGATATCTTAAAATTTGAGTTATTTGCAACTCCAAACACTACCACCATCAAGACCATCGATGGATCTGGTCGATCCACCAAAACAACTGCCGCATTGAACCTGGTTAAGAAATTCTTGAGTGATTCTCCTGCACACTGCTTTATTGATGTCAATGTCATCACATTCTTGGGTCTCGTAATGTGAACCTGGAACTGCTTCATAAATCTTTCGACCAATTCCATCCATGTGCTAATAGAACCGCTCTCCAATTTTCAAAACCATAGCACAGCTACAACCATTAAGTGCAAGGGGAAGCACCGTGCCAAGACTTCTTCCGATGCCTCCAATACTTCCATGTGCCGTATATACCTCATCATATGCATAGTTGGATCCGACTTCCCGTTATAAGCTTCCAGTGTTGGTAGTTTGAATTCTGGTGGATTCCTTGCAATCCTGATATTAGGAGCGAATGGACTTCTATTTATGTTCTCTAGATCCTTGTCCACCAATCCTCCACACATAGCTCGCCTTATTATCTCTACAAACCTGTCATTGTCTTCCAGTGATAGTCTCCTATCACCATGTCTAAGCTGCCCCCCGAGTCTACGAGGGAATTCTAAGATGTATTCCTTTGGATGAGCATCCAAATTCTGATTCGCACCAAGCTCCATGGGATCGATTGTAGGTCCTGCAACATCACTATCAACCAGACCCTGGGGCATGCCCTCTAGCCTTTGGGGATCGGTACCGACCCCTCTGGTGGGATCGATGCCGATCCCTCTAGGTTGGTAGGCGACTGCCCCCGGCTGCACTGTTCTATTCCTTTATCTATTGGCTCCATTTTCATGTTCCCTGTTCTGATTTCCAGCGATTCCTGCTGCTTCGACTCCTTGATTCTATGCTCCATCTTGTCTAATCTGTTGGAGTAAATTCTGCAACATCTCCTTCTATTTTTCCACATCCTCTCCTGCATAACATCCATCATTGTTTCCATTTCATCCCTGGTGATGTAGACAGATGCTTGATTAGCTTCAGCTCTTGAGGAAGCCTCCTAACTCCCTCCATGGTGGCTCCTTTTCGGTAGCATTCTCCTAGTTGATTGCCGAGTCATTGCTTTCTAGATCCAAGTATCCAAGCTTCCAAATCCCCATGTGCAAGTCCTTCCCAGTGAAAGCACCAAAATGCCGGCGTCGAAATAGACCACCAACACCCAATTATGTGAAAACACCAATATCCAATCCAATCATAGAAATAAATGAAGAGCAAAATTAAAATAATTAGAAGGAAAGTAAATAGAGACACATATTTATAATGGTTTGGCTAACTCTAGCCTACGTCCACTCCAAAGATTTTCCTTTTATTAGTTTATACTGCTTATTACAGTTACAAATCCATGAAATTCAAGAATAAAAGTGGCAGAGTATAGCTTAGGTAGAAGATGAAGAGAAGCAGAAAGAAGAACCCTTTTCTGATGCCATGCATGTTGTATTTATAGGGGAAAACGTACACCAATCTCTCTGAAACTTCGGCTACATGACCTTCTTATCCATATAGGCCCACCATAGGGGTCACTAGGCCCAAATCCCAATGAAGAGGGTTCGGTATAGATCCCTCCATTGGTTGATTCTGGGGCAGCGATCCCCATGGTGGCTACTTCATGCTTATATATGATGGCTTTCCAAATATCATATTGATTAGACCACTGGAGCTCATGCTTTTAATTGATCTTTGATTCGAACCCACTTGGAGGATATCTGTAATGTCCCATAATTTTAATTAACATTATTCAGGATCTTTAACTAGATAAATTAAATAGAATAATGTGAATAATTAGGGAGAGGAGATTAATAAATCCAATGGCTGTGTTTTAATGAAAAAACTAAGAATAAGACTTAACTAAATTAAGAAGGAGGAATTTCCTAAGGGGTAAACTTGGAAATGGGGCTACATTTCTTAGTATAAATCTCTTCCTCCACCTTAACAAACTTTTACTTTCTCATTCATAACTCCTCACCTATATTCAGCCGGCCATTAAAGAACTCAAGGGAGAGCAATAAATTGAAGAAAAAGCTAAGGAATTAAAGTTAGGAAATTATCTCAGTCTCCAATCAACTAATCAAGGTGAATAATCTTGTTTATCATCTAATTTTTCTGTGTTTGGATCAGTTATGGGTTATACCTGATTCATGTTTGTGATTTTGGTTAGTATATAACCATTTAAACCTTTTTTGGCTAAGGCATAGGTGTTTTAAATGTTAATGGGCTAATTAACATGTTTTTATTCGGTTTTGGTTAAATTCCAAGTTGTTTTGATCTTCATATGATTTGAAATTTTAATATGTTGAAGTATATGATTTATCATATTTTTGGTGATTTTTTGGAGATTTTCTTTAGTGATTTACTAAGGTAGTTAAATTATTTAAGCCTAAGGGCTAAACTTTAAAATTGCCTTCGAATTAGTCAATTCGGAGGGATGGCCACAATTCGAAAATTTAATTGGGGAAGAAGAATAGTGTTTTAAGAAAAAGGTTAACTTTTGTATACCTTTTACTGTTTGAAAATATAGGAAAAGGCTCCTCAGCCAATCAAAATTAGACAAGCAAGATAAAACATAACTTCAGTAGGCCTAGTTCTGCCTTCGACTCTAACAAGCCCGCTTTTACCTTTCGACGAAGTCGAAAGGTACCTTTCATATAAGACGGAAAGTAAAAAATTACCCTCTGCCTAAGTCAAAAGGTAGGCACGGTGTCGACGGGAAGAGGGGCAAAGGGATGGGGAGGCTGCTTCCTTTTCTATCGAATAGAAACATAATTGCTTTTGAATAAGTTGAAGGGGGATCCTTCGATTCTATCATTTTATAAAAGACTTAAATTTTTATATATTTAAGAAGGGGTTTCGAAGGGGATCTTCGAAAGTTTAAACCTTCAAGAGAATTGTTTTAAAATGTTTTCTAAAAAGGTGTTTTAATCCTTTCGACTAAGTCAAAGGGATGCCTTTGACAAAGCCGAAGGGAAAGAAGGGGAAGAAGAAGGGGTTACTTCTGAATCTCCCATTGTTTTTGAAGTAAAAGTTTTATTACCTTTCGACAAAGTCGAAGGGTAAACCTTCCGACAAGGTCGGAAATATACTTTCGAAGGTTTGGTTCCAACACCAACATTTCATTGTTTTTGAATGGTTTCGAAAGGTTTGAATTTGAAAGGTTTTGATTTCAAAAAGTTTTGATTTTGAAAGGTTTGATTTCGAAAGGTTTTGAAGGGATTACCTTCAATGATTGCGAAAGGTTTTGAGTTTTAATGATTTTGAAAAGTTTTGAGTTTCATTGCTTTCAAAAGGTTTATAAATGGATTTATAAGGGGGATACCCTAGGCTTCTGACAAGGTCGAAAGGTAGAACCTTTCGACTAGGTTGAAAAAAAACCTTCTGACAAGGTCGAAAGGTATGATTTAGTGATGCTTTCGAAAGAAAGGTTTTTGAAGGGGCTAACTTTGGATGTTTATTTGCTTTCGAATGGGACTTCATTCGAAGGGTTTTAAAGGGCTGTTTTTAGCCAATTTTGTCAAGTAAAATTTTGCTAAGTCGAAGGGGTTACTTTGAAGGTTTATAGCATAAAATACTTATCTTTGTTTGAATATGTAAGGGGGATCTTTATATAAAATGAATGGTAATAAACCTTGGGGACACCGGGGTGGGTTTAATGTTTTCGATACATAGTTTGGGGTTACAAACATAAATATGCTTTCGAAGATATACATTGGGGCTATTAATGTGTTTTTATTTAATTTAACCTAATTGCGGCTACCAATGGGAATAGGTTAAATATGTGGTATACTTGGGGAAAATAACTAATCATGAGGGTCATGATTTTTTATAAATAATCATGGGGATCTTGATGTTTTAATTGGCCAAGTGATGGGTTCTTGGTTTACCTAGAAAAACCATAGAATGTGCGGTGGATAGCCCACATCAAACTTCTAAAGTAAAGAATGTTTTGCCAGAGGTGGTTAGCCTTGGGATTTGGCATCCAAGGGTTCTTAGTCATCCTAGGAAAACTATGGAGTGTGTGGTTGATAGCGCACACCATCTTTTATAAAACAATGTATGATGGATAATCTGCATTTATTTTAAACAGATTTGGGACGGATAGTCCTATTAAATTATAACGGATAGTCATTTTAAAGATTTTAGAGGGAAACTCTAATAAATTGATTATAGATGGGAAACCTAATAAATTGGTTTTAGATGGAATATCTAATAAATGGGTGGATGGGATATCCAATACATATGATTTATGGCTTTATTTCATATTATATTAAGACTAATCATTTTGGGTGCATCGGCATAGTAAATGATTTGCATGTTTTGTTTTGGATACTAGTGAGGGGAAAACCCATTCCGCTAAGCGGCATGGTCTCACTAGATATCTATTTATGATAAGAGATGATAGGGGATTATTCATATCAAACTTATTGTCTAACTCGAAGTTTGTGTTTCTCCACAAACTCTCGAGTACTCAAAAATTAATTTGAGTAGTCTAAGAGTGGAAGACTTTCAGGTTTTTTGACGAATAAGCTTTCGGAGATGTGCATGAGGCAGTGTTAGCTATATAGGAGCTACTTTATGTTTTCCACTGTGATGTACTAAGAATTGTAAAGTTCATATTCTTAGTTCTCTGATCAGCATAAGGGGACATCTTCATATGTCGCTCTTATCATATTTTGTACATGTATATGTGATCTAAATGTGGTTAACGTCTAAGATTATGTAATTAAATCTTAAATTGTAATTTGCATGAAATGAGAAATTCTGTTTATTGGAAGTTTAAATTTTTTCATATTCATGTGTTCATGTGTATCAATATTAACTATGCCGCATTCGGTCGCCAAGAAATAACAACTACGGATGACTGCAGCATTAGTAGCGGTTAGTTTTGGACCTCCAAAAGCGGGATGTTACAAGTTCGTATCAGAGCATGGTTTATGTACTTAAAAAAGAAATTTAAACCTTAAAAGATTTTTAAAGCATAATCCAATGAATCTAAAATATTGTTGGGCTTGGGCGAGAGTTATAGTAACGTATGTGTACTTTGCTATAAATACCTAAGTATGTATTCTCCACTCTCTTATACTGTTCTTCTATATCTTACCAATATTCGATTTCAGGTAGTAGGGAAGTAAGATATGGAGGCAGGAAACGGAAGAGTGAATCAAGGTGGGAGATGGACCGTAACAAGTGAAAATGTTCGGCCCAATACTAGGAGCAACCAGGGTCGACAGGCAAATGCAAACTCAGATGCAAATGCTAATGTTGGTGCTAAGATTCCGCCGGTTGATATGGGGATAATGTATCAGTTCTTCATGAATATGATGCAAGCTGGAGTTGCTACGGGGGTGGCTGTAGGGAATGCTAGAGGAGCTAATTCGGTGGCCCCAGTTGGCAATAATTATGCCAAGCTGAGCAGGGATTATGCTAGTCTTGGAGGGAAGCCTTTTCTAGGATCCGAGGATTCAGTGGGAGTGGAGAACTAGCTATTTCATTGTGAAAGGATTTTTGTAGATCTCGGCTAGATGGATATGTAGAAGAGGAGACTTGCTTCAAGGAAATTGCAGAGAGCAACATTGTTTTGGTGTAATGGAGTTACCGTAGGAGAACCAGAGGAAGACCTGACTTGGGCTGAATTTCGAAGGAGGTTCGAAGAAAGATTTCTATCAGAGGTTGCCAAGTCAGCATTGCTTAGGAAATTTGCAGATTTAGCCCAGGGGGATAGATCGATGATTGAGTATGCTACAAAGTTTGATGAGCTGTCCCGTTACGGATATGCTACTGTAGATACTGTCATTCGGAGGAATGATAAGTTTATCAGGGGTTGAATCCTGAGATCTCCAGAGCAACCTTGCCAAACCTCCGAGATTCGTGTCATATTGTTCTTGAGATGGCTATTTGGAATAAAGAGATGCTTTCTACTTTTTGAAAAGGGAAACTAGTTGAGGTTCAAAATTTTCAAGGTAAGAAGCGGAAGTTCTTCAAGAAGAAAGGTGCCCAGTCGGGGGTAACAGCTAAGAAGAGCAAGGCTGATATTGTTTGTTACAAGTGTGACAAGAAGGGGCACTATGCTAATGAGTGTCGCTTGGGTGATGGAAGAGCAATTGAAGTGAGACCGAATGTGAAGTGCTACAACTGTGGCCAGATGGGTCATTACAAGGACAAGTGTCCTGAGGCTGCTAAGGCTGGAAAAGGAAAGGTCTTTGCGTTAGAACCGTCATCCTCTAGACCAACAGTTGCTGAGAAAGGAAAAGTTGTGATGGAAGGTATGCTTATGATTCATAGTACTCCAGTTAGGATACTATTTGATACCGGTGCATCGCACTGATTTATATCTCAGTATTTGGTAGATTGCTTATGTTTGGAACCTTTATACCTTATTAGTCCTTTAAGGGTTGCGAATCCTATAAGAGGGTATGCAACTTTGGGAATGAGATATGACCAGTTAGAACTTGATTTGTTAGGTCATATGTTTACATGCATTTTATATGTTTTTGATTTCATGGGTTTCAGGATCATATTGGGTATGGATTGGTTAGATAGATATGATGCTAGGATATTTTGCCATGAGGGGGAAATATCATTGAGACACCCTAATAGCCGTAACCGAGGTATTTACTCAGTAAGGAGTTCAGACGGAAATGCTTATGCGTTATAGGGTGCCATGGGAACAGAAGCAGAGTTGAAGTATTTATGTTGCAAAAGAGTTTGCAGATGTGTTTGAACCAGTTTCGGGCTTGCCGCCGAAGAGAGAAATCGAGTTTCGTATAGATCTTGTACTGTGAGCTGAACTCGTAAGTAGACTACCTAGCAGGATGTCACCAACCGAGATGAAGGAATTGAAGGTATAGCTAGTGGAATTGGAAGGAAAGAATTTCATCCGGCCAAGCAGTTCGCCTTGGGGAATGGCCGCAGTATTCATGAAGAAGCCAGATGGGTCGTTAAGGATGTGTATCGACTATCGTATGTTGAACGAGAGGACGATCAAGAATAGGTATTCTTTGTCGAGAATTGACAACTTATTCGATCAGTTGAGTGGAGCCAGAGTGTTTTCCCAGTTGGATTTGGCGACAGGTTTCCATCAGCTAAGAGTGACAGATGTCAATATTCCTTTGACGACATTTAGGACCAGACATGGATCTTACGAATGGTTGGTTATGCCATTCGGGCTTACTAATGCGCCAGCTTTCTTCGTGGATTTGATGAATTGGGTTTTCCGTGAGCACTTGGATAGGTTCTTGTCGGTTTTTATTGATGACATTTTGGTATATTCTAAGGAGGTGAAGGATCATGCAGATCATCTTAGAATAGTGTTGGAGATGCTAAGGCAACATCAGCTGAAGGCGAAATTCTCTAAGTGTCATTTCTGGAAGAAGGAAGTGAGGTTCCTTGGTCATGTAGTTTCCACGGAAGGGTTAGCAGTTGATCCGGATAAGATCGAAGCTGTTAACAATTGGAAAAGACTAGAGACGGTAAGTGAGATTAGAAGTTTTCTTGGACTTGCAGGATACTACCGAAGGTTCATTAAGGATTTCTCGCGGATAGCGACATCCTTGACTATGCTAACCAGGAAGGATGTAAAGTTTGTTTGCTCCGACAAATGTGAGGATGCATTTCTTAAGTTGAAACATTTGTTAACCAATGCGCCTTTGTTAGTAGTTCCTGATGGGAATCAGGGGTTGGTAGTTTACACCGATGCATGTGGTACTGGGTTAGGTGCTGTGCTAAGGCAGAATGGAAAGGTTATTGCCTATGCTTCTAGACAGCTTAGACCTCATGAAGTGAGATACCCAACTCATGATTTGGAGTTGGCAGCGGTAATTTTCGCATTGAAGGTGTGGAGACATTATCTTTTGGGAGAAAGGTTTGAGTTATTTATGGATCATAAGTCTCTACGGTATTTATTCTCTCAGAAGCAGCTGAACATGAGATGGTAGAGATGGCTGGAGTTTGTTGCAGCTTAGGATTTTAGCATCGAGTATACACTAGGAAAAGGAAATAAGGTGGTGGATGCGCTTAGCAGGAAACATCAGAATGTGGTGTTAGCTATGTTGGCGGAGTGGAAGGACTTGGAAGCACTGGCTGCTTGTAGTGTGCAGTTGAGTTCGACTGCTGGATCTAGTCGGAATATCGCCATGATGTCTTGTTTGGAAGTTCGACCAGTTCTGATCGAACGAATTACTTCTAGGAAGAAAGAGGATCCAGTCTTAGCCAAGAGGTTTATAAGGTTAGAAGCTGGAACCGAGATTGATGATTTAAAGGATTTTATTCTTGACCACAGGGGTTGGTTGAGAAAGAAGGGACGGTTATGTGTTACGCATGTTGGAAACCTTAGGAAGGAAGTTCTTAGGGAATGTCATCGATCAAAGTTTATGATTCATCCTGGTGAAAACAAGATGTATCAGAATATGAAGATAAGTTTCTTCTGGGAGGGAATGAAGAGGGATGTTGGCTTATGGGTAAAATAGTGTTTGATCTGTCAAAAAGTAAAAGCCGAACATCAGAAGCCAAGTGATTTGCTTCAGCCTTTAGATGTTCCAGTTTAGAAGTGGGACTCGATATCCATGGATTTTATTGACGGGTTGCCAAGGTCAAACCGGCGTAATGAAAGTATATGGGTCATACTGGACAGATTGACCAAGAGTGCCCATTTCATTTCGGTAAGGTCAACTAGGACGGCACTTGTTTTGGCTAAGTTGTTCATGAAGAACATCATTAGAATGCATGGAATTCCTAGTAGTATCGTCAGTGATAGAGATGCATTGTTTACTAGCGAGTTCTGAAAGAGCCTACAGAGTGTGTTAGGCACTAAGCTCAAGATGAGTACCGCATATCATCCTTAGACGGATGGGCAGATAGAGAGAGTCAACAAGGTACTGGAAGATCTGTTGAGAGCTTGTGTGCTGGATTTTAGTGGTTCTTGGGAAGATCACTTGCACTTAGTGGAGGTTTCCTATAATAATAGTTATTAGACTACTATAGGAAGTGCGCCTTTTGAAGCTTTGTATGAAAGGCCATGCAAATCACCAGTATGTTGGTTAGAGACCGGTGACAGGTTGGCCCTTGGTCCAGATTTGGGGAAAGAGAGGCGACGAAAAAGATCAAGTTGATACAGGAAAGAATGAAGGAAGCTCAGTCTAGGTAAAAGAGTTACGCAGACAAAAGGCATAAGGACCCAGAGTTCTCAGTTGGAGATAGAGTTTTCATCTAGGTATCACCGATGAAAGGTGTGGTTCGATTCGGAAAGACCGGGAAGCTAACACCATGATATGTTGGACCATTTCCTATATCAGAGTGGATTGGGAGACTCGCATACCGAGTAGATTTTCCGAGCAGTTTGGCCGAGGTCCACAATGTGTTTTATGTTTCTCATCTTAGGAAGTGTATTCATGATCCAAAAACTACTATTGCTCAGATGACAGTGGAGGACTTAGTGGTGGAACCAGATATGACTTTTGTGAGGCAACCAGTTCGTGTTGTTGCAAAAGATGAGAAGAGGTTAAGGAACAAGACAGTCAGGTTGGTGAAAGTTCAGTGGAGCGACAACATGGAGGACTGTACTTAAGAGACAGAAGACAGGATTAGGGCTAATTTTCCTGGGTTGTTTTAGATGGTAAGTTCTATATAGAGCTTATATAGAATTTGGCTGCTAGGTTATACTAGCTTTGCTTGCATGGACTATATGCATATTGTTATGTCCTTACTAAAATTTCGGGGACGAAATTCTTTAAGGAGGGAGTCTGTAATGCCCCTGAATTCTAATTAACATTATTTGGGATATTTAATTGGATAAATTAAGTAGAATAATGTGAATAATTAGGGAGATGAGATTAATAAATCCAATGGTTGTGTCTTAATGAATGAACTAAAAATAAGACTTAACTAAATTAAGAAGGAGGAATTTCCTAAGGGGTAAACTTGGAAATGGGGCTATATTTCTTAGTATAAATCTCTTCCTCCACCTTAACAAACTTTTACTTTCTCATTTATAACTCCTCACCTATATTTGGCCGGCCATTAAAGAACTTAAGGGAGAGCAATAAATTGAAGAAAAAGCTAAGGAATTAAAGCTAGGAAATTATCTCACTCTCCAATAAACTAATCAAGGTGAATAATCATGTTTATCATCTCATTTTTCTGTGTTTGGATCGGTATGGGTTATACCCGATTCATGTTTGTGATTTTGGTTAGGATATAACCATTTAAACCTTTGTTTGGATAAGACATAGGTGTTTTAAATGTTAATGGGCTAATTAACACGTTTTTATTCGGTTTTGGTTAAATTCCGAGTTATTTTGATCTTCATATGCTTTGAAATTTTAATATGTTGAAGTATACGATTTATCAGATTTTTGGTGATTTTTAGGGATTTTCCTTAGTGATTTACTAAGGTAATTAAATTATTTAAGCCTAAGGGCTAAACTACAAAATTGACTTCGAATTAGTCAATTCGGAAGGATGGCCGCAATTCAAAAATTTAATTGTGGAAGAAGAATAGTGTTTTAAGAAAAAGGTTAACTTTTGTATACGTTTTTACTATTTTAAAGTACATGAGAAGGCTCCTTAGCCAATCAAAATTAGACAAGCAAGATAAAACATCACTTTAGTAGGCCCAGTTCTGCCTTCGACTCCAATAAGCCAGCTTTTACCCTTTCGATCAAGACCTTTCGTCTAAGACGGAAGGAAAACAATTACCCTCCACCTAAGTCGAAAGGTAGGCACAGTGTCGAGGGAAGTGGGGCAAAGGGTTGGGAGGCTGCTTCCTTTTCTTTCGACTAGTAACGTAATTACTTTCAAATAAGTTGAAGGGGGATCCTTCGACTCTATCATTTTATAAAAGACTAAAATTTTTATGTATTCAAGAAGGGGTTTCGAAGGGATCTTCGAAAGATTAAACCTTCAAGAGAATTGTTTTAAAATGTTTTCTAAAAAGGTGTTCTAATCCTTTCAGCTAAGTCTAAGGGATGGCTTCAATAAAGCCGAAGGGAAAGAAGGGGAAGAAGAAGGGGTTACTTCTGAACCTCCCATTGTTTTTAAAGTAAAAGTTTTAATACCTTTTGACAAAGTCGAAGGGTAAACTTTCCGATAAGGTCGTACGTATACTTTTGAAGGGTTAGTTTCAATACCAACACTTTATTGTTTTTGAATGGTTTCGAAAGGTTTGATTTCGAAAGGTTTTGATTTCGAAAGGTTTGATTTCGAAAGGTTTTGAAAGGGTTACCTTCAATGATTTCAAAAGGTTTTGAGTTTCAATGATTTCAAAAGGTTTTGAGTTTCATTGCTTTCAAAAAGGTCGAAAGGTAGAATGATGCAGCAGCGGATAACAAAAATGATAAATCTGTGAAAGTAGGAATCGGTGGATTGAAGAATACCAAATGCCCAACTCCGTTGATCCAAAGATGCTGGAATCTAGCTATCCCAAACACGTTGATCGCGCACGATACCGTGTTTAAAGATCTACGATTCTTCGACATTGATCAAGCGCACTTGATTCCGCGAATCGGCTTCAACGATCGTTGATTCGAGCGCACTCGAATAACCGAAAGTGGAGATAGGAGATCACACTCAACTACCAATTTAATGAAAGCACACAGCTAACAAACAAAAGTTTTATTCAAAATCAACTAACTTTACAAATGACCAACACTCCGCTATTTATAGAAGTTACAACTCAACACGACTCAATTCTGGACAACACTTAGGTTTAAATTTTTTCATATTCATGTGTTCCTGTGTATCAATATTAACTATGCCGCATTCGGTCGCCAAGAAATAACAACTATCGATGACTACAACATCAGTACGGTTAGTTTTGGGCCTCCGGAAGCGGGATGTTACAATATCTTTGCCGAACCCTTCTAATGGATCATATCGATCCCTCATGACCAACTCCAGTATGCCGATCCATGCCCTTCTATGTATGCCGACCCATGCTTGTTTAATCTTGCTCGTCCCTTGGATTCCATCATGTAATGTTGATCCCTCTGATTCCACTAAGTTTTGCCGATCCCTCTTATTCCACTGAGCTATGCCGATCCCTCCTATTGCACAATGCTATGCCGATCCCTCCTACTTTATGAAATTATGCCGATCCCTCCTACTCCATGAAGGTATGCCGATCCCTTCTACTCCATGAAGGTATGTCGATCCCTCTTATGCTACAAAGCTACGCCGATCCCTTCTATTCTATGTCGATCCCTCCTATGCTACAAAGCTCTACCGATCCCTCCTTTACTATGTCTATCCCTTGGGTTCCAACCTAACTTCCATATTTCTAGAGCCCTGCATTGTCTGTCTATCAACTTCGTCCAATCCTGGCTTCATATAACCATTTGAGCTTTGCTTCTGGGTTCTACAACCGTCGCTCTGCACTCATCGGCCTTGATAATTGTGAAGTCTGTTGGGTTGAATCTGCCTGTGTACCGCCTTGCCAAAAGGCAGGTTACCAGTTATGTTTCCTTAATCCTTCAAATAAATTCTAGAGTCATTATCCTGGATGTGGCAAATGTCTTTTTCAATCTTACTTTTGAAACCCTTATCACATAATTGACTAATACTAAGCAGATTATGTTTTAAATTCCTAACTACGAAAACACTAGAAATAATAAGAGTTTTAGAGTTATCGTCGTTGCCGATGCCGATGGCGTATCCTTTTGAGTTATCATTGAAGTTAACCATTCCTTCATCTTTGTAAACGACGTCCTTCAAGATCCCCAAATTTCCAGTCATATGTCTTGAGCATCGACAGTCTAGTATCCATCTGTCCTTTATTTGTGATGTATGGTTACCGGGTGTCGCTTCAATATTTTCCATATAACATACATGTTCCTACAAATTTACTTTATACACTTCAAAATAATCAAAAGAATTTTTAATATATTAGTTCCTGATCAATTTGAGGGTATCATTAGAATTTTGCAACTTTGGTTTTCTTCAAAATTTTTAAAAAATGTACTACCAATGTTACTAAAGATTTATACTTTTTAAAAAACAAATAATGAGTTTTTAAAAACCTAATGCTCCGATACCAATTGTGGGAAATAGTGAAGGACTAATATGAGCAGATCTTAAGGCTAGTCCAACACTAGAGGGGGGTGAATAGTATTTTATAACTTATATGATACTTTTCTAAATTATTTCAAGATTTAAATTCAAACATAGATAATAAATACACACACACGCACATATATATATATCTGTGTGTGTGTGTGTTATACTATGTCACAAAGCGAACCAGATAACAGTGATCACACAACATAAGGTAGATTTTCTATTATCCCACTTTTTCACACAACACATAAAAAATCATTTGTTGTCCGAAGAGCCTTTGAAAATTTTCAACTATTGTCTGAATAGCCCGTGAAATCTTTATGAAAATGTTTGTCATTCAGACAACATTTTATCCGTTATCTGATTTAGGTTTTCAATTTTTTTTAGTTTTGGCTCCATCTTTTTCCCCTCAATTATTTCGTGCCCGCTTTTTATTTTTGTTTCCCTCTTTATATTTTTGTTCCTTTTTTTTGTTTAGCCCATATCTCGGTACAATGCAAATGCCCTTCTCCTTCTCATCCTTAACTTATGGTTTTATGAAATTAAAGCCGTCTCCTTCTCGTCTTTGTGCAAATCCAATACTCTCTCACTCTCAATTTAGTTTCCTTCGCATCTTCTGGATTTAGGTTTCCTAATTGAACTCGATTGCTATTGATTGGTACGTGATTTTTTATTATCTTTTGATTTTATTGGAACTCGATCTACAATTATGCCGATGATGATATTGGTGCTTATATAGGATTCGATTTCCTATATTTTCATTTTGAGATTTTAATTTGAAATTGTTCGTATGCTTTACTGACTTTTTCTTCGTATATATACTTCGAAATTTTGAACTTGGACTGTACTTTAGTTGTTGATATGTGTACTGATCTTTACTTTAGCTATGGATTTCTCTACTGTTTTAATTTTCTTGTTCATCTTAGTATGATTTATGACACTACCCTATTTTAATTTGTGGCACTTCCTTGTTCAATTTGTGGCATTTGCTGTTTTAATTTGTGGCACTTGCTTGTTTTAATTTTTGATAAGCTAGTGCATTGCCTTGACAAGGCAATGCAGAGCGCTGCCTTGTCAAGGCAGTGCGCACTAGTGATGCCTTGTTTGTGCACTTTGGTGGTCCATGTTGCTTTTGCTGTGATGGTCCATGTTTCTTTTGCTTTTGTTGGTCCATGTTGCTTTTGCTAGTCCAATTGCTTTTGCTGGTTTCTTGTTATGCTGTCTTGATTCATCCATACATGTTGTTGGTTTGTGAGTTGTTTGTATATACTTGTATATACTTGAGCTTGAACTAATTCAGTTCTGAACCATTTTGAGTTATTGAACCATGTTGTTGAGTTGCCTTTCTACTCACTGTGTACATATATACATGCATATACATATGTGTATATGTGTATATTAGTATGCTTGGTTATTCGTTTATATATTTGACTTTAAAAAATTCAATCTTTTCTCTTGATCTGCCACATGCTTAAACTGTTTTGAGATATATGTGCATATATGCACATATATATACTTCATTTAATAGTTCATGTGTACACTTGAGTTCATGCCCGAGTTAGTGTACACTAAAGTTCATGTGTACACATGTCCCTGCCTTGTACTTGTTGTATTCTCGATGGTTTGAACTTCCATGTATATACATACATACACATGTCGGTATATATTTACTGCCTTGTTTTAATTTGTGGAACTTTCTTGTTTTAATTTGTGAGAAGCCAATGCACTGCCTTGACAAGGCAGTGCACACTAATGATGCCTTGTTTATGCACTTTGATGGTCCATGTTGCTTTTGCTGTGATGGTCCATGTTGCTTTTGCTGTTGGTTTTGCTTGTCCATGTTGCTTTTGCTGGTCCGATTGCTTTTGTTAGTTTCTTGTTATGCTGTCTTGGTTTATCCATACATGATGTAACATCCCGTATATTTGGACCATTTAAATTGACAATAATCCACACTTGTCAACTTAAATAATACAAAACACAGAACATTATGGGATTATAAATACATAAATGTAAATGAGAATCAATACAACATCACAGACTCAGAACAGTCACAGAATAATGCAGCGGAAAAATAAATAGTAGTTCATGAAGCTACTACAGAGAATACAACAATGTCTCAACATAAAGCGACTGAAAAGAGCTACAAGATGTCCAATACATAAGTACATCAAATACTGGAAATAAAATGATATAGATAAAAGCTAAGCCTTCAGCATCTTCGACCAACCTTGACCAGCAACGGAATAGCTTCAGACTGACCCAAGCATATGCAAAAGAAACACTCGAGTCAGGACTCAAAATCTTATACAGGATAATCAAATGCATATAATAAAGTCCATAACTCAAAGGTGAATATAAACATCATTAAGGGATCGATAAACTACCTACAGAATACGCTAAATAGATAATGTCTAATCCATAAAGTAAGATAACAAAGTAGGGTTAAGCAGGGCCCATACACCTCTTAACCTGTTTATAATGCCATAGTCTATACAGCACCGTAATTCCCACCAAAACCGGTGGTTATCAGAGGATACCCCATAGGTATAACACAAAACAAAATCGTAGTTGTCGCGATAGGATAATTAGTATGACAAGGTACATGAGGCGATACCAACTAGGATACTAGTAGTTGCCTGATTCGGACTGATGTTGGGCATAGCAGCTACCACCCCAACACCGCGAAACAACACTTCCAAATCAAGGGGTGCACCCAAATCGAATCACATAAGTAATAGATAAGGTATCGAAGAAGTGTGTCCGCTAGAGATGGCGATCCTCAATGGCCCGGCGCGGCTCCTGTTTTAGTCATGTCAGGGGTCATCCAAATCGTTCTCTTTCTTCAGTCAACACGTTCATCAAACCATCCACTTCATTCTGGATCAACACTTCGCGTATATTAGTTATTAAAGTGGTTTTCGGTATCGACAGAGAGTATGTCCATAATCCGATCCCGGTCTCTTTAATAACTACGTATTAATTACCCAACAGTCAACCCTTTTTATTAAAGTTAAAACAAATCAAATCCAAAGGTCAAGTTGCAAATTTGACTTCCAAATTTGATATTTCATAATTCGATTTGTTCAATTTCTAAAATCATATTTCGAAAAGAAATTCTAGTTCAAGCCCTTTTGTTATCAAAATTTTAAGTATTCACGTTAAATCAACATTTCACTTATTATATCAATTCGAATTCATGGATTACATGAAATAGTCAATCTTAGTTCAACTCATTAAATCAATTTTTATTCTTTAAATCCGTATTTACATTCCTAGGTTCATTACTATATCAATTTCATTTACTACATTCACTTTGTCAAAACTTCGTTTATTCATTTATCAAGACTCGTAATTTAATCACTTTATCTTCTAACCTATTTACTTCTTAAATCTCATTTCGATTAACTTTGTCAAAACACTTTGTTTAACTAAATAAATTCACAAATCCGTTTCAATTCATTACATTAATTCGTTCTCATTTATTTCAATTAAATTCATTTCTTTATTCCAACAAATCTAATTTATTTAATTCGATAAAATCCATTTTATTTATTTCAAGCAAATTCATTTATTTCATTAAAAAAAATCATTTTATTTATTTCAAAACAAATTCATTTATTCGGTTCAATAAAATCATTTTATTTATTTAAAACAAATTCATTTATTCAATTCAATAAAATCATTTTATTTATTTCAAAACAAATTCATTTATTCAATTTAATAAAATCATTTTATTTATTTCAAAACAAATTCATTTATATTTACGTTACCAAATTACCATACAGTTTTCTAAGTTCATTCCATAATTCCAAATAAGTCTCAATTTCAAAACGTTCTTTGTTGACCGTTCGGTTTCTTATTTTAATTATCTATCCTAGGCCAATTCATTCAATTGGGTATTTATCATTTCAACCCGATTCTATTTAAATTCAAAAATCAAAACATACAAAGGGAACTTGCAGTGTGATAGCTGGGATGGTGTCAAAGTAAATAAACAAGCAATAGCATCCATTTGCAACAATTCAACAATTTCAAATAATCCCGAAATAATCGTATTAATTCGCGTTTGTTATTTACGCCAATTAATATAATTATTTCTAGAATCTACACTATCATTTCATGTAGATTAAAGATTATAACATTTCGGTTTCACTTGGTCGTTCAATTTCAATTACAACAGTTAATTCAATACGTTCAATAGTTCAAAGTGACATTTATCAAATTCTACGTGTCAAACAATTTAAAGGGTCAATTTAATTAATCAATATTCATCATATAAAGGGGTCAAGTTCAACATATGTCATTTAGAATTTATTGTCTATTCTATATCAAATTCAGTTTCAAATTTATTATCAATTACAATAACAACACATTTAATATCACATAGCAATTTGGCGTCATAGCTATTTAACATACTAACTTCAATTCAATTTTTAACATTCAATCCATTCAACGTCCAAATTAACATTCATAACATCCAACACCTAATTATCATAGTATAATAGATCTTTGAGTCGTGAATAGAAAATATTCACCTTGCGTGGTAAGAAGTTTGACGACGAAGCACGAAGACGATGGATAAGAGGCACGAACAAGCACAACGCTAACGAACAACAAACTGCAAGTGAATAAAATTCAATTACAATTTGTTCAATACAAGATATATATATAGATTGTACATAGATACTCATACCAATCAAAGAAGCAGGATATGATGACAAAATAGACGAGGCCTAGGCTTGAGATTCCGGATCAGCAGCTGAAAATACAAGACAACGCTGTATATTAATAACTCGACAAAGTGTAAACAACGCTATACGCAATATATAACAGCAACACTATCTCCGGACAAGACGATGACCAACGTTTGTTGAATCAACGCGTGCGGTCAGCTGGGTAGTGGGCTGCTGGTGGTGCGGAGATGTGATGGTTTGCGGGTGTTGGCAGGGTTCGGAGGCAGTGGTTGGACGTCGGGAAGGCGGACTGGGCAGGGCGGAGTTGGCAGTGGGCGAAGGGGTGGTCTGGGTGGCGCGTCTGGGTGGCGCGGAGGGCTGGGTGGCGCGGAGGGGGTCTGGGCGAGGTCAAGTGGCGCGTCTGGGTCAGTCGGTGGCAGCAGGCGGAGTGAGGGGGTCTGGGCGAGGTCAAGTGGCGCGTCTGGGTCAGTCGGTGGCAGCAGGCGGAGTCAGGGGGTCTGGGCGAGGTCAAGTGGCGCGGCAGGGCTGGTTGGAGGCGAAGTCAGGCGGGAAAGGGAGTTGGGATGGGCGGCAGGCAGTGGCGAGGGGACGGGGATGGCTGGTGATGGGTTGTGGGGTGGAACTGGGCTGCGGGTTTGGCCGGCCGTGGAGAGGGAAGGTGCAGGTGGCAGGCGTGAAGGTGGAGTGGCTCGGGTGGGTGGCTCGGGTGGGTGACTGGGAATGGAAGTGGAGTGGTAGGGCTGTTGTTGGCGAGGCCGGTGGCAATGGCGATGGCGGCAGCAGAGGGTGAAGGGTGAGTCGAGGAGCTGGGAAATGAAGGGAAGGGCTGGCATGCATGCGGAATGAGGGGAGCATGAGAGTGTTCTCTCTTTTAAAACAAATGGCTGAACAAAACAAAAAAATAAAAGAAGAAAGAGGTACGAACCAGTGGAGAAGAAGGAAGGACTGAGAAAAGGAATGAAATGAAATGCTATAGTATTTAGATTTGAAATTTTTTTTTCTTTTGAAGCAGCTTATGGGGAAGTGGTGCAGCATAATGATAGCATTTTGAAACTCACAAATAACATTAATTCCACTGCATTGGAACTAGAAGGGGCTGCTCAGTTCTCTAGGTGATTGCTGACTGGGCTGCTTCGATTCTCACACCAATTCAGCCCAATAGCAGCTGAATAACTGTTCATAACGGACCGTTTATCAACCGATAAAATGTCAGTAACTTCTAATTCCGAACTCCGAATGACACAAACCAATATACCGTTTTGATCAGCGCGACGAGACGGATCCATCGGTATGAAGATATAAGCGGAATAATTAGTTTATAAAATTCGATTTTTTTCCCATTACAGAAAATGCAATAAAACGCCGAAGAATAAGATCGACGGAGCTTAAGATGACCGAATTTTGAAAAACGAAAAATGACGTCTTTGTCAGAAGATGGTTTAGAATTTTTCCATGTAAAAAATATTCAAGTTCGGAAGATAAAAATTTTCGCGTTTAAAATGAACTGATATGTAATTAAACGCGAACAAATCTTACTTCAGTATTTCTCGACGGAATTTGTCGTACGCCTATGTCTATCAAGACGTATTCCAAATGTGAAGTTTGGATATCAACGGAAATTGTTTGTGAAAAATTTGAATTTTCACATCAAATAACGATTTTAAAATTTTTAAACTGGATCTGAATTTCAGGGTCGTTACATTCTCCCCCACTCAAAACTTTTCGTCCTCGAAAAGGAACGAGGTACTGAGTAGAAGAATAGATAGAAAACATATGATGGATATAGAATAGGTTATCAATAAGATTGAAAATAGAATTTACCTCCAACAAACAATTCTGGATTAGAATCCCGGATACTCTCCTCTGTTTCCCAAGTGCAGTCTCGATCATCGGGACTCCACTGGACTTTGACTAGGTTAGCGGACTTTCTTCTGAGCTGCCTAGTACTTCTATCGACTATACGAAGTGGTCTCCTTTCGATAGTTATATCTGGCTGAATATCCACCTCTTCTAACTGAGCAGTAGGAATAGTCATAGATGGATCGTGCATGACTTTCCGAAGATGTGAAACATGGAAAACGTTATGCACGCCCTCAAATTTCTCTGGTAAGGCAACTCTATAAGCAAGTGTACCAATCCTCTCGGTGATAGTGAATGGTCCAACAAATCTAGGAGCAAGCTTCCCTCTTCGACCAAAACGAATAACATTCTTCAAAGGTGATACCTTCAGAAATACTTCATCCCCAACCTGGAATTCCAAATCTCTTCTACGCTTATCGGCATAGCTCTTCTGTCTATCTTGTGCGGTCTTCATCTTCTTTCGGATCTCATTCACCTTCTCAGATGCCTCCATAATCATTTCTGGGCCAAGAACTAAGCGGTCTCCTGACTCAATCCAACAGGCCGGCGATTTGCATGGCCGTCCATATAAAGCTTCGAACGGTGCCATGTCGATACTTGCCTGATTATAAAGACGGTTAAATGCCAATTTAAAATTTTCTTATTCAAATTGACAATTAGACGTACCTGGTAACTGTTATTATAAGTGAATTCAACCAAATGAAGATGGTCTTCCCAAGATCCACCAAAATCAATGATGCAAGCACGAAGCAGATCCTCCAAAATCTGATTCACCCTCTCAGTTTGGCCGTCTGTCTGAGGATGATAGGCTGTGCTCAGATTCAGTTTAGTGCCTAAGACGTCCTGAAATGCCTTCCAGAATTTACTGGTGAATATAGGGTCTCGATCGCATACAATACTAGACGGAACCCCATGAAGTCTAACCACTTCTCTCATATAAATCTCAGCCAAACTCGAAGCAGTACGGGTGGTCTTGACCGGAATAAAGTGGGCAGACTTGGTCAATCTATCAACAATCACCCATATACTCTCGTTACCCTTTCTGGTCCTCGGTAACCCATCAATAAAATCCATAGAAATCTGGTCCCATTTCCAACTCGGAATCTCTAGGGGTTGAAGCAATCCAGCAGTCTTCTGGTGATCTGCCTTGACTTGTTGGCAAGTGGTGCATCTACTAACATATGTAGAAATATCCCTCTTCATCCCACTCCACCAATATAAACGCTTCATATTGCGATACATCTTAGTGACACCTGGATGGAATGAAAGTGATGACTGGTGATTCTCCTTAAGCACTTCTTGCCTCAATCCATCGACGTTAGGAACACAAATACGATTGTCGATCCTTAAAACTCCACCACTATCAACTTGCGCTCCCACTTTGCTGTCGGCATTACTTACTCTACCCATAACTAACTCCTTCATACGATAGAGCAAAGTGTCTTCATATTGCTTAGCTTTGATGCGGTCCATAAGAGATGGAGAGATACTAAGCTGGAATAACATGCCTTCGATAATATTGCAACAAGACAATGCTTTGCTGCGGCTCAAAGCATCTGCTACGACATTTGCTTTTCCCGGTGTATAAGTGATGTCGAGGTCATATGCAGCTAAGAATTCAAGCCATCGGACTTGCCTCTAGTTCAAATCCTTCTGAGAAAAGATATACCTCAAGGACTTATGATCAGTGAATAGTTCGAACTTTGTTCCCAAAAGATGATGCCTCCAAAGTTTCAAAGCAAATACAACAGCAAGAAGCTCAAGATCATGAGTGGCATAGTTCAATTCATGGGTCTTCAACTGACGACCGGCATAAGCAATAACCTTCCCATTTTGCATAAGAACAGCGCCTAAACCTTCTCGGCAAGCATCTGTATAAACAGTCAATCCTTCACTTCCATCGATGACTGCAAGAACTAGGGCCGAAGTTAACCTGTGCTTCAACTCATTAAAAGCTGATTCACACTTCTCGCTCCAAATGAACTTAACGTCCTTCCGAGTCAAAGCAGTAAGAGGAGCAGAAATCCGGGCAAAGTGCTCAATAAATCTGCGATAATATCCAGCTAGGTCCAAGAAACTACGGATATCAGTAGGAGTTTTGGGGGTCTCCCAATCCTGTAGATTAATTGATATAAATTAGCGAGAGATAAGATTGTTTGAATAGAATTTCGAATATGATAGAACTTACATTGATTATGGCAATCTTAGCTGGATCGACTGAAATGCCATTTTCAGAAACAATATGGCCAAGGAATCTTACTTCGTCTCGCCAGAAATGGCATTTAGAAAACTTGGCTTTAAGCTGATGGTTTCTGAGAGTTTCAAGAACATAACAAAGATGTGTCTCATGTTCTTCCTTGTCTTTAGAGAAGACAAGAATATCATCAATGAATACAAGAACAAACTTGTTAAGGACATCACGGAAGACTCGATTCATCAAGTCGACGAAGTAAGCAGGTGCGTTGGTCAAACCGAATGGCATAACCAACCATTCATAGAATCCATTCTCGGTCCGGAAAGCTGTCTTATGGATACTATCTTCCGCTATTCTGAGTTGGTGGAACCCAGTGGCTAGATCAAGTTGTGAGAAAACTTTAGCACCATGAAGCTGGTCGAATAAATCGTTGATGCGAGGCATCGGATAACGATTCTTGAGAGTGCGCTTGTTGAGCTCTCTATAATCAACACACATGCGAAGAGATCCATCTGATTTGGTGACAAATACAACTGCAGCGCCCCATTCGGAACAACTTCTTCTAATCAAACCCTTATCAAATAGATCCTCAATTTGAGTTTTTAGTTCAGCCTTTTCTTTAGGAGCCATCCTTCGGTGTGGGAGAACTACGGGCGTAGCTCCAGGAATTAGATCAATACGGAAATCTATTTCCCGTTTAGGCGGGAGAGAGCTGACTTCGCCAAATACATCGGGAAATGACTGAACTATAGGCGTGGTGTCAAGATCATCTGGGGAAGCATCAAGAGAGAATATGAAGCTTCCGGCATATTTCTGAGGTGATTTACATTTAATGACAAGTGGTAAGCCTTGGTCGCTTACTAAAGAAACTGATCGGGATTTGCAAGAGATGACAGCATCGAATTTTCTTAACCAATCAGCTCCAAGAAGAAGGTCAAATGCTTGAAATCCAAGCACATAGAAATCCCAAGTAAATCGAGAAAAATCATACATCAATGCAACATCTTTGCAAATACTTCGGAGGTTAGCAGGTCCTCCGATGGGATTTGAGACACATAAAGAAGTAGTGGCAAGAGTGGACTCTAACTTGAGCTTATTGCAAATGTCAACAGATATAAAGCTATGAGAAGCACCCGTATCGAATAATACTCTAACAGGTGTAGCATGTAAATGAAATATACTACGCAAAGTACCTTGGTCATCCTGAGCGGGTGGTGCAGATGGTGGAGGTGTGGTGACAGCAAATACTCCAGAGGGTGTACCACGCTTGTATAGTGGGCAGTCTTTCTTGAAATGACCTGGCTGTAGGCATACATGGCATAAGTCTTTCCTAGTCGTAGAAGGTGGTGGGATAGCAGCTCCGGTAGATGGACAGCTATTAGCGTAATGGCCCTTCTTATCGCACTTGAAGCATGTGATATTAGCAAGATCGATAGGGCTTTTCTGAGCATATCCCAATCCTGTAGTCTTCTGCCAAGCTTTCTTTTGCTGATCAAAGTTCATCTTCCTCTTCACAGGCTGGCTAGAAGAGGGCTGAGTAGGGGCAGCCTTGGCAGTGGATCCCTTAGGCTTCGCCTCATATCTAAGGGCATAGTCAACAAGCTCTGTGAAGGTGCAATGGATGTGGCCGGTAAGTAAGTCATAATACTCTGCTCTGGCTCCCATAATGAATTTCTCGTTCTTCAGAAGTGGTGTATCGATCAAGCCAAGTCCGAACTTGGAGAGTTCGTTGAACTTTCTCTCATACTCAGAAAAAGTCATATTGCCCTGCTTAAGATCCATGAAAGCTCTATAAAGTTGGGCCTTTCCAGCAGCTGGCATCCATTGTGCCGAGAAAGTATCCCTAATCCAAAAGATAGACTAGATGAACAATCATTTCAAAGATAGAAGGAAGAATTTAAACCACTAGAATCCAACCATTCATACCTAAACTGGGCCCAAGTGATGGTGTCCTCCTCGATACGAGAAGTAACGGATTCCCACCAATCTTGTGCGGCATCTTGGAGTTGCCAAGCAGCAAGCTGACGCTTCTGAGCATCAGTAATCTCCAATCCAGAAAATATCTTCTCCAAACCCTTAAGCCATTGCTGAGCCTCTATGATGTTCTCGGATCCAGAAAACTTAGTACCTCCCAGTTGCGAATACTCCTTGCTAAGAGTAGTGAATTTGACGGGAGCTGGAGCGGCAGGTGCAGCCTGGGCAGGATCATTGCCTCTTCCACCTCTAACATTTCTTCTGGTACTCATCCTGAAATACCAAAAGAGATTTAGAACCAAAGATAAGATGATAGAATGCTAAGAAAACTAATCAACGAATCAAGGAGCTTGAATTTTTGAAAGGATTTGGATATTGAATCGATTCTCCTCATTCTAGAGTATTGCTACCCTATCTCTAATGAGTTTCTTTATAATCCCGAACTAAGGTTTTTGGGAAAACCAGAGCTCTGATACCAACTGTAACATCCCGTATATTTGGACCATTTAAATTGACAATAATCCACACTTGTCAACTTAAATAATACAAAACACAGAACATTATGGGATTATAAATACATAAATGTAAATGAGAATCAATACAACATCACAGACTCAGAACAGTCACAGAATAATGCAGCGGAAAAATACATCGTCATAATAGTAGTTCATGAAGTTACTACAGAGAATACAACAATGTCTCAACATAAAGCGACTGAAAAGAGCTACAAGATGTCCAATACATAAGTACATCAAATACTGGAAATAAAATGATATAGATAAAAGCTAAGCCTTCAGCATCTTCGACCAACCTTGACCAGCAACGGAATAGCTTCAGACTGACCCGAGCATATGCAAAAGAAACACTCGAGTCAGGACTCAAAATCTTATACAGGATAATCAAATGCATATAATAAAGTCCATAACTCAAAGGTGAATATAAACATCATTAAGGGATCGATAAACTACCTACAGAATACGCTAAATAGATAATGTCTAATCCATAAAGTAAGATAACAAAGTAGGGTTAAGCAGGGCCCATACACCTCTTAACCTGTTTATAATGCCATAGTCTATACAGCATCGTAATTCCCACCAAAACCGGTGGTTATCAAAGGATACCCCATAGGTATAACACAAAACAAAATCGTAGTTGTCGCGATAGGATAATTAGTATGACAAGGTACATGAGGCGATACCAACTAGGATACTAGTAGTTGCCTGATCCAGACTGATGTTGGGCATAGTAGCTACCACCCCAACACCGCGAAACAACACTTCCAAATCAAGGGGTGCACCCAAATCGAATCACATAAGTAATAGATAAGGTATCGAAGAAGTGTGTCCGCTAGAGATGGCGATCCTCAATGGCCCGGCGCGGCTCCTATTTTAGTCATGTCAGGGGTCATCCAAATCGTTCTCTTTCTTCAGTCAACACGTTCATCAAACCATCCACTTCATTCTGGATCAACACTTCGCGTATATTAGTTATTAAAGTGGTTTTCGGTATCGACAGAGAGTATGTCCATAATCCGATCCCGGTCTCTTTAATAACTACGTATTAATTACCCAACAGTCAACCCTTTTTATTAAAGTTAAAACAAATCAAATCCAAAGGTCAAGTTGCAAATTTGACTTCCAAATTTGATATTTCATAATTCGATTCGTTCAATTTCTAAAATCATATTTCGAAAAGAAATTCTAGTTCAAGCCCTTTTGTTATCAAAATTTTAAGTATTCACGTTAAATCAACATTTCACTTATTATATCAATTCGAATTCATGGATTACATGAAATAGTCAATCTTAGTTCAACTCATTAAATCAATTTTTATTCTTTAAATCCGTATTTACATTCCTAGGTTCATTACTATATCAATTTCATTTACTACATTCACTTTGTCAAAACTTCGTTTATTCATTTATCAAGACTCGTAATTTAATCACTTTATCTTCTAACCTATTTACTTCTTAAATCTCATTTCGATTAACTTTGTCAAAACACTTTGTTTAACTAAATAAATTCACAAATCCGTTTCAATTCATTACATTAATTCATTCTCATTTATTTCAATTAAATTCATTTCTTTATTCCAACAAATCTAATTTATTTAATTCGATAAAATCCATTTTATTTATTTCAAGCAAATTCATTTATTTCATTAAAAAAATCATTTTATTTATTTCAAAACAAATTCATTTATTCGGTTCAATAAAATCATTTTATTTATTTAAAACAATTCATTTATTCAATTCAATAAAATCATTTTATTTATTTCAAAACAAATTCATTTATTCAATTTAATAAAATCATTTTATTTATTTCAAAACAAATTCATTTATATTTACGTTACCAAATTACCATACAGTTTTCTAAGTTCATTCCATAATTCCAAATAAGTCTCAATTTCAAAACGTTCTTTGTTGACCGTTCGGTTTCTTATTTTAATTATCTATCCTAGGCCAATTCATTCAATTGGGTATTTATCATTTCAACCCGATTCTATTTAAATTCAAAAATCAAAACATACAAAGGGAACTTGCAGTGTGATAGCTGGGATGGTGTCAAAGTAAATAAACAAGCAATAGCATCCATTTGCAACAATTCAACAATTTCAAATAATCCCGAAATAATCGTATTAATTCGCGTTTGTTATTTACGCCAATTAATATAATTATTTCTAGAATCTACACTATCATTTCATGTAGATTAAAAATTATAACATTTCGGTTTCACTTGGTCGTTCAATTTCAATTACAACAGTTAATTCAATACGTTCAATAGTTCAAAGTGACATTTATCAAATTCTACGTGTCAAACAATTTAAAGGGTCAATTTAATTAATCAATATTCATCATATAAAGGGGTCAAGTTCAACATATGTCATTTAGAATTTATTGTCTATTCTATATCAAATTCAGTTTCCAATTTATTATCAATTACAATAACAACACATTTAATATCACATAGCAATTTGGCGTCATAGCTATTTAACATACTAACTTCAATTCAATTTTTAACATTCAATCCATTCAACGTCCAAATTAACATTCATAACATCCAACACCTAATTATCATAGTATAATAGATCTTTGAGTCGTGAATAGAAAATATTCACCTTGCGTGGTAAGAAGTTTGACGACGAAGCACGAAGACGATGGATAAGAGGCACGAACAAGCACAACGCTAACGAACAACAAACTGCAAGTGAATAAAATTCAATTACAATTTGTTCAATACAAGATATATATATAGATTGTACATAGATACTCATACCAATCAAAGAAGCAGGATATGATGACAAAATAGACGAGGCCTAGGCTTGAGATTCCGGATCAGCAGTTGAAAATACAAGACAACACTGTATATTAATAACTCGACAAAGTGTAAACAACGCTATACGCAATATATAACAGCAACACTATCTCCGGACAAGACGATGACCAACGTTTGTTGAATCAACGCGTGCGGTCAGCTGGGTAGTGGGCTCGGCAGTGGGCTGGTGGTGGTGCGGAGATGTGATGGTTTGCGGGTGTTGGCAGGGTTCGGAGGCAGTGGTTGGAAGTCGGGAAGGCGGACTGGGCAGGGCGGAGTTGGCAGTGGGCGAAGGGGTGGTCTGGGTGGCGCGTCTGGGTGGCGCGGAGGGCTGGGTGGTGCGGAGGGGGTCTGGGCGAGGTCAAGTGGCGCGTCTGGGTCAGTCGGTGGCAGCAGGCGGAGTGAGGGGGTCTGGGCGAGGTCAAGTGGCGCGTCTGGGTCAGTCGGTGGCAGCAGGCGGAGTCAGGGGGTCTGGGCGAGGTCAAGTGGCGCGGCAGGGCTGGTTGGAGGCGAAGTCAGGCGGGAAAGGGAGTTGGGATGGGCGGCAGGCAGTGGTGAGGGGACGGGGATGGCTGGTGATGGGTTGTGGGGTGGAACTGGGCTACGGGTTTGGCCGGCCGTGGAGAGGGAAGGTGCAGGTGGCAGGCGTGAAGGTGGGGTGGCTCGGGTGGGTGGCTCGGGTGGGTGACTGGGAATGGAAGTGGAGTGGTAGGGCTGTTGTTGGCGAGGCCGGTGGCAATGGCGATGGTGGCAGCAGAGGGTGAAGGGTGAGTCGAGGAGCTGGGAAATGAAGGGAAGGGCTGGCATGCATGCGGAGTGAGGGGAGCATGAGAGTGTTCTCTCTTTTAAAACAAATGGCTGAACAAAACAAAAAAATAAAAGAAGAAAGAGGTACGAACCAGTGGAGAAGAAGGAAGGACTGAGAAAAGGAATGAAATGAAATGCTATAGTATTTAGATTTGAATTTTTTTTTTCTTTTGAAGCAGCGTATGGGGAAGTGGTGCAGCATAATGATAGCATGTTGAAACTCACAAATAACATTAATTCCACTGCATTGGAACTAGAAGGGGCTGCTCAGTTCTCTAGGTGATTGCTGACTGGGCTGCTTCGATTCTCACACCAATTCAGCCCAATAGCAGCTGAATAACTGTTCATAACGGACCGTTTATCAACCGATAAAATGTCAGTAACTTCTAATTCCGAACTCCGAATGACACAAACCAATATACCGTTTTGATCAGCGCGACGAGACAGATCCATCGGTATGAAGATATAAGCGGAATAATTAGTTTTATAAAATTCGATTTTTTTCCCATTACAGAAAATGCAATAAAACGCCGAAGAATAAGATCGACGGAGCTTAAGATGACCGAATTTTGAAAAACGAAAAATGACGTCTTTGTCAGAAGATGGTTTAGAATTTTTCCATGTAAAAAATATTCAAGTTCGGAAGATAAAATTTTTCGCGTTTAAAATGAACTGATATGTAATTAAACGCGAACAAATCTTGCTTCAGTATTTCTCGACGGAATTTGTCGTACGCCTATGTCTATCAAGACGTATTCCAAATGTGAAGTTTGGATATCAACGGAAATTGTTTGTGAAAAATTTGAATTTTCACATCAAATAACGATTTTAAAAATTTTAAACTGGGTCTGAATTTCAGGGTCGTTACACATGATGTTGGTTTGTGAGTTGTTTATATATACTTTTATACACTTGTATATACTTGAGCTTGAACCAGTTTGAGTTTCTAAAACATTTTGAGTATCTGTTGCTTTTGCTAGTCTAGTTCTGTATACACTTGTATATACTTGAACTTGTATATTACGCTGGTCCATGTTGTACTTGAACTTGTAT
Organism: Allium fistulosum; assembly: GCA_030737815.1. Classification (NCBI taxonomy): domain Eukaryota; kingdom Viridiplantae; phylum Streptophyta; class Magnoliopsida; order Asparagales; family Amaryllidaceae; genus Allium; species Allium fistulosum. The sequence goes on from CM060905.1 coordinate 557,142,031, forward strand.
ACTTGTCAAGTTCTGTATATAATTGTTTATACTTGAACTTGTATATTACACTGGTCCATGTTGCTTTTACTGGTTCAGTTCTAAATCATTTTGAGTTTCTGAACCATTTTATGTGCAATTGGACTTGTTGTTTTGCCTGAGCTTGTTTATGTGCACTATCTTGAATTTAGTTCTGATCCATTTTGAGTTTTTGAACCATTTTATGTGCATTTGCACCTGTTTTTTTGCTTGAGTTTGTTTATGTGCACTATCTTGAATTCAGTTCTGAACCATTTTGAGTTTCTGAACCATTTTATATGCATTTGCACTTTTTGTTTTGCCTGAGCTTATTTATATGCACTATCTTAAATTCTTGCCTAGTTGTCTTGTTTGATTTTCCTGGATGTGCAAGTGTGCATTTTCATGTATATACATACATACATACATACATACATACATGCATACATACATACATACATACATACATATGTATGTATGTATGTGTATATATGTGTGTGTGTGTGTGTGTGTGTGAATGTTTGCTAATTCGATTGCTATATGTGTGCACACCGTTGGTTGAATCCCTTATGATTGGTTTGTACTTGTACTTATATATGTGCTTGGTTTGTTTTGATTGTTTTGCTGCCTGGTTCAAGGTAGTGTTGAGATACTTTTAATTGTTTTGCTACCTTGGTTGTACTTGTATATATGCACCTGAGTTGAGCACGAGGAGGCTTGGGCTTGACCTTGTGCACATTTTCACTGTGTTGAACCTTTGGGCTTGACCTTTGCAATAGTCTATGAGATTTATTCTATGTCTGGCCCTGTGATATTCATAGTGATGCACTGTGCATATCATAAGTTATCCGTGCATATATATATTTGTCCCTATATAAAACATGAAGAGAAAACGAACCCATAAACTGAGGCAATATTAATATTCAAATTCAATTTACTTTTGCAATTTAGGTTTGTTTCCTTTTTCATTTTACCGTGTTAGTTATTTGTCAGGTATAGGAGATGGCTGGATGTAAGCTGGAGCAAGCAAATCAAGATCAACATCAAAAACAAACTCGAGTGAGTGTGAGTAAAAAAACGTTATATATGATAGTGTAGAGAAATGCTGTATACATGAGAGTGATAGTGAAAGTTGTATTGTATTTGAAAATGTAAGTAGAGTGATAGTGAAAGTTTTATTGTATTTGAATTTGATTTGAAATAAAATATTTGTTTAAATAAAATTGCGGTTCATTTATTTCATTTTGCAAATATTTATTTCATTATGTGAAAAATTATTCATATCAGTCAATATTTATATTTTTTCTAATAGGAAATTCTAGAAATGATACTATAACATCAGACAACATATGGTTTTTTTTGTTATGTTAGTGCATATCAAATGACGGGGAATATCTATGGTCTGGTGTGCAATGAGACGACATGGGATTTAACTACAGATAGATATGCAATCAGACAATGAAGCATATCTGTCATCTGATGCGTTTTTTTCCATAGTCTTAACAGGATGTCATAGACACACACACACACACATATATATGTATATATAAATGTAGTACAATAAAGTAAAAGTAAGAGAGATGACCCCAGGAGTTTTATACTGGTTCGGACTAACCAAACCTACATCCAGTCCTATACAATGTATGCATAGATTTTTTTTTCAATGCCTACTTTAAACAGGTAGCAAGCGAACTAGAATGCAGTCTCAATTTCAGGAAAATGAGATACACCCTCCTAATTTTCTGAGTTCATGGTAGACTCTCTTAATTTAATCGGACAATAAGATCACCTATTTGATTTAATTGGGCAACAAGCATACCCACTTGATTTGAATGGACAATATGTACACCCACTTGATTTGAATGGGCAACAAGCATACCCAAACAAATAATAGTTGAGAGTTGTTATTTCCAAATACAAACAGTTGTACTTAGGATAAGGAATATCCTATAGCAATTTGATAGGACTTAGATTTTTGAATTGATGAGAGAATACGTTTGCACAAAAAATGGGCAAACGCCTTTAATCAATTAGTTGTTGAGCTATGAATACAAGGTGTATAACACAGCTGTTATATTTATATTATGAATTGATTTTCAAAGAGCAGACCACAGCTAGGTCATGTAGAAAGTAAGTTGCAGTAAAGTAAAGAACACAAAGATTGATAGTGGTTCGACTAGAATGTGCTTATATCCATTGTCCATTTTCATTATTTTTTATGGATTTTTGATATAATGTTTGAGATACAAGATACAATGGTCTGAAGCTTAATACAAAGTAAGATATAGCTCTAGGAAGTCTATTTGGCTATTCCAATTTGGCTATTCATGGCTGTCTATTCTTGTTCGGTTGTCTCTGTTAGGTGGTTCCGCTAAGCTGTTTTTGCTAGGCAGTTCTGGCTAGCTGTTCCTGCTAAGATGTTCCTGCTAAGATGTTCCTGCTAGTCTGTTCCGGCTAGCTATTCCTGCTTGGTTACTCCAGCTAGCTGATCCTGCTAGGCTATTCCTGCTAGCTAATCTGACTAGCTATTCCTGTTAGGCTATTCCTACTAGTTGATCCTGCTAGGCTAATCTTGTTTGGAGGATCCTGCTAGCTGTTCCTACTGGCCTCTAACTTGTCCGTCATTACTATTATGAGCTTGGCTCTCTCGAATTCCTTCTCATCGCTATTGGATGCTTTGGTATTTATATAAGAGAAGAGATAGTGTGGTTAATCCAGTAAGTCGGGAATTTCCATGTATAACTCGTCCAAAGGGAATATTCTGAATATGCCAAATATAGTTAATTATTTTTTAGCATGTTCATTCCATATATATCTTGCTCGGATCGGCTAGGAGCTCTGTCTGGGGTAGGTCGGTACAGTAGAATGTTTATGGACATGTTGCTAGCCAAGTTTGTGTGTTCACCTATTTGGCTCGGGTTCCCTTTGGTTCGATGGACTCCCCCTAGGCTTGGTTCAGTATGACACTTAGGCACGCAGCTCGGTAGGTCTAATACTCACTTGGTTCAGTATATGCCCTTTACTTTGGTTTGGTGGATTCCTATATGCATGGTTCGGTGATCCTCTGTAGGTGTGGTTCAGTGTGCACATCCCTCCTTGGTTTGGTTCTCTGAAAAATGCCATCCCTCTTAAATGTGCAAGTGACCTTGTTCGGTACCATGGTTACTGAATAAGATTTCTTGTTCGGTACCATGGGTACCAAACAGGATTTCCCGCTCGGTACCTAAAGGGGTATTGAACATGATTTCCTATTCGGCACCCGGGGTACCGAACAGGAAGTTAGGTAGCATCCAGGATTTCCTGTTCGGCACCTTAGGGTACCAAACAGTACTTTCTGTTCGGTACCTTGGGTACCGAACATAGGGAGGGGAATGGCTGTAACATCGTCTACTTAGAGGTCCAAAACTAATGGCTACGAATGCTGCAATCATCCATAGTTATTAATCCTCGGCAACCAAATACGATAATGCTAGATACATTGATATAACAGAAACACATGGATATGAAATTTTTTAAAATCAACAAACAACTTTCTCATTCCATTTCAAATCATTTCAAATTCATTACATAATCCCAATACGAGAATCACGTCCAGAGAAAATATACTTATTACAACATACGCGAAGAGCGACATATGAAGATGCCGCCTTGGATGATAAAAATATATAACTAGGCAATTAAACATCTTTTCCTTTAAAACAAACACAGTAGAATCAAAATAGAAAAAAACTCTAAATAGCTATCATGCCTCCTGCACGTCTCCGGAAGCATATTCGTCTAAAGAGGTACCTGAAAACCTCAACTCTCAAACTACTCAAAATCAATTGAGCACCCAAGAGTTTAAGGGGAAAACGTAAACTTCGAGTCAAACATAAAGCCTGGTATGAATAATAATCTACCATCTCAAACCATTTAGATATCTAGTGAGACTACGCCACTTACCGGAACGGGTTTTCCCCTCACTAGTATCCTAAAACTTTATAAAACCATATACCGTGGTCCTGTATCCACAATTATTAAAACATAATAGTTCAAAATAATACGATGATACTCAAACAAGTAAATCAATTCTAGATTACCCATCCCCATTCATTTTTTATTAACTATCTCATTTTATAGTTCCTAGGGTCACTATTAACCTAATAGTTTTCATGGGCTGACTAATAACCTATTAAAGATTGCGGACTCCTTGTCCGGTTTCATAGTTTTCATGGGATCGCTAAGAACCTATTGGCCCCTGCCAGTAACTTCATTGTTTCATGGGTTCTCCCTGAACCTATAGGTATCTCTAATAACTTCCCTCTTATCCTAGTTTTCATGGGTTGACTAAGAACCTATTGACATCTGTCAATAACTTAATACAGATATTGTTTTCATGGGTTCACTATAAACCTATTGTCCCCTGCCAATAATTCTTTCTAATCATAGTTTTCATTGGTTTACTATTAACCTATTGGCATATGCCAATAACTTTTCCTAAACATAGTTTTCATGGGTTTACTATGAACCTGTCTATCTGACAACTTCACAATTTAAGCATCCTACATTCTGGTCTATCTGACCTCCTGGATGTAATTCTACTCATTCAGGAGTTAATTCAATTTATATTCACTACTGGGTCAACCAAGCTGGTTATTCTGCCCCTTCCCCAAAATATAGTTATGGGTCCATTATAGTATGAATATATATATATATATATATGAAGAAGTAAGCATCATATTAGTACCAACACCTGTGGTTTAATATCCTTGAAATCATTTTATATAAAACTTGGTTAATCCCTTTAACCTATTAATCAAGGAAAACTTCTTCAAAAACTCCATAATTTAGACCATTGCAAAACTCTTTTATTATGCCATGGTTTTCCTTTAAAATGAGATTGGGTTATTTGTTTTGAAAACTAAGGTAAACTAAGGCATTCGAAACCTTTAAACCTTTACTTTCGAAACCATTGGAAACTTCCTTTCGAAAGCATTAAAATCTTCTTTTCAAAGCACTAGCCCTATGCCTTTCGAAACACTTTAAAACCTTGCTTTCGAAACCTTTCGAATGTATTAAAGTGAAACATTCAATTATAGAAGCATAGCTTTGAAACCATATGAAAGTGCCCTTTTCGAAACCATTAGGTTTATCTTTTAAAATATCTTTTGGATCAAAGTAAACATAAATGAAAGTATCCCTTTCAAAACCATTATTTATCATATAAAAGTGTTCGGGTAAAAACTTGATGGCATCAGAACCATCTTTTCATAAGCTTAAACCATATAAGTAAAACGCCTAAAGGTTAGCTTCGAAACCATTAACCTCTTTCGAAAGCTTTAGGAAGTGGCTCATATTTACAAAACAATGGCTACCTTTCGAAAGCATTGATATCTTCAATTCCTTCGAAAGGCATAAGGTCGGTAAAAGGGTTTCGGCTAGGTCGAAACCACCCCATTTGAAGTCATTAGTTTGGAAACTAAGTAACTCATTCGAAAGCTATACTTTAAACAATAAGGCGGCAACCCCCTTTCAAAAGCTATTCAGAAGACCCATCCGAAAGCATATATTTCAACACTTTCGAAAGCATTTAGTAAGCAGGAAAGCGCATTTCTTTAGAAAACAAAACAAAGGTTTCATTCTCATCGGAAGTTATGTTTCGGCACCATGCCTTCCGCCTTTCTCCAATCCACTATGTACAAATGTTGATACCTTGTGTATTAGTTTCGGCATCGTGGGTTTCGACTTGGTAGGTTTTGAATTGATTGAAGGCAAAAGCTATGAGTCGAAAGGTGCTTCTAAAGGAGGTGGAATCCACTTTTCTGGGTAAAAGCTGATTAATGCCAATAAAAGCTATAACTTGATAACTAACTTGCCCATTTGTAAACATTTAATTGGTTGCCATAAACTTTTCAAATTACTTTCCAAATAAAACTTCCGCATAATTTGATGTCTAAACCAAGATTACTTTAACAAATAATCCCTTCCATTAATCAAAACAATTAAATCATTTAGGTCCTCCTTTCAAAATAATTTGATTCTCATAGTAAGTTACTTAGGAAAAATCCCCAAAAATCACAGAAATTTACTTTTAATATGTTATCTAACATATCTAAATTTCAGACCCAAATTCCCAATATAATTTCCCAAATAAATTTCTAAACCCAATTAACCATATTTTTCTTTGAAAATTCATAATAAATTCTCCATAACTTGAAAAATTATGAAAACTAAAACCCAACTCCAAAATCATGTTTTGCATAACATAAAAATTCCTCATGGCATTCTAAATTCAATTTAAATGATTTTACTCTTAAAACCGTGTATAAACCATTTTCAAACAAACTTGTTTGAATATATCATATCATAAAATCCAAGCATATCATCAAAAATCATCATAATGGATTTAATCTTAAACTTGAAAATCAAATGATCATAAAAACAAAAAATAGAGATGGTTTCGATTATTATTCACCTTGATTAGGATAAGGAATTTGAGATTTGATTGAGATTAATTTCCCCTAGCTTGAATCCTTAACTTTAAATTTGATTTTCTTCTCCTTTTTCTTCTAGCAATGGCCGGCTATACTCTTTCTTTTCTTACGTTTATTTGCGTTTTATAAAATGAACGTGATAATACAAGGAACAAGAATATAAGGGTAATCAAAATATAGGGTGGCAATTACCCTAACACCCTTGCGTTGATTAATTAACATGTACAACCATTTGTAGCCCATTTATTTAATTAAGCTCGGCCTCTAAGTGTTTATTTAAATCTCAATCCCCTTATCACTTTAATGTTTATATTATTCTATTTAATTTATCTAATTAAATATCCTGAATAATGTTATTAAAAATTAGGGGTGTTACAGGCTCCTCTCCTTAACGAACTTCGTCCTCGAAATTCAGTAAGGACTAAATACTAAATATAGCAATCATCTGTAACAACTCCTAACAACCATACTAGCCTACCTAATTAGCAACTATCTATATAAATCTAATATAGACATACCCTCAAAGAAGATCATGATAAGTATCTCTAATCCTGTCTTCTGTCTACCAAGTACAGTTCTTCTCGTTGTCGCTCCACTGAAATTTCACCAACTTGACTGTCTTGTTCCTCAATCTTTTCTCATTACTCGCTACAACCCGAACTGGTTGTCTAACAAAAGTCAAATTAAGCTCTACTATCAAGTCTTCCAACCCTGTCGGAGGAATAGTAGTCTCTGGATTATTCACATACTTGCGAAGATGAGATACATGAAATACATTATGGACTACCTGCCATACTGCTCGGCAACTCTACTCTGCTTGCGAGCTTTCCAATCCTTTGTATAATCTGGAATGGACCAACGTATCTCGGTGTCAACTTCCCTGACTTTCCAAATCATACCACACCCTTCATCGGTGATAGTTTAATAAAAACCTTATTTCTAACTGAGAATTTTAGGCCTTTACGCCTCTTATCTGCCTAACTTTTCTGTTTGGACTGAGCTTCCTTCATCCTTTCTCGGATCAACTCAATCTCCTCTGTCGCCTATCTAACCAGATCTGGACCTAAGACCAATCTGTCTCCAGTATCCAACCAACATGCTGGTGATTTGCACGGCCTTCCATACAAAGCTTCAAAAGGCGTCATTCCTATACTAGTATGATAACTATTATTATAAGAAAACTCGACCAAATGTAGGTGATCTTCCCAAGATCCACCAAAATTCAATACATAAGCTCTCAATAAATCCTCGAGTACCTTATTGACTCTCTCTGTCTGCCCATCCATCTGAGGGTGATATGTAGTACTCATCTTAAGCTTGGTACCTAATACATCCTGAAGACTCTTCAAGAATTCGCTAGTAAACAAAGCATCTCTGTCACTGACAATACTACTAGGAATCCCATGTAGTCTAACTATGTTCTTCACGAACAACTTAGCTTAAACATGTACCGTCCTGGTTGACTTAACTGGAATGAAATGGGCACTCTTGGTCAACCTGTCGACTATGACCCATATACTTTCATTTCCCCTATTTGACCTTGGTAACCCGTCAATAAAATCCATGGATATCGAATCCCATTTCCAAACTAGAATATCTAAAGGTTGAAGCAATCCACTCGGCTTCTGATGTTCGGCCTTTACTTGTTGACAGTTTGCACACTACCTAACCCACAAGCCGACATCCATCTTCATACCTTCCTAAAAGAAGCTCCTCTTCCTATCTTGATACATCTTGGTCCCTCCAGGATGAATTGTAAACTGGACCGATGACATTCTCTAAGAACTTCTTTACTTAAGTCCTCAACATTTGGAACGCACAACCGTCCCTTCTTTCTCAACCGTCCTCTCCGGTCAAGACTAAAGTCCTTTAGATCATCGATCTCAGTTCCAACCTAAAGCCTTCTAATCTTCTCGGCTAATAATGCATCCTCCTTCTGCTTAGAAGCAATCCTTTCGATCAATACTGGTCGAACTACTAAACAGGAAAACATGGCGGTACTCTGACTAGAACTAGCAGTCGACCTTAACTGCACACTACAAGTAGTCAAAGCTTCTAAATCTTTTCATTCTGCCAATGAAGCTAACACCACATTCTGATGTCTCCTTCTAAGAGCATCAGCTACTTTATTTCCTTTCCTAGGAGTACACTCTATACCAAAATCATAAGCAGCCAAAAACTCCAACCATCTCTGCTGTCTCATATTCAGCTCCTTCTGAGAAAATAAGTATCTCAAAGACTTATGATCTGTGTATAGCTCAAACCTCTCCTCTAAGAGATAATGCCACCAAATCTTCAATGCGAACATTATCGCATCCAACTCCAAATCATGAGTAGGATATCTCACTTCATGCAGTCTAAGTTGTCATGAAGCATAGGCAATAACTTTACCCTTCTACATCAACACAGCTCCTAATCCAGTTCGGCATGCATCGGTATACACCACCAACCCTTGGTTTCCATCTAGAACTAGTGCATTGGTCAGCAAATGATTTAACTTAAGGAACGCTTCCTCACATTTGTCGGACCAGACAAACTTCACATCCTTCCTTGTTAGCTTAATCAAAGGTGCTGCTATCCACGAGAAATCCTTGATGAATCTCCGGTTATAGCCAGGAAGTCCAAGAAAACTTCTAATCTCAGTCATCATCTTTGGTGTCTTCCAATTATTAACAACTTCGATCTTATCTGGATCGACTGACAAGCCCTTCTTTGAAACCACGTGACCAAGAAACTTAACCTCTTTCTTCCAAAAATGACACGTGGAAATTTTGCTTTTAGCTGATGCTATCTCAGTGTCTCAACCACCACTCTAAGATGATCTTCATGCTCCCTTTCATCTTTAAAGTACACTAAAATGTCATCTATAAATACCAACACGAACCTATTCAAATACTCTCTGAAAACTCGGTTCATCAAATTAACGAAGAAAGCAGGTGCATTCGTTAATCCAGATGGCATTACTAACCACTCATACGAACTATACCTAGTCATAAATGCTGTCAAAGGAATACTGTCCTATGCCACTCTAAACTGATGGAAACTTGTCGTCAAATCCAACTGGGAAAACACTCTGGCTTCGCACAACTAATCAAACAGATCATCAATTCTCGGCAAAGGATACTTATTCTTAATCGTCCTCTCGTTCAACTTACGATAGTCAATACACACCCTCAACGACCCATCTGGTTTCTTCACGAACACTACGGCCGCTCCCCAAGATGAACTGCTTGGTCTGATAAAATTCCTTCCTTCTAGATCCACTAGCTGCACCTTCAATTCCTTCATCTCAGTCGGTGTCATCCTGCTAGGTGGTCTACTCATAGGTTCAACTCCTGGCACAAGATCAATCTGAAACTCAACAGCTCATTACGGTGGTAGTCCTATAACTGGCTCAAAGACATCTACAAACTCTCTTGCTACTTGAACCTGACTTAGCGCTTCTCCCACTTTCATTGCACTTAACAAAGCACAACTACTCCAGTAATAATTTTGTACTAAGAATATAATTCGGTTATGACTATCAGGGTGTCTTAGTGATATCTCCCCATCCCGGCAAAATATCCTAGCCTCATACTTACCCAACCAGTCTCTACCCAAAATGATTCCGAATTCTACGAAATCGAAAACATACAGACTGCATTCAAACTTATGACCTAACAATTATAGTTCTTATTGGTCACATCTCATCCCTAGATTTGCATATCCCCCTATTGGATTCACAACCCTTAAGGAAGTAATAAGGTATGTGGGTTCTAATCATAACCTATCAACTAAATTCTGAGATATAAATGAATGGGATGTACCGATATCAAATAGTATCGTAACTAGTATACTTTGAATCAAAAGCGTACCTTCCGTCATAATCTTCCTTTTTTCAGCTGCAGTTGGTCTAGCAGACGATGGTCCAACAACAAAAACCTTTCCCTTGTCCACCCTGACTAGTTCTGGACACTGGTTCTTATAATGCCCGACTTGGTCACAGTTGAAGCACTTCATGCCTTTCTTTTCTGCAGCCTTCTTCCCATTGCCTGACCAAAACTCATGAGCATAATGACCTTTCTTGTCACATTTGAAGCAAACTAAATCAGCCTTTATCTTCTTGGCAGCCTCCCCCTTCTGGGCTTCCTTTCTCCTTAAAGAACTTCCTCTTCTTTCCCTGAGGACCATAGGTTCAAACGGCTTTTCTCTAGCACAAATAGCAAGTATCTCCTCATGTCGGATTTCCATCTCCACCACTACATTATAAGGATCACGGAGATGTGGCAGGGTTGCTCTAGAAATCTCAGGTCTCAATCCTCGAATGAACCTCTCATTCCTCCTAATGTCGGTGTCTATAGTAGCATGTCCATATCGGGACAACTCATCAAACATATTAGCATACTCGTTTACCGACATTTCTCCCTGCACCAAATCCATAAAATTTCTCAACAATGCTGACTTGGCAACTTCAGATAAAAACCTCTATTCAAATCTTCCTTTAAAATCTGCCCAAGTCAAGTCCTCCTCCAGAACTCTGGTAGTAACACTATTCCACCAATGAAGCGCTACCCCTTGCAACTGCTTAGAGACAGCCTCCTCTTCTGCGCATCATCCAAACCCAAATCAGCAAAAATTCTATCGCAATGCAACTGCCAATCCTCAGCTCCTATAGCATTCTCCGTTCCCATAAATGGTTTCCCACCAAGACTGGTGTAATCCGTACTCAACTTAGCATACTTATTCCCAACTGGAGCCACAGGATTAGCTCCTCCTACATTCCTAGCAATACCAGCAGCAGCTCCAGCTTGCATCATATTGACGAAAAACTGATACATCGCCCACATATCCACTTGTGGATTTCTAACACCCACATTGGCATTAACATTTTGGTTAGCATTAGCCTGTCGACTCGAGTTCCTCCTGGTGGGTCGAACATTTTCATTGGTTGTGGTGCTTCCTCCACTGAGATTTCCTCTTCCGTTTCCTACCTCTATATCTTCTTTCTCGCAAATCTGCATACGAGCCTTAGTAAGATACAAAAGAACGGTCTAAGAGATAAAGGAATACATACTTATATATATATATATCAAATACAAGTATGTTACTATAGCGTTAACCCTAACCCTGATCTTATTTTTTGATTCATTGGATTATGTTTGAAAATCTTATTGGTTTAAATTTCTTTTAAGTTTCATAAACCTATGCTCTGATGCCAACTTGTAACATCCCTACTTGGAGGCCCAAAACTAACAGCTACAGATGCTGAAGTCATCCATATTTATTAATCCTTGGCGACCAAATACGGTAATGTTAGATACATTGATATACAAAAACACATGGATATGGAAAATTTTGAAATCAACAAACAACTTTCTCATTCCATTTCAAAGCATTTCAAATTCATTACATGATCCCAATTCGAGAACCACTTTCAAAGAAAATATAATTATTACAGCATACGCCAAGAGCGACATATGAAGATGCCCCCTTGGATGGTTAGAGTATATAACTAGGCAATTAAACATCTTTGCCTTAACAAAAAAAACACATCGGAATCAAAATAGAAAAGAACTCTAAACAGCTATCATGCCTCCTGCACATCTCCCGAAGCTTATTCATCTAAAGAGGTACCTGAAAACCTCAACTCTCAAACTACTCAAAATCGATTGAGCACCTGAGAGTTTAAGGCGAAAACATAAACTTTGAATCAGACATAAAGACTAGTATGAATAATAATCTACCATCTGAAACCATTTAGATATCTAGTGAGACTAGGCTGCTTAGCGGAATGGGTTTTCACCTCACTAGTATCCTAAAACTTTATAAAACCGTATACTGTGCTCCTGCATCCACAATGGTTAAAACATTATAGTTCAAAATAATATGATGATATGCGAACAAGTAAATCAATTCTGGATTACCCATCCCCATTCATTTTTGATTAACTGTGTCATTTTATAGTTTCTAGGGTCACTATTAACCTAATAGTTTTCATGGGCTGACTAATAACATGTTAAAGATTGTGGACTCCCTGTCTAGTTTCATAATTTTCATGGAATCACTAATAACCTATTGGCCCCTACCAATAACTTCATTGTTTCATGCATTCTCCCTGAACCTATTGATATCTCCAATAACTTCCCTCTTATCCTAGTTTTCATGGTTGACTAGGAACCTATTGACATCTGTCAATAACTTAATCCGGATATAGTTTTCATGGGCTCAATATAAACCTATTGGCCCTTGCCAATAACTGTTTCTAATAATAGTTTTCATGGGTTTACTATGAACCTATTGGCATTTTCCAATAACTTTCCTAAACATAATTTTCATGGATTTACTATGAAGCTTTCTATCTGACAACTTCACTATTTAGGCATCCTACATTCTGGTCTATCTGACCTCCTGGATGCAATTCTACTCATTCAAGGGTTAATTCAATTTATATTCCTTACTGGGTCAACCTAGCTGGTTATTCTACCCTTCCCCAAAATACAGTTATGGGTCCATTATAATGTGAATATATATATATATATATATGAAGAAGTAAACATCATATTAGTACCAACATCTGTGGTTTAATATCCATGAAATCATTTTATTTAAAACTTGGTTAATCCTTTTAACCTATTAATCAAGGAAAACTTCTTCAAAAACTCCATACTTAAAATCATTGCAAAACTCTTTTATTATGCCATGGTTTTCCTTTAAAATGAGACTGGGTTATTTGTTTTGAAAACTAAGGTAAACTAAGGCATTCAAAACCTTTAAACCTTTACTTTCGAAACCATTGGAAACTTCCTTTCGAAAGCATCAAAATATTCTTTTCAAAACAAGTGTCCACTGCCTTTCGAAATAGTTTAAAACCTTCCTTTCAAAACCTTTCGAATGTATTAAAGTGAAACCATTCAATTATAGAAGCATTGCTTCGAAACCATATGAAAGTACCCCTTTCGAAACCATTGGGTTTATCTTTTAAAATATCTTTTGGGTCAAAGTGAACATAAATGAAAGTATCCCTTTCAAAACCATTATTTATCATATAAAAGTGTTTGGGGAAAAACTTGGTGGCATCAGAACCATCTTTTCGTAAGCTTAAACAATATAAGTAAAACGTCTGAAGGTTAGCTTCGAAACCCCTTTCGAAAGGTTTAGGAAGTGGCTCATATTTACAAAACAAAGGCTACCTTTCGAAAGCATTGATATATTCAATTCCTTCGAAAGGCATAAGGTCGGCATAAGGGTTTTGGCTAGGTTGAAACTACCTCTTTTGAAATCATTAGTTTGGAAACTAAGTAACTCATTCGAAAACTATACTTTAAACAATAAGGCGGCAACCCCCTTTTGAAAGTTATTCAAAAGACCCCTTCGAAAGCATATATTTCAAAACCTTTGAAAGCATTTAGTAAAACAGGCAAGTGCATTTCTTTAGAAAACAAAACAAAGGTTTCGTTCCCATCGGAAGCTATGTTTCGACACCATGCCTTCCACCATTCTCCAATCCACTACGTACCAATTTTGATACCTAGTGTATTGGCTTCGGCTTCGTTGGTTTTGACCTGGTAGGTTTCGACTTGATTGAAGGCGGAAGCTATGAGTCGAAAGGTGCTTCTAAAAGAGGCGGAATCCATTTTTTTGGGTAAAAGCCGATTAATGCCAATAAAAGCAATAACTTTATAAATAACTTGCCTATTTGTAAACTTGTAATTGATTTCCATCAAATTTTCAAATTATTTTCCAAATAAATTTGCTGCATAATTTCAGATCTAAACTAAGATTAATTTAACAAATAAGCCCTTCCATTAAGCAAAACAGTTAAATCATTTAGGTCCTCCTTTCTAAAAAATTTAACTCTCATAGTAAATTACTTCGGAAATATCCCCGAAAATGATAGAAATTCACTTTAAATATGTTATCTAACATATCTAAATTTCAGACCCAAATTCTAAATATAATTTTCGAAATAAATTTCTAAACCTAGTTAACCATATTTTCTTTTGAAAATTCATAATAAATTCTCCATAACTTGGAAAATTATGAAAATTAAAACCCAACTCCAAAATCATGTTTTACATAACATATAAATTCCTCATGGCATTTTAAATTCATTTTAAACAATTTTACCCTTAAAACCGTGTATAAACCATTTTCAAACAAACTTGTTTGAATATATCATATCATAAAATCTAAGCATATCATCAAAAATAATCATAATGGATTTAATCTTAAATCTGAAAATCAAATGATCATAAAAACAAAAATAGAGATGGTTTCGATTATTATTCATCTTGATTAGGATAAGGAATTTGAGATTTGATTGAGATTAATTTCCCTTAGCTTGAATCCTTAGTTGTAAATTTGATTTTCTTCTCCTTTTTCTTCTAGTATTGGCCGGATATACTCTTTCTTTTCTTACGTTTGTTTGCATTTTATAAAATGAACGTGAATGTTATAAGGAACGAGAATATATGGGTAATGAATATATAGGGCGACAATTACCCAAATATCCTTGCATTGATTAATTAACATGTACAACCATTTATAGCCCATTTATTTAATTAAGGTCAACATCTAAGTGTTTATTTAAATATCAATCCCCTTATCATGCTTTCTTTCATTACTTCCTTTTACTCAGCCTTAGTCATTTTCCTACCTTACAATGAAAATAGTTAGGCACTCGGATTACCTACTAGATCATTCCTCATGTTCTATAAAAACAACGTGCTTCCCCGGACTCGAAGCCGGGTGGGTTGGCTGAAGAGCACAAGTCTTTACCATTGTGCTACATGTGCTTTTATGTCATAACTCCTTCATTTCAGTTCAAAATTCAATGACACGTGGACCAGTAGCTTCGTATCATTGAGTGGAGTTTTCCAATGCCTCTGAATGTTCCACTTGCTTAAAGTATGTAGTAGCTCTCCAAGGTGGGACTTGAGTCATCTATAGTATTAGCTTCCAGTAACTAAATACAGCTATGTTAATGGTATCAATAATATCTAAAGCACTTGAATGTGAAACAAAACACAGATTTCAAAAAACCACATTTACTTCATTACATTTCAAAATCAAATGTTTCACATTCACAACACATAATCCCCCAATCGTTCCCAGGCACAGATCAACCTTAACCCCTCGGCCTACTCAAATCAATTTTGAGCACCTGAGAGTTTAAGGGAAAAACATAAACTTCGAGTGAGACATAAAGCCTGGTGTGAATAATATTATACATCCCGGAATAATTATGTTAAGTGAGACCACGCCGCGTAGCGGAACGAGTTTCCACTCACTAACATCCTTTTAAAACGTAACTTTACAAAACCTTTCATAAAACCATATACCGTGCTCCTTCATCCACAATGGTTAAGTACTGTAAAGCAATTATTATGTAAACATACATAAATATCAGGTAATAACGAACTATCTGTTCAAACACACAAGTTTGGTTTGGATAACTTTTAACCTTTGGCTGACTCAAGCCTACCAGACAATATAATCAAAATTAAACCTAACACATGTTAGATATTCTTTTTGGATTATCTATCCTTAACAATCTGTTAAACATTTCCCATCTGTACGGTCTGTCCTTAACTATCTGTTAAATACTTCACTTCTGGACGGTCTGTCCCTAACCTAATCATCTCCTAGGTCTTCCCGATCGTAATGGTTTTTCGGGCTCACCAATAACTTATATGTATACAAACATATATTCCTTTCAGTGTGTAACCATAATTTTAGTCTACCTGTGACAAAGCCCTATGCACTGGAATTTTGAACAAAAATTAGCTGGGTCTATTAGCTAATGTATAGGGCGCGACCCCATACTAGTCTCATCTGGTTTTCTAATATCTGAGTCATTTTCACTTAAGGATCCCCTTCTATAATTTTCCTTGAAAACATTTTCAAAATGATTTAAAACCTTTAAATCATCTTAAACAAGGAAAAGTATATAATATTTATACTTTACTCAAAATCATATCGCCATGTCATATATATATTCTTTACTTAAAATTTAGTTGATGAAAACATTTAACCATTTTAAAGAACCCCTTTCCAAACTTTTGAAATCCACCCTTTGATAATCAAACATTAACCTTTTGAAACTATTCTCCAAACCTTTCGAAACCATTGAAAAGAAAACCTTTCAAAAGCAATAAAAATATAGATATCCTTCTTTAAAATCACTTTAAAACATTGCCTTAGAAAAACCTTGGAAAACCTTCCATTTATACCTTTCGAATCCATTGAACTAAACCTTTTGAAATCATTCAAAACAAACCTTCCGAAACCGTTCAATATAAACTTTTCGAAATCATTGGATTCAAACCTTTCGAAATCGTTCAATAAAAAAATCTTTAGAAACCATTCAATATAAACCTTTCGAAATCATTGGATTCAAACCTTTCAAAATTGTTCAATAAACAAATCTTTCGAAACCATTCAATATAAACCTTTTGAAATCATTGGATTCAAACCTTTCGAAATCGTTCAATAAACAAATCTTTCGAAACCATTCAACATAAACCTTTCGAAATCATTCAATATAAACCTTTCGAAATCGTTCACTTAAACCTTTTGAAGTTATTCAACTAAAACCTTTCGAAATCATTCACTTAAACAAACCATTCGAAATCATTGGAAGCAACCTTTCGACTAAGTCGAAAGCTCTGCTTCGAAAGCTTTAAACATATACTTTAAAACAACTCTTTCAAAAGCTTTGGGTTTTACTTCACTTTATAAAACAAGGGTGAATCACCTAAGTCGTAAGCTTCCTTTCGAAGGCATGGAGAAATGGCTAGTTTTTAAAACAAGTAAACCTTTCATCTTTGTTGAAAGGTTTAAAACAAAACATTTATAAACACAATAACCCTTCGACTGTGTCGAAAGGTTTCAAAACAAAATAGTGTTAAAACAGCAGTAATCTTTCGACTGTGTCAAAAGGTTTAAAACCCTTAATTTAAACATTTGACCTGGTCGAAAGCAACAAAGTCGAAAGCTCTTATTCGAAAGCAAAGCAGGTGAAACCTTTTGGTTTATAAAACAAACATACCCCAACCTCTTTGGCCATAACCCTTCGACTTAGAATCCTTCGACTTTGTCCAATTCATCACATACCAAGTAGCTTGATTAGATATCCATTAGTTTGACCTTGTCGAAAGCTTTGAGCCTCTCGACCTTGTCGGAAAGTCTAGGTCGGAAGCTTTATTGCCGTAAAGGCTGAAACATGTAAAAAATGCGATTTCTTTGTTTTTAACTTAAAAAGGAAATCTTTTTAACTAACCTGCCTTTGTTTGTCAAATTCACATTGGTTAACAATTACTTTTCAGAAATGTGCCGCCACTATTTTTAAATTTAAATAATCATTTTATTTTACAAAATGCCCCTTCTCATTAATTAAATATATAAAACATTTAAGTCCCATACCTTAAATAATTTTATATATTAATCAAAACACTTAGCAAAAATATAGAAAAATCCCAAAAAATCTATTTTTATATGTTGCCCAACATATAAATTTTCAACCTCAAATATTTATTATTTTAGCCAAAAATAATTTATAACCCAATAAACAATTTCCTTCTCTAGACAATTAATATAAAATCCATATTAATTCCGAAAATTATGAAAATTGAAACCCATCTCTAAAATTTCATTTCTGACTTATATTTAATTTTTCTAGGCATTTAGATGTCGTTAAATAGGGTTTACATGTCAAACATATCATAAAACTAACATGAACACATATAATTCATCAACAACATATATATATATATATATATATAATTTTAATCATCAAAACATGGCATATACTTGCAAAATCATTTCGGGTCTAATCTTAAAACCGAAAACTAAAAGAAATTGGGATGTAATAATTATTCACCTTAACTTTAAGATTATAGATGTGAGATTTGATGTTGATTTAGTTGATTGTTTCCCTTCCCTTGAATCCTAGCTTTAATCTTCTTCTTGAGAATGATAATGGTGGTGGACCTTAGTATTTTTAGTTTAAGTAAAATGAAATGAACGTCAGCATTCTATCTCCTAAGGGTTTAGGGTTTAAGCTCCACCTATTTCCCATATTGCCCTTCTCATATCCTAACACATTAGCTTAGGTTATTTCATTTTAGTTTGCACATTAACATGACACGACTACCCTTAGCTAATCAATTATCAACTTATTAATCTCCACATTATTTATTTAGTTTACCCAATTAATTATTCTTAATAATGTTATAAAAATACGGGGTGTTACAGACTCACCACCTTAAAGAATTTCGTCCTTGAAATTACGATAAGGTACACAACAAAATAATCAAAGGTAGAACATACCATCAAATAAATCAGGGTAAGAGTCTCTAATCCTGCTCTCCGTCTCCCAAGTACAGTCTCTAGCATCGTCACTCCACTGAACCTATACTAACTTGACTGTCTTGTTCCTCAACTTCTTCTCATCTCTAGCCACAATCTGAATCGGCTTTCTAACTATGGTCAAATCCGGTTCTACTTCTACATCTTCTAACACTGTAGGTGCTTTGGTAGTCTCCGGGTCTCTGACACATTTCCCAAGTTGAGAAACATGGAAAACATCATGGACTCCAGCCAAACTACTCGGTAACTCTACTCTATAAGAGAGTTTCCCGATCCTCTCAATAATATGGAAAGGTCCAACGAATCTAGGTGCTAACTACCCTGACTTCCCGAATCTCATCATACCTGTAACATCCCCTATCTAGAGGCCCAAAACTAAGCGCTACGGATGCTGCAGTCATCTATAGTATTAGCTTCCGACGACGACTAAATACGGCTATGTTAATGGTATCAATAATATCAGAAGCACTTGAATATGAAACAAAACACAGATTTCAAAAACAACTATTACTTCATTACATTTCAAAACCAATTGTTTCATATTCACAACACCTAATCGCCAAATCGTTCCCAAGCACAGATCAAATATAATTATTACAAAATACACCATGAGTAGTATATGAAGATACCCCCTTTGTTGATCAGAGTCATATAGTGATAATATGCCTAATAAAAAACAACACAACGGAAAATCCATCAAAACATAACAAGAACTGCAACTCCTAAATAGCTATCCGTTTGCCTCCTACATGCCTCCGGTAGCTTATTCGTCATCCTACTAAAACATGGAAAAGGCTTTAATCCCTCAGCCTACTCAAATTAATTTTGAGCACCCAAGAGTTTAAGGGGAAAATATAAACTTCGAGTCAGACATAAAGCATGGTGTGAATAATATTATACATCCCGGAATAATTATGTTGAGTGAGACCACGCCGCTTAGCGCAACGGGTTTCCCCTCACTAACATACTTTCAAAACATATCTTTGCAAAACCTTTCATAAAACCATATACTGTGCTCCTGCATCCACAATGTTTAAAAACTATAAAGCAATCATTACGTAAACATACATAAATATCAGGTAATAATGAACTATCTGTTCAAACACACAAGTTCTGTTTGGATAACTTTTAACCTTTGCTGACTCGGGCCTACCAGACAATATAATCAAAATTAACCTAACACCTGTTAGATATTATTCTTCTAGATTATCTATCCTTAACTATCTGTTAAACATTTCCCATCTGGACGGTCTGTCCTTAACTATCTGTTAAATACTTCACTTCTGGATGGTCTGTCCCCGACTTATCGTCTCCCATGTCTTCCCGATCCTAATGGTTTTTCGGGCTCACCAATAACCTATCAATATACAAACATATATACCTTTCGTTGTGAAATCATAATTTTAGTCTATCTATGACAAAGCCCTACACATTGGAATTTTGGACAAACAATTAACTGGGGCTATTAGCTAATGCATAGGGTGCAACTCCATACTAGTCCTATCTGGTTTTCTATTATCTGAGTCATTTTCACTTAAGGATCCCCTCCCATAATTTTCCTTGAAACATTGTCAAAATGATTTAAAACCTTTAAATCAAACTTAAACAAGGAATAGCATATAATCTTTATACTTTACTCAAAATCATATCACCACATTATATATATTCTTTACTCAAACTTTAGTTGATGAAAACTTTTAACCCTTTGAAAGAACCTCTTTCTATGCTTTTGAAATCATCTCTTTCAAAATCAAACTTCAAACCTTTCGAAATCAAACCTTTCGAAAACAATAAAACTTTAGACATCCTTATTTAAAATCACTTTAAAACATTGCCTTAAAAAAACTTTGGAAAACATTCCATCTCAACCCTTTCGAAATTATTCAACTAAAACCTTTCGAAACCATTCAATAAACCTTTCGAAACCATTGAACTAAACCATTTGAAGCCATTTAATAAACATACGAAACTATTGGAAGTAACCTTTTGACTAAGTCGAAAGCATTACATCTTAAGATTTAAACATATCCTTTAAAACAACTCTTTCGAAAGCTTTAGGTTATACTTCAGTTTATAAAACAAGGGTAAATCACCTAAGTCGAAAGCTTCCTTTCGAAAGCATGGAGAAGCAGCTAGTATTTAATACAAGTAAACCTTTCATCTTTGTCGAAAGGTTCGAAACAAAACATTTATAAAGCGGCAATAACCTTTCAACTATGTCGGAAGGTTTCAAAACAAAGTAGTAATAAAGCAGCAGTAACCTTTCGACTATGTCGAAAGGTTTAATACCTTTCTTTTAAACATCTTAACCTGGTCGAAAGCAACCAAGTCGAAAGCTCTTATTCTGAAGAAAAGTAGGTGAAAGCTTTTGGTTTATAAAACAAACATACCCCAACCTCTTTGTCCATCAACCTTACGACTTAGAACCCTTCATCTCTGTCCAATTCATTACGTACCAAGTAGCTTGACACCATATGCATTGGTTTGACCTTGTCGAAAGCTTAGAACATCTTGACCTTGTCGGAAGGTCTGGGTTGGAAGGTTTGTTGCTGTAAAAAAGGCTGAAACATGCTAAAAGTATGTTTTCTTTGTTTTTAACTTAAAAGATAACTTCGAACGATGGAACCCATCCAAAACTTCCTTCCTTATGTCTCCTACATTCGGAACACACAACCTTCCTTTCTTCCTTAACCACCCATTTTGGTCAAGACTGAAATCCTTTAGGTCATCACTCTCCGTTCCTTCCCTCAACCTTCTGATCCGTTCAGCCAAAACTGGGTCCTCCTCCTGCTTAGAAGCTATCTTTTCAATCATTACTGGTCGAACTTCTAAACAAGACAACATAACACTTCCTGCACTTGAACCTACCTCGGATCTAAATTGCACACTACAAGATGATAATGCTTCTAAAACTTTCCACTCAACAATCATAGCCAATACTGCATTTTTATGTTTCCAGCTCAGTGCATCCGCCACCTTGTTTCCTTTTCCGGGTGTGTACTCAATTCCAAAATCATAAACAGCGTTAAACTTCAACCTTCTCTATTGTCTCGTGTTCAGCTCCTTTTAAGAGAACTAGTACTTCAACAACTTATGATCAGTGTAAAGATCAAATCGCTCTCCCAAAAGATAACGCCTCTATACCTTCAAAGCAAATATAATGGCGGCTAACTCCAAATCATGCATATGATGCCTAACTTCATGTGGTCTGAGCTGTCTAGAAGAATAAGCAATCACTTTACCTCTTTGCATCAACACAGTTCCCAATCTAGTTCCACACGCATTAGTATAAACAACCAAATCTTGATTCCCCTCCGGAACCACTAACACCGGTGCATGGGTCAATAAGTGTTTCAAATTCTTAAATTCTTCCTCACACTTATCAGTCCATACAAATTTCACATCTTTTCGCGTAAGCTTAGTCATCGGTGCAGCTATCCTTGAAAAATCCTTTATAAACCTCCGATAATATACAGCCAATCCAAGAAAGCTTTTATTCTCGGTCACCGTCTCGGGTCTCTTCCAATTATTCACCACCTCAATCTTAGTCGGATCTACCGAGAAATTTTTCTCTGAGAGGACATGACCAAGGAACTTCACTTCCTTCTTCCATAAATGTCACTTCAAAAACTTAGCCTTCAAACGATGCTCCATCAATGTCTCAAGCACCCCTCTAAGATGAACTTCATGCTCCTTCTCATCTGTTGGGTACGTTTATACCACCACCGAATCAGAATGAGGAAGTAGACACCGAACCATTCGGTACCGAGCCAACACGAGGAAGTAGCCACCGAACCATTCGGTACCGAACCATTCGGTACCAAACCAACACGAGGAGGAAGCCACCGAACCATTCGGTACCGAACCGAAGCAAGGAACGAACTACCGAATCAAACACTACCGGACCACCTCGCCATCGGACCAACATTCTACCGAACCAGGCCCAAAGTAGCACTGCCGAACCAAAGCCACTCACCTACCACCGAATCAAACTCCAAACCAACCATCACCGGACCACAGTACTACCGAACCAAGGCATTCCGGATCGACTTTGCCAGGCCAGATTGCATCAGCCCAGGCCCACCAGCAGCTATGTACATCCAAGACCCCTGCCCCTAGCCTCACTCTATAATTAGAGGGGCAGGGGTACAACAATAGGGACAAGTTTGAGAGCTCAAGCACGGATAGAGTTTTCAAACAACTTTCATATACTTGTATCAAAGCTTTGTACTTGTAATCAGAACAAGAAAAGAGAAATAATATATAAAGTGGACGTAGGCATATTCTGGCTGAACCACTATAAATCTGCGTGTCTTTTACAGTTTAGTCCTTGCTTTTTACATATTTGCATAAATCTCCCAAATCACTAAAAACAACATAAAATCAACTAAATCATACGAATTGGAGGTGTTTGCCCATTTTTTGTGCAAACATTTTTGGTGCTTTCACTGAAAAATAAAAGCTCGAAGCTTCAGCTTCTTCAACTTAACCTTCTTCCTAACAGCGTCGTTCATTGCTTGGAAAACATGCCTCCCAAGCAGAAGAAAGATGTTAACAAAGGGAAAAACATCGCAACCAGCAGTCTTCCAGATCCAGTGGTCATAGACCAGGTGAATCGTCCCCTTCCAGCAGCAGTACGAGATGAAGGTCAGGCAAATCCGACAACCCCAGCCTCAGAATAGCCGACAGAAATTACTAGGGTAGATCTAGACAGGGTTGTGGCGGAAGTGACTAGTCGCTTCACATCCCAGCAGGAAGCCTTGGTAGACCATCTCATGTCACGCTTAAGGGATGCTGAAGAGTCCAACCGCAACACTGAATCATGGGGAGAGTCCCAGTCCAGAGGATCTCGGAGATAGCAAAGATCTTCCTTCTTCGAAGGAGCTAACAACAGAAGCGGCCATGGTAGGTGCCGAGACCGAGCACAGCCCGAAGTTAGGCCTGAGGAAACGCTTGGAACCGAACCCAACGGGGGAGGCACCGGGCGGAGGTCAACTGTAGCTGAGCCTGTCATACTGCCTAACCACGGAAATGCCAGTGAACGGGGCCGATCTAGAGTCCAGCCCGAAGTTGGACCCGAGGAAGTGCTTAGATCAAAACCCAGCAGGGGAAGATCGAGGCAAGGGCCAGCTGTAGCTGATCCTAGCATGCTCCCAGAAGACCAAAGATAGCCACTGGAAAATATCAGGAATGATAGACGATACCATCCCTACAGGTCATCCGGACGGAATCAGTCCCACAGAGCAGAACCGAACTCATTCCTGTCTGCTCCAAATTCTGATGAAAGGATGGCATGCTTGTTCAGAGAGTGCGTCCAACGGGATCAAAAAGATCGAGGGATAGGCACTAGGGTAACCAGCCCCTTCGCCCGCAATATCGAAATTTCCATCACCCCCCGAGAATGGAAAATGCCAACAATGGAACCTTACAAAGGAACCTCCGACCCCGTTGTACACTTACAGAGATACACACAGCATATGCTCATGAGTGGAGCAATGGAGGGAGTACTGTCCAAATGCTTTCCACTATTCTTAGCAGATCTAGCTACCTCCTGGTTCTGTCATTTACCCCAGGGATCCATCAGCTCGTGGGAAATGTTGAAAGAAAAGTTTATCAGTCAGTTCCGCATTCATGTGGAACAACCAAAGGACGCTTATTCCTTATCCAGTATCAAACAGAAACCTGGAGAGAAGCTGCAGCAATACCTAACCCGATTCAATGCCGCAGCGGCCGTAGTCTAAGATGCCGACGAAAATCTTATCCTAATGGCCCTCTGTAGTGGTGTGCATCCGGATACTAAATTTGCTAGAAGGTTGACAAAAGAAAAACCAGCTACTTTACCCGATTTCTTCCATGAAGCCGGGAAATATATGAGGCTTGAAGATGCTGCCACTGAGGGGCAGTCAGGGCAACAAAATAAGGCAGCTCACGGCAACACGCCCGCTGCAGCGAAGGATGTTCGAAGAAATGATTCTAGAGACAACGCTGGGGGCAAGAAGGGAGAAAAACGCCTATATCGACCAGGACCAAGATTCGACACTTACACTCCTTTGAATGAAACCATTGAAAACATCTTCCTTGCCACCCAAGACGAAGTTAGATACAAACGCCCACCATACAAGAAGGAATCAGATAACGCACAAAAATCTGGAAAGTTCTGCCGCTTCCACGAATCTCATGGGCATGACACCAATGAATGCCATCATCTCCGGGACTTGATTGAAGAACACATCAGAAGGAAGAGACTGGAACGCTATGTAAAAGGTCAGAACAGGACTCCAGCTCTTGCCAATGAGAACCCAAGGCTACCCTCACCAGAGGTAGGCAGAGGAAATCGCAACACTAGCGGCTCCAGTCAAGAGAAGATAGTGGTCCATACCATTTCGGGAGGACCGCACATCGCCGACAGAAGCTGGGCAGAAATGGAAAGATTTGGAAAGTCGCTTAGAAACAATGAAGACTGTGTTAATTCTGTTATAGAAGAACGCCACCCGAAGCGGAAAGAGAGTGATGACATCACATTCAGTAGGCGTGACCTAGAGGGAAGGCAGTACCCTCATATGGATCCCATGGTTATCTCTGCCCGGCTCGATCCAGCCGAAGTTTTCCGAATTCTAGTAGACACTGGAAGCTCAGTAAATATCTTATTCAAGCATGCATTCGACAAAATTAAGCTATCAATAAAGGACGTTTCTCCCTGCAATAAACCACTACACGGTTTCACTGGAGATGCGAAGATGCCCCTCGGGCAACTGGACCTCTTTGTTGAAATTGGAAGTCATCCCCGCTCCGTTGTGCGGAAACAGACATTTGTGCTGATAGAAAACCACTCGGCCTACAACGCCTTCTTAGGAAGGCCAGCCTTGTCTGACTTCCAAATTGTCCTGGCCCCATGGTGCCTAAAGATGAAATTTCCAACGGACAATGGAGTAGGGGAAGTAGAAGGAGACCAGGACGTTGCTCGAGACTGCTATGTAACGGAACTTCGCAACAACCACAGGAAGGATAAAGGGAAGAGTGTAGAGGTTGCCCTCTGCACAAAAAGTTTGGAAGCATAGCAACTAAAGAAAGCCCCTCCTCTTCGATATACCAGTGACCCTTTCAATGAATTAGACCCTAGGGACAAAGAGGAGGAGGCCACCGCCGAGCCTGCAGAGGCTATGGAATTTGTATCTGTAGCCAAACATGACTCGAGTAGACTATTGAAAATCGGGTCCCAACTAAAAGCAGAGTTGAAGGAACAACTCATTGACTTTCTCCACCATAACTTGGATGTATTTGCATGGTCACATGCTGACATGACCGGAATCTCCCCTGACATAGCATGCCACATACTAAACATTGATCGTACCAAGACGCCCGTAAAACAAAGAAAGAGATGCATGGGGGCAGAACGATCAGCAGCCCTCGATGAAGAAGTAAGGAATCTACTTGCCAATGACTTCATACGAGAAGCCATCTACCCAGAGTGAATCGCCAATCCGGTGCTGGTAAAGAAGGCTAATGGGAAGTGGCGAACATGCATTGACTTTTCCAACTTAAATGACGCCTGCCCGAAGGACTGCTTCCCACTTCCCTGAATCGATCAGCTTGTAGACAGCACAGCCGGGCACGAACTCTTATCTTTTATGGACGCATACTCAGGATATAACCAAATTCCTATGCATGCTCCCGATCAAGACCACACTAGTTTCATCCCTGACCGGGGATTGTACTGCTACAAGGTAATGCCTTTTGGACTTAAAAACGCAGGAGCCACCTATCAGCGCCTCGTCAACAAGATGTTTGCAGGGCTAATAGGACAAACTATGGAAGTTTATGTGGATGACATGCTGGTAAAGTCAAGGGAAGCCGACAATCACGTAAGCCACCTAGGCGAAATGTTTCAAGTACTTCTCTAGTATGGAATGAAGTTGAATCCTCTAAAGTGCTCCTTCGGAGTATCATCAGGAAAGTTCCTAGGATTCATCGTCCATGCCAGAGTAATTGAAGCAAACCCTGAACAAGTCCAAGCTCTGAGAGATATCAAGATACCTACCACTCGAAAGGAAATGCAAAGTCTGAACGGGAAAGTGGCCGCCCTAAGCCGATTCATCTCCAAAGCAACGGACAAGTGCGTCCCCTTCTTCGAAACTCTAAAGAAAGACAAAGGAAAGTTTGAATGGACTAACGAATGCTTAGCAGCTTTCCTTAACCTAATTGAACACCTCCAGAAACCGCCGATACTCTCAACTCCAAACGAAGGCGAAGAGTTATACCTATACCTTGCTGTACCATCTCACGCTCTAAGCGCTGCTTTGGTAAGAGAAGACAACCGCACGCAGCGGCTAGTCTACTTTGTAAGTAAGAGGTTTACGGGGGCAGAAGTCATATATCCTAAACTTGAGAAGCTAGCGTACTGTTTACTAATCACATCACGGAAACTACGTCACTACTTCCAGTCCCATTCCATCAAAGTTCTGACCGATCAACCACTGAGGCAGGTACTCCATCGTCCCAACACTTCTGGGAGACTACTTAAATGGTGCATTGAACTAAGTTAATATGATATCACCTACCACCCTCGTACCGCCATCAAGGGACAAGCCATGGCCGATTTCATTGCAGAATTCACTACCAACGAAGGTAAGGAGCAATCGGAAATAGCAGAAGACATCAAGTGGAATCTCTTTGTGGATGGTGCGTCAAACGAACAAGGCTCGGGGGCAGGTGTGGTAATAATCACTCCCAGGGGAAATAAGCTGCACTATGCTATAAGGTTGGAGTTCGCTGCTACCAACAACGATGCAGAATATGAAGCAGTGATAGCTGGATTAGAACTTGCCTTAGAAATCGGAGCCAATTCTTTGTGTCTTCATAGCGATTCTCAACTTATTGTTAATCAAATACTAGGAGAATTCAAGGCTCGAAAAGAACGACTCATAGCATATTTAAAGAAGACCAAGTTACTTCTCAGTTGATTGAACCACTACTTAGTCAAACACATCCCTCTGGAAGAAAACCAAGAGGCCGACAAATTGGCGAAGCAAGCTAGTATGAGAGACGACGCTATTTTCGGAGCAGTAGCCATCTCAAAGCAATTGACCCCAAGTTTTGAGCAAGTGAATCTGATAGCTGCAACCGAAGAAGCAACTTGGATGACTCCCATCCGAGACTACTTACAAAGTGGCACACTACCCAACGGGCGTAACGAAGTCAAGAAAATCTTGAGGAAAGCTTCCCGCTACACAATACAAGAGGACACCCTCTATCGGCGCGGTTTCTCTAACCCCTTATTAAGGTGTGTCGCTGGAAGGGAAGCCAAGGAAATCTTATCCAACATTCATCAAGGAAGCTGCGGAGATCACACCGGAGGGCAAACTTTGGCAAAAAAGATACTCCGATATGGATATTTCTGGCCCACCTTAAGCAAGGACGCCTTAGATTTCGTCAGAAAATGTGACAGATGCCAGAAGTTTGCTAAGATTCCACGGCTACCAACAACTGAGATTACTCAAATGACCAGCCCTTGGCCCTTCGTAGTATGGGGAATTGGCTTAATCGGCGAACTACCAATGGGCCGAGGCGGGGCCAAATATGCTATAGTGGCAGTCGACTATTTCACCAAATGGGTGGAAGCAGAACCCCTGAATAAAGTATCTTCAGCGAAAGTTATTAACTTCTTGATCAAAAATTTTCTATGCATGTACAGAGTCCCATTCAAAATTATATCAGACAATGGACTTCAGTTTGACAGCGAGGAGTTCGCCAACTGGTGCCAAGAGCACGGAATTCACAAAAGCTTCTCATCCGTAGCTTATCCCCAGGCAAACGGACAAGTCGAAGCCTTCAACAAAATTCTGAAAACTCTAATAAAAAAGAAACTCGAAAAGTCAAAGGGCGCTTGGGTGGATGAACTCCCTACGGCACTGTGGGCCTATCGCACATCTTTCAGAACATCGACGAGGCATACTCCTTTCTCTTTGGCATACGGATCAGAGGCTATGCTCCCAGTTGAAACCATCGTGCCTTCCCACCGTAGGATCCACTATAACCCAGAAGAGAACGAAGAACTCCTTCACATGTCTTTGGATCTAATTGAAGAGAGAAGAAATGATGCAGCCCTCAAAGCAGCAACCCACAAGTAAAAAGTGGCAGCACAATACAACTCCAAAGTCAAGCATCGTACCTTACAAGAAGGAGATCTTGTCCTCAAGCGAATCTTCCCTCGCCCCGGGGCACTAGATCCAATTTGGGATGGACCATATGTAATTCATAAAGATCTCCACAATGGAGCTTATATTTTGTCAACAGTGGACGGAGAGGTGTTCTAGAGGGCATGGAACATTCAACACCTCCGTCGATACTTTTCTTAACTTGTACTGCCCATATGAAGTGAATTAACAAAGAGAATCAGTGGACGTAGGCATTTTCGTGCCGAACCACTTTAAAAAACCTTGTCTCTTTTTTAACTTGTTCCTTTATATCTTGGCTGCTTGTTAACTTTATCCTTTTCTGTTGAACAAAATCCTATGCATATAGCATTTCCATTCAAGCACTCCACAGCGCGACTTCACCTGGACAAGACCTAACAGGTACTATGCGAATCTATGCCCTCGCCAATGAGACACTTTTGCTCCGGCATCCCTCTGCTGTGGGTTAACTCATTGCTCGCGACGGCCGTTAAAGCCAATTGTAATGAGCCGATTATAAGCCATCAAGAAGGCCGACTATAGCCATGGCAGCTCATTACGGCGTTCGGCTCGCCGGCAACTGTGAACCTACTTTAAGCCCCAACATAAGGTGTGGCCAGCCAGGGGTAGTTCACGGTTGACGATCGACACCCACGCTAGCCAGCAACAGTAAATCGAATAATACCCATGATTACGGGCCATAATGGCCCGGGTAATTACTGTGCGCGATCTCGGCTCCGATGTGTCTTAAGTACGGCTGTGGTAAAAAAGATTAACTCCCCGCGGAGGCGTAAGATGGGTGACAAATGTCTCCAAGACCCACAGCTAGGGAAACTGACTACAAAGCCCGTTTGCCACGAACTTAAGCACATCGAAGGCCTTCCGTGATTGGAAGTTTTACTATTTCTCATATTTCAATTTTATTTAAAAAAAACTTTTCTCCTATCCTCTGTGACAATCCCTAAAGTACAGGACACATAATAGGGGACACTCGCTAATGGAAGCGGATACTCACAGCAAGACACTGGACCGCATTCCACATTCAGTCACGCAAGACATTCGAAGCTGCCATCTACAAGTAAAATATGAAGGGCGGTATTTTCTTCTTTTCATGTATAAACATGTGGCTATAATTTATTCGCACATCATGCTAACATTGCAAGACATGAAATTATGTTTTAAGCAAGAACTTGACATCAAACACAATTGAATTACAAGCATATGCATAGCTATATTTCTCATACAACATGTCAAAACAGCAAAAACATTCAAAAACGACAGAATCAACTTAAGTTAAAAAATTACACGTCAAGAATAATGTTGTTTATTACAAGTAGCATAATTACAACCTAAAAGTTACGTTAATGTTTTGAGACTAACATATACAACAATGTCAAGTCCACAAAAAAGATATCCAGGTCAAATCAAGGAGCCAGCTGCGTCGGAGTTTTATCCTTGTCCTGTTGTCCACCTGTCCGGTCAAAGAAAGAATTCGTTAGTGATAAGCAACCAAGTTAACAGAAAGACTAGAAAGGAAGACTTACCAGCACCTGCTTCCTGACCATCCTGGTCATCATCCTCTACTTGCACACCTGCCTCCTCAGTAGCAAGCAGCTGCATACCCTCCTTCACCGACATCTTCTCCTCCTTGGTAAACTGGGCAGTGACCACATCCATTCTGAAGACCGCGCCACCCTCTTTATCCGCATCAGCCCTAGCCTCCTCCAGAGCCCGGAGATAAATCCTGGCCATAACTTGGGGGTAATCATCCATCCAGGATAGGTTACCATGTTTCCAAGTGCGGAAATACATGTCCTGGAGCATCTCATCCATCATCCCCTCGTTTTCCTTAAGCTCCCTCATTCGGGCCTCAGAAGCACGCAGCTTAGCAACGGCAGCATCCCTCTCTGATCGGTATCGTGAGCAGTCAGCCTGAAGGGATATCCTCATCGCCTCCATCTCCTCCTTCAACCTGGACTGAGCGAGCTCCGCGGCCTCAAGTCTCCCCGATAATTCCTATGCCCGCTCTAGGTCCGCTTGTCGCACCTCATCCACCGTCGCAATGGCCATGTCAATCCGCTCCTTGCAGGCGGCCTCCATTTTTCGCAACTCTGCCCTGCTGGCCTCTTCCATAGTCTTCTTTAGTTGCCTGGATGCGGCCTCGTGCTGAGAAATTTGGATGGCTTGGTCGGCAAGTTGCTTAGCCTGGTCGGAGACCATTAACCGTAGCCGAATGTTGGCACTCCCAATTTCCTCCCCGACCTTGACTAGTCGGGCATGATGCCCCATCAATTTCCTGATCTCCTCAGGAACCCGGTCAATATTCGCCTTAGCTTCATCCCCTAGAGTTACAACCTGGGTAGTAAGCAAATCGAGGTCCAAGGACTTAGCTTCGTCAAGCACCCGTACCATAGGATTGCGAGGGAGAAGATGCTCACCAGTAACCTCATCGAAGGAGATGTCATGAGAGGCCGGGTCCAGGTCTGGATGACCCGCAAACGGGTTACGAACCAAGCCTGGGTGATCTATCGGGGTGAAGGTTGGATTCTCAGACGGATGTAGGGAAGGCATAAACTCAGAATCATCCTCCGTAATATCGTGAATAGGCTGGAGTGGGGCCGGAAGACCAGGAAGAGATTCGAACGTAGATCGACTCCTCTTCCTCTTTTGTATATCTTCTTCAATAACTCTAAGAAGAGGACGATAGCCGACTACGTCTCCAGGACGGTTAATAGGAGGCTTCGGCTTGGCAAAAGCTTTGAGGAGTTTGTATTGTTCAAGCCTGTGCCGAAGATCTGAGGTCTTGGCCGTTTTACCCGCTCCTGGAATGAAAACCAAGTGTCACCAGCATGTATTGAGCCATCATTCAAGAATTAAAAAGAATAAAGAGAGATTCACCTTGAATCGCAGAAGTTTCCTCAGTAGAAGCGCTCCCGGAAGATAAATCAGCGCCGGTCCCGACCTTACCAGCTTTCTTGGACTTCTCCGTTTCCTCCAACTCTTTGAAGGTTTGGCGGAGAGCGTCATCTGTCCACTCTTGAATCACGCCCGCCTGCCCGGGAGGCAAAGCCTTGGTGCCATCACCGCCCTGTCCTTCGCCACCATCATCACCATGACGATCACCGTCACCTTCTCTACCACTTCCGCTCTCCGCCTCACCTCCTTTGTCCTCACCTTTTTCCTCCTTCTGAGCATCTGGATGTGTGCTGGGAGAGGGTCCATCGGACTTCTTTAGTTTCTTCCCCCCGGCAACTGGATGCATCGAGAAGGGTCTTCTTTTGCTGCTTTTTGCCGTGGCCCCTCCGGTAACTTTGGCAGCTCTCTCCTCAGCCGTGTCTCTCTGCTTGACCACGGACTGATGTGGAAGGATCAGGTTGTGCCCCAGAAGTGTAGCATTCCTAATCAAGTAAGAAGCCGACCTGTCCCTTCCCGTAATGGCTTCTATTTCCATAGCCATCTGAACCAGGCGATCATTCTCCACGACCGCAAAGCCACCTGTCTCTAGCAAGAAATAAAAACACATAAGAAGAGGCATTGCAGTTATAATGGAAATTATAAATAAAGCTTCACACTTACAGCCGGAGGTGAAGCGACGGATGGAAACAGAGTCATCCCTGATAAAAAACCATTCTTTCTTAAACATACTGAACTTCGAATATAAGTCCAGGACAGGCTTGAAAGATACGGCTGATTCCAAGCTGATGTATGGAGACCCCTTCTTATAGCCTCTCAAATTGTACAAGTACCAGATCTCCCGGTTGGAGGGAGGACACCCGTATCTCCTCTGGAAAATGACAAACAGGCTCACCAGGATGGCATAGGAGTTAGGCTGAAGCTGAAATGGAGCCACCTTCAGATATGTGATGAAGCTGACTATCCAGGCATTAAGAGGTGGGATGGCACCACACATGCAATGATACCTGTTATAAGCGAAATAGCCTTCAGGGGGGTCATACGGCATCACTCCTTCCCCCGGCAATAGCATGCGCGCTCTGTCAATCCCAAAGGAGCGAGAAATAACATCAAGGTGCTCGCCTTTGAGAGAGCTAGGGGAACAATCAGGAGGTGAATTTAGAAGCTCTTGAGGACCGTACCCATCCACTAGCGATCTCGGGGTGGGTCCACGTCGTTCTGGATTTGGCTGGACTGGGGGCACGGCAGAAGGCTCTTCTCTGTCCTAGGATTTCTTCTTTTCTGATCGGGTTTCCACTTTATGAGACATTTATCTGCAAACACAAAAAAGCACGTTGTTAGAACGAAGGATGTAGAAATATAAAACAAGCAAGTGTATGATGTCTGGAGTTTAACTTGTAGTTCGAAACATAAACTCATTCGGTACTGAAAGTTTTCAAGTCCATTAGGTACAGAAAGTTTTCAAGTTCATTCGGTATCAGGTTCATTCGGTGCTGAAAGTTTTCACGATCATTCGGTATCAAGTTCATGATTTCACGATTCATTCGCTATCGAGTTCATTCGGTATTGAAAGTTTTCATGTCCATTCGGCATTGAAAGTCTTTAGGTTCATTCGGTAAAACAATGAAATTCAACCTTAAAAAGTCGTTCGGCAGAAGAGAACTTACCTGGTCCGGCAGCTAAGATTAGATCGGCACAATAATTGATTCGGCAGTTCAGAATTTAACTCGGCTATTTCGGTCGGTAAGGAATGACGAAGGCATGTGGCTCCTACTTATAGAGGAAGGTTGGATAGCCAGACCAGCCGGTTCGGTTCTCGGGCCGAATATGGTCGTCCAAACTGGAACAAAGCACGACATATGCTAGCATATGCCCTACTTTGGGGGGCAAATGTTGGGTATGTTTATACCACCACCGAATCAGAATGAGGAAGTAGACACCGAACCATTCGGTACCGAGCCAACACGAGGAAGTAGCCACCGAACCATTCGGTACCGAACCAACACGAGGAGGCAGCCACCGAACCATTCGGTACCGAACCGAAGCAAGGAACGAACTACAGAATCAAACACTACCGGACCACGTCGCCATCGGACCAACATTCTACCGAACCAGGCCTAAAGTAGCACTGCCGAACCAAAGCCACTCACCTACCACCGAATCAAACTCCAAACCAACCATCACCGGACCACAGTACTACCGAACCAAGGCATTCCAGACCAACTTTGCCAGGCCAGATTGCATCAGCCCAGGCCCACCAGCAGCTATGTACATCCAAGACCCCTGCCCCCAGCCTCACTCTATAAATAGAGGGGTAGGGGTACAACAATAGGGACAAGTTTGAGAGCTCAAGCACGGATAGAGTTTTCAAACAACTTTCATATACTTGTATCAAAGCTTTGTACTTGTAATCTGAACAAGAAAAGAGAAATAATATATAAAGTGGACGTAGGCATATTCTGGCTGAACCACAATAAATCTGCGTGTCTTTTACAGTTTAGTCCTTGCTTTTTACATATTTGCATAAATCTCCCAAATCACTAAAAACAACATAAACTCAACTAAATCATACGAATTGGAGGTGTTTGCCCATTTTTTGTGCAAACATCATCCTTAGAGTAAATCAAAATGTCATCTATGAAGACCAACACAAATCTATCCAAGTGCTCTCGGAAAATTCTATTCATTAGATCCACAAAGAATGCCGGCACAATAGTTAGTCCGAGCAGCATAATTAACCATTTGTACGATCCATATCTTGTTCTAAACACCGTCAAAGGAATGCTATCCTCTGCCACTCTAAGCTGATGAAATCCCATCGCCAAATCCAGTTGAGAGAATACCTTGGCTCCACTTAACTGATCGAACGAATTGTCAATTCTCGGCAATGGATATCAGTTCTTTATCGTCTTCTCATTCAACTTACGATAATCGATACACAACCTTAACAATCCGTCCGGCTTCTAAGCAAACACTTCGGCAGCCCTCCAAGGTGAACTACTTGGTCAGATAAAACTCTTGCCTTCCAAATCCACCTACTGCACCTTCAACTCTCTCATTTCAGTGGGTGTCATCCTACTCGGCGCCCTACTCACCGGCTCTGCTCCAAGCACCAAATCAATTCGAAACTCTATGGCTCATTTTGGTGGCAGTCCAACCACCGTCTCAAATACATCATCAAATTCTCTAACTACAAAGACTCGATGCAACTCATCCTCCAACTCCATAATACCCAATAAAGCATTCACTTCGCAACTAGGGTTCTCTACGGTATAAACTATCCGATCACTACAATCCGGGTGACTAAGTGATATTTTCCTATCATGGCAAAATATCCTAGCATCATATTTACTTAACCAATCCATCCCAAGGATAATTCCAGATCCCACAAAGTCAAACACATGCAAACAAGAATCAAAAGTATGGCCTAGTAAATCAAATTCAAAATGGTCAGACCTCATCCCAAACGTTGCATACCCTCCTATCAGATTTGCAACCCTTAAGGAAGTAACTAAGTATGAGGGTTCTAGGTTAAGCCTACTACCAAACATCGAGAAATAAAAGAATGAAATGCTCCAGTATCAAATAGAACGCTAACAGACATACCGTGAATCCGTAGCGAGCCTCCGAAAACAACCTACCATTTGATCTGCACAACTGGCCTTGAGGTTGTGGGCTCCAAAGCATAAACTTGCCCCCTCCCTTCTCTTGTAGGCTCTAGGCACTTGTTCTTGTAATGACCGATCTAATCACAATTAAAACATCTAACATTCTTCTTTCCACCAGCCTCTTTCCCTTTTCCTTCCATTCCCGGTACGACACTCATTAGCGTAGTGTCCCTTCTTATCACATTTGTAGCAAGACACTTCAGCCTTTCCTTTCTTCTATGATCCTCCCTTCTGAGCATTCTTCTTCTGGAAAAACTTCCTTTGCTGGCCCTATCCCATCTGGGCCTCCTTCATCTTCTTCCTCAAGCAAGCCAACGCCTCTTCTTATCTTACTGCCATTTCAACCACTACATCATTGGGATCTCTCAAATGCGGCAAAGTGGCACTTATCAAGTTGGTCTCAAGCCCCTTATAAACTTTTCATTTCTCCTGATCATGGTGTCTACCAAAGAATACCCGTATCGGGCCAACTCCTCAAACTTCCCTCGCATACTCCAAGACGGACATATCTCCTTGTTCCAACTCTGCAAACTTCCTCACCAATGCCGACTGCGCCATTACCGACATAAATCTTTCTAAAAACCTTCTCCTAAACTCCTCCCAAGTTATGGTTTCCTCATCAACTCCAGCAGTAACAGTATTCCACCAGAATAGAGCAGCTCCCTGCAGCTGCCTTGAAGCCAATCACCTCTTCTGTGTATCATTCAATCCTAAGTGGGCAAAAATTTTCTCGTAATGCAGTAGCCAATTTTCCACCTCGATCGCATCTTCAGTATTAATAAACGGCTTCCCTCCAAGCCTGATGTAATCCCTATTCAATTTATCATACCGATTGACCATCGGAACTTCCTAAGCTCCACCTCCAGTAGCATTACCTCCGACAACTTCAGCTGCTATTCCAGCTTGCATCATGTTTACAAAGAACTGATACATTGCTCCCATGTCCTTCTGGGGAACTCCTGCACCAACAATTTCAGCTTGTGTTTGAGCGGGACGTCTCCTAGTGTTTGGTCGGGCATTTCCATTTGTGGTGGTGCTATCTCCTCCAAGGTTAACTCTGCCTCTTCTTCCTTCCATATCTATATTCAAACCTCATGAGTTACAGATGAATAGCCTAACTAAGATAGGAGTCTAGAGAGATAGCATATACTTATATATATAGAAAATACAAGTACGTTATTATAACGTTATCCATACTCCGATCTTAACTCTAATTACTAAGGATTATGTTTTCAATAATCATTTTTAGTTAAAGTATTTCATAAACCATGTTCTGATACCAAGCTATAACATCCCCTATCTAGAGGCCCAAAACTAAGCGCTACATATTGCTGCAGTCATCTATAGTATAAGCTTATGGCGACTAAATACGGCTATGTTAATGGTATCAATAATATTAGAAGTGCTTGAATATGAAACAAAATGCATATTTCAAAAACAACTTTTACTTCATTACATTTCAAAACCAATTGTTTCACATTCACAACACATAATCCCCAAATCGTTTCCAGGCACAGATCAAATATAATTATTACAAAATACGCCAAGAGCGGTATATGAAGATACCACCTTGGTTGACCAGAGTCATATGGTCATAATAGACCTAATACAAAACAACACAACAGAAAATACCTTAAAAAATAACAAGAATTGCAACTCCTAAATAGCTATCTGTTTGCCTCATGCATGCCTCCGATAGCTTATTCGTCATCCTACTAAAACTTTAAAAAGGCCTTAATCCCTCAGCCTACTCAAATTAATTTTGAACACCCGAGAGTTTAAGGGGGAAACGTAAACATCGAGTCAGAAATAAAGCCTGGTGTGAATAATATTATACATCCTGGAATAATTATGTTGAGTGAGACCACGCCGCTTAGCGGAACGGGTTTCCCCTCACTAACATCCTTTTAAAACATATCTTTGCAAAACCTTTCATAAAACCATATACTGTGCTCCTGCATCCACAATGGTTAAATACTGTAAAGT
Organism: Allium fistulosum; assembly: GCA_030737815.1. Classification (NCBI taxonomy): domain Eukaryota; kingdom Viridiplantae; phylum Streptophyta; class Magnoliopsida; order Asparagales; family Amaryllidaceae; genus Allium; species Allium fistulosum. The sequence goes on from CM060905.1 coordinate 557,179,588, forward strand.
AATCATTATGTAAACATGCATAAATATCAGGTAATAATGAACTATCTGTTCAAACACACAAGTTTTGTTTGGATAACTTTTAACCTTTGGCTGACTCGGGCCTACCAGACAATATAATCAAAATTAACCTAACACCTGTTAGATATTCTTCTTATGGATTATCTATCCTTAACTATCTGTTAAACATTTCCCATCTGGACGGTCAGTCCTTAACTATATGCTAAATACTTCATTTCTGGAGGGTCTGTCCCTAACTTAATCGTCTCCCAGGTCTTCCCGATCCTAATGGTTTTTCAAGCTCACCAATAACCTATCTATATACAAACATATATTCATTTCGGTGTGTAATCATAATTTTAGTCTACCTGTGACAAAGCCCTACATACTGGAATTTTGGACAAACAATTAGCTGGGGCTATTAGCTAATGTATAGGGCGCGACCCCATACTAGTCCCATCTGGTTTTCTAATATCTGAGTCATTTTCACTTAAGGATCCCCTTCCATAATTTTCCTTGAAAACATTTTCAAAATGATTTAAAAGCTTTAAATTAAACTTAAACAAGGAAAAGCATATAATCTTTATACTTTACTCAAAATCATATCACCATGTTATATATATTCTTTGCCTAAACTTTAGTTGATGAAAACTTTTAACCCTTTGAAAGAACCTCTTTCTATACTTTTGAAATCATCTCTTTCAAAATCAAACTTCAAACCTTTCTAAATCAAACCTTTCGAAAATAATAAAACTTTATACATCCTTCTTTAAAATAACTTTAAAACATTGCCTTAGAAAAACTTTGGAAAACCTTCCATCTCAACCCTTTCGAAATCATTCACTTAAACCTTTCGAAGTCATTCACTAAAACCTTTCGAAACTATTGAACTTAAACCTTTCAAAATTATTCAACTAACACCTTTCCAAACCATTCAATAAACCTTTCAAAACCATTGAACTAAACCTTTTGAAGCCATTCAATAAGCTTTTCAAAACCATTGGAAGCAACCTTTCGACTAAGTCGAAAGCTTTGCCTCAAAAGCTTTAAACATATCCTTTAAAACAACTCTTTCGAAAGCTTTAGGTTATACTTTAGTTTATAAAACAAGGGTAAATAACCTAAGTCGAAGGCTTCCTTTCGAAAGCATGGCGAAGCAACTAGTTTTAAAACAAATAAACCTTTCATCTTTGTCGAAAGGTTCAAAACAAAACATTTATAAAGCGGTAGTAACCTTTTGACTATGTCGGAAGGTTTCAAAACAAAGTAGTAGTAAAGTAGCAGTAACCTTTTGACTGTGTCGAGAGGTTTAATACCTTTCTTTTAAACATTTTGACCTGGTTGAAAGTAACCAAGTCGAAAGCTCTTATTCGAAAGCAAAGTAGGAAATCTTTTGGTTTATAAAACAAACATACCCCAACCTCTTTGGCCATCAACCTTACGACTCAGAACCCTTCATCTCTGTCCAATTCGTTACGTACCAAGTAGCTTGACACCATATGCATTGGTTTGAAGTTGTCGAAAGCTAAGAACCACTCGACCTTGTCGGAAGGTCTGAGTCAGAAGGTTTGTTGCCGTAAAGGCTGAAACATGCTAAAAGTATGTTTTCTTTGTTTTTAACTTAAAAATATAACTTTTAACTAACCTGCCTTTGTTTGTCAAATTTTCATTTGTTAACAAATTCTTTTCGAAAATATGCTGCCACTATTTTCATGATTAAATAATAATTTCATTTTATAAAATGCCCATTCTCCTTAGTTAAATATATAAAACTTTTAAGTCCCATACCTGAAATAATTTTATATATTCATCAAATAACTTAGGAAAAATCTGGAAAAATCCTAGAAAATCTACTTTAATATGTTGCCTAACATGTAAAAATTTGAACCTCAAATAATTATTAATTTAGCCGAATTTATAACCCAATAAACAATTTCCTTCACTAGAAAATCAATATAAAACCCATATTAATTCAGAAAATTATGAAAATTGAAACCCATCTCTAAAATATCATATATTTAAATTTTCAAGGCATTTGGATGTCACTAAATATGGTTTTCATGTCAAACATATCATAAAAACTAACATGAACATATATAATCCATCAACAACATATATATATATATATATATAACTTTAATCATCAAAACATGACATATACTTGCAAAATCATTTCGGGTCAAGTCTTAAAATAGAAAACTAAAAGAAATTGGGATGTAGTAATTATTCACCTTAGCTTTGAGATTATAGATGTGAGATTTGATGTTGATTTAGTTGATTATCCTCCTTCTCTTGAATCCTAGCTTTAGTCTTTTCTTAAGAATAAAAATGGTGGTCGGCCTTAGGAAATTTTAGTTTGAATGAAACGAAATGAACATGAGTATTCTATCTCCTAATGGTTTAGGGTATAAGCTCCACCTATTTACCATATTGCCTTTCTCATACCCTAACACAATAGCTTAGGTTATTTCATTTTAGTTTACATATTATCATGGGACGGTACCCTTAGCTAATCAATTATCAGCTTATTGACCTCCACATTATTTATTTAATTTACCCAATTAATTATTCTAAATAATATTATAAAAATATGGGGTGTTACAGACTCCTCACCTTAAAGAATTTCGTCCTTGAAATTACGATAAGGTACACAACAAAACAATCAAAGGTAGAACATACCACCAAACAAATCAGGGTAAGAGTCTCTAATCCTGCTCTCAGTCTCCCTAGTACAGTCTCTAGCATCGTCACTCCACTGAACCTTTACCTACTTGACTGTCTTTTTCCTCAACTTCTTCTCTTCTCTAGCCACAATCTGTATCGGCTTTCTAACTATGGTCACATCCGGTTCTACTACTAAATCCTCTAACATAATAGGAGCTATGGTAGTCTCTGGGTCTCTAACACATTTCCTAAGATGAGAAACATGGAAAACATCATGGACTCCAACCAAACTACTCGGTAACTCTACTCTATAAGCGAGTTTTCTGATCCTCTCTACAATACCGAAAGGTCCAACGAATCTAGATGCTAACTTTCCTGACTTTCCTAATCTAATCACACCCTTCATCGGTGAAACCTTAATGAACAAATAGTCTCCGATGGAAATTTCCAAGTCCTTCCTTCTTCTATCAGCATAACTTTTCTGTCTAGATTGAGCTTCCTTCATCTTAACTCGGATCAACTCAATCTTCTCCGCAACTTCCTTCACCAAATCCGGACCAAGAACCAATCTATCCCTGGTCTCTAACCAACATACGGGTGACTTGCATGATCTTCCATACAAAGCTTCAAACGGTGCCATTCCAATACTAGTTTGATAACTATTGTTATACGAGAATTCGACTAGATGAAGATGGTCCTCCCATGATCCCACGAAATCCAATGCACAAGCTCTTAACAAATCCTCCAAGATTTTGTCAACTCTTTTCGTTTGCCCATCGGTCTATGGATGTTAAGTGGTACTCACGTCGAGCTTGGTTCCTAATGCTTCCTGCAGACTTTTCCAGAACTCATTAGTAAACAAAGAATCTCCATCACTGACAATACTACTAGAAACCCCGTGCAGTCTAACTACATTCTTCATAAATAACTTCGCCAAAATAGGTGCCGTCCTAGTTGACTTTATCGGAATGAAATGGGCACTCTTAGTCAATCTATCTTCTATGACCCATATGCTTTCATTTCCACTACTAGACCTTGGCAACCCCTCAATAAAATCCATAGAGATGGAATCCCATTTCCACAACGGAACTTCTAACGGTTGAAGCAATCCACTAGGCTTCTGGTGTTCAGCCTTTGCCTATTGGCAATTCAAGCACTGCTTAACACACAAACCAATGTCATGTTTCATACCTTCCCAGAAGAAACTTCTCTTCATATCCTGATACATCTCCATTCCTCCTAGATGGATAGTGAACTTCAAACGATGGCACCCATCCAAAACTTCCTTCCTCATGTATCCTACGTTCGAAACACACAACATTCCTTTCTTCCTCAACCACCCATTTTGGTCAAGACTGAAATCCTTTAGGTCATCGCTCTCCGTTCCTTCCCTCAACCTTCTGATCCGTTCAGCCAAAACTGGATCCTTCTCCTGCTTAGAAGCTATCTTCTCAATCATTACTGGTCGAACTTTTAAACAAGACAACATAGCACTTTCTACACTTGAACCTCCCTCGGATCTAAACTGCACACTACAAGCTGATAATGCTTCCAAATCTTTCCACTCAACAATCATAGCCAATACTACATTCTGATGTTTCCGGCTGAGTGCATCCGCCACCATGTTTCCTTTTTCGGGTGTGTACTCAATTCCAAAATCATAAGCAGCGATAAACTCCAACCATCTCTACTGTTTCATGTTCAACTCCTTCTGAGAGAACAAATACTTCAACGACTTATGATCAGTGTAAATCTCAAATCGCTCTCCCAAAAGATAATTCATCCACACCTTCAAAGCAAATATAACGGCAGCTAACTCCAAATCATGTGTAGGATACCTAACTTCATATGGTTTGAGCTGTCTAGAAGCATAAGCAATCACTTTACCTCTTTGTATCGACACAACTCCCAATCCAGTTCCACATGCATCAGTATAAACAACCAAATCTTGATTCCCCTCCGAAACCACTAACACCGGTGCATGGGTCAATAAGTGTTTCATGTTCTAAAATGCTTCCTCATACTTATCAGTCCATACAAACTTCACATCTTTTCGCATAAGCTTAGTCATCGGTGCATCTATCCGTGAAAAATCCTTTATAAACCTCCGATAATATCCAGCCAATCCAAGAAAGCTCTTAATCTCCGTTACCGCCTCGCGTCTCTTCCAATTATTCACCGCCTCAATCTTAGTCGGATCTACAGATAGTCCTTTCTCTGAGATGGCATGACCAAGGAACTTCACTTCCTTCTTCCAAAATGACACTTTGAAAAATTAGCCTTCAACTAATGCTCCCTCAACGTCTCAAGCACCACTCTAAGATGAACTTCATGCTCCTTTTTATCCTTAGAGTATATCAAAATGTCATCTATGAAGACCAACACAAATCCTTCATTTCAGTTCAAAATTCAATGAAACGTGGACCCGTAGCTTCATATCATTAAGTAGAGTTTTCCAGTGCCTCTGAATGTTCCACTTGCTTGAAATATGTAGTAGCTCTCCAAAGTGGGACCTGAGTTGGTTTGGTGATGGACTAATTTTAAGATGTTCATATCTTCCAATCCATAGCTCGGATTGGGACGCTGTTTCGACATTTGTGCATTTCTAGACCTTAGGAACATTTTCCAAGTGCATTGATTATATTTTCTAAATATTCCAAATTTACCCCTAGCGCTTCAACTTGCCCTCGTGATTACATGATGGCGTCTTTATTATGCACCTTACTGCTATTTCTATGCTTCTTAACGTCTTTTCGTATTCACCCTGCTATGGGCAAATATGCTATAACATCCCTTATCTAGAGGCCCAAAACTAAGCACTACAGATGCTGCAGTCATCTATAGTATTAACTTCCAGTGACTAAATACAACTATGTTAATGGTATCAATAATATCTGAAGCACTTGAATATGTAACAAATCACAGATTTAAAAAAACCACATTTACTTCATTACATTTCAAAATCAAATGTTTCACATTCACAACACATAATCCCAAATTCGTTCCCAAGCACAGATCAAATATAATTATTACAAATTACGCCAAGAGCGGTATATGAAGATACCCCCTTGGTTGATCAGAGCCATATAGTCATAATAGACCTGATACAAACAAGACAGCGGAAAATCCATCAAAACAGAACAAGAAATTCAAATCCTAAGGAGCTATCCATTGCCTCCTGCATGCCTCCGGTAGCTTATTCATCAACATTCTAAAACTTGAAAAAGAACCTTAACTCCTCAGCCTACTCAAATCAATTTTGAGCAGCTGAGAGTTTAAGGGGAAAACATAAATTTTGAGTCAAACATAAAGCCTGGTGTGAATAATATTATAAATCCCGGAATAATTACGTTAAGTGAGACCACGCTGCTTAGCTGAACGGGTTTTCCCTCACTAACATCCTTTTAAAACATATCTTTGCAAAACCTTTCATAAAACCATATACCGTGCTTCTGCATATATAATGGTTAAGTAATGTAAAGCAATCATTATGTAAACATACATAAATATTTGGTAATAATGAACTATCTATTCAAACACACAAGTTTTGTTTGGATAACTTTTAACCTTTGGCTGACTCGGGCCTACTAGACAATATAATCAAAATTAACCTAACACCTGTTAGATATTCTTTTTTGGATTATCTATCCTTAACTATCTGTTAAACATTTCCCATCTGGACGATCTGTCCTTAACTATCTATTAAATACTTCACTTCTGGATGGTCTATCCCTAACTAATCGTCTCCCAGGTCTTCCCAATCCTAATGGTTTTCGTGCTCACCAATAACCTATCTGTATACAAACATATATTCATTTCGGTGTGTAATCATAATTTTAGTCTACCTGTGACAAAGCCCTACACATTGGAATTTTGGACAAACAATTAGTTGGGGCTATTAGCTATTGTATAGGGCGCGGCCCCATACTAGTCCCATCTGGTTTTCTAATATTTGAGTCATTTTCACTTAAGGATCCCCTCCCATAATTTTCCTTGAAAACATTTCCAAAATTATTTAAAACCTTTAAATCAAACTTAAACAAGGAAAAGTATATAATCTTTATACTTTACTCAAAATCATATCACCATGTCATATATATATATTCATTACTCAAAATTTAGTTGAGGAAAACATTTAACCATTTGAAAGAACCCTTTCTAAACTTTTGAAATTCTCTCTTTCAAAATCAAATATTAAACCTTTCGAAACTATTCTCCAAACCTTTCGAAACCATTGAAAAGCAAACCTTTCGAAAGCTATAAAACTTTTGGACATCCTTCTTTAAAATCACTTTAAAACATTGCCTTAGAAAAACCTTGGAAAACCTTCCATTTAAACCTTTTGAATCCATTGAACTAAAACTTTCGAAATTGTTCAAAACAAACCTTTCAAAACCATTCAATATAAACCTTTCGAAATCATTGGATTCAAACCTTTCAAAATCATTCAATAAACAAATCTTTCGAAACCATTCAATATAAACCTTTCGAAATAATTGGATTTAAACCTTTTGATATCGTTCAATAAACAAATCTTTCGAAACCATTCAATATAAACCTTTCAAAATTGTTCAATAAACAAATCTTTCGAAACCATTCAATATAAACCTTTCGAATCCATTCAATATAAACCTTTCGAAACCATTCATTCAAACCTTTTGAAGTCATTCAACTAAAACCTTTCGAAATCATTGGAAGCAACCTTTCGACCATGTTGAAAGCTCTGCTTCGAAAGCTTTAAACATATACTTTAAAAGAACTCTTTTGAAAGATTTGGGTTTTACTTCACTTTATAAAACAAGGGTGAATCACCTAAGTCGAAAGCTTCCTTTCGAAGGCATGGAGAAACGACTAGTTTTTAAAACAAGTAAACCTTTCGACTTTGTCGAATGGTTCAAAACAAAACATTTATAAAGCGGTAGTAACCCTTCGACTGGGTCGAAAGGTTTTGAAACAGAATAGTGTTAAAACAGCAGTAACCTTTCGAATGTGTCGAAAGGTTTAAAACCCTTACTTTAAACATTTGACCTGGTCGAAAGCAACCAAGTCAAAAGCTCTTATTCGAAAGCAAAGTAGGTGAAAGTTTTTGGTTTATAATACAAACATACCCCAACCTCTTTGGCCATCAACCTTCGACTTAGAACCCTTCGACTCTGTCCAATTCATTACGTACCAAGTAGCTTGATACCATATGCATTTTTTTGACCTTGTCGAAAGTTTTGAGCCTCTCGACCTTGTCGGAAGGTCTGGGTCGGAAGGTTTATTGCCATAAAGGCTGAAACATGTAAAAAATGTGATTTCTTTTTTTTTTAACTTAAAAAGAAAATCTTTTTAACTAACCTGCCTATGTTTGTCAAATTCTTATTGGTTCACGATTACTTTTCAAAAATGTGCTGCCACTATTTTTAAATTTAAATAATCATTTTATTTTACAAAATGCCCCTTCTCATTAATTAAATATATAAAACATTTAAGTCCCATACCTTAAATAATTTTATATATTCATCAAACACTTAGGAAAAATTTGTAAAAATCCCAAAAAATCTATTTTAATATGTTGCCTAATATATAAAAATTTCAACCCCAAATAATAATTATTTTAGCCAAAAATAATTTATAACCCAATAAACAATTTCCTTCACTAGAAAATTAATATAAAATCCATATTAATTTAGAAAATTATAAAAATCGAAACCCGTCTCTAAATATCATTTCTGACCTATATTTAAATTTTTGAGGCATTTGGATGTCATTAAATAGGGTTTTCATGTCAAACATATCATAAAACTAACATGAACATATATAATTCATCAATAACATATATATATATATATATATATATATAATTTAATCATCAAAACATGGCATATACTTACAAAATCATTTTGGGTCTAATCTTAAAACCAAAAACTAAAAGAAATTGGGATGTAATAATTATTCACCTTAGTTTGAGATTATAGATGTGAGATTTGATGTTGATTTAGTTGATTGTTTCCCATCCCTTGAATCATAGCTTTAATCTTCTTCTCGAGAATGATAATGGTAGCCGGCCTTAGTATTTTTAGTTTGAGTAAAATGTAATGAACGTGAGCATTCTATCTCCTAAGAGTTTAGGGTATAAGCTCCACCTATTTCCCATATTGCCCTTCTCATATCCTAACACATTAGCTTAGGTTATTTCATTTTAGTTTGCACATTAACATGGCACAGCTACCCTTAGCTAATCAGTTATCAACTTATTAGTATCCACATTATTTATTAAATTTACCAAATTAATTATTCTAAATAATGTTATAAAAATATTGGGTGTTACATATGCCCATAACATTATATTTTTAAATCAGGGATTAGATTGTTGAGAATGAATAGTAAAGTGGAGGTTGAATTTGAGTGAATTTAAAGAGAATAGAAAGCGGATTTTGTGAAATATATAACGAGACTTTGGAGTAAGAAGAAAGTAGAGAAAGTAGTTCTTAAAATTTATTTTCCAGTTTCCTTTATATAGTGTATGATGGGACATGTTCATTCATGAAGAGATGTACCAAAAATCATAATTATTCAAAATTCAAAAGACATCTCTTCAATGATACATATGTCGACATACCTTATTAATTTTTTAAAAACAATGATCCATTTGAAGTGTTTATAAAATTCTAATAATTTGTAAAACATTTGAACATAGGTTTTAAATAAATTTTAACATATAATTATTTTATAAAATATTTTAAAAATAAAATAAATATTTAGATAATAAAGTAAATAATTTGATAAGAGAGTATTTAAAGAAAAGAAAGTTGCTATTCAAGGAATTTAAGAACTTAATCTATTGTCTATTAACTATAAACTATAGTCTTGAACTCTTCGTGTCGTTGTCTTTAAACTCATGAGTCTTCAAATATCTCAATCATCTTTGAATCTTGATCTCTAGTCTTTTTACTGACCAGCTTCAAACTCGATTATCCTGTACTTGTATAAACATGCATGATATCCTGCAAACTATTCTGTATAACTTGGAAAAATATCAGTACCTATATTTATATTGTTGTTGTCATCAAAATCAATATCTATAGTATTAACAATATGTAGATGTTATAGGCGCTTTTGCTTAAGGAATGAAAGAAGCATATTAACCAAGTTATTGTAGGAACAATAAGGGTGTGTGTGTCATAGGGATTAAAACTTCTTCGAATGACCTTCAAGTAAAGAGATAAAGGAGCCTAAAGGCAACCCAAGTGAGACCATCCAAACAAAGGAAAAGGTGTCGCCCATCAATGTTGTTCAGTTCGAAAGCTACATGACCAAATTTCTTGTGTGATGGCCTTAACATCTGACAAGGATCCTTGCCTAGTAGAGGAGCTATCGAACAAGATTTCTTGTCGAATGGTCATGCTACCAGACAAGAATTCTTATCTGATACAAGGATCTGTGTCCGATATAGAGCAAATGCCGAATAGAGGATGAAGGCCATGCCGAACCGAGTAGGATGCTTCATACTACTTGGCAGGAAAACGTCTACGTCCACTCACCAAGCCAACAACCCATGAACAAGCCTGTTTCAGCTGAACCGAGCAAGATATTTATGGAAAGGAAATATTAAATATAAGGAAGTTCTAGATCGTATCTTCTATATGTAGAAATAACCGAACATGTTATATAGGGAAACCACCTATTTTACCAAGCTGACCTCCCTACTTCTTCACTCTTATAAATATCCAAGCTTCCAGCATCCATGAAAAAACTTTTTGGAGCCACAACACACCATCGAACCAGAACTACCGAACAGAGCTACAGAATTGCGTATTTGTGGAAAAATCATTATATTTGTATTTGATCTTTGTAAAAAGATGAAATAAGAGGAATGACATAAAAAGGAACAATGGGCATAGGCACATTCTAGCTGAACTACTATAAATCTGTGTGTACTTTACTTTTATAACATTTTCTTTCTATTTTCCTTACTTCTATGAAATCAATTGGAGGTGTTTGTCCACTTTTTGTGTAAACATTTTTAGTGCTTTTATTAAGAACCTCTGATTCTTAACATGCCTTCGAAATCTAAGAGCAAGGCTGGTGCTACCAGCGGGAACACTAAACAAGCAACCGCCAATCTAGACAACCATTCATTCAGTATTCTAGGACCATGCAATGTCACTAGGATCGACTTGGATAGAGTTATGGTTTATCTTGATATGCGGTTGCTACCCAACAAACAAGCTATTGAGGACCAAATCATGAAAAGCTTAGGGTAGATACCACCTACTGCACATAACACTAAAGCGAGAGTGCGATCTTGTCCAGATGGTCCAGGAGGCGAAGGAGGTCATATTCTAGCGGTGGATCTGATCAAAAAAACCAAGGAGCAGGATGGGTGAATATTGAGGAAGCAAATCAGGCAAGGCTTAACCCGAAGCCGTGCCCATGGAACGGTTCGGCACCGAACCAATTAGGGGTGGCATTGAACGAGGACCGACTATGGCCAAACCTTCTCGATCTAGGTAATGCTTCCTTACCTTAGTAGAAGTGGCAAATGACAGAAGGCAAATTTACCACTCGAATGATCCCAAAGTCAAAATCGTGGTTGGCATCGCATGATAAGTCATCACAAATGAAGTGAAAGAGGTCTTTCACTTTGGAGGGAGAGGTCGACCCAGCTCCATTCATCGACTGAAGTAGGGACAGAACGACATGTGTTATAAGAGAATATGTGCATCGTGAACAAGTAGAACAAAGAATTAAGGAAAGATTTGGTAGCTCCTTCTTTTTGGAGATAGAAATCGCTTAGAACCCTAGAAGCTTCTAAATGCCCACCATGGATCCCTATTAGGGTCTGACTGATCCATTGGTACATTTGCAACGATATACGCAACACATTCTAATAAGTGGAGCAATGGAGGAAGTCTTGTGCAAGTGTTTTCCCATATTCTTAGCAGACTTAGCAACAACGTGGTTCTGTTGCCTTGCTCCTAATCCAATCCATTCATGGGCAATGTTAAAGGAAAAGATCATCATCTAATTTTGAGTACACATGGAGCAACCTATAGATCCATATTCACTACCAGTCGTAGAACAAAGATGATGATGAAACATTTTGGTACTACTTAACTTGCTTCAATGCCACAGTGGCTAGCGTTTAGAATGTTGACGAAAAATTTACTCTTATGGCATTGTGTAGGGGCGTGCATCCAGACACTAAGATGGCTTGGAGATTAACTTAGGAGAAACTGACTATTTTGTAGGACATACTTAATGTGGCAGCAAAGTATATGCAATTAGAGGAAGCTACAATAGAATAAAAAACTAGAGCAGCTAACAAGTCATTAGAGGCATCAAATAGTATGAATGTTATGGATAAAGGCAGTGGAGATAGTTTTGCTGAAATGAAGAAGGATAACAATCAATGCGGTTATGGGAGAAAGAAAGTGAAGCGAAGGAGATTCAGACCTGGAACAAGGTTCGATGCTTACATGGACCCAGGCGATACCATATAAAACATCTACCTCGTAGCGTAAGCGGAGCTTAAGTACAATAGGTCTCAACCGAGAAGAATAATGTAGATTTCATGAATCTTGTGAGCATGATACTTGATGAATGTCGACATCTACGAGACATTATAGAAAAATACATCAGGAAAAAGAAGTTGGAATGTTACATCAGGAATCCTAACGCCCTACCTTTTCCTATGTGTAAAGCTCCAAAACAACCCCCATTGTGAAATTGGGGAGAAGGAACAGGTGCTAATCGTGATGATGTATTGATATTCTTCCATGGGTTTTTTGGTTGTTGTTTTCTATTGAGCTCATGGTTACTGTTTGACAACGCTTCTTCTTATTATGGTTTAGTTTTTTGTTTTGATGGTCTGTATGACTACTGATTGTAAAATCATCTTCTATACTAATGTTTGTTGTTCATGGATAAATCTTTACTACACTTCTGATGTGAGAACTCGTTATCATTCCTAGAATGGTTATTGCCAAGGCTCCTATTTGTTGCTTTGGGCATTTGGAACCTTGTATCCTTTTGTCATGTCTTATAGTTTTGTTTTTCCACGAAGTCATTGTAAGGGCTTTTGGGATTAATTGATTTAGGTCTACTTTGTGCAGCTTGTCATTGTATCAATAGGTTTAGACTGCCTTATGCAGCAAGATATTGTAAGTTTGCATTCTGCGTGGTGCTTATGTATGTTTGTAGTTTAGGCACGTTGCCTAACTCCTATTCTTTAGCTAGTTAATTAGTAGCATAGGCAATTGGCCTAACTCCTCCTTCTTTTATGTATTTATTACTTTTATTGTAATAAAAGTGGACAGTTCACTATAAATACCGGCTGGCCTTGCCAAAAATATATATTCTAATAGCCTCTAATCTAGTTATGAGGGAAAAGGTTTCATCAAAATCTATTCCTTCCTACTGACTACAACCTTGAGCAACCAAACATGCTTTATCTCTAGTGACTTCTCCTTGTTCATTCAGTTTATTTCTATAGACCCATTTAGTTCCTATTACAGTTTTATTCTCAGGTCTTGGGACTAGTTCCCAAACATCATTTCTAGTAAACTGATTCAGTTCTTCTTGCATAACAAGAATCTATGAATCATCTAATGATGCTTCCTTTGGATTTTTTAGGTCATTAGTTAAGATAAATGCTAAATTAACTTCTTATATTTTTAACTGACTGTATATTTCCTAGAATATTTTCTACTGGATGATCTTTCAGATATTTTGTTCTTGTATTTGGACATGAATTTTTAGAGTCATCATTATTTTCATTAGTAGTGATTTCATTATTTGTAGTTTCATTACTTTCATTTTGATTAATATTTTCTTCTTCATCAACACTGGTATTATTCTCTTTAAACTTTCCATCAAATGAAACATGTAATGTTTCTTCAATAGTGTTAGTTTTGGTGTTAAAACTCTGTAAGCTTTACTTCTATTGGAATATCGAATAAAAATTCCTTTATCTAATTTAGCATCAAATTTATCTAAATTATCTTTTAGATGTAATATAAAACATTTACTACCAAAAACTTTAAAATAGGATACTTTAGGCTTTCTATCATAAAATAATTCATAAGGAGATTTCTTGGTAAATGATCATATTAAAATTCTATTTAAAATATAACATGCTGTAGTAACGGCTTCAGCCTAAAAGCTTTTAGGTAAATCACTATTATCTAGCATAGTCTTAGCACATCTTATATAGTTCTATTTTTATGTTCTACTACTCTGTTTATTAGTGTGTTTTAAGAAATGAAAAGTTATGTATAATTCATTTCTTATTAAAAAAGTTTTCAAAATTCTCATTTTTGAATTCTCCTCCATGACCACTCCGTATCGTTTTTGTTAACGAATAAATTTGTCAACACCCAAAAGCATGTAAATATAGGTTAATCAATGGTTAGCCTCTTCAAAGCTAGCTGAAGGTGTTCTCATTGAGGTTAATCAAAGAGATAGGTTGATGTATGCATTGTTCCATGTAAGTAGTCATTCTTTGTATTGAAGACTTTATCACTTCGAACTTAATGAATAGTACGAATTATTATGCTATAACGTAGCACCCAAGTCAATATGCTCGAAGAGACTATGGTTAAAATGTTCAACAATGTCCAAGTCTTAGTTTAAGCTCAATTAAGTATGCAAATTTCGAGTTCAGATATGTCAATAGGTTATGTAATTGTTTGATTTCCAATTCCATATGTGTACAGGGTTTAAGTATTATAATTAACTAAATCCCCAATTTAGTTTAGGGTTAACAATGCTTAAAAAGGAAAGTAATGTGGGGGACAAATTACGGTCCTCAAAACAGCACCCCTTGGGTCATTTTTATAGAGGTTGGATGGCGGGGTCTTCGATGCGGGTGATCTTCGGCGATAGTCATAGCGGAAACAATGAAAATGGCCTCGTCGACCTTGATGGTATTATGTGCTGAATTCACTTTAGTGCCACTTCGACCGTGCTGATCTTCGGGGTTGATGTCTTCCAAGCGATATATAGATCGAAGAGCGGTGCCACTTTGCTTCCTTGCAGTGTTAAGGCCTTCATGGGTATTGATAGTGTCCAACACAAATAGCGCTTCGTATAGATGCGTGATGTCCCTCTTCATGCAAATTGAAGTGCCGTGTTGAACGTTACTGAAAAGTAGTGCAATATCTTCGAAAATCTGCGAAGTGTAGCACTTTGTGGTGGCTAAAGGAGAAATTGTTGTGGTAAACATAGGTGAATGATGGTGCCGACAAGGTTTAGCATCAATTGAATGCGCTGCAACCCTCTTCGACACCCATTGATGGCCTTTGGAGTTGTTTGTACTGGACCTCTTCGCGCCACTAATCTTGAAAGGCGATGCCCTCTCTGTGCCTCCTTTTGTTATTGAAGTGATGCGACACTGGTGACTTGTAGAGTGGTGGCATGTAGAGTGAACGAGGAGTGACTATTAAGAGGCGTGGGGCTGATTAGCATCGAAGTGATGAGATATGGTTTTGATGTGAAGTGGTTCCATAAGTAACATCCTGGTGGTATTTTCAACCATTCGCATCCATACATGTCGGACTTGAATTGCTCAAAATATCAGATTTTTAATTTAAATTTGGCAAATCTCAGCATATACAGTAAATAAATAATCACAGAATCACAGACACAGAGTAATATAACAATAAGCAACAGATATAAAAGAATAGTAGTTCATGAAGCTACTATATGTATAACAGAGTTAAACAAGATACAACAGAAGTCTCGGATACATAGAAGTCTCAGTACAATAGTCAAATAACATGTAACAACCCTGTATTTTGTGATTATTTTAATTATTTATTTTGGTTATTTTAATTGATTTCCTGATTTAAAAACTTTATTTTATTTATTATATGAATAAATTTTGTTATTTTAAATATAAATTTTGATTTTGATGTGAATTAGAATTCCAAACATGACTAAAAAGGATATTTTCTAGAAAAGTGAATTTTGGTCAATATGGTCAAACTTTGACTTTTAATTTAGAAATTTGAAAGTTTGAAAATTTTAATTTTATCTTTTATTATGAAAGTAAATAAAATTTTAAGAATAATGCTTTTTGTTTCGTTAAAATCTGATTTATAATGTGAAAGTTATACCCTTTTAAATATTGTGTGTAATTTGTTGTATTTAACAAAATTATTTATTTTAAATTATAAAAAATAATATTTTATTTGGTCATGTAATATTCTAATTTATATTTATATGGGTAAAATAACATGATATGTATATACTTTGGTTTTAAAACATTTTAAAGATATAATTGGCATTTTCCAGTGTTAGCTGTATTTTGTTTAAAATTCTAATTTCCAGTTTCAATTAATTAAAGTAATTCTTTATTTGTTTTTCTATTTTTTTCTTAAAATCTTATTTTATTCTCATTCCCACTTTATTTTGTTCCTCGTTTATTTTATTTATTTGACCTTTTATTTGTTTAAAGTGAAATAGAAATTTTATAAGGCTAGTGATATTTATTTGTAATTTTCATGTCTTATTTCCAATTTTTAAACATTTTTCTTTAGTTCTTTTTCTATTTTCTCTAAATTAAATTATTTATTTCACTTTGAAAATACTTTAGAAATTATTTTATTTCAAAATTTTTCTGTAGAATATTTATAAAATGAAGTAGATAATTTTCCAAAGACAATCGTGATTTATTTGTAATTTCTGGACCCTGTTTTCAATTTTTAAGCAATTTCTTATATTCTTTTTCCATTTTCTTTAAAATTAATTATTTATTTCTATTTATAATATTTTGTTTCAGTTGTTAGAGCTTATTTCTGAGTTTATTTTTGTTTTATTGGAATTAAAAAGAAAAAGAAATATGAAGGGTTTAAAATTGCTTAGAAACCGATGTCCTTTCACCTCCTTAAGTCTTTTCAATTGCCATAACCCCTCCTTTATGCTTTGGCCATGAATTTTACTTTTGTTTTCACGTGAAAACTCTCATTTTTCATTTCATCATTCGACCACTTCAGATCTGAAGCAAAAGCTTTGGGTAATGGTTTCATTTTTCTTCTTTTCTCCTTATTTTTCTATGAAAATTGCCTTGTTTTCTCTTGTTTTTGGATAGGCCTCTCCGCCAAATCCATGGCCACAAACTCCTACATCTCTTCCCTGCCATCAACACCAGCTACTCCTCTGGTCTTGACCAAGGCCGAGCCACCATGATGCCAAAACTCCACAAAAAATTGCAAAACAAGCCATAAAAACATGATTGTTTACCACTATTGCTTCACCACTCCATTTTCCACCACCACCACCACCTTAGGCCGCCTCCACCACCTCTGGCCAGACCACCACACACCTTTCCTTCCACTGACCTGATCCATACCCCTCTGACCTGACCACACAAGCCCATGGCCGAGCCATTTTTGTGAACAAAATCCACTTATTTTGCCTTAAACTCTTCATATTCCTTTGTATAAACTTCCTCCTCATATTCTACTACCTAGGCCATGCATACACATGACCAAACCTGAGCCAAACTTGTTCAAACCAGAGCCAAAACCATCCCTAGGCCATGACAAAAGAATAGAGAAAGCATGGCAAAAGATTTGGCATTTGTATCTCTCTTTATTTAAAAGTTATTTCATTTCTAGTGTATTGAAATTTATGGTTTGCTTTGATTTTTGTTTGGGTTGTAACACAAGATCTATATCATTGGATTTGCTCTCCACACTCAAATTGTATTAGAGTTGTCGTGCCTTCGTAATCTTTGTGTTGTGTGCTTGTTGGCAAATCTCCAGCTTAACAGGTGAGTTATTCTCACCAGACAATCTATACCTATATAACTGATAAACCGACACCACTTGAATCTGTAAATGTATTGCATCCTGTTATAACTGCTATGTTATGATTATATGATGTTCACCCATGCTTAAACACCTGTTATATCATATGTTACTGTTATATTATGTTGTTCTTTTATTTTTATCAGTTTATCACACTGCAAGTTCCCTTTAGATTAGAATCACTATGGGTTGAAATGATACATACCCGAATGGACTTTAGAATAGGAGAAAATCGTTATGGGCTGAAATGATATGCCTGAATAATTTTCAATTATTTTCATTTACTTGGGATTGCGGGTTTGAAATGATCAAACCCGGGTATCTTTGTAAATTACGGGTTGAAATGATAAATTACCCGTATCACTTTACCTAGGCTAGAAAATGAAATACAGACCCGTTGTTAAAATATGTTTTATAATTTTTTTTTAATATTTTAGAAATGTAAATATTATAATATTTTGATTTAAACTAAATAAAAATGATTTTTTGTAAAGCATTATTGATTTTCTGAAAATTTATAAGTGAAATAAATTAATGGTAAAATTAGAAAATTTGAAATGTAAGTTATTTTGGGAAATTTTAATTTGGTGATAATTGTAATTTAAATTAAATATGAAATGTGATAAATTCATGATAATTTGGATTAAAGTGAATTTAAATGATTTTATAATATATTAATGTTTTTTTTGAATAAAGTTAAAATGTGAAATGAATGAATATTTAAGTTGAAATTTTGAAATATAACTAAAATTGGAAATTTGTGAATTTGGCTTAAAAGTGAATTTTTAAGTTAAGTAAATAAAAATGGAATTAAGTTATATTTGAAAATTTAAACTTAAGTGTTAAGTTAATTTAATTTAATGAATTTATAACTTAATATTGGAATTTAATAAGTGAATTATTATTAAATTTTGATTTTTGAATGGAGTTTTAACTTTATAAAATCATGAATATAAGGGTATTTGAATGATTGTTTTAAAAGTGAAATTATATGATTTTATAATTAAAAAAATGATTTATATAAAAATATAATTGTTTGTGAAATTATACTGAATATTTGAAGTTAGTTAACTGCATTTCCGAAATGCTATTAAATTCTAAAGTAAATGATAATACAACATTTGTAAATGCTGTAGTTGATAATAATGAACCAAATGGCTAAATTTAATTAAAGGCTATTATAGCATTTTTGTAAATGTTATAATGGTTGAATTTAACTAAGTTTATTTGAAACTAATGTAACCATATTACAGCATTTTAAATGCTGTCTTTTGTTAAATTGAACTGTTTTAAATGTGACTTTCCGTAGCATTTTCTAAATGTTGCGAAAGTTGAAATTTCATTGTTTTAATTAATTTAAGTGAACGAATGAACTTTGAAAAGTTAAATTTTTGGAAATTTAAAATTTTAATTATTAAATATACTAACTTCATTTTTTATGATTTAAAATGAAGTAATTTGTTTCGAAATATAAACTATTTTGAAATATGATATTTTGATATTTTGAAATGGATTTTTGAAGGATATTGAATTTTGAAATGATATTTGATTTTGAAGTATAAAATACCATTTTGAAATTTTAACCACGGGATGTATTTAATTTATAGTTTAACTGATCCTTAAAGGATGGGCGATCCCAAGCATCCTTTGAGTTATTGTGCATTTCTACTACAGTTCACTTGAGTTGGTTTACATTATATAAGTATATATTGTCCTGACTCGAGTGTTTTGTGTTTTACTTTACGCTCGGGTCAGCCTGAGTATTTACAGCTTAGCTTTGGATTTCTTTCTGGAGCTAGGAATCGCTGGAGATTCTGCTTGTCTAGTTATCTGTTCCTTTCAGTTCAGTTGTTCTATTTCAGTTCTGGTATTCATAAACTTCTATTTATTTGAGATGTCTATTGTATATGTTTTCAAGCAGATATTATGTATTATGTTTTGAGAGTTTGTTATAGTAGCTTCATGAACTACTATGGTTTTTTATATTCCGCTGCGAGTTATTCTTATATGTTCTGTGTCTGTGATTCTGTGTATTTGATTTCATTTGCTCCAAATTTATTTACAATCTGTTATTTTGAATTATTCAAGCCAGACATGTGTGGATTATTGTCGATTTGAATGGTCCAAAATAGTGGGTCGTTACAGTTGGTATCAGAGCTTTGGTTTTAGGCAAACCTTAGCATGCGGAGCAAAAACTCATTAGAGATAGGGTAGAAATACCCTAAAATGAGTGAAATCAATCTCAGAATCATTTCTTTGTGAGAGAACATATTTTCGAAGTATAAAATAATTTTCAAATGATTTTTAAAGAATTTTCAAAGATTATTTTGATATAAATTTCCTTGCTTTAAAAGTAAAATATTTCTTAAACTTCATTCCTTTCGTATCCACCTTGTTAGTAATTTCTTATATTAGGATCCTCTAAAATTTTGAACTTCTCTCTTGATTGATCTAGATCCATTGTTGATAGGAATCTATTTTGGGTATGGCAAAATCAGTAGTTTGTTAGGATGCTTTGAGTAAACTCTGTTGTATCTTTTGCTTAGCTAAAGTTGTCCAACTAAAGATATTTATGCTTCTGTTTTCGTATGTTATGAATTCGAGTCTTTCCAAATTTTGAATGGGAATTTTTCTATATCGATATAGGTTATATTTCTCTAATCTTCGTTTGGATTCTTATCGAATAAGATTCCTTTGAATTTTGGAATGCTCACTTGTTCTGAAATCCATTCCTATCTCCCCTAATTGTATTCTTTTGATTTTGGAGCATTGCATCACTCCACTTTTTATGACCTTTATAGGGTGGCGATTCCGCCAATCTTTGAATGATTATAATTGGCATTGATTCACCGGAGATTTCTGTATCCTCGGTTTACGATGTTTTCTATCTTCTGCTATATTTAGATTCTATCTCTGGCAATCGAAGGTCGATTTTCCTTAGATTTTCGCATCGATTATATTCCTGAAATCACGGTTGACCGGTTAAGGCCGCCTGCGATTCATATAGGCTTATCCATCTTTTATTTGGTAATTTAATTATCTTATCTTCGTTTGAGCCTATCTTTGAATTAGAATTCTATTTGATTAGAGTCCTTCTAAATTTGAATCTCTGTTTTGCTTTGAATCCATCTTTGAATCGTCGCTTGGAAAGTTTGTGGTTGATTGTCTTTTAAAAATTTTTTATTCATCGTAGTTTTATTTTGATAAGGATGACCATATTTTTATATAAAGATGAAATGTTTTTGATAAGGATTATATACCTTTTAAAAAAATTGAGAATTTGAAGTTTTGAAAGGATTTGAAATTGTGAAAATTTTATAAGAAATGGTTTCATATAAAATGATTTATAACTGAAGTTTTGAATCTGAATTTAAGTGATTGAACTCCGGCATTTTGGAACTGGTTTTAAGATTTTGAAATAATAAATAATATGATTGAAATTATTTTTCCGAATAAGTAATGTTTCAATGATTTTAATGGGTTTTAATGATTTTGAAGGAATTTCAAAGAAGTTTTCAAAGTAAATGGAAGTCCAGAACTTACTTGTGTCGCTGGAAAATAATTTCGGTGATGAGTGCATGCATCATCGACATTGATTTTCGAGTTTTTGAGTGAGGGAGAGGCCACTTCAGTAGCTTTGCTATGCGATTGATTTGTGAAACCAATTTAGATTTCAAATTCCGAAGTGTGATGTGATATTCGAAAGATATATGTATATATATTTGTAAAATTTGAAATGAGCCGGTGTTCAGTCCTTGAGTTTTGGATTTGATTTGATATAACCCTATTTTTGGAATGGATTTACTGATTTAATTGTGATTTCCAACTCTTGGATTGAAATATGATTTCTTCGACTATTTTGAAGGTTCAAGCACTTCCAAATCAAGGTTAACTTTTCAAAGCTAAGTAATTTTGAAAAGTATAAAGTATATAAGTTTGGTATGTATGTTTATAGTATGTAGTAATATGATTTAAATAGGTTGAAACTGTTTTGTTAAGTAAATGAATAAGGCTATTATGAATTTTTTCTAATATGAAATTTAGATTGAAATGTTTTGAGAAGAATTTGGTCTTCAAAATATTTTGAATAAAATTTAGTTTAAATGTTTAACTTAGTAACATCTTTATGAAACTATATATTTAAAAGTTGGAATAGATACATAAGTTGTACGTATGCTATTTTATTCGCATAATTAAATTGATCCAAGTTTGAGTACACAAGTTCGAGGTGAATTACACCATTTCGTGTTAGGATTTTTCATTCGATTCTTGATGGCGAATATTTGATATGGATTTTGGGCTTGATTTTAGATTTCTCTATCATAGTATATGGCTATGCAAGGAGACTGATGGTTTCTAGTCGAGAAACCATATCGAAATCCGCATTAGGGAAGTCGAATGGACAATACTATTTCGAAAGCGAACTTGTGTGATCGAGCGAGCGATCGAATGAGACTTTGCGAAATGATAACATATGTACATCTTATATTCTTATGTCATTGACATACTTGCCGCAGAAATTGGAAGTTGTAGGGTTGGATATCTTTGTAATATAATTGGAATTCTTTCTTTTATGAAAAACTACTATCAATTTAAAACCATTTTTCAAAACTATTTTTCTTTTATTCTTCTCAAACAAACTGTTTTATTCTATTTTACATACAAACTATTTCACAAACCATTTTATTTACTAAACTATTCTACAAACTATTTTTTTTATATACAAAACTATTCTAAATTAAAACCTTTTAGTAAGCAAAGATGTTCAATCCCATATAGCTCTTCGTATAGCGAAATTTATTTTTTGAAAATTTTGATCCTTAAATAAGATGGACTTTATGTAAATATAAGATGATTTTGGAAATGAATTCTTTGACTTTAACTATATTGATTTGGAAATTTGGATTTATTTTCTAAATTTATTATTTTGGAAACTTTGGAACTGAAGATATTTAATTTGAGAAGAAATAATTTGGTGGAATTGTATATGATTTTGAAACTGAACTGATATTGAAACAAAATTGAAATTTGAGAACCTTATGTTACTAAATACTTGATTTGGGAGTTATCGAACTTATATAAAATTTGGTTTGTATAAGTATGATGTTGATTCGAAAACTATGGATTTGAAAAGGTATTCAATTTGAAAAGTGAAATCTTATATAATTGAAGTCTATATAAGTGTGATTTGATATACTATTGATTTTGGAAAGTATTTGATTTGAAAATGAAATCTTATATATAATGGACTTTATATAAGTATGATATTTGAAAGTGATTTGAAAAGGTACTATATGATACATATTTTCGAAGTAAAGATATGGAAAGTGCCTTCTGCTTGATATCCGCTTTGTGGCCACATTGTGGATTCATTCTATCGATATTTCTCTGATTTTTGGTTTTCCGGATATGATACTCGAGTGTCCATCGAATTCCATGGCTTTACCCATGGTCTTACGAGCGCGACTGCATAGCGCAACTGCCTGGCTGAGATGGCCTAGGGGTATGGATTGTTTCCTGGGGGATCCAGGCGTAACCATTGTGTATCCTGCATCTATGTAGGTCGCATTAGTAGCGAAACCGCCTGGCTAAGATGGCCTAAGGGTACAGATTGTATCCTGGGGGATCCAGGCGTAACCATTGTGTATCCTGCATTCTACTAGTCATCATGGCGTAACTCGCAGGGCTGAGGAAGCTTATGGTATGGATTGTTTCCTGGGGGATCCAGGCGTAACCGTTGTGTATCTGCGAACCATGGTTAGACAAAGGTTTTGTTTGTTTTGTTTGGATTGTACATTCCATATCTTTTTTTAAAAAAGTTTTCCAGTATTTTCACTGGGTGTTGAAACAAGTCTACTAAGTACCTGGAGAATTCTAGCTTTGCACCTGATCAACGCACTACCAGAGTCTGCAGGAACGAGGATAAACTTGTTAAGACATCGAGTTATAATAGTATTTTGATAAAATATTATATAAATGATACTTTGATTAGTTATTTCCTTTTTAAACGATTTTAAATTGTTTTAAATATTTTACCTCTTCAACCAACAATTTTAAATTAATGGCCCATCCTTGTCTTTCGTCCTATTTTCCCTTCTAGCTATTCCTATTCTCCACCTTATTAAACTTACCCATAACAATAGTTATCAGGTATAATTTTAATCTTCTTGTCATCTTGTCTTAATCCTATTCCATTTTATCTTTTCTGTGTTTTCCGTACCTCATTCCTTTTCGAGGATGAAAAGATTTGAGTGGGGGAGAGTGTAACAACCCTGTATTTTGTGATTATTTTAATTATTTATTTTGGTTATTTTAATTGATTTCCTGATTTAAAAACTTTATTTTATTTATTAAAATGAATAAATTTTGTTATTTTAAATATAAATTTTGATTTTGATGTGAATTAGAATTCCAAACATGACTAAAAAGGATATTTTCTAGAAAAGTGAATTTTGGTCAATATGGTCAAACTTTGACTTTTAATTTAGAAATTTGAAAGTTTGAAAATTTTAATTTTATCTTTTATTATGAAAGTAAATAAAATTTTAAGAATAATGCTTTTCGTTTCGTTAAAATCTGATTTATAATGTGAAAGTTATACCCTTTTAAATATTGTGTGTAATTTGTTGTATTTAACAAAATTATTTATTTTAAATTATAAAAAATAATATTTTATTTGGTCATTTAATATTCTAATTTATATTTATATGGGTAAAATAACATGATATGTATATACTTTGGTTTTAAAACATTTTAAAGATATAATTGGCATTTTCCAGTGTTAGCTGTATTTTGTTTAAAATTCTAATTTCCAGTTTCAATTAATTAAAGTAATTCTTTATTTGTTTTTCTATTTTTTTCTTAAAATCTTATTTTATTCTCATTCCCACTTTATTTTGTTCCTCGTTTATTTTATTTATTTGACCTTTTATTTGTTTAAAGTGAAATAGAAATTTTATAAGGCTAGTGATATTTATTTGTAATTTTCATGTCTTATTTCCAATTTTTAAACATTTTTCTTTAGTTCTTTTTCTATTTTCTCTAAATTAAATTATTTATTTCACTTTGAAAATACTTTAGAAATTATTTTATTTCAAAAATTTTCTGTAGAATATTTATAAAATTAAGTAGATAATTTTCCAAAGACAATCGTGATTTATTTGTAATTTCTGGACCTTGTTTTCAATTTTTAAGCAATTTCTTATATTCTTTTTCCATTTTCTTTAAAATTAATTATATATTTCTATTTATAATATTTTGTTTCAGTTGTTAGAGCTTATTTCTGAGTTTATTTTTGTTTTATTGGAATTAAAAAGAAAAAGAAATATGAAGGGTTTAAAATTGCTTAGAAACCGATGTCCTTTCACCTCCTTAAGTCTTTTCAATTGCCATAACCCCTCCTTTATGCTTTGGCCATGACTTTTACTTTTGTTTTCACGTGAAAACTCTCATTTTTCATTTCATCATTCGACCACTTCAGATCTGAAGCAAAATCTTTGGGTAATGGTTTCATTTGTCTTCTTTTCTCCTTATTTTTCTATGAAAATTGCCTTGTTTTCTCTTGTTTTTGGATAGGCCTCTCCTCCACATCCATGGCCACAAACTCCTACATCTCTTCCCTGCCATCAACACCAGCTACTCCTCTGGTCTTGACCAAGGCCGAGCCACCATGATGCCAAAACTCCACAAAAAATTGCAAAACAAGCCATAAAAACATGATTGTTTACCACTATTGCTTCACCACTCCATTTTCCACCACCACCACCACCTTAGGCCGCCTCCACCACCTCTGGAAAGACCACCACACACCTTTCCTTCCACTGACCTGATCCATACCCCTCTGACCTGACCACACAAGCCCATGGCCGAGCCATTTTTGTGAACAAAACCCACTTATTTTACCTTAAACTCTTCATATTCCTTTGTATAAACTTCCTCCTCATATTCTACTACCTAGGCCATGCATACACATGACCAAACCTGAGCCAAACTTGTTCAAACCAGAGCCAAAACCATCCCTAGGCCATGACAAAAGAATAGAGAAAGCATGGCAAAAGATTTGGCATTTGTATCTCTCTTTATTTAAAAGTTATTTCATTTCTAGTGTATTGAAATTTATGGTTTGCTTTGATTTTTGTTTGGGTTGTAACACAAGATCTATATCATTGGATTTGCTTTCCACACTCAAATTGTATTAGAGTTGTCGTGCCTTCGTAATCTTTGTGTTGTGTGCTTGTTGGCAAATCTCCAGCTTAACAGGTGAGTTATTCTCACCAGACAATCTGTACCTATATAACTGATAAACCGACACCACTTGAATCTGTAAATGTATTGCATCCTGTTATAACTGCTATGTTATGATTATATGATGTTCACCCATGCTTAAACACCTGTTATATCATATGTTACTATTATATTATGTTGTTCTTTTATTTTTATCAGTTTATCACACTGCAAGTTCCCTTTAGATTAGAATCACTATGGGTTGAAATGATACATACCCGAATGGACTTTAGAATAGGAGAAAATCGTTATGGGCTGAAATGATATGCTTGAATAATTTTCAATTATTTTCATTTACTTGGGATTGCGGGTTTGAAATGATCAAACCCGGGTATCTTTGTAAATTACGGGTTGAAATGATAAATTACCCGTATCACTTTACCTAGGCTAGAAAATGAAATACAGACCCGTTGTTAAAATATGTTTTATATTTTTTTTTAATATTTTAGAAATGTAAATATTATAATATTTTGATTTAAACTAAAGAAAAATGATTTTTTGTAAAGCATTATTGATTTTCTAAAAATTTATAAGTGAAATAAATTAATGGTAAAATTAGAAAATTTGAAATGTAAGTTATTTTGGGAAATTTTAATTTGGTGATAATTGGAATTTAAATTAAATATGAAATGTGATAAATTCATGATAATTTGGATTAAAGTGAATTTAAATGATTTTATAATATATTAATGTTTTTTTTGAATAAAGTTAAAATGTGAAATGAATGAATATTTAAGTTGAAATTTTGAAATATAACTAAAATTGGAAATTTGTGAATTTGGCTTAAAAGTGAATTTTTAAGTTAAGTAAATAAAAATGGAATTAAGTTATATTTGAAAATTTAAACTTAAGTGTTAAGTTAATTTAATTTAATGAATTTATAACTTAATATTGGAATTTAATAAGTGAATTATTATTAAATTTTGATTTTTGAATGGAGTTTTAACTTTATAAAATCATGAATATAAGGGTATTTGAATGATTGTTTTAAAAGTGAAATTATATGATTTTATAATTAAAAAAATGATTTATATAAAAGTATAATTGTTTGTGAAATTATACTGAATATTTGAAGTTAGTTAACTGCATTTCCGAAATGCTATTAAATTCTAATGTAAATGATAATACAACATTTGTAAATGCTGTAGTTGATAATAATGAACCAAATGGCTAAATTTAATTAAAGGCTATTATAGCATTTTTGTAAATGTTATAATGGTTGAATTTAACTAAGTTTATTTGAAACTAATGTAACCATATTACAGCATTTTAAATGCTGTCTTTTGTTAAATTGAACTGTTTTAAATGTGACTTTCCGTAGCATTTTCTAAATGTTGCGAAAGTTGAAATTTCATTGTTTTAATTAATTTAAGTGAACGAATGAACTTTGAAAAGTTAAATTTTTGGAAATTTAAAATTTTAATTATTAAATATACTAACTTCATTTTTTATGATTTAAAATGAAGTAATTTGTTTCGAAATATAAACTATTTTGAAATATGATATTTTGATATTTTGAAATGGATTTTTGAAGGATATTAAATTTTGAAATGATATTTGATTTCGAAGTATAAAATACCATTTTGAAATTTTAACCACGGGATGTATTTAATTTATAGTTTAACTGATCCTTAAAGGATGGGCGATCCCAAGCATCCTTTGAGTTATTGTGCATTTCTACTACAGTTCACTTGAGTTGGTTTACATTATATAAGTATATATTGTCCTGACTCGAGTGTTTTGTGTTTTACTTTACGCTCGAGTCAGCCTGAGTATTTACAGCTTAGCTTTGGATTTCTTTCTGGAGCTAGGAATCGCTGGAGATTCTGCTTGTCTAGTTATCTATTCCTTTCAGTTCAGTTGTTCTATTTCAGTTCTGGTATTCATAAACTTCTATTTATTTGAGATGTCTATTGTATATGTTTTCAAGCAGATATTATGTATTATGTTTTGAGAGTTTGTTATAGTAGCTTCATGAACTACTATGGTTTTTTATATTCCGCTGCGAGTTATTCTGATATGTTCTGTGTCTGTGATTCTGTGTATTTGATTTCATTTGCTCCAAATTTATTTACAATCTGTTATTTTGAATTATTCAAGCCAGACATGTGTGGATTATTGTCGATTTGAATGGTCCAAAATAGTGGGTCGTTACATAACAATAATCTGAATATATCATAGGAGTTAACTGAATAACTGAAAGTTGAATAGATAGATTAATCTCCAAGCGAAGCTCAACTCCAAAGGTGAGTCTCTAATGTTGTGACACTCAGTCTGACCCGAGCGTAAAGCAAAACACAGAACACTCGAGTCAGGATTAACATTCTTATATCAATAAATCCAACTTAAATGAAATATCAACTGAAATACAAGTAACTTAAAGGATGTTTGTGATAGCCATCCTCTAAGGATCCGTTAAACTATCTACTATGTAGTAATATACGCTATTATAATAATGTCTATAGTAAAGTATACTATTTAAAAATAGCGTTAAGGCTTTACATTTTCCACCTTAACACATTTTTAGGTGTGCCAATAGTCTATACAATACCGTAATACCCTATAAACTGGAGCTACCAGAGGATACTCCATAGGTACGACACAAATAAAACTCATAGTGGTCTCGATATGGTAGGTGACATGGCACAACTAGGCAATGCCAGGGTAGATATACCAATTACACTTCCGAGCTGTTGGTAACGCAACGCCGCAGCAATCGCCCAACTCGAGACACACTCCCGAATCAAAGGTGCGCACCATATCAATCACAAAGTAATAGAATGGCATACGATGGAGTGTGTCCGATCGGAGGAGCTACCTCACTTGGCCCGTCGATTGCTCCTGGTTTAGCCACCTTATGCCAACTCACGGGAGTCGGGTCCACGTATATACCTCATATAGGATCGCCGCCACCATCCTACTTCATTCTAGAATCTCCACCATGTACACGGTTATTAAAGTGGTTTTCGGCATTGGCAGAGAGTATGACAATAACCGATCCCGGTCTGTAATACCCCAAAATTTTGTGAAAAATCATTTTTGTAAAATGATTTAATTTTGAAATATTTAGATTTAAATATGGTGAAATTTCTGGAATAAATAGTGTGCAAGTATATGTGTGCACGTGCACACTGAAATGGCACAAGAAAGAACTCCAGATTTCTTGGATTTAAAACAAGAATTAAAGAGCAATACAAACATGATTTTGCAACATGGTTATTTGATTTCTGAGATTTTATGGGTCATCTTAGAAAATAAGAAAAGTAAGTTTTACTTTAGATCAGTAAACAAATTTATTTAAAACCCAGAAAAGAAAATAATATATATATATATTTGTAAACTTGTATACATATAGGTGTATATGTTTCTGAATTTAAAAGAGGAATTAAAATAATCCTAGATAAGATATGTATACAAATATACATTTTTAAATACTGAAAAGTACATATATATATATTAGCAAGTGAAACCATAACATTAAAATGACATGAAATGTGATACAAGTCAATATGCTTGTGTAGGCAAAAATAGCAAAGGGGATTTTCAGAAATAATTAAAATAAATAGAATAGTCACACTTTTGACATGACTAAGTGAGTGGCCATTTTCTGAAAAAGTAAAAGAAAGAAAATGCAGCCTTTAAATTGGTTAATATGGCCGGGGTAATATGAATGAAAAATGCATGATGCTAAGCCAGGACAGAAATGGAATTCTGTTTCAATAAAACCCTAGAGGAAAAATGCTTATAAATAGGCAGTTTAGCCAGTAGAATTATTTTACCCCGAGCTGCATAAAAATAAGAAAAGAAGAAGAAAATATTGAAAGGAAGGAGAAAACTCTCAAACAAGAATTTTCTGGATTAATAAGAAGAAACATTTAGGTGAGTAATCTCACTGAGTTCATGGCATTAAGACCTGAGTTGAGGCAGCCACTTTTTATATTGCCATTTATGTATTTCTGGTTTTGATGTATATGATTTCATCAATGCTTTTTGGATGTTTTATTTTAAATCTGATATGATTTAATATGGATGATTTTGATGATCTTTGATTGGTTGAGACATTTGTCTTTGGATGAGTATCATACTGTTTTATTTATACTCATAAATGTTAAAGTTTAGGATCTTAAAAATTATATAGAGAATACTCTCAACTGTTATAGATCTATGGCATGGAAACCTTATAAAAATGATTGGAGCTGCATTATACTTGGTATAAGTGCTGAGGCTTGAAAAGAAAAATGTTAAGGGTGCAATAGAAATTTTCTAAGTGCTGAGCCCTTAATCAAAAAAAAAACCCACAAGCTAAAATTATGATTGAACCAGATCTTGAATCTGAATCAATCATAAAGGCTTGCAGATCAGTATAACATGCCATGCCTCTTTTACAGTTGAAAATGTTCTTATATTTACTAAGATCAAGACATATTGACCCCATTTAGGAAATGACTGTCTGATTATTTCTGAGGGGAAATTATGCTAGAAGAAATTATGGATGTTTCCATGTTTGCAGTGACATGTTCACTTAGCATATTTGATGTTAGGATTTAAGACAATACACTAGTAAATAAACTAGGGAAGGGAAGGCCAAGATGACTGCTGGAATGCTTGTCATATTTGAAGTATGCAAGTTGGCACATGGTTTGTTTAAGCCCTGAGATCTTTGTGCAATGATGTGAATTAGTTCATTGCAATGTGTCCCAGTGATTCCTTAATAGCAGATGAGGCAGGGATTTAAATTGAATATTACAACCTGTAAATGAAGAAATAGGAATGTGGATATTTCTTAGGTTGAATGGTATGGAACCAAGATGATTCCAGTAAATGAAATTGATGCCAATAGATAATCATGTTTGCATGATTATGTATGCAAGTGAAGGAATGATAAGTGAATATATCATACCTGAATCAACTTAATTATACTATGTTAAAATATTTGATTGCAGAAATTTGCTTAAATAACAAGTTAGTACCCTTATATTCTCTATTGCTTAATATCATGAATGAATTGATGTTATTCATACCAGATCTTAGATCTGACCCTTGTTTGCTCATGGCATCTGGGGTGTCTCATTTTAAAATGAGGCAGCCACTTATGTTCTTTCAGGTAACCCAGGCACTAAGTAAAAATGAAGTTATGGCTTTTATGGAGGAGTGAATGAACATGCTAGCTAGTCTCAATAAGAGTTTAAATTGATTATAGCTGCATGTATTCAGGAAAAATATTATGTTTCTAAGACTTCCAGTCATGTAATGAATTCTATTATGGTTAGATGAACTAGTTGTATCATGTTAAATATATTGTTATGCACTAAGGTTTAAAATCTCAAAGGAAAAATCTGACTGGGAAACAATGAAATGATTTTAATTATTGATATGAATGTTTGGAAGAGAAATATGCACATGTAGTGGAGCTACTGTTTTGTATAATTCATATATGTATTAGCTAATCTTGTGACATAACAGAGCACTGAGATTTAGAACTAAAATCTGGATTTAGCAAGAAGAAAACTTAAAGGATTTTATTTCCTTTTTACTGAAATGCTTTGTAAATAAATCTGAATTCATTTCTGAATTGAATTAGGAAAAGTAAAATGTTTTTCTAAAAGCTTCAGATAGAATGAAATGAAAGGCATCTCCCTTGTTTTTGAACTAGTGTATAGCATATACAAGACTCATGAGTTAACCAGCCTCAACTAAATGAAGTATTGGTTGATCATGATAGATTGTATCTTGAAAATATAGATGCATTTCAAAGCATAGTACATTTAGCAATTGTTTCACTCAGTTTTCTGGAAACTGGGCAAAGGTAATGACATGTACATAAATACCTGTGTACATGTTGATAAATTGGGCAAAAATATAAATTTAAATTCTTAAAACAGTTGTAGGAATGGGTTTTAAAAATAGTTATGTAAAAAGAATTGTTTTGTATGTTAGGTTATAGGCAAACATTAAAAATATATGTACAAAGATAGGTAGATATCAGATTACAAACCATACAGAAAAAAAAAATAAAAAAGAAAAACCAAAAATTGTGTTTGAACCGACCAGCATAGCACTCGAACTCGTGACCTTTCATGTATAAGTTAGGCGCGTTTCCATTACGCCTAGATGTTGCTTGTGTTCACTTAGGATCCACTTACTTTTATACTGAATTTGATATTATCCAGACTTTAACATAATCATCTATATTAAAAGCTTGTTTACCACTGATTATTACTTGATCATTTCTTAATCCTAATGACAGACTAAAGTACATGTTTCTAGTGGATATTATGGCCAAAAATCTGAATACAATAATTTATCTGAATTGCTAAAAATCTAAATCAAACAGAATGTTCTTGTACAAAAAAATGAAGTATACACTCTGAACTTAGATAAGAAGATCACATACATCTTCATATGTATGTGTATGTTATTAGATATACACTGATATATTTATATTGGTAAGTTATTTTGATCCTGGATATATTTTGTTCATTGGAAAAAGAAAATGACCTTGGAAAAGATATTTGCAATGAATGATATATCTATATATCATCTCTTAGCAAAAAAAAAAATCCTTATGAAATTAGGGTGGAAATAGGAGGGTCATTTCAGTTGGTATCAGAGCACTTGGTTGCATTGATTGTTAAGTATTATAGAAATGTATAATGTCTGTTTGTTTTGGATGAAATAATTTAGATAAGAAATTAGAAATTATAGAAGCACTCATAATATACTAATACCATCTACCCAGAATTTAGTTAGCAGAACATGGTAGGAAGAGGATCTCATCACAATGCAGGAACCAGTGCACCTCAAATGCTTGATATGCAAGAATTTGTGAGGGTTTTAAGAGATGGAATTGGGCATAGGCCTGAGAACCCACATGAAGAGCTTTCAAAACTACTGAAGACTTATTCCAATTTGGGAGGCAAGAGTTTTGAAGGAACAGAGAGTGTGATGGAAATTCAAGCATGGTTGAGAACACTTGATAGGATTTTCAATGACATGCAGTTGGATGACCAAAGAAAGAGAGAAATATAGGAATTTTAAGAGCAACAACAAGAAGGATAAGGGAAGATATCACCCTTATGATAAAAAGAAGGAGGAGGCAGACAACAGGAAGAGTAAAGATACTAAAGCCAATGATACTAAGAAGAAATTGGTTTGCCATCATTGTGGAAAAGAAGGACACATCAAACCAAGGTGCCCAGAGTTAAAAGGAGGAGCCTTCAAATGCTACCTATGTGGGAAAGAGGGGCATATGAAGAGGAACTGTCCTGAGAATAAACAGCAAGGGAAATTGGCAACTTTGGAAGGAAAAGGCAAATCTGCAGTGAAAATTGATGCTGAAAATCATGGCCAAGTGGAAGGTACATTACTCATTTGTGCCATACCCATACCAGTAGTATATGATACTGGAGCAACACACTCTTTGATTTCCTATGAATTAGTTAAAGTGTTAAAATTAAACTGCAAATTGGTTGAAACCCCATTGCTTGTACAAAGTCCCCTAGGGAGTTCTAGTGTTTTGAACATGAATTGTGTGGATGTGGAGTTAAACATAGGAGGAAATATTTTCATTTCCAATTTATATGTTTTAAATTACCCAAATATAGGAGTTATATTGGGGGTAGATTGGTTAAGGCAATTTAAAGCCATAATTAATTTAGACTCATCCACCATATCATTGCAAGATTCTAGAGGCTAGAGAATCACAGTTCTATGTGAAATAGCTAAGGAAGGGAAATTGTATCATTTAGTTGACTTAGAAAAAGATCTGAGTGAACTAACCATTGAAGAAATTCCCATAGTTAATGAATACTTGGATGTGTTTGGGGAAGTTAAGGGTGTTCCACACCACAGACCAGTTGAGTTCCAAATTAATCTCATTCCAGGAGCAAGTCCAATAATCAAGAAACCTTATAGAATGGGGCCAAGTGAACTGAAAGAATTGAAAAATCAGTTGGAAGAATTAGAAGGCAAGGGATTTATAAGGCCAAGCAATTCTTGCTGGGGTTCTCCAGTAGTGTTTGTAAGAAAACATGATGGTACCTTGAGAATGTGCATAGATTACAGAGAACTAAATAAAGTAACCATCAAGAATAAATACCCATTGCCTAGAATAGATGATCTCTTTGACCAACTCAGTGAAGCTAAAATATTTTCTAGGCTAGACTTAGCATCAGGATTCCATCAAATGAAGGTTGAAGACTCAAGTGTTAAGTATACTGCATTTAACACAAGATATGGCTTATATGAATTTTTGGTCATGCCATTTGGTTTGACAAATGCTCCTTCATATTTTGTTGATTTGATGAATAGAATATTTAGAGATTATCTAGACAAGTTTGTACTGATTTTTATTGATGACATTTTGATTTATTCTAAGACAGTGGAAGAGCATAAAAATCATTTGCATTTAGTTTTGTCAAGACTAAGGGAAAATGATTTAAAGGCAAAATTTTCAAAATGTGCATTTTGGAAAGAAGAAGTGCATTTCCTTGGGCATGTCATCTCTGCCAAAGGAATATCAGTAAACCCTAACAAAGTAGTGGCAATCCAAGCATGGAAAAGGCCTAGCACCATCAGTGAGATTAGATCATTTATGGGGATGGCAGGATATTATAGGAGATTCATAAAAGATTTCTCAAAAATATCATCACCACTTACCAATTTAACTAGAAAGAACCAAGCCTTTGTATGGACAGAAAAATGTGAGCAAGCTTTTATCAAAATAAAAGAAGCCCTGATTGATGCACCAGTATTGAGAGTGCCAGAAGGAAATGAAAATTTGGTTGTGTACACTGATGCAAGTGGCTCTGGGTTAGGGGCTGTGTTGATGCAGCAAGACCAGGTGGTAGCCTATGCATCTAGGCAATTAAAGCCACATGAAACCAGGTATGCAACCCATGATCTTGAACTAGCAGCAGTTGTGTATGCTTTGAAACTTTGGAGACATTATTTGTTAGGTGCCAAATTCATTTTGTACACTGATCATAAGGCACTGAAATATTTATTCTCACAAAAAGATTTGAACATGAGGCAACATAGATGGGTAGAGTTCCTAGCTGCCTATGACCTAGATATACTGTATACACCAGGCAAGGCAAATAAAGTTGCAGATGCCTTGAGTAGACAACATGCCAAGGTAGCCATGTTGATGATGGAAGAGTTTAGGGATTTGTCTATACTTACTGATTTGGAAATTGAGGAAAACAGTGAGGAACAAATGATGCCTATTGAAGAAGGTAAAGGTAAAGGAAAATTAATTATGATATCTCTGCAATCAGATTTACTTCTTAAGATTGGACAAATGCAGGAACAAGACTTAAACATGATGGAAAAGAAAATGCTCATATCAAAAGGGGAGGAAGTAATAAATTATCAAATTGATAAAAATGGTTATTTAAGGAATAAAAATAGGATATGTGTCCTAGAAAATATAGAATTGAAAGAGGAAATATTAAATGAGTACCATAGGAGTAAGTACTCCATACACCCAGGTAGCACCAAGATGTATCAAAATTTGAAAAGAAATCTTTGGTGGAAGGGGATGAAGTCAGATGTGGCCAGATATGTTGCAAGGTGCATGACTTGCCAACAAGTCAAGGCAGAGACACAAAGGCCATCAGGACTATTGCAACCCCTTAGTATACCACAGTGGAAGTGGGAGGATATATCTATGGATTTCATAGATGGTCTTCCTAGATCTAAGAAGGGAAACACAAGTATATGGGTAATAGTGGATAGGCTAACTAAGGTAGCACATTTTATCCCAGTTAAAACAGAAAGAAATGCTCCAAAATTGGCTCAAATATTCATGAAAGAGGTAGTAAGGTTGCATGGCATACCCAAAACCATTGTGAGTGATAGGGATACCATCTTCACCTCAAGATTTTGGAAAAGTTTTCAAGAGGCTATGGGGAGTGAATTGTGCTTAAGCACTGCCTACCATCCACAATTAGATGGTCAAACTGAGGTGGTGAACAAAGTCTTAGAGGATTTGTTGAGAGCATGTACACTGGACTTTGGAGGCAACTGGGAAGACCACCTCCATCTAGCTGAATTCACCTACAATAACAGTTACCAAAGCACCATAGGGATGGCACCATTTGAAGCCTTATATGGCAAGCCATGTTTATCACCTATATGCTGGGTAGAGGCTGGAGAAAGGGCTATTCTTGGACTTGAATATGTTAAAGAAACCACAGAGAAAATTGGGTTAATAAGAAAAAGAATAGCAGCAGCTCAAGATAGGCAAAAGAAATTTGCAGATAGGAAGAGAAAGCAAGTGGAATATGAAGTGGGAGACTTTGTTTTCATCAAGATTTCACCTATGAAGAAAGTCATGAGATTTGGCAAGCAAGGTAAGCTTACACCAAGGTATGTTGGACCCTATAAAATTCTGGAAAGAATTGGTTCATTGGCTTACAAATTAGAACTACCAGAGGAGATGAAAGCAATGCATAATGTTTTTCATGTGTCCCAACTTAGAAAATGGGTACATGATAAGGAAGACATTTTGGAAAAGCCTACCAAAATTCAAATAAATCCTGACTTGGTTTATGAAAAAGAACCAGTGGGGATTATAGCCAAGGAAGAAAAGAAATTAAGGAGCAAAACCTTGAAACTAGTTAAGATCCAGTGGAGTAGTGATCCTAATGACTGCACATGGGAGTTAGAGGATAAGATTAGAATGGATTATCCTAAGCTTTTTGCAAATTAAAAGGTAATTTTTTTTTTCTTCTGGAAAAATTATTTGTTATGCATGGTTGATATGGTTGAATTTGTTTGCTTATGCATATATTTGATAAGTTTTCAGAAAAGAAAAATGATGCTTACTAAATGTTAGAAAAATTGTGAGGACACAATTCCTAAAAGGAGGGGTGAATGTAATACCCCAAAATTTTGTGAAAAATCATTTTTGTAAAATGATTTAATTTTGAAATATTTAGATTTAAATATGGTGAAATTTCTGGAATAAATAGTGTGCAAGTATATGTGTGCACGTGCACACTGAAATGGCACAAGAAAGAACTCCAGATTTCTTGGATTTAAAACAAGAATTAAAGAGCAATACAAACATGATTTTGCAACATGGTTATTTGATTTCTGAGATTTTATGGGTCATCTTAGAAAATAAGAAAAGTAAGTTTTACTTTAGATCAGTAAACAAATTTATTTAAAACCCAGAAAAGAAAATAATATATATATATTTGTAAACTTGTATACATATAGGTGTATATGTTTCTGAATTTAAAAGAGGAATTAAAATAAGCCTAGATAAGATATGTATACAAATATACATTTTTAAATACTGAAAAGTACATATATATATATTAGCAAGTGAAACCATAACATTAAAATGACATGAAATGTGATACAAGTCAATATGCTTGTGTAGGCAAAAATAGCAAAGGGGATTTTCAGAAATAATTAAAATAAATAGAATAGTCACACTTTTGACATGACTAAGTGAGTGGCCATTTTCTGAAAAAGTAAATGAAAGAAAATGCAGCCTTTAAATTGGTTAATATGGCCGGGGTAATATGAATGAAAAATGCATGATGCTAAGCCAGGACAGAAATGGAATTCTGTTTCAATAAAACCCTAGAGGAAAAATGCTTATAAATAGGCAGTTTAGCCAGTAGAATTATTTTACCCCGAGCTGCATAAAAATAAGAAAAGAAGAAGAAAATATTGAAAGGAAGGAGAAAACTCTCAAACAAGAATTTTCTGGATTAATAAGAAGAAACATTTAGGTGAGTAATCTCACTGAGTTCATGGCATTAAGACCTGAGTTGAGGCAGCCACTTTTTATATTGCCATTTATGTATTTCTGGTTTTGATGTATATGATTTCATCAATGCTTTTTGGATGTTTTATTTTAAATCTGATATGATTTAATATGGATGATTTTGATGATCTTTGATTGGTTGAGACATTTGTCTTTGGATGAGTATCATACTGTTTTATTTATACTCATAAATGTTAAAGTTTAGGATCTTAAAAATTATATAGAGAATACTCTCAACTGTTATAGATCTATGGCATGGAAACCTTATAAAAATGATTGGAGCTGCATTATACTTGGTATAAGTGCTGAGGCTTGAAAAGAAAAATGTTAAGGGTGCAATAGAAATTTTCTAAGTGCTGAGCCCTTAATCAAAAAAAAAACCCACAAGCTAAAATTATGATTGAACCAGATCTTGAATCTGAATCAATCATAAAGGCTTGCAGATCAGTATAACATGCCATGCCTCTTTTACAGTTGAAAATGTTCTTATATTTACTAAGATCAAGACATATTGACCCCATTTAGGAAATGACTGTCTGATTATTTCTGAGGGGAAATTATGCTAGAAGAAATTATGGATGTTTCCATGTTTGCAGTGACATGTTCACTTAGCATATTTGATGTTAGGATTTAAGACAATACACTAGTAAATAAACTAGGGAAGGGAAGGCCAAGATGACTGCTGGAATGCTTGTCATATTTGAAGTATGCAAGTTGGCACATGGTTTGTTTAAGCCCTGAGATCTTTGTGCAATGATGTGAATTAGTTCATTGCAATGTGTCCCAGTGATTCCTTAATAGCAGATGAGGCAGGGATTTAAATTGAATATTACAACCTGTAAATGAAGAAATAGGAATGTGGATATTTCTTAGGTTGAATGGTATGGAACCAAGATGATTCCAGTAAATGAAATTGATGCCAATAGATAATCATGTTTGCATGATTATGTATGCAAGTGAAGGAATGATAAGTGAATATATCATACCTGAATCAACTTAATTATACTATGTTAAAATATTTGATTGCAGAAATTTGCTTAAATAACAAGTTAGTACCCTTATATTCTCTATTGCTTAATATCATGAATGAATTGATGTTATTCATACCAGATCTTAGATCTGACCCTTGTTTGCTCATGGCATCTGGGGTGTCTCATTTTAAAATGAGGCAGCCACTTATGTTCTTTCAGGTAACCCAGGCACTAAGTAAAAATGAAGTTATGGCTTTTATGGAGGAGTGAATGAACATGCTAGCTAGTCTCAATAAGAGTTTAAATTGATTATAGCTGCATGTATTCAGGAAAAATATTATGTTTCTAAGACTTCCAGTCATGTAATGAATTCTATTATGGTTAGATGAA
Source organism: Allium fistulosum (assembly GCA_030737815.1). Classification (NCBI taxonomy): domain Eukaryota; kingdom Viridiplantae; phylum Streptophyta; class Magnoliopsida; order Asparagales; family Amaryllidaceae; genus Allium; species Allium fistulosum. The sequence goes on from CM060905.1 coordinate 557,218,476, forward strand.
CTAGTTGTATCATGTTAAATATATTGTTATGCACTAAGGTTTAAAATCTCAAAGGAAAAATCTGACTGGGAAACAATGAAATGATTTTAATTATTGATATGAATGTTTGGAAGAGAAATATGCACATGTAGTGGAGCTACTGTTTTGTATAATTCATATATGTATTAGCTAATCTTGTGACATAACAGAGCACTGAGATTTAGAACTAAAATCTGGATTTAGCAAGAAGAAAACTTAAAGGATTTTATTTCCTTTTTACTGAAATGCTTTGTAAATAAATCTGAATTCATTTCTGAATTGAATTAGGAAAAGTAAAATGTTTTTCTAAAAGCTTCAGATAGAATGAAATGAAAGGCATCTCCCTTGTTTTTGAACTAGTGTATAGCATATACAAGACTCATGAGTTAACCAGCCTCAACTAAATGAAGTATTGGTTGATCATGATAGATTGTATCTTGAAAATATAGATGCATTTCAAAGCATAGTACATTTAGCAATTGTTTCACTCAGTTTTCTGGAAACTGGGCAAAGGTAATGACATGTACATAAATACCTGTGTACATGTTGATAAATTGGGCAAAAATATAAATTTAAATTCTTAAAACAGTTGTAGGAATGGGTTTTAAAAATAGTTATGTAAAAAGAATTGTTTTGTATGTTAGGTTATAGGCAAACATTAAAAATATATGTACAAAGATAGGTAGATATCAGATTACAAACCATACAGAAAAAAAAAATAAAAAAGAAAAACCAAAAATTGTGTTTGAACCGACCAGCATAGCACTCGAACTCGTGACCTTTCATGTATAAGTTAGGCGCGTTTCCATTACGCCTAGATGTTGCTTGTGTTCACTTAGGATCCACTTACTTTTATACTGAATTTGATATTATCCAGACTTTAACATAATCATCTATATTAAAAGCTTGTTTACCACTGATTATTACTTGATCATTTCTTAATCCTAATGACAGACTAAAGTACATGTTTCTAGTGGATATTATGGCCAAAAATCTGAATACAATAATTTATCTGAATTGCTAAAAATCTAAATCAAACAGAATGTTCTTGTACAAAAAAATGAAGTATACACTCTGAACTTAGATAAGAAGATCACATACATCTTCATATGTATGTGTATGTTATTAGATATACACTGATATATTTATATTGGTAAGTTATTTTGATCCTGGATATATTTTGTTTATTGGAAAAAGAAAATGACCTTGGAAAAGATATTTGCAATGAATGATATATCTATATATCATCTCTTAGCAAAAAAAAAAATCCTTATGAAATTAGGGTGGAAATAGGAGGGTCATTTCACGGTCTCTTTAACAACCAAACGTTATTATAACACCGCGGTCATTTCAAAATAATTTATACTTAAAACCAAAATATCATTTCCATTTCAAAACCCATATCAACACGACATCATTTCCATTTCAAAACCATATCAATACAATATCATTTTTCTACTTCAAATATATCATTTCCAAAATCATAGTACTTTCAAAGATATAACACTTTCGAAACCAAAACACTTGAAATTATAACACTTTAGAAATCATAACTCTTTTAAATCATAACACTTTGAAATCATAACACTTTGAAATCATAACAATTCCTTTAAACCGTTTAGATATTAATAATAATATATATAATAAAATAGTTTATAAAATAAAATAGTTTATATAAAAATAGTTATAAGTTAAAATAGTTTATATTAAAAATGATTTATATTTAAAAAAAAATTTATATTAAAATAATTTATAAAGTAAAAATATATAAATAGTTTAAATATATTTTAAAAGTACTTTATATAAAAAATAACTTCCTCAAATTTCACAAACCGATTCAAATCAACTCGAATTCAAAAATTCAAATTTAATTCAATCTCAATTCATCAATTTCAATTCAATTCAGTTTCTAAATAAACCATTTCAAATTATATTGATTTCAAATACAGATTTGAACCATAAAATAAACCATTCCAATTTCAATATATTTTCAAAGCTTTAAATATTCCACAATTTCAAAACTAAATTTGATAATCTCATATATATATATATATCAATTTAACTTCATTATTATTTAGTTTTGAAATATCCACTTGATAAATCCACTATCATTTAAATAAAACCCAAAATTTCAAATCACTAAATATTTCCTTCAATTTATTTAAACTTGAAATATTCATTTAATCATCTTAAACCAAAAGTCAAGTTATAAAATCATATCCTTTAAAATCTCAAATTTAATAATTTTCAAATCGATTTAATTAAATAAAATTCTCAATTAAATACGATTTCAAATAAATTCAAATTTATCTTCCCAACCTTAGTTTATAAAATTAATATAAACTCCGTATTTGAAATATAATTTTAGATAAATAGCTAAACATATTATATATAAAATTAAATCAAACTTTATGAAATTAAATCTTTTATCAAACTTATTTTATAATAAAATAATTTATACATATTTTAAAATAGTAAAATTTATAAGTAAATTCTTAAAATTTATAATTCCAAAACTAACTTATAATTTTGAAATTTCAAAACATAAGATTTAAAAATCAAGGATTTAAACTTTATAAAATATAGTTTTATATAGTATCTTAAAATCAATATTTATTAAAACCATATATTTCTTTCCAAAACCATAGAAATCATTTTTAAAATATTTATATATAGACCGACGATGTCTGTATATAATTTTCTATCCTATGGTCAAGTGATACAGATATTTTTCATTTCAACCCGTAATTTAAATTTATACGGGTATATATCATTTCAACCCGCAATCCCAAATTCAACTCAATGAAAATCGCTTGGGTTTATCATTTCAACCCATAACGATTTTCTCCTATTCTACTGATCGTTCGGGTATGTATCATTTCAACCCATAGGGAATTCTATACTAACAGGGAACTTGTAGAGTGATAACAGATATGATAATAATATAACAGACATATATCATCAATATAAATAACAGATAATGGTGTCAGATGTCATAGGTGAACAGATACAGATAACATTATATATATAGCAATGTAAATAACTAACGGCAGCATATTTCAATTGTCGTTTCAATTGAAATCAAATTTAATATATAAGAACGTTAATCGTGAGTGATTGCTCACCTTTTGAGGTTAGAGACGAACGAGAATGAGATGAGTTACGAATCCAGGCACGAATTCCAAATCAAAGCAAGATTGGCACGAATTCGACGAATAGAGCTGATAACAAGGATCGATGAGAACAAATCAAACCGATTTTGATATAAACTGAACAAAACATATACATTATATATTACTCTAAAAGCATTGTAAAATTTGAAACACAAATTTAATATAAATCTGTGTATAAATTTAAAATCAATAAATAACTTTTAAAACAAATCTCTATATATATATACACTATGTACACATATATATAAACTCATGTACTTTTCTTTTATATTTTAAAATCAGTTTAAACATATGTGCATATTATATTTTTGAATCAATGCATATATATACTTAAACTATCACAAACAATTACATATACTAACATATAATATAATTTATATGAACTAATACTCATTTACAACATATATACAAACTGACCACATATAAAGCTTACATAATATTAACAAAATATATCTACCATGTTAAAACTGTTAAAATCATATATGCGAACTAAATCAGACAATATGAATTTGTATAAACCTATGTACTTTCATATCTAACAAAACCCAAAATATTATATAAATTAGTAATATATATAAGATAACACTGTATATATATAAATACATACCACTTACACTGTTATATATATTTACAGTCGAACTGTTATAGCTATATACATAAACATAAACAAACTTTAATAAACTACCGTTATTAAAACAAGTATATATACATTTTAACTATATATATGTAGTAAGTTAAATATATAGAAACTAGCGTATACAACTTATACTCATCTAAACAACAGCAAAAGCGAACCATCAACTTCTATAAATATATATAAACTACTATTTTTATTAAAACTTATAAAAACATACTTTTGTAAACTACATATATAAGTTACCTATATATTACAGAATATCTGACTTATACGAAACTCATATCATATATAACATATATCCTATATATAATTTAATATATATCTTATTATAATGCAAGCTACTGTATGAACTCATATTTTTATAACAAATAACTAAGTTAATATATATACTTACATGATATATTATATATATACAAACAAAAAACAAAAGAAGAGCTGCACGCTTACCTACACAAAATCTTGTATTACTTATGTAGATAAGCAATCGGCCTGGGTGTTGGCGATCTACACAGCGGAGGCGAGGAGGGGTTTACGGCGGAGGATAGAGGCCTGAGCACTCACGGCTGGAGAAGCTCGGCTGCTGGCGGTTGTGCATGGGAGTGAAAATCAATGATGGTAGAGGGGGAAAACAAAGGCGGAGGTGATGATGGCCGATACAAAGGTGGCAAGGCATTCATGGGTTGCTGGGTGGTGCCTTGGGTTTCGACAAGGTGGTGAGTGCGGTTGTGGATGCTCGGCAGGAGGAGGAGCTCGGCCAGGCTCACGTGCATTTGAGGTCAGGCCGAAGTGGAGAGGAATTGGAAAGAAGAAGCGACGAACCAGATACATCTTATATGATGTTATATACTTTTATTAGCTTAAAGAAGATGAACAATATAAAATGACAGAGAAAGAAAGTGAACCAGCAGATAATAATAAATCGGAAAAGCAACGGTCAATTTGATGAATTCAAAGAGTATTAATTGCTAATGGCTGACAGCTATCATACAAAGGACACGAAAGGACAAAGGAATACAAAAAGGTTCAAAACGGGTACCGATACGACAAATCGTATCATGGTTTCGCTCCACACCGGACACCAAAACACAGAAGTGAATATACCTTAGAGATGAGCATGATGAGACGATCAAAACGGTATACAGATATTAGTGGTACGATTATCCTATCAAAAGTTGATAATCGATACCGAAAATGCTGCTAATCTACCGAAAATAAGATAGACGGAGCAATAGCAGTCCAAATTTGAAGAAACGAAATATGACGTCTCACTTAGAAGATGATTTACAAATTTATTGTGTAAAAATATTCAGGTTTGAAAAATATTTTATTATCAACCATTTGAACTGATTTGAATAAAATTTACATAAGAAAATAAACTTCCATATTATCAGATGAAAATTCACCATTTGCTATGTTTAAATAGGCGTATTCCAAATATTAACTTTTTATTTCAAAATTTTATTATTAAAAATTTTCACAAATTTCAATTAAATACGTTATTAAAACCTTTAAAATTTATGGGTCGTTACACCATAGCTCTACCAGATTGGCCTATCTTCATGTCTCAAGCATTGTTGGTCTTTGTCAAAGAGCCTCTTCTCGTAATGAGGCTCAATCTCATCTCTTTAGAGTCTTGAATCCAACACCATATCTTCCTGTGAAATTATATGGATAACATTTCCCCCCTACTTGTGTAAAAGAAGCTTTTTACTCTTTGGTGCAAAACCGTGAATTTCCCTTCATTTGGTTATCCTTTCAAATCTATTCACCCTGATGGTGTTCCTCTTTCTCCTGCGATTTAAACTCAGACAAAAGAGATTTTTCAAATTATCAAAATTGCTTTAAAACTTTAAGTTAAATACATCTGGGTTAATACTAACTCGTGATTTAATATTACTTATATTTTACCTTATGGTATAACTCGTATGGTGTTTGATATTAACCTATTTATTTGACATAGTTTTAAAGGCTTAACATTGTATTTGGGATGCTCTATGTTGACTATTATTGAAGTTTTCAGTTCATCTCCATGAACCTATTTTCTTATCATAGATTCAACATTTATTTGTGCTCTTTGAGTCAACATAAGAATCTAAGTTTTCCTTATGAACTCTACATTAGTCATTCAATAGTTATTAACTTATTGCCAGGTTTTTTTGGACTATAAACTTTTGTTATGTGATCACCTATATGCTCTAAAGAATGAATATTCAAATTTGGAATAACATCACCTGGTAAGTAGATGGAAAGTTAGGTAAGAAGCTTTTTAATAAGATTAGAAAATTTGAATTACTTCTTCTTTGGTTGTGGGAGGCTAGCTTTCAATATTAGGTTGCTTGTAGACTTTTAAATTAGATTCCTCTGTCACTCAACCTCCTGATCTTACTTTCTCATTGTAACCTTTATTTTCATACTTGAAACTTTCTTCAATGATAGGTTAGTAATTTAACAACTCATGCGACAGAAAATTAAAAGAACATCTAGTTCCAATTTTAAATATAGAGTTAAGAAACTAGTTGATAATAAGGAAGTTTCTCTATTTGATGATAAGAAATCCTAAAATACCATCACCTGGCAATAGGATTTCTAGAATACCATCTGGTAACAAAAGGCTATAGGTATCCTTCGATAATAAGAAGGCTAGAAACCCATCTAATGATAAGAGAAATCAAAGAACCATCTGGCTATAATGAAAGACTAGAAATCCATTTGGCAATGATAGAAGGCGAAAAATCCTTCTAGTGATAATGGAAGATGAGAAATCCATTTAGCCATAAGAAATCCCGAATCTCATTTGATAATAAGAAGACCAGGAATCCTTCTGATAAGAGAAGTCCAAAAACTCATATATGTCAATAATAGAAGACCTGAATTCCGTGAATTCAATAGGAAGTCCAAACCCATCAAGAAAATCAAGAAATACAGAAATTCATTTATCAGCAAAAATTAGAAACCTAATAATTCAATTAAAAAGGCTATCTAAATTTATCCGGTAAGAAGAAGATAAGAAATTCAACTCATAATAATAAGAAGATCATAAATTCATTTGACAATAATAGAAAAATCAAAAACCCAATAATAGAGGACCAGGAATTCAATTTGATAATAATAGGAATTCAATCTAATAACATGGAAACTTAAACTCAATCACAAAACCAAAATTCCAATAGGAAGTTCAAAAATCATCGAGAAAATCAACTAAGAAAACCAGAAATTCATATGTAAACCAAATCCGACAAGAGATCCAGGAAACCAATCGAAGAAAAACAATTAACAAAAAAACCAGGAGTTCATCTGTCAAGAAATTAGGAATACAATCAAAATTTCATCAGAGTTTTATCCATCAGTAAAAGAATCATAAACTTATTCAAAAATAAAAGAGGACCGTAAAACTGTTCAACAATAGCAGTCCGAACAAACTTTAAGCCAAAGACTCAAATTTTATCCTTCGAATAGCAATGGAGATTCCCACCGTTCGAAGAAAACCCTAGTTTTTAAAGGATATATAGCTGTTAAAGCGCTCATTATTACAATATAATATATTGGAGCCAAGTAGTTCCGTTCAATCATTCAACCGTTTAGTAAGTAGTTCTGGTCAATCATTCAACGTTTAGTAAGTAGTTCTGTTCAGCTAGACAGCTATTAAGCCATTCAGCCATTCAGCAGATGGTTCCGTTTAGTTGTTTGGCCGTTCAACATGTAGTTCCATTCGGTCCTTTGGCCGTTCAGTGGGCCCAATTAGTTTATTGATACACATACCCCTTTCTTTTGAAGGTTTCCTTATTCCTTATTTTAGTCTAGTCCTATTAGATGTCCGCTATTATCTATGCCTTGAATGGTGCTGTTCTTATTTTCTACTGGGGATTCATTTCTTTGCTTAATTCCCTTTATATCTTCATTGGCTTTCAAATTCCTTCATTTCTTTTATCCTTGTTCCCTTTTCGGACTATAGGACATCTTATTCTTTTTTTCAACTTTTAGATATTATCATCTTTCCCTTTCTGCCCTTTCTCGGCTTTAGTTTTGCTTCGAGTTGTTGACATCTTCGTCTTTCCCACTTTTAGTTTTGGATTTCTTTGTCCCTTTCGTTTGAGCCAGTCTTTGGAGTTTTACCTTTACTTTGAGCTATGAATATATTCATCCATTTTTCTTATTCTTTCCTCTTCTTGGGCTTTGACTTTGCTTTGAGTTGACGAAATTTTCATCCATTTCACTTGTTTGTCCCCCTTCTTGGGTCTTGCCTTTGATTTGGGCTATGGACATCTTCGTCCCTTTTTGGTGTTGAAAGCACTCTGGAAACTTATTAGAGGCTTTGGTGGGTGCTGGACACTCCTCCCTCTAGGAGCGTTTCAGACTAGCCGAAGTCATTTGTCCCTCCCTCTAGGAGGTGCTCCCAAAGGAGGCCTTTTGGTGCTCCAAAGTGGACATCAGAGGCTCATTGGTGCTCCGGAGAGGGTAACGGAGTCTTGATAGAAGTTTTCCTTTTTAATTTTTTTTTCGAAAATAACCTTTGGCCAATTGCAATGCTAATTAAAACTCTTTTGAATAAACATCAGTTTTGCTTGTCATGAATTTCTTTTTGGAAGAAAGAATTTTTCGGAAAAGGATTTCTTTGATGAATCGAGGAATTATTTTTCAAAAAGATTTTGGATACTTGAACTCATTGATAATTGGCTTTCAAATCATCCTCATAATAGAGACACAAATCTTAAGTAAGAGACTGAGTGGTCATGATCATCAACCAATAGTCCTTTAATCGAGAATAAGCTCTTCTAATTAGATTTTTTGTTGATAAATCTAGATGGTTCTAAAAACTTTTCTTGGGGAAATGGGTATAAGACTTTCCTTGCCAATAATTTCAAAAAGCTTTGAAAATGATTTTCGTCTGGGCATATTTTTCATTTACTAATGCTATGTAATTTTTAGAGGATTGTGTAAATCCTTTCTTCAAAATAAGTACATATTCAGCTACCCCAACCAGTGGGGTAATTAGAAATAATCTTTCTTGATTTTTGAAAATAAATCTTGTTTGCAACCAAATTGGTCACAAACACCTAAGAACAGACTTTTGTAGAGAAGTAAGTGAAGGAAATAAAATTAAAATTGAGGAACAGATAAAGATAAAGACAAATAGAAAATGATAACTAGAAACACAGAGATTTATAGTAGTTCGGCGTTGTATGCCAACATCCACTTTAAAAAAAAATATCTTTATTAATCACTTCTAATTCTGACTACAGTAGTAAGGAATAGAGAAAACTTGATTACAATAAAGATTAAAGTTACAAGCAGTGTAAAGATCCTCAGAATGATCACTTATGCCAGTATTTATAGGTGAAGATGATTGCCAATATCTCTAAAACTTCGGCTAAAGGGCCTTCTAATCCAATGGGCCCACCAAAGAGGTCGCTAGACCCGAATCCCAATGAAGAGGGATCGGTACCGATCCCTTCATTGGTCGATTTTTGGGCAGCGATCCATATGGTCACTTCTGCATGCTTAAATATGTTGGCTCTTCAAATATTATGTCATTTATACCTGTAACACCCCTAATTTTTTATAACATTATTCAGGAGATTTAATTAGATAAATTAAATAGAATAATGTAAATGTAAAGTGATAAGGGGATTATGATTTGAATAAATATAATTAAGGTTGTGCTCAATTTGAATAGGTCATAAGCTAATTAATTTACATAAGGGTATATTGGGAATTTGTCGCACATAACCCTTACCCTTATATATATATTCTCATTCCGAATTCACGTTTCGTTTTTCCCATTCATGATTCAAAAACAAAACGTACATATTAAGGGGAGTCGGCCATTAACAAGAAAAAGAGAAGAGAAAACAAAGAAAGCTTGGGGAATAAATCTCAATCTAATCTCCTTATCTTAATCATGGTGAATAATGATACATTCCATCTCTATTTTTTTTATAATCATATGTTTTTGGATTTAAGGGTAAATTCGTTTTTATGATGATTTGGATGTTATGCTGAAATACAATTTTTTGATTTAAACAAGAATGTTTAAATAAGATTATAGGCGGTTTTAGGGCAAAACCGATTTATATTGAAGTTTAAATGCTGTGGAAAATTTTTATGTTATGTAAAACATGATTTTGGAGTTGGGTTTTCATTTTGATAATTTTTCAAGCTATGGAAAGATTATTATGAATTTACGAAGGAAAATATGGTTAATTGGATTTATAAATTTATTTCGGAAATTATCTTGAGAATTTTTGTCTGAGATTTTGATATTTTAGATAACATGATTAAAGAGAATTTCTAGAATTTTTGGGGAATTTTCCTAAGTAATTTGCTATGCAAATTATATTATTTTAGGTCTTATTTACAATATTGGTTTTGCTTAATGGAAGGGCTTATTTTGCTAACTTAACTATGTTTTAGATCTGAAATTAGCGGCAGTTATTTTAGTAAAGAATTTGAAAAGTTAAGACAACCAATCAAAAGTTTACATGTGGCAGGTTAGCTAGAAAGTGTTTGCTATAATTAGTATTAAATCAGGTTTACCCAAAAAAGTTGGTTCCGCCTTCTTTAGAAGTACCTTTCGACTCAGGCTTCCGCCTTCAAACAAGTCAAAACCCACTAAGTTTATATCAATATACAAGGTATCATGTATATGGTACGTAGTGTACTGGAGAAAGGCGGAAGGCATGGTGTCGAAAGCATTGCTTCCGATGGGGTCGATACCTTTGTTTATTTTAGAAAGAGAAGCGCCTGCCTTTTTTTTATTTAAGCCTTCGAAGGAGTCGAAGCATATGTTTTCAAAAGAGATTTTCTAAAGGCTTTTGAAAGGGTTGCCAACTTATGTTTTAAAGAAAAAGCTTTCAAACGGGTTTCTTTACCTATAAAATAATGCTTTCGAAAGTATGGGTTCCAACCTAGTCGAAGCCCTACTGCCGTTCTTTTGCCTTTCGAGTATATTGAGGTCATCAATGCTTTCAAAGGGTAGTTTTGTTTTAAAGATGTTTTAAGACACTTCCTAAACGCTTTCGAAAAGGTCCAAGGGTTTCGAAGGCAATGGCTTCGAAAGGGAGTTTCGACGCTATCCTTCAATGCTTTGTTTAAATGATTTGAAGCTTTCAAATGGGATTGTACCGACCCCATCAACCTTTCCCCAGTACTTTCATATGATAAAGGATGGTTTTGAAAGAGATGCTTTTGTTTATATTCACTTTGACCCAAATGATATTTTAAGTATAGACCCAATGGTTTTGGAAGGGGGACTTTCAATGGTTTCGGAAGGGATACTTCCAAAGGTTTCGAAAGGGGTACTTTCAATGGTTTCGAAGCTATGCTTCTAAGAGTTAATATGTAATACTTTAATATATTCGAAAGGTTTCGAAAGAGAAGTTTTAAAGTGTTTCAAAAGGCAGGGGACTAATGGTTTGAAAAGAGATTTATATGCTCTCGAAGGAGGTTATCCAGTGAGGTCGAAAGCAAGGTTTTGAAGGTTTCGACTGCTTTAGATTTCAAAACAAGTAACCCAATCTCATTTTAAAGAAAACCATGGCATAAATAAATAAAGTATTTTGAAAAGGAGTTCTTGAAGAAGTTTTCTTTGATTAAAGGGTTAAAGGGATTAACCAAGTTATTGTGTTTGCTTCTTCATATATGTATATATTCACATTGTAATGAACCCATAACTGTATTTTGGGGAAGGGCAAAATAACGAGTTAGGTTGACCCAGTAGTGAAAATAAATTTAGTTAACTCCTGAATGAGTAGAATTGCATCCAGGTGGTCAGGAAGACTAGAATAAAGGATGCTTAAATATTAATGGAAGGTATTGGCAGGGGCCAATAGGTTCTCAGTCAGCCCATGAAAACTGTGTATTTGAAAAGATATTGGCAGGAGCCAATATGTTCATAGTTAGCCCATGAAAACTATGATTTGATATTGGCAGGGGATAATAGGTTTATAGTGAACCCATGAAAACTATATCCGGATTAAGATATTGATAAATGTCAATAGGTTCCTAGTCAGCCCTTGAAAACTAGGATAAGGCGAAAAGATATTGGAAGTTACCAATAGGTTCCTAGTCAACCCATGAAAACTCGGATAAGAGTAAAGGTATTGGAGTTACCAATTGGTTCATAGTTATCCCATGCAAACTATGTAATTGGATTAGGAGTCCTTAAATATTTTACCGGTTATTAGTCAGCCCATGAAAACAATTAGGTTAATAGTAATCCTAGAAACTATAACTGAGACAGATAGTCAAAATGAATGGGGATGGGTAATCTAGAATTGATTCACATGTTTTGCATAACACCATATCATATTATTTTGAATTGTTTTAACCATTATGGATGCAGGAGCACGGTATATGGTTTTATAAAGTTTTTAAGATACTAGTGAGGGTAAAACCCATTCCGCTAAGTGGCGTGGTCTCACTAGATATCTAAATGGTTTGAGATGGTAGATTATTATTCATACCAGGCTTTATGTCTGACTCGAAGTTAATGTTTTCCCCTTAAACTCTCGGGTACTCAATTGATTTTGAGTAGTTGGAGAGTTGAGGTTTACAGGTACCTTATTAGAAGAATAAAGCTTCTGGAGACGTGCAGGAGGCATGATAGATATCTAGAGTTCTCATTTATTTTGATTCCGCTGTGTTGTTTGTAATGGAAAAGTTGTTAAGTTGCTTGTATATACTCTGATCATCCAAGGGGCCATCTTCATATGTCGCTCTTGACGTATGTTGCAATAAATCTATTTTCTTTGAACGTGGTTATCAATTGTAGGATTATGTAATGAATTGGAAATGTTTTGAATTGGAATGTGATCTTGTTTGATGATTTAAATTTTTTCCATATGTTTTTTTGTATCAATGAATCTAACACCGCCGTATTTGGTCGCCGAGGATTAATTACTTTGGATGACTGCAGCATCCGTAGCCGTAAGTTTCGGGCCTCCAACTAGGGGGATGTTATAAGTTGGTATCAGAGCATAGGTTTATGAAAATTTAAAAGAAAAGTTAAACCTAAAAGCTTTTTGAAGCATAATCCAATGAATCACAAATATGATAGGGGTTTGGGGTAACGCTATAGTAACGTACTTGTATTTGATATTATATATAAGTAATGACCCTAAAATAAAATAAAAATAAAATGAAAAATATACATTTATATTAAGAAATTATGAAATTATAAAATATATATAATGCATTAAAACAGAAAAAAAAAATTTGGCAATAAATAAAATTTGCATGGGAGCTTCTGTTTGATAAAATGCAAGGGATTAAGGTGATTAAAAGAAAAATTGGAACTCAAAATAAATATAGCTCTATGTCCAAAGAATTATATAAATACATACATTAATATATATATATGGAGTGTTTTCTGTTTTATTTAAAGATAGAATAAGATGAAGTTTAATAAAAAGGTTTACATGTCTTATAATTGTGCTAAAAATAATTAGCATAATATATGTGATTTTTTATTTAAATATAGAAGGAGTTACTGATTTGACAAAGAGGCAGAAATATTTATATATACATACAGAATCAAATAAAAATTTCCATATCTTATATTTATTTCAAGCAAATAATATGGGTGAATGATTTTTACATTACATAATAAGGTATGATAGTATGCATGATTGAATGGAGATAATAGATAGGTAGAAAATACAAAGGAGATTTTCAGATTCCTTAAACTTATAAAAAGAAATAATAAACCGAGAGTCACATGCATATGGCATGAGTAGAAAAGAGTCATGAAAATAGTATTGAGTGTTTAAAAATGCATGATCCCCGAAATAACTAATTAAAGTAACCTAATGTGTGCATTTCCAATTTATGACCACACAGGAATATGATATGTACATGAACATCTAAGGGTATCAGGGGAATTACCCATTTTCTTAAACCCTAGAATGGATTTATAAATAACTGCACATAACCAAATCCATCATTCTCTCGGGATCAAAACAAAAATAAAATAAACTAGGAGAAACACTAGCTTGAGGCTTTGGGGGATTTGCTGTTCAAAGGATTAAGGCAGTGAAAGGAAAACATTAAGTGAGTATTTATCCTTTGTATGCAATGGCAATAAGTCCTATTGCAGGAAGCCTAAAATATTATGAGTCATTTAAATCTCTGAAATGATTTGTTATGGGTGATATGGATGTTTGTTTGTGCATTTTTGATTGGAGCATTAATCTGTAAGTGGGCTTTTAGAGTTAACATGTTTTGAGCATTCTTGTTCTATCTTATCATCATTAAACATGGATATAGATTAAATAGGGGAACATGGGGTTGAACCAAAAAATATACAAGCAGTTATATCTTTCTGAAATATGAATGAAAGAAAAACTAAATTGGTCACTTGGGAGATAGTCAATGATCTGCTTACTTCAGGTGGGAGCAAGTATATGCATGGTGCAACTGCACCCTGAGGCCTTTGTGTGTTGGAATAATTTAAACAACCTGGGAGTTTCCTTCACAATGCATACATAGTGTTCATTTGACAAGGAGATGTAGACCATAAAATGAATAAGGAATGGGATTTATAAATTTGGGTTATGAATATCTAGACAGGGAGTTAAATTAATCAGGATTAATATGATGTTCTGGTTAGTTGCTGGGAGAAAATTTGGAGTATAAAACCTGAGTTTACTTATCTAGATTTGGGGAGAATGAATTAAGAATTGTACATATGTTTATTTTAACTGTTTGCTGTATATTGTTTAAATAGATGAATGTGTTTGTATCACTTTGTATGAACCAAAACATGCTAAGTATAAAAATCTGTTAAACTAGGAAGGCACTGCAAGATTATCAAAAAAAAAATTATGAATATGTATACAAAATTGATAAATGCTCATACCAGTGAAAACTGACCCTTTTGGTTGCCCTTGCAATCATCTGGGTGTCTCATTAAAATTGGGGCAGCTCAGTGATTTGCTTGCAGGAAGATGAAGTTGGCTTGATGAATGAAGATGACAATTAGCTGCTAGTATAAATAAAAGAAACCAGTTTTAAAAAATCTGTAGTTGCTTTGTAATGAATTTATTAGTCAAATTTAATGTTGTAACTGAAGTTTCTTGTAAGGAGATTACTAAGTATTTGGGTTGAAAACATGTACTTAAGTAAAACCTGTTGTGAGTGATCATTGATGATGTTTGGTTAACTACCAATTTCTTTTATGAATGTCTGATTTGGAGAAAAATAAGGAGATAGACATATCATATACATATGATATGTGCATATATATTTGATCTCTGATTTTTATTGCTTATATTTTGTCTTAAGGAAATTAAACCGCTAAGGGGGTTGGTTTTTGAAATGAACTCTCAAAATTTTAGTAGGATATTCAAGTGAAATGAATTTGTGCATGTCAGGTAAGTGATACTGGCATGTGCATGAATTCTGGAAATTTGTATGTAATTGAGTATTTAAATTTCAAATAGAACTATGAGAGCAGTAGACCTGAAAGATACTGAATTTTGAATAATTGATTGAATACATATAAGAATGCATTTCCAGGAAACTTAAACTAGGCATAAACATGCTTGGGATTAGGAGTAGGACTTTGTAGAAGTTTGTTAATATAAGGGATATGGGTTTGCAAGTGGTAAAAGAGGGACTATGGCCGGCCTAGATGTCCATGGGTCAAACCCTTGGAGCCTGGAACCACTTCATTTCAATTAATAAAGTGTAAGTGCTTCTGGGACAAATCAAAGAAAACACCAAGCAGCCCTTAAATAACACCAAGTAGATCCAATAAATCACCAAGAATGTAAGTCTGCACCATATTAAACTTAAAAATGCTAAAAGTCCTCATCCATTCAACCTGAAATGATAAATGGAAATTAGATCCAATATCCATGCCTGCAAGCATAATTTGTAAGTAATTTCATGCAAATACTTGATAACTATCATGAGATCAAGTAAATGCTATTTTAGTGTTAATAGAATTATTTAGGCAGATAAATATATATAAGTCAAATAAATATATATAAGTGTTATAATTTGCCAAAATGTACCTCTGGCAGTAGAACAAGACTTAGAAAAGAAATAAGTGGCTATGTCAATAGCTTGTATGGTATTTTGATTTCTATTTGATTTAAATTCCCTCTGATAAAAAATAATAATAAAGAAACAATTGTATATCATCAAATATATAATTGACTTAATTTGTTTGTACACTGATATGATTATATTGGTAAAACCAGGGTCTTGGGAAAAATATTTGGAAATTATATAAATATTCAAATATAAAAGTAATGAGGTTTAGTGGTTAATTCCTCTTGAATGTAAAAAAAATAAAATCTATGTGTTATAGAGTGAGGGTCACCACAGTTGGTATCAGAGCTATGTTTTAAATAACATATTAATGTTGTTGTATGCATATGGATGTTTGAATGCATTGTTTGAATTATTGGTGTTGAATGCTTTTGTTTTATGTCAAAAAAAATATATATGTGTGTACATGTGATACATACACAGTGTGCACAGAAATAAAAATGAACCAAGTAAAGACACCAAAAATTGATAGGGGTAAATAAACTAACATAAAAATCATATTTATAGCATTATGGTAGGACCAAGGCATCACACAGGTGCAGGATCATCACGTGAGCCACCTGTGATGAGCATGGAGGATTTTGTGAGAGCTTTAAGGGATGGAATGGCACCAAGGCAAGACAATCCTCATGAGGAACTCTCCAAACTGCTTAAGACATGTACCACTTTGGGAGGAAAGGATTTTGAAGGTACTGAAGGAGCTATAGGTGTTCAAACTTGGATAAGAACTATGGAGAGGGTCTTCACAGATATGCAAATCAATGACCAAAGGAGGAGACAGATAGCTTCAAGGAAATTGAAGGGGGTTGCACTGGATTTGTGGGAAGTTGTGACAGCAGGAAGACAAGAGGATACTATCACTTGGAATAATTTCAAGGACATGCTTGAGGCCAGATTTGTCCCAGCATCTGCCAAGGCCACACTGCTAGAAGACTTCATTAGATTAAGGCAAGGAAGCATGAGTGTGAATGAATACACTCAGAAGTTTGAAGCATTATCCAAGTATGGAATGGTGTTAATAGGGAATGCAGAAGCAAAGAATGCAAGGTACATTCAAGGCTTGAACCCTAGTCTGTCAAGGGCAATGTTGCCATACAAGGACAAAACCTTTGATCAGGTAATTGATCTAACACTCTCATTTGAGCAACATGACACTGCAAGGGAGAAATTCAGGAATATGAAGCTCAATAAGAAGAAGGGTGGTCAGAACAAAGTGCAACCTTATGACAAGAGAAATGCAAGTAAAGGAGTTAAGAAAGGGGAAGGAGCAATAGCACCTGAAAGCAAGAAATTCACTCATTGTTTTAATTGTGGAAAAGCTGGACATTATAGTAACCAATGCCCTGACCCTAAAATACCTAGAGGAGGCTGCTATAATTGTGGAAAGATGGGTCATCTCAAGAAGAATTGCCCAGAAACCAATAGGGGAACAGCAAGGGTAGGAGCTTTGGCAGCAAGTAACAATGGGAATGTTGGGCAACTTGAAGGTATAATTTTTATTCATACCCAACCAATATCAGTAATATATGACACTGGTGCCTCACATTCACTAATATCTTTGGAAATTACAAAGAAATTAGCACTTGCATGTGTTTCTATTGATCAGCCCTTAATTGTACACAGTCCCATAGGGAGTCATTGTATGTTAAGGATGAAGTGTATGGGTCTGAAATTAATTATAGGGGGTTATGAATTTAATTCAGACTTATATACCTTAAATTATCCTGGTATTGGGATTATTTTGGGGGTAGATTGGTTAATGAGAAATAAAGCAATTTTAAATTTAGAAAATCTTACTATTTCTTTGGAGACAAATGAAGGCAAAAGAATTACCATCTTAAGTGAAATAGCAAAGAATACATGTTTTAATAAAATCTGGAGTATTAATGAAGTTCAAAAGGAATTAAAAATAGAGGAAATCCCAGTGGTCAATGGATATATAGATGTGTTTGGAGAAGTGAAGGGAATTCCTCAAAATAGACCAGTTGAATTTAAAATAAAATTAATGCCAGGAACAAATCCAATCATTAAGAAGCCTTATAGAATGGGTCCAAAAGAGTTGGTAGAATTAAAACATCAACTAGAAGAATTAGAAGAGAAAGGATTCATAAGATCAAGTAGTTCCAGTTGGGGTTCCCCAGTGCTTTTTGTTAAGAAGCATGATGGAACAATGAGGATGTGTGTGGATTACAGGGATTTAAATAAGGTGGCCATCAAGAATAAGTACCCACTGCCTAGAATAGATGATCTATTTGACCAATTGCATGAAGCTAAAATATTTTCTAGGCTAGACTTAGCCTCTGGATTTCACCAAATGAAAGTCACAGAGGAAAGCATTGAGTACACAGCCTTCAACACAAGGTATGGCCTTTATGAATTTCTAGTAATGCCATTTGGTTTGACCAATGCTCCCTCCTATTTTGTAGACTTGATGAATAGAATTTTTAGAGACTTTTTGGATAAGTTTGTCTTGGTATTTATAGATGACATATTAATTTATTCAAAGACAGAACATGAATTAAAAGCCAAGTATTCAAAGTGTACATTTTGGCAACATGAAGTGAAATTCTTAGGACACATAGTGTCACAGCAGGGAGTAAGTGTAGATCCAAGCAAGGTCATTGCAGTTCAAACATGGAGTAGACCCAAGACAGTGACTAAGGTGAGGTCATTCTTAGGTTTGGCAGGGTACTATAGGAGGTTCATCAAGGATTTTTCAAGAATAGCAGCACCAATGACCAAACTAACCAAGAAGAACCAACCATATGTGTGGACTGAGCAGTGTGAACAAGCTTTTGAGCAATTGAAACAAGCATTGGTGGAAGCTCCTGTCCTACGAATCCCAGAAGCAAATGAAGGAATGGTTGTATACACTGATGCTAGTGGGTCTGGGTTAGGTGCAGTGCTTATGCAACATGGCAAGGTGGTGGCATATGCATCAAGACAGCTTAAACCCAATGAAACCAAATATGCAACTCATGATCTAGAATTAGCTGCAATAGTGTTTGCACTAAAACTATGGAGGCATTATTTGCTTGGGGAAAAATTTGAATTATTCACAGATCATCAAGCATTGAAATATTTATTTTCTCAAAAAGATTTAAATATGAGGCAAGCAAGGTGGTTGGAGTTTCTAGCTGCATATGATTTAGATATTTTGTACACTCCTGGAAAAGCTAATAGAGTGGCAGATGCTTTGAGCAGAAATCATGTTAGATTAGCCAGTTTGATGATTGATGAATTTAAAAACCTTGCAGTGCTTGGGGAGGCTGATATATACAGCAAGGATGAAGTGAATTTTATAGAACATGGTGATATGGTGGAGTATGGTACACTGGGAATAATCACAGTGAAGTCTAATCTGGTGGAGAAAATTGGTGCATGCAAGACCAAGATAAAAATTTGAAGGAAAAGAAGGAAATGTTACTTAGCAACCTTGAGTTGGAAAATTTTAAAATAGATTCCAAGGGTTATTTGAGGAAAAATGATAAGCTTTGTGTACCAGACCTTGCAGAGTTGAAGGAAGAAATCATGAATGAGCATCACAAGACCAAGTACACCATACACCCTGGTGGTACTAAAATGTATCATGATTTAAAAAGAAGCTACTGGTGGCCAGGAATGAAGCAAGCAGTGGCAAGATATGTGGCAAAGTGATTCACATGTCAACAAATTAAAGCAGACCATCAAAAGCCTTCTGGCATGTTGCAACCTTTGGAGGTATCTCAGTGGAAATGGGAAAGTATTTCCATGGATTTTGTGGATGGTTTGCCTAGAACTAAGAAAGGCAATGATAGTATATGGGGAATTGTCGATAGACTAACCAAATCAGCTCACTTTGTCCTTGTCAGGTCAGATAGAAATGCACATAGGCTTGCACAATTATTTATTAAGGAAGTGGTGAGGCTACATGGTATACCCAAGACTATTGTAAGTGATAGAGACACTTTGTTCACATCAAGATTTTGGGAAAGCTTCAAAGAAGCAATGGGAACACAACTTTGTTTAAGCACTGCCTACCATCCTCAAAGTGATGGGCAAATAGAGATAGTGAATAAAATATTGGAAGATTTACTTAGAGCATGTGTGCTTGATTTTGGGGGTAATTGGGAGGATCATATTCACTTGGCAGAATTCACTTAGAATAATAGCTATCAATCAGCAATAGGAATGGTTCCCTTTGAAGCCTTGTATGGGAGACCCTGCATGTCTCCTGCCTGTTGGTTGGAAGCAGGAGAGGGTGTAATATTGGGGCCAGATCATGTTAAAGAAACTTCCAACATGATTGAATTAGTTAGGCATAGAATGAAGGCAGCACAATCAAGACAGAAGTCTTATGCAGATAGAAAGAGAAAGCCAATGGAGTTTGAAGTAGGAGAGCATGTTTTTCAGAAGGTATCACTAATGAAGAAGGTGTTCAGGTTTGGGAAGTCTGGTAAGCTATCACCAAGATTTGTAGGACCATATGAAATTATGCAAAGAATTGGTGCTATGGCCTACAGACTTAAGTTACCTGAGGAGTTGAGTGGTGTGCATCCAGTATTTCATGTTTCTCAATTGAGAAAATGGGTGCATGATGAAGGAGCAATTCTGGAGTCACCTACTCAAATTCAAGTCCAAAATAATTTGGTTTATACAAATGAACCAGTAGGGATAGTTGCCGAGGAAGAGAAAAAGTTGAGGAACAAGGTGATCAAACTGGTAAAAATTCAATGGAGCTTGGACACTAATGATTGTACATGGGAGGTTGAAGATAAAATGAGGGCTAAATACCCCAATTTGTTTACTGATGGAGAGGTATGTTTAAGCAGCTTATGATGATTTTTCTACAATATTCTTATATATTGTTTGCTTTCATAAACTGTGAGTATGAGGTTATGGAGTTAAAACAGGATATAGATTAGTTTTTTTTTAATTGGAGAAAAATTATGGGGACATAATTCATTTAAGGGGGAGGGTATGTAATGAACCTAAAATAAAATAAAAATAAAATGAAAAATATACATTTATATTAAGAAATTCTGAAATTATAAAATATATATAATGCATTAAAACAGAAAAAAAAAATTTTGGCAATAAATAAAATTTGCATGGGAGCTTCTGTTTGATAAAATGCAAGGGATTAAGGTGATTAAAAGAAAAATTGGAACTCAAAATAAATATAGCTCTATGTCCAAAGAATTATATAAATACATACATTAATATATATATGGAGTGTTTTCTGTTTTATTTAAAGATAGAATAAGATGAAGTTTAATAAAAAGGTTTACATGTCTTATAATTGTGCTAAAAATAATTAGCATAATATATGTGATTTTTTATTTAAATATAGAAGGAGTTACTGATTTGACAAAGAGGCAGAAATATTTATATATACATACAGAATCAAATAAAAATTTCCATATCTTATATTTATTTCAAGCAAATAATATGGGTGAATGATTTTTACATTACATAATAAGGTATGATAGTATGCATGATTGAATGGAGATAATAGATAGGTAGAAAATACAAAGGAGATTTTCAGATTCCTTAAACTTATAAAAAGAAATAATAAACCGAGGGTCACATGCATATGGCATGAGTAGAAAAGAGTCATGAAAATAGTATTGAGTGTTTAAAAATGCATGATCCCCGAAATAACTAATTAAAGTAACCTAATGTGTGCATTTCCAATTTATGACCACACATGAATATGATATGTACATGAACATCTAAGGGTATCAGGGGAATTACCCATTTTCTTAAACCCTAGAATGGATTTATAAATAACTGCACATAACCAAATCCATCACTCTCTCGGGATCAAAACAAAAATAAAATAAACTAGGAGAAACACTAGCTTGAGGCTTTGGGGGATTTGCTGTTCAAAGGATTAAGGCAGTGAAAGGAAAACATTAAGTGAGTATTTATCCTTTGTATGCAATGGCATTAAGTCCTATTACAGGCAGCCTAAAATATTATGAGTCATTTAAATCTCTGAAATGATTTGTTATGGGTGATATGGATGTTTGTTTGTGCATTTTTGATTGGAGCATTAATCTGTAAGTGGGCTTTTAGAGTTAACATGTTTTGAGCATTCTTGTTCTATCTTATCATCATTAAACATGGATATAGATTAAATAGGGGAACATGGGGTTGAACCAGAAAATATACAAGCAGTTATATCTTTCTGAAATATGAATGAAAGAAAAACTAAATTGGTCACTTGGGAGATAGTCAATGATCTGCTTACTTCAGGTGGGAGCAAGTATATGCATGGTGCAACTGCACCCTGAGGCCTTTGTGTGTTGGAATAATTTAAACAACCTGGTAGTTTCCTTCACAATGCATACATAGTGTTCATTTGACAAGGAGATGTAGACCATAAAATGAATAAGGAATGGGATTTATAAATTTGGGTTATGAATATCTAGACAGGGAGTTAAATTAATCAGGATTAATGTGATGTTCTGGTTAGTTGCTGGGAGAAAATTTGGAGTATAAAACCTGAGTTTACTTATCTAGATTTGGGGAGAATTAATTAAAAATTGTACATATGTTTATTTTAATTGTTTACTGTGTATTTTTTAAATAGATGAATGTGTTTGTATCACTTTGTATGAACCAAAACATGCTAAGTATAAAAATCTGTTAAATTAGGAAGGCACTGCAAGATTATCAAAAAAAAAATTATGAATATGTATACAAAATTGATAAATGCTCATACCAGTGAAAACTGACTCTTTTGGTTGCCCTTGCAATCATCTGGGTGTCTCATTAAAATTGGGGCAGCTCAGTGATTTGCTTGCAGGAAGATGAAGTTGGCTTGATGAATGAAGATGGCAATTAGCTACTAGTATAAATAAAAGAAACCAGTTTTAAAAAATCTGTAGTTGCTTTGTAATGAATTTATTAGTCAAATTTAATGTTGTAACTGAAGTTTCTTGTAAGGAGATTACTAAGTATTTGGGTTGAAAACATGTACTTAAGTAAAACCTGTTGTGAGTGATCATTGATGATGTTTGGTTAACTACCAATTTCTTTTATGAATGTCTGATTTGGAGAAAAATAAGGAGATAGACATATCATATACATATGATATGTGCATATATATTTGATCTCTGATTTTTATTGCTTATATTTCGTCTTAAGGAAATTAAACAGCTAAGGGGGTTGGTTTTTGAAATGAACTCTCAAAATTTTAGTAGGATATTCAAGTGAAATGAATTTGTGCATGGCAGGTAAGTGATACTGGCATGTGCATGAATTCTGGAAATTTGTATGTAATTGAGTATTTAAATTTCAAATAGAACTATGAGAGCAGTAGACCTAAAAGATACTGAATTTTGAATAATTGATTGAATACATATAAGAATGCATTTCCGGAAAACTTAAACTAGGCATAAACATGCTTGGGATTAGGAGTAGGACTTTGTAGAAGTTTGTTAATATAAGGGATATGGGTTTGCAAGTGGTAAAAGAGGGACTATGGCCAGCCTAGATGGCCATGGGTCAAACCCTTGGAGCCTGGAACCACTTCATTTCAATTAATAAAGTGTAAATGCTTCTGGGACAAATCAGAGAAAACACCAAGCAGCCCTTAAATAACACCAAGTAGATCCAATAAATCACCAAGAATGTAAGTCTACACCATATTAAACTTAAAAATGCTAAAAGTCCTCATCCATTCAACCTGAAATGATAAATGGAAATTAGATCCAATATCCATGCCTGCAAGCATAATTTGTAAGTAATTTCATGCAAATACTTGATAACTATCATGAGATCAAGTAAATGCTATTTTAGTGTTAATAGAATTATTTAGGCAGATAAATATATATAAGTCAAATAAATATATATAAGTGTTATAATTTGCCAAAATGTACCTCTGGCAGTAGAACAAGACTTAGAAAAGAAATAAGTGGCTATGTCAATAGCTTGTATGGTATTTTGATTTCTATTTGATTTAAATTCCCTCTGATAAAAAATAATAATAAAGAAACAATTGTATATCATCAAATATATAATTGACTTAATTTGTTTGTACACTGATATGATTATATTGGTAAACCAGGGTCTTGGAAAAAATATTTGGAAATTATATAAATATTCAAATATAAAAGTAATGAGGTTTAGTGGTGAATTCCTCTTGAATGTAAAAAAAAATCTATGTGTTATAGAGTGAGGGTCACCACAATATATAAGTATGTATTCCCCTCTCTCTTATTCCATTCTTATGTACCTTACTAAGGCTCGTATGCAGATTATGAGAAAGAAGATATGAAAGCAGGAAACAGAAGAGGAAATCTCGGTGGAGGAAGTACCACAACCAACGGAAATGCTCGACGTAATACTAGGAGGAACCAAGGTTGACAGGCTAATGCTAACCTAAATGCCGATGCCAATATGGGTGTTGGAAATTCAATAGTGGATATGAGGGCGATGTATCAGTTCTTCGTCAATGTGATGCAAGTAGGAGCTGCTGCTGCAGTTGCTAGAAATGTAGGGGGAGCTAATCCTGTGGCTCCAGTTGGGAATAACTATGACAAGTTGAGCAAAGATTACAGCAGTCTTGGTGGGATGACATTTATGGGGACGGTGGATGCCATAGAAGTTGAGAATTGGCTGTTGCATTGTGAGCATATCTTAGCTGATCTGGGTTTAGATGATGAGCAGAAGAGGAGGTTGGCCTCTAAACAGTTGCAGGGGTCAGCACTTCATTGGTGGAATAGTGTTACCATCGGAGTTCCAGAGGAAGAGTTGACATGGGCTGAATTCAGAAGGAGATTTGAACAGAGGTTTTTATCTGAGGTTGCTAAGTCAGCATTGATGAGAAATTTTATGGATCTAGTACAGGAAGAGATGTCGGTTATCGAGTATGCCACTAAGTTTGATGAGCTATCTCGATATGGGTATGCTATTATTGACGCTAACATCAAAAGGAATGAGTGGTTTATTTGGGGTTTAAGGCCCGAGCTTGCTAAGGTGACCATGACACATATCCATGATCCTTGTAATGTGGTTGTGGAGATGGCAATTCGCCATGAAGAAATGCTTGCTATTTGTGCTAGAGAGAAGCCAGTTGAAACCCAGGGTTATCAAGGAAAGAAGAGAAATTTTTTTAAGAAGAAGGGAGCCTGGAAGGGAGATGCTGCCTAAAGGAAAAGGCTGATTTAGTTTGCTACAAATGTGACAAGAAAGGTCATTATGAAAATGAGTGCTAGTCAGGAAAGGGAAAGAAGGCTGTAGACAAGAAGAATGTGAAGTGCTTCTACTATGATCAAGTTGGGCATTATAAGAATTAGTGTCCAGAACTGGTTATGGCGGTTAAGTTACCAAATGTAACGACCCGGAATTTTCGAACTCGAAAATTCCAGATAGTTAGAAGAAAAAGAAAGAGATAGAAGGAAGAAACAGAAAGAAGAAAGAAGAACAGAGAACACAACATCTCACATTCGCAGCGGATTAAATATAATAACAAATAATAATATTAGTTATACAAGGAAAACTGTATTTGTTAATTACATTTTAATACATCAGAGTTACAACATTCACAAATGTACTAGACAGTTAGAATTAACATGTCTCGGACAACTATAATATATCACAGCGGAATATACTCCATACGTTCCTGCCATCCAGCTCGCCTCCTGAGCTCCAAAACGTCCTTACCTGAAATCTGTAATACTCGGTCTGACCCGAGTTCTTGTTTGCATGCTTAAGTCTAACAAGAATTAGAAGAAGAGGAATCGATTTTTGAACTTATTTAACTATTTTGAAACTGTCTTATAAACTAATTACTATTTTTCAGTTACCTACATCTAATCACTATTTTAAATCTATTTTGCAATTATCTAACTATTTTATACCTACTTAACTATTTTACAGCTATTTTACAAACTAATAACTATTTTTCAACTACTTATCTATTTTGAATTTTTTTCAAGTTATTTTTAAAACTAAATAGGTCAGAGTTCAGGTGGCGAGCTGGATGGCAGAGACGTATAGAGTGTTTTCCGCTGTGTATTTGAGAGTTGTATTGATAGTAGTATGGGGCAGGTTGATATAACTGTCCAGTCTATTGTAATGATTGTAACTCTGATTAATTGTATTGAAAGTAACAATTACAGCTTTCTTTTATAAAAATGCTATTATTTGTTATTATATTTAATCCGCTGCGAATGTGAGATGTTGTGTTTTCTGTTCTTCTTTCTTCTTTCTGTTTCTTTCTTCTATCTCTTTTCTTTTTCCTCTAACTATCTGGAAATTTCGGGTTCGAAATTTCCGGGTTGTTACATTTGGTATTAAAACAATTTATTTTGAAAATAATCCAGAGTCAAACCGTTCAATTCTTGTTTCAAGATAATTACACTTGTTAAGTTGAATATGTTAAATATTAACACTTGTAAATTCCTTTGCAACTGTAAATGGCTCTGATACCAACTGTAACGACCCGGAAATTTCGAACCCGAAATTTCCAGATAGTTAGAAGAAAAAGAAAAGAGATAGAAGAAAGAACAGAACAAGGCACAGATTCTCACATTCGCAGCGGATCAAAATACAATATCAAATAATAATATCAGTTATACAAAGAAAACTGTATCAGTCAATTTCATTTTAATACATCAGAGTTACAACATTTCACAATCACTATACAGTTAAAATAACTCGTCCCAATAATTAACAATATATCACACTCCATACGTTCCTGCCATCCAGCTCGCCTCCTGAGCTCCAGAACGTCCTTACCTAAAATCTGTAATACTGATACCTCAGGTAATAGTAGCTGTGTGATGAGATACAGTGACTATGGATGTTCCCGAAGATATTTTCTTTGGAATAAGTATAAAGAAGTGTGTTTGTTTCGGTGTTGTGGCTGAGTTCAGCAAGATGTTTCTGTTTGGTTTGGGTTCGAGTTTCTCGAAGAGCTTTGGATTGAGAAGTCTTTGGCATCTGTGGCAGCAGTGCAGCTCGGAGTGTTCTGTGTTGGCAGGAAGTTTTCTGGCTGAGTAGTTTTTCTAAAGGTGGTTTAATAAAAGTAATTTGAGTTTAGTACTTTTAATAATTAATCAAGGGATTAATTAAAGGATAATTAATTAAGGAGTAATTAATTTATGAAGTAGAGTAATTAAGAATAGTTAATTACTAAATGAGATTAATCAAAGGTGATTAATAAATGTGACTAATTAATTATTAAATGTAATTAATTTAAATAAGATAATTAATTAAGAGTAATTAAGGATCATTAATTAATATAATTAATAATGTAATATCCCGGAAATTTGGGGCAATATCAATTTAATAATCTGTTTAAATAATTAAATTGATTTGATGATCTTTGATAATTAAATCTGAATTGGTTTAATAATCTAATTAAATAAATATTTAATTAGTGAATTTGACAAATTGTGGAGGAGCAATGGAGCAGGAGGCTTCGGCGTTCGTAGATATAGTATTCCGCTGTGTTGATATCTGTGTTAGAGTCTTGTATTGTATTTGAGTTGTAATATCTAGACAGATGTTTATAACTGTCTAGTATGTGTTGTATAGTTGTGTAAACTCTGATAAGTGTTGTATACTTTGTAATAGTTGATGTTATTAATATAATTTATTCGTTCCGCTGTGAGATCGTTGTTGTTGTTTCTTTCTTTCTTCTCTTCTTTTCTATTTTCTACCCCTTTCTTTCTTATTAATGATGCGTCATTCTGTGGAATGAGTGGCGGGTCGTTACAGTAGAAAGGTTTTTGCTGTTGGACCATCATCTGCTAAGCCAACTGCAGCTGATAAAGGAAAGACTGTGATTCATGGTACGTTTTTGATTCAGAGTATACCAGTTAGGATACTATTTGATACTAGTGCATCACATTCATTTATATATCAATGTTTGGTTAATAGATTATGCTTAGAACTGACATACCTTGTTACTTCCTTAAGGGTTGTGAATCCAATAGGAGGGTATGCAACTCTGGGGATGAGATGTGACCAGTAAGAACTTGATTTGTTAGGTCATATGTTTGCTTGCAAATTGTATGTTTTTTATTTCATAGATTTTGGAATCATTTTGGGTATGGATTGGTTGAGGAAGTATGAGGCCAGGATATTTTTCCAGGATGGCGAGATATCACTCAAACACCCTAATAGTCATAATCGAATTATATTCTTAGTAGAAAATTTTGACCGGAGTAGTTGTGCTTTGTTAAGTGCAATGAAAGTGGGAGAAGCGCTAAGTCAGGTTCAAGTAGCAAGAGATTTTGTAGATATCTTTGAGCCAGTCATAAGACAACCACTGTAATGAGCTGTTA
Source organism: Allium fistulosum (assembly GCA_030737815.1). Classification (NCBI taxonomy): domain Eukaryota; kingdom Viridiplantae; phylum Streptophyta; class Magnoliopsida; order Asparagales; family Amaryllidaceae; genus Allium; species Allium fistulosum. The sequence goes on from CM060905.1 coordinate 557,246,642, forward strand.
AGTTTCAGGTAGATCTTGTGCCAGGAGCTGAACCTGTGAGTAGACCACCTAGCAAGATGACATCGACTGAGATGAAGGAATTGAAGGTGTAACTAGTGGATCTAGAAGGAAGAAATTTTAATAGACCAAGCAGTTCGTCTTAGGGAGCGGCCGCAGTATTCATTAAGAAACCGGATGGATCGTTGAGGATGTGTATCGACTATCGTAAGTTGAATGAAAGGACGAAAAAGAATAAGTATCCTTTGTCTAGAATTGATGATCTATTTGATCAGTTGAGTGGAGCCAGAGTGTTTTCCAAGTTGGATTTGGCTACAGGTTTCCATCAGTTAAGAGTAGTAAAGGATGTATTACTTTGACAACATTATGGACTAGATATGGTTCGTATGACTGGTTAGTAATGCCATTCGGGTTAACGAATGCAGCTGCTTTCTTCGTGGATTTGATGAACCGAGTCTTCTGAGAGTATTTGGACAGATTCATGTTGGTGTTTATAAATGACATTTTGGTATACCCTAAAGATGAAAGAGAGCATGAAGATCATCTTAGAGTTGTGCTTGAGGCAGCATCAGCTAAAGGTGAAGTTTTCAAAGTGTCATTTTTGGAAGAAAGAGGTTAAGTTTCTTGGTCACGTGGTACAGAGAAGGGTTTGTCAGTCGATCAAGATAAGATCGAAGCTGTTAATAATTGGAAGAGACCAAAGACGGTGACTGAGATTAGAAGTTTTCTTGGACTTGCTGGCTATTACTAGAGATTCATCAAGGATTTCTCATGGATATCTGCGCCTTTGACTATGCTAACCAGGAAGGAGGTGAAGTTTATTTAGTCCGACATATGTGAGGAATCATTCCTTAAGTTAAAGCATTTGTTAACCAATCCACCAGTGTTAGTAGTTCCAAACGGAAACCAAGGGTTAGTGGTGTATACTGATGCATATGGGACTGGATTGGGAGTTGTATTGATGCAGAAGGGTAAAGTGATTTCCTACGCTTCAAGATAGCTTAGACCGCATGAAGTGCGATATCCTACTCATGATTTGGAGTTGGCTGCGGTGATCTTCGCATTGAAGATTTGGAGGCATTATCTCTTAGGGGAGAGATTTGAGCTATACACAGATCATAAGTTTTTAAGATACTTATTCTCTCGGAAGGAGTTGAATATGAGATAGCATGGGTGGCTGGAGTTTTTGGCTGCTTATGATTTTGGTATAGAGTATACCCCAGGGAAAGGCAATTAAGTAGCGGATGCTCTTAGAAGAAGACATCAGAATGTGGTGTTAGCTATGTTGGTAGAATGGAAGGATATAGAAGCTTTGGCCAGTTGTGGTGTGCAGTTAAGATCAACTGCTAGTTCTATTCAGAGTACAGCAATGTTGTCCTGTTTAGAAGTTCGATCAGTATTGATCGAGAGAATTACTTCTAAGCAGAAGGAGGATCCATTATTTGCCGAGAAGATCAGAAGGCTTGAGGTTGTAAATGAGATCGATGATTTCAAATATTTTTGTCTTGATCAGAGAGGATGGTTGAGAAAGAAGGGGTGATTTGTGTTCTAGATGTTGAGAACTTAAGGGAAGAAGTTCTTGGGGAATGTCAGCAGTCCAAGTTTACGATTCATCCTGGAGGGACCAAGATGTATCAAGATATAAAGATGAGCTTCTATTGGGAAGGTATGAAGAGGGATGTTGGCTTATGGGTTAGGTAGTGTGCAAACTGTCAATAAGTGAAGGCCGAACATCAGAAGCCAAGTGGATTGCTTCAGCCTTTTGAGATTCCAGTTTGGTAATGGGATTCGATATCCATGTATTTTATTGACGGGTTGCCAAGGTCGAATTGAGAAATGACAGTATATGGATTATAGTGGACAGGTAGACCAAGAGTACCCATTTCATTCCAGTTACCAGGATGGCACCTGTTTTAGCTAAGTTGTTCATGAAGAACATAGTAAGACTACATGGGATTCCTAGTAGCATAGTCAGTGATAGAGATGCTTTGTTCACTAGCGAATTCTGGAAGAGTCTACAGGATGTGTTAGGCACTGAGCTCAAGATAATACTGCATATCACCCTCAGACGGATGGGTAGACAGAGAGAGTCAATGAGGTACTCGAGGATTTGTTAAGAGCTTGTGTATTGGAATTTGGTTGATCTTGGGAAGATCACCTACATTTGGTTGAGTTTTCCTATAATAATTGTTATCAAACTAGTATAGGAATGGCGCCTTTTGAAGCTTTCTATGGAAGGCCATGCAATTCACCGGCATGTTGGTTGGAAACTGGACATAGATTGGTCTTAGGTCCAGATTTGGTTAGGGAGGCGTCATAGAAGATTGAGTTGATCCGAGAAAGGATGAAGGAAGCTCAATCTAGACAGAAGAGTTACGCAGATAAAAGGCGTAAAGACCTAGAGTTCTCGGTTGTAGACAGGGTTTTCATTAAGATATCACCGATGTAGAGTGTGGTACGGTTCGAAAAGTCGAGGAAACTAGCACCGACATATGTTGGTCCATTCCAGATTATAGAGATGATTGGAAAGCTCGTATACAGAGTAGAATTTCCGAGCAGTATGGCACGTGTCCATAATGTTCATGGGTCTCATCTTCGCAAGTATGTGCATGATCCAGAGACTACTATTCCTCTAACAGGGTTGGAAGATTTAGTAGTAGAGCCTAATTAGACTTTTATTTGACAACCAGTTCGAGTTGCAACGAGAGATGAGAAAAGATTGAGGAACAAGACAGTCAAGTTGGTGAAAGTTTAGTGGAGCGACAACGAGAAGGACTGTACTTAGGACACAAAGGACATGATTCAAGATACATATCTTGATCTGCTTTGAGGGTATGTTAATATTAGGTTTATATAGATAATTCCTATTCAGGTAGACTAGTATGGTTGTTAGGATTTGTTACAGATGATTGCTATGTTTAGTATTTAGTCCTTACTAAATTTCGAGGACGAAATTCTTTAATAAGGAGAACCTGTAACACCCCTAATTTTTGATAACATTATTCATGAGATTTAATTAAATAAATTAAATAGAATAATATAAATGTTGAGTGATAACGGGATTGAGATTTGAATAAATATAATAAGGCCGTGCTCAATTAAATAATTAAATGGGCTTAAGAATGGGTCATAAGTCAATTAATTTACATAAGGGTATATTGGGAATTTGCCGCACATAACCCTTACCCTTATATATACATTCTCATTCCCCATTCACATTTCATTTTTCCCATTCACGATTCAAAAACAAAACACAAACATTAAGGCGAGCCGACCATTAACAAGGAATAGAGAAGAGAAATCAAAGAAAGCTAGGGGAATAAATCTCAATCCAATCTCCTTATCTTAATCAAGGTGAATAATAATTCATTCCATCTCTATTTTGTTTTATAATCATATGTTTTCAGACTTAAGGGTAAATTCATTTTTATGATGATTTGGATGATGATATGCCTATAATTTGTTTGATTTAAACAAGAATGTTTAAATAAGATTATAGGCGGTTTTAGGGAAAAACCGATTTATATTGATGTTTAAATGCCATGGAATAATTTTATATTATGTAAAACATGATTTTAGAGTTTTTTTTTAATTTTGAAAATATTCCAAGCTCTAGAAAGATTATTATGAATTTTCAAAGGAAAATATGGTTAATTGTGTTTATAAATTTATTTCAGAAATTATCTTGAGAATTTGGGTCTGAAATTTTGATATGTTAGATAACATGATTAAAGTGAATTTCTGGAATTTTTGAAGAATTTTCCTATGTAATTTGCTATGCAAATTAAATTATTTTCAAGAAGGACTTATTTGCTATATTGGTTTTGCTTAATGGAAGGGCTTATTTGCTAACTTAACCATGGTTTAGATCTGAAATTAGCAGCAGTTATTTTGTTAAAAAATTCGAAAAGTTAAGGCAACCAATCTTAAGTTTACACGTGGCAGGTTAGTTAGAAAGTGTTTGCTTTAATTAGTATTAAATCAGGTTTACCTAGAAAAGTTGGTTCCGCCTTCTTTAGAAGTACCTTTTGACTTAGGCTTCCACCTTTAATCAAGTTAAAACCCACTAAGTCGAACCCAATATACAAGGTATCATGTATATGGTACGTAGTGTACTGAAGAAAGGCGGAAGGCATGGTGTCGAAAGCATTGCTTCCGATGGGGTCGATACCTTTGTTTATTTTAGAAAGATAAGTGCCTGCCTTTGTTTTATTTAAGCCTTTGAAGGAGCCGAAACATATGTTTTCGAAAGGGGTTTTCTAAAGGCTTTCGAAGGGGTTGCCAACTTATGTTTTTAAAGGAAAAGCTTTCGAATGGGTTTCTTTACTTATAAAATAATGCTTTCGAAAGTATGGGTTCCGACCTAGTCGAAGCCCTACTGCCGTTCTTTTGCCTTTCGAGTGTATTGAGGTCATCAATGCTTTCGAAGGGTAGTTTTGTTTTTAAAGATGTTTTATGCCACTTCCTAAATGCTTTCAAAAGAGTCCAAGGGTTTCGAAGGCAATGGCTTCGAAAGGGGGTTTTGACGCTATCCTTCAATGCTGTGTTTAAATGATTTGATGCTTTCGAAAGGGATGGTGCCGACGCCATCAAGGTTTCCCCAATAGTTTTATATGATAAAGGATGGTTTAGAAAGAGATGCTTTCTTTTATATTCTTTTTGACCCAAATGATATTTTTAAGTATAAACCCAATGGTTTCGAAAGGGGGACTTTCAATGGTTTCGGAAGGGATACTTCCAAAGGTTTCGAAAGGGGTACTTTCAAAGGTATCGAAGCCATGCTTCTAAGAGTTTATAACTAGTACTTTAATACATTCGAAAGGTTTCGAAAGAGAAGTTTTAAAGTGTTTCAAAGGGAAAAGCCTAATGGTTTGAAAAGAGATTTATATGCTCTCGAAGGAGGTTATCCAGTAAGGTCGAAAGCAAGGTTTTGAAGGTTTCGACTGCTTTAGATTTCAAAACAAGTAACCCAATCTCATTTTAAAGAAAACCATGGCATAAATAAATAAAGTATTTTGAAAAGGAGTTCTTGAAGAAGTTTTCTTTGATTAAAGGGTTAAAGGGATTAACCAAGTTATTGTGTTTGCTTCTTCATATATGTATATATTCACATTGTAATGAACCCATAACTGTATTTTGGGGAAGGGCAAAATAACGAGTTAGGTTGACCCAGTAGTGAAAATAAATTTAGTTAACTCCTGAATGAGTAGAATTGCATCCAGGTGGTCAGGAAGACCAGAATAAAGGATGCTTAAATATTAATGGAAGGTATTGGCAGGGGCCAATAGGTTCTCAGTCAGCCCATGAAAACTGTGTATTTGAAAAGATATTGGCAGGAGCCAATAGGTTCATAGTTAGCCCATGAAAACTATGATTTGATATTGGCAGGATTTAATAGGTTTATAGTGAACCAATGAAAAATATATCCTGATAAAGATATTGACAAATGTCAATAGGTTCCTAGTCAGCCCATGAAAACTAGGATAAGAAGAAAAGATACTGGAAGTTACCAATAGGTTCCTAGTCAACCCATGAAAACTAGGATAAGAGTAAAGGTATTGGAGTTACCAATAGGTTCATAGTGATCCTATGAAAACTATGTAATTGGACAGAGAGTCCTTAAACATTTTACCGGTTATTAGTCAGCCCATGAAAACTATTAGGTTAATAATAATCCTTGAAACTAGAAATGAGGCAGTTAGTCAAATGAATATGGATGGATAATCTTGAATTGATTTACATGTTTTGCATATCATCATATCATATTGTTTTGAATTGTTTTAACCATTGTGGATGCAGGAGCATAATATATGGTTTTATAAAGGTTTTAAGATATTAGTGAGGGGAAACCTCGTGCCGCTAAGCGGCGTGGTCTCACTAGATATCTAAATGGTTTGAGATGGTAGATTATTATTCATACCAGGCTTTATGTCTGACTCGAAGTTTATGTTTCCCCTTAAACTCTCGGGTACTCAATTGATTTTGAGTAGTTTGAGAGTTGAGGTTTTTAGGTACCTCATTAGACGAATAAAGCTTCCGGAGACATGCAGGAGGCATGATAGATATCTAGAGTTCTCTTTTATTTTGATTTCGCTGTGTTGTTTGTAATGGCAAAGTTGTTAAGTTGCTTGTATATACTCTGATCATCCAAGATGGCATCTTCATATTTCACTCTTGGCGTATGTTGTAATAAATATATTTTCTCTGAACATGATTAACGATTGTGGGATTATGTAATGAATTGGAAATGTTTTGAATTGGAATGTGATCTTGTTTGTTTTTTTAAATTTTTTCCATATTCATGTGTTTCCGTGTATCAATGAATCTAACACCGCTGTATTTGATCGTCGAGGATTAATAACTATGGATGATTGCAGCATCCGTAGACGTTAGTTTTGGGCCTCCTAGTCGGGGGATGTCACAGTACCACTGGAGCTCAAGTTATTGGTTGGTCTTTGATTTAATACTACATGTGAACTGCTTGCTGCCGAACCCTCTAAAGGGTTGTATACCGATCCCTCTAGCTTTTCCTATTTGATGCGCGATCCCTAGGTAGGTTCCCTAAGGTCCATATATCTTGCTCTCCAAATTTCATATGCTATAGTCTTGTAGATCTCAAGATATTGATCGTTGTATGCAATAATGTATTGGACTTTACTGTATGCTGACTCATATCTTCCAACAAAGCATGCTGATCCCTCTCTTATGGGCTGAAGTATGCCGATCCATCCTCTTTCATAAAATATGACGATCCATCTTATTTCATAAAATATGCCGATCCATCTTACTAAACTATGCTGAGCCCTTTCTTATGAGCTGAAGTATGCCGATCCCTCTTAAGGAGCCAATCCATACCGATGCCTTCCATTTACCATGCTATATTCCATACTTTAAACATTTTACATTGTTTATCTACCAATTCTGTTAAACTCTGACTTCATATAAACATTTGTTCTTGACTTCCAGGTCTCACAATCATTCTCCAGAATCATCGGCCGTGATAGCAGTCAGATCTAACTTGTGCAACCATTTCAATACAGCTAGGCTAAATTGCAGGATAACACTTGCCCCCAAAGTACGCCTGTGATTAACATGACATGCTTTAAATCAAAATAAGTTTGAATTGTCAAAAAGAGGTCCATCTAGCTTTTTGAATGATAGCTATTCCTTTATCGAATCATTTTTTCAAGGTATTTAATTTTCATTGATTGCCATGGCACTTGGTCGATTTCCAATAATATAATTCCAGTGCCATACTTCGTCAATATATATAAGTCCGGTTCTACGAAACTAATAAGCTTTTGTCATTTGCTCCGGCCCCGAACTTGAAGGTTTTAGGTTTGATTTCAATCTCCGTCGATTTAAAAAAAATTATACTTTCAGGTCATTCATGCGCACATTCATATACACTTTTTTTGTTTTTGGCACCTTGTAACGGCCTGAAATTTTCAACCATTCGCATCCATACATGTCGGATTTGAATTGCTCAAAATATCAGATTGTTAATTGAAATTTGGCAAAACTCAACATATACAATAAATAAATAATCACAGAATCACAGACACAGAGTAATATAAAAATAAGTAGCGGAAACAAAAGAATAGTAGTTCATGTAGCTACCATATATATATATAACCGAGTAAAACAAGATACAACAGAAGTTACGAATACATAGATGTCTCAATACAATAGTCAAATACAAGATCAAAATTCATCACTGGAATCAACTGAATAACTGCAAGCTGAATAGATATAGCTGGATCTCCAAGCGAAGCTCCAACTCCAAAGGGTGAGTCTCGATCACTGAGCCACTCAGTCTGACCCGAGCGTAAAGCAAAACACAAAACACTCGAGTCAGGATTAACATTCTTATATCAATAAATCCAACTCAAGTGAAATATCAACTGAAATACAAGTAACTTAAAGGATGTTTGGGATAACCATCCTCTAAGGATCCGTTAAACTATCTACTATGTAGTAATATACGCTATTATAATAATGTCTATAGTAAAGTATACTATTTAAAAATAGCGTTAAGGCTTTACATTTTCCACCTTAACACATTTTTAGATGTGCCAATAGTCTATACAGTACCGTAATACCCCGTATATTGGAGCTACCAAAGGATACTCCATAGGTACGACACAAATCAAACTCATAGTAAAGCACGCTAGGGTAGGTGACACGGCACAACAAGGCAATGCCAGGGTAGATATACCAATTACGCATCCGGACTGGTGGTAACGCAGAGCCACAGCAATCGCCCACCTCGAGCCACACTCCCGAATCAAGGGTGCGCACCAAAACAATCACAAAGTAAAAGAATGGCATACGATGGAGTGTGTCCGATCAGAGGAGCTACCTCATTGGCCTGGAATCGCTCCTGTTTTAGCCACCTTACTGTGAGAAATGCGGACTATGGATCTTAAGGCTAGTATAAACACTAGAGGGGGTGAATAGTGTTTTAAGGAATTACTAATTCTTTTCGAGTTTATATTAATTTGAACTCAAATGTATACAATATTCAGACACATATATGATCACAGATTCAAACATAGATGCAAATATAAAGTAAAAGCAGTAAAGGAAAGAACACACCGGATTTTATACTGGTTCGGAGTTACCTTACATCTAGTCCCACACACAAGTACGGATTTTCTTTCAAAAACAATCTTTACAATTACAACCCTCGATTTCAAGGCCATGAGGTACACCGCTCCAGATTCACAATCCTCTAGGTAGAGATACTTGATTTCCCGGGCAACAAGTTCACCCATTTGATTTCCTAGGCTACAATCACACCTTTTCTCACTTGATTGATTTCCAAGGCTACAATCACACCTTTTCTCACTTGATTGATTACAAAGAAGCCTATAACTCTGAATAGCACTGGGATCTTGTTGAGATAGTGACAGAGAATCAAACTAGAAATGATCTAGTTAAATTCAATGATGATTTCGGCAGAGTAATGGTAAGAATATATATAAATAAATGTGGAAGAAGAATAGGAGTGAAAACCAGAAATTTTTTATTAAAAATTCATTGAAAGCATCCCCTATTTATAGAAGAACAACAGCCATGTCTATTCGTGAAAGGTTATGGCGAATAGACACTTCTTTTGGAATTCAAATTTTTGAAACCAACTGCCACTATGTCGACATGGGTGTCTTGGGTATGTCGACATTGCAAAGGAAAATTTGGTGATTTGTTTTTCTTTGAAAATTACTTCTATCTTATATTAAAACTATTTTAAACTTTATAAATATTCTTAACTATAGTTAAAATACATAAGTAAATATAGAGAATAATATATATAAAATTTTACTATAATTTTATATTTAAATCTAAGTATAAATATTAAATTTATTATTAAAGATAGTTTAAAACAAACGAAGTTTAAAACTAGAGTTTATTTAAAAACAAAATCAAAAAATATTTTAAGGCTAAAACATCTTTTTGAAAATCATTTGAAAATATAATTTTTAAGGCTAAAACATTTTGAAAAGCAGTTTTGAAAATCATTTTGATGTAGTTTTGCAAGCTTCTTCCCGCAGAATATCTCTTCACATCAAGACTCGAGAACTTGTACAAAACCAGGATGTTCGTGGGTTTGTAAGCCACTTGTCATAGGTTTGTAAGCTACTTGTCGTGGGTTTGTAAGCCACTAAAAAGGTAGAAAAGGGTTCCATCCCAAATGAAATATGGAGTGAAGATTTCAGTGCTATTATGAAGTTTGAATATAATTCTAGACTCAATACTTATCTTGTACTATTTGATAATCTTGCTATTCTTGATATTCTTGATACTCATGAGTCTTCAATCTTGATATCTTGAATCTCTATACTGTACAGTCTTCATTCTTGATACATGCATGGTTAAATCCTGCATATACATATATATCTAAACTATAATGTTATTATTTATATTTTATAATCTTATTCTAAGGTTGTTGTCATCAAAACCATCATCTCAAGGACTAACAATCTCCCCCTTTTTGATGATGACAACCATTGTTTATAAAATATTATTTCTATCCTAATGACTCCCCCTAAAACTAATAACTCCCCCTTAATCTATGCCTAACTATCCTGTATTTTATACTTCTCCCCCTTTGTCATCAACAAAAACTAACTCCAAACTATATAACTCCCCCTTAGTCTAATATTAAATGATTATGATGATAGTGTTATCATAAATAATCAACACTTAAATCTAAAACTAAAACTTTAGTCTTAAATTACAAACTCTCCTAACTAAGAATCTATATATGATAATATTTGTAATATAAGAACACAAATCATTTATATTGTTATATTTACATGAGCGTAGAGAACGTAAGTAAAAACATACAACAATAGGAAAGAGGAAAGAGAAACTAATGCGTGTCCTTAAAAATGGGAGATCTATGAACCGAATAATTTGGATAGTGGAAATAGAAATTTCCACGTTGTTCGACAAGATTTCCATCTTTGTCAAAGCACACTTCGCCAATGCAAACGACTTTGTCATTATCTTCAGCGTGCTCTTCTTCCATGGGGGCTTCTTCTTCTTCCTCGCTGTCTTCTTGCACTTGATCTCCTGAAGACTCTTCATCAATCAAGATCGGATTAGCATGATTGTCCATTTGAAATTTTTGCAAATTTCTAAGAATTTTTCCTTGCCGTTCTTGTTCTTTGGCCATTCTAAGTTGCACCACTTGAATTTCAGTCATTAGTTGTAGTGCATCCTTCAAAGAATCCTCCATTTTCGTCACTCGTCCAAGTGTAGTTTGTTGAAACGGTCCAGAAGTTGGACAAGGGAACAAAAAGATTGAATTTTTGTTTGATTTGGAAGAGGAGGCCATTGTTTAAATGTTTTCAGAAGATAGAACAGAGAAAGAACAGAAAGAATGATCCAACTTTCGAAATAAGAAGAATATATAACCACTTATTTGTATTTTGGTGGGAAAAATTCAAAAATAAAAAAATCATTATATGTCGACATGGTTAGGAGGGGGATGTCGACATGGTGCTTGATATTTATACTATTTGATTTATTTTTAATTTAATTTTTAATTATACTTTGTTATTTATATTTTATATTTCAGTTATTGAACAAATACCTAATTCTCTTCTTAATTTAGTAAATATAGATTCATTTAAAGGTTTTGTTAATATATCAGCAATTTGATTCTCAGAATTGATATAATCGAGAGTAATTACTTCCTTATATTATCTCTGAGAAAATGATGTCTGATATCAATATGTTTAGTTCGAGCATGATGAGTAGTATTTTTGGATAAATTTATTGCACTAGTATTATCACAATAAATTGGTGATCTTGAGATATTTAAACCAAAATCTTTTAAAGTTTGTTGCATATATATTACTTGAGAACAAGCTAAAGCAGCAGAAATATACTCTGCTTCAGTTGTTGATAAAGAAACTGTGTTTTGCTTTTTACTAAACCAGGAAATCAGAGGACGCCCCAAAAAGTGACAAGTTCCACTTGTACTTTTTCGGTCTGACTTACAACCAGCATAGTCAGCATCACAGTAAGATATTATTTCAAAAGAATCATTTTTAGGATAAAATAAGCCATAGTCAATGGTGTGTTTAATATATCTTATGATACGTTTTACAGCTTTTAAGTGGGTCTCTTTAGGTTGGGATTGATATTTTGCACAGAGGCAAATGCTATGCATGATATCAGGTCTACTAGCAGTGATATAGAGTAGTGATCCAATCATTCCTCTATATAATTTTTGATCTACATCTTTCGAGAAATCTTCTTTACTTAGGTACTCATTGGTTGCCATGGGAGTGGGTTTTCCACTTGCAGTAGTCAAACCAAATTTACTAACTAGGTCTTTAGCATATTTTTCTTGACTAATAAAGATACCATTATCTAATTGTTTTATTTGTAATCCTAGAAAGAAGTTTAATTCACCCATATGACTCATCTCAAACTCTTTTGTCATTATTTCAGAAAATTCTTTATTCATTTCAAAATTAGTTGATCCGAAAATGATATCATATACGTAAACTTGTACTAGTTGAATATCATTTTTATTTCTTTTAATAAAAAGAGTATTATCTACTTTACCAATTTCAAAGTTTGATTGAAGTAAGTAAGTTCTTAGTCTATCATACCAGGCTCTAGGAGCTTGTTTTAGACCATATAGAGCTTTCTTAAGTTTGTAAACATGATTTGGAAATTTTACATTTTCAAAAAGTGGTGGTTGTTCAACATATACTTCTTCTTTTACAAATCCATTTAAAAAGGAACTTTTAACATCCATTTGAAATAATTTGAAATTATTATAATTTGCGAAAGCAAGTAGAATCCTAATGGCTTCTAATCTTGCTACGGGAGCAGAGGTTTCATCAAAATCTATCCCTTCTTCTTGACAATAACCTTGAACGACTAACCTGGCTTTATTTCTAATGACCTCACTTTGTTCATTCATTTTATTTTTATAAACCCATTTTGTTCCAATTATAGTTTTATTTTCAGGTCTAGGAACAAGTTCCCAAACATCATTTCTAGTGAATTGATTTAATTTTTCTTGCATAGCCAAAATCCATGAATCATCAGTTGATGCTTCTTTTGGATTTTTGGGTTCAATAGTTGATATAAAAGCTACATTGCTCATTTTACTTAGTTGATTTCTATTTGTAACAACAGATTGCATATCTCCTAGAACATTTTCTATGGGATGATCTTTTAAAAGTTTAATCCTTTTATTAGGATGATTAAATTCATTATTAGTTTCAATTGACTCTTGATTTTGAGTAATTAAATCCTCTTCATCATTTGTCTCTACAAAAATTTTGGGATTTTCATCGAATGAAACATGCATTGTTTCTTCAATGGTGTTAGTTCTTAAATTAAACACTCTGTATGCTTTGCTTCTATTAGAATATTCGATAAAGATACCTTTGTCGGATTTAGGATCAAATTTATCTAAGTCATCTTTTGTATTTAAAATAAAACATTTACTTCCAAAAATTCTAAAATAAGATACCTTAGGTTTCTTTCCGTGAAGAAGTTCATAAGATGTCTTATCAGTTAAAGGTCTTATTAAGATTCTATTTAAAATATAACAGGCGGTTGCAACTGCTTCTGCCCAAAAATGTTTTGGTAAATTACTATCTGAAAGCATAGTTCTCGCACACTCTTGAATCATCCTATTTTTACGTTCTACTACTCCGTTTTGTTGTGGAGTTTTTGGAAATGAAAAATTGTGAGTTATCCCCTTTTTATTGCAGAATTCCTCAAACTTTTTATTTTCAAATTCACCACCGTGATCACTACGGATGGTTATAATTTTTACAGAAAGTTGATTTTGAATCCTTTTTGTAAAGTTCTTAAAACATTCCAAAGTATCACTTTTATGTTTCAAAAATACTATCCATGTAAATCTAGAATAATCATCTACAATTACAAAAACATATTTACTTTGATTTATTGACTGAATTTGAGATGGACCAAATAAATCAAGATGAAGTAATTCAAGAGGTTTTGAAGTTGAAATCATATCTTTTAATTTAAAGGAACTTTTTCTAAGTTTTCCTAATTGACATGCATCACATAAACTATCTACTTTAAAATTCATTTTAGGGAGACTTCTTACTAGATCATGTTTTGACAGTCTAGATAAGAGTTTGAAATTCAAATGCCCAAATCTCTTATGCCAAATCCAAGGGTCACTTGTATTTGCCAAAAGACACAAGGTATCATTTGAAACTTTCATACTAAGAATATAAATATTCTTTTTCCTAATTCCCTCAAATATTATGGTTGAATTATTATCTTCAATGTGACACTTATCTTTTTCAAATTTAATTTTATATCCTTTATCGCAAAGTTGACTAATGCTTAGCAAATTATGTTTCAGATTCTTAACTAGCAAAACGTTAGTAATAATAGGAGTTTTAGAGTTACCGACATTGCCGATGCCAATCACATATCCTTTTGAGTTGTCTCCAAAGTTAACTAATCCTCCGTCTTTGTATATTATATCATTCAGCATATCCGGATTAGCAGTCATGTGTCTAGAACATCCATTATCGAGTATCCATTTATTCTTTTTGATATGCACAATTTGTCCATTGTGGATTGATTCCCCAACACCCATAAAACATGTTTCCTGCACATCTTAAAAACCTTGTGAATGGTTTGACTTTGAATATAGATTATATGCAGACTTATGATACAATGATGATTTGAATATTTTTAAACAAGTATTAATAAAATTTTCAAATATAGCCATTAAATTTTTTTCAAAATTCAGATTATGAAACTTTGAAAACCTTGCTCCGATACCAAATGTGAGAAATGCGGATTACGGATCTTAAGGCTAGTATAAACACTAGAGGGGGGGTGAATAGTGTTTTATGGAATTACTAATTCTTTTCGAGTTTATATTAATTTGAACACAAATGTATACAATATTCAGACATAGATATGATCACAGATTCAAACACAGATGCAAATATAAAGTAAAAGCAGTAAAGGAAAGAACACACCGGATTTTATACTGGTTCGAAGTTACCCTACATCAAGTCCCGCACACAAGTACAGATTTCCTTTCAAAAACAATCTTTACAATTACAACCCTCGATTTCAAGGCCACGAGGTACACCACTCCAGATTCACAATCTTCTGGGTAGAGATACTTGATTTCCCGGGCAACAAGTTCACCCAATTGATTTCCTAGGCTACAATCACACCTTTTCTCACTTGATTGATTTCCAAGGCTATAATCACACCTTTTCTCACTTGATTGATTACAAAGAAGCCTATAACTATGAATAGCACTGGGATCTTGTTGAGATAGTGATAGAGAATCAAACCAGAAATGATCTAGTTAAATTCAATGATGATTTCGGTAGAGTAATGGTAAGAATATATATAAAGAAATGTGGAAGAAGAAGAGGAGTGAAAACCAGAAATTGTTTGTTAAAAACTCGTTGAAAACATCCCCTATTTATAGAAGAACAACAGCCATGTCTATTCGTGAAAGGTTATGACGAATAGACACTTATTTTGAATTTCAAATTTTTAAAACCAACTGCCGCTATGTCGACATGGGTATCTTGGGTATGTCGACATGGGTATCTTGGGTATGTCGACATCCCAAAGGAAATTTTGGTGATTCGTTTTTCTTTGAAAATTACTTCTATCTTATATTAAAACTATTTTAAACTTTATAAATATACTTAACTATAGTTAAAATACATAAGTAAATATAGAGAATAATATATATAAAATTTTACTATAATTTTATATGTAAATCTAAGTATAAATATTAAATTTATTATTAAAGATAGTTTAAAACAAACGAAGTTTAAAACAAGAGTTTATTTAAAAACAAAATCAAAAAATATTTTAAGGCTAAAACATCTTTTTGAAAATCATTTGAAAAGATAATTTTTAAGGCTAAAACATTTTGAAAAGCAGTTTTGAAAATCATTTTGAAGTAGTTTTGCAAGCTTCTTCCTGCAGAATATCTCATCACATCAGGACTCGAGAACTTGTAAAAAACCAGGATGTTCGTGGATTTGTAAGCCACTTGTCGTAGGTTTGTAAGCTACTTGTCGTGGGTTTGTAAGCCACTAAAAAGGTAGAAGTGGGTTCCATCCCAAATGAGATATGGAGTGAAGATTTCAGTGCTATTATGAAGTTTGAATATAATTCTAGACTCAATACTTATCTTGTACTATTTGATAATCTTGCTATTCTTGATATTCTTGATACTCTTGAGTCTTCAATCTTGATATCTTGAATCTCTATACTGTACAATCTTCATTCTTGATACCTGCATGGTTAAATCCTACATATACATATATATCTAAACTATAATGTTAGTATTTGTATTTTATAATCTTATTCTAAGGTTGTTGTCATCAAAACCATCATCTCAAGGACTAACACTTATGCCAACTCACGGGAGTCGGGTCCATGTATATACCTCATATAGGATCGTCGCCACCATCCTACTTCATTCTGGAATCTCCACCGCGTACATAGTTGTTAAAGTGGTTTTCGGTATCGACAGAGAGTATGCCCATATCCGATCCCGGTCTCTTTAACAACAAAACGTTATTATAACACCGCGGTCATTTTAAAATAGTTTGTACTTCAAACCCAAAATATCATTTCCATTTAAAAACCATATCAAAACGATATCATTTTCACTTAAAAACCATATTAATACAATATCATTTTTCACTTTAAATATACCCATTCCCAAAATCATAATACTTCCAAAGTTATAACACTTCCAAAACCAAAACACTTTGAAATCATAATATTTTGGAAAATCATAACTTTGAAATCATAAATCTTTTAAAAATCAAAACACTTTGAAAATCAAACCTTGAAATTCATAACACTTTCCTTTAAACAGTTTAGATATTAATAATAATATATATAATAAAATAGTTTATAAAATAAAATAGTTTATATAAAAAAATATAGTTATAAGTTAAAATAGTTTATAATAAGATAATTAGTATATTAAAATAGTTTGTATTAAAATAATTTATATTGAAAATGATTTATATTAAAATAGTTTATATTAAAATAATTTATAAAGTAAAATAAAAAAATAGTTTTAAATATAGTTAAAAATACTTTATATAATAAAATAGTTTCCTCAAATTTCACAAATCGATTCAAATCAACTCAAATTTCAAAATTAAAATTTAATTAAATCTTAATTCATCAATTTCCACTAAATTCAGTTTCTTAATAAACCATTTCAAATTATATTGATTTCAAATACAGATTTGAACCACAAAGTAAACCATTTCAATTTCAATATATTTCAAAGTTTTATATATTCAACATTTTCAAAATGAAATTCGATAATTTCATATATATATCAAATTCACTTTACTATTATTTAGTTTTGAAATATTTACTTAATCATTTCAATAACATCTAAATACACATTTAAATTTATATAAGTTTGAAATATTCATTTAAGCCACTTTTAATCAAATTCAAGTTATAAAACATATCTTTAAAATTTCAAATTTAATAAATTTCAAATCAAACTTATTTAAGTAAAATTATTAGATAAATATAATTTCAAATCAATTTCAAATTTATCTTTTCAACCTGAATCATTATAAATTCTATATTTGAAAATATATATGTTAAATAAATACTTAAACATATTCTATATCAACTTTATGAAATCAACTTTAATAAATCTTTAAAATCAATATTTATCAAAACCATATATTTCTTTTTAGAACCATAGAAATCATTTTCAAAATATTTATATATATAGACCAACGATGTCTGTATATAATTTTCTACCCTATGGTCAAGTGATATGGATATTTATCATTTCAATCCGCTATTTAAAATATATACGGGTATATATCTTTTCAACCCGCAATCCCAAATTCAATTCAATGAAAATCGATTGGGTTTATCATTTCAACCCATAACGATTTTCTCCTATTTACAGATCGTTCGGGTATGTATCATTTCAACCCATAGTGAATTCTATACTAACAGGGAACTTGCAGAGTGATAACAGATATGATAATAATATAACAGGCATATAATATCAAGGTAAATAACAGATAATGGTGTCAGATGTCACAGGTGAACAGATACAGATACAGATAATGGCCTATATATAGCAATATAAATAACAGATAATGGTGTCAGATGTCACAGGTGAAAAGATATAGATAGTATCATATGTAACAATGTAAATAACTATCAGCAACATATTTCAATTGTCGTTTCAATTGAAATCGAATTTAATAAATATAAGAACATTAATCGTGAGTGATTGCTCACCTTTCGAGGCTAGAGTTTGACGAGAATGGGAAGCAACTGATACAGATACACACACTGCTAAGCGATAGGCTAGAGAACAGCTGTGACAAATTAGACATTGACGAGACAAGAGCAAGGCACGATGAACTGGATATGATGAAGATCAATGTATAAGTAAACTTTTATATATATATAGCTATATATAACTATTTATATAAAATTATATTCTAAATTCCAAACACATATTAAATTAAATATATATATATATATATATGGTTTTCAAATCATAGTTTTAAATTAAAACACACATATAACATCAAACATATATACATCCTATGTTTTGAAATAAATACATATATATACAATATAATGAAAAATCTGTAAGCATTTCAAAATCAAAACACCAATATAAAATATATGATAAGACACATATAAATATATTTTAAAGTCCAACTTTATACATCTAACTGTAAACAAAACCTTATAACTCATATATATATATATATTCATTTGCTTCTAGATCAATTCAAAACATCGAATTTCAAAACCATATATACATACTTATCTTCCAAACCCAAAACTATATATATATAAACTAATATGCAAACTATTGAAATTCATATACCCAGTAAATATAGGTATCTCTACATATCCAGCAAATGTGCATACCAAATACTTTAAAATAAATATTACTATAACCTATATACATTATATACAAATTTTTCTAAAGTATACATCAAATCACGTATAAAATACATCACTATATATATATTTATATATTTATTTGAAACCTAGACTCAAGTACACTTTAAAATGTAGTATAATATAGTACATTCTGAAATCTAACATATATATATACATTTATAAACTGTCAATGTCACAAACTTATATAAATGTTGCATACAAACAAAAAACGGTTAACTAGGTTTTTTTGGAAGAAATATATATGTTCATAAACTTCTATATATTTACGCAACATATTATATAATTCATATAATATAAACAACCAAACTACTATATATAAGCTAAAAAAACATATTAATATATAAAACAGATATATATATATATATATGTATGTATGAGAGCTATTCATATATGCAGACTCAGAATATATATATGTAGGCTTCTCCTAAATACAACTGAAAAATTACAAAAATCTGAACCTAAGACATATATATATATATATATATATATATATATATATATTAGAAGGCTGCTGTAATGAGCATGTTCGAGCAAAATGAAAATAACAAACTTAGACAATTATAGCTTTATACCATGCAACTGACTCTACATATATATTAATATATATATATATATACTTAAACAATGAATAACCGCTAACTGTATAAATATAAATATACAATATATAAGCTAATATAAACATTTGTACCTTTATAAATATACAGTAACATATAAACCAGCACATATACAATATAACAGACAATCCTATATGTATTGACATATTACCAACTAACAAAAATATACTTATATAAACATATATATATATATATATATAACTCTATAACTAAACCTAAGTATATAATATGATATATATACCTTATATATATCACCGGAGAGGCAAGCTCGGCCATAGCTTCAAGGATGAGCAGGCACAAGAAGCCGGGTCAGTCAAACCGTGGAGGGGCTGTGGATGAGAAAGATGGTTGAACCGAGGCTAGCATAGCGGTGGAACATGCGGAGAGGGAGGAGAATCGGTCGCATGAGATCGCGTTGGTTTTTGGAATGGCAGGCTGTGTGGATGAGGTGTTGTGGGCTTTGGTTGGCTATTGGAGGAGATGCAGGCGTGGTCAGGGAGTGGAGGCAAGGGAACTACCTCGGCCAGGGTGGGTAGGCGAAGTGGGAAGAGGGGAAGAGGTTCACGCAAGGGGAGTGGTGATGCCGAATGGGAGAACATGCTATAGGGAAAGATCAAGATATGCTTTGTTTTGAAATAAATATAACTGTTCACTTTCCCTTTTTCCTAAAGTAAATGAACGGATTGGAACCAATTACCCAAAATAAACGAAACATTGGAATAGCCAACGTCAAAACTGATTTTCAGGGATATAAAAAGGCAATGGCTATTGGTATAACGCAGTGGATACATGAATGGTCAAAGAACCCAAAAGACTATAGAAATGTACCGATACGGTTATCCGTTTCACGGATATCGCCTGGTACCGAAAATCTGAAACACAGAATGTAATATACCACATAGACTAGTACGACGAGACGATCAAAACGGTATGCAGATATCAGTGGTATGATCATCATATCAAAAGTCGATATCGGTACCGAAAATGCTGCAAATCTATCGAAAATAATATAAACGAAGCAATAACAGTCAAAATTTGATGAAACGGAAGATGACGTCTCACTCAGAAGATGATTTACAAATTTATTGTATAAAAATATTCAGGTTTGGAAAATATTTTATTATCACCTAATTTTAACTGATATAATTTTAAATAAAATTACACAATAAAATAAACTTCCATATTATCTGATGAAAATTTACCAGTTGCTATGTTTAATTAGACGCATTCCAACTATCAAATTTTATTTCAAAATTTTATAGGTTAAAATTTCACAAAATTTCAATTAAATATATTTTAAGAAAAAAAATAAAATTAATAAAATTTACGGGTCGTTACACACCTGGACGTTCTCGCACATTCATGGGTCATTGCCAACTTCCCTGCATTTTGTATGTATGTTTATAGCCAAAACCTCACAATCATTTTGTCATTCATTCATTTCATTTTTGACCTCTCTTCCCCTCTTTTATTTTCTTTCTCTCTTTTTTTAGAAACATTTGTAGGGGTCGGCATGCGCTATGCCGATCCATTTTTTCCAATTCTTATGCTTTTAGGATTGACATACTTATTGTCGATCCCTCTCTAATTTTTAAGCACCAATACATGGGCCGAACCCAGTTCTCTTTATACCACTTCGAACAACTCTCCCCCTTCATATATATACGACACCACTTTACCATGCTTATTCCACTTGCCCAACTTTTCTAACTTTTATCTCTACACTGAACCCTCCTTTTTCACTCGCGAATCCAAACCCTTTAATCCTCAGCTTGAAATTCACTTGTCATCTTGCCTACCTCACGAATTCACTCCTCCTTTCAGTTCGTACATCCTCGAACACTTGCTCGTATTCAAACTAAAATCATCATATTGGTATGCCTTCTTTTCCTCCAAACTTTGGGTTATACGATGAGATAGGAGGTTCCTAAGCATGGCCATATGATGGTGTTGCATTTGAACTGGTTTGGGAGAGGTGAAATGTTGGATTGGGAGGAGTTCGGCGGGGCGAAGGACGAGGAAGGGAGAAGAAGATGGAGCAGAGAAGAGGTCGGTTTTGGGGCTCTGGACCTATGCCGATCGCTGTAAACATAGGGTTCAGTATATATAAGTAAGGAGAAAGAAATAAAAAAGAGACGTGTCGAGGGGATAGAGGAGGGATCAGTTTTGGATGCTTGGTTCGATGCCAATCCCTCGGCGTAGAGGCTAGGCGAGTTTAGGATGAAGTAGAGGGGATTGGTGTACTTAGGTTGAAGAGGGAGTTCGGTCATGTGGCTTTGGAAATGGATTGGCCTATCGACATGAGTATGCATATCTATAGGGATCAGTTTAATTTAGTTTAAGAGAGTGATCGGTATTGGTTTAGGGATCGGTAGGGGAGCTTTTGGAATGTGATCGATATTGGGGCTATGGGATAGGGTTTGGCATAAACATTGGGGTCGGCATAAAATTAGGGATCGGATCTTTGGACTTATAAACTAATCCAAGAACACTTACAATTAATTTACCTCAACAAGCTTAAACATATGGTGATGATGAATAATAAAACATGCATATTCACTGTCGAACTTGAAATCGAACAATCAAATCCCTGGAACTTTCAATATAGACAAAAATTTGCATATGGTCTTAAACGACAAACTTCACACTCCGATAAGCCAATAGTCGATCATAAACTTTCATAACCGATCAATCTTTTTGCCAGTTGAGACGGTCAGCGATGACGGTCACTCTGGTTGAACTTCCAACTCTCGTCACTACTTTCACCTTTAATTCTGAGTCATTTATCTTTATGTTGCATGACATTGCGCTACATTAGCACACGCTTAGCACAGGGGGAACAAGTTAACTTTTCTAACCTTGATTATCTACTAAGTATAGCTAATATGGATTCCAGACGCTCAGAGCATTTAGCTGGTATGTCTTCTAATCCGGCAATGCAACACATCGATTCTGAAGCAAAGTCAAGTTCCGTGACTATATCCGGCAGGCTTTCTCCCAGCGATCAAGAAGAATGGACGGAAGTTTCTAGCCCACCAGTCGACTTTTTCTTGGTTGTTCTGGTCCTCCCAACGGAGGATATAAGTCCTGCTCCTGATGCAGTAGAGGGTGTTATTCTTCTAAATAACTCAGTACACTCACATGCCTCTCGAATTAGTGAGGCTGCCCTTCGTCGACTATGTTCTATTCATGGAATCCATTCGTAGACGTCTTGGACCTTTCAATAAACGACAGGCCTCACTTGCCCTCGGTGGGATACATAACATCTAATAAATTTATGTGCTGGGCTGGATGCGTACCACCCTTTAACTCTTTTATTCGAGAGATGCTGAGATACCTTGGAATTGCTCCCACTCAACTCCATCCAAACAGTTACGCTTTTATATATGGAACTTTCTTGCTATTTATGAGCGTTCTATTTCATCCACCAACACCCGAAGACATAAGATTCATTTACAAATTCAAACAGAGGTTGGGAAGTCCTTCTTATGTTTTTCTTGAACCCTCATCGAACTACCAAATCTTGACAGGCACTTGGAATAAACTTTCTTTGTTCATGCACTAGTGGTTTTATGTACGATGTCCACTCAGCTTTGCTAGGCGATGGTTAGAAGGTCATAAGTGTTATTTTCATTTTATTCTCAAGTCTGTTAATCCAAGTCGTAAGTTTTCCTTTGAACTGCTGATATTTGGGGATTCTTTCACATATCCGCCCACATCCTAAAGGAGCCAATTTTTAAAGAGCAGTCACTGCAATTCGCGCTACCCCAGTTGAAGATAGGGACATCGAACTTCTTGTAACTGACAATTTACTATCTTTATTCGGGCCGTTGGAGGAAGGATGTAGCATCGGGCTCCCCAGAAGTGCAACGTTGTCGAGGAATGTTGTAGAGCAAGGAAGGGATGCTATCAATCCCATCGTGCCTCTAGCCGAGGGGACTCAGGATGACACTGAAGAGGGTGAGATTAAGGATTCCCAGGATAATAAACCTGGCAACATTGATGCAGGCCCAGGGAAGGCGCCTATGGCTGAACCATCACAAGGCGCATAATCCTGCACACCCACCAAGAGAAAGAAAAGGACAACGGACAAGCTTCGTAGAAGAAAGACTGCCACGAATCCAAAGTTCATCATTACTTCTGTTGAAGAGGAATCGTCTGACCAACACTTGGAAAGTTCATTGAAGGGATTTTCAGATCTCCAAATTCCAGATGATATTATGACCTACGACTTTCCAACTATCAAGATCGAAGGGCTCAATTCTCATACTAAGAGCGGTGAGGGCATTCATCCTTCTAATAAAGGAGGGAGAATGCCCAAAAGCATGGCAATAACCACCCGTCCTTCAGAAGGGAACACTAGAACACTCACGACCACGTGCACTTCACAACACGCTCTTCATTAATCTTTCGCACTATAGTTACTTATATGTTCTCATTTGGTCTTTATAGGTGCAATGAATCAGTCTCGGCCTTCGATTGCTTAAGAGGTTCTTCACCATTCATCGATCTAGCTGGGATTCAGAATTTGGTCGGCGCAGGGAGAAACAGATGGGATAATAGCCATCATTCAGGGGAATCCTCTTCTTCTAAGCGCAAGTCCCAGTACCAGACATAACGCCAAGGAGAACAGTCCAATTTTCCTGCTTACATCAGATACCAGCCTCCTTACAGCGGTCCTCAAATTTCCACATCACATGAGCAACATTCTTGCTCCTTAAGCTCTAAATAGCCTTATGAACGCAGATCAAGTAAACATCCAATTGCCGCTTTTGATCTATCTTTGCCAGATGATACTCCTGAAGTTTCCATAGCAGAGAAATTGGCCGAGGTCAAGGTCACTTTCCCAAAATTTTTCTTCGATTGGCTTTAAATCCTTCCCTTAATTCATACAATTCTAGGGTATGCCAAAGCGAGTTCTCTTGCATGTGTCAATGATGTGTTAGTGTAGCACGAATTATTTCAACATTTGGCAGAAAAAATCTCTGAAGTGTCCATTGAGTGATAGTGTGAAATTGACCACCTCAAGTTAGAAGTTGTTTGTACCAAAATTGGGCACAACACTCTTCGGAAGTTTTTGAAGAGATAAAATGAAGAAATTAAATGGAAAAAGAGGATTATCTAACAAAAACTCCAAAAACAGATAATGAAAGTAATAAGAACGCACAGAAACACAAGAATTTAGAGTGGTTCGGCGTGTTGCCTACGTCCACTATGAAGTTGATTGCTTTATTGATGTTTCTTTGATGATCACAATTGATTTCAGCGGGTTACAGCAGATAACAATGATTTACAGTAGTGAAATTCGTTAGTAGCACCACCAATGGAGTTTAGAACTGGATCCGGCAGAGTATGGGCGTTGGAGAATTCAAAGAAGAAGAAGATCCCTTTTCTGTTGGCTCTGGTTGTCTATTTATAGGTGTAGGAGGCGGATATTTTGCTCAGATCTCGGGAGACTTCTTCTGGCACGTGAGTAGGCCTGCGCGACCAAGCCCGTGAAGTTTCAACCTGATCCGTGATCGATACGAACGGATTTCGTATCGATCAAGATTGCGTCCAATGGAGTCGAAATTTGGTGTGGACATTCTCTAGCATGTGCGTAAGCTCCTGTGAAAATTTCATAGCATTTGGACTTGTGGATCGTGAGATATGATCGATACGAAATGGAGACTTTTGGCAGGCTGTTTGGTTTGTATCATCGGAACTACACTGTTCGTATCGATAGTCTTGCTCTGTTCGTATCGATAGAGGCGGTCCAATTTGTATTGACAGAAGTAGCTCAGTTCGTATCGATGGAAGTGGTTCTGTTCGCATCGATGAAGGTGGTGTAGTTCGAATCGATGAAGGTTGGCCTGTTCGTATTGATGAAAGCACTCCAACTCGATGGATACGAACAGTGGTTCGTCGATGGATGCGAAGTTGACACTGGCTGATCGATACGAAGTGTGCTGTCCCTCGATGGGTACGAAGTCGATCGGTACAAATTAGACTTCTGGTGATGGACACGAAGTCGATCGATACGTAGTGGATTCTGATGATGGATACGAAATCGATCGAGTCGAACAGAGGCTTCCTGATGGATTCGAATGAGATCGAGTCGAACAGTGGCCAGTCGTAGGATTCGAACTCGAGGCTGTTCTTCATCCAATCTTGCATCGATCATAACTTGAGCATATGAACTCGGATTGACTTGAAATTTGGAACGTTGACTTTCATTGCTTCGCTCGCCGTGTCTTGTCGATTATAGCTTGATTCGGACTCAGACAAAATTCATCGATATCCATGGTGAGTCTGCGTATAACCGATCTCTAAGATGAACTATCATTGGTTTCTAGTCAAGTTCTTGGTGTCACGGCCTTGCCAAAAGGCGGAATAACATTTGCCCCCCAAAGTATGTCTTGTGGAAACATGATGTGCTTTGAAGTGCTGCAATCTTCATTCTGAACAGTTATCGTCTTTTCGATGAAAGTTGTAATCTTTGACTGATTTCCCCAGTAATGCAAACTGTTGACTGTCAACTGTTGTACCCTGTATTGTTGTAATTGATTGCTGCTTGACTGAGATTAGCTATTTGTTGTTGTAATCGTTATCAGATAAGTATCCAATTCCTATGAATGTCAAAAATTGAATACTAGTCCGACGTATATGCATATACGTTAATCTGACTCTCGCTGACGTTCACGAGTCGTTGTCAGTTTATCTCATATTGAATTCCGTATCGATCCTCTCCTGAACCGATGTGAAACTCGAATTGTAACAATGCTCGATGGTTGTTTTTGAATGTTCCTTCATAACGATCCTCTCCTGAATCGATGTAAAAGGTCGAAATATTGTCTTTGCATCGGTATTCATTGTATTGATGGATACGACATGAGCATTTCGTATCGATGGATGTGAGGTCCGATGGATATGAAACGATCGTTCATATCGATGGATTTAAATGCTTTTAGAACAGCCCTTGCTGTGCATTTCGAATCGATGGACTTGGTGTTATTGGATACGAATAGACAACTCGCATCGATGGGTACTGGTCTCTGAGAGCTGTGATTCGATGAATTTGAACTGCACAGTTCATATTGTTGCACTGGGGATGGAGTCGAAAGTGATCAATACGAATAAGGGCTTTGCATCGATGGATTTGGTGACGACTGCGTATCGACACAGACTCGAGTTCATGGATTCGAACTGTTGTTTCGAACCGATTCAGAGGTGACACATTGCAACCGGTCGAGTTTACTGGAATGCGTATCATTTTTTACCTTCGCACTCGAGTCCATATAAATACCGTGGACTTAGTCGTTTTTCACTTTTTACTTTTTACTCGCTCGTTTCTTCTGCCTTGCCTTCATATCGCTCCAGAGCCTCGGAAAAAGAAAAGTTCCTGCCTTCGAATCGATTCAGAAACCTTTAACCCCTTTAACCAGTTATCAAAATCGGGTAATTAATTGAACAAAGTCACTCCTAAAATGATGAGATTCAATATCTCATGCCATTCCATTCGAATTCATGTCCGGACATGGTTTGGGGAAGTTGATATTGGGCGAGGTCGAGGAAGGAGAAGATGGAGTTTGAATCGATCTGGGGAAGAAGGAGTGTGGGGGAAGATGGCTTGGTCCTCGTTTTCGTGTCGATCTGGAGTTAGGGCTTCGAGATGATGAGATGGAGGCCTTCGTATCGATCGATGGCTAAGCTTTTGCATCGTGTCGGGATGATCAATGCGAGTGTCTCGAGCATGTTGATCGATACGAAGGGGTTGCGTCTGATGGATTCGAAACCCAGAGTTTTCGATCGATTCGAATTATGCTCCAGAGAATCGATACGACGGCGACCCAATCGATGGATGCCAAATGATCACCCTGGATCGATTCGAAGTCTTCAGCTTTTCACCGAGTCGAACTCGCACATAGATGAATATGAATTACCGATGCGAACAAGGCTCTTGTGATCGATACAAATTGAACGTTAAAGAACTTGTAATTCCCTGTACACTTGAAAAACTGAGTCCGACGAGCTTCAAACTTGCATAATTGGACTTGACCTTAAAATGGCACATCTGACTGTCTTGCGAAGCTCGTCGATGGAACTATAATTTAACAAAACGATAACAAACTTTAACTTGGATTGATTGCCAATATCTGGATGGCACGGTTGTGACGGTCAGCGATGACGGTCATTCCGACTGAATTTCGAAGTCTCATTGTTTACATGCTTTCTCCAATTCTGTAGAACTTCTCAAGTTATATACAGTACTGCACTACACAACACACGCACACACTTTACACTGGGGGATGCACGAGCGTTATTGTCTGTTTAACAATGATTTTTCATAAGCTAGTTAGTCATGGAACCTTCAAGTTCACAGCAGCAGGAACTCCCGAGTTCAATTCCTTCAACCATCGAGATACCGGTCATCGAAGCCGAAGTCATATATCCAGCTCCGGACGAGTTTCCAAACGCCCGGTTCATTATGAATCCACAAGATTCTGTGCCATCCGGCATTTCTAAAGATATGCTGGGATGGATATGCTTAAGACATGGCTTGTCGCTTGACGACGTATTACTCCCAGGGCCGAATGATAGACCACATGCTCCCCTGGAGGGGTTTACTGCTTTCAACCGTCATGCTTGCACAGCGGGGACACTTCCTCCATTTAATCAATACATAAGGGAAATGCTATCATTCCTTGGAATCGCCCCGTCCTAGCTACACCCCAACGGATACGCCTTGTTGAATAGTACTTTCATTCTGTTCATGGAAATTCTCTTTCGACCACCGAAGCCGATCGAGATTAGATATCTCTTCAACATCAAGAGCCGCGGAGATAGCCCTTCTTTCACATTCTTGGAAGCAGTCAGGAACTGTCAAATTGTAACGGGATCCTGGGGAAGGCTAAGTTATTTTAAAATGGAATGGTTCTACGTTCGATGCCCCCTTGGATTCGCTAGGCGATGGTTGGATAGACGTAAGTGTTGCAGTCTCTTTCGTGAATTATCGAGATAATAATAATCATTCTCAAAACTAACATACTTCTCTTCTTTTACAACCGCAATTTCTTGACCTGATGGTGGGTATTTCAGAGAGTTAGTTCGGATTCTCCAAGCAGTTTCGGGTGAAGAGAGGAACATTGACTTGGTTCTAACTGACAGAGACTTGAGGACTGTCAGGCTGACTGAACGGAGGCAAAGCATAAGGCTGGAAGGGACACTTAGGGCGGTCTCGAAGAAGCGGGTGAAACGCAAGGTGCCTGGAGTCGTAATAGATGAAGAAGTTGATCCGGAGAGAACGCCTACTGATAACGAGCTCCAAGCTGGGCCTTCTTCCGATGTCCATGATTCAGGAGGAAGGAGAAAAGGCAAGGCGGTTGCTCACAAGCGTTCTAAATCCATGAGATTGAAATCCGTGGTTATGTCTTTGCCTGTTCAGGGGTTTAGAATTTCGGAGGCTCCTCCCTCGCAAGTAGAGAATCCTTTCGAAGGGCTTGCTGATATTCCAATTCCGGATTATGTGTCGTTTCAACACGACAACAGGATGAAGGAGCTTGATAATGCTCTTGAACTGAGCGGGTCGCTTGCTATGAGTGCGGCCGACATTTCCGGTTGGTCGGGGGGTTGCACATACATACACTTCACTGCACTACATGATTCATAACTGTAAATCGTCCAACCTAAGAAATCACTAACTTTTCCTTCGTCTCTCATTTTCAGGTACGATGTCCGGAAGAGGATCAATGCTCGGCAACCTTCGCTCGGTCCGAAATTCTTCTTCTACTTATTATGATTCCCACAGGAGAGACACAAATAGAGACCGCGATCGCGAGTACTCTATCCAAGATAGGTATGGGCGTGACGGGGACAGAGAACACAAACACCAATCTAGATCTCGCTCTCCTCCTCTTAGACTTCCGTCTCCACCTCCTGTTCATGTTCCACACCTGCCAGAGCCTCCACGACACAGACCGTCCTCTCAAACTTCGAGGTCCGAAACTCATCACCAGCGAGTTGAAACCGTGCCCCCCATAATTGCAGAGCAGGCCATTACTGAGCCCACGGGGGAAGGGGCTATTAAAATTGCTCAGCTGAGGAAGGAGTTCCCGAACATATGCTTCGATGGCTACGTCTTTCCACCTCACTTAAAGAGAATCCCATCTGGAGTGGAAAACACGATGCATGATTACATTCATGATATCTACACCCAGTATAGAGAGTGGGTAAAGGCTACGGAGAAAGCTTCCAAGTTGGCCTTTGAGCGAGCCAAGACAATTGAAAAAATGGAGATCGAGATCGCTCAAAGGGACCGGATCATTCAAGTGCTCACTACTGAGGCCGAGTCTTCTCGGAAATCTGAAATTGATGCCACCAAAAAAGCCGATGAAGCGAACGTGGCAATGGAGAGGTTGAGGCAGACTCATGTCGCCTTGGTGGAGGAGATGGGCCACTGGAACACTACAGTCACCGCCGAACGGGATGCGGCAGTCAAGGAACTCAACGAGCTTAAGGCCAAATTCTCCAACATGGCCATGGAAAAGGATGATGCGAACAACGCAGCCCAGGAGGCATGCGAACAGGCTATCTTGCTCCGGGGTGAACGGGATGCGGCCATGGCTAAGGCTCGCAAGGTGGAGACTGAGGTTGAGGAGAAAGTGAGATCGGCCGAGTCCAGGCTAGAGACTGATATTGAAGACCTTCTTGTTGTTTACAACGCTAACGTGCTGAGGCACAAGGGTCTAGCCTGGCTCGATGATTATCCAGTGCACCTATACAACGCCTGGGGCCGATTAGTTGAAGAAGAGAAGGAGGCGCATTTGGGTGAGTCTTTAGATGAATTTGAACTCGAGAATCGCGTTCTGAATGAAGAAGAAAGGAAGATTCTTCACGAGTCAATGATTCTTCATGAAAAGGAAAGGCTCGGCGCCTAGCACTTCGAAGTAGGAGAGGGTTCAGGGGTTGACCATCATGAGGCGAGTCTTGAAGTTCCAGCGTCAACCCAGCCTGAGTCCTTGCCTGCGGTTGATCCCCAAGCTGTTCCTGCTTACAATCCGGATCAGCCGTAGATGTCTCCGGCTACAAAGCAAGTTGCTGAAGCCGTCCAGCCGCTTACAAGTCAAACTGAGGAAGGTATTCTGAACATTTCACATATCTGTCTCGGGTCAGAATTTTCACTTGAATTAAGTTCAAACAGTTCTCTTTTTTTTTTGTCCAGTGATTGATGTTGCACCGGTCGTGCCTCCTGCTACTCAAGAATCATATCAGACGCAGGGGGTTATCGTTACCGAAGCGACCGCTGTAACCTCAACTATGTCGCTCGACGAAATGCAGGGTAGCTCACTTGTTTTTGATGAGCAGCTGATGGAGGAACTCTTCCGCTGTCATGGAGATCCTCTTGCCGACCTGCCATTTGTCATGGGTCGAGGCGTTCCTGCTACAAGTTCTTCAATGCCAATTACTGATGCTTCCAGCGAGGCTCGAACGATTACTGAAGAGGAGATATTGGTCGAGATCGACGCTGAGATGAATGCATCGGCACATGGTGGCAGTTTTGGAGGTGGGATGGCGGCATCTGGGCCAGCTCCACTCAGAATGATATCTCCTGGTGGTATAGTTTTCGACACCAGTGTGCCCATTCCACCTTCTACAATTGATCATGTTCCTCCGACTCCACCTGCAGGAAGCATACCTATTCATTCGAGTTCGGAGGAGGATGTCGAGATCATGCCCTCGCTTGGAGACCGACCACCAAAAAGTAAAGGTTCAAAGAGGAAAGGTAGTGTCAGCTCCAGCGGGTCTACACCAAAAAGGAAGCCGAGGAAGAAGAAAGATTAGACATGCTTTCTGGGTTTATTTTTACTTTCATTTTGTTGGTCGTGTATAGATGCGGGTTCGGCCCCTACTAATAGAAATTTTTTGGAACAAACTTGTACATGAATTTCTTTCATAAATAGTAGAAATGAAACTTTTCTTTTTTACCTTCTTGTGTATTGGCTTAAGTGTTTCAATGTTTGAAATGCACTTGTATAGTTCCAGCTTCCGATTCAAGTTTGTCTTTTTGCACCAAGTCTGGAAACTATGGACATGGTTCGCGATCAGGAAGCGAGTTGAATTTTGACGTTGCACCGCTTCAGTCAATGGTCAATGCTTAAGTCCTGCCCCCCAGTCTTGGGGTTGAGTTGTTGGACATCAGCCAGCGATTGCATTTTACTTACGACACGTTGAGTCTAGTGCCGCTGAATGGATGTTTGGGACAAGTGGAGATTGAGTGGTTCATCCATACTTGTTCGATTGTCGACGATCATATCCGCACTCCGGGGATTCTCATTTGTTTACTGGCGGTTGGTCACGATGGCTTAAGTTTAAATCATACGCCCGCGCCTGGGGACTCGGAATCGACATTTGTACTCCGACTCACACTCTGGGAGTTCGGAGTTGATATTTATACTTCAATTCACACTCTGGGAATTTGAAGTTGATGTTTATACTCCGTTTCTCACTCTGGGAATCCGGAGTTGATGTTTATACTCCGTTTCGCACTCTGGGAATCCGGAGTTGATGTTTATACTCCGACTCGCACTCTGGGAGTTCTGAGTTGGTATTTATACGCCAATTCACGCTCTGGGAATTTGGAGTTGGTGTTTATACTCCGACTCGCACTCTGGGAGTTCGGAGTTGATAAGTAGACAGTCAGTCACATTTGCTGTATGTTTTGGATTTCGCTCGCACTCTGGGAGCGAAAGGTGTATCAGGATCGTGGATGGTCGGATCACATCCACCCCGAGTTAACAAGCGAGGTCGTTAGATGGGCAGGTCCACCCTCCTCAAACTTGGTTCAGATACGGACGAAGTCGTTAGGTGGACGGATCCACCCTCTCCGTAGACGTATTTTTGTACCCCAGTTCGCACTCTGGGAATCTGGGGTTAAGTAAAGGATTGTCGTGTATCTATCCTTTTTTGACTTTGGTGTGATGGCTTGTCCCCGAGCTCAGGTTTCACTTAGCGAGTGACCGGTTGCATCACAGTCACTCTCTATTTGAATAAATCCCACCGTATGGTGAAACTTAGCTCTCCGTGCATGGTGATGTTCATATGAAGTATTTCAAGTTAATCATAGCTCTGGCTCGAAGAGATTGCATTTTATTGCTGAAATAAGAAAATATGGCAAAGTCAGCTGCCTTATTACAAATTCTAATTTCGAAATGCAGAAACAAATTGCAAAATGGAAATAAACTAAATGAAATAACATAGCCTGTTATGTGTAGTAGCGACGAAGACTCTCGCTATTCCAGGCTCTTGGCAAAGTAAGATCGTCAACGGTCGATAATTTGAATGTGCCATCTCCAAGCCTTCATTCAATGATATACGGTCCTTCCCACGTCGGCTTCATATGCGAAGGAACCAGATAGATTCTTTTCAAGACGAGATCGCCTAGTTCAAAGGTTCGCGGACGGACTTTGGCGTTGTACAATCGGGCGACTCGACTTCGATGCGCAGCTGCCCTCAAATCAGCCTCCTCACGCTTCTCATCTAGTAAATCGAGAGATTCAACAAGTAGGATAGCATTAGTCTTCAGATCAAAGTACGTCACATGGTGAGAAGGTACTTCTAGCTCGATCGGAATAACAACTTCTGAACCATAAGAAAGAGAGAACGGAGTGTGACCGGTCGCGGACTTGTGGGTTGTTTGGTAATCCCATAAAGCCATAGGAAGTTCATCGACCCACTCGCCCTCAACCTTTTCCAGTCGTTTCTTCAGAATGGACTTTATAACTTTATTGACTGCTTCGACCTGTCCGTTCGCTTGACGGTGCGCAACTACAGAGAATTTCTTTTGAATGCAAAATCGTTTGCAAAAATCTTTAAATTCTGCACTGTCGAATTGGGTTCCGTTGTCAGTAATAATGGTGTATGGGAGACCGAATCGACAGATAATGTTGCGAACTACGAAGTTGATCATGTTCTTCGTCATTATGGTAGCAAGAGGCTCAGCTTCAGCCCACTTTGTAAAGTAATCAACTGCGACGATGGCGTATTTCGCACCACCTTTTACCAGAGGTAAAGTACCAATGATGTCGATGCCCCACATTGCAAACGGCCATGGGCTGACCATTTGCGTTATCTCGGTAGGAGGGGCTCTAGGAATTCGAGCGTGCTTCTGACATTTATCACACTTATTTGCATAATCTGACGCGTCACGATTCACAGTAGGCCAGTAATATCCATATCGAAGTATTTTCTTGGCAAGTGCTTGCCCCCTGGTGTGATCGCCACATTCTCCCTCATGTACATCGTGCAATACTCGTTTAACTTCATCGTGAGCGATACACCAGAGTAAAGGAACAGAGTACCCTCTTATGTACATGATTCCATTCTGGATGGTGATTCGTGAGGCCTTCCGAAGGACTTGTCTCTTTTCACTCCTGCGCTCCGGCAGGGTTTCGTGCTCAATGTAATTTCTGAGTGGAGTCATCCATGAACCTTTTTCGGGGACGGTTTCGCATACCCAGTCTATTTCTGCCCGGTCAATGCTTGGAGAAGATAACATCTCTACGGGTATGAGTCCCATTTGCTGAGCTTCACCTGTGCTGGCTAGCTTTGCCAAAGAATCGGCTTTTTGGTTGCGTTCTCGAGGTATACAATAAATGGCATAGTAATCAAACTGATTCAGTACTCCCTGAACTCGAGCTAAGTAAGCAGCCAGCCTTCGATCTCTCGCTTGATACTCTCCCCGTACTTGACACACAACTAACTATGAATCACAATAAATTTCCACATCGATAATTCTCAAATCTCTAGCAAGTTTCAATCCCGCTAAAAGGGCTTTATATTCAGCTTCATTATTGGTCGCATGAAAATCGAAATTCAAAGCATAACATATAGATCGGCCTTCGGGAGTTTCAAGTACAACACCAGCGCCCGAACACCGGTTGTTTGATGCACCGTCGGTATAAAGCTTCCAGACGTATTCGTGGGATTCACTAGTTTCGGGCAAGTCCTTTGAAACGGTAAATTCAGCTATGAAATCGGCTAGGACTTGTCCTTGAATGGCTCGTCTTGGAGTGTAAGTGATAAAAAACTGGCTCAGTTCGATGTTCCACTTAAGTAACCTACCAGACGTCTCAGGCCGCGTAAGGACCTGTCGTAACGGCTGGTCGGTGTAAACAATAATGGGATGTGCCTGGAAATACGGTCGGAGTTTTCTTGATGCAATAACAAGGCAATAAGCCAACTTCTCTAATTTCGGATAATTCCTTTCAGCCCCAGTCAATCGATTGCTGACGTAGTATACTGGCTTCTGTATCCTGTCTTCTTCTCGAACTAAGGCAGTGCTGATAGCGTCTTCTGATATCGCCAAGTATATGTACAACTTCTCATGATCAATAGGTGTTGGGCGTATTCTCACCACCGAACCAAGGCCTTGCCGAGTCAATCACCTACTCCCTACCGGACCACTCCCTGCCGAGTCAATCACCTACTCCCTTTCCGGACCACTCCCTGCCGAGTCAATCACCTACTCCCTACCGGACCACTCCCTGCCGAGTCAATCACCTACTCCCTACCGGACCACTCCCTGCCGAGTCAATCACCTACTCCCACCACCGAACCAACGTTGCTAGGCCAGATTGCATCGGCCCAGGCCCACCAGCAGCTACATACATCCAAGACCCCTACTCCCAACCTCGCTCTATAAATAGAGGGGCAAGGGTACAACAATGGGGAACAAGTTGGAGAGCTCAAGAACGGACAGAACTTTCAAACAACTTTCATACACTTGTAATCAAAGCTTTGTACTTGTAATCTGAACAGTAAAGGAGAATAAGATATAAAGTGGACGTAGGCACATTCTGGCCGAACCACTATAAACCTGTGTGTCTTTTACAGTTTAGTACCGGCTTTTTACATATTTGCATAAAGTATCCAAATCACTAAGAACAACAGAAAATAGACTAAATCATACGACTTGGAGGTGTTTGCCCATTTTTTGTGCAAACATTTTTGGTGCTTTCACTGAGAACTGAACTTCGGACTCCAGCTCTTGCCAATGAGAACCCAAGGCTACCCTCCCTAGAAATAGGCAGAGGAAATCGCAACACCAGTGGCTCCAATCAAGAGAAGATAGTGGTCCATACCATCTCGGGAGGGCCACACATCGCCGACGGAAGTTGGGCAGAGATGGAAAGGTACAGAAAGTCACTTAGAAACGATGAAGAATGCGTTAATTCTATTACAGAAGAACGCCACTCGAAGTGGATAGAGAATGATGACATCACATTCAGTAGGCGTGACCTGGAGGGAAGGCAGTACCCTCACACAGATCCCATGGTTATCTCTGCCCGGCTCGGTCCAGCCGAAGTTTTCCGAATTCTAGTAGACACTGGAAGCTCAGTGAATATCCTATTCAAGCATGCATTCGAAAAAATGAAGCTGTCATTAAAGGATGTTTTTTCCTGCAATAAACCACTACAAGGTTTCACTGGAAATGCGAAGATGCCCCTCGGGCGACTGGACCTCTTTGTTGAAATTGGAAGTCATCCCCGCTCCGTTGTGAGAAAACAAACATTTGTGTTGATAGAAAACCACTCGGCCTACAATGCCTTCTTAGGAAGACCAGCCTTGTCCGACTTCCAAATTATCCTGGCCCCATGGTGCCTGAAGATGAAATTTCCAACGGACAATGGAATAGGGGAAGTAGAGGGAGACCAGGACATCGCTCGAGATTGCTATGTAACTGAACTTCGCAATAACCGCAGGAAGGATAAAGGGAAGAGTGCAGAGACTGCCCTCTACACAAAAAGTTTGGAAGCATAGCAACTAAAGAAAGCCCCTCCTCTTTGGTATACCGGTGACCCTTTCAATGAATTAGACCCCAGGGACAAAGAGTAGGAGGCCACCGCCGAGCCTGCAGAGGATATGGAATTTATATCTGTGGACAAACACGACTCAAGTAGACTATTGAAAGACGGGTCCCAACTAAAAGCAGAATTGAAGGAACAACTCATTGATTTTCTCCGCCACAATTTGGATGTGTTTGCATGGACGCGCGCGGACATGACTGGAATCTCACCAGACATAGCATGCCACGTACTAAACATCGATCCTACCAAGGCGCCAGTAAAACAGAAAAAGAGAAGTATGGGGGTAGAACGATCAGCAGCCCTCGATGAAGAAGTAAAGAACATACTTGCCAATAACTTCATACGAGAAGCCATCTACCCAGAGTGGATTGCTAACCCGGTACTAGTAAAGAAGGCTAATGGGAAGTGGCGAACATGCATTGAATTCTCCAACTTAAATGACGCCTGCCCAAAGGATTGCTTCCCACTTCCCCGAATCGATCAGCTTGTGGACAGCACAACCGGGCACAAACTCTTATCTTTTATGGACGCATACTCAGGATATAACCAAATTCCTATGCATGCTCCCGATCAAGACCACACTATTTTCATCACTGACCGGGGATTGTACTGCTACAGAGTAATGCCTTTTGGACTTAAAAACGCAGGAGCCACCTATCAGTGCCTCGTCAACAAGATGTTTGCGGGGCTAATAGGACAAACTATGGAAGTTTATGTGGATGACATGCTGGTAAAGTCAAGGAAAGCCGACGATCATGTAAGCCACCTGGGCGAGATGTTTCAAGTACTTCGCCAATATGGAATGAAGCTGAATCCTCTAAAGTGCTTCTTTAGAGTATCATCAAGAAAGTTCCTGGGATTCATCTTCCATGCCAAAGGAATTGAAGCAAACCCTGAACAAGTCCGAGCTATGAGAGATATCAGGATACCTTCTACTCAAAAAGAAATGCAAAGCCTAAATGGGAAGGTGGCCGCCCTGAGCATATTCATCTCTAAAGCAACTAACAAATGCATCCCCTTCTTCGAAGCTCTAAAGAAAGACAAAGGAAAGTTCGAATGGACTGACGAATGCTTAACAGCTTTCCTTAACTTAATCGAACACCTCCAGATACCACCAGTACTCACAACTCCGAACGAAGGCGAAGAGCTATACCTATACCTTGTTGTGTCATCTCATGCTCTAAGCGCCGCCTTGGTGAGAGAAGACAAACGCACGCAGCGGCCAGTATACTTTGTAAGCAAGAGGTTTACAGGGGCGGAAGCCAGATATCCTAAACTTGAGAAACTAGCGTATTGTTTACTAATCACATCACGAAAACTGCGTCACTATTTCCAATCTCATTCCATCAGAGTTCTGACCGATCAACCGCTAAGGCAGGTACTCCATCGTCCCGACACTTCTGGGCGGCTACTTAAATGGTGCATTGAACTAAGTCAATATGATATCACCTACCATCCTCGCACCGCCATCAAGGGACAAGCCATGGCCGATTTCATTGCCGAATTCACTACCAACGAAGGTAAGGAGCAATCGGAAATAGCAGAAGGCATCAAGTGGAATCTCTTTGTGGATGGAGCGTCAAACGAACAAGGCTCGGGGGCAGGTGTGGTAATAATCACTCCCAGGGGAAATAAGCTACACTATGCTCTAAAGTTGGAATTCGTTGCCACCAACAACGATGTAGAGTATGCAGCAGTGATAGTTGGATTAGAACTTGCCTTAGAGATTGGAGCCAATTATTTATGTCTTCATAGTGATTCTCACCTTATTGTAAATCAAATACTAGGAGAATTTCAGGCTCGAGAAGAACGACTCACAGCATATCTAAAGAAGACCAAGCTGCTTCTCGATCAATTGGATCACTGTTTAATCAAAGACATCCCTCGGGAAGAGAACCAAGAGGCCGACGAATTGGAAAAGCAAGCTAGCATGAGAAACGTCACTATTTCCAGAGCAGTGGCCATCTCAAAGCAGCTGACCCCGAGTTTCGAGCAGGTGAATCTGATAGCTGCAGTCAAAGAGGAAACTTGGATGACTCCCATCCAAAAATACTTACAAGACGGCACACTGCCCGACAAGCGTAACGAAGTCAAGAAAATCTTGAGGAGAGCTTCCCGCTACACAATACAAGAATGCACCCTTTATCGGCGCGGCTTCTCTAACCCCTTATTAAGGTGTGTTGCTGGAAGGGAAGCAAAGGAAATCTTATCCAACATCCATCAAGGAAGCTGCGGAGATCACACTGGAGGGCAGACTCTGGCAAAGAAGATACTCCGATATGGATATTTCTGGCCCACCTTAAGCAAAGATGCCTTAGATTTCGTCAAAAAATGTGACAGATGTCAGAAATTTGCTTAGATTCCGCGGCTACCAACAACTGAGATTACTCAAATGACCAGCCCTTGGCCCTTTGCAGTATGGGGAATTGACTTGATTGGCGAACTGCCAATGGGCCGAGGCGGAGCCAAATATGCTATAGTGGCAGTCGACTATTTCACCAAATGGGTGGAAGCAGAACCCCTAAATAAAGTATCTTCAACAAAAGTTATTAACTTCTTGATCAAAAATGTTCTGTGCAGGTACGGAGTCCCACTTAAAATCATATCGGACAATGGACTTCAGTTTAACAGCGAGGAGTTCGCCAACTGGTGCCAAGAGCACGGAATTCACAAAAGCTTCTCATCTGTAGCTTATCCCAAGGCAAATGGACAAGTCGAAGCTGTCAACAAAATTCTCAAAACTCTAATAAAAAAGAAACTTGAAAAGTCAAAAGGCGCTTGGGTGGATGAACTTCCTACGGCACTTTGGGCCTATCGCACATCTTTCAGAACATCGACGGGGCATACTCCTTTCTCATTGGCATATGGATCGGAGGCTATGCTCCCAGTTGAAACTATAGTGCCTTCCCACCGTAGGATCCACTATAACCCAGAAGAGAACGAAGAACTCCTTCACCTGTCTTTGGATCTAATTGAGGAAAGAAGAAATGATGCAGCCCTCAAAGCAGCAGCTCACAAGCAAAAAGTGGCAATGCAATACAACTCCAAAGTCAAGAATCGTAGCTTACAAATAGGAGATCTTGTCCTCAAGAGAATCTTCCCGCGCCCCGGAGCGCTAGATCCAATCTGGGACGGACCATATGTAATTCACAAAGATCTCCACAACAGAGCTTATATTTTGTCAACAGTGGACGGAGAGGTGTTCCAGAGGGCATGGAACATCCAACACCTTCGTCGATACTTTTCTTAACTTGTACTGCCCATATGAAATGAATTAATAAAGAGAATCAGTGGACGTAGGCATTTTCGTGCCGAACCACTTTAAAAACTTGTCTCTTTTTAACTTATTCCATTATATCTTGGCTGCTTGTTAACCTTATCCTTTTCTGTTGAACGAAATCCTGTGTAATGGCATTTCCATTCAAGACACATCACGGTGCGATTTCACTTGGACCAGACCTAACAGGTACTATGCGAATCTATGCCCTTGCCAATGAGACACTTTTGCTCCAACATCCCTCTGCTGCGGGTTAACTCATTGCTCGCGATCGGCCC
The DNA here is from genome assembly GCA_030737815.1 of Allium fistulosum. Taxonomy (NCBI): domain Eukaryota; kingdom Viridiplantae; phylum Streptophyta; class Magnoliopsida; order Asparagales; family Amaryllidaceae; genus Allium; species Allium fistulosum. Next base: position 557,286,144 of record CM060905.1, read on the forward strand.
TTAAAGCCAACTGTAATGAGCCGATTATAAGCCACCAAGTAGGCCGACCATAGCCTAAGCAGCTCATTACGGCGTTCGGCTCGCCGGCAACCGTGAACCTACTTTAAGCCCCAACATAAGGTGTGGCCAGCCAGGGGTAGTTCACGGTTGACGATCGCACCCACGCTAGCCGACCACGGTAAATCGAATAATACCCACGATTATGGGCCATAATGGCCCGGGTAGTTACTGTGCGCGATCTCGGCTCCGAGTGTCTTAAGTACGGCTGTGGTAAAAAAAAGATAAACTCCCCGCGGAGGTGTAAGATGGGTGACAAATGTCTCCAAGACCCACAGCTAGGGAAAGTGACTACAAAACCCGTTTGCCTCGAACTTAAGCACATCGCAGGCCTTCCGTGATTGGAAGTTTTACTTTTTCTTATATTTCTATCTTATTTGAAAAATTCCTCCTACCCTCTATAACGATCCCCAAAGTACAGGACATAAAGTAGGAGACGCTCACCGATGGGGATAAGGACTCACAATAGGATGATAGTTCAATCAACTACGTTCCATGCTCAGTCATATAAGACATTCAAAGCTACCATCTACAACTGAGACATTAAGGGTGGTACTTTCTTCTCTTGTAAATAAATACATAGCTATAATTTATTCGCACATCACATTAACTTTGCAAGGTATGAAATTATATCTTAAGCAAGAAACTGGCATCAAACACGAAGGAATCACATGCATGTACACAGCTGTATTTCTTATGCAACACATCAAAATAACTAAGGCAGTCAAATATGACAGAATCAGCTTAAGTTAAAAATTACAGGCTAAGAATAAAGTCGTTTATTACCAATAACATAATTACAGCCTAAAAATTACACTAATGTTTTAGAACTAGCGTAGACAGCAATGTCAAACAAACCAAAAAGACATCCAGGTCGAGTTAGGGAGTCAGCTGCATCGGAGCTTCATCTCTATCCTGCCGGCCCTCCAAGATCTACTTAGCCATGGGATCGGAACTCTCAGCATGCTGGCCGGAGGTAGTCGGTACCTCGGAGGTCTCTCCTGTCCAATCCAGAAGAAGAATCCATTAGATAAGCGATAAGGGGTCAGGTTACAAAAAGCTAAAAGAGAAGACTTACCAGCCTCTGCTCCTTGATCATCATCCTCCAACTGCACACCAACCTCCTCAGCAGTAAGCAGCCGCATACCCTCTTTCACCACCACCTTCTCCTCCTTGGTGAATTGAGCCGTAACCACATCCATTCTAAAGGCCGCGCCACCCTCCTTATCTGCATCGTACTTAGCCTCCTCCAAGGCCCTGAGATAAATCATGGCCATGACTTGGAGGTAATCATCCATCCAAGATAAGTTGCCCTGTTTCCAAGTGCGAAAGTATATATCTTGAAGCATCTCATCCATTATCCCCTCATTCTCCTCAAACTCTTTTATTCGGTCCTCAGAAGCCAACAGCTTTGCAATGGTGGCGTCCCTCTCCGATTGGTATCGCGAGCTGTCAGCCTGAAAGGTTTTTCTCATCACCTCCATCTCCTCCTTCAACTTGGTTTGAGCAAGCTCCTCAGCCTCAAGTTTCTTGGACAACTCCTATACCCGCTTGAGATCCGCTTTCCGAACCTCATCCACCATTGCAATGGCCATATCAATCCGTTCCTTACAAACAGCCTCCATTTTTCACATCTCTGCCCTGCTGCTCTTCCATGGTCTTCTTTAATTGCCTAGATGCGATCTCATGTTGAGAGATATGGATGGCTTGATCAGCAAGTTGTTTGGCCTGGTCGGAAACCATTAAACGCAGTCGAATGTTAGCACTTCCGATTTCTTCTCCAGCCTTAACCAATCGAGCATGATGCCCCATCAGCTTCCTGGTTTCCTCAGCAACCCGGTCAATGTTTGCCTTAGCTTCGTCCCCCAAGGTTACAACCCGAGTGGTAACCAAATTAAGGTCCACAGACTTGGCCTCATCAAGCACCCTTACCATGGGATTACGAGGGAGAAGGTGCTCACCAGTAGCCTCATCAAAGGAAATATCGTGAGAACCCGGATCCAGATCCGGATGACCCGCAAACGGATTACGAGCCAAACCAGGATGGTCTATCGGGGTAACGGTAGGATTTTCAGACAGGTGCGGGGAAGGAATAAGCTCAGTATTCTCCTCTGTGATATCCTGAAGAGGCTGGGTCGGGAGCTGAGGATCAGGTGGAGATTCCAACAAGGAGCGACTCCTCTTCTTCTTTTGGATATCCTCTTCGATAACTCCGAGAAGAAGACGGTAGCCGACTACGTCTCCAGGGCGGTTAGTCGGAGGCTTTGGCTTAGTGGAAACCCTTAGAAGCTTATATTGTTCAAGACGGTGCCGAACACCCGATGTCTTGGCCACTTTATCCGATCCTAGGACAAAAACCAAGTGTTACAAGCAGACGTTGAACTATAATTCAAGAAATATGTCAAGTTAGGAAAAGTGAGGAGACACTTTTGTTATACAAACCCTGGGGAGGAGTGGGATACTGCAATAGGTCCTGGATCTCATTCCAGGACGGGAGCTGACCATAAAATATTCCTAAGTCCTTATCATAAATGGAGTCTGCAGAAGTCAAAAATTCACCTTGAGTCGCGGGGGCTGCCTTAACTAGAACACTTTTGGAAGATGAGTCGGCGACGGCTCCGGCCTTGTCAGCTTTCTTAGGCTCCTCTACCAGAGCTGGTTCTTCCTCCAGCCCTTCGAAAGCTAGGCGAAAAGCATCGTCTGTCCACTCCTAGATCACACCCGCTTGCTTAGAAGACAAAGCCCCCGCACCATCACCACTCTGTCCCTCGCCACCATCATCACCACTCTGTCCATCACCTTCTCCACCACTTCCACTCTCCGCCTCACCTCCTTCACCCTCGCCTCTTTCCTCCTCCTCATCTCCCTCCTCCGGAACGTTTGGACATGTGATGGGGGAGGGTCCATCGGATTTCTTCAGTTTCTTCCCCCCGGCAGTTGGATGCTTTGAGAAGGGTTTCCTTTTACTACTCTTCGTCGTAGCCCCTCCTTTAGCTTTGGCAGCCCTCTCCTCAATTGTGTCTCTCTGCTTGACCACAGACTGACGTGGCAGAATCAGATTGAGCCCCAGAAGAGTAGCGTTCCTAATCAAATAAGAAGCCGCCCTCTCCCCTTTCGGAATGGCTTCTATTTCCTCAGCCATCCGAACCAGACGATCGTTCTCTACAACCGCAAAGCCACGTATCGCTAGCAAGAAATAAAGCACGTAAGGAGGAGTATTGCAGGCAAAACAAAAATCATAAATGAGATTCTACTTACAGCCAGAGGTGAAGCGGCGGAAGGAAACAGAGTCATTTTGACAAAAAACCATTCCTTCTTGAACATGCTGAATTTCGAATATAAATCCAGGACTGGCTTGAAGGACATAGTCGACTCTAAGCTAACATACGGAGACCCCTTCTTGTAACCTCTCAAGTTGTACAAGTATCGGATTTCCCGGTTGGAAGGAGTACGCCCGTATGTCCTCTGGAAGATAATAAACAAACTCACCAAGATAGCATAGGAATTAGGCTGAAGCTGGAAAGGAGCCAGCTTCAAGTATGTGATGAAGCTGACTATCCAGGCGTTAATCGGAGGGATGGCACCACACATGCAATGATACCTGCTGTAAGCAAAATATCCTTCTAGGGGGTTATACGGCATCACTCCGTTCCCCGGCAACCTCATATGCGCTCTATCAATCCCAAAAGATCAAGATATAGCGTCAAGCTGCTCATCTTTGAGGGAGCTGGGAAAGAAGTCAGGCGGTGAGTTCATGAGCTCTTGTGGACCGTACCCGTCCACTAACGATCTCGGGGTAGGTCCATGTCGCCCCGGTTCTGCCTGGGCTGGGGGCACGATGGAGGACTCTCCTTTATCCTTAGATTTCTTTTTGTCAGAACGGGTTTCTACTTTATGAGACATTATCTGCAAACACGAGAAAACGTATCATCAGAACAAGGAGTATAGAAATATAAACAAGCAAATACCTAACAGTCTGGAGTCTCATTTATAGTTCAAAACATAAAAGTGCCATTCGGTAAGTCGAGACTTGAAGTTCATTCGGCGCTTGAGCTCCTTAGGAGATCATTCGGTAATTCAAGCATAAAGGTTATTCGGCGGAAGAGAAGCTTACCTGGTCCGGCAATCAAACTGGTTCGGTGAAATGAATGATTCGGCAGGCAAGAATTTGGTTTGGCTATTTCGGATGGTAAGGAATAACGAGAGCGTAAGGCCCTTACTTATAGACAAGCATAGGATGACCGGACCAGCTGGTTCAGCACTTGGGCCGAATAAAAAAAAACTGAGGAAAACAAAGCGCGACATATGCAGGCATATGCCCCATTTTGGGGGGAAAATGTTGGGTGTATTCTCACCACCGAACCAAGGCCATGCCGAGTCAATCACCTACTCCCTACCGGACCACTCCCTGCCGAGTCAATCACCTACTCCCTACCGGACCACTCCCTGCCGAGTCAATCACCTACTCCCTACCGGACCACTCCCTGCCGAGTCAATCACCTACTCCCTACCTGACCACTCCCTGCCGAGTTAATCACCTACTCCCACCACCGAACCAACGTTGCTAGGCCAGATTGCATCGGCCCAGGCCCACCAGCAACTACATACATCCAAGACCCCTACTCCCAACCTCACTCTATAAATAGAGGGGCAAGGGTACAATAATGGGGGACAAGTTGGAGAGCTCAAAAACGGACAGAACTTTCAAACAACTTTCATACACTTGTAATCAAAGCTTTGTACTTGTAATCTAAACAGTAAAGGAGAATAAGATATAAAGTGGACGTAGGCACATTCTGGCCGAACCACTATAAACTTGTGTGTCTTTTACAGTTTAGTCCCTGCTTTTTACATATTTGCATAAAGTATCCAAATCACTAAGTACAACAGAAAATAGACTAAATCATACGACTTGGAGGTGTTTGCCCATTTTTTGTGCAAACAATAGGCTTTGACAGGATAGGTGGTGTGGATAGATGTTGAACTAGTGTTTGGAAAGCGCCCTCACACTCCGTAGTCCATTCAAAGTTTCGTTTTCCTTTTCGGATCAGATCGAAGAAGGGAATGCATTTGTCGGTGGAATTTGAAATGAACCTGCTCAATGCTGCTCCTTTCCCATTGAGACTCTGGACTTGCTTTATAGTTTTCGGAGTTTCAAGATTTCTGATTGCCCAAATCTTTCCAGGATTAGCTTCGATTCCCCGAGCGTTGACGATAAACCCGAGGAATTTTCCGGATGCAACTCCAAAGTGACATTTCAGTGGGTTAAGCTTCATTCTGTAATTTCGAGGTATGTTGAACATAGTTCCCAGGTCTTTAATATGGTCAGTGGAAAATCGTGACTTCACAAGCATGTCGTCTACATATACTTCCATGGTTTTCCCGATTTGATTGGCAAACATCCGATTGACCAATCGTTGGTAAGTAGCCCTGGCATTCTTGAGTCTGAATGGCATAACTTTGTAGCAATAAAGTCCCAGATTGGTTACGAGGCTGGTATGTTCTTGATCGGGTAAATGCATCGGTATCTGATTGTAGCCAGAATACGCGTCCATGAAGGATAAGAGCTCATGCCCAGCTGTCGAATCTACTAGCTGATCAATTCTGGGAAGCGGGAAACTGTCTTTGGGACAAGCTTTATTCAGATCGGAATAGTCGACACATGTTCTCCACTTTCCGTTTGACTTTCGGACGAGCACGAGATTCGACACCCATTCGGGGTATAGCGCATCTCGAATGAAGCCGTTTGCTTTAAGATTTTCTATCTCTTCTTTAAGGGCGGCAGATCTCTCTGGATCCATACCACGCCTTTTCTGTTTGACCGGGACATGCCGCGGGTACATGTTCAGATTGTGGCTCGCGATGTCCGGCAAGATCCCACACATATCAGAGTGCGTCCAGGCGAACACGTCAAGATTCGCCCGTAAGAACTCAACCAATTCCTCCTGAGTTTCCTAGCTTAGTTGAGACCCAATCTTTATCATTTTCGAATCATCATTATTGTCAATTGGGACATCGATCGTCTGTTCGTTCGGGGATGCTTGACTTTCTTTAGATTCTCCTTCGTCTTCAGTTTCTCTTGGGTTAAGATCCCTTTGGAATTGGCTGGGGTGCCCGAGCCTAGGCCGAGGCATTAATTGTCAATTATTAGAAAAGCGGACGCAGAGAGGTTCCTCTACGCCCTTTCCTTTCTCCTTTCGTTGCGCCTCCCGCGGCTCGGCAACATAACAGGCTCTCCCAGCAGCCTGATCTCCCTGAATGATGCCCACTCCACGATTAGTGGGAAACTTTAAAGTTAAACACCACGGGGCAATGGCTGCCCTGAATTCAGGGAGGGCCGGTCGGCCCAAGAAAGCATTATGAGGGGAGTCTATATCCAACACAGCGAACTGTAACATCCGCACTCTCCGGCGCTCTCCGACTCCCAATTCCACTGGTAGTTCCACCACCCCAGTGGGTATAGTAGCACTCCCATTGAAACCATGGATTCGAGATTGGCAAGGCTTTAAATCTTTAGCTTCCATTTTCATTTGATCATAAGCTCGTTTAAACATAATATACACAGAGCTTCCACTGTCAACTAAGATCCTCTTCATCCAAGCAGGACCTACTTGCGCTGAGATGACCAGTGCATCGATAGTAGGGGCTTCGACTTTATCAGCGTCTCTGTTTCTGAACACAATGTCATCTGTCATCGTCTTCTGCTGCTTGGCCGGAGCCCCTTCATCAAAACTACTACAACACTAGAAGTCCGCATGCCTGATAGAGCTGGCATACGACTCCATTTCCTTCCAGCTTCAGTCTGCTGGATGAGGACCACCACTTATTGTATTGATAACCAACCTCCCGCCAGTACGAGCGGGTTCCTCCTGTCTTTCCTGATTTGGCACACGATTCTGATTCGATGGACCCGCACCTCCTGACTGCAGTGCCCGCACATACTGATCCAACTTTCGCTCACATATCAACTTCTTAATGAGATCTTGTAAATGACGACACTCATTTGTATTATGGCCATAACTTTCATGGAATCTACAAAACTTCCCTGTTTGGACCTGCCTTTCTGTCGACGGCTTCGGGGTTGGTTTCTTGTATTGCATGTTATTGCAGGTCTGTAAATACACATTTTACAGCGACGTATTCAATGGAGTATAATTGTCAAACATGGGAGCTACGTCGTGGACCACGGCTTTGATCTCGCTTCTTTCCCTGATTTCCATTATCCCTCTGCTGATTCTGTTTATTTTGTACATTCAATTGAACTTTTCCAGAACTCTCATCGGATTGTTTAACGACGATGTTACTCTGAATTCCTTCAATGTTGGGCCATGCATCATCCTGCTTCCTAGACTGTTTTGCATCCTCCCTTCTCAAGAATTGGGCTGCCTTGGAATAGATCGGTCCAATGACGTAGGCGGTTTCCCAGCTAACCAATTTCCGAACTCGGAATCAGGATCAATCCCCTTAGTCAATGCCATCAGGATATAGTTGTCATTGGGATTGCTTATTTCTGCACACGCAGCATGGAATCGCTCCAAGTAACGTCTAAGTGTTTCTCCGGGAGCTTGAGTAACACTAGACAGGGTGTTAACATCTTTAGGCCTTGCTACGTGCATACGGAACTGTTCAACAAACTTGGTGGCCATCTGGTCAAAATTAGAAATGGATCGTGGGGGCAAACGTGTAAACCACATAGTTGCAATGCCCCCTAGGGAAATAGGGAAACTACGGCATTTTACTGCGTCATCAGCTCTCGCAGCGTTCATCGGCCATTCATACTTCAAGATGTGTTGGTTGGGATTAGAACTTCCTTCATAGACTGGTAAAGTTGGCATCCTGAAGCGCCGAGGTGGTTCAACATACAATATGTCATCGGTGAAAGGGGTATGACTCTGGGAGATTCCCCAGTGTCATTAGTGAGACCCTGACTTTCACGGATCATTTTAAGAATCATCGTTGATATATCCGGCATCCAGATATTAGGAGAATGCTATGCCAAGGTGTGGTCGGGTTTCACAGCGCGAGCCTGGACCGGACGCGGTCGACGGTCCGTGCCTTGCCTCCTTGGTTCAACATTTTCTGGGACATAAGGCTCTGGAGTATAATCTCGTTGGCTACAATGAGGATCAGCTTGGTTTCCAGCATCAACTCCTTGTTCGGTAGTGGTGGTAGTAGCAAGGTTGCCTGTGACATGGTAAGGAGCAGCACCTCCTCGGGATGAAGGTCCAGTATGATGACTAGTGGATGGTCTACTTCTGGGTTGTCCTAGATTCGAGGCAGGTTGGTGTCCAATAGCCTGGGTGTAGCTTACATCCAGCCGTGGGCGTGTGGATCTGTGATGATCGTTAGATGAGGCTGAACTCTCTGTGGAAGAATAAGAACCCTGGTCTCTTCTGGATCTTCTTCGCCTTTGGCGATTTAGCTGGTTGGTCAACTCTGTGTTGGCGCGCAGTTGTTCAATTAGCTGCTACCGACTCTAGGTCAATTCTTTGGGTAGCATCTGAAACTCTTGTCTGGTAACCGGGCCTGATGGATCTGAAGGTCCGGCGGCATCTTGGTTGGATGGAGGCAATTGCACGAGATTCTGTCAGTCCCGACCTTCTTGATCAACAGCTGTAGAGGTAGTTCGTGTACTTACCATGGTGAATTAATGAAAGTCCTTTCCTAGATCTGATGTAAATCTGAATAGAATGGAAGGGCTTCAAAGTCTGAGATCTGGATCTTCTTCTAGGACTTATGCAATCCGGTATAGATAGGAGATCCAAAGAGCAGGAGAAAAACTGGGTTTTTTTCTCAGTGAAAGCACCAAAGTGTTTGTACCAAAATTGGGCACAACACTCTTCAGAAGTTTTTGAAGAGATAAAATGAAGAAATTAAATGGAAAAAGAGGATTATCTAACAAAAACTCCAAAAACAGATAATGAAAGTAATAAGAACGCACAGAAACACAAGAATTTAGAGTGGTTCGGCGTGTTGCCTACGTCCACTATGAAGTTGATTGCTTTATTGATGTTTCTTTGATGATTACAATTGATTTCAACGGGTTACAGCAGATAACAATGATTTACAGTAGTGAAATTCGTTAGTAGCAGCAGCAATGGAGTTTAGAACTGGATTCGGCAGAGTCTGGGCATTGGAGAATTCAAAGAAGAAGAAGATCCCTTTTCTGTTGGCTCTGGGGGTCTATTTATAGGTGTAGGAGGCGGATATTTCGCTCAGATCTCGGGAGACTTCTTTTGGCACGTGAGTAGGCCTACGCGACCAAGCCTGCGAAGTTTCGACCTGATCCGTGATCGATACGAATGGATTTCGTATCGATCAAGATTGCGTCCAATGGAGTCGAAATTTGGTGTGGACATTCTCTAGCATGTGCGTAAGCTCCTGTGAAAATTTCATAGCATTTGGACTTGTGGATCGTGAGATATGATCGATACGAAATGGAGACTTTTGGCAGGCTGTTTGGTTTGTATCGATCAGGACTACGCTGTTCGTATCGATAGTCTTGCTCTGTTCGTATCGATAGAGGAGGTCCAATTCGTATTGACAGAAGTAGCTCAGTTCGTATCGATGGAAGCGGCTCTATTCGCATCGATGAAGGTGGTGTAGTTTGAATCAATAAAGGTTGGCCTGTTCGTATCGATGAAAGCACTCCAACTCGATGGATACGAACAGTGGTTCGTCGATGGATGCGAAGTTGACACTGGCTGATCGATACGAAGTGTGCTGTCCCTCGATGGGTACGAAGTCGATCGGTACAAAGTAGACTTCTGGTGATGGACACAAAGTCGATCGATACGAAGTGGGTTCATATAATGGCTACGAAATCGATCGAGTCGAACAGAGGCTTCCTGATGGATTCGAATGAGATCGAGTCGAACAGAGGCTTCATGATGGATTCGAATGAGATCGAGTCGAACATTGGCCAGTCGATGGATTCAAATGAGATCGAGTCGAACAGTGGCCAGCCAATGGATTCGAATGAGATCGAGTCGAACAGTGGCTCTCACCATTTTTCCTTAAACAAAAGAATTTTCACACAATTAGTTTATGAGGAAATCATAAAGGATCGGAGGTTCGAGCCCTCCTTCCAGTGCCAAAATATTAATGAATAAATTCATCAACACCCAAAAGCATGTAAATGATGGGTTTAATCAAAGGTTAGCTTCTTCGAAGCTAGGTGAAGTTGTTCTCTTCGAGGTTAATCGAAGTCATGGGTTAATGCATGCGTTGTTCCAAGTAAGTAATCATTCTTTGCGTTTAAGACTTTGTCACTATGAAGGTAATGAATAGTAGAATTATTATGCTATAGATAAGATAGCACCTAAGCCAATATGTTCAAAGAGACTTAGGTTAAAATGTTCAACAACGTCCAAGTCTTAGTTCAAGCCCAATTATTGCAAATTTTGAGTTCGGATATGTCAATAAGCTATGCAATTGTTTGATTTCCAATTCCTTATGTGTACAAGGTTCAAGTATTACAATTGACTAAATCCTCAATTCAATTTTGGATTTATAATGCTTAAGAAGTAAAGAAATGGAGGGGAGAAAATTCGGTACCCAAAACAGCATCCCTTGAGTCATATTTATAGAGGTGGGATGGCAGGGTTTTCGACGTGGGTGATCTTCGACGATAGTCTTGGCGGCAACATTGACAATAGCCACATCAATCTTGATGGTATTATGCGTTGAACTCACTTTAGTGCCACTCCTACCGTGTTGATCTTCAGGTCAATGTCTTCCAAATGATATGAAGATCGTAGTGCTATATTGAATAATAGCGAAGACCGGTGCCGCTTTGCTTCCTTGTGCTGTTATGGTCTGCGTGGGTATTGATAGCCTCCATCACCAATACTGATTCGTATAGAGAAGCAATGTCCCTCTTCATGTAAATTGAAGTGCCGTGTTGAACGTTACTGAAGAGCAGTGCAATATCTTCGAAGAGCTGCAAAGTGGAGCACTTCGCGGTATGGAGAATCTAGTGCGGTAACTATAGTTGAATGACGGTGCTGAAAAGGTTTAGCATCAATGGGATGCGCTGCAACCCTCTTCGACACCCATTGATGGCCAACAGTGTAGTTTGTACTGGACCTTTTCGTGTCACTAATCATGAAAGGCGATGTCTACTCTGTGCCTCATTTTGTTATTGAAGTGATGCGACACAGGTGACTTGTAGAGTAGTGCATGCAGAGTGAATGAGAAGCTAATTTGAAGAGGCGCGAGGCTGATTAGCGTCAAAGTGATGAGATATGGTTTTGATGTGAAGTTGTGCCACAACCCTATTAGATTGGCCTGTCTTCATGTCTCCAGCATTGTTGGTCTTTGTCGAAGAGCGTCTTCTCATAATGAGGCTCAATCTCATCTCTTTAGAGTCTTGAATCTAACACCATATCTTCCTGCAAAATTATATGGATAAACAATTTTAATTTTGGTTGAATTTTGGTTTTGAATTTTCTTAGTGAAAATTTTAAACATTTCAAAAGCATCACTTTTATGTTTAAGAAATATTTTCTAGGTATATCTTGGAAATCATCTATTATTACAAAAACGTATCTATTGTGATTTATTGATTGAACTTACAATGGTCCGAAAAGATCCAAACAAAGTTCTAAGGGTTAAGAAGTTGAAATTATGTCTTTTGATTTAAAAAACTTTTATGAAGTTTTCCTCGTTGGCAAGCATCACATAAGTCGTTAACAATAAAACTAATTTAGAGAGTCCCCTAACAATTCATATCTAGCAACTTTAGATAGGTGTTTAAACTTTAACTAACCAAATATTTTATGCTAAATCCAAGAGTCACTAGATTCAGCCAAAAGACAAAGATTGTCATTAGACACTTTCATACTTAAGATGTAAATATTATGTTTCCTAACGCCCTCAAATATAATTTTAGATTCACTATCCTCAATGTGGAAAATATCTTTTTCAAACTTAATTTTAAAACACTTATCACACAACTGACTAATACTAAGTAGATTATGTTTCAAATTCCTAACTAGTAAAACATTAGAAACAATAAGAATTTTAGAGTTACCGAGATTGCCGATTCCAATCACATATCCTTTTAAGTTCTCTTTGAAGTTAACTAATCCTCCATCTTTGTAAATTATATCCTTTAAGATCTTTGGATTTTCAGTCATGTGCCTTGAGCATCTACTGTCTAGTATCCATTTGTCCTTCTTGATTTTTGATGTATGAATATCTAGTGTCAATTCGCCATCAACTATATAGCATGCCTGTTCTTGCAATTTCACATTATACCTTACCAAAACATCAAGTGACTTTTTAGAATAATTAGTTTCTAATCTACTTGATATTAACATATAACTTTGTTTTTCTATAAAAGTATTAAAAAGTGAACTACTAGTGTTACTAACCATTTATACTTTTCAAAAATCAAACTACGAGTTTTTGAAAATCTAACGTTCTGATACCAAATGTAAGAAATAGTGTAGTACTAATGTGAATGGATCTTAATGCTACTTTAACACTAGAGGAGGGTGAATAGTGTTTCATAACTTTTGTGAAACTTTTTAACTTAATTCAGATTTGGATCAAACACAAATAATCAATCATCGATATTGATATACTAACAGGCAATCATAGATATAAATAAATGCAGTAAAAGTAAAGTAACGAGTTACAGAGATGACATCAGAGATTTTATACTGGTTTTGATTTCTCCTACATCTAGTTCTACACAATTTCTTGTACAAATTTCTTTTCAGTCACCTACTTCAACCAAGTTGCAAGCAAACCGGAATACAGTCTTAATTTCAAGGCTAAGAGATACACCCTTTTGTCTCACGAGTCTAGGGTAAACTCTCTTGATTTACTGGGCAACAAGATTACCCACTAGATTTAGACAGGCCATTAAGCACACCCACTTGATTTAAACGGGCAATAGGCACACCCAAACAAAAAAGAGTAGAGCTGTTTATTTCCAAATACAAATAGTGATACTTGGGATACAAGATATCCTATAGCCCTTCTGATAGTGGTTTGATCTTTGAGTTTGTAGAGAGAATACTTCCAAAATAGTAAATAATTTGAATATAATCAATCTATTAGAGTATAAATTGATTCTATGTAGATTTTCAAGAATATAGATTGTAGTTTTCAAGAAATAGAACAAGAGAGTAAGGAGTAAGAAGAAAGTGAGTAAATCAATCGAAATTTTTTGCACTCCTCTTTTTATAGTGAAGAAACAGAAGTATCCACTTGTGAAGAGGTGCATCGAAAAGTCACTTCTTTTTAAAAATTAAAAAAGCAACAAACGGTCACTACATCAAAAAATCAAGGAGGGTATATCAGCACACTATTGTTAATTTTGAAAAATGAATTTTATTTTAAATTGTTTTCAAACTTCTATATTTTTGTAAAATATTTTTTGTTATCTGACCTTTTGAATTGGTTCTATTCGGATTGATTAGACAAGTTAGACTCGATGATAGACAAGGCAAGCAGCCCAGAGATCTGATCACAATGACCAAAGATCAAGTATAGACAATAATATGAAGCAGCGATCAAGTGAAGCCAAGAGATAGACTCTCCAGAATAATCTATGTACAGATTTGTGCCTTTCCCTAGGCAGGGGATCTGACGAATCACTATGGCTGTGAATAGCTTGAATCATCGGCTCAACTCAATGGGAATCGATCGATATCCTAATAAACACGATAGCAACTACGCAAGTAACTTTGGAACATGAAGCAAACATGGAGGGGGACCCCATACCGATCGTATCATGCTACATGGGCATCTTGACCGATTAGGGCCGATCGCTCCATGATGGGAGTTTGACCTTAAAATTTTCCGCGTGACCTCGTCTACATCTGGAGATTCTGCCGGTGAATTTTCAGGAATATATTCAGTCATCTACGCCTATAAATACAAGGTTCATATCTCATTTGAATCATTTTTACATTGATATTTTCTTTGTACTCCATTGTAATTACAGATTCCGATCCGATCTCTCTTGTACTTAGAAATTCAAGTGATTAATAAAGCTATTTCTTCAAAGTGGACGTAGGCACTCAACACTGAACCACTATAAATCCATTTGTCATTTTTTTACTTGTTTTCTGATAGTTTCCTCGATTTTTATTTTGTTTTCTTTATTTTTTCTATACATATAATCTATTGGGTGTTTGTGTCAACTTTTGGTGCAAATATTTTGATGCCTTCATTAAGAATTGAATTCTCAGCCTGATTGGATCTCATCATCTACTGGTGGATTCCCATATCCACGAGATATATCAACATTTCTGCCAAAAAGTTTTCATTTCTTCTCAGATTTGAGAATATATAGAAGGAAGCTATTTGCTATGGCCAGAGGATAGTCTACTACTTCCCGTGCTATTAAAGGCAATGACGATGCTAGTGTTCAACAAGTTGATCAAAATGTACAACCGGCGGCCGCTAATACCCAGAATCAACTAAATACATCATCCGAGCTGATTTTGAACTCCTAAAGAAGGAACTGATGGATAGCCTTTAGCAGCTCAACCAACAAATCCATGCAAACATTGACCTAATGAAGAAGTTGAAACATCAGCGTGGAAAGTCAAGGAGGGAGGCTACTCCATATCCAGGATCGGAAAATTCCTCCTTATCTGACAACTATCACTGAAGTAGATGTCGCAAAATGGATGCATATGTAGTTGGAACATCAGGACGAGATCAGGCGATCGGCCATGACCGATCGGCACATATCGATACCGAACCCCCTAGCGGGATCAGCACTGAATTCTCTAATCAAGGGGGATTGGTATGTAGGTGGAGGAGCTTGCCCTGGAGGTGCCATGATCGATCAAGGTGCTGGAGCTCAGGTGAACGTGGTTGAACTTCATCTGAGAGACGACGATAGAACTGCCACTTAGGAAATGGATCGAGAGCAAGAGGAGCCATGGCAACGTGGCACTTCCCGAAGGCATGGATCGGCCCGTTCACGTAAGGTGGAACATAACTATTGCTTGGTTCCAACTTTCCAAACACCAGACTTAACAGCTATACCAAGGCAGCTAGTGAAAGAAAGTCAAGGCTTGACTAACGATGATTGGGGGCTCTTCAGAAGCCATACTCCATTCACTGATAGCATTCTACATGCGTAACATCCGTGGAGGTTTCATATGCCTACGATGCCTACCTATGCAGGAAAGCCAACCCCAAGCAGCACCTCTTGAAGTATGAATGGCACATGGACTATGCCCAAGCCACTATTGTAGTCAGGTGTGGGTGTTTTACCATTTTTCTGGAAGATGTTGCGACCACATGGCTGACCAAGCTACTATCGTGGTCAATCTCTTCAATTGATGAGTTAGCAAAGAAGTTCCTGGAGCAGTTCCGCATGCATACGACTCGTCCCAAGGATGTAATGTCACTCTTCAGCTTGGTTCAGACACCAGAGGAGTAACTAAAAGATTTTCTTTTAAAGTTTAATATAGCTATTACAAAAGTCAATAATCAAAATGATGATGCAATACCCATGGCACCAACTAGAGGAGACGACCAAAATTTCGGGTTTAGCGATTGGTTAGCGGGAAAGCCTCCATCTACATTGGACCATTTCTTTGCAAAGGCGGGTCAATTTCTAAGGAAGAAGGAGGCAAAGCAAACCAGGAATAGAGATGTTGCAGGCCCAAGTACCAAGGGAGTACAAAGTAATGTAGCAGTGAAGCAGTCCGGTGATAGTTTCGGGAAAGTTCTGATCAATGTCCAGAATAAACCAAATGAACAAAAGAAAGGCGGTGATAGAAATTACGACGAAAGATGAGATTCCAAGAGAGGGAAGCCGAGGATCCCATCTTTTGATGTATACATGCCATTAAATATGTCGCTGGAAAATGTTCATCTATCGACCTACAACACTATGCAGTACAGGAAACCACCTCCGAAGGAACCGACGGAGAAGTAGAGACAGTCCAAAAAGTATTGTAGATTTCATGAGAATTATAGACATACCATGGACGAGTGTCGCCACCGCCGTGATGTTATTGAGACGTTAATTTGTGAAAGAAGCATGCGGTTGTTTGTTAAAGCCCCACAGGATGGCGGTTAGGGGACATTCGACCCCAACCGAGGTCAAGTTAGGAACCGTGGTGGATAGCTAGGAGATTAGTTATTAATACCATCGTCAGAGGACCATATCTAACCGATAAAAGCTGGAATGAGATGGAGCGTTACGTGAACATTATCAGAATGTTGACATTGAATGTTGCTCGAATATGAAGGACAATGCTCTAGCAAAGCAGCAACGAACTATAATAGATGATATCATATTTCAGAATAGGGATGCAGACAAGGTAGATGCCTCTATGATTGACCCAATGGTAATCTCAACCATGATCGACCCCGCTTTGATGAGGAAGATTCTGATTGATTGTGGAAGTTCCGTGAATATATTTTTCAAAAAGGAATATGACTAGATCTTACTGGAAGCCAAAGATCTAAAATCGTTCAAAGCCTGTATTCATAGCTTTAATGGTATTGTAACTGAAGCATTAGGCTATGTCAAGCTACCGGTGGAGTTAGGAGATGGCAGCCGAAGGAGAATGTGCATGCTGCCGTTTGTTGTAATTGATGTGAACTCTCCGTACAATGCTTTTCTCGGCCGACCGGCCCTTGCTGAATCCAGGGCAGCACTTGCCCTTTGGTATCTAACCCTTAAATTTCCGAAAGAGAATGGCATGGGAATTATACATGGAGATCAGGCAACTTAAAGTGCCTATTATGTGGCTAAACTGAGAAATGCTCAGCGAAGGGAGAAAGGAAAGGATGCAGAGAAGCATCTCTGCATAAAAACTAATAAAACTTAGCGATCAGCGTTCGAGTCTTAGCTCGGGCACCATAGTCGGTTCTATAAAGATATAGATCCGAGCGATGAAGAAGAGGAGCCTAAAGAAACCAAGGCTACACCTGTTGAGCTGCCGATCGACATCACGGTCAGCTACGACAACCCATCACAGGCCTTGAAGATCGGATCACAACTTAGTGCAACGATGATGAAGGAATTAGCTGGTTTTCCTCGAGTGAATCTTGATGTGTTCGCTTGGACCCATTTTTACATGTATGGGATCTCTCCAACTATCGTAAGCCATGCATTGAATATCAACCTGAGGTATGTACTGGTGAAACAAAAGCAACACGACATGGATTTGGAGAGATCTACTACACTTGAAGAGGAGGTGGATAAACTCAAGAACAATGAGTTTATCCACGATGCCCTCTACCCGAAATGGTATCTAATCCCGTTCTTATGGGAAAAGCTAATGGAAAGTGGCAGAGATGCGTTGATTACTTGGACATGAACAAGGCATGCCTGAAACACATCTTTCCACTATCGAGGATCGACCAGCTGGTAGACTCAACCGATGGACATGAATTGCTTTCATTTATGGACACGTACTCCGGATATAATCCGATTTCAGTGCACGTCCCAAACCAAGAACACACCAACTTCATTACCGATTTAGGACTATACTGCTACATTGTGATGCCTTCTGGGCTAAAGAACGCTGGAGCAACGTACCAGAGACTAGTCAACCAGATGTTCAAAGACCAGATTGGGCGATCAATGGTAGTATACATGGATGATATGCTTGTGAAGTCACAACGACATAATGACTTGGCGGTGATGTTTAGTGTTCTTTGGACATATAGAATGAAACTTAACAACTTGAAGTGCTCTTTCGATGTTGCATTAGGAATCAGTTTCATCATCAACTCTCTTGGAATTGAAGCCAATCCTGAGAAGATTCAAGTGATAAGGAATATCCAGGTATCGAAGACAATCAAGCAGGTGCAAAGCCTAAATAAGAAGGCCCCTGCCCTGAGCCGGTTCATCTCCAGAGCCACACAAGTGCATTCCTTACTTTGACTTAATCGAGAGAGGGAAGAGAAACTATGAATGGATGCACAATTGTATTGATGCATTTCAAGCTTTGGTACATCACTTAGAGAGACCCCCGATCTTGTCACTTGTATATGTACTTGGCAGTGTCGGTACATGCCATAAGTGCCGCATTGTTGCATGAAGATAATCGAATCTGGAGGCCAGTATACTATGTTAGCAAGCAGTTGACAAGTGCTAAAAAAACTATCTAAAGCTAGAAAAGCTCGTGCACTGCCTTTTTGTTGCATCAAGAAAGCTCCGCCCTTATCTCCAAGCTCATCCCATTAATGTCTTCACTGACCAGCCGTTATGATAGATCATACAGTGACCTGAGACGTTTGGAAGTTTTATTAAATGGAATATTGAATTATGCTAGTTCGATACAACTTATCTCCCTCAAAGAGCCATCCAGGGACAAACACAGGCAGACTTCATAGCCGAATTCATTGCACAAGACAACTCTTCGGAGAGCAATGAAGAATCTACCATTCAATGGAAGATGTACATGGATGGAGCATCCAACGATCGACTTTTTTGAGCTAATTCATACTACTAACTTCTGAGGAACGCTCAATGTGGTACGCCTTGAAACTTATTTTCCTACAATGAATAATGAAGCTGAATATAAAGCCTTGATTGCTGGCCTTTAACTGGCCAGAGCTAGGAGTAAAACCTTTGTAAATTTTTTGCGATTACCAGTTAGTAGTAAACCAAGTTAGGGGAGAATACCAAACCAAAGGAGCTCGACTCGCTCCTTACCTCAACCGAGTCCAAGAATTACTAACTGATTTCGAGCATTACACCATTACACACAACCCCAGAGAACAAAATGAGAAAGCTAATTCGCTAGCCAAGCTGGCCAGTTTTGCGGATGCACAACAAATGGGCTTTGTCCTAGTTGAAGTACTCAATGCATCGAGCATTGACTAGATGGAGATCAGTTTGGTCTTAGAAATGGAGCCTAAGAAGGAGTCATGGATGACTCCAATTAAAGATTATTTGCAAAGGGGAATCCTTCCTGAATGGAGGAATGAAAAACGACAGATCCTTCATAAAGCTTCACGACACATCCATCAAGAAGGAGTCATGTAGAGGAAGGGTTTATCCGCCCCCCTGCTTTGGTGTATCACCAATGATGAAATCAAGCGGGAATTAAGAGAAGTCCATAAAGGAGAATGTGGCGATCACACTGGGGGGCAAACCCTGGCAAAGAAGATACTTCGCTATGATTATTTCTAGCCAATTGTTAATCTACACGCAGTTGATTATGCTAGACAATGTGACAAATGTTAGATGTTTACAAAGATTTCGAGAGGCTTGTCGAAGGAAATCACTCAGATGGTTAGTCCATGGCCTTTTTCTACTTGGGGTGTTGACATCATCGGTTCCTTGTCGATTTCCAAAGGTGGTGTGAAGTACGCCATCGTAGCAGTTGATTACTTCACTAAATGGGCTGAAGCCGAACCTTTAGCAATGATGACTCCGAAGAAAGTAATCAATTTTGTTGTTCGAAACATCATTTGTCATTTTGGTTTCCCTTGAACAATCATAACCGATAATGGGACCCAATTCGATAATTCAAAAACTTCTGTTACTGACATTATATCGAGAAAAGATTTGCGGTATTTGCTCACCATTATGCTAATGGACAAGTTGAAGCAGTTAACAAAATCATAAAGTCCATTCTGAAGAAACGTTTGGAAAAGGCTAGAGTAAAGTGGGTTGACGAACTCCCGTCAACATTATGGGCATACCGAACAACCCACAGGTTTGCGACTAGCCATACTCCATTCACCCTTGATTATGGCTCTGAACTAATGATTCCTGTAGAACTTGTAGTGCCTTCTCATCAAGTGTCTTATTATGAGCCTAGAACTAACAGAGATATCCTTTTGGAATCTCTAGATATGGTCGATGAGAAGCGTGAAGAAGCTGATTTGAGGGCAACTGCACATCGACACCGAGTCCCTCGATACTATAATTGTTTGCGCCAAAATTGGTCACAAACCCCGAATGTTGGGAAAGCACTAGTGTTTGAATATAAATCAACAATATTCACACACAAATCTCAAATCTAAGTAACAGAGTATCACAATTCAGAAATAATGAACAGAAACAAGAGATTTATAGTGGTTCGGCGATCTTGCCTACGTCCACTCTGAAGTTGATGATTTTATTGATGTTCACTTGAAGATTACAATTTCTTCTAATGTAGTACAACTGATTTTCTGAGCTAAGTCTGAATCTAAGGAAGTAGTGGTGATTCTGAGTAAATCTGGCAGAGTCTGGGCGCTCTTTAGCTCTCAAAATTGTCTGACCCCTTTTTTGAATGACCAGGGGCTCTATTTATAGGTGTAGGAGGCTGATATTTCGCCTAAATTGAAGGGAGACCAGTTCTGGCACGTCAGGGGGCCCACATGCCCGCTCTCTGGAAATCCGGGCCCACTATGGGATCGATTCGACCCTTGCTTCGAATCGATCAAGTTTTGCTCCAATTGAGATGAAATTTGGCATGAACATTCCTTAGGTTGTCAGTAAGCTACTGTGAAAATTTCATAGCATTTGGACTTATAGATCTCAAGTTATGATCGATTCAAGATTTCATTTCTGGTTAATGTGGTCTGTTCGAATCGATCCCCTTCGTATCGATAGGGTCGAATCGATGACTTGGAGAGCGAAGGTGTTGACGTGGTGCGCTTCTCTCGGGTCGATCCTCCTTTTTCTCTGGGTTTGATCGAGTCGTTCTGAGATTTCTCCGCGTTGACTTAATGGATTTGAAGACAGTGATCGTACCTGGATTCGAACAAGGGTTCGTTCGTATCGATCGTGATGTGTTCTAGCCGATCGATACGAAGTCATCACAGCAGGATGGATTCGAACGATTATTGCCTCATCGATTCGAAGTGCCTTGACTTGAGGGATTCGAATGGCTTTAGCTTCATGGATTCGAACAAAGCTTGTCTTGATGGATTCGAATGGTATCTTTACCTATGGATTCGAACCCGTTGGAGTCGATCCTGATGGAGTCGATTTTGTTGGGTTCGAACTTAGGGCCGTTTTTCCCAAACGCGCATCGATGATATCTTGAGCGTGTGAACTCGAATTGACTCGGAATTTGGAATGTTGCCTTTCCTGGCCTTGCTCGACGTGTCTCACCAATTGTAGCCCGATCCGGACTCGGACAAAATTCATCGATATCCATGGTGAAACTGTGTATAACGAACTGTTACGACGAACTATCTTTAGTTTTCCAGTCAACTTTTTGGTGTCACGGCCTTGCCAAAAGGCGGGATAACATTTGCCCCCCAAAACATGCCTTGCGATAGGAAGGTGTGTTTTGTAGTTCCATAAGTTAGATGCTCATATCCTGTTGATGACCTGTGGTACAACCTGCGAAGAGTTTGACAGTTTTATATGACCTCAAATGACGACCGTTCGCGATCACGCCATTTGAGGTGGAATGCGACCGTTCGCGATCTAGCATTTCTATATGGCCCCAAATGACGACCGTTCGCAATCAAGCCATTTGAGGTGAGGGGTGCCGTTCGAGGCGAGTTGTGATCGTTCGCGATCGGGTGCCGTTCGAGGCGAATGGTGACCGTTCGAGGTCGGGTGCCTTCCGTTGCGATTTGTGACCGTTCGCGGTCGGGTGACGTGGAAAGAGGAATGTGATCGTTCGCGATCGTGTGCCGTACGAGGCAAAAATGTGATCGTTCGCGATCGAATGTCGTATTAGGTGAATTGTGACCGTTCGTGGTCGAGTGCCGTTCGAGGCTAATGGTGACCGTTCGAGGTCGGGTGCCGTTCGTGGCGAAGTGTGATCGTTCGTGATCAAATTGTGACCGTTCGCGGTCGGGTGCCGTTCGAGGCGAATTGAGTGTGCCCGAGGAGGGACTTAGTATCATCAATAACAGGTTTCGCGTTCGGGTGAATTCCCGGATTGTTTGTTGCAATGGTTTATCGCCATCTCAGAGCATGCCTAGGGACCGTTCGTGATCCCGTACATGTGTAAGTGGCTTAGCCGTTATGAAATCACAAGTAGCATTTTTTCATTGAAAATAAGTCTTTAGCAGAAATGTTAAAAAAAATCAAGTTCAAATATTCAAATCAAGATGAAACAAAAGCAAAGCAAGGATGTCGAAGTGTAAACTCCCACAATGATAGGGTTAGTAGTCATTCAGAGCATGCCTATGGACCGTTCGTGATCTCGCACATGTGTAAATGACTTACCCGTGTTGCTGAGAGGTTTACGACTTGTTCATCGTTATTCCAATTAATTGATAATCATACGGTGTCCCGGCTCGGGGGCACCCCTAGCTGATGTAGATGGTGGTCGCTCTGGCTCTACTGCTGGAGCTCGCCTTCTCACATACTGAAGTAGCATACCGTTCCTGATGTGCCCTTCCACCTCATCCTTCAGATGTCTACAGTCGTTAGTGTTATGACCATTCAGTTCGTGGAATAAGCAGTATCTGTCTGATTTCCTCTCGTCAACAGTGGGATCCCTTCGTATTGGCCTACGGTAGGGAACTTGCTCTCGTGTATCTTGGTAGATTCGCTCCAAACTCTCATTCAGCTCTGAATAAGTGGTGAATCGTGGCTCTCTCCGCAGTCGCTTTGACCTGTCACCATTGTCCTCAGCCTTTCGTTGTCTTTTATCCTGGTCGGAATCCTTTTCAAAAGGCTTTTTGTCTTTAAGTGCATAAACTTCTATCCCCTCTCCTTCTTCTCTTTCAGCATTAGCGTCTTCCAATCGAAAAAACTTTTCTGCCTCGTGATAGAATTCTCCCAGATCCATAGGCGGATCCTTAGTTAATGAATTTTTGAATTCTGTGCCGTCAGCTATTCCGGACACAGCTGCCATCATAACCATGGATGGATCTGACCGATATACCGATGCTGCTGCCGCATTGAACCGCGTCAGGAAATTCCTCAAAGACTCTCCAGCTTTCTGTTTTAGCGTTGCCAAACTCATCACATTCTTGGGCCTTGAAATGTGAACCCTGAACTGCCTCATAAATTTCTCAATCAAATCGGTCCATGTCCCAATGGAACCGCTCTCCAGCTGTCTGAACCATAAAGCTGCTATGTCTGTCAAATACAATGGGAAGCACCGGGCCATGACTTCCTGTGATGCCCCCAGCACTTTCATGTGCCTTATATACCTCGTTAGATGGACCGCAGGGTCCGTTCTCCCATCATACCTTTCCACCGTTGGCAGTTTGAATTCTGGTGGGTTTCTAGCCAACCTAATCGTAGGAGAAAAGGGACTCCTGTTCACGTCTTCAAGATCTCTGTTTACTAATCCGCCCCTCATGGCTCGCCTGACCATCTCTGCCAATCTATCATTGTCTCCAAGCTATAGTCCTCGTTCACTACCTTCGATCTGCCCCCCAAGTCCTTGTGAGCTTTCGGGTGTCTGTCCCCCTGGCTGAGCGTTCATCCCTCTATTATTGCCAGGTTGCTCGGATGTCCTTGTCTCTCTTCCCGGGTTCGGATCAACATGTCCTAAGTGTGTGCCCCCAGCTCCAGCGTTGCGTTGGATGGTCCTGCTTTGTTATGAACTCTGGTTGTTCCTTGATTTTGCGCTCCAAGTTGCCCAATCTGTTGAAGCAAGTTCTGTATCATTTCTTCTTGTCTTCTCATCATTGCCTCTAACTCGTCCCTGGTGACGAAGGCTGAAGCTTGGTTTGCCCCTGAGGAAGCCTCTTGACTTCCTTCGTGCTGACTTCTCTCAGCTCTTTGACTTCTACTTGTTTGTCGAGTCATTGTCTTTCAAATTTTTAAATCTTGTGTAGCGGGTGCTAGTCCTTCTTAGTGAAAGCACCAAAGTGTTTGCGCCAAAATTGGTCACAAACCCCGAATGTTGTGAAAGCACAAGTGTTTGAATATAAATCAACAATATTCACACACAAATCTCAAATCTAAGTAACAGAGTATCATAATTCAGAAATAATGAACAGAAACAAGAGATTTATAGTGGTTCGGCGATCTTGCCTACGTCCAATCTGAAGTTGATGATTTTATTGATGTTCACTTGAAGATTACAATTTCTTCTAATGTAGTACAACTGATTTTCTAAGCTAAATCTGAATCTAAGGAAGCAGTGGTGATTCTGAGTAAATCTGGCAGAGTCTGGGCGCTCTTTAGCTCTCAAAATTGTCTGACCCCTTTTCTGAATGACCAGGGGCTCTATTTATAGGTGTAGGAGGCTGATATTTTGCCTAACTTGAAGGGAGACCAGTTCTGGCACGTCAGGGGGCCCACATGCCTGCTGATTGGAAATCCGGGCCCACTTTGGGATCGATTCGACCCTTGCTTCGAATCGATCAAGTTTTGCTCCAATTGAGATGAAATTTGGCATGAACATTCCTTAGGTTGCCAGTAAGCTACTGTGAAAATTTCATAGCATTTGGACTTATAGATCTCAAGTTATGATCGATTCAAGATTTCATTTCTGGTTGATGTGGTCTGTTCGAATCGATCCCCTTCGTATCGATAGGGTCGAATCGATGACTTGGAGAGCGAAGGTGTTGACGTGGTGCGCGTCTCTCGGGTCGATCCTCCTTTTTCTCTGGGTTTGATCGAGTCGTTCTGAGATTTCGCCGCGTTGACTTAATGGATTCGAAGACAGTGATCATACCTGGATTCGAACAAGGGTTCGTTCGTATCGATCGTGATGTGTTCTAGCCGATCGATACGAAGTCATCACAGCAGGATGGATTCGAACGATTATTGCCTCATCGATTCGAAGTGCCTTGACTTGAGGGATTCAAATGACTTTAGCTTCATGGATTCGAACAGAGCTTGTCTTGATGGATTCGAATGGTATCTTTACCTATGGATTCGAACCCGTTGGAGTCGATCCTGATGGAGTCGATTTTGTTGGGTTCGAACTTAGGGCCGTTTTTCCCAAACGTGCATCGATGATATCTTGAGCGTGTGAACTCGAATTGACTCGGAATTTAGAATGTTGCCTTTCCTGGCCTTGCTCGACGTGTCTCACCAATTGTAGCCCGATCCGGACTCGGACAAAATTCATCGATATCCATGGTGAAACTGTGTATAACGAACTGTTACGACGAACTGTCTTTAGTTTTCCAGTCAACTTTTTGGTGTCACGGCCTTGCCAAAAGGCGGGATAACAATAATTTTAAAGTCCGAACCAAGATATTTGAAATTAGCACTCTTGTCCTAAAATGGATCTATTCTTGCCCCGTAAACATAGTTCAAAAATGGGAAGGACCGTATGTCATCAATCAGAAGCTTGGAGATGGAACTTTCAATCTAGCGACTGTCGATGGCATCATACTTCCTAGAGCATGAAATAGCGAGCATTTATGATGCTATTTCACCTAGTTTTGTTTCATTCAGTTGTATTTCATTTAGAATTTGCTTTACCAGTTGAATGCAAAGCCATGCAATAAGATAGATTCTATAGCTTCGTTTTCAGTTTGTAATAAAATTTGAAGTTTACTCCATATTTGTGAATTGTTTGTGTGTAATATAATAGTTGTGATATATGACTAACTGTAATGCCCCACTCCAAGACCCTCATTAGCAAAGAGAATCACGGAGGTGATTCCGTCTGCTAATGCGGAGAATAGAGTATAATAGGAGCGACCAAATGTAACTATGCTATAACTATCTACCGAATACGTCGAAAGGTGGAATTTATTTAATTTTTTTTTCAATCAGGTGGTTCGACATATTCGATAAATACTTATAACGAATTTACAAATGGCTAAAGATCTATCAGAACAAAGCATAATAACATAATGAAATAGCATCACAGAACAGTATCACATAACATCACAGAGTCTCAGAACAATACATCGTCAATACAGATCCAAATATATCATAAGGTGGGTACAAAGCCACCACTCACACAAGTGAGTCAAAAATATGTACATAAGAGACTGAAAAATCAGAGTATCAAAATAGTGGACAAATATAAAGAGCTATCTATCAGCAAAGCAGATAATGTCCAAGCGGAAGCACAGAAAGCTAAGTCCAGAGACCTAACCTGAAACAACTCGGTCTGACCCGAGCGAAAAACACTCGGGTCAGGCTAACTAAACAATCAGTTAATAAACTGAGATAAACATGATAGATAATGAGACGATATATAACATAGTACTATAGACCACAAACTCTCACATAGAGAAGAAATAAACATCTAAGTAGAGATGTATAGCAAGCCTTGTATCATGGGCAGAACATACTCACAAATGTCAAAACAAAACATCTAAGTAGAGATGTATAATAAGCCTCATATCATCGGCATAATGTAAGCACAAATGCCAAAACAAAAACATCTAAGTAGAGATGTATAATAAGCCTCATATCATCGGCATAACGTAAGCACAAATGCCAAAACAAAAACATCTAAGTAGAGATGTCAAAAACGATACATCTAAGTAGAGATGTATAACAGGCCATCTAAGTAGAGATGCCAAAAACGATACATCTATGTAGAGATGTATAACGACCATCTAAGTAGAGATGCCAAAAACGATACATCTATGTAGAGATGTATAACGGCCATCTAAGTAGAGATGCCAAAACGATACCTCTAAGGGAGACAGTCCGAAGACACTATCCCAAAGGTAATACAAGGAGTGTGTCACGAACTTTTAGCAAGGAACCCGTAAAGTGTTAACGTGAGTCCTATACCCCACGTTCACACTAAACGGTTTACTAACCAATCGTAAGCTTCCACACTGAAAATAGTACAAAGTTCACCTCATGTCATCGGTAAACTAGGCCGAAAGGCCAAAACGATCAATCGAATAGGTCGAGGATTAACCGGAAAGGAAATACACACGGTTTCATAGGCCGGAGTTTTTCCCAACCGTTTAAGCACCTTTCCACATCACTTGAAGTGCTAAAGTATGAGTGTGGGATTTTATTATAGAAAATAATTATGGAAAACGGATTTATAATTGGTTTGAAATCACTTTAAAACGGCCTTTGAAAACTCTCCTATTATGGAGTGATTAATTTAATAATTAAAAATAATATTATATAATAATTTCGGAAGCCATTTCGAAGCGAAAAATCCTTTTAAAACCTTTTTATAAGGCCCGTGTACGAAATCCAAAGACAAATCTCAAAGAAATCGATAAAACTAGAAAATCACTGAAAATATTCCAAGTGTTGGAAAATAGTCCAAAACTGACGCGAACCCAGGTTCGGAAAATTATTCGGACCAGTAGACTGAATTCGAATGGCTTGAAAATTGGTAAGAACGTAGTACGACATTCCTACTTCAGAACGCAAAAAGAATTACTTGATTCCGACTTGAAACGAAGTCGCAGCGATGCTCCAAAGTCGGACCCGGAAACATTGAATACACTGTTTCAGGCTGAGATCCGGGTCCCTCTTCGACAGCAATTTCGAAGAGTCAGATGAACTCGGATACTAATCAAACTTTCTAGAGATGGAGTTCGGAACTCCAGCTTTCCAACGAGTCTGAAAACGTTGGATTCCGACCACGGATGTGACCGTGGCAGTGCCACAAAGTTTCAGTTTCAAAACTGGAAACAGGGAGTAAGAAATGCAAATGCTCAGAAACCAGCAGTAAAAAACTGCATTCAGGTCCGTTTTTGAGCCCGGATTTCACCATTCAAATGATCACCGAATGCTATGAAATTTGGAGGGGTTATAGATGGCAATACTAGCTATCACTAGGAAGTGATTTGGCATGTTTTCATCAGATATTGAAAGAGATATTCATGGTCAAAGTTGCAGCAGAATCAGTTTTAGAATTTTGCAAAACATAGAGAAATGAGCTAATTAATTCAATTTTTCTTGCTCAAATGATTTAGTAATGACCATTAACAATTATCTAATCATACCATAAATATATATCTAGCCATAGCATGAAAGTGATGAGGATATAGCTAGCATTACCTCACAAACAATATAGCAAGCAACTTGTGTGCAATGTCCAAATGGAAGAAATGATAATCAACAAGCTTTGATATTCATGCAACACAACAAATCAATTGTTACTAGGCTAATTCCAGAAATTAAAGAGAGTTAGAAACGGATTACAAGAGGGTTTTTGCATCACCTTCCCTTACTTTAACTAGCTTAAGCCAATATAAGAGAGGATGGAGCTTTCCTAAGCATGGAGGCCATTTTTAGGTTTAGGGTTTTAGGAATTTGATTTGGGTTGGAATGAATGAGGATTAGGAGTTTGAGATGATTTATAGAATGGTAAGTGGGTTTGGGTTAGGCTAATGGACCCCTTAAGAGAGAGTGGCTCTAAACATGTATAAAAATTGTTTAAGTGTTAACATAGCCATGAAAACCCATACTTAACACAATCCCCTTCTTAAATTTCCCATTAACGTTTAATTGTTCCAACATAATACTTCGCCTCATTTCATTTTTTTTTTCGGTAATGCAAATCCCGGGTTGTTACAGACTCCCCCCTTTAAGAAAATTGCGTCCCCGCAATTCCTTAAGATGGACGTCGTCTATAACGTCTAAT
Source organism: Allium fistulosum (assembly GCA_030737815.1). Classification (NCBI taxonomy): domain Eukaryota; kingdom Viridiplantae; phylum Streptophyta; class Magnoliopsida; order Asparagales; family Amaryllidaceae; genus Allium; species Allium fistulosum. Next base: position 557,314,595 of record CM060905.1, read on the forward strand.
CCACAAAAGAAATGATAGAAGATCAAATAGATATTCTCACCCATACTAGAAGATGGAAGAAAGCCAGGATAAGAACGCTCGATAAATTCTCCGGTCTCCCAAGTGCAGTCCTTAGGATTCGGTGACCATTGAATTTTCACAAGCTGAACCTCTTTGTTGCGAAGGCGTCTGACCTCCGAATTAAGAACACGAAGAGGTTGCTGCTCCAATGATAAATCAGGTGAGATCTCTAAATCAGGCACGATATGTGGCTCAATAATAGAATCAGGATCGGGCACACACTTGCGAAGCTGAGACACATGGAATACGTCATGCATTCCAGAAATGTGAGCAGGTAGAGCCACACGATAAGCAATGGGGCCGATGCGTTCCGTGATAGGAAATGGTCCAACATAGCGAGGAGCCAATTTCCTTGTAGAGCTGAAACGCACAACCCCCTTCATGGGAGAAATCCGAATAAAGACAAAATCACCAATGGAAAACTCAAGAGGCTTCCTACGGTTGTCCGCGTAGGATTTCTAGCTGTCCTGCGCCTCTCTCATTCTCTGACGGATAAGAACAATCTTCTCAGAAGATTCCCGAACTGAATCTGGACCAAGAATGAGCTTCTCGCCAGATTCTAACCAACAAGCAGGAGAGCGACATGGCCTTCCATATAGAGCCTCAAAAGGTGCCATGCCAATACTAGACTGATAGCTGTTGTTGTAGGAGAACTCTACGAGAGGTAAGTGATCCTCCCAACTAGCCCCAAAATCCAGAATACAACAGCACAAAAGATCCTCCAAAACACGATTCACCCTCTCATCTGACCGTCAGTCTGAGGGTGATAAGCAGTAGAGAGATTCAACTTTGTGCCCAAAGCAGACTGTAGGCACTTCTAGAAGTGACTAGTGAAAATGGTGTCTCGATCACACACGATAGAGCTAGGAATGCCATGAAGTCGTACGACTTCGTTCACATAGAGCTTGGCCAACCGAGGTGCAGTCCGAGTGGACTTAATCGGAATGAAATGAGCCGAATTGGTCAAGCGATCAACAATAACCCAGATAGAGGTATGGCCTGACCTCGATCGAGGCAGACCGTCAATGAAATCCATGGATATCTGATCCCATTTCCATAATGGAATCTCTAGAGGCTGAAGAAGACCAGATGGACGCTGATGCTCGGCCTTGATCTGTTGACAAGTCATGCAACCGCTCACATAACTTGCAACATCTCTTTTCAAACCCTCCCAATAATATAGCCGACACATATCAGCATACATCTTACTCGAACCGGGATGTATAGTGTACTTAGTGCGATGGCACTCGTCCAAGACGTCACGCCTAAGTGATAAATCAGATGGTACAAAAATACGGTTCCTCCTACGAAGACACCGATGAAAATCAAGAGAATAATCCAGCAATGTCTCATCACTGGATCCCGACTCGAGAAGATGAATAAGATGCAATAAGTCTGGATCCTGCCGCTGAGCATGGGCAATGCGATCCAATAAGATAGGATGAGCTTCCAAGCTGAATAATAAAACCGGAGAATCAAAAGATGGAGCTCGATCTCTAATATCACACAAAGATATGGTCTCAAGAATATCCCACTCGGCAATCATCACAGAAACTACCGCAGAGTGCTTGCGACTGAGCGCATCTGCAACACGATTACCCTTGCCAGGGGTATACTGAATATCTAAATCATATGAGGCGAGAAACTCAAGCCATCGCTGCTGCCTCATATTGAGATCCCTCTGACTGAATAGATACTTCAGCGACTTGTGATCGGTGTACAGAATGAAGCGTTCGCCTAATAGAAAGTAACGCCAAGTCTTCAAGGCAAAGACGATAGCTGCTAACTCAAGATCATGAGTAGGATAGCGAACCTCATTCGGATGAAGTTGCCTGGAAGCATAAGAAACTACCCGATCCTTCTGCATAAGCACAACACCTAGCCCGCTACCACAAGCATCGGTGTAAACAACAAGATCATGGTTACTCTCTGGAACCACTAGAATAGGAGCATGAGTGAGAAGTTCCTTCAGTCGCTGAAAGGAAGCTTCCCACTTATCAGACCAAATAAACCGAACACCCTTACGAGTCAGGCTCGTAAGCGGAAGAACAACACGAGAGAAATTCTTGATGAAACAACGGTAATAACCTGCGAGACCAAGGAAGCTGCGAATCTCATGCACATTCTTAGGCTGCTTCCAGTTCTGAATGGCTTCGATCTTGGAAGGATCGACAAATATGCCCTCACAAGATACCACATGGCCTAAGAACTTGACCTTGCTCTCCCAAAAATGACACTTGGAGAACTTGGCCTTAAGCTGATGCTAACGAAGTGTATCTAAGATGATCCTCAAATGATGTGTATGCTCTGCCTCGGATTTAGAATAAATCAGAATATCGTCGATGAAAACCAGAACGAACTTATCGAGGTATTCTCGGTTCATTAAATCGACGAAGAATGCTAGTGCGTTCGTCAAGCCGAATGGCATGACCAACCACTCAAAGGAACCATAACGAGTGCGGAAAGCAGTAAGCGGAACGCTATCTTCCGCGACTTGGAGCTGATGAAATCCGGTGGCGAGGTCGAGCTGGGAAAAGACCTTCGCACCGTTTAACTGATCGAACATATCGTCAATCCATGGCAATGGATAATGATTTTTGATGGTCACCTCATTAAGCTTGCGATAGTCGATGCAAAGCCTAAGGGAGCCATCAGGCTTCTTAACGAAGACCACTGCAGCACCCCATGGCGAAGAACTGGACCGAATAAACTGCTTCGCCTCGAGCTCAATCAACTGCTTCTTGAGTTCTTCATTCTCTTTAGTAGACATCCTCGTGGGAGGATGACTAACTGGATGAGTGCCTGGAATGAGATCAATGCGGAACTCAATAGCCCGCTTCGGCGGTAGGCTCGATACTGGTTCAAAGATATCGGGGAAATCCCGAACAACTAGAATACGAGATATGTCCATATCATCATCTCGTGAATCAATAGCAAATAGAGTAGCTTCGGAAATTTCAACATCCCGAAGAACAAGAGCTAATGGAGCGGACGAGTCAAGATGACGAAGGAATAATACCCGCTCCGAACAAATAATCTTGGCGTCGTACTGAACTAGCCAATCCATACCGAGAATCATATCAAAACCCAAATGAGCCATAACGTGCAGATTCGCACGAAAAGAAAAACCACATAGATCGATGTCAACATTCTCACATAAAAGGCTGAGGGTCGTGGATCCACCAATCGGATTCACAATCCTTAGAGAGGTAATCATACAAGAAACATCTAGAGACAAAATATCAACTAGTTCCTTTGATACGAATGAGTGAGAAGCACCTGTATCAAAGAGAACTCTAATAGATCTACCATGAAACAAAATAGAGCCTTCAAGAATGGAAGGATGCGTACCTCGAGGCTGATCAGAATCGGTAGAAGCCTTGGCAGCATTAAGCTTGCCGAGCTTAGCACTAGTAGGAGCAACTGGACAAGTAGTAATGCGGTGACCCTCCCTTTTGCAATAGCGGCAAAAGAGTGGTTTGGGACACTCCCTAATCATGTGATCCGGAGAATCGCAGTTGAAACACTTCCTCACAGGACGTGTTCCACTGGGCTGAGACTGAGTCTGAGGCTGAGTGTGAGCCTGAAGCTGAGCGGTAGTGTTGCCAGTCTTCCTCTTCTTCTTAAAGAACTTGGACTTATGAAAAGGGCCACGCTTCTGGTTGGAGTTCTTGGAGCCTCCACCATCATCACTATCCTTCTCCATCTCGACTAACTCAAGATGAAGTGCCGCATCTACAAACTCATCAAATAGAAGCTTGAGCTGAAGCATGAGCTGCTTCTTCAGATACTTCTTCAGAACTTCCACAAACTTGAGGTTCTTCTTGTGTGGTGTGCTGATGAACTCGAGGCCGTACTTGGACAGGGCCTCAAAAGAAGAAACATAGTCTAAAACGGAGGACTTCCCTTGCTTAAGATCAATAAAGCGGCGAGCAAGGGAGTTCTTCTCAGACTCTGGGACGAACTTGAGCAAAAAGAGCTCACGGAAATGATCCCAAGTAAGTGTGGTCTCATCGGTCTCAGAGATAAGGAGCTCGTACCAATCCAAGGCACGGCTCAGAAGCTGACTGGAAGCAACAAGAACGCGGTCATGGTCTGGGATAGCCATGCGAGTAAAAACACGCTCGCATACACGAATCCAAGCCTGGACCTCAAGAATAGTCTCTGAGCCACTGAACGGCTTCCCTCCGAGATGAGTAAAATCACTGCAGAGACGCGCAAAGGCTGACTTGCGCGGAACCTCAGTAACTGGAGCTGGTGACTGAGTATGAGACTGAGAATTCCGAACCAGCTCCATGATCTGGTCGGTGGTCATATACACGCCCTCCGGCTGAGAGTTGCTGGGCTTCTCAGCTGTACCGGTCTGACGTGTGGTTCTCCCCCTTCCAGACATACTGAAAGTTAAAAGGAGAAAGAGTTATGCACGATTTAATGATAGATAATTCATTAAAGAATACTACGGAATATAAAAGAATTCCTACATATATTCCTAACTTATCTATCAAAAGACACCAGGAAGAGATTTGTTTAATTTGGACCATTCAATTTGTATTGTACTACGTGTCTGTCCTGTGTTTATTATGCTTATTCCTGAACCTCGCTCTGATACCAAGTTGTAACGCCCCACTCCAAGACCCTCATTAGCAAAGAGAATCACGGAGGTGATTCCGTCTGCTAATGCGGAGAATAGAGTATAATAGGAGTGACCAAATGTAACTATGCTATAACTATCTACCGAATACGTCGAAAGGTGGAATCTATTTTTTTTTTCAATCAGGTGGTTCGACATATTCGATAAATATTTATAACGAATTTACAAATGGCTAAAGATCTATTAGAACAAAGCATAATAACATAATGAAATAGCATCACAGAACAGTATCACATAACATCACAGAGTCTCAGAACAATACATCGTCAATACAGATCCAAATATATCATAAGGTGGGTACAAAGCCACCACTCACACAAGTGAGTCAAAAATATGTACATAAGAGACTGAATAATCAGAGTATCAAAATAGTGGACAAATATAAAGAGCTATCTATCAGCAAAGCAGATAATGTCCAAGCGGAAGCACAGAAAGCTAAGTCCAGAGACCTAACCTGAAACAACTTGGTCTGACCCGAGCGAAAAACACTCGGGTCAGGCTAACTAAACAATCAGTTAATAAACTGAGATAAACATGATAGATAATGAGGCGATATATAACATAGTACTATAGACCACAAACTCTCACAGAGAGAAGAAATAAACATCTAAGTAGAGATGTATAGCAAGCCTTGTATCATGGGCATAACATAGTCACAAATGTCAAAACAAAACATCTAAGTAGAGATGTATAATAAGCCTCATATCATCGGCATAACGTAAGCACAAATGCCAAAACAAAAACATCTAAGTAGAGATGTGTAATAAGCCTCATATCATCGGCATAAAGTAAGCACAAATGCCAAAACAAAAACATCTAAGTAGAGATGTCAAAAACGATACATCTAAGTAGAGATGTATAACAGGCCATCTAAGTAGAGATGCCAAAAACGATACATCTATGTAGAGATGTATAACGGCCATCTAAGTAGAGATGCCAAAAACGATACATCTATGTAGAGATGTATAACGGCCATCTAAGTAGAGATGCCAAAACGATACCTCTAAGGGAGACAGTCCGAAGACACTATCCCAAAGGTAATACAAGGAGTGTGTCACGAACTTTTAGCAAGGAACCCGTAAAGTGTTAACGTGAGTCCCATATCCCACGTTCGCACTAAACGGTTTACTAACCAATCGTAAGCTTCCATACTGAAAACAGTACAAAGTTCACCTCATGTCATCGGTAAACTAGGCCGAAAGGCCAAAACGATCAATCGAATAGGTCGGGGATTAACCGGAAAGGAAATACACACGGTTTCATAGGCCGGAGTTTTTCCCAACCGTTTAAGCACCTTTCCACATCGCTTGAAGTGCTAAAGTATGAGTGTGGGATTTTATTATAGAAAATAATTATGGAAAACGGATTTATAATTGGTTTGAAATCACTTTAAAACGGCCTTTGAAAACTCTCCTATTATGGATGATTAATTTAATAATTAAAAATAATATTATATAATAATTTCAGAAGCCATTTCGAAGTGAAAAATCATTTTAAAACCTTTTTATAAGGCCCGTGTACGAAATCCAGAGACAAATCTCAAAGAAATCGATAAAACTAGAAAATCACTGAAAATATTCGAAGTGTTGGAAAATAGTCCAAAACTGACGCGAACCCAAGTTCGGAAAATTATTCGGACCAGTAGACTGAATCCGAATGGCATGAAAATTGGTAAGAACGTAGTTCGGCATTCCTACTTCAGAACGCAAAAAGAATTACTCGATTCCGACTTGAAACGAAGTCGCAGCGACGCTCCAAAGTCGGACCCGGAAACATTGAATACACTGTTTCAGGCTGAGATCCGGGTCCCTCTTCGACATCAATTTCGAAGAGTCAAATGAACTCGGATACTAATCAAACTTTCTAGAGATGGAGTTCGGAACTCCAGCTTTCCAACGAGTCCGAAAACGTTGGATTCTGACCACGGATGTGACCGTGGCAGTGCCACAAAGTTTCAGTTTCAAAACTGGAAACAGGGAGTAAGAAATGCAAATGCTCAGAAACCAGCAGTAAAAAACTGCATTCAGGTCCGTTTTTGAGCCCGGATTTCACCATTCAAATGATCACCGAATGCTACGAAAATTGGAGGGGTTATAGATGGAAATACTAGCTATCACTAGGAAGTGATTTGGCATGTTTTCATCAGATATTGAAAGAGATATTCATGGTCAAAGTTGCAGCAGAATCAGTTTTAGAATTTTGCAAAACATAGAGAAATGAGCTAATTAATTCAATTTTTTTTGCTCAAATGATTTAGTAATGACCATTAACAATTATCTAATCATACCATAAATATATATCTAGCCATAGCATGAAAGTGATGAGGATATAGCTAGCATTACCTCACAAACAATATAGCAAGCAACTTGTGTGCAATGTCCAAAAGGAAGAAATGATAATCAACAAGCTTTGATATTCATGCAACACAACAAATCAATTGTTACTAGGCTAATTCCAGAAATTAAAGAGAGTTAGAAATGGATTACAAGAGGGTTTTTGCATCACCTTCCCTTACTTTAACTAGCTTAAGCCAATATAAGAGAGGATGGAGCTTTCCTAAGCATGGAGGCCATTTTTAGGTTTAGGGTTTTAGGAATTTGATTTGGGTTGGAATGAATGAGGGTTAGGAGTTTGAGATGATTTATAGAATGGTAAGTGGGTTTGGGTTAGGCTAATGGACCCCTCAAGAGAGAGTGGCTCTAAACATGTATAAAAATTGTTTAAGTGTTAACATAGCCATGAAAACCCATACTTAACCAAATCCCCTTCTTAAATTTCCCATTAACTTTTAATTGTTCCAAAATAATACTTCGCCTCATTTCATTTTTTTCTTTTTTGGTAATGCAAATCCCGGGTTGTTACACTAACTTACATACATATATGCCTAATATAAAATGACAAGTACCTGGAGTTTTGTGCCAACGAAGTACTTGGGTCCATAATTGAATTAAAAAAAATGAAAGTTATTCGATCTTTCTTATATTAACTCTCGCCTCAATCCGATGGGTTAATATAAAATAGAGAACGGGTGTGACTCAACCATCCATTAACTAACTTTGTCTCCCAATTGGAAGGGAAGAAAGTAAAGTAAAAGTGGTCATGATACGATCGACCACTCTTCGACTTTTGCCCGAGACTTGGGGACAAGGAAATTAATCAAGGGAAGTGTGATTCAACCATTTTCGAAAAAAATTCAGCCCCCTGAGTGCGGGCTAGATTATGAACATCAAATGGGTGTGATTGACCGCCTATTGACTAACTCTGGTCCCTAGAGTGTAGGTAAGAATATAAACAAAACAAATGAGTACGATACGACCATTCATTCTCCAACTCTAGCCTGAACCCAACAGAAGAAGTGTAAACTCATCATGGATGAGACTCGACTATCCATGAACTAACTCCACTAACACAAGACTGGGGGAAGGAGTATAATCGCTGAACGGCTGAACATGGAAGCATAACACTATGGCTCCTACCCAGCATTTGATACGACTTAAGGCCACGACCTAAAGGAGGCCTTGAGATGGATTTGTCGGATCGATGCCCGAACACTTAATAGCTCAATGACCTAAAGATGGCCTAGTGTTTGAACGACGAGTAATGAATTACAAGTACATTGAATGGAAAACGTAATAGCCCGAACACTTAAACAAATTTCGAACAAAAGAAGAAAAGAGATGAAAGAGTTTTTATTCACATACTGAAACTTGGAAACTAAGTACAAGTTTATTTCAAAAACAAAAGGCTAAAAATGGAGGTTGTAACCACATAATTGCGGCTTACAACAAGAAACTAGCAACCTAACTACGAACTACCCAAGCCAGTTCGACGGTTATTTCTCCCTTTTTTTGGGCTTCTTCGTGGTGTTCTTCAGTGTGGATTCTCCGGAGCTACCGCCTCGTCCTTTCCTCTTCGACCCTTTTTTGCCCTTATCACCCTTAGGAGAAATGCTTTCAAAGACAGAAGTAATCTCCCATTAGGATACAAAAGAATCGACCTCTTTAGGAGTATGCCGCCCTGCAGTTTAACATGGAGCGGAGTAATATCCACTTTGGCACTCTCCTTCTTGGCTTGCAAATTCAACTCCTCATTTTCAATGCGCACCTTCATGCTAAATTTACTAGTGTGTTCGGAGGCTTGAGTCACTATGATGTCCTCTATTTTATGATGGCCCTGCTTGTAGTAAGTCTTTTCTTTATTCGGAGCCTATCACTTCAGCATCAAGATTGGGAGTCTCAATAAGATAATCGGTAGGAGCCACCTATGCAGTGACGGTCATAATGGATATCATGATCTACGCCTGTTGTCCCAGGGAAATATCATTATCGAGAGCATGGATAGACGTTGATGGACCTGCAATTTCATAAAGACCAATGGGTAAGCCCATGACTATCGAGCACAAGATGTAAACCTTCTCGAATATCGAAAAAGTAAGAGATAGAACTTCACCAGATTGGCCTTCTGTTGTAGCTGGAGTGCCGCCTTCAAAAATCAGAGACAACCCAATAGATTTGTGCATCCCTGGATGATCTGGATCATAGCCCGCATCCTTCATTAGGGCGTAAGAAATTGAAGTACCAGCTGCTTGAGTAGTAGGAGGGTCTTGCGAACCAGATCCCGAGGATTTGCAACCATGTTTCCCCTTTCCGGTGATCATTGGATTACTTAGTAAACTGAGCCTAGCAACCCTGAGTTCATCGGGCTCTTCATTGCACAAGATTTCATGCATGAGCTGCTCTTCATCCACTTTAGCACTATTGAGGGACTTCCTTTTCAAATCTACAATATGGTTCCAGGCTTCGACGAGCGACTCCGGATACCCCTCTTCAAGGAAGCGGAGGTTGCAATTCATCAGGATGCTTGCATTGTAATATAACAACAACGTATCAAACGCGTCCTTTATTTTTGTCCGACCAGCCTCCCTAGCCTCTTCCTTGAGCGCCTCTATCCGTGCAAGTTATCCTTGAGCCTCTATTTTAGCTTCGCTATCCTCGACGATCTCCTTGAAATATCATTGAGACTCCTACCGAGCCTCAAGTTTCTCCTGTTTTTCCTTCTCAAGCTCCTCCTTAAGTTATTTAATACGAAGGGCCAAAGCATCATTGTCTTTTCTCAGCACATTCTTCTCTTTCTATAAGATGTTTTTTTTCAAGGGCTAAAGTACCACTGCGATGAATAGTAGTGTCCAGTTCAGCTTGGTGCACTATCATTAAACCCTGGACGGCTTCAGAATATTCGTTGGCTTTTTCTCAACATTGACCAGCTTTGTACTCAACTGCTTGACATCCTCGTCCAAGTATTTGATGATGTCTTTGTCGTGAATCACCTTAAGAGTTAAGTGACCAATTTCATGTTTCCTTTCCATCGACACCTCAGAAATTCTCTCGGCCACACGGAAAGTTCTACTATGCTGGACATATACATCATTAACGTAAGAGAGCACTATGTCCTTTGCTTTTTGAGGAACTGAATGCAAAGCGGGAACATATTTGAACTTATCAGCACAACTTAGGGAATGTGGCCTTGAGCTCAGCCATCTTTTCAATAGCAGCGGCATCAAGAGTAGTTGAGGTTGAGAGGGCCTATTTTTCGTGCTTACGGGATGAAGTATTAGGACCTTCTACACCAGTCTGACATTCCAATGATCGATGGGTGATGGAAGTACTCGAATGTTTCTTGGGCGCAATAGCCGAAGAGGGAGCATGAGGCAGCGACTTACTACTATTATGTGTAATGGGGTGTTGACCGGCACCCTTGTGGCGAGAAGACTGAGATTTTGATTTATGTTTCAACGACGAGTCCTTGGATTAGTGGCTTCAATCTCGGTCTTCTCTTCCTTTATACACTTCTCTGTCTCGACCCAGGGTTTGGACCTCGACTGGGCATAAAATAAAATGGCTAAGAGTATGCTGCTCTCTTCAAGCGACCATAGTTATGGGGGCATCCCATCAAGCCTACAAAGAAAATAAAAGTGTATAAGAACCATTGGAGTTAAAGGTGGATAAGTGTCATGCGGTGTAGTGCACATGAACGTGAATGTCCTAATGTCCCCACCAATGGACCAATTGCTGGAGCTTTACTCATTGGAGTAATCTCTCATATGTCAGAAGGGGGAATGTCACCGCTAAATCGAATAGGAGATTCGGACCCCTTGAGGATTAGGTTGGCAAAATAATAATTTCCGACATCGTCCGAGAGCGGGATGTTCGACAACACCTCAAATAAATTTTCTAGGGGAAAAGAGCTAGATTGATCAGTACTAGTTAAGGTTGATTTGGGTTTCTTGGAGACCTGCTCTCTACGAAGCTTATAAACGAGCCTTTTTCCTTTTCTCTTCTCCAAGGCAGGGAGCCGTGGGCCATAGGAGGATCTAACTGTAGGCTTATGGCTTAGGAACACGGTGTCATGACCGAGCTCGTTAGCATCGACCCTCACCTCGCCTTTCTCAGCGACATCCTAAGCCTCTTCGATGAGGGCATGATAGGATCATCTTTGTCATCTCCTTGCCCAACGACGCCACATCTCTCTACAACATCCTCCTCTGTGTTTCTATGCAGTCCCGTGTTGTGACCTTCTTCTAGTAAGCCAAAGACAAAAAAGCGCTCATCGATGAGAAGAGATCTGATGTCTCTATCTACCACTGGTATGTTTTTGAGCACTGAAATCGCCTCCCCGTATATGTTGCCGTTGGGACGTGGATGGCTACCTGCAATGTTCAATAAAAAGTTGATTGTTCAGGATAGAACTTGAATAAAATTTCTTAAAGATATGTTTGAAGCGACACTAACCTCATTCCAACCACCATCCTACAAAACCAGGTAGGCTGCGCATGTAGAACAATTCATTCTTAAAAGCGCTCAATTTGTTCCAAGCATCGGTTACGACCTGGCAGTTTGTGACTGACTCGAGGAAACAATAAGAGAGGCTTCCCCTTCGCCGCTTGAGGTTAGGGATGAATTTGATGTCTTCTGGAGTCGGCTCGTGATATAAGAATTCGAGGAATATCATGTATGTGCAATGCAAAAACGCGTAGTTGTTGAATGCAACTAAGCCAAAGCTAATCTTCAATAATGCAATATTTTCCGAATGAATGGATAGAAAGGCGAAACACAACTAGCCCAACACATAAACTTGTTGCATGCAGTATACCCCTTCGGGGGTAAGTGAGCCCTATTGTTATGGGATGGGACTCACACATCCACATATAGAATCCCATGTTTAATGCACAGCCTGCGGAGAGAGGCCTCATTGACCTATGAAGTCATAGAATCCTCCGGATATTTAAGAATATGGCATCTTCTAAGGTATTAGGGTCTGGCTCAATTTCTGATTCTAAGTTCGAAGAAATTTTTAACACCCGCTAAGGACTTTCGTGCTGTTTAGTTTGATGCATGGCCTAGAGAGTTTTGAGCGGATATTATTGCTGAGCTTGATTCAGCATCGGGATTGTCGTGCGAAGTGGCTTGTTCAATACCCATAGCGGAGAAATGCTCCAAGCACCTAAAACCTATAGCTATCAAACTTAGCAGATAGTCATTGTTAGAAAGATTAACCTACTCCCCTGTGTAAAGCATAAACTAGTGGGGTGTGGTGTGGTGTAGTGTTGTGCAGTGATAAACAATTAAAAAATAAAATGACGGCTGTGACGAGACTTTGGAATCCGACCGGAGAGACTGTCATCGCTCGCTGACCGTCCCATCCGACCCTCGCATTGATGCTTGTGATTTTTTTCTCTAAGCCTTGAGATCAGTTATTGGCACATTGGAGAACGACATTTATATCCAAGTTCATTCGACCCTATATGTTATACTTGTTCACATTCAAGTCATATTCGTAAGTGTGTAGGTAGGAATTACATAGACCATCCTTTCGACTATGTCAAAAGGGTTAGGTTCTGTGCTTAATGACCTTTCGACTTTATTGGGATGGATTAGTCCTTTCGAAGGCCTTCTATTTTGAATTGATAGATGTATCTTATAAAGTTTTCCGTTTGAAAGTTTTGGCCTTGTCATGGACCTTGATGGTTGTGTTGATAAGACTTATTCTAAGAATTCTGATATAAAGGTTCCAACCCTATCAGAAGCGAGGCGATCTTGACGATAAAGCTTGAACCAGGAAACTGGGTTTGGGTTTCGACCTTATCGAGAGCTTTAGGACGTTGAATAGTTTGGACTTAGGTCAAGGGTTAAAAGTGAGGGTTTCGACCTTGTCGAAAGTCTGGTCCTTGGACTTCTTGTGTTAGCTGAGGATTTAAGAGAGTAGTGACTTGGTTTTGACCTTGTCGTACGTAGTGGATCGAAGGAGAAGTAGCTCAGAGTATGTCTCAGTAATTAATTGATTATAAGTGGTTTTGACTGTGTCGAGAGGGTCCTGTCGATGCAGGCGAAATCTGAAATACAAAGGTGAATCCAACAAAAGCTTTAATGAAACGGTAAAGTAATCTAAAGTACTGGAGACTTCCCTTTATAAAGCTTAGAATACTTTATTCCTTTAAATTCCCAAATCAACTCTCTAATTAGGGTTTACAATATTTTATTATAAGAGTATATAAGTTGAGAATGAGAAGAATCAGATCACCAAAACGTGACCCATTGGGTCTTGTTTATAGATGCGGGTCATCACCCTTCGACCCTGATGCTTCCGACTAGGTCGAAAGTTGGCTGCCGAAAGACTTCAGCATTTTGTTTCCTTTTTTGAAAGGTATGGTTGCGCTCCTCTTCTTTGAGTTGTCTTGTGAGTGCTTCTGACTCTGCCGATAGCCCTTGTTCATTGGTTTCGATGATGTTGGTTACTCATGTGCTCTTGTTTCTGATCTAATGTGGAACCCTCCCGGACCATGTTGGTTTCGACCGATTTGAAAGTCATACTACAGATTCCGAATGGGTTGTTCTGGTCAATGTTTGCTTTTATGTAGTTTAAACAAAGGAAAAATATTTGGTTTCGAAAGGTTTGGTGCATATGCAAGTAGCTATTCCCCTTCTCTTCGAAAGATGTTGCTTTGACTTAATTGAAAGGTCATCATGCATATAAAATGAACCAATCGGAAGGTGGCTACTAAAGGCGAAAGGTTGTTTTCGACTCCTTTGTCTCCTTCGAGAGGTATGAACTCACTAGACCTTCGTTGTAGAGACCTTCCAATGCTTTCGAAAGGTTTTGAAGCTTCTAAACTTTGTTGATAGCATCCCTTCGACTCTTTCGAAAGGTTTAGCCGAAGCTCTTCTCTCTTGTTCTTTGCTTAAAGAAGTCTCAGCTTAGCCGAAAGGTGAATATTTAGAGTAACATTTGCCCCTCCCCCTTGTAAAGGGATGAAATTGACTTTCCAAGTCAACTTTGTCGAAACCTAGAAACTTCCCACCTCTTGGTCTTCCCACGTGGATCTGGGTCGTCTATTTAAATTTGATCCAACGGTTGATAATTCTGGGCGAATTTTCTTATAAAGTACGGTTCCCTACTTCTTCCTCTTTTACTTTTCTACAATCAAAATTTCAAGCACAAGTTAAAGAATTCTACAAATTCTAAAACTTTTAATTTGCTTCCAGAAATCAAAGTAATCATCAAATATAATTCGTAAGTTTAGATTCTACCCTGTTTTGCTAGTTTTCCTTTTTGTTCATGTTTTAATCGAGTTTTACTTTTTCAAATTTCAAAATCGAAATTCGATTTTGAAATGCCTGACTCTCGACTTTTTGAAAGTAGATTTGGTTTGATTTGCTAAGAAATTTTTTTCTTAATTCAGTTTCATGAGTCAATAGAGTTTGTTTCATGTTTTGGAATTTTACTTCAGTATTTACAGTTTTGTTCTTCTTTAGAAAATATGGATTTTTAAATTGATAATAATTTACATACTTATGAAATCGAAAAAGGTTGATTCATGTTGAAATCCAAATTTATTTATTTTGCAATTTTTTTTCTTATCGGGTTTGGTTAATAAATTTTGAAACCCTGGGTTTGCAATCGGGTTTGGAGAAAGCGGTGGAACTTGTTTTCTTCGCCTGCAAGTTTCAAATGTAAAGATGAAAAATTGGCGCCATAAAATGACCTTTCTACCCCTTCAAAAGAGGTCGAGGCGGCAATATTGGTTTTTCTTCCTTAGCCCATTTCGATGGAGTCGAAAGGTGTTGTGGTGCCAATTTTAACCAACTTTTCGAAAGGAGATGTAGCTAAGTAAAGTGTATCCACCCCTTCGATAGAAAAATGTTTTGACATAGTCTAAACCTCTTGTTTCGATCGCAATCCATTTTCCTTAGTTAATTTTCGAAATCATTAAACTCTTTCGACCCTTTCAACGTCACCTAAATCTACTGAGTCGAAACCCTCTTGAGCTTTTTTTCTGCAACCTTGTCAAAACGTTCTAAGTGCACGTGAGTTTAACTTGGGACCTTTCGACTCGATGAGTATGTGAGGTTTCGACAACATTTGTATTTTTCTTAGGAAACCTAAGTTTTTGGTTTCGACAGTGTCGAAGGGTTTTTTTTACTTGGTTTATGGAGTGTTAGTAGCGTATATTTTTTGTTCAAGTTTTAAGTTAATTTAGACTACCTCCTTTTACCAATTTTGTTCCTATATAGCTTTCATCACCGTCGAAAGGTATCAATTAAACAAAGATTTCGACTTATCCTTTCGACCTTTTTGATAGCTCAAGGAACCCTTATTTAGGCTTTCGACAATGTCAAGATGTACTTGTTAAGTGTTGATGTCTTGGTTCCTTTCAACGCTGTCGGAAGCCCAATGTCTTTGACTTTTAACTTAAGCATTTTTCAAAAATTTGAAGTTTCATGTTTGATTTTTGTTTACGTCACTTGAATTGGTTTGACTAATTCTTAAAAGAATACTATGTCCATATCAAACTTGAAAATTTTAACTGAAACATTTTCACCTGGAAGAATCTTGAGTTCTCCCAAGAAAGTTGAAGCTACTTCAAAGCGTTCTTTGATATCCACTCAAGATGAAGTGGATGCTATTCTCAACGATTTTGGAATCACCGGAGTGGAAGCCATTCTACCTGTAGAAAATAACACTATCAGCAGCCCTCTTGAAGGGTTCTATGCCTACACCGCTATACACATATGACATGGAGAGTTTCTTCCACTCTCAGACTTCCTATCTAGATTCCTGTTTTATCTTGGAATTGTCCCAATTCAGCTATCTCCGAATGTATACACCTATCTTCTATCTTTGGAGTTGATGGCACTTGAATGCGGCGTCCCTTCTCTGAATGCGGAAGTATTGAACCTGTTTGCGCAAAAAATGGGCAAACACCTTCAAGTCGTATGATTTAGTCGATTTTCTGTTGTTCTTAGTGATCTGGATACTTTATGCAAATATGTAAAAAGCAGGGACTAAACTGTAAAAGACACACAGGTTTATAGTGGTTCGGCCAGAATGTGCCTACGTCCACTTTATATCTTATTCTCCTTTACTGTTCAGATTACAAGTACAAAGCTTTGATTACAAGTGTATGAAAGTTGTTTGAAAGTTCTGTCCGTTCTTGAGCTCTCCAACCTGTCCCCTTTGTTGTACCCTTGCCCCTCTATTTATAGAGTGAGGTTAGGGGTAGGGGTCTTGGATGTATGTAGCTGCTGGTGGGCCTGGGCTGATGCAATCTGGCCTAGCAATGTTGGTTCGGTAGTGCTTTGGTTCGGCCATGGGTGGAGGCGTGGATTGATCCGGTAGTAGAGGATTGGTGTTGATTCGGCTAGGCTTTGGAAGCGAGTTGGTCCGGTGGTGAGTGGAGAAATGGGTTAGTCCGGTGGTGGGAGTAGGTGATTGACTTGGTAGGGAGTGGTTCGGTAAGGCCTTGGCTCGGCAGTGAGTGGTCCGGTAGGGAGTGGTTCGGTAGGGCCTTGGTTCGGTGGTGAGAATACGCCCAACATTTGCCCCCCAAAGTGGGGCATATGCCTGCATATGTCGCGCTTTGTTTTTTTTTCTTTTTTTTTCAGTTTGGATTCTCCCATTCGGCCCAAGTGCTGAACCAGCTGGTCCGGTCATCCTATGCTTGCCTATAAGTAAGGGCCTTATGCTCTCGTTATTCCTTACTATCTGAAATAGCCGAACCAAATTCTTGCCTGCCGAATCAATCATTTCACCGAACCAGTTTGATTGTCGGACCAGGTGAGCTTTTCTTCCGTCGAATAAACTTTATGCTTGAATTACCGAATGATCTCCTAAGGGGCGTAAGTGTCGAATGAACTTCAAGTCTCGAATTACCGAACGGTACTTTTATGTTTTGAACTATAAATGAGACTCCAGACTGTTAGGTATTTGCTTGTTTATATTTCTATACTCCTTGTTCTATCGATACGTTTTCTCGTGTTTGCAGAAAATGTCTCATAAAGTAGAAACCCGTTCTGATAAAAAGAAATCTAAGGATAAAGGAGAGTCCTCCATCGTGCCCCCAGTCCAGGCAGAACCGGGACGACATGGACCTACCCCGAGATCGTTAGTGGACGGGTACGGTCCACAAGAGCTATTGAACTCACCGCCTGACTGCTTTCCCAGCTCCCTCAAAGATGAGCAGCTTGACGCTATATCCAGATCTTTTGGGATTGATAGAGCGCAGATGAGGTTGCCGGGGAACGGAGTGATGCCGTATAACCCCCCAGAAGGATATTTTGCTTACAGCAGGTATCATTGCATGTGCGGTGCCATCCCTCCGATTAACGCCTGGATAGTCAACTTCATCACATATTTGAAGGTGGCTCCTTTCCAGCTTCAGCCTAATTCCTATGCTATCTTGGTGAGTTTGTTTATTATCTTCTAGAGGAGATACGGGCGTTCTCCTTCCAACCGGGAAATCCGGTACTTGTACATCTTGAGAGGCTACAAGAAGGGGTCTCTGTATGTTAGCTTAGAGTCGGCTGTGTCCTTCAAGCCAGTCCTGGATTTATATTTGAAATTCAGCATGTTCAAGAAGGAATGGTTTTTTGTCAAAGATGACTCTGTTTCTTTCCGCCGCTTCACCTCTGGCTGTAAGTTGAATCTCATTTATGATTTTTGTTCTGACTGCAATACTCCTCCTTACGTGCTTTATTTCTTTCTAGCGATAGGTGGCTTTGCGGTTGTAGAGAACGATCCTCTAGTTCGGATGGCTGAGGAAATAGAAGCCATTCCGAAAGGGGAGAGGGAGGCTTCTTATTTGATCAGGAACGCTACTCTTCTAGGGCTCAACCTGATTCTGCCACGTTAGTCTGTGTTCAAGCAGAGAGACACAGTTGAGGAGAGGGCCGCCAAAGCTAAAGGAGGGGCTACGGCGAAGAGCAGTAAAAGGAAACCCTTCTCAAAGCATCCAACTGCCGGGGGGAAGAAACTTAAGAAATCCGATGGACCCTCCCCCAGCACATGTCCAGACGTTCCGGAGGAGGGAGATGAGGAGGAGGAAAGAGGCGAGGGTGAAGGAGGTGAGGCGGAGAGTGGAAGTGGTGGAGAAGGTGATGGACAGAGTGGTGATGATGGTGGCGACGGACAGAGTGGTGATGGTGCTGGGGCTTTGTCTTCTAAGCAAGCGGGTGTGATCCAGGAGTGGACAGATGATGCTTTCTGCCTAGTTTTCGAAAGGCTGGAGGAAGAACCGGCTCTGGTAGAGGAGCCTAAGAAAGCTGACAAGGCCGGAGCCGGCGCCGACTCATCTTCCAAAAGTGTTCTAGTTGAGGCAGCCCCCGCGACTCAAGGTGAATTTTTGACTTCTGCAGACTCCATTTATGATAAGGACTTAGGAATATTTTATGGTCAGCTCCCGTCCTGGAATGAGATTCTGGACTTATTGCAGTATCCCACTCCTCCCCAGGGTTTGTATAACAAAAGTGTCTCCTTACTTTTCCTAACTTGACATATTTCTTGAATTATAGTTCAACGTCTGCTTGTAACACTTGGTTTTTGTCCCAGGATCGGGTAAAGTGGCCAAGACATCGGGTGTTCGACACCGTCTTGAACAATATAAGCTTCTAAGGGCTTCCACTAAGCCAAAGCCTCCGACTAACCGCCCTGGAGACGTAGTCGGCTACCGTCCTCTTTTTGGAGTTATCGAAGAGGATATCCAAAAGAAGAAGAGGAGTCGCTCCTTGTTGGAATCTCCACCTGACCCTCGGCCCCCGACACAGCCTCTTCAGGATACCACGGAGGAGAATACTGAGCTTATTCCTTCCCCGCACCCGTCTGAAAATCCTACCGTTACCCTGATAGACCATCCTGGCTTGGCTCGTAATCCGTTTGTGGGTCATCCGGACCTGGATCCAGGTTCTCACGATATTTCCTTTGATGAGGCTACTGGTGAGTACCTTCTCCCCCGTAATCCCATGGTAAGGGTGCTTGACGAGGCCAAGTCCCTGGACCTTGATTTGCTTACCGCTCGGGTTGTAACCTTGGGGGACGAAGCTAAGGCAAACATTGACCGGGTTGTTGAGGAAACCAGGAAGCTGATGGGGCATCATGCTCGACTGGTTAAGGCTGGAGAAGAAATCGGCAGTGCTAACATTCGACTGCGTTTAATGGTTTCCGACCAGGCCAAACAACTCGCTGATCAAGCCATCTAGATCTCTCAACATGAGATCGCATCTAGGCAACTAAAGAAGACCATGGAAGAGGTCAGTAGGGCAGAGATGCATAAAATGGAGGCCGTTTGTAAGGAACGGATTGATAGGGCTATTGCAACGGTGGATGAGGTTCGGAAAGCGGATCTCGAGTGGGTACATGAGTTGTCCGGGAAACTTGAGGCTGCGGAGCTTGCTCAAACCAAGCTGAAGGAGGAGATGGAGGCGATGAGAAAAACCTTTCAGGCTGACTGCTCGTGATACCAATCGGAGAGGGACGCCACCATTGCAAAGCTGTTGGCTTCTGAGGACCGAATAAGGGAGTTCGAGGAGAATGAGGGGATAGTGGATGAGATGCTTCAAGATATATACTTTCGCACTTGGAAACATGGCAACTTATCTTGGATGGATGATTACCCCCGAGTCATGGCCAGGATTTATCTCAGGGCCCTAGAGGAGGCTAAGTCCGATGCAGATAAGGAGGGTGGCATGGCCTTTAGAATGGATGTGGTTACGGCTCAATTCACCAAGGAGGAGAAGGTGGCGGTGAAAGAGGGTATGCGGCTGCTTGCTGCTGAGGAGGTTGGTGTGCAGTTGGAGGATGATGATCAAGGAGCAGAGGCTGGTAAGTCTTCTCTTTTAGCTTTTCGTAACCTGACTGCTTACCGCTTATCTAATGGATTCACCTTCTGGATTGGACAGGTGAGACCTCCGAGGTACCGACTACCTCCGGCCAGCATGCTGAAAGTTCCGATCCCTTGGCTAAGTAGATCTTGGAGGGCCGGCAGGATAGAGGTGAAGCTCCGATGCAGATGACTCCCTGACTTGACCTGGATGTCCTTTTGGTTTGTTTGACATTGCTGTCTACGCTAGCTCTAAAACATTAATGTAACTTTTAGGCTGTAATTATGTTATTGGTAACAAATGACTTTATTCTTAGCCTGTAATTTTTAACTTAAGCTGATTCTGTCATATTTGACTGCCTTAGTTATTTTGATGTGTTGCATAAGAAATAAAGCTGTGCACATGCCTGTGATTCCATCGTGTTTGATGCCGGTTTCTTGCTTAAGATATAATTTCATACCTTGCAAATTTAATGTTATGTGCGAATAAATTATAGCTATGTATTTATTTACAAGAGAAGAAAGTACCGCCCTTCATGTCTCAGTTGTAGATGGTAGCTTTGAATGTCTTATATGACTGAGTATGAAACGTAGTTGATTGTCCTGTCATCCCATTGTGAGTCCTTATCCCCATCGGTGAGCATCTCCTACTTTATGTCCTGTACTTTGGGGATCGTTATAGAGGGTAGGAGGAAAGTTTTTAAATAAGATAGAAATATAAGAAAAAGTAAAAATTCCAATCACGGAAGGCCTGCGATGTGCTTAAGTTCGAGGCAAACGGGTTTTGTAGTCACTTTCCCTAGCTGTGGGTCTTGGAGACATTTGTCACCCATCTTACGCCTCCGCGGGGAGTTTATCTTTTTTACCACAGCCGTACTTAAGACACTCGGAGCCGAGATCGCGCACAGTAACTACCCGGGCCATTATGGCCCTTAATCGTGGGTATTATTCAATTTACCGTGGCCGGCTAGCGTGGGTGCCGATCGTATGAAGTTATTGGCAAGTAGGTTCTTTACTTCTTCATCGAGGGCTGCTGATCGTTCTGCCCCCATTCTTCTCTTTTTCTGTTTTACTAGCGCCTTGGTAGGATCGATGTTTAGTACGTGGCATGCTATGTCTGGGGAGATTCCAGTCATGTCAGCATGCATCCATGCAAACACATCCAAGCTGTGGCGGAGAAAATTAATGAGTTATTCCTTCAATTCTGCTTTTAGTTGGGACCCGACTTTCAATAGTCTACTCGAGTCGTGTTTGTCCACAGATATAAATTCCATAGCCTCTGCAGGCTCGGCGGTGGCCTCCTCCTCTTTGTCCCTGGGGTCTAATTCATTGAAAGGGTCACTAGTATATCGAAGAGGAGGGGCTTTCTTTAGTTGCTATGCTTCCAAACTTTTTGTGTAGAGGGCAGTCTCTGCACTCTTCCCTTTATCCTTCCTGCGGTTATTGCGAAGTTCAGTTACATAGCAATCTCGAGCGATGTCCTGGTCTCCCTCTACTTCCCCTATTCCATTGTCCGTTGGAAATTTCATCTTCAAGCACCATGGGGCCAGGACAATTTGGAAGTCAGACAAGGCTGGTCTTCCTAAGAAGGCGTTGTAGGCCGAGTGGTTTTCTATCAGCACAAATGTTTGTTTCCGCACAACGGAGCGGGGATGACTACCAATTTCAACAAAGAGGTCCAGTCGCCCAAGGGGCATCTTCGCATTTCCAATGAAACCGTGTAGTGGTTTATTGCACGGAAAAACATCCTTTAATGACAGCTTCATTTTGTCGAATGCATGCTTGAATAGGATATTCACTGAGCTTCCAGTGTCTACTAGAATTCGGAAAACTTCGGCTGGACCGAGCCGGGCAGAGATAACCATGGGATCCGTGTGAGGGTACTGCTTTCCCTCCAGGTCATGCCTACTGAATGTGATGTCATCATTCTCTATCCGCTTTGGGTGGCGTTATTCTATAATAGAATTAACACATTCTTCATTGTTTCTAAGTGACTTTCCGTACCTTTCCATCTCTGCCCAGCTTTCGTCGGCGATGTGTGGCACTCCCGAGATGGTATGGACCACTATCTTCTCTTGACTGGAGCCGCTGGTGTTGTGATTTCCTCTGCCTATTTCTGGGGAGGGTAGCCTTGGGTTCTCATTGGCAGGAGCTGGAGTCCTGTTCTGACCTTTTACATAGCGTTCTAGTCTCCTTCTTCTGATGTGTTCTTCAATCAAGTCCCGGAGACGATGGCATTCATTGGTATCATGCCCATGGGATTCGTGGAAGCGGCAGAATTTTCCAGACTTAATTTCATTATCTGATTCCTTCTTGTGCGGGGGGCGTTTGTATTTAACTTCGTCTTGAGTGGCCAGGAAGATGTTTTCGATCGTTTCATTCAAAGGGGTGTAAGCGTCAAATCTCGGTCCTGGCCGATATAGACGCTTTTCTCCCTTCTTACCCCTAGCATTGTCTCTAGAGTCATTTCTTCGAACGTCCTTTGCTACAGCGGGCGTGTTGCTGTGAGCTGCCTTATTTTGTTGCCCCTACTGCCCCTCAGTGGCAGCATCTTCAAGTCTTATATATTTCTCAGCTTCATGGAAGAAATCAGGTAAAGTAGCTGGTTTTTCTTTTGTCAATCTTCTAGCAAATTTAGTATCCGGATGCACACCACTACATAGGGCCATTAAGATAAGCTTCTCATCGGCATCTTGGACTGCGGCCGCTGCGGCATTGAATCGGGTTAGATATTGCTGCACTTTCTCTCCAGGTTTCTGTTTGATACTGGATAAGGAATAAGCGTCCTTGGGTTGCTCCACATGAATGCGGAATTGGCTGATGAACTTTTCTCTCAACATCTCCCATGAGCTGATGGATCCTTGGGGTAGATGGCAGAACCAGGAGGTAGCTAGATCTGCTAAGAATAATGGAAAGCATTTGCACATCACTCCTTCCGTTGCTCCGCTCATGAGCATATGCTGTGTGTATCTCTGTAAGTGTACAACGGGGTCAGGGGTTCCCTTGTAAGGTTCCATTGTTGGCATTTTCCATTCTCGGGGGGTGATAGCAATTTCGATATTGTGGGCGAAAGGGCTGGTTACCCTAGCGCCTATCCCTCAGTCTCTTTGATCCCGTTGGACGCACTCTCTGAACAAGCATGCCATCCTTTCATCAGAATTTGGAGCAGATAGAAATGAGTTCGGTTCTTCTCTGTGGGATTGATTCCGTCCAGATGACCTGTAGGGATGGTATCGTCTATCATTCCTAATATTTTCCAGTGGCTGTCTTTGGTCTTCTGGGAGCATGCTAGGGTCAGCTACAGCTAGCCCTTGCCTTGATCTTCCCCTGCTGGGTTCTGATCTAAGCACTTCCTCGGGTCGAACTTCGTGCTGGACTCAAGCTCGGCCCCGTTCATTGGCGTTTCCATGGTTAGGCAGCATGACAGGCTCAGCTACAGTTGACCTCCGCCTGGTACCTCCTCCGTTGGGTTCGGTTCCATGCGTTTCCTCGGGTCGGCGTTCGGACTGAGTTCGGTCTCGGCCCCTACCATGGCCGCTTCTGTTGTTAGCTTCTTCGAAGAAGGAAGATCTTTGTCGCCTCCGAGATCCTCCAGACTAGGACTCACCCCATGATTCAGTGTTGCGGTTAGACTCTTCAGCATCCCTTAAGCGTGACATGAGTTGGTCCACCAAGGCTTCCTGTTGGGATGTGAAGCGGTTAGTCACTTCAGCCATAACCCTTTCTAGATCTGCCCTAGTAATTGCTCCCGACTGTCCCGTGGCAGGGGTTGTTGGATTTGCCTGACCTCCATTTGGTACTGCTGTTGGAATGGGATGATTTACTTGATCTGTGACCATTGGATCTGGAATACTGCTGGTTGCGATGTTTTTTCTTTTGTTAACATCTTTCTTCTGCTTGGGAGGCATGTCTTCCAAGCAATGAGCGATGCTGTTAGGAAGAAAGTTAAGTGGGAGAAGCTGAAGTCCTGAGTTCAGCTCTCAATGAAAGCACCAAAAATGTTTGCGCAAAAAATGGGCAAACACCTCCAAGTCGTATGATTTAGTCGATTTTCTGTTGTTCTTAGTGATCTGGATACTTTATGCAAATATGTAAAAAGCAGGGACTAAACTGTAAAAGACACACAGGTTTATAATGGTTCGGCCAGAATGTGCCTACGTCCACTTTATATCTTATTCTCCTTTACTGTTCAGATTACAAGTACAAAGCTTTAATTACAAGTGTATGAAAGTTGTTTGAAAGTTCTGTCCGTTCTTGAGCTCTCCAACCTGTCCTCATTGTTGTACCCTTGCCCCTCTATTTATAGAGTGAGGTTGGGGGTAGGGGCCTTGGATGTATGTAGCTGCTGGTGGGTCTGGGCTGATGCAATCTGGCCTAGCAACGTTGGTTCAGTAGTGCTTTGGTTCGGCCATGGGTGGAGGCGTGGATTGATCCGGTAGTAGAGGATTGGTGTTGATTCGGCTAGGCTTTGGAAGCGAGTTGGTCCGGCGATGCCCTGGTCTGGTGGTGAGTGGAGAAATGGTTTGGTCCGGTGGTGGGGGTAGGTAATTGACTCGGTAGGGAGTGGTTCGTTAGGGCCTTGGCTCGGCAGTGAGTGGTCCGATAGGGAGTGGTTCGGTAGGGCCTTGGTTCGGTGGTGAGAATACGCCCAACATAACCACTTGACTCGATTAGTCAAACTTAGCGCTCTTAATCACTAGATGTTCAGAGCTAAACTCCCGACGAAGCTTATATCGGATGGGGTCAACAAATTCAAAGACTGGAAAACCAGTTTTTCTTCGTCCGATGTTTCCCAAATATCAGTGGGACTTTTTCTTCCCTCCGTAAGTTCAAATCTTCATCATCTTTCTTTCATTTTGTTACTTCTCGTGCCTAATATTTATCTTATACCAGGTTCTCCCACCATGGAACTAAACGAAGTAGACAAGAGAATGGTGGAATCTCTTATCGCAGCTTCTGCTAAAATTGGAAATCGACTCAAGCTGCTGATACCCTCGAACTTGAGGAAGCATTCCCTTCTTCTTCTTAGCCAAAGGGTTTTTGGATTACACCATTTGGTCCAACGTACTTCAAAAGGAAAGTGCTTCCTTGCCTTGGGAGATGCCGAACACTTTTCTACCTTGTCACCCATCTGTGGAGACCACTTCGGTCAGTTATGGGCTAAGTATTTGCTTTCTATCCCTGTTGCTTCCCGGATTATCTAGCTAACTTTTAATCTGCTTTGGACCTTTACAACTTCTTCTCAGTTTATAGTGCCCGTTAGTGGTGTTGCCCCTCTTCCCTCAACTTCTAGAGTTTCATCAATTATCGAGTCATTTGCCAAATCTAAGAAAACATTTAAGAGGAAGTTGATGGAACCATCTGAAATAGAGCCTTCAAAGAAGGTTGCAAAATTTGTTGATATAGGAAGAGGAGGATTCATCACTTGATAAAGCTCCAATAAGTCCCATCATAGAAGATCCTAAATAAAAACCGAAGCAGACTCCAACTGCGATCGACCCACTTTCTCGAATTTCCATTTCTGATTCTCCAACTGCACTTCAACAAATGCCACTAGCTTTAGAGGCGTCTCCTTCTTTAATGAAAATTCCTTCAAAACCATCGTCTTTTAATCCTCCTTCTATTAATTTTGAAGAGATAGTTGAGTCCATTTTACATTTTGAATCTTTCACCTCTATCCAGCCACCTTCAACTATCCCTGATTTGGCGGAGCACTATCGCTCTTTGATAGAGCAACAATTTCTAGTAAATTCCACTTCAATCGATCTTATCATCAATGGTCTTCTTTAAATCACTAACTTGTATTACATTTCTCCTTTTAGATTTCTAAGAGTTTGCTAGCTTTAAATGAATATACAACAAAGTCTTCTGCCGAATCCTCCTAATTTCAAAAGGAAAATTCTGACCTTAAAAATCAAGTGTCTTCTCTTTCTGCTGCTAAAGTTGAAGCTTCCTCAGAGCTGGAACGATTAAAAGCTTCTCTTTTCCAAGCTGAAACTGATCTCGTGGCAGAAAGACAGGCTCATCAACTTCTTTCCGACGAGAATTTTTCCATGGAGCTTACTTTAAAAGACTTTGAAGACGAGAAAGCTTGCTTAGTTGCAAAGAACGTTTCTCTGAAAGAAAAGTTCAACAAGACCAAGGCTTCCTTGAAACTTGCTGTCAATACCATTACTGACGCTAAGCAGCGAGTATCTCAATTTGTTGGCACTACTTTTGGGCAAATGTTGCTAAAATCTTATGAAGAAGCCCTCATGCTCACCTATGCCAACAACTTTAAGAAATGTCCTGATTTCAGCTTCCCCTCGCTTGATTTAGCCATAGTTGATAGAGTAATGGTCAAGATTAATCAGATGAAGCAAGGGATCGAACCTGCATACGAGGAGGAAATCAATGCCTCCGAGATCCTTTCTTATGATGTCCCCTCCTTTGAAATCGAGTCATACTCTAAGGATGAGGGTGATAAGGGTGATGTCGCCCGGGAGGAAGGTGAGGATGATGGCGATGACAATGATGATGATAACGATGATGATGATGATAACCTTGCTGGTGGTTAGGGCCCAAGCGGAGATGGCGGAAGCCTTTGATAAGGATGGGGATGATAACACCAAAGCTTCAAAAAAAGAGCCTACTCCTCTTGCAGCTACTCCGCTTGAATCTGTTGGGTCTTCTGTCCCTCAAGAGGATGAGCCTGCTCCTGTTAACATTGATGAGCTTAAAGGGAAAGAGCATGCTTCCCAGACCTCTGTTCCAATGACACAGGTATAGGATTCTCTGTTTAAATGTATTTCACTTCAAAAGTTATAATAGTGTAATTCATTATTTTAGACAAGGAAGAAATCCATCCTCCCTTATAAAACACAACTTGAGAGAAAACAAGCTGAAATTAAAAAGTTATATGGGGAGTTAAACAAACAGATAAGGGAGCATAATGTACTCTCCGATAAGCATCATAGGCTTGACAAGAGTACCTCGGTGCTGGCATCTTTTAAACATTATAAGGCTGCCCCTTTATTAAAGAGAGCGCGCCTCCGATACGACGCCCTCTTAAAGGAAAATCAAGAGTTACTTACCTTATTTTGGATGCTGATCGAAGAGAGAAACATTTTAGTCAACTTTTTATATAAAGCATACTGTAGACATTCAATTATTGATTTTTCGTACTTATGTGAATTTAGTGGGGGTCTTCTTGACATTTTCACAAGAGATATTTAGATGAATATGGATCTAGCCCACATCCTAAGGATTGTTGGAACTTACCACGGCTTAGATCGATTCCTCAAGATATCCCCCCTGAAAAGCTTAAATATTATAAAGACAAATTTGTATCTGAATTATTTCCTAAGTCTGTATTGTATGAACCAAATGAATAGTTATAACATTGGATCGATTTATAAATATTTGTTTTAGTTTTGCCTTTTATGCTTAGCTCCGCTTTATTATGTTATTTCAGGGTGACTGTTCATTATGTCGCCTTGTCTCTGGAGACCATTTAAGCCAATATGTCAAATTGAGACGATTTTATCTCGAAAAGGCATCAATATTAAAATCTTCAAAATTAGCAAGATACTGCTTCCTTAGAGACTTACAAAAACTTTACTTGGAGTACCCTTGACTTCGGTTTGATTTTCTTGTTGATGAGAAAGAGACATTTCTCAAAGAAATTAAGACATTTCATACAAAATTAATTTGCGGCCGTGATAATCCTCCGGCTAGGAAGTGGGACTATAGCAAATGCCCTCCAGTGTTAACCCCAAAGGGACTAAATATTCCTTTTGATTCTATAGTTAATCTTTCTGCTAATTTATTATACAAAGTTAAAAATGTAGTTTCTAAGCTTTAGATGTCAATCAATTATCTATTGTATTTTTTGACTTCGTTGTTGTTTGAATTGTAATCCTTTGTTGCAATAATAAATAAATTTTTCATTCTAATTTTGAATATGTTTTATTTCTTTTGCTTAAATAGGAGCTACAACTATCCACAGTTTCACTTCCCTTTAATTTATCGTCACGTGTCGATGTTCTTTGAGAGAAATTGTTGAAAACAAGTGGAGGAATTATGATTAGTGACGATATCTTATTAGAACGCTTTGGTGGCAATATCGAAGCTTTGAAATGGCACAAAAATGTTTTCTTCAGAAAACCATTGCCAGCAATCAAAAGGTCACATTGCCTATCCTGAGGCTGAAGTTAAAAATAAGGATGAAATTATTTCCGTACTTAAGCAACTGGTGAAGACAAATCCCTCAATCGACTTTGATCTAAGATGTCAGAGCTTATACAAAAAATAAGTGACTTGGAATTGAAATTGAAGGATAGTGAGGCATAGTGTGCTTCATTGGAATTTATCATGGGGGAAAAGACTTCAAGCATTGATCTACCGATCCCTCGCACTACTCCTTCGACTACTAAACCTACAAGTTCAGCACATCTGGTGGCCCAGACATTCCCTACTTTGCCCAATCCTCCCGCGAGCTTAGATGAGATTGTTGCGAGGAATTAGTGCCGGAAAGTTAAATTTGAAATAGCCAAGTATTTTGATGAGCAACATAAGGTGAAATATTCTCAAACTATCAATGAGTGTGCTGCTAAGAATCAAAAGCTCGAACATGATTATTATTTCCTTCAGAAGCGCGCCGCAGAGCTAGAAGGGGATGACAAAACCCTTAGGGTT
Source organism: Allium fistulosum (assembly GCA_030737815.1). Lineage (NCBI taxonomy): Eukaryota > Viridiplantae > Streptophyta > Magnoliopsida > Asparagales > Amaryllidaceae > Allium > Allium fistulosum. The sequence continues at coordinate 557,343,130 of CM060905.1, forward strand.
GCGAACAGAGATTTTAACCATGCTCTGAAGACTAACGTTGAAGCGATCGATGACGAAGACAAAGTAAGGAGGAAGGAAAAGAAGCTCAAAGAAGTTGTCTGCGTTGTGATTCGTCATGTAGTGGATCCTTCAGTTGTCGAGACTCTTGACAGGGCTGCTAAAGACTTATAATTCATTGGTATGTTTGATATGCATAAACTCATCTTGTACATATGTGAATAACTTCATAATTTTTGTAAATTATCTCACGACTTATGTAAATCATATTAAGTTTGTAAATGTCACCCGATTTGTAATCCTTTCCTGTAATGTCACTTTTGAAATGCTTCTTGATAGCTCATTCATTATTTTCGAATTTGCTGAATCTTTTATTTCTCTTTATTGTGCTGATTTCCCTGAAAAGTATGAAGCAAACAATATTTCTAATTGTTAGCTTTAAATTTGTCATACCTGTCTATGTATATCATTTGTTTAGATTAACAAATCACTTTGTTAATTGCATGAAAAGTAATATGTAGTAAACACCTAAATCCTATCATTTAACCGTGAAGAGAGATAATCAAGAATTTAACTTCGTCCATTTGGTTGGAATATTTGAAATTTGTTGATAGGAAATCCTGCCTTATCACAAGGGTATAAATATTAGATAATAATTCTTCAAGAGATAGTTAATAAGGGGTTGAATCTAGAAATCATTGCCTGAATATTTGTAATAGAATCCCGGAGTCCAATTCTTGGGACTTAGTGAAATTTGAAAAATTAGAAGTCTAAGACCCAGATTCGGGTATCAACGGAAACTTATAACAATGATTCACTTGAGAGTATTTTTGACCCAGATTCCGGCGTTTGTCATAAATAAATAGAAATCCATTATTGAAATTTCACACCCAGATTAGGGCTTAGATAAGTAATTGTCTCGACACCCAGATTCAGATATGTGAAGATAACTAGTGATCGATAGAGACCCAAAACCTAGATTCGGGTATTAATAAATGAAGCCCTGAAATAAACATCCGGAAATCCTGATTCGGGTATTAATAAATGATATTTAGATATGAAAGACCCGAAACCTAGATTCGGGTATTAATAGATGAAATTCCACTATGAGAGTTCCGAGACCCAGATTCAGGTATTAATAGATGATGTTTAGAAATGAAAGTCCCAAAACCCAGATTCGGGTATTTATAAGTGGAGCTCTATTTTACTTCTTTGATGTGTGAACCCTTCAGGTCTTGTATAGAAGTAATTTGTCTAGTTGCTTCTTGAGCTTGGACATCTTTGTCCGTAATTTGAAATGCCTCTTCTCGAGCTTGAACATCTCAGTTCGTTATTTGATGAGCCTCTTGTCGGGCTTATACATCTTAGTCTATTGCTGAATGTGCCTCCTCTTAGGCTTGGACGTCTCAGCCCATTATAGAATGAGCCTCTTCTCGGGCCTGGACGTCTCAGTTCATTATAGAATGAGCCTCTTCTTGGGCTTGGACATCTTAGTCCATTGTTTAATGGGCCTCTTCTTGGGTCTGGACGTCTTAGTCTATTGTTGTCCGGTGCTCTTGGTTAGCTCATCTTAGAGACTGTAAATAAGGACTTCCCCGACCACCCTTCAGGAGGCGCCCTGCCCCTTTTGCGGTGCAGACAGGAGCTTGTTCGGTGCTTTACCCTGGCCATCTTATGGCGCGGATAAAGGCTTATTCCATCCTCACTCCAGGAGGTGCCTTACCCTGGCCATAGCGTGGCACGGATAAGGGCTTGTTCGTTGCTTTAACCTGGCCATCTTATGGCACGGCTAAAGGTTTACTCCATCCTCCCTCCAGGAGGTGCTTTGACCTGACCAGAGGCGCGACCAAGGGCTTGTCCGGTGCTTTAACCTGGCCATCTAATGGCGCGGCTAAAGACTTACCCGCCCTCCCTCCAGGAAGTGCTTTACCCTGGCCAACTCGGCGCAGAAAGAGGCTTTTCTACCATCTTAGGTAGACTACCATCTTAGGTAGACTACCATCTTTGGTAGTATCCAAATATAAGGAGCATTTCACTCCCAACCATGTAGATTTTCTTTTCATAAAATGTAGCTCTTTATTGATTCTGTCTCAAGTTCTTTTTACAAACTCTTGAATTTTTCCTTGTCGGAAGAAGTTTATGATCATCCCCTCTAAGGCTCTGCAATGCTTGGTTTCATGACCATTCATCATATTGCAGTGGCAATAGGATCCTCCCAATTCCTTTCATATTTTGGCTTTTTCTTTTGTGACGGTCAATAGTTAAGCTCATCCTTAGTAAGCAAGTAGACATTTTCTATAGAAGTTGTTAAGTTGCATTCCTTTGGAAGCCTGGACTTGAAGCTTGATTCTTGTGGATGGCTTTTTGACTTCATGCTCTTTGGCCCTATTGTTTCACATTCTTTGATTGCTTTCCTTTTTACCACCCTTTGAATTTCTTAAGCTGGAAGTGTTTTTGTTGTAGTTGATTTCCACTTGTGTGCAAAGGCATTGTAATCATCCATTATTTGTTTCTCAAAGATGGTGCCTTTAGAATAATGTTGAATTGCTGTTCTCATTTGATTGAAGACATTGTCACTTCCATTTGTTTTCTTTCCTAGTGGAAAGATGGGGGTGGGGCCAATATGAAGAGGATTTAAACTCCATTTCTCAGGATCACAAGATTCTGCTTTCTTTTGTTTTATAATTCTTAGAGCTTCTAATCTGAGTCTTTACTCTTCGTCTTAGTTGGAATCCTTGATGATTACTGGGGAGAATCTTTTCAAGTGAGTTTCAGATGACCCTTATTCAGTTCTTTTAATCCTTTTGGCCATGATCAAACCAAAGTAGATGAACTTGAGATAGGGTTAAGTAGGGTTGGGGATTTAACCAAGTCAGAGGTTCGAGCCTTCCTTCTAGCGCTAAAAATGTTACCAAGATTTCTTGTCAACACCCTAAAATTATGTTAAGGGATGAGGATTATCCTTCAGGAAAGCAGAGTAGAAAAGAAGATACAAATCCTTTTAGAATTTCCTCCCAATTAGGCTTTAGTAGGCAGGAATTATGCAAACCAACCTTTCGATTGTGTCGAAAGGGTTAGGTTTCGTGCTTAATGACCTTTCGACTTTGTTGCGATCGATTAGTCCTTCTTTCGAAGGCCTTCTATTTTGAATTGATAGAAGTATCTTAGAAAGTTTTCCCTTTGAAAATTTTTTCCTTGTCGTAGACCTAGAGGGTTATGTTGATAAGAATTATTCTAAGAATTCTGATACAAAGGTTCCGACCCTATCGGAAGCTAGGTGATCATGATGATAAAGCTTGAACCAGGAAACTGGGTTTGGGCTTTGACCTTGTCGAGAGCTTTAGGCTGTTGAATAGTTTGGACTTAGGTAAAGGGTAAAAAGCGAGGGGTTCGATCTTGTTGGAAGCCGGGTCCTGAGGCTTCTTTTGTTAGCTGAGGATTTGAGTGAGTAGTGACTTGGTTTCAACCTTGTCGTAGATAATGGATCGAAGGAGAAGTAGCTCGGAGTATGTCGTAGTAATTACTTGATTATAAGTGGTTTCGACTGTGTTAAGAGGGTCCTATCTATGCAGGCAAAACATGAAATACAAAGGTGAATCCAACAAAAGCTTTAATGAAACAGTAAAGTAATCTAAAGTATTCTTCCCTTTATCAAGCTAAGAAAACTTTGTTCCTTTAAATTCCCAAATCAACTCTCTAATTAGGGTTTAAAATATATTTTTTATAAGACTATACAAGTTGAGAATGAGAAGAATTGGATCACCAAAACGTGACCCCTTGGGTCTTATTTATAGATGCAGGTCAGCACCTTTCAACCCTGATTTTTCGGACTAGGTTAAAAGGTGGCTGCCGAAAGACTTAAGAACTTTTCCACCTTTGTCGAAAGGTATGGTTACGCTCCTCTTCTTTGAGTTGTCTTGTAAATGCTTCCGACTCTATCGATAGCCCTTGTTCATTGGTTTCGATGATGTTGGTTACTCCTTTGCTCTTGTTTCTTATCTGATGCGGAACCTTCATGGACCACGTTGGTTTCAACTGATTCGAAAGCTGTAATGGCTTACTACAGCTTTCAAAATGGTTTGTTCTGCTCAATGTTTTCTTTTATGTAGTTCAAACAAAGGCGAAACCTTTTGTTTCGAAAGGTTTGGTGCATTTGCAAGTATCCCTTGTATTTGAAAGGTGTTGCTTTGACTTAATTGAAAGGTCATCATACATATGAAATGACCCAGTCGAAAGGTGGCTATCGAAGGCAGAAGAATGTTTTCGACTCCTTTGTCTCCTTCGAAAGGTATGAACTCAGCGGACCTTTGTTGTAGAGACCTTCCGACGCCTTCGAAAGGTTTTGAAGCTTCCTACAGACTTTGTTGATAGCATCCCTTCGACTCTTTTGAAAGGTTTAGCCGGAGCTCTTCTCTCTTATTCTTTGCTTAAAGAGGTCTCGACATAGTTGAAAGGTGAATATTTGGAGTAACACCATACGCTCAAATCATATGTCATATGCAAGTTTACAAGGAAAATGCTTATGTTTGAGTGAGTTCAAGCATTCAAATTTAAATGCACATCTTCAACTGCTAAAAATGGCTAAGTCCCCCTAGGAAGAAGGATCGTACCTGATCCCTTCCCCAAGCAGTTTTGCCTTATGCATCTTCGAACTCCTAAATGCCTAAACTGATCCCTACATTCATATCTGCAACACCTACAATCAATTTCCTCCTATCACCAACCCCTCGGTGTCACAAAACCATCTCCATCCATATAACCGATACCTAATTCCTATGTCGACTGATACTTCCATTATTGATCGCTCGACACCGTATCAATAACCGAACTCTCATTCCTTACAAAGCCAAATCAGCACAAACTCCATAAACCGATTCCTCGATTGCACGCGATTCCACTTCATCCTCCTTATGACCATGTTGACCCCTCCTTTAACCACTAACCCTCTTCGTTCTTGTTCGATCACTCACAAAACCTAAAGTTTGCATCCACCAACGCGGTTCGTCCTATTATCTCATCACGTTAAAACACTAGATTGCATACCACAAGGTCGAAAACCCACATATGTACGTAAGAATAAACACAAGCAAGGATCAAGGAAAGGGATAGGTATGGTTCAGATTCAAGCTTAGACAAAAAATTGAGCTAGCAAGATCGAAAGGATATTTGATTTAGGGTGATAGCAAAGGCTTCTAGCGAGAATAAGGATGGGTTCGCCATGGAGATCGAATGGACAACAAAAGAATGGATGAGAATGTTGAATTCACAAGATTTTTTAATGGCGACTGTTGAAAAGGAAAGGGGATCGGTTAGGTTGCTAAAAATATATAGTGAAATGAAGAAAATAAGCTAAGTGTTTAGCTTATATACGAACCTGGCCCACTCTTGTTTGAACCCGACAATTGACTGAGTCTTTGAGGGTAAAGGGATCATATCCGATCCCCCACCTAGAGGATTAACACTAATCCCTTCCCAATGTTTAAAAAAAGAAAAAAGAAAATAGAAATTTTACAATGCTCTTTACTTCAACTGCATGATATTGACAACGACCCGTGAACATGCCTACGTACATACCTAACATTCAAGTTCTTGAATCAACAAAGAACAAATTATTACCTGGATCTCGCAAAAAAGATGTCACTATAGATAGCCGAGGCCTACCAACTCGATCAACATGCTCAATGGAACCTAGCATGGATAAAGACTGAGGACTACCTCCTGGATTTATAAGTGACAAAAATTGATCAAATGTCGTAACGAATAGAGAGGGTTATGGCTCTTCGGAAAGAAAATTCAACGGAAGGGTAATAAGTATTCGGGAAACTGAATGAATCCTTCATGGCAACTCTAACTTGCTTTGATTCAAACCACGTTATTATCAAACAAGATGTACTTTGGGTGGCAAGTGTTATCCGACCCTTTGATCCGACTATATTCAGATTGATTAGACAAGTTAGAGTCGATGATAGACAAGGCAAGCTTCCCGGTGAGTCAATCACAGAGACCAAAGATCAAGTACAGACAATAATATGAAGTAGAGATCATGCGAAACGAAGAGATAGACTCTTCGAGACATTCTAAGTATGAATTTTTTCCTTCCCCTAGGCAGAGGATCAGATCGAATCACTATGGCTATGCACAACTTGAATCAATAGTTCAACTCAACGGGAATCGATTGATATCTCAATAAACATGAAAGCAACTATGCAAACAACTTTGGAAACATAAAGCCAACATAGAGGGGACCCACCATACCGATCACAACATGCCATGTGGGCATCCTGACCAATCGGGGCCGATTGCTCCATGATGGGAGTTAGACCTCGAAATTTTTTGGGTGACCTCGTCTACATCTGGATATTTTGTCGACGAATTTTTAGGAAGATATTCGGTCGTCTATGCCTATAAATACAGGGTTCATAGCTCATTTGAAGGACTTTTACACTATTGTTTTCTTTGTACTCTATTGTAATTACGGATTCTAATCCGATCCCTCTTGTACTTAAAAATTTAAGTGATTAATAAAATTATTTCTTCAAAGTGGATGTAGGTACTCAAAGCCAAACTACTATAAATCTATTTGTTGTTATTTTTTTACTTGTTTCTTCTTGTTTCCTTGGTTTTAATTTTATTTTCTTCATTTATTTCTCTATATAAAATCTATTAGGTGTTTATACCAACTTTTGTTGCAAACATGTTCAAAAATAATTTCTAAATACTTTGTACATATAAAAACTTTTATAGAATATTTGTAAAAATATATTTTAAATTTAAAATAATTTCTTTTGATTGTAATATCAAAGATCAGAAATTTATGATAAAGATCAGAATTTGCTATCAGCGAATTTAACAATTTATTCTAATGACTCATACTAAAGTCATGAACTCTTCAAGTCTTTTATCTTTGTACTCATGAGTCTTGATCATCATCCCTAAATTTTCATTCTTGGTCTCTATAATGATCAATCTTCAAGTTTAATCATTTTATACCTATGTAATATTCTACAATATATAGAATATGTTAACCCAAAAAATGGATCAACACCCTGGATTGAGTGTGAAAGCATCAGCCCTATTCTTACAGTGCAATAATATAGAAAATAAATGTAAAAAGAGCAGAAATAATAAAAAGACAAGAAGATTTTTATAGTTGTTCGACTGTTAATGAAGCATACGTCCACTTTATAACTTTCTATTAACTGACTGTTGTTACAAGGTGAATTTGAGTACAATATGATTGAATCTTATAAGTTAGATCAAGTCACAAGTACAAGAGTTCATTAGAGAATCATAGTGAAAACCTAGATGACTATTGTGTGGGAGGAGAAGAGTAAAGAATAATCTCTACCGAGCTCCAGCATCTAGTCTTGAAGATCCTCTTTATGTTGCAGATAAGTGAGTATTAATAGGGATTAGAGAGCATTGGACTAGGCCACTTTACCAGAAGCCTAAACTTGATGGCACGAAGGCGCTCCAAAAAGTTCACAACGAACTGATCTAATCTGATGGATCGCTAGTGATCCATGTAGTTAAAGTGTTTTTGGATCGTCTAACTAGGATCGCGCTCCTTTCCTTATGTAAATGCTCTCATGTAATTTCATAATGAGTTGCCTTATTTTGATGGTGATTCATGTACATGTTGCATTGAACTATAACTGGAATTAGATGAATGCTCACTTCTCGAAATAGCTTGCTTGGAATACCATGAAACTTGGCAGATATCCTTAGAGAAGATATTAGTTCATGATGCAAGAAGTTTAGAGGATCCATGAGCAAACCTTATGGATCGAACGATCCATAGGTGATGGATCACTAGCGATCCATCCTCTTAGCCTATTTTTGCATCTTTCCTCTTAGGTCTCCCTTTGCTTCTTCTTCAAGTCCTTTTGGTTGATTCTTGAGTTGTTTTGACTTAGCTTAGGTGTTCCAGCTCCCGTTGAATTCTATCGGGTTAAGAACCCCATTAACATTTTCCATCCAAAGCATGCCTTCGTTGGAAATAAGGTGTGCTCTAGAAGTAACTTTTTTGAGTTCCCATTTGGTGAAGTTTAATTGATCGTATTGAGGCTATCATGCGAATTTGGCTTTGGCTATTCAACCATCTGTTGAGTCTTTAATGTGAACCATCGTTGCTCATAACGATAAATCAATTTCCATCCCACAACTTTGCAAATGCTTGCAAACAACACTTAGATCATCATTGGTGAGTTCAAAGAAAATCGATTGTAACTCGATGGGTCACTAGCGATCCAAGGACTTAGCAAAAATTTTCCATTCAATCTCCTACTTAGCTTTGTTCAGGCCGACCTTTTATTATTTCATGCTTTCCCTTGAGAATCGAACTAATCTCTCTATGACCTGAACCAAACGCGACCAAACCCTAAGCTCACTCATGCCATCGCCGTCATCGATCTCCACCATTGAAGCTTCCTGCTACCAACCTCACTCGACTTCACCGTCACCCTGAGCCAACCACTAATGCCTAAAACATCACTCGCCTTAATCATTGTCGAGTTTGCCTACTTTGGATCGCTAGCAACTTGAAATTGACTGCATTTGCCTTCTGACTTGAGGTTGGTGATGTGAACTTTGATGTAGTATTAGCGATTAGTGATTAAGTTATCTTGGTGATGGATGTAGTGAAAAATTCGAGTTGATTATGACTATTATCCCGCCTTTTGGCAAAGCCGTGACACCTAGAACTTGACTAGAGACCAATGACAGTTCGTCTTGGAGATCGGTTATACGCAGGCTCACTATGGATATCGACGAAATTTTTCAGAGTCCAGATTGAGCTAAAATTGATATGACACGACAAGCAAAGCTATGCGAGCCAACGTTCCGAATTTCAAGTCAATCGGAGTTCATATGCTCAAGATATTGATCGATCACGGTTGAGAAATCCAAAATTGCATCGATCATATCTCGAGACTTACAAGTCCAAATGCTATGAAATTTTTACAGCAGCTTAAGTACAACATGAAGAATGTTTCTACAAAATTTCGACTCGATCGGAGCAAGTCTTGACCGAGTCGAAATTCGTTCGTATCGCTCGAGGATGGAAAAACTCCAACTTGCATCGATCATATCTCGAGATCTACAAGTCCAAATGCTATAAAATTTTAACATCAGCTTAAGTACAACATGAAGAATATTCCTGCCAAATTTTGACTCGATCAGAGCAAGCCTTGACCGAGTTGAAATTCGTTCGTATCGATCGCGGATGGAAAAACTCCAACTTGCATCGATCATACCTCATGATCTACAAGTCCAAATGCTATGAAATTTTCACAGAAGCTTATGTACAACATTAAGAATGTCCACGCCAAATTTCGACTCCATCGGATGCAATTTTGATCGATACGAAATCCGTTCGTATCGATCACGGATCGGGCCGGAACTTCATGGGCTTGGGCGCGTGGGCCTGGTCACGTGCCAGAGAGGGTCTCCCGAGATCTGAGCGAAATACCAGCCTCCTACACCTATAAATAGAGCCCCAGGGCATACAGATAAAAGGTTCTTCTTCCTCTTTGAGATCTCCAACGCCCAGACTCCGCCAGATCCAAATCTGAGCTCCATTGCTGCTGCTACCAACGAATTTCACTGCTGCAAGTTATTGTTATTCGCTGTAATTTGTTGAAATCAATTGTAAACATCAAAGGAAGATCAATAAAGCAAACTATTTCATAGTGGATGTAGGCAATACGCCGAACCACTCTAAATTCTTGTGTCTCCCTGCATTTTAATTATTCTCATTTATGAAATTTGGAGTTTTTGTTAGATAATCCCTCTTTTTCCATTTAATTTCTTCACTTTATCTCTTCAAAAACTTCCGAAGAGTGTTGTGCCCAATTTTGGTACAAACACTTTGGTGCTTTCATTGAGAAAAACCTTGCTTTTCTCCTGCTCTGTGGATCTACTACCGTAGTTGGATTGCAAAAATCTAAGGAGGAGATCCAGATCTGTCGTCAAGTGGTTCCCTCGATTCTATTCAGATTGCTCCGGATCTAAGAGGAACTACATTCATCAATCATTTTGTATCCATATTTTCGTGTCCATGAAAATATGGTAATTTTCATATCAATCATTTCGTATCCAGAAAATATGGTCATTTTCGAATCCATCATTTCATATCCAGAGAATATGGTCATTTTCGAATCCATCATTTCGTATCCAGAAAATATGGTCATTTTCGTATCCATATTTTCGTATCCATGAAAATATGGTGTTTTTCGTATCCATGTTTCGTATCCAGAAAATATGGTCATTTTCGTATCCATATTTTCGTATCTATGAAAATATAGTATTTTTCGTATCCAGAAAATATGTCAAAGTTCGTATCGATCAAGAGTGCTCTGTTCGTATCGATCTGCTTTGCATCACTCTGTTCGTATTGATCTGCTTCGCATCGCTCTGATCGTATCGATCGCCACTTTCCTGTTCGTATCGATCAAGAGTGCTCTGTTCGACTCGCTCCGCTTCGCCTCCATCAGAAGCCAACTTCGACTCGCTCACTTCGACTCGCTTCACAGCCATTAGAAGTAACCATTTCGACTCGCTTCACAACCATCAGAAGTGACCATTTCGACTCGCTTCGCAACCATCAGAAGTGACTGCTTCGACTCGCTCCGCTTCGCCTCCATCAGAAGCCAACTTTGACTCGCTCACTTCGACTCGCTTCACAGCCATCAGAAGTGTCCATTTCGACTCGCTTCGCAACCATCAGAAGTGACTGCTTCGACTCGCTCCGCTTCGCCTGCATCAGAAGCCAACTTCGACTCGCTCACTTCGACTCGCTTCACAGCCATCAGAAGTGACCATTTCGACTCGCTTCGCAACCATCAGAAGTGACCATTTCAACTCGCTTCGCAACCATCAGAAGTGACTCCTTCGACTCCATTGGCGAAGCCACTGTTCGACTCGCTCCACTTCGCATCCATCAAAGAGCCTCTGTTCGACTCGATCTGCTTTGCATCGCTCTGTTCGTATCGATCGCATGTGCTCTATTCGTATCGATCGCAACTGCTCTAATTCGTATCGATACTCACACGATGTTCGTATCGATCCATCTGCGTTCAATTCGTATCGATACGAAATTTCAAAAAAAAAAATTTTTCGGGTACGACCCAGATTTCCTAAAAAGAGGCTAAAAAATTTAGTGTGGAATGCAACGCAGGGCAGGGCACCCGCATAGTGAGTTCAATCACCAATTTAGTGAAGGAACATTCCATCCGTGCTTCTAATTGTTCCATGACTGAACAAGACATAGGACATCACAACAACAAATGTTGAGTTGCAATCAAGGAATGGGTAAAGAAATACTACTCAACCGTACACCCAAAGGCTGGAGAACCTAGCTAATATGCCAAGAACTGGAGTTGATTAATATATCATGCTTTTAAGGTGGAATGCAACTTCCTCCAATTGACCAGCTTTTAAACTCCTGAATTGACAACTATGGTACGATGGCTAATTTGACGGCTGCCCTACAATGTCTACTCTGCCAACTCAAAACATAGCAGGTCACCGCTGAACCATCTTCAAATGCCCGCATCTTAATCATTCCACGTCCACATGACTAAAAGCATGAAATACAACCTCAAGAGGACTTCCTTAATACCCTATATAGGTCTCCTATCTGGATGAAAGTTTGGGATAAACACCAATCTATTAGCCCATTTTAACCAACTCGTCGTCCAGTCGGCGTTACCAACCACTCAAACGTTGGACAATCGTGCATACATCATTCACCAGTGTTACAAGACCCCTTGGCAATAAAATGGACCTGATCATAATGTCGATTGGAGAATCTTTCCCAGTCGAGACCTATTCGTTGAAACCATCCTACATGTAGAACTTCCAGTGAAAATTCAACATGTTAACTATGTCGGTGCACTATGGAAATACAACCCTCGACACTACCTTATGAAGTGGGAATGGCGTGTGGATTTCTCCAAGGGCGATGAATGCCATCAAACGCAGATGTCTTCCCTCATTCCATAGAGAAGACCGTCAGATAAGAGAATTGGTGGATAGCCGCCGACGACTACACCAACATGCCTAGGCCAATATTGAGTTGATGAATCGGATGAAGGATCAACATAGCAAGATAAGGAGGGGACCTACTCCATACTCTAGATCAGAAAACTCCTCTTCTCTAGGTGGCTACCGTGAACGCCAACGTCGTAAGGCTGTCCGGAAAGGATAGCTCCAACAATATGTGCAAGCCCTATAAAACGAAGGACCGGGAACATCCGACCCCTATCGATCAAGGACTTTGATCAAATTGAATCATTTGCGTTAGACTTCCAACTGAGAAGGGCTGGACTGAAGTGCAATAGCGAGCATACGATGCTGCCTCACTTATCAATGAGATTTTATCTGATCTCTTTTGAATTATTTCTAATTCAACTTCATTTACGTTGCGAAATATGACCTACTTGAATTAAACTACTTGCAAATGATGCAGGTAATCGAGTACTTAGGATTGGGTGCAAAACAACCTCCATGGACTATGATCAAATCATTGAGGTATCATCGTGTCGAGCAAGATTCAACCACTCATCGGCTACTATATGCCCCTGATTGGGGGCAAGGCATCAAAGCGGAAGAGACCGACAAGATCAGGACTCTAGTATGCAACCGACCATCCCCTCATCTGCCTATGCAATTTAATTAGAAGATTTAAGAAAGACTTGGAGTTATATGTCCCAACAATGCACTCTCCATCTCGTGTTTGAAGCTCGCCAAAATACTTATGCTTCTTAAGATGCCCGATAAAATCGGAATCACACCAAGGGTGGACGTGATGTCACCATCCATGCATCCAATCCTACATTAGACATTTGGGATTATTTAAGGGAACACATGTTTAAAGGTCCAACCCTCAATTTAAAGTCATCAACGACTGACTGCCTACTCGCTAATCATCACGAGCTGTCATTTCAACTCTCTTTCTTAGCTCGATCGAAAGAATGCAAAGTATAAATTGGACGTGACTCGACTGTCTGCTCTCCAATTCTTGCACCAGACTTAAGGGAAAATATACAACTCAAAGTGGATGTAGTTCGACCATCCTTTCCTATGCTCGACCACAAAGCTTGCCAGAACACTAATCTTACTCCTTAGGCTTAGCAAAAGTGGAATCCAAACGAACATGGACGTGATCCAACCGTCCATAAACTAAATCTCATTCTTCGTTGAGGGGCCTATAAGTGGAAGTTAATCTGGATCCCACCGATCACTCGCTAAGTGAAACCCCGAGCTCAGGGACAAGCCATCACACTGCGGCAATAAGGGAATGATACACGACAATCCTCTAACTAACTCTGGCTCCCAAAGTGTGAGCTGGAGTATAAACTTACGGACATAGGCTCGAGGAGGATGGATCCGTCCATCTAATGACTTCGCCCGTGTTCAACCTAAACCCGAGGAGGACAGATCAGTACATCTAACGACTTCGCCTTCCATATTTACAAGCTCGAGGAGGATGGATCCGTCCATCTAACGACTTCGCTTGCCTACTCAGGGTGGATATGATACAACCATCGACGTACCTGATCAACTAACTCCAGATTCCCAGAGTGTGTACTGGAGTATAAACAGTAACTCCAGATTCCCAGAGTGCGAACTGGAGTATGAACATCAACTGCGGATTCTCAGAGTGCGAAACAGAGTATAAACATCAACTCCAAACTCCAAGAGTGTGAGTCGGAGTATAAACATCAACTCCAGATTCCCAGAGTGCAAACTGGAGTATAAACATCAACAACTCCAGATTCCCAGAGCGCGAACTGGAGTATAAACATCAACTAACTCCAGATTCCCAGAGTGCAAACTGGAGTATAAACATCAACTAACTCCGGATTCCCAGACTACGAAACGGAGTATAAACATTAACTCCGGATTCCCAGAGTGCGAAACGGAGTATAAACATCAACTCCGAACTCCCAGAGTGCGAGTCGGAGTATAAACATTAACTCCAGATTCCCAAAGTGCGAACTGGAGTATAAACATCAACTCCGGATTCCCAGAGTGCAAAACGGAGTATAAACATCATCTCCGAACTCCCAGAGTGCGAGTCGGAGTATAAACATCAACTCCGGATTCACAGAATGCGAAACGGAGTATAAACATCAACTTCGGATTCCTAGAGTGCGAAACGGAGTATAAACATCAACTCCGAACTCCCAGGGTGCGAGTCGGAGTATAAACATTAACTCTAGATTCCCAGAGTGTGAACTGGAGTATAAACATCAACTCCGGATTCCCAAAGTGCGAAACGGAGTGTAAACATCAACTCCGAACTCCGAGAGTGCGACTCGGAGTATAAACATCAACTCCAGATTCCCAGAGTGCGAACTGGAGTATAAACATCAACCAACTCCGAACTCCCAGAGTGCGAGTCAGAGTATAAACATCAACTCCAAATTCCTAGAGTGCGAACTGGAGTATAAACATCAACAACTCCAGATTCCCAGAGTGCGAACTTGAGTATAAACATCAACTAACTCCAGATTCCCAGAGTGAGAACTGGAGTATAAACATAAACTAACTCTAGTCCCCAGAGTGTGGACTGGAGTATAAACACCAACTGGGTGCGAATGACCACCCATCAACTTACTTCGGCCTCGAGAGCGCAGGCTAGAGTATAAACACCAAATGGGTGTGACTAACAACCCATCAACCAACAATAGTCCTCAAAGCATGGTTTGGAATATGAATACCAAAAGGGATGTGATTCGACTATCCATCTATCGACTATGGTTCCTCATCAAGTTCTGTAACACAAAAAGTGAATGTGGTTCGACCGTCTTCTTTCCAATCTTCCCCTGACACGGGGTCACACTTAACACATAAAGTTGGATGCGATCAGACCATCCAACACTAAGCGGGCGTGACCCAACCGTGCATGCATAACCTCTTGTCCCCGGCACGGGACCCATAACATAATTTTATAGGGATGCACTCCAACCCCACAAGACAAAATTTCTTCCTTGATTCGATAGGGAGACGCAGATTCGCAAAACGAACCTAGCTGAATGTCCTATTCTAAATGGATATGACTACCCGTTCTATTGCAAACGAACGTGGCACGACCGTTCATCCGCTTACTCTCCCCTATGATCCAACGGGCTGTTCGTGCAACATGGACGGATGTGACCTAACCATCTGCCAATCGATTCCTTCCTACAGTTCAGTGGGAGAAGCATCAAATTAAAGTTGTTGTAATGTGATCGACCACACTTCGACTTTCGCCATTGACTAGTGCTAGAGGGATTAATTGAGGAAAATGCGGTCCGACCATTTTCTACTAAAACTCTTAGTTCCCAGAGTGTGGATAGGGGTATAAACATCAAATAGGTGTGATGAATGGCCCTTCAACTGACTCTAATCCCCAAAGTGTGGCTACAAGAATAGACAAACGAATGAATGAGATTCGACCATTCATTCACCAACTCTGACCTGAACTCGACATGAGGAGTGTAAACTCACTACAGGTGCAATTAGACCATCCACGAACTAACTCTGCTAACCCAAGACTGGGGGCAGAAGTGCAAATCACCGAAAGAAGAGAAAGGTGACTCGCTACATCTCCAGCTTAGCATCCTTTACAACTTAAGGAAATGACTACAAGGAGACCTTAATGCTAACCAATCAGAATGATGCCCGAAGCTTTGGGCAACCAATTATATCGTACCGCCGGATCGACGGGCAATATCGATCTGCACCTTTCATATCATACCATTGGATCAATAGGAAATGAGGTCCGAGCATTCTACATCGTGCCGTTGAATCGACGGTCAATATCGATCCTCTTTTACTTCAAATTGATGTGACCCGAACGTCCATCGAATACCTTTGACCAACAAAGCACAGATAGAAGAATAAACCACGAATAAGTGTGACTTGACCATTCGTCCTCCGTCGCCTTCCTTCGATCCGTCAGGAAGAGCATGAGACCAAATAAGCATGACATGACTGCATTTGAGCTGACTTTATCCCTAGATCTGATGGGAGAACGTAAAGCGAAATGGACATGGTTGATCACCCAACTCCAAATGAATGCAACGCGACCATTCATTCATTGACTCTTACCATGATCCAACTAAAAGAGCAATTCAAAACAAGTGCAACCTAAACATCTGCACACTAATTCTTACCCTGAATTCGACAAAGGAAGCATCAATCCTGCATTGGATCTGATTGGACGATTCACTCTTCAGTTTTTGCCCAAAGTACGGCGACATAAGCAGCGAAGTGAATGTCATTGACCGTCCAGAATCTAGCTTATGTCCGAATGTTGGCAAAATAACAATGTATTCCGCTAAGAGGAAAGAACTAGAACATAATACAGGATAAGCACGACTCAGCCTTCCATCGGTTAACTCGATCCTATGGTTCAATGGGATAGAATACAAAATTGAAGCGGACATTATCTACCCTACCACTTATCGAGATATTCCCCAGACTTGGGGGCACGAACAAGAAGATAAGATAATATGATTCAACCATTCATCAGTCAACTCTGGTTCTTAAAGCTTGAACTACAGTATAGACACAGATAGGACGAGACTAGACCGTCCGCATAATGCATCCGCCAACCCGAGACTGGGGGCAAAAGAGTAATTATCCGAGAGTTGACTATGACAACTTGAACCTATGACCCATGCCTGATATTCATAACAACTCTAGGTTGCGACCGAAAGGATGCCTAGAGATAGAGTCATCAGATCAATACCCGGACTTATGGGCAACTGATCATCATTCTGACCCTTCAAATGAGCAATGGATCGCAGGTACATTGCATGAAAAGCGCATCATTCAGAAACACAAGTGAATTTAATCTCAAAGCTGGAACCAACTATGTAGCAGCGTGCAGTACAAGGCTAAGTTCTACTAATCCTTTGATTCAACGTCCTTATAAGCCTGATCATTTACCATTGCAAATAAACACATGAGGCGCCTACAACCCATCATGAGTATTGTTGATCAGATCACAACTCTACGCAATTATGAAGAAAGAGTCAATTGTTTTACTTCAGGTGAATCTTGATGTGTTCGCTTGGACTCGATCTCATATATATATATATATATATATATATATATATATATATATATGGACTTTCGCTAGCCATGAAGAACCCTGCATTAAATGTCGACCCGAGGCATGTCTCGGTGAACAAAAACGATGCGACATGGATCCGGAGAGATCTGTTGCACTTAAAGAGAAGGCGAATCTGCTCAAAACCAGTGGGTTTATCCATGATGCCCTCTAACCAAAATGAGTATCCAATCCTTTACTTATAAGAAAAATGAACAGAGAATGGAGGACATACGTCAACTACTCAGATTTGCATAGGGCATGGCAAAGCACAGCTTTCCACTTCCAATGATCAACCAACTGATGGACCTGACCATCAGACATGAATTACTCACATCCATGGATGCAAACTCCAGATATAATCAGATACTGAAGCATGTCCTAGACCAGGAATACAACTGTTTAATTATTGACCTGGGCCTATAGTGCTATGCTGAAATCCATGGATTCAAACTTGAGAATGCTTATGCTACTTACCAAATAACGATTAACAAATCATTCAAAAATCATATCGGTCGATCAATGAAAGTAGATGTGGTTAATATGCTCGTGAGATCGCAACTATCAAACGACCATATTGATGACTTGACAGAGTTAGAGACACCCATGTACCGAGGAAAACCAAGTAGCTCTGATAGATCGCTTAAAGAGAACTTCCATTTTACCCAAACCTTTGGATCGCGAAGATTTATACATCAATTGGGTCGTGTCAACACACGCCATAAGCGTCGCAATGCTATGTGAAGATAAACGAATCCAAAGACTAGTATATGATGAAGGTTGGCTATTGACAAGCTCACCCCATTAACGTCTATATCGGCCAGCCGTTACGATAGGTCCAATAGAAACCTTAGATGTCTGAAAATTTACTCAAATGGAGTATCAAGCTAAGCCAATTTGATATCACTTATCTCCCTCGGAGAGCTCTCCATGGTCAAAGATTAGCATACTTCATATCTGAATTCACCACATCAGACTACTATCCGAAGATCAGTGGAGAACCATCCAATCGATGGAGAACGTACACCGATGGAACTTCCAATAATCGGCTTTCTAACATCGAAGTTGCGTTAGTGACTCCTGAGGAACGAACGATCTGCTACGCCCTGAAACTCAACTTCCCTGCAACAAATAACGAAGCTAAGTATGAAGCCTTGGCGCTCAAACTTGCAAGAAAACTACGAGTGGAAACTTTACATGTCTTATGTGATTACTGGTTAATAGTACGCCAAGTCAGGGAAGATTATCTGACTAGGGGGCATCGTCTTGCTCCTTATCTCAACCGGGACCAAAAGCTACTAGCCAGCTTCGACTATTACACCACTACACAAATCCTCATAGAACTAAACGAAAAGGCCGAATCAATGGCCAAGCTAGCCAGTTCTGGGGATGCACGACAAATAGACTTTGTCCCAGTTGAAATGCTTATTATTCTAGGCATTGACATATGAATATCAACTAGATCTTGGGGACATATCTAGAAAAAGAGTCATGGATGACTTCTATCAAAGATTATCCACAATCGGGGATTCTTATTGAATAAAGGAATGAGAAATGGCATAACCTCCGTGAAGCATCACTGCATGATTATGTCTCGATCGTTCGAATCCATCGATACAAAGCATTACTCCTGTATCCGCCAGTCTGAGACCCAATATGACGTATCCATCGATACAGAGCATACATTCCAACATCTCAGATCGATCCAGGAGAGGATCGATACAAAGGAAGGACTTAAAACAACCATCGAACGTTGTTACAACTCGAATTTCACATCGATCCAGGAGAGGATCGTTACGAAACTTGATAAAAAAAACTTGACAACGACCCATGAACGTGCAAACGTTGACGGGAGTCAGGTTAACATACATACACGTATGACGAACTAATATTCAATTTTCTAAATTTACAGGAATTGAATGCTCACCTGATGACAATTACAACAGCGAACAACAAATCTCTAGCACTCGACACTCAGTTACAACAATGCACTACATAATCATTGGCAGTCAACAAATCAACATTTATATTACTGGAAATCAATCGAAGGTTACATCTTTCGATGAAAAGATAGCAACTACTCAACGAATCAGATAGAACTTTTTCAGAATGAAGGATGCATCATTTCAAAGCACATCATGTTCACACAAGACGTACTTTGGGTGGCAAATGTTATCCCGCCTTTTGGCAAGGCCGTGACACCAAGAACTTGACTAGAAACCAATGACAGTTCGTCTTGGAGATCTGTTATACGCAGGCTCACTATGGATATCGACGAAATTTTTCCGAGTCCAGATCGAGCTAAAATTGATATGACACGACAAGCAAAGCTATGAGAGCCAACGTTCCGAATTTCAAGTCAATCGAAGTTCATATGCTCAAGATATTGATCGATCACGGTTGAGAAATCCAAACTTGAATCGATCATATCTCGAGATCTACAAGTCCAAATGCTATGAAATTTTCACAGCAGCTTAATTACAACATGAAGAATGTTCCTACCAAATTTCGACTCGATCGGAGCAAGTCTTGACCGAGTCGAAATTCGTTCGTATCGCTCGAGGATGGAAAAACTCCAACTTGCATCGATCATATCTCGAGATCTACAAGTCCAAATGCTATGAAATTTTCACAGTAGCTTAAGTACAACATGAAGAATGTTCCTGCCAAATTTCGACTCCATCGGACGCAATCTTGATCGATACGAAATCCATTTGTATCGATCACGGATCGGGACGGAACTTCACGGGCTTGGGCGCGCGGGCCTGGTCACGTGCCAGAGAGGGTCACCCAAGATCTGAGCAAAATACCAGCCTCCTACACCTATAAATAGAGCCCCAGGGCATACAGAAAAAAGGTTCTTCTTCCTCTTTGAGATCTCCAACGCCCGGACTCCGCCAGATCCAGATCTGAGCTCCATTGCTGCTGCTACCAATGAATTTCACTGCTGCAAATCATTGTTATTCGCTGTAATTTGTTGAAATCAATTGTAAACATCAAAGGAAGATCAATAAAGCAAACTATTTCATAGTGGACGTAGGCAATACGCCGAACCACTTAAATTCTTGTGTCTCCCTGCATTTTAATTATTCTCATTTCTGAAATTTGGAGTTTTTGTTAGATAATCCCTCTTTTTCCATTTAATTTCTTCACTTTATCTCTTCAAAAACTTCCGAAGAGTGTTGTGCCCAATTTTGGTACAAACAATGACTTTGTGGAAGAAGATAGTAAATTGAGTCTTTAATTCTTCATAGAACGAAGCCAGGTTTTCGCCCCGGTGCTTGACATGTTTTGCTATCTTCATCCACAGAGTCAGAATTAACTTGCCCCAAGTAACACCGTTGATCCCGGCACGTTGTCTAAAAGATTGATTTTGGATTTTCTGGGAGATGATAATAGACTAGGGTAGCATCTTTTATGCAGCTCATGCTGTTATCACTTTTCAGAGAACTGAAATCAACTTATATGAATGATACGAAAAGCTTCTTCCTTTCTTCGCTGCAAGTGAACTATCTACACAGGATAGAGGGTTCGTAGTGTTCGGGACACCAAGCCCATTCCACATAGATAACACACTGCACTTTCCCCAATCAACGCTTTAAATCTGATGAGTTGGCATAAGTCAATATTTTTTCAGAATTCAAGTGTTGAGCGTAAGGGGACTTCTAGCTATAAATAGAATTACCTGATCACGTTAGACATAAGTTCTGTTGTATAAAATGAAGCACCCATCATCCTATCGTAAATCTAGTGGAGGAAGTTCGGCACTCTCGGAAGCCTAGTCGACATCAGTTATGCCTTCACAAACGGTTTCAACAGCGCCTACTTCTTCGGCACTACCAACTGAATATGATCAATTGGTTCTAGTTGGTCTGGTTGTTGATCGAACTCCTCCAAACTTTAGAGTTTTACTTAACCCTCCGAAGAGTGCGTCCAACATAATTTTTGCTGAAGTCATCCACAACATTTATTTACATCATGGCATCCCAAATGATGACGTACGCCTTCCATTGAAAAACGAGTTTGCGCACATGCCACCTTCGGGGTACACAGCCTGCCATTGGTACATGTGCTTGAATGGAGCAATGCCCCCCTTCAATCATTTCATGAGAGAGACTCTTTTGAATTTGGGAATTGCCCCATTCAAATTAACCTTAATGAGTACGCGATTTTCACTTGTCTTCACGTTTTCTTTATGCGGACATTCAGTCGTGCCCTAAGCTTTGATGAGTTGAGATTTTTCCTCTCATTCAAGTAGAGAGACAAATGTTCATCTCTTATGATCATCGAGGCCCAAAGAAATCACAAAATTGTGCTGCAGCTTCAAAGTAATTTGTCCCAGTTTAAGACCCAATATTTTTCGTTTGGTGTCATGAGGGATTTAATCACCTTTGGATGAGAGGGGGTATGTATTCTCTTTTACTCATTGATATTTAATACGATGGTGCAAGATATTTAATAGACTGAATACTCCTTGTAGTTATTCCGAGGCCAAACAAAGATCTATCACTTGATCCTATCTTCCATACTCTGAAAGTCATAGATGCTTGAGAGAGATCGGTCAAGTCTTTGTTAACAGATGAGAATTTGCTTCGTTACGAGTTGTTGCATCTTAAGAGATCCACCATTGCCATTGAGATTCCGTCTCCTTCTCATTTTAGGATTTGAACATGCTCTACTTCTTCATTTCATGACTCCGAAGAGGGCGATCTACCAGAAGGAGAAGGTCCATCCGGTGGATCGACTGAAGAAATTTATGACGGAATAGCCATTACGACTGAAGCAATTTTCCCATTCAAGATGCCCTCAATCTCGGAGGATAGGGAAGAGGAGTTCAAGCAGCGTGAGGGCAAGGCTGCGGTTATAACGGAAAAGAAAGCCGGTGAAATTGAGAAAAGTAGTAGCTATGATTCCTCCTCTAATGATGAGGAATTTGATGCAAGTTCCAGCGAAGTAAACTTCGAATCGTGCGACGAAACTCCAAGAATGAGTCCTATTCTCCCGGATTCGCTCCTCAAGAAATTATTGCTAAAGATGCTCCCTACGCTGCCGAACCACTTCATGGTTCTCGGCCTCAGGAAACCGATATCAACTTTAGGGAGACTTGAGCAATGTTTATGTAATCATCGATGAACTCATAGGAGATGATTTCGATTCACACCGGTCGCGTTGTGTCTAGAGTTACGCCACGTTACACATTTCACTAGGGTCACGTTGTAACACCCCATATTTTTAGTAACATTATTAAGAACATTTAATTTGGTAAATTAAATGAAATAACAAAATATGTTTGGGGATTGAGATTTGTAATTAATAGGTGTAGCCCTGCCATGTTAATGAATAAACTAAAATGAGTTAATATGAATTAAAATAGACAAGGGTAATAGGCAAGGGCAAACTTGGGAAAAGAGGATTCTTATACCCTAAAACCTTAGGAATACACTGTTTGTACCAAAATTGGGCACAACACTCTTCGGAAGTCTTTGAAGAGATAAAGTGAAGAAATTAAATGTAAAAAGAGGATTTATCTAACAAAAACTCCAAATTTCAGAAATGAGAATAATTAAAATGCAGGGAGACACAAGAATTTAGAGTGGTTCGGTGTATTGCCTACATCCACTATGAAGTAGTTTGCTTTACTGTTCTTTCTTTGAAGGTTACAAGTGAATTCAGTGAGTTATATTATTTGCAGCAGTCAATTTCGTTGTTAGCAGCAGTAATGGAGTTCAGATCTGGATCTGGCGGAGTCCGGGCATTGGAGATCTCAAAGGGGAAGAAGAACCCTTTTTCTGTTGGCTTTGGGGGTCTATTTATAGGTGTAGGAGGCTGGTATTTCGCTTAGATCTCGAGAGACCCTCTCTGGCACATGACCAGGCCCGCACGCCCAAGCCCGTGAAGTTTCGGTCTGATCCATGATCGATACGAACAGATTTCATATCGATCAAGATTTCATCCAATGGAGTCGAAATTTGGCGTGCACATTCTTTAGCATGCACGTAGTCTTCTGTGAAAATTTCATAGCATTTGGACTTGTAGATTAGGAGATATGATTGATACGAAATGCAATTCTCGGTGGCTGTTTGGTTCAACTTGCTCCCGTTTCGACTCGCTTTCGTTCGACTCGGTGACGTGGCGCTTGAGTCTTTGGATCACTCTGCCTTTGATGCTGTCTCGAGCGAGTCGAAATGTTCACCGATTGAGCGAGTCGAAGTGTGCCCAGATCGAGCGAGTCGAAGTGTGCACTGGTTGAGTGAGTCGAAATGGAGCGTCCTGAGAGGTTCGAGCAGTGGCTTCGCCAATGGAGTCGAAGTTGATGGAGTCGAACAGTGGTTCGAACGAAGCGAGTCGAAGTAGGCATCTGATGGTTGCAAAGCGAGTCAAAGGGAGCGAGTCGAAGGAGTCATTTTTGGTGGATGCGAAGTGAGTCGAAGTAGGCATCTGAGGGATGTGGAGCGAGTCGAAGGGAGCGAGTCGACTGGTGATTGGTTTTCATCCAATTTTGTATCGTTCATAACTTGAGCATACGAACTCGGATTGACTTGAGATTTGGAACATTAGCTCTCATGGCTTAGCTTGTCATGTCCTACCAATTTTGGCTCGATCCGAACTCGGACAAAATTCGTCGATATCCATAGTGAGCCTGTGTATAACTGATCTCTAGGACGGGCCGTCAATGGTTACTAGTCAATTCCTTGGTGTCACGGCCTTGCCAAAAGGCGGGATAACATTTACCCCCCAAAGTACGTCTTGTGAAAACATGACGTGCTTTGAAGTGCTGCAATCCTCATTCTGAATAGTCATCATCTTTTTGATGAAAGCTGTAATCTTCGACTGTCTTCTCTTGAAAATGCAAGCTGTTGACGGTCAACTGCTGTACCCTGTATTGTTGCGACTGATTGCTGTATGCCAGTGGTTACCCGTTTGTTGTTGTAATCGTTATTGGATGAGTTTTTGATTCCTGAAAATCTGGAATATCGAATATTAGTCCGACATTCATGCATATATGTTAACCTGACTCTCGTTGACGTTTGTACATCCACGAGTCATTGCCAGTTTATTTTATTTTTGAATTACGCATCGATCCTCTTCTGAATCGATGTGAAATTCACTGCAGCAACGCTCGATGGTTGCTTTTGAATGTTCTTTCGTAACGATCCTCTCCTGAATCGATGTGAAGGGTTGAAACATCGAAGATGATTTTCATTGGATTTATGGATGCGGAGTAAGTATTCCGTGTCGATATGGATGGAGTCACTGGATACGAACATGCAATTCATATCGATTGAGTTGTCCTCTAGAAGCAGTGATTTGATGGAGTCGATGGATGCGACACGCTTTTTCGACTTGATGAGGGATTCGAACTGAACGAGTCGAAGTGGAGCGAGTCGATGTGGAGCGAGTCGATGTAGACTTCCCTGATGGATTCGAACTGCTTGTTCGACTTGGTCTTGGACTCAAACTGCATAGGAGTCGGAGTCGAAATGCGCAGGAGATAGAAGAGCGAGTCGAAATGCACGGGAGACGGAGGAGCGAGTCGAAATGATGGCTTGCATTGCTGCATCGGAGATGGAGTCGAAGGCAAGCGATACAAAGGAGAGCTTCGTATCGACGCACTGGAGAGGGAGTCGAAACGCGTGTTCGAATCCACCAGGATACGAAACGTTTATTCCCTTTGCTTTCGAGTCCATATAAATACTTTGTACTTAGCCGTTTTTTCACTTTTTACTTTTCGTTTTCCCTACCTTATTTTTGCATCGCTCTGAGACTCGAGATAACAAAGGAGAAAACAACTTTGCCTTCGAACCGATTCATACCATCACTTACTCAAACTAATCTGACAGATCTACATAATTCATTAAGCAAATCCAACGTGTTAACGATGAGATTCGGTTCTTTAGCACTAAATCAACCTGAGTCGTGATCGATCGAAAGTTCCATGGCCTTAGCTTCGTGTCGATCTAGAGTGGGGGTTTTGAGATGATGAGGCGGAGGTCTTCGTATCGATCGATGGTGGAGCTTCATATTGAGTCGAATGCTTTGGATGCGTAGATCGATACGAAAGGGTTGCGCCTGATGGATTCGAAACGATGACCTTCGACCTAGTCGAAGTGGAGTGCATTGGATCGAGTCGAAGTGCGTGGCCTTGAAGCGAGTCGAAGCTATAGCCCTGGATCGAGTCGAAGTGGAGGCTTCGAAGCGAGTTGAACTGCAGCCTTGGATCGAGTCGAGGCGGAGGCTCTGAAGCGAGTAGAATTGTGGGTTTGGGAGCGAGTCGAATTGCTGCGCTCTGCTCGATCTTAACTTCGCAACCTCTCGACCGAGTCGAACTCATATGCAGATGACCGTAACTTATCGATGCGAACACCACTCTCGTGGGCGATACGAATTGATCATTAAAAAATTTGAAACTCCTTGCACAGTTGAACAATTGACTCCGACGAGCTTCAAACTTGTATTACTGGACTTAACCGTTTCACCGCATATCTGATTGCCTATCGAAGCTCGTCGATGAAACTGGAACTTATCAAAATGACACTAAACTTTAACTTGGAATGATAGTTAATAGCTGGATGGTACGGTTGTGACGGTCAGCGATGACGGTCCTTCCGACTGAATTCCGAAGTCTCGTTGTTTACATGCTTCCTTCTATCCTGTTGATCTTCTCAAATGATATACAGTACTGCACTGCACAATACACTCACACACTTTACACTAGGGGATGCACGAGCGTTATTTGTCAGTTTAACAATGATTTTTTATAAGCTAGCTAGTCATGGACCCTTCAAGTTCTCAGCAGCCGGAACTCCCAAGTTCTATTCCTCCAACCATAGAGATAGCGGTTATTGAAGCCGAAGTTATAGACCCAGCTCCGGACAATCGTCCGGGTGCCCGGTTTATTTGTAATCCGCCAGATTCAGTGCCGTTGGGTATCTCCGAAGATATGCTAGGACGGATTTGCTTAAGGCACGGTTTGTCGCTCGACGACGTGCTACTTCCTGGGCCAAATGACAGGCCACATAATCCCCCGGAGGGGTTTATTGCTTTCAACCGTCACGCTTGCACAGCGGGGTCACTTCCTCCCTTCAATCAATATATAAGGGAGATATTATCGTTTCTTGGCATAGCTCCATCTCAGCTACATCCCAACCGGTATGCCTTGTTGAACAGCACCTTTGTCCTCTTTATGGAGATCCTCTTTCGACCGCCGAAGCCGATCAAAATTAGATATTTATTCAACGTCAAGAGCCGTGGAGACAACCCTTCTTTCACCTTCCTGGAAGCGGTCAAAAACTGCCACATTGTACTAGGCTCCTGGGGAAGGCTAAGTTATTATAAAACCGAATGGTTCTATGTTCGGTGCCCCCTGGATTCGCTAGGCGGTGGTTGGATAGACGTAAGTGTTGCCATTTCTCTTTTGAATCATTGAGATATTAGTAACTGACTTCAAAACTGTAACGACCCCGGATTTTATATAAATTTAAATTGATAATTAAATCTAATTTTTGAACAAGATTTGTAGAATTAATTGTAAATTAAAGCGAGTTTCCCCGAATCCAAATAAAAATATATTAAATCATTTTAAATTTAGAAATTGTATATATATATATATATGTGAATCTATATAGTTGTGCCTATATAAGTAGATTTGAAATTATAAAAATTATATTGAATTTGAATTTAAATCTTAAAAATAAATATAACAATATAGACTTTGGACACAAGAATAAAAAGAAATATAAGACAATTAATATAGAAGCAAAAATTAATAATAATAATTTAAGTTAGAAATAAAAATGAAGTAACACTTAAATACAATCTAACAACAAAATTAAAATAGAAATAAATTTGACAAATTCCAACACTATATTGACTATAGAATTTCATTAATATTACAAAGCCATAAGACAAGCAAAAACACATATACATTCAAGTACATTCAACTAAGTATTCAAATATACATACAAATATCTATTAGCTTGTAAATGAAGACAACATTCTATTCATACATGTACAAACGAAGGTAAAAAGATAAGTATGATATGTAGATTGTACAAGATAATTAATGCATGAAGCATTAGTACACTACAAAAATTATATCAGCCATCAAATTGAAAAAAATATCTCTGTCCAATTTTTGTACAAAATACAAACACTTGTACAACATTTCATTTCAGCTAAAAACAAATATTTATCATCTTCAACAACATTACTTCTCATTCCAATTTCGTTCACTATTTTAACTGAGAAAAATCTGAGGTAATACCACCTTGCATTCAAACAAATATCATCCTACAATTAAACAAACAATACAAATTCATATTAGCCTAAGACCAAGAAGAAGATTTCAGCAACCAAGATTTCAACTTTGCAAATTTAAGAAAGACTTCAACTTTAATCTGAAAACTCTGGACTCAAGATGTGGAAGGTGAGTAACATATAGCTATTTAAACTTGAATCTATGTTGCCATTACTCTGTGTGTATATGCTTGTATCAGTGCATTCCTCTCTGTTTAGTCCCAGAGTATCCAAACAACCAAGAAAATTTAGGCTATGTTTGGTTTACCGTTTTTAGTATTGAGTTTTCGTCCATACAAAAATACGAACAACGCACGTATATTATGAAAAATGACCATTTTAGAAAACGAATTTAACATACAAAATAGAAAACAACTTTTTTTCATTTTTCGTGTTTTGAGAAAAACGGAGGCACGAGCAACAATTCATCCTTCCGTCGTTCCTCCATCCACTTCGTGGTCCCCTCCAATCTTCCATTCATCCCTTCCGACCTCCCTTCATTCTTCTCATATTTTGTAATTAATGTTGAAAACTCAAAACATAAAATACAAAATAAACCAAACGACCCCTTAATTTCTTGTTTTCTAATCCATATCAGGCTTTGCTTCCAAAACAAAATATTTGTGTTTAAGCATGAGTTACAATTTAAAAATAGTTTCATGAAACAAAAATGCATATTGGATGAAAAATCAAATTTTTACAGTGAAAACTTTGTTTTCTGGAAATTTCGAGTTTCATAAAACATTGATTCAAGAACATGAATCGAATCCCTGAACCAAACTATGATTTTTTAAAACTAATATGATGATTTTTAGTTGCGTGGTTTAAGAGAAGTTCGATGATGAACGAAAGTTGGTTTTTGGGCAAGTTTAGGTGATCGGAGGCAATATCGTGGTCGGGGTTCCTACTGGGGATGGAGGAGCCTAAGGAGGTGCGCGGAAAAATAGCCGGAGAAGACAACGATGACTGTGGCGACGGCGGCGTAGGATTTTAGTTTGTAAACCTAATTTTTTCACGAATAGGAAACTCATGCCTCACGCCTTCGTTCGAGCGTCGAGTTGCTCGTGCTTCCGGATAATGGTGGCTGGGTGGTTGAGGAAGTCGAGGCTGGAAGCTCGAGACGACTGGTGGTCGGAGCTTTGGAAACGAGGCGATGACAGGTTTGGGTATTGGTTCCAGACTGTTTCCCAGGTTTGAGATTTTTGCCTCGATTTCGTTTTCGAGGCGACGACGTCGTTCGAGTGGTCGGAGCATGGTCTGGATGTGATTGTCGACGTGCTCGACAACGTGGTGATGCCTGGAGCTGGCCGACGATGATGTGCACGTTCACGAGCACTGGGGTGTATGCCTGGGTATTTTGTTTTGCCTGGGAAGTGCTAAATTTTTCTCGCGTATTTCCTCGAGTGACCCGAGGATGGACTCGAAGTTTTGGAGGATGGAACTCGAAGCGGGAATAGGAAGTCTCGGGTTAAAATTTGGTTCCAGGCTTTGGAACCTGAACTTGTTTTCTGGGAATTAAAAATAAATTTAAATTTCAAACTAAGGTTTTAAAACTGAGTTTAAATTAATATGTAAACATAAATTCAAGTTTGAATTGAAATTTAGTTTGAAAATAAATAAAGTTTCAAATTCAATTTGTTTCAATGATTTAAAAACAATTAAATGTATGGGGGAAATTTTAATTCAAAATAGAATTGAATTTGAAAATGAAAACTTAAACAAGTTAAAATTAAAAGTTTAGAACTTGAAATAAATTTTAAATCAGATTTCAAGATTTGGAAATTTAATTAAATTTTATAACTTAAGTGTTAAAGTAAATTTTAAATATGTTAAATTTAAAAAGAAAAGTGATTTTAAACTTTTTAAATTTTCCTTTATAACTAATTGTTATTGTAACATGTAAATATAAAATGTTAGGAACATTTGTTCTAACTCATTTAAAAGTAAATAAGAATTCATTTCAATCTTGAATTTAAATTGAAATTTGAAAAGGAAATTTGAAACAGTATTTTCAACATATTGTAAATAACAATTAATCATAAATATGGATGAGTTTACTTTAATTAATGAAGATTAATGATTTGTAATTCATTAATTAATGAGTTCTTAATGGTGAATCAATGTAAAACCAATAACGATTAATATAAGTAAATTTCTTTAGAAAAGAAATTAAAGAAATTTAATAATTGATTAAGGTCATTAACTAAGATCATTTGAATAATTAATTTATGTGATAAATTTCAACAATAAATTTAGATTGATTAATTCAATAATAATTATTTGTGAAATTACTAAATATAATTACTTAACGTAAGTATTTAAGGAATTAATTATTCAGTGAAATTAATTGACTTAATTTGATTAGTCCAAGTTAAATTTCTTGAGTTTAATCTAGAATAATCACTTGACAAATTGGGAAATATAATTACTTAGAGAAGTAAGTAATTAATAAATGATTACTAGATGTGATTAATTGAATGAGGATTAGAAATTTGAGTATAACTATTTGTTAGTAATTATAGGATTAATTAATAATTATGATTAATTAAGGATAATTAAAGGTTAAATTGGTTCATTAATTAAAATTGATTAGTTAATAATTAAAGATTAATTAATGAATTTGAAAGTGAAATGTATTTCAAATAATTTGTAATTAACTTATGATAATTAACCCGGATTAATAAATAATACATCTGATTTAAATTAATCAGTTGATTAATAAGTTTATTTGTGAATGTTTGGACCTGACTGAATGATTGAATTGTTGATATTCCCTGATCTGTGATACTGTGTGATATATTCTGATTTGTGTGTGATCTGCACTGTAGTCCATTTATCTAGGACGAATGTAATATATTATCTGTAATTTATATATCTGTGATCTGTGATCTGTGAATGAAAGATAAGCGTTATAGATATACCGCTTATCAACTATATTTCTGTATTCTGATCTGTGATGATTGAATGATGTTGCACTACTATGTGAAACCCCTGGACCACACTTTTACACACACAAATATGGATTTCACGAGGAAATCGATTAAGTCACAAATGATTTAAATTTAATATTTTTGAAATTGAAATTTTAATTTCAATTAATTTTGGAAATGGATTTGGGTAAAATGTTTAAGCTTTTGAAAAGGAGCTTTTTAAGATAAAAGTTATTTTGAATAACTTGGTAAAGTTTCCAATTTAAATAATTTAATTTGAATTCAAAATTTGGAATTGAATTCCATGATTGGAAATTACGGTTAAAGATGTTATAAATGTGTTTGAATGAATTTAAACCATTTTAAAAGTATGATTTTGAGAATTTGAATTTAACCCAAGGACTTTAATTCGTATAAATGAATCAGATTTTTCGAAATGAAAACTATTTGTTTTCAAATAATAGAAGCTTTCATATAAGGAATGAATTTCCAATTTGTGTCAAAAGAATTTCAAGTTTGAAATGGAAATCTATGAATAGATCTTTGTGAAACTGGGTGAACTTTGTGAATTGAATCTGTTTATTTTTAACAGATTTAAAATGGTAATTTGTTTAAACCATTCGAAATGGAATTGTTTTGAAAGCTATAAGTTAAATCTTTAATTTAAAGATTTAATGAGTTAATCCAATTGAAAGGGAAATTGTTTGGAAATCTGTGAATGAATCTGTGTGAAAGACTGGGTGAACTTTGTGAGATGAATCTTTTTGTAAAAGATTAAAAT
Source organism: Allium fistulosum (assembly GCA_030737815.1). Lineage (NCBI taxonomy): Eukaryota > Viridiplantae > Streptophyta > Magnoliopsida > Asparagales > Amaryllidaceae > Allium > Allium fistulosum. Next base: position 557,374,238 of record CM060905.1, read on the forward strand.
GGTAATTTGTTTAAACCATTTGAAGAGAAGTTTTGGATAATAAGTTGTGACTTAATTGAAATCCCAATATCCATATGTTTTTAAATATTACGCTCACTATTCGGTTTAGCCGGGAGAGGACTTTGTGTCATACAACCCATTCCGAATAAGTGATACGTCGTATATGGATAGCAATTGAAGACCGGTGTTGAAGACCGGGTGTTTGCAAGAACGAAAGGATAACCTATCGATTGTCTCTGCACTGAGTTGCTCCGGTATAGAGATTCCCTATGTGATTGGAAGTCCGATCGGGATTGTGAATACCCGGATTGCAAGGGCTTCTTTGGAAGTGCCTTCGGTTCTGTTCAAACTCGGAACAAACTTGTATGGTTGTATGTCTAACATTACACTTTGAGATATAAAGCTGATTTCTTTCAAATACATTTCTGTCTGGTGGCGGAGAATTTATTCTCTTAGCTTAACACCCTTCTCTGAGACGTACGAGCTCAGAGATTATGTAGTTGAAGGTTATCAGTGATATGCTCCCAATTTGGTAGTGTGGCATGCTGAGTGCTGTTGTGTGTTAGTGATCATTTGTTGATCAAAGCATGACTTTTGTGTAAAGCGTAGCTTTGTGGACGAGACTGCACCAGGACCTCACACCCTGTAAATGGTCGAAACAGGAAAGATGCGGCAAGGTTATGAGGGTCGCTCCCTTTAGGGTATGTCATTTCCTTCTGGAAAAAGGTGGTATTATGGTATGGAGCCTAGATATTTTACCTGTGTGGTTGCTCCAATCTCATTTACTGTGTGATTGTTGCTTTGTGATCGAGGTGCCTCGGATAAAGGTCCCAAAGGACCGGGGGGTGGCTTACTCGAGTAGTAGTTACCTAGTTACAGAGGTAACCCGGCCTTGTGTTGGCAGAGATCCGGGTAGGTTCTCGGGATGTCCCTCTAGAGGCGTACCCATGTGGCAGTAGGAAGTTCCTTAGCCTGACCATTTGTTGGAAAATCCAAAGAAACAATACGAGCCTTGTACGGTTTTAGTTGTATAACCTGCTATGGAATGTGGCGGTAACGTGCTATTGAACATAGTAGTTATAGTAGGCATACGACGAAATGTGGTATGCTGGCTAAGATTAATATTGTATTTTTGAAATGTTTCCTACACTATGCAATAGTAATAATATCAAAAGAGTTTTTTTTTGCGTAGTAAGCATGTTTGACTATCATAAGAAGAAATTTCCTCCAATTCTGCGATTGCATTGTGTGTGTGGCAGGAGGTCTTATGGTAGTTTCATTTTCCAAAAGCATTGCGGATTTCAATGTTTAAAATTCCTTTGTTGTTTGTTTTAAAGATAAAATGTTTTTGTTACTCACACCAGTCCCATGACTAACCTTGCTTAGCTTAGTGCAATGTGATAGGGGGTTCTCGCTTCGTAGTTTGGTGGCGAACGGGAGACTCTTAGCCCTACATGTCCTCATGGTGGGGTTGGTTAGCCGTAAGGTGAGACAGTCGAAATGCTGGCTGTAAAATCAAGGGCAGGGTACCAGTGTATGCCACGGTGGGTCTGGGATGGTTGCAAAGCCTACCGGTCGCCACTGCCTCGTGAGGATCATTACATTTGGTATCAGCGCTAAGGTTAAACTTTAGCTCAGGAGTATAACACATTAAGTAACTCATTAGAGATAGGGTGAAGTATACCCTAGAATGAGTATCTCTAAGATATCTGTCCGTATGCCTCAGTAAATTCTCTTACTATCCACTGATAGTAAGTATGAGAGCAAGAAGAGGATGAGATAGGGGACAGGGGAGTACGACTATAAATGGTCAATACCCTGTAACAACAAGGAAACAATCTTTTCTCTACCAATCTCTTTTGTTCAACATCTTTTCTCAATTCTTTGATAGTTCCTGGTAGATCCAGGAAGGAGATTCGATACATTAATATGGGACATAAACTCCAAATAGGCCAGAATTGTTTGTTTGGATGAATTGGTTGCTTTGGTTGCTATGGTTGATAGGTATACTTTAGTTTCTAAACTAAAAAGTTTTGAAATTGTATCCATATATCTATCTATTCTTTGGGTCCCAATATATTCTACGAATGGTTAGTTATCCCTTTGAACTGACCAATGCCCCTGCATACTTCGTAGATCTGGATAACCCGAGTATCTTGAAGAAAATTGAAAAGATTCGTTCTTGTATGTATTATTAATATTCTGATTTGGTAAGCCAAATGCAGAATAGATGTTCAATTAATTTGATGAAATATTCTTCATCTATCTTTGTGTCTCCCTGGCAAATTTCGAGGATGAAATTTCTTAAGGGGGGAAGGTTGTAATAACCCCGGATTTTATATAAATTTAAATTGATAATTAAATCTAATTTTTGAATAAGATTTGTAGAATTAATTATAAATTGAAGCGAGTTTCCTCGAATCCAAATAAAAATATATTAAATCATTTTAAATTTAGAAATTGTATATATATGTGAATCTATATAGTTGTGCCTATATGAGTAGATTTGAAATTATAAAAATTATATTGAATTTAAATTTAAATCTTAAAAATAAATATAACAATATAGACTTTGGACACAAGAATAAAAAGAAATATAAGACAATTAATATAGAAGCAAAAATTAATAATAATAATTTAAGTTAGAAATAAAAATGAAGTAACACTTAAATAAAATCTAACAACAAAATTAAAATAGAAATAAATTTGACAAATTCCAACAGTATATTGACTATAGAATTTCATTAATATTACAAAGCCATAAGACAAGCAAAAACACATATTCATTCAAGTCATTCAACTAAGTATTCAAATATGCATACAAATATCTATTAGCTTGTAAATGAAGACAACATTCTATTCATACATGTACAAACGAAGGTAAAAAGATAAGTAAGATATGTAGATTGTACAAGATAATTAATGCATGAAGCATTAGTACACTACAAAAATTATATCAGCCATCAAATTGAAAAAAATATCTCTGTTCAATTTTTGTACAAAATACAAACACTTGTACAACATTTCATTTCAGCTGAAAACAAATATTTATCATCTTCAACAACATTACTTCTCATTCCAATTTCGTTCATTATTTTAACTGAGAAAAATCTAAGGTAATACCACCTTGCATTCAAATAAATATCATCCTACAATTAAACAAACAATACAAATTTATATTAGCCTGAGACCAAGAAGAAGATTTCAGCAACAAGATTTCAACTTGGCAAATTTAAGAAAGACTTCAACTTTAATCTGAAAACTCTGGAATCAAGATGTGGAAGGTGAGTAACATATAGCTATTTAAACTTGAATCTATGTTGCCATTGCTCTGTGTGTATATGCTTGTATCAGTGCATTCCTCTCTGTTTAGTCCCAGAGTATCCAAACAACCAAGAAAATTTAATTTCTTGTTTTCTAATCCATATCAGGCTTTGCTTCCAAAACAAAATATTTGTGTTTAAGCATGAGTTACAATTTAAAAATAGTTTCATGAAAAAAAATGCATATTGGATGAAAAATCAAATTTTTACAGTGAAAACTTTGTTTTCTGGAAATTTCGAGTTTCATAAAACATTGATTCAAGAACATGAATCGAATCCCTGAACCAAACTATGATTTTTTAAAACTAATATGATGATTTTTAGTTGCGTGCTTTAAGAGCAGTTCGATGATGAACGAAAGTTGGTTTTTGGGCAAGTTTAGGTGATCGGAGGCAATATCGTGGTCGGGGTTCCTATTGGGGATGGAGGAGCCTACGGAGGTGCGTGGAAAAATAGCCGGAGAAGGCAACGATGACTGTGGCGACGGCGGTGTAGGATTTTAGTTTGTAAACCTAATTTTTTCACGAATAGGGAACTCATGCCTTACGCCTTCATTCGAGCGTCAAGTTGCTCGTGCTTCCGGATAATGGTGGCTGGGTGGTTGACGAAGTCGAGGATGGAAGCTCGAGACGACTGGTGGTCGGAGCTTTGGAAATGAGGCGATGATAGGTTTGGGTGTTGGTTCCAGACTATTTCCCAGGTTTGAGATTTTTGCCTCGATTTTGTTTTCGAGGCGACGACGTGGTACGAGTTGTCGGAGCATGGTCTGGAGGTGATTGTCGACGTGCTCGACAACATGGTGATGCCTGGAGCTGGCTGACGATGATGTGCACGTGCACGAGCACTGGGGTGTATGCCTGGGTATTTTATTTTGCCTGGGAAGAACTAAAATTTTCTTGCGTATTTCCTCGAGTGACTCAAGGATGGACTCGAAGTTTTGGAGGATGGTACTCGAAGCGGGAATAGGAAGTCTCGGGTTAAAATTTGGTTTCAGGCTTTGGAACCTGAACTTGTTTTCTGGGAATTAAAAATAAATTTAAATTTCAAACTAAGGTTTTAAAACTGAGTTTATATTAATATGTAAACATAAATTCAAGTTTGAATTGAAATTTAGTTTGAAAATAAATAAAGTTTCAAGTTCAATTTGTTTCAATAGTTTAAAAACAATTAAATGTATGGGGGAAATTTGAATTCGAAATAGAATTGAATTTGAAAATGAAAACTTAAACAAGTTAAAATTAAAAGTTTAGAACTTGAAATAAATTTTAAATCAGATTTCAAGATTTTGAAATTTAATTAAATTTTATAACTTAAGTGTTAAAGTATATTTTAAATATGTTAAATTTAAAAAGAAAAGTGATTTTAAACTTTTTAAAATTTCCTTTATAACTAATTGTTATTGTAACATGTAAATATAAAATGTTAGGAACATTTGTTCTGACTCATTTAAAAGTAAATAAGAATTCATTTCAATCTTGAATTTAAATTGAAATTTGAAAAGGAAATTTGAAACAGTGTTTTAAACCTATTGTAAATAACAATTAATCATAAATATGGATGAGTTTACTTTAATTAATGAAGATTAATGATTTGTAATTCATTAATTAATGAGTTCTTAATGGTGAATCAATGTAAAACCAATAACGATTAATATAAGTAAATTTCTTTAGAAAAGAAATTAAAGAAATTTAATAATTGATTAAGGTCATTAACTAAGATCATTTGAATAATTAATTTATGTGATAAATTTCAACAATAAATTTAGATTGATTAATTCAATAATAATTATTTGTGAAATTATTAAGTATAATTACTTAATGTAAGTAATTAAGGAATTAATTATTCAGTGAAATTAATTGAGCTAATTTGATTAGTCCAAGTAAAATTTCTTGAGTTTAATCTAGAATAATCACTTGACAAATTGGGAAATATAATTACTTAGAGAAGTAAGTAATTAATAAATGATTACTGGATGTGATTAATTGAATGAGGATTAGAAATTTGAGTATAACTATTTGTTAGTAATTAAAGGATTAATTAATAATTGTGATTAATTAAGGATAATTAAAGGTTAAATTGGTTCATTAATTAAGATTGATTAGTTAATAATTAAAGATTAACTAATGAATTTGAAAGGGAAATGTATTTCAAATAATTTGTAATTAACTTATGATAATTAACCCGTATTAATAAATAATACATATGATTTAAATTAATCAGTTGATTAATAAGTTTATTTGTGAATGTTTGGACCTGACTGAATGATTGAATTGTTGATAATCCCTGATCTGTGATACTGTGTGATATATTCTGATTTGTGTGTGATCTGCACTGTAGTCCATTTATCTGGGACGAATTTAATATATTATCTGTAATTTATATATCTGTGACCTGTGAATGAAAGATAAGCGTTATAGTTATACCGCTTATCAACTATATTTCTGTATTCTGATCTGTGATGATTGAATGATGTTGCACTACTGTGTGAAACCCCTGGACCACACTTTTACACACACAAATATGGATTTCACGAGGAAATCGATTAAGTCACAGATGATTTAAATTTAATATTTTTGAAATTGAAATTTTAATTTCAATTAAATTTGGAAATGGATTTGGGTTAAATGTTAAAGCTTTTGAAAAGGAGCTTTTTAAGATAAAAGTTATTTTGAATAACTTGGTAAAGTTTCCAATTTAAATAATTTAATTTGAATTTGAATTCAAAATTTGGAATTGAATTCCATGATTGGAAATTACGGTTAAAAATGTTATAAATGTGTTTATATGAATTTAAACCATTTTAAAAGTATGGTTTTGAGAATTTGAATTTAACCCAAGGACTTTAATTCGTATAAATGAATCAGATTTTTCGAAATGAAAACTATTTGTTTTCAAATAATAGAAGCTTTCATATAAGGAATGAATTTCCAATTTGTGTTAAAAGAATTTCAAGTTTGAAATGGAAATCTATGAATAGATCTTTGTGTAACTGGGTGAACTTTGTGAATTGAATCTGTTTATTTTTAACAGATTTAAAATGGTAATTTGTTTAAACCATTCTAAATGGAATTGTTTTGAAAGCTATAAGTTAAATCTTTGATTTAAAGATTTAATGAGTTAATCCAATTGAAAGGGAAATTGTTTGGAAATCTATGAATGAATCTGTGTGAAAGACTGGGTGAACTTTGTGAGATGAATCTTTTTGTAAAAGATTAAAATGGTAATTTGTTTAAACCATTTGAAGAGAAGTTTTGGATAATAAGTTGTGACTTAATTGAAATCCCAATATCCATATGTTTTTAAATATTACGCTCACTATTCGGTTTAGCCAGGAGAGGACTTTGTGTCATACAACCTATTCCGAATAAGTGATACGTCGTATATGGATAGCAATTCAAGACCGGTGTTGAAGACCGGGTGTTTGCAAGAACGATATGATAACCTATCGATTGTCTCTGCACTGAGTTGCTCCGGTATAGAGATTCCCTATGTGATGGGAAGTCCGATCGAGATTGTGAATACCCGGATTGCAAGGGCTTCTTTGGAAGTGCCTTAGGTTCTGTTCGAACCCGGAACAGACTTGTATGGTTGTATGTCTGACATTACACTTTGAGATATAAAGCCGATTTCTTTCAAATACATTTCTGTTTGGTGGCGCAGAATTTATTCTCTTAGCTTAACACCCTTCTCTGAGACGTACGAGCTCAGAGGTTATGTAGTTGAAGGTTATCAATGATATACTCCCAATTTGGTAGTGTGGCATGCTGAGTGCTGCTGTGTGTTGGTGATCATTTGTTGATCAAAGCATGGCTTTCATGTAAAGTGTAGCTTTGTAGACGAGACTGCATTAGGACCTCACACCCCGGAAATGGTCGAAACAGGAAAGATGCGGCAAGGTTATGAGGGTTGCTCCCTTTAGGGTATGTCATTTCCTTCTGGAAAAAGGTGGTATCATGGTATGGAGCCCAGATTTTTTACCTGTGTGGTTGCTCCAATCTCATTTACTGTGTGATTGTTGCTTTGTGATCGAGGCGCCTCGGATAAAGGTCCCAAAGGACCGGGGGGTGGCATACTCGAGTAGTAGTTACCTAGTTACAGAGGTAACTCGGCCTTGTGTTGGCAGAGATCCGGGTAGGTTCTCAGGACGTCCCTCCAGAGGCGTACCCATGTGGCAGTTGGAAGTTTCTTAGCCTAACCATTTGTTAAAAAATCCAAAGAAACAATACGAGCCTTGTACGGTTTTAGTTGTATAACCTGCTATGGAATGTGGCGGTAACCTGCTATTGAACATAGTAGTTATAGTAGGCATACGACAAAATGTGGTATGCTGGCTAAGATTAATATTGTATTTTCGAAATGTTTCCTACACTATGCACTAGTAATAATATCAAAAGAGTTTTTTTTGCGTAGTAAGCATGTTTGACTATCATAAGAAGAAATCTCCTCCAATTCTGCGATTGCATTGTGTGTGTGGCGGGAGGTCTTATGGTAGTTACATTTTCTAAAAGCATTGCGGATTTCAATGTTTAAAATTCCTTTGTTGTTTGTTTTAAAGAAAAACTGTTTTTGTTACTCACACCAGTCCCATGACTGACCTGGAGTTTATTGTTCCCTTCCTAAACTCTGGGTGCCCATAATTTTCCACACGGGCAGTCTAGAGTTGGGTTTTTCAGATAGTCAGGTTTAGTAGATTATCGGGAGCTAGTTCAGTTTTTGGAGTTCACGGATGACTGCACTTGCTTCTCTTGGTGAAACGTGATGGGGGTTCGAGCTTGATGTTGGAGTTGTTGGAGTCATTCTCTTTTGTAGATCATTTGGAGTGATCTCTTCCATTGTTGTTATTTCCGCTGTAGCATTGTATCATATCTCTGATATTGCTGTATATTATTGATATCATTGCTGTGTATCATTCTGGATATTGTATTTATTGGAGTTGTATATGATATCATCTATTTCTTTTTTCCGCTGTGTTGTTATACTTAATGGTGTTATAAGCTCTGGTGAGCCAGATTCGGCATTTGAATCTGCGGCATTTTGAGTACAAGTGAAGTACGGGTGCCAATTTTCGAAGGCCGAGTTCAGGATCATTACAAAAACTGACATACTTTTCCTTTTTTATAGCTGCAATCTCTCGCCCTGACGGCGCATACTTCAGAGAGCTTGTTCGAATTCTTCAAGCGTTTCCGGGCGAAGAGAGGCATATCGACTTGGTTCTGTCTGACAGAAATTTGAGGACTGTCGGGCTGGTAGAATGGAGGTAGAGCATACATCTGGAAGGGACACATAGAGTGGTCCCGAAGAAACGGGTGAAGCGCAAAGCGCCCGCAGTCGTGATAGCCGAAGAAATTGATCCAGAAAGAACGCCTACCGATACCGAGCTCCCTGCCGGGCTTTCTGCCGATGTCCAGGATTCCGGAGGAAGAAGAAAAGGCAAGGCTGCTACTCACAAACGCCCTAAATCTGAGAGATTTAAATCTGTGGTCGTGTCTTTACCTTTCCCGGGGGTTAGAATTTCAGAGGCTCCTCCCCCACAAGTAGAGAGTCCTTTTGCAGGGCTTGCTGATATTCCGATCCCGGATTTTGTGTCGTCTCCACACGACGCCGGGACGGAGGAGCTTGATAGTGCTCTTGAACTGAGTAGGTCACTTGCTACGAGTGCGGCCGACATTTCCGGTTGGTCGGGGGGTTGCACATGCATACACTGCACTACACTACATGATTCACAACTGTACTTCATCCAACTTAGGAAGCTACTAACTCTTTCTTCGTTTCTCATTTTCAGGTACTATGTCTGGAAGAGGATCGATGCTCGGGAATCTCCGTTCGGCCCGAAAGGCTTCTTCTTATTATGAGTCTCGTAGGAGAGACTCGGATAGAGATCGTGATCGCGAGTACTCTAATCAAGATAGGTACGGGCGTGATAGGGATAGAGAATACAGACATCGGTCTAGATCACGCTCTCCTCCTCCTAGACTTCCGTCTCCACCCCCTATTATTGTTCCACACCCACCGGAGCCTCCTCGTCACAGGCCATCTTCTCATACTTCTAGATCCGAGACTCATATTCAGAGAGTTGAGACTACGGCCTCTATAATTATAGAGTAGGTCCCAGCCGATCCCACAGGAGAAGGGGCCCTTAAATTGGCTCAAATGAGAAAGGATTTCCCGAATATTTGCTTTAATGGGTATGTCTTCCCCTCACACTTAAAAAGAATTCCATCAGGGGTGGAAAACACGGTGCATGATTACGTTCACGACATATACACCCAGTACCGAGAGTGGGAAAAGGCTGCCGAAAAAGCTTCCAAAGTGGCCTTTGAGCGAGCCAAAGCGCTTGAGAAATTGGAGTCCGAACTTGCTCAAAGGGACCGGATCATTCAAGTGCTCACCGCTGAGTCCGAGTCCTCTCGGAAATCCGAAATCCCGGCCACCAAAAAAGCTGATGAAGCGAATGTAGCCATGGAGAGGCTGAGGCAGACACATGTTGCCTTAGTGGAGGAGATGGGTCATCGAAATACTACCGTTACTGCCGAGCGGGACGCGGCGGTCAAAGAACTCAAGGCCAAATTTGCTGATATGGCCAAGGAAAAAGATGATGCGAACAACGCGGCCTAGGAGGCGTGCGAACAAGCCGTTCTGCTCAGAGATGAACGGGATGCGGCCGTGGCTAAAGTCCACAAGGTGGAGGCTGAGGTGGAGGAAAAAGTGAAGTTGGATGAGTCCAGGGTAGAGGCTGACATCGAAGACCTTCTCGTTGTTTACAACGCTAACGTGCTGAGGCACAGGGGTCTAGCCTGGCTCGATGATTTTTCGATGCATCTCTACAATGCTTGGAGCCGACTGGTTGAGGAAGAGAAGGAGGCGCATCAGGGCGAGTCAGTGGATGAATTTGAACTCGAGAATCGCATTCTGATTGAAGATGAAAAGAAGATTCTCCATGAGTCAATGATTCTGCGTGAGAAGGAAAGACTTGGCGCCCAGCACTTTGAAGTGGGAGAGGGTTCTGGAGTTGACCACCATGAAGCAGGTCTTGAAGTTCCTGCGTCGGCCCAGCCCGAATCCTCGTCTGCGGTCGATCCCCAGGCCCTTCCCGCTTATAATCCAAATCAGCCGCAGATGTCTTCGGCTGCCGCGCAAGTCACTGATGCCGCTCTGCCGCCTACGAGTCAAACTGAGGAAGGTATTCCGAACATTCCACATATCTTTCCTAAGTCGAAATCTTCGATCGAGTTAAGTCCTAACAGTTCTCTTATTCTTTGTCCAGTGATCGACGCTGCACCGGCCATGCCTCCTGCTACTCAAGAACCATATCAAACGCAGGAGGCTATCGCGACCGCAGCAATCACTGTGAGTACAGCTGCCCCGCTTGACGATATGCAGGGGAGTACGATTATGTTTGATGAGCAGCTGATGGATGAACTCTTTCGTCGTCACGGCGATCCCCTTGCTGACTTGTCATCTGTAATTAGTGGAACTGATCCTGCTACAAGTTCTACAATGCCGACTGCTGATGCACCCAGCGGGGCTCGAGCAGTAACTAAAGAGGAGATGTTCGCTCAAATTGACGCTGAAATGGCAGCAGCGGCTCATGGTGGCAGTTTTGGAGGTGGGATGGTAGCACCGGGACCTGCTCTGCTTAGCATGATATCTCCCAGTGGTACTGTCTTCATTACCAGCGTGCCCATTCCACCTTTTGTACTTGATCCTGTTCCTCCGATTCCGCCCGCAGTGAGCATTCCTATCAACTCGTGTTCGGAGGAGGATGTTGATATAATGCCCTCGCTTGAAGACTAACCGCCAAAAAGCAAAGGCTCGAAGAGGAAGATTAGCGGTGGCTCCAGCTGGTCTACACCGAGAAGGAAGCCGAGGAAGAAGAAAGATTAAACATGCTTCCCCAGTTTATTTTGACTTGCATTTTGTTAGCCGTGTATAGATGCGGGTTCGGCCCCTGCTAGTAGGAACTTTTGGAAACTTGTACACGAACTTCTTTTATAAACAATTGAAACGAAACTTCTCTTTTTTGGCTTCTTTTCTGTCATTGTGTATTTGTCCAAGTGTTTCAATATCTGAAGTGTACTCGTGAAGTTTTAGCTTTCGAATCAAGTTTGTTTTTGTTCGCCAAGTTCGTAAACTGTGGGCATGGTTTGCGGCCGGGAAGCGAGTTGAATTTTGATGTCGCATCGCTTCAGTCGATGGTTGATGCTTAAGTCTTGCCCCCTAGTCTTGGTGGTGTGTTGTAAGACATCAGTCGACGATTGCTCCTTTATTGTGACATGTTGAGTCTAGTGCCACCGAACGGATGTTTGAGGCAAGCGGAGATTGAGTAATTCATCCATGCTTGTTTGATTGTCGATGATCAAATCCGTACTCCGGGGATTCTCATTTGTATATCGGCGGTTGGTCACGCCGGCTTAAGTTTCAGCCATATGCCCACGATCTGGGGACTTGGAATTGATGTTAATACTCTGACTCGCGCTCTGGGAGTTCGGAGTTGTCGTTCATACTCCAATTCGCGCTCTGGGAATTCGGAGTTGATGCTTATTCTCTGGTTTGCACTCTGGGAACTCGGAGTTGATGTTTATACTCCGACTCGCGCTCTAGGAGTTCGGAGTTGATGTTTATACTCCGCTTCGCACTTTGGGAATACGGAGTTGATGTTTATACTCTGACTCGCGCTCTGGGAGTTCGGAGTTGATGTTTATACTCCGCTTTGCACTCTGGGAATACAGAGTTGGTGTTTATACTCCCTTCGCACTCTGGGAATACAGAGTTGATGTTTATACTCCGACTCGCGCTCTGGGAGTTCGGAGTTGATGTTTATACTCCGCTTCGCACTCTAGGAATACGGAGTTGATGTTTATACTCCGTTTCGCACTATGGGAATAAGGAGTTGGTGTTTATACTCCGCTTCGCACTCTGGGAATACGGAGTTGATGTTTATACTCCGACTCGTGCTCTGGGAGTTCGGAGTTGATGTTTATACTCCGCTTCGCACTCTAGGAATACAGAGTTGTTGTTTATACTCCGCTTTGCACTCTGGGACCTCAGAGTTGATGTTTATACTCCGACTCGCGCTCTGGGCGTTCAGAGTTGATGTTTATACTCCGCTTCGCACTCTGGGAATACAGAGTTGATGTTTATACTCTGATTCGCGCTCTGGGAGTTCGGAGTTGATGTTTATACTCCGCTTCGCACTCTGGGAATACAGAGTTGGTGTTTATACTCCGCTTCGCACTCTGGGAATACAGAGTTGATGTTTATACTCCGACTCACGCTTTTGGAGTTCGGAGTTGATGTTTATACTCCGCTTCGCACTCTGGGAATACAAAGTTGATGAAGGATTGTCGTGTATCAATCCTTTTTTGACTTTGATGTGAAGGCTTGTCCCCGAGCTCGGGTTTCACTTAGCGAGTGGTTGGTTGCATTGCAGCCACTCTCTATTTGAAAAAATTCCACCGTATGGTGAAACTTAGCTCTCCGTGCATAGTGATGGTCATATGAAGCATTTCAAGTAAATCACAGCTCTGGCTCGAAGAGATTGCATTTTATTGCTGAAATAAGAAAGTAAGGCAAAGTCAGTTGCCTTATTACAAGTTCTAATTTCTAAATGCAGAAACAAATTGCAAAAAAGGAAAGTAAACTAAATGGATAGAGTTAGCCTGTCATGTGTAATAGCGGCGAAGGCTCTCGCTATTCCAAGCTCTTGGCAGCGTAAGCCCGTCGACGGTTGATAACTTGAATGTGCCATCTCCGAGCCTTCGTTCAATAACATACGGTCCTTCCCATGTCGGTTTCATATGCAAAGGAACTAGATAGATTCTTTTGAGGACGAGATCGCCTAGTTCAAAGGTTCGCGGGCGGACCTTGGCATTGTACAACCGGGCGACTTGACTTCTATGTGCAGCTGCCCTCAAATCAGCTTCTTCACGATTCTCATCTAGTAGGTCAAGAGATTCAGCAAGTAATATAGCATTTGTCTTCGGATCATAGTATGTCACATGATGAGAAGGTATTTCTAGCTCAACTGGAATAATGGCTTCTGAACCGTAAGAGAGAGAATGGAGTGTGGCCGGTCGCGGTCTTGTGGGTTGTTCGGTAAGCCCATAGAGCCATAGGAAGTTCATCGACCCACTTGCCCCCGACCTTTTCTAGTCGTTTTTTCAGGATGGATTTTACAACTTTATTAACTGCTTCGACCTGTCTATTTGCCTGAGGGTGTGCAACTACAGAGAATTTCTTTTGGATGTGAAATTGTTTGCAGAAATCTTTAAATTCAGCACTGTCGTATTGAGTTCCGTTGTCCGTAATAATGGTGTGCGGGAGACCGAATCGACAGATGATGTTACAAACCACAAAGTTGATTACTTTCTTCGTTGTAATGGTAGCGAGAGCTTCGGCTTCATCCCACTTTGTAAAGTAATCAACTACGACGATGGCGTACTTCGCACCACCTTTTGCCAGGGGTAGAGCCCCGATGATGTCGATGCCCCACATTGCGAACGGCCATGGGCTAACCATTTGCGTTATCTCGGTGGGAGGAGCTCTAGGAATTCGGGCATATTTCTGGCACCTATCACATTTCTTTGCATAGTCCAACGCATCACGATTCATGGTAGGCCAGTAATATCCATAGCGAAGTATTTTCTTGGAAAGTGCTTGCCTCCCGGTGTGATCGCCACATTCTCCCTCGTGCACATCGCACAATACTTGTTTAATTTCATCGTGAGCGATACACCGGAGTAGGGGGACAGAGTACCCCCTTCTGTACATGAGTCCATTCTGGATGGTAAATCGTGAGGCCTTCCGAAGGACTTGTCTCTTCTCACTCCTACGCTCCGGCAGGGTTCCGTGCTCAATGTAATTTCTGAGTGGGGTCATCCATGAATCCTTTTTGGGAACGGTTACGCATACCCAGTTTATTTCTGTCCGGTCGATGCTTGGGGAAGATAGCGTTTCTACGGGAACGAGGCCCATTTGCTGAGCTTCACCTGTGCTGGCTAGCTTCGCCAATGAATCGGCCTTTTGGTTGCGCTCCCGAGGTATACAATAGATGGCGTAGTACTCGAACTGATTCAGTACTTCCTAAACTCGAGCTAAGTAAGCTGCCAACCTTCGATCTCTTGCCTGATACTCTCCCCGTACTTGACACACAACCAATTGCGAGTCGCAATAAATTTCAACTGTGATGATTCTCAAATCCCTAGCAAGTTTTAAGCCAGCTAAGAGGGCTTCGTATTCAGCTTCATTATTAGTCGCATGAAAATCGAACTTCACAGCATAGCATATGGATCAGCCTTCGGGGGTTTCGAGTACAACACCAACGCCCGAACACCGGTCGTTTGATGCACCATCAGTATACAGCTTCCAGACGTATTCTGGGGATTTACTGGTTTCGGGAAAGTCCTCTGGAATGGTAAATTCAACTATGAAATCAGCGAGGACTTGTCCTTGGATTGCTCGTCTTGGAGTGTAAGTAATATCCAACTGACTCATTTCGATGTTCCACTTGAGTAACCTACCAGACATCTCAGGCCGCGAAAGGACCTGTCGTAACGGCTGGTCGGTGTAAACAACAATGGGGTGTGCCTAGAAATACAGTCGGATTTTTCTTGATGCAATTACAAGGCAGTAGGCCAACTTTTCTAGCTTCGGATAGTTCCTTCCAGCCCCAGTCAATCGTTTGCTGACGTAGTATACTGGTTTCTGTATCCCGTCTTCTTCTCGAACCAAGGAAGCGCTGATAGCGTTTTCTGATATCGCCAAATATACGAACAACTTCTCATGATTAATAGGCTTCGACAGGATAGGTGGTGCGGATAGATGTTGCACTAGTGCTTGAAAAGCGCATTCACACTCCATGGTCCATTCAACGTTTCATTTCCCTTTTCGGATCAGATCGAAGAAGGGGATGCATTTGTCAATGGATTTTGAAATGAACCTGCTCAATGGTGCTACTTTCCCATTGAGACTTTGAACTTGCTTTATAGTCTTTGGAGTTTCAAGATTTCTGATTGCCCAAATCTTTTCAGGATTTGCTTCGATTCCCCGAGCGTTAACTATGAACCCAAGGAACTTTCTGGATGAAACTCCAAAGTGACATTTCAGTGGGTTGAGCTTCATTTTGTATTCTCGAAGTATGTTAAACATAGTTTCCAGGTATTTAACATGGTCGGTGGAGAGTCGTGACTTCACAAGCATGTCGTCTACATATACTTCCATTGTTTTCCCGATTTGATTGGCAAACATCCGATTGACCAATCATTGATAAGTAGCCCCGGCATTCTTGAGTCTGAATGGCATTACCTTGTAATAGTAAAGTCCTAAATTGGTTACGAATCTGGTATGTTCTTGATCGGGTAAATGCATCGGTATCTGATTGTAGCCTGAATACGCGTCCATGAAGGATAAGAGTTCATGTCCAGCCATCGAATCTACTAGCTGATCAATTCTAGGAAGCGGGAAACTGTCTTTGGGACATGCTTTATTCAGATCG
Source organism: Allium fistulosum (assembly GCA_030737815.1). NCBI lineage: Eukaryota > Viridiplantae > Streptophyta > Magnoliopsida > Asparagales > Amaryllidaceae > Allium > Allium fistulosum. The sequence goes on from CM060905.1 coordinate 557,390,054, forward strand.
GAAGTATCGACACATGTTATCCACTTCCTGTTTGGCTTTCGGACGAGCACAGGATTTGACACCCATTAAGGATATAGCGCATCTCGAATGAATCCGTTCGCTTCAAGCTTTTCTACTTCTTCTTTAAGGGTGGCAGATCTCTCTGGATCCATACCGCGCCTTTTTTGTTTGACCGGGACATGCCGCGGGTCAATGTTCAGAGTGTGGCTCGCGATGTTCGGCGAGATCCAACACATATCAGAATGTGTCCAGGCAAATACGTCAAGATTTGCCCGTAGAAATTCAACCAATTCCTCCTGAGTTCGCTGGCTTAGCTGAGATCTAATCTTTATCATTTTTGAATCATCGTTATTGTCAATTGGGACGTCAATCGTCAGTTCGACCGGGGATGCTTGACTTTCTTTAGATTCTCCTTCGTCTTCAGTTTCTCTCGGGTCAAGATCCTTGAGGAATTGGCTGGGGTGCCCGGGCCTGGGCCTGGGCGTTAATTGTCAATTATCAGTAAAACGGACGTAGAGAGATTCCTCCACGCCCTTTCCTTTTTCCTTTCGCTGCGCCTCCCTTATCATTTTTGAATCATCGTTATTGTCAATTGGGACGTCAATCGTCAGTTCGACCGGGGATGCTTGACTTTCTTTAGATTCTCCTTCGTCTTCAGTTTCTCTCGGGTCAAGATCCTTGAGGAATTGGCTGGGGTGCCCGGGCCTGGGCCTCGGCGTTAATTGTCAATTATCGGTAAAACGGACGTAGAGAGATTCCTCCACGCCCTTTCCTTTTTCCTTTCGCTGCGCCTCCCGCAGCTCAGCAACATAGCAGGCTCTGGTAGCAGCCTGATCTCCATGAATGATTCCTATTCCATGATCAGTGGGAAACTTTAAAGTCAAACACCATAGGGCGATGGCTACCCTAAATTCAGCGAGGGCCGGTCGGCCCAAGAAAGCATTGTAAGGGGAGTCTATGTCCAAAAAAATGAACTGCAACATCCGTACTCTCCGACGTTCTCCAACCCCCAACTCTACGGGAAGTTCCACCATTCCGGTGGGTATAGTAGCACTTCCGTTGAAACCATAGACTCGGGATTGACAAGGCTTCAAATCCGTGGCTTCAATATTCATTTGATCATAAGCTCGTTTGAACAAAATATTCACAGAGCTTCCACTGTCAACTAAGATCCTCTTCATCCAAGCGGGACCTACTTGTGCTGAGATGACCAGTGGATCAATAGTGGGGGCTTCAACTTTATCAGCATCTCTGTTCCTGAACACGATGTCATCTGTCATCGTTTTCTGTTGCTTGGCCGGAGCCCCTTCATCAAAACTACTACAACACTCGAAGTCCGCATGCCTGATAGAACTGGCATACGACTCCATTTCCTTTCAGCTTTGATCTGCTGGGTGAGGACCACCACTTATCGTATTGATAACCAACCTCCCGCCTGTACGAGTGGGTTCCTCCTGTCTTTCCTGATTCGGCGCACGATTCTGATTTGATGGGCCCGCACCACTAGATTGCGGCGCCCGCACATACTGATCCAGCTTACGCTCACGTATCAGTTTTTCAATGAGGTCTTGTAAGTGACGACACTCATTGGTGTTGTGGCCATAACTCTCATGAAATCTACAGAATTTTCCTGTTTGGATTTGTCTCTCAGTTGGTGGTTTTGGGGCAGGTTTCTTGTATTGCATGGTATTGCAGGTCTGCAAATACACGTTTTCCAATGATGTGTTCAATGGAGTGTAATTATCGTACATGGAAGCTCTACGCCGTGGACCACGATTCTGATCGCGTTTTTTGTCTTCGGTGTTGGGCCCTGCATCATCCTGCTTCCTAGACTGTTTCGCATCCTCCCTTCTTAGGAATTGGGCTGCCTTGGAATAGAAACGGTCCAATGACGCAGGTGGTTCTCTAGCTAACCAATTTCCAAACTCGGAGTCAGCATCAATCCCCTTAGTTAATGCCATCAGGATAGAGTTATCATTGGGATTGCTTATTTCTGCACACGTAGCATGGAATCGCTCCAAGTAACGTCTAAGTGTTTCCCCGGGGTCTTGTGTAACACTAGATAGAGTGTTAATGTCCTTAGACCTCGCCACGTGCATACAGAATTGCTCGACAAACTTGGTGGCCATCTGGTCAAAGTTAGAGATGGATCGCGGTGGCAAACGAGTGAACCACATGGTAGCGATGCCCCCTAGGGAAATTGGGAAACTACGGCATTTTACTGCATCATCAGCTCTCGCAGCATTCATCAGCCATTCGTATTTCAAGACGTGTTGATTGGGATCAGAACTTCCTTCATAAACTGGCAAAGCTGGCATCCTGAAGTGCCGAGGTGGTTCAGCATATAATACGTCATCGGTGAAGGGGGTATGACTCCGGGAGATTCCCCAGTCGTCATTACTGAGACCCTAACTTTCGCGGATCATTTTATGAATCATCGTTGGTATATCCGGCGTTCGGATGCTGGGAGCATACTGTGCCAAGGTGAGGTCGGGTTCCACAGTGCGAGTCTGGACCGGACGCGGTCGACGGTCCGTACCTCGCCTCCTTGGTTCAATATCCTCAGGGAAATAAGGCTCAGGAGTCTGCTCTCGTTGGTTACGTTGAGGATCAGCTTGGTTTCTAGCATCACCTCCTCGTCCGGCAGTGGTGGTAGTAGCAATGTTGCCGGTGACATGGTAAGGAGCAGCACCTCCCCGAGACGAAGGTTCTGTACGGAGGCTAGCGGATGGTCCAGTTCTAGGTTGCCCATGATTTGAAGCAGGTTGGTGTCCCGTGGCTTTGGTGTAGCTTACGCCTAGCCGTGGGCGTGTGGATCTGGTTTGGCCATCAGAGGAGGCTGAACTCTCCATGGAAGAGTAAGAACCTAGGTCCCTTCTGGATCTTCTTCGCCTTTGGCGATTTAGCTGGTTAGTTAACTCTGTGTTGGCGCGCAGTTGTTCAGTTAGCTGCTGTCGACTTTGGGTCAACTCTTGAAGCAATGTCTGGAATTCTTGTCTAGTGATTGGACCTGATGGATCTGAAGGTCCTACAGTATTTTGGTTGGATGGAGGTGATTGCACGGGATTTTGTCGGTCCCGTGCTCCTTGATCAGCAGCTGTAGAAGTGGTACGTGTGCTCACCATAATTAATTTATGGAGTCCTTTCCTAGATCTAATTGCAAATCTGAATAGAATGGAAGGGCTTCAAAATTCTAGATCTGGATCTTCTTCTTAGATTTATGCAATCCAATATAGATAGGAGATCCAAAGAGCAAGAGAAAATTGGGTTTTTCTCAATGAAAGCACCAAAGTGTTTGTACCAAAATTGGGCACAACACTCTTCGGAAGTCTTTGAAGAGATAAAGTGAAGAAATTAAATGTAAAAAGCGGGTTTATCTAACAAAAACTCCAAATTTTAGAAATGAGAATAATTAAAATGCAGGGAGACACAAGAATTTAGAGTGGTACAGCGTATTGCCTACGTCCACTATGAAGTAGTTTGCTTTATTGATCTTTCTTTGAAGGTTATAAGTGAATTCAGTGAGTTACAACAGATAATTATGATTTGCAGCAGTCAATTTCGTTGTTAGCAGCAGTAATGGAGTTCAGATCTGGATCTGGCGGAGTCCGAGTGTTGGAGATCTCAAAGGGGAAGAAGAACCCCTTTTCTGTTGGCTTTGGGGGTCTATTTATAGGTGTAGGAGGCTGGTATTTCACTCAGATCTCGGGAGACCCTCTTTGGCACGTGACCAGGCCCGCACGCCCAAGCCCGTGAAGTTTCGGTCCGATCCGTGATCGATACGAACAGATTTCGTATCGATCAAGATTTCATCCAATGGAGTCAAAATTTGGCGTGGACATTCTTTAGCATGCACGTAGTCTTCTGTGAAAATTTCATAGCATTTGGACTTGTAGATTAGGATATATGATCGATATGAAATGCGATTCTCGGTGGTTGTTTGGTTCGACTCGCTCCCGTTTCGACTCGCTTCCATTCGACTCGGTGACGTGGCGCTTGAGTCTTTGGATCACTCTGCCTTTGATGCTGTCTCGAGCGAGTTGAAATGTTCACTGATTAAGCGAGTCGAAGTGTGCCCAGATCGAGCGAGTCGAAGTGTGCACTGGTTGAGCGAGTCGAAATGGAGCGTCCTGAGAGGTTCGAGTAGTGGCTTCGCCAATGGAGTCGAAGTTGATGGAGTCGAACAGTGGTTCGAACGGAGCGATTCGAAGTAGGCATCTGATGGTTGCGAAACGAGTCAAAGGGAGCGAGTCGATGGAGTCATTTCTGGTGGATGCGAATCGAGTCGAAGTAGGCATCTGAGGGATGTGGAGCGAGTCGAAGGGAGCAAGTCGAAGGGAGCGAGTCGACCGGTGATTGGTTTTCGTCCAATTTTGTATCGTTCATAACTTGAGCATACGAACTCGGATTGACTTGAGATTTGGAACGTTGGCTCTCATGGCTTAGCTTGTCATGTCCTACCAATTTTGGTTCAATCCGGACATGGACAAAATTCGTCGATATCCATAGTGAGCCTGTGTATAACTGATCTCTAGGACGGGCCGTCATTCGTTACTAGTCAATTCCTTGGTGTCACGGCCTTGCCAAAAGGCGGGATAACATACACATTCATTACTAAATCAGAAATTGAAGTATAGAGGCGAACCACCATTAAGCAAGAAGGAGATAAAGAAAGCAAAGGAAAGAAGATTAATCAACTTAATCCATTCAAATCTCAAACTCCACAATCTCAAAGCTAAGGTGAATAATGACTATATCTCATTTCTCTAATTTTGTTCGGTTTTATGATGAATCCGAAGTATTTTGCATGATTATGCCATGTTTTTGAATGATTAAATGTTTATATATGCTTGTTGATGATTTATGTTTATTCCTATAGGATTTATGATATGTTTTAATGTGAAAACCCTATTTAATAAAATCCAAATATCTTGCAATTTTCGATTTAGATCAGAAATGATATTTTTGAGATGGGTTTCAATTTTCATAATTTTCTGATTTAGTGTGGATTTTATATTAATTTTCTAGTGAAGAAAATGTTTATTTGGGTTTAAAAATTATTTAGGATTAAAAAATATATGTTTTGGGCCTGAAATTAATATAGGTTGGAAAACGTATTAAAATTGATTTTCTGGAATTTTTGTAGATTTTTCCTAAGTGTTTTGATGAATATATAAAATTATTTAAAGTTTGGGACTTAAATGTTTAATATATTTATAAAAGGAGAAGGGGTATTTTATAAATAAATTAAATTGTTTATTTTTGAAATATTGGCAGCATTTTTAGAAAAGAAAATTAGCAACCAATAATATTTTGACAAACAAGGCAAGTTAGTTGAAAAGAAATTCTTTTTAAAGTAAAAATCAGTTTTTACATGCTTTAGGCATGTTTCACTACTTTCGGCACAAGGGGTTCCGACCAAGTACTTCCGCCTTCATACCATCGAAACCAATGCAGTTGGTATCAAGTAATTGGTACATAGCCAATTAGACTAAGGCGAAAGGCACGGTGTCGAAGCTAAAGGTTCCGAAGGGGTCGAAACGTTGTCTTGCTTTTAAATGAAAATGCGCCTGCTTTGCTTTCGAAGGAAGAGATTTCGACTTGGTTGGTTGTCGGTTCAGTCAAATGTTTTAAGGGAAAGGTTTTGAATGGGTTGCGCCTTTTGTTTTAAGTAATTGCTTCCGAAGGGGTCGAAACCCCTAGCTCCTTCTTTTCTTCCTTTTGAAGTCAATAGTTTCGGAAGGTAAACTTTGTTTTGAAACTTAGCGGCTTCTCCAATGCTTTCAGAAGGTTGGTTTCGACACCATCACTTCTTTGCTTAGCAAAAGCTTTCGAAAGAGTGCTTTCGACTTAAATGTTTTAATGATCCTTTTGTTTCGTTGAAGGTAAAACCCAAAGGTTTCAAATGCTTTAGTTATAAAAGGGTTTGAAAGGTGTTTCCACATGTTTTAAATTGAACCCAAATGCTTTCGAAAGGTTTAAAGAATGGATTCGAAGGGGTGGTTCCCCAATGGTTTTGAAAGGTTTTAAAGGAACGTTTTTCCAATGGTTTTGAAAGGCAATGTTTAAAGTGTTCTAAAGATAGGATGTCTAAGGTTTTATATATTTCGAAGGAAAGGTTTTTCAAGTGTTTTCGAAAGGAAGATTGAATGGTTTCGAAAGGAATGTTTTGGCCTTTCGGCCAAGGTGAAAGAAAGGGGTTACTTGGTTTCGAAAGGGGTGCTTTCAATGGATTCAAAAGGGGTAGTTTCAAAGGTTTAAATGTTTTCATCAACAAAGATTGAGTAAAGTATATATAACATGGCAAAATGATTTTGAGTAAAGCATAGACTATATGTATTTTCCTTGTTTAATTTTGGTTTAAAGGTTTTAAATCAATTTGAGATGAAAAGGTTTTCAAGAAAAATTTAAGGAAAGATTACCTTAAGTAAAATGACTCAGAATTAGAATACCAGATGGGACTGGTATAGGGTCACACTCAATACATTAGCTATTAGCCCTCGCTAATTTAGTCCAAAATTCCAGTGTGTAGGGCTTTGTCACAGGTAAGACTAAAATGATGATTACACATAGAAGGGAATATATGTTTGTATACAAATAAGTTATTGGTGAGCCCGCAAAACCATTAGGATCAGGTGACCCTGAGAGAAGATAAGTTAGGGATAGACCGCCCAGAAGAGGAGTATCTAACAGATGTTAGATTATTTTGTTATATTGTCTGGTAATCCCGAGTCAGCCAAAGGTTAGTAGTTTGCCAAACACAACTATAATGTTCAGACAAACAGTCAATTTGTTACCTCATATGTATGTTTATCTGATAAAGCTTTACATTTTTTAACCAGATTTGATTGTAGGATTCTGATTTGCAAAAGATATGTTTCAAAAGGATATTAGTGAGGGGAAACCCATTCCACTAAGCGGCGTGGTCTCACTTAATATCAAATAACCGAGATGTATAGTATTATTCACACCAGGCTTTATGTCTTACTCGAAGTTTATGTTTTTCCCCTTAAACTCTCGGGTGCTCAAAATTGATTTGAGTAGGCTGAGGATTGAGGTTTTATGGTTATTAGTAGGTTGGCGAATAAAGCTTTTGGATACGAGCAGGTGGCTTTCGGATAGCTATTTAGGAGTGACTGTTTTATTTTGTTTTATTCCGCTATGTTGTATTAAGTCAGTTATGACTATATAGTACTATGGTCAGCCAAGGGAGCATCTTCATATGTCGCTCTTGGCGTATTTATGTAATAATTATATTTTATCTGAACTTGGGAAACAAATGAGATTATGTAACTTGGATATGAAAATTTGTTTTGAAATGTAATGAAAAATGTTGTTTTGGAAATCTGTGTTTTTATTTCATATTCAAGTGCTTATGATATTATGGATACCATTAACATTATCGTATCTGGTCACCAGAAGTTAATACTATGGATGACTACAGCATCTGTAGCGCTTAGCTTCGGGCCTCCAAATAAGGGATGTTACAACTTGGTACAAGTGCACAGGTTTATGAAAAACTTTAAACTAAAATGATTCTTGACAAACATAATCCTAAGGAATTAGAGTTAAGATCGAGGTATGAGATAACGTTAAGTAACGTACTTGTATTTGCTATATATAAGTTCACGCTATATCTCTAGTTTCCTATATCTCTTAGGCTATTCATCTATATCTCACGAGGCTTGAATACATATATGGACGCTAGAAGTGGAAGAGTGAATCTTGGAGGAAGCACCACCATAAATGGTAATGCCAGAACGAATACTAAAAGGAACCAAGGTCAGGCATAAGAAGGGAATGTTGGTGCTAGAGTCCAACAAGTGGATATGGAAGCTATGTATCATTTTTTCATGAATATGATGAAGGCAGGTGTTGCTGCTGGAATGGTTGGAGGAAATGCTAGAGTAGGAGTTTATGAAGCTCTGGTGGTCCACAATTATGCTATTTTGAGTAGAGATTATGCTAGGCTTGGAGGGAATCCATTTATCAAAACCAAAGATGCTATTGAGATGGAGAACTGGTTGCTGCATTGTGAGAGGATCTTTGTAGACTTGGGGCTCAATGATTAGCAGAAGAGAAGGCTTGCTTCGAGACAGCTTCAGGGAGCAGCTATGTTTTGGTTGAATAGTGTGACGGTTGGAGTGGATGAGGAAACGATGACATGGGCTGAGTTTAGGAGGAGGTTCCAGGAGAGGTTCATGTCTGTGATGACACAGTCTGCTTTGCTCAGAAAGTTTGCTGAGTTAGAGCAGCAAGATATGACCGTGTTGGAGTATGCTAGAAGGTTTGAGGAGTTGGCTAGGTATGGACATACCAATGTGGATACGGTGATGAAGAGAAATAAGAAGTTCATAAGGGGGTTGAAGCTTGAGTTCGCAAGGTCTACATTACCTCTGTAATGACCCAAGATTTTAGGAATTTATTCTAAAAAATATAAATAAATTCAAAATGATTTTTAAATAAATCTTGAAAGGGAATTGATATAGCTTGATAGTGTATTAGTATGTGTGTACATGGGTGCACAGGAAATGCACATGAAATAAAGCTAAAAGTCCCTGAACTCCAAGAATGAATACATATTGATATGTATGGGAATATATATATATATAGATTAAATCCTTAAAAGCTGAATGCATAAGTAAATATATATATATGGATGCTACTGAATATTTTTGAGTGTACATGTACATGTGTGTGTCAGTACAAAATAATGTATAAATATATACAAATGAGTATACTAATTAATTTAGTAAGCTTTATATATATATATATATACATATATATATATAGATATGTTAATAAAATTACTAGAGTTCAATTCAGCAAAATAAAACATACCAATATATTTTATAGATAGGCAGAAAGAAAGAAAGAATGAAGATATAAAAAGAACTAATCCTCTTATAAATAAATAAAGGAAGTACATGCCATTTACATGAAAGCTAAAAATAGAAAAAAAAAGATAAAACAGAGAAATGCTTGGTATAGGCAGAATTAGGAAGAGTATTTGATAAATAATAAAATCAAGTCACATTTTTAGCATGATTGTGGACAAAGGAAAAAGGTATTTTCTGAAAAGCAAAATTCTGAAATTAGCCAAAAAGAAAGTAACCACTTTTCTCTTCACCTAAATTAAGCCGGGAAGGGTAGAATTTTGGGTTCAAGTAAAATACAGATAACATGATTTTCTGGTGGGCAAAAATGGCTTTAGCCAATACCCAAAACCCTAAGGAAGACCCTGTATATATACATGTATATGCAGCAGCCTCCTCTCCTTCTCAGAAAAGAACTTTGAAAAAAAAAGAAACAACACCATAGAAATCATAAGGCAAGGGAAGGAAAAGAGCTTGAGGCTAAAGGCAGAAGTTCATCAATTAATTAAGGAAGCAAAGAAGAGAGCTAGGTGAGAAAACTCACTCAAAAATCTAAGGCAATAAGTCCTAATGTAGGCAGCCAGTTATAAGTAATTTTCTTAAAAAGAGTATTTTCATATATGAATGCTTATCTGTGAATTTAAATCTGAAAATGTTTTGATCCTCTTTGGTTGTTTTACTTGTTTATTTATAAGAAAGTTTTATGTGTAGTTAGTATACATATATGTTTTATAAATCCAGATCTCTGATATGTTAATGTTTAGGAACATAAACAAATACCCAGAAAATAAAATGTTGAAAATAGGCAAGTAGTATTGGTTTTGGCTCAACCCAGAAAGATGTAAATAATGTTGAGCTGCAATATACTCATGAATAAGTGCTGAGGCTTGAGACAAAAAGGAATTAGGGGTGCAATAGGGTTGCCTATGTGCTGATGCTCCTGATTCAATGAAAATATATATATGTTCATATGCCTAGTAAACAAAATTTTGTGATTCAGTGAAACCAGGTCATTCTGAGTTTAACTCAAGCACAAATGTTTGTCAAAAAGAAAAACTCTCTCAAAAGCCATAAGCCAATGTTAGTTGCCTAAACCCCTTTTTAAAATACCAGGAAGTATATATATACATACAGAACCTTATTTATTTAGTCACCAATGGTTGTTTGCTTGTTTGTCTCTGTATGGTTATGAATAATATGAGATGCCATGATATGGATGTTTTAGTTAGTAAAATGGTTCACTGAATGGTTTAGTCATGAAAAATCAAAAGAGTTATTATTAACTTAAACCTGATTAGGAAATTGGGGTCAAGAACACTACAGGAATGACTTGTGTTCTTGAGTAACACAAGTTGACACATGGCTTGTTTAAGTCCTGAGATCTTTGTGTAATGGAGTGAATTAGTTCATTACAGTGTGTCCATTGATTCATAAATATTGCAGATGAGACCAGGATAGATAAATATACCAAGGGAATAATATTTGAGATGATGAGAAAACTAGAGTTTTTCCCAGATTTGAAATATGAGGATTGAATAAATGATTTAACTCATATTGGTTATTTTCCTGTTGGTGTGAATGATTGTTTGATTATGACTGAATTGTATGCTTGAATGTATGTGCCATATTTATATATATGGAGTCTCTGGAAAGAGAAATTAAAGTGTGCACATGCACAATGACACAGAGCATGCACACAAGTATGATCTGATTCTAAAGGGCAGAATTTTATGTATATGTATTTAATTTGATTTTAACCTAATTAACTAATTGCTTTTGTGAATTTTCTCATACCAGACATGTGTCTGACCCTAGTGTGCTAATGGCATCTGGGGTGTCTCATTTAAAATGAGGCAGCTTCAAATGCTTTTTCAGGGATTGCAGCAACTAAGTAGGAGTAGGAGCAAGGCTTTGAGAAGAGGATTATAGCATGCTAAACTTAGTTAGATAAGAGCCAAAATGATAAAATCCGCATGTATTAATGATTTAAATTGTTACTTGTATTAAGTGTTGAATATGGGATGGATATTTGGTTAAGTGTTTTATTAAGAGATTGACTTGTATCTGGAATTTATGAATCTAGTTAATATCTGATATTAAAGAAGTTAATCAAAATATTGTAAGTGGATTTAGTAAGAACACCATGTTGAAAACTGAATGATTACATTTTATAAATGCATTAGTCAATTTTTGAGTCTTTAGAAAGGATTTAAGTTTTGGAAAATCTGGATAGTTGATTCTCAGAAAAATTAAATGGTTTTATCTTTCAAACGTGGTAAGTGTATACAAAAGATAATAGGCATAGGTTGAATGTTTTTATATGACTGCAAGGTTCCCATAACCTAACTTGTTTCATACAAATGTTTCATGTCTTATTTTTAATAAAGGAAGGATCTGTAATAAGGGAATTGAAAGCCAGATCCAAATAGCTGCAGTTATATATGCACATAAACATGTTTTGTGCAAGCATTAACACACCTTTTCCTTCGTATTTGTAATAGGAATCTGAATTTTCATTCAGATTCTAACCAAATGCATTTTAAATTCCAGACAGATTTTATAAAAAGAAAATCAAACATGAATGGAAGTTTTATTGCATATAACACTGTACTATGTGTGGGTTGATTAAATTCAATCGATCCAATATCCTCTTGTTTACCAGAACTCTGATTTAAACCAGAGAGGCATATACATCCTCACATGTATGTGCTTATCTTTGTGGAAGTACTGATATATTTATATTGGTTAATTGTTTTGATCCTGGATATATTTTGGTTTATTGGAAAAAGAAAATGACCCTGGAAAATATAATTGTAATAAATGATCAATCTATATATCATCTCTGATAGTTCTAAGGAAGTTTAAATCGAACTTAAAAGTGTAAATGAATGTAGGTGGACATCCAAACACATATAAGTTGAATGTGCATAGGCATGTACATAGAAATCGAATTTAGACGCCAGTCTTAAAAATAATTAGACGTCTGAGGTTAAACTTAGATGACAGTCTAAATAATTTAGACGTCTAAGGTTAAATGTAGACGTCTGTCATAGAATAATTAGACGTCTGAATTCAGTTCAAAATGTCTTTTTCTCTCTGTTTCAATTTTTGATCTCTGAGCCGTCTGTCATAATTAGATAGACGTCTGTAATTATGTTTAGACGCCTGTCATAAGAATTTAGACGTCTGAACTGCTGATTTTGCCTAATTTGCCTATTTAGAAAAGAAATAAGTGGCTATGTCAATAGCTTGTATGGCATTTTGATTTCTACGTGATTTAAATTCCCTTTGATGAAGTAAAAAAAAATTCCCTATGAATTTAGGGTAGAAATAGGAGGGTCATTCCAGTTGGTATCAGAGCTATGTTATTCAACATAGTAGAAGTAATGATCAAGTTCTTAGATAGAAATAAAAATTTAAAGGAACTAAATATATATATCAATGTTTTCAGTGTGAAAAAAAAACCACTGAAATAATAAAAATTACCAATCAAACTAACCAGCTATGTAAATTATTATTAGCAAATTATGGTAGGGAGACCACCAAATCAGGGAGCCGGATCTTCCCATGCACCACCAATGGTCAATCTGCAAGAATTGGTGAGAGCATTTAGGGATGGGGCAGGACAAAGGCAAGAAAATCCCTATGAAGAACTCTCAAAATTACTTAAGACATATACTCATTTAGGAGGCAAAAGCTTTGAAGGGACAGAGAGTATCATGGAAATTCAAACATGGTTGAGAACATTGGAAAGAATTTTCAATGACATGCAACTTGATGATCAAAGAAAGAGGCAAGTGGCTTCAAGACAGCTAAAAGGAGTAGCTTTAGGCCTGTGGGAAGTAATCATTGCAGGAAGGAATGAGAATGAAATCACTTGGAATCAATTCAAAGAGATGTTGGAAGCAAGGTTTGTACCAGCATCAGCAAAGACTACCTTGCTAGAAGAATTTATTAGACTTAGACAAGGAACCATGACTGTCACAGAATACACTCAAAAGTTTGAGGGGCTTTCCACATATGGAGCAATGCTTGTGGCAGATGAGGCATCCAAAAATGATAGGTACATAAAAGGGTGGAACCCAGGACTCAATAGAGCCATGTTACCCTATGCAGACAGGACTTTTGACCATGTGATAGACTTAGCTTTGAGGTTGGAACAGCATGACAAGGAAAGGGAGAAGTTCAGAAATTTTAAGAACAATAATACCAAGAAGAGTAAGGGGAGGTATCACCCTTATGATAAGAAGAAGGAAGAGGCCAGTAACAAAGGCACTGGAGATGTCAAAGCTAAGGAAACCAAGAAGAAAATTGTGTGCCATCAGTGTGGAAAAGAAGGACATATCAAACCAAGATGTCCAGAATTGAAAGGAGGAGCTTTCAAGTGCTATCTATGTGGGAAAGAGGGGCATATGAAGAGGAATTGTCCTGAGTACAAACAGCAAGGAAAATTGGCAAATTTGGAAGGAAAAGGAAAAGCCACAGTGGAGAGTAACACTGAAAACCATAGCCAAGTGGAAGATACATTACTTATTTGTACCATACCCATAGCAGTAGTATATGATACTGGGGCAACTCACTCTTTAATTTCTTATGAACTAGTTAAAATGCTAAAACTGAATTGCATATTGGTTGAAACCCCATTGCATATACAAAGTCCATTGGGGAGTTCTAGTGTTTTAAATATGATTTGTGTGGATGTGGAATTAAACATAGGAGGAAATATTTTTATTTCCAATTTATATGTTTTGAATTACCCAAATATAGGTGTTATATTGGGGGTAGACTGGTTAAGGCAATTTAAAGCCATAATTAATTTAGACTCATCCACCATATCATTGCAAAATTCTAGAGGTCAGAGAATCACAGTTTTATGTGAAGTAGCTAAGGAAGGAAAACTATATCATTTAGTTGACTCAGAAAAAGATTCTAGTGAACTAACCATTGAAGAAATTCCCATAGTCAATGAATATTTGGATGTGTTTGGTGAGGTCAAGGGTATTCCACACCATAGACCAGTAGAGTTCCAGATCAATCTAGTTCCAGGAGCAAGCCCAGTGATTAAAAAGCCAACTAGAATGGGGCCAAATGAACTAAAGGAATTAAAGAAACAGTTAGAAGAACTGGAAGAAAAGGGTTTTATAAGACCAAGTAATTCTTGCTGAGGAGCACCAGTAGTATTTGTTAAGAAACAAGATGGCTCCTTAAGACTCTGTATAGATTATAGAGAATTAAACAAGGTAACTATTAAAAATAAATACCCATTGCCAAGAATAGATGATCTTTTTGATCAATTAGCAGGGGCAAAAGTGTTTTCTAGACTAGACTTAGCATCTGGTTTTCATCAAATGAAGGTGGAAGAATCAAGCATCAAGTACACTGCCTTTAACACTAGGTATGGGTTGTATGAAGTTTTGGTTATGCCATTTGGTTTGACCAATGCACCATCATACTTTGTAGATTTAATGAACAGAACCTTTAGAGATTATTTAGACAAGTTTGTGCTTATTTTTATTGATGCAATTTTGATTTATTCCAAAACAGTGGAAGAACATAAGCATCATTTGCACCTGGTTTTGTCTAGGTTAAGGGGAAAAGATTTAAAGGCAAAATTTTCAAAATGTGTATTTTGGAAAGAGGAAGTACATTTCCTTGGCCATGTTATATCTGCTCAAGGAATTTCTGTGAACCCCAATAAAGTAGTGGCTATTCAAGCATGGAAGAGGCCAAGCACTGTGAGTGAAGTGAGGTCATTTATGGGGATGGCATGGTATTATAGGAGGTTTATAAAAGATTTTTCAAAAATCTCTACACCACTCACTAACCTAACCAGGAAGAACCAAGCTTTTGTTTGGACAGAAAAATGTGAGAAGTCTTTTGAGCAGTTGAAGGAGGCATTGGTGAATGCTCCAATTTTAAAGGTACCATATGGAAATGAAGAACTAGTGGTATACACTGATGCTAGTGGATTTGGCTTGGGTGCAGTGTTGATGCAACAAGGCCAAGTCATTGCATATGCATCCAGACAACTTAAACCACATGAAGTAAGGTATGCCACACATGATCTCGAATTAGCAGCCGTGATCTATGCTTTAAAACTTTGGAGACATTATTTGTTAGGCACAAAGTTTGAACTTTACACTGACCATAAGTCTCTAAAATATTTATTTTCACAAAAAGATTTGAACATGAGGCAACATAGATGGGTGGAGTTCTTAGCTGCCTATGACTTTGACATACTCTATACACCAGGCAAAGCAAACAAAGTTGCAGATGCTCTAAGTAGACAGCATGCTAAATTGGCTATGATGATGATAGAAGAATTTAAAGACTTGTCTTTGCTAACTGAGTTAGAAATTGGGGAGAATGGTTGTGTGCACATGGATGAGCAGATGCATGGTGCATAAGAAGATAAAGGGAAGTTAAGCTTAATGACACTTCAACCAGATTTAATTCTGAAGGTAGGAAAAATGCAAGAACAAGATGCCAACTTATTAGAGAGGAAAGTGCTCCTCTCAAGAGGGGAGGAAGTGATGAATCACCATATTGATAAAAATGGTTATATGAGATACCAAAATAGGATATGTGTACCAGAGGACACAGAATTGAAGAAAGAGATATTGAATGAATATCACAGAAGTAAATACTCCATACACCCAGGCAACACAAAAATGTACCAAAATTTGAAAAGAGACTTCTGGTGGAAGGGGATGAAATCTGATGTAGCTAAATACATTGCCAAATGTATGACTTGCCAACAAGTCAAGGCTGAAACCCAAAGGCCATCAGGGTTGATGCAACCTCTTAGTGTACCACAGTGGAAGTGGGAAGACATATCTATGGACTTCATAGATGGACTGCCTAGATCTAAGAGAGGTAATACAAGTATATGGGTGATAGTTGATAGGCTAACCAAGGTAGCACACTTCATTCCAGTCAAGTCAGAAAGAACAGCACCAAAATTAGCTCAAATTTTTATAAAGGAAGTGGTAAAGTTACATGGCATTCCCAAAACCATTGTGAGTGATAGGGATACCATCTTCACTTCAAAGTTCTGTAGAAGCTTTCAAGAAGCAATGGGAAGTGAACTATGTTTAAGTACTGCCTACCATCCTCAATCAGATGGGCAGACTGAGGTAGTAAACAAAGTTTTGGAGGACATGTATACTGGATTTTGGGGGCAACTGGGAAGATTGTCTTCATCTAGTTGAATTTACATACAACAACAGCTACCAAAGCACCATAGGAATGGCTCCATTTGAAGCCTTATATGGTAAACCCTGTTTGTCACCTGTTTGTTGGGTAGAAGCAGGAGAAAGGTCTATTTTAGGACCTGAGTATATACAAGAAACTAAGGAGAAAATTGAGTTGATAAGAAGAAGAATGGCAGCAGCTCAAGATAGGCAAAAGAAATTTGCAGACATGAGAAGAAGGCAGGTAGAATATGAAGTGGGAAATTTTGTTTTCATCAAAATCTCACCAATGAAAAATGTGCTGAGATTTGGAAAACAAGGAAAATTAACCCCAAGATATATTGGACCATACAAAATTCTGGAGAGAATTGGTCCCTTGGCATATAAGTTGGAATTACCAGAAAACATGCAAGGTATACATGATGTTTTTCATGTATCACAATTGAGAAGGTGGGTCCATGACAAGGTAGAAATTCTTGAGACCCCAACCCAAGTGCAGATAAATCCTAATTTGATTTATGAAAAGGATCCAGTGGGAATTTTGGCAAAAGATGTGAAGAAGTTGAGAAATAAATCTCTGAAACTTGTGAAGGTACAGTGGAGTCTTGATCCTAGTGATTGCACATGGGAATTAGAGGACAAAGTTAGGATGAATTATCCTAAGCTATTTTCAGATTAAAGGTAATTCTGATTTTTGATTGTTTTCTTTTGTTAGATGCATATGTGTTTAGTTATAATAAAACTAAAATTTATTTTGTTGAGAATGTACTTGTTCTCTGAATTAAGTTTAAAATTTATTTTAAGCTTAGGAAAATTGTGGGACACAATTCCTAAAAGGAGGGGTGTATGTAATGACCCAAGATTTTAGGAATTTATTCTGAAAAATATAAATAAATTCAAAATGATTTTTAAATAAATCTTGAAAGGGAATTGATATAGCTTGATAGTGTATTAGTATGTGTGTACATGGGTGCACAGGAAATGCACATGAAATAAAGCTAAAAGTCCCTGAACTCCAAGAATGAATACATATTGATATGTATGGGAATATATATATATATAGATTAAATCCTTAAAAGCTGAATGCATAAGTAAATATATATATATGGATGCTACTGAATATTTTTGAGTGTACATGTACATGTGTGTGTCAGTACAAAATAATGTATAAATATATACAAATGAGTATACTAATTAATTTAGTAAGCTTTATATATATATATACATATATATATATATAGATATGTTAATAAAATTACTAGAGTTCAATTCAGCAAAATAAAACATACCAATATATTTTATAGATAGGCAGAAAGAAAGAAAGAATGAAGATATAAAAAGAACTAATCCTCTTATAAATAAATAAAGGAAGTACATGCCATTTACATGAAAGCTAAAAATAGAAAAAAAAAGATAAAACAGAGAAATGCTTGGTATAGGCAGAATTAGGAAGAGTATTTGATAAATAATAAAATCAAGTCACATTTTTAGCATGATTGTGGACAAAGGAAAAAGGTATTTTCTGAAAAGCAAAATTCTGAAATTAGCCAAAAAGAAAGTAACCACTTTTCTCTTCACCTAAATTAAGCCGGGAAGGGTAGAATTTTGGGTTCAAGTAAAATACAGATAACATGATTTTCTGGTGGGCAAAAATGGCTTTAGCCAATACCCAAACCCCTAAGGAAGACCCTGTATATATACATGTATATGCAGCAGCCTCCTCTCCTTCTCAGAAAAGAACTTTGAAAAAAAAAGAAACAACGCCATAGAAATCATAAGGCAAGGGAAGGAAAAGAGCTTGAGGCTAAAGGCAGAAGTTCATCAATTAATTAAGGAAGCAAAGAAGAGAGCTAGGTGAGAAAACTCACTCAAAAATCTAAGGCAATAAGTCCTAATGTAGGCAGCCAGTTATAAGTAATTTTCTTAAAAAGAGTATTTTCATATATGAATGCTTATCTGTGAATTTAAATCTGAAAATGTTTTGATCCTCTTTGGTTGTTTTACTTGTTTATTTATAAGAAAGTTTTATGTGTAGTTAGTATACATATATGTTTTATAAATCCAGATCTCTGATATGTTAATGTTTAGGAACATAAACAAATACCCAGAAAATAAAATGTTGAAAATAGGCAAGTAGTATTGATTTTGGCTCAACCCAGAAAGATGTAAATAATGTTGAGCTGCAATATACTCATGTATAAGTGTTGAGGCTTGAGACAAAAAGGAATTAGGGGTGCAATAGGGTTGCCTATGTGCTGATGCTCCTGATTCAATGAAAATATATATATGTTCATATGCCTAGCAAACAAAATTTTGTGATTCAGTGAAACCAGGTCATTCTGAGTTTAACTCAAGCACAAATGTTTGTCAAAAAGAAAAACTCTCTCAAAAGCCATAAGCCAATGTTAGTTGCCTAAACCCCTTTTTAAAATACCAGGAAGTATATATATACATACAGAACCTTATTTATTTAGTCACCAATGGTTGTTTGCTTGTTTGTCTCTGTATGGTTATGAATAATATGAGATGCCATGATATGGATGTTTTAGTTAGTAAAATGGTTCACTGAATGGTTTAGTCATGAAAAATCAAAAGAGTTATTATTAACTTAAACCTGATTAGGAAATTGGGGTCAAGAACACTACAGGAATGACTTGTGTTCTTGAGTAACACAAGTTGACACATGGCTTGTTTAAGTCCTGAGATCTTTGTGTAATGGAGTGAATTAGTTCATTACAGTGTGTCCATTGATTCATAAATATTGCAGATGAGACCAGGATAGATAAATATACCAAGGGAATAATATTTGAGATGATGAGAAAACTAGAGTTTTTCCCAGATTTGAAATATGAGGATTGAATAAATGATTTAACTCATATTGGTTATTTTCCTGTTGGTGTGAATGATTGTTTGATTATGACTAAATTGTATGCTTGAATGTATGTGCCATATTTATATATATGGAGTCTCTGGAAAGAGAAATTAAAGTGTGCACATGCACAATGACACAGAGCATGCACACAAGTATGATCTGATTCTAAAGGGCAGAATTTTATGTATATGTATTTAATTTGATTTTAACCTAATTAACTAATTGCTTTTGTGAATTTTCTCATACCAGACATGTGTCTGACCCTAGTGTGCTAATGGCATCTGGGGTGTCTCATTTAAAATGAGGCAGCTTCAAATGCTTTTTCAGGGATTGCAGCAACTAAGTAGGAGTAGGAGCAAGGCTTTGAGAAGAGGATTATAGCATGCTAAACTTAGTTAGATAAGAGCCAAAATGATAAAATCTGCATGTATTAATGATTTAAATTGTTACTTGTATTAAGTGTTGAATATGGGATGGATATTTGGTTAAGTGTTTTATTAAGAGATTGACTTGTATCTGGAATTTATGAATCTAGTTAATATCTGATATTAAAGAAGTTAATCAAAATATTGTAAGTGGATTTAGTAAGAACACCATGTTGAAAACTGAATGATTACATTTTATAAATGCATTAGTCAATTTTTGAGTCTTTAGAAAGGATTTAAGTTTTGGAAAATCTGGATAGTTGATTCTCAGAAAAATTAAATGGTTTTATCTTTCAAACGTGGTAAGTGTATACAAAAGATAATAGGCATAGGTTGAATGTTTTTATATGACTGCAAGGTTCCCATAACCTAACTTGTTTCATACAAATGTTTCATGTCTTATTTTTAATAAAGGAAGGATCTGTAATAAGGGAATTGAAAGCCAGATCCAAATAGCTGCAGTTATATATGCACATAAACATGTTTTGTGCAAGCATTAACACACCTTTTCCTTCGTATTTGTAATAGGAATCTGAATTTTCATTCAGATTCTAACCAAATGCATTTTAAATTCCAAACAGATTTTATAAAAAGAAAATCAAACATGAATGGAAGTTTTATTGCATATAACACTGTACTATGTGTGGATTGATTAAATTCAATCGATCCAATATCCTCTTGTTTACCAGAACTCTGATTTAAACCAGAGAGGCATATACATCCTCACATGTATGTGCTTATCTTTGTGGAAGTACTGATATATTTATATTGGTTAATTGTTTTGATCCTGGATATATTTTGGTTTATTGGAAAAAGAAAATGACCCTGGAAAATATAATTGTAATAAATGATCAATCTATATATCATCTCTGATAGTTCTAAGGAAGTTTAAATCGAACTTAAAAGTGTAAATGAATGTAGGTGGACATCCAGACACATATAAGTTGAATATGCATAGGCATGTACATAGAAATCGAATTTAGACGTCAGTCTTAAAAATAATTAGACGTCTGAGGTTAAACTTAGACGACAGTCTAAATAATTTAGACGTCTAAGGTTAAATGTAGACGCCTGTCACAAAATAATTAGACGTCTGAATTCAGTTCAAAATGTCTTTTTCTCTCTGTTTCAATTTTTGATCTCTGAGCCGTCTGTCATAATTAGATAGACGTTTGTAATTATGTTTAGACGCCTGTCATAAGAATTTAGACGTCTGAACTGCTGATTTTGCCTAATTTGCCTATTTAGAAAAGAAATAAGTGGCTATGTCAATAGCTTGTATGGCATTTTGATTTCTACGTGATTTAAATTCCCTTTGATGAAGTAAAAAAAAATTCCCTATGAAATTAGGGTAGAAATAGGAGGGTCATTCCAACCTCATATTAGAGATCCTTGTGATGTTGAAGTAGAGATGGCGTTGAGACATGAGGAAATACTTGCTTCTTTGGAGAAGAATAAGGCGAAGGAGTACAGGTAGGGCAGAGTCAGAAAAGGAAGTTCTTTCATAAGAAATGAGCCCAGAAAGGTGGAGCCGCAAAGAAAGGAAAGTTTGAGGTTGTTTGCTTCAAGTGCGATAAGAAGGGGTATTTCACTAATGAATGTCGTACTGGAAAGGCGAAGGAAGTGATCGGGAAAAAGAATATCAGATGCTTTAACTGCGATCAAATTGGTCATTATAAGAATCAATGCAAAGTGCCTGCCAAAGATGGAAGGGGCAAAGTATTTGCATTGGAGCCAGCTATATCAGGACCAACAGTGCAGGAGAAAAGGAAAGCAGTGTTGGGAGGTACGCTTCAGATTCATGGTATGTCTATTAGTGTTTATTTTGATACCGGTGCATCGCATTCTTTTATATCTCATTGTACATAGGCTTAACCTAGAACCCTCGTACTTAGTTACTTCCTTAAGGGTTGCAAATCCGATAGGAGGGTATGCGACAATTGGGATGAAGTGTGACCACCTAGAGTTTGATTTGTTAGGTCATACCTTTTTTTGCAGTTTGCATGTGTTTGACTTTGTAGGGTTCAGAATTATTTTGGGTATGGATTAGTTAAGTAAGTATGATGCAAGGATATTTTGCTATGATAGGAAAATATCGCTTAGACAACCTGACTTTAGTGATCAGATTGTTTATACCGTAGTATACCCTAGTTGTGAGGTGAGTGCTTTGTTGGGTGTTGTTGAGTTAGAAGACGAGTTGAATCGAGTTTTTGTGGTTAGAGGAATTCACAGAAGTTTTTGAGCCTGTAGTAGGATTGCCACCGAAACGAGCCATTGAGTTTGAATATATTTGGTGCCAAGAGCAGAACCAGTGAGTAGGCCGCTAAGCAGGATGACACCTATAGAGAAGAGAGAGTTGAAGGTGCAGTTGGTGGATTTGCAAGCCAAGAATTTTATCAGACCTAGTAGTTCACCTTGGGGAGTAACTGCATTGGTTGCTAAGAAGCCGGACGGATCGTTGAGGTTATGTATCGATTGTCGTAAGTTCAATGAGAAGACGATAAAGAATCGATATTTGTTGCCTAGAATCGACGATTGGTTCGATCAGTTGAGTGGAGCCAAGGTATTTTCTCTGTTGGATTTAGCAACAGGGTTTCATTAGCTTAGAGTAGCAGTGGATAGTATTCCTATGACGACGTTTATAACTAGATATGGATCGTATGAATGGTTAGTTAAGCCATTCGGACTAACTAATGCGTTGGCATTCTTTGAGGCTTTGATTAACCGAGTTTTCCGAGAGCACTTGGATAGGTTCGTGTTGGTGTTCGTAGATAGTATCTTGATATACTCTAAAGGTGAAAAGGAGCATGGAGTTCGTGCTTGAGACGCTGAGGCAACAATAGCTGAAGGCGAAGTTTTCGAAGTGTCAATTCTGGAAGAAGGAAGTGAAGTTTCTTGGTCACGTGGTTTCAGAGAAGGGGTTGCCAGTCAATCCAGATAAGATCGAAGCTGTTAATAATTGGAAGAGACCCGCAACAGTGACCGAGATAAAGAGTTTTCTTGGATTGGCTGGGTATTATCAGAGGTTCATAAAGGATTTTTCATGGATAGCAGCACCGATGACGAAGCTAACGCGA
Source organism: Allium fistulosum (assembly GCA_030737815.1). Lineage (NCBI taxonomy): Eukaryota > Viridiplantae > Streptophyta > Magnoliopsida > Asparagales > Amaryllidaceae > Allium > Allium fistulosum. The sequence goes on from CM060905.1 coordinate 557,412,497, forward strand.
GAGGATATGAAGTTTGTGTGGACCGATAAGTGTGAGGAAGCATTCCAGAGCTTGAAACACTTACTGACCCATGCACCTGTATTAGTTGTTCTAAAAGGGAACCAGGATTTGGTAGTTTATACGGATGCGTGTGGAATTGGATTAGGAGCCGTGTTGATGTAGAGAGGTAAAGTGATTGCCTGTGCTTCTCGACAGCTTAGACTGCATGAGGTTAGATATCCAATGCATGATTTGGAATTAGCTGCAGTGATTTTTGCATTGAATGTGTGGAGACACTACCTTTTGGGAGAGAGGTTTGAGCTTTATATGGATCATAAATCATTGAAGTATTTTTTCTCTCAGAAGGAGTTGAACATGAGACAGCAGAGGTGGTTAGAGTTTATTGCTGCTTATGATTTTGGAATTGAGTACACACCAGGGAAAGGTAATAAGGTTGCAGATGCGCTTAGCAAAAAGCATCAGAATGCAGTTGGCAATGATAGATGAGTGGAAGGATTTGGAAGCATTGACGGCATGCAGAGTGTAGTGGAGATCTTAAGTTGGGCCTAGTGAAGGAACTGTTGCGTTGTCTTGATTAGAAGTTCGACTGGTGATGATCAAAAAGATTGCTTCTAAATAGGAGGAAGATCCAGTGTTAGTTGAACGGATCAAGAAGTTAAGGGATGGAATGTAGGGCGATGACTTAAAGGGTTTTAGTCTTGACCAGAATGATTGGTTGAGAAAGAAAGGAAGATTATGTGTTCTGAATGTGGGAGACATAAGTAAGGAAGTTTTGGAGGAATGCCATCGTTCGAAGTTCACTACTTATCCAAGAGGAACTAAGATGTATCAGGATATGAAGAGGAGTTTCTTCTGGGAAGGTATGAAGAGGGATGTTGGCTTATGGGTGAGGCAGTGTTTGAACTGTCAATAAGTAAAAGTCGAACATCAGAAGCCAAGCGGGTTGCTACAGCCATTGGATATCCCGGTATGGAAGTCAGATTCTATTTCTATGGATTTTATTGACGGGTTGCCAAGATCTAGTAGAGGAAATGAAAGTATATGGGTCATAGTGAATAGATTGACCAAGAGTGCCCATTTCATTCTAGTTAAGTCAACTAGGACGACACATATTTTGGCTAAGTTATTTATGAAGAATATAGTTAGACTTCATGGAATTCCTAGTAGTATAGTAAGTGATAGAGATTCCTTGTTTACTAGCGAGTTCTGGAAGAGTCTACTGGAGATTTTAGGAACCAAGCTCAAGATGTGTACCACTTACCATCCACTGACCGATGGGCAAAAGGAAAGAGTTAACAAAGTCTTGGAGGATTTGTTACAAGCTTATGTTAGATTTTGGAGGATCATGGGAAGACCATCTATACTTAGTCGAGTTTTCATATAAAAATAGTTATCAGCCTAGTATAGGGATGGCACCGTTTGAAGCTTTGTATGGGAGGCCATGCAAATCACCAGTTTGTTGGTTAGAGATCGGGGATAAGTGGGTTCTTGGTCCAGATTTAGTTAGAGAAGCTGCAGAGAAGATTGAGTTGATTCGAGCTAGAATGAAGGAAGCTTAGTCTAGGTAGAAGAGTTATGCAGATAGAATACGGAAAGACTTAGAGTTCTCTATTGGAGATCGTGTTTTTATTAAGGTGTCACCGATGAAGGGTGTAATTAGATTTGGAAAATTAGGAAAGTTGGCACCGAGATTCGTAGTACCATTTCTTATTGTAGAGAGGATCGGGAAACTCGCATATAGAATAGAGTTATCGAGCAGTTTGGTAGGAGTCCATGATGTTTTTCATGTTTCTCATCTAAGGAAGTGTGTTAGAGACCCGGAGACTACTTTAGCATCGATCATGTTAGATGATTTAGTACTAGAGCCAGACTTGACCGTAGTTAGAAAGCCGATTCGTATAGTTGTGAGAGATGAAAAGAGGCCAGGAACAAGATAGTCAGATTAGTGAAAGTCCAGTGGAGAGATGATTAGAGAGACCGTACTTGGATGACTGAGAGCAGGATTAGGAATGCTTATCCTGATTTGTTTGAAGGTATGTTTTAACTTTATGTTTGGTTTGTTGTGTACCTTATCGTAATTTCGAGGACGAAATTCTTTAAGGAGGGGAGATTGTAACACCCCATATTTTAGGTAATATTAATAGGAACATTTAATTAGGTAAATTGAATGAAATAATGAAATATGAATAGGGGATTGAGATTTATAATTAATAGGGGTAGCCGTGCCATGTTAATGAATAAACAAAAATGAACTAACATTTATTAAAATAGACAAGGGTAATATGCAAGGGAAAAGTTGGGAAAAGAGCATTCTTATACCCTAAACCCTTAGGAATACACGTTCATTACTAAATCAAAAATTGTGGTATAGAGGCCGACCACCATTAAGCAAGAAGGAGATAAAGAAAGCAAAGGAAAGAAGATTAATCAACTTAATCCATTCAAATCTCAAACTCCATAATCTCAAAGATAAAGGTGGATAATGACTATATCTCATTTTTCTAATTGTTTTTGGTTTTATGATGAATCCGAAGTATTTTGCATGATTATGCCATGTTTTTGAATGATTAAATGTTTATATATGCTTGCTGATGATTTATGTTTATTCCTATAGGATTTATGATATGTTTTAATGTGAAAATCCTATTTAATAAAATCCAAATATCTTGCAATTTTAGATTTAGATCAGAAATGATATTTTTGAGATGGGTTTCAATTTTCATAATTTTCTGATTTAATGTGGATTTTATATTAATTTTCTAGTGAAGAAAACGTTTATTTGGGTTTAAAAATTATTTACGATTAAAAAATATATGTTTTGGGCCTGAAATTAATATATGTTGGATAACGTATTAAAATTGATTTTCTGGAATTTTTTAGATTTTTCCTAAGTGTTTTGATGAATATATAAAATTATTTAAAGTATGGGACTTAAATGTTTAATATATTTATAAAAGGAGAAGGGGTATTTTATAAATAAATTAAATTGTTTATTTTTGAAATATTGGCATCATTTTTAGAAAAGAAAATTAGCAACCAATAATATTTTGACAAACAAGGCAGGTTAGTTGAAAAGAAATTCTTTTAAAGTAAAAATCAATTTTTACATGCTTTTGGCATTTTTCACTACTTTCGGCACCAGGGGTTCCGACCAAGTACTTCCGCCTTCATACCATTGAAACCAATACGCCCGGTATCAAGTAATTAGTACATAGCGAATTGGACTAAGGCGAAAGGCACGGGGTCAAAGCTAAGGTTTCAGAAGGGGTTGAAACATTGTCTTGCTTTTTAATGAAAACGCGTCTTCTTTGCTTTCGAAGGAAGAGCTTTCAACTTGGTTGGCTTTCAGCATAGTTAAATGTTTTAAAGGAAAGGTTTCGAATGGGTTGCGCCTTTTGTCTTAAGTAATTGCTTCCGAAGGGGACGAAGCCCCTAGCTCTCTCTTTTCAACCTTTCGAAGTCAATGGTTTCAGAAGGTATACTTTGTTTTGAAACTTAATCGCTTCTCCAACGCTTTCGGACGGTTGGTTTCGACACCATCACTTCTTTGCTTAGGAAATGCTTTCGAAAGAGTGCTTTTGACTTAAATGTTTTAATGATCCTTTTGCTCTGTTGAAGGAAAAACCCAAAGGTTTCGAATGCTTTAGGTATAAAAGGTTTCGAAAGGTGTTTCCACATGTTTTAAATTGAACCCAAATGCTTTCGAAAGGTTTGTTGGTCACATAGGTTTTGATGCTTTCGAAAGGTTTAAAGAATGCTTTTGAAGGGATGGTTCCACAATGGTTTCGAAAGGTTTGAAAGGAAAAGTTTTCCAATTGTTTCGAAAGGCAATGTTTAAAGTGTTTTAAAGATAGGATGTCTAAGGTTTTATAGCTTTCGAGGGAAACGTTTTTCAAATGTTTTCGGAAGGAAAATTGAATGGTTTCGAAAGGAATGTTTTGGATTTCGGCCTAGGTGAAAAAATGGGTTTACATGGTTTCAAAAAGGGCACTTTCAATGGATTCGAAAGGGGTACTTTCAAAGGTTTAAATATTTTCATCAACAAAGATTGAGTAAAGTATATATAACATGGCAAGATGATTTTGAGTAAAGCATAAAATATATGTATTTTCCTTGTTTAAGTTTCTTTTAAAGGTTTTAAATCAATTTGAGATGAAAAGGTTTTCAAGGAAAATTTAAGCGAAGATTACCCTAAGTAAAATGACTCAGATATTAGAATACCGTATAGGACTGGTATAGGGTCGCGCCCTATACATTTGCTATTAGCCCCAGCTAATTTAGTCTGAAATTCCAATGTGTAGTGCTTTGTCACAAGTAAGACTAAAATGATGATTACACATAGAAGGGAATATATATTTGTATAGAGATAGGTTACTGGTAAGAATGCAAAACCATTAGGATCAGGTGACCCCTGGAAGAAGATAAGTTAGGGACAGACCGTCCAGAAGAGGAGTATCTAACATATGTTAGATTATTTTGTTATATTGTCTGGTTTGCCTGAATCAGCCAAAGGTTAGTAGTTAGCCAAACACAACTATAATGTTCGGACAGACAATCCATTTATTACCTGATATGTATGTTTATATGATAATGCTTTACAGTTTTTAACCAGATTTGGTTGCAGGATTATGATTCATGGAAGATATATTTCAAAAGGATATTAGTGAATGGAAACCCGTTCCGCTAAGCGGCATAGTCTCACTTAATATCAAATAACCGAGATGTATATTATTATTCACACTAGTCTTTATGTCTGACTCGAAGTTTATGTTTTTCCCCTTAATCTCTCGGGTGTTCAAAATTGATTTGAGTAGGATGAGGGTTGACGTTTTTAGGTTATTTGTAGGTTGGCGAATAAAGCTTCCGAAGACAAGTAGGTGGCAGATAGATAGCTATTTATGAGTTGCTGTTTTATTTTGTTTTATTCCGCTATGTTTTATTAAGTCGGTTATGACTATATAGTACTCTGCTCAACCAAGGGGGCATCTTCGTATGTCGCTCTTGGCGTATTTTTGTAATAATTTTTTTTCTGAACTTGGAAACAAATGGGATTATGTAACTTGGATATGAAAATTTGTTTTGAAATGTAATGAAAAATGTTGTTTTGGACATCTGTGTTTTTATTTCGTATTCAAGTGCTTCTGATATTATGGATACCATTAACATTACCATATTTGGTCACTGGAAGTTAATATTTTGTATGACTGCAACATCTGTAGCACTTAACTTCGGGCCTCCAGATAGGGGATGTTACAACGTACACTTACATATACATTATTTGAGTTCATTTTCTATCGCCAAAATTCTTCGTTCATCTTTTATATCAGGTACTATGGGAGATCGTGGACTTTATGAGGACCATGAACAATTTACAGACGCATAACGCGGGTTAAGAAGGACTTCATGTCGCTATGAGCCTAGAGAAACTGAAGTAGAATGGAGAAGGAGGAACGATTTGGAAGCCGTAGTTCATCATCTGGATGACAGGGACTGAGGCAGAGTTTATAGGAGTGGTTATGAGAAGAGGAAAGCTCTCGACGATCGGGAAGATCCATCCAAGAAATCGAAGGTAGATCGTGGTTCTCATCCTTCTGAGCACCCAGCATTTGCCCCTGCTCCTTTCTCTGTTGGAATTGAAATTGTAACTTCTACTGTTCAAGTCTCTCCGTCAACCTGTTAACTCATGTAGTGCCTGCTTTTGGTTCTTCATGCCCCCATAGGAGGCCATCTTATATTCTCCCATTTGGTTCCCCTAAGCTTGAAGCCATGCTACGGATGGTTTCTGAAGGGAGTTAAATTTGATTGTGACCTACATCCGATCCGTAAGGGTTCTTATATGCCACATCTCCAAGCGATTTAGAGCGATTTGGTTCAAGTTGAAGGATGGGAGAAATTATGAAAGCAATTTGTGGACACAAACCGTAACAACTACCAGGATATCTTTTCCTTCGAGTTAGAAAAGGATGATTATGAGAGGATGTTAACGGAATGTGATGCCAGAATTGAGCGATTGACAAAGGAGAGGGATGCTGCAATTCAAGGAGAATAAGAGAAACACTAGTTTGCTAAAGGAATTGAAAGAGGCCCATACAAAAATTGAGATCATGTTCAGAGACGAAATCAAGAAAGCTCATGCTGATGAGGTCAAGCTAAAAAAGGAGCTTGAAACTCAAGACAAGATCATCGAAGCTCAGAAGGAAACTACTGATGGTCATGATGAAACCATCGAAGCTCGTAAAAAGACAATTGCTGATTATGCGGGAATGGTGGAATCCCAAGATAAGACCATCTCTGACCAGGCTTGAATGATTGCTTCGCTTCTGGAAAGAGTCACGTAGCTTAACGTTGGAAAAAGCTTAGTTGAAGTTGAGAAGGCCGTTGTGACAGTGGATGACTTGGAGCTGAAGGATACCTTCGAAAGGAAGAAAGAGAAGATGGATGACACCATCTTGAATTTCTACATCAACTCCCTACTGCATCAGGGTAGCCTCAGCCATCTGGGACCCAAATTCCCATGTACTCTTGTTGTGGCTTGGGAAGAAGTTCTAGCCCGTTACCGAGAAAAATGGGATGTATACATCGAGCTAGAGTTGGAGGATGCCTATCTAATCGCAGAGTCAAAGATGGCTTCAGTAAAGAGCCGAGAGATTTTTCGGATTGAGAGGGAGTGAGAGGTCGCCGATGCTACTGCAACTCAATTGCTAAAGCGCTATCAGAGCCTTTCAGTTCCGGGCCTGGCGAATCATTAAAGCAGCCGCGTGATCATTCAGGAACTATTCAGGGTTTACCTGGTACTACTTTGTTATCCACCCTTTCAGCAGCTGTTTTGGAAGCCTTGGGTGCTCCTGGAACTTCACCAAAGACCGTGTAGCCATCTAAAGAAGGAGACAGTGGGGAGTATGAGGTTGAAATTCTTGATCACACTTCTGATGCAGGTAACCTTTTTGTTTCTCCCGAGTTTGAGAATTTTCAACTCACGCCACAGGAACAAGACGAATTGAATGCATACAATTTTGATCTTATAGGTCCATCTTTTTTGCCTATCGAATTGCCAATTTCTTCCATCTCGGAGCCTGCTGCGCTTTCGAATCCTTCGACGCTTGTTTTTGTAGCTTCTTCGATCACAACGTCCGTGTCCGACCTGCAACCAAGGTGGGAACCGGAGAAGATTGCAGTGTTGCATGGCCTGGACGATCGATTCGTATCTCTGGTGGGCGATTTAACAGCAGCTGACACTTGAGAGCAGACAGACCAAGCTAGCCAGCTAAGTAAATGTGAATGGCGGATGGTGGCAGTTAAGAGGGAAAAGATTAGGGAGAGAAAGTCTTCGAGAAGCTCCCGCAAGTCTCGGAAGCGCAAGACCAAGGGGGAGTCTTCCGAGGGGGTTAAAGAACAAGGAGGAGACATGAACATGGAGGCGATAATTGATATCTCTGGTAGCGATACAACTACTGGCGGGGATGTTGAGAGGAAGAAGAAACTTCTGACCAAATGCAGGAAGGAAAGTGGTGGAAAGAAACACTGACAGGCTCGAGTGATAGTGCAGCAGGATGCTAGAACATTCTGATTTGTTTGACATGTATTTTGTACAAGTGCAGAGTCTACACTTATTACTTTTGTTGTTATAGCATTTGTACTTTTCTTTTAGTTGGCCAATATTTTATGGGTACGGCCCCCACATTCTGACTTTGTATAGAAAATGTTATAAGGAATGAAAAGATTAATGTTGCTACTGTCATCTCATCTGTGTTCTTCCTTATTTGTTACGTACTTAACTTGCTTTTATACTAATTATGTGTGCATATGGCACGACTGCTTGTTTTGCAATTTCTATACTTTATATTGTCGGGCCGTGTTTCGTGGTATAGATGCCTTTATATCTGTGATTTCGTGTATTATGTATGCATTTTTTAACTTTATAACTAGATCAGTCGTGATTTCCAAAGTTCTTCGTTTGGAAAAATTGGCCTATGGAGTAGTTTTCCTTTCAACTAAATGTTGGAATGTGTGTTCCCCTTACTTTACAAGGTTGTTTCTCCGAACACTTGACAAATGACCGGTTGATCCGAGCGATTCCTCGGATGTCTATAACCGAATCTACTTTGCAGTTCTATCTTCGGGAACCTATGACTGGAGTATCATGATTCCAGATATTTTATGGTTAACAATCAGAATTCTTTGCCGATTTCTAGTTGTGCGACATTGCTGGATTCATGTCGATAACTTTTGATAGTGGGAGTGGATTCTTGTTAGTCCTTCAATAAACGAGTTTTCCAGTGTTGTCAGGACAATACCAGTACTCATAAGATCTTAATGGTTTGCAGATGGTGCCGAAGCAACATCAAGTGGTGCTTGTGTGGAATACGTTGCTTAAGAGTGTGCGGCTTACGAAATACGCGACCCCAAGAGCGTGCGCGGCTTACGAAATGCATGGCTTTTAAGAGTGCACGGCTTATGAAATGCGTGGCTTTTTGAGAGTGCGCGGCTTACAAAATGCGCGACTTTAGTAATTATATTTGCTTGGACGTAATTCCACAGCCCAAGAATTGGTGCGCGGAGTATAAAGTGCGCAGCGTATGAAATGCGCGGCTTTGATTTGGGCCTTCCCAGTGTTGGGGGAACAACACCGGTTCTTAGAAAGCAGGGATTGAGTTCCGTCAATCCAACGGTTTGAGTCCATTTGCTTCCATCGACTCGGCGGGTTGATGAGGCATACTTGAGCATGGTTCCACTATCTCAAGCAGCGACTGGATGGTTTTGAGTCGATTTGACCCCATCGATTCAGCAGGTTACTTTTGTGAACACGGTTTTATTGGTTCAAAAAGCAAAGCAATTTAATTAATAAAAGTTGGGCAAGTTTTGTCTATTTACAATGTCTCCGGTATTCTAGGATGGTTTATTTGCGGAAAATTGGAAATACATAAGATAGTCTTAGATAAAGTAACGACGTAGTGATTCGCTATTCCTAGCTCGGGGATTTGGGTTCCATCGACGGTTGTTAGCTTGAATGTGCCATCCCCTAGCTTTTGGCCGATCACATAAGGCCCTTCCCAGTTTGGTCCGAATGTTCTTGGTATAGTGTAGACCCATTTGAGGACAAGGTCTCCCACTTTGAAAGTATGGTTATAGACTTTTGAATTGAAATATCGTGCGACCCTTTTCTGGTAAGCAGCAGTCCTTAACTCAGCTTCTTCCCTCTTTTCATCGACCATATCGAGCGACTTGAGTAGAAGCTACTTGCCATGCCTTTGATTGAAGTTTTGCCTTCGATGAGAGGGGAGTTCTAACTCGACTGGGATCATTGCTTCTGAACAATATCCCAGGGCAAAAAGGAGTGCCCGGTTGCAGATTTGTGCATTGTCCTGTAAGCCCATAGCACGAGTGGAAGTTCTTCAATTCAATTTCCTTCAGCTTTAGTTAGCCGCTTTTTGATGGTGGACTTGATGATCTTGTTCGCTACTTCCACTTACCAGTTTTCTTGCGGATCTGCAATAGCGGAAAAGCTTTTCTCGATTCGGAAGTGGTTGCGAAAGCCTTTGAACTCAATTCTTTCGAATTGTATAACGCCCCACCTCTATGCTCAAAATAACAAAGAGTATTAAAAGAAATACTGTCTGTTATTACGAAGAATAAGGCTGGATAAGAGCGGTCATCCGTAGTTGGGCTTTACACTAGTATTGGTTACCTCAATAGGAGTGGTATATATTTTTATTTTTCATCTCTTATTTATTTACTCCCATCGACATACCCAATTCCAGTAAAACGAACTACGATGGTTCATAATAGTTTAGGACAATATATATAATAATAACACAGATACTAAATATGCGGAACACAGATAACAAAAGTCTCATATATATATATATATAACTGATGTCAGTTACAATACATTTGACACAATACATATGATACAACTACAACTGTCGACTCTGGAAGTTATATATACAAGTACATTATCGACTAATATACATGAATACATATCAACCTAAATCAGTACACTGACTACTACAAAAAGACGAAGACCACTTCAAAAGATATGAAAAGACTTCATAACTCAAGCAGCAACCCAAAGCAGAATATCTACAACCTGTAATAACTCGGTCTGACCCGAGTATTAAATTCAAAAGAAAATAATACACGGGTCAGTCTAATTCAAACTCAGTTATTAATGCACGAAAGCAATAATAATTAAATAGCAAATAGACGACAGTCACAGAAATCTCGTATATCCATCTCCTCGATAAGAGAATCGGATAACGACAGATATAACACTAAACAGTGTTAAACAACAAATCAGCAAATCCAATCATCAACAAGGATAAATAAAAGATTATCAATGAAGATAATGTGAAAACCCCAGAATTGCCTAAACAACAATTAACAACAAAATCTAATTATTAAATAAATAATTAGAAGCTCATAATCTAATTATCAAACAGATAATAAGAAAATCGCAAAATGATCAAATCAAACCAAATCAGAATACAATTTCCGAATATTGAATTGAACACATAAAACAATTCAAGTAATTGAAATAATCAATACTGTGTGGCTGCAGTACACGCACGCATGCACTACCTCGCCACAACAGCATATGAAGTCATCACAACACCAAATGCCAACATTACATCGAAACTGCAGAGGTCAAGTCACGACTAACGTGACTCACCACAACTGCCAATAATGAAAGGCGACATGCACTAGTAATGTACACATCAATGCTACCAAATAACAATGTAGCATGAAGGGAACACATAGGACAGTGAACAGAGTCAAGGTTACAACCCAGTTCAATATGCAATGTACCCAAAACAAGTGAAAACAACGGGTGACAAAACTCAAGTGAAATGCACGGTCCAACCAAAGTCAACAAGCTCACAAACAATTCAAAACTGCACACTTCAAAATAACTCAAGTTTAGTACAAATCTACCAATATATGCATACACACATATATATGGATATGTGCACATATATGCAGACTTGAATAATCAACTAAACAGAGAAGTGCACAAGCACAGTTCAAATGATCAGACAGCTAAGCATACATACAAGACAGTGCCAACAGTCTCGACCCAAAACTAACAAAGCTGATCGAACAACTCAACCCAGTAGCATATGTGATCCAGACCATCAAGTCATCAAATAAAAACACAGTGCACATGCATACCAGAATCAGGTGTCATGAACCAGCAGAAGCAATTGAAGTGCAACAGTGGAACTACAAAGCACAGAGGCTACAAGTACGAACTGAACAAAGCAAGGCTACAGAGCTCGAGCTTATGCAAAGTCAACATCATCCTAAAAATACAACGAGCAAGCAAAGTCAAAGTCTCGGAAATCAGGGAAATCAGCAAATTCACAAAACCCCAGTTTCACCAAAGTCGAACAAGTTAGAAATCGAAGCCGAAGACAACGCAAGCCAAATAAAATAGCCGAGAATACTCAAGGCAAATACAACATGAATGTACAGATTCAAGTTGAATCAAAAGACAAGCTAATCCAACAATTCACGGATCCACAGTTTCAAATCAAAATAACGGCCGAAATTAACTCTGAGAGAAATTGCAAATTCTCATCCAAAATAATTTCACAAAATTAAGTTTACAGATTTCCAACCAAAGTCAGAAATCCAAAATGTACACCAGAAGCAAGGCTACTACAACGAACAACAACAATCAAACTCAAGTGTAGTGCAGCCACAAGTGTAGATTCAAAAACGTATGCATACACACATACAAATGTATGTATGCACATATATGAAGACACACAGAAATGATCAAATAGAGAATTTCAAATTAAACATAGAAGCCGAAGTCATAGCATAAAGTGCACACAAGTTCAAAAGTCATGGAACGACAAACGAACAAGTTAAGCATGCTACCGAGATGAACAAGCATGCCAATAAAATGAACAACACAAAGAACTAACAAATGCATAGTGAAGTATACAGCACAAAGTTTCAACTGCAATGACATGGTGAAAATGGCAAACTACAGATCATGGAACAGCAGCCTCAAATGAATATACATGCATCACATACTTGTGGACTAGAGCAAACCCAGTGAAACCCAAAGCATTTAACAGTTATACAAAGTCAAGCCGAAGCAAGGTAATATCAAAATTCAAGTCGACGCCGTGAGCAACCGACTGGAGTCAAAGGGAACAAGGACGAAATCAACATCAGCAAAAATAAATTCAACAACGTGGTGGTCAAGGAACGCGATCGAACAGCTGAATGTCGAAGCCGTGACAACCACGAAAATCATAGATCATAATCAATACCGTGGGAATCAAGTCACGAAAATAAGGGAATTTAAACAAGTCAAAAAATCTCCACCATTCATACGAAAGTCGAAATCAAGTGACGAATTCAACAATCAGAAAACATCAACCTCTAACATAGTCGAAAATTGAAATCAAGTGACGAGATAAATTATCGACGAATTTAAACAAATGTCAGACGAACACAAATAAGGGGATTTAAACCCTACAACATAAGGTTTGAACTAGATGTGAGCAATTAAAATTACTCACCTTTTTCGATGCGAATTGAAGTAGCCGGGCGGAGCTCTTCGTGACGAACGATCGACAAAGAAACGAAACCATCGTTTGCTCGAGCAACTCGAAGTCGCGGCACCACGAAGTCGATCAAATCCCTAATTTTTTGCAAAGGGAGAAGGAACGAACGAAAACGAGGGTTTTCAAAGCCGACATTTTTTTTCTTTCGCTTGATTTCATTTTGCTTTTTCGTTTAGGGTTCTCACGAAAATGAAATGGGGACGGGCTTACGAATGAACAAAAGGAGAACGGCATTGTCAACTATCATGGTAACACAAAAAAACCATGGGCTAGAATCAATTAAAAGCCCGCATAACCGTTTAGCAAATTTTTATCAAAGAATTCCAACCGATTAAAATTTCAATAGCAATTATCAAACAATTTGATCGTCATTTGACGACAATTAATTGTTGTAAAACTCCGGGTTGTTATAGACTCCCCTCCTTATAAAAATTGTGTCCTCGCAATTTTCATAATTAAAGTTGTCAATAACAATTATTTTTCTAACATAAACTGGTTAAGCTAGAAAATAAAAGTCGGGAATACAAACACCAAAGAAATCTTTTATTTTCATAAAAGAAATTTACAAATTCTCAACAAAATCTAATTATCCAATAGATAATTAGAAACCAGCAAAACTGAATTAATACAATTATCAGCGATATTCAATTATCAATTAGATAATTAGAATACAGAAATCACAAAATAGCAATATCTAATTATCAATATGATAATTAGAAAACAACAAAATCTAATTATCAGCAAAGATAACTAGAAAACACAAATCACAAATCGCAAAACTGCAAATATCTAGTTATCCAACAAATAACTAGAAAACACGAACTTCATAATCAGCAAAATCTAACTATCATCAGAGATAGATAGGAAACAGCAATTAGATATGATCAACATAATCCAAAATCAATTAGAGACTAGAAAATCTCAAAATCATCAAAACTAGCAAATGTCCGATTATCAAAAACGATAATCAGGAAACACAATTATCTAATTAACAAAACGATCATCAGAAATCTCAAATCAACAAATATCTAATTATCAAAAACGATAATCAGAACTCTCAAATCAACAAATATCTAATTATCAAAAATGATAATAAGAAATCTCAAAACAACAAATATCTAATTATCTGAAACGATAATCAGAAATCTCAAATCAGCAAATATCTAATTATCAAAAACGATAATCAAAAATCTCAAATCAACAAATATCTAATTATCAAAAATGATAATCAGAAACAACAAATATCGGATTATCAAAAACGATAATCAGAAATCTTAAATCAACAAATATCTAATTATAAAAAACGATAGTCAGAAATCTCAAATCAACAAATATCTAATTATCTCAAACGATAATCAGAAATCTCAAATCAGCAATTATCTAATTATCACAAACGATAATCAGAACTCAAATCAGCAATTATCTAATTATCACAAACGATAATCAGAACTCAAATCACCAATTATCTAATTATCAAAAACGATAATCAGAAATCCCAAATATCCAATTATCAAAAACGATAATCAGAAATCTCAAATCAACAAATATCTAATTATCAAAAACGATAATCAGAAACAACAAATATCCGATTATCAAAAACGATAATCAGAAATCTCAAATCAACAAATATCTAATTATCAAAAACGATAATCAGAAATCTCAAATCAACAAATATCTAATTATCAAAAACGATAATCAGAAATCTCATAACAACAAATATTTAATTATCGATACAATAGTTAAATCTCATAATAGCAAATATTTAATTATCGATACGATATTTAAATCTCATAACAGCAAATATTTAATTATCGATACGATAATTAAATCTCATAACAGCAAATATCTAATTACCTGCAGATAATTAGAAACAACAAATATCTAGAAATCAATTAAGATACTCTAGAAAATCAACATAAAAGGTGGATCGATCCCATCAGATGGCGAGTTTTTAGCTACGCCGCACTTGCATCAACATATGGCCGAAGCCTACCAAGTACTCATCATAATTTTGGCGCCCAACAAATGACCCGAAGGTCCGCAGAGTGACCCAAAGGTCTAGTACTGGTATTTGACCCGAAGGTCCATCATATGACCCGAAGGTCCAACATATGACCCGAAGGTCCATCATAGTGGCTCGAAAGCACACAAAATCATCAAACAACAGATGTTTCAATTAACGAGTCCGGAATTAACCGAAATAGCAAACGCACATGTCCCATACCACGTGTTTTACTAAATCGTTTGATTCTCTTCATCGTTTCCTTGAAAGTGCAAAATTGTGTATTTTGTAAAAATACATTTTACATTCTCAAACGGACAAGTCGGGAATTAAGCGAATCGGTAAAAGAAAGGGTTCATAGTCCTCGATTTTGCTGAATCGATTAAATCGCTTCCTCATTCTTTTGAAAGCGCAAACTGTAAAAATTTTGTATTTTATATAATTAACATTTTACGTTCTCAAACGGACAAGTCCGGAATTAAGCGAAACAGTAAAAGTGAGGGTTCAAAGTCCTCAATTTTGCTGAAGCGTTTAAATCGTTTCCTTATTCTTTTGAAAGCGTAAACTGTAAAAAAAATTAAAACAATTTTCAGAACACGTGATTAAAACAACAACCTCAGTAGCAATTTCGAAAAAAAAATTGCATTTCCCAAAACATCGTAAAACGAATCTCAAAATCAGCATTGCGGAATAACCGCTTGAAAATCCACTTTTAAAATTTGACGGTTACTGAAGTCAAAGCGACAGTAATTTCTAAACGTCAAAATCTCATCAAAATAATTCACATCAAAATGTAATACCAGTGAATTTTCATTCATTAAATTTTTCAACAAAACACCGTGCTTCAGAATTTAGCACCAATGTAAAAAATCCCGTTATAAAAATAACGGCAACAAAATACGTTTAAACCAAACACCGGTTCAACGTAAATTAATGCAGTAACGTGCAACTCAAATTTGCACGTATACTACAAAAAAACCAAATAAATCATTCGAATGTATCTTCAATGAAGATAATTCAAAACAGCAAAAATCTCAACAAAAACTACATAACTGCAATCGCTTCAAATCCTCAAATCGGTTTCGAAATTTTCAAAGAAACAAAATAAACACAACTATGTAAACAACAAATGAAATTTATTTCAATTTCATATTTTGATTTTTAAATCAAAAAGATTATCAGCTGTATTCAGCGAAGACAGTCTCACTGTTTCCACTGCGCACTCTAATAAACAGAACACAAATTATTCAATCATCAATTACAGTTTCACTTTTATTTTTAAATAAGGATATTTAAAAATTTCATCAAAATTTCAAAACTTTAGTTTTGACTCAAAGCACAAATAAAAACATCGACCAATAGTTGTAACACATGTTCCATCTAAGTTATGTTTTATATTATGTCCATAAACCCCAAGCTTTGATACCAACTGTGACGCCCCACCTCTATGCTCACAATAACAAAGTATTAAAAGAAATGCCGTCTGTTATTACGAAGAATAAGGATGGATAGGAGCGGCCATCCGTAGTTGGGCCTTACACTAGTATTGGTTACCTCGATAGGAGTGGTATATATTTTTATTTTTGATCTCTTATTTATTTACTCCCATCGACATACCCAATTCCAGTATAAAACGAACTACGATGGTTCATAATAGTTTAGGACAATATATATAATAATAACACAGATACTAAAAATGCGGAACACAGATAACAAAAGTTTCATATATATATATATATATATATATATATATATATATATAACTGATGTCAGTTACAATACATTTGACACAATACATATGATACAACTACAACTGTCGACTCTAGAAGTTATATATACAAGTACATTATCGACTAATATACATGAATACATATCAACCTAAATCAGTACACTGACTACTACAAAAAGACGAAGACCACTTCAAAAGATATGAAAAGACTTCATAGCTCAAGCAGCAACCCAAAGCAGAATATTTACAACCTGTAATAACTCTGTCTGACCCGAGTATTAAATTCAAAAGAAAATAATACACGGGTCAGTCTAATTAAAACTCAGTTATTAATGCACGGAAGCAATAATAATTAAATAGCAAATAGACGACAGTCACAGAAATCTCGTATATCCATCTCCTCGATAAGAGAATCGGATAACGACAGATATAACACTAAATAGTGTTAAACAACAAATCAGCAAATCCAATCATCAACAAGGATAAATAAAAGATTATCAATGAAGATAATATGAAAACCCCAGAATTGCCTAAACAACAATTAACAACAAAATCTAATTATTAAATAAATAATTAGAAGCTCATAATCTAATTATCAAACAGATAATAAGAAAATCGCAAAATGATTAAACCAAATCAGAATACAATTTCCGAATATTGAATTGAACACATAAAACAATTCAAGTAATTGAAATAATCAATACTGTGTGGCTGCAGTACACACACGCGTGTACTGCCTCGCCACAACAGCATATGAAGTCATCACAACACCAAATGCCAACAATACATCGAAACTGCAGAGGTCAAGTCACGACTAACGTGACTCAACACAACTGCCAACAATGAAAGGCGACATGCACTAGTAATGTACACATCAATGCTACCAGATAACAATGTAGCATGAAGGGAACACATAGGACAGTGAACAAAGTCGAGGTTACAACCCAGTTCAATATGCAATGTACCCAAAACAAGTGAAAACAACGGGTGACAAAACTCAAGTGAAATGCACGGTCCAACCAAAGTCAACAAGCTCACAAACAATTCAAAACTGCACACTTAAAAATAACTCAAGGTCAGTACAAAACTACCAATATATGCATACACACATACATATGGATATGTGCACATATATGCAGACTTGAATAATCAACTAAACAGAGAAGTGCACAAGCACAGTTCAAATTATCAGACAGTTAAGCATACATACAAGACAGTGCCAACAGCCTCGACCCAAAACTAACAAAGGTGATCGAACAACTCAACCCAGTAGCATATGTGATCCAGACCATCAAGTCAACAAATAAAAACACAGTGCACATGCATACCAGAATCAAGTATCATGAACCAGCAGAAGCAATTGAAGTGCAACAGTGGAACTACAAAGCACAAAGGCTACAAGTACGAACTGAACAAAGCAAGGCTACAGAGCTCGAGCTTATGCAAAGTCAACATCATCGTAAAAATACAACGAGCAAGCAAAGTCAAAGTTTTGGAAATCAGGGAAATCAACAAATTCACAAAACCCCAGTTTCACCAAAGTCGAACAAGTTAGAAATCGAAGCCGAAGACAACGCAAGCCAAATAAAATAGCCGAGAATACTCAAGGCAAATACAACATGAATGTACAGATTCAAGTTGAATCAAAAGACAAGCTAATCCAACAATTCACGGTTCCACAGTTTCAAATCAAAATAACGGCCGAAATTAACTCTGAGAGAAATTGCAAATTCTCATCCAAAATACTTTCACAAAATTAAGTTTACAGATTTCCAACCAAAGTCAGAAATCCAAAATGTACACCAGAAGCAAGGCTACTACAAAGAACAACAGCAATCAAACTCAAGTGCAGTGCAGCCACAAGTGTAGATTCAACAACATATGCATACACAAATACAAATGTATGTATGCACATATATGAAGACACACAGAAATGATCAAACAGAGAATTTCAAATTAAACAGAGAAGCCGAAGTCATAGCATAAAGTGCACACAAGTTCAAAAGTCATGGAACGACAATCGAACAAGTTAAGCATGCTACCGAGATGAACAAGCATGCCAATAAAATGAACAACACAAAGAACTAACAAATGCATAGTGAAGTATACAACACAAAGTTTTAACTGCAATGACATGGTGAAAATGGCAAACTACAGATCATGGAACAACAGCCTCAAATGAATATACATGCATCACATACTTGTGGACTAGAGCAAACCCAGTGAAACCCAAAGCATTTAACAGTTATACAAAGTCAAGCCGAAGCAAGGTAATATCAAAATTCAAGTCGACGCCGTGAGCAACCGACTGGAGTCAAAGGGAACAAGGACGAAATCAACATCAGCAAAAATAAATTCAACAACGTGGTGGTCAAGGAACGCGATCGAACAGCTCAATGTCGAAGCCGTGACAACCACGAAAATCACAGATCATAATCAATACCGTGGGAATCAAGTCACGAAAATAAGGGAATTTAAACAAGTCAGAAAATCTCCACCATTCATACGAAAGTCGAAATCAAGTGACGAATTCAACAATCAGAAAACATCAACCTCTAACATAGTCGAAAATCGAAATCAAGTGACGAGATAAATTATCGACGAATTTAAACAAATGTCAAACGAACACAAATAAGGGGATTTAAACCGTACAACATAAAGTTTGAACTAGATGTGAGCAATTAAAATTACTCACCTTTTTCAATGCGAATTGAAGTAGTCGGGCCGAGCTCTTCGTGACGAACGATCAACAAAGAAACGAAACCATCGTTTGCTCGAGCAACTCGAAGTCGCGGCACCACGAAGTCGATCGAAGGACTAATTTTTTGCAAAGGGTGAAGGAACGAATGAAAAGGAGGGTTTTCAAAGCCACCATTTTTTTTTCTTTCGCTTGATTTCATTTTTCTTTTTCGTTTAGGGTTCTTACGAAAATGAAATGGGGACGGGCTTGCGAATGAACAAAAGGAAAACGGCATTGTCAACTATCACGGTAACACAAAAAAACCATGGGCTAGAATCAATTAAAAGCCCGCATAACCGTTTAGCAAATTTTTATCAAAGAATTCCAACCGATTAAAATTTCAATAGCAATTATCAAACAATTTGATCGTCATTTGACGATAATTAATTGTTGTAAAACTCCGGGTTGTTACAAATTGAGTCCCATTTTCCG
The DNA here is from genome assembly GCA_030737815.1 of Allium fistulosum. Taxonomy (NCBI): domain Eukaryota; kingdom Viridiplantae; phylum Streptophyta; class Magnoliopsida; order Asparagales; family Amaryllidaceae; genus Allium; species Allium fistulosum. The sequence continues at coordinate 557,431,981 of CM060905.1, forward strand.
TGATGATTTTTTATGGTACCCCAATCCTGCAAATAATGTTTTTAGTGACAAAATTAATAACTTTCTTTGTGGTAATAGTGGCCAGCGGTTCTGCTTCGGTCCATTTAGTCAAATAGTCAACAATAGTGATAGCATATTTGGCTCCTCCTTTGGCCATTAGTATTACACCAATTAGATCGATTACCCAGATCGCGAATGACTACGGGCTGACCATCTATGTCAGCTCCATCGAAGGAGTTCTTTTGATCTTGTCGAATCTTTGGCATTGGTTGCACTGTTTGGCATAATCTGCTGCATCGTAGTTTACCATTGGCCAAATATACCCATATCGGAGAATTTTCTTTGCAAAGGTTTTCCCTCTAGTGTGATCTTCGTTTTCGCCTTCACGAACTTCCCTGAGGATTCTTCGGGCTTCGTTGTTGGTCACATACCCGAGCAAGGGGTTAAAGAATCCCCATCGGTAGAGCATCCCATCCTGTAATACAAACCATGGAGCCTTTTGAAGGAGCTTTTTCCATTGATTCTAGTCTGCAAGGAGTATTCCTCAGAGCAGGTAATCCTTGATGGTGTCATCCACGTTTTTGGTTCTTTGGTTGTTTCAAAAATCCAGTCGATATCCATATCGCTTATGCTTGGAGCGGTCGGAGTTTCAATTGGGACTAGCCCCAATGACCGAGCTTCTCCAGAACTGGCCAGTTTGGCTAGATAGTCCGCCTTCATGTTTTGTTCCCTCGGGATATGAGTTATGGTGTAATGTTTGATGTCATTCAGCAGCTCCTGCACTTTAGATAGATATGGGGCGAGGTTCTCACCACGAGCTTGGTATTTGCCTTTCACCTGCCAAACGACTAGATGAGAGTCGTTATATATATGTACGGACTTTATCCCGAGTTCCTTCACAACATTCAGCCTGGCTATCAATGCTTTGTATTCCACTTTGTCATTTTTATGGGGAATTCCAAGCGTAAAGAATAGCTAACGGATCGCCCTTCGGGAGTTTCGAGCACTACTTCTGCCCCTGAGCAGAAGTTGTTAGATGCAATATCGACGAACAACTTCCAACATGTCTCCACTTCTGAAGTAATCTCTTCTTCATCATCCTGTATTGTAAACTCGACAATGAAGTCTGCCAGCACTAGCCCGTTGATCGCCCTTCGAGGAGGGTATGTGATTTCGTACTGACCTAATTCGATGTTCCATTTGATAAGCCATCCAGAGGTCTAGAGGCGGTATAACACTTGCTTCAAGGGTTGATCTATTAGCACTTTGATTTGGTTAGCCTGGAAGTACGGTCGTAACTTTCTGGATGCGATCAAGAGGCAATATGCTAGTTTTTCTAGCTTTAGATAGTTCTTCTTAGCTCTGGTAAATCGTTTATAGATGTAATATACAGGTCGCTAGATCTTATCTTCTTCTTGTACTAGCGTGACACTTAATGCTCGGGGCGAGACTGCTAAGTAGATAAACAAGTCTTTTCCGTCTACCAGCTCAGACAGGATTGCTGTGGTTTTCCTATGTCGTGGTAGCTCTTCGAATGCAGTTTGACAAGCTTGATTCCATTCGAAGTTCTTCTATCCCTTCTTTAGCACGTGAAAGAACAATATACATTTGTTGGTTGCTTTTGAGATGAACCGACTTAGTGCTACAACTTTTCCATTCAAGCATTGTATCTCCTTGTTCCTCAGGGCCTTGACTTTTCATAGAGCGATAATTTGTTCAAGGTTTGCTTCGATGCCTCTGGCGCTTACGATGAATCCCAAGAACTTTCTAGAGGCTACCCAAAGTGACATTTACGTGGATCGAGTTCCATTCCATTTTTGTGGAGTATTTCAAATATTTCGGCGAGGTTCTCCAAGTGATTTGCAGCTATGTGTGATTTAACCAACATATCGTTTACATAAAATTCCATATTCTTCCCAATCTGATGTTTGAACATGGCGTTCAACGGTCGTTGGTAGGTTATCCCAGCGTTCTTTAAGTCGAGTGGCATCACTTTGTAGCAGTATAATCCCAGTTCAATAATGAAACTGGTATTTTCCTAGTCAGGTTCATGCATCATGATTTGGTTGTATCTCGAGTAAGCATCCATAAATGATATTAGTTCATGTCCTGCTGTCCCGTCCACAAGTTGGTCGATTCTAGGCAGAGAAAATCTATCTTTTGGGCAAGCTTTGTTTAGGTCCGAGTAGTCGATACAAGTTCTTCATTTTCCATTGGACTTCTTGACTATGACCGCATTGGATACCCATTTGGGGTAGGTTGCATTGCCGATAAAACCATTCACCATCAACTTATCCGCTCCTTCTCTTAGTGCTTTGGACCGTTTGGGTCCTAGGCTGCATCTCTTCTGCTTCACTGGTGTATACTTAGGATCAATATTAAGTGCATGGCATGCAATCTCTAGCGAATCCCCACACATACCAGAATGTATCCAAGCGAATATGTCTAGGCTAAGAAATTTGACGAGTTTCAGTCGCGTTTTGTTTCCAAGATGTGATCCATTTTTTAGGGCCCGTGTTGGATCATCCATATCTACTGGGACAGACGCCATCAATTATATCGGTGTTGCCCGTTCCTTCCTTGAACTCTTCTTTCTAGGGTCTAAAGCCTTGTTGAATCGGCTATGGTCCCTAAGCAAGGGGTGCCTCTATAGTTGCAATTCGGTAGGTTTACGAACATGGAGAGTTTTCCCCACATTCTTCCGCTTTTCTTTTCTTCTATACTCACGTAGTTCTGTGATGTAGCATTCTCTGGCGGCATTTTGGTCTTCTTCAACAACCCCAACTCCATTCTCTGTCGAAAATTTCATGGTTAGACACCACTGGGTTAAAGCAATCCTAAAATATGCCAAAGCGGGCCGACCCAAGAAAGCATTGTAGGCAGATGTTTAATCTACAATCACAAAGGTTCGGATGAGGATGACTTTTCGGCCACCTTCTCCGAGTCCTACGGGTAAATCGATTGTTCTGACAGGCTACTTAGGTTCACAGGTGAATCCTTGGATCTTTGTCCGGCAACCGGATATGTCTTTTATACTGATCTTCATCTGATCAAACATGTGTTTGAAAAGGATATTCATAGAACTGTCGTTGTCCACCAATACTCTTTGGACCACGGCTGGTCCGATTCCCACTGTCATGACCATAGGGTCTAAGTTTGGTGCTTCTATTCCTTCAGAGTCTAAATTTCGGAATACTACGTCATCATTCAGGGTTCTTTGCTGCTTAGTAGGAGTTCTGTCTTCAATCACGAAGCAAAAATCTTTCGGAGAGTGTCTTAGTGAGCTTACATATCGCTCCATTTCTCCCCCACTCCTCTGCACGAGATGAGGTCCTTCAAATATTGTTCCGATGATGAGTCTCTGGTCGGTTCGTCTAGATCTTTTTTCACAGGTTCCAGCTTGGTTTCCCCGGTCTCTAGGAGCTTGGGGTGTCATAGGCTGGTCAGGATTTTGTGGTTTCCTCACATACTACTGAAGCTTGTTTTCCCGAATCAATTCTTCAATCAGGTTCTTCAAGTGATGGAACTCATTCATGTGTTGACCATGTGTTTCATGGAAGTTGTAGTACTTTCCGGAATGTTTTTGCGATTCAGTCGCTTCCTTTATAGGTGGCTTCTTGTACTACTCTATCTGTTGTGTCATAAGGTAAATGTTCTTTAGAGTATCATTGAGCGGGGTGTAGTCTACATGCCTTAAGCCTTTAAGTCTCTTGTTACTTCTGTTTAACTTGTTGGAATTCCGATTCTTCCTTTTTGATTCCCATCCTTCCCCGCATTTCCAGCAAAGGTCACAGAAGTATTTGCATCTTGGTTCGCCACCATGCCATTCTACCCAATGTTGGGTGGTTGTAGGTTAGCAGATTTTCCTTCTAGCTCCTCTGCCTCTTCCAATCTCAAGTACTAGCTCGCCTTTCAATTAAAGTCCTTCTTGGTGGTAGGTTGTTTCATTTTGATCCTTTTTCTGAATTCATTGTCGGGTTAGATGGCGCGGACCAGGGCCATGAAGACCATATCTTCGTTCGGGTTACTTACTTCAATGACCGTAGTGTTAAACCGACTCATGAAGGATTTCAAAGATTCATTTCGTCGTTGGAATAGGCCAGATAAGGACATCACGTCTTTTGGTTGAAATTGTTGCTAATTCCCCGGAAGTGGAGATGGATTTAGGTGGGAACCTGTTGAACCACATGGAAGCAATTCCCTCCAGAAAGATTGGAAAAAATCTACATCGAACAGCATTTGAAACATTCGCTCCGTCCATGTACCAAATGTACTTGTACAAGTGAGGTTTCGGGTCTTAGTTCCATCGTAGGACGGAATAGTTAGCATAGTGAACTTTTCAGGATATCGTTAATTCAAAATGTCATCAGTGAAGGGAGTGTGGCTTAGAGCGGATCCTCATTCATCATCTCTCCTATTCTTACTTTCATCCATTGGGTGCATGATCATGTCCGCCATATATGCCTATGATGCTCGGTAGTCTGCGGGTTTGGCTACCAGTGACTAAACCAAGTGTTTGATCTTGCAAACGATCTTGGTAAGTGGGCAGAAGCCTAGGCTTTCCTGTCTTTAGGAGAGCCACTCTCTTGGAGTTCCATTGGCTTGCGGTTGGTCAGGTAAGTTTGGACCTCTTTGCCGATATTGAGTGCGTTAGTGTTTTCTTTCAACTCGTCGTCTTCAAGTTGTTCACCATCTTCAGAGTCGGAGAGATCCACTGTTATATCTTCTCATGTGGTTTTCGTCCCCAGATCCAAGTTCATGGCGGCTGCTTTACAGTTAGTGGAGTGCTTGCATTTCCTTCTATGGTGATTCCTACAGCTTCACCTACTACTCCTTTTTGCTGCTACTTTCCGTTTCCCCTGTTTAGGCCAGAAACGAAAGAGTTTTCCTGCTCTATGGCAGTCGTGGGTTCTAGCATTGTTCTCGGAGCAGCAAATGATTACAAGGTCAGGAGGGCATTTAATTTTCCATAAGGGCTTTTTGGCTTTTCTCCATCTTTTGATTGATTTCATCAACCATCGTTTTTAACTCTCCTTTAGTTACAACTTTGTGCTGGATAGAATATCCCAGCGCTTGATCTCCTATGTTGGCACCAGAATTTGCTCTGACTAATGGGTTGTTGGCGCCGTTGACTTCAACTTGCTGACGATAGGTTTCCTCTCTTGCTATTACAGCTCCTATGGATCTTCTGGAAGCAGTTCTCTTTCTTCCTAGTGCCATTGATTCTCAACAGCAAATCTTTTAAGCAGAAATTGAGGATCTAACTTCTAAACCTATCTAATCCAAAGTAGATAGCTAGATCTTAGCCTGAGATTGGTTCTCAAAGAAAGCACTAAAATGTTAACCCAAAAAATGGATCAACACCGTGGATTGATGTGAAAGCACCAGCTCTATTCTTACAGAGCAATAGTATAGAAAATATATGTACAAAGAGCAGAAATAGTAAAAAGATAAGAAGATTTTTATAGTGGTTCGCTGTTAATGAAGCCTACGTCCACTTTATAAATTTCTATTAACTGACTGTTGTTGCAATTGAATTGGATTACAATGTGATTGAATCTTCTAAGTTAAATCAAGTCACAAGTACAAGAGTTCACTAGAGAATCACAGTGAAACTCTAGATGACTATTGTGTGGGAGTAGAAGAGTGAAGAATAATCTCCACCAAGTTTCAATGGGCAGTCCAGAAGGTCCTCTTTATGTTGCAGATAGGTGAGTATTTATAGGGATTGGAGAGCTATTGGACTAGGATGTTTTACCCAAAGCCTATACTTGATGGCACAAAGACACTCCGAAAAGTTCACAACGAATCGATCTAATCTGAAGGATTGCTAGCGATCCATGTAGTTAAAGTATTCTTGGATCATCTCACTTAGATCGCTCTCCTTGCCTTATGTAAATGCTCTCTATGTAATTTCATAACAAGTTGTTTCGTTTTTATGGTGATTCATGTACGGGTTGCATTGAACTATGGCTGGAATCAAATGAGTGCTTACTTCTCAAATTAGCTTGCTTGGAATGTCATGAAACTTGGCAGAGATCCTTTGAAAAGATATTGGTTCATGATGCAAGAAGTTTGGAGGATCCATGAGCAAACCTTATGGATCGCTAGTGATCCATCCCTTTAGCCTATTTTTGCATCTTTCCTCTTGGCTCTCTCTTAGCTTCTTCTTCCGGTGCTTTTGGTTGGTTCTTGAGTTGTTTTGACTTGCCGTAGGCATTCTAGCTCCCATTGATTTCTATCGGGTTAAAAAACTGGTTAACGGTATTCAACTTGTAAATACATTAGTGTCTATATTTATATGGTTGTTGTCATCAAAATCAATATCTAAGTTGTTAGCTCCAATCACTAGTCAGATCACACAGTAGCATCATTGTGTTACCAAAACCCTATCCTAAAATAAACTCTAGGCCCTTTAACGAAACCTGCATCCCAGTTTAAAATATTTTCAATCGATTGGTAATACGATCCAATCAATTGAAACTCTAATACCACTTATCTTACCTTCTACTACTGAAATTTCTAAGTCAACTCTACGTTGAATATATCTTCAAATCTTTCAGTTCCAAGAAAATAACTCTTCGGTCCAACCATCTTCATCTATATATCTTAACCAAACATTAATTATTATGTTGACATTTCTCGTATGTAAAGTCTGACCTAAATAATTTAAATTATCTCAACGTAATACAAAATATCAAACCTTTCCTTTGTCAACTCGAAAACTTCCTATCAAAGTCTCAATCATCATCTGATAACAATATGCCAAAAAGGCATGCTAATGGCCCTACTAAGTTTAACTTATTGAGGATGGAGGGTAAAATCTCCAACAAAGTTATATGGGGCTCCTTCATTAAAGATAAGCATCAACCTGTTGTCCTATGACTATTGGGATTGTGGTGTATAATGAAAATCATGCCCAGTCCTTTACACCCCATTCAAATTATAACACCGTCAACCAATATTATCCTATAACAAGTTATCTAATCCCATTCCAAAATTTTAACCCTTGACCTATAAATCTTAATACATACTGTTGCTAAAGGACACTACATCAAAACATTTATTTCAAATCATAACACAACACTATTGGTTAACTTACACATGGTGTGAGATTTAAAGCATAACTATCAACAATAAACTTCATAAACCAAAACTAATAAGTTACCTTTAATCATGATCCTCTTTTCTGTATCCATAGCTGATGGTAGTACACTTGCACTTAGGACTGCTTCTAGTGCATAGACCTGAACAATCTGGTTTTCTTTTGGTAAACTGGAGCATTCTCTTTCATCTCTCCCAACTGGTTTTAATTATAACACTTCTTCAAAGTAAGATCAACTCTACAATCATTCGCTACATTCCCTTCTTCCTACGTCAATTACACCTTCTAATTTCTGGCTTTCCATGACTATTCCTAGTCTTACGTTTCCCTTGTTGTCGGTTCACCTATTTCTTGGATTGTTCCTTTCCTAGTTCTACACCTACTGAATTCAGTCGTGCTACCTCAACTCACCCTTTAAATGTGGCTCTAAATGAAATCTTGTTCAATGCTAACTTAAGTTGCAAGTTTAATCCTTTTACAAATTTCATCGCCTTCTTTTTTGGAGTGTTGACCAATTCGAACCCTAACTTAGCCAGTTCGTTAAACTGGTTCACATACTCACCAATGGTCATATCACTCTGCTTCAAGTGAATGAATTTCTCTAAAAGTAATCCTTTCTACGCTTCGGAGAAAAACTTAGTTTCAAACTTTCTCCTAAAATCTGTCCATGTAATATTCTCTTCATCATTCCCACCAGCAATAATTTCCTACCAATTTGTTGCTTCTCCCAAGAGGTTCCAAGATGCCAGTCGTCTCCTTGTATTATCACTTAAACCCGAAAAGGTTGAAAACTTTCTCACGCATGCCAAGCCAAGCCCACATCGCTAAATATGGTTCTGTTCCGACAAAGAGTCTACCACTCAAACTTGAGAACTTCATACATAAAATTGGAAAATTTACATTGGGTGGTGTTTGGACTTGAAATTCTCCTTGGTTTACAACTGCAAGTTCTATGGCATTGACAGTAGTTTGACCGGTTGCTTGCACATATTGATGGAAGTAAGCATGAATGTTCACCGCAAGAATATCCATAGCATCCACTCTAGTGTTATTTTTAGTTCTAGCATCGACCCCACCAACATTGTTTTCCATTCTAGTTTCCATTAAGGTACTCATATTCTCTTACTTGAAAAAGAGATTCATTAGCAACTCTCCAATAGGTAGTAAATGAGACTAGAATAGTAAACATGATATATACTTATACCCGACTCAAAATATCATTATATATGATCACATCTATATAATACAAATACGCTCTCTCAATACATCCTAGTACTTAAATTAAGAAAAGATTTTCTCTAATACTAAATGTACCAAACAGCCTTTTTCGACCCCTAAATTCAATGCTCGAACCAACATTAACATCTTGAAGATCGAAAACAATAAGTCGTTGTGATATGATAACAAGTAAACAAAACAAAATCTAACGACTAAACTTTTGAACTCGCAACGAAATGGATAAAATTATAATATAAAACATCTTACACACAAATCATAGATCCAATTACATAGTTAGATCTGTACAATAAATCCCAATCCTTTCTATAACACACTAGAATATATTGTTATAGGTCATATCCATAATTAATACAATATTACAATATAAAACCTTTGCAACCATGTCCACCACTCCACCAGGCTCCATCAACCTAGCGACATAAAAAAAGAAGTGGGTCGGGCATAAGTCTTGTGAGGGAAACAAATCTATCTTATATATACTACAAAAGGACTGGTAAAACATCGATAGTTTCTCCTAACCCGTACATATACCCTAACTAATCTTCCCCTATATAGTAAACCCCCGCTAAATCACTGCAATATCTCTATTAGCGCATATAGCCCTCTTCGACCATACACTTTTACAATATAGCGTTATCAAAATAGTAGATCCGCTTAAGCCCTAATATTTTCCACAACACTGCAAAATCAAGTTTTTTTGCACCCGCTTTAGTAACATTGATATAAAAAGAATGATTTGACTAGTTCTCATTTAAATTAAGTCAACAAAGTTAGGGGAAAGACCTAATTTAAAGGCATAAGTGCTCAATATTAAGTTAGAAATCTGTCATAGTCACTAAATATAAACTATATAAATTATGGTATTCTTCATTGTTGTTATATATTATTAAACAACGTTTCTTGTTCCTAGAAAAATGATGTGCCTCAAACACACATTCAATATCTAATATCCAGTATCTAACTAGTCAACAACAAATAGCATATCAAGCATGCTTAACATCCAATAACTAATAATACATATTCAATATAGTATCCAAACATCACTAAAGAATTCAATCAGCTAATGTAACATACATCTTATACACGTATATTCGACATCGTCAATATGTTTAGCAACATCACTGTCATATTGCAAAGCTTCCCCCAAAATGGTCCATAGCATCGCATAAGTCTCGATATCGCAAAGTGTTTCTGGTTTGTAACGGTCCATAATTGGATCTAGGTTCAACTTGCCTAGAATTCTCAATTATCGGTACACCAATGGGCTTCACCGCTCCAGCAATCGTCTTGTTTTTTCTAATTTTTTTGGAAATCGTTTTCTTCTTGTTTCATTATATTCGCTTCTACTTCGACATAATTTGATCGTAATTCATTATAATAAATTTATATATATCTTATGCAACATCATCTAAATACCTAACACTATTCATCAATTTGTGTTTGTTAGTTTTTATACATATAACGTTATCTTCAAATTTGACTAAATTATCTTAATGTAACTTCAATTTATCCATTATCATTGGATTAATTATTAATTTATCACTTTAAATTCGTTATTAGTTCTTAATAAGATTTCCAGACAAGATTTATCACTTTAATTATGTTATATGCAAGTAGAGATGATTCACTCATCGAATATGTCCAATTCCTGAAATTTCCCATTGTTAGGATTACTGCATGCAGCAACTTCATAAGTCCATTGCTAAGTTGATATTAGGTCATAGCCTTCAACGTCCCCTTCGATTTGCCACTAGTTTCGTTGAATTTTGTTAAGAATTGAGTAAGGTAGGGATTTTTGAAGTTTTATAGTTTAAGAGGAAAAGAGGAGTTTAAAAAATGGATCGAGGAAGATGAAATAAATAACTATATGTGAATTTCTTTTTATACTTGGAGGGAAATCAACGGCCACCTAATTCAAATTTAAATATTTGAATTTCAGCCTAAAGCCTGATAACGATTCAACACTTATTTCACCCATATCTCCTCCATACGAGTCGGATGTAATGGCATAAGTCCCATCATCAAATTCAAAAGTTGGTAAAATGACTATTTTTCCCTTCCAGTATTTAAATTAATTAAATTATCAATTAAATCCAATATTATTAAATAATTAAAATATTAGGGTATTTCAAATTCATAGATGGCTTGCCAAGAGCTAAGGTTAGGGACGAGAGCATATAGGTCATAGTTGACAAACTAACTAAGAGTGCTCATTTTGTCCTTGTAAGGTCTATAAGGATGACAAAAAAATTGGGCGATATTTATGTAAAGACTGTAGTAAGACTGCATGGAGTTCCAAGTAGTATAGTAAGTAACCGAGACCTTTTGTTCGCCTACAAGTTATAGCAGAGCCTACAGGGTGCTTTATGTTCAGAATTATGCACGAGTACATCTTACCATCTACAAAGAGATGGACAAACCGAGAAAGTCAATAGAGTAATCAAGAATTTGTTGCAAGCTTGCATATTGTAATTCAGTGAAACTTAGGAAGATCACTTACACTTAGTGTAAAGTACATACAACAATGGATAACAGTCTAGTACTGGGATGGTTCCCTTTTAAGCATTGCCTGGAAGGTTGGGTAAGCCTCGCGTATGGTGGTATGAGATGGGAGACATGCTCGTATTGGGACCAGTTCTTGTAAAGGAAGCTTGAAGAAAGGTCTACATAATTTCCTAAAGGATGAGAGATGCCTAATCAAGGTAGAAGTGGTACACTTATAAGAAGCGGAAGGATATGGAATTGGGTTCAGGAAATCATGTATCAGTTAAGGTTTTGCTGATGAGAGGACTATGAGATTCAAAAAGGCTGGAAAGTTAGCACCAAGAATATTGACCCATTTCTGATATTAGAGAGAATTGAAAAGTACCTAATATGGTAGAGTTACCAATGGCTTTTGCTAGGGTCCATAATGTGATTTATGTATCACATTTAAGGAAGTATTTCCAAGGCCTTTAGGCAGTAGTAATCTAAGTCCTATGGATTACTTGCTTATTAAACCAAACATGGCTTATGTTTGATAAACTATTCGGATTGTAGACCAAGCTGTAAGAAGCTTTGGAGTAAATTAGTGAAGCTTGTACATGTTCGATGAAGCCATGACCAAGAGGATTGTACTTAGGAAACAAAAGATAAATTCAGGAGGAGTTATTCTGACATGTTTGTTTAGACTTGCATGTATGTTTTCTATGTAAATATATATAAACACACACGATGTTATTATATCTAATTTTGATATGTATTAGTAGATTCACTATTACATTCTATTTGAGACACATGGGTTGGGAACTTATGTGTTTATGCTAGAGTGAGAGTGGGAAATAATATATCATTACCGTAGCTTATTTTAGTTTCGAGGAAAAAATTCCCATAAGGGAAAAGCCTATAATTGCCCATTAATTAATAAATAATTTATTAAAGAATTAATTATGGGATAAAATATTTAAACAATTAATTTTGGAATAAAATAAGAGAACATGGACATTAGACAAGGTAAATATTTGGGGGGGGAAATTATTTACCTATTTCCACTTAGATAAAATGAATATTAGTTTATCATGATAAGTAATTTGGTGCACATTACTTATTATGATATAATCTTGGCTTGAGAATAAATTAAATAAGAAGAAGGCTATAAGGGCCGGCGGTCCAACTTATCATGGGAAGATTTAATAATAAAAAATAACTCCCAACTTGTTCATGCAATCTTATTTTTAAAAACACAAACAAAACGCTTTAAAAATTAACTTGTTAATGGTGGCAAAGGCCTAAGAAGAAAAAGATAAGGAAATTTAAGAAAATTAAATATCAAGTAAGCCTAAAGATCAAAGTAAGTAATACAACACCCATTCTACCATTTTCATAGTGATTTGAACACTATTTTGATTAATATGGTAGAGGTTATATCTGTTAAATGATTCTAAGTGATAAATGATTTTTTTAATAAATATTTGGGGTTGTAATAGCTTTACTAGTGGATGTTTAGCTATAATTCCAACTCTAACGATTTTGAAATGATGTAAAATTTAATACGATGTTCTATGTATATTTTTAGAAATAGATTTTAAATTAAAAGATTTTCCCACGTAAAAATATCTAATTATGAATTGTTGAAGGAAGTCACTTATTGAAAACATAGGAGAAAATGGTATAAAATAGGAACGATGATAAAAATATGTATAAGAATTTATCTACAAATTTATGGCATTTTACAAGTATTTTTTCAACTATAAATAACCACTTCCGACATGTAGATGTAAAAGACAAATATTCGCGTTTTCGGCCCTCTAATTTAATGCCTAAATTGATGTTTAAAACACAGAAGTCGAAACAACGGATTGTTGTGAGATGATCACAAGATAGGAAAACAAGATTCTAACTATAACTTTCTAAACTAACAACTAAAGGAGACAATATATAATGTAAAATATTCATGTATTCAAACCAATTCGATTTCATAGTCATGCCTGTACAATAAATGTAACAACCCGGAAATTTATCGTTTAATTTTGAATATTCAATTAATTTTAAATATTAAAATAATTGATTTTTAAAGTTTAATAACTTGAATTCGAATATAGTGATTATTTAAACATTTGAATTGTGAACCGAATATTAATTAAATGAATTTAATAACCTTGTTTAACTTCATTTAACTAATAAATAATAATGGTGAACTCATATTGTAAATTTATTTACAATAATAAATGGTTCGAATTTATAACAAGGAAATCAATTGTTAATAAAACAACTTGAATTTTAATAACGTATTTTTAAATGAATTCAAATGGATTTTTCCATAATTTTCAATTTGAAAAATATTTAAATTGACGTTTGACGAATTTTTTCGGCAAACGATGATATTTTTGAAATGTCATAGAATAAAATAATCTGTGTATTTTATTGTTGATTTGATATCGTGTCGTATTTTGGTGTACGATCATATTTTTATTTCCGCTATTCGCGGTTCAGATGCGAACGGAACATTATGCAGCAGGGTACCATAAATATTTCTTTCCATAACCCGCGAACAGAATATTATGTAGTGGGATGCAAAAATATTTCCTTTCATAATTTTTAAAATCAAATCAAATTCAAAGATTTAAATAACCCATCAAGGTTGATTTGATTTTGAAATGAAGTGTTGCTTGAATTTTTTGTTTTACTTATGATGTACTTAAAGGAAATCGGTTTTGATTTATAAATACGAAAACATCACACTTAGGAGAATTCACATTTTTATTTTGCCCCTCCCTCTTCTATTTTCATTTTCCTGCAAGCATCTTAAAATCTAAACTTCAACACTCAAAAATCAAAACCCGAAGATTCTCTCAATGAAAAATTAAAACACACTACCAAAGGAATTCAAAACATCAGATGACATGTCAAAGTATGTATATAGATTGTTAACAAGAAAATTTGTTAACATCCCCAAAGCTATGTGAAAGAAAAATAAGGTTATATAAAATAAGGTTGTTGAAAAAGATTTCTTCCTTCGAAACCTTCCTTTCAACTAGGTTAACTAGGTCAAAACAGTTTTGTAAGATAGCTTAGAAATGAAGGCAAAGGAAGAAGCATCTTATTTGAAACCCCTCTTTCGAACGAGTCAAAAACAACTATTCATACTAAATATCCATCCCTTTCGATTATGTCGAAAGGTCAATTCTAACCCTTTCGACCATGTCGGAAAGTATGATCGGCCAATCAATGTGAAGTAACTACTTTCAACCTCATTGGTTTCGTTTCTTCTATTGGGGAACCCCTTCAAAAGGATTGTTGGTGCAGTTGAGTGTTGATTCCTTTCGAATGAAGTCCTCCTCATATGATGGCTTGCCAATTACAAACCGGATTTCCTTCATGACATCCCTTTCAACCAGGTCGAAAGGGGTTATGTCCTTTCGAATTAGATTTAATTTACAATTGCTCAAGCTCCATTCAGCATACTCGATATGAGATCGTCTTGGATATTTGCAAGTTCTATGAACTTGTCGATGTTGAAACATCATCATCATCCTTATTGGTTATTATATGGTACTTGACATGATGATGTGTTTCGCATATATATTTTCCAAGTCGATCCTATCGAATTGCATAGACAAAAAGAAGTTGAGAAAATAAGATAGTATCATGTGCAATCGATCGTTAGTCTAGCTAATGATCGTTATGATCTTCCTCATAATCGAATTCCTTAATGAATCCGCATAGTTCTCGTTTCCTATTAATCCAAAATAAGTTACAAGTTTGGGAGCTTTTCCCGAAATTGATTGAGGGTTACAAATAATTTGTTGTTGCAAAGAAGTAGAAATAAAAGAAATGAGCTTTGGATTCCAAAAATCCTGTCCCCAAAATCGGACCTCTTGTGTCTTATTTATAGATGCAGGTCGGCCCCCATCCGCACCAATGCTTTTGACCTAGACGAAAGGTCATTTTAACTTCCACATCATTCCTTTCGACACGGTCGAAAATCCTCACCTGCCTTCGACGCAGTCGAAAGGCTTCTCTTTCGAGTCCTCTAACTCATCCTTGTTCGTCTCTTCTTCTCATTCCAGACCTTTCGACCTTATCAAAAGGGTCCTTTGTCCACCTTTCGCTGTCGGCAAGTTTAAGCGTTCTTAGTTTTTCCCTGAATTGCTTTCGACGTCGTCGAAAGGGCCACAAATGTGCTTTTCTCTTCATGTTGCTTTGTTTTCATCAGAAGTAAATATAGGAGCTTTCGGTTCTGTCGATAGGTTATTTACTAGGGCTTCGTAGATGTTGAACCATCAATGGTTTCGATGCGTTGGGTAGGTTTCGAATGCATGCTTGTGAATTGATGTGGAACCTTCTCCTGATGTTATTGGCTTTGACAGGTTCAAAAGGCTCGACTATGCTTTCGAAAGGTTTGTTTTGAGTAATTTAAATGAAGGGGAAACCTTTGGTTTCAAAAGGTTTGGAACGCATAGGAAAGGTTATTATTTATTGCCTCCGAAAGGGGTTTCGAGTCCGTCCTTTCTTTCTCTATATACATGAGCCCATTTGTATCGAAAGGCTTGAATGAGGCGGAAGGGAAGCCCCACTTTCTTTTTCATCTTTTTTGGAAGCTTTTGCACTGTTTATCTCTTGTGAAGGTGCCTGGTGCTTGCGACTTCTTCGAAAGTCTTCTTAATGCCTACAAAACATTCTTTCGTGATCACTGTCGAAACTTGTGCCTATAATTTCAGTAGAGCCTGGCATTTTATTAGACTTATTTCATACCTTTCCTCTTAAGTGGATTTTATGGCTAACATTTTACCCCACCCCCTTGTATGAAAGAAGCTTTTGTTCTTTAGGATAAAAATTTCACTACCTCTTTGCTCCTAATAATGTTGTCTTCGTCCAAAATTCAAAGAAAGTGGCATTTTCCATTGCAAACTCATTATCTTATAAATATACTTCATGATAAATCAGCATAGCGGTGCTTCTAAATTTAAATGGTTAGTTAATCATAATCCCGATTAATAAAGGATATGAGGTTCGTAATTAATAGTTATCTATGCATATAATAATTGAAGTCTACGAACTTCCTGTTGGAGATAGCTAATGTCTGGAAATAGGAAGTCATAAGCTATTATCTGGAAATAAGTCTTTGTAGCCTGTAAATCTTAATATGTATTTAGAAACTCTTCTTAGAGATAAAAATAATCTTGGAGTCTGAATCCAGATGTTAGTGAACATCGTTTAAAGTTGTAAACTAATAATCCTTATTTGGGTATTAAAAAGACTAGCTCGAAGTTTCTGGTTGATGGATTAGATTTCTATTGTAGTTTTAATACTTCTGCTTTAAAACACAAGATTCGGGAATTGATAGACAAAATCCAAAACTGATGGTAAAATACCTGAAATTCAAATTCAGGCATTGGAAAGTCATGAAGTCTAAACCCAGATTAGGGCATCATCAAGTGAAGTTTAGAAGTTAGTAGTAAGATGTCCAAAACCCAAATTCGGGTTTGTAATAAGCGAGATTCAAAAATAGTCTTCAAAATAGAATTCTCAAATCCATATTCAGGTACTAATGGTGGATAATCAAAAATTTGTTATAATCATCTTTATGACAAAAATCTCGAGCCCAGATTAGGGCATGTGTCGGATGATCAGACATCCATAGTAATTACCTTCATAAGCGAAATCTCAAGCCCAGATTCGGGCATTAATAAGTGAAGTCAGATATTAGTCTCAAAACCCGGATTTGGGTATGAGAAAGACCTTAAGTGGTTAATAAAGACCCGAAACCCATATTTGGGTATTAATGTATAAAGTCCAGAAGTGAGAAACCCGAGACCCAGATTTGGGTATTAATAAGAGGAGTTCTGTTTTACTCGTTAGATTTTGTCTTCCTCGACATGTGTAAACCCTTTTTGGCCTCATATTTAGTTGTAGTTTGATTGGATGCTTCTCAAGCTTTGATGTCTTAGTCCCTCATTTGAAATGCCACTTCTTGGGCTTGGACATCTCAGTCCTTTGTAGATATGCGGCCTCCTAGGCTTGGATGTCTTAGTCCATTGTTTGATGAGCCGCTTTGTAACGACCCAGAATTTGACCACTTTAAAATATACTATTTAAAGTGTATTTAAATATAAAATATATAACATTTTATGATTTAAATAATATTAGATAGGATTTGTAAAGAGAAATATACACAAAAATAGAAATAATTGCTTATATCAACAAAAGTGACAAAATCCTGATTTCAGAAAAGTAAGTTTCAATGGTTAAATAAATTATTTTAATTAATTTATGAGCATTTATATTTTTAAATAAAATTATACAAATTTATTTTTAAATTTGGTTTACAAAAATAAAAAGTTTAACTAAAATGTTAAAATGTGACCGTAAAACATTTTGTCGAAAATCAACGTTTTATCGATTTAAAGTTGTCGCAACGTTGTTGCACCTTTATTTTTTTATATATGAATATATATTCAAATAGTATAAGTATTAATTAATTCACTAATCAATTTTACTTTTCCAAAACATACTTAGAAAATTCTAGAATGTAATTAACAAAAAGTAAGCATAAAAAGACAAAATGTATTATAAAAGTCAAAAAGTAAACATTAAATCAAACAAACATAATTATTATATTATTTACTTAATACTTAAGTGAAAATGGCATAAAGTAATGATTTTAAATGTCAAGTTAAGTGTTAAAAAAATTAGTTTGCTCAAAGTATAAGCAAAGGGTATTTTTGTCTTTTTACAAAATAATATTTTATTCAAAACTTTTTTCTATAAATACCTACCACTTCTTTCACAAATTTCACACACTTTCCATTCTTCTTCTTCTTCCTTTTCTAAGCTTCTCCTTCTTCTTCTTTAGAGCTTTAAAGGCTTCCATGCCTCTCTAAAAAAATTCCAAAAGCGTAAGAAACTAATGGCAGAAATAATCAACAAAAAACTATACCACTTAAGTCATGTTCAAGCTTGTAAGTTCCATCCATCCACCCAAGGTCATGCCCACCTAGAAGCCATTTCCTCCTCTTTTCATCTCAACTTCTAGGACAGCGAAGCTATAGCCGAATTTCAAAAAGTTTTGGGAAATAGTAGCAAAGCTATAGTCAAAATCCATAGTGACAAAGTTAGTAAAATTGGTAGGAAGTATGGTTTACATCTGGAGTTTCTTACCTTAAAGTCTGACGGAGTGGAATCCAAAGTGAGTTATTTCTTCCTTTAAGTTCATTAAAATCATTGCTAAGTTGAAGGAACATTAAGTGTTAAGTGTTGTTTGAAAACCCTTGTTGAATGCTTGTTTACTTTGTTTGCTAAAACAATGGTTTTATTTCCTTGTTTGACTATTTGGATGGTTAATTAAGTATTTTAAAATTTTGAAGTTAAATACTTAATGGGGTATGCGAAAACGACTAGCACATGTGTTTCGTTTGTAAGATCCAAGAAGAGTTGGGCGAGGGACGGAACAAGTCGAAGGAAAAGCCCGGATGCTCTAAAATAAATATCAAACCGTTTTAACCCAAGATAAAATAAAGTGTTATAAATATTTGATAGAATGAAGCATTGATTATCATTTATTGCTGTGTTTATTTCATTGATTGATTATTTAAATTAGGCTCGACCAGTTTATGAGCACTGATTATTATTTATTGATTGTTGACTTTGCTCCACCAGTTTATGAGCAATTTATTTATCCATATGCATGGGCTGGGTAGAAAAATATTGTAGGCTAACACCTTGAGATTTATTTCACGATTTGATAAGGTGTTTAGCGATAATATTGTCATTTAAATTGTTATAATTAGTCATAATAACTTGACGTCAATGGAATTGTTTTCAAAGTTGGTTTTCATAAATAAAAGTTTATGAAATGTTTAAATAAATAGAAATATTTGAAAATAAATATTTTGAAGTGATTTTATATAAAAGTGATTTATATAAGGAATGGATTTTGAAATGAAAATTATTATATATTTGAAGTATTCGTAATTATTAGTGTAAATGATTTTGTCACTTCGGGATATAAAATGATTTGTTATGTTACCAAAGATTTGGGTAACCCATAACTAAAAATGTGGGAAAGGCAGGTGCAGATGTTCTGTAGCCTCAGTATAGTCCACTCTCGTTAAAGAGGAATATACATATCTATATTATTTTTTTCGAAAGGCTGGGACCCAGTTGCCTTGTTATTGGGATAAACCTCCTGATCTGGTTGCATATATTTTGATATGCTTTTAAAGTAGTATTTTGGGATTTTTCAAATAAATATTTTGAAAGTGATTTGTTTTAAGATCACAAAGTAAAGTATAGTTTGATACAAAGGATGTATATATTATTATTTCAAATAATTTGAAACGAAATCAGGAGTTTGGTCCAAAGAGATTATTTTTGAAAAGAATTATATTTTGAAAACAATAAAGTTAATTAGATTCTGAAAATCTAAAATTAAAGATTAAGCCTAAGTGGGTTGTTTGGGATTCATGAGTCCTATTTGCGGTAGGAGAACTATGTTGGCTTGATCTTGTATCTAATTGGGTACCCAATTAGATAGGGGTACGTAGGCAGTGACAAGTGGTAGTGATGCAGCCCCAATAATAACATAACATTTTTCTGTTTATTGTTTGCTATATATCGTGTATTGATGTACTTTTTCCGCTTACCATTTTATTCCACATTTGACATGTTTATTGAGTTAGCAGGAATGGCTATTGTTGTCTCTCTCATCAGAGTTATGCAGTGGTAGATTTATTTGTATTGGTATTTGGTATGTATTAAAGCACACCTAGTAGATTAAGTTGATTACTCTAATAACTTGTAAAATTGAAATTGTATCCTATACAATTTATAATGTTGAATATTTATCAATTATTGTGCATTAAGTTGGTACTTTTCATTTGTTGTTATAGAACAAACGGGTTTCGGCGATTCTGACTAGTCCTTAAATCCGGGTCGTTACGTTTTGGTATCAAAGCTTAGGTTAGGTGCCTATGTAAATTTTTTTGTCTAGTTTAGTAAATCAACCTAGGAATTTTCAAAATGAAACTACCTTAATTTGATAAATAAAATGGATAGGATAAGGCACCGTACCTCCGACTAGGGTTATGGGTGATATTACTATTTTTGGTGTGCTTAACTTTCTTTAATTGTTGTTTTTTCGTTTTATTTTTCCGCCCTTGTAATTTCGAGGATGAAATTCTTTTAAGTAGGGAGAATGTAACGACCCAAAATTTGTCCACTTTAAAATAGACTATTTAAAGTGATTTTAAATATAAAATTTATAACATGTTATGATTTAAATAATATTAGATAGGATTTACAAAGAGAAATATACACAAAAATAGGAATAATTGCTTATATCGACAAAAGTGACAAAATCCTAATTTCAGAAAAGTAAGTTTCAATGGTTAAATAAATTATTTTAATTAATTTATGAGCATTTATATTTTTAAATAAAATTATACAAATTTATTTTTAAATTTGGTTTACATATATAAATAGTTTAACAAAAACGTCAAAATGTAACCGTAAAACATTTTGTCGAAAAATCAATGTTTTGTCGATTTAAAGGTGTCCCAACGTTGTTGCACCTTTATTTTCTTATATATGATCATATATTCAAATAGTATAAGTATTAGTTAATTCACTAATCAATTTTACTGTTACTAAACATACTTATAAAATTCTAGAATGTAATTAACAAAAAGTAAGCATAAAAAGACAAAAACTGTTATAAAAGTCAAAAAGTAAACATTAAATCAAAGAAACATAATTATTATATTTTTTACTTAATACTTAAGTGAAAATGACATAAAGTAATGATTTGAAATGTGATGTTAAGTATTGAAAAAATTAGTTTGCTTAAAGTATAAGCAAAGTGTATTTTGGTCTTTTTACAAAATAATATTTTATTCAAAACTTTTTCCTATAAATACCTACCACTTCTTTCACAAATTTCACATACTTTCCATTCTTCTTCCTTTTCTAAGCTTCTCCTTCTTCTTCCTTAGAGCTTTAATGGCTTCCATGCCACTCTAAAAAATTCCAAAAGTGTAACAAAGTAATGACAAAAATATTCGACAAAAAAGTATGCCACTTAAGTCATGTTCAAGCCAGTAAGTTTCATCCATCCATCCAAGGCCATGCCCACCTATAAGCCATCTCCACCTCTTTTCATCTCAACTTCTATAATAGCGGAGCTATACCCGGATTTCTAGAAGTTTCGGGAAATAGCAGCGAAGCTATAGTCAAAATCCATAGTGACAAAGTTAGTAAAATTGGTAGGAAGTATTGTTTACATCTGGAGTTTCTTAACTTAAAGTTTGACGGAGTGGAATCCAAAGTGATTTATTTCTTCCTTTAAGTTCATTAAAATCATTGCTAAGTTGAAGAAACTTTAAGTATTAAGTGTTATTTGAAAACACTTGTTGAATGCTTGTTTACTTTTGTTGAATCATGGATTTTAATTCATGACAACGTAAAATAATTAACAAGAAAAAGAAAAGAAGATGCAACTACTAACCGAAGGAGATATGCTAGCACTTTGGAGATCTTAAGGTCACATTGTATGAATGTGTTAGTACATGTATATTATGTTTGTAGAGTAGTTATTTTTGTTAAAATCTATCCTCAAAATCTCTCACAAACATCAAGAAATTATCCACTTTCATCGTAATTTTAAATAAGTTGGAAAATATGCATATATATGCTCAAACAGCCAGAGCAATCTACTGGTACAATTAAACCAGTCGACTGGTTCAGCAGTTTGCTCATATATATACAAACATGCACATCAACGTGCACACACCTTCTTCGACCAGTTGGCTGGTATATTTTGACCAGTCGACTCCTGTATTCCAACTGTCATTTTTTATGAAAAGACACCTCCTTTGATGAAGAGTCTCAATCCATATTTCTTCTAAATAGATGCTTCTTTTGATGAGAACTATTCGTGAATGGTTATATCTCTTAGACAACTATATAAACACGTTAGTTCTACATCAAAATCATCAATTCAATTATTGCTTTCTGCTCTTACTCTCTAATATTCTTTTTGCTATATAAGGCTATCATATTCTTCCTTCAATCCTTATTCACATTCACAAATTTGAGGATTAGATTATAGGAATTTTTTTGTACATCATTGACTCATTAGTGTTATTAAGAACACAAGAAGTCAGAAACTAATTTGTATTTATTATTGATCCGTTCTGCTGCTCGGGTTAAGTAAAGACCTCTTCTGTTGCTGAGGCAAAATCCTGTTCTGCTGCTCAGGTCCCTGTTCGGCTGCTCAAGGGTTGTATAAACCTGTTCCTACGGGTTAAGTGAGGATATTGTTGTTAGTTAAATTCCAGAAGGGAGTCTGGGACTGGACGTAGGACGGTGCTCCGAACCAGTATAAAATATCTGGTGTCATTTTACTATACTGCTTTTATATTCCGCTCTATTTATAGTATTACTATCATCACTATACTCTGTATTATCATATATCCATATTACATGATCCATAGCACACTTTCATTTGGTATCAGAGCAAGGCATCCTATAACTGTTACACAGTTATTTGATACTTTGCTAATATGCAAAGTAACACTAGCACTGTCACTAACACTAGTTTTTCTGAAGGTCAATCTACAGCACGACCTCCATTCTTCAATGGCATGAACTACAATTACTGGGCTACACGTATGAGAATCTATATGCAATCTAATAGTTTTGAATCATGGAATATTTCATAAAAAGAATACACTCCTCCTACTGGAGAATATTCTACATGGAGTAATACACAAAAATCAGATGCAACTGCCAATGCTAAAGCAATGAATATGTTATTTTGTGCTTTAGAGAAAAACGAGTTTAATCGTATTAGTATGTGTGAATCTGCGTATGAAATATGATGTACACTTAAGATCACACATGAAGGAACTAATAAGGTTAAACAAAGTAAGATCTCTATGCTCAAAAATCAATTTAAAAACTTTAGGATGAAGCAAGATGAATCAATTAGTGACATGTATTCTAGATTTCAAGACATTTACCATTCACTATTAGGACTAGGAGAAAAATATACTAATTTTGATATTGTTTCGAAAATCCTTAACTCTTTAACAGATGAGTGGGAAAGAAAAGTATTAGCTATCGAAGAAGATAATGACCTCTCTACCATGAAACCAGAAGAGTTAATAAGAAATCTAATGTCTTATGAAGTAAATTTGCAGGCAAAGAGAGTACAGGCACAAGATAAAAAGAATATAGCTTTTCATGCACAAGAAGAAGAAGAAGGTTCTGATGATGAAGATCTTGCATTCATTGCCAAAAATTTCAAAAAGTTTTTGAAATTTCGAAAAATTAACAAAAATAATGGTAAAAGAAGCTTCAATAATGGACCCAACAAACCATCAAACTTTGCTCTAGAATGCTATAATTGTCATAAGAAAGGTCATATTCAAAAAGATTGTCCAGAACAGAAGAAAACCTACAAAAACAAGAGCAAGAAGGACAATTACAAAAGGAAAGCTTTCTCAGTAACATGGGATGATTCAGATTCCTCTTCATCATCTGAAAGTGAAAGCGCAGTGACACTGAACAAGCTAATGTATGTTTTATGGCTACAGATAATGAGGTCCCACTCAAAAAGAGAGGAAAATGGATATTAGACAGTGGTTGCTCAAAATACATGACTGGAGACAAAAATATGCTATCAAATATTACTTACTCAGAAGGAGGCTCTGTCACTTTTGGAGACAATTCCAAAGGTTTTATCATCGGCAAAGGCGATGTGAGCAACAAAGGTACATCTAACTTACCTCTTATTTCAAATGTTTTGTTAGTTAAAAATTTGAAACATAATCTTTTAAGCATTAGCCAATTATGTGACAAAGGATTCAAAATCACATTTTCAGAAAATAAATGTAGTATTTTTGATGAAAATGAACATCTTATTTTTGAAGGTAACAGAGACAGAAATATTTATGTTCTTAATATGAAAATAAATCATAATTCAGATATGTGCTTAATAGAAAAAGAAAAGGATCCTTGGTTATGGCACAAACGTTTCTGTCATATTAATTTCAAAGCTATAAATAAACTTTCTAAAAATGATTTAGTAAAAGGTTTACCTAAGTACTTCTCAGGATAGCTTAAACAACCGACTGGATATCTCTCACCAGTCGACTGCTGGACTTCATAATTATAATTTTCTGAAACCCGACCTTTTTTTTCACTACAATCCAATAGACTTTTGCCACCTCAACTACATCTTCTCTTAACCGATTCATTCCTCTTAATTTTTCAAATTTCAAAATCCTACCACCCCTTCAACTATTTTTCAAATTGCACTGCAATGGCACCTCCCAAAACAAAAAAATCAAAAACTTCATCTTCTTCCACTCAAGAACCCATTGATTCATACATTGCTCAGTGGTTGTACGATGCTACTGCCATACAACGATGGAGGAAATTGAAAAATGTTCCAATTCTAGAGAGCTCCTTTGTTGTTTTCCCGGATTTCTCAGCCTACGGTCTTCTCAACATTGCTAGGCAGGGCAAATTAGAATCTCTACTCGACTATGAAAAGAACAAGCTTCCAATTAATCACATCATGGTTAAACTTTTTCTGGCTAACTTGAATTTGGGTCATCAAGATCCAAGAGGTAACCGAGATAATTGCATTTGGAGCTTAGTTAGTGGCAAGAAGGTACTTCTCCCAATTGATCGTAGTGGTCATATTCTTGACACACCAACGGATGGGATAAATCTTCAAGAAGTTGATTGTGTAGTCCATACCCGAAATGAAGTCAGTCACCGTTTTATAGAAGATAATTCGGATGGTACAAAGTCAATTGGTCTTCGTCCCACCGCCAGATTACTTCATCGGGCAATGATGCGATCTATTCTTCAACGAACCGACACTTTTGATCAGGTTTATCAAGAAAATTTTCGTGCTTTATATGCTATATACAATGGTCAAGACATTAATTGGATTCAACTCATAGTAGACGAGTTACTCAGCTTCAATCAAGGTGCTATGAAACGTATTTTCTATGCGTTTACTCAAACATTGTGACGTCCCGGAACCAGATTCTGAAATTTCTACCGTTGGGATTCTAAATGCAAAGACTATAAAGCTCATGAAGTTGCCTCCTCCCACTCTTCGCATTATGCCTTATACAGATTGGCTTGCACGCGCACAATCGGGACAACCTCAACAACCACCAGCTGCTCCTTCTCAATCTTCAAGGCCAAGTGATGTTCGCATTCCCTCTGCAACTCTCTCATCAAAAGAATCAATGGAATAGTTGCTCGGAATCAATTCCTTCTAGAGGCTCATTTGAAAAGAATGGATGCTAAAATAGATAAGAAATTCGATAAGGTAAAATCATTCTTTGTCAAATTATGGGACGCAATCTCATGCTCCTCATCAAGTCCTCATGCTACTCAAGATCCAGGAAAACGTCCTGCACCTCAATTCACATGGAGCACTTCAGATGAAGCTACTAGTTCTTCTCCAAGTATTCGCGGACCTTCTTCTGAACCACAGCACAAAAGCAAAGGGAAAGACATTCAAGTAGAAGAAGAGGAAGGAGACGATGAGCAAACAGATTCCGACTAATCATTCATGGTTATCTCTGATGTTGGTTTTTGAATATTATTCACTACTTTACTATTTCAAGAGACTTGTATAACTAGTCTCTCTATGACTACTATTGCTACCTGGTTTTGTTCATATTTTATATTCTATATATGCTACCTGGTTATGCAATGCTTCTATTTTTCCTTTTTGTTGATGACAAAGGGGGAGAGACATAGGTGGACTAACATTTTATTTGCAGGAAACCGATAGCCATTTATTAAGGAGGAATAATAAATTCAGGGGCAATTTATATTCTTTTGCTATGATATATATATTCTTCTTATACAGGTTGTCATCAATCAAAAAGGGGGAGAATGTTGAATCATGGATTTTGATTCATGACAACGTAAAATAATTAACAAGAAAAAGAAAAGAAGATGGAACTACTAACCGAAGGAGATATGCTAGCACTTTGGAGATCTCAAGGTCACATTGTATGAATGTGTTAGTACATGTATATTATGTTTGTAGAGTAGTTATTTTTATTAAAATCTATCCTCAAAATCTCTCACAAACATCAAGAAATTATCCACTTTCATCATAATTTTAAATAAGTTGGAAAATATGCATATATATGCTCAAACAGCCAGAGCAGTCGACTGGTACAACTAAACCAGTCGATTGGTTCAGCAGTTTGCTCATATATATACAAACATGCACATAAACGTGCACACACCTTCTTCGACCAGTTGGCTGGTATATTTTGACCAGTCGACTCCTGTATTCCAACTATCATTTTTTATGAAAAGACACCTCCTTTGATGAAGAGTCTCAATCCATATTTCTTCTAAATAGATGCTTCTTTTGATGAGAACTATTCATGAATGGTTATATCTCTTAGACAACTATATAAACATGTTAGTTCTACATCAAAATCATCAATTTAATTATTGCTTTCTGCTCTTACTCTCTAATATTCTTTTTGCTCTATAAGGCTATCATATTCTTCCTTCAATCTTTATTCACATTCACAAATTTGAGGATTAGATTATAGGAAGTTTTTTGTACATCATTGACTCATTAGTGTTATTAAGAACATAAGAAGTCAGAAACTAATTTGTATTTATTATTGATCCGTTCTGCTGCTCGGGTTAAGTAAAGACCTCTTCTGTTGCTGAGGCAAAATCCTGTTCTACTGCTCAGGTCCCTGTTCGGCTGCTCAGGGGTTGTATAAACATGTTCCTCCGGTTAAGTGAGGATATTTTTGTTAGTTAAATTCCAGAAGGGAGTCTAGGACTGGATGTAGGACGGTGCTCCAAACTAGTATAAAATATCTGGTGTCATTTTACTATACTGCTTTTATATTCCGCTCTATTTACAGTATTACTATCATCACTATACTCTGTATTATCATATATCCATATTACACGATCCATAGCACACTTTCAACTTTGTTTGCTAAAACAATGGTTTTATTTCCTTGTTTGACTATTTGGATGGTTAATTAAGAATTTTAAAATTTAGAAGTTAAATACTTAATGGGGTATGCGAAAACGACTAGTACACATATTTCGTCTGTGAGATCCAAGGAAACTTGGGCGAGGGACGGAACATGTTGAAGGGGAAGCCTGGATGCTCCAAAATAAATATCAAACCGTTTTAACCTAAGATAAAATAAAGTGTTATAAATATTTGATAAAATGAAGCATTGATTATCATTTATTCTTGTGTTTATTTCATTGATTGATTGTTTAAATTAGGCTCGACCTGTTTATGAGCACTGTTTATTATTTATTGATTGTTGACTTTACTCCACCAGTTTTTGTGCAATTTATTTATCCATATGCATGGGTTGGGTAGAAAAAATTGTAGGCTAATACCTTGTGATTTATTTCACAATTTGATTATAAGGTGTTGGCGATAATATTATTTCATTTAAATTGTTATAATTAGTTATAATAATTTTACATCAGTGGAATTGTTTTCAAAGTTGGTTTTCATAAATAAAAGTTTATGAAATGTTTAAATAAATAGAAATATTTGGAAATAAATATTTTGAAGTGATTTTATATAAAAGTGATTTATATAAAGAATGGTTTTATAAAAAATGTTTTATAAAATGGAAAGAATTTCGAGGACTAAACCCGATGGTTTTTAAAATGATTTTTGAAAGGATTTTTAAATGGAAATTATTATAGATTTGAAGTATTTGTAATTATTAGTGTAAATGATCTTTTCACTTCGGGATATAAAATGATTTTTTATGTTACCAAAGATTTGGGTAACCCATAACTAAAAAATGTGGACAAGGCAGGTGTATATGTTCTGTAGCCTTAGTATAGTCCGCTCTCGTTGAAGAGGGATATACATATCTATATTTATTTTTCGAAAGGCTGGGACCTAGTTGCCTTGTTATTGGGAGAAACCTCCCGATCTGGTTGCATATATTTTGATATGCTTTTACAGTAGTATTTTGGGATTTTTAAATAAATATTTCAAAAGTGATTTGTTTTAAGATCTTGAAGTAAAGTATAGTTTGATACAAAGGATGTATATATTATTATTTCAAATAATTTGAAATGAAATCAGGAGTTTGGTCAAAAGAGATTATTTTTGAAAAGAATTATATTTTGAAAACAATAAAGTTAATTTGATTCTGAAAATTGAAGATTAAGCCTAAGTGGGTAGTTTTGGGAATTGCATATTGTTTGCGCATCGTAGGCTCCATGAGTCCTATTTGCGGAAGGATAACTACGTTGGCTTGATCCTAATTGGAGATAGGGATACTAAGGCAGTCACAAGCGGTAGTGATGCAGCCCCAATAATAACATAACATTTTTCTGTTTATTGTTTGCTATATATCGTGTATTGATGTACTTTTCCTGCTTACTATTTTATTCTGCATTTGACATGTTTATTGAGTTAGCCAGAATGTCTATTGTTGTCTCTCTCATCAGAGTTGTGCAGCGGTAGTTTTATTTGTATTGGTATTTTGTATGTATTAAAGCACACCTAGTAGATTAAGTTGATTACTCTGATAACTTGTAAAATTGAAATTATATCCTATACATTTTATAGTGTTGAATATTTATCTAATTTTGTGTATTAAGTTGGTAGTTTTCATTCGTATTTTTAGAACGAACGGGTTTTTCGGCGATTCTGACTGGTTCGAAAATCCAGGTTGTCGCACGATTCCTGGGCTTGGACATCTTAGTCCATTGTTTGATGAGCTGCTTCTTGGGCTTGGACGTCTTAGTCCATTGTTTGATGAGTCGCTTCTTGGGCTTAGACGTCTTAGTCCATTGTTTGATGAGCCGCTTCTTGGGCTTTGAT
Organism: Allium fistulosum; assembly: GCA_030737815.1. Taxonomy (NCBI): domain Eukaryota; kingdom Viridiplantae; phylum Streptophyta; class Magnoliopsida; order Asparagales; family Amaryllidaceae; genus Allium; species Allium fistulosum. Next base: position 557,460,690 of record CM060905.1, read on the forward strand.
TTCTTAGTCCAATGTTGTCTGGTGCTCTTGGTTAGTTCATTCTTAGAGGCTGGAACCTAGGACTTACCCAACCTCCCTCCAGGAGGCGCCTTGACCTTACCAAAGGCATGGCCAAGGGATTGTCGATGCTTTAACCTAGCCATAGCACGGCGTGGATAAACGCTTACACTCCTCTCTCAAGGAGATGCCCTGCCCTGGCCAATGCATGGCGCGGACAGGGGCTTGTCGATGCTTTATCCTAGCCATAGCATGGCGTGGATAAAGGCTTACACTCTTCCTTCCAGGAGGTTCCTTGACTTAACCAGAGGCGCGGCCAAGGGCTTGTCGATTCTTTAACTTGGCCATTGTGTGGCATGGATAAAAGCATACACTCCTCCCTCCAAGAGGTACTTTGCCCTGGCCAACTCGGCGCGGACAGAGACTTTAACCATTAAAGGTAGTGTCCAAATGAAAGGAATATTTCACTCCCAACCATGTAGATCTTTCTTAGAAAAGTAATTCTTTATCGACTTTATTCTTTCACAGTAGGAAAATATAGTCGCAAATGTTCAGCATTCCATGTTCTTGGAACCATATTGTCGTCTGGTCGGCATAACTTGTAAGCTCCTAGGGGGATTACTTTGCAAATGATTAAGGGTCCTTCCCAATTTGGTCCCAGCGGTCCATCCGTGGAATTTTTTGTGTTTGCCATCACTCATCGGAGCACTAGATCTCCCTCTTGAATTGATCGTGTTCTTACTTTTGAGTTGTAATATTTTGAAATTCTCCTTTGATATTCTGCTGTTCTGATGGCTGTTTTGTCTCTCAACTCATGTATCAAATCTAGTGATTCTCTTTTTAGTTCTTGGTTTGAATTGAAAGCATATGTGATTCTTTGGGGTAAGGGTATTTCAATCTCAATGGGTAACATTGCCTCACCCCCACATTTCAAGGAATATGGAGCATGTCTTGTTGTCATTTTAGTAGATGTTCGATAAGCCCATGATACAAGTGGCAGCTATTCTATCCAGTTTCCTTTAGCTTTGTTCAATCTCTTTTTCAAACTTGTCGTTATGGTTTTATTTGCAGCCTCAACTGCCCCATTTGCTTTCAAATTTGCAATGGAGGAAAAGCACTTTATGATTCCATTCTTATGAAAAAACCAAGAGAATTTCTCACTCTCAAATTGTGTTCCGTTGTTGGAGATAATCTTATGGGGAATTCCAAATCTGGTTGTAATGTTTTTGATGACAAATCTGGGTACTTTTCTAGAAGTGAACTTAAGGAGTGGTTCTACTTCAACCCATTTAGTGAAGTAATCTATAGCAACTACAGTTTATTTTGCTCCCCCATTTGAGATTGGTAATGTGCCGATTAAATCAATTCCCCATATGTCAAAAGGCCACAGACTTGAGATTGGAGCTAACTGACTCGGGGGGTAATCGGGGAATTTTCCAGTACTTTTGGTTTTTCTCGCATCTCCTCAGATATTCAATGGCTTGGCTTACCATACGAGGCCAATAAAAACCCTGTCTCATTATGTTTTTTGCTAATTTTGTCCCGTTTGAATGGTCCTTGCAGAATCCCTCATGTGCTTCTACTAACAACTTTACCCCATCTTTTAGGTTTATGCATCTTAAGTAAGGAAGTGCATATCCTTTCTTATAAAGGATTCCATCCACTATTATGAAAGTTGGAGCTTTGCGCCTGATCTTTCTTGCCTCACTCTTGTCAGATGGCAGTATTTCTTTACCAAGATATTTAATGACGGATGACATCCAAGTGTTATCATACAGGTCATTTGCTCTTAATTGATCAATCCTCTCATTTGATATTTCTTTATCAGTTTCTCTTCCCTCTTTCTCTTGTAACATAGCTCGGGACCTTGTCAGAACTAACAGTTCCTTTTCTTGTTCAGATGTTCCCTCTTTAATACTCGGCGTTTCTTGATATCCTACTTGAACAATCTGCATTTCTGGGGCTCCTCTTGAGCTAGCTAGTTTCGCTAATGAATCTTCCTATGAGTTTTCCGCCCTTGGAACTTGGTGTATGGAAATGTCTTCAAACAAAGCAAGCATTTTCAGTATCTTCTTTATATATAAAGATAACTTGGAGTCTTTTGTTTGATATATCTGCTTCACTTGATTTGCCATTAGTTGGGAGCCACTAAATATCTAAATCCATGGGATTTTGAGCTCTAATGCCAAAGTTAACCCCGCTACCATTGATTCATACTCAGCCACATTGTTTGTTACGAGGAATCCTAATTTCATGGCATAATATAAGTGGTGTCTATCTGGTGTTATTATCACATACCCTGCACTAGCCCCTTGTTCATTTGATGCACCATCGACGAACAACTACCACATAGGTTTTTGATCCCTTTCTTTATCTGATTGGTCTTTAATGAAATTAGTGCATCCGTTAATGAAATCTACCAATGCTTGCCCTTTAATTGCGGCCCGCGGCTGAAGCTCTATATCATATTGGCTAAGCTCAATTCTTTATTTTACAAACCTTCCCTAAGTTTCCGGCTTACTGAAAACTTGTTTAAGGGGGAAATTGGTCAATAACCTGATCGGATGTGCTTGAAAGTATGCTCTAAGTTTTCGTGCTTTGAGAATCAAGCAATAAGCTAGCTTTTCTATCATTGGGTATCGAACTTCCGCATCCTTCAATCGTCTGCTTACATAATACATAGGAAGTTGAGCTCCACTTCCTTCTCTAATCAATACAGAATAGACCGCATGCTCTGAAACTGCCATGTATAAGTATAAGATCTCTCCATTACCGGGACTAGAAAGTATCGGTGGTTTTTCCAAATGGATTTTTAACTCCTGAAAAGCTTTTTTACAATCTTCCCCCCATTCAAAGTTTTTCTTTTTCTTGATTACTTCTAAGAAGGGGATACATTTATCAGTAGTTTGGAAATGAACCTGCTTAGAGCGGCTACCCTCCCATTCAAACGCATTACCTCTTTACTGGTTTTGGGTTTGGCTATGTCCTTAATGGCTTGAATTTGGTCAGGACTAGCTTCAATCCCTTGGGCACTTACAAGGTAGCCTAAAAACTACCCGAGTGGACTCCAATGGAGCATTTATGTTGGTTCATTTTCATTTGATATTTCTGTAGTATTTAGAACATCTCTTCTAGACCCTCAAGATGATTTTTGGCCTCACTGGACTTCACTAGCATGTCATCCACGTAAACCTCCATATTTCGGCCAATCTGTTCTTTAAACATTCTGTTGACCAGCCATTGATAGGCAGCCCCTGCATTCTTTAGCACAAAAGGCATCACTTTGTAATAGTAGATTACCCATTCAGTAATGAAGCTAGTGTTATCCCGCCTTTTGGCAAGGCCGTGACACCAAGGACTTGACTAGAAACCAAGGACAGTCAATCCCGAAGATCGGTTATACACAGTTTAACGATGGATGCTGGTAAATTTTGTCTAAGTCCGAATCGAGCTACAATCGATATAGTATGACAAGCAAAGCTATCAAAGCCAATGTCCCAAATTTCAAGTCAATCAGAGGTCGTATGCACAAGATATTGAACGATCAAGGTTGAGGAAAACAACTCCATTCGTATCTAGGCAAGTTCGTAACCGTTCCTTCAGAAGGCTTCCTCCGTATCCATCAAGAGGTCATTGGTTTGTATCGATCTGATTCATAATCATCCTATCCATATCCATCAGGCCTAAAGTGAAATACGGCAATTTCATATCCATGGAAGTGTCGCCACCTCGTATCCATCACATCTACTACAACTTGTATCCATCGCATAGTGATGCTTCGTGTTGCTTCCTATTATGCCCAGCTCGTATCGATTGTTACTTACATAATTCGTATCGATCGGTCAACGATCGATACAAAATATATTATCCACAAGCGATACGGGGCAACACCTAAAAAGCATCGATATGAGTTGGGGTGATAATGTATCGATACGAAAGGGCAGTGGATGTACTCGATACGAAGTATTCATCAACAATGGATACAAAACGGGATGTAAAGGGCGGATACGAACGAAGTTAAACCGATGGATACGAACAAAGCCTAAATGAAAGGGAGACTCGGTCACTCGGCATGAAAGGTGGATCGATCCTAGAATATAGTGCCACGTCATCTGGTTAGCACGTGCATATCATCGATACGAAGAAGGGCGATACGAACGTATCGATACGAGGATGGTAGTGCATTGTAGATCCAAACTTGCATCGATCATATCTCAAAATCTACAAGTACAAATGCTACCAAATTTTCACAAGAGCTTACGTACTACCTCAAGAATGTCCATGATTGATCTCAACCCAAAAAGATCATTTTTGGATCGATACGAATTTCGCACGTATCGATCATGAATCGAGTCCAAATGTCCGGGAATCGATCACGTGGGCCCACCCACGTGAGAGAAGGAGTCTTCCGAGATTGGAGCGAGATATTTGCAGCCTACACCTATAAATAGCAGTACAAGGCCTTTAGAAAAGGGACTTTGGACTCTGGAATCCCGATACTCAGCCAAAATCATTGTTGTATCTTGATTGTACTGTTGTAAACATCTGTAAGCAGCGAGTAATATCAATAAACAGCAAACTTTCTATAGTGGACGTAGGCTACAACGTCGAACCACCCTAAATCTCTATGCTTTCATACTTCTGTTTGTCTGTTTTTGGTGTGTTTGTTAAATCTACCTCATTTTCCATTTATATTCTTCACTTTAATCTCATCAAACACGCCCGAAGAGTGTTGTGCCCTATTTTGGTACAAACAGCTAGTGTATACTCCTCATCCGGCTTGAACATGGGTATTTGATTATATCCTGAATATGCGTCCATGAGTGATAATAATTTGCGCCCACTAATTGCATCAACTAACTAACCAATTTGCGGTAGTGGGAAACAGTCTTTTGGACAATCCTTGTTCAAGTCGGTATAATCAATGCAAGTCCTCCATTTTCCGTTTGACTTTTTCACCAAAACTGGGTTAGCTAGCCATTTTGGGTAGTATATTTCCCGAATAAACCCATTCTCGAGGAGTCTTTTAACTTATTCTTTCAAAGCATCAGATCGTACCCTATCTAACTGTCTCTTTTTTTGTCTAATGGAGGTTGCTTCCGGATTAATGTTGAGCGCATGACACATGACTAATGGATCAATCCCTACCATGTCTGAATGAGACCAAGCAAATACGTCCTTATCGATCTTAAGAAATTGGATTAAATCTTTCTTCAAGTTGCTATGCAATTATTTTCCCACTTTGACTACCTTAGTGGTATCATCTGAATCTACGCATGCCTCCTCGAGGTCTTTTATGGGTTTTATTCTTTTGTTTCCTCTCGGCAATCAAATTCAGCAATGATTGGGCTTTCTTCAGCGGAATTAACATCAACTCTCTTCCCTTTGCCTCCAGGAGGAATGTACCTTTCATATATTCGCTTGTTAGACTTATTATATTTAATTTTATCTTTGAATGTTGGATGTAATAATCCATCATCCAAAGGCTGAAAAACAATGGAATAATCAAAGTAAGCAGAATACTCCTTTTTATATCGATCAATTGTAGTGAAATATATTTCTCAATAGCTGAACTACTCTCCTCAGACTGCCCTAGCCTCTCTTTTTTAAGAACTTCACTATCAGGTACTTTGGTGAGACAAATGCGTCTATCTCATCAAGCACAGGCCTTCCAAAGAAAGCATTGTAATAAGATGGCTGGTAGATAATAAAAAAGAGTGTCTCGAAAGTTCTGCAAAACGGTGGCAGCCTCATTTGCACCAGCAACTTTACTTGCCCCACTGTAGTTGACCCCTTGTTGTTGAATCCGAAAATTGGTTCCATGTTGGGCTCCATCTTATCTTCAGGGATGCTCATTTGATCGAAGGCATGCTTAAAGATAACATTGACTATACATTGACTGTACTGCCTGTATCTACAAGAATTTTGGACACGATGGATAGTCCACTACAACAAAAATACCCTATTACAACGCCCTTTTTACAACGGGCATTTGCTGCCCGTTGTAATAGAAGGCTATTACAACGGTCCATTCAGGACCGTTGTAATAGATGCCCTATACAACACCTTTTTACAACGGGCATTTGCTGCCCGTTGTAATAGAAGGCTATTACAACGGTCCAATCAGGACCGTTGTAATAGATGCCCTATACAACGCCCTTTTTACAACGGACATTTTCTGCCCGTTGTAATTGAAGGCTATTACAACGGTCCATTCAGGACCGTTGTAATAGATGCTCTATACAGCGCCCTTTTTACAACGGGCATTTGCTGCCCGTTGTAATAGAAGGCTATTACAACGGTCCATTCAGGACCGTTGTAATAGATGTCATATAGAAATTTCGGATGCTTTTGTCTTCGTATCCAAATAAACCCCCGCCTACTTCTTTTCTCATTTTCATTTTACGCAACCAGACACAAAATAAAGTAGATCCCCAAAACAAAATCCCTAAAACCTAAACTCGACTACCGCCTTGCTAGCGCAACCGCCTGCCTCCACTTCGCAGCCGCCTACATCCACCTCGCAACCGCCTACCACCAACATGCAACCACCGCAGCGCCAGCCTTCGCCTTGACAACCATGAACGACGTAGCCAGAACCGCCTGACCCCGCCTTGCTAGCAACCGGTATGTTAAATAACTGTATATTTTTTCATTCGTTCCTCTTTCTCTTAACCGAAGCACTAGCATTGCTGGACTGAGCATACTTCGATTTAGTTGAGTCTTCTCTGGATTATGTTTTGAACATGATATAGTTTTCATATAGCACTTTTAAGTTCCTCTCTTCAGATTTGGATGTAAATAAAAGTTTGCATTTATAGTCAAAGTTGTTCTTTGCAGAATAAATTTCTGATTTTTTCATTCATTTCAATTTGTTTACGACCTTTTTTATTTGGCGATGCTTTTAAATCTCGGTTGTAATATGCTTTGACATCTGCAAGATGAATTTACATATATAAAAGTCATAAAGAGTTAAGGCAATATAGAATTTTAATTTTGGGACATTCAACTCAGATGAAAGATTCCTTAAGCAATTATGAATCAACAAATTATTTTTAGCCTTTTGGGACATAAATTAAATGAAATTAAGTGTCTGGAGATGAAAATTTGCTAAAGGTTTAAAGTATCATTGGCAATAAAAACTAGTTTGACTACTGAAAGGCCTGCAAATCAATATTTTTGTTGTTTTGCAATAATTATTCTGAAATGGTAACGCCTCTCTTTTTGAGAAGCTGCTAGTTAAGATTTATGTTATGTATCCCTTTCATCTTCATGTACTTTGTTGTTTGGATCCATCAACAATGCCACCTCGAACTCTTCCTCCTAATAGACTAAGTAGACTAGTTTTAACACTCCCTGAAGGACCCATTAAAGCTAAAACTTCCCCAGGACTTGCTGAACCTGTAATTCCGTGAAGTATATCTTTCTCAGTTGTTGATCTTACTCCTTTCATAATTACCTTGTATTTAACCTCTGTAAACTGCAAATTAAAAAGGAGGAAAAATATTGGGAAGCGGTTGAAGTACATTTTTGTATTGATTTGGGTCATTACTGTTTATTAAATATTGTACTGACTAAAATGTCTATATTTGTAGGCTAGGAAAGAAGAAAATGATATCTTTAGATGAAGTTACCTTTAGGTAAAGTGGCAATGTTGGTTCTGTAATTATTCTCTTGTGGCTTCGTTCAGAATCAGGATCAACTGTTGCAAGATTAGCAGCTTATTATGTACAGGTATAATTTGCATTTTAAACTGTAATATTTACACTTATGCATGTAATTCTCCAATTTCAACATCATTATCAGTACAAACCGTTATGCATAATTTTGTGCAACATCAGTTTCAATTTATTTTTTGTCATCACTTAATGTTCTCTGTGTAAACTTATTTTATGCCTAAAACATACTTAAAAGTTAAAAGATTAAAATAGCATAAAGAAGCAGCCATCACTGGAAAAAAATTATTGACTACAGCTATAAAACCAGCAATGTTTTCTTTGTTCATGCATATATAGTATTTCCACACTTGCGCAACAATAATCTCTAATCTTCATCACAAGCTCATAATCTAAGCATGTTAAATGACAAGTCTGTGCTGCTATGAATGTAAATATTTATAGAAATCATACCATTTTCTTCATCACTAAAGCCCTTAAGATCATCAATAATATCTTCAGGCGGTGCAGTAAATCCAGTAAAAGAGAAAGAAAAGCCTAAACTGGCACTAGATGCCCTACTCAATGCAGCACCACTAGTAACATCCTCTAAATCAAGCTTAAGTTGTGCACTTCTTGCCTTTCTAATGTGGGTTGATCCACCTTTTCTACCTGGGGAAGACCCAATGAATTTCTTCCCAAAACTCGTCTTTCTTGAATGATTTAGTACACGTCAAAGATGTAATCTTCATATTCATCATTAAAGCGGACTCATTACATAACCAAAATATAAATTTTCAACATCTATACTTCACTCCCTTTTGTTGTAAACTTTCCAACCAGTAAATCCACTACACATACTGATCAAATAATTTCTTATGATCAAATAGTACTACAATCATCGATAAATAATAACTAAATGATAAATCAATTTTTGCACAAATATTAGAGAAGTATGGACTACTTTAAGTTAGGAAGGAAAGTAAATCAAATCACCTTCCATCTATTATTAAATAATTTCATGATTTTATGAATAAATAGCAAGTGCTTTTGTATTACTGTATAGTGTGACACAGACTTTAATTATTTTATGAGTATAACATCAACGATGTCTTTTATTTGTTTCCGTGGATGATGACATAGGTTGCATATATTGTATATTCGTAATTGTTGCATCCTAATGAGTTGAACTTATGCTCTACTTTTGCAACTCTTTTTAAGATTTTTTTTCTTAAATTTATTTTATCATAATTATCAGTAAATAATAAATGGGTAAATGCATTTGTCAATGCTAAAATACACTGCAATTTGCTTTTTGTTCGTTCAAAGACAGTGTAAATTCTAAAACAATAATGTATGGTTTTCAGGAACAAGAAGCTCGAACTTAATGAGGCACTTGCGCAAAGGCTTCTTGCCTGCAGTTTGTTCAATTCCAGCGCCTGGCTATATGGTAAAGTAAAATTTTTACTTCTACATACAATGACGTGATGAAGAATTCATTGTTTGAGGTTATTTCTGTACATGGTTCAGTTTGGAAAAGCAATAATATGCTCGGACGCAGCAGTAGAGGCAGCTAGGTATGTTTTACTCTAGTGGACAGACCAGAAGGGTTCCTTGTTCTAGTTGTGGTCTCTCTAGGTGAACAAACTTGTGAAGTCTCAACTGTGCCTGAGGTAAAAAGCATTTTTTAATGTAATTTCAGACATGTATCAGATGAACTGAGTTTGACCACTACTTTATTCCTTTGTTTTAGGATACAAAGGAGATGGAAGATAAGAAGATAGGAGTAAAGGGGCTTGGAAGGAAGAAGACAAATGAGGCTGAGCATTTCTCATGGAAGAATGACGTGAAAGTGCCATGTTGGAGCATCGTGGATTCGAGGTACAAGGATAGCCCACTTGAGTATAATGAATATGTTGTCTATGATCCAAAAATGGTAAGAATTAAGAAGAATTATGTTTAACTCATGTTACACATGATATTGTCAAAGCTCAATGTAGGTTGACAACTGAAATTCTCAACGGATGTTATGAAACTAGTCGTCATGTGTATATTAGAACTATGTCAATGTAAACTTATCTAACTTTTTGGAATGTGTTGGAATTTTATGACTCTAGCTTTTAGTCTTTTCGTATGTGATTTTGGTTGTTTTATGATAATATTTATTACTCGTTAAATTATTCATTATTGGTATGGATGTACTGCATGGATGTTGCTGTAATTTTTTTTAAAATTTGCATTTATTTTGCAACGGTCAGAAACCGTTGCAATATCATGTATTACAACGGGCAATGCCCGTTGCGAAATCCATATTACAATGGGCATTGCCCGTTGTAAAATATGGTCGACCTATTACAACAAGGCCTAATACAACGGGCGCATGCCCGTTGCGAAATCCATATTTCAACGGGCATTGCCCGTTGTAAAATGGCTGTTTTGTTGTAGTGGTCCGATTTGAGCTGTGATCATCAATGGGTCATTGTGTGAATGATGAACTCCCTTTTTCAACTCTTGAGGGGTGATGAAAAGATTTGGCATTAGAATATTGAGTCGTGGATTCTTCAACGAGGGCTCTTCTTGGATCGAGAATACACCCTCTTTAGCCACCTTGATATATCTGTTGCGTGCCCCTTTGTTGTTCCCTACTGGATGCGGCCCACCATTAATTACATCGATCATGTTTAACGGCGGGCTTAACTCAAAGGGTCTTCATCTTCCAGCATATTAATAGCATTGCTAGGGAGCTTTTGCGGACCATCCCCAGTTCGTTGAACCTTCTGTTTATCCTAAATAAACTCTTTTAAATGACCCTCATGGATCAATTTCTGGATGCTTCTGGCCAAAACTCTGCATTCGTCGGTCTTGTAACCATTTGCTTTGTGGTATACACAGTAGTCTTCTCCTTTTTCTATTTTGGGTGGTTCTTAGCCTTGAAAGAAGCTGTGCAGTTGACTCTTTCCTTCGCCACAACATAGACGTAAGACAATGGCTTGTTCAAAGCGATTGTATTAGCAATAGGTTCTTCCCATTTCGCTTTTTTATGCCCTCGATCTAGACCAAATCTTCCTCCTTCCTTTTTGGGAACTGCTTTCCTTTTAGCGTAGTATAGCTCATCCATTCGGATGAACTTGTCAGCTTGAAAGTGGAAGTCTTGCAGATCTTTACACCCATTAACAAAAAGTTGTTTCCAAAATGAGGTGTTCTCTATTAAGCCAGAATGTACCGCAATGAGTTTATCATGGTCATTCATGTCCTTAGCTTTCAATGTTTTAGCATTGAATCTTTGAAGATAATCTCCCAAAGACTCCCCTTGCCTTAATTTTATGTTAGCCAAAACTATGTAAGCAATGGTTGGATCTTTACATATGCAAAACTGAGCAGAGAATTTCGTAGTGAAATTGTTTCAATGAGTAAATGGTCTTCTCTCGGTATTATTTATACCATTTGGCCCCGGCCCCTTGGAGAGTTACAGGAAACAATCTGCATCTAACAGCTCCTGATGCATTATATAAATCCATCTGGCTATCAAAAGCCATTAAACGGTCATCGGGATCTGTAATTCCATGATACTTCATTGTCGGAATCTTCACATAAGATGGGATGATTGTTGACATAATCTCATCTATAAAAGGTGGCACTCGCTTGTTATCATTCATGTTTTCGTCCATGGTCCTCTTCCCTTTTGCATTCATTGCATCTTTAATTGCTTTCTCCGCCGCATCCTTCAGGTAAGCTTCGACACCATGATAGTTTTTTGGTTTGGATGGTATTCTTTTGACGTAGAGATACCAGATTGTTCAAGTGATTTATCGAGCACCCTTCCTTGATGATCAGCTTTAGTTTGGGGACGCTCCTTCTTCTTTGAAGATGTTAGATCAATCTTGCTTTTGTTTTCATTTGAATGAGCCTTCAAGTTCCTTCTTGGTGAGACCACCTCATCCCCCTGTGTTAGCCTCGCAGTTTTTGAGGACTTTTGGGAAAATGCCATTTTGAGAAGTTCCTGCTTTTCCTGCAGTCGCTGCACTAAGTGCTTGATTTTGGCGGTGTTTTAATCCTGCTGAGCTGATGTTGAAGGTTGCTCTTGAACAACCCCATCCAAGTTGAAGGTTGGGGTTATGTTCTCTTCAAGGGTTGTACTGTGGGTAGCCTCTTCATCCATTCTGTTGAGTCTCTTAGATTTCATTTTCCTATGTCAAGTCAAACGACCCATAATTAGTCTATAAGATAGTAACTAGGTAGGAGGTTCAGATCCTTCTTCTAGCGCCAAAAATGTTAACAATAAAACATATTAACATCCCCAAAGCTATGTGAAAGAAAAATAAGGTTATATAAAATATGGCTGTCGAAAAAGATTGCTTCCTTCGAAACATTCCTTTCGACTAGGTTGACTAGGTCGAAACAGTTTTGGAAGATAGCTTAGAAATGAAGGCAAGGGAAGTAGCATCTTACTTGAAACCCCTCTTTCGAATGAGTCGAAAACAGCTGTTCATATTGAATATCCATCCCTTTCGATTATGTTGGAAGATCAATTCTAACCCTTTTGACCATGTCGGAAAGTATGATCTGCCTATCAAAGTGAAGTAATTGCATTCGACCTCATTGGTTTCATTTCGTCTATGTGGGGAACCCCTTCGAAAGGATTGTTGGTGCAGTGAGTACTGGTTCCTTTCGAATGAACTCCTCTTCATATGATGGCTTTCAAATTACAAACCGGATTTCCTTCGTGACATCCCTTTCGACCAGGTCAAAAGGGGTTTTGTCCTTTCGAATTAGATCTAATTTACAATTGCTCAAGCTCCATTCAGTATACTCGATATGAAATCGTCTTGGATATCTGCAAGTTCTATGAACTTGTCAACATCGAAACATCATCATCATCCTTATTGGTCATTATATGGTACTTGACATGATGATGATGTGTTTCGCATGTTTATTTTCCATGTCTATCCTGTCGAATTGCATAGACAAAAAAAGTTAAGAAAAAAAGTTAGTATCATGTGCAATTGATCATTAGTCTAGCTAATGATCTTTATGATCTTCCTTGTAATTGAAATCCTTAATGAATCTGTGCTCTTCTCCTTTCCCGTTAATCCAAAATGAGTTACAAGTTTGGGAGATTTTCCCCAAATTGATGTAGGGCTAAAAAGAATTTGTTGTTGCGAAGAAGTAGAAGCAAAAGAAATGAGCTTTGGATTCCAAAAATCTGGTCCCCAAAATCGAACCCCTTGGGTCTTATATATAGATGCAGGTACGCCCCCTTCCGCACTAATGCTTTAGACCTAGTCGAAATGTCCTTTTATCTTCCACATCATTCCTTTTGACACAGTCGAAAGGCCCCGCCTGCCTCCGATGCAGTCGAAAGGCTTCTCTTTCGTGTCCTCTAACTCATCCTTGTGCATCTCTTCTTCTCATTCCAGACCTTTCGACTTTGTCAAAAGGTTCCTTTGTCCACCTTTCGATGTCGGCAAGTTTTAAGCATTCCTTCTCTCTGCTTTTCCCTGAATTGCTTTCAACATCGTCGAAAGGGCCACAAATGTGCTTTTCTCTTTATGTTGTTTTGTTGTAATCCGAAATAAATATAGGAGCTTTAGATTCTGTCGATAGGTTGTTTACTAGGGCTTCGAAGATGTTGAAGTATCAATGGTTTTGATGCGGTAGGTAGGTTCCGAATGCATGCTTGTGGATTGATGCGCAAGCTTCTCCTGATGTTATTAGCTTCGACCGGTTAGAACAGCTCGACTATGCTTTCGAAAGGGTTGTTTTTAGTAATTTGAATGAAGGCAAAACCTTTGGTTTCAAAAGGTTTGGCGCGCATAGGAAAGGTTATTATAACACCCCACATTTTTATATAATTAAATAAAATCAATTGAATTAACATAATTGCAAAACAGAATATAAATGTCAAATATATGCATTTAAGAATTAAGAGGTTACATAGATTTATGCAAGCAATGAGTGTGTGATTAATTGACGCATCAATCAATTAAAAGGGGAATTAATTAAGAGACATAGATGCGTCAATTAGTCAGAGAATATGTTACTTTTATAACATTAATTAATTAAGGGACCTTCTAATAAAGGGAAATGTATGTGGGGAATAAATTAAATGAAAACATACATATATTAATTTATAATTAACGCAATCAATTAATTACGAAATTAATTAAAGACATTAAGTAAGCGTCAATTAATAAAAGAGGGAAACTTATATGTCAATTAATTGGGTAATGAATTGGTGGTTTAAATATATACAACTAATAAATGTGTGATTGAGTGACGCATAGGAATTAATTTGGATATCGATTAAAATGGGAAAACGTGTCAATTTATTAATTGGCAATCAATTGAGCGTTTTAAAAAGGGTGTCAATTAATCAAAGAATATGCCCTTGTTACAATAGCTAATAATGTAAATTAATTAGCTAGAAGAAAATGCCAGTTATAGGATTATTTGTTTCCCAGTTAAAAAGAAAAAAAAGAAATGGAATGCGTACAAAAATCAAACGGAGTAATTAAGTTTATGATAAAGGTAAGTTAATAAGAAAAAATTAAAAGTATAACTTTTATATACAATCAATTAATAGAGGTATTAAATAACGTGTTCAAATAGGTAAGAAATTATAACGTATAAGAATCAATTAATATTGGATATACATATATCTATGTACGATCTAATTAATTGGGTAATTAATGGGAGAATCTTATTTAGAAGGAAACGTGAATTAATAGGGTCGTATAACAAAGGAATAAATGAATAACATTGGAGAATTATATGTTATAAGTTAACATAAACAAATCAATAAATGATGGTGAGGATTGTTTTTAGGGTTAATCGGATGGTTCATAGTTGATCACTACACATATAAATTGAACGTAAGTTAACCCTAGCCCACACTATTTTCTCTGAATCAGCTGCTGTCATTTGCAGCAAACTTCACTTCTCTTCTCCTTCTTCCTTTCTCTTCTATGAATCAAATCTTCCCCAAACAAAAAATAAAATTAAGCAAGGATGTACATACAAGCATATCAGAGAATTGCACAAACAAATCAGGGAATTTACAGCGAATTAAAAAGGGGGAAAAGCGGAGAAAAGCATAGCAAATTAAAAGGGATAGAGATTGAAGCTAAGGACGACATGTGAGTGGATTTTATTATATCATTTTACGTTTATAATATATATTATCGTTGAATTTCCATTAGATAATTTATTCTAGTAATTAATTCTATAAGTTATGCAAACACTGTAAAATTTATTTATATTTAACTAGGCTTGATAGTTAGAAAAGTGGTAGACCTAAAAGTAAGAAATTTATAGTTATTTACATCTATTTTAAAATTCATAATTTAGCCTTAATGCTGGTTCCTTTTATTCCATTTTTACACGAATAATATAGTTAGAAAGAGAATTCGCGGTTATGGATTAAAATACTAGACTTTATAGAAGTAAATGTAAAATAAGAAAATTGAAAAATTGGAATAAAATTAGAAAGTGGAATTCTGCAATAAATTATGCTGAACGGAAACAATTAATTTATTTGGTAATTTAATTTAGGGAGTAAGTAATAGATTAATTGGTTGGTATAGAAAATAGAATACATTTCTATAATTTAATAATTAAAAGATAACGATAAATGTAACTACAAGAATAAAAAAAGAAAAAGGGAACTAGTGTAAAATAGAGGGACCACTGTATTTTACACTAGCCCAAAATAATAAAAGAAATATCTTGCAGTTACGATATTGTTTAAAGTATTATTTTGTATTAAATTATGGAAATAGATTTTAGTATAGCTTTCACAACCAACCAAATAAAACAAAATTAATTCCTAGAATAAAAAAATTAAAGTAGAGTATGAAATGAATCAAATAAATTATTAGATAAGAAATTAAGGCTGTGAACAATAAACGAACCTAGGTTTGCATTTACCGCGCAGACTATATAAAAAGACAGTTATTATGATAAGTTAATTATATAATAAAAGAGAATTAAAAAGAATTCTATATCATAATAAAAGAAGACAGACTAGAACATAAAAGAAACACTTGTAATTATATATAGATTTTAAAAGAAATAATAGTAATAATTACAAGTATAATTATAACATAAGTTATGATTAAGTAAAAGAATAGAAAGGCTTATTTAGGAACTTAGAATAAATAAGCAAAGATAGAAAAGATAAACAGTAAAATCTTATTTTAGATTTCTATTGAGTTAATAAGCAAATAGAACAAAAGATGCTTATTTAATAAACTTAAGACTTAAATTAAGTTAATAAGCAAGAAGTGTCAATACCAATAGCATTCCCTATTAGATCAATGGTGGTCTCACAATAGCTAGAAGTGGGACGAGGGCAAGAATATGCTAATTAGGGTAAATAATTAGCCAATGGAATAAGAAAAGTAAACTAAACGCAAATTAAAATATTAGGCTTAGGGTCTAATAAAAGAATTGAGATGCATTTGGAGTAGCCCAAAGGATGAAGCGCCTAACGAAGCTGTTCATCACGGATTTCGAAAATGGAGAAGCACGTCCAACTTAGTATTTTTGGGCTTCAAGGAAGTACGAGACTTCAACGGTATGTGAGGATACTCTAGAATGGCCCTTTGGGTAGGCCAAACGAAGCTGCACCCCTGGAGGCAGGTCTATAGGTGTTCCATCAAGAGAGTATGCCTTGACTGCATTTGCATTCTAGGCCTAACGAAGCAGATCTTTGTAGGCAGTCAGAAGGGCTTGGTGTTTGGAGTAGGGTATTCGTATGTCCAGTACTTGCAAGTAAGTTTAAGGATAGTCGCATGCGGATATCAGCCAGCATCAAGACCAAGAACGATTGCGGCAAAGACTAGAGTTAAACCAACATGCCAATGATTCTTTCACTATCGAGACATTGGATGGGAGGGCACCACCAATTGGATGTTAGATTGTTTGCAGTAGGGCACAACCACTTAACTCTTTAGAGGTCTTTCGATTTAGTTGAGGGGTGGCTGTGTGGGGCCCAAGCCACGATAAGAAAAGAGACAGACCAACTAGAATATCTGTATTGTAGGACTAACGAAGCAGACCTTTACAGATATAGAAAATCCGCGACTTAATTCCGTACAAGGTAGACCTTGTTGGAGGGAATCATATAGTAAACAGAATGATTACGTAGTCCTCAATGTACGCATTGGGTGGTACTTTGTGGATGTCCGAGCACTGGCATAGACTAGTGCGGACGTGATTTATGTTTTCATAGTAAGTAGTGGAGCATCTGTATTGTAGGCCTTATGAAGCAGTCCTTTACAGATGTAGCTACGGAACGCTAGCGAAGCAAGACGATGGAGTATCTATATTATAGGCCTTACGAAGCAATCCTTTACAGATATAGCTATGGAGCAAGACGATGGAGCCCTTTTCAAGGAGGGTACGGAAGGTACCATCGGTGGTACCTAGGACCAATATGGTCATTGGGCATATAGCTACATATATGTATACATTAGTTATTAGGTTTTAATCTACTATGGAGTAGATGGGCACGGTTCACGAATAGACGCGAGAGTATTGTTAACCTAATAAACCTAATATAACAGTAAATGGAAATAAAATGGTATATGTAGAATTAAGCTTAGAAGTGTATAATTTATCCATTCACTAGAACTTTAGTTCTGACTCCCTCCTTATAACACCCTATAGGTTAAGTAGATGGCAGAGACTTCCTAGCTGTAAGACACTTGTTTAGAGAGTGTTATTATATTGGTGAGTATTTACTTACTATTATATTTTAGTCAATCCCGCTATGAGATAAATTATTGAGCTCTGATATATTTGTCTTTGTCTATTTGCAGGATACCAGATACCCAACTCAGGCTTCAGTGGGCTTGGTTTTTAGCATTTTTGCAAAAAATCCGGACCACTGGAATTCGGGTTGTTACATTTGGTATCAGAGCCTAGGTTTAGGGTTCTTAGGTAGATAGTGAGTGAACGTATTTGTATTTTTGAATAAAATATAAATATATTATGTACTAAAATCCAAATAGTCCCCAACCATAGATTTTAACATGTGGAAAGTTTTTAGAAGTATATTTGTGCATAGTTTTCTAGTTGGGTTTGGGATGACCCAAGTATGTGAGCCCTATGTTAATTACCGATTTATAGCATACAAATAAGCCATGTTTTGAGAGAAGATTGGTATCCATATGTTATAGGAAGTGGAGAAGTTCCCTAGGGATAGTAGGGAGAGTGTTTTTATTTTGAAAGAAATAAGAGGTTTTAGTAAGAAGAAAATCCACTTTATGTCTAGCCCAATAAAATGAAACTTTTGGAATTGAAAAGTTGAAAAATATAATTGTTAATATATTTGAGGAAGTAGCTATTGGGTTTTAGAAAAAAAAAGTGGTATGAAATTTAAATTGGTTTTTATATGATGTAAATTTTGTTAAAAGTGAAATTCTTTTTGAAGAATTAGAGAGCGTGTATAGCTCGCTAGTTTCCTTGTAGTTGAACAAAGATTTTAAATATAAAAACCTAGAGTGTGTTAAGTATCGAAAACATAGGTTACAACATTTATTGTTGTAATAGATGTTTTCGGTAAAAATAAAGGAAGAATAGCCTATGACAATATTGTTATAGTGGGTGACTCCCAAAGGAAATGTTTATAACATAGCATATGGGATTTATTAATATTTATTTTAATTGAATCCATAAACCAGTATTTTTGGTTTGTAGTAACGGTGTTTTACGCAACATCTGTTTTGACCCAAATGAGTATTGGAGATAATTTCTAAAGTGGTTTGTATGTACACTTATTATTTAAATAAGTACATGTTTGACGACGGAATTTCTATCAAGTTAGAAAACCATCGAAATTTTTTATAACAAAAATAACCGCAAGCGCACTGCGTACAATGATAGTACGTAGTGAGTACGGGTCGATCTGCAGGGAATTGTTGATTTTAAATTTCTATCCAATCAAATTAACCAAATATTTAGAGAGTGTTAAGCTAAAAATGTAAGAAACTAACAAAATGAAAGTGATAAAAATATGAGAGTGTGAAGACAATTTAGAGGCAATTTCCACTCTCTAGATCACATAAATCAGCAAAATGAAGTTATGATCTCTTTTTTGGTCATTAGTGAATTTAAATGATGTGTTTATCATAAGCATGGCTTATTTGTGCTATTAGTTAGCTAAACATAAGCCATCAAACTATAACACAACTTTTAAACCACTTGTTAACTCCCATGAAAATGACAACAATGTTGAAAATGAAATCTATTTTAAGCATGGCCTATTAACTATTATTTAGATATATAGGCCATCAAATTTTAATTTCAACAATCACTTCATTACCATCATCATATGTAGATGAAGAGGTAATTATTGTTTGTGATTGTTTAAGCATAGCATATTTGGTGTCAACAATATAGGCTATCAAATTCAAATCAAAAACAACAAGTTAAACCACTTCAAATGTTTCATTAAGCACAACAAGAGAACATAAACATCAAAATGTTGAAGCTACATAATTTGATAGCTTCATTACCCCTAAATTGAAGGGGTTTAGCCATCAAATCAACAAATGTAGCTTGCAATATGAAACAAAAAGAAGAGGAAAAAGAGAGCAAAATGAAAAGAAAAGCTAAGTAAAAAGAAATAACACTAATCTACTTGCATGAAAAGTAAACTACACTACTAATATAAGAAGAGAAGAAGCATGTAAATAAAAGAGAATACTAATTAACATCGCATAAAAAATGGAAAATTACATGAAATAAAATGGCTAAGTAGCCATGGAAAAAGAAGAGCTTTGATTTTTTTCCTAAACTAAACTAAAGAGAAGAGAGCCTAAAAGAGAAGAGCCTAAAGAAGAGAGAGGGTTACATGAAACATAAGGGGTACTTATACAAGTTTAAAACCCTAATTCACTTTTTTAGGAACTACCCAAAATACCCTCTTAGGAAGTGTGGTAGCCAAGTTATCATTAACTTCAAATAATCATCCATAAGGTGTGCATGAAGATTTAATGGCCTTTTAGCATGTGCATTAGCTCCTAAGTGTACATTAAGGTAGGTGGGTAAGTGGGGTCCTCCATGATCATCACTTTGAATTATTTCCATCTTCATTCCTTTGTATTCACTCTTGTGCATGCATATCTTCATGAAGCCACTTGTCAAATTCACTAAAATTCCTACAAAACAACATAGAAAATTCCAAATAAATTTTCACAA
This sequence comes from Allium fistulosum, assembly GCA_030737815.1. NCBI lineage: Eukaryota > Viridiplantae > Streptophyta > Magnoliopsida > Asparagales > Amaryllidaceae > Allium > Allium fistulosum. The sequence continues at coordinate 557,480,546 of CM060905.1, forward strand.
ATTAGCAAAAGGACAAAAATGACCATTTTGCCCCTATATGAAGATGATTCTGTGACAATTTGAAAATAATTTGAATTTTGGTTTAAACAAGTTAAAACACCCAATATGATCATTTATTTAATTTAAATAGATTAAATATGGTGGTAAAAATATGCACATTTACATGCACATCAGTATATGAAAATATTTTCTAGTTATAAAGCAGTTTTGAAAATGAGTTCTTTTGAAAAAAATGTACGATAAATTAATGAATTTAGTAGGAAATATCTTATATAGGTGAATATAGAGTAAACATACTTTAATCTATTGGAATGAAATGAATAATGATATAATTTTCTATGAATCATAAATAAAGGTGTTTTGTGCAAGTTATAAGGAATACGTGAAAGAGATGTACAAGTTATGGAAAGCACCATATTTTGTATAGCCTGTTTTGATAAAATATAAAATAAATTCCTTATAATTTAACACAAACATGAAATCCTCCTCTAAAGGATTCATACAATGTTTTAGCATTAAGAGTTTCTCATAAGCGAAAGTAATTCCAATAAATTAAGGTATAAAACCATTAAGTGTAGTAAGTTAGAAACTCCTTCAAGGTTAAGTAATTGAAAGAGTAAGAAAGTTAAGAGATTTTTGATAAAATAATTGTTCTTATCTACTCCCGTTTTAGTAAATTTGAAAATCTATGAAAAAATAGGATATTTTGAAAACATGTGAGGACATTTTTTTTAGTCAAGAAAAAAAAGAGAAAGATGGTTTGGTGGAAAAGCAAATAAGTTTTTGGAAAGATAAAATTTTAAGTAACCCAGTACCTTTAAATTTAATAGAAAACATTAAAATAACACTTTCAAAGGTAAGAATTTTTGGATTTGACGTTTCAAAAATTTAGAAGCTTTAATTTTTGAAGTAAAATGATAAATACCAAACCGAACCAGACTTTTAAATATGGAGTAGATAGGAATTATTTCCTAGGTGTAACGGGAAAAGTACAAGGCTATAACAGTAATTACTCCTAGTAATAATAATAAAAGTTCCTGTAAGGTGTATAGGAAACTAGTGAAAACCTAGAAATGTTGCTTCACGTGTGTAGACTATAGAAGAATAGTGAAGTGATATTAGTAAGATAGTAAGACACGCATGGTGGGGAAAGTAGACCTTGGTTGGGAAAAAATGAAGAGTAAAGAGAAAATTTCCCCAAGCTTAGTTGCCTTTTTAGATAGAGACTGCATAGATTGAAACTATTATCCATTGTAGTAAATGAAACTTAGTTATTCCTTTTTGAGCATGGAATAGAAGAGATGAATAGATCTTATTCGTCATCAGTAATACATCGTATGTTGGTAACAAGTAATAGGTGGCAAGAGGAGTATATGAGTTACTTGGATTCCTAGAGTAAGACCTTTCCGTGTCAAAGTGGACATGGTCCTAAACCTCCTTGCCCTAGATGATAGCTGTGTTTAGTTGCTGTATAAAAAAAAGTAGAAGCAAAATAAGATAACTAAAAGGAAAATAACAAATTTAAAGAAAGCGACAGAAACGTCAACAGAAAATATAAAAAGAGGTTTTTTCTTATGTAAACTATGCTTGGGGAAGTAAATAATTTTTTTTAGAATATTAACCTAAATCCCAAGTACGAAGGAAGATGTGTGCAAAAGAAAATCGAAGAAATATGAAGTTTTTCCGTTTTCTACCTTCTTTCTGACATAAAGATCGAATTCAGAAAATTAGATATTTTTAAAATTCGAATATTTAATGTTGTATGGTAGGGTTTGGATGCAAAATTTGTTAAACTACACCCCTATTCAGTAGGAGTGTAGGAAAAATTGGATGAAAAGTGTTTTATGTTTTCAAAAGATTGCATTCATATAGAAATTGCAAGTATATTAAGGATGTGTGCATCATGTTTTAAAAATAAATTGTTAAAGAAGCAAAGCATGCATATAGGAGGTACCGCTTAGAAATTCATGTACATGCATATATTTTGTATTGAATAACACTTTTGCACAAGAGCACGGGTGGTCGAAAAATTGGATGTACACAAAATGGACGTGATTGATGCGAAGAATTACATAATTTTACCCTTGTCGAATTTCGGGGATGAAATTTCCTAAAGGGTGGGAGAATGTTACACCCCGCATTTTTATATAATTAAATAAAATCAATTGAATTAACATAATTGCAAAACATAATATAAATGTCAAATATATGCATTTAAGAATTAAGAGGTTCCATAGATTATGCAAACAATGAGTGTGTGATTAATTGACGCATCAATCAATTAAAAGTGGAATTAATTAAGAGACATAGATGCGTCAATTAGTCAGAGAATATGTCACTTTTATAACGTTAATTAATTAAGGGATCTTCTAATAAAAGGAAATGAATGTGGGGAATAAATTAAATGATAACATACATATATTAATTTATAATTGACGCAATCAATTAATTAAGAAATTAATTAAAGACAATAAGCGTCAATCAATAAAAGAGGAAACTTATATGTCAATTAATTGGGTAATGAATTAGCGGTTTAAATATATACAACTAATAAATGTGTGATTGAGTGACACACAGGAATTAACTTGGATATCGATTAAAATGGGAGAACATGTCAATTAATTAATTGGCAATCAATTGAGCATTTTAAAAAGGATGTCAATTAATCAAAGAATATGTCCTTGTTACAATAGCTAATAATGTAAATTAATTAGCTAGAAGAAAACGCCACTTATAGGATTATTTATTTCCAAGTTAAAAAGAAAAAAAAAGAATTAGAATGCGTACAAAAATCAAACGGAGTAATTAAGTTTATGATGAAGGTAAGTTAATAAGAATTGTATAAAAAGTATAACTTTTATATACAATCAATTAATAGAGGTATTAATTGACGTGTTCAAATAGGTAAGAAATTAAAACGTATAAGAATCAATTAATACTGGATATACATACATACATATATATATGTATGATCTAATTAATTGGGTAATTAATGGGAGAATCTTATTTAGAAGGAAACATGAATTAATAGGGTCGTATAACAAAGGAATAAATGAATAACATTGGATAATTATACGTTATAAGCTAACGTAAAAAATCAATAAATGATGGTGAGGATTGTTTTTAGGGCTAATCGGATGGTTCATAGTTGTTCACTACACCTATAAACTGAACGTAACTTAACCCTAGCCCACACTATTTTCTCTGAATCAGCTGCTGTCATTTACAGCAAACTCATCTTCTCTTCTCCCTCTTCCTTTCTCCTCTATCAATCAAATCTTCCCCAAACAATAAATAAAATTAATCAAGGATATACATATAAGCAAATCAGAGAATTGCGCAAACAAATCATGGAATTTACAGTGAATTAAAAAGAGGGAAAAGCGGAGAAAAGCGTAGCAAATTAAAAGGGATAGAGAATGAAGCTAAGGACGACATGTGAGTGGATTTAATTATATCCTTTTACGTTAATAATATATATTATCGTTGAATTTCCGTTAGATAATTTATTCTAGTAATTAATTCTATTAGTTATGCAAACACTGTAAATTTTATTTATTTAATTAGGCTTGACAGTTAGAAAAGGCGTAGGCCTAAAAGTAAGAAATTTACAGTTATTTACATCTATTTTAAAATTCATAATTTAGCCTTAATACCGGTTCCTTTTAATCCCTTTTTACGTGAATAATATAGTTAGAAAGAGAATTCGCGGTTATGGATTAAAATATATACTTTATCGAAGTAGATGTAAAATAAGAAAATTGGAAAATTGGAATATAATTAGAAAGTGGAATTCTACAATAAATACGCTAAACGGGAACAATAAATTTATCTGGTAATTTAATTTGGGGAGTAAGTAATAGATTAATTGGTTGGTTTAGAAACTAGAATACATTTCTATAATTTAATAATTAAAAGATAACATAAATGTAACCGCAAGAATAAAAAGAAAGAAAAAGGGATCTAGTGTAAAGTAGAGGGACCACTGTATTTTACACTAGCCCAAAATAATAAAAGAAATATCTTGCAGTTACAAATTATTGTTTATATTTAGTATTAAATTATAGAAATAGATTTTAGTATAGCTTTCACAACCAATCAAATAAAATAGAATTACTTCTTAGAATAAAAGAAAATAAAGTAGAGTATGAATTGAATCAAATAAATTATTAGATAAGAAATTAAGGCTGTGAACAATAAACGAACCTAGGTTTGCATTTACCGCGCAAACTATATAAAAAGACAGTTATTATGATAAGTTAATTATATAATAAAAGAGAATTAAAAAGAATTCTGTAACGACCCGTATTTTTACGGATCGAAACATCGTAAAACAATTATCAATTGGTCGCATTGTTGATAAGTCGTCTAGAGTCTAAGTCTTAGGTCGTAGGAAGGTTCGAGAGCGACCTAGGCATTGGGATAAGTCGTGGGGAAGTTAGGTTGTATGGGGTGGCTTAGGTCGAATGACCGACTTAAGGAAATGACCGACTTAGGAAGTGTACGACTTAAGGTATTGGGCGACCTAAGGAATGGGATGATTTATGGAAGTTGGCGACCTAGTAGTCTGGCCGAGGTAAGGACTTAGGTCGTATAGGAGATAGGTCGCGTTATAGTTTAGGTCGTTCGAGCGACTTAAGGCTAATGGGGTAAGTCGTTAAGATTTAGGTCGTAGATGACCTAAGAGATAAACAGGGTAGAAGACTTAATGAGGTAAAGCGACCTAAGGATTTTTAGTTAGGTCGAGTGAATGACTTATAGGATTTGGCGACTTAAAGGAAGCGGCGACCTAAGAATTAGCGGCATAGGAACTTTGCGAGTTAACGACCTAGGAGTAGTAGTTAGGTCGTAAGCGACCTATTGGGTGCTATGATAGTTAGGTCGTAACCCAGTTAGGTCGCGTGAGTAGTTGGATCGCGTGAGTAGTTAGGTTGAGACATTTTTAGGTCGCAAGGAAGCGGTCTGTGTTAGGTCGCATATTCGTTAGGTCGTAGGTCGCGGATGCATGTTCGTTAGGTCGTAAGTCATATGAAGGTGCTGATCTGCTAAGTGCTAGGTCGTAGGTCGTAGAAGCTTTGGTTGTTAAGTCGTATGGGTTTTTAGGTTGGCAAAGCGTTAGGTCGTAGTGTTTTGATAGGTCGTAAGTCGTGTTGGTCTATAGGTCGTGGACGACCTAAAAGTGGACGACCTAAGGGGGTTTTCAGCCTATAAATACTCGTCCATTTTCTCACTTTTTGGGATCCGGATTTCGAAGCGACGAAGTGCTGCCATTTTGAGAGCTTGACTTCTACACTTCTTCACTTCTTTTCTCCACTGTAATCTAGTGATTCCTTCCATCCAAATCAACTAGATCTATACGAAACTAGATCTATACAAAAGGTCATCAACCTGCACCCTCAACTCCTGCTGTTCTATAAAAGCGCCATCTATAACAGGTCTGGCTCCTTCAACTAGATCTATACGAAACTCGATCTCTCTATGCGGCGGTAACCCTCTGACCTCGTCAAAGACATCCTCAAATCCATTAGCGATTGGCACCGATGACAGTTCATCCCGTGGAACAACTAGCGAATACATGAAGCTCATGAAGACGCCTTCTTCATGCTTACATCGTATCACAATCTTTCGCCCCTCCACATTCTCAACTGTCACCTCCAACCTTTCGCAATCAACCTTTGCCGCATACTCTGCTGGCGGATGGCGCTTAGGGAACAGCAGGAGTTGAGGGTGCAGGTTGATGACCTTTTATAGAAAGGAATTATTCGGCGTAGTGTGTCCGAGTGGGGTGCACCAGTTGTGTTTGCAACCAAGGCAGATGGGTCGTTGAGATTATGTGTGGATTATCGTGAGCTGAATAAGGTGACTAAGAAGAACAAGTATCCATTGCCGAGAATAGATGACTTGTTTGATCAGCTTCACGAAGCTAAGGTGTTTTCTCAGATGGATTTGGCAACGGGATTTCACCAGTTGAGAGTGGCTAAGGATAGTGTGCCGAAGACTGCTTTTAGGACACCATCCGGTTTCTTTGAGTGGCTGGTAATGCCGTTTGGATTGACTAACGCACCAGCATATTTTGTGGATCTTATGAATAGAGTGTTCAGAGATCAGTTGAACAAGTTCGTACTTGTGTTTGTGGATGATATTCTGATTTATTCCAGAACTGAAGAAGAGCACAAGACGCATTTGCGTATTGTTTTGGAAATCTTACGGAAACATCAGCTGAAGGCTAAGTTTTCGAAGTGTCACTTCTGGAAGAGTGTAGTGAGGTTCTTAGGCCATGTTATCTCTGGAAATGGAATAGCGGTTGATCCCGCTAAGGTGGTAGCAATCCAGGATTGGGTTATACCTAAGAATGCATCTGATGTGAGAAGTTTTCTTGGATTAGCAGGATATTATCGACGGTTTATCAAAGACTTCTCCAAGGTGGCTGCACCGTTAACAGGATTGACGAAAAAGAACCAAGTGTTCAGATGGGATGCTAAGTGTGAGCAAGCTTTCGGAATCCTGAAAGAGCGATTGACGAGTGCTCCTGTTTTGACTGTTCCAAGTGGGAATGATGAGATGGTGGTTTACACCGACGCATGTGGTACTGGACTTGGAGCAGTGCTGATGCAGAAGGATAAAGTTGTTGCGTATGCAAGTCGACAACTGAAGCTGCATGAAAGGAATCATCCGACTCATGATTTGGAGTTAGCGGCGATTGTTTTTGCCCTGAAGATGTGGAGACATTATCTATTGGGAGTTCGATTCGAGTTGTTTACGGATCATAAGTCGTTGAAGTATCTTTTCTCCCAAAAGGATTTGAATCTTCGGCAGCAACGTTGGTTAGAGTTTTTGGCATCATATGATTTTGGTATAGCTTATACTTCGGGAAAAGGTAACGCAGTGGCAGATGCGTTAAGTCGAAGACATGCAGGATTGGGAGCCATGTTTTCAGAATGGAAGAATCTCGAGTATTTAGCTGGATTTGACTTCAGGCCCAGATGCGAATTGGAACCTGGGATATTGGCAAACTTATCGATAAGACCCACTCTTATGGAAAGGATTGGCGAGAGCCAAAAGCGAGACGATAAGCTCGTCAAAATTATCCGTGATTTAGAATCTGGATTGGATCCAGAAAAGGATAAAGGATTCGAGATCGATCGAGAGGGTTGGCTTCGGAAGCAAGGACGACTAGTTGTTCCCGATATAGATGAATTGAGGAGTGAAGTTCTGAAGGAAAGTCATCACTCGAAGCTGACAATTCATCCAGGTGGAAATAAGATGTATCAGGATATGAAGAGAACCTATTACTGGGAAGGTATGAAGAAGGATGTTGGAGATTTTATTTCCAAGTGCATGAACTGCCAGTTGGTAAAAGCCGAACAGAAGAAGCCAAGTGGATTGCTTCAGCCATTAGAAGTTCCTACATGGAAGTGGGAACAAATATCGATGGATTTTATTGATGGACTACCTAGAACAAGAACGGGAAATGAAGGGATTTGGGTCATTGTAGATCGTCTGACTAAAAGTGCAAGATTCATTCATGTTCGATCGACTAGGACTGCATCAAAGTTGGCCGAGTTGTATGTTAAGTGGATAGTTCGATTCCATGGTATTCCGAAGAGTATAGTGAGCGATCGAGACCCATTGTTCACTAGTGGATTTTGGAAGAGCTTCCAGGAAGTTTTGGGAACCGAGTTGTGTTTGAGTACAGCTTATCATCCTCAAACAGATGGTCAGACCGAGAGAGTCAACCGAGTTTTGGAAGATCTCCTCAAAGCTTGTGTTTTGGATTTCGGAGGATCATGGGAAGATCATCTTCATTTAGTGGAATTTTTGTACAACAACAGTTACCAGTCAAGCATTGGTATGGCACCGTATGAGGCATTGTATGGAAGACCGTGTAACTCTCCGACATGTTGGTTAGAGATCGGAGAAAAGTTGATGCTTGGGCCAGAGATGATTCGACAGACTTCGGATTTCATAGAGAGCATTCGGCAACGAATGAAGGCAGCCCAAGACCGTCAGAAAAGTTATGCCGATAAGCGTCGTAAGGATTTGGAATTCGACGTTGGTGATATGGTTTTTGTGAAGATATCTCCACTGAAGAATGTTATTCGATTCGGGAAGAAAGGGAAATTGACTCCGAGATTTGTTGGACCATTCCCGATCATCGAGCGAATTGGAAAGCTCGCCTACAGATTGGAGTTACCGGAGAAGATGTCGGGTGTGCACAATGTCTTTCACGTATCGTATCTACGGAAGTATGTGCACGACTCGAATGCAGTAGTTTCTGCTGATAGCTATGAAGATTTCGAAGTTGATCCAGTCAATAGAAAACCTCGTAAGCCGCTTCGTGTTGTGGAAACCGACACGAAACAGCTTAGGAGGAAGATAGTTAAGTTGCTCAAGATACAATGGAGTGACGATGATAACGACTGTACATGGGAGGTGGAAGAGAGGATGAAAGCAGCTCATCCCAAACTCTTCAAGGTATGGCCCTAAGGTGTCGTGTCATCTAACGACATTGTAACTTGTTCTAAGTTTTAGAATTCTGCATGCTAAGCTAGAATTGGATGCATGGTTTGTTGATTGCTATGGATGGTAGGCATGTAGAATAGTCTTTGATTGCTCTGTTTGTTTGGAATTTCGGGGGTGAAATTCCTAAGGGGGGGAGAATGTAACGACCCGTATTTTTACGGATCGAAACATCGTAAAACAATTATCAATTGGTCGCATTGTTGATAAGTCGTCTAGAGTCTAAGTCTTAGGTCGTAGGAAGGTTCGAGAGCGACCTAGGCATTGGGATAAGTCGTGGGGAAGTTAGGTCGTATGGGGTGGCTTAGGTCGAATGACCGACTTAAGGAAATGACCGACTTAGGAAGTGTACGACTTAAGGTATTGGGCGACCTAAGGAATGGGATGATTTATGGAAGTTGGCGACCTAGTAGTCTGGCTGAGGTAAGGACTTAGGTCGTATAGGAGATAGGTCGCGTTATAGTTTAGGTCGTTCGAGCGACTTAAGGCTAATGGGGTAAGTCGTTAAGATTTAGGTCATAGACGACCTAAGAGATAAACAGGGTAGAAGACTTAAGGAGGTAAAGCGACCTAAGGATTTTTAGTTAGGTCGAGTGAACGACTTATAGGATTTGGCGACTTAAAGGAAGCGGCGACCTAAGAATTAGCGGCATAGGAACTTTGCGAGTTAACGACCTAGGAGTAGTAGTTAGGTCGTAAGCGACCTATGGGGTGCTATGATAGTTAGGTCGTAACCCAGTTAGGTCGCGTGAGTAGTTGGATCACGTGAGTAGTTAGGTTGAGACATTTTTAGGTCGCATATTCGTTAGGTCGTAGGTCGCGGATGCACGTTCGTTAGGTCGTAAGTCGTATAAAGGCGCTGATCTGCTAAGTGCTAGGTCGTAGGTCGTAGAAGCTTTGGTTGTTAAGTCGTATGGGTTTTTAGGTCGGCAAAGCGTTAGGTCGTAGTGTTTTGATAGGTCGTAAGTCGTGTTGGTCTATAGGTCGTGGACGACCTAAAAGTGGACGACCTAAGGGGGTTTTCAGCCTATAAATACTCGTCCATTTTCTCACTTTTTGGGATCCGGATTTCGAAGCGACGAAGTGCTGCCATTTTGAGAGCTTGACTTCTACACTTCTTCACTTCTTTTCTCCACTCTAATCTAGTGATTCCTTCCATCCAAATCGAAGAGCTTAAATTGTAGATCTACATTCTTCGAAGAGAGATTTCATCGTTTGAAGCGGATTTGTGATAGATCAAGTTAGATCCTTCGCTGTCCAGATCTGAAGTGTGTTGCTTTGGGCTTGTTTAGGTGATTTGGTGAGTGGTGATTATCTCTCACACGGATCCAAAGGAGTATATCGAATCGTTGGCTTGATTTTGGTGTTAAAGTAGTGATTTCCATGCATTTTCCTAATCATATGTGTAGATCCATATAGATCCATTGTTCATGATGATTTGACATCCATTTTTCTACATGTTAAATTATGCAAGTTCATTCATCAAGATTGTAGAGACATTGCTCATGTTTTCATGCTTGTTAGACTTTCGACTCTTTAATTACGAAATTGCCATTGTTGTTATAATTGTCTATCTAGATCATATTTGAATGCTTGTTTTACTTGGATTAATGTTTGACTTGATTGATTGTTATGAATTAGATGATTGATGATTTGATTTTGACAAGTTGGTCAAAGATGATTCAAAAGATAAGAAAAAGGCTCTTGAATTGGGAAAGCTGCTCGTGGCATATGTAGTGGATGATGAAGCTCTTATGCATAGATTGGATGATGATGTTGAGATGAAGCTTTGCTATGATGATGATGAGGCGAAGCATGATATGAGATATGAGATAGTCTTGGTCTAATCCAGACGGGATCATTCCAAGCATGTTGATAACTTGGTGAAATGGTTCGAGTTTGAGGATAATGGTTTGCTCGAGAGGCGCTTGAGCTAGTACGGAAATAGTCGTCGAGGAGGATGACTAGAAGGCTGGGATCTCATCGTTGTTGAAGGTTCTAGCATGCTCAAAGCAAGAGTACGTTGGGCAGATTCGATAGTCCCTGAAGGCTATGGATGGGTAGTCAAGTACTCTGGGCAGATTCGATAGTCCTAGGCACGGGTCACGATGACGTGCGGGAGTTATGTCTAGAACCGGGGTTTCCATTAGCCCTTGACGGATGGTTGAAAGAATGTGCCGGTCATTCAATTAACGGTGATATCGAAGCAATGATAACAGTGATAGCCAGAGTCATGGATGTTTGGTTGTATCGTCATTCGATCTCAAGAGCAGTGTTTTCTGGGTGCTTATCTGATCTTGGTCTAGGCCTTGTGGGTTTGTGCTTGGAAAACATCGCCCTTGACTCGAGTGATAATTGCTTACTTTAAATTGTATGCTCTGCTATGTTTGCTTCTGCTTAGTGTGTGTCTGGGGGCTATCACTGTAGAAAGAGGTGGAGTGGGAGGGTTGTAGTCCTATTCCTTTTCCTTTATGTTCTTTTGGTATGTTGTTAGTTAATTTACCGCTCACTAAGACTATTGTCTGACTCAAGGCTTTATGTTTTAACTCTTATTGCCTTGGGCTGTTCGTCCATTTTGGGACGAGCAGACTAGGTAGCAGGTGACAGGTGTTGTTCTTGCTTTCCACGTTTCTGATGTCGAAGACGAGCTGGAGGCTTGCATATTATCTTCTTACTATATGTACTGGGTGTTCCGCTGTTTGTATATTCTCTGAGTGTTATGTAGTGAGGCTTGATATATTGACTATTCAGATGTTTGTACTCAACTATTATGAAGTTTTATTGATGAGATTCTATTCTGTGAAGCTTCCCTATATAAATATGTTCTATTGTATTTTGTCCATGCGCTGTGAGTAATACGATAGATTCTATTGTTTTAATTTACCCTGGCAATCGTCCATGGTCGCCTGGCACACTTTACAGCGCACTATCTCTAGGTTCAGTGCAGGGGTCATGGGCGGTCGTCTCAAATTCTATATCATAATAAAAGAAGACAGACTAGAACATAAAAGAAACACTTGTAGCTGTATACAGATTTTAAAAGAAATAATAGTAACAATTACAAGTATAATTATAACATAAGTTATGATTAAATAAAAGAATAGAAAGGCTTATTTAGGAACTTAGAATAAATAAGCAATGATAACAAAGATAAATAGTAAAAGCTTATTTAGATTTCTATTAAATTAATAGGCAAATAGAACAAAAGATGCTTATTTAATAAACTTAAGACTTAAATTAAGTTAATAAGCAAGAAGTGGCAATACCAATAGCATTCCCTATTAGATCAATGGTGGTGTCACAATAGCCAGAAGCGAGATGAGGGCAAGAATATGCTAATTAGGGTAAATAAGTAGCTAACAGAATAAGAAAAGTAAACTAAACACAAATTAAAAGATTAGACTTAGGGTCTAATAAAAGAATTGAGATGCGTTTGAAGCAGCCCAAAGGATGAAGCTCCTAACGAAGCAGTTCATCATAGATTTCAGAAATGAAGAAGCACGTCCAACTTTGTATTTTTGGGATTCAAGGAAGTACGAGACTTCAACGGGATGTGAGGATACTCTAGGATGGCCCTCTGGATAGGCCTAACGAAGCTGCACCCCAGGAGGCAGGTCTGTAGATGTTCCATCAATAGAGCATGCCTTGACTGCATTTGCATTGTAGGCCTAACGAAGTAGACCTTTGTAGGTAGTCAGAAGGGCTTGGTGTGCGGAGTAGGGTATTCGTATGTCCAGTACTTGAAAGTAAGTTTAAGGATAGTCACATGCGGATATCAGCCAGCATCAAGACCAAGAGCGATTTCAGGATAGACTAGAGTTAAACCAACAAGCCAATGATTCTTTCACTATCGAGACATTGGATGGGGGGCCACTGCCAATTAGATGTTAGATTGTTTGCAGTAGGGCACGACCACTTAACTCCTTAGAGGTCTTCGATTTAGTTGAGGGGTGGCTGCGTAGGGCCATAGCCATGACGAGAAAAGAGACAGACCAACTAGAATATTTGTATTGTAGGCCTAACAAAGCAGTTCTTTACGGATATAGAAAATCCCTGACTGAATTCCTTACAAGGTAGACCTTGTTGGCGGGATTCAGATAGTAGATAGAACGATAACGTAGTCCTCAATGTACGCACTGGGTGGTACATTGTGGATGTCCGAGCACTGGCATAGACTAGTGCGGACGCGGTTTACGTTTTCATAGTAAGTAGTGGAGCATGTGTATTGTAGGCCTTATGAAGCAGTCCTTTACAGATGTAGCTATGGAACGCTCGTGGAGCAAGACGATGGAGTATCTGTATTGTAGGCCTTGCAAAGCAGACCTTTACAGATATAGCTATGGAGCAAGACGATGGAGCCCTTTTCGAGGAGGATACGAAAGGTACCATGGGTGGTACCTAGGACCAATATGGTCATTAGACATATAGCTACATATATGTATACATTAGTTATTAGGTTTTAATCTACTATGAAGTAGATGGGCACGGTTCACGAACAAAGGCGAGAGTATTGTAAACCTAATAAACCTAATATAACAATAAATGAAAATAAACGGTATATGTAGAATTAAGCTTAGAAGTGTATAATTTATCCATTCACCAGAACTTTAGTTCTGACCCCCTCCTTATAACACCCTAAAGGTTAAGTTGATGGCAGAGACTTGCCAACTGTAAGACACTTGTTTAGAGAGTGTTATTGTATTGGTGAGTATTTACTTACTATTATATTTTAGTCAATCCCGCTGTGAGATAAATTATTGAGCTCTGATATATTAATCTTTGCCTATTTACAGGATACCAAATACCCAACTCAGGCTTCTATGGGCTTGGTTTTTAGCATTTTTGCGAAAAATCCGGACTACTGGAATTCAGTTTGTTACAATTATTATTTATTGCCTTCGAAAGAGGTTCCAAGCTCTTCCTTGCTTTCTCTATATACATGAGCCTATCTGTATCAAAAGACTTGAATGAGGCGGAAGGGAAGCCCCGCTTTCTTTTTCATCTTTTTCGAAAGCTTTTGCACTATTTATCTCTTGTGAGGGCGCCTGGTGCTTGCGACTCCTTTGAAAGCCTTCTTTGTGCCTTCGAAACATTCTTTCGTGAACACTGTCGATACTCGTGCTTGTAATTTCAGTAGAGTCAGGCATTTTATTAGTTTTCTTTTATACCTTTGCTCTTAAATGGATTTTATGGTTAACATAAATATAAAAATATTTGTTTGGTCTATTAGAATAATGCCACAAATAATCATCAAGGCATCATGACACCCAAATAACTCAAAACGTATGAAATAATCAATTCTAATATCAAAAGATGTCATCACCCATATAGAAATGCATTAAGTCAAAAATAACAGAATCAACACAAATGGGTGAATCATACATATCTTGAAATCATCTCTAAATTAAAAAATATCAATATATGAGATTTTACCAAGTATAATCAAGCTAGCACGTAGCATTGCCCAAATATACCTCTCAATCTCGACAAATAAAACGTCATCACTATGTGTAAAATAAGATAGGCTGTCTACCGACATGATAAAAGGTATGAGAAACCACTATACTCATGTCACAGATGTAGGTATAATCTTATATCCTCCAATATAAACTATCTAAAAGTATTGTTGTAACGAACCGGCATTTTCGACCCTCGAAAATCGACACTAATACGTCCACTGTATTTCGTGTCGAGCATTCAAGTGACAGAAAAACCGATCGTTAGGGGTGAAAGAAGAAGATAGAAGATAAGAAGAAACTAACAATCATAAAGTCTCACAACGCAATGGAATAACATATATTAGTCAACATAATATTTACAAAGTCATTTCCAAAATGATACATCAGAGTCATAATAACACAAACTCTTCCCTACAACAGTTATAACTGTCTGTCCCTACATATCAGATGCAGAATACATATGATACAGCGGAAACAAGATAATAACTAGCTATCAATGAAGCCTCCTGCTCCAAGCTCCTCTAAATGCATCCATGCGAAACATGAACTAGGCTGCTCATACAAATTTGAGCACCCAGGAGTTTTAGGGAAAGAAAATAAAATCTGGGTCAGACATGGGTCTGGTGTGAGTAAACTCAAATAACTGAATTATTATGTTTAAAACCCCTTTAAAATCAAAGGTATCTCATAAGACCGCACATAAACACGGACAAGTTTTTACCTTACGATAACCAAAACACTTTTATATAAGATCTAGTGACATTATAATAATGTCTAAGCGTTCAAAGTAAAATATGAAAATAGCTTAAATGCTTGCATCTCACATTTCAAGGTAGTCAGGCATAATTAAGACCGTACGACACTTATTGGAGAATGGATTCTATATTATGACAAGGCACCTGGGTACCACCTATTATGGTACATGTTAAGAAAATGTACCGAGGACCTCGCTAGGATTCCTTGACAACACAAGCCCAGCTTACCCCTCACTGAATAATATCGAATATTTCATCACTTCGGTTGCTTTGCAACCTTTTTTTATTAAGATCTCATGCATAACTAATCAATAAATATGTATATGTATCTAGAAAGGTGATGACACACCCTAATGGGAGCGACTCACTTAGCCCCGCTACATCTCCACTGTTTTAGTCATTCCCAGTTGATGAGGCTTGAGGCTACGTTTTACCTTTTTAATAGCAACCCACTTGGAATGCTAACACTGCCCTCCAAGCAGTAATGGAGTGCCAGCATTCATCCATACAAATTGTCCAGGATAAGGACAAATCGAAGGCACTACTTCTACTAAATCCATTTTGGAATCACTCTCGGGATTAGTAGCAAGCAGCCTTTGCACTTCAATGCTCCATCTTCGATTCCATATTCTTCAAGATGTCTTCTGTTCGAAATTCTTAAGTTGGATCAAAGTGTTTTCGGATAACATATCTGATCCCGGTCTCTTCGAAACAACTTCTGATAGTTTCCGGTAAACTAACCCCGGTTCTCTAGGAAATAAGCAGATAAATGATAAGAGTGGTGTTCACCTCCTAACCGTTAGTGGACGGATTTCCTTATCATTTATCCTAGAAGAACAAAACGAGATTTATACACACGGTATAGCATCATTGGGGATGACTATGCCATATAACCTACGTGTTTCCCCTAGATATTTCCAAAGTTACGTTTTGGTCTAGATTTTGATAGTCGGTTATTTAACTATCAAATAAACAATCATTCAAACATTAATTCAATTCCATATGGGATCCACTTGGCCTTTATTAATTAATCTTTAATTAATAAAATCACTGTATAAAACTTTATCAAAAGATCTTTACACAACACTATTTCCAAAGCCCTTACTTCCCCTCTTTACTTGGAAAATATTTATACTTATCTTAGGGGTATAAGCATACAATCAAAACATTTAGAAAATTCCTCCTTTCATATTCCTTTTCTGAAAACATTACTTACTATAAACTGATCCACTTATCCTTTATAAAAAGTTCCTGTTAAAAGCTCACTTCACATTTAAATACCTTTATAAATTTCCAAAGTCAATTTATAAAACACTTTTATAAGTCTACAAGTCAATTTACAAAACCTCTTTACAAACCTCTAAAATCATTTTATAAAACATTTCCCCATTTAAAACTCTTTTGGTAAATCTTCTTGAAGAAAAATCCTTTACAAAATATCTTTGACTCATCCTTTTAAATCACTTTAAATAAACCTTTTTACTTAGTTAAACCCATTTTTATAAACAAGTTATTATTTATAAATACCTTTATAAATTAATAATATAACTTGAAAATCATTTATAAACTTTAAACCCAAAATGATTAAAGAATTAAAGTTATTCAAAACCATACTTTATAAATTCCAAATGAGCTTAGCAATTCTATTGGTACTCATTTAAGTTACCATTTAGTTTTAAATTAATTCCAAGTCACTTAACAGTTATTTACATAGGCCAACTTACATGTAAATCAAATCCATTATCAAATCAGGGAATAACATATCAATACAACTCAAATAGCATATACATGTCCAAACAACATAACAACAGGATGGTGATTTGTCCTGTTAAATAGATGTCCAAAACAATTCAATCGATTTATAGCAGAACGGGGATTTATTCTACTAAAACACATATCCACACAATCAAACCATTTACCTAACTCTTTCACAATTGTTCATCTACTTAATGATATCGACATTTGAAACCCTTGTGTTCAAAACTATCTTTGAAAAAGAAGTACCCTTAAAACAATTTGATTCTTGGAAAACAAGGATTAAAAACTCAAAAATCCATTTTAAAATGATTAATTACAAGCCAAACTCTTATTAAATCATAATTAATCTTTATTGAAATTGAGCTTAACTTAATTATAAATTAATAAATAATTAAACTGTTAATAAATAATTTATTTATAAATTAAACCCTTAATTAATCCTTTATTAATTATTAAATAATAGTTTAAAACCTTTATTAATAATTAACTATTAATTAATCTCAATTAATTAATTAATTAATTATTTAATTAAAGGTTAAATAATAAATTAAACTTTAAATAAATAATTTATTTTAAATTAAAACCTTAATTAATTTATAATTAAAAATAATTAACACTTGATTAAGTAAATAAATAAATAATTAACCATATAATTAATTAATAATTTATTAAAATTAATCTTATCTTTAAAGTGATTAATTAGAAACTAAACTTCATTAATTACAGTTAATAAACCTTGTTTATACTTAATTAATTATTAATTATTAAAAACCTAATTAATTAATAATTAATTATTAAATCCTTAATCAACTTTTTAAAACCTTATTATTAAATTTATTAAAACATTTACAAAAAAATTTCAAGTATGAAAACTTAAATTTGAAAAATTCGGATTTTTATCAAAATTGCCTCCATAGCGACTATCGCTATGGATGCTGTTTCTTGGAAATGTTTCTACTTTAATTTGAACTCATCATCTTTGAAAACTTGTTGACTTTTTGAAAATAAGTAAAAGTTTTGTAAACTAAAACAAAACTTGAAAACTTGAAAACACTTTTTAATTCCAAAACATATTTACATAGTTTACACATAAAGGTTTCAAGTGTCATTACCAACAAAAGTCCAAACTTTCTTAGTATTTACATCAAATATCCAAGTTTATACCTAACCCCAACATCCAAAATCATATCATACCCTAAACATAAGCATGATATAACTTTAAACCATTTACAACAATTTTAGACTTCAAATTCAAATCTAATACCATACCACATGCAAACATTCATAGGCATATTCAAATCAATATCATATTCACCAACAAGCAACTAATTTATTAACCATGGAACAACAATCATAAAGCTATAAACTTTTAAAACAAAAGAGCGTTACTCATCAAAATTTTGCAAAACTCTTTTGAAAACTTGAAATACTTTAGAACTTGCAAAGCTTGAAAAACAACAAAATCAACTCGAAAATGGGTCATCTTCTCCTTAATTTTTGGCCGTGTTACTCTCAAAATTTAGAAAATTTGTAAAAAGAAAAGTTCTTAGTAATTCTTTTCTCCATCATTTAAAAAATAATAATTTAATTTGGGTTTTTTTAGGAAGATGTGGTCAATAGAAGGTGTGGTATTTTCGGGCTAGAAAATCTGAGTCCAAAAATAGGTCTGAAAGAAATGCATGTTTGACATAGCTAAGCTCAAAATTTGAAGAAACTATTACTTTTATTTGAAAATATCATGTTTGAAACAATACTTTACATATCTCCAATAAAACATTTACCACCTACTTTCTTTGGGTTCGTTCAGATTGAATTTGTTTCGATTGTACAGTAATAAAGAGAATAATTCACTAAGTGCACCACAATGTTCACCTAAGTGAATATCCGATCATCACTTAGAAGATTATTCAAATCGCCACAAAACAATCAAGGCTCATTCCTCCTAGCCAGTCCAAAGAAAACACTTCTTACCTAACATTTTCATTACCAAATTTTATTCTTGAGCCAAAATTGCTTTCAAATAATACTATTATCATCTTTCAAAACCTTGAAACATTTTCCAAAAGCTAAGATCAAAATTTGAAGAAGTGATACAAATGGAAGTTGTAGCCACTGGAATTTTTATATGTTTTAGAAAAAAGAATTTCTCCATTTGGGTAGGATATGAGGAAAATATTATAAGAGGAAGAGGTGGAAAAAATGGAGTGAAAGGCAATTTCTAAACAAGAGAAAAAAAAGAATTACCTATCTACCTTTGTCCTTTTTCCCTCCAATCATTTTCTTCCACCTCACGACCTTGTCCCTCTCCTAACACTTCATGTTAAAACATGTTTAAACATTTTTAAGTACTTAGTGTACTTTATGTCGCTCTTGATTTTATATTATATCTTTTTCTTTTTTCTCTCTTAATTATATGTTAAACTTTATATACTTAAGTGTATACACATGCATACATTCGTTATACAAGCCTAACTTATTTAAAAATGTATATGTTTGATTAATACAAAGAGTTCAAAACATTTCCAATAGCTTTTATCTGATGAAAATCCGAAAATTCGATAAATGAATTCCGGTCACATTTTCGATTTTTCTTCGAACTGAATATTTTTGCAAACAAATTTTGAATACTATTTCACCATTATAATTTATTATTAAAAAGAGTTTTATTTTCATTATAATATCTATTATTTGAATATTTAGACTTAACTAAATATTTACAAATCAAAGTAGCAAAATTCTGAGTCGTATAATTATGACAGGATATGACTGTACGATAGACACGAAGTCCCAAGTATAGCCACATATATAACACCATATGGGTCATCAAACTCATAATATACTCAAGTGAGGTGTATCAATCGTATATGCCAACTACTACTCTGTTAGTACCAAAGGCGTGACTAATAGCACTGAACAAGCTCTAGAGAAACAGAGTCTCTACAGTCTTAGTTACCTCAATGTCACTGTGACATGTATCCGCCATTATGCTCATCAACTTGAGGATTCTTAAGTCTTGACACTACTCTTGACCCTATACATAAAAGACTACTGGCCTAGGTGACACAAGTGCAAATACGCATGTAGCAGTAGCACAAAGCTATATAATATAGTGTCTCATATCTGGGATGCGACCTCATGATCAGGCCGCTAGGGTGGATTCTAGTCATCTGTTCGTCTCCAACAAAAATAATAGGAGTACATGATAATGGTGGTATAAAGAATCAATACATATGGACACGAAGTCTCGATCATCATTAGACATGGAGCCATACTCACTAAATATAGGCACGGAGCTATATATCACTACATGTGTCACCTCACACTATCCACTCTATTCCCGTCATATGAGTGTCATCTACTTACAATGAATAACCAAATAAATACCACAATAGCATCCTATACCACTACGTGATACTTAAACATTTATTCACTACCTATAAACTACACTTAAACTACTCAATATTCTATATAACTTGTCCAAAGGATAACTGGAGAAATATTACCGAATGCCACATCCCAAATGGTATTATAACTTTGTTATTAGATTCCTCTTCACACAAAATTAAATATCAAAATAAATATAAAATGTCATAAATCCATAAAGAATGATATCTTCTCCATATCATATAAAATCAGTAATCAAAACAGCATCAACGATGAATCATTCATATAGTCTAATTCAATATATAAGAAAAGAATGAACAGAAAAAAGATACATTATTCAAATAAAAAAATATATATATAATGATAAACGAATAAATATTAAAAATGGATCATTCACAACATATATTCTTTTAAGACAAAATAAATACTTAGAAATAGTGAATAAATAAATGAATATATTCTCTTTTCAATTAATTACTAATTTCATAATCTTTTTAAATTTAAATATTAATCTAATGTTCAAAATAACTTTGGAAAGTTCATTTCTTTATTTTGAAATCCAAAATAGTTTATAAAACCAAATATAACAAGAAATAATTATTTTGCAATTTTAAATTGCTAAATAGAATTAAAAAAAACAATTTTATAAAATAACTAAATCAATTTATATACATTCATTAATTAATTAAATACACTTTCAAAACTTGAATTATATACTAAATTTCATACATTGAAAACTATAAAATGTCAATTACAAACCATATTATAGTTTTCTCATTCAAATGATACTATTTAATTCACTTTATTAACTCTTTAATCTATATTCACATTCGTATAAAATATCAAAGAATATGAATATTTATGTATAAGAAATTAAAAGTATAGTTTTAGTTTATATTACATTTTAATATATACATGTTTGTGTGTATACACACAACTAATATTTGCACAAACATACACCAGATTACACACATATGCATGTACAAGATCACACATACACATCACATTCATACACTTCGACACTCTACACACAAATGCGGCAAATACACAACCACACAAACTCATAGCAAACACGGCAATACACACAAACAACACTCGCTCACACACGCATACCATGCACATGTCTATATCTGCATATACATAAACTATTGCAAAATAGCAAGATACACACAAACACACATAACTACATATACATACATCATGCACACATACAACTACAAATACATACACCATCACATACACACATGTCCTGGGTTGCACACACAACCCACCACTGATGCACCGGTCGGCCATTCAAAGTGTAGGATCGATCACTTCGATCAATCCCTGGCTCTCCATCCCTCACTAATCTGCCTCCATTTCAATGCATACACATTACATTACTCAAATCATAACCAAGTACAAAGAATAGCAAGAATAGTATGATTTTGACATAGAAATGTAAGTGCATACACTCACCTCAAAACAGCATTTCTTCCTCTTCTTCTTTCTCTAATGACGTCCAGAAGTCCATCTCACTTGGAAATGTGAGTGCTTACACCACGCACACATACAACTACATATACACACACCATCACATACACACACGTCCGGGGTTTTGGGCAATGATAGAATAAAATAGGTAAGTACATAAATTTTTTAATTTGTCTTTCTTTTCTTAATTATTCTACATTTAAAACAAATTACAACAAAACTCCAAATAAAATTTGCATTTATGGTAATTAATTTTTAACTTTCACAATACAATTTCTAAAATTTATTTATTTGTTTTCTCTATATTTTAACTTATTTAAATTCAAATTTTATCATTATCATTTTTAACCTGATATTAATTAATTCTACATTTATTTATTTTCTCAATTCTAAAAACACATTTATTCTCAAAATTGTTAATTTCATTAGTAATTATCTTGATATAAAATTTCGTTATTCTGAAATAAATTCATATTACTTATTTTAAATCACAAAAGTCCATTTTTAATTAATTAAATATTTATTATTAATTACCTCTAAAAATCGAGATATTACAGTACACAACTGCTAGTAGCTTCTGAGTGAAGGGTAGACTTCTATTCTGTAACTCCGATGACCTCACATCCTAACCCACCAAACCAAACCTACCATCCAAATCCTAAATGTTGGGCTAGGCCTACTAATTCATGTTTTCCCTAAACGTATAATTCAAGCTATATAATTTCCTGCTATGAAAATTATATTATTTCCAACATATAATTAACAGTATTAACACTTACTTATTCACTACGTTATTATTCCTAATTTATATGTTTATACTTTGGTTTACTTGTAATGTCTAGTAATGTCTATTACCGATAATAATTAGTCATCAATGCCAAAATTGAACCATCTCTTATTAATCCTCATTTATTCCTTTAATATATTTACACATTTCAAAATCTACCTATTATGGCTACTCATTTTCCTATAATTGCCATATTAAATTTTCTAATGACATTTATTTACTAGTTTCAAAATCAATATTATTATGCATACTCATTTTTTCATAAATACCATATTAACTTCCTTAATTGGTCCCCATTTAACACACTTTTAACTCCCTATTAATTATAAATTTATTGCCTATTAAATTTTTAATTAATGTCTATAAGTCCTAGTCCATTAATTATAACCCTGTTAATAACAAATACATATATAGTCGTAAATTACGCTATTTATATATTTCTATTTTTGAACATTAAGAGTGGTTATACGTTTATTTACACACACACATATGTATGTATGTCTATATGTATGTATGTATGTATGTATGTGCGTATGTATATGTGTGTGTCTATATTTCGAATTATTAAATCATAAACTAGAACATTCCTTTCTACGCTTTAATTTACCGGAGCTATTCTTCAAAAAAGGATTAACATTATAATTTTCCATAAATTTACCAAAAGTGAGGTCTTATAATGGTAATCCATAAATTTTCCTTTTTTGGTATCTCCCTTGTTAATTCAAAAGACGCGCTTTTATAAGTATTTTAGAATTGGATAATTTTTGGAAATTACGCAAAACCTGCATCAAATAAATCAAAACATAGAAATTCATATACAAATTAACCTAAGGCATCCTAATTTACAACCCAACTTTTTGATCTGCAATAATTTACAACTCTACCATCACTCTACAAATGAATACTTTGGACTAGTTTCAAATTTCTAGATCAGGTTACACATACTATTCCGGTTCTAGTTACCTATTTTATAGAATGTGTAGGTGCTAATCCTATACGTTTATTTTAAACCTACAATTCATCTGATCTTATCTACACATAAAAATTAAATTAGAATTCAACAAGATAAATTTCAATGTCATAAATAAATTATAAAAATTCCCACTCACCTTTTTTGTTTTCAAAATCTCCAGATCTGAATTCAATCCTTTACTTGACTCCATTTCCATTCTAATCTAAAACAATATGTATAACAAGGTATGTACATATTATTAGAATTACATATCTAAGAAGAGATTGGATGTTAAGTGAAGTATAGAATGAAATTTACCTTTTTTCGTAATATTGATTATCTTCTCCTCTTTTATTTTCCATGCTTCTCCAATTTTTGTATATGTGTGTGTATTATTTTATAATTTTTAGAAATAATGGAGAATGGAATATGCAGAGCTACGAGGCTTGAATCAAAATATATGAGAAGAGAAGTGAGGGGTTATGCCTTTATTTATAGGCACATGAATTAATCGTACTTATTAGATTAAAATAATTAAATCCGGGTAGTTGGCCAAGATTCAAACCCTAGCCGCCACCATGCCACTGGTTAACCGCTCCCCTATTGGCTGTTGAACGCTAGTGGTCGATTGGTCCAATGAGGGAGTCGATCGGTGGGGTCCCTTATTTAATGTTTATTTATTTTATTTTTTCATATTTATTTATTTTTGCTCTAGAAATTTCAAATGCTAATAATTTTTTCATTTGAGCTCCGATCGCGAAACTCTAAATATGAAAGTTGCTCAGAAAATCATCACAAACGCAATGGTACAAGTTTCATGGAAAAATTTCAACAATTGCTCAAATTCCATTTTTAGAGCCTTATTAATTATTTATTAATTATCGTTAATTTTATAGGGTGTTACATTCTCCCCCTTAAAAGAATTTCATGCTTGGAAATCCCCAAGGGCTGAATCATGTAACATAGCATGCAACCAATCTATGCTAACCAACCAATTAGTGTATATCCAATTTTACAGCCAAACGTGTAAAAGTGCAAAGTGTATCACAACATATAAAACATGTATGTAGAATGATTCTAAATCGACGCCTCCTATACGAATGCACTCTTTTAAAAACATTTTGAAAATATGATGCAAGCAAACTAAATGTACTAGCAGTTCTATATGTATGGAAGTTTTCAAAAATAATTTTTCACACAATAATTTCCACACTCCCGCAAGTCAGAGTATGTTTCATTCAATTTTGCATCTAATCCCTACGATTCAAAATCTAGCACATAATTTTTTAACATATAGATTTTTTGAAAATTTAGAT
Source organism: Allium fistulosum (assembly GCA_030737815.1). NCBI lineage: Eukaryota > Viridiplantae > Streptophyta > Magnoliopsida > Asparagales > Amaryllidaceae > Allium > Allium fistulosum. The sequence goes on from CM060905.1 coordinate 557,504,950, forward strand.
TTCTAAATCTTTACTCCTATGCCCGAAAAGGAATTTAGATTGAAAATCTTACATTTCCACCCTTCTTTTGGATACCTATTTTGTTGTAACTTGGAACCTTCTCTTTTGCTTCCAATTTTTATTCCAACTTTTCCAAGTACAATTTGTGTAACGAGGTTTATTTTTGGATGTTAAAGCATAATTATCCTAAACGTAAGTTTCTTTTCATTATCAACAAGGTATGGAAATAGAAATTTCCAAAGCTAAAACAGCATTTTCTCTTGTTATTATCTATGTTTAGTATAATGTCACCCTCGGACAGTAAAATTCACATTTACTAACACATCGATGCTCCTTACGCTAGTATATGACATTAGAAAATAATTTTTTTTATCATTTCAAAAGAAAACTTTTAAACACAATTTCCAGAAGAATTTCCAACTTGCAAAATATTCTAAAGAATTGAATTCCCAAAGCATTTAAGCACTTGAACAAAATCTACCAAAAACATTTGAACTCAACTTTTCAAAACTTACACCAACTTTTCCAAATTATTTGAAATTCCTTTATACAAAATTAATCCACCATTTTGTTTTCTAAAATACTCCACTACTTTTAAAATTACTTTTAAAACATTTTCAAAACTACTTATAAAACAATCATTAAATTCTTAAATTCCTTTTTGAAAGTATTTCATATCACTTTTAATTATACCGCCATCATTTCATAATTTTCAAATACTTTGAAACCAACTTTTCAAAAGCATTTAAACAAAAATTTCCAACGCTTTCGAACACTATTTCTTTCTTTTTCTTTTTTTCAGAACATTTACTGCTTTATTCTCAAAAACAAATCACTCAGTCAATGAGTTAATGCATATGATTGAACCTAGTATTGTGCAGTTAATCTTAGATTTGGCGAATCTTTTCTTTTCTTTTACTCTAAAACAACAAACTACCTACAAGTGTGTTTATAAATTTTAGCTTTTAAGGCATTAGGATAGTAACCCATGACTTAGCAAAAACCTTTCGCCGTCCTTCGTTTGTTAAAATTTATTTTCTTTACTAAATTTTACTTTTTTCAAAATCCTAAAGTTTTAGGATCTAAGTATTTTTAATTTCAAGTTGCTCGCTTAATTTCTTAATTTATTTTATAAACTTCTGGTCTTACCTAGATTTTATCACTAGTTAAGCATCCATAAGTGATTTCCCTATTTACACTATTTCTCAATATATTTATATTTATATAGCGGTCTAATCACTCCATATAATCAACATGTTGATAAAACAGGAACATATCTTATACCATATCGTATGCTTTTTCAATAACCTAAGGGATACAACTAACGATTGCAACCTAGAAACCCTAAAAGAAAATTTTGTTAGAAGCTGCCATTCATCATTAACTAGCATTAATGATGTTGTCGTCCTAACACTCCTTACTAAATTAAGAAGGACATTCCTAATATGCCATTCAACTATCACCCACCTTCCTTAACTCTCCTTCTTGGCTTCTAATATATACGGTTTATCCGTTACTTCAACTTTTGTATTCGAATATGGGATAAATTTTGCGTTCCCTCAATGAAGTGGGTAAGAAATATGACTGCACATATAGAATAACTCATTGATAAATTGGTTTGGTGTTATAACTCCTACCGCTTATCTTACCTTCAATAACCTTAAGTCAACCAATATCGGTTGTGCCATCTTATTACAATCCTCTCCAACCATACCGCAATCTTCTCCCAATCAAAGTCACTTGAAAATATTCTCAAACTTTGGTATTTGCTTCCTCTATATTCATGATCCTTCATGCGAGTAGAACATGGGACTCTGAAAATTGTACTTTGGTACCATTCCTCAATCTTTTGAGGGTTCTTCTCATGGCTTCCACGCATCTCTAATAAAATATTTCTAGGTTCATACCAATATTCCTTAAATTCGATGGGGATTCCCTATTACTACCATATAAGCAATTGTAGCTATTTTATTCATAGCCTAAAAATTTCTTGGATTCAAAAAGGAAGCATTAAAATTTTCCCTTTTCAAGCTAATTTTACCATTTTAAGGACTTTCTGCAAAGATTTTACTTCTTTTAAAAGTAGGATTTTTAACTCAAAACATTCAAAAACTCAATTATCATACCAAACCAATTATTTTTGAAAAGATATATTTTATAACTTTGAACAATGAAAAGTGGAGTAGACAAGAGTAACTTCCATCATATTATTTTCCTATTACTCATGCTCTCTCCGCTTCCACCTTTGATGAAGATTTTCACAGTACAAGTGTGGATCTTGTAAAAGATATGTGTAACTACAACATTTATTTAAGCGTCTATCTAAAATATATGTCAATTACAACATATCCATGGAATTTACCTATTATTCCTGTCCTATTCCTATTGTTTTTGTACTATATTGTTTCTAACTAGATTACTAATTCTATTTTTATATATAAATTCTTAATGCTATTTCAATCTAAATTGTTTAGCATTCTTACCCTTTTATTCTCTATAATCCAATTGAATCAAGTACCATTTCCTTTTATCCACCCCTTAAAAAGAATTTTAAAATGGAACTTCAAAATTTACAAAATAGGAAAAATCATTGACCCCAACCTACGCTCTATTTTACATTTATCTCAAAAACTAAATGTCCCTTTATCAAAAAAATTTAAATCCAAACATTTGACTCAACCAATTTTAAATCAAGAATTTCAAAAATGAATATCCCTTTTTACCAAAAACTTTTAAATTAGACACTTTTGACTCAACAAATGTTTAAATTATGAATTTTGAAATTTCCTTGCTTTCTCAAAACAATCAACTTCCTAGTAAATCCTTTGAAAAACACATTCAAAACATTTCGAGGAATTCTCAAAAATCCTTTTATCAAATTCTTTCATATGGGGTTGGACATATAAATGGACTATTGTTGCCCTATCTTTAGGACACTCCTACCTTACTCATCCTTAACTCATCTCCATCAAAAATCTGGCTTGTCTTCTTATGGTAATTAAAGTACACCTTCTTGTGGGACCTTTCTTCGCTCCCTCTTCATACCTTACTTCTGGATACTTGCAACATATAGGTTCTTACTTCCCATTTATCGACATGATATGTGCATCTTCAAATGACAATCTATCAAAATCCACAATCAAAAGGTAGTCTAGGCCCAATAAAGGAGTTAAGTATCGTCCGGCCTTCAGGATTCTTCTATATGTCGCGATCATGATCTTCTTGGTCCACTTCTTACGATACAACCTCCGTCTGGTGGTGTAACTGGGGTAGGAATATAAATTTGGTCTATTTATTTTTCCACCTCGCAGTCGCCTCGCCCATCCTTTTGGAATATGGTCACAGCTACTTTTATAGTCGAATATAGAGTTAGGCATATAATTAATATATATAATTATAGGTAAAAATACAAATACATTTTCTCAATGTATCCTAATTCCTATAATCAACTAACCTAAGCTCTAATACCAAATGTGACAACCAACACATTAATGGGCTCGATTTTCGATAAAATCGAAACCCAAGTCCATTAGGGCATGGATAGTTAGTTTTGGTAGCCTACAATTGACACAAGTATATCAGAGTGTGAAATATATAAACTCACAATGGAACTAACAAATATAATAGAACATACGTATTGACTAAGGCTGCTAACTCAGAATTTCATTCCTTGGATATTCAATTGCCTTGTAAGCGCCGAGCATTAATAAGAAGACTTCATTATCTGTCATTCCCATCTTGCTCTTGTATCCAGTCCTTCTAAACCTAACCTGTGTTTTATTATTAGGAGGGGGTTCAAAACACCGTTCTGGTGATTTGAAAATTACATACTTTACCCATACCATTAATTTATGCCAATTGATTTCTGTTAAAGTGTTATATCTATTATTTACGGCCAGTCCATTAAATCCTACGTATGCATACGAATGCCTAACCCTACCTTCTCCGAGGTATATTATACATATATGTCTATGTGTATATATATACATCTTAACATACACTACCCAACACCCCGGCCACTTAATACTTCTTAAATAGGGAGAAGGCATACCTATTAGCCATTTGCTACCACAAATCCCAAAAGCGGGCCCTTTGCAATGTCGACACTAGTCAATCGGTTCTAGCTACAGAGACCGATGATACCTATATATGGCTTTATAATATAATATATAAGTTGATTGTCGTACTATTAATTAAACTCAAAGACTCATCTAAGGGTTTACTAGTTCACCTCCGATCAACTAATTTTTCAACTAACCATCTACCTTGAGGTCTGTGCGTCTCCCATACAGATTCCACACTACTAAGAAGCGAGTTAGGGCATAAACCTTTTGCTACCGCTCGCTTGGCATCACTGGGCATCAAAGCCTATATGCCAGACTTACTACTAAATACGGGTACTAACAACCGACATAACAAATGACATAGCCCGCCGACCTTCCACAGTTGACATCCCTTATTTATTAACCTAAGTAAGTCAAAAAATGCACTTTTCGACTACTTACTTACTGCCTCTTATTAGATATGAATCAGACCCCATTCCCCAAAAAGTATTGGGCCATTTAATAATTCAAATCCAAGAGGAACGGTAACATCCCCTATTTGGGGGCCCAAAACTGAGTACTACAGATACGCAGTCATCCATAGTTATAATTTTTCGGTGACCAAATGCGATAATGTTAGATACAATTGATATACCAGAAACCCATGAATATGAAAATTTTTAAAAACAATTTTAAAACAGATTTCTCATTCCATTTCAAATCGCATTTCAGATTCATTACATAATCCCAATTCGTAAACCACGTTTATAGAAATTTAATTATTACAAATTACGACAAGGTCGACATATAAAGATGCCCACATGGTTGATCAGAGTCTAAATATAGGCACTAAATAATTCTTTTGTTACATCTAATTACATAGCGGAATTAAACAGAAAGAAATCCTAATAGCTAGCTTGCCTCCCGCACGTTTCTGGAAGCTTATTCGTCTAAAGGAGAATCTAAAAACCTTAACACTCAAACTACTCAAAATCAATTGAGAACTTGAGAGTTTAAGGGGAAAACATAAACTTCGAGTCAGACAAAAAGTCTGGTGTGAATAATAATATACCATCTCGAACTAAATAGATATCTAGTGAGACTACGCCGCTGAGCGGAACGGTTTTTCCCCTCGCTGGTACCTTATCCAAAAACTAATTAACCATATACTGTGCACCTGCATTCATAATATTTAAAACATAATATAATATGATGGTATGTAATTATACAATATATCCTGGATTTTCCATCTCCACTCATCTGACTATCTGGCTCAAATTATAGTTCTAGGGTCACTGTTAACCTATTAATTTTCATGGGCTAACTAATAACTTGTTCCAAGCTTATGGACTATTTGTCCAGTTTTATAGTTATCACGGGATTACTAAGAAGCTATTGGTGTCTACCAATAACATCATCCAATCATAGTTTCATTGGGTTCATTATGAACCTATTGGATTCTCCAATAACATCTCTCATGTCATTGTTTTCATGGGTTGACTAAGAACCTATTGATCTCTATCAACAACCTGTTCCAGACATTGTTTTCATGGGATCACTAAGAACTTATTGGCCCCTATCAATAAAAATTTCCATAACATAGTTTTTATGGGCTTACTAAGAACCTATCTAAACCTATAATCTTTTGATCGGTCATGGGCATCCTATATTCTGGTCTGTTTGACCACCTGGATGCAATTCTACTCACACAGGAGCTAATTCAATGTACATTCACTACTGGGTCAACCTAGCCTATTATTCTGCCCTTAACACCCCAAAATGCAGTTATGGGTCAATAATGAAGTGAATACAAGCGTACATGATTACTGATTAAATAACACAACAACAGAAACATCACTGGTTTAATTCCTTATAATCATTTTCTAATGAAATATGGTTAATACCCTTAACCCACTATCTTTAGCAAGGAAAGCTTCCTCTAAAATTTTAAAGTTAAATGCCATTTTAAAGCTCTTTTACATTGCTATGTGTTTACTTTAAAAATGAAATTGGGTCCTCTAATTTGAAAACTAAGACTTTCGACTATATCCTTCAGATGATTGTTACATCACGAGTTACACTCCATCACTCTCCCTTTCAACATCATAGAGCAACCAAGCCCTCCGTCCCCTTCCAATTAACTAATGGGTTCGAAACAAGTGACTATGCCCTTGTCACCACTTTACTCTAGTGGCAGGACCTTTCGAAATCATTACTTAAGCAATGTGGAAGGCCCCTTCCACTACTTCTTTGAAATCATGCGGAAGGACCCTGTCGACACCATTGATTGGGTGCGGCACAACCCTTCCACCTCCCTAGTTAAACATGCATGCAGAGGGACCCTATCAACACTATCAACTAGTGCGGAAGGTACCCTCAGTATTGGTTGGACGGACTCAAGTATAAAGGTGTGGAAGGTAGGTATGTTGTCGACACCATTGATTAGTGCGGCACACCCCTTTCTTCTTTATTGATTGACATACTTAAGGAGCATAAGAGCAGAAGGAACCCCTTCGACACTATCCACTAGAGCAAAAGGACATTTCCATGATAGTTGGATCAATTAATGTGGCAGTGGACACTTACTAAAGTGTGTATGTGGAGGGACCTCTTAGACGTTATTGATTGGTGCGGAAAGACCCTTCCGCCTTCATTCTAGTATATGTTAACTGAAACGACGCCCCTATCCCCTTAGAGTTCTAAGGGAAGCAGAATCAGTGCTTTCGAAGGCATCAACGCTTTCGAAGGCATCAACGCTTTCGAAGGCAAGTGGTGTTGGTGTAATTATCATAAAAACTGATTTTTAACCAAGTAAAGCAATTTCTTTTTACCTAACCCCTTATGTTGTAAATTTTCTATTGGATGATATAATCTTTATAAAATTCTTTTCAGAATTTGCTGCCACATGTAATCCCCCAATGCTCCAATACTTAATTAAAATTATTAACCAACCCCTTGTATTTAATTAGTCATTAAATACTAATCTTTCTAATTAAATCCAAAACTCACCCAAATCTCTTGAGAACAATCTCAGAAATTACATAAATTCCAAAATGATAATATCTTTATCATATAAAATTTTCGGTCCAAATATAATTAATTAATTCCTTAAATTAATTAAAACTTGAAATATCATTTCTTTCACTCAAAATTCATAACAAATTATCCTTAGCATGGAATATTATAAAAATTTAAACCCATCTCAAAAACAATTTTTACATAACATATTCAAAAGTTATGGCATTTGGAAATCATTTTGCACGATTTTATCCTTCAAACCAATCTACATTATTCCATAAAATCCTTGTTTAAATTATGACAGCAGTTACATCAAAACATATCATCATTCATCCAATCATACAATCTTAAACCTCAAACCTAAATTAAAACGTTCAAGATGACTTAATGAGATGGTTTAGATCATTATTCACCTTGTTTGGATAAGGAACTTGAGATTTGTTCTACATTTTAATCTTCCTAGCTTGAATCTTAGCCTCCAATTAATTTTTGAGCTACTCTTCTCCTAGGGTTATGGCCAGCCTTGTTTTTCTTCTGTTTAGTTTTTTGTTTTGTAAGAACATAAATGAGAATGAGAACTTGGTGGGGGTATTAAGGGTTATGGGGGTTCGGTTATTCCCATATTTCCCTTACCTTATTTTCTTAGGTTTTAAGTCATAACTCTTTCTTATAAATTAATTTAGTTATGGCGTGAACTTAATTAGTTTCAATTCTCAATTCCCTTATCACTCTAGTCTCTTCATTATTCGATTTAATTCATCTAATTAAATCTCCTGAATAACGCTATTTAAAATTAGGGGTGTTACAGGCTCACCTTCCTAAAGAATTTCGTCCTCGAAATTCAGTAAGGACAATATACTAAGCATAGCAATCATATGTAACATCTCATAACTGCCATACTAGCATACCTCACTAGCAAACAGTCTATATATATATCTAACAAATATAGAACATACACTTATAATAGATCATGATAAGTATCTCTAATCCTGTCTTCTGTCTCCCAAGTATAGTCCTTCTCGTTGTCGATCCACTGAACTTTCACTAACTTGACTGTCTTGTTTCTTAACCTCTTCTCATCTCTCGTTACAATCCGAACTGGTTGCCTAACAAAAGTCAGATCCCGTTCTACTATTAATTCTTCCAATGTAATTAGAGGGATAATAGTCCTTGGATAATGCATAATTTATGAAGATGAGACACATGAAACGCATTATGGACACCTGCCAAACTGCTCAGCAACTCCACTTTGTATGCGAGCTTTTCGATCCTCTCTATAATTGGGAATGGTCCAACATATCTCGGTGCCTGTTTCCCAGATTTTTCGAATTTTACCACACCCTTCATCGGTAATACTTTAATAAAAACCCTATCTCCAACTGAGAACTCAAGATCCTTATGCCTCTTAACTGCGTAACTCTTTTGTCTAGACTAAGCTTCCTTTATCCTACCTCGAATCAACTCAATCTTCTATGTGGCCTCTCTTACCAGATCTGGATCTAAGACTAATCTGTCTTTGGTGTCCAACCAACATGCTGGTGACTTGCATGGCCTTCTATACAAAGCTTCAAAAAGCACCATTCCTTACTAGTCTGACAGCTGCTATTATAGTAAAACTCAACTAACTGTAGGTGATCTACGCATAATCCATTCAAAAACTAGCACACAAGCTCTCAACAAATCTTCGAGTACCTTGCTGACTCTCTCTGTCTACCCATCTGTCTGAGGGTGATAAGCAGTATTCATCTAGAACTTGGTACCTAACACATCATGTAGACTCTTCTAGAATTTGCTAGTAAACGAAGTACCTCGATCACTAACTATACTGCTAGGAATCCCATGTAGTCTAATTATGTTCTTCATAAATAATTTAGCCAAAACAGATGCCGTCCTGGTTGACTTAACTGGAATGAAATGGGAACTCTTGATCAACCTATTCACTATGACCCATATACTTTCATTTTCTTGATTCGACCTTGGCAACCTATCTAAAAAATCCATGGATATCGAATCACATTTCCAAACCGGTATCTCCAAAGGTTGAAGCAACCCACTCGGCTTCTTATGCTCAACCTTTACTTGTCGACAGTTCACACACTACTTTACCCACAGGCTAACACCCCTCTTGATACCTTCCCAGTAGAAACTTCTCTTCATATCCTGATACATCTTGGTCCCCCACTGAAGAATCGTAAATTTTGATCGATAGCATTCTCTAAGGACCTCCTTCCTTAGGTTTTCTACAATTGGGACACACAATCGTCCCTTCTTTCTCAACCATCCTCTCTGGTCAAGACTAAAATCCTTCAGGTAATCAATCTCAATTCCGGCCTTTAGCCTTCTAATCTTCTTAGCAAACATTGGGTCATCCTTCTACTTAGATGCAATTCTTTCGATCAATCTCGGTTGAACTTCCAAGCAGGATAACATGGCGGTGCTATAATTAGAACTAGTAATCGATCTTAACTGCACACTACAAGTAGTCAAAGCCTTTAGATCCTTCCACTTTGCTAACATAACTAACACCACATTTTGATGTTTTCTGCTGAGATCGTCTGCTATTTTATTTCCTTTTCCAAATGTATACTCTATACCAAAGTCGTAAGCTGCTAAAAACTCCAACCACCTCTATTGTCTCATATTCAACTCCTACTGAGAGAATAAGTACCTTAAGGACTTATGATATGCATATAACTCAAATCTCTCCCTTAAGAGATAATGCCTCCATACTTTTAATGCAAAGATCACCGTAGCCAACTCTAGATCATGAGTAGGATATCTCACTTCATGCGGTCTAAGCTGTCTTGAAGTGTAGGCAATAACTTTACCTTTCTACATCAATACAACTCCTAATCCGATTCCACATGCATTTGTATACACCACTAATCCCCGATTCCCATTTGGAACTACTAACACAAGCGTGTTGGTCAACAAGTGATTTAACTTAAGGAATGCATCCTCACATTCGTCAAACTAGATAAACTTCACGTCATTCCTAGTCAGCTTAGTCAATGGCGTTGCTACCTACGAGAAATCCTTAATAAACCTCTGGTAGTAACTAGCAAGCCCAAGAAAACTTATGATCTCAGTCACCATCTCCGGTCTCTTCCAGTTGTTAACAACTTCGATCTATCTATATCAACTGACAAACTCTTCTCTAAAGCCATGTGATCAAGAAACTTAACTTCTTTCTTCCAGAAATGACACTTTGAAAACTTCACTTTCAGTTGATGCTTCCTCAGCGTCTCAAGCACCACCTTAAGATGAACTTCATGCCCTCTTTGGTCCTTAGAGTATATTAAGATGTCTTCTTTGAATACTAGTACAAACTATCCAAGTGCTCTCAGAAAACTTGGTTCATCAAATCCATGAAGAAAGCTAGCGCATTCGTTAACCCGAATGGCATCACCAACCACTCATACCAACCATACCTAGTTCGAAACGACATCAACAGATACTGTCCACTGTCACTCTTAGCTGATGGAAACCTGTCGCCAAACCCAATTAGGAAAATACTCTGGTTCCACTCAACTGATCAAATAAATCATTGATTCTCAATAAAGGATACCTATTCATGATCGTCTTCTCCTTTAACTTACGATAGTCAATACACATCCTTAACAACCCATCTGGTTTCTTCATGAACACCACGGCCGCTCCCTAAGGCGAACTTCTTGGTCTAGTGAAATTTAATCTGCTAGCTGTGCCTTCAATTCCTTTATCTCGGTATTTGTCATCCTGCTAGATGGTCTACTTACGGGTTCAGTTCCTGGCATAAGATCTATCTGAAACTCAATGGTTTGCTTCGGTGGTAGTCCTGTGACTAGCTCAAAAACATATGCAAAATCTTTTGCTCCAACACCTGATTCAACTCTTCTTCTACTTTCATAGCCTCCAACAATGCACAAGCACTAAGATCTGAATTCCCCACTAAGTATATAATTCGGTTATGATTATTAGGGTGTTTTAGTGATATTTCCCTATCTTGGCAAAATATCCTAGCATCATATCTATCTTACCAATCCATACCCAATATGATCCCAAAACCCTAGAAATAAAAAACATACAGACTACATGCAAACTTATGACAAAAAAATCAAGTTCTAACTAGTCACATCTCATCCCCAGAGTCGCATACCCTCCTATCGGATTTGTAATCCTGGAAGAAATAACAAGCTCTAAGGGTTCTAAACATAACTTATCTTTCAAACATTAAGATATAAATGAATTCGATGCACCGATATCAAATAGTACCCTAACTGATATACTATGAATCAAAAGCGTACCTTTCATCACAGTCTTTCCTTTCTCAGCAGCCTTTGGTCTAGAAGATGATGGTTCCAAGGCAAAATCTATTCCCTTGTCTGCTCTAACTGGTTCCTGACACTGATTCATATAATGCCCGATCTGATCATAGTAGAAGCACTTAACTCCTTTCTTATCTGCAACCTTCTTCCCTTTTCCAGTTTGACATGCTAGAGAAAAATGTCCTTTCTTGTCGCACTTATAGCAAACTACATCGGTCTTCCCTTTCTTGGTAGCTCCTCCTTTTTGAGCTCCTTTCTTCTTAATGAGTTTCCTCTTCTTGCCCTGAGAATCCCGTGTTTCAACCTGCTTCTTTTTCCCAAAAGTAGAGAACATCTCTTCATTCCTCATTGCCATCTCCACTACAATTGTACTAGGATCACGAAGATGTGGCATAGTCGCCCTAGCAATCTTAGCTTCAATCCACTAATAAACTTCTCAGTTCTTTTGATGATGGTTTCAATGTTAGCATATCTGTATCTGGACAACTCATCAAACTTCGTAGCATACTCAATCACCGACATCTCAGCTTGCACTAAGTTTGAAACTCTGGCCAAGTTAACTCTTCCTTAGAAACTCCTACGGTTATACCATTCTACCAACAAAGTGCTGCTCCCTACAACTGTCTAGAAGCAAGTCTCCTCTTCTGCTCATCATCTAATCCCCAGTCGGCAAAAATTCTTTCACAGTGCAATAACCAGTTTTCTACTTCAACAGCATTCTTTTTTCCCAAAAACGGCTTCCTACCAAGACTGGTGTAATCTCTGCTCAGCGTGGCATAGTTATTGCCAACTGGGACCATAGGATTTGCTTCCCAACATTCACAGCATTTCTCCCAGCTACTCCTGCAGCTGCTCCAACTTGCATCAGATTGACGAAAAACTGATACATCATCCCCATATCTACTGGAAGGGTTGCAGCCTCTACATTAGCATTTATGTTTGGATTAGCATTTGCATGTCGACCCGGATTCCTTATAGTATCGGGTCGAGCATTTCCATTAGTTATGGTGCTTTCTTCACCTAGATTTCCTGTTCCGTTTCCTGCATCTATAACTTCCTCTCTCGTATATATGCATACAAGCCTTAGTAAGATACAGAAGAACGGTCTAAGAGAAAAGGCGAATACGTACTTATAGATATATATAATAAATGCAAGTACGTTACTATGGCATTAACCCAAACCCTGGTCTCATTCTCTAATTAATTAAGTTTTTGTTTTGAAAATCTTTTAGGTTCAAATTTCTTTTAAATTTACATAAACTTATGCTCTGATAGCAACTTATAACATCCCCCGTTTGGAGGCCCAAAACTAACCGCTACAGATCCTACAGTCATCTATAGTTATTATTTTCCGCTGACCAAATGCGCTAATGTTAGATATATTGATATACCAGAAACACATGGATATGAAAAAAATTAACTCAATTTTAAAACAGATTTCTCATTCCATTTCAAATCGCATGTCAGATTCATTACTTAATCTCAATTCAGAGAAATATAATTATTACAAATTACGCCAAGAGCGATATATGAAGATGGCCCCTTGGTTGATCAGAGTCTAAATTTAGGCACTAAATGATTTTACCACTACATCCATATAGCAAAATCAAATAGATAGAACTCCTAATAGATAGATTGCCTCCCACATAACTCTAGAAGCTTGTTAGTCTAAAGGAGAACTTGAAAACCATAACTCTCAAACTACTCAAAATCAATTAAGCACCCGAGAGTTTAAGGGGAAAACATAAACTTCGAGTCAAACAAAAATTCTAGTGTGAATAAATATATATCATGTTGAACCAAATAGATATCTAGTGAGACCACGCCGTTGAGATGAACGGGTTTTACCCTCGCTGGTACCTTAACCAAAAAATAATTAACCATATATTGTGCACCTGCTTCCATAATAGTTAAAACATAACATAATATGATGATATGCAATTGCATAATATATCCTGGATTTCCCTTCCCATTCATCTGACTATCTGTCTCCAATTATAGTTCTAGAGTCACTATTAACCTATTAGTTTTCATAGGCTAACAAATAACCTGTTCCAAGCTTACGGGCTATCTGTCCGGTTTCATAGTTTTCATGGATTACTAAAAACCTATTGGTGTCTACCAATAACATCATCCAATCGTAATTTTCATGGGGTCATTATGAAAATATTGGATTCTCAAATAACATCTCTCATGTCATAGTTTTCATGGGTTGGCTATGAACCTATTAATATATATCAACAACCTGTTTCAGACATATTTTTCGTGGTATAGTTCCTTCTAATCATTTTCTAATGAAATATGGTTAATACCCTTAACCCACTATCTTTAGCAAGCAAAACTTCCTCTAAAATTTCAAAGTTAAATGCCATTTCAAAATTATTTTACATTGCTATGTGTTTACTTTAAAAAAGAGATTGGGTCCTCTAATTTAAAAACTAAAGCTTTCGACTATATCCTTTGGATCATCGTGACATCATGAGTTACACTCCATCACTCTCCCTTTTGACATCATAGAGCAACCAAGCCTTACATCCCCTTCCATTTAACAAATGGTTTCGAAACAAGCAGCCATGACCCTGTCACCACTTTACTCTAGTGGTAGGAACTTTCAAAATCATTGCTTAAGCAATGCGGAAGGCCCCTTCCACTACTTCTTTAAAATCATGCGGAAGGACCTTGCCGCATGTAATCCCCCAATGCTCCAATACTTAATTAAAATTATTAACTAACCCCTTATATTTAATTAGTCATTAAATACTAATATTTCTGATTAAATCCAAAACTCACCCAAATCACTTGAGAACAATCTCAGAAATTCACATAAATTCCAAAATGATAATATCTTTATCATATAAAAATTTTAGCCTGAAAATAAATAATTAATTCCTTAAATTAGTTAAAACCCGAAATATCATTTGTTTCACTCAAAAATTCATAATAAATTATCCATAGCTAGGAATATTATGAAAATTTAAACCTGTCTCCAAAACAATGTTTTACATAACATATTCAAAAATTATGGCATTTGGAAATCATTTTGCATGATTTTATCCTTCAAACCGAACTACATTATTCCACAAAATCCTTGTTTAAATTATGACATGGCATTTAAACCAAAACATATCATAATTTATCCAATCATATGATTTTAAACCTCAAACCCGAATTCAAAACATTTAAGATGAATTAATGAGATGGTTTAGTTCATTATTCACCTTGTTTGGATAAGGAATTAGAGATTTGTTCTACACTTTAATCTTCCTAGCTTGAATCTTAGACTCTAACTAATTTTTGAGCTCCTCTTCTCCTAGGGTTATGGCCAGCCTTGTTTTTCGTTTGTTTATGTTTTTGTTTTTGTAAGAACATAAATGAGAATGAGAACTTGGCAAGGGCTTTTAGGGGTTATGGAGGTTTGGCTATGAAACAACCTCACACCCCTTAATATACCCAAAAGGGAACATTAAAAGGTGTGGTGTGTTGTAGGTATAACTAAAGCTAATAGAGACTAAGATTCACAAGACAAAAATAGATAAAAATAGCAGAAACTAAATAAGTATTAATTAAAACAAGCCTCAAAATTAATTCATAAATAAGTCAAAAGCCAAATACAACATTCAAAACCCATAGTGTCTTATGAAATAGAACTTCAAAGTCTCCAAATCTGAGTATGTAATATCCCTCATAAATAAACCAGTGTATACAAGAACAACAGCTGAAAATAAAAGAAGTACATAGAAGAAGTCTACTCCAAGAAGAACCCCAAACTGCAGCAATCTACTAGCTTCTTCCTTGATTGCTTAAGGGGGAAAATGGGAAAATAGAGGAGTGGGTCAGACTAAAAGTCTGGTGAATGATAGTAATTACTAGAGTCTTTAAGCAAGATAAAAGTAATAGACTCTACAACAGTTCTAGCATAAATACGGATAACAAAGGAATTAGGAAAGAGATAAACTGGAAATAAACACGATTAAATAATGCTCAAGATAGGTAAACTTTGATTGCTTGCACTTGTTCTGATTTAATTTGGCTGAATTCCTAATCCTGTAATTAGGTTGTGACCCTAATTCTACCCTTTTTGATCGGCTTGCTACTCTATAGTCTTTTTTGTGGACCAGCCGCTATAAAACTCCCTACACAGCAGCCAATGGTATCTATGGAAGATGCATAGAGCAACTACTGCGAATCCAGACGACATAATAGCTCCCTACATAGAAGGCAATGGTGTCTACTAAGACACCATACTAAGCGCTTGGAACTCATAGCTATTACTGAGCACCCGAATGGATGTCGCGTGCGTAACTGCCACCATGCCCATGCTCCATTTTGCTCCAACTATTGGGTCTTCTTATTACCTCCAACGTACAGCATAGCGTGCCCCTCATCTCACTTCAGGCTAATGCGAGATCACCATGTGTCCATAGAAAAATAGGGGAAATGCTGTTGGTACTGGCCCTTCATCCAAACAATATCTAGTTGCGCCCCTTATCCAAATCCCCGTGATTTGGACTTCTATTTGACAAATTACTACCATTCTTAGCATAAGCGTGACCTAGGGAATGCTATTTGGTATAGGTCCTACTTTTATCTTTGCTTATTAACTTAGATAAATTATTTAAACAAGTCTTTATTACTATTTTTACTATCTACACTTATTAATTTATCCCAAGCCTTAAAATAAGCCCATTATGTTCTTTTTCTTATTATAACCTACGTTATAATCATGCTTATTACTTAACCCAAGGTCTAAGTGCGAAAATAAGCTTCTTTCATCTTTTACTTCATTTAGTTATAATCCTAATTTATAACAATGCTAATTATCTTTAATTAGTCCAATTCTAATTATAATTAGGCGTAAATTCAGTCCAATTCCATTATTTATTACAGTCTCCATAATTTACATCTTATCTTCTTCATTTAATATTCTTACTTATAAAATCCATATTCGCATTTAATTTAATCTAATCCATATGCATATAAAAGTGGAATGAAGCGAATAGACGCTTGAATAAAATCCAAAACGTCGAAAAGATGTAAATAAGAAATAAATAACAGTAAATAAACTTAATTACTGTATATAGACTGTAAACTAATAAAAAGCTATGCATAACAGTAATAATTTATAATTAGCAGAAATAATACTGAAATTACTGAAAGGAATAGCTGAATAGACTAAAAATAATTAAAAACTGTAAATAATTACTAAAAAAGGCTATTCCAAAAATCGTAGTAAAACTACAAATATTGGAACCCTATTATTTGAAATTACTTAAAAAAATCTTAAAATAATTACAATCACCCACCTCCGGTCCTAAGCTCTTCCTTTGGTCTTCCCGGATCCACTTGGAGTTGTAAAATAATTTTTATTAAAAAGATTCTCTCCTTGGAAAATTATTCATTTTAGGGTCCTTCCTGAAAAGGTGAAACCACATAGAGAAAATCTAAAATGAGAAAAGTGTTAGGTCTAGGGGTCTATTTATATTTGTAGAAGTGGACCTCGGACCGTTGGATTTGGAGATTGAATAGGATGCAACCACGTTATAGGCTGAATAGGAGCCATCGGATGAAGCGATGGAGGGACTGGATTAAACAAAAGGGTGCAAATGACGTGTTCCGACGTCTCTAATTCGTTCGAACGAATTCTCGTTCATTCGCCTGCCAAATTACAAGGCGGGTCGACCGATCGGTCGACCGCCCCCTCGCCCAGGTCGACCAACCGGTCGACCTGACCGTGTATTTTTTTTCTGCTTATTTTGTTTCTTTTATAACTTGGTCATATTAGCTCGGTTTCTGACGTTCTATATATGGAATTTGACCAGAAAATTACCACGGACACAATGGTGCAACTTCCATGGCTTATTTATGATAATTTCACAAAGTTATTTTATTATTTAATTAATTAACAAATTAATTATTACGGGTTAAATTTCGGGTTGTTACATTCTCCCCTCCTTAAGGGATTTCGTCCTCGAAATCTCTAAGGATAAAAGAATGTACTAAATGTTTTCATCCAATTCTACAACCAACTACTCATCCATTGTCCTTAAGTTTCCTACTACATTTTATGGTACTTATGCAATTAGTGTAGTGTAAATGTCCCTAACTAATGCAAAAGATTAGGCGGTCCATTGATTCAGTTGACCTCCTTTTTATGCAATCATGTCCGTGCCATGTATCCAAATGAATGCAAAAATTTCCTAATGATAACTGATAGTTCTATATGCGTGCTACAAACACCATCCAAATGCAACAATCTTGTGATAATCATCCATTTATAGCAATCATGGAAATAAAATAAAAATGCGCGCACATCCATATGCATATGCTCTAGTGTCCTAGTTAGGCCGATCCCTAAGGAATAATAGTGCTTAGTGTACCTACATGCATCCATTAGCATCCACTAGCAAACACTTGCAATCACTAGCATACATCATTCATAACATGTTCTATTAACATGTTTACATCAAATCCTACCATCTATAGGTTAAATCCTAAGTTCTACCCTCCCAAAGGATAATAAAGGAAAGAACCTATTCAAAACTAAAGATTGAAAAAGGAAATTCTAAAACCTATTATTAAAGAGACATGGTTAATGGATACGAATTTTCTCCTAATCAAATTAGCCTTCTCTGAAATCTCTCTAACCATGTCGGAACCAAGAAGCAACCTTTCCGTAGACTCCAACCAACATGAAGACGTCTTACACGGCCTTCCCAAAAAGAGCTTCAAAAGGTGCCATCCCAATGCTAGCTTGAAAACTACTACCATATGAATTCCACTAAAGAAAGATGCTTTTCCCATGTTCTTCCAAAATCAAGAATACTCATTCTCAACCATGCTTGTCTTACTATCCTACTAATTTCATTTTACTGTTCTTCATGAATCAACATTCCTAGGTTCTTACTAATGTCCTATACACTTTATAGAAACTTCCATTATTACTTCTAAAAGTAATTACTGCTATCTCCTTACACCTTCTCCGTTACTCCTAGGAATGATTCTTATCTACTTCATATTTAAGAGTTTGGTTTGGTATCTATCACCTTGTTTTTTTTAAAACTAAGGTTTCTAAAAAAATTTAAAACATCAAATCCCAAAATCTTTGTCTTTAAAAGTGTTATCTCTTCAGTTTCTATTAATTTCAAAAATACTTAGTCACTTAATATTATTTTCCAAACCTAGAGGGAAAAACTTTCAAATTTTTAAGTCTAAAATTTATTTCACTCTTTCTTTTATGATTTTTACAGTTTTCTATAAAAAATTGAATTTTCAAATTTTACTTTTATTAAGTTTTTTTCATTTCAAAAACTTATTTACTTTTTCACCAAACCATTTACTTTTAAAATATCTTTAAAATATCCTTTATGTGTTTTCAAAACAGCTTCTTATTATACCTAACAGTCTCATATCTTAATGTATTGGAACTACTTTCTCTTATAGAAGTTATTAATGTTAAAATCTTCTATGAACCTTTTAAAATAAAATTTCATGTTTATGTCAAATTACAAGGAACTTATTTTATATTTTTCGAAATAGGCTATACAAAATATGGTGCTTTTCATACCTTGTATATCTCTTTAATGTATTCCTTGTGACTTGCACAAAACATTTGTATTGGTTTCATAGAAAATTATACCATTATTCTTTTCATTCCAACATATTAAAGCATGTTTAATTTATACTTTCCTATGATAAACATTTTCTTATACATATTTAAATAATAGGTGTATTCACAAATTACTTTATTTTTATTCTTAGAAATTACCTTCTTAAAATACGTCTTTATCTGGGTTAAAACGGATGTTGCGTAAAACACCGTTACTACAACCCAAAAATACTAGTTTATGAATTTAATTAAAAATAAATACAAATAAACCTAACATATTACGTAAAAACATTCCTCTTGGAAGTCATCCACTATAACAATAGTGTTATAGTCTATGCTCCTTTTATTTTTCACGAAAACATCTCTTACAACAATAAATGTTGTAACCTATGTTTTCGGTACTTAATACACTTTATGTTTTTAAATTTAAAATCTTTGTTCACTTACAAAGAAGCTAGTGAACTATATACGCTCTATAATTCTTCAAAAAGAATTTCACCTTTTCAACAAAATTTATATCATATAAAAACCAATTTTAAATTTCATGCATTTTTCAAAATGACCCAATATTTACTTTAAAAACATTGACAATTATACTTTTCAAATTTTCTAATTCTAACAATTTTATTGGGCTAGGTGTAAAGTGGGTTTTCTTCTCATTACCCTTGGAGTATCCTTCCTAAATTTTGGTGATCCTGTTTCATTACCAAAGTCTTTTACACCAATTCCTCTTTGATACTTATATTTTTACTCTAAGGCACTACCATTAAATCAACTTATATGATATAATTATAATTTCTGCGATTATCTACACATTGGCTTTCTTCTTTTCTTATCAACTAAATCTATTGTACATCTCCAACCTTTTCCTAACTCTCTTTGGATTTCCATATTCCAAACCTAAAAAAACAAAACCATTTCTCAAACTTCTACCATGTGTAGACCTTCTCTATGACCCGAGAAAAGCACCTCATTAAAGACGTCTGGGAAATTTCTGAAGACTGGAACTGAATCGAGGGGATAAAAGAAGCTCAACATGACTGACCCCTATGGGTTGCAAGAAACCTCGAGTGTCCTACTGCTGCATGTCTCTTGTCTAACGACTCTCCTCTTCCAGTCAAATATCGTTCCATAAGTGGATACCCAATCCATTCCCAAAATCATCCCATACCCCAAAAATCTCAATACATAGGTGTCGCAGTCAAACTCTACGCCTAGGATGAAAATTTTCAAACCCCTACAAACCATAGATAAGTGTGCCGATCCTCCTATGGGATTTGAAACAACAATGGGGTCTAATGCAAAAGAGATGTCTGAGTGCAAATAATCAAACAAAGAACTCAAAATGAAAGGGTGTGATGCTCCAAAATCGAAAAGAGTTCGAATGGGAAAATCAAAAATAGAAATCAAAACTTTCCATGGTGACTTTCCAACCTCTATCTGGTCCACTACTATAAGGTGCTGCATTCAAAGCTTATACTTGCGCTGTAGGTGCGCCTGCTCTCTACCCCTTCCTGTGGGGACAATTCCTACTCATGTGACCCGGTTTTCCGCAATTATGGCACTTTCCCTTCATTTTGTAGTCTTTTGCATAATGACTTGTCACCCCACAACTATGGCACTTTGCTCTCTGAATCCATCCCACGTAATATTCCTTCCCTCCAACTCGATCACCTCCCACCAATAAGATGCCTCCTCCTTCAGCTGCCAAGCGGCTAGCTGAACTCGCTGCTGACCATCCAATCCCAAAAGACCAAAAATCCTCTCTATGTCCCTAAGCCATGCTCTCACCTCCACAAAAGTCTCCTTGCCGAAAAAAGTCTTCCCACCCAAACTCGCAAAATCTTTACAAAGCTTATAGAAATTGATGGCGGTAGGTGGATTGATGGGATTCCCACCCGTTGGTGCAGGATTGGGCGCAGGCACGTACACCTCTAGAGTCATGGCTTGTAAGTACCTACGAAACAAGGCTGGGAATGGAATGCCCTCGGGAAGGTTCGGGGCATCAGTCATACTATGAAAACAAAAGGATAGTTTAGGAAAGAGTCAAAGGGAGATTGAACTGAACTTATGAGGGGATCTTTATAAAATTTCTTTTATACTTAAAATCCTTTCCAAAAGTTCTTTTCTGAAAAATACTTTTAAAACAAGTTATTTTGAAAAATACCTACTTTCAGAATAAATTTTTGGAATCCTGAAACCCTAGGCTCTGATACCAACTGAAACACCCCACACCCCTTAATATACCCAAAAGGACAAATTAAAAGGTGTGGTGCATTGTAGGTATAACTAAAGCTAATGAAGACTAAGATTCACAAGACAAAAATAGATAAAACCAGCAGAAACTAAATAAGTATTAATTAAAACAAGCCTCAAAATTAATTCATAAATAAGTCAAAAGCCAAATACAACATTCAAAACCCATATTGTCTTATGAAATAGAACTTCAAAGTCTCCAAATCAGAGTATGTAATATCCCTCATAAATATACCAGTGTATACAAGAACAACAACTGAAAATAAAAGAAGTACATAGAAGAAGTCTACTCCAAGAAGAATTCCAAGCTGCAGCAATCTACGAGCTTCTTCCTTGATTGCCTAAGGGGGAAAAAGGGGAAATAGAGGAGTGAGTTAGACTAAAAGTCTGGTGAATGATAGTAATTACTAGAGTCTTTAAGCAAGATAAAAGTAATAGACTCTACAACAGTTCTAACATAAATAAGGATAACAAAGGAAATAGAAAAGAGATAAACTGGAAATAAATACGATTAAATATTGCTCAAGATAGGTTAACTTTGATTGTTTGCACTTGTTTTGATTTAATTAGGCTGAATTCCTAATCCTGTAATTAGGATGTGACCCTAATTCTATCCTTTTTGATCGGCCTGCTACCCCATAGACCTTTCTGTGGACCAGCCGCTATATAACTCCCTGCACAACAGCCAATGGTATCTACAGAAGATGCATAGAGAAACTACTGCAGATCCGGACGACATATATAGCACCCTACATAGAAGGCAATGGTGTCTACGAAGACACCATACTAAGCGCTTGGAACTCATAGCTATTAATGAGCACCCGAATGGATGTCGCACGCATAACTGCCACCATGCCCTTGCTCTCTTTTGCTCCAACTATTGGGTCTTCTTATTACCTCCAACGTACAGCATAGCGTGCCCCTCATCTCACTTCAGGCTAATGCGAGATCACCGTGTGTCCATAGAAAAATGAGGGAAATGCTGTTGGTACTGGCCTTTCATCCAAACAATATCTAGTTGCGCCCCTTATCCAAATCCCTGTGATTTGGACTTCTATTTGACCAATTACTACCATTCTTAGCATAATCGTGTCCTAGGGAATGCTATTTGGTATAGGTCCTACTTTCATCTTTGCTTATTAACTTAGATAAATTATTCAAATAAGCCTTTATTGCCATTTTTACTTTCTACGCTTATTAATTTATCCCAAGCCTTAAAATAAGCCCATTCTTTTCTTTTTCTTATTATAACCTACGTTATAATCATGCTTATTACTTAACCCAAGGTCTAAGTGTGAAAATAAAATTCTTTCATCTTTTACTTCATTTAGTTATATCCTAAGTTATAACTATGTCAATTATCTTTAATTAGTCCAATTCTAATTATAATTAGGCGTAAATTCAGTCCAATTCCATTATTTATTACAGTCTCCATAATTTACATCTTATCTTCTTCATTTAATATTCTTACTTATAAAATCCATATTCGCATTTAATTTAATCTAATCCATATGCGTAGAATAGGGGAATGAAGAGAATAGACGCTTGCATAAAATCAAAAACGTCGAAAAGATGTAAATAAGAAATAAATAACAGTAAATAAACTAAATTACTGTAAATAGACTGTAAACTAATAAAAAGCTATGCTTAATAGTAATAATTTATAATTAGCAGAAATAATACTAAAATTAATTAAAGGAATAACTTAATAGACTGAAAATAATTAAAAACTATAAATAATTATTGAAAAAGGCTATTCCAAAAATCGTAGTAAAACTACAACTATTGGAAACCGTATTATTTTAAATTACTTAAAGAAATATTAAAATAATTTCAATCACTCACCTCCGGTCCTAAGCTCTTCCTTTCGTCTTCCCTGATCCACTTGGAGTTGTAAAATAATTTTTATTAAAAAGATTCTCTCCTTGGAAAATTATTCCTTTTAGGGTGCTTCTTGAAAAGGTGAACCCAAGCGGAGAAAATCTAGAATGAGAAAATGTGTTAGGTCTAGGGGTCTATTTATATGTGTGGAAGTGGATCTCAGACCGTTGGATTTGGAGATTGAATAGGATGCAACCACTTCATAGGCTCAATAGGAGCCATTAGATGCAGCAACGGAGGGATTGGATTAAACAAAAGGGTGCATATGACGTGTTCCGACATCTCTAATTCGTTCGAACGAATTCTCGTTCATTCGCCTGCCAAATCACAAGGCAGGTCGACCCATCGGTCGACCGCCCCCTCACCCAGGTCGACCTGACCATGTTTTTTTAATATTTCTGCTTATTTTGTTTCTTTTATAACTTGGTCATATTAGCTCTGTTTCTGACGTTCTATATATGGAATTTGAGCAGAAAATTACCATGGACACAATGCTGCAACTTCCGTGGCTTAATTATGATAATTTCACAAAGTTATTTTATTATTTAATTAATTAACAAATTAATTATTATGAGTTAAATTTCAGGTTGTTACAGGCTATTCCCATATTGCTTTTGCCTTATTTTCTTAGGTTTTTAAGTGATAACTCTTTCTCATTAATTAATTTAGTTAAGGCACGACCTTAATTAGTTTTCAATTCTCAATTCCCTTATCACTCTCTCTACAGTATTCTATTTAATTTATCTAATTAAATCTCCTGAATAATGCTATTTAAAATTAGGGGTGTTACAGGAACCCCTGGTATATTTTCCCCTACCTATCCGCAAATTAAATCCCTTTAAGTGTATACAACTGCTGGCAGACTTTAAGTGAAGGGCATACTTTTGTTGTGTAACTCTACTGACCTTACATCCCAAACCACTAAACCATACCTACCACCTAAAGCCTAAGTGTTGGGCTAGGCCCACTAATTCACTTTTGTCCTAAACGTATAATTTAGGCAATATAATTTCCTACTATAAAAATTATATTGCTTCCTATGTATAATTAATAGTATTAAAACATACTTATTCACTATGTTATTATTCCTAATTTATACGCTTAGGCTTTGGTTTCCTTGTAATGTCTAATAAATGTCTATTACTCATAATAATTAGTCATTAATGACAAAATTAGACCACCTCTAATTAATCCTCGTTTAATTCCTTTTATCTATTTATCCTTTTCAAAATCAACCTATCATGGCTATTTATTTTCCATAATTGCCATATTAAATTTTCTAATGGCATTAATTTAATAGTTTCAAAATCAACCTATATGCTTATTCATTTTCCCATAATTGCCATATTAGTTTACCTAATCAGTCCCTATTTAACCCCATTTTAACTCTCTATTAATTATAAGTTTACTGCCCATTAAATTTGTAATTAATGTCCATAAATCATATTACATTACTTAGTACACTGCTAATAACTAATATGTATATAGTCATAAATTACTCTATTTATATATTTTTATTTTTGATCTTTAAGTGTAGTTATACATTTATATATATGCATACACACATACATACATATATAATTTTAATTATTAATTTCTAAACTATAACATTCCCTTTTACATTTTAATTTATCAAAGTCGTCCTTCTAAAAAGATTTACCTTTCTAATTTTCTATAAATTAACCAAAAGTGAGATCTTTGCTTCGTTTGAAATTGCAAAGGATTATTTCTTTTCTATTTTTCAAATAGGTAGTGTAAATTATGGAAAAGAATATCAATATCTTATGCATCTCTTTCCCTTTTTGGTATATCCCTTCTTAATTCAAAAGACGCGCTTTTATGCATATTTTAGAATTGGATAATTTATGGAAATTACGCAGAACCTGCTCCAAATAACCAAAACATAGAAATTCACATTCCAATTCAACTAGGGCATCCTAATTTACAACCCAATTTTTAAATCTGGAATAGGTTACAACTTTACCATCATTCTACAATGAATATTTGGGACTGATTTCAAATTTTCAGATCAGGTTGTACATATTATTCTTATTCCAATTACCTATTTTATTAAATGTGTAGGCGCTAATTGTATACATTTATTTTAAGCCTATAGTTCAATTAGATCTTATTTAGAACATAATAATTAAATAAGAAATCAACAGATAAATTTCAATGCTATGAATAAATTATATAATTTCCCACTTGCCTTTTTAAGCTTTTCAAATCTTCAAATTTGAATCTAATCCTTTACTTGACTCCCTTTTCCATTCTAGTCTAAAAGATTATATATAACAAGATATGTACACATTACTAGAATTACATATCTGAGAAAATATTGGAGGTTAAAAGTAATATATATAGAAAATTACCTTTTTCCACGGTATTGATTCTCTTCTTCTCTTTTATTTTCTGCCCTTCTCTGATTTGTGTGTATATATATATATAATTTTTTATAATTTTTAAAAATAGTGGAGAAGGGTTAATGGTAGAACTTCACTACTTGAATCAGAAAATATACGAAGAGAAGTGAGGATTAGGCTTCTATTTTTAGGCGCACGAATCAATCGTAACCGTTAGATTAAAATAATTAAATTCGGGCCTTTAACCAAGGTTCAAACCCTAGTCGCCACCATGAGACCAGTCGACCGCTCCCCTATAGGCGGTCGATCGCTAGCGATTGATCGTCCCAACCGATAGGGTCACGTATTTAATGTTTATTTATTTCCTTTTTTAGTATTTAATTACTTTCACCCTTAAAACTTCAAATGTTAATAACATTTTTGTTTGAGTTCCTATCGCGAAACTCCATGTAATGACCCCACCGTGATACCCATACTATTAAAGAACATTATAAATAATATCGTCTAATAATATTGTTATCCAAAGAACATCCCTAGGATTAAAAGTATGAAAGAAGGAACATGAAAGCATTGATAAGAATTAGAAAGCACCAACACGGTCTAGTTAAACGTAGCTTCCGACAAGGATATGGCAACACCAGCAGTAACTTTCGAGTAGGACAGAAGGATGTTTCGACTGTATCTAAGAAGAGCTTTCGACAAGGTCGAAGGCTACCTTTCGAAGGTAATAGCAAGCATGATAACAACATCCAAATCACTCAAAAGGACACCTCTCGAAGGCAATAGACAGCAGACACTCAACATTTTGTGCCAAGCCATTCCAAAAGTCTTAGTTTCACTTTCATCACTTTTGCTAGAAAGGTATTCAACCAACTCAACCCTTTCGAAAGCATACATAACTTTTCAAGACGGTTAGGGCCACTCTCACCTAAGAAAGAAGAACTACACGACCTTTAGCATGAAGGCGTGAGGTTCCAAATTAGTTAGGGTAGAGGTTTTCGACAAAGACCATTTACAACCAAGCCATTCTGGGTGTTTCGACTCACATGAAGCAAAAGAGAAGGCACATTTTGACGATGTCAAAGGCTAGGACCCAGGACAACTTCTTCGGTACATCAATATTCAAGCCAAAAGGCGCAACAATAGACCTTTCGACAAGGTCAAAAGACTATCAAGTAATCCCTTTCGATAGGGTCGAGAGGATACAAAGAAAAAGAGAGAGGCCTAACCTCAAGCAGTTGCGGAACGACGACTAGAACCCTTTTGACTAGGTCGAAAGGTATGAATCAGTGGACATTCACGAAAGCAAAGGGTTTGACCTTTCGATCGTGTCGATAGCTTAGGAACGAAAGGTTCAAACCCGCGTCTATAAATATGACCCCAGAGGTCAGTTTGAGGGGAACCGATTTCATCCACTTCTCACCTGTATTTTTCTTAAACTTAAAAACCTTAATTCTCAAATCAAATTGGGAATTTAGTCAATTTGTAAAATTGAGTTCAATAAAAGAAGATTATTATAATCGTGTTTACTTAGCAGCACAAATCTTGTTATCTCACATATATGTGTCAACTTATGGTTAAGTTGATCGAAAGGAGCCCTTTTGACCAAGTAAAAACCCATCATTTTCTTAGTTCCTAGAAGCTTTAACTAGGATCTACTAGACCGCAAGTGTTATCACTTTTGACAGTGTCGAAACCTTTTCAACTCCGCTATTTCCAGAGATCCTTAGGATTCTACCCAAACTCTCTCATCTGTGTCGAAAGGCTGATTCGATAGAGTTCTCAATCTATTCATTCGAAGGGATTTTTCAAGACGAAACTATCCTTTCGATTGTGTCGAAAGGAACTAAAGACGAATTTTTGATCATTTTTTATATCAGAAGAGCCTTAGCAATCTCCACTCATTCGAAAGGACATTCCGAAAGCGTTACTCATACTTCTATGTGAAATTTGAGGTTTTGACAAGTTTTCTTGTCAACATTTTTGGCGCTAGAAGGAGGGCTTGAACCTCCAATCCCTAACAACTTTCATATCAGATTAATTGCATAAAGTTAGCCGTTTGAAGGAAGAAAAGTGGTAAGAGCAAGGAGTAATAACAGCAATCTAAGCAAAGAGGATGCTTCACAGTAAACTTTGAAAGATCACATGGTCCAAAACTCTAACTTAGGGAATAAAGGAGTTGGGCAGCCCTCGACCCTAACAAAATTGGAAAACAATGTGATCAAGGCCTAGAATCAATGGCCACAAATGGTAGCAATACAAGAATATCCTGAAAGAGCTCCATCTCGGGAATCAATAAGAATTATGGAAATAGAAGATGAAGTGTTACTTCCAAATGAGGTAGAGGATGAAGAGTTAAACCGAGAGAGTCAAATAAAAGGGTTTTTCGAGCGATCGAATAGTCTAGTCCAAGGAAACAGAATGCGTAGCTATAAAAATGAAACTGACCAAGAAAATGTCCAACACCAAATAATGATGAATACGCTTAAGGACAAGGAAAATTTTGATCCGGAAGAATATGTTATCCTTCAAAAGGCTCCCTTTTCCGAAGAAATAACGGCGAAAAATCTCCCCCCACACATCCAAATTCCATCACTGAAGTATGATGGAACGATTGGTCCAGATGACCATCTTGTCGTCTTTGAAAGTTTAATGAACTTATACAATGCTTCAGAGGTAGTTCACTGTAAACTTTTTCCCATTACTTTTCAGGGAGAAGCTATCAAATGGTATAGGAGTTACCGAATGGAAACCATCTATTCTCGGGTACAATTGACTTGCAACTTTGTGGCCCAATTTTTTATATTCAGAGACACAACTATGGACTTTAGCTTGCTAGCAACCATTAGACAAAAGCTAGGGAACTACTTGATGAATATTTGAACAGATTCAACGTAGAAGAATTAAGGGCAGAAAGTACAAATGATAGAGAAAAGCTTATGGCAGTTCGATCAGGGCTAATTGAACAAACTCCGTTATGGAAAGACCTTTATATCAATGGATGCAAAGATCTACAATATTTCTTTCTCCGAGCTGAGAAGTTTATTCAATTGGACGAGATGCACCATGCTAAGAAAGAATTTCACGAAGAATTCAAGGAAGAGAAATCTGATTTTAAGTGTCTTGACAAGATACCAAAGGAATGTGAAAACCCAAAGGGAAGTCGAAGAAAGAATTCCAAAACAAGTTATGCAGTCTTAAACAAACCCCTCTCCTACATATTCGCTAAGATGAAAGGGAATGAGAATTTCACAAAACCTTATAAGGTTCGGAGCGCCCCAGAGCCAAATAAGGGAGGAAGTTACTGCGAGTACCATAAAGAAAATGGACATGAAACCTATGAGTGACGTGTCCTGTCAGAGAAAATTCAAGGCATGATCAGGCAGGGTTCTTGTAAGAGTTCGTTAAAGAAACCTGAAGGATATCTTAATCAAGCTGAGAAGAAAGTAGCTCAGCAAATTATAAATACATATCTCTATCAAGTCATGAGGACTCGTGGCATTAGCTCAACTATGAACTTTCTCATTCTCTTTTCATATCTTTTTAACTTAATTCATATTTTCATTCATACTTTGATTTGTGTAGTGTATTGACCATATTCTGATTAAAAATCAAGTGCTATTGCAGGTAAAGCAAAATCAGACCAAAGCATTCAACATACTCTTAAAGAACAACGCACTCCTAGCTACTTGAAAAAGACAGCTCAGATACCGGATACGAGATAATTATCAATATTTCAGTCAACACAATACAATGGCTACCCTCCAAGAAATAGTAGATCACCGTCAAATCCAACATCAATTTAGGGGGAAGTCCATATATACAAACTCTATTTTAGCAAATAATTTTAAATGAAATTTCTCAAACATATCTTCTTAAGAAAATTATTTTCAATTACCCTACGACCTAAGAGAAAACAAATATCTATTTGTCCTAAATGCTGGTTTATGAAACCTATTTAAGATATTATATAGCATTAGTGAATGCATCCCAAAGACTTCAAATTGGTCAATTTCAATATTTCAAAGTTTTCTAAAATTATGGCCAGGGAAAAGCCAATTCATTCTTTTTCGAGAAAGATTTAGAAATCGTCAAAAGTTTGTTGAAACTCATATTAGAGAATACTATTATCAACTAAAAGACTATTGGTTCATGAATCATGACCTCCTAGTCTCCTATTTGAGATCCGTGTCTCTATTTTGAGAACAGCAGGAAAGTTCTTGCAAAAGACAACATTGAGAAAAATTCTTTTATCAAAGGGATTCATTAGTCCAAACTATTTTTCAAAAGATAAACCCTCAGTATATTAAGAGGGGTTAATTATAAAAATTATTTCTCTAAAAGAAGACTCCATTTTAATTGGCCAAAAATTATTCTTATATACAAATACTCAAGCCTACGATGCTATTCCGTAGACCTCCTAGAGGGAGGGACATAAGCCCACGACGCTATTCCATGGCACCTCTTAAAGGGAGGGACAAAAGCCTACGACACTATTTCGTAGCTTCTCCTAGAGGGAGAGATAAAACCCCTTACGTCAAAACCACCTCTTAGGGAATGGGTTAGGATAGTACCCATCAGCAACCTTCTGGAGGAAGGTCATCTCAGCATTAACAATATCCCTTTGAGACAAGGGAAGCCCAAGAGGAGGCTCATTGAAAAATGGACTAAGACGTCCAAGCCCAAGAAGAGGCTCATCAAACTATGGACTAAGATGTCCAAGTCTAGAGTAAGCGAAAAACAAAAGAAGAAAGATAAAGATGTCTACAACTTAAAACAAAAAGTCAAAGCCCAAAAGAATAAAGGGAAAGGAAAGTAATCAATACGTCGTTTGAAATAAAGACGAAACCTAAAAGAGGGAGATGAACAAAGGCAAAAGGGATAAAAGTATCCAACGCCTAAAACCTGGAACAGATAAAAAAAATCAAAAATCATATTCAGAGGGAACAAAATATGGAATAACAAATCTAAGAACATTCAATGTTTGAGAAGTAATTTCTGCATGAAAGGACTAAAAAGCATGTATCCTATGGGCAGAAGGGATCCATAACATGATGTTAAAGCAAGGATCTATACATGATCTAAAGGAATGGAATATATAGCAAATTTTTCCACAAAGATAAAAGTGATCTCATTTAAGAAATGGACTGGATACACCACACTTGAATCCTCAGAAATAGGGAAATCCTAAAGGATAAAACAAACAATATATAAGACGTGAAACCACTATCCCAAGTGGATACAAAGTTTTATGGGTATAACCCAACTCCTATATAGCAAAAAATTTACTAACCATAGGTCAAGGAATTTGTTATTCGGATTTACTAAATTTACTATAGCTAGGTAAATTTTTAATTTCGGTATTGGATGAATTTCTAATAATCTATTTATCAGATGAGATCCCGACAAATTTTGGTTGAATTCCTGATTACGTGATTCCATTGATGAATTTCCATAATGATTTCTTATTAAGTTATTGGTTTCATGAATTTTTGATTTCCTCATTGACCTTTATGGCGATTCATGGATTTTGCATGTTGCAATTCCCCATGGAATTTTCTTGATGATTTCCAGTTGATCACTTTTTTTACGAGTTCATGATTTTTAGCTCCCTTTAGTGAGTTTGCATGACAATTTATGGGTTTCCCATTGATTTACTGATTTGAGTTAGAATGGACAGATTTCTAATCAAATTTTTGGATACTTCGATTTTTTAGTCCCGTTTGTATAAAAAATTCCTGATTTGATGGAATCCAAGTTTCCTAGCTGATTCTTGTAGTGATTGATAGATTCCACATTTTTAATTCCCTTATTTGGAGTTTTGATGATCCTTTATTAAGTTTTCGACTTAATAAATTTTGAAATTACAAGTTGATTTACATGACGATTTGTGAATTTCTACATTCTTTATTGGGTGTTTGATAATCGCTTATGAGATTTCTGATTTAGTAGATTCTAGATTTTCTTGAAGGATTTTTATGATGATTGATGAATTTTGTATTCTTAATTTCTTCAATGAATCTTTGATGATCTCTTATTGGTTTTCTAGTCTCTTATGGAATTTTAGATATAATGAACTTTAAGTTTTCTTACTGAATCTATAATTGTTCATGAATTTTCTTGATCGGGACTTTGATGATCTCCTGTTGTTTTTTTTGATTTGTTGAACCCTACACTTCCTTATGAATTTTGATGAAGATTTATGATTTTCATATTCCTGGTCACCTGATTGGATCTTCAGATCTCTGATTTTGTGAATCCTAAATTTTCTTATTCATTTTCATGATGATTCGTGAATTTCATATTCCTTCTTTCGGAATTGGAATTTTTGATGAACACTTATTGAATTTATGGTTTGGTGAATTCTAAAGTTTCCTTGAGGATTTCGATGATGATTTATGGATTTCGTGTGCGTGATTTCCTCATTAGAATTCGAATGCCCTCTTGTTGGTTATCAGATATTCTACAATTGAATTTATAGTGATTTATGAATTTTTCATTGAATTTGAAATATGGTTTTAGTGCAAAATCTGCATATCACCAAGTGGCATTATTATCAAACTACCGACTATTCTTTCACTAAATGGAAATTGCTAACCAATGGTATAAAAATAAAGTAATCTTAAAGGGACAAGGTAAGGTCACCAAAAACAAAAAATTGATATCTACAGGTTGAAGGAGACTCAAATCAAGGAGAGGAACTTCTTGGAGTACATAATGGACTTTTTCTAAAGGTTCATTTATTTGAGTTAATGTACACAAATCAACTGATATTATTCCACGTTATTAAGGAAGTTTAATTATGTACGTTTTGGAGTATCTTATCAGAAAATATTACCAAATAACATCTTGAAAAATGATTTAATAAGTTTAGGATTACTCATTAAGGTTTTATATCAGGGTCATAATCTTAATAGAGGTTATTATTGGTTTCGCAGGAAATAAAGAAAGAAATTTCTTGGAGTTTTTGTCCTAAAGAACAAAATCTTCTTTCATACGGCGGGGGGGGGGGGGGGGGCAAAATGTTATCCACAAAACATCCTCAGGAATAAAATTATGAAAGAAGGAACACGAAAGCATCAATAAGAATTAGAAAGCACCAAGACGGTCTAGTTAAACATAGCTTCCGACAAGGATATAGCAGCACCAGCAGTACCTTTTGAGTAGGACAGAAGGATGTTTCGACTATATTAAAGAAGAGCTTTCAACAAGGTCGGAGGCTACCTTTCGAAGGCAATAGCAAACGTGATAACAACATCCAAATCACTCAAAAGGACACCACTCAAAGGCAATGGACAGTAGACAGTCCACATTTTGCGCCAAGCAATTCAAAAAGTCTTGGTTTCGCCTTCATCGCTTTTGCTAGAAAAGTATTCAACCAACTCAATCCTTTCAAAAGCATACACAGCCTTTTGAGACGGTTAGGGCCATTCTCACCTAAGAAAGAAGAACTACACGACAATTAACATAAAGGCATGAGGTTCCAAATTAGTTGGGGCAGAGGCTTTCGACAGAGACCATTTACAACCAAGCCATTCTGGGTGTTTCGACTCACTTGAAGCCAAAGAGAAGGCACGTTTCGACGATGTCGATGGCTAGGACCCAGGACAACTTCTTCGGTACATCAATATTCAAGCCAAAAGGCGTAACAATAGACCTTTCGACAAGGTTGAAAGGATATCAAGTAACACCTTTCGACAAGGTAGAGAGGATACAAAACAAAAGAGAGAGGCCTAACCTCAAGCAACAGTGAAGGATGACTAAAACCTTTTTGACTAAGTCGCAAGGTACGGCTCAGTGGACATTCACGAAAGCAAAAGGTTTGACCTTTCGATCGTGTCGATAGCTTGGGAACGAAAGGTTCAAACCCGCGTCTATAAATATGACTCCAGAGGTCAGTTAGAGGGGTTCCGATTTCTTCCACTTCTCACTTGTATTTTTCCTAAACTTAAAAACCCTAATTATCAAATCAAATTGGGGATGTGGTCAATTTGTAAAATTGTGTTCAATAAAAGAAGATTATTATAATCGTGTTTACTTAGCAGCAAAAATCTCATTATCTTACACAGATGTGTCAACTTACGGTTATGTTGATCGAAAGGAGCCCTTTCGACCAAGTCGAAACCCAACGTTTTCTTAGTTCCTAGAACCTTTAACTAGGATCTACTAGATTGCAAGCATTATCCCTTTCGACAGTGTCGAAACCTTTTCAACTTCGCTATTTCCTGAGATCCTTAGGATTCTACCTAAACTCTCTCGTCTGTGTCGAAAGGCTGATTCGACCGAGTTCTCAATCAATTCATTTGAAGGGATTTTTCAAGACGAAAACTATTCTTTCGATTGTGTCGAAAGGAACTAAAGATGAATTTTTGATCACTTTTTTATATTAGAAGAGCCTTAGCAAGTCCACTCATTCGAAAGGACGTTCCAAAAGCGTTACTCATACTTCAACATGAAATTTGAGGTGTTGACAAGTTTTCTTATCAACAAATATGAAGAATACGGCTTGTAAATGGCGACCAAATGTGAATATATCTTTAATCTGACACTGACACATCGCACTTACTCTTTTAACTAAATATCCGGATTGAAACTTTAATGTGTACATTCTCAGTTTAAGGAAATAAACACATTGGTTTTCTTAAAATCAAAGCAATATATCATATAAACAATAGCCACAGAACACGGCGGATAATTTACATCATATACAATACATACTATGAGTCTAAAATGAAATACTAGGCTTACATAATATACATCCGAAATAAGTCAATATCTCAAACAATACATCCCATAATACAACATGTGAATATACTACAAAAGATAAACTAAGGTGTCAAAATGTCTATCATTTCCAAGCACACCTACCAAAATGCCTGAGCATCCTGAAAACCCAAAAAGTCTCGGTCTGACTCAAGTATTATAAAATAAACGGGTTAGACCATCTCTAGATATTCACAAGGGTGAGAAAAAGAGGTAACATAAGGTATATGGTACTATAAATGTAATCTTGTTACATAAATGATTTAAAACGTAATTTATCACCAAACTCAAGAACATTTTAAATCCAAAAACACCGGAAATCCAAGATAACTAAAACAAAACATATCGATCACCTAGATCGTTTATACTAATCATAACAATCGTCCATACCGTGGAAACAAACTAGTATCACTCATGTCGATCTGGTACTAAGTATCATCCATACTGTAAAACAAACCTAGCCAGTAACCAGGAGTTATCCGTACTGATCCAAACGATCGTAGAATACAAAGCACAACACAAAAGGATTTAAGAAATCCATAAGTATATCTTTTAAGGATTTATTGGCCCTCGGTCGAACTTTAAAAGGAAATATGCTCTGAAGTGCCAAATACTATCGCTTTCAGTAATCACTAGAACTTATCCAAAATGTCCCATGCCACATGGTGAAATTCTAGTATTTACTACAAGCCAATAAATCTCTCTCTTTAAGGATACCATTAGAAAACCTAAACTATATTCTCTTAAGTTTCTAGTAGCCCCATGCTATACACCAAAAGAGAATACAACTCTAAAGTGTTAAATACTTCCTAATACCAATCACACAAATTTAACCAAGGCATCCCATACTACCTGGTGAAATCCGAATATTGACTAAAGGGCTAGTAAGTACCACTTAAACATTCTATTCAGTTAGTTGTACAATATTCGATGAAGTGTTACTCGAGAGCATTTAAACCAAGCGGCAACACTAAGTCGAATATGAGTATTTCTCAAATGATAGAATTTAGGTTCTCAAAACATATTCATTTAAAAAAAGTCGCATGGGATTGCCAAATGACAGAAAATATTATAAGAGTTTAAGGTTTGAAAGTGATTAAACATAATGTTAATATGTGTGCCTATATATATAATGTTTTTCTAAAATTACTTTATATAAAATATTAATTTTGAGTTCCTTTCTTCAAAATCCTTAATTTAATTATTATTTAACTTTATATAAATATTCACTATTTGATAAAATATTACATAAATCTAAGTTATTCAAAAAATGCACTTTTATATGTATATTTATCTCAAAATTCCATATAGGGTACTTATTTAATAAACCATGTTTCGAAAATATATATAAGTCCTTGTATTTTATAAAATCCATATTTACTCTTATCCAAACTTATAATTATTTAAACCTCTAATTAGAAATAACTTTATTTACATTTCAAATTCATTCTTAATATACAAATAATAATAAGTATATCTATTTACACTTTCAAATATCGTTTATAAATAACAGAACTTTTTTCTTACAAGATTAAGTAGAAACGGTTCAACTTGAAAATCCTTTCTCTTTGAAAATCCTTATTGAAAACTTATGATGGAGATTTGATATTGTGCTATGGACTCTATGGCATAACAATTCCAAAACTAGTTCGCAATTCAAAAATCTGGAAATAACATTGAAATAATCACAAAATGGCATTAAATAGGACATCAAAAACAGGCAAATATCAACAAGGAAACAAACCAGAAAGCAGACGGGCGAACAGAGCGATTGGGGAGTGAAATGAGCACGACCTAGGGTTCAACCCAGGTCATGACCGATGCACCGATCTGGTAGGACTGGTTGACCGGTGACACCGATTGGGCTGATTCCCGGGCAGTGAATGCGGCTCCTGGATCGTCCGTTGGCGGAGGTTTTTCGCTAAATTGAACCTAGACTTCAACTACACTATATTAGCTATCATGCAAGCAAGCAACCAACTTCGAATTGATGATTTAAAGGATCGTATAAACAAGGGTTTCCAATAACCGTAAGAAATAAGTGAAATGTTTTCTAATAAATAAACAAGTGTTAACTTTTCGCATAAAGAATCAATGGCGTACAACTGGAGAAATACTCATGCCCAAGAAAATGGCGATCGATCAAACTAGTCTCCTCTTAGTTCTCATTTAGATTTCAGATTCCCTTTCTCTTCAAATCGATTTATGAACCCAGGTTTCAAATCTCATAAAAATCAATTTCAAAAATCTCGAAATTAGAAAAGGGATTCTTGCTGTTTTCGATGTGGTGGCAATAATCATAAAGTTAAAGACTGCTCGAAGCCAATTCGATGTTTTGAATGTGGAGTTGTTGGTCATAAGAGATTGCCGTGCCCACAGTTTTTCAATCCTTTTCTTGAGTCAGATCCTGTCTTTCCTATTATTGATCCTAATTTCTCGAAGCCTATGAGTCTTAAAGATCATCACTTCTACTTTGTTCTTGAATTCCTTAAATTAAGAGGACTGTTTTTGGATTGTTGCATAGGGAATAAAGAAGAATGCAATTATCTCTTTAATAAAGTTTTTTGGCACTTCGACTGCTTAACTGCCGATAATATTGGTGAGTATTCGAATCTTACTAACTGGAATGGTTATCATTTTAAAGAGTTTTCAAAAAGTAATAAATCTGTTCATGATTTTGAGGATTTGATGTGGATGGATATGGAACAGTCATTCGTGAATGACCAGAATAAGTTTTTTCAAGCTGACACTTTTCTTCTGGATCCTGTGGTCAATGAGTTGTGTCATCATAATACTGATCTGGTGGATAGATTTTCAAATAAATTTTCTGAATCAGTTGTTTCGGTTTCACTTGTTTTTTATATCAAAGGGGATTCAATAGACACTGTTTCAGTTGAATTTTTTTTCCATTGGATTGTAATTTGTTTGAAGATAGTGTTCCAATGGGTTTTTCTTGTGCTGAGGCTGGTGTGGATCTTTTTTTGTCTTCTGTTGATCAGGCTTGCGAAGTTGATGTTAGATTACAACAATGTAATCTTGTAACTGTTGGTGAATTTAGTTTATCTGATAGTGTTGAGGGTGCTTCTAAAGTCAATTGTTTAGGTTTAGAAGATTTTTTCAGTGTTGATTCTTGTTCAGTTGGTTTATATTCATCTGAGGAGTTTAATGTTTCTGGAAATAAAGTGGTTAGTGGATCCATCATTGATGAAGTAAATTTGGAAGATAAAGTTTCTGCTGTGAATATAGATAGTGTTTCTCTCAGAAAGTCTTCTAGTGTTAATGAGGTTATGAAGCTGATGTTGTCACCCTTAGATAATAAGTTGAATGAAGGTTCGCTAGATGTTGGGGCATTGTCAGATTTTAGAGGGGTTTTTGTTACTTCTGTCGATGGTCTTTCTTTAACGGAGACGAAGATTAGCGTCTCTGTTTTGTACAGGGTTGGTCTCTTGTTGTCTGAAGAGGTGGGGAGTTTTTTTTTGATTTTACTGGTTTTATATGGCCTCAAATTGATACTCCTTTGGTTGTTTTTAGATTTAAGATTGGTACTCCGATGTGTGTCAGTGGTTTGGATTCTTCTTTGGAGAAGTATCTTCAAGTGGATCAGAAGGTGTTTTGTTGGTAGAGCAAGAAGCAAGTGGTTTGGACAGCAATGATATTGTTGTGAGCGGAGATTTAGAGTGTTCCAAACTACAGCAAACTGATCAAACTGTCTATTATTGGACAGGTGGGTTAAGGTTTGTTATGTACTATTTTCTTGCGGCTTTTGGTAGATTTCCTCGATCTCCTTCCCATGCTAAAGAATTAATTCATGAAGCCAAATTAATGCGTGAAGCCAAATTAAGGAGAAGAAAATGTAATAGCTTTTCAGCTAGTAATATTAGGAGAAGTCCTCATTTAAATCGTAATGCTTTTTAGTCTTTTGATTGGGGATTGTCGATGTACTGGGAGTTTTATTGTGTTTTTTGTTGTTTTTTGTGGTTTGTGTAGGAGTAGTATATTATGATGTTTCAGCTTGGTTGTTTCGGTTGCAGTTGTGGAAGATTTTCAGTTGGCTGCTGCTCTCTCGGTGTCGCTCGTGACTGGTATTTCGGGTTGGTGTTGTCTCTATAGGGTTGGTTTGTAGTTTTTTAGGAGCTTGGGTGGGTTTGTTTTTTTCTTTTGTACAGTGGGATCTTTGCTACCTGCCAGATTTGTTGGCAGCTCCTATTCTTTTGTTGATATATATATATTTGCATGTGTGCTCTCCTCTCTTGTAGAGGACCACACATTTTTCTCAAAAAAAAGGGTTTCCAATAACCGTAAATTCCATAATGGAAAATGCAAACACACTGAGCAATTCAGATAGATTCGACATCCGATTCATCCAAAATAACAAATACATCTAATATGAATCCAAAGATAGATTGTGTGAGTTGTTAACTAACCTTTATAACTTGAATTAGATGCAATAAACTTGAATTCTCTTAAGCTAAGGCCTTTCAGCAAAAACCTAGGTATAATTTCAGAAATTACAAAACAAAACTACAAACAAGAGATGAAACTGTAATTAATAATCCCTAATTGATGAATTAGAAGGTGCAGGAAGTTACCTTCTTTCAATTGCTACTAGAAATTGCCAAAAACCCTATAATCCAAGACTAGAAATTGGAGATTAAGAACTAGAGTGTATGTTAGAGGAGTTTTGAGTTTCACATTTTCTTGCAAAGGAAGAAAATAAGAATGAGAGTTATGTATGTTCTTTACTTCTCAATCTCATATTCTTACCTTCTTGGGCCAAGATGGTATGTATAAACCCAATAAGCAAGTGTTAATAATTCTCTTTTTAATATTAGTGTTGATAATTTTTAATTTTTTCTTTATCGCTTATTACATACTCATCTACACTAAACAATATTTTATAGATTATAAATTTGATTTCATAAAACTTGACAATTATTAATATGTTAGAAATTATCGTTTTAAATCAATATTGAAGAGTTTTATATAAATTCAATCTAACTTTAACAAATATAAATTACTATTATCCTTTTTATAAAGATGGATTAATATTTTCAAAAATCTCATTTTTTAACAATAATCTCAATGTTAACAATTATCAAAAATGCCAAATTTAAATAACTGGTTTGATCATATTTCAAATTTCGATTGAAATTCTCATTAAGAAATGAAACTCATTTCTTAATTAAATTATATCAACTATTCTCAGAAACTATATTTAATTTCACAAACCATACATAAAAATTAATTATCTAAAATTAAAATTAATTAATTAGGTAATTAACAACAAGGTTGTTGCACTCCAAATATGAAAGTTGCTCAGAAAATCATCACTAGTGTAAGTTTCATGGCCAAATTCCAATGTTTTCTCAAATTCCATTTCTGAAACCTTATTAATTATTTATTAATTATCATGAATTTTATGGGGTGTTACACTACCTTCCTAAACAGCCTACTAACTGGATATTATTTAACTAGTTAGCTGTAACATTGATAATTTAGACCGCATAGACGATTTGAGCTTTGATACCAATGTTGAATTGGCCCAAACTCCTTTGGGGTGACCCTACTAGGTACCTCACGAGAGAGTCTTATATGCAGCCTTTCGATTAGCACAACCATCATGGGATATGTAGGGGTAAGAGGTAATTCTTCATCATAGATCACAATGTGATAACCCCTTATTATGCTAGTGAATAGATCGAACCCGGGACATCCATTGTTCTAGTGAATGTTTCAACCAACTTCCCTATGATGCCATTGATGGAACCGGGCAAGTCGAAAACGGGTGAAGTGGAAAGATTCAAAAAAATTCCTGTTTTGGATCTATTGAGCCTATGAAGTCTAAATGATTTATATCAAATCTAAAATAATTTAAATAAAATCTTTATTTTATTTTATTTGCTAATTTTTTTAAATTATTAGGTTTTAATTTATAAGTGTATCAAATAAACTTGTTTCTATAAAGTGCATGTGCTAATGTTATGAATTGCACATCGCTAATGTGATTGTATATAGTTGTTGGGATTTACACACTAATAGACCCATTTGTCGCTTTATATATGCCTTTGTTGTATGCGGTATTGATTCAAACACACATACACACACATACATACATACATACATACATATATATATATATATATATATATATCCGTGTGTGTATCTATGTGTGTGTGTCTATATATATGTACATACATATGTATGTATGTATCTATGTTTGCGATAGATATAATATGTATATGCATGTGCATATGTTAAATTTAAATTTGACTATTTTATATATCTTGAAACCTAAATTAACAATTGTAAACCTATTTATAATTAAGGAATGGATCAAAATTAAATCTTATAGTTTCGCATAAAAGTACATTTTATGAACATTGAGATAAAATAAGATACATTGATATATATATATATATATATGTATGTATTTATGTATATATATGAATAATTGCAAATCATGTTTTAAATTTAAATTAACATACACACAGATACAAACACACATATATATAAATATGTATGTATGTATGTATGTATGTAATGTTTGTAATCCAATATACGTTTTGAAATTAAAGTAACAAACTTTAACTTAAGAGGGATTCATAAGGCTTATGGTGTTTTTCACAATAGTCCACTTATGTTTTTTATTAAAACAATTTTTGTATAAAAGTAAATAATAAACAAATGAATTAAATTCAAAACAACAAATACGTAAAAATAATATTCATTTAAAAGGTGAGTATAAATGACCAAAATTGTTTTCAATGAAAATTGATTTCAATCAAACTCAATTAAACATTAATAATAAAAAATCAATCTTTTATCCCGCCTTTTGGCAAGGCTGTGATGTCATCAACTTGGTTAGAAACTGATAGTTACGAGCCTTGAGAATCAGTTGTATGGATACTATGGACGATGGTCCAGCAGATCCGAACCGGGACCCAATCATGGTACAATATATATGGAGTAACTAGCATAGCTTCGTGAAGCTATATTCCAAATTTCAAGTCGATCGGGGTTCATACACTCGAGTTACAGACAAAGCAAGGATTTATATGGATCGATTGGGAACAATCCATGAAACAGCTCAAATCAGCGAAGATCGGTCGATATCTCCAAATCCACAAGGCCAATTTACTTGAAACTTTCAGAGCACTAGTATGTTAAAGAGTGGAGTCCACAAAAATAATCGTAGGTCAAAACTTTGAGGTTCAAGGAATGCCGATCATTTTATGTCGAACATTCATAACGATCGGTGTAGCTTAGTGAACGATCCAAATGCAAAAAAGATCGATCCATATCTCACAGTCTACAACTCAGAATGACTTCATATTTAAGGAGCAAGTCATAGAGGCATGTGACGCCCCCACAAACGATTACATGGCAACCAGAGACCAAAATAACGATCGGTATAATGTTTACCGATCATTCTAAAACAATAAACAATTTTAGCCGATCGTTATGGTGGGCCCCAATGGACCTAGAGAGCCTTCTGCCGAATAGACCTATGGGTTCATTTTCAAGGACTTTACGCTGCTTGTTACTCAAGACTCCATTATAATCAAGTGCTAGCTTTTTTCTATTATTGTAATCAGATTCGCAAGAGAGTGATAAAGGATAATCTTCAAAGTGGACGTTGTTTGTAACAAAAATGGGCACAACACTCTTCGGAAGTATTTGAAGAGATAAAATGAAGAAATTAAATGGAAAAAAGAGGATTATCTAACAAAAACTCCAAAAACAGATATGTAAATGATAAAAAATGCATAGAAACACTGGAATTTAGAGTGGTTCGACGTATTGCCTACGTCCACTATGAAATTGATCGCTTTATTGATGTTTCTTTGATGATTACAATTGATTGCAGCAGGTTACAGCATATAACAATGAATTACAACAGTAAAATTCATTAGCAGCAGCGGTAATGGACTTTAGAACTGAATCTGGCAGGGTCTGGGCATTCGAGAATTCAAAGATCCCTTTTTTGTAGGCCCTGGGGGTCTATTTATAGGAGTAGGAGGCTGATATTTCGCTCAGATCTCAGGAGACTTCTTCTGGCACATGAGCGGGCCCACGCGACCGAGCCCACGAAGTTTCGGCTCGATCCGTGATCGATACGAACGAATTTCGTATCGATCAGGATTTCATCCAATGGAGTCGAAACTTGGTGTGGACATTCTTCGTCTTGTATGTAAGCTTTTGTGAAAATTTGGTTGCATTTGGATTTGTAGATTGCGAGATATGATCGATACGAAATGGATACTTTCGGCAGGCTGTTTGGTTCGTGATGTGCATGTAAATGTGCATATTTCTACCACCATATTTAATCTATTTAAATTAAATAAATGATCATATTGGGTATTTTAACTTGTTTAAACCAAAATTCAAATTATTTGAAATTGTCACATATTCATCTTCATATAGGGGAAAATTGGTCATTTTTATGCATTTATTAAATTGTGAAAATTTACTTGGAATTTTCTATGTTGTTTTGTAGGAAATTTGGTGAATTTTACAAGTGGTTACATGATGATATATGCATGCACAAGAGTGAAGAGAACAAATGAAGATGGAAATAATTCAAAGTAAAGATAATGGAGGACCCCACCTACCCACCTACCTTAATGTACAAATTAGAGGCTAATGCACATGCTTATGGAATTAATGGCTTCATGTACTTTTAAATGAGGATTATTTGAAGCTAATGATTACTTGGTCTCCACACTTCCTAAGACGGTATTTTGGGCATTCCCCAAAAATTTGAATTAGGGTTTAACACATGTATAAAATCCCCTTATGTTTCATGTAACCCTCTTCTCCCTTAGTCTCTCTTTAGTTTAGTTTAGGCTCAAAAAAATAAATCAAGTTCTCTTCTTTCTTTTCATGGCTACTTAGCCATTTCTACTTCATGTAACTTTTTATTTTGCAATGTAATTATTGTTTCCTTTTAATTACATGTTCATTTCCTTTCATGGAAAGCACACGAACGGAGAGTTCAGCCTCATCTGATGATCTACACTACTAAAGCCGATCGAGATTAGATATCTCTTCAGCATTAAGAGTCGCGGAGACAGCCCTTCTTTCACATTCTTGGAAGCGGTTAGGAACTGTCAAATAGTAACGGGGTCCTAGGGAAGGCTGAGTTACTTTAAGATAGAATGGTTCTATGTTCGATGCCCCCTGGATTCGCTAGGCGATGGTTGGATAGACGTAAGCGCTGCAATCCTTCTCATGAATTATCGAGAAAATAATAATTGACCTCAAAACTGACATACTTCTCTTCTTTTACAGCCGTAATCTCATGACCCGACGGTGGGTATTTCAGAGAGTTAGTTCAGATCCTCCAAGCAGTTCCGTGTGAAGAGAGGAACATTTACTTGGTTCTAACCGACAGAAACTTGAGAATTGTCAGGCTGATTGAACGGAAGCAAAGCATAAGGCTGGAAGGGACACTGAGAACGGTCTCAAAGAAGCGGACGAAACGCAAAGCGCCCGACGTCGTGATAATCGAAGGGGTTGATCTGGAGAGAACACCCACCGATGTTGAACTTATAGCTGGGCCTTCTAGCAGTTTCCAAGACTCAGGAGGAAGGAGAAAAGGCAAGGCAGTTGCTCATAAGAATTCTAAATCCACGAGATTGAAATCCGTGGTTATGTCTTTGCCTGTGCCTGGAATTAGAACTTCGGAGGCTCCTCCCCCGCAAGTAGAGAATCCTTTCGAAGGGCTTGCTGATATTCCGATTTTGGATTATGTGTCGTTTCAACACGACACCGGGATGAAGGAGCTTGACAGTGCTCTTGATCTGAGCGAGTCGCTTGCTATGAGCGCGACCAACATTTCCGGTTGGTCGAGGAGTTGCACATACATACACTTCACTGCACTACATGATTCATAATCGTAAATCATCCAATCCAGGAGATCACTAACTTTTCTTTCGTTTCTCGGTTTTAGGTACGATGTCCGGGAGAGGATCA
Source organism: Allium fistulosum (assembly GCA_030737815.1). Classification (NCBI taxonomy): domain Eukaryota; kingdom Viridiplantae; phylum Streptophyta; class Magnoliopsida; order Asparagales; family Amaryllidaceae; genus Allium; species Allium fistulosum. The sequence continues at coordinate 557,549,162 of CM060905.1, forward strand.
ATGTTAGGGAGCATTCGCTCTTCTCGAAAGTCTTCTTCTTCTTATTATGATTCCTGAAGGAGAGATTCGGATAGAGACCGCGATCGCGGGTACTCTAATCAAGAGAGGTACAAGTGGGACAGGGACAGAGAATATAGACACCGATCTAGGTCTCACTCTCCACCTCCTAGAATCCCATCTCCACCCCCTGTTCAGACTTCACATCCACCTGAGCCTCCGCGACACATACCATCTTCTCACACTTCTAGGCCCGAAACTCATCACCAGCGAGTTGAAACCGTGCCCCCCATAATTGCAGAGCAGGCCATAACTAAGCCTACGGGGGAAGGGGCTATTAAAATTGCTCAGCTGAGGAAGGAGTTCTCGAACATATACTTCGACGACCACGTCTTCCCACCTCATTTAAAGAGAATTCCGTCAGGGGTGGAAAACACGATACATGACTACATTCATGACGTCTACACCCAGTATAGAGAATGGGTGAAGGCTGCTGAGAAAGCTTCCAAGGTGGCCTTTGAGCAAGCCAAAGCGATTGAGAAGATGGAGTCTGAACTCGCTCAAAAGGACAGAATCATCCAGGTGCTCAATACCGAGGCCGAGTCTTCTCAGAAATCTGAAATTGAGGCCACCAAAAAAGCTGATGAAGCGACTGTGGCGATGGATAGGTTGAGGCAGACACACGTTGCCTTGATGGAGGAGATGGGCCACAGAAATACTATAGTCACCACCGAACGGGATGCGGTGGTTAAGGAACTTAACGAGCTTAAGGCCAAATTCTCCGACATGGCCAAGGAAAAAGATGATGCGAACAACGCAGCCCAGGAGGCGTGCGAACAGGCTACCTTGCTCCGGGGTGAACGGGATGCGGTCGTGGCTAAGGTTCGCAAGGTGGAGACTGAGGTCGAGGAGAAGGTGAAATCGGCTGAGTCCAGGCTAGAAGCCGATATTGAAGATCTTCTTGTTGTTTACAACGCCAACGTGTTGAGGCACAGGGGTCTAGCCTGGCTCGATGATTACCCGACACACTTATATAACGCTTGGGGCCGATTGGTTGAGGAGGAGAAAGCGGTGCATCTGGGTGAGTCTATTGATGAGTGTGAGCTCGAGAATCGTCTGCTAAATAAAGTTGAAAGGAAGATTCTCCACGAGTCAATGATTTCTTATGAGAAGGAGAGACTCGGCACCCAGCACCTGGAAATAGGAGAAAGCTCTGGGGTTGAACACCACGACGCAAGTCTTGAAATTTCCATGTCAACCCAGCCTGAACCCGTGCCTATGGTTGATCCCCAAGCCGTTCCTGCCTACAATCCGGATCAGCCATAGATGTCTCCGGCTACAGGGAAAGTTGCTGAAGCTGTTCAGTCTTCTACAAGCCAAACTGAGGAAGGTATTCTGAACATTCTATATGTCTGTCTTAAGTCGGAATCGTCACTCGAACTAAGTACTAATAGTTCTCTTATTTTTGTCCAGTGATTGATGCTGCACCGGTCGTGCCTCCTGTCACTCAAGAATCACATCACATGCAGGAGGCTATCGTTACCGAAGAGACCACTATAACTACAACTGCCTCACTCGACGAAATGCAGGGAAGCACACTTGTTTTTGACGAGCAAATGATGGAGGAACTCCTTGGTCATCATAGTGATCCTTTTGCTGACCTGCCATTTGTTATGGGTGGAGGCGCTCCTGCTTCAGGCTCTTCGATGCCAACTACTGATGCTCCCAGCGAGGCCCGATCGATTACTGAAGAGGAGATATTGGCCGAAATCGACGCTGAGATGGAAGCAGCGACTCATGGTGGCAGTTTTGGAGGTGGGATGGCAGCACCTGGTCCAGCTCCGCTCAGAATGATATCTCCTGGTGGTACAGTTTTCGACACTAGTGTGCCCATTCCACCTTCTACACTTGATCATGTTCCTCCGACTCCGCCCGCAGGAAGCATCCCTATTCATTCGAGCTCGGAGGAGGATGTTGAGATCATGCCCCCGTCTGGGGACCGACCACCAAAAAGTAAAGGCTCAAAGAGGAAAGGTAGTGGCGGCTCCAGCGGGTCTACACCGAAAAGGAAGCCGAGGAAGAAGAAAGATTAGACATGCTTTCTCGGTTTATTTTGATTTTCATTTTGTTGGCCGTGTATAGATGCAGGTTCGGCCCCTGCTAGTAAGAATTTTTTGGAACAAACTTGTACACGAATTTCTTTCATAAATAGTAGAAATGAAACTTTTCTTTTTTGGCTTCTTCTCAGTTATCATGTATTTGCCTAAGTGTTTCAATATCTGAAGTGCACTTGTGAAGCTTCAGCTTCTGAGCCAAGTTTGTTTTTGTTTGCCAGGTCTGGAAACTGTGGACATGGTTTACAACCGGGAAGTGAGTTGAATTTTGACGTCGCACCGCTTTAGTCAATGGTCGATGCTTAAGTCCTGCCCCCCAGTCTTGGGGATGAGTTGTTGAACATCAGCCAGTGATTGCATTCACTTACTACACGTTGAGTCTAGTTCCGCTGAACGGATGTTTGGAACAAGTGAGACTGAGTGGTTCAACCCCACTCGTTTGATTATCGATGATCATATCCGCACTCCGGGGATTCTCATTTACTTTCTGGCGGTTGGTCACGCCGGCTTAAGTTTTAATTATACGTCCGCGCTCTGGGGACTTGGAGTCGACATTTATACTCCGACTCGCACTCTGGGAGTTCAGAGTTGGTGTTTATACTCCAATTCGCATTCCGGGAATTTGGAGTTTATGTTTATACTCCGTTTCGCACTCTGGGAATCCGGAGTTGATGTTTATACTCCGTTTCACACTCTGGGAATCCGGAATTGGTGTTTATACTCTGACTCGCACTCTGGGAGTTCGGAGTTAATTATTATACTCCGACTCACACTCTGGGAGTTCGGAGTTGGTAAACAAACGGTCAGTCACATCTGCTGTATGTTTTGGATTTCGTTCGCACTCTGGGAACGAAGGGTGTATCAGGATCGTGGATTGTCGGATCACATCCACCCTGAGTCAACAAGTGAGGTCGTAAGATGGACGGGTCCACCCTCCTCAAACTTGGTTCGGATACGGACGAAGTCGTCAGGTGGATGGATCTACCCTCTTCGTAGACGTATTGTTATACTCCAGTTCGCACTCTGGAATTTGGAGTTAAGTGAAGGATTGTCGTGTATCAATCCTTTTTTGACTTTTGTGCGATGGCTTATCCCCGAGCATGGGTTTCGCTTAGCGAGTGACCGGTTGCATCACAATCACTCCCTATTTGAATAAATCCCACCGTATGGTGAAACTTAGATCTCCGTGCATGGTGATGTTCATATGAAGTATTTCAAGTAAATCACAGCTTTGGCTCGAAGAGATTGCATTTTATTGCTGAAATAAGAAAATATGGCAAAGTCAGTTGCCTTATTACAAATTCTAATTTCGAAATGCAGGAACAAATTGCAAAATGGAAAATAAACTAAATGAATAAACATAGCCTATTATGTGTAGTAGCGATGAAGACTCTCGCTGTTCCAGGCTCTCGGCAGAGTAAGACCGTCGACGGTCGATAATTTGAATGTGCCATCTCCGAGCCTTCGTTCAATAACATACGGTCCTTCCCATGTTGGCTTCATATGTGAAGGGACCGGATAGATTCTTTTCAGGACGAGATCGCCTAGTTCAAAGGTTCGCGGGCGGACCCTAGCGTTGTACAATCGGGCGAATCGACTTCGATACTCGGCCGCCCTCAAATCAGCCTCTTCACGCTTCTCATCTAGTAAATCGAGAGATTCAGCAAGTAATATAGCATTTGTCTTCGGATCATAGTATGTCACACGATGAGAAGGTACTTCTAGCTCGACTGGAATAACAGCTTCTGAACCATAAGAGAGAGAGAATGGAGTGTGGTCGGTCGCGGACTTGCGGGTTGTTCGGTAAGCCCATAAAGCCATAGGAAGCTCATCGACCCACTTGCCCCCGACCTTTTCCAGTCGTTTTTTCAGAATGGACTTTATAACTTTATTGATCGCTTCGACCTGTCCGTTCGCTTGAGGGTGTGCAACTGTAGAGAATTTCTTTTGAATGTGAAATCGTTTGCAAAAATCTTTAAATTCAGCACTGTCGAATTGGGTTCCGTTGTCAGTAATAATGGTGTGTGGGAGACCGAATCGACAGATAATGTTGCGGACTACAAAGTTGATTACTTTTTTCGTCGTTATGGTAGCAAGAGGTTCAGCTTCAGCCCACTTTGTAAAGTAATCAACTACGACGATGGCGTATTTCGCACCACCTTTTGCCAGAGGTAGAGTACCAATGATGTCAATGCCCTATATTGCAAACGGCCATGGGCTGACCACTTGCGTTATCTCGGTAGGTGGGGCTCTAGGAATTCGAGCATGCTTTTGACATTTATCACATTTCCTTGCATAATCCGACACATCGCGGTTCACAGTCGGCCAATAATATCCGTATCGAAGTATTTTCTTGGCTAGTGCTTGCCCCCCGGTGTGATCGCCACATTGTCCCTCATGTACATCATGTAATACTCGTTTAATTTCATCGTGAGCGATACACCGGAGTAAAGGAACAGAGTACCCTTTTCTGTACATGATTCCATTCTTGATGGTGAATCGTGAGACCTTCCGAAAGACTTGTGTCTTCTCACTCCTACGCTCTGGCAGGGTTCCTTGCTCAAGGTAATTTCTGAATGGAGTCATCCATGACTCCTTATCGGGAACAGTTTCACATACCCAATCTGCTTTTGCCCGGTCAATAATTGGGGAAGTTAACGTCTCTACGGGAACGAGTCCCATTTGCTGAGCTTCACCTGTACTGGCTAACTTCGCCAATGAATCGGCTTTCTGATTACGTTTTCGAGGTATACAATAAATGGCATAATAATCAAACTGATCCAGTATTTCCTGAACTCGAGCTAAGTACGCAGCCAGCCTCCGATCTCTCGCTTGATATTCTCCCCGAACTTGACACACAACTAATTGTGAATCACAATAAATTTCCACAGCGATAATTCTCAAATCTCTGGCAAGCTTTAGTCCAGCTAAGAGGGCTTCATATTCAGCTTCGTTATTGGTTGCATGAAAATCGAACTTTAAAGCATAACATATAGATCGGCCTTCGGGGGTTTCAAGTACAACTCCAGCGCCCGAACACCGTTCGTTTGATGCACCATCAGTGTACAGCTTCCAGACGTATTCGGGAGATTCACTGGTTTCGGGCAAGTCCTTTGGAATTGTAAATTCAGCTATGAAATCGGCTAGGACTTGTCCTTGAATGGCTTGTCTTGGAGTGTAAGTGATATCAAACTGGCTTAATTCGATGTTCCACTTAAATAACCTACCAAACGTCTCAGACCGTGTAAGGACCTGTCGTGACGGCTGGTCGGTGTAAACAATAATGGGATGTGCCTGGAAATATGGGCCGAGTTTCCTTGATGCAATAACAAGGCAGTAAGCCAACTTCTCTAGTTTTGGATAATTCCTCTCAGCTCCAGTCAATCATTTTCTGATGTAGTATATTGGCTTCTGTATCCTGTCTTCTTCTCGAATCAAGGCGGCGCTGATAGCGTTTTCTGATATCGCCTAGTAAACGCACAACTTCTCATGATCAATAGGCTTTGACTGGATAGGTGGTGTGGACAGATGCTGAATTAGTGCTTGGAAAGTGCCCTCACACGCTACGGTCCATTCAAAGTTTCGTTTTCCTTTTCGGATCAGATCGAAGAAAGGAATAATTTTGTCAGTGGACTTTGAGATGAACCTGCTCAGTGCTGCTACTTTTCCATTAAGAATCTGGACTTGCTTTATAGTTTTTGGAGTTTCAAGATTTATGATTGCCCAGATCTTTTCAAGATTAGCCTCGATCCCCCGAGCATCGACGATAAACCCAAGGAATTTTCTGGATGCAACTCCAAAATGACATTTCAGTGGATTGAGCTTCATTCTGTATTCTCGAAGTATGTTGAACATAGTTTCCAAGTCTTTAATATGATCAGTGGAAAATCGTGACTTTACAAGCATGTCGTCTACATATACTTCCATGGTTTTCCCGATTTGATTGGCAAACATCCGATTGACCAATCGTTGATAAGTAGCCCCGACATTCTTGAGTCCAAATGGCATAACTTTGTAGCACTAAAGTCCCAGATTGGTTACGAAGCTGGTATGTTCTTGATCAGGTAAATGCATTGGTATCTGATTGTAGCCAGAATACGCATCCATGAAGGATAAGACTTCATGTCCAGCTGTTGAGTCTACGAGCTGATCAATTCTGGGAAGCGGAAAGCTGTCTTTAGGACAAGCTTTATTCAGATCGAAGTAATCGACACATGTTCTCCATTTTCCGTTCGACTTTCGGACGAGCATGGGATTCGACACCCATTCGGGGTATAGCGCATCTCGAATGAACCCGTTTTCTTTAAGATTTTCTACCTCTTCTTTAAGGGCGACAGATCTCTCTGGATCCATACCACGCCTTTTCTATTTGATGGGACATGCCGCAGGTCAATATTCAGAGTATGACTCACGATGTCCGGCGAGATACCACACATATCAGAATGCGTCCAGGCGAATACGTCGAGATTCACCCGTAAAAACTCAACCAATTCCTCTTGAGTTTGCTGGCTTAGCTGAGACCCAATCTTTATCATTTTCGAATCATCATCATTGTCAATTGGGACATCGATCGTCAGTTCGGCCGGGGATGCTTGACTTTCTTTAGATTCTCCTTCGTCTTCAGTTTCTCTTGGATCAAGATCCCTTTGGAATTGGCTGGGGTGCCCGGGCCTAGGCCCAGGCGTTAATTGTCAATTATCCGCAAAACAGACGCAGAGAGATTCCTCTACGCCCTTTCCTTTCTCCTTTCGCTGCGCCTCCCACAGCTCGGCAACATAGCAGGCTCTCACTACAGCCTGATCTCCTTGAATGATTCCCACTCCATGATCAGTGGGAAACTTTAAAGTCAAACACCATGGGGCAATGGCTGCCCTGAATTCAGCGAGGGTTGGTCGGCCCAAAAAAGCATTATAAGGGGAGTCTATGTCTAACACAACGAACTGTAATATCCGCACTCTCCGGCGTTCTCCAACTCCCAACTCCATTGGTAGTTCCACTACTCCGGTGGGTATAGTAGCGCTACCATTGAAACCGTGGATTCGGGATTGACAAGGTTTCAAATCTTTGGCTTCCATCTTCATTTGGTCGTAAGCTCGTTTAAATAAAATATTCACAGAACTTCCACTATCAACTAAGATCCTCTTCATCCAAGAAGGACCTACTTGTGATGAGATGACCAGTGGATCGATAGTGGGGGCTTCGACTTTATCAGCATCTCTGTCTCTGAATATGATGTCATCAATCAACGTCTTCTTTTGTTTGGCCGAAGCCCCTTCATCAAAACTACTTTAACACTCGAAGTCCGCATGCCTGATAGAGCTGGCATACGACTCCATTTCCTTCCAGCTTCGGTCGGCTGGATGAGGACCACCACTTATTGTATTAATAACCAACCTCCCGCCAGTACGAGCGGGTTCCTCCTGCCTTTCTGTGTTTGGTGCACGATTCTGATTCGATGGGCCCGCAATTCCTGACTGCGGCGCCCGCACATACTGATCCAACTTTTGTTCACGTATCAGATTTTCAATGAGATCTTGTAAATGACGACACTCATTTGTATTATGGCCATAACTTTCATGGAATCTACAAAACTTCCCTGTTTGGACTTGTCTTTCCGTTGACGGCTTCGGGGCAGGTTTCTTGTATTGCATGGTATTACAGGTCTGCAAATACACATTTTCCAGCAACATATTCAATGGAGTATAATTGTCGAACATGGGAGCTCTACACCGTGGACCACGATTTTGATCTCGTTTCTTACCTTAACTTCCACTGTCCCTCTGCTGGTTCTGTTTGTTTTGTATATTCAACTGAACTTTTCCGGAACTCTCCCCGGATTGTTTAACGGTGATGTTACTTTGAATTCCTTCAATGCTAGGCCCTGCTTCATCCTGCTTCCTAGACTGTTTCGCATCCTCCCTTCTCAAGAATTGGGCTGCCTTGGAATAGAAATGGTCCAATGGTGCAGGCGGCTTCCCAGCTAGCCAATTTCCGAACTCGGAATCAGGGTCAATCCCTTTAGTCAATGCCATCAGGATTGAGTTGTCATTGGGATTGCTTATTTCTGCACACGCAGCATGGAATCGCTCCAAGTAATGTCTGAGTGTTTCTCCGGGAGCTTGGGTGACACTGGACAGGGTATTAACATCCTTAGGCCTCGCTACATGCATACGGAATTGTTCAACAAACTTGGTGGCCATCTGGTCAAAATTAGAAATGGATCGTGGTGGTAAACGAGTAAACCACATAGTAGCAATGCCCTCCAGGGAAATGGGGAAACTATGGCATTTTACTGCATCATCAGCTCTCGCAGCATTCATTAGCCATTCATACTTCAGGATGTGTTGATTTGGATCAGAATTCCCTTCATAGACTGGCAAAGTTGGCATCCTAAAGCGCCGAGGTGGTTCAGCATATAATATGTCATCAGTGAAAGGGGTATGACTCCAGGAGATTCCCCAGTCGTCGTTAGCGAGACCCTGACTTTCATGGATCATCTGACGAATCATCGTCGGTATATCCAGCATCCGGATATATGGAGGATGTTGTGCCAAGGTGTGGTCGGGTTCCATAGCGCGAGTCTGGACCAGATGCGGTCGACGGTCCGTGCCTCGCCTCCTTGGTTCAACATTTTCAGGGACATAAGGTTCTGAAGTATGATCTCGTTGGTTACGATGCGGATCAGCTTGATTCCTAGCATTAACTCCTTGTTCGGTAGTGGTGGTGGTAGTGAGGTTGCCTGTGAAATGGTAAGGAGCGGCACCCCCTCGGGATGAAGGTCTGGTATGATGACTGGTGGATGGTTCAGTCCTGGGTTGTCCAAGATTCAAGGCAGGTTGGTGTCCTATGGCCTGGGTGTAGCTTACATCCAGCCGTGGGCGTGTGGATCAGTGATGATCATCAGATGAGGCTGAACTCTCCGTGGAAGAATAAGAAGCTTGATCTCTTCTGGATCTTCTACGCCTTTGGCGATTCAGCTGGTTGGTCAACTCTGTGTTGGTGCGCTGTTGTTCAGTAATTTGTTGCCGGCTTTGGGTCAACTCTTGAAGCAGCATCTGGAATTCTTGTCTGGTGACCGGGCCTGATGGATCTGAAGGTCCAACGGCATCTTGGTTGGCGGGATTCTGTCTATCCCGTCCTTCCTGGTCAGCAGCCGTAGAAGCAGTTCAAGTGCTTACCATGATGAATTGATGAATTGACGAAGTCCTTTCCTAGATCTGATGCAAATCTGAATAGAATGGAAAGGCTTCAAGGCTTGAGATCTGGATCTTCTTCTTGGATTTTTGCAATCCGGTATCGATAGGAGATCCAAAGAGTAGGAGAAAAATCAGGTTTTTTCTCTCAGTGAAAGCACCAAAGTGTTTGTACCAAAAATGGGCACAACACTCTTCGGAAGTTTTTGAAGAGATAAAATGAAGAAATTAAATGGAAAAAAGAAGATTATCTAACAAAAACTCCAAAAACAGATATGTAAATGATAAAAAATGCACAGAAACCCAGGAATTTAGAGTGGTTCGGCGTAGTGCCTACGTCCACTATGAAATTGATCGCTTGATTGATGTTTCTTTGATGATTACCATTGATTGCAACAGGTTACAGCAGATAACAATGAATTACAGCAGTAAAATTCGTTAGCAGCAGCGGCAATGGACTTTAGAACTGAATCCGGCATGGTCTGGGCGTAGGAGGATGGGGGTCTATTTATAGGTGTAGGAGGCTGATATTTCGCTCAAATCTCGAGAGACTTCTTCTGGCACGTGAGCGGGCCCATGCGACCGAGCCCACGAAGTTTCGGCTCAATCCGTGATCGATACGAACGAATTTCGTATCGATCAGGATTTCATCCAATGAAGTCGAAACTTGGTGTGGACATTCTTCGTCTTGTACGTAAGCTTCTGTGAAAATTTGGTGGCATTTGGACTTGTAGATTGCGAGATATGATCTATACGAATTGGATACTTTCGACAAGCTATTTGGTTCGACTCGATCATTTCGACTCGATCTTGTTCGAATCGATGGCTGCGCGTGCCCAGGTGATGACGTGGCGAGAAATCTTCGGATCGATTCATCTTCTACGCCGAGTTGACCGAGTCAACCCTTGAACTTCGCCTTGTTCGTATCGATGAAAGTGGTGTAGTTCGTATCGATGGAAGTTGGCTTGTTCATATCGATGGAAGTTGGCTTGTTCGTATCGATAAAAGCGCTCCAACTCGATGGATACGAACAGTGGCTCTCCTGGTTGATTCGAACAGTGTGAGTTGATGGATTCGAACAAAGGTTCGTCGATGGATGCGAAGTTGACACTGGCTGACCGATACAAAGTGCACTATCTCTTGATGGATACGAAGTCGATCGATACGTAGTAGACTCTGGTGATAGATACGAAGTCGATCGATACGAAGTAGACTCTGGTGATGGATACGAAGTCGATCGATATGAAGTAAACGCTGGTGATGGACACGAAGTCGATCGATACGAAGTGCGGCCTACTGATGGATATGAAATTGAGGCTATTTCCTCCAACTTGCATCGATCGTAACTTGAGCATACGAACTCGGATTGACTTGAAATTTGGAGTGTTGACTTTCATGGCTTCGCTTTTCGTGTCATATCAATTGTAGCTTGATCCGGACTCAGACAAAATCCGTCGATATCCATAGTGAGCCTGCGCATAACCGATCTCTAAGACGAACCGTCATTGGTTTCTAGTCCAGTTCTTGGTGTCACGGCCTTGCCAAAAGGCAGGATAACAGACGTAGGCATACAACACTGAACCACTATAAACCTCTGCGTCTTTGATTAATGCTTATTCTCTATTACTTACTTGTTCATTTACTCAGTTTAATTTTTCTTTTCTTCATTTACCTCTCTACAAAGACTATTCTTGGGTGTTTGTAACCATTCTTAGTTCAAACATTTCGGTGCTTTCACCGAGAACCTTGATTCTTAGCTTATCAGGATCCCTTTGTTGCTACTGGATTGCATAAATCCCATAAAGGAGATCCATAGTTATCTTCAAGAAATTTGCTCGTTCTACTCAGATTTGCAAAAATCTAAGCAAAGCTATCAATAATGGTGAGGAATACTAGATCTACTTCTCAGAACGTGGAAGGAAACAAAAACGCTACTATCCGACAAGGAGACTGGAGTAGTCAATTAATGGACGTGAATGCTAAACCAGTTGAATTCCAGAATCCAACTGATTCTATTATGAGAACTGAGTTCCAGAATCTGATGAGAGAGATGATGAATAGCCGTCGAGAGTTAAATTGGCAGATCTAGACCAATATCAACCTAATGAACCAATTTACTCAGCAATAGCGAGGAAAGGCTAGGAGGGACACTACCCCTTACTCGGCATCGGAGAGTTCTAGTTCATCGGATGAGTATCATAGGTATAGGCATCGCATAGTAGACAGATATCATGAAGAAATTTGGGGCATTAATAGGCAGACCATCATGGTCTGCTAGGAACGATCAGTGTTGATCCCTCCACCAAAGATGGGAACTTACCTATGCACCCTGGAATTTAAACTGGAGCAGCTGCGGCTGATTTGGATGGTGGAGTTCAGTTAAATGTTGACCAAATGCTTCCTTGGAAAGATGATGAAGTGAATTTACAAGATACACATCGAGAAGATGTTGAACCAAGAAGGCGTGGAATGGCTCGTAGACATCGACCGGGCCATTTATGTGGGGTGGAACACGACCACCGCTTAGCACTAACTATTCAAACGCCAGACTTGTCGGCTATGGTCAGACAACTAGTGAGAGAAAGCCAAGGCTTGACAAATGATGATTGGGGAATCTCAAGAAGCCATACCATGTTCACTGATAATGTTATGCATGCACAATATCCAAGGAGGTTTAACATGTCGTCGATGCCTGCCTATGAGGGAAAACCGACCCCAGGTAGCACCTCATGAGATACGATTGGCTGCTAGATTCCACACGTGTAGATGATGCAACCAAGTGTAGATATTTTCCCAAAACTCACTCTGGGATAGCAACGATGTGGTTCCCAAGGTTACCCACACAATCGATATCTAGATTTGATGATTTGGCAAAAAGGTATGTAGAGCAGTTCCGAATGGACGCAACTCGCCCCAAGGATTTAATGTCCCTGTGCAGCATGATCCAGGCTCCAGGAGAATCATTGAAAGATTATCTGGAGAGATTCCATATAACTATTACAAAAATCAGTAATCCAAATGACCATGCAATATTGATGGCCATGACAAGAGGGATTGATCCAGAATCCGATTTTGGCGATTGGTTAGCCGACAAGCCACCCGCAACTTTGGAAGGCTTTTACTCAAAGCCGACTCAAAATTTAAGAAAGGAGGAAGCTGGATCCTCCAGGAAGAAGAGTGTTGTAGGACCAAGTGGAGAGGGAGTATAGGGTAATATAGCTGTAACGCAGTCTGATGAAAGCTCTAGGAAATTTCAAGTGAATGTCCAGAATAAACTGAATCAGCAAAAGAAAGATAGAGATAGAGCTGAGAATGAAAGAGGGATTCTGGAAGAGGAAATCCTAGGGTTCCGATGTATAATACTTACACACCACTGAATACATCCTTGGAGAATGTCTATTTGTCTACTTGCAATACTATGCAGTACAGGAAGCCACCTCCAAAAGAATCAACAGAAAAGCAGAAATAAACCGGGAAATATTTTCAATTTCACAAATGTTATGGACATAACACCAATGAATGCATGCATCTCCAGTACATTATTGAGAAGCTGATTCGAAAAAAGAAGCTGCAGCAATTAGTAAAAAACTCGCAGGATAGCGGGCAAAGGTCACCGACCCCAACCGAGGACAAGCACCGCACAGGGCTGAGGAACCTGCGCGGACCAATGGAAGATTAGTGATTAATACAATTGTCAAAGGACCGCATCCGGCTGATAAAAGTTGGCACAAGATGGAGAGCTATGCTAGCACAATTAAGCATGTGGATTTTGAATGATGTTCAAACACGGAGGATGGAGCTCCGGCAAAACAACAAGATACAATGGCAAAAGATACCGTATTTAGAAATAGAGATGCAGACAAAGCGGAGGCTACATCAACGATCGACCCAATGGTCATTTTGGCCATAATCGTCCCCGCTTTTGTTAGAAGGATACCAGTTAACTATGGAAGTTCTACAAACATAATTTTCAAGAAAGCTTATGATCAAATGAGGATGGAAGTAAAGAATTTGAAGCCGTCTAAAGCCTGCATACATGGCTTTAACGGTGCTGCAACTGAAGCTGTTGGTTATGTTGAATTACCTGTAGAGTTGGGAGAAGGTGACCGTAGGAGAGTCAAGATTTTGCATTTTTTCGTTTTGGATGTTAATTCGCCATATAATGCTTTTTTGGGCTGACCGACCATAGCTGAGTTTTGGCTAGCTCTTGCCCCATGGTGTTTGACTTTGAAGATCCCAAGACATAATAGAGTTGGAGTTGTTCATGGTGATCAGATGACTGGACGTGCCTGTTATGTAGCTAAGTTGAGGGAGGCTCAACGGAGGGAGAAAGGTGAAGTTGTGGACAAGTCAGTCCACATTCAAGCCATTGAGGATTGACAACTACCGCCTAAGCCTTGGCTTGGGCACCACAGTCAGTTCTATAAAGATATAGATCCAAGAGATGATGAAATGGAGCCCAAAGAGACCAAGGCTCAACCGGCTGAGCTGACGGTTGACATTACAGTTAGCCACGACGATCCGTCACGGGTCATAAAGATCGAATCATAGCTCAGCCCCCCCAATGATGAATGGATTTCTCTAAGCGAATCTTAACGTGTTCACTTGGACTCATTCAGACATGCATGGGATTTCATCCACCATTGCGAGCCATGCATTGAGATTCAACCCGAGGTATGTCCCGGTTAAACAAAAAAGGCGTGGTAGTGTTACTACCTAAAATTCCTTTCCACTTAGTCGAAACCAATTTGAGCAGAAGGCAAAGAAGAACAAGAAGAAAAGGCTCCAGCTAGACCTTTCGAAGGATTCAAAGGGATGCTACAGCCAAAGTCCAAAAGCTTCAGAGCCTTTCGAAGGGGCCGAAAGGATGTTACAATCAAGGTCCAGAAGATTCTTTGACTTTCTAAGGGGTTGAAGGATTTGAAAGCATCCTTCCGCCTACAGTGACTACCTTTCGAAGGAGATGATTCCACATGATTGAAAACCTTTTGAATGAGTTGAAGCAACACCTTTTGAAGACAATGAAGGGCAACTCTTCGTACATGCACCAAACCTTTGGAAACCAAAGGTTTCGCCTTCACTCAAACCACTCGAAAGCATGTATTGGCCGGAACAACCCTTTCGAAAGCTAAACCAATCCTTTCGAACCAGCCGAAGCCATTATAGTTGAGGGAGGTTCCGCATCAAGTCGCGGACAAGAGTTCAAAAGTAACCAATAACATAGAAACCATCAGCATCTCAACATCTTCGAAACCACTGAATAAAGCCCATCGACAGAGTCGAAAGCTCTTACAAAGCAACATAGAGAAGAAAAGCGCAACTTTTCCTTTCGACAAAGGCAAAAGCTTACAAGAGACAATGCGGCAGCCACCTTTCGACCAGGTCGAAAGCATTAGGGTCGAAAGGTGCTGACCCACATCTATAAATAAGGCCCAAGGAGTTAGGTTTAGGGGATACAAACTCAGTCATTCTAAGCTTGTACTCTCTTACTTCAAAAACTGTAAAACCCTAATTTGTAAATTGAATTAGGGAAATTTATTAATAAAATCTTCTTTGAGTTAAGAAAGGGAAGTCTATAGTATTTCTAATTACTTAATTGTTTCTTAAGCTTTTATCAGGTCTAACTCTGTGTTACAGGTATCGACTGCATCGAAGGGTCTCTTCCGACTAGGTCGAAACCCATATATTCTCAAGTAATACAAGCTATAGGTTCCATGCCATCTTTCCTAAGACTTCTACTTTCGACCAGGTCGAAACTCCATACCAACTCACTTTGACCTTCAAATCACAATCCAAGCCAAGGCATTTAAGGATACTACTTTCGACAGTGTCAAAACCTTAACCCCTAATTCCTGAACCAAGTCTTAACCACCACTCAACCGAGCTTTCGACATGGTCGAAACCTACCAAATCAACTCTTAATCTTGGATCTACAGGGTTACCTTCTTGTGCTTTCTAACTGCTTCGAAAGGAAGGCTTTCGAAGGGACATCCATATCATTCAAACAAGCTCGGAAGGTTGTTAAGGACGGAAACTAGCCACTTCGACTATATCGGAAGGTTGTGTTGAACAAGTCCATACTAAAGCAACTTATTCGAAAGGAAAATTAAAGAGGACACATACATTATACCTTTCGTTGTCTATTTAAGAGAAACCAAAAAGGGACTAACCTTGACCTTTAACTCTACTTCGGGATGTTGACAAGATTTCTTGTTAACATTTTGGCATTAGAAGGAGGGCTCGAACCTCCAATTTGGTTAAACTACCACTTGTCTCTAAGCTAAGCTAACTCAATCTCATCTACTTTGGTCTAACATCATCATGGCTAGAATACTCATAAGATCTAAGCAAGTGTCTTCCGAACCACATGGGATAGGATTCCCCTCAGGACCATCAGCGATTCTAACCAAAATGAAGAGCAAAGGCTAAAGCTCTAAGAATTATAAACAAGAAAAAAGCGGAATCATATGATCTTGAGAAATGGAGCTTGAACCCCTTTCATGTTGGCCCCACCCCTATTTTTGCCTTAGGAAGAAGGAAAAGTGGAAGTGAACACAATGTATTCAGTCAAATGAGGAGAACCACTCAACATTATTCCAAAGGCACAATCTTTGAAAAAGAAATAATGGCTGACTACAATGCCTTTCACATAAGTGGCAACAAACTACAATAAGAACACTTCCAACACAAGAACTACAAAGGGTGGTAAAAAGAAGAACAATTGAAGAGTGTGAAACTATAAGGCCAAGGAACAAAAAATCAAAAGCCATCCTCAAGAATCAAGTTTCAAGTCTAGACTTCCTAAAGAATGCAACTTAACAAAATCAATAGAGAATGTCGACTTGCAAACCAAGGACGAGCTTAACTATTGGCCATCACATAAAAAGAAGCCAAAACATGAAAGGAATCTAGGGGGATCCTACTGTCACTATCACATAATTAACGAACATGAGACTAATCATTATAGAACCCTAAAGGGGATGATAACTAATTTCTTCCGTCAAGGAAAGATTAATGAATTTGTAAAGAGAACATGAGAAAAATCAATCAAGAGTTACTTTTCTAAGAAAGATTTACATGGTTGGGAATGAAACACTCCTTGCATTTGGATACTACTAAGAGGTAGTCTAGCTAAGACGATAGAAAGCATATGTCCGTGCCGAGTTGGCCAGACCAGAGCACCTCCTGGATGGAGGGCGGAGTAAGCCTTTAACCATGCCACGATATGGCCAGGTTAAAGCACCGGGCAAGCCCTTGGACGTGCCTCTGGTCAGGTAAAGGCACCTCCTGGAGGGAGGAGGGATTAAGCCTTTATCCGTGCCATACTATAGCTAGGACAAAGCACCGAGCAAGCCCCTATCTGCGCCACGCTATGGCCAGGGTAGGGCACCTCCTGGAGGGAGGACGGAGTAAGCCTTTATCCACACCACGCTATGGCCAGGTTAAAGCATTGAACAAGCCCCTATCCACGCCACGCTATGGCCAGGGTAGGGCACCTTCTAGAGGGAGGTTGGGTAAGTCCTTGGTTCCAGCCTCTAAGATGATCTAACCAAGAGCACTAGACAATAATGGACTAAGATGTCCAAGCCCATGAAGAAGCTCATTAAAAAATAGACTAAGATGTCCAAGCCGAAGAAGAGGCTCATCAAGTAATGGACTAAGATGTCCAAGCCCAAGAAGAGGCACATCAAATAATGGGTTAAGATGTCCAAGCCCGAGAAGTGGCTTATCAAATAATGGACTGAAATGTCCAAACCAGAGAGGCGGTATATCTCCAGTGGACTAAGATGTCCAGGCCTAAGAAGTGGTGCATCCGATTATGGACTAAGACGTATAAGCTTGAGAAGCAGCCAATTAGATTACTATTATATAAGGCCTAAAGAGTTTATGCATGTCAAAGAAGACATAATCTAAGGAGTAAAGCAGGACTTTGTCTACCCGAATCTGGGTTTCGGGACTTCCGTTTCTAAACTTCAATTATTAATACCTGAATCTCTGTTTCGGGACTCATATTTCTGAAGTTTATCTATTAATATCGATATCTGAGTTTTAGGTCTTTATTAATAACTTATGGTCTTTATTATATTCGAATCTGGGTTTCGAGACTATTACTTACAAATGTCTTGATCTGGGCTTGAGATTTTATTATGGATTCCTGATTGTCCATTACTAATGCTTGAATTAGGGTCAAAGACTTTTCTCCAGAGGATTATTATTATGAGTTTCTGCTAATACCCGAGTCTGGGTTTTGGACTTCTAAGTTTCCAAATCTCAGTAACACCCGAGTATTGGTCATTGGATTTCTATTACAAATATTCAGATAATGAACTCTGGATCTTTTTCATATTCAGCTCTCTCCAGAGGATGATTCTCTAATATTTAAACCCTTGTTTTGGGATAGGGTTTTCTACAGACAAACTTTTGATATTCCAGCAATATGATTAAAAAAATTTATCATGACCCAAAATGGGATTTAGACATTTGATCAAATATAAACTACTTTACATATGATTAGCATGATGATTTGTTAGTCTTCACGAATGATATGCATAGACTTATATATCAGTTTCAAGCTAATAATTGGAAATGTTGTTTTCTTCATACTTTTCAGGGAAATCAAAACAACAAAGGAGAATGAAAGATTCATCGAATACAAAAATTGTAGTATGGGCTATCAAACAAGCATTTCATAAATAACACTACAAGAAAGAATCACAAATCAGGTGATATTTACAAAGTTTATATAATTTACATGACCTTTGAAACTATTTACAAATATACAGGACAAGTATATACATTTCATGAATACAAATCAATCACAAATCTTGAGTAGCCTTGCTCAGATTCTCAGCAATCGAAGGATCAATTATGTGAAAAATTGTGATGCAGAGGACCTCTTTGAGTTTCTTTCTTCCTTATCATGTCTGCATTGTCGATAGCATCGATGTTAGTTTTTAGAGCATGATTGAAAGCTCTGTTCGTGCCTCTAAGGGTTTTATTTTCCCTTTCTAATTCTATGATGTACTTCTAAAGGAAGTAGTTGCCACGCTCAAGTTCCTGAATTCTGGCAGCATACTCGTTTATACGTTTTGAATACTTAATCCTTTGCTATTCATCAAAATACTTTGCCACTACAAACTTGACTTTCCTACACCATTCACCCAGTACCCTCTTGTCTAAGCCAGAAGGGGGATAAGTCATTGTAGGGAATTTCTAAACGGTGAGGGAAGTAGATCTTGTAGATCTAGTAATAGAAGGAGTAGCACGACGAGCCGGTAAATCAATATTTTGAATATTATCCCCAATAATATATTCCACCGATTCGCATTGAGCTTGGCTATCCTTCAGTTTCATCTCTAAATCACTTATTTGTTGAAAAAGTTCTGACATTTTCGATCAAAGTCGATTGAAGGGTTCAACTTTACTTGTCGCTTTAGTGCAGAAATCATTTCATCTTTACTTTTGATATCATCCCCTAAGCTGGCAATTTGATCTTTAAGATTACTAACAATATTTTTCTGAAGTGAGTATCTTTTGTGTCGTCTTAAAGCTTCGGTATTGCCATGAAAGCCTATGAGTAAGGTGTCATCAAGGAGTTTGCTCCTTTCAAATTCTATTAACAGCATATCTCTAAGATTAGTAAAGCACGATGCTGAATCAAGTGAGAGAGGAGCTGCTGATAATTATAACTCCTATTTAAATAGAAAAAGAAACAAAATGGAGTCAAAATTAGAATGAAAAATCTCTTTATTATTATGATAAAAGATTACAATTCAAATGACAACGAAATTAAAAAATACAATAGACAATTGTTTTATATCTAAAGTTGAGAAACTGCATTCCTAACTTTATTTAATGAATTAGCGGAAAGAGTAACTGTCGAATCAAAAAGGAATATTGACTCCTTCGGGAGTAATAACCAGTGCACATTTGCTATAGTCCCACTTCCCAGTTGGAGGACTATCATGACCACAAGTTATCTTAGTATGGAACGCCCTGATTTCCTTAAGTAGCTTCTCTTTTTCATCACCAAGGAAATCAAAGTGGAGACGAGGATGTTCCAAGTAAAGTTTTTGTAAATATCTAAGAAAGCAGTATCTTGCAAGTTTTGAAGATTTTGAAATTGATGTCTTTTCAAGATAAAATCTTCTCAATTTAACATATTGACTTAAATCGTCTCTACAAACAAGTTGGCCTGATGAACAGTCACTCTGTGATAATATAATGAAATGAAGCTAAGCATAAAAGGCAAGACTAAAACAAATGTTTACAAATCAATATATTATTGCATGTTTACAATTATTCATCTGGTTCATACAAGATAGACTTAGTAAACAATTCAGAGACAAATTTGTTCTTATAACACTTAAGTATTTCAGAAGGAAGATCTCGGGGAATGGATTTGACTCGTGGTAAGATCCAACATGCTCCAGGATTCAGGTCAGATCCAAATTCATCCAAGTATCTCTTATGAAAGCGCCTAAGTAGACCCCCACTAAATTCATCTAAATATGAAAAGTAAACAATTGGGTGTCTACAATAAGCCTTATATGAGAAGTTAACTAAAATATCCCTCTCTTCAATCAACATCTAGAATAAGGTGATTAACTCCCAGTTTTCTTTTAAGTGAGTGTCATAGCGAAGGCGCGCTCTCCTCAGTAGAGGGCGGCTTCTGGATGCTTAAAAGACGCCAGCACTGATGCACTTCTACTAAGCCTATGATATTTATCGGAAAGTACATTGAGCTCTCTTATTTGCTTGTCGAACTCCCTATATAATCTATTTATCTCTGCTTGTTTTCTTTCAAGTTGGGTTTTATAGGGGAAGGCGGATTTCTTCCTTATCTAAAATGAATGATTTACACTATTATTACCTTCGAAGTGAAAGATGTTTAAATAGAGAATCCCATACCTAAGATATTGGGACTGGTGCATGGGAAGCATGTTCTTTCTTCTTCGGCGCTTCAACATCAACGAAAGTAGGCTCTTCTTCTTGAGGAGCAAAATGTGTGGCAGGTTCAGGTGGGATTGCTTTGGGAGGAGATGGTTCTTTTTAAGAAGCTTCAGTATTATCATCTCCATCTTTGTTGGAAGTCTCAATGTGGCTTCCTTTGTCACCACTTGAACCTTGACTGCCATTTATGTTTTCATCGTCATCTTCATTGTTATCATCATCGTGGTCATCATCATCATTATCCCTCACTTCCTCGGCAGCATCACTTTTGTTGTCTTCATCTTCTAAGTCAGATTCGACTTCAAAAGAAGGGACATTGAAAGAAATAACCTTGGATGCGTCGATTTCTTCCTCTTCTACAGCTCCAATTCCCTGCTTCATTAGGTTAATCTTTCTCATTACTCTATTGACAAGGGCAGAGTCAAGCGAGGGGAATCTTAGCTCGGGACATTTGTCAATATTGTCAGCATAAGTAAGCATCAAGGCTTCTTCGAAGGAATTCATTATGATCTCCTCATGTGCGGTATCAAGAAACCGTGGCTCTCGCTATTTAGCATCTGAAATAGTATTGACTGCAAGTTACAGGGAAGCCTTCTTCCTCCTTAACTTCTCTTTCAAAGAAGCATTCTCTACTGCCATTTGGGCCTTCTCCTCATTGGATTCTTTTATAGATAGTTGCAGTGTAAAATTTTCATCGACAAGGAGTTGGCGAGTTTTTCTTTCTTCCAAGCCAACAGATTCTAACTAGGCGAGAGATGTTCTCAATTGCTCCAGTTCAGAGGCTGCTTCATCTTTTTCCATGGATAAGGAAGAAACTTTATTCTTCAGGGCAGAAATTTCCTCTTGAAACTTAGAGGACTCGACAGAGGACTTAGATGTCTGCTCATGTAAAATTAACCAACTCTAATAAATCTAAAAGAAGAAATGCAGCACAAGTCCGAAATTTAGAGAAGAATAGTAATGATAAAGTAAAGTGAAGAGAGACTTACCAAGAATTGTTGCTCTATCAGAGAACGATAATGACCCGCCAGGTCAGAAACGGAGGAAGGCGGGTGGATAGATCTAAAGCACGTAGATATTAAGATAGACTGGGCTATCTCTTCAAAATTAGCGGAAGAAGAAGGAGATGTTGGCCTCGGTGGAATGTGTTTTTGAGTGGGGGTCATCTCCATAGCTTTTTGAATCTGCTTGATTGCAGCCAGAGAACTCAAAACAGTGATGCGAGAGAGAGGATAAATTATAGTAGGAGTCTCCTTAGATTTATCCTGAGGAGCTTTGACAAACGGGCTCTCCTAATCTCTATCAAGAGATAAAGATTCCTCCTCTTCTATATCAACCACTTTAGTTATCTTGATAGGTGGTTCCACCGCAGTTGATTGCTCCAACTTTCTCTTGACTGCCATCTTAGTCTTGGCAAGAGATTGAGCAATGGATGGTGCACGAGAAGTCGTAAGTGGAGGAGCTGTACCACTAGTAGGCTTTTTAACCAGAGAAGCAGCTGTAGAGAGTTCAAAAAGATCATAAGTTAGTAGATTAATTTAGAAAGCAATATAGAAATAGGAAACAAATGCCGTGTCAATAACTTACCAAAATGGTCAGAGCAAATAGGTGACACAGGAGAGAAGTTTACATGATCTCCCAAGGAAAGGAAGCATTTAATTCTTGATGTATGCCGAATCGAAGGAGGTAGCCCCAAAACCCTTTGACCAGACGGGAGGAGAGAATGCTTCTTCAAGTTGGTAGGATTCAACAGCTTCAACCAGTTTCTGATCTCACTACAAGATGCGACTAGAGACTCCATCGTTCTCTTATCAGCCTCATTAAGTTCTTTGACATGAGCACCTAACAGAAGGCGAAGATTAGGTAAGAAAAACCACTAAATAAAAGGAAAATAGTGGAAGTTTGAACTTACGAGGAGTAGAGAAGGTCCCATTGATATTTGGGAAGCACTTGATGAAGAATAACTGGTTCTCCCAGTCTTTAAACTTGTTAACCCCCTCTGATATCAGCTTCTTCGAAGAGTTTCCCCAGAGGATTTGGCTATTGAGATATCTAAGCATGACAGTCGGACTAAATGGTTCAATACTTCAGCATTTAAAGAAGGGAGGCCAGACTCCAATGCCATCTGCTCCCGAGACAGAAGGTAGGTGTATACATTCGAGGACAATTGGATTGGAGCAATTCCGAGATAAGAAATAAATTTGGACAAGAATTATGGAAAAGGGAGAAACCCTTCGTGCCATATATGGATGGCACTACAAGCAAAGAACCCTTCGGGAGGGTTGCTGATGGTATTAATTTCCCTAGGTGGAATGGCTTCCACACTAGTAATGCCGTAGTCATTGAGGATGGCATCCACTTCGCCTTGTGTATACATGAGAGAATGCTTGGAAGTGGCTTCGACTTTCTTCTAAGAGCTCATGGTTCTGCTTGGTGAAAATGTTCCAGTTAAAATTTCCAATTTATAATGAACTTAACATTCTTTCAAGAATTGGAAAAAACCTACTATGGAAACTTAAACATAAAACCAAACATGAAACTTTAAGTTCTTGGAAGAATGTTAAAGTTAAAAAATCAGAAATTGAGAGCTTTTGATAGAGTCGGAAGAGATGGAAAAATTAACATTTAGTAGACACCTTTTGACAATGTCAAAAGCTATGAACATCCACTAAGCTGTCGACAAGGTCGAAAGGGAGAGTTGAAATGTATGTCCAATCGGCACCCTTCAATAAGGTCAAAAGCTTAACAAGAACTATGTTGTCAGAAGGAAATGGTTAAAACTAACTTAAAATTTTGAACAAAGTATATACACTACTAATACACAATAAACAAGGCAACAAGACCCTTCGACACTGTCGAAACCTATAGCTTAAGATTTTCTAGAGGAAATGTGAAGGCCGTCGAAACTTTATATACCCATTGATTCGAAAGGTCTTAAGTCAAAATCATATGAACTTGGAACGTTCCGACAATAATGGAAAAAGGTGAATATAAAAGGTTTCAACTCATTAGTTACAGAAGGTTTTGGAATGGGCGAAAGGGCAGCATGGTTTCGAAAGCATATTAAAAGCAAAATTTTAGTCAACACAAAAGGTTTCGACTAGGTCGAAACGTTTTGCTTTCGAGATGGTTAACTACATGCTACTTCACTATATAGCCTTTCGACAGGGTCAATCAAAATTAGCGCCACAACACCTTTCGACCCCATCGAAAGAGGTTAAGAAAGCAAAATGAAAGTTGCCGCCATAAACCCTTTTGAAGGGGTAGAAAAGTAAATTCGTGGGGCCAATATTTTAATCTATACAATTCCAAAGCTTTCGGGAGAAGAAAACAAGGAACCCTTTCTTCCACAAACCTGATTTCAAATCCAAGGATTCAAAAAATCATTAAGCGAATGAATCAAAACCATTAAGAAAACAGATTTAAGCATAAATAAACCTTTTGAATCTTGAAGTCAATAAAACAAAAAATCAAATTTTCTAAAAGACAACAAATATCACAAAATCTGGAATTGAGTTTAAAACGAAAACCAACAAGAAGTAAATATGATCGATTCATGAAATTGAATAGTAGAATGATCTCAAGTGGTTTAACAGTTTAAAACTTAAGCAATTTCTAGAAAATCGAAGCAGAACTCAAAATTTCGATTATACAAAATTTGAAATTGAAACCTTGATTATGAGATCTAAGAGATTAAAATCCAATGTGGAATATATAAAATAATAAAAAGAAAGAGAGATTAGAAGAGCATAAATGATTTTAACTTACGAGTGAATTTGATTTCTTCTTTGATTGAAGAAAAGATAATTTAGAAATGCTTGGAATTTCTTTACTTTTTCTCGAAGTTGATTTAACTGTAGATAAGTAAAGAGGAAGAAGAAGGGAATGTATTTTATAAGAAAAGTTAGAGAAGGCGACATGCCATTAGATAAGATTTAAATAAATGGTCCGGATTTACGCGGGAATGCCAAAAAGCGGCAAGTTTCTAGGTTTCGACACAGTTGACTTGGAAAGTCAAGTGCATCCCTTCGCAAGGGGGGAAAATCTTACTACCTAAAATTCCTTTTCGACTTAGTCAAAACCAATTTGAGCAGAAGGCAAAGAAGAACAAGAAGAAAAGGCTCCAACTAGATCTTTCGAAGGAGTCGAAGGGATGATACAACCAAAGTCCAAAAGCTTTAGAGCCTTTCGAAGGGGTCGAAAGGATGTTACAATCAAGGTCCAGAAAATTATTTTCCTTTCGAAGGGGTTGAAAGACTCGAAAGCATTCTTCCGTCTGTAGTGACTACCTTTCGAAGCAGATGATTCAACATGATTGAAAACCTTTCGAATGCGTTGAAGCAACACCTTTCGAAGACAATGAAGGGAAGCTCTTCGTACATGCACCAAATCTTTCAAAACCAAATGTTTTCCCTTCACTCAAACCACTCAAAAGCATGTATTGGCCTGAACAACCCTTTCGAAAGCTAAACCAAGCCTTTCGAACTGGTCGAAGCCATTATTGTCTAGGGAGGTTCCGCATCAAGTCACAGGCAAGAGTTCAGAAATAACTATTTGTTCAAAAATTGGACAAACACCTCAAAAGTTTGATTTGTAGTTAAGTTTCATTCAAGTTGATTGATTTGGAATTTTTATTGTTTCAACATGTAAAAGAATGATTTCGGCAACTGCAGGACTTAATTCACAAGCTCAAAGTGTGGAAAGCAGGTAAGGAAAGTAAACAACACAAGATTTTTATAGTGGTTCAGCCAGAATGTGCCTACATCCACTTTCCATCTTATTATTCTCTCTTTGAGTTGATTACAGGTATAAGATTGTTCGGAAAGAGTAAAAAAACATAGAGTGGCTGAAGTGATGGATTCTCAGCAGAGTTTTCTCTCTTTTCGCCCCAAAAGTTGCTCCCATTGTTGTTGAGAAGCTCTGGTATTCATAGAGTGGAGTTGTGAAGTGTGGAGAAGAAGTTATAGCTTCCTGAGTTTGGTTCGGCATTTGAGTTAGGAACGATTGGATCGGCATTTGGGTCAGAAAGCTTGCTAGGACCGGTTGTCCTTCTTTGGCATGGCTCGGTGATTCTGCCCTGGAGTACCTTATTTGCCGGACCAAACTTTTGATCCGGTATATTTGTGCACCAGACCAAATGTTTGGTCCGGTGATGGATGTGTCGTGCCGGACCAGATATTTAGTTCGGCATATTAGAGAATGCAGGACCAAATATTTGGTCCGGCATATTAGAAGATGTCGAACCAAATATTTGGTTCGACATATCTAAAGATGTCGGACCAAATACTTGGTCCGGCATACCATAGGATGCCAGACCAAATATTTGGTCTGACATATCTGAGGATGTCGGACTAAATACTTGGTCCGGCATACCATAGGATGTCAGACCAAACATCTGGTTCGGTATGTCGGTCATACGTTTGGTTCGGTAACCATATTCCCTATACCACTGCTTGTCTTTGCTTCATTCTTTCCTCGTGCCCCAGAAAACCGAGCCAACACTTTCCCCCCCAAAGTATGTTGTTTAACTGCACAACATGCTTTGTTTTTGGTTTGGCATTGAGCTTCCACCACCGAATGAAATTGGGGACCGTTCGTCTTCTCCTTTTTTCCTTTCAATACACCTTCTTCCCTTCACTCTGTTACTTCTATTTTTCTCAACCAAATTTTTTCAATTCAACTAGGTCGACTGTGACTAATTTAAGTTTGTTTTTTCTTGTTCGAATTTGGTTATTCTCTCGCCGTCATAGCTTGAGGTAAGTTTCTCTTAATTCGATTGTTGGTTATAGGGTTCTAGGGCTTCGATGTGTACAAGAGTTTAGTGCGAGGATGGGTGACTTCGGTGTCGAATCGGCGAGGAGGAATCCTGTTTGAACGAGCGCCGAAGGATCATGATGTTTGGATGGTCTTTATCCTCCCAGTGGTAGTTGTGGTATTTGGAGATTCGTGTTGGGAATGGGTGTGTAAATAACCACCCACCCATCAGGTGTTTGATCCATTGCTTGACCGGTTAACTGAGTTGCTTTTGGTAGAGGCACTAGTGGCAGTATTCTAGTTTTGTAATGACCCGTAAATTTTAACTATTTTAATAACGTAATTAGTTAAAATTTTGCGAAGTTCTAAACGATAAAATTTTGAAATAAAAATTTAATATTTGGAATAAGTCTAGTTAAACATAGCGACTGGTAAATTTTCGTCCAAAAATATGAAAGTTTATTTCGCGCGTAAATTCACTTCAATTTAATCAGTTAAAAAGCGTTGAAAATAAAATGTTTCCGAAACCTAAATACTTTTACATCGAAAAATTCTAAACCATCTTATGAGCAAGATGTCAGTTTGTCGTTTTTCCAAATTCGGACATCTTTGGCTCCATCGATCTTATTTTTCAGCGTTTTTCTTGCATTTTCCTCTATTAGAAAATTCGAATTTTTATAATTCAATCATACCACTGATATCTATATGCCGTTTTGATCGCCTCATCGTGCTGATCTCTACGGTATATTCAATTGTCAATTTCGGAGTCTGAAAGACAGCGAAATTTACGGAACGATTTTCGTATCGGTACCAGTTTTAAAATCTTTTGGGTTCTTTCCAGTTACCCACGTGAATTGATGAGCTTAATAATTCCAGCCAGCTGTTGATTTATGACTTTTTCTTTTCCGTAGCTTTAATTGTTATTTTGGTTCGCTCAAAAATTCTATGTGACCTTTGGTTTGAGCATACACGGTACATATAATTTATATCCTTTTTGCCTTACTCCTCTTCTCCCCTCGTTATCTCTTCTTTCTTTTTCTTTTTTTTTGTACAGGAAGTTTTCCATTGTTCTTTCTTCCTGTGGTGACCCTCACTATATAACACATAGATTTTTTTTTACATTCAAGAGGAATTCACCACTAAACCTGATTACTTTTATATTTGAATATTTATATAATTTCCAAATATTTTTCCCAAGACCCTGGTTTTACCAATATAATCATATCAGTGTACAAACAAATTAAGTCAATTATATATTTGATGATATACAATTGTTTCTTTATTATTATTTTTTTCATCAGAGGGAATTTAAATCAAATAGAAATCAAAATACCATACAAGCTATTGACATAACCACTTATTTCTTTTCTAAGTCTTGTTCTACTGTCAGAGGTACATTTTGGCAAATTATAACACTTATATATATTTATTTGACTTATATATATTTATCTGCCTAAATAATTCTATTAACACTAAAATAGCATTTACTTGATCTCATGATAGTTATCAAGTATTTGCATGAAATTACTTACAAATTATGCTTGCAGGCATGGATATTGGATCTAATTTCCATTTATCATTTCAGGTTGAATGGGTGAGGACTTTTAGCATTTTTAAGTTTAATATGGTGCAGACTTACATTCTTGGTGATTTATTGGATCTACTTGGTGTTATTTAAGGGCTGCTTGGTGTTTTCTTTGATTTGTCCCAGAAGCACTTACACTTTATTAATTGAAATGAAGTGGTTCCAGGCTCCAAGGGTTTGACTCATGGCCATCTAGGCCGGCCATAGTCCCTCTTTTACCACTTGCAAACCCATATCCCTTATATTAACAAACTTCTACAAAGTCCTACTCCTAATCCCAAGCATGTTTATGCCTAGTTTAAGTTTTCTGGAAATGCATTCTTATATGTATTCAATCAATTATTCAAAATTCAGTATCTTTCAGGTCTACTGCTCTCATAGTTCTATTTGAAATTTAAATACTCAATTACATACAAATTTCCAGAATTCATGCACATGCCAGTATCACTTACCTTCCATGCACAAATTCATTTCACTTGAATATCCTACTAAAATTTTGAGAGTTCATTTCAAAAACCAACCCCCTTTGCTGTTTAATTTCCTTAAGACAAAATATAAGCAATAAAAATCAGAGATCAAATATATATGCACATATCATATGTATATGATATGTCTATCTCCTTATTTTTCTCCAAATCAGACATTCATAAAAGAAATTGGTAGTTAACCAAACATCATCAATGATCACTCACAACAGGTTTTACTTAAGTACATGTTTTCAACCCAAATACTTAGTAATCTCCTTACAAGAAACTTCAGTTACAACATAAAATTTGACTAATAAATTCATTACAAAGCAACTGCAGATTTTTAAAACTGGTTTCTATTATTTATACTAGCAGCTAATTGCCATCTTCATTCATCAAGCCAACTTCATCTTCCTGCAAGCAAATCATTGAGCTGCCCCAATTTTAATGAGACACCCAGATGATTGCAAGGGCAACCAAAAGGGTCAGTTTTCACTGGTATGAGCATTTATCAATTTTGTATACATATTCATAATTTTTTTTGATAATCTTACAGTGCCTTCCTAGTTTAACAGATTTTTATACTTAGCATGTTTTGGTTCATACAAAGTGATACAAACACATTCATCTATTTAAACAATACACAGCAAACAGTTAAAATAAACATATGTACAATTCTTAATTCATTCTCCCCAAATCTAGATAAGTAAACTCAGGTTTTACACTCCAAATTTTCACCCAGCAACTAACCAGAACATCACATTAATCCTGATTAATTTAACTCCCTGTCTAGATATTCATAACCCAAATTTATAAATCCCATTCCTTATTCATTTTATGGTCTACATCTCCTTGTCAAATGAACACTATGTATGCATTGTGAAGGAAACTCCCAGGTTGTTTAAATTATTCCAACACACAAAGGCCTCAGGGTGCAGTTGCACCATGCATATACTTGCTCCCACCTGAAGTAAGCAGATCATTGACTATCTCCCAAGTGACCAATTTAGTTTTTCTTTCATTCATATTTCAGAAAGATATAACTGCTTGTATATTTTCTGGTTCAACCCCATGTTCCCCTATTTAATCTATATCCATGTTTAATGATGATAAGATAGAACAAGAATGCTCAAAACATGTTAACTCTAAAAGCCCACTTACAGATTAATGCTCCAATCAAAAATGCACAAACAAACATCCATATCACCCATAACAAATCATTTCAGAGATTTAAATGACTCGTAATATTTTAGGTTGCCTGCAATAGGACTTAATGCCATTGCATACAAAGGATAAATACCCACTTAATGTTTTCCTTTCACTGCCTTAATCCTTTGAACAGCAAATCCCCCAAAGCCTCAAGCTTGTGTTTCTCCTAGTTTATTTTATTTTTGTTTTGATCCCAAGAGAATGATGGATTTGGTTATGTGCAGTTATTTATAAATCCATTCTAGGGTTTAAGAAAATGGGTAATTCCCCTGATACCCTTAGATGTTCATGTACATATCATATTCCTGTGTGGTCATAAATTGGAAATGCACACATTAGGTTACTTTAATTAGTTATTTCAGGGATCATGCATTTTTAAACACTCAATACTATTTTCATGACTCTTTTCTACTCATGCCATATGCATGTGACCCTCGGTTTATTATTTATTTTTATAAGTTTAAGGAATCTGAAAATCTCCTTTGTATTTTCTACCTATCTATTATCTCCATTCAATCATGCATACTATCATACCTTATTATGTAATGTAAAAATCATTCACCCATATTATTTGCTTGAAATAAATATAAGATATGGAAATTTTTATTTGATTCTGTATGTATATATATATATATTTCTACCTCTTTGTCAAATCAGTAACTCCTTCTATATTTAAATAAAAAAAATCACATTTATTATGCTAATTATTTTTAGCACAATTATAAGACATGTAAACCTTTTTATTAAACTTCATCTTATTCTATCTTTAAATAAAACAGAAAACACTCCATATATATATTAATGTATGTATTTATATAATTCTTTGGACATAGAGCTATATTTATTTTGAGTTCCAATTTTTCTTTTAATCACCTTAATCCCTTGCATTTTGTCAAACAGAAGCTCCCATGCAAATTTTATTTATTGCCAAAATTTTTTTTCTTCTGTTTTAATGCATTATATATATTTTATAATTTCAGAATTTCTTAATATAAATGTATATTTTTCATTTTATTTTTATTTTATTTTAGGGTCATTACATACCCTCGCCCTTAAAGGAATTATGTCCCCATAATTTTTCTCCAATTAAAAAAAAACTAATCTATAGCCTGTTTTAACTCCATAACCCCATACTCATAGTTTATGAAAGCAAACAATATATAAGAATATTTTAGAAAAATCATCATAAGCTTCTTAAACATACCTCTCCATCAGTAAACAAATTGGGGTATTTAGCCCTCATTTTATCTTCAACCTCCCATGTACAATCATTAGTGTCCAAGCCCCATTGAATTTTTACCAGTTTGATCACCTTGTTCCTCAACTTTTTCTCTTCCTTGGCAACTATCCCTACTGGTTCATTTGTATAAACCAAATTCTTTTGGACTTGAATTTGAGTAGGTGACTCCAGAATTGCTCCTTCATCATGCACCCATTTTCTCAATTGAGAAACATGAAATACTAGATGCACACCACTCAACTCCTCAGGTAACTTAAGTCTGTAGGCCATAGCACCAATTCTTTGCATAATTTCATATGGTCCTACAAATCTTGGTGATAGCTTACCAGATTTCCCAAACCTGAACACCTTCTTCATTGGTGATACTTTCAGAAAAACATGCTCTCCTACTTCAAACTCCATTGGCTTTCTCTTTCTATCTGCATAAGACTTCTGTCTTGATTTTGCTGCCTTCATTCTATGCCTAACTAATTCAATCATGTTGGAAGTTTCTTTAACATGATCTGGCCCCAATATTACACCCTCTCCTGCTTCCAACCAACAGGCAGGAGACATGCAGGGTCTCCCATACAAGGCTTCAAAGGGAGCCATTCCTATTGTTGATTGATAGCTATTGTTGTAAGTGAATTCTGCCAAGTGAATATGATCCTCCCAATTACCCCCAAAATCAAGCACACATGCTCTAAGTAAATCTTCCAATATTTTATTCACTATCTCTGTTTGCCCATCACTTTGAGGATGGAAGGCAGTGCTTAAACAAAGTTGTGTTCCCATTGCTTCTTGGAAGCTTTCCCAAAATCTTGAGGTGAACAAGGTGTCTCTATCACTTACAATAGTCTTGGGTATACCATGTAGCCTCACCACTTCCTTAATAAATAATTGTGCAAGCCTATGTGCATTTCTATCTGACCTGACAGGGACAAAGTGAGCTGATTTGGTTAGTCTATCGACAATTACCCATATACTATCATTGCCTTTCTTAGTTCTAGGCAAACCATCCACAAAAAATCCATGGAAATACTTTCCCATTTCCACTGAGGTACCTCCAAAGGTTGCAACATGCCAGAAGGTTTTGGTGGTCTGCTTTAATTTGTTGACATGTTAAACACTTTGCCACATATCTTGCCACTGCTTGCTTCATTCCTGGCAAACAGTAGCTTCTTTTTAAATCATGATACATTTTAGTACCACCAGGGTGTATGGTGTACTTGGTCTTGTGATGCTCATTCATGATTTCTTCCTTCTACTCTGCAAGGTCTGGTACACAAAGCTTATCATTTTTCCTCAAATAACCCTTGAAATCTATTTTAATTTTTTCCAACTCAAGGTTGCTAAGTAACATTTCCTTCTTTTCCTTCAAATTTTTATCTTGGTCTTGCATGCCACCAATTTTCTCCACCAGATTAGACTTCACTGTGATTATTCCCAGTGTACCATACTCCACCATATCACCATGTTCTTTAAAATTCACTTCATCCTTGCTGTATATATCTGCCTCCCCAAGCACTGCAAGGTTTTTAAATTCATCAATCATCAAACTGGCTAATCTAACATGATTTCTGCTCAAAGCATCTGCCACTCTATTAGCTTTTCCAGGAGTGTACAAAATATCTAAATCATATGCAGCTAGAAACTCCAACCACCTTGCTTGCCTCATATTTAAATCTTTTTGAGAAAATAAATATTTCAATGCTTGATGATCTGTGAATAATTCAAATTTTGCCCCAAGCAAATAATGCCTCCATAGTTTTAGTGCAAACACTATTGCAGCTAATTCTAGATCATGAGTTGCATATTTGGTTTCATTGGGTTTAAGCTGTCTTGATGCATATGCCACCACCTTGCCATGTTGCATAAGCACTGCACCTAACCCAGACCCACTAGCATCAGTGTATACAACCATTCCTTTATTTGCTTCTGGGATTTGTAGGACAGAAGCTTCCACCAATGCTTGTTTCAATTTCTCAAAAGCTTGTTCACACTGCTCAGTCCACACATTTGGTTGGTTCTTCTTGGTTAGTTTGGTCATTGGTGCTCCTATTCTTGAAAAATCCTTGATGAACCTCCTATAGTACCCTGACAAACCTAAGAATGACCTCACCTCAATCACTGTCTTGGGTCTACTCCATGTTTGAACTGCAATGACCTTGCTTGGATCTACACTTACTCCCTGCTGTGACACTATGTGTCCTAAGAATTTCACTTCATGTTGCCAAAATGTACACTTTGAATACTTGGCTTTTAATTCATGTTCTCTAAGTCTGGATAATACTAAATGTAGGTGCATGGCATGATCATTTTCTGTCTTTGAATAAATTAATATGTCATCTCTAAATACCAAGACAAACTTATCCAAAAAGTCTCTAAAAATTCTATTCATCAAGTCTACAAAATAGGAGGGAGCATTGGTCAAACCAAATGGCATTACTAGAAATTCATAAAGGCCATACCTTGTGTTGAAGGCTGTGTACTCAATGCTTTCCTCTGCAACTTTCATTTGGTGAAATCCAAAGGCTAAGTCTAGCCTTGAAAATATTTTAGCTTCATGCAATTGGTCAAATAGATCATCTATTCTAGGCAGTGGGTACTTATTCTTGATGGTAACCTTATTTAAATCCCTGTAATCCACACACATCCTCATTGTTCCATCATGCTTCTTAACAAAAAGCACTGGGGAACCCCAACTAGAACTACTTGATCTTATGAATCCTTTCTCTTCTTATTCTTCTAGTTGATGTTTTAATTCTACCAACTCTTTTGGACCCATTCTATTAGGCTTCTTAATGATTGGATTTGTTCCTAGCATTAATTTTATTTTAAATTCAACTGGTCTATTTTGAGGAATACCCTTCACTTCTCCAAACACATCTATATATCCATTTACTAATGGGATTTCCTCTATTTTTAATTCCTTTTGAACTTCATTAATACTCCAGATATTATTAAAACATGTATTCTTTGCTATTTCACTTAAGATGGTAATTCTTTTGCCTTCATTTGTCTCCAAAGAAATAGTAAGATTTTCTAAATTTAAAATTGCTTTATTTCTCATTAACCAATCTACCCCCAAAATAATCCCAATACCAGGATAATTTAAGGTATATAAGTCTGAATTAAATTCATAACCCCCTATAATTAATTTCAGATCCATACACTTCATCCCTAACATACAATGACTCCCTATTGGACTGTGTACAATTAAGGGCTGATCAATAGAAACACATGCAAGTGCTAATTTCTTTGTAATTTCCAGAGATATTAGTGAATGTGAGGCACTAGTGTCATATATTACTGATATTGGTTGGGTATGAATAAAAATTATACCTTCAAGTTGCCCAACATTCCCAGTGTTACCTGCTGCCAAAGCTCCTACCCTTGCTGTTCCCCTATTGGTTTCTGGGCAATCCTTCTTCAGATGACCCATCTTTCCACAATTATAGCAGCCTCCTCTAGGTATTTTAGGGTCAGGGCATTGGTTACTATAATGTCCAGCTTTTCCACAATTAAAACAATGAGTGAATTTCTTGCTTTCAGGTGCTATTGCTCCTTCCCCTTTCTTAACTCCTTTACTTGCATTTCTCTTGTCATAAGGTTGCACTTTGTTCTGACCACCCTTCTTCTTATTGAGCTTCATATTCCTAAATTTCTCCCTTGCAGTGTCATGTTGCTCAAATGAGTGTTAGATCAATTACCTGATCAAAGGTTTTGTCCTTGTATGGCAACATTGCCCTTGACAGACTAGGGTTCAAGCCTTGAATGTACCTTGCATTCTTTGCTTCTGCATTCCCTATTAACACCATTCCATACTTGGATAATGCTTCAAACTTCTGAGTGTATTCATTCACACTCATGCTTCCTTGCCTTAATCTAATAAAGTCTTCTAGCAGTGTGGCCTTGGCAGATGCTGGGACAAATCTGGCCTCAAGCATGTCCTTGAAATTATTCCAAGTGATAGTATCCTCTTGTCTTCCTGCTGTCACAACTTCCCACCAATCCAGTGCAACCCCCTTCAATTTCCTTGAAGCTATCTGTCTCCTCCTTTGGTCATTGATTTGCATATCTGTGAAGACCCTCTCCATAGTTCTTATCCAAGTTTGAACACCTATAGCTCCTTCAGTACCTTCAAAATCCTTTCCTCCCAAAGTGGTACATGTCTTAAGCAGTTTGGAGAGTTCCTCATGAGGATTGTCTTGCCTTGGTGCCATTCCATCCCTTAAAGCTCTCACAAAATCCTCCATGCTAATCACAGGTGGCTCACGTGATGATTTTGCACCTGTGTGATGCCTTGGTCCTACCATAATGCTATATATATGATTTATATGTTAGTTTATTTACCCATATCAATTTTTGGTGTCTTTACTTGGTTCATTTTTATTTCTGTGCACACTGTGCATGTATCACATGTACACACACACATATATATATTTTTTGACATAAAACAAAAGCATTCAACACCAATAATTCAAACAATGCATTCAAACATCCATATGCATACAACAACATTTACTATGTTATTTAAAACATAGCTCTGATACCAACTGTGGTGACCCACACTCTATAACACATAGATTTTTTTTTACATTCAAGAGGAATTCACCACTAAACCTCATTACTTTTATATTTGAATATTTATATAATTTCCAAATATTTTTCCCAAGACCCTGGTTTTACCAATATAATCATATCAGTGTACAAAAAAATTAAGTCAATTATATATTTGATGATATACAATTGTTTCTTTATTATTATTTTTTTCATCAGAGGGACTTCATATCAAATAGAAATCAAAATACCATACAAGCTATTGACATAGCCACTTATTTCTTTTCTAAGTCTTGTTCTACTGCCAGAGGTACATTTTGGCAAATTATAACACTTATATATATTTATTTGACTTATATATATTTATCTGCCTAAATAATTCTATTAACACTAAAATAGCATTTACTTGATCTCATGATAGTTATCAAGTATTTGCATGAAATTACTTACAAATTATGCTTGTAGGCATGGATATTGGATCTAATTTCCATTTATCATTTCAGGTTGAATGGGTGAGGACTTTTAGCATTTTTAAGTTTAATATGGTGCAGACTTACATTCTTGGTGATTTATTGGATCTACTTGGTGTTATTTAAGGGCTGCTTGGTGTTTTCTTTGATTTGTCCCAGAAGCACTTACACTTTATTAATTGAAATGAAGTGGTTCCAGGCTCCAAGGGTTTGACTCATGGCCATCTAGGCCGGCCATAGTCCCTCTTTTACCACTTGCAAACCCATATCCCTTATATTAACAAACTTCTACAAAGTCCTACTCCTAATCCCAAGCATGTTTATGCCTAGTTTAAGTTTTCTGGAAATGCATTCTTATATGTATTCAATAAATTATTCAAAATTCAGTATCTTTCAGGTCTACTGCTCTCTCATAGTTCTATTTGAAATTTAAATACTCAATTACACACAAATTTCCAGAATTCATGCACATGCCAGTATCACTTACCTACCATGCACAAATTCATTTCACTTGAATATCCTACTAAAATTTTGAGAGTTCATTTCAAAAACCAACCCCCTTTGCTGTTTAATTTCCTTAAGACAAAATATAAGCAATAAAAATCAGAGATCAAATATATATATGCACATATCATATGTATATGATATGTCTATCTCCTTATTTTTCTCCAAATCAGACATTCATAAAAGAAATTGGTAGTTAACAAAACATCATAATGATCACTCACAATAGGTTTTACTTAAGTACATGTTTTCAACCCAAATACTTAGTAATCTCCTTACAAGAAACTTCAGTTACAACATAAAATTTGACTAATAAATTCATTACAAAGCAACTACAGATTTTTAAAACTGGATTCTTTTATTTATACTAGCAGCTAATTGCCATCTTCATTCATCAAGCCAACTTCATCTTCCTGTAAGCAAATCATTAAGCTGCCCCAATTTTAATGAGACACCCAGATGATTGCAAGGGAAACCAAAAGGGTCAGTTTTCACTGGTATGAGCATTTATCAATTTTGTATACATATTCATAATTTTTTTTGATAATCTTACAGTGCCTTCCTAGTTTAACAGATTTTTATACTTAGCATGTTTTGGTTCATACAAAGTGATACAAACACATTCATCTATTTAAACAATACACAACAAACAGTTAAAATAAACATATGTACAATTCTTAATTCATTCTCCCCAAATCTAGATAAGTAAACTCAGGTTTTACACTCCAAATTTTCACCCAGCAACTAACCAGAACATCACATTAATCCTGATTAATTTAACTCCCTGTCTAGATATTCATAACCCAAATTTATAAATCCCATTCCTTATTCATTTTATGGTCTACATCTCCTTGTCAAATGAACACTATGTATGCATTGTGAAGGAAACTCCCAGGTTGTTTAAATTATTCCAACACACAAAGGCCTCAGGGTGCAGTTGCACCATGCATATACTTGCTCCCACCTGAAGTAAGCAGATCATTGACTATCTCCCAAGTGACCAATTTAGTTTTTCTTTCATTCATATTTCAGAAAGATATAACTGCTTGTATATTTTCTGGTTCAACCCCATGTTCCCCTATTTAATCTATATCCATGTTTAATGATGATAAGATAGAACAAGAATGCTCAAAACATGTTAACTCTAAAAGCCCACTTACATATTAATGCTCCAATCAAAAATGCACAAACAAACATCCATATCACCCATAACAAATCATTTCAGAGATTTAAATGACTCGTAATATTTTAGGCTGCCTGCAATAGGACTTAATGCCATTGCATACAAAGGATAAATACTCACTTAATGTTTTCCTTTCACTACCTTAATCCTTTGAACAACAAATCCCCCAAAGCCTCAAGCTAGTGTTTCTCCTTGTTTATTTTATTTTTGTTTTGATCCCGAGAGAATGATGGATTTGGTTATGTGCAGTTATTTATAAATCCATTCTAGGGTTTAAGAAAATGGATAATTCCCCTGATACCCTTAGATGTTCATGTACATATCATATTTCTGTGTGGTCATAAATTGGAAATGCACACATTAGGTTACTTTAATTAGTTATTTCGGGGATCATGCATTTTTAAACACTCAATACTATTTTCATGACTCTTTTCTACTCATGCCATATGCATGTGACCCTCGGTTTATTATTTCTTTTTATAAGTTTAAGGAATCTGAAAATCTCCTTTGTATTTTCTACCTATATATTATCTCCATTCAATCATGCATACTATCATACCTTATTATGTAATGTAAAAATCATTCACCCATATTATTTGCTTGAAATAAATATAAGATATGGAAATTTTTATTTGATTCTGTATGTATATATATATATATTTCTACCTCTTTGTCAAATCAGTAACTCCTTCTATATTTAAATAAAAAAAATCACATATATTATGCTAATTATTTTTAGCACAATTATAAGACATGTAAACCTTTTTATTAAACTTCATCTTATTCTATCTTTAAATAAAACAGAAAACACTCCATATATATATTAATGTATGTATTTATATAATTCTTTGGACATAGAGCTATATTTATTTTGAGTTCAATTTTTTCTTTTAATCACATTAATCCCTTGCATTTTGTCAAACAGAAGCTCCCATGCAAATTTTATTTATTGCTAAATTTTTTTCTTTCTGTTTTAATGCATTATATATATTTTATAATTTCAGAATTTCTTAATATAAATGTATATTTTTCATTTTATTTTTATTTTATTTTAGGGTCATTACACTTCCTTCTTCAAATTCTTCTCCTCCTTCCTTATGGGTTAGGCCATCAAACTCTTGCAACACTCCTCCTGTCCATAGTCGGTCACCGTCACCCACTGCTTCGCCCTCCACCCACGGCCATGGCCAATGACCATCTCCTCGTCAGCCTTCACCGCCTAACATCGCACCCACCAAGTCAATCACCGTCTCCGCCCTGACCTTCCCTATCCACGTCGCCCCTTCCATGTAGCATGGCCTACCGAAACCCCCTCCATTCAAATAGCAACCGAGCAACACCAGCGCCGAACCACCTCTCCGCCGACCGCCTTGGCCAGCAAGCCCTTCCCCACCAGATCCGCCCTCAGCCTCACACAGCAGCAACAAACCCAGCCTCGCTTAAACATTCTCCCCTCCGCGCACAGTGGCCTCCATCCCTCGCTCACCAACCTCCGCCCACTCAAAATCGAGACCACAACCCAGTTGGCCTTCATCCCACCTGCCGCAGTTCGCCAGCTTTTCCCCATCCAACCACCTTCTCTTCCTTGTCCTTGAATTTGAGGAGGTATACATATATGTTTAAATAATTGTTTATAGTTTTAAAATGTTTGATTTTTTAATAACTTATGTCTATATTTTTGAACCTGCATGCTTGCTATTTTGTTATGTGTATATATTTACTACATATATTAGATATACAGATATATTATTAGTTTATAACCTGTTGTTTGTATATATAAGAGTATAAAGGTTTGAATATGTTCTGTTGAGTTGTTCTTCTACATGTATATAAGTATAGTTTGCATATTGTAAGTCTGCATATTTTATATTCATTTATCTTGGTTAGGCAGTCTGTAGATATTTCAGTTAATATATGTAAATTTATATTCGTTATATGTTATGATATATGGGTTTTTCTTTTTCTTAAGCTATGTGCTGTGTGAATATTAAGGACCGTATACCATATTTTAAAGTATATCTATATTTCCCAATGTCAGACCATACTTGTAAGATGTATACATAATTTTATATATTAGAAAGTTCTATGTTTTGTCATGTTGTATAAAATATCAATATATTATGTATATATGTATTTTAGTTCGTTCGTGTGTGTTGTCTTGAGAAGAAACATTATATATTTAAGCTATATTACTTTATATTATGTATAGGTATGGGTTTAAGTAAGTGGGTATATATATATATATATATATATATATATATATGTTGTAGTTAGTATGCATATGTTGTGTAGTTGTATATACATTTTTCAATCTGGAAGCTACTTGGTACTTTGTTTCTTTTGTCAGTGTTATGCCATAGGTTATAGTCTGATGCAAATAATATATATATATATATATATTAAGTTATACTGTATATATAGAAATATATTGTATTACGTATGATTACAGTTCATAAGTTTTGCATGTTATTTTTTTTTTGAACAGTAGTTAGACTTCATGTTCGTGACATCGTATCTCACTCATGTTTTATCGGAATGGATTGATTCTATTTTTAAAAAGGAGTCGAAGTTACCTAGTTTATGCCTGTCAAATTTCAGCAAAATCCGACATCGTTTGATTAGTGGTCGAGGACCTTGAAGTTAGACCCAGGCAGCTATTCTTTTGTACTTGAAATTATTTTACACTGCTGCAAACAAGACCTGAGTTCATGTTTGACGCATCGTATCTCTTCCGTCTTACGTCGGAATACAGTGATTCTTTTTTTGTTGGAAATATTGAGTTTTCTATTTTATGTTCATGAATTTTCAGCTTCATGCGAGGTCATTTGATCCTCTGTTTCTCATTTGGAAGTTAGACCCAGGCAGCTGCTCTTTTGTACTTCGAAATTATTTTACACTACTGCAAACATGGCCTGAGTCTATGTTCGTGACATCGTAACTTTTCTCGTCTCTTGTCCAAAACAAGTGAATCTTTTGCAGTTTGAAATACAAGTTTTGATCATTATTCATACCAAATTTCAGACCATTTCGATCTCGGTAGCACATAGAATTATATTGTTAAACTTTGATGCAGGACATGTTTTATTTGTTGCTATGTTGAATGTTTTGATTTGATTTCATCGATTTCTGTTATCAGCTTTGATCGTTGAATTCGTGTCGATTTGTTTGCTTGGATTCGTAACTCAATCTTTATGTCCGTATCAGTGTGTGTATCCGTGTCATCTTCTCGTGCATCTCTAGCCTCGAAAGGTGAGCAATCACTCACGATTAATGTTCTTATATTTATTAAATTTGATTTCAATTGAAACGACAATTGAAATATGCTGCTGTTAGTTATTTATATTGCTATATCTATGCCATCATCTGTATCTGTTCACCTGTGACACCTGACATCATTACCTGTTATTTATATTGATATATATATGTCATCATCTGTATCTGTTCACCTGTGACATCTGACACCCTTATCTGTTATTTATACTGATGATATATGCCTGTTACCGTTGTTATATTATTATCATATCTGTTATCACTCTGCAAGTTCCCTGTTAGTATAGAATCACTATGGGTTGAAATGATACATACCCGAACGGACTTTAGAATAGGAGAAAATCGTTATGGGTTGAAATGATAAACCCAAGCGATTTTCAAATTAAATTGAATTTGGGATTTCGGGTTGAAAGGATATATACCCGAATGTATTTTAAATTGCGGATTGAAATGATCAATATCTGTATCACTTGACCATAGGATAGAAAATTATATACAGACACCGTTGGTCTATATATAAATATTTTGAAAAACATTTCTACGGTTTTGAAAGAAATATATGGTTTTAATAAATAATGATTTTAAAGATTTATTAAAGTGATTTAATAAAGTTGATTTGAATCAATATGAAATATGTTTAAGTATTTATGTAAAAAAATTATATTTTTAAATATAGAATTTATAATGCTTCAGGTTGAAAGATAAATTTGAATTGATTTGGAATTCTTAATTATTTAAGAATTATACTTAAATAAGTTGATTTGAAATCTATTAAATTTGAAATTTTAAGATATGTTTTTTAACTTGAATTAATTAAGAAGTGTCTTAAATGAATATTTCAAACTTATATAAATTTAAATGGGATATTTTGTCTATACAAATTTGTAAATTGAAGTTGTATTTTGATGTATTGAAATGATTAAAGAAATATTTCAGAAACTAAATGTAATGAAATTAAATTGGGACATAAATTGAATTATCGAATTTAGTTTTGAAATGTCGAATATTTAAACTGTGAAATATATTGAAATTGAAATGGTTTATTTATGGTTCAAATAGGCATTTGAAATCGATAATTTGAAAGGGTTTATTGAGAAAATAAATTTAATTGAAATTGACGATTTGAGATTTAATTAAATTTTAATTTTGGAATTCGAGTTTATGTGAATTGATTTGTGAATATCTAAACTGTTTAAGAGGAAATTTCTAGGATTTCAAAGTATTATGAATTTCAAGTTTTGATTTCCAAAGTGTTATGATTTTAAAAGACTTATGAGTTCGGAAGCGATATAACTTTGGAAAGTGATATGATTTTGGAAATGGATTTATTTAAAGAAAAAGTGATATCGTATTGATATGGTTTTGAAATGGCAATGATATGTCAGTTTTGAAATATAACTATTTTGAAATTTTATTAAAAGACCATCGGTGTAATAATACGTAGTTATTAAAGAGACCGGGATCGGATATGGACATACTCTCTGTCGATACCGAAACCACTTTAATAACTAATATACGCGGAGTGTTGATCCAGAATGAAGTGGATGGTTTGGTGAACGCGTTGACTGAAGAAAGAGAACGATTTTGGATGACCCCTGACATGACTAAAACAGGAGCCGCGCCGGGCCATTGAGGATCGCCATCTCTAGCGGACACACTTCTTCGATACCATACCTATTACTTTTGTGATTCGATTTGGGTGCACCCCTTGATTTGGGAGTGTTGTTTCGCGGTGTTGGGATAGTAGCTGCTATGCCCAACATCAGTCCAGATCAGGCAACTACTAGTATCCTAGTTGGTATCGCCTCATGTACCTTGTCATACTGATTATCCTATTCGCGACCACTACGATTTTGGTTTGTACCTTTAGTATATGGATTGCCCTCTGGTGACTTCCGGTTTTGGGGAAACTACGGTCTTGTATATGCTCTTGGGAATAAAAATGTGTTAAGGGTGGAATGGGCCATGACTTAACGCTATTTTGATATCGTACTTTACTGATTAGACATTATCTACTTAGCGTATTCTACTATATATATATAGATAGTTTAATGGATCCTTAGAGGATGGTTATCCCAAACATCCTTTGAGTCACTTGTATTTCAGTCGTTATTTCACTTGAGTTGGATTTATTGATATAAGAATGTTAATCCTGACTCGAGTGTTTTGTGTTTTCTTTACGCTCGGGTCAGACTGAGTGATACAGTATTCGAGACTCACCTTTGGAGTTGGAGCTTCGCTTGGAGATCCAGCTATCTATCTAGCTTCCAGTTATTCAGTTGATTCCAGTGATGTATTCAGATCTTGTATTTGACTATTGTATTGAGATATCTATGTATTCGAGACCTCTGTTGTATCTTGTTTAACTCTGTTATATATATATATAGTAGCTTCATGAACTACTATTCTTTTGTTTCCGCTGCATTATTGTTATATTACTCTGTGTCTGTGATCTGTGATTATTTATTTACTGTATATGCTAAGTTTTTCCAAATTTAAATGAACAATCTATTATTTTGAATTATTCAAGTCTGACATGTATGGATTATTGTCGATTTGAATGGTCCAAAATAGTGGGTCGTTACAAGTGGTATCAGAGCTTTGGTAGCTCTAGGCAAAACTCAACATATATGGTAAATGTATTTACAAAATCACTCTCATTCGAGTTTCAATCTCTTCCTTTTGACTCGATTCCTTTGAATTGTGAAACGTTCCCTGCGGTTCCAAATTTCATTCGTGTCCCTCACTATTCGTCTTCTCTTAATTCTAGAGTATCCCATAACTCCACTTCGAATGATCTTTATAATGGATTGGCGGTCTCGCCAACATTCATATGATTTGTAAAGGGGTGAAACTCCTTTACAATAGGCATTGATTTACCGGAGATTTCTGTATCCTCGGTTTACGATGCTATCTATCTCCTGATATACCTGAATTCTATTTCTTGAGATCGAATGTCGATTTACCTCGGAATTCTACACCAATCTTATTTTGAAGTCACGGTCGACCAGGTTAAGGTTGCCCGCGGTTTATACAAACTTATCCATCGCCTTATTTTGTTATTTAATTACCATATCTTTGTTTCAAACCTATCTTCGAATCAAAATTCTCTTTGATTTGAGTCTATCAAAAATTTGAATCTCTATCCTTGCTTTGAAATCCATTATTATATCGGTAAGTGAGGAAGTGTATTTGTAAATAAATTTTAAAATGTTTTATATTATGTTGTTTGAGTTGTTGATGTTGATTTGGGTTTTCGATCGATTCGTCTGATCAACGCTATCGATAGGATTTCCAAAACACTTGAGCAGAGCAAACTGACACAATATCGTTTTTAAATTTGATAAATAAAATAAAAGTTTTGTATGATTATATTATATATAAATATAAGTTTTCTGAAATTAAATTGTTAATGAATTTGTTGTCAGAAATAATAATATTTGATTTTCATTTATTCTTTTGTAAACCATTGATTATTGCATAATATAAAAAAAATGAATTTATAAACTTGGTTATAATTTGATTGGAATTTGAAATGAATTTAATTCAGAAATTTGAGAATTTATTAGTTTCCGGTGATTTCGAACTTTGGTTTTTAAAATTTCAAAGTATATATCACTAAAAGTATTTTCGAATAGAAATCGTTTTCAAAGAATTTTTAAAGTGTTGAAATCATTACTCTTCTCTTTGTCGCTGGAAAATAATTTCGGTGATGGCGGCCGCATCATCGACATTCATTTTCGAGATTCGAAGTGGAGAAACCATTCTGTAGCTTTGCTACGGTTTTGTTTTGGAAAAAATATTTTGATTCGAATTTCTTAAATATGACTTGATTTGTATATATATATATATATGGGTATATTATTTTAAATTTAATTTGATTCAATATATATAGTATATACATAATTATTTCTAAAGGATTTTAAATTAAACGGAAATTTAATTCTTAAATTTTGTTAAGGATGATTTTAATTATAAATAAAACCAAAATTTGGAATAAATATTTAAACTTGAATAATTGAATTGGGAAAATTTTATTTCTATATTGTTCAACTACATTCTAATACAACTTACCTAAATCATTCAGAAGTTGAATATGTAATTGGATAATATATAATATAAATTGAATTTATAAATAAAATTTGAGTGTTTATAATAAATGTTATACACTAAATTTTGATTATAAAGATGTTAATAGAGTTAGATAGGATAATAAGTAAACTCAGTTAACAATGAAATAAATTTTGTTTTGAAAGAATTAATAAATTGAAATTTGATCAACATATGAAAATACCTTGAATTTAAAAGCAATTAGTAGATGTAAATTAATTTAAATCGAAACCTTTATGGTTTAAATTAATTTACATGGGTTAAATATATGTGATTAGATATATT
Organism: Allium fistulosum; assembly: GCA_030737815.1. NCBI lineage: Eukaryota > Viridiplantae > Streptophyta > Magnoliopsida > Asparagales > Amaryllidaceae > Allium > Allium fistulosum. The sequence goes on from CM060905.1 coordinate 557,594,038, forward strand.
AAGTAGAATAAATTGGAATAAAGAAGAATTTAAATTGCTAAAAGAAAATATGATTATAATAAAAGACTTTTCAAATTTATGGTTTTAAAAATTGTAAATTGAAGAAAATGGGATAATAAGATAATGAATTTAGAAATAGTTGAGATTGATTTTAGTGAAATCAAATGGATTAAATCAATTATTGAATATCAATTAATTTAAATTTGAATTTATATGGTTTAAATTAATTGTTATTTTGTATTTCAAATCTGTTTTCTTTCTGGTTGTTTCTATTCTTCTACCTCGTTCCTTTTCGGGGACGAAAAGTTTTGAGTGGGGGAGAGTGTAACGACCCGTAAATTTTAACTATTTTAATAACGTAATTAGTTAAAATTTTGCGAAGTTTTAAACGATAAAATTTTGAAATAAAAATTTAATATTTGGAATACGTCTAGTTAAACATAGCGATTGGTAAATTTTCGTCCGAAAATATGAAAGTTTATTTCGCGCGTAAATTCACTTCAATTTAATCAGTTAAAAAGCGTTGAAAATAAAATGTTTCCGAAACCTAAATATTTTTACATAGAAAAATTCTAAACCATCTTCTGAGCAAGATGTCAGTTTGTCATTTTTCCAATTCGGACATCTTTGGCTCCATCGATCTTATTTTTCAGCGTTTTTCTTCCATTTTCCTCTATTAAAAAATTCGAATTTTTATAATTCAATCATACCACTGATATCTATATGTCGTTTTGATCGCCTCATCGTGTTGATCTCTACGGTATATTCAATTGTCAATTTCGGAGTCTGAAAGACAGCGAAATCTACGGAACGATTTTCGTATCGGTACCAGTTTTAAAATCTTTTGGGTTCTTTCCAGTTACCCACGTGAATTGATGAGCTTAATAATTCCAGCCAGCTGTTGATTGATGACTTTTTCTTTTCCGTAGCTTTAATTGTTATTTTGGTTCGCTCAAAAATTCTATGTGACCTTTGGTTTGAGCATACACGGTACATATAATTTATATCCTTTTTGCCTTACTCCTCTTCTCCCCTCGTTATCTCTTCTTTCTTTTTCTTTTTTTTGTACAGGAAGTTTTCCATTGTTCTTTCTTCCTTCTTCAAATTCTTCTCCTCCTTCCTTATGGGTTAGGCCATCAAACTCTTGCAACACTCCTCCTGTCCATAGCCGGTCACCATCACCCACTGCTTCGCCCTCCACCCACGGCCATGGCCAATGACCATCTCCTCGTCAGCCTTCACCGCCTAACACCGCACCCACCAAGTCAATCACCGTCTCCGCCCTGACCTTCCCTATCCACGTCGCCCCTTCCATGTAGCATGGCCTACCGAAACCCCCTCCATTCAAATAGCAACCGAGCAACACCAGCGCCGAACCACCTCTCCGCCGACCGCCTTGGCCAGCAAGCCCTTCCCCACCAGATCCGCCCTCAGCCTCACACAGCAGCCAACAACCTAGCCTCGCCTAAACATTCTCCCCTCCACGCGCAGTGGCCTCCATCCCTCGCTCACCAACCTCCGCCCACTCAAAATCGAGACCACAACCCAGTTGGCCTTCATCCCACCTGCCGCAGTTCGCCAGCTTTTCCCCATCCAACCACCTTCTCTTCCTTGTCCTTGAATTTGAGGAGGTATACATATATGTTTAAATAATTGTTTATAGTTTTAAAATGTTTGATTTTGTAATAACTTATGTCTATATTTTTGAACCTGCATGCTTGCTATTTTGTTATGTGTATATATTTACTACATATATTAGATATACAGATATATTATTAGTTTATAACCTGTTGTTTGTATATATAAGAGTATATAGGTTTGAATATGTTCTGTTGAGTTGTTCTTCTACATGTATATAAGTATAGTTTGCATATTGTAAGTCTGCATATTTTATATTCATTTATCTTGGTTAGGCAGTCTGTAGATATTTCAGTTAATATATGTAAATTTATATTCGTTATATGTTATGATATATGGGTTTTTCTTTTTCTTAAGCTATGTGCTGTGTGAATATTAAGGACCGTATACCATATTTTAAGGTATATCTATATTTCCCAATGTCAGACCATACTTGTAAGATGTATACATAATTTTATATATTAGAAAGTTCTATGTTTTGTCATGTTGTATAAAATATCTATATATTATGTATATATGTATTTTAGTTCGTTCGTGTGTGTTGTCTTGAGAAGAAACATTATATATTTAAGCTATATTACTTTATATTATGTATAGGTATGGGTTTAAGTAAGTGGGTATATATATATATATATGTTTGTTGTAGTTAGTATGCATATGTTGTGTAGTTGTATATACATTTTTCAATCTGGAAGCTACTTGGTACTTTGTTTCTTTTGTCAGTGTTATACCATAGGTTATAGTCTGATGCAAATAATATATATATATATATTAAGTTATACTGTATATATAGAAGTATATTGTATTACGTATGATTATAGTTCATAAGTTTTGCATGTTATTTTTTTTCTGAACAGTAGTTAGACTTCATGTTCGCGACATCGTATCTCACTCATGTTTTATCGGAATGGATTGATTCTATTTTTAAAAAGGAGTCGAAGTTACCTAGTTTATGCCTGTCAAATTTCAGCAAAATCCGAAATCGTTTGATTAGTGGTCGAGGACCTTGAAGTTAGACCCATGCAGCTATTCTTTTGTACTTGAAATTATTTTACACTGCTGCAAACACGACCTGAGTTCATGTTTGACGCATCGTATCTCTTCCGTCTTACGTCGGAATACAGTGATTCTTTTTTTGTTGGAAAGATTGAGTTTTCTATTTTATGTTCACGAATTTTCAGCTTCATGCGAGGTCATTTGATCCTCTGTTTCTCATTTGGAAGTTAGACCCAGGCAGCTGCTCTTTTGTACTTTGAAATTATTTTACACTGCTGCAAACATGGCCTGAGTCTATGTTCGTGACATCGTAACTTTTCTCGTCTCTTGTCCAAAACAAGTAAATCTTTTGCAGTTTGAAATACAAGTTTTGATCTTTATTCATACCAAATTTCAGACCATTTCGATCTCGGTAGCACATATAATTATATTGTTAAAATTTGACGCAGGACATGTTTTATTTGTTGCTATGTTGAATGTTTTGATTTGATTTCATCGATTTCTGTTATCAGCTTTGATCGTTGAATTCGTGCCGATTTGTTTGCTTGGATTCATAACTCAATCTTTATGTCCGTATCAGTGTGCGTATCCGTGTCATCTTCTCGTGCATCTCTAGCCTCGAAAGGTGAGCAATCACTCACGATTAATGTTCTTATATTTATTAAATTTGATTTCAATTGAAACGACAATTGAAATATGCTGCTGTTAGTTATTTATATTGCTATATCTATGCCATCATCTGTATCTGTTCACCTGTGACACCTGACATCATTATCTGTTATTTATATTGATATATATATATATATGCCATCATTTGTATCTGTTCACCTGTGACATCTGACACCCTTATCTGTTATTTCTACTGATGATATATGCATGTTACCGTTGTTATATTATTATCATATCTGTTATCACTCTGCAAGTTCCCTGTTAGTATAGAATCACTATGGGTTGAAATGATACATACCCGAACGGACTTTAGAATAGGAGAAAATCGTTATGGGTTGAAATGATAAACCCAAGCGATTTTCAAATTAAATTGAATTTGGGATTTCGGGTTGAAAGGATATATACCCGAATATATTTTAAATTGTGGATTGAAATGATAAATATCTGTATCACTTGACCATAGGATAGAAAAGTATATACAGACACCGTTGGTCTATATATAAATGTTTTGAAAAACATTTCTACGGTTTTGAAAGAAATATATGGTTTTAATAAATAATGATTTTAAAGATTTATTAAAGTGATTTAATAAAGTTGATTTGAATCAATATGAAATATGTTTAAGTATTTATGTAAAAAAATTATATTTTTAAATATAGAATTTATAATGCTTCAGGTTGAAAGATAAATTTGAATTGATTTGGAATTCTTAATTATTTAAGAATTATACTTAAATAAGTTGATTTGAAATCTATTAAATTTGAAATTTTAAGATATGTTTTATAACCTGAATTAATTAAAAAGTGTCTTAAATGAATATTTCAAACTTATATAAATTTAAATGGGATATTTTGTCTATACAAATTTGTAAATTGAAGTTGTATTTTGATGTATTGAAATGATTAAAGAAATATTTCAGAAACTAAATGTAATGAAATTAAATTGGGACATAAATTGAATTATCGAATTTAGTTTTGAAATGTCGAATATTTAAACTGTGAAATATATTGAAATTGAAATGGTTTATTTATGGTTCAAATAGGCATTTGAAATCGATAATTTGAAAGGGTTTATTGAGAAACTAAATTTAATTGAAATTGACGATTTGAGATTTAATTAAATTTTAATTTTGGAATTCGAGTTTATGTGAATTGATTTGTGAATATCTAAACTGTTTAAGAGGAAATTTCTAGGATTTCAAAGTATTATGAATTTCAAGTTTGGTTTCCAAAGTGTTATGATTTTAAAAGACTTATGAGTTCGGAAGCGATATAACTTTGGAAATGGATTTATTTAAAGAAAAAGTGATATCGTATTGATTTGGTTTTGAAATGGCAATGATATGTCGGTTTTGAAATATAACTATTTTGAAATTTTATTAAAAGACCATCGGTGTAATAATACGTAGTTATTAAAGAGACCGGGATCGGATATGGACATACTCTCTGTCGATACCGAAACCACTTTAATAACTAATATACGCGGAGTGTTGATCCAGAATGAAGTGGATGGTTTGGTGAACGCGTTGACTGAAGAAAGAGAACGATTTTGGATGACCCCTGACATGACTAAAACAGGAGCCGCGCCGGGCCATTGAGGATCGCCATCTCCAGCGGACACACTTCTTCGATACCATACCTATTACTTTTGTGATTCGATTTGGGTGCACCCCTTGATTTGGGAGTGTTGTTTCGCGGTGTTGGGATAGTAGCTGCTATGCCCAACATCAGTCCGGATCAGGCAACTACTAGTATCCTAGTTGGTATCGCCTCATGTACCTTGTCATACTGATTATCCTATTCACGACCACTACGATTTTGGTTTGTACCTTTAGTATATGGATTGCCCTCTGGTGACTTTCGGTTTTGGGGAAACTACGGTCTTGTATATGCTCTTGGGAATAAAAATGTGTTAAGGGTGGAATGGGCCATGACTTAACGCTATTTTGATATCGTACTTTACTGATTAGACATTATCTACTTAGCGTATTCTACTATATATATAGATAGTTTAATGGATCCTTAGAGGATGGTTATCCCAAACATTTTTTGAGTCACTTGTATTTCAGTCGTTATTTCACTTGAGTTGGATTTATTGATATAAGAATGTTAATCCTGACTCGAGTGTTTTGTGTTTTCTTTACGCTCGGGTCAGACTGAGTGATACAGTATTCGAGACTCACCTTTGGAGTTGGAGCTTCGCTTGGAGATCCAGCTATCTATCCAGCTTCCAGTTATTCAGTTGATTCCAGTGATGTATTCAGATCTTGTATTTGACTATTGTATTGAGATATCTATGTATTCGAGACCTCTGTTGTATCTTGTTTAACTCTGTTATATATATATATATATATAGTAGCTTCATGAACTACTATTCTTTTGTTTCCGCTGCATTATTGTTATATTACTCTGTGTCTGTGATCTGTGATTATTTATTTACTGTATATGCTAAGTTTTTCCAAATTTAAATGAACAATCTATTATTTTGAATTATTCAAGTCTGACATGTGTGGATTATTGTCGATTTGAATGGTCCAAAATAGTGGGTCGTTACAAGTGGTATCAGAGCTTTGGTTGCTCTAGGCAAAACTCAACATATATGGTAAATGTATTTACAGAATCACTCTCATTCGAGTTTCAATCTCTTCCTTTTGACTCGATTCCTTTGAATTGTGAAACGTTCCCTGCGGTTCCAAATTTCATTCGTGTCCCTCACTATTCGTCTTCTCTTAATTCTAGAGTATCCCATAACTCCACTTCGAATGATCTTTATAATGGATTGGCGGTCTCGCCAACATTCATATGATTTGTAAAGGGGTGAAACTCCTTTACAATAGGCATTGATTTACCGGAGATTTCTGTATCCTCGGTTTACGATGCTATCTATCTCCTGATATACCTGAATTCTATTACTTGAGATCGAATGTCGATTTACCTCGGAATTCTACACCAATCTTATTTTGAAGTCACGGTCGACCCGGTTAAGGTTGCCCGCGGTTTATACAAACTTATCCATCGCCTTATTTTGTTATTTAATTACCATATCTTTGTTTCAAACCTATCTTCGAATCAAAATTCTCTTTGATTTGAGTCTATCAAAAATTTGAATCTCTATCCTTGCTTTGAAATCCATTATTATATCGGTAAGTGAGGAAGTGTATTTGTAAATAAATTTTAAAATGTTTTATATTATGTTGTTTGAGTTGTTGATGTTGATTTGGGTTTTCGATCGATTCGTCTGATCAACGCTATCGATAGGATTTCCAAAACACTTGAGCAGAGCAAACTGACACAATATCGTTTTTAAATTTGATAAATAAAATAAAAGTTTTGTATGATTATATTATATATAAATATAAGTTTTATGAAATTAAATTGTTAATGAATTTGTTGTCAGAAATAATAATATTTGATTTTCATTTATTCTTTTGTAAACCATTGATTATTGCATAATATAAAAAAAACGAATTTATAAACTTGGTTATAATTTGATTGGAATTTGAAATGAATTTTATTCAGAAATTTGAGAATTTATTAGTTTCCGGTGATTTCGAACTTTGGTTTTTAAAATTTCAAAGTATATATCACTGAAAGTATTTTCGAATAGAAATTGTTTTCAAAGAATTTTTAAAGTGTTGAAATCAGTACTCTTCTCTTTGTCGCTGGAAAATAATTTCGGTGATGGCGGCCGCATCATCGACATTCATTTTCGAGATTCGAAGTGGAGAAACCATTCTGTAGCTTTACTACGGTTTTGTTTTGGAAAAAAATATTTTGATTCGAATTTCTTAAATATGACTTGATTTGTATATATATATATATGGGTATATTATTTTAAATTTAATTTGATTCAATATATATAGTATATACATAATTATTTCTAAAGGATTTTAAATTAAACGGAAATTTAATTCTTAAATTTTGTTAAGGATGATTTTAATTATAAATAAAACCAAAATTTGAAATAAATATTTAAACTTGAATAATTGAATTGGGAAAATTTTATTTGTATATTGTTCAACTGCATTCTAATACAACTTACCTAAATCATTCAGAAGTTGAATATGTAATTGGATAATATATAATATAAATTGAATTTATAAATAAAATTTGAGTGTTTATAACAAATGTTATACACTAAATTTTGATTATAAAGATGTTAATAGAGTTAGATAGGATAATAAGTAAACTCAGTTAACAATGAAATAAATTTTGTTTTGAAAGAATTAATAAATTGAAATTTGATCAACATATGAAAATACCTTGAATTTAAAAGCAATTAGTAGATGTAAATTAATTTAAATCGAAACTTTTATGGTTTAAATTAATTTACATGGGTTAAATATATGTGATTAGATATATTAAGTAGAATAAATTGGAATAAAGAAGAATTTAAATTGCTGAAAGAAAATATGATTATAATAAAAGACTATTCAAATTTATGGTTTTAAAAATTGTAAATTAAAGAAAATGGGATAATAAGATAATGAATTTAGAAATAGTTGAGATTGATTTTAGTGAAATCAAATGGATTAAATCAATTATTGAATATCAATTAATTTAAATTTGAATTTATATGGTTTAAATTAATTGTTATTTTGTATTTCAAATCTGTTTTCTTTCTGGTTGTTACTATTCTTCTACCTCGTTCCTTTTCGGGGACGAAAAGTTTTGAGTGGGGGAGAGTGTAACGACCCGTAAATTTTAACTATTTTAATAACGTAATTAGTTAAAATTTTGCGAAGTTTTAAACGATAAAATTTTGAAATAAAAATTTAATATTTGGAATACGTCTAGTTAAACATAGCGACTGGTAAATTTTCGTCCGAAAATATGAAAGTTTATTTCGCGCGTAAATTCACTTCAATTTAATCAGTTAAAAAGCGTTGAAAATAAAATGTTTCCGAAACCTAAATATTTTTACATAGAAAAATTCTAAACCATCTTCTGAGCAAGATGTCAGTTTGTCATTTTTCCAAATTCGGACATCTTTGGCTCCATCGATCTTATTTTTCAGCGTTTTTCTTGCATTTTCCTCTATTAGAAAATTCGAATTTTTATAATTCAATCATACCACTGATATCTATATGCCGTTTTGATCGCCTCATCGTGCTGATCTCTACGGTATATTCAATTGTCAATTTCGGAGTCTGAAAGACAGCGAAATCTACGGAACGATTTTCGTATCGGTACCAGTTTTAAAATCTTTTGGGTTCTTTCCAGTTACCCACGTGAATTGATGAGCTTAATAATTCCAGCCAGCTGTTGATTGATGACTTTTTCTTTTCCGTAGCTTTAATTGTTATTTTGGTTCGCTCAAAAATTCTATGTGACCTTTGGTTTGAGCATACACGGTACATATAATTTATATCCTTTTTGCCTTACTCCTCTTCTCCCCTCGTTATCTCTTCTTTCTTTTTCTTTTTTTTGTACAGGAAGTTTTCCATTGTTCTTTCTTCCTTCTTCAAATTCTTCTCCTCCTTCTTTATGGGTTAGGCCATCAAACTCTTGCAACACTCCTCCTGTCCATAGCCGGTCACCATCACCCACTGCTTCGCCCTCCACCCACGGCCATGGCCAATGACCATCTCCTCGTCAGCCTTCACCGCCTAACACCGCACCCACCAAGTCAATCACCGTCTCCGCCCTGACCTTCCCTATCCACGTCGCCCCTTCCATGTAGCATGGCCTACCGAAACCCCCTCCATTCAAATAGCAACCGAGCAACACCAGTGCCGAACCACCTCTCCGCCGACCGCCTTGGCCAGCAAGCCCTTCCCCACCAAATCCGCCCTCAGCCTCACACAGCAGCCACCAACCCAGCCTCGCCTAAACATTCTCCCCTCCACGCACAGTGGCCTCCATCCCTCGCTCACCAACCTCCGCCCACTCAAAATCGAGACCACAACCCAGTTGGCCTTCATCCCACCTGCCGCAGTTCGCCAGCTTTTCCCCATCCAACCACCTTCTCTTCCTTGTCCTTGAATTTGAGGAGGTATACATATATGTTTAAATAATTGTTTATAGTTTTAAAATGTTTGATTTTGTAATAACTTATGTCTATATATTTGAACCTGCATGCTTGCTATTTTGTTATGTGTATATATTTACTACATATATTAGATATACAGATATATTATTAGTTTATAACATGTTGTTTGTATATATAAGAGTATATAGGTTTGAATATGTTCTGTTGAGTTGTTCTTCTACATGTATATAAGTATAGTTTGCATATTGTAAGTCTGCATATTTTATATTCATTTATCTTGGTTAGGCAGTCTGTAGATATTTCAGTTAATATATGTAAATTTATATTCGTTATATGTTATGATATATGGGTTTTTCTTTTTCTTAAGCTATGTGCTGTGTGAATACTAAGGACCGTATACCATATTTTAAAGTATATCTATATTTCCCAATGTCAGACCATACTTGTAAGATGTATACATAATTTTATATATTAGAAAGTTCTATGTTTTGTCATGTTGTATAAAATATCTATATATTATGTATATATGTATTTTAGTTCGTTCGTGTGTGTTGTCTTGAGAAGAAACATTATATATTTAAGCTATATTACTTTATATTATGTATAGGTATGGGTTTAAGTAAGTGGGTATATATATATATATATATATATATATATATATGTTTGTTGTAGTTAGTATGCATATGTTGTGTAGTTGTATATACATTTTTCAATCTGGAAGCTACTTGGTACTTTGTTTCTTTTGTCAGTGTTATGCCATAGGTTATAGTCTGATGCAAATAATATATATATATATATATATATTAAGTTATACTGTATATATAGAAGTATATTGTATTACGTATGATTACAGTTCATAAGTTTTGCATGTTATTTTTTTTCTGAACAGTAGTTAGATTACATGTTCGCGACATCATATCTCACTCATGTTTTATCGGAATGGATTGATTCTATTTTTAAAAAGGAGTCGAAGTTACCTAGTTTATGCCTGTCAAATTTCAGCAAAATCCGACATCGTTTGATTAGTGGTCGAGGACCTTGAAGTTAGACCCAGGCAGCTATTCTTTTGTACTTGAAATTATTTTACACTGCTGCAAACATGACCTGAGTTCATGTTTGACGCATCGTATCTCTTCCGCCTTACGTAGGAATACAGTGATTCTTTTTTTATTGGAAAGATTGAGTTTTCTATTTTATGTTCATGAATTTTCAGCTTCATGCGAGGTCATTTGATCCATTGTTTCTCATTTGGAAGTTAGACCCAGGCAGCTGCTCTTTTGTACTTAGAAATTATTTTACACTGCTGCAAACATGGCCTGAGTCTATGTTCGTGACATCGTAACTTTTCTCGTCTCTTGTCCAAAACAATTGAATCTTTTGCAGTTTGAAATACAAGTTTTGATCTTTATTCAAACCAAATTTCAGACCATTTCGATCTCGGTAGCACATAGAATTATATTGTTAAACTTTGACGCAGGACATGTTTTATTTGTTGCTATGTTGAATGTTTTGATTTGATTTCATCAATTTCTGTTATCAGCTTTGATCGTTGAATTCGTGCCGATTTGTTTGCTTGGATTCGTAACTCAATCTCTATGTCCGTATCAGTGTGCGTATCCGTGTCATCTTCTCGTGCATCTCTATGCTCGAAAGGTGAGCAATCACTCACGATTAATGTTCTTATATTTATTAAATTTGATTTCAATTGAAACGACAATTGAAATATGCTGTTGTTAGTTATTTATATTGCTATATCTATGCCATCATCTGTATCTGTTCACCTGTGACACCTGACATCATTATCTGTTATTTATATTGATATATATATGTCATCATCTGTATCTGTTCACCTGTGACATCTAACACCCTTTTCTGTTATTTATACTGATGATATATGCCTGTTACCGTTGTTATATTATTATCATATCTGTTATCACTCTGCAAGTTCCCTGTTAGTATAGAATCACTATGGGTTGAAATGATACATTCCCTAACGGACTTTAGAATAGGAGAAAATCGTTATGGGTTGAAATGATAAACCCAAGCGATTTTCAAATTAAATTGAATTTGGGATTTCGGGTTGAAAGGATATATACCCGAATATATTTTAAATTGCGGATTGAAATGATAAATATCCGTATCACTTGACCATAGGATAGAAAATTATATACAGACACCGTTGGTCTATATATAAATGTTTTGAAAAACATTTCTACGGTTTTGAAAGAAATATATGGTTTTAATAAATAATGATTTTAAAGATTTATTAAAGTGATTTAATAAAGTTGTTTTGAATCAATATGAAATATGTTTAAGTATTTATGTAAAAAAATTATATTTTTAAATATAGAATTTATAATGCTTCAGGTTGAAAGATAAATTTGAATTGATTTGGAATTATTAATTATTTAAGAATTATACTTAAATAAGTTGATTTGAAATCTACTAAATTTGAAATTTTAAGATATGTTTTATAACTTGAATTAATTAAGAAGTGGCTTAAATGAATATTTCAAACTTATATAAATTTAAATGGGATATTTTGTCTATACAAATTTGTAAATTGAAGTTGTATTTTGATGTATTGAAATGATTAAAGAAATATTTCAGAAACTAAATGTAATGAAATTAAATTGGGACATAAATTCAATTATCGAATTTAGTTTTGAAATGTCGAATATTTAAACTTTGAAATATATTGAAATTGAAATGGTTTATATATGGTTCAAATAGGCATTTGAAATCGATAATTTGAAAGGGTTTATTGAGAAACTAAATTTAATTGAAATTGATGATTTGAGATTTAATTAAATTTTAATTTTGGAATTCGAGTTTATGTGAATTGATTTGTGAATATCTAAACTGTTTAAGAGGAAAGTGCTAGGATTTCAAAGTATTATGAATTTCAAGTTTTGATTTCCAAAGTGTTATGATTTTAAAAGACTTATGAGTTCGGAAGCGATATAACTTTGGAAAGTGATATGATTTTGGAAATGGATTTATTTAAAGAAAAAGTGATATCGTATTGATATGGTTTTGAAATGGCAATGATATGTCGGTTTTGAAATATAACTATTTTGAAAATTTATTAAAAGACCATCGGTGTAATAATACGTAGTTATTAAATAGACCGGGATCAGATATGGACATACTCTCTGTCGATACCGAAACCACTTTAATAACTAATATACGCGTAGTGTTGATCCAGAATGAAGTGGATGGTTTGGTGAACGCGTTGACTGAAGAAAGAGAACGATTTTGGATGACCCCTGACATGACTAAAACAGGAGCCGCGCCGGGCCATTGAGGATCGCCATCTCTAGCGGACACACTTCTTCGATACCATACCTATTACTTTTGTGATTCGATTTGGGTGCACCCCTTGATTTGGGAGTGTTGTTTCGCGGTGTTGGGATAGTAGCTGCTATGCCCAACATCAGTCCGGATCAGGCAACTACTAGTATCCTAGTTGGTATCGCCTCATGTACCTTGTCATACTGATTATCCTATTCGCGACCACTACGATTTTGGTTTGTACCTTTAGTATATGGATTGCCCTCTGGTGACTTCCGGTTTTGGGGAAACTACGGTCTTGTATATGCTCTTGGGAATAAAAATGTGTTAAGGGTGGAATGGGCCATGACTTAACGCTATTTTGATATCGTACTTTACTGATTAGACATTATCTACTTAGCATATTCTACTATATATATAGATAGTTTAATGGATCCTTAGAGGATGGTTATCCCAAACATCCTTTGAGTCACTTGTATTTCAGTCGTTATTTCACTTGAGTTGGATTTATTGATATAAGAATGTTAATCCTGACTCGAGTGTTTTGTGTTTTCTTTACGCTCGGGTCAGACTGAGTGATACAGTATTCGAGACTCACCTTTGGAGTTGGAGCTTCGCTTGGAGATCCAGCTATCTATCCAGCTTCCAGTTATTCAGTTGATTCCAGTGATGTATTCAGATCTTGTATTTGACTATTGTATTGAGATATCTATGTATTCGAGACCTCTGTTGTATCTTGTTTAACTCTGTTATATATATATATATATATAGTAGCTTCATGAACTACTATTCTTTTGTTTCCGCTGCATTATTGTTATATTACTCTGTGTCTGTGATCTGTGATTATTTATTTACTGTATATGCTAAGTTTTTCCAAATTTAAATTAACAATCTATTATTTTGAATTATTCAAGTCTGACATGTGTGGATTATTGTCGATTTGAATGGTCCAAAATAGTGGGTCGTTACAAGTTTTCTGGTATAATGTCAAAACTGAGAATAGATATTTGTATAGGTAAGGCCGTAGGAGGGTATGCTTTGGGTTGGCAGTTGGTGTGTGGCAATTTTGGTTCAGCATTCGGCATAGGATAATGCCGGGCTAGATTTGCCGAGCGCATTTTTTATCGGTATGCTAAGCCAATAGTAGGTCTTCCACTAGATGGCTAGGCTGAGGGTATGGATTCAATTGGGCTAGATGATAGGAGATTCCCATGCATGCTTTAACTTCTATTTATGATTTGGACCTTTGCTTGACCTTCATTTTCTTGCACAGGGAATATGTCTTCTGGTCGGCTTCGTTCCAAGTTTGCGGCTTCACAGCCTGCCAGGGTTGGTCCTTCTTCTTCTGATGCTCCAGCCAATCCTCCCAGGCAACCCAGCTCTGCTTACTCTTTGGTGGAATTTTATGCTCCTAAATAAATGCTTGTTAGGCCTTCGGAGTGGTATCCATTTGTGCTAACGATAGAGAAGCTGAACTCCATAGCCACTACATTTGGGATAGACCGTCGGCACATGATATTACGTGGTCCGGATGATAAAGCATGCTTTCATCCAGGCGAGTATATGGCATATAGCTAGTATCATTGTATATGCGGCGCGATTCCTCCGCTTACCAATTGGATTGCCAGCTTCGTGATATACCTGAAGGTCGCTCCCATGCAACATCAACCGAATTCTTATGCTATCCTAACATGTTTATATCTGATATTCATGAAGCAGTATCGGAGACCCCTTACCCATATAGAGATCAGATATTTGTATAACGTGAGGAGTTATCGGAAGGGGAGTCCTTTTATCAGCCTAGAGTCTGCCCACAAGTTCAAGCCTGTCATGGATCTATATTCCAAGTTTAGTATTGTTCAAAAGGGAGTATTTCTTTATACGTCACAATACCGTGAGTCAACATGCTTTTACTTCTGGCTGTAAGTTATCGTATTACCTTTTCTGAGCTTTCTGTCGACTTGGCTTCTTATTGCTCTATAACTTTCAGGTTGTGTGAAGGCGGTGGAGGATGACGGCTTAAAAAAGATGGCCAAGGAAATATTGGCTATACCGGAGGCCGAGCGGGAAGCCTCATTCCTATTTGGTGATGTAGCCCTCTGATTCTACAACTTGATCGGCCCAAGACAGTCCGTGTACAAGATTAGGCCAAGTTCTGTTGAGAGAGCAGTGGGAGCCGGAGGAGACGGGGGTGACGGAGACAAAGGCAAGGGCCCAGATGAGGAGGACGGTGTGGCCGAAGCCCCGAAGAGGCCGAGGCATAAGAAGATCGCAGTTCGTCCTCCCCGCTCGGAGAAATCTCTGTGTATTCGGGATGCTCCTTCCCTCGGCGATGAGGGAGGTTCACATTTGGAAGGAGAGAGTGAAGAGGAGGAGGGATCAGAGAGCGACTCTGAAGCAACGGAAGTGGAGGTTCATGTATCTCCAGACGTGGATATTATAAGTAGCGAGGGATTGGATGTGGATCCTTTAAAGAATGTTGAGGCTGTGCGAGAGTGGCCCGAGCAGTTGGAACAATACGAGCCGGTCCCAAGGCCGACTCCTGCTGCTGATCTTTCCTAAGAGAACATGGCTTTGGGTGATTTGGGTGGAATACCGCCTCTTCCAGTACAAGGTGGAGCGGGAACTGGCGAGGAGTTCGAGCTTTCTCCAGGTAATTTCGATTACTATATGGATTTTGAGATACTTTTTGAAAACCTATTGTTTTTCGACGGGTCCCAGCCTCCTCGTGCTCCTCAATCCAATGAAGTCTAGTCTCCGTGTGTTCTCCTTCCTTTGAGTGGAGTCTCGTCCCAGTGTATTCCTTACTTGAGTGAGACCCCACCCCGGCCATATGATCCAGTCCACCCTAAAGGTTTGTAGTAGCTTGCAGTGTCCTAGTGTCTTGAGCGTTTCGCTTTTTTTAATGATTTCTCGCTTTCTTAGATCTAATGTTGTTGCCTGTATTCCAGGGAAAAGGAGAAATCCAAGGTGGAATGAAGTGTCCAAGCGGCTTGAGCAGTTCGGATGAAAATGGCTTCCGTTTCTTCCAAGACGACTTTTCAGGAGAGAAAAACTATGCAAGAGAATATTAGGGAGACCCCATCAGGCCCGGATAAGGGAGAGAGTCGTGAGTCATCCTAGAAACATGCGAGGTCCCCGGATAAGGAAGCCACCTCCCCTGGTTCCCAAACTTCCTCCCACCGTCGCCGTTACTATTCGATGGGTTCTGAAGTGCATGAAGTGCCAGATGAGTTGGGAGAAGGCAACGTTGATCCTTTTTTCTCGGATTATCAGGAGCCGATACGGAATCCCTTTGAGAGTCATCCTGATATAAAGCCCGACCATACGGGTTGTCGTGCGACGGATCCTGACACTGAGTTCCATTTACCTCGAAATCCCTTGGTCCGGATCCTAGATGAGGCGAAGACTCTTGATTTTGCTAACTGGACAACGAGGTTGTCCAGATTAAAGATGAGACCAGAAACATTGTTGATTATCAGTCACATTTGGCCAAAGCTAGCGAAGAAGTTAGGAGCTAATGTGTGGTTGCGTTTAGAGATGGAGGATCTTCGTAAGGCGCTCAGGGAGAAAGAGGCTAAGTTAGTGGAAGTTGAAGCATCCCGCGCCTCCAAGATAACGAAGGCCAAGGAAGAGGAAAGGAAAGAGGTTGTCGACCTATTCAAGGCACAGATTGACATGGCTATCGGTTCAGTGGATGAGGCTCGGAAGAAGGATCTGGAGCAAATCCGCTCCCTTATAGGCAAAGTGAAGAAATCGGAAGAGGCGTTAGCTGAGCCGAAGGAGTCTCGAGGCAAGTGGCAAAAGGAGAAGGACTCATATCGGGTTGAGATCGACAGGTTGAAGGTGGAGCGTGCTCGGTTCAGGAGAGATAAGGAGCAGTAAATGAATAAGGTGGTGGCCTTCCAGACCAAAGTCGATAAATCCAGCGATTTTTGTGACACAGTCAACCAGATGCTGAAGGATACTTATTATATGTTCTGGAAACAAAAGAACCTTCAATAGATGGATGACTACCCTCAGGTGATGGCAGGAATCCATGCTCGGCTTATCGAGGAGACCAAGGCCGTAGTCACGCAGGAGGAAGGGGCTGTGTATGACGTTGGGATGGTGAACAGCCAGTTCACAATGGAGGAGACCAAAGCCATTTCCAGGGGTATGAGCTATTAGTAGAGGACGAAGATGATGAGGATGGCTCAGATCTTGAGGGAATTGGTGATCCGCGCCACGCCATCGTAGGTATCATGTCTTTTTTTGTTTCAGTTCTACCGTTACCTATTCTAGATTGCAAAACTTACGATCCTTCATGCTTGCATTGTGCAGGGACGTCTTCGAGGCAAGGTCGGCCTTCGCAAAGGGAAAACGAGCCTTCGAAAGATATAGCTGGAATGAGCGGGCCAGGCGGCAAAGATGTCCCCCCATCTTGAAGAGATTTACATTTTATTTTCTATATGTGGTTGAGAAGGATGTATGGCTATTTAGTATTTGTATATATGGACAAAAATCTGTGTATGTAAAGATTTCTAATGTGTAATGTTTAATTTATGTATTTTGTTTGCTTATCTGGAATGACTTTTGCGATGTACGATTTTCATAGCCGATTTGTGAACCATTTACGACTTGGTTAATCGTTGTTGTGTTAAAAAAACGCTGAAAACCATAATCGTGTTGTTATTCAAGGCCGATTGCTAACGATAACTACTCGGGTTGGTACCTATGTCGTGAGTATTATTCGATTTATCATTGCCGGCGTGTGTAATGCCGATCGTCAAGTACGAACTACCTCTGGCTACAGCCACGCCTTAATCGTGGGGCTTATAATCAGTTCGCAGTTGCTGGCAAGACGAACGCTAATGATGAACTTCCTAGGCTATAAATTATGCCTAATTCGTGGCTTATGGTCGGTTCATCATTGCCGGCTTGGGGGTGCCGATCGTCAGCGGTGAATTGCCAAGGCTTGTTTCGTGCCTTTTATCGTGGCTATCTTACTTCCACTGTTGACGACGAGTGTCTGCGATTGCTCGCAGTAGGAATAGTCATTAGATAAAATAATTAAACGAAAGAACATTTAAATAAGATAAGTAATGTAAGACACAAGATTTTTATAGTGGTTCGGCCAAAATATGCCTATGTCCACTGTCTTTCTTTTATTGCTTTAGTACATGTTTCTTTACAACTCAAGAGAAGTAGCAGCGGATATGTTGGAGATTCCATGCTTTCTAAAACACCTCTCCATCTACTGTTGACAAGATGTAAGCTTCACTGTGAAGATCCTTATGAATAACAAACGACCCTTCCCAAATTGGACCTAGTGCTCTGGGTCATGGGAAGACTTGTTTGAGTACCAAGTCTCCTTCTTGCAGTGTTCGAGGCTTCACCTTAGAGTTATGCTGCCTTTCCACCTTCTGCTTATGGGTAGCGGCTTTGAGGGCGGCGTCGTTTCCCTTTTCCTCGATCAGGTCCAGTGACATGTTCAAGAGCTCCTCGTTTTCTTCCGGATTGTAATGTATCCTACGGTGTGAGGGGACGACTGTTTTGACGGGGAGCATGGCCTCGGTTCCGTATGCCAATGCGAATGGCGTATGCCTTGTCACGGTCTTATAGGAAATTTGGTAGGCCCATAAAGCAGTTGGCAGTTTGTCAACCCATGCCCTCTTGGACTTTTCTAGCTACTTCTTGATTAGTGTCTTCAACACTGTGTTCACTGCTTCGACTTGTCCATTTGCATGGGGGTATGCTACAGCTGAAAAGCTTCGGGCAACCCCATGTTTGTGGCACCAATTCGAGAATTCTTCACTGTCGAATTGAACTCCGTTATCCGATATGATTTTCTACGGCACCCCATACCTGCACAGGATGTTACGTATTAGGAAGTTTATCACTTTGGTAGATGAAATTTTGTTTAAAGGCTCCACTTCTACCCATTTGGTGAAATAATCCACTACCACTATAGCGTATTTTGCTCCTCCTCGACCCATGGGGAGTTCCCCGATCAGATCAATTCCCCAAATAGCAAAGGGCCAGGGGCAGACCATCTGGATTAAACCGGTAGGTGGCAATCTCGAGATTTTAGCGAATCTTTGGCATTTGTCACATTTCCTAGCAAACTCGGCTGCGTCCTTGTACAGTGTGGGCCAAAAGTATCCATAACAAAAGATCTTTTTGCCTAGAGTTTGCCCTCCGGTTTGGTCGCTGCAACTTCCTTGATTATTGTTGTTAAGGATATCTTTTGCTACGTTCCCGGCGACACACCTTAGTAGCGGATTGGAAAAGCCACGACGGTACAACATGCTGTTCTGGATGGTGTAGCGGGATGCCCTCCTCAAGATTCTTCTGACTTCATTTCGATCTGCTGGTAAGGTTCCTTCTTGTAAGTACCTGACGATGGGGGTAATCCATATCTCCTTTTTGTCTATGATTTGCAGACACTCGAAACTCGGTGCGAATTGTCTCATGACGGGGGTTGCCCCTGACATTGGTTCGGTTCTTATGCTAGCTCCTTTGGCGAGAGCATCTGCCTCTTGATTTTCCCCACGCGGGATGTATTTTATTACATAATAGTCTAGCTCATCAAGGAGGGTTTTGGCCTTTTTAAGGTAGGACGTAAGCTTTTGTCCGCGAGTCTGGAATTCTCCAAGGATCTGGTTAACAATGAGTTATGAATCGCTGCGCACACATATTGATTTAACTCCTATTTCTTTAATGATTTCTTAGCCGGCTATTATTGCCTTGTATTCAGCTTCATAATTGGTTGCGGCGAACTCTAGTCTCAGTGCATAGCTTAATTTCCTTCCTCGGGGTGTGACTATTATGACACCTGCCTCCGAGCCAAGCTCGTTCGATGCTCCATCAACGAACATATTCCATTTAATAGCTTCCTTAATCCTTGCCGCAGCCTCCTCCTCTCGCATTGTGAACTCAGCTATGAAATCAGCTAAGGCTTGTCCCTTAATTGCGGTGTGCGGGTGGTAGGTAATGTCGTACTGGCTCAACTCAATACACCATTTTAACAATCGCCTTGATGTGTCCGATTTATGTAGGACTTGCCTCAAAGGTTGATCCATTAGAACTCTAATGGAGTGCAATTGAAATTAATGTCGTAATTTCTTGGATGCTATCGGCAGACAGTAAGGCAATTTTTCGATCTTTGGGTATCTAGCTTCTGCCCCCATGAATCTTTTGCTAATGAAGTATACCGGTCTTTGGATATGATCATCTTCTCGTACTAATGCAGCACATAGTACGTGAGAGGATACAACTAGGTATAGGTAGAGGCTTTCTCCATTTATTGGAGTGGAGAGTACTTGAGGCTTCTGTTGGTGTTCTAGCAGACTCCGAAAGACCGAGTAGCATTCATCGGCCCATTCAAATTTTCCTTTGTCCTTTTTGAGGGCTTCAAAGAACGGGACGCACTTGTCCGTAGCCTTGGATATACACCTTCTCAGAGCAGTTACCTTCCCGTTTAGGCTCTGCATTTCCCTCCGTGTGGCTGGAAATTTTACGTCTTTCAAAGCTTGAACTTTTTCAGGACTTGCCTCTATTCCTCTAGTGTGCACAATGAAACCTAAGAATTTACCCGAAGACACCCCAAAAGAGCATTTCATAGGATTCAGCTTCATTTGGTATTTGCATAATATTTGGAACATCTCGTCTAGGTGGTTCAAATAATCCGTTGCTCTTCTTGATTTGACAAGCATGTCGTCGACATAGACTTCCATTGAGTGACCAATTTGCTGCTCAAACATCTTATTAACTAGACGTTGATAGATAGTGCCGGCGTTCTTAAGCCCGAAGGGCATGACCTTGTAGCAATATAGGCTTAGATCCGTAATGATGCTAGTATGTCCTTGATCCGGCACATGCATGGGGATCTTGTTGTATCCTGAATATGTGTCCATGAATGACAAAAACTCATGTCCTGTGGTTCCGTCTACTAGTCGGTCAATTCGGGGCAAAGGAAAATAGTCTTTGGGGCAAGCATCATTGAGGTTGGAGAAGTCAATGCAAGTCCGCCATTTCCCTTTACGCTTTTTCACTAAAACCGGGTTGGAGATCCATTTTGGGTAAATGGCTTCGCAGATAAAACCGATGTCGAGTAGGTTCTTCACCTCTTCGTTAAGAGCAGTCGACCGTTCTATCCCCATGCTTCTTTTCTTTTGTTTGATCAAGATCTTGGCTGGGTCAATATTGAGGGAATGACAAGCTACTTCTGCGGATATTCCTACCATGTCTTCATGGGTCCATGCAAATACATTCAACTTCTTGCGTAGAAATCCTATCAGTTGGATTTTTAGGTTCTTGTTCAACTAAGAAACTATCTTTAAAAGCCTTGTTTTATCATGTTCGTCTACCATCACATGTTCCATAGCCTCCACGGGCTGGTGTTGACCTCCTCCTCTCCATCTCTAGGGTCCAACTCAATAAAAGGGTCACTAGTGTATTCGAGAGGAGGAGCCTTCTTTGATTGCTATACTTCTGTAGTTTTAGCGTAGAGGGCGACCCCTATGCTCTTACCTTTTTCTTTCCTTTTGTTTTGGCGAAGTTCTGTCATGTAGCAATCGCGAGCTGCGTCTTGGTCGCCTTCTACCTCTCCTATTCCGTTATCAGTTGGGAATTTCATCTTCAAGCACCATGGGGCCAAGATTATCTGGAAATCTGACAATGCAGGCCTCCCTAAAAATGCGTTGTAAGCAAAATGTCCATCTACGAACATGAATGTTTGCTTTCGGATTATGGATCGGGGGTGACTTACTAGCTCAACAAACAAGTCTAACTATCCAAGTGGCATCGTTGCCTCCCCCGTGAACCAGTGTAAGGGCTTATTGCACGGGGATACATCTTTCATTAATAACTTCATTTTGTTGAAGACATGTTTGAACAAAATATTCACTGAGCTTCCTGTATTAACTAAGATGCGGAACACCTCTGTCGGGCCGATCCAGGCGGAGATATCCATGGGATCAGTATGTAGATACTGCTTTCTAACCAAATCTTCATCGTTGAAGGTTATGTTGGCCCTTTCTCTCCATTTTGCGATGCGTCTTTCAGTAATAGAATGAACATATACTTCTCTATCTTTCAAAGACTTTCCATACCTCTCCATCTCGGCCCAACTTCCGTCGGCTGCATGTGGGCCTCCAGATATGGTATGGAAAACTATCTTCTCCTGGTTGGAGTGGCTTGTTCCTACTCTTTCTTTGTTGTTTCCTTGTGGGTGCGGCCTAGGTACCTTGTGGATTGGAGCAGGAGAGTTGTGTCTTTGCTGCACGTACCATTCCAGTTTCTTTTTTCGGATGTACTCCTCAATGAGATCCCGCAAATGCTGACATTCTTCGGTGTTATGCTCGTGAGACTCGTGGAAGCGACAATATTTTCCTATTCTAATTACAGGTTCTGACTCTTTTTTATATGGAGGGCATTTGTATTTTAATTCATGTTGAGTAGCCAGGTAAATGTTTTCCATAGTGTCATTCAAAGGAGTGTATGAATCGAATCTTGGTCCAGGTCAGTATCGTCGCTTATTGCCTTTTTCAGTTCCCGAGTTACCTTAATGGTTACTTTTTCCTTCGTTGTTTGGCTTACTCCCCTCTCCTCGGGGTAGGGCACTCATGTTTCCTTGGACCCTATAACCCCTTGTGGGTTGCTTGCTATGACGGTGAGCCGCCGCATCTTCCAATCTCATGTATTTTCCGGCTTCATGAAAGAATTCTTGTAGAGTTAAAGGCTTTTCCTTCATCAACCTTCTTGAAAGCTTTGAATTGGGGTGGTCGCCTCTGCATAGTGCCATCAGTGTAAGCCTTTCATCTGCGTATTGTACTATTGCTGTGGTAGCATTGAAACGGGTAAGATATTTTTGTAGCGGTTCTCCAGCCTTCTATTTTACGTCTGTCAAGGAATAAGCATCTCTAGGCTGTTCCACATGTATTCGGAATTGACTTATGAATTTTTTCTTCAATATTTTCCAAGAGCTAATGGAGCCATGAGGCAGGCGACAAAACCATGTGGTTGCTAAGTCTGACAGGAACAGTGGAAAACATTTACATAGCACACCCTCTGTTGCTCCATTCATGAGCATGTGTTGGGTGTAGCACTGCAAGTGGATGATTGGGTTGGATGCGCCTTTGAAAGGATCCATAGTGAGCATCTTCCATTCTCGAGGAGTGGCTGTCGCTTCTATGTCCATGGTGAAGGGGCTGGACACCCTTGCTCCTATCCCTCTTTCAAGTTGTTCACATCTGAGATATTCCCCGAAGAGGCATGTCATCCTCTCCTCGGATTCTGGGGCAGCCCTAGGAGAAGTGTTGGCTTCCCTTTGATGGCGTCTGGAACTTTGGTTGAGGCTGGATTGGTGATGTTTGGCTTGAAGCATGACAGGGTCAGCCATAGTCGGTCCTTGCTTGGTGCCTCCTTGATTGGGCCCAGCTCTTGATGCTTTTTTAGGACCGGCTTTGGGCTAAGTCCTGGCTCGGCTTCGAGTTCTTGTATCTTCTTGATTGAGTTCTTCATTTGCAGGGGATTTGTTCCATCTACGCGACTCTCCAGATTGAGACTCACCTCGAGATTCAATGTTTTGAGTGGATTCCCCCATGCCTCTCAAGCATGTCATGAGTTGGTCCGCTAAAGCTTTTTGCTAGGCAACGAAGCGGTCAGTCATCTCATTCACAACCCTATCTAAATCTTCTCGGGTGACAGCTGAGTCCAGAGGTTGATAGTGGGTAGCCGGGTTTTCTTTATCTTCTAGGATGGGGTTGAGTGTATTGGCAATTGCCGAACTCTTACCCTTATCGGTGTTGCGCCTAGAGGGAGCCATGTTCTAATGTTGAGTTAAGGTTTGGAAGGATGGTGGACAGAAGAGTTTGGCTCTCCACGCAGCCCGCTCTTAGTGAAAGCACCAAAAATGTTTGTTCAAAAATTGGACAAACACCTCAAAAGTTTGATTTGTAGTTAAGTTTCATTCAAGTTTATTGATTTGGAATTTTTATTGTTTCAACGCATAAAAGAATGATTTCAGCAATTGCAGGACTCAATTTACTAGCTCAAAGTTTGGAAAGCAGATAAGGAAAGTAAACAACATAAGATTTTTATTATGGTTCAGCCAGAATGTGCCT
Source organism: Allium fistulosum (assembly GCA_030737815.1). Classification (NCBI taxonomy): domain Eukaryota; kingdom Viridiplantae; phylum Streptophyta; class Magnoliopsida; order Asparagales; family Amaryllidaceae; genus Allium; species Allium fistulosum. The sequence goes on from CM060905.1 coordinate 557,617,734, forward strand.
ACATCCACTTTCCATCTTATTATTCTCTCTTTGAGTTATTTACAGGTACAAGATTGTTCGAAAAGAGTAAAAAAAACTTAGAGTAGCTAAAGTGATGGATTCTCAGCAGAGTTTTCTCTCTTTTCGCCCCAAAAGTTGTGCCTTTGTTGTTGAGAAGCTCTGGTATTTATAGAGTGGAGCTGTGAAGTGCGGAGAAGAAGTTATAGCTTCTTGATTTTGGTTCGGCATTTGAGTCAAGAACAATTAGATCGACATTTAGGTTTGGAAGCTTGCCAGGACTAGTTGTCCTTCTTTGGCTTGGCTCGGTGATTCTGCCCTGGAGTACCTTATTTGCCGAACCAAACATTTGATCCGGTATGTTTATGCATCGGGCCAAATGTTCAGTCCGGTGATGGATGTGTCATGTCGGACCAGATATTTAGTCCGGCATATTAGAAGATGTCGGACCAAATATTCGGTCCGTCCTATTTGAGGATGCCGGACCAAATACTTGGTCCGGCATATTTGAGGATGTCGGACCAGGTACTTGGTCCAACATATCTGAGGATGCCAGACCAGATACTTGGTCCGGTATACCATAGGATGCCGGACCAAACATCTGGTCCGACATGTCGGCCATACGTTTTGTTCGGTAACCATATTCCCTATACCCCTACTTGTCTTTGCTTTATTCTTTCCTTATGCCCCAAAAAACCGAGCCAACAGTAACCAACAACATCGAAACCATCAGCATCTCAACATCTATGAAACAACTGAATAAATCCTATCGACAGAGTCGAAAGCTCTTGCAAAGCAACATAGAGCAGAAAAGCAGAACTTTTAATTTCGACAAAGGCAAAAGCATAAAAGAGACAATGCGGCAGCCACCTTTCGACAAGGTCGAAAGCATTGGGGTTGAAAGGTGCCGACCCGCATCTATAAATAAGACCCAAAGGGTCAGGTTTAGGGGATCCAAACTCAGTCATTCTAGGCTTGTACTCTCTTACTTCTAAAAGCTTTAAAACCCTAATTTGTAAATGTAATTAGGGAAATTGATTAATAAAATCTTCTTTGAGTTAAGAAAGGGAAGTCTATAATATTTCTAATTACTTAATTGTTTCTCAAGCTTTTATCATGTCTAACTCTATGTTACAGGTATCGGCTGCATCGAAGGGTCTCTTTCGACTAGGTCGAAACCCATATATTTCTCAAGTAGTACAAGCTATTGGTTCCATGCCATCTTTCCTAAGACTTCTACTTTTGACCAGGTCGAAACCCCATACCAACTCACTTTGACATTCAATTCACAATAAAAGCCAAGACATTTAAGGATACTGCTTTCGACAGGGTCAAAACTTTAACCCTTGATTCCTGAACTAAGTCTTAACCACCACTCAACCGAGCTTTTGACAAGGTCAAAACCTATCAAATCATGTCTTAATCTTAGATCCACGGTGCTATCTTCTTGTGCTTTGTAACCGCTTCGAAAGGAAGGCTTTCGAAGGGACATCCATATCATTCAAACAAGCTTGTAAGGCTATTAAGGATGTAAACTAGCCATTTCGACTAGATCAGAAGGTTTAGTTGAACAAGTCCACACTAAAGTAACTTATTCAAAAGGAAAATTAAAGAGGACATACACATTGTACCTTTCTCCGTCTATCCAAGAGAAACCAAAAAGGGATTAACTTTGACCTTTAACTCTACTTTGGGGTGTTGACAAGATTTCTTGTTAACAGTATGGATCCAGAGAGATCTGCCGCTCTTAAAGAGGAAGTGGATAGACTCGAGAATAATGGGTTTATTTGTGACGCCCTCTACCCTAAATGGTTATCTAATCCCGTACTTGTGAGAAAGTCAAACGGGAGACGGGGAACATGCGTTGATTACTAGGACTTGAACAAGGCATGTCCAAAAGATAGTTTTCCTCTTCCAAAGATCGACCAGTTGGTCGACTCGACCGCGGGACACGAATTGCTATTTTTCATGGATGCGTTCTCAGGATATAACCAAATCCCGATGCACATTCCCGGCCAAGAGCACACGAACTTCATTACCGATGTTTGTTTATATTGTTACGTAGTGATGCCATTTGGATTAAAAATGCAGGGGAAACCTACCAGCGCCTAGTTAACAGAATGTTTAAAGACCAGATCGGAAAAACAACGGAGGTGAATGTGGATGATACGCTAGTGAAGTCACGGCGGTCTAGCGACCACATTAAAGACATGGAAGAAATGTTCAACATCCTTTGACATTATAAAATGAATATTAATCCTCTGAAATGTTCCTTTGGTGTTGCGTCCGGAAAGTTCCTAGGTTTCATTGTTAATGCCCACGGAATAGAAGTTAATCCCGAGAAGATCCAAGCTATTCACGATATCCAAGCGATAAGGACTATCAAAACAAGTATAGTGTCTGAATGGGAAGGCCGCTTCCTTAAGCCGATTCATTTCCAGAGCTACCGATAAATGCATTCCTTTCTTTGACATAATAAGGAGAGGAAAAAGGAATTTTGAATGGACACCGGATTGTAAAGACGCATTTCAATATTTGGCGAACCATTTGGAAAAACCTCCCATCTTATCAAAGTTAGTGGATCGTAAAGATTTATATGTTTGCTCAGCCGTGTCGGTACACGCAATAAGTGTCACGTTGCTTCCAGAAGAGAATCGAATTCAGAGATCGGTCTATTATGTTAGCAAGCGATTGACAGGGGCTGAAAGGAACTATCCGAAGAAAGAAAAACAGATATACTGCTTGCTGATTGCATCATGAAAACTTCGCCCTTACTTTCAAGCATACCCTATTAATGTTTACATTGACCAGTCATTATGACAGCTCTTGCAGCGACCTAAGATGTCTGAAAGGTTACACAAGTGGAATATCGAACTTAGCCAATTCGATATCACTTATCAGGCACCAGCAGATTTTATAGCAGAATTTACTACATAGGATGAATTCCTAGATAGCAATGAAATCCCTACCATACGGTGGAAGTTGTATACAGATGAAGCATCCAACGATCATTGTTCTGGAGCTGGGATTGTGCTTGTAACTCCTGAAGATCGGTCAATCTACTATGCTTTAAAGCTTGATTTCCCTGCAATAAACAATGAAGCCAAATACGAGTCTCTTATTGCTGGATTTAAGCTTGCCAGAGAATTGGGAATAAAATCTCTTAAAATCTTTAGCGACTTGTAATTGATAGTATATCAAATATGGGGAGATTACCAAGCTAAAGGAAAATGACTTGCTCCATGCCTTACCAAAGTCCAGGAGTTGTTGACTGATTTTGAGTATTATGACATTACGTACATTCCTAGGGACCATAATAGAAAGGCTGACTCATTCGCAAAGTTTGCTAGCACGGGGGATGCACAACAGATGTGCTTGGTTCTAGTCGGGATATTAAATGCTCCAAGTATAAAACTGATGGAAATTGACCAAGTACTAGAGATGGAGTCTAAGAAGGAATCATGGATGACTTCGTTTAAAGATTATTTGCTGCATGGAGTTCTTCCCGAACGAAGGAATGAAAAGCGACAAATCCTTCGCAAAGATTCATGGTATATTGTACAGAAAGGAGTTATGTACATAAAGGGTTTCTCCGCTCCCCTTCTCTGGTGTATCGCTCATGATAAAATAAAACGAGTCCTAAAGGATGTTCGTGAAGGGGAATGCGGCGATCACACTTGAAGGCAAAACCTAGCAAAGAAAATACTCTGTTACTGGTATTATTAGTCGTCCGTTAATCGAGATGCTTCTGACTATGTAAGGCGATGCGGCAAGTGCCAGATATATGCAAGAAGTCTAAAAGCTCCACTGACAGAAATTACACAAATGGCCAGCCCATGGCCATTTTCCATGTGGGGTATAGATATTATCGGTTCTTTATAGTTCTCTAAAGATGGTGCAAAGTACGCTATTGTCGAAGTTGATTACTTCTCCAAATGGGTCGAAGCAGAACCCTTAGCCACGATCGCAACAAAGAAAGTAATCAACTTCACTATCCGGAACATCATCTGTCATTTTGCTCTTATATGAACTATTGTAACAGACAATGGGACTCGATTCAATAGTACCGAATTTAAAGATTTCTACCGTCGGTATCATACTGAAAAGAGTTGCGGCAGTCGCTCACCCTCGAGCGAATGAACAAGTTGAAGTTGTGAACAAAGTCATAAAATTCATTTTTAAAAATCAAGTGGAAAGAGCTAGAGACAAATGGGTAGATGAACTCCCAATAGCACTAAGGGCTTACAACCACCCACAAGTCGGTTTGCGCCAAAATTCGTCACAAACCTCAAAAATAGTGAAAGCACTAGTGTTTACACACAAATTCTCAATATCAAGCACAGACCTCAGATTCAGATAATGTAGAAAGCAAAAATAAAGAAATAATAAAATTAAAATGAAAGAAAGCAAGAGAAGACACAAGATTTATAGTGGGTCGGCTACCTTCGGCCTACGTCCACTTTGAATTGATCCTTTTATTCCCTTTATACTATGATTACAGTTAGAATCCTTTGAATATCAATAACCAAAATGGAAGAGTTTAGCCTAGAAAAGAAGAAGAAGCTCTCTTTTTAGTTGCCATAGAGTTGCTATTTATAGGTGCAGATCTGAAAATATCCGCCCCAAAACCTGGAATACCTCTTCTCATGCGCATGTGGGCCCACCAGATCAATCTGGAGTCGTTTGGGATCGATCCTGAACGAATTTGTATCGATCCAAAAATAGTCCAATGAAGCTGAGATTGATCATGGACATTCCTGAGTGAATAAGTAAGCCTCTGTGAAAATTTCATAGCATTTGGACTTGTAGAATGAGAGTTATGATCGATCCAAATTTGTATTTGCAAGTAGGCTGAAGGTTTCGTATCCATGGATTTCGTATCCATTAGATTGTGTCCGTCAGCTACGTATGCTACTCCATATCCATGTCCTTCGCATCCATCCACCATCCCTTCTTTGTATCGATCCATGCCACATTCATATCGATCCCTGAGTGTGTCCTTCGTATCGATCAATGAGTGATCGATACGAAATGCTTTTCCCTATAAACATTACCTCATATCCATCCCTTGCATATATCTTCGTATTGATCCCAAGTGTCCTTCGTATCGATCAATAATTGATCAATATGGAATGCTCATCTAATATCCCTGTCACCACTGTTTTACTCTTCGTATCGATCCCTTCTTCGATCGATACGAAGTGCACTGACTTATTTTGCCATCCAATCAATACGTGCGTATCGATATGAATTTCATACCCATCAACCTGTTCCTTTCCTAATGTCTACTTGTCGATGCAAAGTGCATCGATACGAGATGCATCGATCCAAAAGACCGATCGATCCAAACCAATCATCACAATGATCAATACGAAGGTATCGATCCAAAACCATTTCTCTCCAATATTGACCCATCCATAACTCGAGCATATGAACTCCGATTGACCTAAAATTTGAAGTGTGGCCTCACATAGCCTTATTTATCATTCCCTATCGATCCCATCTTGATTGGAGCTTGGTCCAATTGATGGTATCGATCCTAACCTTGTTTCTAATAGATCTCTTATTCGTATTTCCATCCTTTTTGGCCAACTTATTAATATCCCGGCCTTGACCACAAGGTAGGGTAACATTTGGCCCCCAAAACATGCCTTGCAATAGGAAGGCATGTTTTGAATAGCTTTAAACCCGAAATCCAAAGTCCATATTCCATCCATACCCATATCATTCGGTCCATGATCTAATCCATTGCCAAGCCATTCTATCTGAGTGTCATATCCATATCCTTATCCAAATCCATGACTACTCTGAGTCGATATCCAATTCCAAATCTAGTAACAAAATACTTAGCGAATTCCATATCTATCCGAACCCGACGACCCAGTTCTAATCCATGCATATCAAATAACCAAATCCATGACCTCTCCGGGTCGACATCCAAATCCGGGACAGCTCCGGACCATATCCAAAGTCAAGACCTCTCTTGGTCTAGCCAAGACCTCTCCGAGCCCAAATCCAAATCCATAGACCTCGTCGGGTCATTTTATCCTTCTCCGGCCATGACTCTCCGGTCGAGGGCATTTTATTCTCTAGCCTCGACTCTCCGGTCGAGGACTTTTTTTATTCTCCAGCCTCGACTCTCCGGTCAAGGACTTATATTCTCCGGCCTCGACTCTCCAGTCGAGGACTTATATTCTCCGGCCTCAACTCTCCGGTCGAGGACTTATATTCTCCGGCCTCGACTCTCCGGTCGAGGACTTATATTCTCCGGCCTTGACTCTCCGATCGAGGACTTATATATTCTTCGGCCTCGACTCTCCGGTCGAGGACTTATATTCCCCGGCCTCAACACTCCAGTCGAGGACTTATATTCATCGGCCTCGACTCTCCAATCGAGGACTTATATATTCTCTGGCCTCCACGCTATGGTCAAGGACTTTTGTATTGTGTTCGAGTCCATTCTATCGCTTTCCGGAGAAGGGACTCGTAACTTGCGATTACTGCCCCGTTTCTCCGGTCGGGACCGTAATCGCGTGACCTATATTATTTGTTACATTAATCCAAATCCAATCAACATAAAGACCAATTGACAAAATAAAAGTCCGTACAAATAAGAAAATCAAATGTCCATAGTACCAAGAAAGAAACCAGAATCTACAGAAAACAGAAAGAAGATAAGATTTCATATACCCGAGCATCACGGTTTATCATCATCTCAGAGCATGCCTAGGGACCGTCCTCAATCCCATACATGTGTAAGTGACTTAGCCGCATCACTTCGGGGTTTATTACTTATTCAAAGCCATAAATCCATTCAGCTAATAATAAGCTGACGATGCCTAGATCCAGTGCCATCGTTGTCTAAGGTGGGCGGTGGCTGCTCTTGTCCCATTGCCCAAGCTCGATTCCTTATGTATTGTTGCAAATGATCATTCCACACATGTTCCTCAATAATATCCTTCAGATGCCTGCAGTCGTTCGTGTTGTTCCCATCCAGGTCATGGAATAGGCAATGCTTTCCCGATGCCCATTCGTATTCAGAGGGTTCCATTTTTGCCGACCTTCGATATTGGAGGCGCCTTCGAGTATCCATGTAAATTCTTTCTAGAGTTTCAGTTAAATCCGTGTAAGAAGAGAATTTAGATTCCCTCCATTGCCTTTTCGACGTGCTACCATTGTCGTTCATTTCCCTTTTGCCTCTATCGTCCTTGTTTGAATCCTCCATAGGCGGACCTCTACCTTTTATCGCATAAACTTCAATTTCTCTACCCTCTATTTCAGCCTTCGCATCTTCGTGTCGTAGAAACCTCTCTACTTCATGGTAAAACTCCCCGAGATCCATCGGTGGATCCCGCTCCAACGATATCTTAAAATCCGAATTATCCGCAATCCCTGAAACTGCTGCCATCAAAACCATTGACGGATCAGGTCTTTCCACTGAAGCCACTACCGCATCGAATCTGGTTAAGAAATCCCTAAGTGATTCTCCCTTCCATTGTTTCATCAATGTTAAAGTAATCACATTCTTGGGACTCATGATGTTGACCCGAAATTGCCTCATAAATCTCTCAATTAACTCCATCCAAGTGCCAATTGAGCCGCTCTCCAGTTGTCTGAACCATAGTGCTGCTATATCTGTCAGATACATAGGGAAGCACCGAGCCATAACTAACTCTGATGCCCCAGTACTTCCATATGCCTCATGTACCTCGTCAAGTGAACGACGGAATTCGTTCTCCCATCATACATCTCCAGCATTGGTAGTTTGAAATCCGGTGGATTCCTAGCCTGCCTGATTATAGGAGTGAAAGGACTCATATTCACGTCCTCCAAATCTCTATTCACCAATCCTCCCCTCATAGTCCGTCTGATCATGTCCGCTAACCTGTCGTTGTCATCAAGTGGTAGCCTCTGTCTGCAATCTCCAACCTCCCCCCCCCCCCCGAGTCCGTGAGGGAATCCTGAAACCTGTCCTTTTGGACGAGCATCCATATCCAGATCAACGCCAAACTGCACAGCGCCGCCTGGTACCCTTCCTGGAATTGAGCCAACATAATTCGGGGGTGTGCCCCTAGCTCAGGGACTATTCTTAATGGTCCCACTCGATCCTAAATCTCGGTTGCTCCATGCTCCTGATCCTGATTTCGAACTGTCACCGCTTTTGCTGCTCCAGCTTTACGATCCCTATTTCCAGCATTTCCTGTAGTTATGTTCTCTTGATTTTGCACTCCAGCTTGTCCAACTTGTTGGAGTAGGTTCTGCATCATCTCCTCCTGCCTTTTCAGCATCCCTTCCTGCACAGCATCCATCATCATCTCTATCTTATCTCTGGTGATGAAAACTGAGGTCTGATTAGCTCCAGAAGAGGCCTCTTGACATCCTTCATGCTGACTCCTTTCCATTCTCTGTCTCCTTGTTGATTGCTTAGCCATTGCTTCCCAAAATCCGATCCTTTAGCTTTCCAAATCTGAACTCCAAATCCATATAGCGGGTGCTAATCCTTCTCGGTGAAAGCACCAAAGTGTTTGCGCCAAAATTCGTCACAAACCTCAGAAATAGTGAAAGCACCAGTGTTTACACACAAATCCTCAATATCAAGTACAGATCTCAGATCCAGATAATGTAGACAGAAAAAAATAAAGAAATAATAAAATTAAACTGAAAGAAAGCAAGAGAAGACACAAGATTTATAGTGGTTCGGCTATCTCCGGCCTTCGTTCACTTTGAATTGATCCTTTTATTCCCTTTATACTGTAATTACAGTTACAATCCTTTGAATATCAATAACCAAAATGGCAGAGTTTAGCCTAGAAAAGAAGAAGAAGCTCTCTTTTTAGTTTCCATAGAGCTGCTATTTATAGGTGCAGATCTGAAAATATCTGCCCCAAAACTTGGAATACCTCTTCTCATGCGCAGGTGGGCCCACCAGATCGATTTGGAGTCGTTTGGAATCGATCCTGATCGAATTCGTATCGATCCAGAAATAGTCCAATGAAGTTGAGATCGATCATGGACGTTCCTGAGTGAATAAGAAAGCCTTTATGAAAATTTCATAGCATTTGGACTTATAGAATGAGAGTTATGATCGATCCAAATTTGTATTTGCAAGTAGGCTGAAGTTTCGTATCCATGGATTTCGTATCCATCAGCTTGTGTCCATCAGCTATGTATCCATACTCCGTATCCATGTCCTTCGCATCCATCAACCATCCCTTCTTCGTATCGATCCATGCCACGTTCATATCAATCCCTCAGTGTGTCCTTCATATTGACCAATGAGTGATCGATATGAAATGCTTTTCCTTATAACCATTGTCTCGTATCCATCCCTTGCTCCTATCTTTGTACCGATCCTAAGTGTCCTTTGTATCGATCAATAATTGATCGATACGAAATGCTCATCTAATATCCCTGTGACCACTGTTTCACTCTTCGTATCAATCCCAGCCTTGATCGATATGAAGTGCTATGACTTATTTTGCCATCCAATTGATATGTGTGTATCGATACGAATTTCATACCCATCATCTTGTTCCCTTCCTAAAGTTTACTTGTCGATGCAAAGTGATTGATACGAGATGCATCACTCCAAAGACTTATCAATCCAAACAATCATCACAATGATCGATACGAAGGTATCGATCCAAAACCATTTCTCTCCAATATTGACCCATCCATAACTCAAGCATATGAACTCTGATTGACCTGAAATTTGAAGCGTGGCCTCACCTAGCCTTGTTTATCATTCCCTATCGATCCCACCTTGACTGGAGCTTGGTCCAATTTTGATGGTATCGATCATAACCTTGTTTCCATTCGATCTCTGATCCTGATATCCATCCTTTTTAGCCAACTTATTGATATCTTGGCCTTGACCAAAAGGTGGGGTAACAAAGTCCATGACTGGCCACACTCCATTCACCTTTGCTTATGGCTCCGAGGTCGTTATTATTATCGAGTTCGAAGTTCCTTCTCATCGAGTAACTTATTATGATCCCAGGATAAACAAAGATCTCCTTATTAAATCTCTAGACTTTATAGATGAGAAGCGTGAGCAAGCTGATTTGAGGGCAGCTGCACACCAACACCAAGTCACCCGATACTACAACACTAAAGTCTGACCTAGAACCTTCGAAGTCGAAGATCTTGTTTTAAAACGGGTTTTTTCTATCCCGTTGCATATGAATCCAACTTAGGAAGGACCATATGCCATTGAGTAGAGGGTTAGAGAAGGAACTTTCAAGCTAGCGATTGATGATGGTGTCACACTTCCAAAGGGGTGGAATAGCGAGCATGTACGACGCTATTTCACTTAGTTTTCCGTTTTCATTCGGTTGATTTTAATTTCAGGATTTACTTTAGCATTTGGTTTTTCAAATATGTAATAAGACAAATTATGTCATTCTTTTCCATTCAACAACAAAACTTTGAATTTTCCATCATATCTGTGACCTGCCATTGCTAAATATGTTAGTTGCAATATTCAACCGACTAAATCCCACGGTCCGATAGGACCAGCATAATTCGAGAGTGATCAAGATTCGACCGGTCACATGATGAGTCAAACCCCATATTTAAGGGCAGAACAACTGACTAAGGAGAACTGAACTCGATAGTTTTCCGAATAACTCACATGCCTAGAGTGCGGATATGAGTATAAATGCTAAGTGGGTGTGACTGATCACCTATGAAATAACTCATCTGCCTAGAGTGCAGGGATATGAGAATAGATGCTAAAAGGGTGTGATCCGACCGGCCATTAACTAAATCTTATCCCCACAGTGTGGATATGAGTATAAACAATTAGATGAGTGCGGTTCGACCACTCACTATTCCATAAACTTCAGCCTGAAACCTACAAAAGGAGTACAAAATTCACTAAGGATGGAGTTCAACTATCCACAATCTAGCTCCGCTAATCTGATACTGGGGGCAGGAGTATAATTACTAAAACCGTGAATTCGATGGTGTAACACTAAGGATCGAGCCCGGTGTTTAAACGACTCGAGGCCATGACACAAATACATTAAATGGAAAACGCGATAGCTTGATCATTTAAACAAGCGTATACGAGAATTCTACACAAAATAAAAGAATTCATTTTCAAACTATCACAATACAAGTTTATCCAAAATGATAAGTAAAAATGGGGGTTGTACCCAAAAAAACATGACCAACAAAAAGAAAAAGTAGCCATCTAAGCTATTTACACATCACAACAACTCAATTATTATTTTTGGATTTCCTATCTTTCTTTTGTTTTTTCGAGTGGCTTCATCCGAACTACCACTTGATCCTCTCTTCGACCCTTTTCCGCCTCGACTTCTCTTTGAAGAAACATCTTCATTTATGTGGATTGAGGCAACGTTATCTTTTGAATCAGGAGGGATCAAGACACTCTCAACACCAGAAGTAGGGGGAACACAGCTCGAGAATTGTCCCGCCATGAGAGATCATCTGGAGCGGGATAGGAATCAACTCATTAAAATCCATATCAATAGGCTTAGTTTTTGCCTTCTTTATCAACAACTCTTCCTTCTCAACGTGCTATTTCATGCTAAGCTCATTAGTAGCATTGGAAGAACCCATGATTACAACATCCTTATCAAAGGGAATTTCATGATGTAGGTTGCCTCCTTCTTTGAATAATGCCTCTATGAATTGATCGTCAATGATGAAGGTTTATTCTTGAGCACCTTGAGCAATGGCTGAAGTTGTCACTTTAATAGATTTTGTCACGACCGCTTGTGATCCCAATTGAGGCTCTTACAAGGGAGAAGGAACGACACTTGACAGATTTAAAACTAAGAAAAATAGACGAAAAGATTAGAAATATCAACTGATAACACCCTAACTTTTTGAAAGATGAAAAACGTCGGCAAAATACCTTCCTAAATGTAGCTCCCAAGTTGAGCCGAAATATCCTCAGAACTGCGTTTGGGAATTGGAGAAAGCTGAGGCTTGTCCGGATCATACACTGGGATGGTTGAAGAATCTACCATGGAGCTAGGGATAGCGTATGATGCTGAGGGTAATTCGGTTGTAGCATCAGATTGTGCTGACCCAGATCCTTCAGCACTTCATGTAAAGAGGCAGCAGTAGATTCCTTCTGAAGTGTAAGTTGGATATCATGCAATGTTTTGGGTTCATCGCCCAATAGCATTTCACCTTCAAGTCTGTACAAGTCGATTTCCTCAGTGTTAAGGAGTATTTTTTCCTCTGCAACAAGGAATTCCCACGCATGCCAAACCTGGTAGGGATAATCATCACCAAGCCATGTTAAATTTCTATGCTTGAGAATGTTGGTATTGTAAAGAATAAGAAGTGAGTCGAGCTCGTTCCTTATCTCCTCCCTAACTTTATCCTTGGTAGCTTCTACTTTGAGTTGAATGAGAGCATTAACATCTTTAGCCTTTTCAACGGTCGTATCTCTCTTGAGTCTAGCGTTCACCAGATCGTCACAAGCATCTTGGGCGATTTTCTGAGCATCATCTTTCTCCTTGTTTGCGTACTTGAGCTTAGCCTTGAGTTCAATTATCTCCTTCAAGGTTGCAATTCATTACTTCGAGCTGTATCTCTCTCTAGTGCTATTTCTTGATTTCGATGATGTAACACCTGGATCATATAAAGTTGACTAGATTTCATCTCCTTCATGGATTTGATGGCAGCATTATCTTTTCCCTCGGCCTATACTAGGGAAGTCCTAGAAGCCTCTAACTCGTTTGTCAAAGTATCGATGATTCTTTTATTTTGAGCTTCTTGGCATATTAACTTTTCAATTTCCACCCGAATGCTCGAAAAATATCTTTGACATCTTCTCCGCTGCTTTCATCCATTCACGGTATTGCTTGTGGATATTAGTGATGCAGTCAATAGTCATTTTCTGAACATGGTCTGCGACCCTCTTTAGATTTAGAGGGGAAAATAACCCTTTAAAGCATAGTTTGGAAACTCTTCTCGAAGTTGGGCCATACGAGCAGCTGGATCGATCATAGGATCTTCAGTAGCAATTTCGACTTCATTATTTTCCTACCGGGCTTATGAGCTGGAACATGTTTGCTATGGCGATGATGATCACTAGATCGCTAAGAGTGAGAAGGAACTAAAGGCTGTGAAGTGATAGAAATGGGACGGGATGTAAGAAGGATCGATAGGTGGATCCCGACGATCAGTTTCTTTATCAGAACCCTTTGCGGGAAGGGATCTAGACCTTGTTCGATGCTTATCTTGAAATGGCTTATCCCTATCACCCCTATCTTGATGACCACGGTCCCGACCGAAGCGATAACTGGGATCATAATACTCTCGGCTACCACCTTGACAGTAAGAGCTAGAACGTGAACTAGAGGATAGGTAGTATATATCCCAGAGGAAATCAAACATGTTCCTTTTCTTCACCATCGTTTCTGCAAAGGAAAACAGAAGTTGATTAACTTTAAGCATTAAAAGGCACAAGTTGAGCATAATGCAATGTTGAGGGGTGCAAGTGTGTGCAGGTGTCCGTGTGTCACACCCCCAACAAACTAGGTGTAGGAGCTTTGCTCATTGGAGTAATTTCACCTTTAGAAGTTGGAATTTCAGTGCCAGTTCTAGTGGGAGATTCTGACCAATCAATAATCATGTCAGTAAAGTAGAAAACGTCAAGGTTATGAGGTATTGGCAGACTAGACAAAGAATCAAGTGGTAGACTTGAACGCTCTGACGGTTGAGAAGAGGATTCATCTTGAACAACCTTAGGAACCATCAATGACTTGAGTTGATTGGAAAACCGAGTTTTGGGAAATTTATAAACAAATGTTTTCTTTCTTCTATCAGGAACCGAAAGCTATGAGGTCATTGCAAATCTGACCTCGAACTCCAAGACCATATTCGTCATCATTGCAACTAGGCACATCACCTTTATCTCCTTCAACATCAATACCAGTAAATTCCTGAGCACCCATAGTTGGGAGCATAAGGGGATCGATTTGATTGCCGCTTTGACTGACTGCAGCCCATGGTCTTATCCCTGCAGTTTGAGCGACTTTTGTTACCCCTACGCTGAGGACTTCTTCTATCAAACAAAAAGTAACAAGGCGTTCCTTCATAAGAATACATCCAATGTTCCTATCTTTATGCGATGCAATTTTTAGAGTCGTGACTGCCTCCTCATAAAGATTACAGCTGGGCTGAGTGACAGTGCCTGTAAAAGGAATTACTTAGTCAGGAATACAACCTGAATATTGATTTTTCACGCTAATGTAAAGATGATGGATAACACTTATGTCTTTCCAGCCATTGTCGAGCGAAACCGGGCAGACATCAGACAAAGAACCACTTGCTTTTAAAGGCACTTAATTTATTCCATGCGCCATTTAGAATCTAACACTTCTTCGCCGACTTAAGGAATGTAAAAGAAAGACTCCCTGTCCGTCGCTTGAAAGATAATATGAACCGAATATCATCGAAGGTGGGACTATGATACAAGAACTCCTTAAATACCATATAAGTACAATTGAGAAGAGCGTAGCCTTTCGGAGGAAGATGCGCTGGATCTATCCTTAAATAATGGAGAATTTCCCGGATGTATTGATTAAATAGTGGGATGCATCCGGCCCAGCACATGAATTTGTTGCACGCCGTACATCCGCCTGGGATTTTATGAGCCCTATCATCCCACGACGGAACCAATATATCGTCAAAGGGAATCCCATGCCTTACGCAGATTCAGCGAAGAGCATCTTCCTTAATTTTAGAGGCTACAGAATCAACATGGTTCTCCAGAATAACTGCATCCTCTAGAGTATCGGGAGCAAGATTGAAACTTCTGGTGGAAGAATGAGAACTGCATCAGAAAAATCAAAAATAGGCCTGGGCTTTCCGGTTGTTTTGAATGATGACTAGAGGATGGACTATCAGACTCAGTTGCGGAACTTGATTCCACGTCAGGATTATCCTATTGAGAAGATGATCCAGTTGGCATAGCGGCAAGATGCCCAGAACGTCTAGAACCTATTGCTATTAAACTCAGTTAAAATCAGGATTTGATAAAGTAACCTATACCCCCCAATGCATAGTGAGTTCTAGTGTGGTACAGTGAAGTTCTATACAATACAGTAGTAAGTTGTACGGAACTAAAATAAAAATATGACAAGACTTCGAGGTTCGATCGGAGAGACCGTCTGTCCTGATCGCCTCAACTGTTTCTTTGTGTCATTAGATCATGATGCAGTTTGAGTTTCACAATCGATTGTCAGCAGGTAAAGATCCAATTTTTATATTCAAGTCACTGATGTGCTCCAAGAGAATAGTCGAAGGCATTATTTCATGTCAAAGTTCAAATTTACGGAATATGCAGTTCAAGTCCTATACAAGTCAGAGTTCACTTGAATGTGCAAGGCTAAAGCTGATCATTAGGTTCAAAGTTATTCAATTAAGTTTCACTTTTAAGGTTCATGTGCAGACAATCGATCATTTATTTTGGCATCACCGACCGTTCCCCATGCCTCACTACCGACCATTTCTGATCCTCACCCCAATTGATCATTCCTACGCCTAGTCCTACCGATCATTTCTAATCGATTCATTCCCAACGATCGATCTAATTCAGCCTTCTAAACCGATTGTTATCTTTGCTCCATTCATACGACCATTCTGCCAAACGATCCATTCACTTCGAAATTCACTAAGTCAAAAGATCTACCGTTCATCTAAGAGTGATCGTCATGCGTCGATCTGCATTTCCCATCCTCTCCAACTTAATGTAGATCGAACGATTCTACTAACTAAACTAACTAACTAACCCAAGATTAAAGGTACTCAAAGTCTTCTCCTTGGATCACAAAGTGGGATCAAATCATTCTACCTAAGTGCAAGATCTAAGGAAAGAAGGGAAACTCAAACTGGATTCGAAGTGAGATCTGAAGCAGCAGCAATGGAAAGGAGATGAGGACGATTGACTAAAGCTTGAATGGAGAAAAGACATTTCTTAGATGGAGGATTTCGATCATTGTTTGGAGCGATGGAAGAAGAGAGGGAGAATGATTCGTTCTTTTTCTTTCTGGTTGAAAGCTTGAACGACACGAATGTATGGAGTGAAGATGGAATATGATAAATAAAATGCTTTTATATGGATGGACAAGCCGATCCTTCGTAGCCTAGAAATTACACCGATCATTCCAAAATGATCCAAAGTTCTATAATCCCAAAAACGATCGGGTAAGATTATAGAGAATGGTTAAGTATGAAAGTTCTTACTGGAAGAAGCATATGCCTATCTTTCGGCCCATGAAAATCTCGATCGATCGAGTTAGAGTCAATATCGGTCGTCCCACCACCGACAACGATCCGGAGTTCCTTTATATGAGCTAACGATCGGTAATGATCATTACAAAGTACATATATCTAAAGTGGCAGCAATTGTACATAGACGATCGTAGATGGATGGATACAAAAATCCACTAAAAAATAACGATCGGCCTTGGTCATTTGTTTTTCTATAAATAAAAAACGATCATACGAAGGAAATCTAAATTTCCATTTAATGAATAACGATCGACCATTGATGTTCCTGCAAGACAAGGAATAACTTTGGAACTTGACAATGACCTAAGGACGTGCAATTGTGATCGGGGTCAGGTATGGACATATATATGAACCAATATACGTTCTAAAGTTCGATTTTTTGAAATCGATAGCAATTGAATTCACACCTAAAATCATCCAAAGGAAGATCAAAGGTCAAATTATTGTGGCATAATATCACCAGAAAAATAACAAGATAATCATCGATAAGCCGTGATCTAGTATTTATACTATTTGGAAATGACCAATAGTCATAATGAATGAAAGGAGACACGACCCGCAACAAGAAAGCGACTCAACAAAAGGATAATGACCATTCAACGATCTAAATGGAATCCTTCTTCGATGATTGAGGTTTGCAACATTTCAAAGCACGTCATTTTCGAACAAGACGTACTTTGGAGGGCAAATGTTATCCCGCCTTTTGGCAAGGCCGTGATATCATCAACTTTACCAGCCTTAAAAATCAGTTGTATGCGATACTATGGACGATGGTCGAGTAGATACGGACCGGGATAGAATCAAGGTGCAATCAGTATGGAGTAACTGAAATAGCCCCGTGAAGCTATATTATAAATTTCAAGTCGACCGGGTTCGTATGCTCGAGTTACAAACAAAGTAAGGATTTATATGGATCGATTGGGAACGATCCATAAACAACTCAAATCAGTGAAGATCAATCGATATCTCCAAATCTGTAAGGCCAATTCACTTGAAACTTTCAGAGCATCAGTATATTGAAGAGTGGAGCCCACAATAACAATCGCAGTTCAAAACTTTAAGGTTTAAGGAATGCCAGTCATTTTATGCCGATTCATCATATCGATCGGCGTAGCTTAGTGAACAATCCAAAATACAACAAAGATCGATCCATATCTCGCAATCTACAACCCAGAATGACTTCATATTTTAGGAGCATGGCATAAAGGAATGTGGGACCGCACACAAATGATCACTTGGGAATACAAAACTATGGGTTCATTTTCTATAACAACCCGAGTTCTAGTGGATCCGGATTTTTCGCAAAAATGCTAAAACCCAAATCCACTGAAGCCCTAGTTGGGTGTCTGGTATCCTGCAAATAGGCAAAGATAAATATATCAGAGGTCAAATAAATATCTCACAGCGGAACTGAGTAAAATATAGTATTAAGTTAATACTCACCAAGGTAATAACACTTTTTAAACAAGTGTCTCAAAGCTGGAAAATCTCTGCCATTTATCTAATATGTGGAATGATATGAGGAGGGGGTCAGAACTAAAGTTTTGGTGAATGGACAAATTATACACTTCTAAGCATAATTCTACATATACCGTTCTATTTCCAATTTTCTGTTATATTAGGTTTATTGGGTTTATAATACTCTCGCCTCTGTGCGTGAATCATACCCATCTACTCCCTAGTAGATTAAGACCTAATAACCAATATATATATGTAACTACATGCCCAAAGACCGCATCGGTCCTAAGTACTACCCATAGTCCTTCTGTATCCCCCTCGTAAATGACTCCATCGTCTCGCTACTAGAGCATACTGTAACTACATCTGTAAAAGACAGCTTCGTGAGGCCTACAATATAGATGTTCCATCGTCTATTATGAAAATGTGAAACTGCATCCGCACTAGCTCATACTAGTGCTCAGACATCCACAATGTACCACCCAGTGCATAACTTGAGGACTACACGTAATCGTTCTGTCTACTCCCTGAATTCCACCAGCAAGGTCTACCTTGTATGGAACTCAATCGGGGATTTTCTATATCTATAAAGGTTTGCTTCGTTAAGCCTATAATATAGATATTCTACTTGGTCTGTCTCTTTTCTCATCGTGGCTAAAGCCCCACGCAGCCCCCCCCCCCCTCAGCTAATCGAAAGACCTTTCAAGAGCTAAGAGGCTGTACCATACTGCAAACAATGTAAACATCCAATTGGCTGTGCCCCTCATCCAATGTATCGATAGTGAAAGAATCATTGGCCTGTTGGTTTAGCACTAATCTTTCCCGATCTCGCTCTGACCGATGATGGCTGATATCCACATGCAACTATCCTTATGGGTCCTACCCACTATAACTGTTATCCCGCCTTTTGGCAAGGCCGTGACACCAAGGAATTGACTAGTAACCAACGACGGCCCGTTCTAGAGATCAGTTATACACAGGCCCACTATGGATATCAACAAATTTTTTTTGAGTCCGGATCAAGCCAAAATTGGTAGGATATGACAAGCTAAGCCATGAGAATCAACGTTCCAAATCTCAAGTCAATCCGAGTTCGTATGCTTAAGTTATGAACAATATAAATTTGGATGAAAACCAATCACCGATCGACTCGCTTCTTTCGACTCGCTTCCTTCGACTCGCTTCGCATCCCTCAGAAGTGATTAGTTCAACTCGTTCGCATCCCTCAGAGGAGCCCACTTCGACTCGCTTCGCCTTGAGCCATGCTTCGACTCGCTTCACTTCGTGTCCATCCATCACAGAGCCTTCGTTCGAACCCCTCAGATAGGCCTCCTTCAACTCGCTTCGCAACCCCAAAATAGGCTTCCTTCGACTCGCTTCGCAAACATCAGAAAGGCTTCCTTCGACTCGCTTAAACAATGCACAGATTCGACTCGATCAAAACAGCATCAAGGGCAGAGTTAGATTCAAGCGCCACGTCATCGAGTCGAACGGAAGCGAGTCGAACAGAGCGAGTCGAAATAGAAGCGAGTCGAACCAAACAGCCACCGAGAATCGTATTTCGTATTGATCATATCTCCTAATCTACAAGTCCAAATGCTATGAAATTTTCACAGCAGACTACGTGCATGCTAAAGAATGTCCACGCCAAATTTCGACTCCATTGGATGAAATCTTGATCGATACGAAATCTGTTCGTATCGATCACGGATCGGACCGAAACTTCACGGGCTTGGGCATGCGGGCCTGGTCACGTGCCAGAGAGGGTCTCTCGAGATCTGAGCGAAATATCAGCCTCCTACACCTATAAATAGACCCCCAGAACCAACATAAAAGGGGTTCTTCTTCCTCTTTGAGATCTCCAACGCCCGGACTCCGCCAGATCCAGATCTAAACTCCATTGCTGCTGCTACCAGCGAATCCCACTGCTGCAAATCATTGTTACTCACTGTAATTTGTTGAAATCAATTGTAAACATAAAAGAAAGATCAATAAAGCAAACTACTTCATAGTGGACGTAGGCAATACGCCGAACCACTCTAAATTCTTGTGTCTCCCTACATTTTAATTATTCTCATTTCTGAAATTTGGAGTTTTTGTTAGATAAATCCGCTTTTTATATTTAATTTCTTCACTTTATCTCTTTAAAGACTTCCAAAGAGTGTTGTGCCCAATTTTGGTACAAACACTTTGGTGCTTTCATTGAGAAAAAACCCAATTTTTCTCCTGCTCTTTGGATCTCCTATCTATATTGGATTGCATAAATCTAAGAAGAAGATCCTGATCTAGAACTTTGAAGCCCTTCCATTCTATTCAGATTTGCAATCAGATCTAGGAAAGGACTTCATCAATTCATTATGGTGAGCACACGTACCACTTCTACAGCTGCTGATCAAGGAGCACGGGATCGACAGAATCCCGTGCAATCACCTCCATCCAACCAAAATGCTGCAGGACCTTCAGATCCATCAGGTCCAATCACTAGACAAGAATTCCAGACATTGATTCAAGAGTTGACCCAAAGTCGACAACAGCTCACTGAACAACTACGCGCCAACACAGAGTTGACTAACCAGCTAAATCGCCAAAGGCAAAGAAGATCCAGAAGAGACCAAGATTCTTATTCTTCCACGGAGAGTTCAGCCTCCTCTGATGGCCAAACCAGATCCACACGCCCACGGCTAGGTGTAAGCTACACCCAAGCCACGGGACACCAACCTGCTTCAAATCTTGGGCAGCCTAGAACTGGACCATCCGCTAGTCTCTGTACAAAACCTTCGTCTTGGGGAGGTGCTGCTCCTTACCATGTCACCGGCAATATTGCTACTACCACCACTGCCGGACGAGGAGGTGATGCTAGAAACCAAGCTGATCCTCAGCGTAACCAACGAGAGCAGACTCCTGAGCCTTATGTCCCTGAGGATGTCGAACCAAGGAGGCGAGGCACGGACCGTCGACCGCGTCCGGTCCAGACTCGTGCTGTGAAACCCGACCACACCTTGGCAAAACATGCTCCAAGTATCCGAACGCCGGATATACCAGCGATGATCCACCAAATGATCCGTGAAAGTCAGGGTCTCTCTAATGACGACTAGGGAATCTCTCGGAGTCATAACCCTTTCACCGATGACGTTTTATATGTTGAACCACCTCGGCACTTCAGGATGCCAGCTTTGCCAGTTTACGAAGGAAGTTCTGATCCCAATCAACACGTCTTGAAATACGAATGGCTAATGAATGCTGCTAGAGCTGATGACGCAGTAAAGTGCCTTAGTTTCCCCATTTCCCTAGGGGCATCGCTACCATATGGTTCACTCGTTTTCCACCGCAATCCATCTCTAACTTTGACCAGATGGCCACCAAGTTCGTCGAACAATTTCGTATGCACGTGGCGAGGCCTAAGGACGTTAACACTCTGTCTAGTGTTACACAAGCTCCCGGAGAAACACTTAGACGTTACTTGGAGCGATTCCATGCTGCGTGTGCAGAAATAAGCAATCCCAATGATAACTCTATCCTGATGGCACTGACTAAGGGGATTGATGCTGATTCCGAGTTCGGAAATTGGTTAGCGGGGAAACCACCTACGTCATTGGACCGTTTCTATTCCAAGGCAGCCCAATTCCTGGGAAGGGAGGATGCGAAACAGTCTTGGAAGCAGGATGACGTAGGGCCCAACATCGAAGGCATCTAAAGTAACGTCGCTGTTAAACAGTCCGGAGATAGTTCTGGAAAAATTCAGTTGAACGTACAAAATAAACAGAATCAGCAAAGGGACAATGGGAATCAGAACAAAAAACGCGATCAGAATCGTGGTCCACGGCGGAGAGATTCCATGTACGATAATTACACTCCATTGAACACGTCGTTGGAAAATGTGTATTTGCAGACCTGCGATACCATGCAATACAAGAAACCTGCCTCAAAACCGCCAACTGAGAGACAAATCCAAACAGGAAAATTCTGTAGATTCCATGAGAGTTATGGCCACAACACCAATGAGTGTCGTCACTTACAAGACCTCATTGAAAAACTGATACGTGAGCGGAAACTGGATCAGTATGTGCGGGCGCCGCAGTCTGGTGGTGCGGGCCCATCAAATCAGAATCGTGCGCCGAATCAGGAAAGACAGGAGGAACCCGCTCGTACAGGCGGGAGGTTAATTATCAATACGATAAGTGGTGGTCCTCACCCAGCAGATCGAAGCTGGAAGGAAATGGAGTCGTATGCCAGTTCTATCAGGCATGCGAACTTCGAGTGTTGTAGTAACTTTGATGAAGGAGCTCCGGCCAAGCAACATAAGACGATGACAGATGACATTGTGTTCAGGAACAGAGACGCTGATAAAGTCGAAGCCCCCACTATCGATCCACTGGTCATCTCAGCACAAGTAGGTCCCGCTTGGATGAAGAGGTTCTTAGTTGACAGTGGGAGCTCTATGAATATTTTTTTCAAGCGAGCTTATGATAAAATGAAAATGGAAGCCACGGACTTGAAGCCTTGTCAATCTCGAGTCCATGGTTTCAACGTAAGTGCTACCATACCCACCGGAATGGTGGAACTGCCCGTAGAATTGGGAGTTGGAGAACGTCGGAGAGTACGGATGTTACAGTTCATTGTTTTGGACATAGACTCCCCTTACAATGCTTTCTTGGACCGACCGGCCCTCGCTGAATTCAGGGTAGCCATCGCCCCATGGTGTTTGACTTTAAAGTTTCCCACTGATCATGGAGTAGGAATCATTCATGGAGATCAGGCTGCTGCCAGAGCCTGCTATATTGCTGAGCTGCGGGAGGCGCAGGGAAAGGAAAAACTAAAGGGCATGGAGGAATCTCTCTGCGTCCGTTTTACCGATAATTGACAATTAACGCCCGGGCCCAGGCCCGGGCACCCTAGCCAATTCCTCAAGGATCTTGACCCAAGAGAAACTGAAGACGAAGGAGAATCTAAAGAAAGTCAAGCATCCCCGGCCGAACTGACGATTGATGTCCCAATTGACAATAACGATGATTCAAAAATGATAAAGATTGGATCTCAGCTAAACCAGCAAACTCAGGAGGAATTGGTTGAATTTCTATGGGAAAATCTTGACATATTTGCCTGGACACATTCTGATATGTGTGGGATCTCGTCGGACATCGCGAGCCACACTCTGAACATTGACCCGCGGCATGTCCCGGTCAAACAAAAAAGGCGCGGTATGGATCCAGAGAGATCTACCGCCCTTAAAGAAGAAGTAGAAAAGCTTGAAGCGAACGGATTCATTCGAGATGCGCTATATCCTGAATGGGTGTCAAATCCCGTGCTCGTTCGAAAGCCAAACGGGAAGTGGAGAACATGTGTTGATTATTCCGGTCTGAATAAAGCGTTCCCTAAAGACAGTTTCTCGCTTACTAGAATTGATCAGCTAGTGGATTCGACGGCTGGACATGAACTCTTATCCTTCATGGACGCGTATTCAGGCTACAATCAGATACCGATGCATTTACCCGATCAAGAACATACCAGCTTCGTAACAAATCTAGGACTTTACTGTTACAAGGTAATGCCATTCGGACTCAAGAATGCCGGGGCTACCTATCAACGATTGGTCAATCGGATGTTTGCCAATCAAATCGGAAAAACAATGGAAGTATATGTAGACGACATGCTTGTGAAGTCACGACTCTCCACCGACCATGTTAAAGACCTGGAAACTATGTTCAACATACTTCGAGAATACAAAATGAAGCTCAACCCACTGAAATGTCACTTTGGAGTTGCATCTGGAAAGTTCCTTGGGTTCATCATTAACGCTCGGGGAATCGAAGCTAATCCTGAAAAGATTTGGGCAATCAGAAATCTTGAAACTCCAAAGACTATAAAGCAAGTCCAGAGTCTCAATGGAAAGGTAGCGGCATTGAGCAGGTTCATTTCAAAGTCCACTGACAAATGCATTCCCTTCTTCGATCTGATCCGAAAAGGGAAGCGAAACTTTGAATGGACCACAGAGTGTGAGGGCGCTTTCCAAGCACTAGTTCAACATCTATCCACACCTCCAATACTGTCAAAGCCTATTGATCATGAGAAGTTGTATACATACTTGGCGATATCAGAGAACGCTATCAGCGCTACCTTGGTTCGAGAAGAAGACGGGATACAGAAGCCAGTATACTACGTCAACAAACGATTGACTAGGGCTGAAAGGAACTATCCGAAGCTAGAAAAGTTGGCCTACTGCCTTGTAATTGCATCAAGAAAACTCCGACCGTATTTCCAGGCATACCCCATTGTTGTTTACACCGACCAGCCGTTACGGCAGGTCCTTTCGCGACCTGAGATGTCTGGTAGGTTACTCAAGTGGAACATCGAACTGAGTCAGTTTGATATTACTTACACTCCAAGACGAGCAATCCAAGGACAAGTCCTCGCTGATTTCATAGCTGAATTCACCGTTCCAGAGGACTTGCCCGAAACTAGTAAATCCCCCGAATATGTTTGGAAGCTGTACACTGATGGTGCATCGAACGACCGGTGTTCGGGCGCTAGTGTTGTGCTCGAAACCCCCGAAGGTCGATCTATATGCTACGCCTTGAAGTTTGACTTTCATGCAACCAATAATGAAGCTGAATACGAAGCCCTCTTAGCTGGCTTGAAACTCGCCAGAGATCTGAAAATTATCGCTGTGGAAATTTATTGTGATTCACAATTGGTTGTGTGTCAAGTACGGGGAGAGTATCAAGCAAGAGATCGAAGGTTGGCTGCTTACTTAGCTCGAGTTCAGGAAGCATTGAATCAGTTCGATTACTACGCCATCTATTGCATACCTCGGGAGCGCAACCAAAAGGCCGATTCATTGGCAAAGCTAGCCAGCACAGGTGAAGCTCAGCAAATGGGAATCGTTCCCGTAGAAATGCTATCTTCCCCAAGCATCGACCAGACAGAAATAAACTGGGTATGCGAAACCGTTCCCGAAAAGGATTCATGGATGACCCCACTCAGAAATTACATTGAGCACGGAACCCTGCCGGAGTGCAGGAGTGAAAAGAGACAAGTCCTTCGGAAGACCTCACGATTTACCATCCAGAATGGGCTCATGTACAGAAGGGGGTACTCAGTCCCTCTACTCCGGTGTATCGCTCACGATGAAATTAAACAAGTGTTGCATGATGTGCACGAGGGAGAATGTGGCGATCACACCGGGGGGCAAGCATTTGCCAAGAAAATACTTCACTACGGATATTATTGGCCTACCGTGAATCGTGATGCGATGGACTATGCAAAGAATGTGATAGGTGCCAGAAATATGCTCGAATACCTAGAGCTCCTCCTACCGATATAACGCAGATGGTCAGCCCATGGTCGTTCGCAATGTGGGGCATCGACATCATCAGTACTCTACCTCTAGCAAAAGGTGGTGCGAAGTACGCCATTGTCGCAGTTGATTACTTCACAAAGAGGGCTGAAACCGAAGCTCTCGCTACCATTACAATGAAGAAAGTAATCAACTTTATGGTTAGTAACATCATCTGTCGATTCGGTCTCCCACACACCATTATTACAGACAACGGAACCCAATTCGACAGTGCTGAATTCAAAGATTTCTGCAAACGATTTCACATCCAAAAGAAATTCTCTATAGTTGCGCACCCTCAGGCGAACGGACAGGTCGAAGCTGTTAATAAAGTTATAAAATCCATTCTGAAAAAACGACTGGAAAGGGTCGGTGGCAAGTGGGTTGATGAACTTCCTATGGCTTTATGGGCTTACCGAACAACCCACAAGACTACGATCGGTCACACTCCATTCTCTCTTTCTTACGGTTCAGAAGCCGTTATTCCGGTCGAGCTAGAAATACCTTCTCATCGTGTGACATACTATGATCTGAAGACAAATGCTATATTACTTGCTGAATCTCTCGATCTACTAGATGAGAAGCGTGAAGAAGCTAATTTGAGGGCAGTTGTGCATCGAAGTCGAGTCGCCCGATTGTACAATGCCAAGGTCCGTCCGCGAACCTTCGAACTGGGCGATCTCGTCTTAAAAAGAATCTATCCAGTTCCTTCGCATATGAAGAAGACGTGGGAAGGGCCGTATGTTATTGAACGAAGGCTCGAAGATGGCACATTCAAGTTGTCAACCGTCGACGGTCTTACTCTGCCAAGAGCTTGGAATAGCGAGAGCCTTCGCCGCTATTACACATGACAGACTATCTTTATCCATTTAGTTTACTTTCCTTTTTGTAATTTGTTTCTGCATTTTGAAATTAGAACTGGTAATAAGGCAACTGACTTTGCCATACTTTCTTATTTCAGTAATAAAATGCAATCTCTTCGAGCCAGAGCTGTGATTTACTTGAAATGCTTCATATGACCATCACTATGCACGGAGAGCTAAGTTTCATCGTAAGGTGGAATTTATTCAAATAGAGAGTGGCTGCGATGCAACCAGTCACTCGCTAAGTGAAACCCGAGCTTGGGGGCAAGCCATCACACCAAAGTCAAAAAAGGATTGATACACGACAATCATTCATCAACTCCGTATTCCCAGAGTGCGAAGCAGAGTATAAACATCAACTCCGAACTCCCAGAGCGCAAGTCGGAGTATAAACATCAACTCCGTATTCCCAGAGTGCGAAGCGGAGTATAAACATCAACTCCGAGTTCCCAGAGTGCGAAGCGGAGTATAAACATCAACTCCGAACTCCCAGAGCGCGAGTCGGAGTATAAACCTCAACTCCGAGTTCCCAAAGTGCGAACCGGAGCATAAACATCAACTTCGTATTCCCAGAGTGCGAAGTGGAGTATAAACATCAACTTCGTATTCCCGGAGTGCAAAGCGGAGTATAAACATCAACTCCGTATTCTCAGAGTGCGAAGCAGAGTATAGATATCAACTCCAAACTCCCAGAGCATGAGTCGGAGTATAAACGTCAATTCCAAGTCCCCAGATCACGGGCATATGACTGAAACTTAAGCCGGCGTGACCAACCGCCGACAAACCAATGGGACTCTCCGGAGTGCGGATATGATCATCGACAATCAAACAAGCATGGATGCATTACTCAATCTCCGCTTGCCTTAGACATCCGTTCGGTGGCACTAGACTCAACATGTTATAAGTAAGAAGCGATCGTCGGCTGATGGTCTACAACTCAACCCCAAGACTGGGGGGCAGGACTTAAGCATCAACCATTGATTGAAGCGATGCGACATCGGAATTCAACTCGCTTCCTGGTCGCAAGTTATGTCCACAGTTTTCGAACTTGGCAAACAAAAACAAACTTCATTAGGAAGCTAAAACTTCACAAGTGCATTTCAGATATTGAAACACTTAGGCAAATACACAATGACAGAAAAGAAGCCAAAAAGGAGAAGTTTCATTTCTATTCTTTATAAAAGAAGTTTGTGTACAAGTTTCCAAAAATTCCTACTAGTAGGGGCCGAACCCGCATCTATACACGGCCAACAAATTGAAAGTCAAAATACACCGGGGAAGCATGTTTAATCTTTCTTCTTCCTTGGCTTCCTCCTCGGTGTAGACCGGCTGGAGCCACCGCTGATCTTCCTCTTCGACCCTTTGCTTTTCGACAGAGGGTCTTCAGGCGAAGGCATTATATCAACATCCTCCTCCGTACTCGAGTGGATAGGAATGCTCTCTGCGGGCGGAGTCGGAGGAACGGGATCAGGTGCGGAAGGTGGAATGGGCACGCTGCTAAGGAAAACAGTACCACCAGGAGATATCATTCTGAGTGGAACAGGCCCCGGTGCTGCCATCCCACCTCCAAAACTGCCACCATGGGCCGCTGCTGCCATTTCAGCGTCGATTTGAGCAAACATCTCCTCTTCAGTTACTGTTCGAGCCCCGCTGAGAGCATCAGCGGTCGGCATCGAAGAACTTGCAGCAGGATCAGTTCCACTCATGACAGATGGCAGGTCAGTAAGAGGATCGCCGTGACGACGAAAGAGTTCATCCATTAGCTGCTCGTCAAACATAATTGTACCTCCCTGCAGATCGTCAAGCGGGGTAGTTGTACTCATGGTGATTGCTTCGGTCGTAATAGCCTCCTGCGTTTGATATGGCTCTTGAGTAGCAGGAGGCATGGCCAGTGCGGCATCGATCACTGGACAAGGAATGAGAAAACTGTTAGAACTTAATTCGATCGAAGGAGTCGACTTAAGAAAGATATGTGGAATGTTCAGAATACCTTCCTCAGTTTGACTCGTAGGCGGAAGAGCGGCATCCGTGACTTGTGCTGCAGCCGAAGACATCTGCGGTTGATTTGGATTATAAGCAGGAACGGCCTGGGGATCGACCGCAGACGAGGATTCGGGCTGGGTTGACACGGGAACTTCAAGACTTGCTTCACGGTGGTCAACTCCAGAACCCTCTCCCACTTCAAAGTGCTGGGCGCCAAGTCTTTCCTTCTCACGCAGAATCATCGACTCGTGGAGAATCTTCTTTTCATCCTTAGTCAGAATGCGATTTTCGAGTTCGAATTCATCCACGGACTCACCCTGATGCGCCTCCTTCTCCTCCTCGACCAGTCGGCCCCAAGTAGGAATGGCAATGGGGTGGGTTGGGGCGGGTTTTTAGTGCCCCATACCCGCCCCGGATTTTTTATACCTCGCCCCAGACCCGCCCCGTAGACCCGGTGCGGGTCTGGAATTTTGCCCCGTACCCGGGACCCGTGCGGGTCAGGGTAGACCCGACCCGCCCCAAGACCCGATGAGTCTCTATGTATTGATTGAAAATTATGTAGCAACGTACATATATTTATTTTTTTATACTCGTTATCACCAAATAATATATGAAATACAAATAATAATGTGTCTATGGGAAGTTAATAAAAATGATGTCTACAATAACAATTCAGAAAATATATACATATGTTATTGTATAATTATCAATGTCGCAACTTAATACTAATTTTTTCTATAGATATTTATTGGAACATTTTAATATCCATGCTAGAATCACTTATAACTAAAAAGATTACTAAATCATTATAATAATAAAGTGGTTTCATGAGATGTTAGTAGTGCGGGTCGGGTTGGGGCGGGTCGGCCAAGCCCCAACCCGGCCCTAGACCCGGAGTACTCAAGAACGGGTCATGGGTCTACCCGCCCCAATGACCCAATGGGGCGGGTCATGATGGGCCAAAACAGGGGCGGGTCGACCGGGTTTGGACCCTAGACCCGCCCCATTGCCATCCCTAGCCCCAAGCATTATAGAGATGCGTCGGAAAATCATCGAGCCAGGCTAGACCTCTATGCCTCAGCACGTTAGCATTGTAAACAACAAGAAGGTCTTCGATGTCAGCCTCTAGCCTGGACTCGGCCAACTTCACTTTTTCCTCCACCTCAGCCTCCCTCTTGTGGACTTTATCCACGGCCGCATCCCGTTCGTCCCTGAACAAGACAGCTTGTTCGCACGCCTCCTGGGCTGCGTTGTTCGCATCATCTTTTTCCTTGGCCATGTCGGCGAATTTGGCCTTAAGCTCATTGAGTTCCTTAACCGCCGCATCCCGCTCGGCGGTGACCTTAGTGTTCCGGTGGCCCATCTCCTCCACCAGGGCAACATGTGTCTGCCCTAACCTCTCTATTTCCGCCTTCGCTTCATCGGCCTTTTTAATGGCCTCAATCTCAGATTTTCGAGAAGACTCGGACTCAGCGGTGAGTACTTGAATAATCCGATCCCTTTTTGCAAGCTCGGTCTCCATCTTCTCGAGCGCTTTTGCTCGCTCAAAGGCCACTTAGGAAGCTTTTTCGGCAGCCTTTGCCCACTCTCGGTATTGGGTATAAATGTCGTGGACATAATCATGCATCGTGCCTTCTACCCCTGATGGAATTCTCTTTAAGTGAGGAGGGAAGACATAACCATCGAAGTAGATATTTGGAAAATCCTTCCTCATCTGAGCTAATTTAAGGGCCCCTTCTCATGTGGGCTCGGCGGGGACTTGCTCTGTAATCATGGAGGTCGTAGTCTCATTTCTCTGAAGATGAGTTTCGAACCTAGAAGCATGAGAAGACGACCTGTGACGAGGATGCTCTGGTGGATTTGAAGTTTGAACAGGAGGAGGAGACGGGAGTCTAGGAGGAGGAGAGCATGGTCTGGATCGATGTCTATACTCTCTGTCACGCCCATACCTGTCCTGGTTAGAGTATTTGCGATCGCGATCCCTATCTGAATCCCTCATACGGGAATCATAGTAACCAAAAGATTTTCGGGGTGAGCGAAGATTCCCGAGCATCGATCCTCTTCCGAACATAGTACCTGAGAATAAGAAGCGAAGAAAGAGTTAGCGACTTCTTGATTTGGTCGATTTACAGTCGTGAATCATGCAGTGTAGTGAAGTGTATGCATGTGCAACCCCCCGAACAACCGGAAATGTCGGCCGTGCTCGTGGCAAGCGACCCGCTCAGTTCAAGAGCGCTATCAAGCTCCTCCATCCCGGCGTCGTGTTGAGATGACACAAAATCCGGAATCGGAACATCAGCAAGCCCATCAAAAAGATTCTCTACCGGCGGGGGAGAAGCCTCCGCAATTCTAATCCCCGAGACGGGCAAAGACACGACCACGGATTTAAATCTCTCGAATTTAGAGCATTTGTTAGCAGTAGCCTTGCCTTTTCTTTTTCCTCCGAAATCTTGGACATCGGAAGAAGGTCCGGCCGGGAGCTCGGTATCGGTAGGCGTTCTCTCCGGATCAACTTCCTCGGTTATCATGACTGTGGGTGCTTTTTGCTTCACCCGTCTCTTCGGGACCACTCTATGTGTCCCTTCCAGATGTATGCTCTGCCTCCGTTCTATCAGCCCGACAGTCCTCAAATTTCTGTCAGATAGAACCAAGTCGATATGCCTCTCTTCGCCCGGAAACGCTTGAAGAATCCGAGCAAGCTCTCTGAAGTATGCGTCGTCGGGACGATAGATTGCAGCTATAAAAAAGGAAAAGCATGTCAGTTTTGAAGTCAGTTACTAATATCTCAATGATTCAAGAGAGAAATGGAAACACTTACGTCTATCCAACCACCGCCTAGCAAATCCAAGGGGGCATCGAACGTAGAACCATTCGGTTTTGTAATAACTTAGCCTTCCCCAGGAGCCCAGTACAATGTGGCAGTTTCTGATCGCTTCCAAGAAGGTGAAAGAAGGGTTGTCTCCACGGCTCTTGACGTTGAATAAATATCTGATTTCGATCGGCTTCAGCGGTCGAAAGAGGATCTCCATAAACAGGACAAAGGTGCTATTCAACAAGGCATACCTATTGGGTTGTAGCTGAGATGGAGCTATGCCAAGAAATGATAACATCTACCTTATATATTGATTGAAGGGAGGGAGTGTCCCTGCTGTGCAAGCGTGACGATTGAAAGCAGTAAACCCCTCCGGGGGATCGTGCGGCCTGTCATTTGGCCCAGGAAGTAGCACGTCGTCGAGCGACAAACCGTGCATCAAGCAAATCCATCCTAGCATATCTTCAGAGATACCCGACGGCACTGAATCTTGCGGATTACAAATAAACCGGGCACCTAGACGCTCATCCGGAGCTGGCTCTATAACTTCAGCCTCAATAACCGGTATCTCTATGGTGGGAGGAATAGAACTTGGGAGTTCCGGCTGCTGAGAACTTGAAGGGTCCATGACTAGCTAGCTTATAAAAAATCATTGTTAAACTGACAAATAACGCTCGTGCGTCCCCCAGTGTAAAGTGTGTGAGTGTGTTGTGCAGTGTAATACTGTATATCATTTGAGAAGATCAACAGGGTTGATGGAAGCATATAAACGACGAGACTTCAGAATTCAGTCGGAAGGACCATCATCGCTGACCGTTACAACCATACCATCCAGCTATTAACTATCATTCCAGGTTAAAGTTTGGTGTCATTTTGATAAATTCCTGTTTCGTCGACGAGCTTCGGTAGGCAATCAGATATGCGGTGAAACAATTAAGTCCAGTTATGCTAGTCTGAAGCTCATCAGAGTTTCAAATGCATTAGAATTTTCGGTATCGTCGAAATTAAGTCCATGGCCAATCATCAAAAGTTCAAGCTCAAGTCGATCACTCAAGTGCAAGTTCGAATCGCTCGCTAAGGCTCGAGTTTGAATCGATCGTTCAGGGTTGTGCAGTTCGACTCGCTTCGAAGCCCCTACTTCGACTCGATCCAAAGCCATGCGCTTTGACTCGCTTCAAAGCCTCTGCTTCGACTCGATCCAAAGTCGTGCGCTTCGACTCGCTTCGAAGCCTCTACTTCAACTCGATCCAGAGCCATGCACTTCGACTCGATCCAAAGCCTCTGCTTCGACTCAATCCAGAGCCATCCACTTCGACTCGCCCCGAAGCCACCCACTTCGATTCGATCGAAGGCCATCGTTTCAAATCGATCAGACACAGCCCCTTCGTATCGATCCATAGATTCAAAGCATTTGACTCGATGCGAAGCTCCACCATCGATCGATGCGAAGCTCCACCATCGATCGATGCGAAGGCCTCTGCCTCATCCTCTCGAAACACCCACTCCAGATCGACACGAAGCTGAGGCCAGAGAGCTTTCGATCGATCATGACTCTGATTGGTTTGGTGTCAAGAAAACTCGAGCCTCATCGTTTACGCATGGATTCGCTTATTGGATTACCTAGATCTGTCAGTTAGTTCAAATGATTGAAGATAGGAATCAGTTCGAAGGCAGGAATGTTTCGTTCGTTCTTCTCGAGTTTCTGAGCGATACGAAGGCAAGGAAGGAAAACGAAAGGTAAAAAGTGAAAAACGGCTAAGTACAAAGTATTTATATGAACTTGGAAACAAAAGGAATAGACGATTCATATCCCGATGGATTCGAACATGCGTTTCGACTCCATCTCCAGTGCATCGATGCGAAGCTCCCCTTCGTATCGCTTGCCTTCGACTCCATCCCCGTGCCCAGTTCGACTCCATCGATACGAGACCACCCTCTTTATCGATAACCCATTTCGACTCCGACTCCTATGCAGTTCGAACCCAAGACCGAGTCGAACGAGCAGTTCGAATCCATCAGAGAGTCTACGTCGACTCGCTCCACTTTGACTCGCTCAGTTCGAGTCCATCATCAAGTCGAACAAGCAATTCGCATCCATCGAACCCATCAAATCATGGCTTTCAGAGGCCAACTCCATCGAACCAGAATACTTACTCTGTATCCATAAATTCAATAAAAATTGTCTTCGATGTTTCAATCCTTCACATAGATTCAGGAGAGGATCGTTACGAAGGAACATTCGAAAGCAACCGTCAAGCGTTGTTGCAACAAATTTCACATTGGTTCAGAAGAGGATCGATACGGAACCCGAAAATAAAATAAACCGACAACGACTCGGGAACGTACAAACATCAACGAGAGTCAGGTTAACATATATGCATGTATATCGGGCTAATATTCAATATTCCAGATTTTCAGGAATTAGAAACTCATCCAATAATGATTACAACAACAAACGGGTAACCATTGGCATACAGCAATCAGTCGCAACAATACAGGGTACAGCAGTTGACGGTCAACAGTTTACATTATCGAGAAAAACAGTCGAAGATTACAGCTTTCATCGAAAAGACGGTGACTATTCAGAATAAAGATTGCAACACTTCAAAGCACATCATGTTTTCACAAGACGTACATTGGGGGGGAAAATGTTATCCCGCCTTTTGGCAAGGCCGTGACACCAAGGAATTGACTAGTAACCAACGACGGCCCATCCTAGAGATCAGTTATACACAGGCCCACTATGGATATCAACGAATTTTGTCCGAGTCCGGAACAAGCCAAAATTGGTAGGACATGACAAGCTAAGCCATGAGAATCAACGTTCCAAATCTCAAGTCAATCTGAGTTCGTATGCTCAAGTTATGAACGATACAAAATTGGATGAAAACCAATCACCGATCGACTCGCTTCCTTCGACTCGCTTCGCATCCCTCAGAAGTGATTAGTTCGACTCGCTCGCATCCCTCAGAGAAGCCCACTTCAACTCGCTTCGCCTCAAGCCACGCTTCAACTCGCTTCTCTACGTGTCCATCACGGAGCCTTCGTTCGAACCCCTTAGATAGGCCTCCTTCGACTCGCTTCGCAACCCCCAGATAGGCTTCCTTCGATTCACTTCGCAACCATCAGAAAGGCTTCCTTCGACTCGCTCAATCAATGCATAGATTCGACTCGATCAAAACAACGTCAAGGGCAGAGTGAGATTCAAGTGCCACATCACCAAGTCGAACGGAAGCGAGTCGAACAGAGCGAGTCGAAACAGAAGTGAGTCGAACCAAACAACCACCGAGAATCGTATTTCGTATCGATCATATCTCCTAATCTACAAGTCCAAATGCTATGAAATTTTCACAGAAGACTACGTGCATGCTAAAGAATGTCCATGCCAAATTTCGACTCCATTGGATGAAATCTTGATCGATACGAAATCTGTTCGTATCGATCACGGATCGGACCGAAACTTCACGGGCTTGGGCGTGCGGGCCTGGTCATGTGCCAGAGAGGGTCTCCCAAGATCTGAGCGAAATATCAACCTCCTACACCTATAAATAGACCCCAGAGCCAACAGAAAAGGGGTTCTTCTTCCTCTTTGAGATCTCCAACGCCCGGACTCCGCCAGATCCAGATCTGAACTCCATTGCTGCTGCTACCAGCGAATCTCACTGCCGCAAATCATTGTTACTCACTGTAATTTGCTGAAATCAATTGTAAACATAAAAGAAAGATCAATAAAGCAAACTACTTCATAGTGGACGTAGGCAATACGCCGAACCACTTTAAATTATTGTGTCTCCCTGCATTTTAATTATTCTCATTTCTGAAATTTGGAGTTTTTTGTTAGATAAATCCTCTTTTTACATTTAATTTCTTCACTTTATCTCTTCAAAGAATTCCGAAGAGTGTTGTGCCCAATTTTGGTACAAACAATAACCTACTCACAAACTAGAGTACGGTGTCATACGGATATCCTACTCCATCATCAACCTTTTGACTGCCTACAAAGGTCTGCTTCGTAAGGCTTGCAATGCAAAAGCAGTCAAGGCATACTCCCTTGTTCGAACAACTACCGACCTGCCTCCGGGGGTGCAGCTTCGTTAGGCCTATCCCAGAGGGCCATCCTAGAGTATCCTTACGTCCCTCTGTAGTCTCGTACTTCCTTCTAGCCCAAAATAACTAAACTGGACGTGCTCTTTCTGTACTAAAAATCTACGATGAATTGCTTCGTTGGGCTCTTTATCTAGATTCTCTTTGGGCTACTCCAAACGCACCTTACCATTTTATTAGACCCTATGTCTAATCTTTTATTATGCGTTTAGTTTACTTTTCTTATTCTGTTGGCTACTTATTTACCCTAATCAGCATGCCCAGCCTCACTCACGTGTGAGACCATCTGTCCTAGACCTAAAAGGGAATGTTGTCGGTATGGGTCACTGCTATTATTTTTGCTTATTAACTTAATCCAATATTTAAGTTTGATAAAATAAGCCTCTTATACTTCTTTCTTTTTAATTATAACCAACGTGTTACAATTATACTTGCAATTGTCACTTTTATATTCTTTTCTTTCTTTTATAACCTACATGTTATAAATGTAATTGCAAGTGTCTCTTTTCTATTCTAGCCTGTCTTCTTTTATTATGAAACTAAATTTTCTTTAGTTCTCTTATATTATTATATAACAGTCTTAACTTGGGACTACGTCCAACTGTCATAAGTTACTTATCATAATAGCTGCTTTACGTTTTACTCTACTATCGGTGCAATAAATGCAGATCTAGTCACATTTTCTGTTTATTATTTCTAGTCTTGTCAAATATTTAACTTGATTATTTCCTCTTCTTTAATTTTTTTAACGCTTCACGTTATTCTCTTTTATTCTGGGAAGTAGTTCTATTCTACTTGGTTGGTTACAAAAACTGTGCAAAAAATCTATTTCCATATTTTAATACTAAATAATGCTATAAACAATAACTCGTAACTGCAAGATATTTCTTTTATTGTTTCTTTAATTGTTGGGTAATGCAAAATACAGTAATGTCTCTATTTTGCACTAGTTCCCTTTTTCTTGCTTTTATTCTTGCAATTACGTTTATCGTTATTCTTACAATATTAAACTATGGAAATGTATTCCCTTTTCTAAACCAACCAACTAATCTATCACTAACTTCCAAATCAAGTTATTAGATTTTCCCTTTTTTAATTTATTTCTCCCGTTTTAACATAATTTTGCTGTAAATTTCTCACTTTTAGGCTTATGTCTTTCTCTAAACTTTTAAGCCCAATATTACTTATATTTAGTTGGGTCTCATTTTTTTCCATATAAATAACATTTAAATATAAGTACACTTTTCTTACAAAATTTACAGTTTAAACATAACTAGCTAGTAGAACCAATTAGTGAAATTAGTCCCAATGCTGAATTAAATATTTAACGGAAATCTAACGATATTATATATCATAAACATAAAAGATATATAATTTAAATCCACTCACTTGAAAAAAAACACTCCAAACTCTAGATCTAATTTTTAGTCTAGTTCTATTATCCATTGCCTTCCCCTTTTGCAACCCTCATACGAACGGCTTAATTTGGACATCTCTTCTCCAGATATACAGTTTCTACCTCCAAATTGCAAATCAGAAAACCTAAACCTAATATATTTGATTTCTGAAGAATTGGAGGAGAAAGAAAAGTGACAGTGCTTCCACGCCCGTTCAGATAAATATGGGTTTGAAGGCTAGCCATGCACGTTTATTTATAGAGATCCAAAGCAACGTCGTCTGTTCATTTGAAGCGATTGAAATCTAGCCGTTAAAACAACCAAAATGCATCAGTTTTGACGTGTGCGGTTCGACCCAAACCCTACATGGGTCGACCTAATCTATATGATAGGTCGACCCGCGTATGTTGTACTCGTCTCTTAAACGTGTCTAGCCTATTTGTTTTATACGTATTAATTTATTTCCTCTATTTTTAAATGTTATAAATTATTAAACGTTAACTTTTAACCGTTGCCTATTCATTCTAATTAATTTCCATCAATTGCAAATTTAATTGCCTTTATAACACATGTTTATTTTGAAATTCAAATATTGCTAATTAATGTAAATTAATTTCCTTTAATTGCTGATTTGATTAACATTGCCTACTAATGTTAATTAATTACCTCTAATTACTGATGTCCATTAATTTCCTTCACAACGCGTGTCTATTTTGAAATTCAGACGCGCGTTATTTCTAGAATTTATACGCGCATATATTTATAAAAAAATATTTTTATGCATATTTACACGTATAATTAATTTTCGATACGGAACTTCGAATGTCGTTAACTTTTTCGTATGAAGTCTGTTCGAGGTATATTATATATGTAAATTAATCAGAAAATCGCCAGGAACATAATGGTATAATTTGCGAGGCCATATTCTGACAATTTCAAAAATGCTCGTTTTCACTATTTATAATTATTTGATTATTTAATTATCTAAAAATGCGGGGTGTTACATTCTCCCACCTTTTAGGAAATTTCATCCCCGAAATTCGACAAGGGTAAAACTATGTAATTCCTCGCATCAAACACATCCATCTTGTGTACATCCAATTTTTGCAACCATCTGTGTCCTTGTGCAAAATGTCGTATAACAATAAATATATGCATGTTCATGAATTTCTAAGCGGTACCTCCTATATGAATGCTTTTCTCTTTTAATATTCTTTTTAAAACATGATGCACACATCCTAAATATACTTGCAATTTATATATGAATGCAATCTTTTGAAAACCCAAAACACTTTTCATCTAATTTTTCCCACACTCCTACTGAATAGGGGCGTTGTTCAACAAATCTTTCATCCAAACCTTACCACACAACTTTTAATATTTGAATTTCAGAAAAATATAATTTTCCGAACTCGATTTCTTATGTCAGAAAGAAGGTAGAAAACGGAAAACCTAACATTTCTCCATTTTACTTTTGCGCACCTCTTTCTCCATACTTGGAACTTAGGCCATTGTTCTATAAATATCTCTATTTGCTTTCCCAAGCACAGTTCACATAAGAAGAATTTTCGTTTCAAATTTTTGTGTTGACGTTTCTGTCGCTTTCTTTAAATTTGTTGTTTTTCTTTTAGTTACTCTTTTTGGCTTTTACTTTTCTTTTATTACTTACGTTCTATGTTTTTATTCTCTTCTTGTGAACACCACTGAAAAGAGCATCATACTAATCAGTAGACTTGCAATAATAAAGACAAAATGCTTACATAGGAGTACGATCTCATAACTAAAAGAGAGAACAAGTCCTACTACAAAGTGATACTAGATAAATATATATATAGCAGCTAAAACAGTTATCATCTAGGACTAGGAGGCCTAGGACCATGTCCACCCTGACACAGAGAGGTCCTAATCTAGAAATCCAAGTAACTCATATGCTCCTCCTGCCGCCTATTACTTGTTACTAACTTACGTTGTATTCCTCATGATGAATAAGATCTGTTCATCTCTTCCATTCCATACTCAAAATGGAATAACCCAGTCTCATTTACTGCAACGAATAAAGATTTCAATTTATGCAGTCTATATCTAAAAAGGAAACTAAGCTTGGGGAAATTTTCTCTTTATGTTTACCTTTCATTTTCCCAAACTAAGGTCTACCTATCCCAACCACATGTGTCTTACTATCTTACTAATATCACTTCACTATTCTTCTATAGTCTACACACATGAAGCAACATTTCTAGGTTCTCACTAGTGTTCTATACACTTTACGGGAACTTTTATTATTACTACTAAAAGTAATCACCGCTATCTCCTACATAGCCTTACACTTTTCTCGTCACACCTAGGAAATGATTCCTATCTACTCCATATTTAAAAGTTTGGTTTGCCTTTAAAATTGTTACTTTGAAGTTTCTATTAAATTCAAAGGTACATGGTAACTTAACATTTTATCTTCCTAGACTTGCATCTTTATAGCTCTTTGAATCTAAATTATTCCTCAAACCTAGAGGGGAAAACATACAAATTCTAAGTTCAAAACTTATTCCTCTTTTCCTTTTAAAGACCTTTACAGCTTTCCAC
Source organism: Allium fistulosum (assembly GCA_030737815.1). Lineage (NCBI taxonomy): Eukaryota > Viridiplantae > Streptophyta > Magnoliopsida > Asparagales > Amaryllidaceae > Allium > Allium fistulosum. Next base: position 557,656,545 of record CM060905.1, read on the forward strand.
AAAAAAAAAATTGATATTTAAATTTAACTGTTTACAAAGTTTTTCTCTTCCAAAAACTTATTTACTTTTTCACCAAACCATTATCTTTAAAATATGCCTTGTTTGTCCTTAAAACATTTTTTTTCTTGACTTCCAAAAATGTCTTCACATGTTTTCAAAACATCTTCTTTTCATAGATTTTCAAATTTACGAAAACTGGAGTAGATAAGAACAATTATCTTATCAAAAATCCCTTAACTTTCCTACTCTTCCAATTACCTAACCTTGGAGGAGTTTCTAACTTACTACAAATGGGGACTATCTACAAAGGCAAACAACCAATGCGCATAATCAATGGAAAAATATGAAATTTCCATTGTTAGCTTTCCTACTAAGGCTCTCTATAATATCCCTCCTAACTAACACTATCACTAATTATTACACTTCTTATTACACCTAATGGTTTTATACCTTAATGTATTGGAACTACTTTCTCTTATGAGAAACCATTAACACTAAACATTTTATGAATCCTTTAAAAGAGGATTTCATGTTTATATGAAATTACAAGGAACTTATTTTGTATTTTATCGAAATAGGCTATACAAAATATGGTGCTTTCCATACCTTGTACATCTCTTTCATGTATTCCTTATAACTTGCACAAAACATCTTTATTTGTGATTTGGTTTCATAGAAAATTATATCATTATTCATTTCATTCCAATAGACTAAAGTATGTTTAATCTGTATTCACTTACAATAGACATTTCCTACGAAATTTATTGATTTCCTAATATTTAGCTTACATCTTCTTTTTTTCAGAAGAACTCAATTTCAAAACTGTTTTAATATTTTCATAACTAGAAAACATTTCCACACACTTATTTAAATAATAAGTGTACTTACAAACCACTTTATTTCTATACTTAGAAATTATCTTCAAAGCACATTTTTATTTGGGTCAAAATAGAGGTTGCGTAAAGCACCGTTACTACAACCCAAAAATACTAGTATGTGGATTCAATAAAAATAAATATTAATAAACCCCATATGCTATGTAAAAAAATTTCCTTTGGGAGTCACCTACTATAACAATAGTATCATAGTCTATGCTTCCTTTATTTTTCACGAAAACATCTATTACAACAATAAATGTTGTAACCTACGTTTTCGATACTTAACACACTCTAGGTTTTTATATTTAAAATCTTTGTTTACCTACAAAGAAACTAGCGAGCTATACATGCTCTATAATTCTTCAAAAACAATTTCACTTTTAACAAAATTTACATCATATAAAAACTAATTTAAATTTCATACCACTTTTTTTCAAAAACCCAATATTTACTTCCTCAAACATATTAACAATTATATTTTACAACTTTTCAAGTCCAAAAGTTTCATTTTATTGGGCAAGACATAAAGTGGATTTTCTTCTTACTACACTAGGAATACCCTTCCTAAACCTTGGAAATCTCATTTCCTTACTAAAATCTCTTATTCCTTCCAAAATAAAAATACTCTCCCTACTATCCCTAGGGAACTTTTCTACTTCCTATAACATGTGGATACCAATCTTCTCTCAAAACATAGCTTATTGTACACTATAAATCGGCAATAACATAGGGCTCAACATCCTTGGGTCATCCCAAACCCATCTAGCAACCATGCACAAATGTACTTCTAAAAACTTTCCATATGTTAAAATCTATAATTGGGGACTATTTGGATTTTAGTACATAATATATTTATATTTTATTCAAAAATATAAATACGTTCACTCATATTTCCCAATTTACTTAGCATCTACTAACCTGGCTCTGATACCAAATGTAACAACCCAAGTTCCAGTGGGTACGGATTTTTCGCAAAAATGCTAAAACCCAAATCTACTGAATCCCGAGTTGGGTGTCTGGTATCCTACAAATAGGCAAAGATAAATATATCAGAGCTCAAATAAATATCTCACAGCGGAACTGAGTAAAATATAGTAATAAGTAAATACTCACCAAGGTAATAACACTTTCTAACCAAGTGTCTCAAAGTTGGAAAATCTCTGCCATCTATCTAACATGTGGGATGATATGAGGGGGGGTCAGAACTAAAGTTCTGGCGAATGGACAAATTATACACTTCTAAGCATAATTCAACATATACCGTTCTATTTCCATTTTCTGTTATATTAGGTTTATTGGGTTTATAATACTCTCGCCTCTGTGTGTGAATCGTACCCATCTACTCCCTAGTAGGTTAAGACGTAATAACCAATATATATATATATATGTAGCTACTTGCCCAAAGACCGCATCGATCCTAAGTACTACCCATAGTACCTTCCGTATCCCCCTCGAAAAGGACTCCATCGTCTCGCTACTAGAGCGTACTGTAACTAAATCTGTAAAGGACAGCTTTGTGAGGCCTACAATATAGATGTTCCATCATTTATTATGAAAACTTGAAACTGCATCTGCACTAGCTTATACTAGTGCTTGGACATCCACAATGTACCACCCAGTGCATACCTTGAGGACTACACGTAATCGTTTTGTCTACTCCCTGAATTCCGCCAACAAGGTCTACCTTGTACGGAACTCAGTCGGGGATTTTCTATATTTGTAAAGGTCCGCTTTGTTAGGTCTATAATACAGATATTCTACATGGTCTGTCTCTTTTCTCATCATGGCTATGGCACCACGCAACCCCTCTCAACTAATCGAAAGACCTTTCAAGAGCTAAGAGATTGTGCCTTACTGGAAACAATGTAAACATCCAATTGGCTGTGCCCCTCATCCAATGAATCGATAGTGAAAGAATCATTGGCATGTTGGTTTAGCTCTAGTCTTTCCCGATCTTGCTCTGACTGATGATGGCTGATATCCACATGCGACTATCCTTATGGGTCCTGCCCACTATAACCTACTCGCAAACTCTAGTACATATTCATACGAATATCCTACTCCATCATTGACCTTTTGACTGCCTACAAAGGTCCGCTTCATTAGGTCTGCAATGCAAAAGCAGTCAAGGCATACTCTCTTGATGGAACAACTACAGACCTGCCTCCGGGGGTGCAGCTTTGTTAGGCCTACCCCAGAGGGCCATCCTAGAGTATCCTCACGTCCCGTTGAAGTCTTGTACTTCCTTCTTACCAAAATTTACTAAGCTGGACGTGCTCTTTCTGTACTAAAAGTCTATGCTGAACTGCTTCACTGGGCTCTTTATCCAGATTCTCTTTGGGCTACTCCAAACGCACCTTACCATTTTATTAGACCCTATGTCTAATCTTTTATTATGCGTTTAGTTTACTTTTCTTATTCCGTTGGCTACTTATTTACCCTAATCAGCATGCCCAGCCCTACTCACGTGCGAGACCATCCGTCCTAGACCTGAAAGGGAATGTTGCCGGTACGGGCCACTGCTTTTATTTTTGCTTATTAACTTAATCCAATATCTAAGTTTGATAAAATAAGCCTCTTATACTTCTTTCTTTTTAATTATAACCTACGTGTTACAATTATACTTGCAACTATCACTTTTATATTCTTTTCTTTCTTTTATAACCTACATGTTATAAATGTAATCGCAAGTGTCTCTTTTCTATTCTAGCATGTCTTCTTTTAATATGAAACTAATTTTTCTTTAATTCTCTTATATTATATAACGGTCTTAACTTAGGACTACGTCCAACTGTCATAATTTACTTATCATAATAACTGCTTTACTTTTTACTCTACTATCTGCGCAATAAATGCAGATCTAGTCACATTTTTGTTTATTATTTCTGGTCCTGTCAAATATTTAACTTGATTATTTCCTCTTCTTTAATTTCTTTAACGCTTCACGTTATTCTCTTTTATTCTGGGAAGTAGTTCTATTCTATTTGGTTGATTCAAAATATGTGCTAAAAATCCATTTCTATATTTTAATACTAAATAATGCTATAAACAATAACTCGTAATTGCAAGATATTTCTTTTATTGTTTCTTTAATTTTTGGGTAATGCAAAATACAGTAATGTCTCTATTTTGTACTAATTCCATTTTTCTTGCTTTTATTCTTTCAATTACGTTTATCATTATTATTACAATATTAAACTATGGAAATGTATTCCCTTTTCTAAACCAACCAACTAATCTATCACTAACTTCAAAATCAAGTTATTAGATTTTTCCCCTTTTTAATTCATTTCTCTAGTTTTAACATAATTTACTGTTAATTTCTCACTTTTAGGCTTACGCCTTTCTCTACAACCTTTAAGCCTAATATTACTTATATTTAATTGGTTCTCTTTTTTTATATAAATAACATTTAAATATAAGTACACTTTTCTTACAAAATTTACAGTTTTAACATAACTAGATAGTAGAACCAATTACTGAAATTAGTCCCAATGTTGAATTAAATATTTAACGAGAATCTAATGATATTATATATCATAAACATAAAAGATATATAATTTAAATCCACTGACCTTAAAAGAAAACTCTCCAAACCTCAGATCTGATTTTTAATCCAGTTCTATTATCCATAGCCTTCCCTTTTGCAATCCTCATACATACGACTTAATTTGTACATCTCTTCTCTAGATCTACAGTTTCTACCACCAAATAGCAAATCAGAAACCTAAATCTAATATATTTGATTTCTGAAGAATTGGAGGAGAAAGAAAAGTGACAGGGCTTCCATGCCCATTCAGAAAAATATGGGTTTGAAGGTTATGCCGCACATTTATTTATAGAGAGCCAAAGCAATGTCGTCCGTTCGTTTAAAGCGATTTCTAGCCATGAAAAATAAGCAACGCGTCATTTTTGACATGTGCGGGTCGACCCAAACCCTAGATGGGTCGACCTGGCATATATGATAGGTCGACCCGCGTATGTTGTACGCGTCTCTTTGACATGTTTAGCCTTTTGTTTTATACGTATTAATTTATTTCCTCTATTTTTAAACGTTATAAATTATTAAACGTTAACTTTTAAATGTTGCATGTTCGTTCTAATTAATTTCCATCAATTGCAAATTTAATTCCCTTTATAACACATGTTTATTTTGAAATTCAAACACTAATTAATGTAAATTAATTTCCTTTAATTGTTGATTTGATTAACATTGCCTACTAAAGTTAATTAATTACCTCTAATTGCTAATGTCAATTAATTTCCATTATGACGCGCTTCTATTTTGAAATTCAAACATGAATTATTTCTAGAATTTATACGCGCATATATTTATAAACAAATATATTTACGCGCATTTACACGTATAATTATTTTTCGATACGGAACTTCGAACGTCAATAACTTTTTCAGGCAAAGTCCGTTCGAGGTATATTATATATGTAAATTAATCAGAAAATCGCTACGAACACAATGATATAAGTTTCGAGGTCATATTCTGACAATTCCAAAAACGCTCATTCTCACTGTTTATAATTATTTGATTATTTAATTATCTAAAAATGCGGGGTGTTACATTTTCAAGGACTTTACATTGCTTGTTACTAAAGACTCCATTGTAATCAAGTGTTAGCTTTATTCTACTATTGTAATCAAATTCACAAGAGAGTAATAAAGGATAATCTTCAAAGTGGATGTATGCATACAATGCCGAACCACTATAAACCTCCGTGTCTTTGATTACTGCTTATTCTGTATTGCTTACTTGTTCATTTTTTCCGTTTATTTTTGCTTTTCTTCATTTACCTCTCTATAAAGACTATTCTTGTGTGTTTGTAACTATTTTTGGTGCAAACACAATCCAAACAACAATAGGATAAATTAGACAACTTGGGCACATATAAATTCATTATAAAAGATTCAGATCTAGACTATACAAACAATATGAAAAATAAACATATGAGATGAAGGATTTAAAATATATCAATATAATGATTAATCAATTGAGGTATATCACAAAAGGGGACAAAAATCAAATTAACATAATGAACATTTAATTAATTGAGGTGTAATAGAAAGGGATCTGAACTATATTGCTAGATGAACATACAAACATATAATATGCAACAAGTATAAGATCTAAACCATGTGAACATGATCAAGATATGGTTAAATAAATTTTGAGTGTTGCCTTAAGATGTGGCCAAAAGTTGCACCTTGAACGATGATCAAAGTTCCTAGATTCAATGGAATCAACCTCTAGATTATGCCAGAATCAGGAGACAACAACCACCATTTTATTTTTATTTTGTTAAGATTTTCATTTTGGAAATTTTTACTCTAGGAGCCATGGAAATTTTTGCCTAAAGGAGAGGAAGAGAGAGAAAAAATAATTTCTAGGAAGAAATTACAGAATGAATGAAAGAGAATTTGTTTTGAAATAAACATTGAAGCCTTTCACTTCACTTCTTTAAAGCCTTCCCTATTTGCCTCCTTATTAAATCTCATTAAATCTTCTACCCCTCATAATGCATGACTAGCCATAAATGAGGCATAATACCATTAAATTTTTCCAAAACCACTTAGAAATTAATCTTTTTTAATCCAATCTATATATTTTATCGATACTGTATATTGGTTCACCTACTTATAACTTTTATATATGTAATTTGATAAATATTAATGGTATTCAAACAAATCAAATAAAATTTAATAATTAATATTTCATAAATATTAATTAATTTAGAATGATTATAAATAAATTAAATTTTGTGGATTTTCAGCGTATTTATCCTAATGGTAGCGTGACACAAATGTGTAAATTCAGTTAGCAACTAATATCAAACAATGTGAATATTAACGTTCACATGTACACTTAGCTAGTATTGTGACATTTCAACTAAATTTATAATGTATTTGTTATCTGGGTTTTTAACCCAGTAGGATTTAAGAGAAGACGAAACAACTTGATGAAGTCAGAATGGCTCAGAACTCAACCAAAAGGGCTAAAGCAATGAGTTAAAGAGAGCCAAGTCCTATTACAAAAGCAATGATTGAGTTCGACTAAACCAAGAGAACAACGCCCGTTCAGTCCAATCAGTAGTCAAATACAATTAGCTAGTAAATCATCATCAAAACAGAGCAACGTGCAACGACACTGCACGAAAAACGTCGATACAAGGCAATGAAGTCACTCTAGACATCAAACTCCAAAAATAGTCTAAGTGCATGGATTGCTAGCGATCCATGCACCATGGATCGCCGGCGATCCATACCTGATTACAGCATCATGGTAAGCTAGCATAGTAAGGCAATAGGGAAAGAAGCTAAGTAAGTAGCTCGCACGGGAGCCAAATCGATGGATCGCTAGCGATCCATGGTTTTGACTTGGGTCGTGAGATGAGGTCTGTGGCATCTTCCTATGGTCATCTGTGAGTAGTTATTGAATAGGCCTGCCCAGAAGCTCTTCGATCTCTATAAATACTATCCGACCTGCAACACAAAATGGATCTTTCCGGACTGATTGCTGAAGCTCTGCTGGTAACTTTCTTCACTCTCTACCTCCCTTAGAACAATCTCCAAGGGTATTCATTGTGATTCTCTAGTGGGTTCCAACTCTAGGGATTCAATCTAGCTAAGGATAATCAAAGGCTTTGTAATTAAAATCTACTTGTACCAGCAATCGGTCATAATAAAACTATAAAGTGGATGTAAGCTTCGTTAACAACCGAACCACTATAAAAATTCCTTGTCTTCTTTCTTTTGGTGTCTTTTTCTATACCTATTCTCTGTGTTATTGCTCTGTCAGAACAGGGGCTGGTGCTTACAAACTCAAACCAGGGTGTTGATCCATTTTTTGGGTTAACATTTTGGTGCTTTCACTGAGAACCCCTACTCAGGATCTAGATCTAGCTATCTACTTTGGATCCCATAGGTCCAGAAGTTCGATCCCCAATCTTTGCTTGAAAAATCTACCACTTGGAATCAATGGCTCCTGGAAGAAGAACTGCCTCTGGAAGATCCATAGGGTAAGTGATAGTTGGAGAAGATGTTAATCCCTAACAAATGGAAGTAAATAGTGCTAACTTAGGAAATTAGGCGCCAGCATCCTCCAGCAAAAACGAAGTTGTCACCAGGGATGAGGTGAATAAGATGGTTAATGAGATCAACCGGAAAATGGAAAATAGTCAAAAGGCTCTAATGGATAAGCTTAACGTTCTCTTAACCCTTCAGTCAAACCCTGCTTCAAGGACTATGCCTGAACCCGCGACTGCTATAGAACAAGTGAATTCCACTGTTTCTTGTCTATATAGAAGAAATGAAAAACGATAACAAAAAAGGTGACAATAGGACATAATGTTGAAGAGAATGTGAATACTCCATCCGCCGTAAGGAAACCATTCTGAACTTGAATCAGGGTCCAAGACCCCGTAGGAAGATATAGCTATGGATCTCTTCGATTCAGAAGATGGAGAGCAAGCCAATCAGATGGAAGAAAACGCCAATGCGTTCAATGATGCTAGAAATGTCATAACTGGCCCAATCAGGCCAACTGTGAGACAACGGGGTCCCGAGGGAGTGGCTCTCCCAAAGACAGGAGAGCCTAGGCTTCAACTCATGCGCCAAGTCCGTTTGCAAAGCCAAACACTTAGTGTAGTGACTGATTTCCATCCGCAGGATAACCAGGCATCAGAGGCATACATAGCACACATGGTCAAACGGTTGATGGACGAGAGTAAAAATCGAAAAGATAATGAATGGGGATTTGCTCCAAGTCGGACTCCCTTTACTGATGAAACCTTGAATGAAAGATATCCAGACAAATTCACCATGCCAGCCATCCCCTCCTACGACTGGAAGAAGAACCCAAAACCCCATCTATACAAGTATAGCTGTATATGGACGGTGCCAATGTTCCAAAGGCTGTTCACTGCCGATGTTTCCCTATCTTTCTAAAAGGATTTATGTCTATGTGGTTCACCAGACTTCCCCCGAGATCTATTTCTACCTTTGACCAACTTGCAACAAAATTCCTTTACAGTTCAGGCTCCATACCGCGCAACCAAAAGATGTCATAACCCTATCCGGATTGTTCCAGAGACGCAACGAGTCACTGAAATCTTTCATGAATCAGTTCAATACCATGGTGACGGAAGTAAGCAAACCCAATAAGGACATGGTTTTTATGGAATTAGTTTGTGCCATTCGCCCGGAGACTGAATTTGGGAAATGGATTAAAATGAAGCAGCCTACCACCAGGAATGACTTCAATCGTAAAGCAAGCCAGTACTTAAGATTGGAGGAAACACAGGAAGAAAGTCCACTAGTGTGCCACCGATGGACATTGGACAGAGCAACGTGGCGACGAATCAAAACGCGCACGACTCTAGAACTGCTCGAAGGATCACGGGAAAAGATGGGAATCAAAAGGGGAGAAATCAGAACTACAATAAAAGAAATAACAATGGTAGCAACAAGAGATTTAAAGAGTTTAGAAAGGAAGATTATACCCCCCTAAATGACACTTCAGAGAATATTTATCTTGCAACATAGGAAACCAAAGAATACAAGAAACCACTTAGAAGAGAGGCAACTGAGCAGTAAAAGCACTCAGGGGAATTCTGCCATTTCCACGAGACACATGGCCACAACACAAACGAATGTTGTCACTTAAAGAATTTCATTGAAGAGTTGATCCGAGACAATAAGCTCCAGCAATACGTGAAAAATCCACAAAACCCCAATCAAACTTCGACCCCTCAGCCTCCTAGAGAACAAAGAAATCAAACTAGAAGTAGTGACGAAGGGTCGAAACGAACTGCCAAAGGCTCATTATTGGAATGATATCTGAGGGACGATACCATGTGCAAGAGAGTTGGGGAGAAATGGAACGGTACACAAGTTCGTTGAAACATGCTCCGAAAGACTCATGCCTCACAATAGATGATGAAACTCCAGTCAAGCTGCAAAAGATTTTGAGGGATGGTATAGTGTTCCGCAATCGGGACACCGAAGGGATTAAAGATCCAACTCTTGATCCGATGGTAGTGGCAATAGGAATCAGGCTCGCCGTAGTTCGACGAGTGTTGGTCGATAGTGGCAGTTCTGTTAATATACTTTTCAAACGTACTTTTGACCAGATGAAAATCGGCATAAAAAGCGTGTCTACATGCCAAACAAAGTCCAAGGGTTCACTGGCGAGCCCAAGCAACCTGTGGGAACAATTGACCTGCCAGTGGAGCTCGAAGAGGGCGATCAAACAGTCACCCTCATTACAAATTTTGTAATTATGGAAGAAATGTCAGCATATAACGCCTTTTTGGGGCGGCCCACTCTAGCAGACTTTAAAATAGCTCTGGCCCAATGGTGTCTGCCATGAAGTTCCCTACTGCAAATGGAATCAGAGTGGTGAAAGGAGATCAATGCGCTGCCAGAGAATGTTACATCGCAGAATTACACGAATCCAAAAGAAAAGAAAAGAGAAGGACGTAGGGAGAACTCTCCACATCCATGAACCCTTCGAGTAGCAACTACAGAGCCGCCCCTGGCTTAGGGACTATAGCTGATTCAACAAGGCTTTGGACCCTAGAAAGAAGAGCTCAGGGAGGAACGGGTGACGCCGGTAGAATTGACGGTGCTCGTCCCTGTCGACATGGATAATCCAACTAAAGTTTTGAAAATTGGATTGCATCTTGGAAACAAGATGCATATGGGCTTACCAAATTTCTCCACGCCAACTTGGATGTGTTTGCTTGGACGCATTCCGATATGTGTGGGGTGTCTCCAGAAATCGCATTTCACATGCTCAACATAGACCCCAAGTTCACACCAGTAAAGCAAAAAATGCGCAGCTTAGGTCCGAAATGATCCAAGGCGCTAAGAGAAGAGGTGGACATGTTAATAGCCAACGATTTCATTCGTGATGCAACCTATCCAGAGTGGGTATCTAATTCGGTCTTAGTCAAAAAGTCTAACGGGTAGTGGCGAACCTGTATCGACTACTCAGACTTAAATAAGGCTTGCCCAAAAGACAGCTTCCCTCTTCCTATAATAGACCAACTTGTGGACGGAATGGCAGGACGCGATCTACTATCATTCGTGGATGCATACTCGGAGTACAACTAAATCCTGATGCATGAACCCAATCAAGAGAATACCAGCTTCATCACCGACCTGGGCCTATAGTGCTACAGAGTAATGCCATTTGGTTTGAAGAAAGCGGAGGCAACTTATCAAAGGTTGGGAAATACCATGTTCAAATGGTAGATCGGGAAAACGATGGATGTTTATGTAGACGACATGTTTGTCAAATTGCGAGCAGCTGTTAACCACCTGGACAACCTCGCTGAAATGTTCGAAATACTCTGAAAGTATGGGATGAAACTCAATCCACTCAAGTGTTCCTTTGGAGTGACCTTCGGGAAATTCCTAGGATTCATCTTAAGTGCCAGAGGAATCGAAGCAAATCCTGACCAAATCATGGCACAACGAGAAGTCCAAGCTCCGAAGAATAAGAAGGAACTACAAAGTTTAAATGGAAAAGTTGCGGATCTAAGTTGATTTACCTTGAAAGCTACTAACAAGTGTATACCATTCATTGATGTGCTGAAGAAAGGAAAGAAGAACTTCGAATGGAGTGAAGCTTATCAAACAGCATTCGAAGAATAACTTCGGCACATGGAGGCTCCGCCAATCCTATCAAAACCCGTGGATGAAGAAAACTTGTTCATTTACTTAGAAATTTCACCCCGTGCATTTAGCTCTGCTCTGGTGCATAAAAAAGAAAAAATCCAGCAACCCATGTATTACATTAGCAAGCGGTTCACTGGAGCAGAGAATAATTATCCGAAACTGGAAAAGCTAGTGTATTTCCTCTTGATCGCATCTAGGAAGTTACGGTCATACTTTCAGGCTCATCCAATTAAAGTGTTGACTGACCAGCCCTTGAAGCAAGTGTTATACCAACCAGAAACTTCCGGAAGACTACTCAAGTGAAATATACAGTTAAGTCAATATGATATCGCATACCACCTAAGGAAAACCATCAATGGGAAAGCGTTAACCGACTTCATCGCCGAATTTACCATATGGGATGAAGAGGAAGAAGTTCAGCTGGAAGAAGACACACAATGGAAGCTCTTCGTTGATGGCGCATCTAACAACCTCTGTTCGGGATCAGGAGTAGTGCTTGAAACCCCCGAAGGGCAAGCCATTAGCTATGCTTTGCGCTTGGAATTCCCTACTACAAATAATGAAGCAGAATATGAAGCACTGATTGCTGGACTGAAAGTTGTGAAAGAACTCAAGATAGAATCTATTCACATATACAGTGACTCCCAACTGGTCATCTATCAAGTAAAAGGGGAGTACCAGACATGTGGGGGGAATCTTGCCTTGTACCTGTCCAAAGTACAAGAATTGCTAACCGACATCGAACACTATGCTATACCTCACATTTCGTGGGAGAAAAACACCAAGGCAGATTATTTGAATAAACTGGCAAGTTCCGGAGAAGCTTAGTCATTGGGACTAGTCCCAGTTGAAACTCTAACCAACCCAAACATAGAGGAAATGGACATCGACTGGATCCTCGTAATCACCGTTGAACGAGATACGTGGATGACACCGATAAAGGAGTATTTACTTATAGGGACTTTTCCAACTGACCGGAATCAACAGAAAAAGCTTCTCTGTAAGGCATCGCGATTCATGATACAAGATGGAGTACTCTATCGAAGGGGATTCTCGACCCCCCTCCTAAGGTGCGTGCCCGATGACGAAGCTCGACAAATCCTAAAGAAGTGCATGAAGGCGAATATAGAGACCACACGAGGGGAAAACCCTGGCGAAGAAAGTCTTTCGATACGGATACTTCTGGCCAACAGTAAACCGTGATGCTGTAGATTATGCCAGGAGCTGTGATCGCCGAAAGGATTCAGCAAAATTAAAAGAACTCCTTCAACAGAGCTAACGCAGATGGTTAGCCCGTGGCCATTCGCAATACGGGGAATAGACTTGATTGGCATCCTACCGAAAGCAAAAGGAGGAGCCAAATATGCTATAGTTACCGTAGATTATTTCACAAAATGAGCCAAAGTGGAACCATTGGCCACCATAACCACAAAGAAAGTCATTAAATTTGTTACTAAAAACTTTATTTGCAGGTTTGGTGTGCCATAAAAAATTATCATTGACAATGGAACCCAATTCGAAAGCCCCGAGTTCAAAGACTTCAACAAGTGCTTCCGGATTGAGAAAAGCTTCTCAACAGTAGCTCATTCAAGCAAACAGGCAAGTAGAGGAAATAAACAAGATCATCAAATTCACCATCAAAAAGCGACCAACTAAAGCCAAGGGAAACTGGGTTGATGAACTTCCACTCACACTATAAGCTTACCGAACCACCCACAAAGCGGCAACCGGTCACACTCCATTCGCTCTGGCGTACGGCTCAGAAGCAATGATCCCTATTGAATTGGAAGTCCCCTCGCATCGAATGCAAAATTTCAATCAAAAGCAAAAAGAGCAGCTACTACTCGAATCACTAGATATGATCAATGAAAGAAGGGAAGAAGCTAAGTTGAGAACCGCCGTCCAACAAAAAAGGATGGCACGACACTTCAACTCCAAATTTCATAACCAAACTTTCGAAGTGGGAGATCTTGTGCTCAAGCGAATCTACCCCATTTCGAGGGCCTTTGGACCAAACTGGGAAGGACCGTGCATCATCAATCAAAAGCTAAGAGATGGAACTTTCAAGCTAACAACCGTCGACATAATTCAAATTCCCAGGGCCTGGAATAGTGAATCACTCCATCGTTACTTCATTTGAAAACTACTTTATGTACTCTCTATTTTTCAGCAAATAAGTCATCCCAAAATGCCGGGGGCACTGTAAATAGGCAAAAAATCTGCCCTACTTTCCTTAATAAAATTCGATTCGCTCTTTTGAACTGACAAAACTGTGTTCATAATAAATACCCACCGGGTCGACGGAATCAAATCGACTCAAACTACTGGATCGGTGGAACCTGATCCTTTCCTTCTAAAAACCGGTGTTGCTCCGGCAACATCAGGAAGACCCAAAACATACGCTCCTCGCGTTGCCCGAAGATAGGCAACACCGAGGAGCGCCAAAAGCCGCGCATGCCATAAGCCGTGCCAAAACATACGCTCCTCACGTTGCCCGAAAATAGGCAACACCGAGGAGAGCCAAAAGCCGCGCATGCCATAAGCCGTGCCAAAACATACGCTCCTCACGTTGCCTGAAGATAGGCAATGCCAAGGAGCACCAAAAGCTACACATCCCATAAGCTGCGCCAAAACATACACTCCTCACGTTTCCTAAAGATAGGCAAGATGAGGAGCACCAAAAGCCGTGCATTTTGTAAGTCGTACATTAACTTTAAAAAAAACTCAAGTTCCCCACGTTGCCTGAAGATAGGAAACACTGGGGAACATCATCGAAAAATCACACTCCTAAAGCATAAACTTTTCACATTGCCCAAAGACAGGCAACGCTAAGGAGCATCGGAACCGAATCAACGATCCATATCGATCCCGAACACCATGCATCTCATAACCAGCGCGTCAACCACTTCTATGATTGGCAATAATGGGCACAACTCCAACAAAATTAGAGTGCTAACCAACAGCAAAGCTTCAATTGATGACACTTAATGATTAACGCTGCCCTCAGTCAACCCATGCAACGTTCTCCTTAAAAACATGCAAATGTTGCATACCTATCGGAATATCACAAGAAACTTGGATTACATGCCAAAGTTGCAAAACTTCCAGAAAAAGGTAAATCAAGCTGCGACTTAGCCAAATTTCAAGTTTAATATGAAAGTTATCTAACTATAAGTTACCAGTCATTTGAAGTAGCCGCCCTGTGAACTGGGGGGGCATACACCGATACTTAAATAAAAACAAATGAAAACAATAAGTTCACAAGTTCTGTTACTCCAAACAGAGAATTGTTGCTCTAAATAAAAAAATCTGGCGACATTTACAAAATTGGATAAGTGTAAACAAAAGAAGCATAGATACACATAACATATATGAACAGACATATAAGGATATGGTAAAATATCAATGTATTACTTATAAATTTCTTTACATAGGGTCAAAACGTGGGGGCTGTACCCACACAACACTGGCCAATAAAAAGAAAATACAGACTCGTCAAAACGTGGGGGTCATACCCACACAACACCGGCCAATAAAAAGAAAAGACAGACTCCACGATAGAAACATTAAGTGCAGACTCTACACTTAAAAAAAATGACTCAATAAGAACCAAAATCAAATAGGTCTTCACAAAAGCCCCTCAACGCTTCCTTACACCGCTCCCATTTTCGCCCTTTGTTGGCAACTTCTGCTTCTTCTCAGGAGTGGTGTCACCACCGGTAATATCAACAAATTCCTCAGTGGGAATGTCCTCCTCTTGCTCTGCAGCCTTCTTAGAAGATTCTCCCTTTGCTTTGCGCTTTCGTGATTTGCGGGAGCTCTTCGAGGCTTTGATCGCTTTGACCTTTTCCTTCTTGATAACAACCATTTCGTGCTGAGTCTTACGACGCTGCTCTATCTGAACTTCCTGCTTTTAAATTTCTGCCGTTGTTATGTCGCCTTCCAAAGACACAGTGTAACACCCCATAGTTTCATGACATTATTTAGGATATTTAATTTGCTAAATTAAATAAAATAATGTGGAGATTAATAGTTTGAGATTTTTTTAGCTAAGGCTAGTCATGCCATAATAGGGTGTTTACTAATTTAAAATAACCTAAAACAAAGGTGTTAGGAAATGATAAGGGCCATATGCAAAACAGATAGAGCTTATACCCTAAACCCTTAGGAGAAAGGAACTCACGTTTATTTCATTTTACATAAACTAAAAATACTAAGGCCGACCACCATTTTCACTCTTAAGAAGAAGACTAAAGTTAGGATTCAAGAGAAGGAGGATAATATACTAAATCAACATCAAATCTCACATCTATAATCTCAAAGCTAAGGTGAATAATTACTACATCCCATTATCTTTTGGTTTTTTGTTTTAAGACTGAAATCCGAAATGTTTTTGCAAGTTTATGTCATATTTTAATGATTAAAGTTGAATATATTTATTGGTTGGTGAAATATGCATGTTCATACTTGTTTTATGATATGTTTGATATGAAAACCCTTTTTGATGACATCCAAATGCCTTGAAAATTTAAATATAGCTCAAAAATGATATTTCAGAGATGGGTTTAAGTTTTCATAATTTTTTGAATTATGATGGATTTTATATTAATTTTCTAGTGAAGGAAATTATTTATTGAGTTATAAATTATTTTCGGTTAATATAATAATTATTTGGGGATCAAATTTTTATATGTTAGGCAATATTTTAAAATAGATTTTCTAGGATTTTTCCAGATTTTTCCTAAGCGTTTTGATGGATGTATAAAATTATTTAAGATATGAGACTTAAATGTTTTTTATATTTAATTAAGGAGAAAGGGCATTTCGTAAAATAAAATTATTATTTAAATCTGAAATTTGCGGCAACATTTTTCTGAAAAGTAAATGTTTAGTAACGAGAATTTGTTAAAAAGGGCAGGTTAGTTGAAAAGTTATCTTCTTTAAGTTAAAAACAAGAAAATCACACTTTTGGCATGTTTCAGCCATTTTAGGCATAATACCTTCCGACCCAGACCTTTCGTCTAAGTCGAGAGGATTGAACCTTTCGGCAAGGTCAAACCAATGCATATGGTATCAAGTACTTGGTGCGTAATGAATTGGACAGAGTCGAAGGGTTCTTGGTGGAAAGGCTGAGGGCCAAAGAGGTTGGGGTATGTTTGTTTTCTAAATCAAAAGCTTTCGCCTACATTGCTTTCGAAATTGAGTTTTCGACTTGGTTGCTTTCCATCAGGTCAAAATGTTTAAAAGAAATGTTTTAAACCTTTCGACACGGTCGAGAGGTTACTGCTGGAACTTTTTTTGAAACCTTCCGGCATAGTCGAAAGGTTACTGTCGCTTTATACAAATGTTTTGTTTTAAACTTTCCGATGAGGTCGAAGGTTTTACTTTGATTGATTTCAAAAGGTCAATTTGTTTAAACCCAACCGCTTCTCTCAATGCTTTCGAAAGGAAGCTTTCGGCTTAGGTAACTTATCCTTGTTTTGTAAATTTAAGTATAACCCAAAGCTTACGAAGGAGTTGTTTTAAAAGATGCTTTAAAGCTTTCGAAGCAGAACTTTCGACTTAGGCGAAAGGTTGCTCCAATGAAGTTGAAAGGTTTTAAAAGAAAGATTTCCACCTGTTTAAATTTGAACCCAGAAAGTTTTCTAAAGGTTTTAGAGGGTTAGTGCTTTCGAAAGGTTTTGTTTAATGATTGTTTCTAAAAGGGGTTCAAAGGCAAAGTTTTCGAAAGGGTCGAAGGCTAAGCTTTCGATGGATTCGAAAGGTTACCTCTCGAAGGGGTCGAAAGGTTTTTATTTCTAAATGATTTTGGAAGGTTTTAAACGGAAGGTTTTCCAAAGTTTTCCAAGGCAATGTTTCAAGTGTTTTAAATAGGATGTCTAGTGTTTTATTGCTTTTGAAAGGTTTGAAGTTCAATGGCTTCGAAAGGTTTTAAATTCTAAGGGTTTTGAAGGTACCAATGGAAACAATAAATGAAAATGACCTAAGTTAGGGGAACTAATGGAAATAGGTTAATAATGGGGTTAACATGATATAAATAAAATCATGGGGCTAGCAGATGCAGATAGATTCTTGGGGCTAGCATGAATCAAATGGCAAATTCAAATAGAATCATGGGGCTAACATGATACAAATAGATTCATAGGGCTAGCATGAGTCAAATGGTAAATATAATCATGGAGCTAACATGATATAAATAAACTCATAGGGCTAACTGAGACCATTGAAGTTCATGGGGCTTACATGAAATAGTTAGATTCATGGGGCTAGCATGAATCAAGTGGCAAAATGATGGGTTCATAGACATCCTAGGAAAACTATGTGATGTGAGGTGGATAGTCTACATCAACTTATGTAGAATTAATGTGGAGTAGGTAGTCCCTCTTTGATATAATTAAACTTTAATTGGGGATGGGGAAATCCTAATTGTTTTCAAGTATATATATCATCATAATGTTTTATAAATATATGTTTTAACCATTTTGGATGTAGGAGCCCAGAATATGGTTTTATGAAAGGTTTTGTAAAAGATATGTTTTAAAAGGATGTTAATAAGGGGAAATCCGTTCCGCTAAGCGGTGTGGTCTCACTTAACATGTTTAACCGGGATGTGTAGTATTATTCATACCAGCCTTTATGTCCGAATCGAAGTTTATGTTTTCCCCTTAAAATCTCGGATGCTCAAAATTAATTTGAGTGGGCTGAGGGATTTAGGTTTTTTTCTTCAGGTTTTATTAGGATGACGAATAAGCTACCGGAGACATGCAGGAGCCATACGGATTGCTATTTAGAGGTTACATTTTTTGTTGTGTTTTGTTAGATTTTCCATTGTGTTGTTTTGTATTAGGTCTATTATGACCATATGACTCTGATCAACCAAGGGGGTACCTTCGTATATCGCTCTTGGCGTAATTTGTAATAATTATATTTGATCTGTGCCTGAGAACGATTTGGGATTACGTGCTGTGAATGTGAAACAATTGGTTTTAAAGTGTAATGAAGTAATAGCTGTTTTGAAATCTGTGCTTTGTTTCATATTCAAGTGCTTCTGATATTATTGATATTATTAACATATCCGTATTTAGTCATCGGAAGCTAATACTATAGATGACTACAACATCTGTAGTGCTTAGTTTTGGGCCTCTAGATAGGGGATGTAACAGCTTGGTATCAGAGCATGGTTTATGAAATACTTTAACTAAATATGATTTTTGAAAACATGATCCCTAGAAATAAGAGTTAAAATCGGAGTATGGGATAATGCTATAGTAACGTACTTGTATTTGTTATATATATAAGTATACGCTATATCTCTTGGCTCCTTTCTTAGTTAGGCTATTTATCTATATCTCACAAGATTTGAATACAGATATGGAAGGAAGAAGAGGCAAAGTTAATGTTGGAGGAGAGAGCACCACTACTAATGGAAATGCCCGACCCAACACTAGAAGAGGTCCAGGTCAGGCTCAAGCTAAAAATGTAGGTGCAGGGGTTCCTCAAGTGGATGTGTGAGCCTAGTATTAGTTGTTGGCAAACCTTTTGCAAGCAGGAGTTGCTAGAAATGTTGGTGGGGCAAATCCTGTACTTCCAGATATAACTGCTTGCACCAAAATTGGGCACAACACCCTTCGGAAGTGTTTGAAGAGATAAAATGAAGAAAATAAGTGGAAAAAGTGGATTATCTAACAAACACTCCAGACAATAATCAGACAAACAGTAGAGAAACACAAAGATTTAGAGTGGTTCGGTGTATGGCCTACGTCCTATATGAAATGGTTGACTTTTATTAACTATTGCTTGCTGGTTACAACGAATTACAACAGTGATTTCGAGTACAACAGTGATTTTCGAGTACAGCAATGATTTCGGCAGAGTCTGGACGTTTAAGGGACAAAAGTCTCTTTTCTATAGGTCCTGGGCTGCTATTTATAGGCGTAGACTGCAAATATCTCGCTCAGATCTCGGAAGACCTATTCTCGCACGTGGGTGGGTCCACGCGATCGATCCCTGATCATTTGGAGTCGATCCGTGATCGATATGAACACAATTCGTATCGATCAACATTTAGTCCAATCGAGTCGGGATCGATCGTGAACATTCTTGAAGATGTACGTAAGCTCCTGTGAAAATTTGGTAGCATTTGGACTTGTAGATTTTGAGTTATAATCGATGTAAGTTCGTATTTTTTGATGGCTGTTGAATTCGCATCGATCCTTCTTCGCATCGCTCTGTTCATATCGATCCGAGCACGTGCCCGCATGTTGATGTGGTGCTAAATTCTTGGATCAATCCACTTATTAGGCCGAACGATCTAGTCTCCCTTTTATTTAGGCTGTGTTCGCATTGACCTAGAACTACCCTTCGTATCGGTCTAGGAAATGCTTTTCGTATCGATGTTCGGGGTTAGCTTCGTATCGATCAAAATGATGACGTTCGTATCGATTCTTCATGTGCACATCTTATCGATCAATGGCCGATCGATACGAAAATATGTGAGTGGGCAGATCGATACGAAGTAGTACGAGAAAGGATGAATACGAAGAACGCCGTTCTCTATGGACACGAACTCGTGCTCCCCTGATCGATACGAAATCATGCGCACCTGATGGAGTCGAACCAGACCGATACAGAGGAGGTTTCTTCCTGTTTGCTTGATGGATACGAAGGGGTGCCGCTGACGATGGATTCAAACAAGGCCGATGCGAAAAGAGGTTGACCGATGGATACGAACAAGTTTATCCCCTTGGCTTGCATCGATCATATCTTGAGCATATGAACACGGATTGACCTGAAATTTGGAACGTTGGCTTTTATGGCTTTTCTTGTCATGCCTTATCAATCGTAGCTCGATCCAAACTCGGACAAAATTCATCGGCATCCATAGTGAACCCGTGTATAACCGATCTTCGGGACGGACTGTCCTCGGTTTCCAGTTAAGATCTTGGTGTCACGACCTTGCCAAAAGGTGGAATAACATTTGCCCCCCAAAGTATGTCTTGTGAGAACATGACGTGCTTTGAAAAGTTGCAACCTTCATCCTGAACAGTTTTATCTGACTTGTTGAACGGTTGTTGTCTTTTCGTCGAAAAATATAACCTTTGATTGATCTTTAGTAATATGAATTGTTGACTGCCAATTGTTGTTCTGCGCACTGTTGTAACTGAGTATTGAATGATAGCAAACTGTTGTTCGTTGTTGTAATTGTCATCACGTAAGCATTCACTTCCTGTGAATTTTAAAAATTGAATGTTATTCTGACTCTCACTAATGCTCGCACATTCGCGAGTCGTTGTTAATTTTCTTGCATTGAATTTATCGATCCTCTCCTGAATTGATATGAAATTCGAGTTTTAACAACACTTGACGGTTTTTGGAGTTTCTCTTCGTATCGACCCTCTTCTGAATCGATTTGAAAAGTTGAAAATTTGTTTTTGTATCGATTGCGATCGACATGGATTGGTTTTTTTTATGCCTCCTATCGATGGATACAAGATCTTAGGGTCTTCAAGCTGATGGATACGAAATAGGCATTTCATATCGATGAAGTTGGGCAGTCCAAACATGACTTGGCAGTGGCGTTCGTATCGATGGGAACCAATGGATACGAACGGCTGTCGCATTAGATGGATGATGGATGGACATGAAGAAGGCTTCTTCGCATCGATTGATCAGTGAAAAATACGAATAGACTTAGGACTTTTATGAAGATGGCTTCAGGTTGACAGTAAGTGGATACGAAAATGAGGTTTCGTATCGGTGATGTGGAAACTGCTTCTATCGGTCACTGACACTAGGAGACGAATCGTTTCTTCCTAGCTATACATCCATATAAATACGTTTTGTACTTGGAATTTTTCATTTTCTTTCGCTTTCCAGTTTTCCTTCGTATCGTTCAACTATTTGAGAAAAGAAGATACTTCATCTTCAAACCAACCAACCCACAAACACCTTGAATCCCTTGCTCGAATTAGGTAATTAATCCACAACAATCGACTTAGGACATGTATCTATGACCGATTTTTACGATGTGGTGGCCGTGGATGGCCGGAGTTTGATGAAGAGTGCCGATTGCCTTCATGTCGATTGGGGAAGAAGGCATAGGGATACAAAGTGATTTGTGGAAGATGGATTGGCTTCAATTCTGTATCGATGAACGGATGGTCAAAAGCTAACCTCGTATCGATTCCAAGTGAGGGAGTTCGTATCGATCAGAAGTGCACTTGTAAAGATGAAGGTCGCATTATTCTGGTTTGGAAGAATTTCGCATCGATTCGGAGTGATCGATACGAATTCAATAAGCAAATGGTCGATACATACTTCATGCCAGGAGCGATACGAAACACAGTGTCACCTGGTCGATACGAAGTTGATGAATCCCGATCGGTACGAACCGACGCCTTATGAACGTTAGGAACGATCTCTTATGATCGACACGAATCACACTTCTATGAATCGATCCGAGTTTAACTTTTAATGGACATGGAAACCTTTGCACATCTAATCACTTGACTCCGACGATTTTCTGCCTTACATAATTTTACATAGCTAGTTAACTGCATATGTGACTGCCCTTCGAAGCTCGTCGATGGAACTGTAACTTGACTAATCCGACGAACTTTAACTTGGACCGATTTCCAAAGTCAGGATGGTATGGTTGTGACGGTCAGCAATGACGGTCATTCCGATCGAATCTCAAAGTCTTATCCTTTGAACACTTCTTAAATTCTATAGAATCTCTTAAGTAATATGTAGCACTGCACTGCACAACACATTCATGCACTTCACACTGGGGAACACATGGGCTTATTATCATCTAATGATGGTTTTTGATAAGTTGACTAGTTATGGAATCTACAAGTTCACAACAGCAGAAGCTTCAAAGTCCATCTCCCTTAGTCATAGAGATACCGGTCATCGCGGCCGAAGTTATAATTCCAGGTCCGGACGAACTGCTGGGGGCCAGGTTTGTTGGGAATCCGCAAGATTCAGTGCCGTCCAACGTTTCCGAAGATATGTTGGGGCGGATATGCTTAAGACACGGTTTTTCATTAGACGACGTCTTGTTACCAGGACCGAATGATAGGCCACATCCTCCCCCGGAAGGGTTTACTGCCTTTAACAGACATTCATGCACAGCGGGTACTCTCCCTCCCTTCAACCAATACATTCGAGAGGTGTTAGCATTCTTTGGAATCGCTCCATCACAATTACATCCCAACGGATACGCACTGCTGAACAGTTTGTTCATCGTGTTCATGGAACATCTCTTTCGACCCTCGACCCCGAAAGAAATCAGATATCTGTTTAAGTTAATAGTCGGGGTGACAGTCCTTCGTTCACATTTATAGAGGCAGCCAGGAATTGCCAAGTGGTGACGGGATCTTTGACTAGGTTCAGTTACTTTAAAACAGAGTGGTTCTACGTCTGATGCCCTCCAGGGTTTGCTAGCCGATGGCTAGCCAGACGTAAGTGCTGCAATTTTTCCAGTGGTTAACGGGATGGTCATAATTTGACTTTAAAACTAATATCTTCTTTCCTTTACAGCCGCAATTCCGTGACCCGAAGGTGCTCACGTCAAAGAAATAGTGCGAATTCTTCAGGAAGTGCCGAGTGAATGAGAGATTTGGACTCGGTGCTAACAGATAGAAACTTGAGGATCGTTGGGCTAATCGAACGAAATAAAGCATAGGAGTTGAAGGAGCTCTTAGAGAAACCCCGACGAAGCAGGTGAAGCGTAAAGAGCCCGGGGTTGTAATAGCTGAGGAGGGCAATGAAGAAAACACGCCCACGAACGATGAACCCATAGCCAGGCCTTCTAATAGTTTTCAAGGTTTAGAGGGAAGGGTAAAAGGAAAGGCAGTAGCACACAAGCGTCACAAATCCTCAAGATGGAAATCCGTAGTTGTGTCCCTGCCAGCCTCCGGTGTTAAAATTTCGGAGGCTCCTCCCTCGGAAGTAGAGAATCCTTTCAAAGGACTTGCTGATATTCCAATTCCAGACTATGTGTCACTTCAACACGACATCGGATTGGAGGGGCTTCAAAGTGCTCTAGGTTTAAGCGAGTCTCTTCCTACAAGTGCGGCCGACATTACCGGTTGGTCGGGGGGTTGCACACACATATACATTTCACGGCACTACACAGTTTCCAGTCTTAAGTTGTCTGCTTCGGGAGATTATTAACTCTTTTTTTATCTACTTTTCAGATACAATGACTAGGCGAGATTCTATGCTTGGAAGTCTCCGTTCAGCGCGCCAGTCATCGAGTTCATATTATGAGTCCCGTCGGAGGGAGGATGATAGAAACCACGATCGCGGTTATTCTAGCCAAGAACGTTATGAGAGGGATAGAGATAAAGATAGAGAATATAGATATCGATCCCGGTCGCGTTCTCCACCCCCTCGAGTCTCCACACAACCTTCTACTCACAGCAAACATCCCCAGAGCCTCCACGCCAAAAACCATCTTCTCACGCTCCGAGGCCTGATCCGCAACGTTGTAGAACAGAGGCCGAAACTCCCCTTGTCACCGAACAAGCCATTACTAAGCCTACTGGGGAAGGAGCGATTAAAATTGCCCAGTTGAGAAAAGATTTTCCGAATAGTTGCTTCAACGGCTTTATCTTCCCTCCTCACTTAAAGAAAATCCCATCTGAGGCTGAACAAACAATGCACGACTATATTCATGGTATTTATACCCAATACAAGGAGTGGATGAAAGCCGTGGATAAAGCGTTGGTGGTGGCTTTTGAGCGAGCGAAAATAATTGAGAAGTTAGAACTGACCTCGCCCAAAAAGATCGTATTATCCAAGTGCTCAATGATGAAGCTGAATCCTCTCGGAAATCTGAAATAGAGGCCACCCAAAAAGCCGATGGAGCAACTCAATCTATGGAAAGAATGTGACAAACGCATTTCGCTTTGGTGGAGGAGATGGGCCACCGAAACACCATCGTCACAGCCGAAAGGGACGCTGCTCTGAAAGAACTTAACGAGTTTAAAGCCAAATTTTCCGAAATCGTCAAGGAAAAGGACGACGCAAGCAAAGCAGCCCAGGAAGCGTGCGAGCAAGTGACGGTGCTTCTGGACGAAAAGGATGCGGCCGTACTTAAAGTTCGGGAGGCCGAGGCCAAGGTTGAGGAGGAAGTTAAGATGGCTGAAGCCAGGTTAGAGGCAGATATTAAAGATCTTCTCATCACTTACAATGCCAGAGTGTTGAAGTACAGGGATCTAACCTGGCTCGACAATTATCCGACACACCTGTATAACGCTTGGGGCCGGTTGGTGCAGGATGAAAAAATTGAGCAACAAGCGGAATCCGTTGATGAATTCGAGCTCAAGAACCGAGTATTGAATGAAGATGAACGGAAAGTTCTCTATGATACGGCGATCTCATACGAAAAGGAGAAACTTGGCGTTCAACACTCGGAGGTTGGAGAAGGCTCTGGTGTCGAGCATCATGATATAAGTTCTGAAACTCTTGTGCCGACTCAGCCTGAATCCACACCTGCAGTTGATCCTTAGCTCGTTCTTGCTTATAACCTGGATCAACCGCAGTTGTCTCCAGCTCGTGAGCAAGTCTCTGAAGCTGTTCTGCCACCTGCGAGCCAAACTGAGGAAGGTACTCTGAACATTTTCTATGCTTATCCGAAATCGGAAATGTCAGTTGAAATAATTACTAACATTCCTTCCATTGTTTTTATCCAGTGATCGGAGTATCATCGGTCATGCCTCCTGCAACTCAAGAATCACATCATGTGCAGGAGGCCATTATAACAGAAGCGACCACCACAACGACCACGACACCTATTGACGAAGCACAGGGAAGCACACTTATTTTCGATAAGCAGATGATGGAGAAACTTCTCGGTCATCACAGTGACCCCTTTGCCGATTTTTCGTTCGTTATGGGTGGAAGCGTACCAATGACAAGTTCTTCAGCCCCAACTGCGGGAGTCCCCGGCAATGCACAAACACTTCATGAAGAGGAAATTATAGCTGAAATCAACGCTGAGATGGAGGCAGCCACACGGGGCAGTGGCTTTAGAGGTGGAATGGCGGGACCTGCTCCAGCCCCTTTGCGGATGATATCTCCGGGAGGAACGGTCGTTGAGACAAGTGTGCCTATCCTGCCTCCTAATGTTGATACTATCCCTCCGACTCCGCCTTCAGGAAGCATTCCAATACATTTGAGTTCGGAGGAGGAAATTGATATAATGCCCCCGACTGGAGATCGGCCGACGAAAGGCAAGGGCTCAAAGAGAAAACCAAGTGACATCTCCAGCGGGTCCACACCGAAAAAGAAACCGAGAAAGAAAAAAGAGTAAATACGTCTCTTCGGCTCATTTTTGAGTAGATTGGAATTTCTTTAGCTTTGGTTGGCCGTGTATAGATGCGGGTTCGGCCCCTACTAGTAGGAATTTTGGGATAAACTTGTACTTAATTTTCTTTCAAAAATTGTTGAAATGAAATTCCATTTTGTCTTCAACTCAATTTTTTTTATTTGCTTAAGTATTTCAGCATTTGAACTCCAGTCCGGTACACTTTTTAAGTTTCGACCTTTGGATTGGATATGAGTTTATTTGTTAAGTCCTGAAATCACGGCTATGGGTCATGACCGAACGTTAAGCCGGACTCCGATGCTGCACTGTCTCGGTCAGTGATTTGCACTTAAGATCTGCCCCTAGTTTCAGGGACGAATTGTAAAGATCAGTTAGCAATTGTACTTCGCCTTCAACCCATCGAGCTTAACGTCGTTGAATTGATGCTGAAATAAGGAAATTCGAGTGGTCGAATCGCACTCGCTTATCTATCGACGATTGCATCCACACTACGGGGATTTGCATTTGTACGTCGGCGTTCGGTCACGCCTGCTTAAGTTTCAAGGATATGTCCACGTTCCGGGGACTTAAGTTATTTTATGGGCGGTCAGTCACACCCGCTTGATACTTATCATTTCGTCCATACTCTGAGGACTTAAATTAGTTTGTGGGTGATCAGTCACACCCGATTCACATTTACACTTCGGTCCACACTTTGGGGATTCGAAGTTGTACTACGGGTGGTCGATTCACATCAAGTTTGTGTTTAAACTCCAATCTGCTCTCTGGGGATTTCAAGTTGATTAGTGTCACGGATGATCGATTCATGTCCGATTTATGTTTAAACTCTAATCCGCGCTCCGGGGACTTAGAGTTAATTACTGTCGGTACTCTGGTTCGCACTCTGGGAATCCGGAGTTAGTTGACGTTTGTACCAAAATTCACACTCCGGGAATCTGAAGTTAGTTGGTGTTGGCACTCCGGTTCGCATTCTGGGAGTCCGGAGTTAGCTGATGTTTATACTCCAGTTCGCGCTCTGGGAACTTGGAGTTGGCCGACAGATGGTCAGTCACATCTGTTCAGGCTTTAGGATTTCGTTTGCACTCCAGGAACGACGAACCTATCAGGATCGTGGATGGTCGGTTCACATCTACCCTGAGTTAACAAGCAAGGTCGTTAAATGGATGGATCCATCCTCCTCAAACTTGGTCAGGATACGGGAGAAGTCGTTAGGTGGACGGATCCACCCTTTTCTAGACCGCATTTGTAAGTTTATACTCCAGTTCGCACTCTGGAAATCTGGAGTTAATTAAAGAATTGTCGTGTATCAATCCTTTTTTGACTTCAGTGTGATTACTTATCCCCGAGCTCGGGTTTCACTTAGCGAGTAACCGGTCGTATCATAGTCACTCCCTATTTGAATAAATTCCACCGTACGGTGGAACTTAGCTCCCCGTGCATAGTGATGGTCATATGATGTATTTCGAATAAATCAAAGCGTTGGCTCGAAGAGATTGTATTTTATTGCTGAAATAAGAAAATATGGCAAAGTCGGTTGCCTTGTTACAAATTTAAATTTCGAAATGCATAAACAAACTGCAAACGAAAAATAGACTGAATAAATATACAGAGCCTGTCATGTGTAGTAACGACGAAGACTCTTGTTGTTCCAGGCTCATGGAAGAGTGAGACCATCAACGGTCGATAATTTGAATGTGCCATCTCCGAGCTTTCGTTCAATAACATTTGGCCCTTCCTAGGTTGTTTTCATATGTGAAGGGACCAGGTAAATTCTCTTGAGGACGAGATCGACAAGTTCAAAGGTTCGTGGTCGGACCTTGGCATTGTATAATTGAGCGACTCGACAAGTAGTATAGCATTTGTCTTTGGATCATAGTATGTCACATGATGAGAAGGAACTTCTAATTCTACTAGGATAACAGCTTTTCAACCATAAGAAAGAGAGAACGGAGTGTGGCCGGTCGTGGACTTGTGGTTTGTTCGGTAAGCCCATAAAGCCATAGGAAGCTCATCAACCCATTTGCCCCGACATTTTCCAGTCGTTTCTTCAGAATAGACTTTATAACTTTATTAACAGCTTCGACTTGTCCATTCGCCTGAGGGTGTGCAATTGTGGAGAATTTCTTTTGGATGTGAAAATGTTGACAGAAATTCTTAAATTCAACACTGTCGAATTGAGCTCCGTAGTCTATGATGATGGTATGTGGGAGACCAAATCAGCAGATGATTTTACGCACTACAAAGCTGATCACCTTCTTTGTTGTGATTGTAGAAAGGGGTTCATCTTCCGCCCACTTGGTAAAGTAATCAACTGCTACGATGGCGTACTTCGCACCACCTTTGGCTAGAGGTAGAGAGCCAATAATGTCAATGCCCCATACTGCAAACGGCCATGGACTGACCATCTGAGTTATTTTGGTAGGTGGGGCTCTTGGAATTTGAGCGTGCTTCTGACATCTGTCACATTTTCTGGCGTAATCCGATGCATCGCGATTTACAATCGGCCAATAGTATCCATATCAGAGCACTTTCTTAGCAAGGGCTTGCCTCCCGGTGTGATCACCACATTCTCATTCATGCACATCATGCAATACGCGTTTGATTTCATCATGAGCGATACACCAGAGTAAAGGAACAGAGTATCCTCTTCTATACATGACTCCATTCTGAATAGTGAACCGCGAAGCTTTTCGAAGAATCTGTCTCTTTTCACTCCTACACTCTGGCAGGGTTCCATGCTCAAGATAATTTCTAAACAGAGTCATCCATGACTCCTTCTCGGGAAATACCTCAAATATCCAATTTGTTTCCATTTGATCGATGCTTGGGGAAGCTAACGTCTCCACGGGAACGAGTCCCATTTGTTGTGCCTCTCCTGTACTCGCTAACCTTGCTAATGAATTGGCTTTTTGATTACACTCTCGGGGAATGCAGTAGATGGCATAATAATCGAACTGATTTAGTATCTCTTGGACTCGAGCTAAATAAGCTCTTTGGCCTGGTACAACCCCCGAACTTGACACAAGACCAATTGCGAATCTCAATAGATCTCCACGACAATGATTTTTAAATCTCGGGCAAGTCTCAATCCGGCAAGTAGGGCTTCATACTCAGCTTCATTGTTAGTCGCATGAAAATCAAACTTTAAAGCATAGCATATAGATCGACCTTCAGGAGTTTCAAGCACAACTCCGGCACCTGAGCAACGGTCATTTGATGCACCATCAGTATGCAGCTTCCAGATATATTTGGGAGATTCGCTGGTTTCGGGCAAGTCCTCTGGGATGGTAAATTCAGCTATGAAATCTGCTAGGACTAGTCCTTGAATGGCTTGCCTTGGAGTTTAAATAATATCAAACCGACTTAGTTCGATGTTCTATTTGAGTAACCTACCAAACGTCTCAGGCCGCGTCGTAACGGCTGGTCGGTGTAAACGGTGATAGGATGAGCCTGGAAATACGGATGGAGCTTCCTTGAGGCAATAACAAGACAATAAGCCAACTTCTCTAGCTTCGGATAATTTCTCTCAGCTCCGGTTAGTCGTTTGCTAATATAGTAGACCGACTTTTGTACTCGGTCTTCCTCCCGAATTAGGGCAGCACTGATTGCATTTTCTGACACCGCCAAGTAAATGTACAATTTCTTGTGATCAATAGGCTTTGACAGAATAGGCGGTGTGGAGAGGTGTTGGATTAGCGCTCGGAATGCGCCCTCACATTTCGTAGTCCATTCAAAGTTTCGTTTCCCTTTTCTGATCAAATCGAAAAAGGGAATGCATTTGTCAGTGAATTTTGAAATGAACCTGCTTAATGCTGCTACTTTCCCATTGAGGCTCTAGACTTGCTTTATAGTTCTCGGAGTTTCCAGATTTTTGATTGCCCAGATCTTTTCGTGATTGGCATCGATTCCTCAAGCGTTGACGATAAACCCAAGGAATTTTCCTGATGCGAACCCAAAGTGACATTTCAACGGATTGAGCTTCATTCTTTATTCTCGGAGGATATTAAACATTGACTCCAGGTCTTTGATACGATTAGTGGAGAATCGTGACTTGATTAGCATGTCATCCACGTATACCTCCAGGGTTTTTCCAATCTGGTTAGCGAACATTCGATTAACTAACCGTTGATAAGTTGCCCCAGCATTCTTGAGTCCAAAAGGCATAACTGTGTAGTAGTAAAGCCCCATATTGGTTACGAAGCTGGTATTTTCCTGGTCGGGCAAGTGCATGGGTATTTGATTGTAGCCAGAATACGCATCCATGAAGGATAAAAGCTCATGCCCAGCTGTTGAGTCTACGAGCTGATCAATCCGGGGAAGTGGAAAACTGTCTTTAGGGCAAGCTTTATTCAAGTCTGAGTAATCAATGCACGTTCTCCATTTCCAGTTCGACTTTCGGACAAGTACAGGATTTGATACCCATTTCGGATATAATGAATCTCGGATAAACCCGTTCAATTTGAGCTTTTCTACCTCTTCTTTAAGGGTGGCAGATCTCTTTGGATCCATACCACGCCTTTTTTGTTTGATCGGGACATGCCGCGGGTCAATATTCAATGCGTGGTTCGCGATGTCCGATGAGATCCCACACATGTCAAAGTGCGTCCAAGCAAACACATCAAGTTTTGCCCAGAGAATTTCAACTAATTCCTCTTGCATCTGTTGGCTTAGCTGAGATCCAATCTTTATCATTCGAGAATCGTCATTATCGTCGATCAGAAAATTGATCGTAAGCTCGGTCGGGGAAGCTTGACTATCTTTACTTTCGTCTTCACTTTCAGTATCTCTCGGGTCAAGATCCCTGGGGAATTGGTTGGGTTGCCCGGGCCTAGGCGTCAATTGTCAATTCTTAGCAAAGCGGACGTAGAGAGATTCCTCTATGCCCTTCCCATTTTCTTTTCACTGCGCCTCCCGCAGCTCCGCAACATAACAGGCTCGTCCAGCAGCCCGGTCTCCCTGAACAACTCTGACTCCATTGTCGGTAGGGAATTTTAAAGTCAAACACCAAGGGGCGATGGCAGCCCTGAACTCGGCTAGGGCCGGTGGGCCCAAGAAGGCATTGTATGGAGAATCTATATCCAACACAACAAACTGTAGTATCTGAACTCTCCGGCGTTCTGCAATTCCCAATTCCACTGGTAGCTCCACCATCCCAGTGGGTATTGTCGCACTTCTATTGAAGCCATTGATACGGTACTAACAAGGCCTCAGATCCTTTGCTTCCATTTTCATCTGATCATAAGCTCATTTAAATAATATATTTACTGAGCTTCCACTGTCCACCTGGATCCTCTTCATCCAAGCAGGACCTATTTGGGTTGAAATGACAAGTGGATCAATGGTTGGGGCTTCGACTTTATAGGCATCTCGGTCTCGAAACATGATGTCATTAGTCATCGTCTTATGTTGCTTGGCCAGAGACCCATCTTCCAAACTACTACAACATTCAAAGTCTGCATGCCTGATAGAGTTAGCATACGACTCCATTTCCCTCTAGCTTCGATCTAACGGATGTAGACCACCACTAACAGTATTTATCACCAACCTCCCGCCGGTACGAGCGGGTTCCTCCGGTCTCGCCTGATTCGGTACATGGTTCTGATTCGATGGGCCCGCACCTCCAGATTTCGGCGCCACACAAACTGCTCCAACTTTCACTCCCGCATCAACTTTTCAATGAGATCCTGCACGTGATGGCACTCATTCGTGTTATGGCCATAACTTTCGTGGAATCTACAAAACTTTCCTGTCTGAATCTGTTTCTCCGATGACTGTTTCGGAGCAGGTTTCTTGTAGTGAATGGTATTGCAGGTCTATAAATACACATTTTCCAATGACGTGTTCAAAGGAGTATAATTATCAAACATAGGAGCCCTACGTCGTGGACCACGATTCTGATCCCGTTTCCTATTTTGGTTTCCATTGCCTTTCTGTTGATTCTGTTTATTTTGTATATTCAGTTGCACTTTTCCGGAACTCTCCCCGTATTGTTTAACAGCAACATTGCTCTGAATTCCTTCCACACTAGGCCATGCGTCATCCTTTTTGCTAGACTGTTTCGCATCCTCCCTTCTCAAGAATTGTGCTGCCTTGGAATAGAAACAGTCCAATGACGCAGGAGGTTTTCCGGCAAACCAGTTACCGAACTCGGAGTCAGGGTCGACCCCCTTAGTCAGTGCCATCAGAATCGAATTATCATTAGGGTTACTAATTTCAGCGCATGCGGCATGAAATCTCTCCAGATAACGTCTGAGTGTCTCTCCAGGAGCTTGAGTGACACTAGACAAAGTATTAACATCTTTCGGCCTTGCGACATGCATGCGAAACTGCTCAATAAACTTTGTTGCCAACTGGTCAAAACAAGAGATAGATCGAGGTGGTAAGCGGGTAAACCACATAGTTGCTATGCCCCCTAGAGAGATCGGGAAACTTCGACACTTAACAGCATCATCAGCTCGTGCAGCATTCATTAACCATTCATACTTCAAGATATGTTGATTAGGATCAGAGCTTCCTTCATAATCGGGTAAAGTCGGCATCCTGAATCGCCGAGGTGGTTCAGCATAGAGTATCTCATCAGTAAAAGGGGTATGACTCCGGGAGATTCCCCAGTTGTCATTAGTAAGACCCTAACTTTCACGAATCATTTCAGGCATCTAGACATTTTGAGCATGTTGGGCCAAGGTATGGTCGGGTTCCACAATGTAAGGAGGGGCCGATCGCAGTCGATGGTCCATGTCTCGCCTCCTTGGTTATATGTCTTCAGGGACATAAGGCTCAGGAGTATGGTTGCGTTGGCGGTGGGTCGGATTCGTTCGATTCCTAGTATCAACTCCCAAATCAGTAGCAGTGGTAGTACGGTTGTCGGTAATGTGATATGGGGTAGTGCCTCCTTAGGAGGAGGGTCCAGTTTGATGGCTGGTTGACAGGCCAACTCTCGGTTGCCCAAGATTCAATGTGTGTTGATGCCCAGTGACATGTGTGTAATTTTCGTCCAGTCGCGGGCGCGTGAATCTATGATTAAAATATGAAGAGGCTGAACTTTCGAAGGATGAATAGGAAGCTTGATCCCTTCTGGATCTCCTTCGTCTTTGACGGCTTAGTTGGTTGGTCAGTTCTGCGTTGGCTCACAGTTGCTGAGTAAGCTGTTGACGGCTTTGAGTAAGCTCTTGCATTAGCAATTGAAAGTCTTCCCTGGTGACAAGGCCTTAAGGATCTGATGGTCCGGCAACATTCTGATCGGTAGGAGGTAGTTGTACGGGGTTCTGTCTCTCCTGTCCTTCTGGATCTGCGGCAATTGAGGTAGTCCTGGTGTTAACCATGATGGGTAGCGAAGCTCTTTCCTAGACTTGATGCAAATATGAATAGGATGGAAGAACTTTAAACTTGAAATCTGGATCTTCTTCTTAGATTTAAGCAATCCGATATCGATAGTAGATCCAACGAGCAGGAGAAAAACTAGGTTTTCTCAGTGAAAGCACCAAAGTGTTTGCACCAAAATTGGGCACAACACCCTTCGAAAGTGTTTGAAGTGATAAAATGAAGAAAATAAATGGAAAAGGAGGATTATCTAACAAACACTCCAGACAATAATCAGAAAAATAGCAGAGAAACACAAAGATTTAGAGTGGTTCGGCGTATGGCCTACGTCCACTATGAAATGGTTGACTTTTATTAACTTTTGCTTGCTGGTCACAACGAACTACAATATTGAATTTCGAGTACAATAGTGATTTTAGAGTACAGCAATGATTTTGGCAGAGTCTGGACGTTTTAGAGCCAAAAGTTCCTTTTCTGTAGGTCCTGGGCTGCTATTTATATGCGTAGGCTGCAAATATCTCCCTCAGATCTCGGAAGACCTCTTCTCGCACGTGGGTGGGTCTATGCGATCGATCCTTGATTGTTTGGAGTCGATCCATGATCGATACGAAAGCAATTCGTATCGATCAGGATTTGCTCCAATCGAGTCAGGATCGATCATGAACGTTCTTGAAGATGTACTATTATCCCGGCTTTTGGCAAGGCCGTGACACCAAGAACTTGACTAGAAACCAATGACTGTTTGTCTTAGAGATCGGTTATACGCAGGCTCACCATGGATATCGGTGAATTTTGTCCGAGTCCGGATCGAGCCAAAATCGATATGACACGACAAGCGAGGCTATGAGAGCCAATCTTCCAAATTTCAAGTCAATCCGAGTTCGTATGCTCAAGTTATGATCGATGCAAGATTGGATGAAAACCAGCCACTGTTCGAATCGATCGAGTTTGAATCCATCAACTAGCCTCTGTTCGAATCGATCGAGTTCGAATCCATGAGGGAAGCTTACTTCGACTTGATCGGCTCCGCATCGATCACCAGTGCCTACTTCGACTCGATCAGCTCTACAGCTCCAAGAAGAAGTTCGATTTTCATGCGACCAATAATGAAGCTGAATATGAAGCCCTCTTAGCTGGTTTGAAACTTGCTAAAGATTTGAGAATTATCGTTGTGGAGATTTATTGTGATTCACAGTTAGTTGTGTGTCAAGTACGGGGAGAGTATCAAGCAAGAGATTGAACGCTGGCTGCTTACTTAGCTCGGGTTCAGGAAGTACTGAATCAGTTTGATTATTATGCCATCTATTGTATACCTCGAGAACGCAACCAAAAAGCCGATTCATTGGCAAAGCTAGCCAGCATAGGTGAAGCTCAGCAAATGGGACTCGTTCCCGTAGAAACGTTATCTTCTCCAAGCATTGACCGGGCAGAAATAGACTGGGTATGCGAAACCGTCCCCGAAAAGGATTCATGGATGACTCCACTCAGAAATTACATTGAGCACGGAACCCTGCCGGAGCACAGGAGTGAAAAGAGACAAGTCCTTCGGAAGGCCTCACGATTCACCATCCAGAACGGAATCATGTACAAAAGAGGGTACTCTATTCCTTTACTCCGGTGTATCCCTCATGATGAAGTTAAACGAGTATTGCACGGTGTACACGAGGGAGAATGTGGCGATCACACCAAGGGGCAAGCACTTGCCAAGAAAATTCTTCGGTACAGATATTACTGGCCGACTGTGAATCGCGATGCGTCAGATTATGCAAAGAAATGTGATAGGTGCCAAAAGCATGCTCGAATTCCTAGAGCCCCTCCTACCGAGATAACGCAAATGGTCAGCCCATGGCCGTTTGCAATGTGGGGCATCGACATCATTGGTACTCTGCCTCTGGCAAAAGGTGGTGCGAAATACGCCATCGTCGCAGTTGATTACTTTACAAAGTGGGCTAAAGCTGAAGCTCTTGCTACCATAACAACGAAGAAAGTAATCAACTTTGTAGTCCGCAACATCATCTGTCGATTTGGTCTTCCACACACCATTATTACGGACAACGGAACCCAATTCGACAATGCGGAATTTAAAGATTTCTGCAAACGATTTCACATCCAAAAGAAATTCTCTGCAGTTGCACACCCTCAGGCGAACGGACAGGTCGAAGCGGTTAATAAAGTTATAAAGTCAATTCTGAAAAAACGACTGGAAAAGGTCGGGGGCAAGTGGGTCGATGAACTTCCTATGGCTTTATGGGCTTACCGAACAACCCACAAGACCGCGACCGGTCACACTCCATTCTCTCTCTTATGGTTCAGAAGCCGTTATTCCAGTTGAGCTAGAAGTACCTTCTCATCGTGTGACATACTATGATCCAAAGACAAATGCTATATTGCTTGCCGAATCTCTCGATCTACTAGATGAGAAGCGCGAAGAGGCTGATTTGAAGGCAGCCGCGCAACGAAGTCGAGTTGCCCGATTGTACAACGCCATGGTCCGCCCGCGAACCTTTGAACTAGGAGATCTCGTCCTTAAAAGAATTTATCATTTTCCTTCGCATATGAAGCCGACATGGGAAGGACCGTATGTTATTGAACGAAGGCTCGAAGATGGCACATTCAAACTATC
Organism: Allium fistulosum; assembly: GCA_030737815.1. Classification (NCBI taxonomy): domain Eukaryota; kingdom Viridiplantae; phylum Streptophyta; class Magnoliopsida; order Asparagales; family Amaryllidaceae; genus Allium; species Allium fistulosum. Next base: position 557,692,396 of record CM060905.1, read on the forward strand.
GACCGTTGACGGTCTTACTCTACCAAGGGCCTGGAATAGCGAGAGTCTTCGTTGCTACTACACATGACAGGCTATGTTTATTCATTTAGTTCATTTTCCATTCTGCAATTTGTTTCTGCATTTCGAAATTAGAATTTGTAATAAGGCAACTGACTTTTCCATATTTTCTTATTTCAGCAATAAAATGGAATCTCTTCGAGCCAGAGCTGTGATTTACTTGAAATTCTTTATATGATCATCACTATGCATGGAGAGCTAAGTTTTTCCATATGGTGGAATTTATTCAAATAGGGAGTGACTGTGATGCAACCGGTCACTCGCTAGGTGAAACCCGAGCTCGGGGACAAGCCATCACATCAAAGTCAAAAACGGATTGATACACGACAATCCCTCACTTAACTCCCGGTTCCCAGAGTGCGAACTGGAGTATTAAAATACGTCTAGGAAGAGGGTAGATCCGTCTGCCTAACGACTTCATCCGTACCTGAACCAAGTTTGAGGAGGGTGGACCCATCCATCTAACGACCGCACTTGTTAACTCAGCGTGGATGTGATCCGACCATCCATGATCCTGATACACCTTTCGTTCCCAGAATGCGAGCGAAATCCAAAAACATACAGCAAATGTGACTGACCGTCTACTTACCAACTCAGGATTCCCAAAGTGCGAAATGGAGTATAAACATCAACTCCGAACTCCCAGAGTGCGAGTCAGAGTATAAACATCAACTCCGGATTCCCAGAGTGCGAAACAGAGTATAAACATCAACTCCGAACTCCTAGAGTGCGAGTCGGAGTATAAACATCAACTCCGGATTCCCAGAGTGCGAAACGGAGTATAAACATCGACTTCAAGTTCCCAGAGCGTGAATTGAAGTATAAATATCAACTTCGAACTCCCAGAGTGCGAGTCGGAGTACAAATGTCGATTCCGAGTCCCCAGAGCGTGGACGTATGGTTTAAACGTAAGCCGGCGTGACCAACCGCCAATAAACAAATGAGGATCCTCGGAGTGCGGATATGATTGTTGACAATCAGACAAGCGTGAATAAACCGCTCAATCTCCGCTTGTCCCAGACATCCATTCAGTGGCACTAGACTCAACATGTTATAAGTGAGAAGCAATCGCTGACTGATGTTCTACAACTCATCCCCGAGACTGGGGGGCAGGACTTAAGCATCAACCATTGACTGAAGCGGTGCGACGTCAAAATTCAACTCGCTTCCCAGTCGCGAACCATGTCCGCAGTTTCTAGACTTGGTGCAAAATGACAAACTTGACTCGGAAGCTGAAACTTTATAAGTGCATTTCAAACATTGAAACACTTAAACAAATACACAAGAAGCTAAAAAAGAAAAAGTTTCATTTCTACTATTTATGAAAGAAATTCATGTACAAGTTTGTTTCCAAAAAATTCCTACTAGCAGGGGCCGAACCCGCATCTATACACGGCCAGAAAAATGAAAATCAAAATAAACCGAAGAAACGTGTCTATACTTTCTTCTTCCTCGGCTTCCTTCTCGGTGTAGACCCGCTAGAGCCGCCACTACCCATCCTCTTTGAGCCTTTGTTTTTCGGTGGTCGGTCTCCAGGCGAGGGCATGATCTCAACATCCTCCACCGAGCTCGTATGAATAGGAATGCTTCCTGCGGGCGGAGTCGGAGGAACAGGTTCAAGTGCAGAAGGTGGAATGGGCACGCTGGTGATGAAAACTGTACCACCAGGAGATATCATTCTGAGCGGAGCTGGACCGAACGCCGCCATCCCACCTCCAAAACTGCCACCATGAGCCGCTGCTTCCATTTCAGCATCGATTTGTGCGAACATCTCCTCTTCAGTAACCGCTCGAGCCACGCTGGGGGCATCAGCAGTTGGCATTGAAGAACTTGTAGCAGGTGCACCTCCACCCATAACAAATGGCAAGTCGGCAAGAGGGTCACCATGACGGCGAAAGAGTTCTTCCATCAGCTGCTCATCAAATACAAGCGTGCTTCCCTGCGTATCGTTAAGTGGGGCAGTTGTAGTTACAGTGATCGCTTCGGTAACAATAGCCTCCTGCGTCTGATATGATTCTTGAGTAACAGGAGGCCCGATAGGTGCAACATCGATCACTGGACAAAGAATAAGAGAACCGTCAGAATTTAATTCAAATAAAGATTCCGACTTAAGGCAGATGTGTGGAATGTTCAGAATACCTTCCTCAGTTTGATTTGTATGCGGCAGAACGGCTTCAGTAACTTGCGCTGTAGCCGGAGACATCTGCGGCTGATCCAGATTGTAGGCAGGAATAGCTTGGGGATCGACCGTAGGCGAGGATTCGGGCTGGGTTGACGCTAGAACTTCAAGACTCGCCTCATGATGGTCAACCCCTGAACCCTCTCCTACTTCGAAGTGCTGGGCGCCGAGTCTTTCCTTTTCATGCAGAATCATTGACTCGTGAAGAATCTTCCTTTCATCTTCATTCAAAATGCGATTCTCGAGTTCAAACTCATCCACAGACTCACCTAGATGCACCTCCTTCTCTTCTTCAACTAATCGGCCCCAGGCGTTGTATAAATGCGCCGGATAATCATCGAGCCAGGCTAGACCCCTATGCCTCAGCACGTTAGCGTTGTAAACAATGAGAAGGTCTTCGATACCAGCCTCTAGCCTGGACTCGGCCGACTTCACTTTCTCCTCGACCTCAGTTTCCACCTTGCGGACTTTAGCCATAGCCGCATCCCATTCACCCCTAAGCAGAACAGCTGGTTCGCATGCCTCATGGGCTGCGTTGTTTGCATCATCCTTTTCCTTGGCCATGTCGGAGAATTTGGCCTTAAGCTCATTGAGTTCCTTGACCGCCGCATCCCGTTCGGCGGTGACTGTGGTATTCCGATGGCCCATCTCCTCCACCAAGGCAACATGTGTCTGCCTCAACCTCTCCATATTCGCTTCGTCATCTTTTTTGGTGGCCTCAATTTCAGATTTCTAAGAAGACTCAGCCTCAGCAGTGAGCACTTGAATGATCCGGTCCCTTTGTGCGAGTTCGGTCTCCATTTTCTCAAGCGCTTTGGCTCACTCAAAGGCCACCTTGGAAGCTTTCTCTGCAGCCTTTACCCACTCTCTATACTGGGTGTAGATGTCATGAACGTAATCATGCATCGTATTTTCCACTCCAGATGGGATTCTCTCTAAGTGAGGTGGAAAGACATAGCCATCGAAGCGTATGTTCGGAAACTCCTTCCTCATCTGAGCCAATTTAATGGCCCCTTCTCCTGTGGGCTCAGCTGGGACCTACTCTGCAATTATGGGGGCCATGGTCTCGACTCTCTAGAGATGAGTCTCGGATCTAGAAGTTTGAGAAGACGGCCTGTGACGTGGAGGCTCTGGTGGATGTGGAACAAGAACAGGAGGTGGAGATGGAAGTCTAAGAAGAGGAGAGCGAGATCTAGATCGATGTCTGTATTCTCTGTCCCTGTCACGCCCATACCTATCTTGGTTAGAGTACTTGCGATCGCGGTCTCTATCTGAGTGTCTTCTTCTGGACATCGTACTTGAAAATGAGAGACGAAGGAAAAGTTAGTGATTTCTTAGGTTGGACGATTTACAGTTATGAATCATGTAGTGCAGTGAAGTATATGTATGTGCAACCCCCCGACCAACCGGAAATGTCAGCCGCACTCATAGCAAGCGACTCGCTCAGCTCAAGAGCATTGTCAAGCTCTTCCAACCCGATGTCGTGTTGAGACGACACATAATCCAAAATCGGAATATCAGCAAGCCCTTCAAAAGGATTCTCTACTTGCGGGGGAGGAGCCTCTGAAATTCTAATCCCCGGGACGGGAAAGGACATAACCACGGATTTTAATCTCACGGATTTAGAATGCTTGTGAGCAACTGCCTTGCCTTTTCTCCTTCCTCCTAAATCCTGGACATCGGAAGAAGGCCCAGCCTGGAGCTCATTATCAGTAGGCGTTCTCTTCGAATCAACTTCTTCAGCTATTACGACTCTGGGCGCCTTGTGCTTCACTCGTTTCTTCGAGACCACTCTAAGTGTCCCTTCCAGCCGTATGCTTTGCTTACGTTCGATCAACCCGACAATTCTCAAGTTTATGTCGGTCAGAACCAAGTCAATATGCCTCTCTTCGCCCGGAACCGCTTGGAGGATCCGAACTAGCTCTCTAAAATATCCACCATCGGGTCGAGAAATTGCGGCTGTAAGAGAAAAGAAGTATGTCAGTTTTGAGATCGGTTATTATTATCTCGATAATTCAAGAGAAAGATTGCAAAGCTTACGTCTATCCAACCTTCGCCTAGCAAATCCAGGGGGGCACCGAACGTAGAACCATTCAGTTTTAAAGTAACTCAGCCTTCCCCAGGACCCAGTTACTATTTGCTAGTTCCTAATCGCTTCCAAGAAGGTGAAAGAAGGGTTCTCTCCATGACTCTTAATGTTAAATATATATCTAATCTCGATCGGCTTTTGTGGTCGAAAGAGAATCTCCATAAACAGAATGAAGGTGCTATTCAACAAAGCATATCCGTTGGGGTGTAGCTGGGATGGAGCTATTCCAAGGAATGATAACATCTCCCTTATATATTGGTTGAAAGGAGGAAGTTTCCCCGCTGTGCAAGCATGGCAGTTAAAAGCAGTAAACCCCTCCTGGGGAGCATGTGGCCTATCATTTGGCCCATACAGTAACACGTCGTTAAGCGACAAGCCGTGCCTTAAACAAATCCGTCCCAGCATATCTTCGGAGATGCCGGACGACATAGAATCTTGTGGACGACAAATGAACCGGGCGCCTGGAAGCTCGTCCGGAGCTGGATTTATAATTTCGGCTTCAATGACCGGTATCTCGATGGTTGAAGGAATTGAACTCGGGAGTTCCTGGTGTTGTGAACTTGAAGGTTCCATGACTAACTAGCTTATGAAAAATCATTTTTAAACAGACAATAACGCTCGTGCATTCCCCAGTGTAAGGTGTGTGAGTGTGTTGTGCAGTGCAGTACTGTATATTACTTGAGAAGTTCTACAGAATTGGAGAAAGCATATAAACGACGAGACTTCGAAATTCAGTCGGAATGACCGTCATCGCTGACCGTCACAACCGTGCCATCCAGAAATTAGCAATCAATCCAAGTTAAAGTTTGTTAAAATTTTGTTAAAGTTGCAGTTCCATCGACGAGCTTCGAAGGGAAATCAAATATGCAGTCCAACGGTCAAGTCCAATTATGCCAAAATGAAGCTCGTCGGAGTTAGATGTTCAAATGCACAAGAGTTTTCGATATCATCGAAGTTAGGTTCATTGTCAATCATCAAAGTTCAAGTTCACATCTATCCATGAAGTTGTTCGTATCCATCAGGGATACAGGTTGAAGTTCGTATCGATCGTTCAGGTTCAAGTTCGTATCGATCGTTCAGGTTCAATTTCGTATCGATCCCATGGCACGTAGTTCGTATCGATCAGAGAAAATCTGCTTCGTATCGATCCCATGGCACGTAGTTCGTATCGATCAGAAAACATCCGCTTCGTATCGATCAATAATGCCTACTTCGAATCGATCAATATCGTTTCGAAACAGCCGATGCTACGTAACTGCTCCATGATCGATACGAAGCCCAAAGCAAGACAACGATACGAGATTTCCCTTCGAGATCGATACGAGGCAAAACATCTTCTTCCCCAATCGATCGATATGAAATTCGGAACGACCATTTTTTTCGTATCCCTCCTTACTCCTTCTTCCCCAAGCAATTAACATGCCGTTACTCCTTCTCGATTCAACGTCGACCAAGTCCCGGCATCAACAGTGACGGAATCGGCGACGACATCGAACGAACTGGCACCAAGGTTCGAGTCTCGTCATTTTCAGAATGGATTCATTATTTATTTACCTAAAGTCAGATGTTGTCGTGCTAGATTAAGGAATAAGTTGGATCGATTCGAAGGATCGATGGATTGTTTGGTTCGAAGGCAATGTTTCTTTCTCGAATTCTTTATCGATATGAAGACAAGGCGGAACAGTAAAGAGTAAAAGTGAAAAGTGGCTAAGTCCATAGTATTTATATGGACTCGAGCGTGAAGGCAAAAAACGATTCGCATCTCAATAGATTCGACCGGTTGCAAAACATCACCACGGGATCGATTCAAACAAGCCATTCGAATCCATCAACACGAGCCTTTATCGAAGCGAAGTTGCCAACGAAGGCTTTTCTGAGTAACCCAAATCCATCGATACGAAACCACTATTCGTATCGATCATCTTCGACTCTATCTCCAGTACATCGATACGAACGATCGGTTCAAACCCATCGATACAAATTGTCTATTCGTATCCAATGACACTAGATCCATCGATTCGAAATACACAACAAGGGCTGTTCTGAAGGCATTGAACTCTATAGATACGAATAGCCGCTTCGTATCCATCGAACCCCACATCCATCGATTCGAAATGCTCATTTCGTATCCATCAATGCAATGAAAATTGATGCAAAGACAATATTTCAACCCTTCACATCGATTCAGGAGAGGATCGTTACGAAGGAACACTCAAAAACAACCATCGAGCATTGTTACAACGAATTTCACGTCGGTCAGGAGAAGATCGATACAGAATTCAATATAAGATAAACTGACAACGACTCGTGAACGTCAGCGAGAGTCAGATTAACATATATGCATATATGTCGGACTAATCTTCAATATTCCAAATTTACAGGAATTGGAAACTCATTTGATGACGATTACAACAACAAACGGCTAATCACTAGCATACAACAATCAGTTGCAACAATACAGGGTACAACAGTTGACAGTCAACATTTTACATTATCGAGAAAATCAGTCAAAGATTACAACTTTCATCGAAAAGACGATAACTATTCAGAATGAAGATTGCAGCATTTCAAAGCACATCATGTTTCCACAAGAAGTACTTTGGGGGGCAAATGTTATCCCGCCTTTTGGCAAGGCCGTGACACCAAGAACTTGACTAGAAACCAATGACTGTTCGTCTTAGAGATCGGTTATACGCAGGTTCACCATGGATATCGGTGAATTTTGTCCAAGTTCGGATCAAGCCAAAATTGATATGACACGACAAGCGAGGCTATGAGAGCCAACATTTCAAATTTCAAGTCAATCCGAGTTTGTATGCTCAAGTTATGATCGATGCAAGATTGGATGAAAACCAGCCATTGTTCGAATCGATCGAGTTCGAATCCATCAACTAGCCTTTGTTCGAATCGATCGAGTTCGAATCCATCAAGGAAGCTTACTTCGACTCGATCGGCTCCGCATCGATCACCAGGGCCTACTTCGACTCGATCAGCTCCACATATAATACATTCATGGGATCTTGGCATATAATACATTCATAGGACGGTCGACCCTTGCTGATTTTCGAATTATCCTAGTACAATGGTGTCTCACTATGAAATTCCTTATGGAAAACGAAGTTGGAGTGATAAAAGGAGACCAGAGTGTCACAAGGGAATGCTACATCGTTGAATTGTGTGAAACAAGAAAGAAAGAAAAAGGGGAAGAGTGCGGAGAAAACTTTCCACAATCGCGAACCATCAGCATTGTAACTACAGAGCCGCCCCTGGCTTGGGACCACAACCGACTCGATAAGGCTATCTGTAATGACCCTGAATTTTAATTTAACATTATTCAAAATATTTAATTGGATAAATTAAATAGAATAATGTGAATAATTAGGGAGATGAGATTAATAAATTCAATGGACGTGTCTAAATGAATGAACTAAAATAAGACTTAACTAAATTTAGAAGGAGGAATTTTCCTAAGGGGTAAACTTGAAAATGTGGTTGCATTTCTTAGTATAATTCTCTTCCTCCACCTTAATAAACTTTTACTTTCTCATTCATAACTCCTCATCTATATTTTGGCTGGCCATTAAAAGCTCCAGGAAGAGCAATAAATTGAAGAAAAAGCTAAGGAATTAAAGCTAGGAAATTATCTCATTCTCCAATTAACTAATCAAGGTAAATAATCATGTTTATCATCTAAATTTTTCTGTGTTTGGATCGGTTATGAGCTATACCTGATTCATGTTTGTGATTTTGGTTAGGATATAACCATTTAAACCTTTGTTTGGATAAGACATAGGTGTTTTAAATGTTAATGGGCTAATTATCACGTTTTTATTCTATTTTGGTTAAATTTTGAGTTGTTTTGATATTCATATGCTTTGAAATTTTAATATGTTGAAGTATTTGATTTATCAGAGTTTTGGTGATTTTTGGGAATTTTTCCTTAGTGATTTACTAAGGCAATTAAATTATTTAAGCCCAAGGGCTAAACTGAAAAATGGCTTTCGAATTGGTTAAATTCGGAGGGAAATTGCTTTCGAAAATTATTTGGGGAAGAAGAATAGTGTTTACTGTTCGAAAGTACAGGAGGAAGCCTCTTGTCCAATCAGAATTAGACAAGCAAGAGGAACCATCACTTCCATAGACCCAGAATTTGCTTCCGACTACATAGCCCGCATTCACCCTTTTGACTAAGTCAAAAGGTACCTTTTGTCTAGGTCGGAAGGTAAGCATTTACCGTTCTCCTAAGTCGAAAAGTAGGAATGGTGTCAGAAGGAAGAGAGACGAAGGGATGGAGGCTGCTTCCTTGGCATTCGAATGGAAATATAAAAGCTTTTGAATTAATTGGTTTCGAAGGGAGATCCTTCGACTCCATCATTTTTTATAAAGACAAAAATTTTATACTCAGGAAGGTGTTTCAAAGGGGATCTTCGAAAGTTTAAACCTTCAAGAGAATTGTTTTAAATGTTTTCCAAACATATGTTTTAGAACCTTTCGACTAAGTGGAAATGTAGGAGTGGAAAAGGAAGGGGTTACCTCCGAAACTTCCCATTGTTTTAAAAGTTAAGTTTTTAATGCCTTCGAAAGCCATGCTTTCAAAGGAGATGTATGCTTTCGATTCAGAACTTCGAAAGGAACGAAGTCGAAGGGAAGCTTCCGACTTTGTTCCGCTTTATGTTTTTATGCCTTCGAATGGGATATTCGAAGGAGGGGTTAAGTCGCCAGCTTATACCTTTCGACTTAGTCGAAAGGTGATCCCTCACCCTTCCAACTAAGTCGAAGGTTAGGGATGTTTTAAAAAGGTGGAAGGCTTTCGAAGGGGCTATGTTTGGATGTTTTAATGCTTTCGAAGTGGTTACCTTCAATGATTTCGAAAGGTTTTGTGTTTCATTGCTTTCGAAAAGTTTATAAATGGTTTTATAGGGGGGATACCCCAGGCTTTCAACTAGGTCAAAAAGAAACCTTTCGACAAGGTCGAAAGGTATGATTTTGTGATGCTTTCAAAAGGAAGGTTTTCGAAGGGGCTAACTTCGGAGGGTTATTTGGTTTTGAATGAGACTTCATTCAAAGGGTCTTAAAGGGCTGCTTTTAGCCATTTTTCTTGAGTAAAGTTTTGCTAATTCAATAAGGCTACTTCGAAGGGTTATAACCTAAAATACTTATCTTTGTTTGAAAATGTAAGGGGGTCCTTGTGTAAATTGAATGTTATAAAACCTTGGGGACACCGGGGTGGGTTTATTATTTTTGATACATAGTTTGGGGTTACAAACAGAAATATGCTTTCAAAAATATACATTAGGGCTATCAATGTGTTTTTAGTTAATTTAACCTAATTGGGGCTACCTGTGACACACCACCCCGAGCCATTACTGGGTAATACTATCTGCTAATGTAGAGAATAAGGCTAGATAGGAGTGACCATCTATAGCCTTGTCTTAAATACCTATTGAATACGTCGACAAATGCCATATTTTTTTTCTATCTCAAGTGGATCGACATATCCAATAAATACTTAATACAAAGCCATAGGTGGCTATAGGATCTATTAGAACAAAATACAACAACTCGAATGCAAAACACATCATAGAACAGTAGATCATCACATACATATACACATATACAGATACATCACAGAGTATACAAAATGATACATGTTAAGTGTTATAGCAACCACAATATACAGGCGAGTCAAAAGAATATGCATATCAGAGTTACAACCAAAAAGGACTACACAAAAGCTATAACAAAAGGAGCCAGCAGAATAGTCCATGCAGAAGCAGAATAGGCTAAGTCCAAATGTACCTAACCTGAAACACCTCGGTCTGACCCGAGTATAAAATACGTGGGTCAGTCTAGCTAAACAAATCAGTTTACAAGGATAAGCGATAATATGAGCATAAGGATAATGTGATAATATTCTTGAGTGAGAAGGGACAACTAAAGTGTATGATTACATCTAGTGATAGTATGGTATCACTACACAAACATATAAACTCAAAAGAGATAAAATAACCCATAAAATGCTAAAAGTAGCTAGCCTCATATCATCGGTATTCATAAAACATCAAATATGGTTTAGGGGAAAAACCTAAACCCGCCATCTTGGCAAACCCAAAACATGCATAAAGAGATCTCATCTCGAACACGCCATAAGGCAAATATATCTCCAAAGAGGAGAATAAAATCTCAAGTAAACACCAAAAGGCAAATCTCATATAACGCCAGTGTAGGCAATTCAAATCTCAAAATAGAACTTCCAAGAGTTCAAATTCCCAAAAGGTAATCGCCACAAATATATATCGAATGGTTCAAAGGACCAATTCCGGAAAGGGATGATACACTAGGGAAAATAGTCAAAGAAACCATCTCAAAAGTGTTTGCACGTGCATGTGGCCGAAGCCTTGCCAAGTACTGTTATCTCAAATAGGCACCTCGCCCGAAGGCAAAACGTCATAATGACAAAGACACCGCAAAGGAAAATACGCCGCAATGGCAAATACGCCACAATGGCAAACGTCTCGAAGACAAATACGTCGCAATGGCAAAATACGCCGCAATGGCAATGAGCCGAAGGTCCAGTATTGGCACGCCACAATGGCAAATGTGTCACAAACTCTCGAATAGGAACCCGAATAGTGTTAACGTTTGTCTCATACCACACGTTCGCACTAAACAGTTTACTAATCGCTAGTAAATTTCACACTCAAAGTAGTGAAAATTTTACCTCATCTCATCGGTAAACTCGACCCGAAGGTCAAAACGATCAAACGGATAAGTCAGTAATTAACCGATAAGATAAACGCACGTGTCCCATACCACGTGTTTTACCAAACCGTTTAATTCTCCTTCTCATTCGCTCAAATAGTCCAAAAATGTGTATTTTATATATAAAATAATTTATTTGAGAAAACAAGCTTTTAAAACCATTTTCCGAAATTAATTTTTAAGACGATATTTGAAAATTCCTTTATTATAGAGAATAAATAGATTTTATAGCTTAAAATAATTTAAAAATGTTACATAATAATTATTTTTAATGCTAATTTATTTTAAAATTATTTCAAAATTGTTTGGAAAAATCTGTGCTCGAAATCAAAGAAATCACTCAAAACTGTCATTCAAATTCAATTCAAATTCAATTCAAATTTGAATTTCAAATTCATAAAAACTTGGCTAGCCTATTGATAGGCATCATAGCCCTCAAAAAATTTCTGAAATATCACAAAACATGAAGTAAAAGTCAAAAATCGAACGGAAAATGAACATAAAAACACTTAGACAAAATAATACCCAGGTCTGAAATCTTCTCTGGGTTCAACTTCCAGGCATTAAACAGAGCATTAACTGTATCAGATTGAGCTCAAAATTGGTAGGCCTATAGTAGAAAACTTTATCTTTCAAACAAAAAAAGAATAATGCAATTTGGATAAATTATTTGAAAGTTATGATGTCTCAAACATGGACACAAACCATGTTTGTAACAGTTCAACAAGAATGTGCCCAGGCCTGAAAATCAATTCTGGGTCCAACATACTAGCCTGAAACTGAGGATCAAATGACCTTATATTAGGTTGAAATTTGGTATGCATGTAGTAGAAAACTTCATCTTTCAAACAAAAAATGAATAAATGGATTCCGACTAGAAATGAAAAAGTTACACTATCTCAAACATGGACTCAGGCCATGTTTGCAATAGTTCAAAAACAAATATGCCCAGGCCTGAAAACCATCTTGGGTTTAACTTCCAGGCATGAAACAGTGGATCAAATTACCTCGGATTGAGCTGAAAATTAATATGAATATAGTAGAAAACTTCAGCTTTCAAGAAAAATTATCATGCAATTTCAATAAGACATGAAAGAGTTATGTTATCTCAAACATTGACTTAGGCCATGTTTGCAGCAACTCAAAACACAATTTCTACAGGCAGAAAAAACTGTGTTTTGTTGATTTTGCAGCAACGGTTTGAGCACTCAAATGACCATATTTTTCAATCAAATTTTTCAGAAACAAAGTTCAACACATAAACTTAACTCAGAAAAAGATCCGGCAGCATTTCATTGCCGGAGATGAAAGTTATGGACAACCAAAGTTGGTACTTGAAATAGATTTCAGACAGAAAAAAAAACTACACAAATTTATCAACAAAAGCTAGATTTTTGATTTCTATTCCAATTTTTTGAGCTTGGCTCAGCTAGATTATGTAGTATTTCAACACACCTTGCTGTAGTTGCACAAATATCCGGATTTAGGCAAAAAGATTGAAGCTTTGGTGGAGAAATTGGTCGTGAAACACCTATAGAAGAACAAAAGGATGCATGCAAATAAGAAAAAGACTGTTAACAAACAAACTCTTCTAAAAACAAGATTTGGATGAAATATTTAGGTTTTGGGATTAGATTACCTGTTAATTTACTCTAGTTTGATAAATATTACAGCTTGCTTTGAAGAAATTTGAGTTTGAAAGTTTGGGTTTTGAGAAAAATGACTATTTTCTTTTACTGGTTGAAGAGGAAGAAGGTGAGAATGGTTTTGAATGTACTGTAAAATGTTTCTCACTTCCTCTATCAGGTTAAGTTGGCTAATGGGCCATTGGGACCCAAATTAAGGAATAAATTAATCATCCTAAGGCTTTAATACAACACTTAAACAAAAATGTACATGTTTACACTATTTTATAAAACAAATTACATTTTCTTCAAATTTTCATACAAACAATTTATGTAAACTTACATACATGTGAAATAAAATATTTTTCATCATATAAAAAGATAATTTTAGTTTTAAAAACATTTTTATTAAAATTAACCCTTATTTTACAAAAATACGCAATTTGCACAAATGAATGTATAAATCTTTATTTTTAACTTCAAAAATTCCACAAAAATATTTTTCTTGCTTAGAAAAATATTATTAACCATTCTAAACTCAAATTTATAATTAAAATTCATTTTAAAACCAATTTCCACCTTTTTATTTAATTAAACAACCTTTAAAAATCAAATACTTCCTTTAAAAATTATTAAAAGAAGTAATTGGCAATAATTACTAAAATTATTGCATTTTCTTCAAATAAAAATCATTTTTCATTCATTATTAACCCAAACAAATAAAATAAAGCTTTTAAACTTTATTTTCACATTTTATTTCCCAAAATTCATTATTTATTCCAAATAAGCAATTTAAAATCTCCAATTTAATTTTAGTTTACAATATTAAATCATAACTACCGTTATAGTTTAATATTTAAAGGTAATCTCCAAAACCAGGGTTGTTACACTACCAATGGGAAAAGGTTAAACAGGTGGTATACTTGGGGAAAATAATTAATCATGGGGATCATGAATTTTTATAAATAATCATGGGGATCATGATATTTAATTGGCCAAGTGTTGCGTTCTTGGTTAACCTCGGAATACCATGGAATGTGCAGTGGACAGCCCACATCAAATTTCTAAAGCAAATAATGTTTTGCCAGAGTTGGTTAGCCTTGGGATCTAGCACCCAGGGTTCATAGTCATCCTACAAAAACTATGTAGTGTGCGGTGGATAGCCCACACCATCTTTTATAAAACATTGTATGATGGATAATCTGCATTTAATTTAAATGGATTTGGGACGGATAGCCTTATTAAATTATAACGGATAGTCATTTTAAAGATTTTAGAAAGGAACTCTTATAAATTCCTTTTAGATGGGATATCTAATAAATGGGTGGATGGGATATCCAATACATTTGATTTATGGCTTTATTTCATATTATGTTAAGACTAATCATTTTGGGTGCAGGGGCATAGTAAATGATTTTCATATTTTGTTTTAGATACTAGTGAGGGGAAAACCCGTTCCGCTAAGCGGGTGGTCTCACTAGATATCTATTTATGATAAGAGATGATAGGGGATTATTCATACCATACTTATTGTTTGACTCGAAGTTTGTGTTTCTCCACAAACACTCGGGAATTCCAAATTAATTTGAGTAGTCTGAGAGTGGGAGAATTTCAGGTTTTTGGATGAATAAGCTTCTGGAGACATGCACGAGGCGGTGTTAGCTATATAGGTGCTATTTTGTGTTTTCCACTGTGATGTACTAAGAACTGTAAAGTTCATATTTATTATTTATCTGATCATCATAACGGGATATCTTCATATGTCGCTCTTATCGTATTTTATACATGTATATGTGATCTGAACGTGGTTAACGTCCGAGATTATGTAATTAAATCTTAAATTGAAATTCATAAGAAATGAGAAATACTGTTTTGATGAAGTTTAAATTTTTTTCATATTCTTGTGTTTCTGTGTTGCCAATAGTTTCAAGGTTTCGATTTCGATCACTCAGAAATAACACCTATGGATGACTGCAGCATCCGTAGCAGTTAGTTTTGAGCCTCAGGAAGCGGGATGTTACAAGTTGGTATCAGAGCATGGTTTATGTACTTAAAAGGAATTTAAACCTTAAAAGATTTTTTGTACCATAATCTAATGAATCTAAAATATGGTTGGGCTTGGGTAAGCGTTATAGTAACATATGTGTACTTTGCTATAAATACCTAAGTATGTATTCCCCACTCTCTTAGACTGTTCTTCTGTATCTTACCAAGATTGGATTTCAGATAATAGGGAATTAAGATATGGAGGCAGAAAATGAAAGAGTGAATCAAGGTGGGAGAGGCACCGCAACAAGTGGAAATGTTTGATCCAATACTAGGAGCAACCACGGTCGACAGGAAAATGCAAACCCAGATGCAAATGCTAATGTTGGTGCTGAGATTCTGTCGGTTGATATGGGGATAATGTATCAGTTCTTCGTGAATATGATACAAGCTGGAACAGCTGCGGGAGTGGCTGTAGGCAATGCTGGAGGGCTAATCCGGTGGCCCCGGTTGGCAATAATTATGCCTCGCTGAGCAAGGATTATGCTAGTCTTGGAGGAAAGCCTTTTCTGGAAATCGAGGATGCAGTAGGCATGGAGAACTGGCTATTGCATTGTGAGAGGACATTGCAGATCTCGGCTTGACGGATATGCTGATGAGGAGACTTGCTTCAAGGCAATTGCAGGGAGCAGCATTGTTTTGGTGGAACAAGGTTACCGTAGGAGAGCCAGAGGAAGAGCTGACTTGGGGGTGAATTTCGATGGAGGTTTGAAGAAAGATTTCTATCAGAGGTTACCAAGTTAGCATTGCTCAGGAAGTTTGCAGATTTAGTCCAGGGAGGTAGATCGGTGATTGAGTATGCTACAGAGTTTGGTGAGCTGTCCCGTTACAGATATGCTACTATAGATACTGTCATTCGGAGGAATGGTAAGTTTATTAGTGGGTTGAATCCTAAGATAGCCAGAGCAACCATGCCAAACTTTCAGGATCTGTGTCATATTGTTGTTGAGATGGCTATTCGAAATGAAGAGATGCTTTGTACTTTTGGAAAAGGCAAACCAATTGAGGTTCAAAATTTTTAGGGTAAGAAGCAGAAGTTCTTCAAGAAGAAAGGTGACCAGTCGGGGGTAACAGCTAAGAAGAGTAAGGTTGATATTGTTTGTTACAAGTGTGACAAGAAGGGTCACTATGCTAATGAGTGTTGCTCGGGTGATGGAAGAGCAGTTGCAGTGAGGCCGAATGTGAAGTGCTACAACTGTGGCCAGATGGGGCATTACAAGGACAAGTGTCCCGAGGCTGCTAAGGCTGGAAAGGGAAAGGTCTTTGCGTTGGAACCATCATCCTCTAGACCAATGGCTGCTGAGAAAGGAAAAGTTAATGGAAGGTATGCTTATGATTCATAGTACTCCGGTTAGGATACTATTTGATACCGGTGCATCACACTCATTTGTGTCTTAGTATTTGGTAGATTTCTTATGTCTCGAACCTTTATACCTTATTACTCCTCTAAGGGTAGCGAATCCTATAGGAGGGTATGCAACTCTGGGAATGAGATGACCAGTTAGAACTTGATTTGTTAGGTCATATGTTTGCATGCAGTTTATATGTTTTTGATTTCGCAGGTTTCAGGATCATATGGGGTATGGATTTGTTAGATAGATATGATGCTAGGATATTTTTACAGGAGGGGGAAATATCATTGAAACACCCTAATAGCCATAACCGAGCATTTACTCAGTAAGGAGTTCGAACGGAAATGCTGATGCTTTATTGGGTTCAATGGGAACGGAAGCCGAGTTGAAGCAGTTTTATGTTGCAAGAGAGTTTGCGGATGTGTTTGAACTAGTTTCAGGCTTGTTGCCGAAAAGAGCAACCGAGTTTCGGATAGATCTCATACCGGGAGTTGAAACCGTAAGTAGACCACCTAGTAGGATATCACCAACCAAGATGAAGGAATTGAAGGTGCAGCTAGTGAAATTGGAAGGAAAGAATTTCATCCGGTTAAGCAGTTCGCCTTGGGGAAAGGCTGCGGTATTCGTGAAGAAGCCAGATGGGTTGTTAAGGATGTGTATCGACTATCGTATGTTGAACGAGAGGACGATCAAGAATAAGTATCCTTTGCCGAGGATCGACGACTTATTCAATCAGTTGAGTGGAGCCAGAGTGTTTTCCCAACTGGATTTGGCGATAAGTTTCCATCAGCTAAGAGTGGCAGAGGACAGTATTCATTTAACGACGTTTAGGACCAGATATGGGTCTTATGAGTGGTTGTTCATTCCATTCGGGCTTACTAATGCACCAGCTTTCTTTGTGGATTTAATGAACCGGGTTTTTCGAGAACACTTGGATAGGTTCGTGTTGGTTTTTATTGATGACATTTTGGTATATTCTAAGAATGAGAATGATCATGCAGATCATCTTAGAATAGTGTTCGAGACGCTAAGCCAACATCAGTTGAAAGCAAAGTTCTCAAAGTGTCATTTCTGGAAGAGGGAAGTGAAGTTCCTTGGTCATGTAGTTTGCGAGGAAGGTTTAGCAGTTGATCCGGATAAGATCGAATTTGTTAATAACTGGAAAAGACCAAAGACGGTAAGTGAGATTAGAAGCTCTCTTAGACTTGCAAGATACTACCGAAGGTTCATTAAGGATTTCTCGTGGATAGCGGCATCCTTGACCATGCCAACCAGGAAGGATGTGAAGTTTGTTTGGTCTAAAAAATGTGAGGAGGCATTCCTTAAGTAGAAGCATTTGTTAACCAATGCGCCCATGTTAGTAGTTCCTGATGGGAATCAGTGGTTGGTAGTTTACACTGATGCATGTGGTACTGGGTTAGGTGTTGTGCTAATGCAGAATGGAAAGGTTATTTCCTATGCTTCTAGAAAGTTTAGACCACATGAAGTGAGATACCCGACTCATGATTTGGAGTTGGCAGCGGTAATCTTCGCATTGAAGGTGAGGAGACATTATCTTTTGGGAGAAAGGTTTGAGTTATTTATGGATCATAAGTCTCTATGGTATTTATTCTCTCAGAAGCAGCTGAACAAGAGACGGTAGAGATGGCTGGAGTTTGTTGCAGCTTATGATTTTAGCATCGAGTATACACTAGGAAAAGGAAATAAGGTGGCGGATGCGCTTAGCATGAAACATCAGAATGTGGTGTTAGCTATGTTGGCGGAGTGGAAGGACTTGGAAGCACTGGCTGCTTGTAGTGTGCAGTTGAGTTCGACTGTTGGATCTAGTCAAAATATCGCCATGTTGTTTTTTTGGAAGGTCGACCAGTTCTGATTGAATGAATTGCTTCTAGGTAGAAAGAGGATCCAGTCTTAGCGGAGAGGATTTAAAGGTTAGAAGCTGAAACCGAGATTGATGACCTAAAGGATTTTATTCTTGACCGCAGGGGTTGGTTGAGAAAGAAGGAACGGTTATGTGTTCTGGGTGTTGGAAACCTTAGAAAGGAAGTTCTTAGGGAATTTCATCGATCGAAGTTTACGATTCATCCTGGCAGAACCAAGATATATTAGAATATGAAGAGAAGTTTCTTCTAGGAAGGAATGAAGAGGGATGTTGGCTTATGGGTAAAACAGTGTTTGAACGGTCAGCAAGTAAAAGCCGAACATCAGAAGCCAAGTGGTTTACTTTAGCCTTTGGATATTCCAGTTTGGAAGTGGGACTCGATATCCATGGATTTTATTGACGATTTGCCAAGGTCAAACCGGGGTAATGAAAGTATATGGGTCATAGTGGACCGATTGACCAAGAGTGCCCATTTCATTCCGGTAAGGTCAACCAGGACGGCACCTGTTTTAGCTAAGTTGTTCATGAAGAACAACGTTAGACTGCATGGAATTCCTAGTAGTATCGTCAGTGATAGAGATGCTTTGTTTAATAGTGAGTTCTGGAAGATCCTGTAGGGTGTATTAGGCACTAAGCTCAAGATGAGTACCACATATCACCCTCAGACGGATGGGCAGACAGAGAAAGTCAACAAGGTACTGGAAGATCTATTGAGGGCTTGTGTGTTGGATTTTAGTGGTTCTTGGTAAGATCACTTGCACTTAGTGGAGTTTTCTTATAATAATTGTTATAGGACTACTGTAGGAATGGCGCCTTTTGAAGCTTTGTATGGAAGGCCATGCAAATTACCAGTATGTTGGTTAGAGATCGGAGACGGATTGGTCCTTGGTCCAGATTTGGTGAGAGAGGCGATAGAAAAGATCGAGTTGATACGTGAAAGAATGAAGGAAGCTCAGTCTAGGCAGAAGAGTTACATAGACAAAAGGCGTAAGGAACTATAGTTCTCAGTTGGAGATAGAGTTTTCATTAAGGTATCGCCGATGAGAGGTGTGGTTCGGTTTGGGAAGACCGGGAAGCTAGCACCGACATATGTTGGACCATTTTCTATATCGAAGAGGATTGGGAGACTCACATACCGAGTAGATTTACCGATCAGTTTGGCTGGGGTCCACAATGTGTTTCATGTTTCTCATCTTAGGAAGTGTGTTCATGATCCAGAAACTACTATCGCTCCGATGGCACTGGAGGAATTAGTGGTGGAAACAGATATGACTTTTGTGGGGGCAACCAGTTCGTGTTCTGGCAAAAGATGAGAAGAGGTTAAGGAACAGGACAGTCAGGTTGGTGAAAGTTCAGTGGAGCGACAACGTGAAGGACTGTACTTGGGAAACAGAAGACATGATTAGGGCTACTTTTCCTAGGCTGCTTTAGATGGTATGTTCTATATAAGGTTTATACAGAATTTGGCTGGTAGGTTATACTAGCTTTTCTTGCATGGGGACTATATGCTTGTTGTTTTGTCCTTACTGAATTTCGGGGACGAAATTCTTTAAGGGGGGAGTCTATAATGACCCTGAATTTTAATTTAACATTATTCGGGATATTAAATTGGATAAATTAAATAGAATAATGTGAATAATTAATGAAATGAGATTAATAAATTCAATGGCCGTGTATAAATGAATGAACTAAAATAATACTTAAATAAATTTAGAAGGAGGAATTTTCCTAAGGTGTAAACTTGGAAATGGGGTTACATTTCTTAGTATAAATCTCTTTGTCCACCTTAATAAACTTTTACTTTCTCATTCATAACTCCTCACCTATATTTCAACCAACCATTAAAAGCTCCAAGAAGAGCAATAAATTGAAGAAAAAGCTAAGGAATTAAAGCTAGGAAATTATCTCATTCTCCAATTAACTAATCAAGGTGAATAATCATTTTTATCATCTCAATTTTTCTGTGTTTGGATCGGTTATGGGTTATACCCGATTCATGTTTGTGATTTTTGTTAGGATATAACCATTTAAACCTTTGTTTGGATAAGACATAGGAGTTTTAAATGTTAATGGGCTAATTAACACGTTTTTATTCGGTTTTAGTTAACAAGCAGAAAAGGTCCAGAAAAAATAAACAGGATGATCCGCCGAGCACGAAAAAACCAATTTACCGAACCAATCCAACATTTCAAAAGCCCAAACAATAACCAGCTCGACTAAAAGTACGCTCGATGTATTTTCCAACTTGATCGGAGCCGAAGCCCAAAAGTTCCGCATTTCAACCGTATTAAATTCGGAGGGAAATTGCTTTCGAAAATTATTTGGGCAAGAAGAATAGTGTTTACTGTTCGAAAGTACAGGAGGAAGCATCTTGACCAATCATAATTAGACAAGCAAGAGGAACCATCACTTCCGTAGACACAGAATTTGCTTCCGACTACATAGCCCGCTTTCACCCTTTTGACTAAGTCGAAAGGTACCTTTTATCTAAGTCGGAAGGAAAGCATTTACCTTTCTCCAAAGTCGAAAGGTAGGAATGGTGTCGGAAGGAAGAGAGGCGAAGGGATGGAGGCTGCTTCCTTGGCTTTCGAATGGAAATATAAATGCTTTTGAATTAGTAGGTTTCTAAGGGGGATCCTTCAACTCTATCATTTTTTATAAAGACAAAAATTTTATACTCAAGAAGGGGTTTCGAATTGGATCTTCGAAAATTTAAACTTTTAAGAGAATTGTTTTAAATGTTTTCCAAAGATATGTTTTAGAACCATTCGACTAAGTCGAATGGTAGGACAGGAAAAGGAATGGGTTACCTCCGAACCTTCCCATTGTTTTAAAAGTTAAAGTTTTTAATGCCTTCGAAAGCCATGCTTTCGAAGGAGATGTATGCTTTCGATTCAGAACATCGAAAGGAACAAAGTCGAAGGGAAGCTTCCAACTTCGTTCCGCTTTATGTTTTATATGCCTTCGAATGGGATATTCGAAGGAAGGGTTAAGCCGCCAGCTTATACCTTTTGACTTAGTCGATAGGTGAGCCCTCGCCCTTTCGACTAAGTCGAAGGGTAGGGATCTTTTAAAAAGGCAGAAGGCTTCCGAAGGGGCTATCTTTGGATGTTTTAATGGTTTCGAAGGGGTTATCTTCAATGATTTCGAAAGGTTTTGTGTTTCATTGCTTTCGAAAGTTTATAAATGGTTTTATAGGGGGGATACCCCAGGCTTTCGACTAGGTCGAAAAGAAACCTTCCAACAAGGTCGAAAGGTAGGACCTTTCGACAAGGTTGAAAGGTATGATTTTGTGATGCTTTCAAAAGGAAGGCTTCCAAAGGGGCTAATTTCGGATGGTTATTTTCTTTCGAATGGGACTTCATTCGAAGGGTTTTAAAGGGCTGGTTTTAGCTATTTTTCTTGAGTAAAGTTTTGCTGATTCGAAGGGGCTACTTCGAAGGGTTATAGCATAAAATACTTATCTTTGTTTGAAAATGTAAGGGGGATCCTTATTTAAATTGAATGTTATAAAACCTTGGGGACACCGGGGTGGGTTTAATGTTTTCGTTACATAGTTTAGGGTTACAAACAGAAATATGCTTTTGAAAATATACATTAGGGCTATCAATGTGTTTTTATTTAATTTAACCTAATTGGGGCTACCAATGGGAATAGGTTAAACAAGTGGTATACATGGGGAAAATAATTAATCATGGGGATTATGAATTTTTATAAATAATCATGGGGATCATGATATTCTAATTGGCCAAGTGTTGAGTTCTTGGTTAACCTACGAAAACCATGGAACGTGCGGTGGATAGCCCACATCAAATTTCTAAAGCAAAGAATGTTTTGCCAGAGGTGGTTAGCCTCAAGATTTGGCACCCAAGGGTTCATAGTCATCCTTGGAATACTATGTAGTGTGCGGTGGATATCCCACACCATCTTTTATAAAACAATGTACGATGGATAATCTGCATTTAATTAAAATGGATTTGGGATGGATAGTCCTATTAAATTATGACGGATAGTCATTTTAAAGATTTTAGAGGGGAACTCTAATAAATTGCTTTTAGATAGGATATCTAATAAATGGGTGGATGAGATATCCAATACATATGATTTGTGGCTTTATTTCATATTATGTTAAGACTAATCATTTTGGGTGCAGGGGCATAGTAAATGATTTGCATGTTTTTTTTGGATACTAGTGAGGGGAAAACCCATTCCGCTAAGTGGTGTGGTCTCACTAGATATCTATTTATTATAAGAGATGATAGGGAATTATTCATACCAGACTTATTGTTTGAGTTGAAGTTTGTATTTCTCCACAAACTCTCGGGTACTCAAAATTAATTTGGTTAGTCAAAGAGTGGGAGAATTTTAGCTTTTTGGATGAATAAGCTTCCGCAGACGTGTAGAAGGCAATGTTAGCTATATAGGTGCTATTTTGTGTTTTTCGCTGTGATATACTAAGAACTGTAAAGTTCATATTTATTAGTTCTCTGATCATGATAAGGGGACATCTTCATATGTCACTCTTATCGTATTTTGTATATGTATATGTGATCTGAATGTGGTTAATGTCTAGGATTATGTAATTAAATCTTAAGTTGAAATTCATAAGAAATGAGAAATTCTGTTTTTGAAGTTTAAAATTTTTCATATCTTATGTTTCTGTGTTGCCAATGGTTTCAAGATTCCGATTTCGGTCGCTCAGAAATAACACCTATGGATGACTGCATCATCCGTAGCAGTTAGTTTTGAGCCTCAAGAAGCGGGATGTTACACTATGGACCCTAGAAAGAAGAGTTCAGGGGAGGAACAGGCAGCACCGCAAGAGACTACAGTGCATATCCCTGTAAACATGGATGACCCGACAGGAGTACTAAAAATAGGATCACATCTTGGAACCAAAACGCGACAAGAATTAGTCAAGTTTCTTCGCGCCAATCCGGTGTGTTCGCTTGGACGCATTCCGATATGTACGAGATATCACCGAAGATAGTGTGTCACTTACTTAATATCAATCCCAAGTACACTCCAGTAAAGCAGAAGAAGTGAACACTAGGACCGAAATGGTCTGCTGCACTAAGTGAGGAAGTGGATAAGCTATTGGAAAACGACTTCATCCGCGATGCAACCTATCCCATATGGGTATCGAATCCGGCTTTGGTAAAGAAGTCCAATGGGAAGTGGCGGACTTGCATTGACTACTCAGATTTGAACAAAGCCTACCCAATGGATAGTTTTCCATTGCCTAATATCGATCAGCTTGTTGACGCCACGGCAGGCCACGAGCTACTATCGTTTATGAATGCCTATTCAGGATATAACCAAATCATGATGCATGAACCCGATCAAGAGAATACTAGTTTCATTACCGACCTTGCATTATACTATTATCGAGTCATGCCCTTCGAACTAAAAAAGCGGGCAACCTACTAACGACAGGTAAACACAATGTTCAAAGATCAGATCGGGAAAATGATGGAAGTATACAAGGATGACATGCTTGTCAAATCACGCATATCAGAGAATCACATAGATAATCTTGCAGAGATGTTTGAAATACTACGGAAATATGGAATGAAGCTCAACCCATTGAAATGCCCTTTCGGCGTTGCTTTTGGCAAATTCCTTGGTTTCAATGTGAATGCAAGGCACATTGAAGCTAATCCGGAACAGGTTACCGCCCTAAGGAATGTCAACGCCCCCATGGCCAAAAAGGAATTACAAAGTCTAAATGGAAAGATCACAGCGCTGAGCCGATTCATTTCTTGAGCGACTGGTGCATATGGTTCTTTGATGCATTGAAGAGGTGAAAGAAGAATTTCAAATAGAACAAAGCCTGCCAGAAGGCCTTTGAAGAATTACTCCATCGTAAAAAAACCCTATCGGCCTTATCCAAGCCAATAAATGGGGAAGATTTGTTCATTTATCTCGCTATGTCGACCCATGCTATGAGTGTAGCATTGGTATGTGAAGAGCTAGGGTCCAACGACCCATCTACTACATCAGTAAGCGTATTGCCTATTGATCATGTCAAGGAAGCTACGACCGTACTTCCAGGCTCATCACATCAAGGTGTTGATGGATCAACCTTTGGAACAAGTGTTGTGTCGCATAGAGACATCACGTCGACTTCTGAAATGGAATATTGAGTTAAGCCAATATGATGTCACTTATCACCCTCGAAGAGCTACCAATGACGGGCACTGGCAGATTTCATCGTCAAATTTATCGAGCGTAACGGTGAAGAAGAACGCACTTAGGACTTGGTGCCACAGTGGATGTTGTTTGTTGATGGTGCAACAAATGAATCCTGTTTAGGTGCAGGGTAGTACTGAAAACCCCCAAAGGGCGATCTGTTTGCTCGCCCTAAGACTGGAATTTCCTGCCACAACAATGAAGTAGAATATGAGGCTTTGATGGCAGGGTTAAAAATCGTTAAAGAATTAGGAATAAAAGCTGTGCATATCTATAGCAATTCTCAGCTAGTCATCTTGCAAGTGAAAGGGGAGTACCAGGCAAGGGGCAACCTCGCCCTCTATCCGTCAAAAGCACGGGAATTATTGCAGGACATCAAGCACTACACTTTAAGTCACATTTCAAGGGAACAAAACATGCAAGCGGATCACCTAACCAAACTAGCAAGTTCCGGAGATGCTTAGTCAATAAGAATGGCCCCAGTCGAAATGCTTATATCACCAAGCATAGATGATATGGATATCGATGGATTATGGAAACCATTGAGAAAAATGAATTATGGATGACGCTGATCAAAGATTACTTATTAAAGGTACACTTCCCTAGGATCAAAATGAGAGAATGAAGCTACTCCGGAAAGTACTGCCGTTCGTCTTATGGGATGGAATTCTCTACAGGAGCGGATTCTCTACTCCCCTACATTGATGTGTAACCAACAACAAATCCAAAAGGATCCTCAGGGAAGTCCATGAAGGTGATTGTAGAAACCACCTTATAGGGCAGATCTAGCAAAGATGATCCTCCGATACGGCTACTTCTAGCCATCCATAAACCATGACACAGCGGACTATGCCTAGTGATGTGTGCAATGCTAAAATTTCACCAAAATATAGAGAACTCCATCCATAGAACTTCGGCCAATGGTGGGCCCATGGCAGTTCGTAGTCTAGGGAATTAACCTGACCGGCGTGCTCTCAATTGCTAAAGGAGGAGCCAAATATGCTATCTTTGTTGTTGATTACTTCATAAAATGGGCCGAAGCGGAACCGTTGGCCACTATTACCACTAAGAAAGTAATTAACTTTGTCACTAAAAATATTATTTGTAGGTTTGGAGTGTCGTAGAAAATCATCATAGATAATGGAACTTAGTTCAAAAGCACTGAATTCAAGGACTTTTGCAAGCGTTTCTACATCGAAAAGAGTTTCCCCACAGTGGCACACCCTTAAGCAAAAGGGAAAGTAGAGGCGGTATACAAAATCATTAAATCCACCATCAAGAAACGGCTGACAAAAGCCAAAGGAAATTGGGTTGATGAGCTCCGATTTGCATTATGGGCTTACCGAACGATGCACAAGTCAGCAACTGAACACTTGTCATTCGCCCTAGATATGAATTTGAAGCAATGATCCCGGTCGAATTGGAAGTTTCCTCTCATCGAAAATGACACTTCAATCAAAAGAGAACGAGCGGCTCCTTCTCGAGTCACTTGATCTGATTGATGAGAAATGGGAGGAAGTCAAGCTAAGGACCAAGGCTCACTAGAAAAAGGTAACAAGATACTTTAACTCCAAGGTTTGCAACTGTACCTTCGGAGTGGGAGATTTCATATGAAAATGATCTATCCGGCTCCAGGAACATTCAGACCAAATTGGGAAGGGCCTTACTCAATCAGGAAAAATCTCAGAGATGGCACTTTCAAGCTGACCACAGTAGATGGAATTCAGATTCCTCGTGCTTGGAACAGCGACTCGCTCCGGCATTACTTTATTTAGCTTTTATCTATGTATTTTCTATTTTCACAAATAAGCCGCCCAACTACACTAGGGGCATTGTAAATAGGCAAAATTTGCTCTACTTCCTGTTTTATCAATGATATCTCTTTAGTTTCTTTAATCAATAAAACCGTGTTCATATAAATTACTCGTCGGGTCCATGAAAGTAAACTGACTCAAAATCATCCATTAGCTGCCTAGGAAGTAAAACCACACCCAAGTACGCTCTGCCTACTCATTGGGTCGGTGAAAGTAAATCGACTCAAAATCATTCATTAGCTGCTTGGGGAAGTGAAACCACACACAAATACGCTCTGCCTACTCATTGGGTCGGCGGAAGTAAACTGACTCAATATCATTCATTAGCTACTTGGGGAAGTGAAACCACACCCAAGTACGCTCTGCCTACTCGCCAAGTCGATGAAAGTAAATCGAGTCAAAATTAAAAGCCGCGTATTTTATAAGCTGCACACTCTCAATAAGCTACGTATTTCGTAAGCCGCTCACTCTTGAAAAGCCGTGCATTTCTTAAGTCGCACACTCTCAAAAACCCGCGCATTTTGTAAGCAGCGCACTCTTAAAAGCCGTGCATTTTGTAAGCCGTGCAAGCACTGCTTGATGGTGCCCCGGCATTATCAGCAAACCGTTAAGACTTTCGAAGTACCAGTATTGTCTTGACAACACCAGGAAACTTGCCTATTGAAGGGCTAGCAAGGATCAAATCCCATAATCAAAAGAATCGACATGAGTCCAGCAATGTCGCAAAACTAGAAATCAGCAAAAAAAATTGATCGTTGACATTCGAGTCACAAGTTCCTGATGATAGGAACCACAAAGTAAAGTAGAGGGCACACACACACCAACACATAGTTGAAAGGAAAACTACTGCACTGTCCTGTTATGCCAAACAACGAATCTTGGAAATCACAACAGATCTAGTTGTAAAACTGAAAAATGCATACACAATGCAAGAAATCACAAAAATAAAGGGATCATATATCACAAAACACGGCATTGTATATCAAAAAACACGACACGACAATATGAAGTATAGAAATTGCAGAACAAGCAATCGCGTCATGTAAACACATAAGTGGTATAGAAACAAGCTAAGTACATGATAAATAAGAAAGAACATAGAAGTGATAGAGTAGAACATTAATCTTTTCATTTCTCATGACATTTTATGTACAAAGTCAAAATGTGGAGGCCATACCCACACAATATCGGCCAATAAAAAGAAAAGTACAGATGCTACAACAACAAAAGTTATTAGTGCAAAATCTGCATTTGTACAAAATACATGTCGAACAAATCAAAATGCTACAAGATAAGGCTCCACTGTCACTCGAGACCGTCAACGCTTCTTTCCATCACTTCCTTTCCCGCCTTTGATCGGAAGCTTCTTCTTCCACTTAGCATCCCCACCGGGAGTCATATCGCTGCCAGAGATATCGATTATAAGCTCAACACCCATGTTTCCTTCATGTTCTTTGGCCCACTCAGAAGACTCCCCTATGGTCTTGCGCTTATGGGATTTGCAGGAGCTTCTAAAAGAATTTCTCTCATCTACCTTCTCCTTCTTAACTGCCACCATCTACTGCTCATTTTTACCTAGCTAGCTTAGTCTGTCTGCTTTCGGGCGTCAGCTGCTGTCAAATCACCCTCTAGAGATGTGGAGGGGTCATCCTAGCCATGCAATGCGGCAATCTTCTCATATTCCGGCCCTAGGTGCAAGCCAGACACGGGCATGGTGACCAAAGTAGCTATAGAAACAAATGTAGAACCAGTCAAGATAGTAGTAGGCCCCGGGGCTGGAGAAATTGGCAATTTGACGGGTAAAGAAGATGGACCTATAAGATCGAAAAGAAAAGCATTCAATTCTTCTTGTTCTTGTGGCATTAGCTAGAAGTCCCCAAACTCGGGAAAAACAAGAAAATTACCTACATCAGAGGTGTGACCATGAATTTCAACCTCGTACTCCCCATCGTTACCTTCTTTATATGGTTGCACAATCTTGGGCGAAGTTTCAAGACTTCCCAAGGCTTCGGAGATAGGTGTTGATGGGAGGGTAATAAAGCAGTGTCGGTCGAAGCCGGAATGATTTCTGTCTGATCATGAAGTTGCTTGGATGATTCGCCAGGCCCAGAACTGAAAGGCTCTAATAGTGCTTTAGCAGCTACAACTGCGCCAGCATTTACAGTTTCTCTCTCATTCACCCGAATAATCTCTCGGCCCTTTAGCTCTTGTTCAGTGTACACATCCGCGACTTGCTGGAAACGGGCCAGGATCTCTTCCTGAACCACAACAAGAGTATGCGGCAATTTAGGGCCCAGATAACAGAGACTGCCCTGATGCAACAAGGAGTTGAGATAGAAGTTCAGGATGGTGTTATCCATCTTTTCCATCTTCCTTTCGAAGGTACCATGCAGCTCCAAGTAGTCCGCCGCCACAGCGGCTTTCTCAACTTCGACTTTGGTCTTTTCAACATCGAGTTGTGCAACTTTTTCTTGAAGCAAAGCAATCCCTTAAGCATGTTCGGAGATGGTCTTATCTCGAGATTCCACCATTCTTGCATAATCAGCGATTGTTTTCTTATGAGCTTCGACAGTTTCATCATGACCAGCAATGGTTCTCTTTTGAGCCTCGATGATCACATCTCAAGTTTCTAGCTCCTTTTTTAGCCTGACTTCATCGGCATGGGATTTCTTGATTTCATCTCTAAAAATGACCTCAATTTTTGTATTAGCCTCCTTCAATTCCTTTAGCAAACTAGTGTTGCTCTTACTGTCTTGAATGGCAGCATCTCTCTCTTTTGTCAATTGATCAATTTTGGTGTCACGTTCCGTCAGTATCCTTTTGTAATCATCCTTTTCCAACTCGAAAGAAAGAATCTCTTGATAGTTGTTACGATTTATGTCCGCTGGTTGCTTACATAATTTCTCCCATCCTTAAGCTTTATCCAAGTCGCTCTGAATCTCCGAAAGATGGGGTATATAAGAATCCTTACGAATTGAATGTAGGTCACGATCAAATTTAACTCCCTTCAGAAACCAGCTAGGGAACGCGGCTTTACATTGAGGTGGACCAGACGGGAGAATATAAGCAGGCATCCTACGAGGGCATGAAAAACTAGAAGCAGGCACAACATGAGTTGACGGAGCCTGAGTTGATGAACCAACCTGAATAGTAGAAGACGGAACCTCAATTTCGATAGAAACTGGAGCTGGGGCAGATGTATGGTGCTCAGAAGGCTGAGGATCACAATCTACTTTCAACTTTTTGAATGGCTCCTCCCGATCATCGAGAGTCTTCCTCTTAACATAGCCACCCCTATAAACTCTGCCTCAGTCCGTGTCATCCTGACGACGAGCTTCAACTTCTCAATCTTTTATCCTTCTCCATTCTTCCTAAGTTTCTCGGGGCTGGTGGCGATTTGAAGTCCGTTTCAACCCACGTTATGCATTTGTAAATTGTTTAAGATCTTCATAAAGTCCACGACCTCTGATAGTACCTAATATAAAAAAATGAAGTAACTTTAGCAGTAGAAGATGAGCTTCAATAACGCATATATGAGTGTACGTGACTTTAGTGAAGTATGTAACATGTCGTAGGCATCCTAAAAGGACTTCACAACCAGGTTAGGAAGAGGCTACAGTGGGAGTTAGGCTAACTCTGGAAACAACATGACCAAAGTGAGGAGAAAATTCAATCCACTCAAAATTATCTCACATGTGTTCTGTACAGTCCACATAAATGTTGCTCAAGTCCCAAAAGTCGATATCGGTTTCCTTAGGCGGAGAACCATGAAGTTGTCTAGTTGTTGGGGGTGAATCTTTGGCAATAACCTCTTGGGGAGGCTAATCTGGGAGAATAGGACTCAATCCTGGAGTTTTATCACGCGATTCGAGATCTTCTTCACTGGAACTTGCATCAAACTCCTCATTGCTAGAGGAGGGGTCATTGCCACTCCCGCACTCAGTTTTATCTTCCTTTTTCTATGATCACCACAGCCTTGCCTTCTCGAAGTTTGAACTCCCCTTCCCCTTCCTCTGGTATCGAGTGCATCTTGATCGGGCTACTAGTTCCACTTGTAACATTTTTCCTTCACGAATTTCCTTAGTTGATCCATCGGATGGACCTTCTCTACCTGGTAAACCACCCTCTTCGGAATCATGCGATGAAGAAGTGGAGCGTGTTTAAATCCTGGAATGGGAAGGGAACGTAACTTCAACGATGACGGTAGATCTCCTGGGATGAAACAATCTGTACCGATGCAAATTCTCATCCTTTAGCAAAAATCTGACTGATCTCTCTCTAGCATCTATGGCCTTCAGAGTATGGAAGGTGGGATCAAGTGATGGATCTTTATTTAGCCTCGGAAGAACTGCAAGAAGCATCTAGTTTATTAAAACTCCACACCATCATAATAAATCTCAATGAGTGAAGAGAAAACTTACCCCTATTAGCCAATGACGATTAAATCCTTCAGGACATCTAACGAAGAAATATTGGGTCTTGAACTGAGACAAGTTGCTTTGGAGTTACAACACGATTTTGTGATTTCCTTAAGCCTCGGTAATCACAAGAGACGGACATTCATCTCTCTTCTTGAATGAAAGGAAATATCTTAATTCATTGAAGCTTGGTGCACAGTTGAATGTCCATGTAAACATAACGTGAAAACAAGTCAAAATTGCATATTTGTTGGGATGGATCTGAAATGAGGCTATTCCCAAATTCAGAAGAGTGTCTCTCAAGAAATGATTGAATGGGAGCACTGCACCATTTTGAGTACATGTACCGATGGCAGGCAGAATGCCTCGAAGGTGGCATGTGTGCAAACTCGTTTTTCAGTGGAAGGTGCACATCATCATCTGGAATACCATGTTGTAAGCAAATATTGTGCAAAATTTTAGCAGAAATGATGGTAGAAGCTCTCTTCGAAGGGTTAAGTAAAACTTTAAAGTTTGGAGGAGTCCGATCTACGATCGGACCAAATGGCACTAATTGACCATAAAAAGCATGTGGTGCAAAAGAAGTAGGCTCTGCTGAAATTTTTCCGAAGGCATAACTGATGTAGACTCTGCTTCCGAGAGTACCGGGCTTCCTCCGTTAGATTTACATCAAGATGACGAACGCTACATTCTATATAACAGAACTTGTATCCAACATGATCAAGTAACTCCATTTTTAACTAGAAATCCCTATATATTTAATGCCTAAATTCCGAAAAGACGTTGACTTGTGCCATCTCATCGAATTCCAAGAGTTGACTGGGGCAAGTGCAGTCTGTTATCTATGTGAGATAGACTCGGTGTTCTAAACACTACGAACGCTCTATCCTGTCTAGATAACTCACTTGCAATAGACAATGAAAAAGGCTTTTCATGTCATTCATTGAAGTTATTCCTTCCACACTTACCCATTATTGATCAATGATCGATAACGGATCCGTTGTCTAAAGCAACACGGAAAGCCCTTTTTATTCTCAGGTATACCAAGCGTGCAATAGTAAAACTAATGCAGGATGATCAAGTTCATAGTAAACAACCTCATCAGAACCATCGAGGCCATGTGCAAGTCGATTTTGATTTATTGGACGAAGATAGCAGAATGTGTCATTTGCAAGACACAACTACACTATCTATCTCAAATAAATCACAATCAACCCTCTTCGTTCAACATCCTCATAGATCTTGCCAAATTCACTAGCCATCACCACTAATACAATAACTATGTCATCACCAATCTTAGATCGAAAGCAAACGGATTCAACTCCGGGTTCCTGGTGATCGAGGCTAGGGCTAGTGATCTACAGGGTCGGCAACGATCAAAAAAGCGGCGATTTTGGCGTTAGGGTTTGGCTTGTGTTGATGGCGAGTGAAACCTGAGGTCGGCGTGGTGTGCTACAGTGGTAGACATCAACGGTGGCGATTGTAAAGGCTGGTTAGGGTTTGGTCTCGTGATTGGCTCGGGTCGTAAGAAGAAGACGTGAACAAAGGCAAGTGTGAAGGGTCGGTTCAAGCAAAGCTAAAGAGGGGATTGCTTGTAGAAAATTTGCTAAGACTATGGATCGCTAGCGATCCATCAAGTTGCAACCAATCTTCTTCAAACTTGCCAAGCATGATCTATATGTTGTTTACAAGCAACTTGAAAGTTGTAGGATCGAAATAGATTTTTTCTACGAGCGACGATGATTCACATCGAAAACACAATAGAGGGCTGAATAGTCAAAGCAAAATTCACATGGTAACCTCGACACAATCAACTAGATTTCACAAAATGGAAATTCAAAATTAGTTATTTCCAGTGCACACCTTGTTCCAACAAAGGTATACTTTGGGGGGCAGATGTTAACTAGGATTTTACCCAAGCAGGAATCCAAATGAGTTAAAACATCTAGGCTAAGCCAAAACAACTCAAAAATCAACCAAAGAGCCAGATTAATAGGCCAGGAAAGATTCAAGAAGAATTACCTAAAAATCCACTAATGGACCCATGGATCACTAGGGATCCAGAAGGATGCTCCATGGATCGTTCTAGCCTCTTGCTTCATGAACCAATATCTTTTCTAGGGATGTTTGCCAAGTTTCATAGTATTTTAAGCAACCAAGTTCGAGAAGTGAACATTCATCTAGTTCAAGTTGTAGGACATTCTAACTAGTGTATAAACCATCACCAAGAAACAAGCTATGAAATTAGATAGAGGGCACCTACATAAGGCAAGGAGTGCAACCCAAAGAAAGAATCCCAAAAACTCCTAATGTACAAGGATCGCAAGCGATCCATCAGATTATGTTGGATCGTTATGAAATTTTCAAAGCACCTTCGTATCATCGAGTGTAGGCTTCTGGCAAAGCGGCCTAGCCCAATAGCTCTGAAATGGATGCTGGAACTATATAGAGATTATTCTTCACTCTTCTCCTCCAACATAAAAGTTATCTAAGGGTTCACTATGATTCTCTAATGAACTCTTATACTTGTGACTTGATCTAACTTAGAGAATTCAATCATATTGTAATCCGATTCAACTTGTAACAGTAGTCAGTTAATAGAAAGTTATAAAGTGGACAATGGCTGAACCACTATAAAAATCTTCTTGTCTTTTTACTATTTCAACTATTTTTACATTTGTTTTCTATATTACTGCCCTATAAGAACATGGTTGGTGCTTTCACACTCAATCCATGTGTTGATCAATTTTTTAGGTTAACAACAACATTCTTACCTTTTAGGATAGGTAGAAGTTTCCCTACCTTTAAATTTAACGTCAAGTATATAGTTTCCAAAGTCTCCGTATATTAATTGTTTAAAAACCAAAGTTTTACAAATCCAACTTCTTTTCCATTTTCCAAGTTCTCTTTCCAATTTATAAACTCCTTTATTTAAAAAAATTCTTTTATACTAAACAATTTTTTTTAAACACCTTTATGAATAATATTATTATTTAAAATATATTTCTAGACTAACTTTACTCTATTATTAAATAGACAAATTAACGTTAAGCACAGTTAATAAAATGACTAATTAACTAAAACATCATTTATAAATTTAAACTATCGTTATTCAAATAATCAATTAACTTTAATATATTATCAAATAAATATACATTTGCATAAACACCATAAATTAAAATATAACTTAAAAATATCATAAAAAATACAATTAATTAACTTTAACATTATTGGTAAAATAATCACTTAACATAAAACATCATTAATATAGAAAACACTTTACTTGAAAATATTATAAAGTTAAAGTAAATTTAAATCCATTTGTTTTAAAATTTGAAAAGAGGCTTAGCAAACCTAAATGGCACTAAACAATCTACCACTCATTTTCAGTTCAACAATCGAGATCACATCACGAATATTTACATAAGCAACATATATGTAACTAAAATTAATAATTAACAATTGACAGATAACAGATCATCTATCCAAGTCAACTGGCACACAATTAAAAGTCCAAACTAAGAAAATAGTAGAACAGGGATTATTATGCTAAATAGATGTCTCGTGTATGTGTGTGTGTGTGTGTGTGTGTGTGTATATATCAATTTAAATATAGCAAAATGGTGTTTTATTCTACTAACGGAATGTCAGTGATAAAATATAATTACCCAACTAAGTAATTATCTTCTATCCCTATTTATTTAACAATATTATATACTTCAACAAATTTGTCAAATAATTATACAACTATGATCTACTATTTAATATGAATCTAGTGTTGAAATCCATCGGTCAAACGGACTTCATATGGGTGAGCTAAAAAAATTCAAATTTTAAACCTTTTTAAATAAAATAAAAAATATATAATTAACTAATACCCTACATCCCAAAGCCCAACCCGGCCTAAGACTCCAGACCAAAAACCCACGACAAAGCTTTTTCTTCCCAAATTCAAAAACCAAAGCAAACTTTCCAAATCAAAAACCTGGAGCCAAATTTCTCATGCATGAATATACATGCGTGCATGTGCGTCACCACCACCGACCTCCGATCGTCGCTCTGACCATCCCCACAAATTTGCCCAGTCCTGCTTGACTTAACCACTCCACCATTGTCCCCTCCAATGCCTCCAAATGAAAATCGACCCAAAACCCCAAATTTGAAATTCGGCACGCTTCAAGAATTTGACGGCCACCCCTAAAACGAACTCGCTACCCCTCCACAACCACTTTCAGTCGCCACCACCTATGCTAGAGCCACCGCCACACCCACGCACACCTCTGACCCAAGACACGTCATAATCGATGCCTCCACGCCCCTTGCGCCATACCTATTTTTGGACCTAAACAAAAAAGACCTAAACCCTAATAGGAGCTTGACAGGACACCTTCGACCTCCATCGACCAAGCGACCACTTCCATCACCTTCGACATCCCCTAAGCTTGCTCCAGAACCAACCGCCAACCTCCTTGACACTCTAATCACTGGAATTCCATTTTTAAATGGAATCGGTTCAACTTACCATCACGTCCCATCCCGACCACCTAAACTCACAAGAATTGGCTTAAAAATCATGAATTATTGATATGAACATAACTGCACCCTCTGTTCATCTATCCGAGCTCGATGAAAAACCGACAATGTTTGACCGTTTACCATTTTTGACCAATATCTCGCACATCACTCAATGAAATAGCGCTCAACAATTTTAGAAAAAACTAGCCACCCAACCTTGAAACTTCACAATTGAACCCCTTAGCTAATTCTAAACGGTTTTGGAGAAAATAATTTTTAAATCTAAGATGGGAGAGTTAATTTTGAAAAAGATAGAGAATAGGAAACAAGAAGACAATGAGACCTGTAACTTTTATATATATATATATATATATATATATGTGTGTGTGTGTGTGTGTGTGTGTGCGCATGTATGTATGTATTCCATTCAAAGCAAAGAATCAGTAAAGATATGATTTTTAAACAATATCATAAACATGTTTTCATATCAAATCAGAATTTCCAAAAAATTCACAACATTTATTATTTTATCAAAAAACTACTACAAAGATTTAGTATCCCACCTTCCACATGGTTTGAAAAGCTTCAAGTTATGATATTTGAGAGAATTAAAATGTTTTAAGATAAAAAATTAGATTCTTTTCAAAATTTATAAAAGGTAGAGAAAGTGAAAAAGATGATATCAAGACGTATAGGGATGAAAAAAAAGTAGTTAAAGAAGATAAAATTAAAGTTAGAATGAAAAATGGGGTAAATGTTTATTTCTCTAAATGCAAAAGATAATGACCATAATGCCCTTAAATCAAATTTTCAACTCCTCCATCGACACTCAAGCCACCAAAATGTCAAGCATATGAAAACATTGTTAGTCCTTGAGATGATGGTTTTGATGACAACAACCTTAGAATAAGATTATAAAATATAAATACTAACATTATAGTTTAGATACATATGTATATGCAGGATTTAACCATGCAGGTACAAAGAATGAAGACTGTACAGCATAGAGATTCAAGATATCAAGATTGAAGACTCATGAGTATCAAGAATATCAAGATTATCAAGAGTTCAAGATTTCAAGATAAGTATTGAGTCTAGAATTTTGTTAAAACTTCACAATAGCACTGAAATCTTCACTCCATTTTTCTTTTGGGATGGAACCCATTTCTACTTTTTTAGTGGCTTACAAACCCACGACAAGTAGCTTACAAACCTACGACAAGTGGCTTACAAACCCACGAACATCCTGGTTTTGTATAAGTCGTTCTCGAGTCCTGATATGATGAGATATTCTACAAGAAGAAGCTTGCAAAACTACTTCAAAATGATTTTCAAAACTACTTCAGAATGATTTTCAAAACTGCTTTTCAAAATGTTTTAGCCTTAAAAATTATCTTTTCAAATGATTTTCAAAAAGATGTTTTAGCCTTAAAATATTATTTGTTTTTGTTTTTAATAAACTCATGTTTTTAAACTTCGTTTGTTTTAAACTATCTTTTAATTATAATATATTTATACTTAGATTTAAATATAAAATTATAGTAAAATTTTATATATATTATTCTCTATATTCATCTATGTATTTATCTATAGTCAAGTATATTTATAAAGTTTAAATAGCTTTTAATATAAGATAAAGGTTGTTTTCAAAGAAAATCAAATCATCAAAAATTGCTTTGGGATGTCGACATGCCCTAGTACCCCATGTCGACATAGTGACAGTTAGATTCAAAAATTTGAATTTCAAAAGAAGTGTCTATTCGCCATAACCTTTCACGAATGGACATGACTGTTGTTCTTCTATAAATGGGGGTTAGTTTCAACGAATTTTATATCAGATTTTCTGGTTTTTCACTTCTCTTCTTCTTTCACATTTTCTTATTCAAAATCCTATCATCACTCTGCCGAAATCAACATTGAATCTAACTAGATTATCTCTGGTTTGATTCTCTATCACTATCTCAACAAGATCCAAGTGCTATTCAGAGTTATAGGCTTCTTTATAATCTATCTAGCGAGAAAAGGTGTGATTGTAGCCTTGGAAATCAATCAAGCAAGAATAGGTGTGATTGTAGCCTTGGAAATCAATTGGGTGAACTTGTTGCCCCGGAAATCAAGTATCTCTACCCAGAGGATTGTGATTCTGGAGGGTGTACCTCGTAGGCTTGAAACCGAGGGCTGTAATTGTTGAATTGCTTTTGAAAGGAAATCCGTACTTAGTTGTGCGGGACTGGATGTAGGGTAACCCCGAACCAGTAAAAAATCCGGTGTGTTCTTTCCTTTGCTGCATTTACTTTATTTCTACATCTGTGTTTGATTCTATGATTATTTCTAATAAACACTATTCACCCCCCCCCCCTCTATTGTTATTCCTAGCCTTAAGATCCGTAATCTGCATTCCTCACATTTGGTATTGGAGCCAGGTTTTTAAAAGTTTCATAATCTGATTTTTGAAAAAGTTTTTTTTTAAAATGGCTACGTTTAAGAAATTTGTTAATGCATGTTTAGAAATATTCAGATCATCATTGTCTCTTGAGTCTGCATATAATCAATATTCAAATATAAGTTGTCTACTAAGATTGTTTGATGTGCAGGAATCATGCTTTATGGGAGTTGAGGAATCAATCCAGAACAAACAAACTGTGCAGATCAAAAAGAACAAATGGATACTCGATAGTGGATGTTCTAGACACATGACTGGGAATCCAAATATGTTGAATGATATAATAAACAAAGACGGAGGACTGGTTAACTTTGGAGACAATTCAAAAGGTTATGTGATCGGCATCGGCAAAGTCGGTAACTCTAAAACTCCTATTATTACTAATGTTTTGCTAGTTAAGAATCTGAAACACAATCTGCTAAGTATAAGTCAACTATGCGATAAAGGATATAAAATTAAATTTGAAAAAGATAAGTGTCACATTGAAGATAATAATTCAACCATAATATTTGAGGGAATTAGGAAAAAGAATATTTATATTCTTAGTATGAAAATTTCAAATGATAACTTGTGTCTTTTGGCAAATGCAAGTGACCCTTGGATTTAGCATAAGAGATTTGGGCATTTGAATTTCAAACTCTTATCTAGACTGTCAAAACATGATCTAGTAAGAGGCCTCCCTAAAATGAATTTTAAAGTAGATAGTCTATGTGATGCATGTCAACTAGGAAAACTTAGAAAAAGTTCCTTTAAATTAAAAGATTTGATTTCAACTTCAAAACCTCTTGAATTACTTCATCTTGATTTATTTGGTCCATCTCAAATTCAGTCATTAAATCACAGTAAATATGTTTTTGTAATTGTAGATGATTATTCTAGATTTACATGGACAATATTTTTGAAACATAAAAGTGATACTTTTGAATGTTTTAAGAATTTTTCAAAAAGGGTTCAAAATCAATTTTCTCAAAAAATTATAACTATCCATAGTGATCACGGTGGTGAATTTGAAAATGAAAAGTATGAATAATTCTGCAATAAAAAGGGAATAACTCACAATTTTTTATTTCCAAGAACTCCACAACAAAACGGAGTAGTAGAACGTAAAAATAGGACGATTCAAGAGTGTGCGATAACTATGCTTTCTGATAGTAATTTACCAAAGTACTTTTGGGCAGAAGCAGTTGCTACCGCCTGTTATATTTTAAATAGAATTTTAATTAGACCTTTAACTGATAAGACATCTTATGAACTTATTTACTCAAAGAAACCTAAGGTATCTTATTTTAGAATTTTTGGAAGTAAATGTTTTATTTTAAATACAAAAGATAACTTAGATAAATTTGATCCTAAATCCGACAAAGGTATCTTTATCGGATATTCTAATAGAAGTAAAGCATGCAGAGTATTTAATTTAAGAACTAATACCATCGAAGAAACAATGCATGTTTCATTTGATGAAAATTTCAAAATTTTTGAAGAAATAAATGATGAAGAGGATTTAACCACTCAAAACCAAGAGTCAACTGAAACTAATAATGAATTAAATCATCCTAATAAAAGGATTAAACTTTTAAAAGATCACCCTATAGAAAATATACTTGGAGATATGCAATCTGTTGTTAAAACTAGAAACCAACTAAGTCAAATGAGTAATGTAGCTTTTATATCAACTATTGAACCCAAAAATCCAGAAGAAGCATCAACTGATGATTCATGGATTTTGGCTATGCAAGAAAAATTAAATCAATTCACTAGAAATGATGTTTGGGAACTTGTTCCTAGAACTGAAAATAAAACAATAATTGGAACTAAATGGGTTTATAAAAATAAAATGAATGAACAAGGAGAGGTTGTTAGAAATAAAGACCTATTAGTCGCTCAAGGTTATTGTCAAGAAGAAGGAATAGATTTTGATGAAACCTTTGCCCCCATAGCAAGATTAGAAGCCATTAGGATTCTACTTGCTTTCGCAAATCATAATAATTTCAAATTATTTCAAATGGATGTTAAAAGTGCATTTTTAAATGGTTTTGTAAAAGAAGAAGTTTTTGTTGAACAACCACCACTTTTTGAAAATGATAAATTTCCAAATCATGTTTACAAACTTAAGAAAGCTCTATATGGTCTAAAGCAAGCTCCTAGTGCCTGGTATGATAGACTAAGATCTTATTTGTTACAATCAAATTTTGAAATAGGTAAAGCAGATAATACTCTTTTTATTAAAAGAAATAAAAATGATATTCAACTAGTACAAGTCTACGTAGATGATATCATTTTTGGATCAACTAATTTTGAAATGAATAAAGAATTTTCTGAAATAATGACAAAAGAGTTTGAGATGAGTCATATGGGTGAATTAAACTTCTTTTTAGGATTACAAATAAAACAATTAGATAATGGTATCTTTATTAGTCAAGAAAAATATGCTAAAGGTCTAGTTAGTAAATTTGGTTTGACTACTGCGAGTGGAAAACCCACTCCCATGGCAACCAATGAGTACCTTAGTAAAGAAGATCTCTCGAAAGATGTAGATCAAAAATTATATAGAGGAATGATTGGATCACTACTCTATATCACTGCGAGTAGACCTGATATCATGCATAGTGTCTGTCTCTGTGCAAGGTATCAATCCCAACCTAAAGAAACTCACTTAAAAGCTGTAAAACGTATTATAAGATATGTTAAACACACATTTGATTATGGCTTATTTTATCCTAAAAATGATTCGTTTGACTTAATATCTTACTGTGATGCTGATTATGCTGGTTGTAAATCAGACCGAAAAAGTACAAGTGGAACTTGTCACTTTTTAGGGCATTCTCTGATTTCCTGGTTTAGTAAAAAGCAAAACACAGTTTCTCTATCAACAACTGAAGCAGAGTATATTTCTGCTGCTTTGGCTTGTTCTCAAGTAATATATATGCAACAAACTTTAAAAGATTTTGGTTTAAATATCTCAAAATCACCAATTTATTTTGATAATACTAGTGCAATAAATTTATCCAAAAATACTACTCAACATGCTCGAACTAAACATATTGATATCAGACACCATTTTCTCAGAGATAATATAAGTAGAGAAGTAATTACTCTCGACTATATCAATTCTGAAAATCAAATTGCTGATATCTTAACAAAACCCTTAAATGAATCTACATTTACTAAATTAAGAAGAGAATTAGGTATTTGTTCATTAACTGAAATATAAAATATAAATAACAAGTATAATTAAAAATTAATTCAAAATAAATTAAATAGGAAAAAATTCAAGAACCATGTCGACATCCCTCCTATACCCATGTCGACATATAACGTTTTTTTAATTTTAATTTTTTTTCCCACCAAAATTCAAATAATTGGTTATATATTCTTCTTATTTTCAAAATTTTCTTCATTCTCTCTGTTCACTTTCTGTTCTATCTTCTAAAATCAATTTATCAATGGCCTCCTCTTCCAAATCAAATATAAAATCAACCTTTTCATTCCCTTCACTTACCTCTGGTCCGTTCCAACGTACTACGCTCGCCCGAGTGACAAAATGGATGATTCTCTGAAGGATGCAATTCAGTTAATGACTGAAATTCAAATAGTGCAACTCCGAATGGCAAAAGAACAGGAAAGGTAAGGGAAAATCCTTAGAAATTTGGAAAAATTTCTAATGGACAATCATGCTAATCCAATCTTGATTGATGAGGACTCTTCAGAAGATCATGAACAAGAGGAAAGTGAAGAAGAAGAAGAAGAACCAATGGAAGAAGAGCATGTGGAAGACAATGACAAAGTCATTTGCGTTGGCGAAGTATGTTTTGACAAGGACGGAAACTTGGTTGAACAACGTGGAAATATCTGTTTCTATTATCCAAATTGTTCGATCCATAGATCTCCAATTGTCAAAGATACTCAGTAGTTTCTTCTTTTTCGTTTTTCATCGTTATGTGTATATTTGTGACGTTGTATGAAAATGTAAATATAAACATATATATATATATATATTGTGTGTTCTTATATATGATTCCTATATATGTTATATATAAGTATTATATAGGTACTTGGTTAGGAATGTTAGTAGTTTAGGACTAAGTTTTAGGTTTACAAGTAAGTATTGATTATGTATGATAACACTATCATCATATAGGATATTAGACTAAGAGTTATATAGTTTAGAGTTAGTTTGTTTTTGTTGATGACAAAGGGGGAGAAATATAAAATAGAAGAGTTAGGCATAGATTAAGGGGGAGTTATCAGTTTTAGGGGGAGTTATTAGGATAGAAGTAATATTTTATAAACAAAGGTTGTCATCATCAAACAGGGGGAGATAAACATGTTGGATAATAGAGTGATACATGTGCCTTTGTTAACTTTCATACTTAGGAAATCATGAAATGTAAACTCAACTTCAAATCCATACTTTCATTATTTCAATTTAAATATATTTAATTCTTATTATTTTAATCATTTTTTTCTTATTAATAAAAAGATGTTTTTCTAACTTTAAAATCATTTAAATGTTGTTTTAGAGAATATGCAAGTGTATTTCAACTTTCTACAACTTGACGTTTAATAAAAAGCTAAAAATCTAAAAAGCATGTTCAGGTCGCATTTTTAGTTTTCCATTGAACTACCTATTTCTGTAAACAGAATTCAAAAATGAATTTCTATCAATAAATATAAATTAAATGAGGGTTATTTAATTATTAAACCCATTAATTAATTATTTGAAATAATTAAGTAACCACAAATCAAAGTGATAAAATTCCAGGTCGTTACAATAAGCTTGCTTTTAGGTAAAGGAATACCATAATAGTAAGAGGAGTCTGCTTCAAAAATTGGAAAGGGGGGTATTGCCTTGATTGCATTAGGCCATGTAAC
Organism: Allium fistulosum; assembly: GCA_030737815.1. Classification (NCBI taxonomy): domain Eukaryota; kingdom Viridiplantae; phylum Streptophyta; class Magnoliopsida; order Asparagales; family Amaryllidaceae; genus Allium; species Allium fistulosum. The sequence goes on from CM060905.1 coordinate 557,734,642, forward strand.
GACCCGTAAAATTCAACCGTTTTAATAACGTAATTAGTGAAATTTTTTGAAATTTTTAAACGATAAAATTTTGAAATAAAATTTTATATTTGGAATACGTCTAGTTAAACATAGCAACTGGTAAATTTTCGTCCGAAAATATGAAAGTTTATTTCGCGCGTAAATTTACTTCAATTTAATCGCTTAAAAAGCGATGAAAATAAAATGTTTCCGAAACCTAAATATTTTTACATAGAAAAATTTTAAACCATCTTCTGAGCAAGATGTCAGTTTGTCATTTTTCCAAATTCGGACATCTTTGGCTCCGTCGATCTTATTTTTCAGTGTTTTTCTTGCATTTTTCGCTGGTTGAAATTTCGAATTTTTATAATTCAATCGTACCACTGATATCTGTATACCGTTTTGATTGTCTTGCCGTGTTGATCTCTGTGGTATGTTTAACTCTGTGTTTCGGAGTTTGGTGTGCGGTGCAATCTGCGAAACATCCGTCGTATCGGTTCCGCAACTGAGCCTTTTGGTTGCCTACCCTTCCATTTTTCTACCATGCAAATCCCATCTCCGTATAACTTTTAATAATCCTGGAAATCAACGTTGTAACTTTACATCTTCATTTATTACTTTCCGTTCAAAATAATGACTGTATCTATTCCCTATGACAATTTCAATTGCGTGACTGACTTTAGTTTGAAACGTGATACTATATACATGCCTTTTCAATTTCCCTATATCTATCTATTCATCCTTTAAAATTTAGCTATGTGAATGTCTGTTCCTTCTTTCCACCTCTTTCTTTGCCTGCCCCTCTTCCAATCCATCTGCTTCTTCTGTTTCACACCTCACCTTCCATTCTTTTGCATGCATGCTTCAAAGCAACAGCCACCTCATCCCACGGCTTCCCATGAACTGCACCAGCCACCAAGTCACCTCCGCCCGTGCTTCCACCTCAGCGACAAAGTCCGCCTGTCACAAAAAAAAATGAAACTTGAACGCACTGCTCCCCTTCCTCCCTGAAAGCACACCGCGCCGTTCACCACATCCACTCACCGACCCTCCGCCGGTCTTCCTCCTTCCATCGCATCATGTGCCGCGCCGACCAAGGCTGCACCGCCTCCACATGGCTGCTCACCGCTGTGACCAAGCTTTCCACCTTCCCGGCCTCCTCCCTGTCACCTACACTCGACCCGTCACCATCATCTTGAAACCTGAAACCACCCTGAACTGCATTCCCTTGGCCGCAGCTCGCAGCCAACCCAGATCCAGCGGCCCACCCTGATAGCACTCTTCGAGCACAAAATTTTTCTCTCCTCAGTGCACCGATTCACCCCCTCTCTCATACTTGCAACTACCCTTCATCTCGTTCTTCATCGTTCTGTATATAGGTAAGAATATAGGTGGATATTTTAGCATAGTCTGGCATCTCTTGAGTTACAGTTCCATATATATGTATTTTTATTTTATTTAAAATGTTTATGTTTAAACCGTATGGTTTTCAAAGTATATAATATGTTATATAATCTGAGACATTCAAGTTGCATATGTTTTCTAAGTTTTGTATATAAGCTTTATATATATAGTTAGTGTATCTTGTTTTATAAGTTTATAGTGTGTTAGATATTTGTGTCAGTTGCATAGTTATATAATCTAATTTATATATATATATATATATATTATAGACTGTATATAGTATTATGTCTACATGGATGATTTTTAATATGTTAATTTAACCGAGTATAGATCTTGATTAGAGTATAGTGTATATATATAATAAGCTTATGTTTTCTGTTAATATATTGAAATGAATACAATATCGTATATATACATTGAATACTACCAAACGCTTTACTTTGCTGTCTGGACTAACTTCTACATTTACCTCTTATTATATAAATAGTTTATGGTTGTATTCCAAAAGGAGATAACAATATATATATATTTTGTGATAGGTGTTTGTTCGTACATATAGGTGTTATTTTATATATTAAGTTACAGTATAGATTTTGTACAAGTTTTGTTTGTTTTATAAAACATATATGGACTAAAACTGTCATAAATATATATCATGGTTCCTATATGGTATATATACGATTAAAGTATGATAAATATGTTAGCTGTATAGAAGTTAAGCCGGTTATATGTGTTTAAATTTTTTTTTTTTAAATATGACTTATATAGATTTGTTTATATTAACTATCTTCATCGATCCAATTTTAAATTGATTTCGTTTCTTTCTTATCTATCAGCTTCTCTACCAAAACCATATCCAATCTAACTTTTGTTTGGGATTCGTGCTTGGATATTTCAGTGTCCATATCAGTATACGTATCTGTGTCATCGCCTGTTCTCTCTAGCCTCGAAAGGTGAGCAATCACTCACGATTAACGTTCTTTTATTTATTAAATTTGATTTCAATTGAAACGACAATTGAAATATTGTTGTTGTTAGTTATTTACACTGTTATTACCTGTATCAGTTCACCTGTGACATCTGACACCATTATCTGTTAATTATTCATGCGATAATAATACAGTTTGGCTGATAATTGATTGATTGTTGATGTTTATATTGGACGTTAAATTGTTAATGTTAAAATGATAAACAGTATGAAATTGAACTTGATATAGGATAATTAAATGTTAAATTTGATTAACTGATATTTGTATAATATGACCCCTTGTAATTGTTAAATTAATTGACATATAGAATAGTGATAATTACACTTTGAACCATCGACGTATATTGGATTAAAATTGTTGAAGTGTAAAAAAATTGAAATAGATGACAAGTGAAAATCGTAATGTAATAATCTTTAATCTACATGAAATGATAGTGTAGATTCTAGAAATAATTATATTAATTCGTACAAACAACAATGCGAATTAATACGGTTATTTCGGGATTATTTGAATTGATTATTGGATTGTTATTGATTGTTGTTATTGCTTGTTTATTTACTTTGACACCATCCCAGTTATCACACTGCAAGTTCCCTTTGTTATGCTTTGATATTTTGAATTGAACTGGAATCGGGTTGAAATGATAAATACTTAAATTTAACTTTGACCTTGGATATAGAGAATTAAATAAAACCCGATTGATCAAATAATTTGATTTAAAAATAAATTAAAGATTTTATTTGAATAAATAATATGGTTTTGAAATGAAGTTGAAATTTGAATTTTTAATGAAAGGAAAATGTTAATATTTAATAATCTGAAACAAAATATTAACGATGTAATTGATGAAAGAATATTTGTTTAATTTGAGAAATTATTGAATTAAGTTTGAAATTATTAAACTTTGAAATGATTTAATAATTAAGTTTGAAAGTGTAATTAAGTTTGAAATTGCTAAACTTTGAAATGATTTAATAATCAAGTTTGAAATTATAACTAAGTTTGAAATTATTAAACTTTGAAATTATTTAATAATTAAGTTTTGAATTATTTAATAATTAAATAAGATTGAATTATTTAATGATTAAATTGAATTGGATTTTTAATTAAGAAAATTTAACTTTTGAATAAGTGAATTTACTTCATAAATGAATTTGAAATTGACTTGAATGGTAAATTAGATTAATTTAAATGATTTCGGAATGAAACTTATATACGAACTTGAATCAATATTTGAATTGATTTAAATAGAAATTGAAATTGTATTATAAGATTTTGAAATGGTAATTTGGAAGTTTTGAAACGTAAATTATGGAAATTGATTTGGAAAGACAAATGAAATGTTGGGGTATAAATCTAATTGGAATTGAAATTGATTTGGTTTTGAAATCTATTAAACGACCAATCGGTGAAATAATTACGAAAGTTATTAAAGAGACCGGGATCGGTTATGGACATACTCTCTGTCTAAACCGAAACCACTTTAATAACTATACGCGAAGTGATGATCCAGAATGAAGTGGTTGGAATGATGTACGTGATGACTGAAGAAAGAGAACGATAATGGATAGCCTTGACACTTGTGTCAAATTGGAAATGACTAAAATAGAAGCCGTGCCGGGCCAATGGAGGATTAGCTACCTCAAGTGGACACACTTCTTCGAACTACTTATTACTTGTTGTCGATTGGTGCACCCTTGATTTTGGGAGTGTTGTTTCACGGTGTTGCGGGCGTTGCGGCGTTGCGGCGTTGCGTTCTCACCAGTCCGGATCAGGCGAACGGTAGTATCACTACCTTGGGTATTGCCTCATGTGCCTTGTCATACTTGTATTCCATTTATACGCGACCACTACGATTTTGATTTGTACCTTTAGTATATGGATTGCCCTCTGGTGACTTCCGGTTTTGGGGAAACTACGGTCTTGTATATGCTTTTGGGAATAAAAAATGTGTTAAGGGTGGAATGGGCCATGACTTAACGCTATTTTGATATCTTTATATTACTGATAGACATTATCTACTTAGCGTACATTACTACCTAGTAGATAGTTTAACAGATCCTTAAAGGATGGTTATTCCAAACATCCTTTGAGTTACTTGTATTTCAATTGCTATTTCACTTGAGTTGGATTTATTAATATAAGAATGTTAATCCTGACTCGAGTGTCTTGTGTTTTGCTTTACGCTCGGGTCAGACTGAGTGTACCAGTATTCGAGATTCACCTTTGAAGTTGGAGCTTGCTTGAAGATCCAGCCATCTATTCTGCTTTCAGTATTCGATGATTCCAGTGATGCATTCTGATTTGTATCTGATGTATCGTGTTACTCTTCCGTTGTATCTGGTTTAACTCTGATGTATCGTATTACTCTTCTGTTGTAAACTCTGATGTATTTTATATATTCATATAGTAGCTTCATGAACTACTATCTCTTTTATTTCCGCTGCATTTATTACTCTGTGTCTGTGATCTGTGATTATTTATTTACTGTATATGTTCAGTTTTGCCAAATTTAAATTAACAACGCGGTATTTTGAGCAATTCAACTCCGGCATGTGTGTCTACCTATACACTTATAATGGATGCGAATGGTCCAAAATATCGGGTCGTTACAGTTGGTATCAGAGCTTTGGTAGCTCTAGGCAAAACTTAGCATATAGGGTAAATGTATTTACAGAATCACTCTCATTTGAGTTTCTCTTCCTTTGACTCAATTCCTTTGAATTTTGGAACGTTCCCCTCGGTTCCGAAATTCATTCGTGTCCTTCACTATTCGTCGTCTTTCAATCATGGAGCACCCCGTAACTCCATTCTGAATGTTATCTATAATAGATCGGCGATCTCGCCAATCTTAGAATGATTCGTAAAGGAGTAAACTCATTTATAATAGGCATCGATTTACCGGAGATTTCTGTATCCTCGGTTTACGATGCTATCTATTACCTGCTATACCTGAATTCCATCTCTTGAGATCGAGTGTTGATTTACCTCAGAATTCAGCATCGATCTTATTCTTGAAGTTACGGACGACCCGGTTAAGGTTGCCCGTGAATTAAATAAACTCATCCATCTCCCGATTGTGGTAATTGAATTATCCTATCTTCTGTTTCAAACTTATTTTCGAATCAAAATTCACTTTGATTTGAGTCAACAAAATTTTGAATCCCTATCCTTATTTTGAAAACTCATTCCTATATCGTCGAACAAAGAAATGTATTTGTAAACTAATATATAAATGTTTTAATATATACTGTGTTGTTTGAGTTGTTGATGTTGGTTTGGGTTTCCGATCGATTCGTCTGATCAACGCTATCGATAGGATTTCCAAAACACTTGAACAGAGCAAACTAACACGATAGTATTTTCAAAATTTGGTAAATAAAATAATCTTGTATGATTACATTTTTTATAAGTACACATTTTCTGAAATTGAATTGTTAACTGAATTGGGTGTCAGAAAGGTAATATTTGATTTTCACTATTTGTTTTGTAAATCATTGATTATTCCAACATAAAAATAAATGGAATTATAAAAGTTGGTTTATAGATTTATTTAGAAATTTAAATGAAATTAAAGTAAGAATTTGAGAATTTAAATTCCTAAAATTTCAAGCTTTGTTTTTTAAAATTTTAAAATGTATATTATTGAACGTATTTTCAAATAGAAACCGATTTCAAAGAATTTAAATATTGAAAACAGTACTCTTCTCTTTGTCGCTGGAAAATAATTTCGGTGATGGCGGCCGCATCATCGACGTTCATTTTCGAGTTTCGAAGTGGAGATACTATTCTGTAACTTTGCTACGGTTTTGTTTAAAAAAAAATATTTTGATTTAAATTTCTTCAGTATATTTTGATTTACATATATATAGGTATCTTATTTTAAAATTTAATTTGATTTGATAAAATATATTATATATATCTCTAAATTGTTTAAAGTTAATCGGAAATCTAATTTTTAAAAATCATGTTAAAAGATGTTTTCAATTATAAATAAAGCTAAATTTTGAATAAGTATTTAAATTTGAAATAATTGAATTTGAAAATTTTATTTGTATTGTACTAAATTGCAGTTCAATATAACTTACCTAAATTATTCAGAAGTTAAAATGCAATTGGATAATATACAATATAAAATGATTTTATAAATAAAAAATTTAGTGTTATAATAAATGTTATACACTTAGACTTTGATTATATGAAAATGCTAATAAAAATGATAATAAGTTAATTGAATAATAGATGAGACAAATAAATTTGTTTTGAAAGAATGAATAAATTGAAATATGATCAACTAATGAAAATACCTTGAATTTAAAAGCAATTAGTGAATATAAATTAATTTAAATTGAAATTTATATAGTTTAAATTAATTTATATGGTTTAAATATATGTAATAAGATATATTAAGTAGAATAAAGTTAATAATAATTTGGAATAAAAGAATTAAATTTGTTGAATAAAATATGTGTATGATAAATGATTATACAAATTAATGATTTAGAAGTTGATGATTTAGGATAATTAGATAAAAAAATAATGAATTTAGAAATAGTTGAGTTTAATTTAACTTAAGTGAAATCAAATGGTTTAAATCAATTTCAGCCCATAACAATTAATTTAAATTGAAATTTTTATGGTTATAATTAATTGTTATTTTGTATTTCAAATCTGTTTTTCTTTCTGGTTGTTTCTATTCTCCTACCTCGTTCCTTTTCGGGGACGAAAAGTTTTGAGTGGGGGAGAGTGTAACGACCCGTAAAATTCAACCGTTGTAATAACGTAATTAGTGAAATTTTGTGAAATTTTTAAACGATAAAATTTTGAAATAAAATTTTATATTTGGAATACGTCTAGTTAAACATAGCAACTGGTAAATTTTCGTCTGAAAATATGAAAGTTTATTTCGCGCGTAAATTTACTTCAATTTAATCGCTTAAAAAGCGATGAAAATAAAATGTTTCCGAAACCTAAATATTTTTACATAGAAAAATTTTAAACCATCTTCTGAGCAAGATGTCAGTTTGTCGTTTTTCCAAATTCGGACATCTTTGGCTCCGTCGATCTTATTTTTCAGTGTTTTTCTTGCATTTTTCGCTGGTTGAAATTTCGAATTTTTATAATTCAATCGTACCATTGATATTTGTATACCGTTTTGATTGTCTCGCCGTGTTGATCTCTGCGGTATGTTTAACTCTGTGTTTCGGAGTTTGGTGTGCGGTGCAATCTGCGAAACATCCGTCGTATCGGTTCCGCAACTGAGCCTTTTGGTTGCTTACCCTTCCATTTTTCTACCATGCAAATCCCATCTCCGTATAACTTTTAATAATCCTGGAAATCAACGTTGTAACTTTACATCTTCATTTATTACTTTCCGTTCAAAATAATGACTGTATCTATTCCCTATGACAATTTCAATTGCGTTACTGACTTTAGTTTGAAACGTGATACTATATACATGCCTTTTCAATTTCCCTATATCTATCTATTCATCCTTTAAAATTTAGCTATGTGAATGTCTGTTCCTTCTTTCCACCTCTTTCTTTGCCTGCCCCTCTTCCAATCCATCTGCTTCTTCTGTTTCACACCTCACCTTCCATTCTTTTGCATGCATGCTTCAAAGCAACAGCCACCTCATCCCACGGCTTCCCATGAACTGCACCAGCCACCAAGTCGCCTCCGCCCGTGCTTCCACCTCAGCTGTGACGACCCGCCCTTCTCGACCCTCGAAAATCGACACAAAATACTCAACAGTATAATATGACGACGATCGAATGCCGGAAAAGACAGATTGTAGAAGAATAAGAAAGTAGATAGAAGAAGAAAGAACCAACCAAATCAGAATCTCACAATCGCAGCGGATAAAATATAATATATAGAACAGAACTTTACACAAATCAAAACTATATCTGTTTATATACAATACATCATCATCAGAGTATATCAATACAACCAACCATAACCAGTCAAACAATCTCAACAATCACAACAGCGGAATAATACAAGTACGAGAAATACGTCTCGAACTCCAGCTCCTCTCCTGAGCTCCATAGCATCCTATCCTGTAAATATACTCGGTCTGACCCGAGCATTATAATAAAATAACACCCGAGTCAGTCTGGAATACCAGTGCATCATAAATACACCCAATTGATTATTAAAGTTTCAAAAATCCTTTGAAACAAAAGCATCTCGTAAGACCACGCCACAAATAAACATGTCGGGTTTTTACCTTACGATAGCTAAAACACTTTTTATAAAAATCCTCTGATATTATAATAGTGTCTATTCACAAATACTTATAAAATAGCCGAAATTGTTACATCTATTAAATTCCGGCATACTATCCACAACGTGGGTAATACAAACAAAACTCGTACAAGGCACGTAGGGAGAATGGATTTCCAACGAATGACTAGGCAGTGGGGTACCACCTGTCACAGTACGTGGCCTAGATCACAGTACCGAGGAGTACGCCCGCTCCCCTACAACACAAGGCCGGAATCATCCCTTACTGGATAATTCCAAGTAAAATCACCCCACGGTTGTGATCAGCAACCGCACCACTAAGCCGAAATAAAAGGGACATCTAGACAGGGATGACCTTACTCTCAAGTGGGGGCTACCCACGAAGCCTTGCTGCATAACCCCTGATTTTCAGTCATTCCCGGTTGATGAGGCTTGAGGCTAAGCGATACCTTTACAGAACAATTCACTTTGAATGCCCATCGTCCACCTGACGATGTCACGAAGCATTCGTCCATACAAGTCCGTCCCGGGTCCGAACGGAACCGAAGGCACTATTCCTACTACATCCATTTTGGAAATATCCTCAGGATTAGTAGCGACTAGCCCTTGCACTTCACTGCTCCATCTTCGACTCTGAACACGATACACGAAACGTACAAACCGAATCGAAGTGGTTTTCGAGTCTCCAGACCTAGAATCCCGGTATACGGAAACTCGATCCCGGTCTCTTCGAAACGATCAGCGCATTTGGCCAATATTGATAGTCGGTGATTTAACTATCAATTAATGTTCACAAACATCCATACACATCCATCACACAATAAATAATCTCCATATTATTTATTTTCTTCTAATATCTTTCAAAGATATATTTTCACATTTTCAAAACTCATTTGAAAACAATTTTCCACTCTTCCTTTACAAGGTAAATCTTTTACCCTTTATTCCCATCGGAAAAAAACCAAGTATAAAATAATTTGCATTAAAACAGCTAAAAATACTTTATACTGAAATATACTTTAAAATATGAAAATTACTTCTATTTATTTACTCAAAATATAAATTTAAAATATGTGAAGAAAACTAGTCATTAACACATAAACTTTGATTTAAAAATAAGGGTTTTAGTTTCACTAAATTCAAAATAGCGTTATAAGAAGAAAAATGCTAATTTTAACAACTTAAGCTAAAACCAACTTTTAAATAAATCCATTTGTAAAAATAATTGCTAATATACTCCCAAATTTTTACGGTATTAAAAATTATTAATTTATTTCTTTTAAAAATAACGATTTCTTAAAAATACTTTTTAAAACGATTTAAAACTTAACCTTTAGTTAAATAAAATCTTTTTATAAACATTTACTTGGTTTTTTCCCAGGGAAACACTTTCCCGTTTCAAACATTCCAAAGTACTCTTTCATATAAATCCACTGATTTATTTCAAGTCAATTTATGATTTCAACATAAATTTCCAATTCCATACTTAACCATAACTTCCTCCAAAGTTAAATCACAATTTTTCATTTCCGGAAATTCATTTTTAAATATAGTTTAAACATTTTGGTGAATTTTCAATGGAAGCCAAATTTCCAATTCACTTAATTAAATTCCAATGAAATACGGCATTTCAAAACATTCTATTTTCCAAAAATTCTTAATTTAACAATTTACTTATTTCGTAAAAACCCAATTTTGTCCATTTATAAACTAAATTCTATAATTAAGATTTATACAACAATTTCACAACACAATTAAATTTCCAGATTTATCAATCACAACATATAAACAGGTATTCACTAACAATTATAAAATAATTGCTACAATTGTGAGGAATCCAGTTGGATCCCTCCAACCTGTTTCTCCCTGCATCCACAAATATTAGCACATCGCAATATAAATATCAATCCAGACTGATAACAACAGTTATAATCAACCAATCACACAGATATTTAAATATCAACTATTTATAATGTCTAGCATCCAGATGTGAGTGAGAATAACTCACCTTGAGTTCGGCGAGCGTTCGAAATTCAAATTAAACCAGACGGTGTCTGATTTAACGCAAATTTCTACTTGCCCAGAATGACTCCGGAACTGCACCACTGCGTAGTGCTCGTCTTTGCGATTCCATCGCTTCCAGATTCGTCCGAATCTGAGTACGTATGAGTTCGTTATGATATTGCAAAGTTTTGAAATTAATTTAAAAACAATTTCTATATATTTTTTTTTTCTTTTTTTAATTACCAAAACAAGAAATCTTGGCCGCATAAAAAAAGAAGCAGATCTCGGCCCTTGCTCATGTTCTTCCTCAACGCGATAAACATTCGCGTTCCAGGTACCCAAACCGTGACCCCAAGTCGAAAAACGCGACCACCTCCGGCGCTCTACGCCTCGATCGGCTACCACCACTCCGACGACCCTCGTCAACTCCCCCTACAGCCCCACCCTCGTCGAACTCGGCACCCCCATCGACGCGAAAAACCCATACGAACGAACCACGTTCGAACCCTTCTGACCAGCGATCCACCTCGCTATATTCCATCATACCCGTTCACTTCAAAGATCTCGAAGTCCCCTTCGATTCTCCAGTTGAAAGTTTTCGAAATCGAGGCCTGGATCAAAAGATTTTTGAGGAGAATCGAAACTAAGTCTCGGCCATTGAATAAAAAGAACGGCGGCGGCTCTAATAGGCTAGGGTTTGAGAAAATGCAATTATATAATGTTATTTAATATTAATTTAATCTCGTTCATCAAATTTTAACAACCTATGCAAACGAACTCCAAACTACACGTTCCGACAGGCTATCCTGGGGTTTTTCCGCGTTTCAGACACAATGGAAGAGGTTTTGTAAGCTGATTTGATCGTATGCGCGAGATACGGAATTAAACGATCAATTTAAAATTATCGGTTAAATCAATTTCGATGCGTTTCGAGCTGTCACGGTCACACGACAACTCCGATTGATACGAAAATTGAAATCCGATAATAACTAACTATTACGGATCCCATGGAACTGGTTTTGTCGAATTCCGAGACTGTGCCCCGGAAGGCTATTTTAACTCGTCTATTAAATCAGGCGATTTTCTGAAATTATCAGAAACGCTTAAAATTTCATTTTTAAAATTTTAATAACTTAACAATAAATCATATAAAATTTATAAACACATTAAAAATCATTCTGGCTCATTTCAGACTAAAATCTGATTAAATTGCATTTTAATAATATTAAATTCATTTTTAAATTGATATAAAATCCCAAATATAAATTTATCAACTTTACAATTCATCTAAAATTCCCACCACACTATGTACTCTCAATTAACTCAAAATAAATTTTAAACCCATTTTTATCACTATTTACATTCAGATTTACCCTTATCTCAATTCCGAATATTTAAATTATTATTTCCCCATAAATCAAATTCAACGGAATCACTAAAATTAAAATTATAGCTTATTTTATTGATTGCATCTGATTCCCTCCATTTCAAAATCAATTAAATATCCACGTTAAACATTTAAAATGAATTAAATGTTCATAAATCCAACAGCTAAAATCTGGGATGTTACATTCCTCCCCCCTTATAAAAATTTCGTCCCCGAAATTTGCTAAGGTAGAAAATACTCCCGATTTCATTTACTTACCCAGTTTGCTTAGTTAAAAGCTTATATTCATTTTCCAAACCTTTAGCCCAATCCCAAACTCAATTGCTACATTTACTCTAAAGCCTTTATTTTAACACTCGCTTTCAAAATAACTTTACTTATTAATAAATTTTCCCAAAAACCCCAAAAAAATTTCTAACTCCTAAAATTTTCGAAAAATTTTGGCGAAGTCTCCTTTGCACGGAGGAGCTTCTGCGATATCGCAGGATACACAAATATGTATACATCGGCTCACATGGCCAGAAACCAAAATATATCACAATATATATATCATTTCCCAATTATATTTGCGTAGGCGTACCTCTTAGCAAATTTTTAAAAGCAAGCGGCTAATATCTCGCATATACGCGCTCCAACTCTCTCGAACGCCTCCCGCACCTGTACTAACTCAAGAAACTCATCAGTTTCAAAGATGTGAGCATTTTAATAACATTTCCAATGTAAATGTAAGCTAAACATACCCATTTCATTTCCAACCCAAGCAATTTCATAGTTTAACAATGTCACTATATTTCAAATATTTTCAACAATCCAAAGATTTCAATCACTTTCGAATCACTTATTCAAGTCCACTTCATTTTATTTCACTTGAATGCCTTAAATTCAAGTTTTCAATCACCTTTCAAGTTACTTATTCAAGTCCAACTATTTTATTTCATTTGAATGATTTACATTCAAGTTCACCATATACAATTCATATTTATTTCAACCAGTTCACCTTTATTTTAAATTTAAAGTGTTCGCATTACTACCATGATCCACTTCCATTCATATGCAAATCACTAAATAAAATTCCAATTCATTCCAATTACTTCAAAATCAATTCCATTTGCTACCTTTAACCAATTCACTTGCATTCATTAACAAACTCTCTGAATTAGATTTCAATTCATATCAATTTACTCAAAATTCAATTTCAATTGCCTGTTAAACAACTCAATTCCGATTACAAGCAATTTCATGTTATTCAAGTAAAATGAACTCCATTGCATGGTCCACAATTCAAGTATTCTTATTCAAATGCAATGGTTAAATTAAATATTTCCTTTACATTTTACTTTCATTAACCAATTCAAGCTTATATAAATTTCCTTCCATCCTGGATTATTTATAACCCCTATATTCAAATCACATCACAATAATTTATTAACATCATTTCACTTGAAATTAAATTTTATTATTTAACGAAATGTCATTCAAAATTACTTAATAAAGCTCATTCACATTCATTTTGTTTTTCTTTCAAGTTACTTAAGTTCTTTCACAATAGATTCATTATCTTCTTATATCAATTTTATTTGATTTCCATTTGAATCTCATTCAATCAAATTTTCAATTCATTTACAACCTTAATGCTCTTTGTTTATTTATCCAATCCATTTTAGATTTATTTTATCAACAAAGAGGCCATTTAAATTATTTCACTCATTTGAATTTCCTTTACAATTCAAACCATCACTATTATAAGCTAATTCCATTATTCATTCACACTCTCAACATTTATTATCAAAATTAAACCCCAATCCAAATCAGGCGTTTTATTTACCTTTCAAATTTTGACTAAACTATCAAAATTCTATTTATTGCAATACAAATTCCATTTAATTTAGCTTACACAAGATTTATTTCCAAACAATCATTTTGGATTTAATTGAGTAAGCATTTACTTCATTCAACATCACTTCAACTAAATTAAATTTCCATTTAATTAAATTCTTATCCAAATTTAATTCAAGGTTAACTAGATTATATATACATTTTCAATTTAATTCCTTTCCAGAATTAATTCAAGTTCATCTAAATTTTATTTAGCCCACCTGAATTTAAACCATTTCCTTTACTACCTTAAATAAGAATTTAATTATATCCATTTTTATTCATAACACAACTGAATTTTAACATTCAGCTTAATTCTATCTTAGTCGAAGTTAAACCAAATTCAATTTAATCTTAATTCTCCATATCCAAGTTCAACTTATTTACTAACTTCAGTTCACTTACCTCTTTTATATTTTATCATTGTTTCACCTTACTTTGCATTCCATTTAAAACTAAGTTCGAATCCACCATTCCACTTAACCATTTTTATTTGTGATTATAATTCCATTTTACTTGAGTTAAAATCAAATCTTCCATTCTCAAGTTCTCCAACTTATTTACTTATAAGTTTATATTGCTCATTTCAAACCAATCCACATTTTTATAATCACAATGTCAAATTTTAACACTTAATAACTTAAGAATATGAATTAATTTGCACAATCATAAGCATTTACATTTCACCGTTATCTCAACTTCCATTTAATTCCAATTCATTTAGATTTAATTCAAATTCAAATTCTTAATTTTATTTAACTTATCATAAGTTAAATCCAGATATATTCCATTCACCTTCATTTATTCGAAGTAAATTTACATTCCATATATACTCAATTCTTCTTTAAATCAACTTTCCTTTATAAGTTATATAGTTGAATCATTTCAACTTTCACATTTTTATTTAAAAATAGAATTTCCAGAATTCAATTAACCCGGATTTATTTCAAAACCAATTTGAAATAAAAATCAACATATTCCCATTTGATATCCAATCAAATACCAAATCCCAAAGCAATTTGTTTTTGCCAAAAAAATTTCCTTTTTGAAAATTCCCAAAATCACTTGTTTTCCCAAACAAGTCCAAACAATGTCATAACCAACTATTTTGGTAGCAATCCATCACTTTAGAAACTCGAAAATGAATTCTAATGATGTGGCCAGCATCATCAGGATTATTTTCCAGCGACTGAAGTGAGTTCAATGCTTTCCACTTCCAAAATCCACCTCAAAACAATTTCTATTCAAAAATATTTCCCCAAAATATACTCCATTCTTACAAATGCTTTTGAAAACATTTCTAACATTTCCACAAAGTCAAACTCCCAAAACTTTGTTTAATTCCATTTGAAATCCCTTTCAAAATTTCCGGGGTCAAAATTCTAGTTTAAATCAAATTTTAATTTTTACTTTTCTTATTTAAAACATATCCAGTCAATTCCATTTGGTTATAAACCATTTTAATATTTTAACTTCTTATTTTCTTATATATATCATTTCAAATTTTAGATCATGTTTTAATTTCTTATTCAATTATAGAAGAAACAATCAAACAAACATCCAATATATATAATTTAGAAAAATTATTTCTTTTTATATCAAAATACAATTTTGGGTAAAATTATTTCATTTACCCACTTTAAAAATAATACTATGTCGGTTTATCTTGTTTAAGAGTTTAGAAACCCCTATCGATACGGTTGTACTTCCCGCACCGACCAGAATTCATAAGCACTCAACCGATAAGTCAACACAGTACAAAAACAATTTTATATCCACTAACAAATACGCTCTCATAGCTATTATTACACTCAGCTCATTATAGAGTACTTCTGACTCTATTTAAAATGAGTAATTTTCCCACCAAAGCCTAGGTTGTCGCCAATCTAAGCTCTGATACCAAGTGTGACGACCCGCCCTTCTCGACCCTCGAAAATCGACACAAAATACTCAACAGTATAATATGACGACGATCGAATGCCGGAAAAGACAGATTGTAGAAGAATAAGAAAGTAGATAGAAGAAGAAAGAACCAACCAAATCAGAATCTCACAATCGCAGCGGATAAAATATAATATATAGAACAGAACTTTCCACAAATCAAAACTATATCTGTTTATATACAATACATCATCATCAGAGTATATCAATACAACCAACCATAACCAGTCAAACAATCTCAACAATCACAACAGCGGAATAATACAAGTACGAGAAATACGTCTCGAACTCCAGCTCCTCTCCTGAGCTCCATAGCATCCTATCCTGTAAATATACTCGGTCTGACCCGAGCATTATAATAAAATAACACCCGAGTCAGTCTGGAATACCAGCGCATCATAAATACACCCAATTGATTATTAAAGTTTCAAAAATCCTTTGAAACAAAAGCATCTCGTAAGACCACGCCACAAATAAACATGTCGGGTTTTTACCTTACGATAGCTAAAACACTTTTTATAAAAATCCTCTGATATTATAATAGTGTCTATTCACAAATACTTATAAAATAGCCGAAATTGTTACATCTATTAAATTCCGGCATACTATCCACAACGTGGGTAATACAAACAAAACTCGTACAAGGCACGTAGGGAGAATGGATTTCCAACGAATGACTAGGCACTGGGGTACCACCTGTCACAGTACGTGGCCTAGATCACAGTACCGAGGAGTACGCCCGCTCCCCTGCAACACAAGGCCGGAATCATCCCTTACTGGATAATTCCAAGTAAAATCACCCCACGGTTGTGATCAGCAACCGCACCACTAAGCCGAAATAAAAGGGACATCTAGACAGGGATGACCTTACTCTCAAGTGGGGGCTACCCACGAAGCCTTGCTGCATAACCCCTGATTTTCAGTCATTCCCGGTTGATGAGGCTTGAGGCTAAGCGATACCTTTACAGAACAATTCACTTTGAATGCCCATCGTCCACCTGACGATGTCATGAAGCATTCGTCCATACAAGTCCGTCCCGGGTCCGAACGGAACCGAAGGCACTATTCCTACTACATCCATTTTGGAAATATCCTCAGGATTAGTAGCGACTAGCCCTTGCACTTCACTGCTCCATCTTCGACTCTGAACACGATACACGAAACGTACAAACCGAATCGAAGTGGTTTTCGAGTCTCCAGACCTAGATTCCCGGTATACGGAAACTCGATCCCGGTCTCTTCGAAACGATCAGCGCATTTGGCCAATATTGATAGTCGGTGATTTAACTATCAATTAATGTTCACAAACATCCATACACATCCATCACACAATAAATAATCTCCATATTATTTATTTTCTTCTAATATCTTTCAAAGATATATTTTCACATTTTCAAAACTCATTTGAAAACAATTTTCCACTCTTCCTTTACAAGGTAAATCTTTTACCCTTTATTCCCATCGGAAAAAAACCAAGTATAAAATAATTTGCATTAAAACAGCTAAAAATACTTTATACTGAAATATACTTTAAAATATGAAAATTACTTCTATTTATTTACTCAAAATATAAATTTAAAATATGTGAAGAAAACTAGTCATTAACACATAAACTTTGATTTAAAAATAAGGGTTTTAGTTTCACTAAATTCAAAATAGCGTTATAAGAAGAAAAATGCTAATTTTAACAACTTAAGCTAAAACCAACTTTTAAATAAATCCATTTGTAAAAATAATTGCTAATATACTCCCAAATTTTTACGGTATTAAAAATTATTAATTTATTTCTTTTAAAAATAACGATTTCTTAAAAATACTTTTTAAAACGATTTAAAACTTAACCTTTAGTTAAATAAAATCTTTTTATAAACATTTACTTGGTTTTTTCCCAGGGAAACACTTTCCCGTTTCAAACATTCCAAAGTACTCTTTCATATAAATCCACTGATTTATTTCAAGTCAATTTATGATTTCAACATAAATTTCCAATTCCATACTTAACCATAACTTCCTCCGAAGTTAAATCACAATTTTTTATTTCCGGAAATTCATTTTTAAATATAGTTTAAACATTTTGGTGAATTTTCAATGGAAGCCAAATTTCCAATTCACTTAATTAAATTCCAATGAAATACGGCATTTCAAAACATTCTATTTTCCAAAAATTCTTAATTTAACAATTTACTTATTTCGTAAAAACCCAATTTTGTCCATTTATAAACTAAATTCTGTAATTATGATTTATACAACAATTTCACAACACAATTAAATTTCCAGATTTATCAATCACAACATATAAACAAGTATTCACTAACAATTATAAAATAATTGCTACAATTGTGAGGAATCCAGTTGGATCCCTCCAACCTGTTTCTCCCTGCATCCACAAATATTAGCACATCGCAATATAAATATCAATCCAGACTGATAACAACAGTTATAATCAACCAATCACACAGATATTTAAATATCAACTATTTATAATGTCTAGCATCCAGATGTGAGTGAGAATAACTCACCTTGAGTTCGGCGAGCGTTCGAAATTCAAATTAAACCAGACGGTGTCCGATTTAACCCAAATTTCTACTTGCCCAGAATGACTTCGGAACTGCACCACTGCGTAGTGCTCGTCTTTGCGATTCCATCGCTTCCAGATTCGTCCGAATCTGAGTACGTATGAGTTCGTTATGATATTGCAAAGTTTTGAAATTAATTTAAAAACAATTTCTATATATTTTTTTTTCTTTTTTTAATTACCAAAACAAGAAATCTTGGCCGCATAAACAAAGAAGCAGATCTCGGCCCTTGCTCATGTTCTTCCTCAACGCGATAAACATTCGCGTTCCAGGTACCCAAACCGCGACCCCAAGTCGAAAAACGCGACCACCTCCGGCGCTCTACGCCTCGATCGGCTACCACCACTCTGACGACCCTCGTCAACTCCCCCTACAGCCCCACCCTCGTCGAACTCGGCACCCCCATCGACGCGAAAAACCCATACGAACGAACCACGTTCGAACCCTTCTGACCAGCGATCCACCTCGCTATATTCCATCATACCCGTTCACTTCAAAGATCTCGAAGTCCCCTTCGATTCTCCAGTTGAAAGTTTTCGAAATCGAGGCCTGGATCAAAAGATTTTTGAGGAGAATCGAAACTAAGTCTCGGCCATTGAATAAAAAGAACGGCGGCGGCTCTAATAGGCTAGGGTTTGAGAAAATGCAATTATATAATGTTATTTAATATTAATTTAATCTCGTTCATCAAATTTTAACAACCTATGCAAACGAACTCCAAACTACACGTTCCGACAGGCTATCCTAGGGTTTTTCCGCGTTTCAGACACAATGGAAGAGGTTTTGTAAGCTGATTTGATCGTATGCGCGAGATACGGAATTAAACGATCAATTTAAAATTAAATCGGTTAAATCAATTTCGATGCGTTTCGAGCTGTCACGGTCACACGACAACTCCGATTGATACGAAAATTGAAATCCCGTAATAACTAACTATTACGGATCCCATGGAACTGGTTTCGTCGAATTCCGAGACTGTGCCCCGGAAGGCTATTTTAACTCGTCTATTAAATCAGGCGATTTTCTGAAATTATCAGAAACGCTTAAAATTTCATTTTTAAAATTTTAATAACTTAACAATAAATCATATAAAATTTATAAACACATTAAAAATCATTCTGGCTCATTTCAGACTAAAATCTGATTAAATTGCATTTTAATAATATTAAATTCATTTTTAAATTGATATAAAATCCCAAATATAAATTTATCAACTTTACAATTCATCTAAAATTCCCACCACACTATTTACTCTCAATTAACTCAAAATAAATTTTAAACCCATTTTTATCACTATTTACATTCAGATTTACCCTTATCTCAATTTCGAATATTTAAATTATTATTTCCCCATAAATCAAATTCAACGGAATCACTAAAATTAAAATTATAGCTTATTTTATTGATTGCATCTGATTCCCTCCATTTCAAAATCAATTAAATATCCACGTTAAACATTTAAAATGAATTAAATGTTCATAAATCCAACAGCTAAAATCTGGGATGTTACATCAGCGACGAAGTCCGCCTGTCACAAAAAAAAAATGAAACTTGAACGCACTGCTCCCCTTCCTCCCTGAAAGCACACCGCGCCGTTCACCACATCCACTCACCGACCCTCCGCCGGCCTTCCTCCTTCCATCGCATCATGTGCCGCGCCGACCAAGGCTGCACCGCCTCCACATGGCTGCTCACCGCTGTGACCAAGCTTTCCACCTTCCCGGCCTCCTCCCTGTCACCTACACTCGACCCATCACCATCATCTTGAAACCTGAAACCACCTTGAACTGCATTCCCTTGGCCGCAGCTCGCAGCCAACCCAGATCCAGCGGCCCACCCTGATAGCACTCTTCGAGCACAAAATTTTTCTCTCCTCGGTGCATCGATTCACCCCCTCTCTCATACTCGCAACTACCCTTCATCTCGTTCTTCATCGTTCTGTATATATGTAAGAATATAGGTGGATATTTTAGCATAGTCTGGCATCTCTTGAGTTACAGTCCCATATATATGTATTTTTATTTTATTTAAAATGTTTATGTTTAAACCGTATGGTTTTCAAAGTATATAATATGTTATATAATCTGAGACATTCAAGTTGCATATGTTTTCTAAGTTTTGTATATAAGCTTTATATATATAGTTAGTGTATCTTGTTTTATAAGTTTATAGTGTGTTAGATATTTGTGTCAGTTGCATAGTTATATAATCTAATTTATATATATATATATATATATATATATTATAGACTGTATATAGTATTATGTCTACATGGATGATTTTTAATATGTTAATTTAACCGAGTATAGATCTTGATTAGAGTATAGTGTATATATATAATAAGCTTATGTTTTCTGTTAATATATTGAAATGAATACAATATCGTATATATACATTGAATACTACCAAACGCTTTACTTTGCTGTCTGGACTAACTTCTACATTTACCTCTTATTATATAAATAGTTTATGGTTGTATTCCAAAAGGAGATAACAATATATATATTTTGTGATAGGTGTTTGTTCGTACATATAGGTGTTATTTTATATATTAAGTTACAGTATAGATTTTGTACAAGTTTTGTTTGTTTTATAAAACATATATGGACTAAAACTGTCATAAATATATATCATGGTTCCTATATGGTATATATACGATTAAAGTATGATAAATATGTTAGCTGTATAGAAGTTAAGCCGGTTATATGTGTTTAAATTTTTTTTTTTTTAAATATGACTTATATATGTTTGTTTATATTAACTATCTTCATCGATCCAATTTTAAATTGATTTCGTTTCTTTCTTATCTATCAGCTTCTCTACCAAAACCATATCCAATCTAACTTTTGTTTGGGATTCGTGCTTGGATATTTCAGTGTCCATATCAGTATACGTATCTGTGTCATCGCCTGTTCTCTCTAGCCTCGAAAGGTGAGCAATCACTCACAATTAACGTTCTTTTATTTATTAAATTTGATTTCAATTGAAACGACAATTGAAATATTGCTGTTGTTAGTTATTTACACTGTTATTACCTGTATCAGTTCACCTGTGACATCTGACACCATTATCTGTTAATTATTCATGCGATAATAATACAGTTTGGCTGATAATTGATTGATTGTTGATGTTTATATTGGATGTTAAATTGTTAATGTTAAAATGATAAACAGTATGAAATTGAACTTGATATAGGATAATTAAATGTTAAATTTGATTAACTGATATTTGTATAATATGACCCCTTGTAATTGTTAAATTAATTGACATATAGAATAGTGATAATTACACTTTGAACCATCGACGTATATTGGATTAAAATTGTTGAAGTGTAAAAAAATTGAAATAGATGACAAGTGAAAATCGTAATGTAATAATCTTTAATCTACATGAAATGATAGTGTAGATTCTAGAAATAATTATATTAATTCGTACAAACAACAATGCGAATTAATACGGTTATTTCGGGATTATTTGAATTGATTATTGGATTGTTATTGCTTGTTTATTTACTTTGACACCATCCCAGTTATCACACTGCAAGTTCCCTTTGTTATGCTTTGATATTTTGAATTGAACTGGAATCGGGTTGAAATGATAAATACTTAAATTTAACTTTGACCTTGGATATAGTGAATTAAATAAAACCCGATTGGTCAAATAATTTGATTTAAAAATAAATTAAAGATTTTATTTGAATAAATAATATGGTTTTGAAATGAAGTTGAAATTTGAATTTTTAATGAAAGGAAAATGTTAATATTTAATAATCTGAAACAAAATATTAACGATGTAATTGATGAAAGAATATTTGTTTAATTTGAGAAATTATTGAATTAAGTTTGAAATTATTAAACTTTGAAATGATTTAATAATTAAGTTTGAAAGTGTAATTAAGTTTGAAATTACTAAACTTTGAAATGATTTAATAATCAAGTTTGAAATTATAACTAAGTTTGAAATTATTAAACTTTGAAATTATTTAATAATTAAGTTTTGAATTATTTAATAATTAAATAAGATTGAATTATTTAATGATTAAATTGAATTGGATTTTTAATTAAGAAAATTTAACTTTTGAATAAGTGAATTTACTTCATAAATGAATTTGAAATTGACTTGAATGGTAAATTAGATTAATTTAAATGATTTCGGAATGAAACTTATATACGAACTTGAATCAATATTTGAATTGATTTAAATAGAAATTGAAATTGTATTATAAGATTTTGAAATGGTAATTTGGAAGTTTTGAAACGTAAATTATGGAAATTGATTTGGAAAGACAAATGAAATGTTGGGGTATAAATTCTAATTGGAATTGAAATTGATTTGGTTTTGAAATCTATTAAACGACCAATCGGTGAAATAATTACGAAAGTTATTAAAGAGACCGGGATCGGTTATGGACATACTCTCTGTCTAAACCGAAACCATTTTAATAACTATACGCGGAGTGATGATCCAGAATGAAGTGGTTGGAATGATGTACCTGATGACTGAAGAAAGAGAACGATAATGGATAGCCTTGACACTTGTGTCAAATTGGAAATGACTAAAACAGGAGCCGTGCCGGGCCAATGGAGGATTAGCTACCTCAAGTGGACACACTTCTTCGAACTACTTATTACTTGTTGTCGATTGGTGCACCCTTGATTTTGGGAGTGTTGTTTCACGGTGTTGCGGGCGTTGCGGCGTTGCGTTCTCACCAGTCCGGATCAGGCGAACGGTAGTATCACTACCTTGGGTATTGCCTCATGTGCCTTGTCATACTTGTATTCCATTAATATGCGACCACTACGATTTTGATTTGTACCTTTAGTATATGGATTGCCCTCTGGTGACTTCCAGTTTTGGGGAAACTACGGTCTTGTATATGCTTTTGGGAATAAAAAATGTGTTAAGGGTGGAATGGGCCATGACTTAACGCTATTTTGATATCTTTATATTACTGATAGACATTATCTACTTAGCGTACATTACTACCTAGTAGATAGTTTAACGGATCCTTAAAGGATGGTTATTCCAAACATCCTTTGAGTTACTTGTATTTCAATTGCTATTTCACTTGAGTTGGATTTATTAATATAAGAATGTTAATCCTGACTCGAGTGTCTTGTGTTTTGCTTTACGCTCGGGTCAGACTGAGTGTACCAGTATTCGAGATTCACCTTTGAAGTTGGAGCTTGCTTGAAGATCCAGCCATCTATTCTGCTTTCAGTATTCGATGATTCCAGTGATGCATTCTGATTTGTATCTGATGTATCGTGTTACTCTTCCGTTGTATCTGGTTTAACTCTGATGTATCGTATTACTCTTCTGTTGTAAACTCTGATGTATTTTATATATTCATATAGTAGCTTCATGAACTACTATCTCTTTTATTTCCGCTGCATTTATTACTCTGTGTCTGTGATCTGTGATTATTTATTTACTGTATATGTTCAGTTTTGCCAAATTTAAATTAACAACGCGGTATTTTGAGCAATTCAACTCCGGCATGTGTGTCTACCTATACACTTATAATGGATGTGAATGGTCCAAAATATCGGGTCGTTACAGGCCATCTAAATAGGACAGTAAGCACCTCGATGCTATCTTAGTAGATGCAGGCACCATATCAGGAGTAGGATCTACATAGGTTGGATGTGTCATCGGTAAATTGGTCAAAACGGAAAAGACAATGTTACACCTAAGGAGCTATGCATCCTACTATGGTAGGCTACGTTGGGTAATGCACAGCTACAGTTGTTTGTTAGTTTGTTGTTAAGGCATGGCTAGTTAAACCGTGACAGAGTTCTTTCCAATATGAATGGGGTAGTCCATGGAGTTGACCTCACAATAGGAAGCAGATAAGTCAGTAAATCCCCAAAGGGAAGCGAGATTGAATATGGCTAAATTATAGCGACACCATTTCTAGACACAAATGGGTGGTTCTATACTATAAGCGAGCAATTTGGCCTAGACATTGATGATGACGCACGACAGTGCTAAATTACGGATATAAGCAGGGATAGTATCTTGGTCAAACGGGGGACCGTGTACTTACATATATATGGGTACATAGTAATAGTCTACTACAGGTAGATGGGACAGATCATACGTGTATAAGAAGTCAAGATAACTAATTAAAAATAAAAAGACATAACAAGAGATGGAAGACAATCGACATAAATGTAACGACCCGTAATTTTGACTATTGTAAGTTATTAAATTTAATATGATTATTGAATAAAGTTGGTTAGAAATAAAAATTTAATCTTTATTTCTGTAATTTATTTGATATGAACATAGATAAAATTTTGAAATAAACAATTTCGAAGATTCAGGCAATAATAAATATCGAAATGAAATTCTATGCAGTTAGTGTGTCGTAATAAATAACTTGAATTAAATAATGATGTTGAGTTACTATGAAATGGAAATATTTGTTTTATTATTTGAATTCGTTTTAAAACTAACTTTTTTAAGTTAAATAATTTATATTGAAGTATGGTGATTTGTTGGATAATTAAATCATTTGAATTTTAATATTGGAAATTATTTGGATAATTGAATTTTGAATTTAATCAGAATGAAAGTGGTATCGAAAATTGATTTAAATTCTATTAAATATGAATGAAGATTATTAACTTTTAAAATGGAATTTAAAGTAATTAAATTAAATTTTGGAAATTTCTCATTTTAAATTAACGAGTAAAAATAACTATTTTGGCCACTGTCTCGGATTTCGATGAAACCAGTTTCATCGGATCCGTAATAGTAAATTATTGTAGGAATTCAAGTTTCATAGCGATCGGACTTGTCGTTTCGCCGTGCGAGCTTGAAATGCATAGAAATAAATTTAAGGAATTTGATTAAAATTAATTGATTTTGAAAAGATATCTTCTGTATACGATCGAATTTGGCCTCAGAACTAGTTCCATTGCGTTCGGAATGGGAGTAAACATTATGAACGCCAAGCGGCACGCCTCGATTGGAGTTCGGACGGTTTTGGACCTAACTATATAAATACAGCATGAATAACGAGAAAAATATTATTATAATATTCTGAAACCCTAGTTCTAATCCATGGCTGCCTCTTTCAATGTCCGAAATTCATCCAACTCCTCCCATCTTTATCTCTCGATCCGCTCAACGAAATTAAATACTTCCAACATGAAAGTTGTAGATCTCAATCTCCTCTTCAAATTCATATGGTTGATTTGTTCTATTACGTCCCAGATTCGACAAGATCTGAGATTGAAGGCGCGCTGGTTTTTCTCAAATTTCGTGAGTATGGAAGCAGCGGCGTCGACGAAACTTTAGGCGATGGTGGAGATGGCCAGCGCGCTTCTGATGATCTCCTTTGATCGACGTCAGGTCGTCGATGGTTGCATGCGTTTCGTGTAGTATTTCGCATGTGATGGGTCGGCTTCTTGCCTATTACGAAGAGTGGAAGGTAGCGTTTATATTTTTTTTATTAAGTTGTTGATTAAGTTAAATTTTATCGTATATAAAAAAATTGTAACTTTTGCATACGAGGTCCATTTTAGACGAAACGAATTGTATTGGAATCATATCGATGAAGGCTACAACATGGAGTTCGTTTGAAATTTATTTGAAGCTGAAAAAAATTTCAGTTTCAAATAAAAAGATGAGTGTTTATATGCTCACAATTGACTAAAATAATTTTTATGTTAGTTAAATTTATATCGTGAAGTGATTTAAATTTATTCATGGTTGTTTGATAAATTTAATTGGCATTTAAATTGACATTTGAATTAATTGATAGAATTTGAGTTGACAGTTAAATTGAATTAGAATTAAATTGCTAGAAAAAATATCCTGATTATTGATAATTGGTTAATTGCTGTGATGTTTGACTGTTTAGATGTTGGTTGTGATGGATGAAAACTGATTGATATTTTGGATGATTTGGATGTTTATTTATTTTGGTATCATGTTATCATCCTATATATTATTTATAGTATATGAAACTGTAAATTGAATTATTTCGAATAAATTAAGAAATAGGTTGAAATGATATATACCTATGACATTTATTTTGGATTGAAATGATATATATCCATCCCTGAATTAAATTAAAATAACTGATTCACTTGGCCATAGGATAGAGAATTATATACGGACACCGGATTGGTTAACTTAAATGATTTTAAAATTTTGATTTGAAATTATTTAAATGATTTGATTTAAGGAAATAAAAATCAAATTTATGCAAATCAAACTATTTTCGAATTTGAGCTCAGAATGTTGAAATTTAAATTTGATAACAGGAATTGTTTAAATAATCGAAGTGAGATTTTGAAGTTATAATCAAAATATGATTTGAGTTTCAGAAATTGATTTGTTTTAAAAGATTGGACTTTTATTCGAACCTTTAATATTGCTAAGTAAAAGTAATATAAAATGATATTTCAGAATTGAGCTCGGAATTGAATTATATTAAAAGATTTTGATTTTAAATTGAATATTAAAAGTTAATTTGATTTAAGTGATTTGAATCGATATTTTAAATTCGAACGCGAAATTGATATATATCGAATTGGTTTGAATTTAAGAATTGAGTTGAAATTAAATCATTGAATCATATAGTTGAAATTGAAATTGGAATTAATTTGGAATTGAAATTGAAATTAATTTAGAATTGAAATTGAAATTAATTTGGAATTGAAATTGGAATTAAATTGGGATTGGATTGAAATTTATTTAAGTTGGAATTGAAATTGAAAATCAATTGGAATTGAATTAATTCAAAATTGAAATTGAATTTTATTTGAATTGAAATTGGAATCGAAGTAAAAATTCGACTTGAAATCGAAATTGAATCAATTAAATTGAAATGGAAATTGAAATTGATTTGAATTGGAAATTTGGAATTTAATCAGTTTGACTTTGAAATTATGTTTCAAATAAACTATTTTAACATAAACGGTTTAAAATCTATCTTCTTTAAATATTCAAATTATTTTGATTTACCAAACTACTTTACTACATAAATCATTTTTAATACTCAAACTATTTTCTATTAAACTATTTAAACTATTTAAAACTATTTAAACTATTTTATAAAAATTCAAACTGGTTGAAAGGGTGGAATGTTTATATTTAAATCTTGGATTTAAATGCGAATTGAGTTAAAGTTAAGTTATAACCTAAATTGTAATTCGAATCAAATTTTGAATTGAAATCGATATATCGAACTGAATTGACATTTTAAAGTAAAATATGATTTTTCAAGCGAATATGGTAATTTCGAAATGGGTTTGATTTGAATTGAATATGATATTTAAATATCAAGTACGAATTGTTTTCGAATTGTAAAAGTACCAACCGGTGTGTAAAACGACGTTTGGTGGTTAAAGAGACCGGGGCCTCTTATTGGCATACTTTGTCAATATTGGAACCACTTTAACAACTGTGTACGCGGTGGATGATATCCAGCATGTAGTGGTTGAATTGGCAAACGTTTACTGGGATGAAGTAAGAGAACGATGATGGATAGCCTTGACACTCGTGTCATAATTAAAATGATTAAAACAGGAGCCTATGTCTGGCCAATGAGGTTAGCTACCTTTAGCGACGTTGATCCCTCATATTACTATTGTGATTTTTACTAGATGGGTACCTTTTTGTTTGGATTGATTGTCGCGGTTGGCCACGGATGGGTTACGACCAGCCAGAAAGGGTAAACTGGTATGATCCTACCTTGGGCATTGCCTCACGTGACTTGTCATACTTATCCTTATACGAGCCCATTACGAATTTGGTTTAGTATTGTACCTATAGGAGACTGACTGGCTACCGATGTTACTGGTCGTGTTACAAGACCTACATAGACTACGTGTTATAAAACGTGTTAAGGTGGATCAATGTAAAGCCTTAACGCTATTTTGATATTTATTTTACTGATAGACATTACCTAGTATAGCGTATACTATTATATATAGATAGTTTAACGGATCCTTAAGAGATGGAAAACCCCGTAACATCTCTTAAGTTATCGCATGCACGTTATACACTAGATAGGAGATGTAAAATCCCGTAAACATCTTTGACGCCTCGGCACTCATATTATTTGCGATATCGATTTGACTTACATAAGAGTATTTTAATCCTAACTTGAATGTTTTGTCTTTTCATTACACTCGGGTCAGCCCTAAGTTTTTCAGTGTATTGAAGATTATTCTCTGAAGGACGAAGACGAAGATTTGGTATATTATTACTATTATTATTCTCTACATCATGCTATTATGCTGCATTGATTATTTATCCCTGATGTATATATATAACTCTGATAAATGTTGTATATATTATAATCAAATGTATAGTAAATAGCTTCATGAATTGTTTATTTGATTATTAAATTTTATTGTTACGCTGTGAGATTCCGTGTTTGTTTTCTTCTTCTTTTCTTATTTTTCTTAATTAACCCCATTGATTATCTACGTTCCGGATTGTTTAAGTTAGACATGTGTGGATTATTTTCGATTTAAACCTTCTGAAATGTGGGTCGTCATAATAAACTAGTGTCCTGCGCAAAGTGTATAATTTGCTAGTCACCAGAACATTGTTTTGACATCCTCCTTATTACAACCCACAGGATATCTTGAAGGATAGGTATTGGTACTAGGCGCATTCGATGCTGACAAGAACACTTGACCTTGCAGGTGTCAAATCTTGGTCAGTAGTTATGTGACTTATTATTCCACTGTGACTTGCATCGTTCGTGCTTTGATATGAATTCATTGTTTTAATTGTAGGGTACCAAACCAATGATCCATACTTTGGTGGACTAGGGTTTTTGATTTAGTGAACATTCAGGGCCATTGGTGTGTGAGTTTTTACATTTCGTATCAGATTTTAGGTTAGTAAAACTTAAAAAATAAGGAAACGTTGAGTGAACGTGTTTTATTTTTCCTAAATTTAAATATATTATATGCCAAATCCTATAAATTCCAACTATAGAGTAGTTGAATATGGAAGGTCTACGAGCTAGATAGTACACGACTCCCTAGTCGGGCCTCAGTAGCCCAATGGTTGTAGACCCCCGTATGATTGTCGATTGATGATGTATGTTTGGTCAAGATAAGGGGAAAGTTAGAATTCATATGTTATAAAAGAAGATAAGTAAGTCAGTTGAGGAGAAGAAGTTCTACTAAAAAGACAAATAGAAATCCACATTGAGTCAAACCCAATAGAAAGTAGTTTTAAAAGTTAAGAAAAATATATATAATTAATATATTTGAAAAGGTAAGCAAACATGGGATTTTGAAATGTATATATGAAGATAAATATTTTGTTATATTGAATTTTCTTTTGTGAATGGGTCCTATAAAAGCCATAGGTTGAAAAATTATTGAGCATGTATGCTCATTCGTTTCTTTGTAAAGAAAGAAAATTGTAAATATAAGTTCTAGTAGGAAATAAAATTTGTTAAAATCTAATATAGGAGAGTAAAAAGAATTTTTTTTGATAGGTTTCATTGTAAGTGCAAAATTGGCATATATCTTTTACAAGTCCACCTAATATTATATTAAAGACTCCACCAAGGATTAGAAGTAGACATAGTATGAGTAGTAAGAAAATGATAGAATGAGTGTTGTTCTTATCTACTTCAGTTTTTATTGTTTAAAAATTATGAAAGATGTTTTAGAAGTACTATAATGTGTAAAGAAATGGTTTGGTGTAGCAAATAAGTATTTGAAAGGAAAATTTAATAAACAGTTCGAACTAAAAATCTCAATTTTTAAGAAGTAAAAGTTGAAACGGTCTTTAAAAGAAAAAGTTGATATGAAGAAAAAAGAAAGAAAATTTTTATAATTAGATTTGATAAAAAATTTCTTTTAGATTTAATGAATAAGCTAAATTCAAAAATCATAAATTATTGGTTTTAAAAGTTAGGAAACCATGTATTTTTGAATTTAATAAAAGGTTTCTACATTTCACTTTTAAAGGCAAAGGTTTTGGGATTGAGAATTTTAGAATTTTTGAAGTTTTTTATTCTTCGAAAAATGGCGAAGGCCAAACCAAAATTTTAAATATAGAGTATGTAGGAATGAGTGCCTAGGTAAAACGGGATGAAGGATAAGGTTATGAAGAAGATAACAATGATTACTCTTGGAGTAGTAATAAGGAATCCCCTTAGAGTGTAAATAATAATAGTGAAAACCTAGTAATGTTTTGTTAGACGTGTGTGCAAGATATTAGAAGAACCTGTAAAGGGATGAAAAATGGTATTAAATTATGCTTCTACGAGTTCTAGGATATGCTCGTATAAAGGGTCAATGTTAAAGGGAATAAATACAAAAAATTTAGAATAGTAATAGTGGATTTGGATTAAAAGAAGCGGTAACTGAGAATTATGAGGTGGCCAACGCATATAGAGAATATTAGTAGACTCAAAGTTAAGACAGGAGGATTGCAGAAGGATGACACGTTAGAAATGTCCATTCAAGTCAGAAGTGATAGAGACACAACATTGTTAGTGTTAGTTGATGTTGAAGGGCACCTTCCAACAGTTATTCTTTTCAGTCGGGTTGTAAGCATTAGTTCTCTTTAATAGGGTGCAAAAACGTGTAGAGGTTATAGGAAATGTTCCTTTTGTTATGTTTTTGGTAAGGACCGCAATGTTGTGGAATGACAATAAGATAAAAAAAATTCAAGAAAGGCAGTCAACTAATGCAAAAATAGAAAAAAAATAGTAGAGACTGGAAGTGAAGAAATAAATGAAGAAAATTTATTTAACTAACTACTAAAACAGAAATGAAATAAGATTGTAAGTTCTAAAAAATCTGGGAATTTTTTTTCAATAAACGGAGGATAGGGAAAGGTTGTTGCGAAGCCACCGGTCAATGTCGCTATACCATAAAAGCCAAAGCTTATAAATAAACTTGTTTGCTGGTTGTTATTACAAGTGAACGAAAAGTTTTTAAAGTTGAAATTTACCGAGTAGGTAGATAGAGTCCACTATAGACATTAAACTATTAACTAGACCCCAATTTTATGTAGTGTGGCATAATTTGTTTTGAAAAAAAAAATATGTATGCTTTTGAAAATTTTGTTCAAAATTCTTGGTTTTTGAAAAGAAATACCATGTGAAAAGCTTTTGAAAAATTTTGGATGAAAATTTAAAGTTAAGATTTTTACTAATTATTTAAAAAGTTATATAAGAAGATTTTTTAGCAGTAAAAAAGTAGTATTCAAATTTTGGAAATGCCACATACTTGACATGGAGGAATAGTCGACAGGTTGGTTAATAAGGATTTATTATGAAGTAGAAGTCACAGTAAAATAAAATACCGTAAAAAGTAAGGAAAAAAGCTGTTTTAGCTATGGAGTCACTTTCTCCATACATTGTTAGTAGGTAAACTAAACTGGTTTCGAAAATAATTTAAGATTTAAAAATAAAATTCACTTAGGTAGACTGTACTTGGAAAAGTGGTAAAGAATTGGGGGCAAAAGAGAAAGTTTCAAAGTATAATGGAAAAAAGGCACATAAGAGAAGGATGGAAATATGGAATTTTCTATCTTGACCCTTTTTCGATATAAGAAATTAGGTTTAGAAAACTTGATTTTTTTTAGGTTTGGATCTTTGTAATGGTGTTTTAGGATTTTGGATGGCAGAAATTGGATGAAGAATTGGTTGAACTATGTTTCTATTTGTAAAAGTATGAGAAAATTTGGATGCAAAAACAAGTTTTCTGTTTTAAAAAGTTGCATGCATACAGAACTACTAGTACATTTAGGATGTTTGCACCATATTTTTGAAACTGATTTAAAAGAATGCATTTATATAAGAGGGACCGATTAGAATTATTCTGCATGCATAACATATGTATTGTGATACACAATTCATTTGTACACGATTGGTTGCAAAATTGTTTGTACACTAAGTGGTTGGTTAGTTCAGAATATGTCATTTTACTAGAAAATATCATTTCAAATCCCAAATAGTTTATAACATCATTTAACCATATTTGCTTTTAAATTCATGATTTAAATATAAACAATTCAGCCTTGCACAGTTTATTTATAGAAAATAGTTTAGATAGTTTTAAAATAGTTTAAAATACTTAAAAATAGTTTAAATGGTTTAAATAGTTTAAAATAGATTAAAATAGTATAAAATAGATTAAAATAGATTAAATAATTTAAAATAGTTTAAAATAGATTTAAATATATTAAAATGGTTTAAAATAGTAAAAAAAAGGTTAATATAGTTTTAATAGTTTAATATAAAAATGGTTTGATTATCGAAATGGTTTATGTAATAAATATTTTGAAAATCTATATAAATCTGGATTTAAAATAATACATCGTTAAACAGTTTATATTAAAATAAATAAATTTGAAATTAGTATCAAATTAAACTATTTTTTCATTTCAACAAATCTGGACCATATACAGCTTTCAAATCAACAAAACTCAATTTTTATCTTTCAATTCAGATTCTCAATAAACTTCTCAATAAACCATTTAAATCTATATTGATTTCAAATCCATGTTTGAACTATAAATTTACGCTGCTCCAAATTCAATAGATTTCAAAGTTAATTATTCAAACGTTTACAATAACTCAATTTCGATAAATTTCATTTATACTTCAAATTCAACTTTAAAATTTCAAATTAAATTCTTTAAACAATTTATTTAAACCAACTCCAATTTCAACATTTAAAGCTTGGATTTTTTTTCCAAAAATAATTAACTTTATATAAATCTAATTTTACTTCAAAATATTATTTAATTGGATTCAAAATTAAGAATTTAAAATCATTAATTTAACCAATCCGGTTTCCGTATATAATTTTCTACCCTATGGTCAAGTGTACGAATATATATCATTTAAACCCGCAATAATTCAAATTTACGGGTATATATCATTTCAACCCGTAATCCCAAATTAAAATTCAAAATCCAAAAATCGCTCGAGTCTATCATTTCAACCCATAACGATTTTTCCCTAATCTATCAGATCGTTCGGGTATGTATCATTTCAACCCATAGTGATTTTTCCTAACAACAAACTAAGGGAACTTGCAGTGTGATAACAATATATAAATATAACATCCAGTCATCCAATACCAAAACCAAACATCCATCACAATCATCATTCAAATCGACCAATAAATAACAACAATTTGAATGATTATCATTTACAGGTATTAACTGGCAATTTAAAATTCAATATTAAATTAAATGGCAATTTAATTCAATAAAATTCAGATTTAACTGGCATGACAAATTAAAAATACCAAACAGCGATCAATCAACTTCTGATCACATCATAAATTTAATTTAACTAGCATAAGACAATTTAGTAGTTGTGAGCGGGTTTAAACACTCACCTTTGATTTGTCGTCGATTTAAAATCCAAAATTAGCCCAAAAATTTAATAGTCTCAGAATGCATCCAAATCTATTCCAAAATATCCGGAATTTCGATACGATCGCAATGGAGAAAACCGCGCATGAATCCAAGCTCGTATGCAAAAGTTATTAATGTTAGAAGATTGGAAAATTTAGGCCCTTAGTCGACTTCGAGTCCCAATTTGGTCTGCCGCCTCAAATCCCCGGTGCTTGCTCTAAGTTTTTGCCAAAACGACCCGAGTCATTTGGTTACTGACCCAAAGTTGCTACAGGGTTTTCACCTCTGGAACCCGAAGTGCGACCTGAAGTCGCCCTAGATCCGCAATTTTTGTTTTGTTTTTTTTTGTTTTTTATTTTTGAAATTGAAATTAGGATTTTCAGCCATTGGAAAGAAAGATAGGATGAGAAGGAAATGTACGTATAGAAATAATGAAATGAGAAATAGCTAGGATTTATAACAGCCTATATATAGGCAGGGTTGGATCAAAACGATAACAACGACCTGAAAATCTCGTTTCATTCCCGAAACGAAAACGGATCATCCAATATATCGAAATATATGTTTTCGATATTTTTAAACTAAATGGAACTAGTTTCAAACCCTAATTCCATTGTATATAGAAGTTAGCTTTTAAAACCAGATTATATTCATTTAAATCCTTTTAACTGATTTCTACGCGTTTCGAGCCCGTACGATCAAACGGCAAGTCTGATCGCTACGAAACTTGAAATCTTACAATAATTCACTATTACGGATCCGATGAAACTGGTATCGTCGAAATCCGAGACAGTGGCCAAAATGGCTAATTTTCACGTTAATTAAATAAATTATTATTTAATTGGTTTAATCGCTTTTAAATTCAAATTTACAAGTTAACCATTTTATGATTCTTGATTACAGAGAAATTTAATAATATTTTTAAAATAAATTATCCTTATTAAACCTAAGATTTAAATATTACACTAATTACAACGTTCAATAATAACGGTAATAAATTCATTAATTATAATTTTAAAATTCCAATAAATTCATTTATTTTGATTTCACTCTTATTATTTAATCAATTATTACCTTATGAATATAATTAACCTTAGTTTACATGTTATTACATTAATATCCTACTGTTATCATCTTAACTCATATTAACTACCATATTTAATTTCATTAAATTCCAATTGATTTACAATTAATTCCAACAGATTAAATATCAAAATGATATCAACCAATTGTTATACATTAATAATTCACCTCCATCAACCTATTGTTTACAATCAAAGTTTGATAAATTACTTACCAAATATTGATTCCATTCTATATTAACCTATTTCAATTAATTACATATAATTTACCCTTTTACTATAACATTTAATTCATTTCCTTATTCTCAATTTATCACCAAATTAACTTTACAATTATTTCAGTTGATTTAAATTACATTAATTAGTCGTCAATTACATTAACTTAAAATTATTGAATTCCATTTTAACGGTTTTCTCATTAACAAATCATAAAATTTTAATTTCTTCCAATATTAAATTACAAATTCTTATTTAATTTTATATTTTTGTTTATCGAAAAAATACGAGTCATTACACTCTACCCCACTCAAAACTTTTTGTCCTCGAAAAGGAAAAAAAGAAGGAATTAAGAAATTAATATATTTTATTCAAAGTATTCAATTTATAAACAGTTAACTTACATACTCAAGTATTTTTAAATAAAATATAACAATTAATAAACAATTAAATCTTTCATATTCAAGTCTAATAAAAGTTTGAAAATATTTCACTTTCACAAAAAATTTCTAAGTAAAAAATTCACGAAAAATTTCGGTAGATTCTCCTTTGTACGGAGAGGTCCAGAAAAATAATCATATTAATAATTTCAATATATATATGTCATATTTCCATAATAAAACATCCCAAACCACGAGAAAAATAATAAAATATCGCTATAAAAATAGTAATCCGAAAACGCACCTATTTCGGGCAAACAAACTTTATTTATGAAACCAAAAGCAGTAGCTATTGCTTCCATAAACCTGTACTTCACTTCTATAATCCAAAGAAGTTAATAATTATGTAAAAAGAGTAACATATAAGTTGTTTCAGTTAGTAACAAAACAAATCAACACAACATAACAATAGTCACATGCAAACACATCAATACAACCATCATATTCAACAAAGAAATCAATTTTCTATCCATAGCAACCAAAACAAATGGTTTGTTCAGGCTCAGAAACTTTTAATCATACAAGAGTGATAAATAAACTATCAAGTATACCCTATGCTCAACCACCATAGATAATAACTTAATAGATTATTTATACATCCTTAAACAATCGAAGTATCATTTCCCAAACATCCCATAAGCCAAACATTAAAGAATTTAACACATTATTTAAGTTTTCTCAATTTGTTTATTTTTCTTCTTTTCTTTTTTCATCATTTACTTTCATTTATTTTCATTTATTTTCATTCATTCATACAATGTCATTTTTTTTCTTCTTTCATTCATTTACTTACAAATTTTTTTTCTTTCTTCCATGTACTATTTAAAATAATCAATGAATTCATTATTGAAGTATTGCATACATTCCTTTGAAGTTTGTTTAACATTCATTATTTATATAGCTTGATTAATATTAATATTCATTCATGGATCATTTCAACTTAAGTTTCTTAACTTTTTAATTTACATTCATTTCTTCAAATACAGTATCACTTAATATTACATCTACTTATGAATAAATAAATATTAAGTCTATTAGTGATTCATTTCAACATCTTCTTAAGTTTAAAATTATCTACTTAAATAGTATTCATATTTATCTATTCAATTTAATTTGTTAAGCATTTCAAAAAATTAACTCATATTTATAACATTTCATGTACATCAAATCTCTTATTCATAGAAATAATTCCATTTGAACACTTTCATTACCTAGGTTTTACTCGTATAATATTCTATTACATATTCCTATTTAACATTACAACTTTTTAAACATTTCTGGTAAGTTATATATATGTTTTAAGAATGTAATCAAATGTTACACATGTTTATCTTATTCATTTAGTTAACAAAATGTTCAATAATTACATCTTCTAAATTTTTATATCTTTTGATTTACAAGTTACAAATTTCCAATTTCTTTACAGTTCCATTAATGACTTAGTTTCTAATTTCTTATTTTTCATGTTAGAAGTTTCCACTATTAAAATAGTCAAGAGTTCATTCATTATAATAATTAAAATTTCTAATTTACAGAAACTTAAGAACTAAATACCGAATTTCCTTTCAAACCATTTAAAATTATATATATATATATATATACACTCATAACTTATATATATCCAAATCACATTTAGAAATTAAAAATTTAGATTTGTTTATCAAAACAAATGTGTAGTAAAACTACTACAGTGGCCTTCCCACTTTGAAACTCGAAAATGAACGCCGATGATGCGTGCACTCATTACCGAAATTATTTTCCAACGACAAGAGAGGGGAGTACAGAACTTATTTCCTTTAAAATTCCTTTTAGAACATTTCTTCCAATCACATTGAAAATATTTATACCTGAAAATACTTTCAAATAATACTAATATTATATTCCAGAATCTTTTGAAAACCAATTTCAAAACCTCGGAACTTAATTTCTCAAATTTCCAATTTATATTTACTTTTTCTATAAATCTTATTTTGCAATCAATATCTATAAAATTTCTTTCCTAACAAACAACATATCACAAACAACTATATCCATAAATAAAAATTATTCATTTATATTCAAAATATAATACAAGGTAAAATAATTTCATTTATCTATATTTCAAAATCAATATTGTATCGGTCTGCCCGATTAAGTGTTTAGAAATCCCTATCGATGCCATAGCGTCCAATGTACCGACCGGAATTTATAAATACTAAACAGAACAAATTAACACAATAAAAAAAATATAACACTAACATGTATGCTCTCTCATATATATACACTCAGACAACTCATTCTAGGGTATTAATAACCCTATCCCTAATGAGTCAGACTCCACAAAACTAAGGTTATCGCTAAACTAAAGCTCTGATATCAAATGTAGCGACCCACCTTTTTGGACGGTTCAAATCGACAATAAACCACACAAGTCAAACTCAAACCATTCAAAAGGGAGGATTGTTTTGGGGTAAATAAGAAAAGAAGAGAAAGAATAAAAAACAAACATAGAATCTCACAACGGAATGATAAAATATAATAATCAAATAACAGTTCGTGAAGGTGTTTTACAAATAGCATTTGATTACACTTTTACAATACAGATCAGAGTTACATACAAAAGGAATAAATAAATAAATGCAGCGGAACAACATGATGCAGTAGTATAAATATAATAAATAGCATACAAATCTTTGTCTTCGTCCTCTAGAGAAAAATGGTCTTTAGTACACTGAAAATCTCAGACTGACCCGAGCGTAATGAAAAGACAAAACACTTGACTAAGAACTAAAAGATCTTATGTAAGTTAAATCAACAATAAATAAATATGAGTGTAACGGCTTTAGAGATGTTTACGGGATTTTAGATCTCCTATTCATTGTCTAACGTGCGTGCAATAACTTAAGAGATGTTCGGGATTACCATCTCCTAAGGATCCGTTAAACTATCTACTATGTAGTACAATACGCTATTATAATATTTCTATAGTAAAGTAAAGTATTAAAATAGCATTAAGGCGTTACCCATATCCCCCTTAACACATTTTATATATTCCCGTAGTCTATACAGATACTGTAAGCTCCACCAAACCGGTGGTTTACTTAGTGAGCACTCCATAGGTACGGTCCAAACCGAACTCGTAGTGGGCGCGATAAGGCATGTGACAAGGCACACGAGGCAATGCCGGTGTAGGATACTACCGTTATGCAGATCCTGACTGGTGGTAACGCATAGCAGCTGCTACCGTCCACCTCAGAACACACTCCCAAAATCAAATCTAGGGGTGGCCACCAAATCAATCACAAAGTAATATGGTATCGAAGAAATGTGTCCGATCGGAGGTGCAACCTCACTTGGCTCGGCATGGCTCCTGGTTTAGCCACATCAAGCTAACCAGAGAGGGTCAGGGCTACGTTATTACCACATACATAATCATTCGTCAAACCATCCTACTTCATTCTGGAATCTCTACCACGTGCATAATTGTTAAAGTGGTTTTCGGTATTGGCAGAGAGTATGACAATATCTGATCCTAGTCTCTTTAACAACCAAACGCTTATTACACAATGGATGGTTCTTTTACATTTCCAAAACCATTTCATATTGATCTCAAAACATCATATTCTCAAAAATCACATCACTTTAAAAATCATATTCGCTTTCGAAATCATATTTTCAAAATAGGTTAAACCCTCATTTCAAAATCATCATATTTACTCAAAATATGTCATTTCACTAGAAAATATCATTTCAAATCCCAACTTAGGTTATAACATCATTTAACCATATTCGCTTTTAAATCTAGTATTTAAATATAAACAATTCAACCTTGCACAGTTTATTTTTAGAAAATAGTTTAGAAAGTTTTCAAATAGTTTTAAATAGTTTAAAATATTTTAAAATAGTTTAAAAGGTTTAAATAGTTTAAAATAGGTTAAAATAGTTTAAAATAGGTTAAAATAGATTAAATAATTTAAAATAGATTCAAATATATTAAAATGGTTTAAAATAGTAAAAAATAGGTTAATATAGTTTTAACAGTTTAATATAAAAATGGTTTGATTATTGAAATGGTTTATGTAATAAATATTTTGAAAATATAAATAAATCTGGATTTAAAATAAAACATCTTTAAAAAGTTTATATTAAAATAAATAAATTTGAAATTAATATCAAATTAAACTATTTCTTTCATTTCAACAAATCTGGACCATATCCAGGTTTCAAATCAACAAAACTCAATTTTTATCTTTCAATTCAGATTCTCAATAAATTTCTCAATAAACCATTTAAATCAATATTAATTTCAAATCCATGTTTGAACTATAAATTTAAGCTGCTCCAAATTCAATAGATTTCAAAGTTAATTATTCAAAAGTTTACAGTAACTCAATTTCGATAAAATTCATTTATACTTCAAATTCAACTTTAAAATTTCAAATTAAATTCTTTAAACAATTCATTTAAACCAACTCCAATGTCAACATTTAAAGCTTGGATTTTTTTTCAAAAATAATTCAGTTTATATAAATCTATTTTTACTTCAAAA
The DNA here is from genome assembly GCA_030737815.1 of Allium fistulosum. Classification (NCBI taxonomy): domain Eukaryota; kingdom Viridiplantae; phylum Streptophyta; class Magnoliopsida; order Asparagales; family Amaryllidaceae; genus Allium; species Allium fistulosum. Next base: position 557,774,705 of record CM060905.1, read on the forward strand.
TAGCATTTAATTGGATTCAAAATTAAGAATTTAAAATCATTTAATTTAACCAATCCGATGTCTGTATATAATTTTCTACCATATGGTCAAGTGATACAGATACATATCATTTCAACCCGCAATAATTAAAATTTACGGGTATATATCATTCAACCCGTAATCCCGAATTAAAATTCAAAATCCAAAAATTGCTCGAGTCTATCACTTCAACCCATAACGATTTTTTCGTAATCTATCAGATCGTTCGAGTATGTATCATTTAAACCATAGTGATTTTTCCTAACAACAAACTAAGGGAACTTGCAGTGTGATTACAATATATAAATATAACATCCAGTCGTCCAATATCAAAACTAAACATCAATGACAATCATCATTCAAATCAACCAATAAATAACAACAATTTGATGGATTAATCATTTACAGGTATTAATTGGCAATTTAAAATTCAATATTAAATTAAATGGCAATTTAATTCAATAAAATTCAGATTTAACTGTGTAACGACCCGTAAATTCTAATGATTTTAATAACGTATTTAATTGAATTTTGTGATTTTTTAAGTAATTGAATTTTGAAATAAAAATTTAATATTTGGAATATGTCTGCTTAAATAGAGTAAATGGTAAATTTCCATCAGATAATATGGAAGTTTATTTTTCTTGTGTAGTTTTATTTAAATTTATATCAATTAATAATTGATGATAATAAAATGTTTTCCAAACCTGAATATTTTTCTATAAAAAATTTGTAAATCATCTTCTGAGTGAGACGTCATATTTCGTTTCTCCAAATTTGGACTGCTATTGCTCCGTCTACCTTTTTTTCGACAAAATAGCAGCATTTCTAGTATCGATTGTCGACTTTTGATCGGATGATCGTACCACTGATATCAATATACCGTTTTGATCGTCTCGCCGTGCTGATCTCAGCACTATATTTATTTCTGCATTTTGAGGCCCGGTAAACGAAGGAAAACAATGTCGTATCAGTACCGAAAACTGTGACCTTTTGTTTCCTTGCCTTTTTAGACTCTTGACGTGCTGTCCAAACAACAATATTTATTGCTTTAAATGAGCCAGTTGGATTTTCATGACCGTTGCTATTACGTCAAATCTTGTATATATTGTAACCGGTTCATTATTCCCTTCACCTTTATAACTTTGCATATATATCTCCTGATACTTCTTCTTCCTCTATTTTCCTTAGATCTATTTTTCGACCCGAAGCCTTTCATGGCCGGAGCCTAGATCACGCATTTCATCTCCCCATGAAGCCTCCACATCCTCCTCAAACCCAACACCTGCCTTCGCCTGACCAGCCGTCACGGCGAGCAGCTGCCGTCCTCTCCTCAGCCTACCACCCAGGCAGCCATTCATCCCGAGCCCTTGAAGCCACCACAAACACTGGACCCCACCACCTCTTCCCTACAGCTCGCCACCAGGTCGAGCCACCCGATGCCACCATCTCCAGCCTGAGCTTCTCTCCTATTTCCTCTTGTCATCATTTTAGTTGCATTCAAGTTGCTTTATATTGTTGTTGGATCTACTTATTTTTCTCGGCCATGTCATTCTCCTCACCGGTAGCGACCCACCTTCCCTTATCCCAAGGCCAGTTCTTAACTTATTTTTGTTATATAGTTTGAATATATATTCGATTATTTATGGTTTATACTGCATAAGTTTACAAAAGTATACAAATTATTGATTTATCTGTTTATATATATTGGTTTATAAAAAGTTACAGTATATATATATATATATATCTACGGTTTACTCTATATTTTTCTGTATATGAATGAAATTATAAAAATATATATATGTATTTGTTATTACATTTCAAGCTGGTATATTGTACTGCATATGTATAAAATGGTTATGAGCGTCAATTTCATATGATATATACTGTGTGGTTATATATACATATATAAGTTTGTTATATATTTGTATACTTACTAAGTAATATTGGATAGATTGTTACCCCTATATATATATAAGGTTACCTCTATATTTCTATTATATATATATGTATAGACTTTAAGTTATATAATGAGGTTTGTATATTAGCTGTTTCATCTGAGCCTCTGCTTTCTTTTATTTTTCTTATTTTACTTTCTATTCTCCTTGGAGCTTAAATATATATATATATATATATATATATTGTATGTGTTGTACGAGTATTAGTTATATACATATTATAATACATATATGCTATTTCGAAATTAAAATTTTTGGCTCTTTTATACCTGCTTGTATCTATATATTTGTGTGTTGTATATTTTACGAATATTAATATTTTTAAATAAAAATATCAATGTAATATATATCTCTAGTAGTTTGCACTTGTATGTATGTAAAAATATATATATATAGCTGTTACTTTGTATTGGCTGTGTTGGTTAATTATCTGATTTATACATGTTTCTATAATTATATAACCAATTTTGTATATATACAGGACTATATGGATAACTGTATGTGTATAATTGTCTGCATGTACATTATATATATATATATATATATATATATATTTAGTCTGTGTTCTTGTAAGTAGCATAAGTATATGTGTGTAACAACCTAATATTTTTGTAAATATTTTTAAATCATTTTTAATTAAATTTTATTTCAATATTTTATTTTTAAAACATTTTAGAAGTATAGTTATAATTTTTCCAAAGTTAATTTTATTTTTGTTTGCAATTTTTAATCTAGTTTCAATATAATAAGCTATTTTCTTTATTTACTTTTATTTTCTTTTTATTTTTCCTATGAATAATTATTTATTATCATTTTCACTTTATTTTTGTTTGTCTTTTATTTTTATTTACTGATTTTTATTTGTTTATATTGAACTAAAAAGAAAGTGGAAATTTGAATAGACTTAAGCTTTAAAACATTTGACTTTTCATTTGCTTGCCTTTTCCTTTGGCTGTTCCTTTCTATTATTTGGCCGTGAGTTTTTATTTGCTTTTCACGTAAAAAACTTTCTCATTTCCATCTCAAGTTCGGCCAAAACATTTCTGAAAATATATGGTAATGGCTTCTTCATTTTCCTCTTTTTCTTTCCATTTTTCCATTTGTTTTTGCTTGATTTTGCCTTGCCTTCCTCCACATATTGCTCGGCCTAGACCCCACCATCATCACCACCGACCACCACATCACTTCCTCGCCATCATCCACAGCTTACAACATCACCACTTCTCTGACCATAGATGGCCGTGACCACCTAGATGACCAAAACTCCACAAATTTTGCTTAAACTCCAAAACAATGTTATAGCCGAGCCTTGTCTTCATCTCCCCTTCATTGTTGACCACGGCCACCACCTCTAGCCTCCACCACCAGCAAGTGCCATCACCAATAGTCTTGTTTCAGATCTGACCTAACATGTAGCAGCCCTGGCCGAGCCATATGGACCCATAGGCCGAGCCTAGATGGTGACCAAACTCCTCTCTAGCCTTGCCTTTTGACCTTCTTTCCACTTGTAACTCCAAACTCTTCCTATTCTCTTGCCTAACCATGCTATGTGAGTCCAAACCAGATCCTTTTCCACCTATAAGACCATCATGGCCGAGCCTAAAGCATGTTATGGTCAAGCATAGGTTGAGTTAAGATCAAGCAATTTGATTAAAAGCTTGGTGATGTCATTTGTTGCTTCTATTTTCTTTGTTTCAATATATACTTTTGTATTGTATTTATATTTATATTTTGCTTTGTTTTATTTTGAATACAAGATTAACATCTTGGCTCTCTCTCCATTTAAATCAAAGTCGTGTTATCGTGATTTCTGGATTTTCATTTGTGTGTTTTATTTACAAACTCTAGCGTAAAAAGGTGAGCATTCACACATGACATCTGTACTTATATAAATGGTGAAGTGACAACAAGTGAATGTGGATAAACTATTATCTCATGTTATACCTGCCTGTGATGTAAATTATATGATGTTAAACCCTGTTATAAACTTGTCACATCATCTGTTATGTTATATTTTATTATACTGTTTATTTATTTCTGTTAATCACACTGCAAGTTCCCTGTAGAATAGAATCACTATGGGTTGAAATGATACATACCCGAACAGACTTTAGAATAGGGAAAGATCATTATGGGCTGAAATGATAAGCCTGAATGATTTTTATTTAATTTTATTTACTTGGGATTGTGGGTTTGAAATGATAAAACCTGGATTTTCTTTGTAAATTACGGATTGAAATAATATATTATCCGCATCACTTGACTTAGGCTAGAAAATATTATACAGACCCGTGGTTATTTTATATAGTTTTCTGGAAATTTTTTAGTATTTTAAAATGTAAAAATATGATAATTTGATTTAAATTGAATCTAAAATGATTTAATAAAGTGATAATGATTTTTCTATGTATTAAAAATGTTAAATAAATGAATAGAAAATTTGTGATTTGAAACAGAACTAAAATTGGAAATTTTAATTTGATTTTTTTGGAAGTTTAAGTTAATTAAATAAAAATGGAAATTAAGTTTTATTTGTGAAAATGGAAATTTAAATTTAAGTGTTAAAGAAATTGTTAAAAATGAAAAAAATGGAAAAATGGTACACTTTAATTTAATAAGTGAAACTTTGGAGAATTTGATTTTTATTGTAAAAATTTTCTTTATAAAAACCATAAGAAAAGGTAATTAAATGAACATTTTTGATGTGGAAAAAATATGATTTTTATAAGTTAAATTGATTTAAATTGAAGTTTATTTGTGGCTGGAATTCTATTTAAAATCTGGAAATTCTTTTAGTAACACTTCAGAAATGCTATCGTTTCTGAAAATGAACTAAAAACTGAACTAATAGAATCTGCAGCACTTTGTAAGTGTTGTAGTTGTAGAGGTGAACTAAAAGGAAATTTAACTAAGGGCTATCACAGCACTTTGCAAGTGCAGTCTTTGCTGAATTGAATTAAGTGAATTTTAGGCTCTGGTCCTTAATAAGTTTCAAAATACATAAAAACCCTAGTAAAAAAAAGTATGTAAATTAGGTCCCTAGAATTAAGTTACTAAGTAATTGCATATAGTTATGCAATTATTCACTGAATAATTACAGACATTTATGCAATTATATCCAAAAGTTGCAAAAATTTATGCAATTTTTTCGATGAATAATTGTGGAAATTTCCGCAATTTTTTTGGTGAATAATTGCGAAATTTCCCGCAAATTTTTGAAAAAATTGCGGAAATTTCCTCAATTTTTTGGTGAATAATTGCGGAAATTTCCGCAATTTTTTGAAAAAATTGCGAAAATTTCCGCAATTTTCAGTGAACAATTGTGAAAATGTCTGCAATTTTTTGATATAATTGCATAAATGTCTGCAATTATTCACTGAATAATTGCATAAGTGTATGCCATTATTCGGTAACTTAATTCTAGGGACCTAATTTTCAAACTTTTTTTTACTGGGGTTTTTGTGTATTTTGAAACTTATTAGGGACCTGTGCTAAACTATCCCTTGAATTAAATCTTTAATTTGAACCCTGAACTATTACAACAGTTTTGTAAATGCTGTCTTTTCTGAATTTAACTTGTTTTCAAATGAAACTGAACTACTACAGCAGTTTATACATGCTGTCTTTGCTGAATTGAATTGTTTTCAAATATAACTTACCGCGGCACTTTCTAAATGCTGTGAAAGCTGGAATTTTAATGTTTTAATGTATTTAAGTGAATAAATGAACTCAAAAAATGCTAAATTCTTGGAAATTTAATATTTGATTTTAAGGTATAATGACTTTACTTTTAAATGGTTTAAATGAAGTATTTTGATTTGGAATATAAACTATTTTGGAATTTATAACCACGGGTCATAATAATGATTGGTTGTTAAAGAGACCGGGATCGGATATGGACATACTCTCTGTCGATACCGAAAACCACTTTGACAACTGTGCACGCGGTGGAGATTCCAGAATGCAGTAGGATGGTGGCGACAATCCTAAAGGTATATGCGTGGATCCAACTCCCGTGAGTTGGCATAAGGTGGCTAAAACAGGAGCGATTCTCGGGCCAATGAGGTAGCACCTCTGATCGGACACACTTCTTCTTTACCATTCTATTACTTTTGTGATTGATTGGATGCACCCCTTGATTTGGGAGTGTTGTTCGAGGTGGGCGGTAGTGGCTGCTATGCGTTTCCACCAGCCCGGATGCGTAATTGGTATATCTACCCTGGCATTGCCTTGTTGTGCCATGTCACCTACCATAGCGAGCTTTACTACGAGTTGTGATTTCTCCCGTAGCCTGTGGAGTATCGAGGGTAGCCCCCATTCTGGGAGTATGCTAATACTGGATAGACTAGTGGGACTATAACGTGTTAAGGTGGAAAATGTAGAGCCTTAATGCTATTTTAAAGTATGTTTATTTTATTATTAGACATTATTATAATAGCGAATATTACTACATAGTAGATAGTTTAACGGATCCTTAAAGAATGGGCGATCCCAAGCATTCTTTAAGTTACTTGTGTATTTTATTACAGTTCACTTGAGTTGGTTTACATTGTATAAGTATGTATGTCCTGACTCGAGTGTTTGTGTTTTATTTATGCTCGGGTCAGCCTGAGTATTCACAACTTTGGACTTCACTTTCTGGAGTTAGGAATCGCTGGAGATTCTGCTTATCTAGTTACTATTTATTTCCGTTCAGTATTTCTATGTCAGCTTTGTATTAGAGACATATGTATTTGGGAGTTCTATTGTACCTGTTTCAGAACTGTATTTGTTTTCAGACTATGTATTTTGTATCTGTTTTTGAGACTTTGAATTGTAGTGGCTTCATGAACCACTATTTATTTTATTTTCCGCTGCGAGTTATTCTGATATTTCTGTGTCTCTGATTCTATGAATGATTTTAATTGCTCCAAATTTTATTACAATCTGTTATTTTGCATTATTCAAGTCTGACATGTGTGGATTATTGTCGATTTGAATTGTCTAAAATAGTGGGTCGTTACATTTGGTATCAGAGCTTTGGTTTTTAGGCAAACCTTAGCCTATGGAGCAAAAACTCATTAGAGATAGGGTAGAAATACCCTAGAATGAGTGAAATCAACCTCAGAATCATTTCTTTGTGAGCGAACGTATTTTCAAAGTATAAAATGATTTTAAAATGATTTTTCAAAGGATTTTCAAAGATTATTTTGATATAAATTTTTCTTGTTTAAAAAGCAATTTTCTAAACTTCCTTCTTTTCGTATCTACCTTGTTAGAAATTCTTTAATTAGGATATTCATCCAAGTGATTTTATCTTGTCTTATCTTATCTTATCTTTGTCTTCTCTGTACCTTTGTCCTAAAATTCATTCTTGATATTTTCAGGATGAATCGTGGAAATTCCAGAGGTAGGGGTAGTGGTACTACCCCAGCTCCTCAACCTGCTGCACCTGTTAGGTTTACTGTTCTCTGTAAGGAATTCTCTCAGCTTGGTGGAACTAAGTTCACCGGTTCAGAGAGCTTTATCGAAGCCCAGCAATGGTTACGGAGTTTAGAGAGGATCTTTACTGGTCTCGAGAATTATGATGCCCAGAAGCATCAGTTAGCAGCTTGGCAGCTGCAAGAGTCAGCCTTGGATTGGTGGGAGTCTGTTACAGCTCACACTAACGAGGGTGATATTTCCTGGGAGCAGTTTAGGTATCCTTTATGTTATCTTGAATTTTGTTCCCATTTCTTTTCTTTTGAATCTATCTTAAGTTTTGTTTTTGTATCTTCTTTCTAGGGAGGCTTTTGGGGCAAAATGGATGCCCGAAGCCGGGAAATCTCAGCTTTATCGTGAATTCATGGATCTCAAGCAGGGTACTATGTCCTTTTCTGAGTATGAGCGGAAGTTCAATGAACTTTCCAAGTTTGGTCCTGGTCTTATTGACACCCAGCTTAAGAAAAATGAGAAGTTCATAGCTGGAGCTCGCCCGGAGTTCTATGATCGCCTCATTTCTCATGTTCATGGTACTTTCACCGAGCTTATGGATATGGCTATTCGTTATGAGAACCCTACTTCCAAGGGTCCTGATGTTGCTAGTGCTCCTGCATCTCAGTCTTCCTCTGCTAACTCTAAGAAGAGAAAGCCCAATTTCAACCAGCAGAAGAAGAATTGGCTCAAGAATCCGGGTTTTGGATCTTCATCATCTTCTCCTTCTCAGAGGCACCCTATCGACTTATCTACCATTACCTACTTTAAGTGTGATCAGAAGGGACACTATGCTAATAGTTGCCCTACTTCAGTTGGTGCTGCTGTTCCTCTACCTTAGGGTACCAGGAAGAATCTCTGTCATGTCTGTCTTCAACCTGGTCATTTTAAGAATGATTGTCCATTATATCAGAAGGGCAAGCCATCTGGTATTTTTGCAGTTACCTTTGCTTCTTCATCTGCTACACCTGCACCTACTCCTAGTGATGACCAAGGTACTCTTCAGGGCACCTTTTATTTATTTAAGCATCATGTTCGTGTTTTATTTGATACTGGAGCTTCGCATAGTTTTATTTCTATGGCTATTTGTGATAAGTTTGAGCATCGCCTTTCTCCTGAGTATGCTTCTGTTCCTTTATGGGTTTCTAATCTTATTGGGGGTCCCGCGAACCTTAGTAGGATTTGTAGAGAAGTGAAACTCTTCCATTCTGATCATCGTTTTAGTGGTGATTTCTATGTTCTTGGTTTCGATACTTTTGATTTATTGCTTGGAGATGATTGGTTAAGGAATCATGATGCTCACATCTCTTGTAAATCCCGAACTATTTCTCTTGAGGATGATCGGGGTAATTCTTTGGTTATTCAGTGTCGTATGCCTCATGATTGTGCTGGCCACTTTATTTATTCTCTGGATTCTTCTCCAGTTGGTCTTCAGTCGACTCGTGTGGTCAAACTCTATCCCGATGTATTTGGTGAAGTCACTACTTTACCTCCTAAGCGGGAAATTGATTTCCGTATTGATCTTATTCCTGGAGCTCGACCTGTAGTTCTTCCTCCTAGAAGAATGGCATTCCACGAGAAGGTTGAGTTAAGGAAGAAAATTGAGGACTTGCCTTCCAAAGGTCTGATCAGACCTAGCTATTCGGAATGAGGAGCTGCGGTGGTTTTCGTCACTAAGTCCGATGGTTCTCTCCGGATGTGTGTTGATTATAGCGAACAATCTCACTATGAAAAACAGATATCCAATGCCTCGCATCAATGATATGTTTGATCAGCTTTATGGTGCCACTGTTTTCTCTCAGCTTGATCTTGCCATAGGTTTTCACCAGCTCAGAGTTGCTAAGGGAATTATTCCCAAGACTGCTTTCCGTACTGAGAATGGGTTCTTCGAATGGTTAGTCATGCCTTTTGGTTTGACTAATGCTCCTGCTTTCTTTGTTGATTTGATGAATCGTGTTTTTCGTGATGTGCTTAATAAATTTGTTCTAGTCTTTGTTGATGATATTCTCATTTTCTCTAAGTCTGAGGAAGAGCATGAGTCACATTTGAAATATGTTCTTGAAACTCTTAGAAATCATCAGTTAAAGGCCAAATTTTCGAAATGCCATTTCTGGAAGGATGAAGTCCGATTCCTCGGGCATATTGTTTCTGGTAATGGAGTTTCTATTGATCCAGTCAAGATCGCTGTGATCAATGTAAGTCTTTCTTTCCTTCTTTTTCCTTGTTTCATTTAATTTATTCTATCTTTTCTGTTGCCCTTATTTATCCCTATCCTGTGCAGGATTGGGAAACTCCTAAGACTCCTATTGATATCCGTAGTTTTCTGGGCCTTGCCGGTTATTACTGGAGATTCATTGAGAATTTTGCTCGGATTGCTGCACCTCTCACCGCTTTGACTCGGAAGAATGCTAAGTTTATTTGGAGTGATGAGTGTAAAGCCGCATTCAGTGAGTTAAAGTGCAAGCTTACTTCTGCACCAGTTCTTACCGTTCCAAATGGAAATGAGGGATTAACGGTATACACTGATGCTTGTCGTGAAGGTTTGGGAGCTGTTCTGATCCAGGATGGTAATGTCATTGTTTATGCTAGTCGTCAGTTGAAGACCCATGAAGCCAATTATGCTGCTCATGATTTGGAGTTGCTTGTTGTTGTTTTTGCTTTGAAGCTTTGGAGACATCATCTTTTGGGTACTAAGTTTGAGCTTTTCACAGATCATCAGTCTTTGAGGTATATTTTCACTCAGAAGGATTTGAACCAGAGACAAGTTAGGTGGTTAGAGTTTCTTGCTTCTTATGACCTCGACATCAACTATACCCTTGGGAAAGCTAATGTTGTGGCAGATGCTTTGAGTCGGAAGAAGGCTATGTTGTGTCAGCTTGTTGTTTCTTCTCCTCTTTTGGATCGTATCATGGCTAAGCAGGATGAGGATCGGATGCTTAGGCTTATTAATGAGAATGTCGTAGTAGGGTTGGAGGTAGTAGTCTTGATGGCAGTGGAGCTCAGATCGATGATAAAGGTATTTTGAGGATTAATAATACGATTTGTGTCCCGGATGTTGATGGATTGAGACAGGAGTTACTTCGGGAGAATGATCAGTCCAGACTTTCTATTCATCCAAGAGTGACCAAGATGTATCAGGATATGAAGAAGTTGTACTGATGGAGGGATATGAGGTGAGATATCTCCATTTTTGTTAGTAGGTGTGCGACTTGTCAGCAAGTCAAGGCAGATCATCAGAAGACCACTGGTTTGTTGCAGCCCCTTGAGATTCCCAATTGGAAGTGGGAACAGGTTTCTATGGATTTCATTGATGGATTACCGAGGACTAGGAAGGGTAATGAGAGTATCTGGGTTATTGTGGATAGATTGACCAAATTAGCTCATTTCATTTTGGTCAAGTCTACCCGTTCTGCTTCTAGTTTGTCTGAGATCTACATGAGGGAGATTGTTCGTCTCCATGGTGTTCCTCTCAGTATTGTTTGTGATCGTGATCCTATCTTTACTAGTCAGTTTTGGAAAGCTTTTCAGGATTCTTTGGGTACTCATCTGAATCTGAGCACTGCTTACCATCCATAGACCGACGGTCAAACGGAAAGGGTGAATCAGATTCTAGAAGATCTTCTTCGAGCTTGTGTGCTTGATTATGGAGGATCTTGGGAAGATCATCTCCATCTTGTCGAATTTATCTATAATAATAGTTAACAGGTATAATCTAATCTTTTGTTTTAAGTTATCTTAATCCTTTATCTATCTCATTTCTATCTTCAAATTCAGGCTAGCATTAAGACGTCTCCGTTTGCTGCTCTTTACCGACGACCTTGTAGATCTCCATCTTGCTGGATTGAATCCGGTAATCGTTTGGTTCTTGGTCCTGAGATGATTTTAGAGGCTTTTGAGAGAGTTGAGGAGATTAGGAGGAAGATGAGGATTGCTCAGTATAGGAAGAAGAAGTATGCTGATAGGCGTAGGCGGAGTTTGGAGTTTGCTACTGGTGATTGGTTTTCCTTAAGGTCTCCCCCTTGAGGAATGTTATTCGATTTGGTCGTAGAGGGAAGCTTTCTCCTAGGTTTGTTGGTCCTTTCCGCATTGTGGAAAGAGTTGGTTCTTTGGCTTATCGTCTGGATTTGCCCGAAAAGTTCTCTGGAGTGCATAATGTATTCCATGTTTCTCATCTTCGTCGCTATCTGCATGATCCATCTCTTATTGTTCAGCCTTCTGCTCTTGATAGTTTGGATATTGAGTCTGATCTGACTGTCGAGAGGAAGCCACTTCGTATTGTCGACAGAGGTACGAAGCAGCTAAGAAGGAAATCTGTTAGTCTGGTCAAAGTACAGTGGAGTACTGATGATCGAGATTGTACCTGGGAGACGGAGGAGAGCATTCGTGCTTCGAATCTGGAATTGTTTGTTTCAAGTACTATTATCTTTTCTATCTTGTTTTTCTTTGTTTTCTTTGTTTCGTTCTTTTCGAGGACGAAAAGATTTGAGTGGGGGAGAGTGTAAAATATTTTAGTAAATATTTTTAAATCATTTTTAAATAAATTTTATTTCAATATTTTATTTTTAAAATTTTTTAGAAGTATAGTTATAATTTTTCCAAAGTTAATTGTCTTTTTGTTTGCAATTTTTAATCTAGTTTCAATAAAATAAGCTATTTTCTTTACTTTCTTTTATTTTCTTTTTATTTTTCCTATGAATAATTATTTATTATCATTTTCACTTTATTTTTTTTGTCTTTTATTTTTATTTACTGATTTTTATTTGTTTATATTGAACTAAAAAGAAAGTGGAAATTTGAAGAGACTAAAGCTTTAAAACATTTGACTTTTCATTTGCTTGCCTTTTCATTTCTTTTGCCGTTCCTTTCTATTGTTTGGCCGTGAGTTTTTATTTGCTTTTCACGTAAAAAAATTTCTCATTTCCATCTCAAGTTCGGCCAAAACATTTCTGAAAATATTTGGTAATGGCTTCTTCATTTTTCTCTTTTTCTTTCCATTTTTCCATTTGTTTTTACTTGATTTTGCCTTGCCTTCCTCCACATGTTGCTCGGCCTAGACCCCACCACCATCACCAATGACCACCACATCACTTCCTCCCCATCATCCACGGCTTCCAACATCACTACTCCTCTGACCATAGATGCCCGTGACCACCTAGATGACCAAAACTCCACAAATTTTGCATAAACTCCAAAACAATGTTATAGGCGAGCCTTGTCTTCATCTCCCCTTCATTTTTGACCACGGCCACGACCTCTACCCTCCACCACTAGCAAGTGCCATCACAAATAGTCTTGTTTCAGATCTGACCTGACAAGTAGCAGCCCTGGCCGAGCCATATGGACCCATAGGCCGAGCCTAGATGGTGACCAAACTCCTCTCTAGCCTTGCCTTCTGACCTTCTTTCCACTTGTAACTCCAAACTCTTCCTATTCTCTTTCCTAACCATGCTATGTGAGTCAAAACCAGATCCTTTTCCACCTATAAGACCATCATGGCCGAGCCTAAAGCATGTTATGGTCAAGCATAGGTTGAGTTAAGATAAAGCAATTTTATTAAAAGCTTGGTGATGTCATTTGTTGCTTCTATTTTCTTTGTTTCAATATATACTTTTGTATTGTATTTATATTTATATTTTACTTTATTTTATATTGAATACAAGATTAACATCTTGGCTCTCTCTTCATTCAAATCAAAGTCGTTTTATCTTGCTTTCTGGATTTTTATTTGTGTGTTTTATTTGCAAACTCCAGCGTAAAAAGGTGAGTATTCACACATGACATCTGTACTTATATAAATGGTGAAGTTACAACAAGTGAATGTGTATAAACTATTATCTCATGTTATACCTGCCTGTGATGTAAATTATATGATGTTAAACCCTGTTATAAACTTGTCACATCATCTGTTATGTTATATTTTATTATACTGTTTATTTATTTCTGTTAATCACAATGCAAGTTCCCTGTAGAATAGAATCACTATGGGTTGAAATGATACATACCCGAACGGACTTTAGAATAGGGAAAGATCGTTATGGGCTGAAATGATAAGCCTGAACGATTTTTATTTAATTTTATTTACTTGGGATTGCGGGTTTGAAATGATAAAACCCGGATTTTCTTTGTAAATTACGGATTGAAATGATATATTATCCGCATCACTTGACTTAGGCTAGAAAATATTATACAGACCCGTGGTTATTTTATATAGTTTTCTAGAAATTTTTTAGTATTTTAAAATGTAAAAATATGATAATTTGATTTAAATTGAATTTAAAATGATTTAATAAAGTGATAATGATTTTTCTATGTATTAAAAATGTTAAATAAATGAATAGAAAATTTGTGATTTGAAACATAACTAAAATTGGAAATTTTGACTTGATTTTTATGGAAGTTTAAGTTAATTAAATATAAATGGAAATTAAGTTTTATTTGTGAAAATGGAAATTTAAATTTAAGTGTTAAAGTAAATTGTTAAAAATGAAAAAAATGGAAAAATGGTACATTTGAATTTAATAAGTGAAACTTTGGAAAATTTGATTTTTATTGTAAATATTTTCTTTATAAAAACCATAAGAAAAGGTAATTAAATGAACATTTTTTATGTGGAAAAAATATGATTTTTATAAGTTAAATTAATTTAAATTGAAGTTTATTTGTGGTTGGAATTCTATTTAAAATCTGGAAATTCTTTTAGTAACACTTCAGAAATGCTATCGTTTCTGAAAATGAACTAAAAACTGAACTAATAGAATCTACAGCACTTTGTAAGTGCTGTAGTTGCAGAGGTGAACTAAAAGGAAATTTAACTGAGGGCTATCACAACACTTTGCAAGTGCTGTCTTTGCTGAATTGAATTAAATCTTTACTTTGAACCCTGAACTATTACAGCAGTTTTGTAAATGGGCTGTCTTTTTTGAATTTAACTTGTTTTCAAATGAAACTGAACTACTACAGCAGTTTGTAAATGCTGTCTTTGCTGAATTGAATTGTTTTCAAATATAACTTACCGCGGCACTTTCTAAATGCTGTGAAAGATGGAATTTTAATGTTTTAATGTATTTAAGTGAATAAATAAACTCAAAAAAGGCTAAATTCTTGGGAATTTAATATTTGATTTAAAGGTATAATGACTTTACTTTTAAATGGTTTAAATGAAGTATTCTGATTTGGAATATATACTGTTTTTGGAATTTATAACCACGGGTTATAATAACGATTGGTTGTTAAAAAGACTGGGATCGGATATGGACATACTCTCTATCGATACCGAAAACAACTTTGACAACTGTGCACGCGGTGGAGATTCCAGAATGAAGTAGGATGATGGCGACGATCCTAAAGTTATATGCGTGGACCCAACTCCCGTGAGTTGGCATAAGGTGGCTAAAACAGGAGCGATTCTCGGGCCAATGAGGTAGCACCTCTGATCGGACACACTTCTTCGTTACCATTCTATTACTTTTGTGATTGATTGGTGCACCCCTTGATTTGGGAGTGTTGTTCGAGGTGGGCGGTAGTGGCTGCTATGCGTTTCCACCAGCCCGGATGCGTAATTGGTATATCTACCCTGGCATTGCCTTGTTGTGCCGTGTCACCTACCATAGCGAGCTTTACTACGAGTTGTGATTTCTCCCGTAGCCTGTGGAGTATCGAGGGTAGCCCCCATTCTGGGAGTATGCTAATACTGGATAGACTACTGGGACTATTACGTGTTAAGGTGGAAAATGTAAAGCCTTAATGCTATTTAAAAGTATGTTTATTTTATTATTAGACATTATTATAATAGCGAATATTACTACATAGTAGATAGTTTAACGGATCCTTAAAGAATGGGCGATCCCAAGCATTCTTTAAGTTACTTGTGTATTTTATTACAGTTCACTTGAGTTGGTTTACATTGTATAAGTATGTATGTCCTGACTCGAGTGTTTGTGTTTTATTTACGCTCGGGTCAGCCTTAGTATTCACAGCTTTGGACTTCACTTTC
This sequence comes from Allium fistulosum, assembly GCA_030737815.1. NCBI lineage: Eukaryota > Viridiplantae > Streptophyta > Magnoliopsida > Asparagales > Amaryllidaceae > Allium > Allium fistulosum. The sequence continues at coordinate 557,790,125 of CM060905.1, forward strand.
TGGAGTTAGGAATCGCTGGAGATTCTGCTTATCTAGTTACTATTTATTTCCATTCAGTATTTCTATGTCAGCTTTGTATTAGAGACATATGTATTTGGGATTTCTACTGTACTTGTTTCAGAACTGTATTTGTTTTCAGACTATGTATTTTGTATCTGTTTTTAAGACTTTGAATTATAGTGGCTTCATGAACCACTATTTATTTTATTTTCCGCTGCGAGTTATTCTGATATTTCTGTGTCTGTGATTCTGTGAATGATTTTAATTGCTCCAAATTTTATTACAATCTGTTATTTTGCATTATTCTAGTCTGACATGTGTGGATTATTGTCGATTTGAATGGTCCAAAATAGTGGGTCGTTACAATGTGAGTCTGCATATTTATAACTGAGAGATATGCATTTGTGCACGTTAGTTAGACATATAGTTTGATCAGTGATAATTATATATAAGGTCAGCTTATATATAATATACATTTATGTAGTTTAGTAGGTCTGCATATGTTATGCATATTTGTGTTAAAGTCGCATACAGTAATATGTTAATTTACATATATTTGAGTTGGTTTAGGTATATTTATATATGTATGCATATGTTAGCATATGATTATATAAAAATTTAGGTTAGTTATAAGCGTGTTTACAACATATATATATAGTTATAGAAAATGCTTACGGGTCATGCATATATTTATATTAGCTTTTGCAATTAATTAAGTAAGTTACCTGTATTGTTTATGATGTCTATATATAGAGGTATTTATTTCAAAATATATTATATATATGTTTGATTTTAATATATATGTTTTAATATAAAACAATGATTTTATTTTACATATGTATTTTACTTTATTATTGATTGGTTCTCATCAATTTCTGTTATCAGTTCTATTCCTCAAACTCATGCCAATCTCTCTTTGCTTGGAATTCATGTTTGGATTCACAACTCATTTCATTATCTGTCGAATCTATCTAGCCTCGAAAGGTGAGCAATCACTCACGATTAACGTTCTTATATTTATTAAATTTGATGTCAATTGAAACGACAATTGAAATATACTGCTGAATTTAATTAGTTAATTTTATAATTGCTAGATATGATATGCTATTATCTGAAATTGTTCACTTGTGGGATATGACACCATATCCTATTGTTTATTTAATTTGTTATTGATGATATATCTCTGTTGTTGAAATGTTATATTATTATTTTATATCTGTTATCACTTTGCAAGTTCCCTGTTAGTATAGAAATCCCTATGGGTTGAAATGATATATACCCGGACGATCTTGTAGAATAGGAGAAAATCATTATGGGTTGAAATGATAAACCCAAGCGATTTTCATTAAATTGAATTTGGGATTGCGGGTTGAAACAATATATACCCGTATATAAATTAAATTACGGATTGAAATGATAAATATCTGTATTACTTGACCATAGGATAGAAATTTTATACAGACACCGTTGGTCTATATATATAAATATTTTGGAATGATCTCTATGGATTTGGAAAGAAATATATGGTTTAATAAATATTGATTTTAGTTTAAAGTGATTAAATGGATATTTCAGGTTTTAAATAAATCGAAGGAAATATTTAGTTTAATGAAATTTAAGGTTATTTAAATGATAATGGATTTATTAAGTGAATATTTCAAAACTAAATAATAATGAAGTTAAAATAAGATATATATGAAATTATCAATTTAGTTTTGAAAGTGCTATAATTTGGACATATATATATTTGAAATGGAAATGATATTTTGGTTTTGAAGTTATAAATTATTTTGAAATGACCACGGTGTTATAATGACGTTTGGTTGTTAATAGCGTATATTTCTGTTAGTCCTTGAGAAGTTGGTTTTGATGACAACAACCTTAGAATAAGATTATAAAATATAAATACTAACATTATTGTTTAGATATATATGTATATGCAGGATATATATAGAGGTACCAAAGAATGAAGACTGTACAATATAGAGATTCAAGAACTGATGAACTCAAGATCGAAGATATCAAGATTCAAGACTCATGAGTATCAAGATTATCAAGAGTTCAAGTTTTCAAGATAAGTAATTTAGTTAGGAATTTTGTTAAAACTCCTAGAAAAGCACTGACATCTTAAAATCCATTTTATTCGTGGAATGGAATCCACTTCGAGCCCGTTAAAGGGATGGAACCCTAAGTAGGATGGAACCTACGAAAAATCTAGTGGAACATTGTTTTGTATCCACTAACTTTTATTCAAATGTTTTACAAAATTATATCTTGTTTTCAAAATGATTTCAAAATCTTCCTTTTTAAATCAAAAACATCTATCCTGGTTTTAAAATACTTTTAGCCTCAAAATAATTTTTATTTTCAATATCAAATTATCCTTGGTTTTAAACTATCATTTAATTATAATATATTTAACTTTTAATATTAATACTTAGATTTAAATATAAAATTATAGTAAAATTTTATATATACCAAAATATTATTCTCTATACTTATTTATGTATTTTAACTATAATTAAGTATATTTATAAAGTTTAAAATAGTTTTAATACAAGATAGAAGTTATTTTCAAAGAAAAACAAATTACCAAAAATAACTTAGGCTTGTCGACAACCCCAAGGACCCCTTGTCGACAAGGTGACAGTTTATTTCAAAATTTTGAATTTCAAAGGAAGTGTCTATTCGTCATATCCTTTCACGAATGGACATGGTTGTTGTTCTACTAGAAATATGGGCAGTTTTAAACGAATTTATAATCATATTTTCTCTGATTTCACTCCTCTTATTCTTCCACATTTCTTTATATACATTTTTACCATTACTCTGCCGAAATCACCATTGAATCTAACTAGATCAACTCTGGTTTGATTCTCTATCACTATCTCAACAGAGTTATAGACTTCTTTGAATTCAATCGAGCGAGAAATGGTGTGATTGTAGCCTGGAAAATCAATCGGGTGAACTTGTTGCCCGTAAAATCAAGTATCTCTACCCAGAGGAATGTGAATCTGGAGTGGTGTACCTTGTGGCCTTGAAATCGAGGGTGTAATTGTAATAATTGATTTTGAAAGGAAATATGTACTTGTGTTGCGGGACTGGATGTAGGGTAACTCCGAACCAGTATAAAATCCGGTGTGTTCTTTCCTTTATTGCTTTTACTTTATGTAACGACCCGCTATTTTGGACCATTCAAATCGACAATAAATCCACACATGTCTGACTTGAATAATTCAAATCAATAGATTGTTAATTAAAAATTGGCAAAACTCAACATATACAGTAAATAAATCAATCACAGAATCACAGACACAGAGTAATACAATAATATGCAGCGGAAAAGATAAAATAGTAGTTCATGAAGCTACTATATAAACATCAGAGTTAAAAATAAAATACAACAGAATATCTCAAATACAGTGAAGTCTTCAGTACGAATAGATGACTTCTCTGAACAAATCAACTAGAAGAGCTGAAAGCTGAGGCGATAGTTGGATCTCCAAAGGAAGCTCCAAACTCCAAGGGTGAGTCTCAAATGATGTATCACTCGGTCTGACCCGAGCGTAAAGCAAAACACAAAACACTTGAGTCAGGATTAACATTCTTATATCAATAAATCCAACTCAAGTGAAATATCAACTGAAATACAAGTAACTTAAAGGATGTTTGGGATAACCATCCTCTAAGGATCTTCGGAACTATCTACAAGGTGGAAAGATACACTATAACACCGTGGTCATTCCAAATTAATTTATCCTTCAAAACCAAAATATCATTTCATTTCAAATATATCTATTTTCCAAAATAGTATATATATATATGTTAAATAATTTAAAAGTAAAGTATTTAAAATTTCCTCAAGTCTCACAAATCAATTCACATCCACCCAAATTCCAAATTCAAATTTATTCAAAGCTCAATTCATCAATTCAATTCAATTTTAAATATACCATTTAAATTTTCAATATATTTCAAAGCTTTAATACTCAACATTTTCAAAGTTAAATTTAACAGTTTCATATAGCTCTTGATTTAACTTTATTATTATTTAATCAGGGAATATTCACTTCATAAATTCAATATCATCTAACTAGCCTTAAATTTCATTTTACCAAATATTTCCTTAAATTTATTTAAACAAGAAATATTCATTAAATTATTTTAAATCAAACCCAAGTTATAAATCATATCTTAAATCTCAATATCAATAAGTTTCAAGTCGGTTTAATTAAATAAAATTCTTTAATGAATACAATTTCAACTAAATTCAAATTATCTTCCCAACATTAACTTATTCAAATTATTACTGAAATCTATTTTGAAACATAACTTTAAATACTTAACCATATTATATGTATTAAATCAATCTTAATTAAATTAAATATCATTATTAAATCTATATAAATCATTCCCATTTATATATAATAATTTAAGGCTCAACATTTATTAAAGCCATATATTTCTTTCCAAAACCATAGAATTTATTTTCAAAATATTTATATATATGGACCAAGGGTGTCTGTATATATATCTATCATATGGTTAAGTGATACAGATATTTATCATTTCAATCCAAAATTTAAATATATACGGGTAGATATCATTTCAACCTGTAATCCCAATTTCAATTCAAATGAAAATCGTTTGGGTTTATCATTTCAACCCATAACGATTTTCTCCTATTCTAATGTCCGTTCGGGTATGTATCATTTCAAGCCATAGTGAATTCTATACTAACAGGGAACTTGCAGAGTGATAACAGATAATATAAAATACAACAAGAGACATATATCATCAATAACAATATAATATAAACAACAGGATATGGTGTCATATCCCATAGGTGAACAGTTACAGATAATAACATATATAACAATTTAAATAACTATAGCAGCATATTTCAATTGTCGTTTCAATTGAAATCAAATTTGATAAATATAAGAACGTTAAATCGTGAGTGATTACTCACCTTTCGAGGTTAGAGAATACAGAAGATGACACGGATATGCACACTGATATGGACACTGAAATTGAAAATCCAAGCAAAGCAAAATCGGCACGAATTCAACGATCAAAGCTGATAGATAGGAATCGATATAATAATTAGAATCAGCGTGATAGAGAAAGAAATTATATATATATTATTATTATTTCCAGGAAATCAATATTTAATTTAAAACAAATATTAAAATAACATATTAAAATCATTGTTTTTAAATTAAACACATATATCCAAATCAAACATATATGCTTAAGATTGAAATAAATACTTATATATTATATAATAGTTTTAAGCAAATATATAAAATTATAAAATTCTATATTTTTATAACATACTAAAATCAATATTATAGTAAACAATTTTTGTAAAACAAACCGTGACCCAAATATACATGTCAAACAATATACTAAATATAAATATTTATATCTTATAACAGAACGTATTGTAAACAACTTCTATTCAGATGGATATATATGTCAATAAGCTACCAACGCCTTATACAACCATGAGTATACTAGTAGCCTAAATAAAATACTATATGCATATAAAAGCTAAAATATCAAAGCCTGTACAAATAGAATCTGGATCCGCATATATTAAAAAGAATCAAAGTGGATACTTAAGCTATATTTTTTTAAAACCCATTATATTTGGTATATATATAACAATTTGTATACTCTATGTTATAACGAAAGAATTATATAGATCTTAGATATTATATTATTATTTCCCTAAACCCAAAAATTTCTTAAAACCAAACATATAACAAACAAAACTTTATAATATATACAAACAGACTCGTTTCACCAAAAATTTATGTATAACTTTTATAATAATATATATACTCTGACCATTTTATAACTCATATAAAAAACATGTTATAATCTTCAAATATATATAACTTACCTGTATACTATTCACATGCAACACACATAGAAAAATAAGAAAAATATATACTGTCGAAACTTTATATGCTTTGCAATATATATAAACTATATAATATAAAACAAATAAAATAAAATACCTATACCCATATATCAGATAACCTTGCTGTAACTTACACAATATACAAACTATATTTAGAACTGTTATAGAAACAAGTATACAGCTCGCGTACCAATATATATCACGAAGACGAGCAAAACGAGTAAGGAGGCTACCGGCTACTAATTGATCGGAGAGGAAGGGATGTGCGGCTGCTTTGGTGGAGGCAAGGCGGAGTAGGAAAAAAAATGGTGACGAGGTGGTTGGAGGGCACTGTCGTGCGTCATCGAGGTCGGGTTCTGGAAGTGAGGCGAGTGTGGTTACGACCGAGACTAAGGTGGCGAGGGAAGTGAGTGGCGGAGGGATGCCGGAATGGTGGTGGCCCTGCCGAGGGAATGAGGAAGTGGTTTTGATCGGTCGGCTATGGAGTGGGAAGGGGTTGGGTTCCAAAAATTAAAGGGAAGAGAAGTGTCAGTGAGAAAAAGTGGAGGAGGAGATGAGTTACTGCTATGTTTGTCAATCTAGTTTATAATCTTTCAGAAGAAACGTAGGGGAACATGGAGGAATAGGGAAGGTACAGTCACAAAAGGATAGCCTTGCACTCGAAAATAAACGAAACTGGAAAAAATGAATTTATAAATGCAAATCGGAGTGTATGGTTGTTAAAGCAAAAATTTGTACCGTTTCAAACAATGAATGGTCAGATCAAAAAAATATAAATTTTAGAGTGAATAAAAGTAACTCCAACGGTCAAGTCCTTGGATTCAGCTGAGCAAATAATTTGGTTTGGGCAGCACGTTTCAATTTGAAAACCCAAGAAAGTGGAAGGTCACAAATATTTGTACCGTTACGACGGATCGTTATCCTCATTTCCGTCGTGTATCGGATCTCAAAACACAGAATTGAATATACCGTAGTGATCAGCACGACGAGGCGATCAAAATGGTATATAGATATTGGTGATACGATCATCCTATCAAAAGTCGAAGATCGGTACCGAAAATGCAGTTATTTTGCAGAAAATAAGATAAACGGAGCAATAGAAGTCCAAATTTTGAAAAACGAAAGATGACGTCTCACTCAGAAGAGGATTTAGAAATTTTCTATAGAAAAATATTTAGGTTTGGAAAATATTTTATTGCCATCAATTATTAACTGATTTAAATAGAAATAGAATTTCAGAAGAAAATAAACTTTAATATTATCAGATGGAAATTTACCAGTTGCTATATTGAAATAGAAGTATTCAAATAATAAATTTTTATTTTCAAATTTTATTGTTTAAAATTTCAAAAAAATTTCAAATAAATACGTTATTAAAACAAATCAAAATTTATGGGTCGTTACACTCTCCCCCACTCAAAACTTTTCGTCCCCGAAAAGGAAGGAGGTAGGAGAATAGAAACAACCAGAGAGAAAAGATTAAAAGACAAGGATAAACAATTTATTTAAAACTACATAAATTTACTTGAAATATTCATTTGATAACTTCATTTGTATTTCAATTATCTTTAATACTTTAAAACTTTTCAAAACCCATTTGTAAAAATTCCTTGCTTGCTTTATAAATACCATTTACAACTTTATAAATATATGAAAACTATTTGAAAACAATTATTTACCCCATTAATTACATTTACAAAGAAGCTATTGAAAACCTAATTCATAATTCATAATTTTATTAATTTTTATCTCAAGATACTTTTCAAATATTATTAATAAATCAATAATCATTTACTTTAAATATGTTTTATTTAATTAATAACTTCTAAAATATTTATAACATTAAATTTTCTATTAAACCATGTAGTATATAAATAACAATATTTAAAAAGGATATAGTCAACAAGGAAAAGGAGGATTTGGAAAACAGAATATAGGTGAATAAATAAAGCTGAGCAGATAAGGTAGATTCAAAAGAATAGTCTCGGGCATGAATGATTAATTCAAACCATAAGAATTTCAATTTCAAATATTAATACAAAATTTCTTGTTGGAAATACTTTTATGATAAAATACCTTTATAACGAAACAAATTTCTTTTCGAAAATACTTTTATAACTCGATGTTTCAACAAGTTTATCCTCGTTCCTGTAGACTCTGGCAGTGCATTGATCAGGCGCAAAGCTAGAATTCTCCAAGTTCTTAGTAGACTTGTTTCAACACCCAGTGAAAATACTGGAAAAACTTTTAAAAACAGATATGGAAAGTACAATCCAAACAAAAAAACAAACAAAACCTTTGTCTAACCATGGATCGCAGATACACAATGATTACGCCTGGATCCCCCAGGAAACAATCCATATCCGTAAGCTTTCTCAGCCCTGCGAGTTACGCCATGATGACTAGTAGAATGCAGGATACACAATGGTTACGCCTAGATCCCCCAGGAAACAATCCGTACCCCTAGGCTATCTCAGCCAGGCGGTTTCGCTACTAATGCGACCTACATAGAGTGCAGGATACACAATGATTATGCCTGGATCCCCCAGGAAACAATCCGTACCCCTAGGCTATCTCAGCTAGGCTGTTGCGCTATGCAGTCGCACTCGTAAGACCATGGGTAACACCATGGAATTCGAAGGACACTCAAGTATCATATCCGGAAAACCAAAAATCAGAGAAATATCGATAGAATGAATCCACAATGTGGCCACAAAGCGGATATCAAGCAGAAGGCACTTTCCATATCTTTACTTCGAAAATATGTATCATATAGTACCTTTTCAAATCACTTTCAAATATCGTACTTATATAAAGTCCATTATATATAAGATTTTATTTTCAAATCAAATACCTTTCCAAAATCAAAAGTATATCAAATCACACTTATATAGACTTCAATTATATAAGATTTCACTTTTCAAATTGAGTACCTTTTCAAATCCATAGTTTTCGAATCAACATCATACTTATACAAACCAAATTTTTATATAAGTTTGATAACTCCCAAATCAAGTTTTTAGTAACACAAGGTTCTCAATTTCAATTTGTTTCAATATCAATGTATTTTTCAAAATCATATACGCTTTCACCAAATTATTCTTCCAAATCAAATATCTTCAGTTCCAAAGTTTCCAAAATAATAAATTTAGGAAATAAATCCAAATTTCCAAATCAATATAATTAAATCAAACAATTCATTTCCAAAATCAATGGTTTTCAAAAACATCTTATATTTACATAAGGTCCATCTTATATAAGGGTAAAATTTTACAAAAATAAATTTCGCTGTATGAAGAGTCATATGGGATTGAATATCTTTGCTTTTATGGGTTATATATCTTTGTAATTTAAATTGGAAATTCTCTTTTAGTAAGCAAAGATACTCTAACCCGACAGCTTTCAATTTCAGCGTCAAAATATATCAATGATATTAGAATATAAGATGTACATACGTCATCATTTCGCAAAATCACATTTGATCGCTCGCTCGATCATACAAGTTCGCTTTCGAACTAGTATTGTCCATTCGACTTCCCTAATGCGGATTTCGATATGGTTTCTTGACTAGAAGCCATCAGTCTCCTTGCATAGCCATATACTATGATAGAGAATTCTAGAATTTAGCCCAAAATCCATATCAAATATTCGCCATCAAGAATCAAATGAAAAATCCTAACACGAAATGGTGTAATTCACCTCGAACTTGTGTACTCAAACCTGGATCAAATTAATTATGCGAATAAAACAGCATATGTACAACTTATATATTTATTCCAACTTGTTAAATATATAGTTTCATAAAGATGTTACTAAGTTAAAACATTTAAAATTTATTCAAAATATTTTGAAGACCAAATTCTTTTCAAAACATTTCAAATCTAAATTTCATATTAGAAAATTTTAAAATTGCCTTATTCATTTACTTAAAAAAACAGTTTCAACTTATTTAAATCATATTACTACATACTTTAACATACATACCAAACTTATATACTTTATACTTTTCAAAATTTCTTAGCTTTGAAAAGTTAACCTTGATTTGGAAGTGCTCGAACCTTCAAAATAGTCGAAGAAATCATATTTCAATCCAAGAGTTGGAAATCAGCAACAAATCAGTAAATCAATTCCAAAAGATAGGGTTATATCAAATCAGATCCAAAACTCTAGGACTGAACACCGGCTCATTTCAAATCGTTTCAAATATATATATATATACATATATCATTCGAATATCAAATCATACTTCGGAATTTGAAATCAAAAATGGTTTCACAAAATCACTCCCATAGCAAAGCTACTGAAGTGGCCTATCCCTCACTCTGAAACTCGAAAATCAATGTCGATGATGCGTGCACTCATCACCGAAATTATTTTCCAGCGACATCAGTGAGTTCTGGACTTCTATTTTCTTAAACTTCTTTTGAAATTTCTTCAAAATCATTTGAAACTCATTAAAATCATTTGAAACATTACTTATTCGGAAAATACTTTAAAATCATATTATTATTATATATTTCAAAATCTTAAAACCAATTTCAAAGCACCGGGGTTCAATTCTCGAATTTCAAATTTAAAATCCTTCAGTTATAAATCATTTTTAGATAAATCAAATTTCTTATATAATTTTTCAAAATTACAAATCCTTTCGAAACCTCAAATTCTCAATTTAAAAAGGGTATATAATCTTTATCGAAAACATTTAACTTTTATATATATATATATAGAATAAAATCATACTTATCAAAATAATAATTTCGGTATATAAAACACTTTCTAAAAATACAACAACCCGATTTTTCAAAGGATGATTCAAGAATGGATTTCAAAACAAAGATAGAGATTCAAATTAGATGTAACATCCCGAAATTTTTCGACTTTCGAAAATTCAACATCGATACTCACTTTATCGACTACTGAGCCATCGAATGCCGGAAACCCGAAAAGTTATGGTTTTAAGAAAGAAGAACAAGGTAGAAGAAGAAGATAGAAGAAAAAGAAAGAAAAAAACAACAACAGGACAAGAGCAGAAACAGAAAACAATATCAGAATCTTACACATCGCAGCGGAACAATATATAATAGATAAATCAGTAATCTTTAAAACAAAGAACTATATCATTTTATACATACATCAATCATCAGAGTCAATATACAACAATGGACAGTTATATAACTTGTCCTCATACAGAATACACAGCGGAATAAATACTATCAGATACAAATACTACGTCTCGTCATCCAGCTTGCTTCCGAAGCTCCAGAATATCCAGAATATCCTGATAATATAACTCTAGGCTGCCCGTGTGGAAAATTGGTGGGCACCCAGAGTTTAGAAGGGAACAATAAACTCCGAGTCAGTCATGGTGACTGGTGTGAGATCGTAAAACAGTTATTCTTTAAAATAAACAACAGGATAATTTTAAAGTAAATTCGAAATGCTTTTGGAAAATGAAACTACCATAAGACCTCCCGCCACACACACAATGCAAACGCAGAATTGGAGGAGATTTCTTCTTATGATAGTCAAAGATGCTTACTACGCAAAATCAAATTTTTTTTGATATTATTATTAGTGCATAGTGTAGAAAACATTTCGAAAGTATAATATTAATCTTAGCCAACATACGACCAGTATCGTATGCCTACTATAGCTACTATGTTCAATAGCAGGTTACCGCCACATTCCATAGCAGGTAATACAACTAAAACCGTACACGTCGCGTATTGTTTCTTTGGATTTCCAACAAATGGTCGGGCTAAGGAACTTCCTATCCACGATGGGTACGTCCCTGGAATAGACGACCCGAGAACCTAACCGGATCTCTGCCAACACAAGGCCGGGTTACCTCTGCAAAAATAGGTAACTACTGACACGCGTATGCCATCCCCCGATCGTCACCGATCTTCCCGAGGATCCCCGATTCGCAACAAACCACATAGATAATAATAATGCAGTAACCACAGAGGTTAAGTATCTGGGCTCCATACCATGATACCACCTTTATCCAGAAGGAATGACATACACTAAGGGGCGCTACTCCCTAGAACCTTGCTGCATCCTTCCTGTTTCGACCATTTCCGGGGTGTGAGGCTCGACGAAGTCTCGTCCACAAAGCTACGCTTTCTCAAAAAGCCCTGCTTCGGGTCAAACAAAATGATCAACCTATGATCACAAAGATATAAGATCAAACAAATGATCATATCACAAATGATCAAACACTGATCATTTCACAGCAACACTCAGTATGCCACGTTACCAAATTGGGATATATCGCTGATAAATTTCAACTACATAACCTCTGAGCTCATACGTCTCAGAGAAGGGTGTTAAGCTAAGAGAATAAATTCTCCGCCACCAACAGAAATGTATTTGAAAGAAATCAGCTTTATATCTCAAATTGTAACGTCAGACACACAATCCATATAAGTCTGTTCCGGGATCGAACAGAACCGAAGGCACTTCTCACGAAGCCCTTGCCATTCCGGATAATTTTCAATCACGTCAGGACTTCCCGTCACTAAGGGTGATAAAACCTCTAAATCGGAGATCAGCCGATGTAGAGTAACTCGACGGTAATCCTTCCGTTTTCAAAAATATCCGGTCTTCAACACCGGTCTTCAAATGCGATTCATAACGACGTATCACATATTCGGAATGGGTTATACGACCCCATGGTCCTTTCCCGGCTAACCCGAATAGTGAGCGCTTATTTAAAAACAAGTGTGGCATTCAAATTCATCCAATTCACAACAAATACCATTCAGGGTAATTATTGATAGTCGGTTATTTAACTATCAATAAAGATGCGCAACATCATCAGGTTCCAAATAATTTTCCAAATTATTTAATCTTCCAAAATATCTTTTACTAGATATATAATTTCCACACTTAACCGTTTGAAAACAATTTCAAATCAATTTCCACCTTTCATTTTATCTTTGAAGATAAAATCTCAAAACAGTTCATTTCATATTGGAAAAGCATTTCCATACTTATTTAAAAATAAGTATTTCACAAATCTATTTATTTTCAACATTTGAAAATATTCAATATACTTAAATCAAATTAAGTATATACTCATTCTTTAAGGAAATCATTCTTTCAACACATTTTATTTGAGTCAAAACGAATGTTACGTAAAACATCGTTACGACGACTCAAAATCACTAGTATAGGGATTCGGATTTTAATAGATATATAAATCCCAATACTACATCAAAACATTTCCTTTCGGAAATCATTTACTATAACAACAGTGTTATAGTCCATCATTTCCTTATTTTTCGAAAACGTCTATTTCAACAATAATTGTTGAAATCTATGTTCCGATACTTAACACGTTTTAAAACATCTTTTAAAACAACTTCATTTAACAATATTCCTTTTCCCAAAATAAATTGATTTTATTCAATAATATATATTCACTGTCCAAAATCGTGAATATAATTACTATCCCAATTTTAACAATTTCTACACATTTAACTTAAAGGATAATTCGCTGTTCAAAATCACGAATATATCTCCTTTAATAACTTCAATGTTAATTTATCAAATTCTATTGATTTTTAATTTATAAAACAATGTTTATAAATCCCATTTCTATTTATAAAACTTCGATTTCTAAGTTATCCAATTCAACTTATATATCTCAAATATATACCGGAAGTCTATATTATAAGTTAAGAACTTATAATTCATTTATTTACAACATCTATTCTTTTCTCATCTAAATGTCAAAATCCGATTTATAAGGTAATTGCTTATAAATCTTTTTGTTTTACAAAAAATCTATTCATTTAATAACTTCACAATTTATAAATCTATACATTTCTATCCACTTATGGAATCCATTTTTATTTGACTTTAACACTTAATAAAACTCATTTCAAAATTCCAATATTTTTAATTTATAAAAATATCAATTTTTATAAATATTTTTATATGAATTGTTTAAAATATTTCAACAATTCCAATTTAAACTATTTCACAATCTTTATCAATTATTTATTTCAAAAATAACATTTTTGTCGTATTTCCCAAAAATCACAATTTTACTAACATTAAAATTTTAACATTTATTTATTTAAAATAAACCAATTCAAAATTTTCAATAAAACGTATATTTCTACAAATCACCTTACAAATCCTTTTAAAAGTAAAAATCGTTTATTTTTAAACTTTAAAAATTGAACCCGATGATGCAACGCATCAATTAGTCCATCACAACATCAAACATCATATATCATCATATGATGACAGAATATATATCAAAATCTGTAAATAATCAATACGGTGAGGAATCCAGTCGGATCCCTCCAACCTGTTTCCCTGCATCCAAAGATGTTAGCACAATACCAATTCCGCTCCAGTACGGAATTATCGCGGTATATGGGTTTTTATAAATCCGCTTACTAACGGCGCAATAGGGTCTCATCCGCTATACGAGGCGGGAAATCAATCAATCCAATATATACATATGCCAATATGTATATATTGCTATATATATAGATATATCCTATCATATCTAATAGCACATTCAAATAGTCAATCATCAATCAATAATAACTGCAAAAATTCCACATTCAATTGAGTGAGAAGATCTCACCTTGAATTTTCGATAGCAATTCGTAGCGTTTTATTTCGAATAAAATTAAACGTGCGTTTAATTTTACCCGAAATTTTCGCTAGCTCAAATAAAGTCCAATCCAGCTCCATCGTGTAGTGCTCGTCAATATGGTTGCAACGCAAAAAGTTTCATCCGTTTTCAACCTCGTATGAACAAGTTATGATGTTTTAAACTTTATACAAATTTTTATATAATTAACCTTTACAATTTCATTTAAATTTTTAAACCTCAGTTTCACATCTGCCGTTCGATCCATCATCACAGATCTGGGGCCATACGATGCTACTTCTTTGTTCACGCGTGAAACTCCCAGGTTCGTTCGCAAAAACCCATCGCTCGCTCAAATTCTCCGATCGCCGCACGTCCATCGTTCATCTACATCTCGATCAGAATACGCCATTCAACTCGCCTATGTGAACTCCCCCTCCACCAGCCGACCGGTCGAACTCGGCATCACCTTAGCCTAGAAATGCGTGCGCAACCATCGACCGTTCGAACGCGATTTGCCATTGATCGGCGACGTGTTTTCCGATCTTGACCGTTGAACATCTCCGTCTCATCGAGCACTACAATCTTCTAGTTGAAAGGTTTTGAAAATTGTCGACGGATTGGATAAAAATTGAGAGAGAAGGAGGCGATTTTTCTGGCCATTGATTTGATAACTGGCGGCCACGAAGAAGAAACCCTAATAATAATTTTTTTTCTTTTATTTTGTGATAAATCGTCTATTTATAGCAAATATCGAACACTATTCATCCGGGTTTCCCAAACTCCGATTTACGCGCGGTGACTGGCGTTCCTGGGGTTTACCCCGCATTCCGGACACAATGGAACAGGTTTCGAAAGCTAATTCGGTCGTCTGTGCGAGTTACGACAATAAATGATCAATTTAAATTAAACCGATTTAAATCGATTTCGAGGCGTTTTAATTTGCCCCGGACAAACGGTAAACCCAAAAATTACGAAATTTGAAATCTTACAATAATATCACATTACGGATCCGATGAAACTGGTTTCGTCGAAATCCGACACTGTTTGAAAAATGACTATTTTTAACTCGACGATTTTAAAATAAAAATGATATCGATGCGTTTCGAGTTGCCACGGTCAAACGATAACTCCGATGGATACGAAAATTGAAATCCGATAATAACTAACTATTACGGATCCATTGGAACTGGTCTCGGTCAATTCTGAGACTGTTCGAAAATTGGCTATTTTTACAGTCGATAATTAAATATTAAAATATTCAATTTTCACAGATTAACTCCAAATTCAATTCTGAAAGTTCTATAACCTTTCCACAACTTCAGTATGATTAAACAAAATTTTACAAATCATTTAAAATCATATTCAATCCAGATTTCAATTAATTCTGGAATTTCACTATTAAATTATTGATTTAATTATCCAATTAAACTCAATATTCGAATTTTAAATTATCCGACTTATTAATTCTACTTATTAATATTTAAAATCAATTAAATATTCGAATTTTAATTATCAAAAATTCTGGGTCGTTACAGACTTCCCCCCTTAAAAGAATTTCGTCCTCGAAATTACAAGTTAGGAAAAAAAATGGTCCTTAACTCATCTACTATTTTCCACAATCTAATAGTTTTATCACTTTTCAAACGGATCTTCCTACTAAAGATTCGTTATCATCTCAACTAACTTTCCAACTTAAATTTTAAGTTTCAAACAACATTGTTTAACTTCTAAATTTAAATTCGAGTTTAAATTCAATTTTTTAAACTTCAAATTTTTCTCAAAATTTTCTAACACTCGAAATTTTCGAAAAATTTCGCCAGCGTCTCCTTTGCGCGGCTGATACGGTACGACTACAAAACGTCCCTACGGACTCTCAGATTTCAAAAAGAAAAAGAAAAAGCCAAGCGGCTAGAGAAGAAATCAGCAAATCTCATATCGAAATTCAAATACATACCTTTTTCGAGCAATTCAAATTATCTGTGAAATCAAATTCAACTCCTTTACACCTGTATATCCTACTAGCCATAATATCTAGTTACATATCCAAATCATTTTGCAAATTCTATTACAAAATTTTCAATATAAACTGCTTATACATCTTTACTTCACTGTTGAAGTTACATATTCATTATCGTTCAATATTTACAGTTCACATTCATTTGAATTCAATTCCAACATTTAATTGGATTCAGTTCAATTTCTGAATATTGAATTTTATTGATTAGCTTTCATTCATACTGCACCATTTTAAATTAGTTTCAGTTACTAATCCATTTCAAATTCTAATTCACTTATTCAAATTCGGTTTCAACATTCAGTTTTAATCTTATTCACTTCATTTATTCAAATTTATTTACTCATTCACAAATTCTTTCATTTTCAATTTGAATCTCATTTCTATCAAATTCCAAATATTTTATAAGTCTTTGACTTATTTACATCTTGATTTATAAAATCATCTACACATTCATATTACTAATTCATTTCATTAATGAATTTTAATTTTTCAATTACCTTCTTGAATTCTATTCTCATTTGTAAATCATATTTACAATTCATATTCATAATTTTTATTCATATATGAATTCATTTCCTTATTCTTTCAATTCATATTTAAAATTTCATTCGTTAAATGGATTTTTTTTATTTAAACTTTAAACTTTACAAGTTATCAACTTCATAATATTTCATAAATATTTTTATATAGTATTCCAGAGTCTTTTCAACATTTCAAAGCCATTTTGAAAACAATTCAAATTATCCTTTGAATTCCAAAAGCAAAACCCAAATTTTCCAAACAACTTCCATTTTAAAATAATTTGACAGCAATTTCTCTTTTGGAAACCCGAAAATGAACACCAACGATGCCGCGGTCATCATCGAAGTTATTTTCCAGCGACCGAAAAGAGTTTAGAGCTTTCATCTCTCTAAAATACTTTCCAAAACCTTCGAAATCCATTTTCAAATCAAAAATGATTTAAACTTTCCAAATCTCCAAAATTTTCAAATTCTCTTCAAAACCTTTCCAAAAACTCCTCTGGAATTCCGTTTTAAATTACAATTCACATTTAAAATTTATATTCTCAAATTTCATTTATACGTGAATTTATTTCTTAACTTTGGAGTTACGATTTGAATTTCTTATTCAATTTCAATAGTAATGATAACATTTCAATATCATCGCTTTCCTAACATCCATGCAACCATATACTGTAGTACTTTATAGAAAAACATTTATTTTCTATACAAAAATAGTTTTGGGCAAAATTATCTCATTTACCCTACTTAAAACAATATTGTGCCGAATTGTTCTATACAAGTGTTTAGAGATCCCTATCGATAGAGTTGTACGGACAATACCGACCAGAATCCATATACCACTCAACAAACCAATCATCACAATATAAAACAATTTTATATTCACTAACAAATACGCACTCGTATCTATTATTACACTCAACTCATTCTAGAGTACTATTGACTCTATCTCTAATGAGTAACACCCAACAGAGCAGGGTTGTCGCTTAACCATATGCTCTGATACCAAATGTAACATCCCGAAATTTTTCGACTTTCGAAAATTCAACATCGATACTCACTTTATCGACTGCTGAGCCATCGAATGCCGGAAACCCGAAAAGTTATGGTTTTAAGAAAGAAGAACAAGGTAGAAGAAGAAGATAGAAGAAAAAGAAAGAAAAAAACAACAACAGGACAAGAGCAGAAACAGAAAACAATATCAGAATCTTACACATCGCAGCGGAACAATATATAATAGATAAATCAGTAATCTTTAAAACAAAGAACTATATCATTTTATACATACATCAATCATCAGAGTCAATATACAACAATGGACAGTTATATAACTTGTCCTCATACAGAATACACAGCGGAATAAATACTATCAGATACAAATACTACGTCTCGTCATCCAGCTTGCTTCCGAAGCTCCAGAATATCCAGAATATCCTGATAATATAACTCTAGGCTGCCCGTGTGGAAAATTGGTGGGCACCCAGAGTTTAGAAGGGAACAATAAACTCCGAGTCAGTCATGGTGACTGGTGTGAGATCGTAAAACAGTTATTCTTTAAAATAAACAACAGGATAATTTTAAAGTAAATTCGAAATGCTTTTGGAAAATGAAACTACCATAAGACCTCCCGCCACACACACAATGCAAACGCAGAATTGGAGGAGATTTCTTCTTATGATAGTCAAAGATGCTTACTACGCAAAATCAAATTCTTTTTGATATTATTATTAGTGCATAGTGTAGAAAACATTTCGAAAGTATAATATTAATCTTAGCCAACATACGACCAGTATCGTATGCCTACTATAGCTACTATGTTCAATAGCAGGTTACCGCCACATTCCATAGCAGGTAATACAACTAAAACCGTACACGTCGCGTATTGTTTCTTTGGATTTCCAACAAATGGTCGGGCTAAGGAACTTCCTATCCACGATGGGTACGTCCCTGGAATAGACGACCCGAGAACCTAACCGGATCTCTGCCAACACAAGGCCGGGTTACCTCTGCAAAAATAGGTAACTACTGACACGCGTATGCCATCCCCCGATCGTCACCGATCTTCCCGAGGATCCCCGATTCGCAACAAACCACATAGATAATAATAATGCAGTAACCACAGAGGTTAAGTATCTGGGCTCCATACCATGATACCACCTTTATCCAGAAGGAATGACATACACTAAGGGGCGCTACTCCCTAGAACCTTGCTGCATCCTTCCTGTTTCGACCATTTCCGGGGTGTGAGGCTCGACGAAGTCTCGTCCACAAAGCTACGCTTTCTCAAAAAGCCCTGCTTCGGGTCAAACAAAATGATCAACCTATGATCACAAAGATATAAGATCAAACAAATGATCATATCACAAATGATCAAACACTGATCATTTCACAGCAACACTCAGTATGCCACGTTACCAAATTGGGATATATCGCTGATAAATTTCAACTACATAACCTCTGAGCTCATACGTCTCAGAGAAGGGTGTTAAGCTAAGAGAATAAATTCTCCGCCACCAACAGAAATGTATTTGAAAGAAATCAGCTTTATATCTCAAATTGTAACGTCAGACACACAATCCATATAAGTCTGTTCCGGGATCGAACAGAACCGAAGGCACTTCTCACGAAGCCCTTGCCATTCCGGATAATTTTCAATCACGTCAGGACTTCCCGTCACTAAGGGTGATAAAACCTCTAAATCGGAGATCAGCCGATGTAGAGTAACTCGACGGTAATCCTTCCGTTTTCAAAAATATCCGGTCTTCAACACCGGTCTTCAAATGCGATTCATAACGACGTATCACATATTCGGAATGGGTTATACGACCCCATGGTCCTTTCCCGGCTAACCCGAATAGTGAGCGCTTATTTAAAAACAAGTGTGGCATTCAAATTCATCCAATTCACAACAAATACCATTCAGGGTAATTATTGATAGTCGGTTATTTAACTATCAATAAAGATGCGCAACATCATCAGGTTCCAAATAATTTTCCAAATTATTTAATCTTCCAAAATATCTTTTACTAGATATATAATTTCCACACTTAACCGTTTGAAAACAATTTCAAATCAATTTCCACCTTTCATTTTATCTTTGAAGATAAAATCTCAAAACAGTTCATTTCATATTGGAAAAGCATTTCCATACTTATTTAAAAATAAGTATTTCACAAATCTATTTATTTTCAACATTTGAAAATATTCAATATACTTAAATCAAATTAAGTATATACTCATTCTTTAAGGAAATCATTCTTTCAACACATTTTATTTGAGTCAAAACGAATGTTACGTAAAACATCGTTACGACGACTCAAAATCACTAGTATAGGGATTCGGATTTTAATAGATATATAAATCCCAATACTACATCAAAACATTTCCTTTCGGAAATCATTTACTATAACAACAGTGTTATAGTCCATCATTTCCTTATTTTTCGAAAACGTCTATTTCAACAATAATTGTTGAAATCTATGTTCCGATACTTAACACGTTTTAAAACATCTTTTAAAACAACTTCATTTAACAATATTCCTTTTCCCAAAATAAATTGATTTTATTCAATAATATATATTCACTGTCCAAAATCGTGAATATAATTACTATCCCAATTTTAACAATTTCTACACATTTAACTTAAAGGATAATTCGCTGTTCAAAATCACGAATATATCTCCTTTAATAACTTCAATGTTAATTTATCAAATTCTATTGATTTTTAATTTATAAAACAATGTTTATAAATCCCATTTCTATTTATAAAACTTCGATTTCTAAGTTATCCAATTCAACTTATATATCTCAAATATATACCGGAAGTCTATATTATAAGTTAAGAACTTATAATTCATTTATTTACAACATCTATTCTTTTCTCATCTAAATGTCAAAATCCGATTTATAAGGTAATTGCTTATAAATCTTTTTGTTTTACAAAAAATCTATTCATTTAATAACTTCACAATTTATAAATCTATACATTTCTATCCACTTATGGAATCCATTTTTATTTGACTTTAACACTTAATAAAACTCATTTCAAAATTCCAATATTTTTAATTTATAAAAATATCAATTTTTATAAATCTTTTTATATGAATTGTTTAAAATATTTCAACAATTCCAATTTAAACTATTTCACAATCTTTATCAATTATTTATTTCAAAAATAACATTTTTGTCGTATTTCCCAAAAATCACAATTTTACTAACATTAAAATTTTAACATTTATTTATTTAAAATAAACCAATTCAAAATTTTCAATAAAACGTATATTTCTACAAATCACTTTACAAATCCTTTTAAAAGTAAAAATCGTTTATTTTTAAACTTTAAAAATTGAACCCGATGATGCAACGCATCAATTAGTCCATCACAACATCAAACATCATATATCATCATATGATGACAGAATATATATCAAAATCTGTAAATAATCAATACGGTGAGGAATCCAGTCGGATCCCTCCAACCTGTTTCCCTGCATCCAAAGATGTTAGCACAATACCAATTCCGCTCCAGTACGGAATTATCGCGGTATATGGGTTTTTATAAATCCGCTTACTAACGGCGCAATAGGGTCTCATCCGCTATACGAGGCGGGAAATCAATCAATCCAATATATACATATGCCAATATGTATATATTGCTATATATATAGATATATCCTATCATATCTAATAGCACATTCAAACAGTCAATCATCAATCAATAATAACTGCAAAAATTCCACATTCAATTGAGTGAGAAGATCTCACCTTGAATTTTCGATAGCAATTCATAGCGTTTTATTTCGAATAAAATTAAACGTGCGTTTAATTTTACCCGAAATTTTCGCTAGCTCAAATAAAGTCCAATCCAGCTCCATCGTGTAGTGCTCGTCAATATGGTTGCAACGCAAAAAGTTTCATCCGTTTTCAACCTCGTATGAACAAGTTATGATGTTTTAAACTTTATACAAATTTTTATATAATTAACCTTTACAATTTCATTTAAATTTTTAAACCTCAGTTTCACATCTGCCGTTCGATCCATCATCACAGATCTGGGGACATACGATGCTACTTCTTTGTTCACGCGTGAAACTCCCAGGTTCGTTCGCAAAAACCCATCGCTCGCTCAAATTCTCCGATCGCCGCACGTCCATCGTTCATCTACATCTCGATCAGAATACGCCATTCAACTCGCCTATGTGAACTCCCCCTCCACCAGCCGACCGGTCGAACTCGGCATCACCTTAGCCTAGAAATGCGTGCGCAACCATCGACCGTTCGAACGCGATTTGCCATTGATCGGCGACGTGTTTTCCGATCTTGACCGTTGAACATCTCCGTCTCATCGAGCACTACAATCTTCTAGTTGAAAGGTTTTGAAAATTGTCGACGGATTGGATAAAAATTGAGAGAGAAGGAGGCGATGTTTTTGGCCATTGATTTGATAACTGGCGGCCATGAAGAAGAAACCCTAATAATAATTTTTTTTCTTTTATTTTGTGATAAATCGTCTATTTATAGCAAATATCGAACACTATTCATCCGGGTTTCCCAAACTCCGATTTACGCACGGTGACTGGCGTTCCTGGGGTTTACCCCGCATTCCGGACACAATGGAACAGGTTTCGAAAGCTAATTCGGTCGTCTATGCGAGTTACGACAATAAACGATCAATTTAAATTAAACCGATTTAAATCGATTTCGAGGCGTTTTAATTTGCCCCGGACAAACGGTAAACCCAAAAATTACGAAATTTGAAATCTTACAATAATATCACATTACGGATCCGATGAAACTGGTTTCGTCGAAATCCGACACTGTTTGAAAAATGACTATTTTTAACTCGACGATTTTAAAATAAAAATGATATCGATGCGTTTCAAGTTGCCACGGTCAAACGATAACTCCGATGGATACGAAAATTGAAATCCGATAATAACTAACTATTACGGATCCATTGGAACTGGTCTCGTTCAATTCTGAGACTGTTCGAAAATTGGCTATTTTTACAGTCGATAATTAAATATTAAAATATTCAATTTTCACAGATTAACTCCAAATTCAATTCTGAAAGTTCTATAACCTTTCCACAACTTCAGTATGATTAAACAAAATTTTACAAATCATTTAAAATCATATTCAATCCAGATTTCAATTAATTCTGGAATTTCACTATTAAATTATTGATTTAATTATCCAATTAAACTCAATATTCGAATTTTAAATTATCCGACTTATTAATTCTACTTATTAATATTTAAAATCAATTAAATATTCGAATTTTAATTATCAAAAATTCTAGGTCGTTACATTAGAGGAACTCTAATCAAATAAAATTCTGACTTGAAGATAGGCTCGAACGAAGATGAGATAATTAACTTACAAAATAGAAGATGGATATACTTATACAAGTCGCGGGTGACCTTAACCGGGTCAACTATGACTTCAGGAATATGATCGATGCAGAATTCCAAGGCAATCGTCATTCGATCACCAGAGATAGAATTCGGGATAACCAGAGATAGCAGCATCTAAACCGAGGGATATATAAATCTTCGGTGAATCAATGCCAATTGTAAAGGAGTTTCACCCCTTTACAAATCATTCAAAGATTTGCGGGATCGCCGATTTTTTATAGAGATCATTCGAAGTGGAGTTATGGGATACTCCAGAATCAAAAGAATACAAATAGGGAGGGACAAGAATGAATTTTGGAACCGCAAGGAATGTTCCAAAGTTCAAAGGAAAACGAGTCAAAAGGAAGAGATTCAAACTCGAACGAAAGTGATTCTGTAAATAAATTTACTATATATGCTAAGTTTTGCCTATAGCCAAAGCTCTGATACCAACTGTAACGACCCGCTATTTTGGACCATTCAAATCGACAATAAATCCACACATGTATGACTTGAATAATTCAAAATAATAGATTGTTAATTAAAAATTGGCAAAACTCAACATATACAGTAAATAAATCAATCACAGAATCACAGACACAGAGTAATACAATAATACGCAGCGGAAAAGATAAAATAGTAGTTCATGAAGCTACTATATAAACATAAGAGTTAAAAATAAAATACAACAGAATATCTCAAATACAGTGAAGTCTTCAGTACGAATAGATGACTTCTCTGAACAAATCAACTAGAAGAGCTGAAAGTTGAGGCGATAGTTGGATCTCCAAAGGAAGCTCCAAACTCCAAGGGTGAGTCTCAAATGATGTATCACTCGGTCTGACCCGAGCGTAAAGAAAAACACAAAACACTCGAGTCAGGATTAACATTCTTATATCAATAAATCCAACTCAAGTGAAATATCAACTGAAATACAAGTAACTTAAAGGATGTTTGGGATAACCATCCTCTAAGGATCTTCGGAACTATCTACAAGGTGGAAATATACACTATAACACCGTGGTCATTCCAAATTAATTTATCCTTCAAAACCAAAATATCATTTCATTTCAAATATACTATTTTCCAAAATAGTATATATATATATAGGTTAAATAATTTAAAAGTAAAGTATTTAAAATTTCCTTAAGTCTCACAAATCAATTCACATCCACCCAAATTCCAAATTCAAATTTATTCAAAGCTCAATTCATTAATTCAATTCAGTTTTAAATATACCATTTAAATTTTCAATATATTTCAAAGCTTTAATACTCAACATTTTCAAAGTTAAATTTAACTCTTTCATATAGCTCTTGATTTAACTTTATTATTATTTAATCAGGGAATATTCACTTCATAAATTCAATATCATCTAACTAGCCTTAAATTTCATTTTACCAAATATTTCCTTAAATTTATTTAAACAAGAAATATTCATTAAATTATTTTAAATCAAACCCAAGTTATAAATCATATCTTAAATCTCAATTTCAATAAGTTTCAAATCGGTTTAATTAAATAATATTCTTTAATGAATACAATTTCAACTAAATTCAAATTATCTTCCCAACCTTAACTTATTCAAATTATTACTGAAATCTATTTTGAAACATAACTTTAAATACTTAACCATATTATATGTATTAAATCAATCTTAATTAAATTAAATATCATTATTAAATCTATATAAATCATTCCCATTTATATATAATAATTTAAGGCTCAACATTTATTAAAACCATATATTTCTTTCCAAAACCATAGAATTTATTTTCAAAATATTTATATATATGGACCAACGGTGTCTGTATATATATCTATCATATGGTTAAGTGATACGGATATTTATCATTTCAATACGAAATTTAAATATATACGGGTAGATATCATTTCAACCCGTAATCCCAATTTCAATTCAAATGAAAATCGTTTGGGTTTATCATTTCAACCCATAACGATTTTCTCCTATTCTAAAGTCCGTTCGGGTATGTATCATTTCAACCCATAGTGAATTCTATACTAACAGGGAACTTGTAGAGTGATAACAGATAATATAAAATACAACAACAGACATATATCATCAATAACAATATAATATAAACAACAGGATATGGTGTCATATCCCACAGGTGAACAGTTACAGATAATAGCATACATAACAATTTAAATAACTATAGCAGCATATTTCAATTGTCGTTTCAATTGAAATCAAATTTGATAAATATAAGAACGTTAAATCGTGAGTGATTAGTCACCTTTCGAGGTTAGAGAATACAGAAGATGACACGGATATGCACACTAATATGGACACTGAAATTGAATTACAAATCCAAGCAAAGCAAAATCGGCACGAATTCAACGATCAAAGCTGATAGATAGGAATCGATATAATAATTAGAATCAGCATGATAGAGAAAGAAATTATATATATATTATTATTATTTCCAGGAAATCAATATTTAATTTAAAACATATATTAAAATAACATATTAAAACATTGTTTTTAAATTAAATACATATATCCAAATCAAACATATATGCTTAAGATTGAAATAAATACTTATATATTATATAATAGTTGTAAGCAAATATATAAAATTTTAAAATTCTATATTATTATAACATACTAAAATCTATATTATAGTAAACAATTTTTGTAAAACAAACCGTGACCCAAATATACATGTCAAACAATATACTAAATATAAATATTTATATCTTATAACAGAACGTATTGTAAACAACTTCTATTCAGATGGATATATATGTCAATAAGCTACCAACGCCTTATATAACCATGAGTATACTAGTAGCCTAAATAAAATACTATATGCATATAAAAGCTACAATATCAAAGCCTGTACAAATAGAATCTGGATCCGCATATATTAAAAAGAATCAAAGTGGATACTTAAGCTATATTTTTTTAAAACCCGTTATATTTGGTATATATATATAACAATTTGTATACTCTATGTTATAACGAAAGAATTATATAGATCTTAGATATTATATTATTATTTCCCTAAACCCAAAAATTTCTTAAAACCAAACATATAACAAACAAAACTTTATAATATATACAAACAGACTCGTTTCATTTAAAATTTATGTATAACATTTATAATAATATATATACTCTGACCATTTTATAACTCATATAACAAACATGTTATAATCTTCAAATATATATAACTTACCTGTATACTATTCACATGCAACACAGATAGAAAAATAATAAAAATATATACTATCGAAACTTTATATGCCTTGCAATATATATAAACTATATAATATAAAACAAATAAAATAAAATACCTATACCCATATATCAGATTACCTTGCTGTAACTTACACAATATACAAACTATATTTAAAACTATTATAGAAACAAGTATACAGCTCGCGTACCAATATATATCACGAAGACGAGCAAAACGAGCAAGGAGGCTACCGGCTACTAATTGCTTGGAGAGGAAGGGATGTGCGGCTGCTCTGGTGGAGGGAAGGCGGAGTAGGAAAAAAAATGGTGATGAGGTGGTTGGAGGGCACTGTCGTGCGTCATCAAGGTCGGGTTCTGGAAGTGAGGCGAGTGCGGTTACGACCGAGACTAAGGTGGCGAGGGAGGTGAGTGGCGGAGGGATGCCGGAGCGGTGGTGGCCCTGCCGAGGGAATGAGGAAGTGGTTTTGATCGATCGGCTATGGAGTGGGAAGGGGTTGGGTTCCAAAAATTAAAGGGAAGAGAAGTGTCAGTGAGAAAAAGTGGAGGAGGAGATGAGTTACTGTTATGTTTGTCAATTTAGTTTAAAATCTTTCAGAAGAAATGTAGGGGAATAGGGAGGAATAGGAAAGGTACAGTCACAAAAGGATAGCCTTGCACTCGAAAATAAACAAAACTGGGAAAAATGAATTTATAAATGCAAATCGGAGTGTACGGTTGTTAAAGCAAAAATTTGTACCGTTTCAAACAATGAATGGTCGGATCAAAAAAAATTAGAGTGAATAAAAGTAACTGCAATGGTCAAGTCCTTGGATTCAGCTGAGCAATTAATTTGGTTTGGGCAGCACGTTTCAATTTGAAAACGCAAGAAAGTGGAAGGTCACAAATATTTGTACCGTTACGACGGATCGTTATCCTCATTTCCATCGCGTATCGGATCTCAAAACACAGAATTGAATATACCATAGTGATCAGCACGATGAGGCGATCAAAATGGTATATAAATATTGGTGATACGATCATCCTATCAAAAGTCGAAGATCGGTACTGAAAATGCAGTTCTTTTGCAGAAAATAAGATAAACGGAGCAATAGAAGTCCAAATTTTGAAAAACGAAAGATGACGTCTCACTCAGAAGAGGATTTAGAAATTTTCTATAGAAAAATATTTAGGTTTGGATAATATTTTATTACCATCAATTATTAACTGATTTAAATAGAAATAGAATTTCAGAAGAAAATAAACTTTAATATTATCAGATGGAAATTTACCAGTTGCTATATTGAAATAGAAGTATTCAAATAATAAATTTTTATTTTCAAATTTTATTGTTTAAAATTTCAAAAAATTTCAAATAAATACGTTATTAAAACCAATCAAAATTTATGGGTCGTTACACTTTATATCTGCATCTGTGTTTGATTCTGTGATCATATCTGTGTCTGAATATTGCATACATTTGTGATCAAATTAATATAAACTCAAAAAGAATTAATAATTCCTTAAAACACTATTCACTCCCCCCTCTTGTGTTAATTCTAGCCTTAAGATCCGTAATCCGCATTTCTCACATTTGGTATCAGAGCAAGGTTTTCAAAGTTTCATAATATGAATTTTGAAAAAGCTTTTAAAATGGCTATATTTGAAAAACTTGTTAATACTAGTTTAGAAATATTCAGATCATCACTGTCTCATGAGTCTGCATATAATCGATATTCAAATTCAAGTTGTCTACCAAAATTGTATGATGTGCAGGAAACATGTTTTATGGGTGTTGAGGAATCAATCCACAATGGACAAATTGTGCAAATCAAAAAGAATAAATGGATACTCGATAGTGGATGCTCTAGACACATGACTGGTAATCCGGATATGCTGAATGATATAATATACAGAGACGGAGGACTGGTTAACTTTGGACACAACTCAAAAGGATATGTGATTGGCATCGGCAATGTCGGTAACTCTGAAACTCCTATTATTACTAATGTTTTGCTAGTTAAGAATCTGAAACATAATATGCTAAGTATTAGTCAACTTTGCGATAAAGGATATAAAATTAAATTTGAAAAGGATAAGTGTCACATTAAAGATAATAATTCAACCATAATATTTGAGGGAATTAGGAAAAAGAATATTTATATTCTTAGTATGAAAGTTTCAAATGATAACCCATGTCTTTTGGCAAATACAAGTGACCCTTGGATTTGGCAGAAGAGATTTGGGCATTTGAATTTCAAACTCTTATCTAGACTGTCAAAACATGATCTAGTAAGAGGTCTCCCTAAAATGAATTTTAAAGTAGATAGTTTATGTGATGCATGTCAATTAGGAAAACTAAGAAAAAGTTCCTTTAAATTAAAAGATATGATTTCAACTTCAAAACCTCTTGAATTACTTCATCTTGATTTATTTGGTCCATCTCAAATTCAGTCAATAAATCATATTAAATATGTTTTTGTAATTGTAGATGATTATTCTAGATTTACATGGACAATATTTTTGAAACATAAAAGTGATACTTTTGAAAGTTTTAAGAACTTTACAAAAAGGATTCAAAATCAACTTTCTGTAAAAATTATAACCATCCGTAGTGATCACGGTGGTGAATTTGAAAATGAAAAGTTTGAGGAATTCTGCAATAAAAACGGAATAACTCACAATTTTTCATTTCCAAGAACTCCACAACAAAACGGAGTAGAAGAACGTAAAAATAGGAAGATTCAAGAGTGTGCGAGAACTATGCTTTCAGATAGTAAATTACCAAAACATTTTTGGGTAGAAGTAGTTGCTACCGCCTGTTATATTTTAAATAGAATTTTAATTAGACCTTTAACTGATAAGACATCTTATGAACTTCAAGATACAATTACTTATTCAAATAGCCGAAATTGTTACCTTAATTAAATTCTAGCATACTAGGCTCTACAAACAAAACCGTAAAGGCTCGTATTGGAGAATGGATCCCATACAATGACTAGGCTACTGGGGTACCGCCCATCACAGTACACCTCTAGAAAAATGTACCGAGGACCTCGCCGGGATCCCCTGCTACACAAGACTGGCCTACCCCTAACCTGGATAGACATAATATGTTATCACCCGGGGTGTTTCCACCCTTAAAAATCGAGCGCTCCCTTTTTCATGCACAACCATATCCATAATTTATATATATTTCCGAGGATATATAGAAAAGTGATAACATACTCTAATTGGGTGCGACCCACTTAGCCTTGCTGCATCTCCCCTGTTTTAGTCATTTCTGGTTGATGAGGCTTGAGGCTAACGATTACCTTTCAAGAATAATTCTACTTAGAATGTTCATCGTCCTCCAATGACGATGTTTTGATAGCATTCGTCCATACAAGTTGTCCTGGGTCTGGACAAACTGAATCACTATCTTCACTATCTTCACGGCATCCATTCGTAACGTTCAGACTGAATCGAAGTGGTTTTCGGATAATTAAATCTGATTCCAGTCTCTTCGAAACGATCAACGGATTTGGCCAAAATTGATAGTCGGTTATTTATCTATCAATAAAACATCCATAAGCAGACATCGGGCCTCATTATAAATTTTCCAAAAATTTATTTCAAAATATCTTTATAAGATATATATTCAAATCCCTTCCAAATTTCCAGTCATTTGAAACGATTTCAAATCCTTATACCTTCAACGGAATATTTCCAAACCCTTCCAATACTTGGAATATATTTCCAACTCCGTTTTTATGTTCAACACTTAGGAATTATTCCATTTATTTCCAATTTTCTCAAAATCATTTACAAATTTATTTGTAAATTCTTTAACTCATTTAGGACGAATTCTATAAGTTCTGGTTTCCTTAATTAATTTCCTTTAATATTTTTCAAGTCAACACTTGTCTAAAATTCCAAATATCCATTTCTAACTTCTTTTATGAATTCTAATTCATTTTTCGAAGTTTACTTTTATTTAACTATTTCAGAAATTTTCTTACTTCTTCCCAAATTCCATTTTTGAGAATTTCTCCTATAACTCCCACCTACTGAATGAATTCCGTTTTCAAACCTCGAGAAGATTTATAAATAATTTTAAATCATTACAAAACTCTATATATATATAATAAGTATTTAAAGAATAATAATTTATTTTTAAAGGCATGTTCAAAAAAATCAAACACTTTTAAATAAACATTAATAACTCATTTCAAATCCATCTTTAATTAAAGCAAATCGATTTACAAAGCTTGTTATAAAAATTAGAATTTATTTCAATAAAAATTTATATTTGAATAATCCACTTTCTGAAATTTTCCAATACTAACTAGTTTAAAATTTCATTGTTTTAAAAAAATTCCTTTTTTAAATCAAAACATAACTTCTTAAAAAGAATTTTTTTTAAATCCCAATAACCAATTCAATTTATAAATCCCTCTCGATTTACAACACTTTGACTTCACTTCCATTCCCTTACCCATTCTCACATTTCAAAAATAGAAACCATTATTTTTCTTCAAATCGATTTCCATATTCTGATATAAATTCACCCTATGAATTTATATTCCCAATTTATCAACTGATATCGTTTTACCCTTATTTATAAACACCGCTATAGATTTATAAACTCCTTCGAGTTTCCACTTGTTTATAAAACTAATTTTATTTATAAAATCCCATTTTATAAATCCATTTCTTAACAAATTTCATTTATCCCACAAATCTAGTTCAAATATCGATTTCAACTCCTTTCCATATTTCCCAGAAATGTCATTTTAAAAATCCATCGTTTTAAAATCCTTATATATAAATTATTTTAAAATCTCTATTAAATATCTTTTTACGGATAGTTAAATACAAACCAAAATCAATTATTGTTTTTATCTAAATCATTTTCTTAAAAATAATCCAAATTTCTATATGAATATTTTATATTCAAAATCTCCTTTTAAATCTTTTCTAATTCCAAAAAATAATATTTATGGTATTTAAAATACCAAAAGTTAGGCTAGTGCTACTAGAGCATCCAATAATTCACATCACAACAATAATCTATAATAGATTATTCTAACACATCATATATTATTATATATGAAAAACAACCAATATAAATTTGAGGAATCCAATTGGATCCCTCCAACCTGTTTTCTCTGCATCCACATATGTTAATACAACATAAAAATATCAATCCCACTTCGAGGTGGATATCGCGGTATATATGGCCATCCGCTATTATGCGGGGCGCATAGGGTCTCATCCGCTCCAATAGGCGGAAAATATATCCAACTACTATTATATATGCTACAATATATATAACATTCAAATTAAGAATAATTTATAAATTCATCCAAACAATCAATAATTTAAATTCAACATTTTTAAATTATACTTGCAATCCAAATGAGTGAGATTTTACTCACCTTGATTTTTTTATTTGCAATCCATTCCAATTTTCTTCCATTGTAGTGTTTGAAATATTTTTGATCCTCGCACGAAAAACTACACATTAGATAGATTAACAAATATATTTATTATTATTATTATTATGCTTACAAAGTGAACTTAAATTAAAATTTACTATTTTATACCTTTTTAACAGCTTCTGAGCCTTACGAACAATTCCTTCTGTGGCATAAGCTAAACGAGCCTCAACCTCCACCGACACCCGACCAGGAA
This sequence comes from Allium fistulosum, assembly GCA_030737815.1. NCBI lineage: Eukaryota > Viridiplantae > Streptophyta > Magnoliopsida > Asparagales > Amaryllidaceae > Allium > Allium fistulosum. The sequence continues at coordinate 557,822,488 of CM060905.1, forward strand.
CCATGGCTATCCATAACCCCAGCGCCCAATGCACGTGAATCATCAACTAGACGAGCAGGCAATGCTCCAGTGAAGCCATGTACAAGATTCACGACAACTCTAAAACGAAACCCGCCCTCAGCCTCCAGTTCGTACGCTACCATGCCGCCATCGAGTTTGAGTCTAATATTTCCATTGCGACTTTGTCTAGAATGACAATCGACCCTACTTCGCAAAGCACCACAGGCCGCCGCTCTTCCCATCCTCGCGCGTACGCAAACAACTCGCCATCGCTCCATCCTGCATCACCTGCTCGCACGAGCTATGCCTTATCGCGATCGAGCCTGAATTTGATGTCGCGATTGAATTTTCTTTTTTTTATATCGAACTGGGTTTTCGAATTTGAAAGGGGAAGGCAGTCTCGTTTGAAAAAGATAGAGGAGAACACGATTTCGATTTTTAACTGAAGGAAGGAATTTGCAAGTTAAAATATAAAGCAGAAGGAGGCTTTGGGTATACGATAGATTGAGTTTGACTTTTCAACTTTTTTTTTATTTACCAAGGGGATTCGATTTGAACGAATTAAAGGGGGGGACGTAATTTAACTTTGAAGGGAAAGGGTAGGTCTGCGTGTAGGGTGACTTTGATTTTGATTTACCTTTATTATTTATTTATTTTTATTTATTTTCATAAATCAAAATATCTCGCTTACCTAACTCAAAATTTTGATCCCCTATCGAGGTGTGTCGCTAGGCATTTATAATGTTATACCCCTATTCCGAATGCAATGGAAAAGGTTTCGAGTCCTAATTCGATCGTATGTGGAAGATAGCTTTTTAAATCGACTATTTAAATTTAATTCAATTAAATTATTTCTAGGCGTTTTCAGATCGTATGACCAAATGATAAATCCAAACGCTACGAAATTTGAAATCCAAAAATAATACAATATTACAGATCCAATGGAACTAGTTTCGTCGAATTCTGAGAATGTGCCCTGGATCGCTATTTTTAACGCGTCGATTAAATCAATGATTCCAAAATTTGCGGAATCACTTGAAATTTCCAGTTTTAAAATTTTATTAACTAAATTATAATTCCAAATTCAATATTTGAACCATTTAAACACTCAAAATCAAACGACGAAAAATCCCGGTCGTTACATAAGGTTATCGCTAAACCAAAGCTCTGATACCAAATGTAACGACCCACCTTTTTGGACGGTTCAAATCGACAATAAAACACACACATCAAACTCAAACCATTCAAAAGGGAGGATTGTTTTGAGGTAAATAAGAAAAGAAGAGAAAGAATAAAAAACAAACATAGAATCTCACAGCAGAATAACAAAATATAATAATCAAATAACAGTTCATGAAGCTATTTTACAAATAGTATTTGATTACACTTTTACAATACAGATTAGAGTTACATACGACATGAATAAATAAGTAAATGCAGCAGAACAACATGATGCAGTAGTATAAATATAATAAGTAGCATACAAATCTTCATCTTCATCCTCCAGAGAAAAATGGTCTTCAGTACACTGAAAAGCTCAGACTGACCCGAGCATAATGAAAAGACAAAACACTCGACTCAGAACTAAAAGATCTGATGTAAGTTGAATCAACAATAAATAAATATGAGTGTAACGGCGTCAGAGATGTTTATGGGATTTTACATCTCCTATCCAGTGTCTAACGTGGGCGCAATAACTTAAGAGATGTTCGGGATTACCATCTCCTAAGGATCCGTTAAACTATCTACTATGTAGTACAATACGTTATTATAATATTTCTATAGTAAAGTAAAGTATTAAAATAGCGTTAAGGCATTACCCATATCCCTCTTAACACATTTTATATATTCCCGTAGTTTATACAGATATTGTAAGCTCCACCAAACCGGTGGTTTACTTAGTGAGCACTTCATAGGAACGTTACAAACCAAACTCGTAGTGGGCATGATAAGGCATGTGAAAAGTCACGCGAGGCAATGCACAGGGTAGGATACTACCGTTTTGCAGATCCGGACTAGTGGTAATGCATAGTAGCTACTACTGCCCACCTCGGAACACACTTCCAAATTCTAATCGAGGGTTGGCCACCAAATCAATCACAAAGTAATATGGTATCGAAGCATTGTGTCCGATCGGAGGTGCGACCTCACTTGGCCCGGCATGGCTCCTGTTTTAGCCACATCAAGCTGACCCGAGGTGTAACGACTCGTAAATTTTAACGGTTTAAATAACGTAATTAATTGAATTTTTGTGAAATTTTAAATAATTAAATTTGGAATAAAAATTTGATATTTGGAATACGTTTATATAAACATAGTAAATTGTAAATTTTCATTTGATAATATGGAAGTTCATTTTATTGTGTAATTTTATTAAATTTAAATCAGTTAATTTTTGATAATAATAAAATATTTTTCAAACCTGAATATTTTTATATAATAAAAATGTTTATCATTTTTTGAGTGAGACGTCATCTTTCGTTTCATCAAATTTGGACTTCTGTAGCTTCGTTTATCTTATTTTCGGCGCTTTAGCAGCATTTTGGTACCGATTATCGACTTTTGATAGATTGGTCCTATCACTGATATCTATGTACCGTTTTGATCGTCTCGTCGTGCTGATCTCTATGGTATATCCAATTGTGTATTATGGAGTCCGGTGTGCGGTGCAATCTGCGAAACGCCTAGCGTATCGGTTCCGCAACCAAGTCTTTTTGGTTTCCATCTGTCCTTTCATCTTCCTACCCATCGAGAGAAACAGCCATTGCATTTAATAATTTTTGAATTCAATATTGTGACCTTTACTATTCACAAGATTTCTGATATATTCGTTGATTTGCTCTTCTCTGGTTCAGTTTCTCTCTTCCCTCTTTCTCTCTTTCTTCTGTTACTCTATTTTTCAAAAATATTATACTTTTAGAATTCCTGCTTTGTCTTCCTCCTCAATTTCATTTTCCATTTTTGCCTGCTCAGGCCCCTGTTATCATCCCCTCACTTAAGCCTCGGCATCCCCGACCCTTCCTCCTCCACCATAATCTGTGCCACTGAACCCAAAGCCGAGCCACCCCATTTTCTCCCCGTAGCCTCGTTCTCCCACCCATGCACCGACCACCCCTCTCTTTTCCCACCAATACATGCAACCTCACCACAGCCCCTGCCGCCTCCTTTGCCCCGTCACCCCACCACCACTCTCTTCCTCTCTCCTCCCTCGCTTTCCCTTCCCTCCATGCAAAGCCCAGCTTCCCCAACCGAGCCATCTCCTCTTCTCTCTCGGCCTGCCCATCACCACCAGCCTCGGCAACTACCGCTCGCCACCTGACCCCAGCCGTAAGCCTAATGCCTTCACCTCCTCTCCCCTACAACCCGAGCCTCTTCTTTGTAAAGGTAAATGTATGAGTTTGTATATATATATAAAGTTTATATAAGCTTGTTGTTGGATTTATATGAAAAAAAAAATTGTTATATTCTGGTATGTATATATTTCTGTTTTGTTTAAAGTATTATATTATACAAGTTGTTATAAATATATATATATATATATATATATATATTAGTTAATATATGTCTTTGTTTTGCCGGGTACAGTAGTACTATGTTATGTATTAGTGTTATTTATAGAAAGTATATATTATGTTTTATAACCTGTTACTTTATAATATGTTCTGTTGTATAAGTTTGTTTATCATATTGTAAATATATCAGTATATTATATGCATATGTTATTAGTTATATATGATAGTTCATATAAAACATATTATATGTTAATTATATGGGTTATAATATGTTGTTTTATTCGTAAGTATGAAAGTATTTATTTTATATAGTATAAGTTATATATGTTGTTTATATAAGACTGTATATAAAATGTTATATATATAAAGTTAGACATGTTTGAATACAATCTATTATTATGTATATATAAGTCTATATAAGTGTACTTGATCGGTTTGAATTTAAAATAGGTCTGGAGCTTATGCATTAGTTTGTATATAGATTTTTGTAAGTTTAAATATATATATGTTTATATGTTAGTTTATATAGTTAAGTATATGTGAATTTGGTTTTTCTTGTATATATAGATATTTAATGTGTGGGATTTAATATTGATTTGAAAAGAAATATCTTTTTTTATTTTAACTATATGTTTTAAATTGAGTTTAGAAAATTTACATATATGTAATAATATCTTGTTTCCCATCTCGTGCCATCTTGACTTACATTCCCATTATCCAATTTGTCGCAGCAATTCCTAGCTTGTCGCTGTTCCGTGCGCGTATCTGTGTCTGTGTTACCTTTTTGTTTCTCTAGCCCCGAATGGTGAGCAATCACTCATGATTACCATTCTTATATTTATTAAATTTGATTTCACTTGAAACGATAATTGAAGTATGCTGTTAAATTTGAATTATTAGTTATTTAATTGTTAAATATGATATGCCATTATCTGAAATTGTTCACTTGTGATATGACACCATATCCTGTTGTATACATTATATTTAATTTGTTACTGATGATATATGCCTGTGTGGATATGTTATATTATAATTTTTCTCACTCTGCAAGTTCCCTGTTAATTTAGAATTCCCTATGGGTTGAAATGATACATACCCGAACGATTTTGTAGAATAAGGGAAAATCGTTATGGGTTGAAATGATAAACCCAAGCGATTTTCAATGATTTTGAATTTTTGGGATTGCGAGTTGAAACTATATATACCCGTAGATATTTAAATTGCGGATTGAAATGGTAAATATCTGTATCACTTGACCATAGGATAGAGAATTATATACGAACATCGTTGGTCTATATTTTGAAATGATTTCCATAGTTTTGAAAGGAAATATATGGTCTTTAACAGATATTGATTTTTAAGATATAATATATATATTTTATTTTTATATATGTCTAAAATTTAGATTTTAATATAATATGTTTTGGAAAGTTTAATGTATAGTTTAGTTTGAAATTATACAGTTTAAGATTTTCCTAAAATTTTATTTTCTTAAAAATATATAAAATAAGATTTAATTTAATAAATTTAATTTAATTGGTTTATAATATGTTTAAGTATTTATTTAAATTTATATTAATATTTTAAAAATAGATTCTTTATAACTTTAATAATAAAGGCTGGGAAGAGAAATTAATGTTGACTCAGAATTTAAATTGGTTAATAATTGAATTTAAATAAGAACTTATTTGAACTTATTGATTTTGAGATTTTGAAATTATGATTTATAACTTGATTTGATAAAAAGTGATTAAATGAATATTCTCAAATTTAAATAAAATTGAGATTGGATATTTAATATTGATTTAAATTTATAAATCTAGATTTTTATAAGTTGTTATTAAAACGATTAAGTGAATACTTTCCAATTTGAATAAAATTAAAGTTAAATGTTGAAATATGAATGAAATTTTTATTGTAGATGCTTGAATATTTAAACTTGAATCTTATTTGAATTGAAGTGATAGTTCAAACTTGGATTTGAAATCGATATAAATTGAAATGGTTTATCGAGAATTTGAATTGAATCTTTGACCTTTAAATTGAAATGGTTTATTGAGAATTTGAATCGAAACTTTGACCTTTAAATTGAAATGGTTAAACTAGAATTGATTTAAATTGAATTTCGGAATTTAAGTTGATTTGAATTGACTTGTGAAATTGGAGAAAACTATTTTTATTAGATAAATTATTTTAATATATAACTATTTTTAATACATATACTATTTTCAACATCTCAACTGTTTAGGTGGAAAGTGTTATGATTTCCAAAGCATTATGATTTCAAAAGTGTTATGATTTCCAAAGCGTTATGATTTCATAAGTGTTATGATTTCCAAAGTGTTATGATTTCAAAAGTGCTATGATTTCTAAAGTATTATAATTTTGAAAGCGTTACGATTCTGGAAATGAATGCTATATAAAGTAAATAATGATATCGAATTTTATGGTTTTGAAATGAATGTGATATTTGATATGAAGTATGAACTATTTGAAATGAAATGACCGCGGTGTGAAATAAGCGTTTGGTTGTTAAATAGACCGGGATCAGATATTGTCATACTCTCTGCCAATACCGAAAACCACTTTAACAACTATGTACGTGGTGGAGATTCCAGAATGAAGTAGGATGGTTTGGTGACGATTCTATATGGTATTTACGTAGCCCTGACTCCCGTGAGTCAGCTTGATGCGGTTAAACAGGAGCTACGCTGGGCCAAATGAGGTCATTCCTCCTATCGGACACATTTCTTCAATACCATTCTATTGCTTTTGTGATTTGATTGGGTGCACCCTTTGATTTGGAAGTGTGTCACGAGGTGGGCGGTAGTAGCTGCTATGCATTACCACCAGTCCGGATCTGCAAATGGTATATCTACCCTGGCATTGCCTCGAGTGCCTTGTCGCATGCCATATCGCGCCTTCTACGAGTTTGTTTTGTACTGTACCTATGTGATGTCCTTTGGGCAAACCTCCAGTTTACGGAGGAGCGTACGGCATTGTATAGACTACGGGAATATATAAAATGTGTTAAGGGGGATATGGGTAACGCCTTAATGCTATTTTAATACCTTTACTATAGACATAGTATAATAGAGTATATTACTACATAGTAGATAGTTCCACGGATCCTTAGAGGATGGAAATCCCAAACATCCTTTAAGTTACTAGTATTTCAGTTGTCATTTCACTTGAGTTGAATTTATTAATATAAGAATGTTAATCTTGACTCGAGTGTTTTGTGTTTTGCTTTACGCTCTGGTCAGACTGAGTGTCACAGCATTTGAGACTCACCTTTGGAGTTTGGAGCTTCGCTTGGAGGTCCATCTATCTATCCAGCTTTCAGTTACTTCAGTTTATTCCAATCATTTATGTTCAGACTCATATGTTACTTATGTACTAGATATTAATTGTTTTTGATATATTCTGTAGTATTTTGTTTCAAACTCTGTTGTTTATATAGTAGCTTCATGAACTACTATTTATATATTCCGCTGCTTATTGTTATATTACTCTGTGTTTGTGATTCTGTGATTGATTTATTTACTATATATGCTGAGTTTTGCCAAATATAAAATTAAAAATCTGTTGTTTTGAGCAAATCAAGTCTGGCATGTGCGGATGCGAATGGTTCGAAATACTGGGTCGTTACATGAGGGGGTCAGGGCTACGTTAATACCTCATACAGAATCGTTCGCCAAACCATCCTACTTCATTCTGGAATCTCCACCATGTGTATAGTTGTTAAAGAGGTTTTCGGTATTGGCAGAGAGTATGACAATATCTGATCCCGGTCTATTTAACAACCAAACGCTTATTACACACCGGACGGTTCTTTTACATTTCCAAAATCATTTCATATTGATATCAAAATATCATATTCTTAAAAATCATATCACTTTCGAAATCATATTCACTTTCGAAATCATATTTTTAAAATAGTTTAAACCCTCATTTCAAAATCATCATATTTACTCAAAATATGTCATTTCACTAGCAAATATCATTTCAAATCCCAACTTAGGTTATAACATCATTTAACCATATTCGGTTTTAAATCTTTGATTTAAATATAAACAATTCAGCCTTGCATGGTTTATTTTTAGAAAATAGTTTATACAGTTTTAAAATTGTTTAAAACAGTTTAAAATACTTTAAAATAGTTTAAATGGTTTAAATAGTTTAAAATAGATTAAATTAAATTTAAAATAGTTTAAAATAGATTCAAATATATTAAAATGGTTTAAATTAGTAAAAAAATAGGTTAATATAGTTTTAATAGTTTAATATAAAAATGGTTTGATTATTGAAATTGTTTATGTAATAAATATTTTGAAAATCTAAATGAATCTGGATTTAAAATAATGCATCTTTAAACAGTTTATATTAAAATAAAAAAATTTGAAATTAATATCAAATTAAACTATTTCTTTCATTTCAAAAAATCTGGACCATATCCAGCTTTCAAATCAACAAAACTCAATTTTTATCTTTCAATTATGGTTCTCAATAAACTTCTCAATAAACCATTTAAATCTATATTGATTTCAAATCCATGTTTGAACTATAAATTTAAGCTTCTCCAAATTCAATAGATTTCAGAGTTAATTATTCAAACGTTTACAATAACTCAATTTCGATAAATTTCATTTATACTTCAAATTCAACTTTAAAAATTCAAATTAAATTCTTTAAACAATTCATTTAAACCAACTCCAATTTCAACATTTAAAGCATGGATTTTTTTTCAAAAATAATTCAGTTTATATAAATATAATTTTACTTCAAAATATCATTTAATTGGATTCAAAATTAAGAATTTAAAATCATTTAATTTAACCAATCCGGTGTTCGTATATAATTTTCTACCCTTTAGTCAAGTTATACAGATATATATCATTTCAACCCGCAATAATTTAAATTTACGGGTATATATCATTTCAACCTGTAATCCCGAATTAAAATTCAAAATCCAAAAATCGCTCGAGTCTATTATTTCAAGCCATAACGATTTTTTCGTAATCTATCAGATCGTTCGGGTATGTATCATTTCAACCCATAGTGATTTTTCCTAACAACAAACTAAGGGAACTTGCAGTGTGACAACAATATATAAATATAACATCCAGCCATCCAATATCAAAACTAAACATCCATCACAATCATCATTCAAATCAACCAATAAATAACAACAATTTGACTGATTATCATTTACAGGTATTAACTGGCAAATTTAAAATTCCATACCAAATTAAATGGCAATTTAATTCAGTAAAATTTAGATTTAACTGGCATGACAAATTAAAAATACCAAACGGTAATCAATCAACTTCTGATGATATTATAAATTTAATTTAACTAACATAAGACAATTTAGTATTTGTGAGTGGGTTAAAACACTCACCTTTGATTTGTCGTCGATTTAAAATCCAAAATTAGCCCAAAAATTTTGCAGTCTCAAAATACAGCCAAACCTGCTCCATAACTTCCGAAATTTCGATACGATCGTAATGAAGAAAAACGCGCGTGAATTCGAGCTCGTATGCAAAGGTTATTAACGTTAGAAGATTGGAAAATTTAGGCCCTGAGTCGACTTCGAGTCCTACTTCGGTCCGCCGCCTCAAATCCCCGGTGCTTGTTCTGAGTTTTTGCCAAAACGACCCGAGACCCGAGTCATTTGGTTCTTGACCCAAAGTCGCTGCAGGGTTTTCGCCTCTAGAACCCGAAGCGCGACTCAGAGTCGCCCTAGATCCGCAAATTTTTTTTTGTTCTTTTTAACAAAATTGAAATTAGAGTTTTCAGCCATTGGAAAGAGAGAGGGGATGAGAAGGAAATGTACGTACAGAAATAATGAAATGAGAAACAGCTAGGGTTTATGATAGCCTATATATGCAGGGTTGGATCGAAACGATAACAACGACCCGAAAAGCCCGTTTCGTTCCTGAAACGAAAATGGGTTATCCAATATAACGAAATATATGTTTTCGATATTTTTAAACTCAATGGAACTAGTTTCAAACCCTAATACCATTGTATACAGAAGTTAGCTTTTAAAATCAGATTATATTCATTTAAATCCTTTTAAATGATTTCTACGCGTTTCGAGCCCGCACGATCAAACGACAAGTCCGATCGCTACGAAACTTGAAATCCGAGATAGTGGTTTCATCGAAATCCGAGATAGTGGCCAAAATGTCTAATTTTCATATTAATTAAATAAATTATTATTTAATTGGTTTAATCACTTTTAAATTCAAATTTACAAGTTAACCATTTTATCATTCATGATTACAGAGAAATTTAATAATCTTTTAAAAATAAATTATCCTTATTAAACCTAAGATTTAAATATTACACCAATTACAACGTTCAATTATAACGGTAATAAATTCATTAATTAAAATTTTAAAATTCCAATAAATTCATATATTTTGATTTCACTCTTATTATTTAATCAATTGTTACCTTATGAATATAATTAACCTTAGTTTACATGTTATTACATTAATATCCAACTGTTATTATGTTAACTCATATTAACTGCCATATTTAATTTCATTAAATTCCAATTGATTTACAATTAATTCCAACGGATTAAATATCAAGATGATAATCAACCAATTATTATACATTAATAATTCACCTCCATCAACCTATTATTTACAATCAAAGGTTGATAAATTACTTGCCAAATATTGATTCCATTCTATATTAACCTATTTCAATTAATTACGTATAATTTCCCTTTTTAATATAACATTTAATTCATTTCCTATATCTTAATTTATCACCAAATTAACTTTACAATTATTTCAATTGATTTAAATTACATTAATTAGTCGTCAATTACATTAATTTAACATTATTGAATTTCATTTTAACCGTTTTCTCATTAACAAATCATAAATTTTTAATTTTTTCCAATATTAAATTACAAATTCTTATTTAATTTTATATTTTTAATAATAATAAAAATGGGTCGTTACAAAGAGATCGACCAGTGAATGTGTTAAATCATGGATTTTAAATAACACATGGACGAACGTGATGGACCAAAATATTTTACTTGCTTGCAAAGTATTTGAGGTGCATCCACGACCAAATTAATGACTCTATAGGCTAAATCTAACTCTCCGGGTTAACTCCTAACCACTATAAATACAAGCCTAACTTCTCACTTTTCTTCTCATATTTCTAGGTCATAGAGCGGAGCTCTACCATTCTCTTTTCTCCACATATTATAGAATTTCTACAAGAAAATTATAATATAACACATATGAGTATAAGTGGAGAAAAGAAGGAAATAAGAGAAGAGAAGAGTAGAAATAATGGCTAATGCAATCAACTCAAAACAGAAGCTATTGAAACTTGGTTTACTCAATAATGATGAATGTGTTTTCTGTCAGTCCTTCTCTGAATCAAATACACACTTATTTTTTGAGTGTAATTTTACATTTAAGGTGTGGAGTAGATTACTTGTCAATGGAAACTTTTATAGACCAATAAAAGATTCAAGAATAGAATGGTATAATATCTTTAAGGCAACAAGATGGAAGTGTGCAAAATCTGAAATTCTGTTGATGGTTCTAAAGACATTTGTTTATGAAATTTGGAGAGAAAGAAATAGCAGGATTTTTGAACAGAAATTAGAGAATGAAGATGTGTTATTCAGTAAGATACATAAGAGAATTCGAAAAAGGGTTGCAAGGCTGAGATGATTTTTTTGTGTATTTGAAATTGTCTTTGGTGTAGTGAGCTATATTTTGTTTTGATCTGTTGCAAGGTTTTGTAAAGCCAGTGTGCTATGTTATGTTACTTTGTTGATCAGAATTTTTGCATGTATTCTCTATGTACTATTTGGTGAATGTTAATAAAAGGGCTGGGCTCCCTTAGCCCATTGCTTTTCAAAGAGTAGAAATAATTCAGAAGGAGGCAAAGGTAAAATCATAAATCTAAAACTGTAATTCAAATTTAATTCAATCCTTTCCACAGATTTGTAATTTTAATAAGTGAATACCCTTTTTATTATTTTTGATTTAAAGTAAAAGGGAGGCAAATATAAAGGAAACAGATCTAAATCTGGAGAATAGGAAAGTTAAAAGCAAGTTGAGTGGGAAAATGACATGTTTTCTAATAAGATTAGATTTATGGCATTGTCATCTATTTAATTTATATCTATTTATAATCGATTTGGGTATTTAATTGTAATTGCGTTAGATATAAATCTCAATTTGGATAATTTATTATATATGCGTAATGAATTAATGTGAATAACGAGTTGGATAATGAATTATATACACGTAATGATTAAGGAATATTTTTGATTTGACTATTTTGGGATTTATAGTAATTAGTAGGGATTTGACATATTTTAATTCATTGGAATGAAAAGGGGTAATAATATAAGTCTCTATGAATCATCCAAGTTACAAATAAAGGTATATTGTTTGAAATAACAAAGAATGTAAATGTAAAGGAAGAGATGTGCAAAATAAGGGAAATCCCATATTTTGTACTGTCCTTTTCAATAAAGAAATAAAATATAATTCCTTGTAATTTCACATTAAACACAAATCCTCTTTTAAGTAATTCATGGAGAATTATAACGTTAACAATTCCTTTTTAAAAGGGAAATGAGTTTCAATGCATTAAAGTATAAGGTCCTTAAGTACAATAAAATGTAAAGTAAATAAGAATAAGAAAAATAGTTAAAAAAAGAATTCAAAATACACAGCTGGACAAATGTAATTGGAAAGTAAAACTAATTAAAGTTCATTGTACACCAATGACACTTAAGTCAATAAATGAGAAATGGATAACAAATGATAGTAATTAAGAAAAGATATTTAAAAGAAATCAGTAATTAACCTTAGATTAAATAAGATGTAAAATAAATAGAAAAGTAAAGAAATATTGTTAACAGTGAATGGTAGAGACACAATAATTGAACATGAATGAATGAAGATATATATTATATATATATATATATATATATATTCACACATACATATATAAACACACATAGCCTAAAGTATGCGTTTATGATGGGTGTGAATTACATAAGTATGTAAATAACTTAAATAGATAAGGATGACATTAGTCATTAGTATGGGTTGGAATGCAAGGTCAGTAGTGTTACATAATAGAAGTCTGCCTACCACAGGGGCTACCAGCAGTTGTGTGTACATTATAATGATGTGAGACATATCCCACCGAAGGACCCATGGAGAGTATACACTTGTGTATAGATGAAGGAATACCCAAATAGTAAGAGGAGTCTGCTTCAAAAATAGGGAAGTGGGGTATTGCCTTGATTGCATTAGGCAATCTAAATAGGATGGTGAGCAGCTCGATGCTATGTTAGTAGGTGAAGGCACCATATTAGGGGTAGGGGTCGCATAGGTTGGGTGTGTCATCGGTCCAGAGCGGTAAAAATGGGAAAGACACGGTTACACCTAATGGGTTATGCCTCCTACTAGGGTGGGCCACGTTGCGAAATCCACGGCTAAATTACAGCCACATCGTTACTAGGCACTATTGGGAGGTTCTACTTTGTATGCGGGCAATTTGGCCTAGAAATTGATGATTTTTATTTGAGTTTTTAACCAACTAGAATTCAATGGAATTTAGAACATCTGCGTGAAGTCGAAAAGACTCAAGAATCAACCAGAAGTATCAAAAGAAGGAACCAAGAGGGACTCAAGAGAAAAAGAGAAAAATTAGCCTAAAGGGATGGATCGCTAGCGATCCATACATATTGCTTATGGGTCATCCATTCTTCTTGCATCATGAAGCATTATCTTTTCTAGGGATGCTTACTAAGTTTCACGATATTCCAAGCAAGCTAGATCGGGAAGTGGGCATTCGTCCGATTCCAGTAATAGTCCAATGCAACTTGTACATGAATCGTCATCTAAACAAGGCAACTATTCAACAAATTGCATGAAGGGCATCTATAAAAGGCATGGAACATCGTACAATTGAAGTGAGCCAAAAATAAGTTAACTTTATGAATCGGTAGCGATCCATGCCCGATGGATAGCTAGCGATCCATCATATTAGCTCAAGTCGCTACGAAATTTCCTAGGCGCCTTCGTATTTTCAAATGCAAGCTTCTAGCAAGGCGACATAGCCCAATGGCTCTCCAATCCCTATAAATACTCATCCATCTGCAACATAAAGGGGATCTTCTGGATTGGCTGTTGGAACTCTACAAAAATTACTCTTCGCACTTCTCCCCTCAAACAATAGCCATCTAATTCTCTAGTGAAATCTTGCACTTGTGACTTGAACTAACTTAGAATTTCAATCAAATTGTAATCTGATTCAACTTTTAGCAGCAGTCAGTCAATAACAAAAGTTATAGAGTGGATGTAGGCTTCATTAACAGTCGAACCATTAGAAAAATCAATTGTCTCCTTTTTTCTCTATTTTGTTTGCCTTGATAAATAGGGCAGGGGCTTTGTAGCGACCGGGGTTTTTGGCCCTCAAAAATCGACCCTAATACGTCCACTGTATTACATGCCGAGAAATCGAATGTCGGAAAACCAGATTATTAGGGGAAAGAAGAAGAAAGAAGATTAGAATATACAAAAACAAAATTGTAATATATGTATATACGAACATCAATTAGAGTATACTAACCTATCTCAGCCTGGACAGTTATAATAGTCCATCCTCACAATTATTGATAAACACAACAATGAATACAGCGGAAAATAACCATCTACGTGAATATGTCTCTGGCCTCCAACTCATCTTCTGAAGCTCCAAGCATCCAAACTAATCTGTAATATACTCGGCCTGACCCATGCATTATAATAAAATAACACCCGAGTCAGTCAGGAAAACCAACGTGAGAAAAACACACCCAATTGGATTTAAAGTTATAAGAAAGTTTTTGAAATCAAAAGGTATCTCGTAAGACCACGCCACACATAAACACGACGGGTTTTTACCTGACGATAACCAAAACACTTTTATATAAAAATCCTATGATATTATAATATTGTCTAAGTACAATTACTTATTAAAATAGCTGAAATGCTTGCATCTCACATTCCAACATAGCTAGGCACAATTAAAACCATCTGGCGCCTATTGGAGAATGGATTCCATACTATGACAGATAAGGAACTGCCTCCGATTGGTGCATCTCTAGATCAATGCACCCGGGTCTGATAAGAAAATCTTGTACCCTACCACGCAGAACCGGACTACCACTTGACTAGTAGTACCGAATATGTCATCATCCCGGCCTTCCAACTGTAATCGAGATCTCTCACGCACAACCAAATCCATAAATATAGGGTAATCTAGAAAGATGATGACATACCCTAATGGGAGCGACCCACTTAGCCTTGCTGCATTCCCTGTTTTAGTCATTTCTCGATTGATGAGGCTTGAGGTAACGATTACCTTTCAACAAATTTACACTTAGAATGCTCATTGCCCTCCAATGACAATGTGCTGATAGCATTCATCCATACAAGTTGTTCTGGGTCTAAACAAACCAAATCTACAAAATCGCCATCTTCATTATCTTCACGATATCACAATTCGCAACGCTCAAATCAGATCGAACTGTTTTTCGGATAACTAAATCTGTAGTCTCTTCGAAACGATCAACGAAATTGGCCAGATTTGATAGTCGGTTATTTAACTATCAAATTACACACATAAGCAGTCACTAGGCCCATATTATAACTCTTTCAAAACATTTATTTCAAAATATATTTACAAAGATATATATTCAAATCTCTTCAAGTATTTCAATATTTGGAAACGATTTCAAATACTTAAAACCATAACAGGATATTCCAAACCATATCAACACTTAGAAATATTTCGCAATCCAACTTATAATTCATTACTTAGAAAAATATTTCTATATAAATCATTTCGTCGCTAAAATATCTCCAAACCTTTAATTCCAATACTTAGGAAAATATTATAAGTCTATTTCCCAAAATCATTTCTAATATCTATACTTAGGAAATATTTCATACTTATCTCCTAAATCTTCAGAACTTTTATTAATTGCCTTTACAATTTCAAAAAATTATCGATTATACTTATTTATAATCCAACTAAAAATTTATAACTCCTTTTATGAATTTAGATTCATTTTCGAAGTTCCTGTATCAAATTTCCTTTTCTAAAATTTTCTTAAGTTTATGAATTCCATTATAAGAATTTCGCTTATAAAATCACATCCATTAAACATAACCCGGTTCACAAACCTCGAGAGCATTTATAAATAAATTGCAATCACTTACTTTTAAACTATATATATAATAATAAATTTCAAAAAAAAAACATGGTTAAATAATTATTTAAAAGATCAAAGCATTTTTAAAATAAACGTCAATAACTAATTCCAATTCATTTATAAAATTTCTAATCGATCTGAAAACTCGTTTATAAAACTTAGAATTCATTTCAACAAATTTAAATATTTAAATAACTAACTTTCTGAAATATTTCAATCCAACTAATAATTTTTAAAACTACATAGTTTAATAAATAAAAATCCTTTTCTAAAAACAAATCTTAACTTCTTGTGAAACCATTTTTAAAATTCAACATACCTATTTTTTTATACTTATATCTCGATTTATCACAAATCGATTTATATTTCCAATTTCATAACTATTCCCAAAGTCCAAAATAGAATTTTCTATTTCTTTCTAAACCAATTTCCATATCTCATTTTAAATTCATGCTGTGAATTTATATTTCCAATTTATCAAATGATAACATTCCACTTTATTTATAAACATTGTTTATAAATTTCATAAACTCATTTCTAGTTTTATAACAGGTTCGTATTACTGAAATCCATTTATAAATCGATTTCTAATTAAAATTCCATTTATAAATATATTTCTTAAATAATCCAAAACTATATTCCAAAACTTTTCAAATTTCGATTTCGACTTCCATTTCATATTTTAAGAATCTCATTTAAAAATCCATCGTTTAAAAATCCATAATTTAAAATTCTCTATTTGAAATCATTTTACTAAATAGCAAAATAAATATCCAAAATCAATTTATTTTATCCAAATCAATTCCCTTTTTAATAATTCCAAAATCTCCCTTTAAATTCCTTTTTAAAACTCAAAAATATTATCTATGGTATTTATAATACCAAAATTAAGGCCAATGCTACTATAGCATCCAATAATTCAAATCACAACATAATCTATTTCAGATTATTCACACACAGCGTATATCATTATATATGAAATTAAAATCAACATTTTTGAGGAATCCAGTTGGATCCCTCCAACATGTTTCCCTGCAACCACAGATGTTATATAATCAAAAAATACCAATCCCGCTTCGAGGTGGGATATCGCGGTAATATATGGTCATCCGCTATTATGTGAGGCGCATAGTATCTCATTCGCTCCAATCGGCGGGAAATATACCCAACTACTAATATAGATACTACTATAAATTATATAACAATCAACTGATAATTTAATATCAATTCATCCAATCAACCAGTAAATATTTTTTAATATTTTTAATTAAAACCAGCAATCCAAAATGAGTGAGATTTACTCACTTTAATATTTTTTTTGTCGCTTTCGCATTCTGGTTCCGACTAAATCCGAACGGCGTTCGAATTTAGCTTAAAATTTCATTAGCTCGAATCATGTCAAATTTAGTTCCACCGCGTATATCTCGTCATTACGAATTCAACATGACTTGTTTTTTCAATTCTGACATTGTATGAAGAAGATACAATATTTATAAGAATAATGATTTTAGATAAAATTTATTTCACACTAATTACAATTAATCCTGTAATTACCATAATTAACCCTGCTAATCCTTCTTCCAAATCACGACACACCCAAGGCCGCCACTTCTTCACTTCATTCAACTCTATCTCATCGCCATTACATGCTACCGGACCATGCAGCACCATCGCCGGAGGAAAGATCGACCTCCAACACACCCTACGATGCTGGCCTCATCCCTCGAAATGCCACCTCCTCCCAGAAAATCCCCAAAGAAGCATCGTCGTTCAAACCCCACTAGAAGCCGCCACACACAGTCGTTCGCCACCAAATTTGGTCAGCGTCTCACCCAAGTTCTCCTCTACAATTCTCCTTCAGACCCCTTCGACAAATGATCATCCAAGTCGCCGAAAAACACCCAAAACTGCAACTTGAACATTGCCAATTTGCCGCTGCTACGCTTCACCAACGCCGATCTCCACCATTGGTTGCCTACATCATGTTGTCACCGATGTTTCTCCAGTTGACACCGAGCTCAGATATGAACTATAGTGGCGCCGTGTGTTATTGACCGTTGGATGAGGCACTTGATATGGAAGGGAATGAACACGAATAAATTTTGAAATTCTCATGAGAAGGAAGAGGCATGCGATTTTAAATACGAAGTGGATGATGGAAAAAGGACGAGTAGTGGGTAGGTCGGCTGAAGAGAAGGATTAGGGTGTGCCAAGGTCAAATCAATAAATATATATATTATTTAAAATTTAAAAATATCTAAATATTAATTCCGAACCCCGATCGAGGCATGCCGTACGGTGTTCCTAATGTTATACCACTATTCCAAACGAAATGGAACATGTTTCGGAACCTAATTAGATCGTATGCAGAAGATAGCTTTTCGAACCCAGTTAAAATATTAAATTTTCAATATTTATTTCAACGCGTTTCTATCCCGTACGACCAAATGATACGTCTGATTACTACGAAATTTGACGGTGTAATATAACTCATTACTACAGACCCAACAACACTAGGTTTCATCGAAATCTGAGACTGTGCCCCGGAAAGCTATTTTTATATGTTAATTTAAACGAGTTATTTTTCAAAATCGAGTAGATCACTTTTAAATCAAATTTAAAAATTTTATTGTCTTCATTTTTATTAATAGAAATTAAATAAGTCGTTACATCATTTTTATCCAAAAAAAATTCAAGATTTCAATTATTTAAAATCAACAATTAAATTATCCAAAAATCGTTATATTTGAAATTCAAGTTATTAAATCTATAAAATTAACTTTCAAATATTTAAAATCAATTAAATATCCCAATTTCAAATAACCAAAATTCTAGGTCGTTACATTCTTCCCCCCTTAAAAAAATTCATCCCTGAAATTGCTAAGGTAAGAAAAATGCCCAAACCCATTTCTTTTCTAAAGCAAATTAGATGAAATAACTTCCTAAATCCATTTAAGCCTTTAACTTCCCAAAATAAATTTGTTGAAACCTCATTATCACCTTTTCCTCAAGTCTTAAATTCCATCCATGGACCCCAACTAATATTATCCATTCAATCATTTCAAATTATAATTCAAAACCAAATTTTAATTATCATAAATTTCTTCAAAACTTCTAACTCTTTAAATTTTCGAAATTTTTTGCCAGCGTCTCCTTTGCGTGGCTAGATCAGAACAACTACAAACTGCCACTACATCCCCAAATCAGCAAAAGAAAACAAAAGCCAAGTGGCTCAACCATAAAACCGTCAAATTCAAACAACAATTTAAACACGTACCTTTTTGTCGAGCAACCTAATTTTCTTATGAAATCAAAGGCATCAAATTTACTCTTGCTTTTATATACCTGCATCTTATTTACCAATACTATCCAATCATATAGTTCATAATCATATTATCTAACATTTTCAATTTCCAACATTTTCTTTATTAAAACCGTATGATGTACATATATCATCTGTACGTGATATCAAATCTGATCGCTTGCTCGATCACACAGTTTCACTTCCGAACTAGTATCATTCACATGACCCTCTAGTGCGGACTCAGATCCGGTTCCTTGATTAGAAACTGTCATTCTCCTTGCATAGCCATATACTATGATAGACCATTTTAGAAGCAATCAAAAATCCATATCCAGTGCTCGCCGTCGAGAATCGAGTGAAAAATTACAACTCGGATCGATATAAATCATCTCGAAATCCTATACTCGGATCTGGATCAAATCGTTATGCGAATAAAATAATATATGTATAACTTACGTATTTATTTCCAATTGATTTCTAACTATAACAAATTCCTTTTATTTACCTTCATTTCAATTTTCACTTTCTGTTATTCACATTTATTTGATCTACATTCAATTATCCACATTCAATTATTTACTTAGTATATCCTTTCCATACTGATATCATTTAAGAATTATTCCACCAAATTCTATGTTCAATACATTTCACTTCATACTTACTCCATTTATGAATTATTCTATAAAATTTTCTTAAGTTTATAACATTTTATACAAACTTCTTATGGTTATCACCACTTCACAACATAAGTCCTTATCCATCTCTATCTAAATTCAATTTCATATACATTCACTTATTTACAATCGCTATTCACATTGCTTAATTCACATTCCCTTATTTACTCACATTCACTTCTTTACATAGTATATTCCTTAATACTATTATCACTTAAACATCATTCCATAGAATTTTTTTACTTAAGTTCAATTTAAAACATTTTATACAACTTAAGTCTATATCCATTTTATATCAAATCCAATTTTTATTTCACTCAATTCCATTGTTAAATTCCAATATTTCAACCATATCCAAAATCATATACACTCTCTAATTTATTCAATTAGTTCATTCCTTAATTCATTTCCAAAAATTATTTTACTTAACCTAACTTAGGCTACATTTCTTCCCCTAATTCATTTTATAATTAACTTAAGTTAAGTTCAATTCCATAGTTCAGCTCAAAATTCACTTGCAACAATTTTAAAGCTTTGTTTCACTTACAAATTCCCAAAATTTATAAGTTATCAACTTTTTTCTCATATTCTCAATAAAACATTTAAAAGAAAATCCTAAAGTTTAAACACCTTGTTCTAAAGTATTTCAAATCATTTTCAGAATCATATATATACATATACCCAACCCCTTGGTATATCAAATTATTCTTTTGAATTTTTGAAATCAAAACTAGTTTGACCAAAACAAAACTCCAGTGGTAGCAATCCCTCCCTTGGAAACTCAAAAATGAACGTCGATGATGCTCCAGTCATCACCGAAATTATTTTCCAACGACCGAAGTGAGTTCAGTGCTTTCTATTCCTTTTTAAAATCCTTTTAAAAATATTTCCATTCAAAAGTATTTTCCAAATAATACTATTATTATTTTCCAAAACCTTTGAAAGACAATTCCAAAACCAACGGAATTTAAATTCCCTAATTCCCAGCTTTTAAACTCTTTTAATAAATCATATTTAAAATATACTTTTGAAATTTCCTTTTAATTTATACATCACATTTATAACTATAATTCCATTTGGTTATATAAATCATTTCTCTGTTGTTAGTCTTGCTTACATTATAGTACCAACCTTTATTTGGTCACAAACAACAATCAACAAATGATAATCAAATATTATCATTCTTTAACATCCAAGCACACCATATATACCATAATAATTTTCTAAAAAAATTATTTCTTTATATATAAAATAATCAAGGTAAAATTATTTCATTTACCCAATTTCAAACAATACCATGTCGAATTGCTCTGTTCAAGTGTTTAGAGGTCCTTATCAATAACGCTAATTACTCGTATTGACTAGAATCCATAAGCTACTCAACTGACCAATCAACATATTATAAAACATTTTTATATTACTAACAAATATGCGCTTATACATATATACACTCAAACTCATTCTAAGGTGCTACTGACCCTATTTCTAATGAGTACCTTACCAAAGCCAAGGTTCTCGCTTAACCTTCAGCTCTGATACCAAATGTAGCGACCGGGGTTTTCGGCCCTTGAAAATCGAGACTAATACGTCCACTGTATTACATATCGAGAAATCAAATGCTGGAAAACCTGATTGTTAGGGGAAAGAAGAAGAAAGAAGAAAACTAAACAACACAGAATCTCACAGAGGAACGAATAATCTATAATATACCATAAATCTTTACAAAAAAACAAAACTGTAATATACGTATATAAATACATCAATCAGAGTATACTAACCTATCTCAGCCTGGACAGTAATTACAGCCTGTCCTCACAATTGCTGATAAACACATCAATGAATACAATAGAAAATAACCATCTACGTGAATACGTTTCTGGCCTCCAACTCGTTTCCTGAAGCTCCAAGCATCCAAACTAATCTGTAATATACTCGGTCTGACCCGAGCATTATAATAAAATAACACCCGAGTCAGTCTGGAAAACCAGCATGAGAAAAACACACCAATTGGATTTAAAGTTATAAGAAGTCTTTGTAATGAAAATGTATCTCGTAAGACCATGCCACACATAAACATGACGGCTTTTTACCTTACGATAACCAAAACACTTTTATATAAAAATCCTGTGATATTATAATAGTGTCTAAGTACAAATACTTATTAAAATCGCTGAAATGCTTGCATCTCACATTTCAACATAGTTGGGCACAATCGAAACCGTACGGCGCTTATTGGAGAATGGATTTCATATTATGACCAGGTAAGGAATTACCTCCGATGGGTGCATCTCTAGATCAATGCACCTGGGTCTGACAAGAACATCTTGTACCCTGCCACACAGAACCGGCCTACCACTTGACTCGTAGTACCGAATATGTCATCATCCCTGTCTTCCAACCTAATCTAGATCTCTCATGCACAACCAAATCCATAAATATAGGGTAATCTAGAAAGATGATGGCATACCCTAATGGGAGCGACCCACTTAGCCCTGCTGCATGCCCTGTTTTAGTCATTTCTCGATTGATGAGGCTTGAGGCTACGATTACCTTTCAAGAAATTTACAATTGGAATGCTCGTTACCCTCCAATGACAACGTGCTGATAGCATTCATCCATACAAGTTGTTTTGGGTCTAAACAAACCGAATCTCCAAAATCGCCATCATCATTATCTTCACGATATCATAATTCACAACGCTCAAATCAGATCGAAGTGGTTTTCGAATAAGTAAATCTGATCCCGGTCTCTTCGAAACAATTAATGAAATTGGCCAAATTTGATTGTCAGTTATTTAACTATCAAATTACACGCATAAGCAGTCGCTAGGCCCATATTATAACTATTTCAAAACATTTATTTCAAAATATCTTTACAAAGATATATATTCAAATCTCTTCAAGTATTTCAATATTTGGAAACGATTTCAAATACTTAAATCCATAACAGGATATTCCAAACAATATCAACACTTAAAAATATTTCCGAATCCAACTTATAATTCATTATTTAGAAAAATATTTCTATATAAATCAATTTGTCGCTAAAATATCTCCAAACCTTTAATTCCAATACTTAGGAAAATATTATAAGTATATTTCCCAAAATCATTTCTAATATCCATACTTAGGAAATATTTCGTACTTAACTCATAAATCTCCGGAACTTTTATTAATTCCCTTTACAATTTCCAAAAATTATCGATTATACTTATTTATAATCCAACTAACAATTTATAACTCCTTTTATGAATTGGATTTATTTTCGAAGTTCCCGTATCAAGTTTCGTTTTCTCAATTTTTCTTAAGTTCCCGAATTCCATTATAAGATTTTCGCTTATAAAATCACATCCATTAAATAAAACCCGGTTCACAAATCTCGAGAGCATTTATAAATAAATTGCAATCACTTACTTTTAAACTATATATATAATAATAAATTTCAAAAAAACATGGTTAAATAATTATTTAAAATATCAAAGCATTTTTAAAATAAACGTCAATAACTAATTCCAATTCATTTATAAATTTCTAATCGATTTACAAAACCCGTTTATAAAACTTAGAATTCGTTTCAACAAATTTAAATATTTAAATGACTAACTTTCTAAAATATTTCAATCCAATTAATAGTTTTAAATCTACATAGTTTAATAAATAAAAATCCTTTTCTAAAAACAAACCTTAACTTCTTGTGAAACCATTTTTAAAATTCAACATACCTATATTTTTATACTTATAAATCTCTCTCTATTTATCACAAATCGATTTACTTTTCCAATTTAAAAACTATTCCAAAATTCCAAAATAGAATTTTCTATTTCTTTCTAAACCGATTTCTGTATCTCATTTTAAATTCATGCTGTGAATTTATATTTCCAATTTATCAAATGATAACATTCCACTTTATTTATAAACATTGTTTATAAATTTCATAAACTCATTTCCAGTTTTATAACAGGTTCATATTACTGAAATCCATTTATAAATCTATTTCTAATTAAAATTCCATTTATAAATCTATTTCTTAAATAATCCAAAACTATATTCCAAAACTATTCAAATTTTGATTTCGACTTCCATTTTATATTTTAAGAATCTCGTTTAAAAATCCATCGTTTAAAAATCCTCAATTTAAAATTCTCTATTTAAAATCATTTTACGAAATAGCTAAATAAATATCCAAAATCAATTTATTTATTTTATCTAAATCAATTCCCTTTTTAATAATTCCAAAATTCAATATAAAAATATCAATTCCAAAATCGCCTTTTAATTTCCTTTCTAAAATTCAAAAATATTATCTATGGTATTTATAATACCAAAATTAAGGCCAGTGCTACTATAGCATCCAATAATTCAAATCACAACATAATCTATATCAGATTTTTCACACACATCATATATCATTATATATGAACTTAAAATCAACATTTTTGAAGAATCCAGTTGGATCCCTCCAACCTGTTTTCCTGCAACCACAGATGTTATATAATCATAAAATACCAATCCTGCTTCGAGGTGGGATATCGCGGTAATATAGGGTCATCCGCTATTATGTGGGACGCATAGTGTCTCATCCGCTCCAATCGGTGGGAAATATACCCAACTACTAGTATATATACTACTATAAATAATATAACAATCAACTAATAAATTATTATCAATTCATCCAATCAACCAATAAATAATTTTTAATATTTTACATTAAAACCAACAATCCAAAATGAGTGAGATTTACTCACTTTGATTTTTTTGTTGTCGCTTCTGCATTCCGGTTCCGACTAAATCCAAAAATCATTCGAATTAGCTTAAAATTCCATTAGCTCTAATCATGTCAAATTTAGTTCCACCGCGTAGATCTCGTCATTACGAATCCAACACGATTTGTTCCATTCAATTCTGACATTGTATGAAGAAGATACAATCTTTATAAGAATAATGATTTTAGATAAAATTTATTTCACACTAATTACAATTAATCCTATAATTACCCTAATCAACCCTGCTAATCCTTCTTTGAAATCGCGATACACCCAAGGCCGCCACTTCTTCACTTCATTCAACTCCATCTCATTGCCACTACGTGCTACAGACCACGCCGCACCATCGTCGGAGTAAAGCTCGACCTCCAACACACCCTACGCCGCCGGCCTCATCCCTCGAAATGTCGCCTCCTCCCAGTATATCCCCAAAGAATCATCGCTATTCAAACCGCCCAGCAGCCGCCACACACAGCCTTTCGTGACCAAATTTGGCCAACGTCTCACCCACGTTCCCCTCTACAATTCTCCTTCAGACCCCTTCGACAAATGATTATCCACGTCGCCAAAAAACACCCAAAACCGCAACTCGAACATCGCCACTTTGCCGTTGCTACGATTCACCCACATGGATCTCCACTATTGGTTGCCTACATCACGTCATCCTCGATGTATCTCCAGTTGACACCGAGCTCATATATGAACTGTAGTGGTGTCGTGCGTTATTGGCCGTTGGATGAGGCACTTAAAATGGAAGGGAATGAACACAAATAAATTTTGAAATCTCGTGAGAAGGAAGAGGCACGCGGTTTTAAATACGAAGTGGATGATGGAAAAAGGACGAGCAGTGGGTAGGTCGGCTGAAGAGAAGGATTAGGGTGTGCAAAAGTCAAATCAGTAAATATATATATTATTTAAAATTCAAAAATATCTATATATTAATTCCGAACCTCAATCGAGGCATGCTGTCTGGCGTTCCTAATGTTATACCGCTATTCCAAACGAAATGGAACAAGTTTTGGAACCTAATTTGATCGTATGCAGAAGATAGCCTTTTGAACCCAATTAAAATATTAAATTTTCAATATTTATTTCAATGTGTTTCTATCCCGTACAACCAAACGATACATCTAATTGCTACGAAATTTGACGGCGTACTATAATTCATTATTGCGGACCCAATGACACTGCTTTGGTCGAAATCCGAGACTGTGCCCCGAAAAGCTATTTTTATATGTTAATTTAAACGAGTTATTTTTCAAAATCGAGTAAATATCACTTTTAAATCAAATTTAAAAGTTTTATTGTCTTCTTTTTTAATAGAAATTAAATAAGCCTTTAAATCATTTTTATCCAAATAAAAATTCAAGATTTCAATTATTTAAATTCAACAATTAGATTATCCAATAAATCGTTATATTTGAAATTCAAGTTATTAAATCTATAAAATTCAATTTTAAATATTTAAAATCAATTAAATATCCCAATTTCAAATAACCAAAATTCTGGGTCATTACATGCTTTCACACTTAATCCAGGGTGTTGATCCATTTTTTGGGTTAACATTTTGATGCTTTCATCGAGAACACTGAATCCAGGCTTAGATCAACCATCTACTTTGGATCAAATAGGTTCAGATGTTAGATCCTCAATCTCTGCTTAGAAGATCTGATGTTGAGAATCAATGGCACCAAGAAGAAGGAGAACTTCTTCCGAAAGATCCATAGGAGCTATAATTGTTGGAGAAAAGATCAACCCTCAGCAAATTTAAGTCAATGGCGCCAACACTAGAGATCAAGTGCCAAGATCCTCTATTCAGCATGAAGCTGTCACTAGAGATGAATTAAATAAAATGGTTGATGAAATTAATCAGAAAATGGAAAACAACTAAGAGCTCATGTGGACAAATTGCAAGTTCTATTGACCTTACAGTTACATGCTGCTCCAAGAATAATGACAGAGCCCACGGCTGACATGGAAATAGAAAATTCTTCCGTCTCTGGCCAAAAAGGAGAAATGGAAAGTAGCAGTAGAAAGAAGTGATAGTTGGAACCATATGAATTAATATGGAAGGAAACGCAAGCATTCCACCAACTACAAGCCAACCTGCTACAAACTTGAATCTAAGGGCGAAACCCCCATGGGAAGATATAGCAATGGATCTCTCCGACTAAGAAGATGGTGAGCGACTTGACGACGACAAGTTGGAAGGAAAGACCAATGCATTCAATAACACCAGGGAGATCAAAACTACCCCTACCAGACCAACCGCAAGCCAACGGAACCCTGAGGGAGTGGCTCTCCCGATGGCAGGAGAGGCTAGAATTTAGCCCACTTACCAAGATCATTTGCAAAATCAAATACTTGGTGTAGTCATTGACAGCCAACCCGCAGATTACTAGACATCTGAGGCATATATGGCGGACATGGTCAAGCAATTAATGGATGAAAGTAAAGATAGAAGGGATGATGAATGAGGATCCGCTCTAAGTTGGACTCCCTTGACTGATGACATTCTGAATGAGCGGTACCCTAAAAGTTCACTATGCTAACTATTCCGTCTTACGATGGAACGAGAGACCCAAAACCCCACTTGTATATGTACAGTTGGTACATGGACGGAGCAAATGCTTCAGCCGTTCGATGTAGAAGTTTTCCAGATTTTCTTGGAGGGAATTGCTTCCATGTGGTTCACCAAGCTTTCGCCAAGATCCATCTCCACCTTCAATCAACTAGCAACAAGATTCCTTGATCAATTTACACTTCACTTGGCACAACCAAAAGATGTGATGTCATTATCTGGCCTATTCCAAGGACAGAATGAATCTCTGAAGTCCTTTATGAATTGATTCAACATCGCAGTGACTGAAGTAAGTAATCCAAATGAGGATATGGTTTTGATGGCCTTGGTCCACGTGATCCACCCAGAAACTGAATTCGGAAAATGGATCAAAATGAAACAACCTAAGACTAGCAAGGACTTCAACTGAAAAGTGAGCCAGTATTTGAGATTGGAAGAAGCACAGGAATTAGAAAGGAAATCTGCTAACTTACAACCAACCAACATTGGGCAGTGTGGTATGGTGGCAAACCAAGACATAAATGCCTCTGGGACCGCTGAAGGGAACACATGAAAAAATGAGAATCATAAAAGGAAGAACCGGAATTCCAATAAGCGAAATGGAAGTAAAAAGTGACTCAAAGATTTGAGGCCCGAAAAATACACCCCGCTCAACGATACTCAAAAATATCTATCTCGTGACACAGGGGACGGAAGTGTACAAGAAGCCACCTAAAAAAGAAGCAATCGAATAGCAAAAACGTTTCGAAAAGTACCGCCGCTTCCATGAGACATATGGCCACAACACAAATGAGTGTCGTCACCTGAAGAACTTGAATGAGGAACTGATTCACAAAAACAAGCTTCAGCAGTATGTGAGGAAACCATAGAATCCTGACCAACCCGCAGCACCCACGATCCTTAGGATAGAGGGAATCAAGTTAAAACTAGTAAGGAGGGACCCAGATGGATTGACCATAGAATTATCATTGGAATGATATCTAGAGGACCTCATCCCATGCAAAAGAGTTAGGGAGAAATGGATCGGTATGCAAGCTCATTAAAGCATGCTCCGAAAGGTTCTTGCTTTGCAATTGAAGATGGAACCCCTGCTAAGCAACAGAGTGCCCTGAAAGGTGACATAGTGTTCCAGAATCGAGACATTGAAGGGATAGAAGCTCCAACTCTTGACCCATGGTCGTGACAGTAGGAATCGGACCCGCCATGGTCTGACGAGTATTGGTAGACGGTGGTAGTTCTATGAACATACTTTTCAGATGCAACTTTGATCAAATAAAGTTCAGTATAAAAGATGTATCCTCTTGCCGAACAAAGATCCAGGGATTCACCGGCAAACCCAAAGATCCCGTCGGAACAATTATTTTACCTGTAGAACTCGGAGAAGACGGCCGAAGCGTCACACTCATCAAAACATTTGTGATTGTAGATGAAATTTTCGACTACAATGCCTTCCTGGGAGGGCCCTTGGCAGATTAAAGGATGCTTTAGCTCAATGATGTCTAACTATGAAATTTCCCTTAGGGAATGGAGTGATGGTGATCAAAGGAGACCAATGTGCCACAAGAGAACACTATATAGCGGAACTACGTGAGTCTAAAAGAAAAGAAAAGGGAAAGAATATGGGAGAACTCTCCACATTCATGAACCTACCGAATAAAAACTACAGAGCCGCCCCTGGCTTGGGGACCATAGCCGATTTGATAAGGCTTTGGACCTAGAAAGAAGAGTTCAGGCGAGGAACGAGCAGCACCAGAAGAATTGACGGTGTCTGTCCCATTTGATATGGATGACCCAACATGGGTTCTGAAAATCAGATCATGTCTTAGAGACAGGATGCGACTGGAACTCATCAAATTTCTTGGCGCATATCTGATGTATTCGCTTGGACACATTCCAATAAGTGCAGGGTATCGCCGGAGATCGCATGCCACATACTTAACATTGATCCAAGGTATACACCAATGAAGCAGAAAAGGCGCAGCCTAGGACCCGAGCGGTACAAAACGCTAAGAGAAGAAGTGGATAAACTGTTGGCGAATGGTTTTATCCGCGATGCAACCTACCTCGAATGGGTATCTAACCCGGTCTCGGTCAAGAAGTCTGACGAAAAATGGAAAACTTGAATCGACTACTCGGATCTAAATAAAGCTTGCTCGAAAGACAGCTTTCCTCTGCCCAAAATCGATCAGCTTATGGATAAGATTGTTGGACATTAATTGCTATCATTTATGGATGCATACTCGGGATACAACCAGACCATGATGCACAAACCTGATCAGAAAAATACCAGTTTAATTACTGATCTTTGACTATGCTGCTACAGAGTGATGTCATTTGGCTTAAAGAATGCTGGGGTAACCTACCAATGACTAGTGAATGCCATGTTTAACTATCATATTGGGAAGATCATAGAAGTTTATTTTGATGATATGCTGGTTAAATCGCGCATAGCTGCAAATCACTTGGACATCGTCGCCGAGATGTTTGAAATACTTTGCAAATATGGAATGAAGCTCAATGCACTTAAGTGTCACTTCAGGGTAGCCTCTGGAAAGTTCTAGGGATTCATTGTAAGCGCCCAGGGCATCGAAGAAAATTCCAAACAGATAACCGCTTTACGGGAAGTCGAGGCCCCGAAGAACATGCAAGAGATACAAAGCTTGAATGGAAAGGTTGCAGCACGGAGCCGGTTTATCTCAAAATTAACCGATAAATGTATACCATTCTTTGACGCACTAAAGAAGAGAAAGAAGAACATCGAATGGAATTGAGTTTGTCAAACAACATTTGAAAAGCTGCTGCGACATATGGAAACCTCACCAATCATGTCCAAGCCGGTAGATGGAGAAGATTTGTACATCTACTTATCAGTCTCGCCGTATGCCTTGAGTGTCATGCTTGTACGAGAAGAAGCTAAGATCCAGCGACATATATATTACATCAGTAAATGGTTCACTACAGCAGAAAAGAACTATCCGAAATTAAAAAACTAGCATATTGCCTCTTGATCGCATCCATAAAGTTACGATCGTACTTCTAGGCACACCCGATCAAAGTACTGACAGATCAACCCTTGAAGCAAGTGTTATACTGCCCCGAGACTTCTGGACGGCTTATCAAATGGAACATCGAATTAAGTCAGTATGAAATCACATACAATCCTCGAAAGGCAATCAATAGAAAGGCGCTGGTAGATTTCATTGTCGAATTTGCAATATGAGATAACGAGGAAGAAATGACTCCATAAGTGGGGACACATTGAAAGTTGTTGTTCGATGGTGCATCTAACAACTTCTGCTCGGGAACAATGGTAGTACTTGAGATCTCGAAGGACGATCCGTTTGCTATGCCTTATGCTTGGAATTCCCTGCAACAAATAATGGGTAGAATATAAGGAATTGATAGCCGGGCTGAAAGTTGTGAAGGAACTCTGGATAAAGTCCATACGCATCTATAGCGACTATCAGCTAGTCATATGTCAGGTGAAAGGCGAATATAGGCTTGGGGGAGAACCTCACCCCATACCTATCTATGGTGTAGGAACTACTGAACAACAACAAGAATTACACCATAACTCATATCCTAAGGGAACAGAACACAGAAGAAGATTATCTAGAAAAACTAGCCAGTTCCGGAGAAGCGCAGGCATTGGGACTGTCCTGGTTGAAACCCTAACCACTCTAAGCATAAGCGAAATGGACATCGATTGGATTTTTGAGACAACTAAAGAACCAGAGACATGGATGATACCAATCAAGGACCATCTGCTCACAGGAACCCTCCCCTCAGACAGGAATCAGTGGAAAAAGCTTCTCCAAAAGGCACCATGATTCATAATACAGGATGGTATACTCTACTAAAGGGGATTCTCTACCCCCTTTCTCAGTTGTGTGACCAATGACGAAGCTCGAAGGATCCCAAGAGAAGTTCATGAAGGCGGCTGTGGAGATCATAACGAAGGGAAAACCCTTGCAAAGAAAGTTCTCTTGTATGGGTTCTTTTAGCCAATGGTAAACCATGATGCAGCGGATTACGACAAACGGTGCAATCAATGCCAAAGATTTAACAAGATCAAAAGAACTCCCTCGATGGAGCTAAAACAGATGGTCAGCCCATGGCCATTCGCAATCTGGGGAATTAATCTGATTGGTGTATTACCAATGGTTAAAGGAGGAGCTAAATATGCTACTACTGCTGTTAACTATTTCACCAAATGGGCCGAAGCGGAACTGATGGCCACTATTACCACAAAGAAAGTTATTAACTTTTTTGCTAAAAAAATTATTATCGGGTTTGGTGTGCCACAAGAAATCATCACGGACAATGGGACTCAATTCGAAAGCGCTGAGTTCAAAGACTTTTGCAAATGCTTCTGAATCGAGAAAAGCTTTTCTGCTGTCGCACATCCACAAAAAAACAAGCAAGTGGTAGCAGTAAATAACATCATCAAGTCCACCATTAAAAAGCGGTTAACTAAAGCAAAAGGAAATTGGATCGATGAACTTCTACTCACACTATGGGCTTACAGGACAATGTATAAATCTACAACTGGGCACTCTCCGTTCACCCTAACATATGGTTCAGAAGAAATGATCCCAGTTGAGCTAGAGTCCATTCTCATCGAAGGTAAAACTTCGATCGAAGGCAGAACGAGCATCTCTTACTCGAGTCGCTTTATATGGTCGATGATAAGTGGGAAGAAGCCGAATTAAGAACTGCCGCTCACTAGAAAAGAGTCACACCGTATTTCAACTCCAAAGTCTATTACTACGCCTTCGAAGTGGCAGACCTTGTCCTCAATAGGATCTAACCTGTACCAGGAGCATTTGGACCAAATTGGGAAGGACCCTATGTGATCGATCAGAAGCTAGGGGTTGGCACATTCAAGCTAACAACTATTGATGGAGCCCAAATTCCTCGAGCATGGAACAGTGAATCATTGCATCCTTACTTTATTTAAGATTATCTTATGTGTTTCTTATTTTCAGCAAATAAGCCATCCTGGAATACCGGAGGCATTTTAAATAGGCAAAACTTGCCTAACTTTTATTAAAATAATTGCTTTGCTTTCTAAACCAATAAAACTGTGTTCATAAAAGTAACCTACTGAGTCGACGGGTTCAAATCGACTCAAATCCATCCGATTGTTGCTTGAGATTGTGGAACCATGCTCAAGTATGCCCCATCTACCCGTCGAGTCAATGGAAGCAAATCGACTTAAACCGTTGGATCGACGGAACTCGATCTCGGCCTTCTAAGAACCGATGTTGCTCCGAAAACACCAGGAAGGCCCCGATCAAAGCCACGCACCTCCATAAGCCGCGCATTGCTTCCTGAGTCATAGAACCACGCTCTCGAAACTTGAACTCCTCACGTTGCCCGAAGATTGGTAACAACGAGTAATTCCAAACTGTTTCGGATCGACGGGTCATATCGATCCCAAAAGTCGCGCATCCCATAAGCCGCACATACTCTTAAAAGCCACGCATTTCATAAGTCGCACACACTCTTAAGTACCGGTATTGTCTCAGCAATGCCGGGAAACTTGTCTATTGCAGGACTAACAAGAATCAATCTACTCCCGCTATCAGGAGTAATTGGCATGAATCCAGCAATGTCAGACGACTACAAAACGGCATAGAATTCTGATTGTTGACTGGCAAAATCTTTGAAATTGAGATGCTCAAACACAAGTTTCCAAAGATAGGGACCGCAAAATAGACTCAGTTACAGACATCCGAAGAATCACACGGATCAACCAGTCATTTGTCAAGTGTTTGAAGTAAACAACCCCATGAACAGAGGGGCGTACACACCAATGCTCAACAAAAAAACCAAGTACTTCACAGTTCTGTTACACCAAGCAAAGAATTTTAGCTGTAATTACAGGACTAGATAAAATAGTAATAAATAAAAATGGCTTAAGTGCATGAAACATAGATAAGGAGGCAAATAAAATTAGAATAAAAGTGTCAACATTGCATTACTTATAACACTTTCTGTACAGAATCAAAATGTAGGGGTTAAACCCACACAACATCGGCCAACAAAAAGGAAAATACAGATGTTGCAACAACAAAAGTAATAAGTGCAGACTATGCACTTGTACAAAACACGTATCAAACAAATCAGAATGTCTCAATATCCGGCTCCACTAATACTCGAGGATGTCAATGTTTCTTTCCACCGCTCCCCTTCCAACCTTTAGTCGGAAGTTTCTTCTTCTCAGAATCTCTGCCATGAGTTGAGTCGCTGCCTGAAATATCAAATATCTCCTCCATGTCAGCATCTCCTCCCTATTCATTGACCTTCTTGAAAGAATCACCCTTGGCCTTACGCTTCCGGGACTTGCGTGAGCTCCTCCAAGACTTCCTCTCCTCGAACTTTTCCTTCTTAACGGCCGTCGTCTACTGTTCAGTTTTACTTAGCTAGCCAGTTTGGTCTTCCTACTCTTGAGCTTCAATTGCTATGAAATCGCCCTCCAGAGATACAGAAGGCTCGTCCAAACCATGCAACGCAGCAATCTTCTCAGATTCCGGCCCTGGTTGTGAGCCAGACACGGGCGTAGGAATCGAAGCGGCTACAAAAACAAGCGTCGAGGTAGTTGAAATAGCAGCAGACTCCGGGACTGAAGAGATCGGTAGGTCGGTGGTAAAAAAGACAGACCTATAAGATCAAAAGTGAAAGAATTTAGTTTGTCTTATTCTTGCGGCGTGAGCCGAAAATTCTCAAACTCGGAGGAAAGGTTACCTGTATCAGAAGAGTGGCTAAGAATTTCAATCTCATACTCCCCCCTTTCCTTCTATGGATGGCTGCACGATCTTTGGAGAAGTTCCAAGACCACCCGAGGCTTCTGAGACAGCTGCTGGAGGGGCAGACAACTAGGCAGTACCGGCTGAATTCACTAACTAATCGCGAAGCTATTTTGATGATTCACTAGGCCTAGAAGTGAAAGGCTCTGATAGTACTTTAGAAGTCATAATTGCAGCAGCATCGGCGGCCTCATGTTCCCTCTCAATTCTAATGATCTCCCGACCCTCTTTCAAAGCCTTCTTCGACTCTTCGTTGAGATAGCCATCCTCCAACTCTTGCTCGGTGTATACATCTCTGCTCTCTTAGAAACAGGCCAGAACTTCTTCCCAAACCATAGCAAGAGTACGCAAGAATTTGGAGCCTAGATAGCCGAGGCTCCCTGATGCAACAAGGAGTTAACATAGAAATTCAAGACGGTGTCATCCATCTTCTCCATTTTCCTTTCAAAAGTATCCTGCAACTCCAAGTAGTTCTCTGTCACGATAGCCTTCTCAACTTTGACTTGGGTCTTCTCAGTGTTAAGCTACGCTACTCTTTCCTGGAGCAAAGCAATCATTTGGGTCTGATTAGAAATAGTCTTGTCATGGCATTCCACCATTCCTGCATAATCAACAATTATCTTTTTATAGGCTTCGACCTTTGTTATGACCAGCAATAATTTTCTTCTGAGCTTCGATGATCTCGTCACGGGCTTCAAGCTCCTCTTTCAACTTAACCTCATCCGCATGGGCCTTCTTGATTTCATCTCAGATCATGATTTCTATTTTTGTATGGGCCTCTTTCAATTCCTTCAACAAGCTGGCATTGCTCTTACTCTCTCAGAGTGCAGCGTCCCTCTCCATTGTCAACTGCTCGATTCTGGCGTGATGTTCCGCTAACGTCCTCTCATAATCGTCCTTTTTTGATTCAAAGGAGAGGATCTCTTAGTAGTTGTTACGGTTGGTGTTTGCCAGTTAACTTGCATAACTTCTCCCATCCTTTAGCTTGACCCAAATCACTATGAATCGCCTAGAGATGGGGCATATAAGAATCTTTGCGGATTGGGATTAGGTCATGATTAAATTTAACTCCCTTTAGATACCATCCGAGGAGCGTAGCTTCGAGTTTAGGGGAACCGGACGGGAGAATATAAGACGGCCTCCTACGGGGATGTGAAGAACCAGAAACAGGAACTATGTGAGTTGACGGGGCCTGGGATGAAAGTGAAACTTCAACGGTGGAAGCCGGAACTTCAATTCCAATAGAGACTATAGCTAGACAAATGCTTGGTGCTCGGAGTGATGAGAACCACGATCTACCTATGACTTCTTGGACGGCTCTCCTCGATCGTAAGGAGTTTTTATCTTCTCATAACCACTCCTATAAATTATACCCATTCTCTATTGTCCCGACGACGTACTTCGGCTTACAAGTCCTTCCTCCTTCTCCACTCTTCCTCGGTTTCTCGAGGCTGATGGTGGCTTGAAGTCCTTCTTGACTAGCATTGCGCATCAGTAAATTGTTCAAGGTCCTTGTAAAGTCCATGGCCTCTTATAATAATTGATATAAAAAATAAATAAAGAACTTTAGCGACAGGAAATGAACCTAAATAATGCACATGTAAGTGAATGTCACCCTAGTGAAATGTGTAACGTGCCATGGGCAGCCTAAAAAGACTTCACAAACCGAATTGGGAGGACACTACAGTGGGAATTGAGCTAACTCTAGACAAAGCATGACCGAGGTGAGGAGACAATCCCTCGAACTCAAAATCTTCTCCCATGAGTTCATCGATATCTATATAAACGTTGCTCAAATCCCCAAAGCCAATATTGGTTTCCTTAAGTAGAGAACCATGAAGTCGCTCGGCAGCTAGGGAAGAATCTTTAGCACGAATCTCTTGGGGAGGCGAATCCGGATTAAAGGGACTTATTCTTGGAGTTTCATCACACATTTTGAAGTTTACATCACTAGAACTTGCATCAAATTCATCATCACTAGAGGAGGAATCATAGCTGCTGCTGCTGCTGCTCTCAATTTCACACTCCTCCTTTTCCGCTGTCACCACCGCCTTGCCCTCACACTTCTTTAATTCTTCCTCCTCCTCCTCCGGGTTTAGGGGAGTCCTAGGCGGGCTGGCTTTAGTCGTAACACCCCTTCCTTCATGAATTTCTTCGATTGACCGCCAAACGGACCTTCTCCTTCTAGGAGGTTGCCCTCTTCGGAATTGTGTGATAAAGAAGTGGGCCGTGTTCGAATTCCAAAATGGGAAGGAGATGGAACTTCAACGGCTACATCGGATCTTCTGGGATGCAATAACCCATACCAAAGTAAATTCTCATCTATAAGCAAAATCTTGACTGATCTCTCTTTGGCGTTTATGGCCTTCAGAGTATGGAAGATTGGATCGAGTGATGGATCTTTGTTCGGTCTTGGAATAACTGCAAGAAGTATTAAATCTATAAAAAATCCCATAGTGACGTATTAAATATCAACGAGTAAAACAGAAGACTTACTCCCCGTCGTCCAAAGACGATTAAATCCCTCATGACACCAAACAAAAAGATATTGGGTATTGAATTGAGACAGGTTACTTTGAAGCTGCAACACGATTTTGCGGTTTCTTTGAGCCTCAATGACCATGAGGAACAGACATTTGTCTCTCTTCTTGAATGAGCGAAAATATCTCAACTCATCAAAACTTGGGTCATGATTGAATGTCTGCATAAAAAAAGATGTGAAGACAAGTTTAGATCGCATATCCATTAGGGTGAATTTGAAATGCGAAATTCCTATATTCAAAAGAGTTTCTCTCAAGAAGTGATTGAAGGGGCCCACTGCTCCATTAAAGCACATATACTGATGGCAAGCGGTGTACCCCGAAGGTGGCATATGTGCGAAACTCATTTTTCAATGGAAGCATACGTCACCGTCAAAAATGCCATGCTATAAAAAATGTTATGAAGAACTTTAGCAGAGATTACAGAGGAAGCTCTTTCCGGAGGATTGAGTAGAATTATAAAATTTATAGGAGTCAGATCTACAACCGAAACCAATTGACCGTATTCAGCTGGCGGTACTGAAGAAGTAGGCGTTACTGAAACCGTTTATGAAGGCGCAACTGATGACGATTTGGCTTTTGAGAGTGCCGGGCTTCTTCCACTGGATTTACGATAGGGTGATGAGTGCTTCATTCTATATAATATAATTTATACCTAACGCGGTCCGATAATTCTATTTTTAACTAAAAGTTCCCTTAGGCATAACACTTGAACTCCGAAAAAAAATCGATTTATGCTGATACATCTGGTTCCCACTAGTACAAAACAGATCAGTTGCTTCGCCTCATTTGTGTCGGTTGTCCATAAAACCGACACAAATAGTGTAATTTGTGTCGGTTGTTTATTAACAACCGAAACTATTGACTTATGGGGTAAGAAGAAAATGTTAAAAATGTAATTTGCATCTGTTGTTCTTAAGAAACCGACACAATTGAAGGGAAGCAATAGATTTACTCGTGTCGGTTGTTTGAACAACTGACACAATTAAATACAATAGCATCGGTTGTCCAAGAACCGACACCATAGGCACACAACTTTCCCCAAATCCATTTCAAAACGCCGAAGAAAAACAAAGTAATCCCCCTAAAAATTTCAAAATCCCGCCAAAATTTCAAAAATAATTCAAACAATCTCGCTATAAATTCGCCTCACTCAACAGCCATGACCACATCTGTACTCAAACAGCCTGGACGCGCAAAACCCTAACCCTAATTTCACATTCCTTATTTCATGATGAAGGGATCTCAATCCAAGGCGACTAAAGCCGAAAGCAAGTTATCTACGAAGAAGAAGATTAATAAAAAATCTAAGGATCCTAACAAGCCTAAAAGGCCTCCAAGTGCTTTCTTCATGGACGAATTCAAAAAGCAGTTCAAGCAGGACAAACTCATCTCTATTGTTGGGAAAGCTGATGGAGAAAAGTGGAGGTCCATGTCTGATGCTGATAAGGCTCCTTATGCTGCCAAGGCCGAGAAATTTATGGATGAATATGTGAAGAAGATGAATGCATACGAGAAAGGGGAGCTCAACAAAGATGAAGAGGAATTTGAGAAGTCCAAGTCGTGAATGATGGGGAATCCGAGGTAGGAGACGAAGATTCAATCTAGGCTGATATCAATATATTATAGGTCATTATTAGTTTTGCTGTTGATAAAATATTAAGTGTAGTGTAGTTCATACGCTTTTATTTCTCTAACCTTCCCTTTACTTGCAGGCATCAATGATTTGGATTATTGGAGAATATGTAGAAAGAATTAACAATGCAGATGAGCTCCTAGGGAAATCTGGAAAGAATCAGCAACTATCCTATTTTGACTCGTAAGTTCTACACATGGATTTTCATTGTTTTGTGGTTTATTTACTAAGCCTTTAAATAGCTTTGATTTTATTCATTTAATGGTGTTATCTAGTATATCTACAAGTAGTACATCCTAACATATAGTGCTAGAAAATTGTTTATTTAATTTGTTGACGAATTCAATTAGTAATGACATATAGAAAACCAAGCGAAAGAACTGTACTACCCAGTACATATTCATTTAAAAATATATGACTGTACCTTACCATTTTATAAGAAGTGAAGAAAGTATCTTTTAGTATAACTAGTTTGAGCTACTCTATATAATTGGTTTTCCACTGCATATTTATTTTCCTTAATGATAACATAGATAGTTGTTTTGTTATCATATAAGCTATAACCATATCTTTTAGTATGACTTGTGTGAAAATAATCGACACCATGTCTCTTCATCATGGCAAGTCGATGGAAGAAACAAGGATGATCAAGATAACTCCATGGTAATATATGTAACCTTCGCCTATCTTTATCCTCTTTTTGTTGTAGTCTAGCGTCTGAAAGGAAAAATTGTAATAAATTAAGTGAATGGGGAATTCTGATGGAAACGATGAAATTATGCAGAGCATTCCTGACTTAATTATTGTCTTTTGTATAACAATTCTCTTAATTGCAGGACTTTGTACGAGACGGTTCTTATAACCAACAAGAGATAGACGAGGTTCGAGAGAATTTAGCTAGTTATATCATGTATAATTGGATGTAGTTGTTTTTTGTTGTGTACGCTGATCTTTTGTAACGTACGTTGGTATTTTGTTATGTACGTTATGTTTGTGATAGATTATATTCTATTTTGTTCTGTAAACAAGAATTATGTTGATGGATAATATAATTATATTTTTTGTTCAATCAGTTTATATAGTAACGTTCGTTTATAAAAAATTAAAATTCAATTTCATACTGTTTTTATAATCTTAAACGGTAATAATATATTTTTTTTGCTTTAGATATAACTTGTGTCAGTTGTTACTTCAAAGGGAACCGATACAACTGCATATCAATTGTGTCGGTTGAAAAAACAAACATAACCGACATAAATATCAATCATTTGTGTCGGTCGTCAATAAGGAACCGACACAAAACAAGCAACAGTTGTATCGGTTTTTCTTAAAGGACCGACACAATAAACGGCGGTTTGCTTCACTATACAAGCTGATTTGTGTCGGTTCTCTATTACCAACCGACACAAATAATTGATATTTGTGTCGGTTGTACAACCGACACAATAGAAAAATGTCTTTTGTGTCATCTTCATTTGAGTCGGTTGTACAACCGACACAACAGGGGTTACACAACTGACACAAATGACCAGTTTTGTACTAGTGTCCAAATGTTGACCGGGGCAAGTGCAATGTGTTATCTATATGGGATGGACTCGGTGTCCTGAACACTACAAATGCTCTATCCTGTGCAGATACTTCACTCATAGTGAAGAAAGAAAAGAGCTTTTCATATCATTCATTAAAGTTATTTCTCCTACACTTACCCATTATTGATCAGCGCTCGATAACGGATCCGCTATCCGAAGCGACACGGGAAGCTCTTCCCATTCCATGTACACCAATTATGCGGTGACAAAAACAATCCAAAGTGAGCAACTATAGATTGATGGGTACGAATCGAGTAGAGAATTCTCAGCATATGTTGATTTTAGTTCTCTGGAAGGTGATAACAGCATAAACTGCATACAAGACGCTACCCTAAGCTCTTATCACCTCCAAGAAAAATCAAAATCAATCCGCAAGGCGTCGTGTCAGATTAATGATGTAACTCAGTGCAAGTTAATTTTGATTCTGTGGACGAAGATAGCAAAACATATCATGCACTAGGGAAAAACCAGATTTCATTCCGTGAAGAACTCAAGACTCGATTTACTATCTTCTTCCACAAAACCACAATTAACTCGAATACTCCATTACGTCCATCACCAATATAACCTCATCACCAAATCGCTAAAACAAAATGCCAAAAATCAATACCACCTACCTCAACTAAAAAAATCAAAAGGCAAATATGGTCAAAATCTAGGTCGGTGTGTTCTAAGGTGGATAGGTCGACGGCGATCAAAGTGGGTAACGTCGGCGGTGATCCAAATTAACGAAGTTTAAGGAGCTAAGGGTAAGGTCGAAGTAAAGACGAAGTCCAGTAGGGTCAATGGCAAATAGCTCCGGCGGCGGAGATCAGCGGCGGTGATGGTAGAAGCAAAGTTAGGGTTTGAATACTTTGGTTTGTGCCACGAGGCAAAAGGATCGAGTCACAAATGAAAATACAGAATGGAAGAAGGTCGGCTCATGTAAAGCTAAATAGGAGGTTGCGCAAGAAAATTCTGCTAAGTCCTTGGATCGCTAGCGATCCAACAAATTGCAACCAATTTTCTCCAAACTTGCCAAGCATGATCCACGTGTTATTTGCAAGCATCGTGAAAGCTGTGGGACTAAAATTGATTTATTGTTATGAGCAATGACAATTCACATCAGAACTCAACAAACGACTGAATAGCCAAAGCCAAAATCACATGATGGCCCGAACATGATTATTTGAACCTCACTTAATGGGAACTCAAAGGCAGTTACTTCCAGAGTACCTTGTTTCTAATGAAAGCATACTCTGGGGTGGAAATGTTATCCGTGTTTTAACCCAATATAATTCAATGGAAGTTAGAACATATACGTCAAGTCAAGACGACTCA
Source organism: Allium fistulosum (assembly GCA_030737815.1). NCBI lineage: Eukaryota > Viridiplantae > Streptophyta > Magnoliopsida > Asparagales > Amaryllidaceae > Allium > Allium fistulosum. The sequence goes on from CM060905.1 coordinate 557,863,489, forward strand.
AGAATCAACCAGAAGGATCAAAAGAAGCAACCAAGAGGGACTCAAGAGAAAAAAAGGAAAGTTAGCCTAACGGGATGGATCGCTAACGATCCATCACCCATGGATCACTAGTGATCCATAAATATTGCTCATGGGTCATCCATTCTTCTTGCATCATGAAGCGTTATCTTTTTTAGGGACACCTACTAAGTTTAACGATATTCCAAGCAAGCTAGATCGGGAAGTGGGCATTCATCCAATTCCAGTAATAGTCCAATGTAACTATACATGAATCATCATCAAAACAAGGCAACTATTCACCAATTTGCATGAAGGGCATCTACAAAAGGCATGGAACATGGTAAAATTGAAGCGAGCTAAAAATAAGCTAACTACACGGATCGCTAGCGATCCATGCCCTATGGATCACTAGCGATCCATCATATTAGCTCGGGTCGCTACAAGATTTCCTAAGAGCCTTCGTACCTTCAAATGCAAGCTTCTGGAGGGATGGCCTAGCCCAATAACTCTCCAATCCCTATAAATACTCATCCATTTGCAACATAAAAGGGATCTTATGGATTGGCTACTGGAACTCTGCAGAAATTGCTCTTCACACTTCTCTTCCCAACCAATAGTCATCTAGGGGTTTACTATGATTCTCCAGTGAGCGCTTGCACTTGTGATTTGATCTAACTTAGAAGTTCAATCAAATTTTAATCGGATTCAACTTGTAATAGCAGTCAGTCAATAACAAAAGTTATAAATTGGACGTAGGCTTCATTAACAGCCGAACCACTATAAAAATCTCTTGTCTCCTTACATTATCTGCAAGTTACTATTCCTTTTTTCTCTATTTTGTTTGCCTTGATAAATAGGGTTGGTGCTTCTTTCACACTTAATCCAGGGTGTTGATCCATTTTTTGGGTTAACAATGATGATGCTCCGTAGTGCAGAATTACAGATACTAGTGAGGATAGTATCTTGGTCAAACTGGGGACCATGGTACTTTCATATATATATATACATATACATACATATATATATACATACATATACATATATATATATATATATTTGGGTACATGTCAATAGTCTACTATGTATCGTACATGTATGGGAAGTCAAGACGATTAGTTAAAAATGAAAAGACATAAAAATAGATGGAAGACAATCGGTATAAACTAGTTTTATGTACAAAGTGTATAAATTTCTATAGGATATCTTAAAGGACAGGTACCAGTGCTAGCCGTATTCGGTGCTGACAACGACACTTAACCTTGTAAGTGTCAAATCTTGGTCAGTAGTAATGTGACTTGTTATATTTTATTTATTCCACTATGACTTGTATTTTTAGTGTTATGATATGCATTCATCGTTTATTTAGAGGATACCAAACCAACGATCTAGACTTTGGTTTTCGATTTAACGAAAATTCTGGCCCATTGCGGTGCGGGTTTTTACACCAACTTTTACCATGCATGTCCTACCAAGAAAGGGCCTATAAAGGCTTTCAAAATTTATGAAATAGTTTAATAATTTATTGCTTTAAATCAAATTTAAATATTTTATCGATATCATATATCGATATGCGCAAGCATAACTTATACATGTATTTTTTCGATAAATAATAATGGTATTTAATGATCAAACAAAATAAAATATAATAATTAATATTTTGTAAATATTAATTAATTTAAAATGATTATAAACTAATTAAATTGTGTGTTTTTTCGGAGTACTTGTCATTATGATTGTGCGACCCAAAGTTGTAAATTCAGTAGAGATTAATATGAACAATTCGAATATTAAAGTTCACACATCACCTAAACTAGTGGTGTGACATTTTTGCTTAATTTGCCGCTTACACATATTTTCAGTAAAATTTTAGTTTAACTATTACTGGTAGTAGTTATTATTTAAGCCAATTCTCTTCGTTAAAACTATATCACTTTAGGACTTATAGAATTTGATTTTGGTCAAAATTCAAAAATATCCACATTCAACTTGATTAGTCCAAACATAAAATCCTTGGTTCAATAGTAACAACTATTGTTAACCATACTTCTTTGGCCAGAGATTTTTTCATTGAGTTGATTGCAGTTAATGATAATACTAACTCCTTATAACCAAGGAGACAAATTATCTATTGTATAGTGTTTCACTTTCAATGTTTCAACTCAAATCCATTTATAGTCGCTTGATGGATTGCCATGCTATGAATTAGCTATAATCAAAGTGGATTATTCGCATTGAAGTTCCATAGTATGTTCAAGTCGAGGGAGGTGTATAACATTGTCACATTGATATTCTCTATTTAAACTTTGTTATATTGACCAATAGAAAATTATCGAGTGAGTCATTCATAGTCATCTAATAGCTTTCAATACGTAATCCCTTAGTGCCCTTAATGACCATGAGTAATACACTGTCCAAAAGTTAGAGAGCACTATGTAATCTTGCCTCAGCGGATGTATCTGTGAGGAATGCGGAATATGGATCTTAAGGCTAGAATGAACACTAGAGGGGGGGTGAATAGTGTTTATAAGAAATTACTAAATCTTTTTGAGTTATTGTTGATTTGTACACAAATGTATGTAATATTCAAACACAGATATAATCACAGAATCAAACACAGATGCAGAAATAAAGTAAATGCAGTAAAGGAAAGAACACACCGGATTTTATACTGGTTCGGAGTTACCCTACATCCAGTCCCGCACAACTAAGTACAGATTTCCTTTCAAAATCAATTCAACAATTACAACCCTCGGTTTCAAGGTTACGAGGTACACCCTCCAGAATCACAATCCTCTGGGTAGAGATACTTGATTTCCGGGCAACAAGTTCACCCAATTGATTTCCAAGGCTACAATCACACCTTTTCTCACTTGATTGATTTCCAAGGCTACAATCACACCTTTTCTCACTAGATAGATTACAAAGAAGCCTATAACTCTGAATAGCACCGGGATCTTGTTGAGATAGTGATAAAGAATCAAACCAGAGATTATCTAGTTAGATTCAATGTTGATTTCGGCAGAATGGTGATAGGATTTTGAATAAGAAAATGTGGAAGAAGAAGAAAAGTGAAAAACCAGAAAATCTGATATTAAATTCGTTGAAACTAACCCCTATTTATAGAAGAACAACAATCATGTCCATTCGTGAAAGGTTATGGCGAATAGACACTTCTTTTGAAATTCAAATTTTTGAATCTAACTGACACTATGTCGACATGGGGTACTAGGGCATGTCGACGTCCCAAAGCATTTTTCGAAGATTTGATTTTCTTTGAAAATAACCTTTATCTTATATTAGAAGCTATTTAAACTTTATAAATATTCTTGACTATAGATAAAATACATAGATAAATATAGAGAATAATATATATAAAGTTTTACTATAATTTTATATTTAAATCTAAGTATAAATATATTATAATTAAAAAGATAGTTTAAAACAAACGAAGTTTAAAACAAGAGTTTATTAAAAACATAAACAAAGAATATTTTAAGGCTAAAACATCTTTTTGAAAATCATTTGAAAAGATAATTTTTAAGGCTAAAACATTTTGAAAAGCAATTTTGAAAATCATTCTGAAGTAGTTTTGAAAATCATTTTGAAGTAGTTTTGGAAGCTTCTTCCTGCAGAATATCTCATCATATCAGGACTCGAGAACTTGTACAAAACCAGGATGTTCGTGGGTTTGTAAGCCACTTGTCGTAGGTTTGTAAGCTACTTGTCGTGGGTTTGTAAGCCACTAAAAAGGTAGAAATGGGTTCCATCCCAAAAGAAAAATGGAGTGAAGATTTCGGTGCTATTATGAAGTTTTAACATAATTCTAGACTCAATACTTATCTTGAAATCTTGAACTCTTGATAATCTTGATATTCTTGATACTCATGAGTCTTCAATCTTGATATCTTGGACCTCTATACTGTACAGTCTTCATTCTTTGTACCTGCATGGTTAAATCCTACATATACATATATATCTAAACTATAATGTTAGTATTTATATTTTATAATCTTATTCTAAGGTTGTTGTCATCAAAACCATCAACTCATGGACTAACAATCTCCCTCTTTTTGATGATGACAACCTTTGTTTATAAAATATTACTTCTATCCTAATAACTCCCCCTAAATCTAATAACTCCCCCTTAATCTATGCCTAACTCTCCTATTTTATATTTCTCCCCCTTTGTCATCAACAAAAACAAACTAACTATATAACTCTTAGTCTAATATCCTATATGATGATAGTGTTATCATCAATACTTACTTGTAAACCTAAAAATTAGTCCTAAACTACTAACATTCCTAACCAAATACCTATATAATACTTATATATAACATATATAGGAATCATATATAAGAACACACAATATTTATATATATATATTTGTTTATATTTACATTTTCGTATAACGTGACAAATATACACATAATGATGAAAAACGAAAAAGAGAAACTACTGAGTATCTTTGACAATTGGAGATCTATGGATCGAGCAATTTGGATAATGGAAAAAGAAATTTCCACGTTGTTCAACCAAGTTTCCGTCCTTGTCAAAACATACTTCGCCAACGCAAATGACTTTGTCGTTGTCTTCTGCATGCTCTTCTTCCATTGGTTCTTCTTCTTCTTCACTTTCCTCTTGTTCATGATCTCCTGAAGAGTCCTCGTCAATCAAGATTGGGTTAGCATGATTATCCATAAGAAATTTTTGCAAATTCCTAAGGATTTTGCCTTGCCTCTCTTGTTCTTGGGCCATTCGAAGTTGCATCACTTGGATTTCATTCATTAACTGAAGGGTATCCTTCAGAGAATCCTCCATTTTCGTCACACGAGCGAGCGTTGTTTGTTGAAACGGACCAGAAGTAGGCGATGGGAACGAAAAATTTGATTTTATGTTTGATTTGGAAGAGGAGGTCATTGATAAATTGATTTCAGAAGATAGAACAGAAAGAGAATAGAGAGAATAAAGAAAATTGTGAAATAGGAGAAACTTATAACCACTTATTTGAATTTTGGTGGGAAAAATTTTAAAATTTAAAAAACGTTATATGTCGACATGGGTCTAGGGGGGATGTCGACATGGTTCTTGAATTTTTGCCTATTTAATTTATTTTGAATTAATTTTTAATTATACTTGTTATTTATATTTTATATTTCAGTTAATGAACAAATACCTAATTCTCTTCTTAATTTAGTAAATGTAGATTCATTTAAGGGTTTTGTTAAGATATCAGCAATTTGATTTTCAGAATTGATATAGTCTAGAGTAATTACTTCTCTACTTATATTATCTCTGAGAAAATGGTGTCTCATATCAATATGTTTAGTTCGAGCATGTTGAGTAGTATTTTTGGATAAATTTATTGCACTAGTATTATCACAATAAATTGGTGATTTTGAGATATTTAAACCAAAATCTTTTAAAGTTTGTTGCATATATATTACTTGGGAACAAGCCAAAGCAGCAGAAATATACTCTGCTTCAGTTGTTGATAGAGAAACTGTGTTTTGCTTTTTACTAAACCAGGAAATCAGAGAATGCCCTAAAAAGTGACAAGTTCCGCTTGTACTTTTTCGGTCTGATTTACAACCAGCATAATCAGCATCACAGTAAGATATTAAGTCAAACGAATCATTTTTAGGATAAAATAAGCCATAATCAAAGGTGTGTTTAACATATCTTATAATACGTTTTACATCTTTTAAGTGAGTTTCTTTAGGATGGGATTGATACCTTGCACAGAGACAGACACTATGCATGATATCAGGTCTACTCGCAGTGATATAGAGTAGTGATCCAATCATTCCTCTATATAATTTTTGATCTACATCTTTCGAGAGATCTTCTTTACTAAGGTACTCATTGGTTGCCATGGGAGTGGGTTTTCCACTCGTAGTAGTCAAACCAAATTTACTAACTAGGTCTTTAGCATATTTCTCTTGACTAATAAAGATACCATAATCTAATTGTTTTATTTGTAATCCTAAAAAGAAGTTTAATTCACCCATATGACTCATCTCAAACTCTTTTGTCATTTCAGAAAATTCTTTATTCATTTCAAAATTAGTTGATCCAAAAATGATATCATCTACGTAGACTTGTACTAGTTGAATATCATTTTTATTTCTTTTAATAAAAAGAGTATTATCTATTTTACCTATTTCAAAATTTGATTGTAACAAGTAAGATCTTAGTCTATCATACTAGGCTCTAGGAGCTTGCTTTAGACCATATAGAGCTTTCTTAAGTTTGTAAACATGATTTGGAAATTTATCATTTTCAAAAAGTGGTGGTTGTTTAACAAATACTTCTTCTTTTACAAAACCATTTAAAAATGCACTTTTAACATCCATTTGAAATAATTTGAAATTATTATGATTTGCGAAAGCAAGTAGAATCCTAATAGCTTCTAATCTTGCTACGGGAGCAAAGGTTTCATCAAAATTTATTCCTTCTTCTTGACAATAACCTTGAGCGACTAACCAGGCTTTATTTCTAACAACCTCTCCTTGTTCATTCATTTTATTTTTATAAACCCATTTAGTTCCAATTATTGTTTTATTTTCAGGTCTAGGAACAAGTTCCCAAACATCATTTCAAGTGAATTGATTTAATTCTTCTTGCATAGCCTAAATCCATGAATCATCAGTTGATGCTTCTTCTGGATTTTTGGGTTCAATAGTTGATATAAAATCTACATTACTCATTTGACTTAGTTGGTTTCTAGTTTTAACAACAGATTGCATATCTCCAAATATATTTTCTATAGGGTGATCTTTTAAAAGTTTAATCCTTTTATTAGGATGATTCAATTCATTATTAGTTTCAGTTGACTCTTGGTTTTGAGTGATTAAATCCTCTTCATCATTTATTTCTTCAAAATTTTTGAAATTTTCATCAAATGAAACATGCATTGTTTCTTCGATGGTATTAGTTCTTAAATTAAATACTCTGTATGCTTTACTTCTATTAGAATATCCGATAAAGATACCTTTGTCGGATTTAGGATCAAATTTATCTAAGTTATCTTTTGTATTTAAAATAAAACATTTACTTCCAAAAATTCTAAAATAAGATACCTTAGGTTTCTTTGAGTAAATAAGTTCATAAGATGTCTTATCAGTTAAAGGTCTAATTAAAATTCTATTTAAAATATAACAGGCGGTAGCAACTGCTTCTGCCCAAAAGTACTTTGGTAAATTACTATTAGAAAGCATAGTTCTCGCACACTCTTGAATCGTCCTATTTTTACGTTCTACTACTCCGTTTTGTTGTGGAGTTCTTGGAAATGAAAAATTGTGAATTATTCCCTTTTTATTGCAGAATTCTTCAAACTTTTCATTTTCAAATTCACCACCGTGATCACTACGGATGGTTATAATTTTTTGAGAAAGTTGATTTTTAACCCTTTTTGAAAAATTCTTAAAATATTCAAAAGTATCACTTTTATGTTTTAAAAATATTGTCCATGTAAATCTAGAATAATCATCTCCAATTACAAAAACATATTTACTATTATTTATTGATAGAATTTGAGATGGACCAAATAGATCAATATGAAGTAATTCAAGAGGTTTTGAAGTAGAAATCACATCTTTTAATTTAAAAGAGTTTTTTCTAAGTTTTCCTAGTTGACATGCATCACATAGACTATCTACTTTAAAATTCATTTTTGGGAGGCCTCTTACTAGATCATGTTTTGATAGTCTAGATAAGAGTTTGAAATTCAAATGCCCAAATCTCTTTTGCCAAATCCAAGGGTCACTTGCATTTGCCAAAAGACATAAGTTATCATTTGAAATTTTCATACTTACAATATAAATATTCTTTTTCCTAATTCCCTCAAATATTATGGTTGAATTATTGTCTTCAATGTGACACTTATCTTTTTCAAATTTAATTTTATATCCTTTATCACATAGTTGACTTATACTTAGCAGATTGTGTTTTAGATTCTTAACTAGCAAAACATTAGTAATAATAGGATTTTCAGAGTTACCGACTTTGCCGATGCCGATCACATAACCTTTTGAATTGTCTCCAAAGTTAACCAGTCCTCCGTCTTGTATATTATATCATTCAGCATATCTGGATTCCCAGTCATGTGTCTAGAACATCCACTATCGAGTATCCATTTGTCCTTTTGGATCTGCACAGTTTGTTTGTTCTGGATTGATTCCTCAACTCCCATAAAGCATGATTCCTGTACATCAAACAATCTTAGTAAACAACTTGTATTTGAATATTGATTGTATGCAGACTCAAGAGACAATGATGATCTGAATATTTCAAAACATGCATTAACAAATTTCTTAAACATAGCCATTTAAAAAAAACTTTTTCAAAAATCAGATTATGAAACTTTTGAAAACCTTGCTCTGTTACCAAATGTGAGGAATGCGGAATATGGATCTTAAGGCTAGAATGAACACTAGAGGGGGGGGGGTGAATAGTGTTTATAAGAAATTACTAAATCTTTTTGAGTTATTGTTGATTTGTACACAAATGTATGTAAAATTCAGACACAGATATAATCACAGAATCAAACACAAAAGCAGAAATAAAGTAAATGCAGTAAAGGAAAGAACACACCGGATTTTATACTGGTTCGGAGTTACCCTACATCCAGTCCCGCACAACTAAGTATAGATTTCCTTTTAAAAGAAATTCAACAATTACAACCCTCGGTTTTAAGGCTACGAGGTACACCCTCCAAAATCACAATCCTATGGGTAGAGATACTTGATTTCCGGGAAACAAGTTCACCCAATTGATTTCCAAGGCTACAATCACACCTTTTCTCACTTGATTGATTTCCAAGGCTACAATCACACCTTTTCTCGCTAGATAGATTACAAAGAAGCCTATAACTCTGAATAGCACTGGGATCTTGTTGAGATAGTGATAAAGAATCAAACCGGAGATTATCTAGTTAGATTCAATGTTGATTTCGGCAGAGTGATGATAGGATTTTGAATAAGAAAATGTGGAAGAAGAAGAGAAGTGAAAAACTAGTAAATCTGATATTAAATTTGTTGAAACTAACTCCTATTTATAGAAGAACAACAGTCATGTCCATTCGTGAAAGGTTATGGCGAATAGACACTTCTTTTGAAATTCAAATTTTTGAATCTAACTGACACTATGTCGACATGGGGTACTAGGGCATGTCGACGTCCCAAAGCATTTTTCGAAGATTTGATTTTCTTTGAAAATAACTTTTATCTTATATTAGAAGCTATTTAAACTTTATAAATATTCTTGACTATAGATAAAATACATAGATAAATATAGAGAATAATATATATATATATATATATAAAGTTTTACTATAATTTTATATTTAAATCTAAGTATAAATATATTATAATTAAAAAGATAGTTTAAAAGAAACGAAGTTTAAAACAAGAGTATATTAAAAACAAAAACAAAGAATATTTTAAGGCTAAAACATCTTTTTGAAAATCATTTGAAAAGATAATTTTTAAGGCTAAAACATTTTGAAAAGCAATTTTGAAAATCATTCTGAAGTAGTTTTGAAAATCATTTTGAAGTAGTTTTGGAAGCTTCTTCCGGCAGAATATCTCATCATATGAGGACTCGAGAACTTGTACAAAACCAGGATGTTCGTTGGTTTGTAAGCCACTTGTCGTAGGTTTGTAAGCTACTTGTCGTGGGTTTGTAAGCCACTAAAAAGGTAGAAATGGGTTCCATCCCAAAAGAAAAATGGAGTGAAGATTTCGGTGCTATTATGAAGTTTTAACATAATTCTAGACTCAATACTTATCTTGAAATCTTGAACTCTTGATAATCTTGATATTCTTGATACTCATGAGTCTTCAATCTTGATATCTTGAACCTCTATACTGTATAGTCTTCATTCTTTGTACCTGCATGGTTAAATCCTACATATACATATATATCTAAACTATAATGTTAGTATTTATATTTTATAATCTTATTCTAAGATTGTTGTCATCAAAACCATCAACTCATGGACTAACAGTATCAATATTCTTTCTCAAAATAACTTGACTGTGAATATTTAAAATAATATGTTATTTTGATGTGATAAATTTCTCATGAATACTGCACGTTATAATCACACAAAATATCATTTAAGGATTTAATGTACTTTGAATTAATTACTTAATTAATTATATCATAATATAACAAAGTATATAGAAATCAAACTCCTTTATTATGAACAAGATTGGTTATCCGGTCAGATATATCTAACAAAATATATAATTGCCCCTAGGACATACTCTAAATTCTATAAAACTCCCACTTGAACTTGGGGTCATTTATGGAATCTTATTCCAACTCCTTTGATTAGTTTGCTAAAACTAATTGTGGTTGTCATTGGTGAAAGTGTGTGCTATTTTTTTTAATTATCTACTGTATCAATCAGCTCTTTCTGATGCTGATAAATTGTTTTTACCATATGTAACTTTACAGAGTATATTTCTCAACATTTAGAATCACCGCTGGATGAGTTATAAATTGGTGCATTTATTTACACTTCTTTTATTACAGCACTACTCAAGGTGATGTACCTAGCTTTTAGTTGAATCAACCACTATTAATTGTTTGGAAAGTTTACAACTTAAGGTTCTTGACTTAAGATTGAATATAAATTATGGATGACATACTATACTTGATATTACTTATGAGGCTCAAGTTCACGCACTCCTTCATAAGGGTTTTGTTGTATCTAAGAACAATTCTCTCGTATTTTGTAAAAACTAGAGAATACTCTAAACCATCACATCGTAATCTGAATTCGAATTTGATAATTTCTTTATATATCAAATACATAAGCAAAAATGCAATAATCTTGACAATATAGCATGTATGATGATTTCTATTTCCAATGCATAAGGAATCCATCTTACATGCTCCATATTAAACAACTTAATACGATGTTTGCGTACATCATTTTAGGACATTTCGAACAACCTTTTTTACTTCTTATAAAAGATGTTCAATTTCAATTCCAATATCAAGAAATAAACAACCAAACTAAATTAATTTTAACATCGATACATCATTAACAATCATTAGTTTTGTAACAACCCGCACTTTCCGATACATCGATCCAAAGCTCAGTGTGGCTTTCGGCCACGTGATTTGCTGAGAAATATGAGTTGTTGGGATTCTAAAACTTTATAAAGCATAATTATAAGGGTACTTCTAAAAAATTCTACACTTTCAGATCTCATAGCAGAAGGAATCAAAATATAAGTACACAAATATAGACACCTTAGAAAAATAGCCTTCAGAATACTTATTTTACATATATATTATTTTCAAAGTACAGTATAAGCTTACTGACATTTAATCTAATATGTGACAATAAGAGGAACAATAAATAGTATAAGAACTCCAAAATGATGCTCCTTTCTCCACGTACGATGCCTAATCAACTGCTAATCTGTCATCCTATAGTAGGGAAAATGTAAAGGAGGGAGTGGGTCAAACAAAAGTCTAGTGAATGGGTATAAGTTTAATATGTGATGATCATGTGCAGTTAACTTCAAAACTATTCTTAATGACATTGTGTATGCTATAAGTGTCTGTGTGCTCCTAAGGTCCAATACCGAAGAGTACTTGTCTAACACAAAGTGTTGAACTACTAATCGAACTTCACACTAACGATCGACTATTGCGGGAACTACTCTCCCATTATACCTATCATCAACACTATGACTGAGAAGGAAAACATTGTAATGCAAACTCATATAATGACTCATCGTATGCACCCATGTTTATCTCTCGATCGTAGTGGCAAAATGCCTCTTATCATACTGCGTCTGTGTCCACCTTAGAAACACCCGTTAGTACCGGGCCCCAATTTACACTATAGCTTCTTATCGTGCTGCGACGGCGTCCATCTGCACAATGATGCACCAAAAATCAAGCATACATCGATCTTTTATTATTACCGGACTCACTCTGGTAGTGTCTTCGCTAGTGCTGTGCACCTACCCTTATGAAATACCCCTATGCCTATGTGAAATACATCGCCCTAATCAACTCCATGTTTACAAAATACATTGTCTTGATCAAGATCCATGTTTGCAAAATACATCGCCCTAGCCAACTCTGATAGGGAACTGACTTCCCTACTGCCTCAAGCATGTGTACTTAGCCTAAAATAGGCTCAAACAAACAATTCATCATTTATATAATTTCTTACTAAATTATTTAATTTTTATTATTTAACCTGGGCCTTAGACTGAGGTTAATTTGGCAATTTTCTTTAGGAATGGTCAACCACTGTTCCTCTATGGTTGGTCGGTACTGGTCGATAGCATGGGGTCTAGGGTGGACCGTTTGCGAAAAAAATTTGGGTTTCCGCAATTTTTAATTGTCGATTTTCATTCATGGTTTAATTGTATGTTATTACCAGATATTAGACCCTAATTACTAGGTAATCGGTTCATATTCCAATTAGCAATTCAATTTTGGTTTGCTAATTTAGGGTTTGCACGTTTAACTGTAAAAGGTTTTATACATCAAATTTCAAGTTTTACAATTTACAATGCTTCTATTCTAGTCAAGTTTGCATATTCAAAATAAATGTTTTACATATTCAATTTAGATTTATAGCACACTAAATCAACTAAAATAATTTGAATCTAATTGTAAAAAAATTCTTATTGAAATTGTTCCCACTCACCTCAAGCTTAAGGTTTTCCTGTTGCTCCGCTTTGATTCAAGCACTTATACTCTTCTACATTGATTTTATTTTGATTTCTGAAAAGATTTGGGGTTTAAAGAAGTGGGAAATTTTTGGAAAAGTTTGCTTACAGTAAATGGTTATGTAAGAATTAGGTTTAGATTAGGATAGCATTTATAAGGTTTAGGGATGAATTTGGTTTGTTGATTCGGGTTGGAGAATATTTGCAAACATCACATACAGTCATCAAAACGTAAGGATGAAGTAACAATCATAATTTTATTGGGAAATGGTTAAAGAGGACATTTATGCTGCTATTTTAGGTTTTTTTTTGAATCAGGTCAATTCATAAATAGAGTCAAGAACTTTTATTACTCTTAAACCGGAGAAAGATAATCCCTATTCCATATTAGATTACGTGCCCATCTCTTGTTGCAATGTCATTTATAAAATCATCACTAATATTTTATGCCATAGATTTAAGGGCTATGTGAATGAGTTAGTTTCATATAATCATAACACGTTTATTCCAAGCAGAAACATGAGTGATAATTCTCTACTAGCCTTTGAGATGGTGAGAACTATAATAGGAAAGGTTTGAAACTTTAACCTTAAAGTCTACCGCCAGAAGGTATCTGATAGAATTAGTAGAGAATTTTTTTATCACGTACTTCGATCGATGGGATTTCCTTAAAAATTGTTGCTATTATTAATAAACGTATTACCACCTCAAATTTTTCTATTTTGATCAATGGCTCTCCAGATCGGTTCATTTCTAGCAATAGGGGATTGGTACAAGGTGATCTATTATCCCCTTATTAATTTGTGTTAACAATGGAGTATTTATCGCTTTTATTTGAATTAGAACATTTGGAAGGTAAGCTTGTGCCTATATTTAAAATTAGTCTGGTAGTTAACCACCTCTTATATATTGATGATCTACTTGTAGTTCCTAAAGTTATGATGGATAATGCTCATAGTATTAAAGGAGTTATCTAGAAATTGGAGAAGTATGCTAGATTAAAGCTAAATGAGAAAATATCTAAAATTTTCTTTAGTAAAGGTTCAGGTTTGAAAACTGAAATTGCTAAAATCCCGGTAGTAGAGGTACTAAACCTTCCAATTACACATTTAGGCACTCCTTTAAGTAGCTCCTCTCTTAAGAGAGCTGATTTTAAAAATTTGATTGATAAGGTGAAAAATATGTTGAATGGATGTAGTGGCAAGTTATTAACTCTGAGTTGAAGAATAGTATTTGCGCCAAAAATGGTCATAAAACCCAAATATCGTGAAAGCACCAGTGTATGAACACAGATCAGCAATAAATGACCACAAACCACGGATCTAAGTAATGTAGAGGATAAAAAATGAAGAATTATAAACTTAAAACCGAAAGAAATAGGCAGAGACACAAGATTTATAGTGGTTCGGCTTTCTTCGCCCTACATCCACTCCAAAAGTTAATCTTTTATTGACTTTCCTCGCTGGTTACAATTGATTACAGCAGATAACTATCATAAAATCTGAGTACAACAGCATTAATGAAGAGCAAAGTTGAATCGGGCAGAGTCTGGACGTTGGATAGCCAAAAGAACCCTTTTTTCTATCGGCTCTGGGGTGCTATTTATAGGCGTTCCATGCAAATATCTCGCTCAAACTTCGGGGGACTTCTTCCGGCATGTGAGTGGGCCCACGCGATCGATCTCATGAAGTTTCGACTCGATCCTTGATCGATACGAACGTAATTCGTATCGATCAAGATTTCGTCCAATGTAGTCGAAACATGGTGTGAACATTCTTTAGCTTGTACATAAGCTCCTGTGAAAATTTCACAGCATTTGGATCTATGGTTTAGGAGATATGATCGATACGAGATAGAGGTTTTCGGCAGGCAGTGTAGTTCGAATCGATAGGTTCGAATCGATCAGGGCACGTGCACAGGTGATGACGCGGCCCTATCTTCAAGGTTCGATCCACTTTCTACGCCGTGTTGAACGCTTCTTCCTTCACATCATGCATATTTCTAGCTCGTGTCCGTTACTTCGTGTCCATCGATTCGAGTCCATAGCCTACGCATCGATTAAGGCTTCGCTTATTCGTATCCATCTTCTCCTGCAATTCGTATCCATCGACCATCCTTCCTTCGTATCGATTCGAAGTACTGATCGATACGAACAGTATCGATTCGAAGTAGTCCATGCTGATCGATACGAACAATAATGATTCGCAGTATACTATTATGCTCCATCTTGATCGATACGAAATCATCGAGTCGAAACCCATCTGGCCTTCCTACCTGATCGATACGAACGCACTGTTCGTATCCATGCTGATTGATACGAACGCCTTGTTCGTATCCATCAATTATCTTGAGCAAATAAACTCCGTTTGACCTGAAATTTAAAACGTAGTCTCTCCTAGCCTTGATCATCATTCCCAATCGATCCCGCCTTGATCGGATCTCGGCCAAATT
This sequence comes from Allium fistulosum, assembly GCA_030737815.1. Taxonomy (NCBI): domain Eukaryota; kingdom Viridiplantae; phylum Streptophyta; class Magnoliopsida; order Asparagales; family Amaryllidaceae; genus Allium; species Allium fistulosum. The sequence goes on from CM060905.1 coordinate 557,878,650, forward strand.
TTGACGACATCGATCAAAGCCTTGTTTCTAATTGATTTCCAATCCTGATATCCGTCCTTTCTTGCCAATTTGTTGATATTCCAGCCTTGACCAAAGGGTGGGATAACATTTTCCCCCCAAAACATGCCTTGTAAGGGGTGTTTTGAATAGTTCAGAATCCGATATCTAAAGTCCATAGCCATATCATCCAAGTGCATCGTTCTTGACTGCTCCGAGTCGATGTCTGATTCCAAATCCAGCAACCAAAGCTTTAGCCAATTCCATATCCATCCGTACTCAATATCCGAGTCCTAATCCATCCTTATCCAATAACCAATAACTGAATCCATCACCTCCCCGGGTCTATATCCAAATTCGTAACCTCTCCGGGTTCTTGCCAAGCGCAATCCACACTTGACGACCGTGGCCCAGTGTCCCTGGGCATTAAGTAATGCCATGGCTTAAGTCCTAAGCCGAATCCTGGTCGCTCCGGACCCTTGTCGAGCATAGTCCACACTCAACGACATGAACAAGCCAATTCGCCACGTTCGGACGAAGAGACTTACCCCTTGCCAGGCATAATCCATACCCGATGACTATTTATCAAAAACCAGATGAAAACAATCATCCAAATGAAAGTCCAAACCAAAAAACAAACAAAACTAGGAGTTCAAACCAAACTCCAAAACCGAACCAGAAAAAGCAAATGTCCAAACCAAAAGAAAAAACAGATTTCGCAAACCATAGCGTCGCGGTTTATCATCATTCAGAGCATGCCTAGGGGCCATCTCCATCCCCATACATGAGTAAATGATTTGGCCGTTTGTTAATAGTTCGCTACTTATTTCATATCATCCCTGTCAATTGATAACCAATCGACCATCATTCCTGGGCGCCGCGCCCTCGTTATTTGAGGTAGACGGTGGTCGGCCCTACTCCACTACCGCATTCCGAGCCCCAACATATTGTAGCAACTATCCATTCCTTACATGCTCCTCAATTATGTCCTTTAGATGCCTTCAACTGTTGGTATCATGCCGGTCTAGATCGTGAAAAAGACAGTGCCTTCTTGATGCCCTTTCACGTTCCGAGGGTTCTCTCCTAGCTGGCCTTCGGTAGGGAAGGCGATTCCGAGTGTCCATGAATATCCGTTCCAATGTTTCGTTTAATCCTGTGTAAGTGGAAAACTTTGGTTCCCTCCATCGCTTCCTAGCTTTTCCTGATTCGTCATCCAGCTTCCTTTTTGCTTTATCTTTATCCGAGCCTCCGCTGGCTGGCCCACCATCCTCAGTTGCATTCACCTCCTTTAACTTCATATCCGAGCATGCATCTTCCTGCCGAAGGAATCTCTCAGCTTCATGAAAGAACTCCCCGAGATCCATTGGCGGGTCCGTATTAGAGATACTTTGAAATCTGAATCCTCTCTGACTCCTGATACTGCCGCCATTAAAACCATCGATGGATCCGGCCGATCCACTGAAGCAACCGCTGCATTGAACCGAGTTAAGAAAGCTCTAAGTGATTCGTCCGTCCTTTGCTTTACTGACGTTAGCGTCATCACGTTCTTCGGCCTTTTGATATGAACCCGAAATTGCTTCAGAAACCTGTCCACCAATTCTGTCCATGTCCTAATAGATCCTTCTTCCAGCTGTCGAAACCACATAGCAGCTATATCCGTTAAGTATAGAGGGAAACATCTGGCCATAACTTCCTCAGATGCCCCCAGCACTTCCATATGTCTTGTGTCTCTCATCAAGTGATCAGTCGGATCAGCTTTTCCATTGTATACTTCTAGCGTAGGTAGCTTGAATTCCGGCGGATTCCAAGCCATTCTGATGTTACGAGTAAATGGACTCCTGTTTACTCCTTCCAGATCTCTGTTCGTCAAACCTCCGCGCATAGTTTGCCTGATAATCTAAACGAATTCAGCGTTGTCCGCCAATGGTTGCGCCCCGAGACCCCGAGGGAATTCTGGTATGTACTCCTCATCCCGCCCTCCTAAATTCCTGCCAGCATCCTGTTGTGTGGTGTTAACTGGACTTCCTCCATGAACTGGTCCATTATTGTCGGGTGGTGTGCCCCCATGTCCGGATCCGTCCAGATTTATGGTCGTGTGCTGGTTAGGGGTTGCACCTTGTTGAGCTGCCCCATTTGACTGCCTGTTGGGTCCTTCCGCTCCAGCTTCGTGGACCTGAACTCCTGAAGCTCCAGCTGTTCCTGCTTGTCCAAACTGTCTGAGGAAATTCTGCACCATCTCCCCCTGCCTTTTCAGAAACTCTTCATGCATAGCTCCCATCATCGTCTCCATCTCATCTCTGGTGATGAAAGCTGAAGTCTGATTAGCCCTTGATGATGCCTCCTGGCTTCCTTCATGTAGACTCCCCTCGGCTCTTTGTCTTCTACTTGATTGCCTTGTCATAGCTCTTTAGATCTGAACTCCAAATTTGGTATAGCGGGCGCCAATTTCCTTCTCAGTGAAAGCACCAAAGTATTTGCGCCAAAAATGGTCACAAACCCCAAATATCATGAAAGCACCAGTGTATGAACACAGATCAGCAATAAATGACCACAAACCATGGATCTAAGTAATGTAGAGGATAAAAAATGAAGAATAATAAACTTAAAACCGATAGAAATAGGCAGAGACACAAGATTTATAGTGGTTCGGCTATCTCCGGCCTACGTCCACTCCAAAAGTTAATCTTTTATTGACTTTCCTCGCTGGTTACAATTGAATACAGTAGGTAACTATCATAAAATCCGAGTACAACAGCAGTAATGAAGAGCAAAGTTGAATCGGGCAGAGTCTGGACGTTGGATAGCCAAAAGAACCCCTTTTTCTGTCGGCTCTGGGGTGCTATTTATAGGCGTTTCATGCAAATATCTCGCTCAAACTTTGGGGGACTTCTTCCGGCACGTGAGTGGGCCCACGCGATCGATCTCATGAAGTTTCGACTCGATCCTTGATCGATACGAACATAATTCGTATCGATCAAGATTTCATCCAATGGAGTCGAAACTTGGTGGGAACATTCTTTAGCTTGTACGTAAGCTCCTGTGAAAATTTCACGGCATTTGGATCTGTGGTTTAGGAGATATGATCGATATAAGACAAAGGTTTTCGGCAGGCAATGTAGTTCGAATCGATAGGTTCGAATCGATCAGGGCACATGCCCAGGTGATGACGTGGCCCTATCTTCAAGGTTCGATCCACTTTCTATGCCGTGTTGAACGCTTCTTCCTTCACATCATGCATATTCCTAGCTCGTGTCCGTTACTTCGTGTCCATCGATTCGAGTCCATAGCCTACACATCGATTAAGACTTTGCTTATTTGTATCCATCTTCTCCTGCTGTTCGTATCCATCGACCATCCTTCCTTCGTATCGATTCAAAGTACTGATCGATATGAAGAATATCGATTCGAAGTAGTCCATGTTGATTGATATGAACAATATCGATTCATAGTATACTGTTATGCTCCATCTTGATCGATACGAAATCATCGAGTCGAAACCCATCTGGCCTTCCTACCTGATCGATACGAACGCGCTGTTTGTATCCATGCTGATCGATACGAACGCCTTGTTCGTATCCATCAATTATCTTGAGAAAATGAACTCCGTTTGACTGGAAATTTGAAACATAGTCTCTCCTAGCCTTGATCATCATTCCCAATCGATCCCGCCTTGATCGGAGCTCGGCCAAATTTTGACGACATCGATCAAAGCCTTGTTTCCAATCGATTTCCAATCCTGATATCCGTCCTTTCTTGCCAATTTGTTGATATTCCAGCCTTGACCAAAGAGTGGGATAACAAATAGAATTGATAAAAACTTTAATTCACTCAATATTTTACTTCGAATGTCGAATGCTGATCGATAAATGAGATGAATAAAATTGACAGTATTTGTGCAAATTTCTTATGACAAGAGAGGAAACACCTTGTTAGTTGGGATACTGTTTGTAAACGGAAAGAAGGAGGAGGAAAGGGTTTGCGGAGTTTGGAAGACAAAGCTAAGGCTTTAGCTGCAAAATTATTATGGAGGTCTTAAAAGACAGAAGGCACGTGGGCTTTATGGATGCATAATATATACAGCGAAAAGAAGAATTTTTGGGTGATTCAAGAGGTGCAAGTTACTCATACACTTGGAAATTTATTTTAAGAATGAGAAAATTGTTTAATGGGCTGATTGAAAGAAAATTAGCAAAGAGGAATAACTCCAGCATGTGGTTTGATCCATGGATTAATGGAGTCCTTGATAAACATGTTATGGTAGCAACAAGTGAGTTATCTAGGTGTGCAAAACAAAACGATGTCTGCTTTAATCGACAATGCAAATTGGAGCTTTAACAGCCTCAATTTACCCCCTAACATTTGTAATCAAATTAGGAAAGTTCGCATTTTTACAAACTCTACATTTGATTTCTAGTAGTGGAATCCCGATAGAAATGGTGAATTTCACCTAAATTCCTCCTAAAATAGCTTAAGAGTACGCGAACAAGTTCATCAAATTAATCATCACATATGGAATCATGTTATTGCACCTAAAATGTCAATGTGCCTGTACCTAGTATACTTAAATCGACTCAATAATATGGACAAAATTAAGAACTGGAATAATTTACTATGATGACCGTCCAATACCACCGGTACCCTAGACCAGAAAAGAGTGCTACGGGGGTACCCGGCTGATACAGAACGGTAGTCAAGGGTTAAAAGAAATAAAATCTTACAAAGAACCTGTAGAACATCACACAATGCACAGATAAAATATAATATAACAACATAGATGTAAAATAGGCGAGATAGTGATATAATCAAATGAACCATAAATAAGAATAGTAGAGTGCATCAGGTTCACAGAACTATACAAAAAAAACCTGAAATATAGAGTTTGTACATCCCATAACACCGAAATAAACTCTAAAATTGTCTCTAATAATACAAGTACTAACATAGCCCTACGGTACTGCACAGTGGAATATAAGTGATAGTAAGCTCCAAGTATAGATATATGAAAGCGTAGCCTCATGCTCGTACTCTTATAGCTCCATGCGCTATCCAGACCTGTCACCCCTAATATACTCATTTAAAAGTACCCAACGTAATAAGAAACAAGGCAAAAAACCTCGAGTCAAACAACAGTCTGGTGTGAGCGATGTATCATCTCAAAAATACTATAAAAAAATTATGTATAGTAAATATGGACATAAGGCATGTAGAACCGTACCTAACATGTACCTGCATCTAAAAAGTTAGGACATAATAATCGATATATGCTAATCTGCTATCAAAGTCATATAAATCTACTACAATGGAAGTACAATGTCCAATGTCTAGGTATACAATCGAAAATACCTACATCGGACGACACCCTATTATAACAGCAACCATGGCAACCATAGCGTCCATCAAACAACACTCACCGCCACTCGTATGAGTTAGATACATGATAGCTCATTCGACAAAATTGCAAACTAGGGACCCAATCATAATCACGGCTTCATTGGTTCTTGAATCCATGCTACTCTGAAAGGCTAGGAACCATGCCCACAATTGTAAAGCCTAAAGTAATCTACTATCGCAAGATCTAGACATAATCATGATCCAAGTAAGCATCCCCACATACCCCTTTTTATGAGCACACTAGAAGCCTCTGCGTTATCAATGACCCCTTTGCATGCCTCCTCAAAATGAAACTCAATCGCTATTCAATCCCGGTTATCTCCGTAGTAGGACACCATTGCAAATCCCACTCGCATGTCCCTATCATTTGACTTGCCCTTATGGATCGCCACTACAGCTCCCGTCGTTAACTCGCCTTTTTCGGGATGCCTCTAGACACCCATTGTAAGTCATACAGTCATCATACTAAGTCTTGAAATCATTGTGTCATCGACGTTGAACCACCATGCCATTGCTTCACTAGTTGCTGCATGAAGTCTGATGTCGTCCCGTGACGTCCTGGAGTCATTCACCCTTAACCCTCGTCAACTCATCAAAGACCCTAAACTTTACCGCCCTGTTCGAAGTTCATAGCCAAACTCCATGCGTCACCCTTGCCGACCCATCCTATGACCGATCCAAGAAAAATGAAAGCCAAAACATGCCTAGCCAAGCCATCTTCCACGATCCGACTTCCACCACCAAACTGATTTTTTTCGCCACTCCGCCTTGCCACCAAACAGTCCATCTCGATCGACCACAAGACCGCCCTTCCACTGAATAGATTCCCCTACTCGGCCACTGAACACCCATTACCACCGAACCGCCATATTTGTCCCGTCACTGAACCTTCCATCCCACCGAACAACTAATCATGTTCGATCATCAAGAGCCTAGCCCTACCACCGAACCAAACTTCATGATCGACTAAAGCTCCATCCACCCCAACGAACCAAGCCTAGGTCGAACCAACTTACGCCAAACCGATTTCCTGTAGCTCTGCCGAGTCCAGACTTTGTATTGACTTCACCATTGTGCCTCATTCATTGACCCTTGTGCATCCCATATGCAACGATACAACACACGAAAATCTTGAGTTGACCTACCGAAACCCGGTTTCACGGTCCCTAACTCTAAGTCGCCCTGATAAGCGTTTTAACTGTATAAGCATTCACATATACAAAACACGCATAAGAACGCTAATCACATCCAAACATACATAAAACCATAGCAATTCATCATATAATACACCCACAAGATAGCCTATCACATACAATGGCGACGTAATCCAAGTGATATAATTAAAGTAATTTAGGTATCCCAAAATTCATCTTATTTTAGAATCAACTTACAAAATAGCTTTAAAATCTAAATTTGACATTAAAAATGAGTTTAAAACATATCAAAACCTATAGGCATATATACTGGAAAGTGAGAGATAATAAATCACTAATCAAACACCAAAAGTTGGAGATTTGCATGCAAACCGAGGCAAATTCGAAAATCCCAACTATGATATGATTTCCTTCCCGACGATGTATATTTGAAGCTCCCTAATGAATCGCCTTGCTTATCTATGGTTTGGATGAGAAATGGAAGAAGTTAGGTGAAGAGAGAAATAATGGAGGCTGGGTTAGAATAAGAGGTGGTAGAATTTGTGAGAAGGTGGCATTCCTATTTATAGGCGAAACCCCAAGCACCCCCTTCACCTGAGGTACACCAAACAAATCATGCCAAACCAAGGCAGCTCCTCTCCAAGCTCTGAATATGCCTTGCGCTGACCAAAACCAATCTTCAGACAGCTATATCTCCTAGCCAGAAGCTCCAAATCGTGCTGACGATCAGTCTACGGAAAGAGAAGCCATCATATCATTCTAATGGAAGTGGATTTGAACATTAAACCAGCTCCAATCAAAAGTTATAGAAGATACATGCCTCCCATGAGTAAAATCCTCCAGAAAAATCATACAGATGGGAAATGTCTCTAATAAGCATTTCCTATAGTCATAGAGTCATATGACTGCATATGAATTAAAAATAATATTTTACGATCCTCCGATACGTAAAAATGTAGGTCGTTACATTCTCCCCGTTAGGAATTTCACCCCCGAAATCCCAATACAAACAAGGAAAAATTAAACATACCTACCCGGCATGCCTATCATCCACAAGCAACCATATCAAACATCAAACATGCACACAAAAGCAACAAATGATATCTACACCTACCCTAGCATGCAGGATACTAAACTACCATATATGATATCGAAAGTTAAAGTAAATGCAATAAATAGAAGTCCCACAAAGTAAAGAGCTCCAAATATATGGTCCTTATGCTCTCCTCGGCCTTCCAAGTAAAATAGCCTTTGCTCTCACCTCACTGAACCTTCACCGGCTCTACCATATTTGTCTTAAGCTATTTCATATCCCATCTGACGATACAAATAGGTCTATGAGATCTCGATGCTTCTAGTTCAATCTTGATATCATCAAACTGATTCGGTTGAACTATCATGCTTAAGTCATGCACAAACTTCCACAAGTGAGATACATTGAACACATTATGCGCGCATGCCATCTTCTGGGGCAAGTCGACTCTATATGCCGGATTCCCTATCCTCTCAGGTATTGGAAAAGGACCAACGAATCTCAATGCCAACTTCCCCTTAGTACCAAATCGAACAACACTCCTAAATGGAGAGATCTTAACGAACACCACATCGCTGACGGAGAACTCCAAATCACATATCCTATTATCAACGTAGCTCTTTTACCTGTCTTGAGCAGCCTTTATCCATTCCTGAATGATCTTGATCTTCTTCTAAGTCTCCATAATCATCTTTTGCCCAAGTATCAGTTTTTCACCCACTTCCCACCATCAAGAAGGGGCATTGCACGGTCGGCCATATAGCACCTCAAATGGTGCCATATCGATGCCGGACCGATAGCTATTTTTTGTATGTAAACTCTACTAACCGCAAATGATCGTCCTACAAGCTGCCGAAATCGAGAATGCAAGCTCACAAGAGATCCTCCATAATATGATTCACCCTCTCGGTATGTCCATCTGTTTATGGGTGATAAACTATACTGAGATGTAGCACTGTCCTCAAAGTCTCTTGTAAGCTCTTCCAAAACCCGCTAGTGAACAAATGGTCTCCGTCGCTAACAATTCTCTTTGGCACACCATGGAATCACATAACCCACTTCACATACAACTCGGCCAATTTGAATGCCGTTTTATTTGATTTGATGGGTACGATTTGTGCACTCTTCGTCAATCTATCGACTATGACCCAAGTACTATCGTACCCTCCTCTTGTCCTCGGCAATCCATTAATGAAATCCATTGAAACCAGCTCCCATTTCCACTCGGTATTCTCGAGCGGTTGCAACAACCCACTCGACTTCTTATACTCTGCCTTTACCAACTGACAGTTCATGCACTTCAGTATGAATGTCCCAATATCCTTCTTCATCTTATCCCAATAAAATTTATTCTTCATATCGTTGTACTTTTATTGCTACCGGGATGTATAGTCAGTCTCGAATAATGGCCCCTCGAAGTACCTCATCCCTCAGTCTATCGACAAAAAGAATAAATAATCTCCCATCCTTACTAAGCCAGCCATCACCGTCGAGCCCATGCTGCTTCATATCCTCAGACTCTACTCCTTTCTCTATCTTTGCTATGATCTCCGCTAATCTAGCATCTCGCTTCTGACTAGTGTTGATCTGCTCAATCAAGGTAGGTTTGATCATCAAACTATCCAATGCATTCGGCTCTAGCTCACATCAGGGACTAAAATCATAGCCAGCAATAAACTCCAACTGCTTCCACTTTAGAACATTGCTCATAAGCTATCATGTCTCCTATTTAAAGAATCAACAACCACATTCCCCATACCAGGTGTAAAGGAAATGCCAAATTCGTAGGAGGCAAGGAACTCTAACCATCGCTGCAGATGAAGGTTGAGATCCTTCTACGAGAATAGATACTTCAACGACTTATGGTCCATATACAACTCAAACCACTCCCCAAGAAAGTAGTGCCTCCACATCTTCAAAGCGAATACTATTTTCGCAAACCCCAAATCGTGAGTCGGATACTTCCTCTCATGCGATTTCAACTGGCGACTAGCATAGGCGATAACCTTTCCCCTCTACATCAATATCGCACCAAGTCCAGTATTGTAACGACCCTAATTTTAATTATCATTATTTAGGACATTTAATTAGTTAAATTAAATGAAATAATGGAAATGGTTAAGGGATTGAGATTTTTGGTAATAGACGGTAGCCGTGCCTAATGAACAATGATAAAAAAGGGTATTAAAATGAAATAGATAAGGGAAATGATAAGGGCAAAGTAGGAATAAGTTATATTCATATACCCAAAACCCTTATACCACTTCATTTTACAAGTTCACAAACCAAAACCAAAACATAAGAGAGGCTGGCCACCATTAGGGGGAAAGCAAGAAGAGAATAAAACTAGAATCAAAAGAAGGAAGCTTAATCAACTTAATCCAAGATCAAATCTACACTCCTTAACAACAAGCTAAAGACAAATAATAGGTTACATCTCATATTTCTATTATTTTCAGTTTTAGTTGAGATCTGAAATTGTTTTGCAAATGATTTGCCATGTTTGATTGTTTAAATGGATATATATGCTTGTTGATGATATATGCTTTTTCATATAGGTTTTATGATAAGGTTTAACTTGAAAAACCAATTAAATGACATCCAAATGCCTTGCTATTTTGAGATAAGGTCAGAAATAATGTTTTAGAGACGGGTTTCAAATTTCATAATTTTCTAAATTAATATGGATTTATTATGAATTTTCTAGTGAAGAAAATGTTCAATTGGGTTTAAAATTAATTACGGCTATTTTATATTGGCTTTGGGTCAGAAATTTATATATGTTAGAAAACATATTAAAAGTAAATTATGGGAATTTTTGTGGAATTTTCCTAAGTGTTTTAATAAGTATATAAAATTATTTAAGGTATGAGACTAAAATGTTTTATATGTTTATAAAAGGAGAAGGGGCAATTTGTAAATGTTTTAAATTATTTAATTCTGAATTTCGGCAGCACTTTTAGAAAAGATTTTCGAAAAGAAATTAGCAACCAATCATATGTTGACAAAAAAAGCAGGTTAGTTGAAAATAAATTGCTTTCTAAAGTTAAATATCAGTTTTATAAGGTTTTTGCTGTTTCGCCACTTTTGACAACTATCTTTCGACTTCATACTTTTGCCTCCATCCTAGTCAAAACCAATACACATGGTTTCAAAAACCTTAGTACGTAGTGGATTGGAGAATAGGTGAAAGGTATAGAGTCGAAATAGGGGTTCCGAAGGGGTCGAAACCGTGTTTTGGTTTTAAAAGGAAAAGCGCCTGCTTTGCTTTCGAAGAGAATGATTTCGAACCTGATAGCCTTTGACTTAGTCAATTGTTTTAAAGAAAGGTTTTGAAAGAGGTTGCCCTTTTTTTAAGAAAATGCTTTCGAAGGGGGCGAAATCCCTTGTTGCCGCATTCAACCTTTCGTAGCAATGCTTTCGAAAGGGTTCCTTTGTTATTAAAATTAGAGTCGCTTCTTCAGTGCCTTCGAAGGGATAGGTTTTGAACCATCCACTTCTTTACTTAGGAAATTGCTTTCGACTTAGTTCTATTAAGACCCTTTTTAGATTTTGAAAGCTAAACCCAAAGGTTTCAAAAGGAATGGTTTCGAAAGGTTGTTCCACGTGTTTTTACATAAACCCAATGCTTTTGAAAGGTTTGATTAAAAAGGACTTAATGCTTTCGAAATGTACATGTTAAAGGTTTCGAAGTGGTGGTTCCCCAATGTTTTCGAAAGATTTACCTTGATGTTTTAGTGGAGGGTTTCCAATGTTTTTAAAAGGCATGTTTAAAATGTTTTGAAAAGAGGATGTCCAAGGGTTTTATAAAGCTTTCGAAAGGGTATTTTCAATGTTTTTGAAAGGTCTATGTAAATGGTTTCGAAAGGTATGTATTGGCCCTTCGGCCTAAGATTGTAAAGTAAAGAAGTTTACTTGTATCGAAAGAAGTACTTTCAGTGGTTTCGAAAGGGGTTGTTTAAAGCTTTTAAACAAGGGTTTCGAATGTGTTCATCAACAATGTTTTGTGTAAAGTATATATGTAACATGGCAAAGTGATTTGAGTAAAGCATAGAGTACATTTTCCTTATTTAAGTATGATTTAAAGGGTTAAATCAATTTAAAAAGAAATGTTTCCAAGGAAAATTTGATGGGGTAGTTGACCCTAAGTAAATGACTCGGATATTAGAATACCAGATGGGACCGGTATGCGGTCGTGCCCTATACTTTAGCTAGTATCTCCTAGCTAATATAAGTCCAAAATTCCAGTGTATAGGGCTTTGTCACAAGTAAGACTAAAATAATGTTACACACAGAAACAGACATACAGAGTATAGATAGGTTATTGGTGAGCCCGCAAAACCATTGGGATCAGACCCTGGGAGAAGTAAGTTAGGGACAGACCGTCCAGAAGAGTATCTAACAGAAGTTAGATTAATTGTTCAATTTGTCTGGTAGGCCCGAGTGAGCCAAAGGTTAGTAGCTAGCCAAACAAAAATATAGTGTTCTGACAGATAGTCTATTTATTACCTAATTTGTATGCATACATGATATTGCTATTATTGTTTTAACCAGTTTGGTTGCAGGATTTTGATTTGCAAAAGATAAGTTTTTAAAAGAATATTGTGAGGGGAAACCCATTCCGCCAAGCGGTATGGTCTCACTTAATATCAGATAACCGAGAGTATAGTAATATTCACACCAGGCTTTATGTCTGACTTGAATTTTATGTTTTTCCCCTTAAACTCTTGGGTGCTCAAAATTGATTTGAGTAGGTTGAGAGTTAAGGTTTACAGGTTTTAGTAGGTGGACGAATAAAGCTTCCGGAGACCAGTAGGAGGCCGATATTAGCTATTTAGGAGTTGTTATTTCTATTTCCACTGTGATGTATTAAGACAGTTTTTGTCTATTTAGTACTCTGATCATCTAAGGGGGCATCTTCATATGTCACTCTTGGCGTATTTTGTAATAATTATATTTGTTCAATGCCTAGGAAACGTTTGGGATTATGTAATTGGATATGAAACATGATTTTGTGAAATGTAATTAGAAAAGTTGTTTTTTTGAAATCTATGATTTTGTTTCATATTCATGTGCTTCTGATATTATGGATACCATTAACATTACCATATTTTGTCGCTGAAAGTTAATACTATAGATGACTGTAGCATCTATGCCACTTAGCTTTGGGCCTCAAGATATGGGATGTTACAACTTGGTGTCAAAGCATAGGTTTATGAAAAACTTTAAACTTAAAATGATTTTGAAAACATAATCCTAAGGAATTAGAAAAAAGATCATGGTATGGGATAATGCTATAGTAACGTACTTGTATTTGCTATAAGTACACGCTTTATCTCCGTACTCCCATCTTTATTAGGAAATTCACCTGTATCTGACGAAGGCTAGAATGCAGATATGGATGCTAGAAGTGGAAGAGTTAACCTTGGTGGGGGAAGCACTACCACTAATGGAAATGCCAGACCAAATATCAGGAGGAACCCAGTTCAGGCACAAGCTGTAAATGTGGGTGCTGGAGTCCTGCAAGTCGACATGGGAGCAATGTATCAGTTCTTTGTAAACATGGTGCAAGCGTGAGTTGCTGCTGAAGTAGTTGGAGGAAATGCTAGAGGAGGAAATTAAGAAGCTCCAGTGGTGAATAACTATGTTGTTTTGAGTAGAGATTATGCTCGATTGGGAGGAAAGCCGTTCATTGGTACTGAAGACGCAATTGAAATGGAGAATTGGTTGCTTCATTGCAAGAGGATTTTCGCTGATTTGGGGCTCAATGATGAACAAAAGAGGAGACTCGCTTCTAGGCAGTTATAAAGAGCAGCACTGTATTGGTAGGACAGTGTTACTACTGGAGTTAATAAGAAGACTATGACTTGGGCTGAGCTCAAAAGAAGATTTGAGGAGAGGTTTATGTCAGAGATTGATAAGTCTACTCTACTTAGGAAGTTTGCTAAGTTGGAGCAGGGGGATATGACTGTACTTGAGTATGCAACGAGGTTTGAGGATCTAGTGAGATATGGCTATGCTACTATTGATACTATGATTAAGAAGAATAAAAAGTTCATTCGAGGGTTGAAGTCTGAGCTTGCTAAGGCCACATTACCGCATATTAGGGACCCATGTGATGTTGTTGTGGAGATGGCCTTGAGGCATGAGGGAATGCTTGATTTTCTTGGAATAAGGCAAAGGAAGTTCAAGGAGGGAAAAGTCGGAAAATGAAGTTTTTCCACAAGAAAGGGGCTCAGAAGGGTGGAGCTGCTAAGAAAGGAATGGCATAGGTTATCTATTATAAATGTGACAAGAAAGTGCATTTCGCAAATGAATGTCACACAGGAGATGGAAAGAAGGTGATCGAGAAGAAGAATATTAGATGCTTCAACTGCGATCAAATTGGACATTATAGGAACCAATGCAAGGAGCTAGCAAAGGATGGAAAGGGCAAAGTTTTTGCATTGGAGCTAGCTTCCTCGAGGCCAACAGCAGAGGAAAAGGGAAAAGCTATATTGGGAGGTACGCTTATGATTCATGGTATGTCAGTTAGCGTATATTTGATTCCGGTGCATCACATTCTTTTATATCTCATTGTTTGGTAGATAAGCATAACCTAGAACCCTCATACCTAGTTACTTCCTTAAGGGTTGAAAATCTGATAGGAGGTTATGCGACTCTTGGGATGAGATGTGACCACTTAGAGTTTCAATTGTTAGGTCATACATTTGTTTGCAGTTTGCATGTGTTTGATTTCATAGGGTTTGGAATTATTTTGGGTATGGATTGGTTTAGTAAATACAATGTTTGGATATTTTCCGTGATAGGAAAATATCACTTAGACACCCTAACTATTGTGATCGGATCATATACTCCGTAGAAAACCCTTGTTTTGAGGTTAACGCTTTGTTGGGTTTTGTGGAGGTAGTAGATGAGTTGAATCGAGTTTTCATGGTTAGAAAATTTGCAAATGTCTTTGAACCCAAAGTAGGATTACCGCCGAAGCGAGCTATTGAGTTTCGGATAGATTTAGTACCAGGAGTAGAACCGGTGAGTAGACCGCCAAGCAGAATGACACCTACCGAGATGAAGGAGCTCAAGGTGCAGTTGGTGGATTTGGAAGGCAAGAATTTTACCAGAACAAGCATTTCGCCTTAGGGAGCAGCCGTAGTGTTGGCTAAGAAACGAATGGATCGTTAAGGTTATGTAACGATTATCATAAGTTGAATGAGAGGACGATAAAGAATCGATATCTATTACCTAGAATTGACGATTTGTTCGACCAGATGAGTGGTGCCAAAGTATTTTCCCAGTTGGATTTGGCGACATGATTCCATTAGCTTAGAGTGGCAGAGGTTAGTATTCCTTTGACGGCATTTAGAACCCGATATGGATCGTACAAATGGTTAGTAATGCTGTTCGGACTAACCAATGCGCCAGCATTCTTTATAGATTTGATGAACCAAATTTCCCAAGAGCATATGGATACGTTCATGTTGGTATTCGTAGATGATATTTTGATAAAATCTAAGGATGAGAGAGAGCATGAAGTTCATCTTAGAGTGGTGCTTCAGATGTTGAGATAGCATCAGCTAAAAACGAAGTTTTCGAAGTGTCATTTCTAAAAGAAAAAGTGAAGTTTCTTGGTCATTTAGTCTCAGAGAAAGGGTTTTCTATAGATCCGACTAAGATTGACGTAGTGAATAATTGGAAGAGACCTGAGAAAGTGATTGAGATAAAGAGTTTTCTTGGATTAGCTGGGTATTATCGAAGATTCATTAAGGATTTCTCACGGATAGCGGTACCGGTGACCAAGCTAACGCGAAAGGATGTGAAGTTTGTTTGGATTGATAAGTGTGAGGATGCATTCCAGAAGTTGAAACACTTATTGACTAATGCACCTGTGTTAGTTGTTCCAGAAGGGAATCAGGATTTAGTGGTATATACAGATGCATGAGGAACAAGGTTAGGAGCTTTGTTAATGCAGAAAGGTAGAGTGATTGCCTATGCATCTCACAGCTTAGACCACATGAGGTTAGGTACTCTACTCACAATTTGGAATTTGCTACGGTAATTTTTGCATTGAAGGTGTGGAGACATTACCTTATGGGAGAGAGATTTGAATTGTATACGGATCATAAGTTGCTAAAGTATTTACTCAGAAGGAGTTCAATAAGAGACAGTAGAGGTGGTTAGAGATTTTAGCCGCTTATGATTTTGGTATTGAGTACACACTAGGAAAAGACAACAAGGTTGTAGATGCACTTAGCAGAAAACATCAGAATGTAATGCTGGCAATGATAGCTGAGTGGAAAGATTTGGAAGCGTTGACGACATGCATAATACAGTGGAGATCTGAAGCAAAGTCTAGTAAGAACATGGTTATGTTGTCATGTTTAGAAGTTCAACTGGTGATGATAAAAAAGATTGCTTCTAAGCAGAAGGAGAATCCATTATTAGTTGAACAAATCATAAAGTTAAGGGATGGAAATGGAACAGAGAGCAATGACTTGAAAGATTTCAGTCTTGAACAGAATGGGTGGTTGAGGAAGAAAGGGAGATTATGTATTCCAAATGTAGGAAACATTAGGAAGGAAGTTTTAGAAGAATGCCATCGTTCGAAGTTCACCATTCATCCAGGAGGAACTAAAATGTATTAGGACATGAAAATAAGTTTCTTCTGGGAAGGTTTGAAGAGAGATTTAGGCATATGGGTGAAACAGTGTTTGAATTGTCAACGGGTAAAAGCCGAACATCAGAAACCAAGTAGGTTGCTTTCGCCTTTTGATGTTCCAATATAGAAATGGGATTCTATCTCAATGGATTTCATAGACGAGTTGCCACGATCAAATAGATAAAATGAAAGTATATGGGTCATAGTGGACAGGTTGACCAAGAGTGCCAATTTCATTCCAGTCAAGTCAACAGAACGGCACCTGTTTTAGCTAAGTTGTTTATGAAAAATATAATTAGACTGTATGTAATTCCTAGTAGTATAGTAAGCGATAGAGATTCCTTATTCACTAACGAGTTCTGGAAGAGTCTACATGATACTTTAGGTACCAAGCTCAAGATGAGTACCACTTACCATCCACAGACAGATGGGAAAACGTAAAGGATTAACAAAGTCTTAGAAGATTTGTTACAAGCTTGTGTGCTAGATTTTGGAGGATCATGGGAAGACCATCTACACTTAGTCGAGTTTTCATATAACAACAATTATCGGAATAGCATAGGGATGACACCATTTGAAGCTTTGTATGGAAGGCCATGCAAATCCCCAGTTTGTTGGTTAGAGACCGGGGATATGTTAGTTCTTGGTCTGGATTTGGTTAGGGAAGCTGCAGAAAAGATTGATTTAATAAGAGCGAGAATGAAGGAAGCTCCATCTAGGCAGAAGAGTTATGCATATAGAAGACGGAAAGACTTAGAGTTCTTAGTTGGAGATCATGTTTTCATAAAGGTATCACCGATGAAAGGTGTAATTCGATTTGGAAAATCAGGAAAGTTGGCACCGAGATTTGTAGGACCATTCCCTATTGTAGAAAGGATTGACAACTCGCATATAGAGTAGAGTTACCGACTAGTTTGGCAGAAGTCCATGATGTTTTTCATATTTCTCATCCGAGGAAGTGTATTCGAGATCCGAGGAATACTATAGCACTGACTGTGTTAGAGGACTTAATATTGGAACCGAACTTGACTATAGTTAGGAAGCTGGTTTGTATAGTTGCGAGGGATGAGAAGATGCTAAGGAACAAGACAATTAGATTAGTTAAGGTACAGTGGAGCGACGAGGAGAGACACTTTACTTGGGAAACGGAGAGCAGAATTAGAGACGCTTTTCTTGATTTGTTTCATGGTATATTTTACCCTTATGATTGATTCGATGTGTACCTTATCGAAACTTTTTTGGACAAAATTCTTTAAGGAGGGGAGTCTATAACCACCCTAATTTTAATTAACATTATTTAGGACATTTAATTAGTTAAATAAAATGAAATAATGTAAATGGTTAAGGGATTGAGATTTGTGTTAATAGAGGGTAGTCGTGCCTAATGAACAATGAACAAAAATAGCATTAAAATGAAATAGATAAGGGAAATAGATAAGGGCAAAGTAGGAATAAGTTATATTCATACACCCTAAACCCTCGTACCACTTCATTTTACACATTCACAAACTAAAATCAAAACATAAGAGAGGTCGGCCACCATTAGGAGGAAAGCAAGAAGAAGATAAAGCTAGAATCAAAAGAAGGAAGCTTATTCAACTTAATCCAAGATCAAATCTCAACTCCTTAACAACAAACTAAAGGTGAATAATAGGTTACATCTCATATTTCTGTTATTTTCGGTTTTAGTTGAGATCCTAAATTGTTTTGCAAATGATTTGTCATGTTTGACTGTTTAAATTGATATATATGCTTGTTGATGATATATGCTTTTTAATATAGGTTTTATGATAAGGTTTAACTTGAAAAACCAATTAAATGACATCCAAATGCCTTGCGATTTTGGGATAAGGTCAGAAATAATATTTTAGAGATAGGTTTCAAATTTCATAACTTTTTGAATTAATGTGGATTTATTATGAATTTTCTAGTGAAGAAAATGGTTACTTCGGTTTAAAATTAATTACGACTATTTTATATTGGCTTTGGGTCAAAAATTTATATATGTTAGAAAAAATATTAAAAGTGAATTATGGGAGTTTCTGTGGAATTTTCCTAAGTGTTTTAATAAGTATATAAAATTATTTAAGGTATGAGACTTAAATGTTTTATATGTTTATAAAAGGAGAAGGGGCAATTTGTAAATGTTTTAAATTGTTTGATTCTGAATTTTGGCAGCACTTTTAGAAAAGATTTTGGAAAAGAAATTAGAAACCAATCCTATGTTGACAAACAAAGCGGGTTAGGTTAAAAGAAAGTTCTTTTTAAAGTTAAAAATCAGTTTTATAAGGTTTTTGCTATTTCGCCACTTTTGGCAGCTACCTTTCAACTTCATACTTCCGCCTCAATCCTTGTCGAAACCAATACACATGGTATCAAAATCCTTGGTACATAGTGGATTGGAAAATAGGTGAAAGGTATAGAGTTGAAACAGGGGTTTCGAAGGGGTCGAAACCTTGTTTTGCTTTTAAAAGGAAAAGCGCCTGCTTTGCTTTCGAAGAGAATGCTTTCGAACCATATAGTCAATTGTTTTAAAGAAAGGTTTGGAAAGAGGTTGCGCCTTTGTTTTAAGAAAATGCTTTCGAAGGGGTCGAAACCCATTGTTGCCGCATTCAACCTTTTGAAGCAATGCTTTCGAAAGGGTTCCTTTGTTTTTAAAATTAGAGCTGCTTCTCCAATGCTTTCGAGGGGATAGGTTTCAACACCATCCACTTCTTTACTTAGGAAATTGCTTTTGAAAGTGTTACTTTCGACTTAGTTCTTTTAAGACCCTTTTGAGATTTTGAAAGCTAAACCCAAAGGTTTCGAAAGGAATGGTTTTGAATGGTTTCGAAAGATTGTTCCACATGTTTTTACTTGAACACAATGCTTTCGAAAGGTTTGATTTATGCAAAGGTCTTAATGCTTTCGAAAGGTATATGTTAAAGGTTTTGAAGGGGTGGTTCCCTAATGTTTTCGAAAGGTTTACCTTGATGTTTAAATAGATGGTTTCTAATGTTTTTAAGAGGCATGTTTAAAATGTTCTGAAAAGAGGATGTCTAAGGGTTTTATAAAGCATTCGAAAGGGCATTTTTAATGTTTTCGAAAGTTCAATTTTAAATGGGTTCGAAAGGTATGTTTTGACCCTTCGATGTAACATTCCCCGACTTGGAGGCCCAAAACTAACGGCTACGGATGGTGAAGTCATATATATTTATTAATCCTCGGTGACCAAATACGGCGAATTTAGATGCATTGATATATAGAAACACATGAATATGGAAAAAAAATTAAACTTCAAATAAGATCACATTCCATATCAAAACATTTTCTACTCATTACATAATCCCATATTCGCAAATCCTGTTCAGAAAAAATATGTTTATTACAACATACGCCCAAGAGCGACATATGAAGATGCCTCCTTGAATGATCAGAGTATATACAGACAATATAACAACTTTGCCATTACAAACAACACAGCGGAATCAAAAGAAAAGAGAACTCTAAATAGCTATCATGCCTCTTGAATGTCTCCGGAAGCTTATTCGTCTTAAGAGGTACATGAAAACCTAAACTCTCAAACTACTCAATTGAGTACCCAAGAGTTTAAGGGGAAAACATAAACTTCGAGTCAGACATAAAGCCTGGTATGAATAATAATCTACCATCTCAAATCATTTAGATATCTAGTGAGACCACGCCGCTTAGCGAAACGGGTTTCCACTCACTAGTATCTCAAAACTTTTATAAAACCATATACTATGCTCCTGCATCCATAATGGTTAAAATGATTCAAAACAGTATAATATGATGATATGCAAAACAAATAATTCCATTCTGGATTACCCATCCCCATTCATTTTAGACAATCTTTCTCAATTATAGTTTCTAGGATTACTATTAACCTAACAGTTTTCATGGGCTGACTAATAACCGGTTAAACATTTAAGGACTCCCTGTCCAATTACGTAGTTTTCATGGGATCACTATGAACCTATTGGTAACTTCAATATTGCTCTTATCCTAGTTTGCATGGGTTGACTAGGAACCTATTGGTAACCCCAAATCCTTTCTTCTTTTTCTAGTTTTCATGGATTGACTAGGAATCTATTGACATCTGTCAATATTTCATCCGGATATAGTTTTCATGGGCTAACTACAAACCTACTAGCCCTGCCAGTATCCAATCATAGTTTTCATGGGCTTACTATGAACCTGTCTATCTGACATCTTCCTTTACACATAGTTTTCATGTGCTAACTATGAACCTGTTTATCTAACATCCTCTTTTATACATAGTTTTCATAGGCTAACTATGAACCTATTGGCCCATCCCAATATCATACTGTTTTCATGGGTTTACTGTAAACCTATTGGCCCGTGCCAATATCTTTCCTTTATATTTTAGCATCCTATATTCTGGTCTTCCTGACCTCTTGGATGCAATTCTACTCATTCAGAAGTTTATTCAATTTATATTCATGACTGGGTTAACCTAACTGGTTCTCCTACTCTTTTTCCCCAAAAGGCAGTTATGAGTCTATTATAAAGTGAATATATTCATATTAGAAGAAGCAATATAACAACATAGCAATATCACTACTGTGGGTTTAGTATAAAACATGGTTAATCCCTTTAACCTATTTCTTTATCAAAGATGGCTTCTTCTTAAAACCATTATAAAAACTCCTTTAATATTTCCATGGGTATTTTTCCTTTAAAAATAGAGTTTGGGTCATAAAACCTTTCGATACCTTTGAAACCTAGCTTTCAACTTTATAGGATAGCCTCCTTTGAAAGCCTTAAAAATCTATCTTCAAAACATTAGGCTCCTACCTTATAATACTTTAAAAGTTACCTTTCGAAACCTTTCGAATACATTAAAGTATTAGCATTTAACTTTAGAAGCTTAGCTTCGAACCAGTTGAAAGTACCCCTTTCGACACCATTGGAAGTAACCCTTCCGAAAACATTGATACTACCCCTTTCGAAAGCATTGGGTTTATACTTAAAACATAATTTGGGTCAAAGTGAATATAGTCGAAACCATATGTTTCGAAACCATCCTTTATCATATAAAAATATTGGTGAAACTTGATGGCGTCGGCACCATCTCTTTCGAAAGCATAAAACATCCGGGTAAAACATTGGAAGCTTGGCGTCGAAACCCCTTTCGAAACCATTACCTTCGAAACCCTAACGCCTTTCGAAAGCTATAGGAAGTGGCATCATCTTTAGAAAACAAAGTACCTACAGACAACATTGATATCTTCAACACCATCTAAAGGCTATAGAACGACAGTAGGGTTTCGACGAGGTCGGAACCACTTCTTTCAAAACATTCTTTCATAAGTAAAGAACCCTGTCGAAAGTAATTATAAGTTAATAGAAACCCTTTCGAAACCCTTTAAAACCTCTTATGAACCCTTATGCTTCAACTCTTTCGAAGGCTTAAAACAAAACATAGGCAGACGCTTTTCTTTTAAAACAAACCAAGGTTTCGACCCCTTCGGAAGCTATGCTTTCGACACCTTACCTTTCGCCTATCTCCAATCCACTAAGTACCATCATAGTGATACCTTGCGTATTGGTTTTGACAAGGATGAAGGCGGAAGTTACTATGTCGAAAGGCGCTTTCCTAAGTAGGCGGAACCACTTTTCTGAGCAAACCAGGTTTAATTCTTGTTTAAGTAAACTTTTCTCTAACTAACCTGCCACATGTCAACTCCAGATTGGTTGCCTTAACTTTTTCAAATTCTTTTTCAAAAATAATTGCCGCTAATCTAGATCTAAACCATGGTTAAGTTAAATAATTAAGCCCTTCCAATTTTTACAAGGAAGTCCCTCTTCTAAAAAAATTATTTTGCATAGCAAATCACTTTGGAAAAATCCCCAAAAATTCTAGAAATTCACTTTAATCATGTTATCTAACATACCAAAATTTCAGACCCAAATTCTCAATATATTTTCCAAAATAAATTATAAACCCAAATAACCATATTTTCCTTCAAAAATTTATAATAATCTTTCTATAGCTTGGGAAATTCTCAAAATTGAAACCTAACTCGAAAATCATGTTTCTCATAACATAAAATTTTCTTATGGCATTTAAACATTATTAGATCTTGGTTAACCTAAAACCATGCAAAACTCCTTTAAACAATCTTGTTTAAATCAAATAAATCTTAAATCAAGCATATCATCATCCAATATATCATAAAAACGAATTTATCCCTTAAATCCGAAAATATATGATTTAAAACAAAATAGAGATGGAATTATTATTCAGCTTGATCTACATAAGGAGATTGGATTGAGATTGATTTCCATAAGCTTGATTTTCTAGCTTTAGTTTTTGAATTCTTCTTCGTCTTAATGGCCGGCCGTTTCTTCTCTTTTGTTTTTGCGTTTTAAAATGACGTGAATGGGAAGAAATGGTAGGAACGAAAATATATATGGGTAAGGGTCCTCGGGCGGCAAATTCCAATTATACCCTTATGTAATTTGTTTAACCTAAAACCCATTCCTAAGCCCATTAACTAGTTTATTAGACTCGGCCTTTATTTAATTAGCTCAAGTCTGAATCCCCTTATCACTTACATTTACATTATTCTATTTAATTTATCTAATTAAATTTCCTGAATAATGTTATCAAAAATTAGGGGTGTTACAGGCTCCCCTCCTTAAAGAATTTCGTCCTCGAAATTTAGTAAGGACTAAATACTAAACATATTGATCATCTGTAACGACTCCTAACAACCATACTACTCTACCTAACTAGGAAATATCTATATAAATCTAATATAGACATACCCTCAAAGCAGATCGGGATAAGTATCTCGAATCATGTCCTCTGTCTCCCAAGTACAGTCCTTCTCGTTGCTGCTCCACTGAACTTTCACTAACTTGACTGTCTTGTTCCTCAATGTTTTCTCATCTCTCGCATCAACCCGAACGGGTTGTCTCACAAAAGTCAAATCAGGCTCCACTACTAAGTCTAACTCCGTCTGAGGAATGGTAGCCTCTGGATCATGCACGTACTTGGGAAGACGAGACACATGAAACACATTATGGACACCTGCCATATTGCTTACTGACTCTACTCCGTATGCGAGCTTTACAATCCTTTCTATAATCAGGAATGGACCAAAATATCAGGGGCCAACTTCCCTGACTTCCCGAATCGTACCACACCCTTCATCAGTGATACCTTAATGAAAACCCTTTCTCCTACTGAGAACTCTAGGTCTTTACGCCTCTTATTTACGTAACTCTTCTGTCTGAATTGAGCCTCCTTCATCCATTCTCGGATAAACTCAATCTTCTTTGACGCCTCCTGAAACACCCCACACCCCTTAGTATACCCAAAAGGACACACTAAGGATATGGTGCGTTATAGGTATAGCTAAAAACTTTACAGACACTAAGATTCACAAGACAAAATAAATAAAATAGCGGAAACATTTAAAACATTAACTTATTTAAAAGTCAAGCTTCATAAATACTTCATAAAACCAAATATGTCTCAAAATACCAAATATCCATGTCTAGTGAAAAACATTATCTCAGTCATAACATCAAAGTACATAAAATAACTATCCCTCTCAAAGAAAAGTATTAGTACATCAAAATGAAATAAAAACTGAAAAAGAAGAAGTAGAATACATGAAGAAAAATCTCTGCAGCTGAAATCTCCAAGAGTCTGAAATCTACTGTCCCTGCCTCTACTGGCCTATGGGGAGGGAAAAAGGGGAAAATAGAGGAGTGGGTCAGACTAAAAGTCTGGTGAGTGGAAGTAACTACTAGTATTTTTAAGCAAGATAAAGATAGTAGACTTATTAATAGTACTAGTATAAAAAGGAAATAAAGAAAAAGATAAAGCTGGAATAAAACGCTGCATACTTTGATTGCTTCGATTGTTTGCACTTGTCTTAGACTACTGCTTTGATTAGGCTGAATTCCTAATCCTACTTTAATTAGGCTGAATTCCTAATTCTACCTTTTGATCGGCCTTCTATCTTTGTTATGCCACTGTGAGCTAGTCCCCAACGTAGGTCCCACAGCAAAAAGACACCAGCTAGCGCTCTGGAACTCAGTAGCGACTTATCTCCCCGCACCGTGGCCGCACGCACGATCACCGTTAGGCTCGCACTATCTGTTGCTCCCTCTTATCCTAAACAGCATAAGCATGCCCAGCCTCACCTCCTCCGTTGTGAGACCATCAGTCCTAGTCTGAAAGGGTCCTGCCCAGCCTTACCTAAGTGTGTTGTGAGACCACCAGTCCTAGTCTGAAAGGGAATGCTACCAATTCAGGTCCTACCAAACAAAATCTAGTTGCGCCCCTTGCCCAAATCCCCTGATTTGAACTTCTATCTATTGGCCCCTTAGTTACTTTAGTTATCATAAGCGTGTCCCAGCCTCACCTAACCTACTGTGAGACCATCAGTCCTAGTCTAAAAGGGTTATGCCTAGCCTCACCTAGTATGAGACCATCAGTCCTACTCTGAAAGGGTCATGCCCAGCCTCACCTATTGTAAATGCCTATTGTAAATGCTATTGGTTATGAGCCCTACTTCTATATTTGCTTATTAACTTAATATAAGTCTTTTAAATTAGCATCTTCTGTTCATTCTGCTATATTTTCTTATTAACTTATTCTAAGTCTTTTAAATAAGCCTCTTCTATTATCTCTGCTATATTTTCTTATTAACTTAGTGTAAGTCTTTAAAATAAGCCTCTTCTGTTCATTCTGCTCTATTTTCTTATTAACTTATTCTAAGTCTTTTAAATAAGCCTCTTCTATTATCTCTGCTATATTTGCTTATTAACTTAGTGTAAGTCTTTAAAATAAGCCACTTTCTGTTCTTTCAATTTAATTATAACCTATGTTATAATTTCTCTTTTATCTTGTCTTTCTAGTTATAATATACTAGTTATAACTTGCTTGCAAATGTCAAATTTGCCTATTTCAGTCTATATTCTTTTATTACAGTCTACTTATTTACGTCCAATTTTCTGTAATTTTAGTGTTCTTAAAATTTAGTCCATATTAGCGAATTATCCACTTTTTTATTAATTTATTCACATAAAAGGAATAAAAAGAACTAAAATTTACAGGTTGAAATCTAACGCAAAAGGATGTAAATAAAATACAAATAATTGTAAATGATAATAAATAACTGTAAATAAATGAATAAAATAGCTAAATAAAATAGACTGAAAAGAACATTAAAAATTAACTGTAAACAACTTGTATAAAAGAGGTCTTAAAATTGTAGAAAAACAACTGTTGAAAACCCTATTATTTCAAATTACTTAAAAATCTAAAATAATTACTTAAACACTCACCTGTGGTCCTTAGCTCTTTCCTAGGCCTTCTCGGATCCACTTACAATGTATAAAATGTTTTAATTAAAAAGATCTTCTCCTCAAAAAAATATTCCTTTTAGGGTCCAGCCTCAGGCAATGAACCCAGATGGAGAAAATCTAGATGAGAAAAATAGCTAGGCCTAGGGTCTTATTTATAGTGTCACTTGTGGATCTCAGACTATTGAATTTGAAGATTAAATCTAGCTCAACCACGTCATTGGCTTGATGGGAACTGTCGGATGGAAGCACAGACGCACAGGATTGGATAAAAATCGAAAAACACGTCATTCGTTCACCTGGACGAAAGTTCGTCCAAATGCTATGGTGGGTCGACTGCAAAGTCGGCCTTGGTAGTGTAAGGGTCGACCAATAGGTCGACACATGTATGGGGAAGGTCGACCCTATGGTCGACCTGACCCTTTATATTTATTTTTATTTTTTTCCTTTTGTTTTCTCTTATTTTCTGCAATTCTTGTTTCTTTTGTAACTTCTTCGTTTTAACTCGGATTCTGACAATCTATATATGGAAATTGACCAGAAAATTACCATGGACCCAATGTTGCAACGCAACTTCCATGGCTCAATTCTGATAATTTCACAAAGTTATTTTATTATTTAATTAACCCATTAATTAATTACTATAGCTTAAATATTGAGTTGTTACATTCTCCCTTCCTTAAGGGATTTCGTCCCCGAAATCTCTAAGGATAGAAGAATGAAATAAATGTTTTCATCCATGTTCTACAACCAACTACTCAACCATCATCCATTACATCCATTATCCTTAAGTATTTTTTCTAAGGCAATTTATGATACATATGCAAATAGTGTGGTGTCAATGTCCCTAACTAATGCAAAATATTAGGTGGTCTACTGATTCAGTCGACCTCCTTTTATGCAATCATGTCCGTGCCATGTATCCAAATGAATTCAAATTCCCTAATGATAATTGATAGTTCTATATGCGTGCTACAATCATCATCCAAATGCAACAATCATGTGATAATCATCCATTTATAGCAACCATGGAAATAAGATAAAAATAAAATGAAAATGCGCACACATCCATATACATAGTCTCTAGTGTCCTAATTAGGCCGATCCCTAAGAGATAATAGTGCCTAGTGTAAGTATATGCGTCCATTAGCATCCATTAGCAAACACTTGCAACCACTAGCATCCATCGTGCATAACATGTTCTAATAACATGTTTACATCAAATCCTACCATCCATAGGTTAAATCCTAAGATCTACCCTCCTAAAGGATAATAAAGGAAAGAACCTGTTCAAAACTAAAGATGGAAATAGGAAATTTGAAAACTTACTATCAAATATTTGTGGATAAGAGATACGAATCTTCTCTTCAGCCTCCCACGTGGCGTCTTCAACACTATCTCCCCACTGCACCTTTACCAATGGAACTTCTTTATTCCTAAGCATCTTGGTATCGCATCCAATGATCTTGCTAGGAATACGGCGAACCGCTACTTCTCTCTCCACTTCAACCTCCATGAGTCGACTAGGCTCAACAACCTCCGATGAGTCATGCAAGCACTTTCTCAAGTGTGAAACATGAAAAACAGAGTGCACTCCTGCGAGCTTCTCTAGTAGCTTCACTCGATACGCCATCATCCCTACTCTCTCTACAATGGGGAACGGTCCTACAAATCTAGGGGCTAACTTTCCACTCGATCTAAACCTCACCACCTTCCTTAGCGGAGATACCTTAATGAAAACCAAGTCTCCTACCTCAAACTCAATATCCCTCCTCTGCTTGACCGCATAAGATTTTTGTCTATCTTGGGCTGTCTTCATCCTACTCCTATTCAAATCGATCTTCTCCGAAGTCTCCCTAACCATATCAGGACCAAGTAGCAATCTCTCCGTAGACTCCCACCAACATGAAGGTGACTTACATGGTCTCCCATAAAGAGCTTAGAAAGGTGCCATCCCGATGCTAGTCTGGAAACTATTATTATAAGCAAATGCTACCAAAGGAAGATGCTCCTCCCAAGTTCCTCCAAAATCAAGAATGCATATCCTCAACAAATCTTCAAGCACTCTATTAACTCCCTCCGTTTGGCCATCCTTCTGAGGGCGATAGGCTGTACTCAATCTAAGCTACGTCCCTAAAGCCTCTTGCAAGCTCCTCCAAACTCGCTAGTAAAAATAGGGTCTCTATCGCTCACAATGCTAGAGGGAACTCCTTGAAGTCGAACTATCTCACGAACGTATAAAGATGCCAGATACGATGCCGTCCTCGTACTATTGACCGGAATGAAGTGGGCGCTCTTAGTTAAGCGATATACAATCACCCAAATACTAGTATTCCCCTTCCTAGATCGGGATAATCCATCTATGAAATCCATCGGACCACTATTCAACTTCCATTCGGGTACATCCAATGGCTGAAGTAATCCTTCGGGCTTCTGCTGCTCTGCCTTAACCCACTACAAGAAAAATCGTCTTTTGCAGCTCTATATAACAACGTTTAATTCAGAAGGCTATCATCCTTCAATTTTATGTTTCTAATTATATTAAATATAGAAAATGAAACGCTGCGTAAATGTTTATTTGGCGGGGGGAAAAATTTTTTGCCGCCACTTTTTCGTTCTTCTTATCTTCTTCTTGCAAATAGATTCGTTCCTCTTTTTTATTTTTTTCATTTCCCTCCTAAAAAATCATCCATACTCAAATCTGTTCGCCTCTGCAAAATCGCCTCACGCTTTCAATTTATCGGCTCGTTCATCTTCTCGCTCATGGAAACGAGCCACTCTCATCTTCTCGTTCATCGTCGTTCATCGAAATAGCCGGTCCGTTTGTCTTCTCGCCACCGGTATCAAAAGGTAAACCAAAAAATAAGTAGATTAGAATTTATCATGCATTGATTATCTTGTAAAGTTCTAATATCCACTATGGTATTTGTGCTGAAACAATTAGGGTTATGAAGTAATTTTTTGATTTTCCATGAAGTTGCAACCAAAAAAGATGAGATATATTGATTTGATGCAGTACTTCAAAAAAGTAAATAGAAAATAATAAGGGACCGATAAATGCTTTATTGAGCAGATAAAAGGAAACTACAAATATCGATCTCTGGATATTGTAATCGAAGTACGCTTTCAATCTGCGTAAATGCTGGATCATTAAATATGCCAACCAATTTTTTTGTTTAATTGATTAACTCCAATGCTCTGTAATTTTTTTTTAGTTTCTCTTGTGTATCTCTATTGCAAAATGTTTGATCTGGAGTTCATATCTTAGTTTTCTTTTTAAGATATTTTATTGCAGTAATTTGGTAACCCATTTATTTGTTTAATTAGACGTCTAGTTGCATATAGCATAAAATTTGTCTGTTTAAAAGTATGAGTGTTATGAGTTGCTATTCTAAATTGAGATGCCTACATACTTTTTTTCTTTCTTTTGTTGAAATGTTAGGCTATGGATTTGCTGAGGTTGTACAAGGAAAAGAAGAAAATGTACAATGAAATTGAACCTTTCAGCATTAAGACTACTGTGGTTCGTTAAAAAAAGATATCACAAACTTTTCAAGCTGCTGCTATAGTATGCATAAACACTTTGTTTTAGAATTAAATGGGTAAGGAAGTAATAAAACAATGTGATGTCCACGAAATGTGAACTTATGCATTTATGCATCTTTGGTAAAAAGATAAATTCAAAAAGCTGCGATTGTTCAAATTTACTTTCATATATAATTAAATATAAAAAAGAAAACGCTGCGTAACCACGTATGTTTTGGCGGGGAGATGACTCTTTTCGCGGCCTCATTTTTATTCTTTTCGCTTCCAACCAAATAACACTTCATCTCAAATCCGTTCCAACCCTTCATCTCAGGGTGGGGTTTTAAATATGGTTGTGAACAAGAATGCAAATGCCAATAGAAGGGTGAATGAATGCATGTGAACAAAAATATAAATAGTCAATGCAATGAATTTTTTGTATATGATTATGACATTGTTGTATAAGTGGATAAAATTGTTGTTAATGGCGCAAGCTTAGTATAAGAAGAGGGGTAGTGCATAGACATTACTCCGGTGCTACAAAATAGCGCCGTTGTAATGGCAAATTTTTTGGAAACAGTTTGGACTTGACTTGTTGATTTGTTGTTTGACATTCTCTGTCTTCCTTGTTGTTTGTCATTTTGTTTGCATTCAATTACGATTATAGTTAGTTGTTATTTTTCTTGCATTCAATAACTGATTATTACTTTAAATTTTAGAAATTTACTTTCTCACATATTGGTTGATGATGGATAAAAATTA
Organism: Allium fistulosum; assembly: GCA_030737815.1. NCBI lineage: Eukaryota > Viridiplantae > Streptophyta > Magnoliopsida > Asparagales > Amaryllidaceae > Allium > Allium fistulosum. The sequence continues at coordinate 557,908,516 of CM060905.1, forward strand.
GGTACCTCTGCACAGGTAACTATATTATACTAAATATATTTTGAGAGTCAAATCATATATTTTAACTTCAAAATTAATAGTTATTTCATTTTATTAATATAACTAGTACTGAGTATTAGTTACAAACCGTTGTCTTGCCTTTCTCCATTTAACCTTATCTTAGGCTAGCCTTTGTTTGCATGAAGACAAAAAATTCTGCCACACATACCATATAATTGTTAATTTACAACATAATAATTCATTAAATAAAGTTTACTTCTCAGCTTGGGACCTAGAGACAGAATCCAATATTCGCAAATAAATAACAGAGAAAATTAAGAAATATTGTTACCAAAGACAAATAGGCAAATTTGATGTATCCCAAATGTTGTCTCCCAAAATGAGTTTGAAAATCTTCCAATGACTTCTCTCGTCAAGTATCATGACACTATCTAAAAGTTTCATGGACAAGCTTTGGTTGATAATATGTTAAAATAAAATTGCATTCTTACATATTTATCGGCATTACATAATTAGCATAATGACAAAATCGTAGAGTTAACAAAAATAATAGGTTTGAAAAGGGAAAATATGGAAATAATCTATCTAAGGTGGACGAATGAAGATCGTTCTTACCATGTCTATCATATCAAACCCAAATTAAGCTACTTAAAAGTTATTTGCTGAATCAACGATATTGTTTCAGCTCTGCATATATTCTGTATTTGTTTATTGTTTCACACTTATTTTCCCAGGCTGCATTTGCTTTTGTCATTTAGAACAACAGCCATATAAGTAAACTGGACATCACAAGTGCAAACATAATAATATTCAAAAGAAAAAAATTAAGGCAGTACACCATGATTAGGTTGTATTTTTTTTAAACATAGCTGTCCTTGTTAGGAGTTTAATCACAAAATCTGAATATGTACAGTCTGGACATCTCATGTTTCAAAACATCTCATGTTAGGGGGTATTTTCTCCCCTGTATGTTGGACTTTGATCAGACGTTGAAACATGAGTTTTTAGATCGAGAGGAAGGCATATTTTGAGGGTTAACATTGCATTTACTTAAAAGCAATGTGACATATTGATATGGTCTGTTTGATCCATCTGCTATTAGGGACTATATGCTGTTTGCAGATGTTTGCTTTCACATAATTCGTTAAAAATAAGCCTTTTATTTTTACCATGTTTGTACGTATTCTTTAAAATTTGGTGTTATTTATAATGCATTTAAAGCATAGTGGATTGTATGTCTGAATTCAAAGGTTAATAAAAATTGTTTAGGCTAAGTTGAAAATCATACTTTGAAAAGGAACAATTGTAGTTGAGGTTATTTTTGGATTCCAGCATCAACACTCATTTTCTTTAAAAATAAAATAAAAATGCAATATTTTTGAACTGGTGAAACGTGAAATAGAGTTTGTACAGATAACATGGCACTTCAAAATAGAATGTATCAGCATATATCAGTATATTTTAGCATAATAGAATGTATCAGCATATATCAGTATATTTTATACCTGAATGATATAAAACATAAAAGGATGAAGAAAAAAAAACCCTGTGATTTCCAATTTCATGATATCATATTTCATTACATCATTCCAGCAACATTTATTTAATGAATATGGGTTTAAATTTGATATCTATCTGCACACAGTTTCAGCTCTGCACAAAGTTTCAGCTCTGCACACAGTTTCATCAATCCGCCATGTCTTCTCGTTTAATATTTGATTTATTTACGAATGTGCTAATTTCGCTTCAACCAATTAATGGATACAGACTAGATTTAAGGTGGATGAGGAATGGCAAAAGGTCTCTATATTTCAGCAAATGGGTTGTATTTTTAGGTGTTCAAAATGTAGATTAGTTAATCAATTAGTAAAAGCAAATTCAAAGGAGAAAAGACTTCAACTGAAACCAGATAATATTGGAAGTATGACGGAGTGGAATGATTTTATCAGCTTGAAAACTAGTTCAAAATTTAAGGTAAATTACATCTAATTGGTCATTCTTTCAGTGAATGAGATAACTTTTTGATGTATTCTTATTTTTTTTAATTCAGATAAAAAGTGACATATACAAGGCTTTCAGACGCAAGCAAGTGCCACACACATGTAGCCGTAAAGGAATGGCTCGATTAGCTGCGGATATGGTGAGAATTGTCCTATTCAATTTTTGTCATGCCATCAATTTCTATAGTTATGACAATTATTTTATTCAATTTTTCTAAATGTAGAAAAAAGAGAGTTCCAATCCCTCTTCCATTTCTAGAACTCATGTTTGGATTAGATCTCACACTCGAAAAAATGACGAACCAGTGAGTTTGGCCGTTCAAGATAAAATAGTATGTGCTTTTGTTTCAATTTGATTATTATTAAATCACTTTAGAGTGTAATAATTATGGAAATTATAATAAATGTTAACATTTGCAGGAGCAAATTAAAAAAATTGAAATGCTTTCACAATCCAGCTTAAATACTAATGTGAGAGAAGATGCTCTTTCAGTAGTGCTGGGACAAGATAGACCCGGACGATTAAGAGGAATGGGAAGAAGCATGACCTACACCAAGTTTATTGTGGCACAAGCTAATAAAAAACAAGAAACGCAACTTCAAAATAGAGTAAGCGATTTGGAGAAGACAGTGCTAATGCTACAAAATAAGGTAGATTTTATGCACTGATCAGTGCATACCCAGTTTGCACTTATCAATTTAAAACTAGGTTCACACTAAATTAGTGCAAAAAAATAGAATTGGTCAATGCAAATTAGATTTGCACAGACCAGTTCAAACTAGGTTACATTGAGTAGCGTGAACAGTTTGCACCGACCAATGAAAATCTTTTTGCACTGACCAGTACAAAAAGCATATACTGTTATATTAAGATTATTGAACTAGGATTAAAATTTGCAGACTGGAATTATAGAGGAAAACTAAAGTTCTTGGATTTGAGATTCATTCTCAGTAATCTTTAAAATCTGGACATATGATGGTCACCCGTATTAACTAATATAGTGAGATTTCTTTGAAAATCGTGTATCATTTTATTAAATCTTCTGCAATGTACAAGGAAGGTTTGTCTTCCTCCTTCATAAGCTGCTTGATGATTTCCAATTTTAGTACTTTCAGCGATATTTCAATAACATAAGGGTGACAATTGGATTTCTGAACGATGACTATATCCATGTTTTTGTCGAGTATACCCATATTATTATTAAGTTTTTTCATTTATACCCTTGCTTGGTAAAAATTGATTCACCATTGTAAGTAACTTGCATTTTTCATGACCATTTGCTTCTTTTTCAGTTGTTGCTACAATTTTCTTATTTCTCATCCGCATTGTATTTTTGCATCCAACTTGTTTGAATTTTATTTTGAAATGGCTTGTTTAAGAAAAAGTGTATATATAAAAGATTTTTGAGCTATTAATGTATTTTAACTTGCACTGTTTAACAACTCAAAGTCTTAATATTCCATCCAACTGAAGGAAGTAAATGCAGGTTAAACAACGTTTATTTTGTATTAAGCTAGTTTGTTAACTTATATATGCGCTTTAAGTTTATTAAATTAGGAAACCGATTTCATTCAACTTTATTCAAGTAACGCATATTAAAATAAAGAATTTAAATTGGCTTTTAATCAGGCAGGTAACTAAATTCTAGGTTGATTGTGAATGAATTTTTCACTGTCCCGAAGTTTGGCAGTTTACAAGTTAAATGCATTTAAGGTATTACCAAAAAAGAAGTTTCACACTCCTGTAATTTAATGTCTAATGACTCTACTCAATAACAGAATCTTCAATCGCTCAAGCAGCCAACAAAGAAATCATTTATATTAAGAAAGAAACAGAGGCTGATTTTGCTAATCAAATATAACAGTATATGTTTTTTATAAATATGATGGTAATGAAATATCTATAGTTTGTCATACCTGCAGTTTGAAAAATTGAACTAAATTTATATCATATAGTGTTGTAAGAGAATATGACAAGCTTTACACTAAATAACAACAGGTATGACAAACTGCAGGTATGACAAACTAAATTTATACGCTGCAGGTATGACAAACTGCAGGTATCTCTGTTGTTATTTAGTGACAATTTTTCAAACTGCAGGTATGACAAACTGCAGTTAGATGCATTTATTTAGTTTTCATTTATATCTATGAGATATAAATTTAGTTCAATTTTTCAATTTGTCTGTTGTTTATTAAAATGTGAACAAATTGTGAATTGTGAGTTATAAATTTAATTCAGTTTAAATATAATTGCATTTTATTTCATATTTAATTGCATTTGAACTATGGGTTATAAATATATGACACACAAACAAGACAACAAAACACAACACAGACACACACACACAACATAGACACACACAACACAACATAGACACAAACACACACAACCACACTGTTGCGACACATTCTGCTACCCATACATGCATAGAATGAAAGCAATTCTGTAAGTTATTTACTAATTTTTTTGACAGTATATTTTTGTTTTGATTCAGCTAATGCAGCAATCAAGAAAGGACGAGCAACCAAGAAGGGTCGAAGATGAGAATGCGTCTCAAGCGGTAAAGTTATTTATATTATTTGTGTGACATCATTTGAATTTGAGTTTGAATTTTTAGTTAAGTATTTAGCGTGATTGTTTTTGATTAATTTTAGAACAAGTATGACAACACAAATGCCCACTGTGATTTATTGGATTGGACTAGGGTTGATGAAATAGTTGCTGAAGGAAGAGTTCTTTCAACTGATCCGAAAGAGCTTGTATATAACATCCCTCTTGGACCGAAAGCCATGAAAATTTTGATAGTTATTCCAAAGAAATTAGATGCTTTCTTATGGAGGTCTACACCTAAGATGCTCTCACATATTGGAGAAGCTAAGAATGAGATAGTAGCATGGCCATCTGATAGAGTTGTTTTGCACACGATGAGTCACTTTGAAAAGGATGACATTATGGTAAACTTAATTTTTTTTATTTATTCGGTACCTTTATGAATTGAATACAAAATTTATACTTTATTTTGTTTTCATATGTTCTAATTTGTTTTTATAGAGTAATAGTGGCAGTACAAATATCAAATACAAGCTGTATGATTGGACCAGAAACAAAGAACTAGTTGCTGAAGGAAGGTTTTACTCTAGTGATCCAAATCAGCTTGTGAATAATATTCCTCTGGGACCAACCGTCGTGCTTGTTTCGATCGATGAGGCCAAAAAACCAGATGCATTCTTGTGGAGACCTCCAGCTGGTATGACATATGTTGGAGAAGCTATTGACAACAAAATAGCTTGGCCAGAAACAAATGTAGTTGTTGAGAATGTTAATGCTACAACGTCTGCTCATACGGCTAATGTTGTATTATCTTCAACGGTAATGTGTATACTTTACATATTGATTTATCAAAACATATGCAATGACAGGCTTTTATTTTTAGGATCACTTTTATTTTCAAAACTTATTTAAACGGTTTCATTTGTTGCATGACAGAGCGCAAACTCCAAGACAGATATGAAATGCAAGCTGATCAGCGTTCAAGGAGCCAAAGAAGTAATTGCTGAAGGGTGTGTGGCTTCAACCGACCCTAAAGCATTGGTCCATTTTGTTCCACTAGGGGAAAACACAGTCAAAGTTTGGGTTGATGTTATAAAAGTTCCAAATGCGCCTTTGTGGAGACCTACTTCTTATTTTGAGTTTATTGAAATGCACTTGGTTCGACGATAGCTTGGCCTTCCACGAATATTATAACCGAATCAACTTCAAGTAAGTATGAATTATCTCTTTTTTCTTGCGATATAATTTATTATGCTTAGCACATCCTTACCATAGTTGGCTTCCTGTTTACCATGTATGTCACTCCTATCTATGTCATCCACTTTTCCTGAAAAAAATTGGCTAAAGAGATAGCTTCTTAAAGTCCACTGATTTTGAAGTTAGCTCATCATATCTAATTTCTTCTTTCAAACCCTTAATGAATTTATCAAAAAGAAATCTAGGTGGAAATTTGTCAATTAATCCCAGCAACTACACAAATTTATTTAAATACACTAAGACATCAGTTTTTTACTTTTAGTTAGCCAATGTTCCATAGGGTGTCTGCAATTCTGAAGGTTTAAATATAACCAAAATTTCTTCTTTGAACTTTTGCCATTGATCACAGTTTCTGACATTCTTGGTACACCAACGATACCAATGCTGTGTTCTAGATGAAGGTAGAAGGAGCATGTCTAAACCCACTTAAATTTTGGAGCATTATGATATCTAAAAATTTACTCAACTTTCCTGATCCACTCCACTGCATAATTTCCTCTAGACAAGACTGGAAATTCTAATTTAATGACCGTGCTTTGCAGCAATCTGGATGTTGGTAGAGTTCCTTAATTGTCTCTGGTTATGAGTTCTTGAATGTGGGTTATGAGTTCTTGAATGTGGGTCTACTCCCAGTTCAGGGGGATTTTGATATTCTTAGTGATTTCTTGATGTGATTATTTAGTTTGGTGGTACATAAACCCAAGCAGATTATTGTTATTGGCATTTGTTGGGTTGAAAGTGGAATGATCTAGATTTTGGTGTGGTAAAGATAAAGAACTGGGTTGTTCTGGTCTTATCTATAGTTTAAAAGTTTAATCTCCTTGAGTTCAGCTGCCACTGTATTACCTACTAACATGTTTTTTCTTACATCTTCGCAGTTTCAAAGTGAGCATGCTTATGTAATTTGACCGACTTAGCTAGTGGAGGTTGAATTGTTGAAGAGGATTAGCTTGGACTCTCACAACTCATATTTTGCTTAATTTAATATGCTATTTATGTAAAACAATGTTACTATCATATTTTCTTACAACATTATGTATGAAATATACGATTATCGTTTATTTTGAGTATGGAGTTAGTGCAACTTTATTATGTTTAATATAACATGCGAAGAGTATATTTATTTATTGTGTTTTTAATTAACTGATATTATCAGATATAAAATTTTATAGCTGGTGGGATGATTGTAAATATAAACTTTTGTGCATGGTATTTTTCATATTTAACAGCGTTTTAAAAACACTGTAAAAAAGGAAAAACGCTGCAGATGTCAGGCAAAGGGAAAACGCTGTGAAACATCCACCCATATGCAGCGTTTGCTTTATAGTGCTAAATGCTCATTTACAAGATTTTCAAAACGCTGTAAAAAAGTATTGCAGCGTTTTTAAAATGTTGTCTAAAGGAAGAAGAAACAATGGGTAAGGACATATTACAGCCATCATTAAAACGCTGTAATAAGAAAACGCTGTAATATGTTGCTAATTTTTCAGGGTTTTAGAAACGCTGTGATATGTCTTGACTCTATTACAGCTTGTCGTTAGAGAGCGTTCTTCATAACGCTGCGAAAGGATTTGACAGCGTTTTTAAAACGCTGCGAAAGACCATTTTTCTTGTAGTGACCCTTTGGCACACAAGACACCTAGCTACAAACTCTACCACATCCTTCTTCATGCCACTCCAATAAAATACCCTCTTCATGTCCCTATACATCTTATCACCACCCGGATGAATAGTCATACGCGAATGGTGTGCTTCTGCTAGAACTGCACTCACCAAATCACTAGTGCGAGGAACACAAAGTCTTCCTTCTCTCCTTAACCACCCTTTACTATCAATGGAATAGCGTTGGAGATGTCTAAAGACCTCTCTTCTACTAATCCTCTCCATAATATCCATAAGCTCTACATCCTCTCATTGCCTCAAACCAATTTGATCCACAAGGAGAGGCTTCACCTCAAGTGCAGCTAACAATCCAGGGGTAATGTCCGTAGAAGGCTTAAAATTAAAACTAGAGATAAACTCTAGGCTTTTCCACTCTACGAACATTGGACTAAGGGTTGCTCTCTTCCTACTCAACGCATCCGCAACTACATTTCCCTTGCCAGGGATATAAGCTATCTCAAAGTCATATGATGCCAAAACTCCATCCAACGCTACTGCCTCAAGTTTAAATCCTTCTGTGAGAATATGTACTTCAATGATTTATGGTCAGTGAAGAGCTCGAACCTCTCTCCTAGCAAGTAATGCCTTCAAGACCTAAGTGCGAGAACTATAGCAGCTAACTCTAAATCATGGGTAGGATAGTTCCTCTCATGAGTCCTCAACTGTCTACTCCCATAAAATACTACCCTCCCTTCTTGCATCAACACTACTCCTAGACCTGACTTACATGCATCAGTGTATACTGTAAAAGGCTTAGCTCCATCGGGTAAAACTAATACTGGTGCATTAGTAAGGGCCTTCTTCAGCCTCATGAAGAAATCCTCACAATCTACGTCCCACACGAATGCCGCATTCTTCTTAGTAGGACGAGTAAGCGGTGCTGATATCTTAGCGAAGTCTCTAATAAACTTCCTATAATAGCCAGCCAAACCTAGGAAGCTTCTAACTTCGGTAGCATTCTTAGGGGACTTCCAATCTTGCGCTACTACAACTTTAGCGGGATCTATAGCCAAACCCTCTTTTGAGACTACATGCCCCAAGAAACAGACTTCCTTTCGCCAAAAGTGATACTTCGAGAATTTAGCCTTCAACTGATGAACGCGAAGTGCACGAAGAACCTCCTCTGGATGAACAGCATGCTCCTCCATACTCTAGGAAAACCCCAAAATGTCGTCCATGAATACTACCACGAATTTATTTATAACATCTCTAAAAACATGGCTCATCAAATCTACGAAATATGCTGGGGCATTGGTTAGCCCAAAAGGCATAACCAACCACTACAAGAATCTGTCTAGTGTCCTAAATGTCGTCTTATCGATGCTATCATCAGCGACTCTAAGCTGATGAAATCCGGTAGCCAAATCCAGCTGAAAAAATACTGAAGAGCCAACTAGTTGATCGAAAAGATCATCTATCCTAGGAACGGGGTAACGGTTCTTCATTGTGAGCTTATTCAACTCTCTATAGTCTACGCAAATTCGAAGGGAACCATCCAACTGGTGCTCCCCACTCAGATATGCTCCTTCTAATGAAGCCTTTCTCCAATAGCTCACCAATCCGCTTGCTTAACTCCTTCCTCTCCCTGGGAGCCATATGTCTCACGGGCAATGCCACTGGCTTAGCATTGTCATTAAGATAGATCCTAAAGTCGATCTCTCTCTTAGGGGGTAGTCCCCGAACCTCCTCAAAGACGTCTGGAAAATCTCTGACGACTAGAACTGAATCTAACTCTACTGGCGACGAATCGAGGAAATAAAGAAAGCTCAACATGACTGACCCCTGTGGGTTGCAAGAAACCTCGAGAGTCCTACAGCAACATGTCCTTAGTCTAACGACTCCTCTCTCGAAGTCCAATATCGCTCCATAAGTGGATAGCCAATCCATCCCCAAAATCATCCCATACCCCGAAAATCCCAATACATAGGCGTCACAATCAAACTCTATGCCTAGGATAAAAATCTTCAAACCCCTACAAACCAACTCCAATGACAACTAATGTAGCTTTAAGTAAAGAAGATAAATCAAAAGATGTTGATCAAAAATTATATAGGGGAATGATTGGTTCGCTTCTGTATATAACAGCAAGTTGTCCTGACATCATGCATAGTGTCTGTCTCTGTGCAAGATACCAATCTCAACCTAAAGAAACTCACTTAAAAGCTGTTAAAAGAATTTTAAGATATGTAAAACATACTTTAGATTATGGTTTATTTTACCCTAAAAATGATGTATTTGATTTAATTTCATATTGTGATGCTGTTTACGCTGGTTGTAAATCAGACCGAAAAAGTACAAGTGGAACTTGTCACTTTCTAGGACATTCTCTGGTTTCCTGGTTTAGTAAGAAGCAAAACACTGTATCTTTGTCAACAACTGAAGCAGAATATATATCTGCTACTTTGGCTTGTTCTCAAGTTATATATATGCAACAAACTTTAAAAGATTTTGGATTAACTATAACTAAATCACCAATTTATTGTGATAATACTAGTGCAATAAACCTATCTGAAAATCCAACTCATCATGTTAGAACAAAACATATTGATATTAGACATCATTTTCTTAGAGATAATATAAGTAAAGAAGTCATAACTCTTGAATATATTAATACTGGAAAAAAAATTGCTGATATATTAACCAAACCATTAAATGAACAAAACTTTACTAAATTTAGAAGAGAATTAGGTATATGTTCATTAACTGAAATATAAATTATAAATAATACAAGTATAGTTAATAATTAATATAAATAAAAATTTCTCAAAAATTGAACTGGGCATGTCGACATGACCCATCAACCTATGTCGACATACATGCCGAGATTTTCAAATTTAAATTTCCCTCTAAAATTAGTTATTTGGTTATATATTTATATATTTCGACTTTTACTCCTTTTCTCTGTTATATTCTCTGTAATAAACTTCTAAAATAGTAAATTAATGGCTTTCTCTTCTAATAATCAACCTTCTTCACCCACTTCTCCTCATTCTGGCCCTTTTCAATGTTCCACACACGTACGAGTCATCAAATTACAAGAGAAGATGAAAGATTTGCTTCAAACGATGATAGAAATTCAAGTGAGTCAACTGCGAATGGCTAGAGAACAAGATAGGCAAGGCAGAATCCTTAGGAATTTACAAAAATTCCTTATGGATAACCATGTCAATCCCATTATCATCGAAGAATCATCACAAGCCATGGATTCTGAAGAAGAAAAGCCTCTAGAAGAACCATAAGAGGATCAAGAAGAAGAACATTCTCTGCCGAATCCAGATGTTCATATGGACGAAGACGATGGCATGATTTGCGTTGGAGAGGTCCTTTTTGACGCTAATGGGAACTTAGTCGAACAACGTGGAAACTTCTGTCACCACTATCCAAATTGTTCGGTCCATATATCACCAATAGTTAAAGGTCCTCGTTAAGCGTTTTTCGTTTTTCTCTTGCTTGATTGTATATCAGTTTGTTAATTTTTATATAAGTGTTATCTTAATTAATGTTCTTCTTAAAACAATCTTTGGTGTATAAAATCTTGAATTCCATTTAACTTAGGATGCTATATTTCACTCATACATAGTTATTATTCTTTTGTCATATGTTTGTTTATCTCATTTTCTATTAAGTTCAAGATTTATAGGTTATTTTTTTGTTGATGACAAAGGGGGAGAAGTTATATAAAATAGTAAGGCTTGGAGTAAGGGGGGGTTGTTAGTGTAAGGGGGAGTTATGGTATGATCGAAGTGGTAAGTATATTTTATAAGGTTGTCATCATCAAAAAGGGGGAGATTTTTAGGAACTGGAGATAGTGGTTTTGATGACAACAACCTTTGTAACTTATTTAATTATAACTTATATACTAACACTATTGTCTAGATATATATGAATGTTATTATGAAGGATATATATAAGGCAGGTACTAATTATTGAAGACTGTACAGTATAAAGATCAAGAATGAAGAAATCAAGTTTGAAGACTCATGAGTATCAAGATCAAGATTTGAAGATAAGTGTCTAGTTTTTGTTAAAACTTCATAATAGCACGGAAATCTTCATTCCAAATTTCATTTTGGATGGAACCCATTTCTACCTTCTTAGTGGCTTAAAAACCCACGACAATTAGCTTACAAACCTACGACAAGTGGCGTACAAACCCACGAACATCCTGGTTTTGTACAAGTTCTCGAGTCCTGATGTGATGAGATATTCTGCAGGAAGAAGCTTGCAAAACTACTTCAAAATGGTTTTTCAAAATGATTTTCAAAACTGCTTTTCAAAATGTATTAACCTCAAAAATTATCTTTTCAAATGATTTTCAAAAAGATGTTTTAGCCTTAAAATAATCTTTGTTTTTGTTTTTTTAAATAAACTCTTGTTTTAAACTTCGTTTGTATTTAAACTATCTTCTTATTTTTAAATATTCTTTTATAATATATATATACTTGAGATTTAAAATCAAATTTATATATACATTCCAAAAATATATTTTTCTACTCTTCTTTATTTTAAAACATAGGAAAATTAGTTTATTTTACTCCAGAATCATTTCATCTTGTTTTCCTTTCAATACCATTTTCAAAACAAATTTTACATTGTTTTTAACTAAGGTATGTCGACATCATGGGATACCCCATGACGACATGGTGGCCGTTAAATTCAAAAGTTTCAATTTTCAAAAGAAGTGTCTATTCGTTTAAATCTCTTCACGAATGGTTATGACCGTTATTGGTCTATAAATAGCCTTCATAAACGAATTTTTTAACTAACTATTTTCTTCACTCCTTCTCCACAAATCCATATTCTAAAATTTTCATATTTTTAAGATCGTGCCAAAATTCTACCGAATTCGCAAGTGAATCAAATTAGAATCTCATTCTTGTTTGGTTCTCTGACCTCTCTCGAAGATCAAAGTGCTATTCAGAGTTATAGGATCAATTTGTAATCAAAAGTTTATCGAGTCTCTCTATAAGGTGTGGATGTGCCTGGAAATCAATTGGGTGATCTTGTGTCCCGTAAATCAAGAGAGTTTGCCCCGGACTCGAAGACAGGATGGTACCTCAAGGCCTTTAGAAATTGAGGATTGTAATCTCGACATTAGTATAATAAAAATCTGAACAAGGTGTTTGCCTTGGTGTAGGACTGGAGGTAGGGTAACTCCGAACCAGTATAAAATCCGGTGTGTTCATTCCTTTTACTACTTTTTATTTACTTTCTGCATCTATGTTTGATTCTGTGATTGTTCTGTGATTCAGTTCTGCATTTGTTTATATCATATTTTTTAAATTAGTCCATATAAGTCTTAGAATCCATTAAACACTATTCACCCTCCTCTAGTGTTAAATTAGCCTTAAGATCCTTAATCCGCACTCCCTTTCAAAATATGTCACAAAATACCAAATACATATGTCTCATGAAAATTACCATCTCAGTCACAATATCAGAGTACAAAATCATCCCTCTCAACAAGTGCCAGTACATGAAAATAAAACTGAAAAGAGGAAGAATACATGAAGAAAAACTCCGCAGCTAAACCTCCAAGAAAATCCAAAATCTACTGTCCCTTCCTCTGCTGCCCTGTGGGGGAAAAAGGGAAAAATAGAGGAGTGGGTCAGACTATAAGTTTGGTGAGTGGAAGTAACTACTAGTTTTTTAAGCAAGGTAAAGATAATAGACTTAGCAACAGTTCTAGTATGAAAGGAAATAAAGGAAAGATAAAGCTGGAATAAAATAATGTTTAACTATTTGCTTTGATTATTTCGATTGTTTGCACTAGTCCTAGATAACTGCTTTGATTAAGCTGAAATCCTAATCCTACTTTAATTAGGCTGAAGTCCTAATTCTACCCTTTGATCGGCCTTCTATCTCTATTGTGCCACTATGAGCTAGTCCCATCTTGAGGGTCCTACAGCAAAAGACACATATTTAGCGTATTGGAAGTCAATAGCGACTTATATCCCTACACCAAGGCTGCACGCTCGGCCACCGTCGGCTCGCACTATCTGTTGCTTCATCTTTTGACCTCTTATTTACCCTAAACAACATAAGCATGCCCAACCTCACCTGATCTGTTGTGAAACCATTAGTCCTAGTCTGAAAGGGGAATGCTGCTGATACGGGTCCTAATAAACAGAATCTAGTTGCGCCCCTTACCGAAATCCCCTGATTTGGGCTTCTATCTGTTGACCACTTATCAACCCTAAACAGCGTAAGTGTATCCTAGCCCCACCTAACCTATTGTGAGACCATCAATTCCTGACAGAAGGGGAATGCTGCTGGTACGGGTCCTGCTTCTATCTTTGCTTATTAACTTAGTATAAGTCTTTTGAGTAAGCATCTTCTGTTAATTCTGCACTATTTGCTTATTAACTTATTCTAAGTCTTTAAAATAAGCCTCTTCTGTTATCTCTTCTATATTTGCTTATTAATTTAGTGTAAGTCTTTAAAATAAGCCTCTTCTATTCTTTCTGCTTAATTATAACCTACGTTATAATTTCCCTTTTATTCTGCCTTCATAGTTATAACTACTAGTTATAAACTTGCTTGCAAATGTCAAATTTGCCTATTTCAGTCTATATTCTTTTTACTACAGTTCTTCTTATTTACATCAAATATTCTGTAAATTTAGTATTCCTATAATTTAGTCCATATTAGCAAATTATCCTCTTTTTATTATTATTTTTCGCGTAAAAAGGAATAAAAAGAACTAAAATTTACAGGCTGAATTCTAACGTAAAACTGATGTAAATAAAATACAAATTACTACAAATAACAGTAAATAACTGTAAATAAATTAATAAAATAGCTAAACAAAAATAGCTGAACAAAATAGACTGAAAAGAATATTAAAAATTAACTGTAAACAACTTATATAAAAGCGGTCTCAAAATTGCAGAAAAACTACAATTATTGAGAACCTTATTATTTTAAATTACTTAAAAATCTAAAATAATTACTTAAACACTCACCTGTGGTCCTTAGCTATTTTCCTTCGCCTTCCTGAATCCACTTCTATGGTTAAAATATTTTAATTAAAAAGATCTTCTCCTTGGAAAAATATTTCTTTTAGGGTCCAACCTCAGGCAATGAACCTAGATGGAGAAAATCTGAATGAGGAAAATAGCTAGGCCTTATTTATAGTGTCACTTGGGGATCTCCGGCCATTGGATTTGAAGTTTAGATCTGATACAACCACATCATAGGCTCGTTGGGAACCGTCGGATGGAAGCACAAACGCACAGGATTGGATAAAAGTTGCAAAACACGTCACAGAACGAAGCTGGACAAAAATGCGTCCAAGTACGTAGGCGGGTCGATTGCCAGGTTGACCAATACACATTGTAGGTCGACCTTTTGGTCGACCTAGCCAAGGGGAGGGTCGACCATAGGGTCGACCTGACCTATTATGTTTATTTATTTTTCTTTCTTTTGTTCGTTTCTTGTTTATTCCACAACTTCTTCGTTTTAGCTTGAATTTTGACAATCTATATATGGAAATTGACCAAAAAATAATCACGGACACAATGGTACAACTCCCGTGGTTCAATTATGATAATTTCACAAAGTTATTTTATTATTCAATTAATTCGTTAATTAATTACTTTAGCTTAAATTTCGAGTTATTACAAGATATAGATTTAAAGCTTCCTGATGAATCCCCTTGCTTATCTATGGTTTGGATGAGAAATGGAAGAAATTAAGTGAAGAGAGAAATAACAAAGGTTGGGTTGGAATAAGAGGTGGTAGAATTTGTGAGAGGGCGGCACTCCTACTTATAGGTAAAACCCCAAGCACACCTCCAAGAGGTACGTCGAACAAAGCATGCCGAACCAAGGCAACTCCTCTCTAAGCTCCAAACATGCCTAGTACTGACTAGAGCTAAATCCTTAAACAGCTATATCTCCTAGCCAGAAGCTCCAAATCGCTATTATGACTAGTTTACAAAAAGAGAAACCATCGTATCTTTTTCAATGGAAGTGGTCACGAACACTAATTCGGCTCCAATCAAAAGTTATAGATGATACAAGCCTCCTAAGGGTAAAATATATTGTCTGAAAAAATTATAATCTAATAGGCATTTCCTACAGTCATAGATCATACAACCATATATGAATTAAAAATAATAATTTAAGATCCTTTGATATGTAAAAAGACGAGTCATTAGATCTACGGTCTATAGAATGTAAATAATGCAAAGCAGAAGAAGAAACAAATGAACATCTGTTCTTTAGCTATGTGTATTCTAACCCGATTTGTTAGAAAATTAAACAGATATTGCTACTATCGAGGCCTAGTTCAAATAATCTCAAAGGCTTTTTGGATTATTTAGGAGCAAACATCAATAAAAAAAGGTTTATATTCTAATATAGTAGAATTTACAGTGAGTTCTACAATGTGCCATATATGGATTGAAAGAAATCAGAGAATATTTCTGTAACGCCCCGTGAATTAAACGTAATTAACTAAAAGAAATTAAGTAAAAAAATTATTAAAGAAAAAAATGGAATTTTCACAAATGTAATAATTTGGCTACAACACTTGCACCAATGTGTCCATAGCAATTTTCTGATTATCTTTCATATATAATGTTTTACAATCGGAGATCAAATGGAAAAGTTATTAAAGCTTGAAGTTTTTGGATCGAAAAGAATTCAAAACCAACAAAAGAAGTAAATGTTAATAACTTAGCAATAAAATGTATGTTAAATATAAAAGTTAATTAAGGGCACTTAAACAAATAAATCTAATTAAGAAAGAATCTAAGTAAATAAATTAAGTGCAGAAGGAAATAAATATCATAATTTATTATTTTGGCTCTAAATTAAACGTCAAATGTTAACTTAAGGATCATATGGAATTAAATTGGATTAAATATAATGCATAAGGAAATAAAAGATAATAAATTAGTAGTAAACTAATACCTAACCTCTTAGTAACGTTAAATTAACATTAACATTAATGGAAGACTGAATAAAATTAGTCGCACGGGCAAATAAAGGAAAAAATATAAAAACTTAACATATAACCAAGCGACCGGTCGACCCCTTATTAGGACCAGTCGACCGATAGCAGTCAACCAAAGGAGTATAGCGGTTGATCGGTGGCTGCTTTGGTGGTGAGAAAAAACCTAGGCCGAACGGTCCAGATTTAATAAAATAAAATTCGGTGGATGGAATTGATTCATGCACCTATAAATACAGGTCTAACCCTCGCTTTTCTTTTTATGTTTTTTAGATCAAAGAGCGAAGCTCTGCCATTTTCTTTTCTCCATAAATTCTAGAAAATATACAAATTATAAAATAGCATATTATATATATAAGTATGTATAGAATAGTGAAAAATAAAAGAGAAGAAGAATAAAGGGTGAACCGATTTTGTGAAGAAGATGTAAGTTCTAAATCTTAAACTTTATAACTACGTTTAATTCAAATCTCTTCTCAAATCTATAATTATAATAAATATGAGTACGCTTGAATACATATTTTTCTAGAAGGAGAAAGGAGTCAAATAAGAAGAATGGATTTAGATTTAGAGATTTGGAAGCTTAGAGGTGGGTGGAAAATTATATATTTGTATATAATATTAGATTTATATCGTTGTAAATTTGTTCCTTGTATGCTTGAAAGAAATTTTGGAGTTGTAAGCTTTAGTATATACATATATAATGAATTTAAGAACTATTCCTACATATTCTGTAAATTGTCAACTTTGATTATGTATTGCATATACCTGAATCGGGAAAGTAGGGATGAAAGTAGTCCCTGAGTTTATAATATTATATAGTAATTCCAAGATTATTGGTTGAATGATATATGTTAGTAAACATGAACTAAAAGTTATTATAATTTGGATTGGTATTTATATAGTATTTTAATTCATTGGAATGAAGTGTGTTGCAACGAAAATTTCTATAAATTATCCAATTTTATAAATATGAACAAAAGTGTATTGTTTGAAATAACAAAGAACATGCCTAAAAAAGAGATGTACATAGTAGAGATGTTTACCATGTTTTTTTTTCGTTTATTTCAATAATAATAAAAAGATAACTCCTTGTAATTCCAAACATAACACAAGTCCTCTTTAGATAATTTATAGAAAATTACAATGTTAACGTTTCCTTTTGGGAAGATGTAATTTCATTGCATTAAAATGCAAAAATCCCTAAGTATATATCAAAGCAATGTAATAATGATAATAACAATAGTTTAAAATGTGAATCTAATATATGCAATTTAAGATAAGTTAGAAAAAGAACAATAAATAAAGAATAATTAATAAAGCAATAGGGAATTAAGAGGATATAATAAACAAAGAACGGTAGTTAATAGTTGAAAAGGGACATTAAGCTATATTTAATAGTGTTAAGTGGAAATTAAGCAATAAAAGATAATTAAAGTATTAAAACTAGACTAGAAGTAAGCGGTAATTGAATGGCATTATGAAACAAGAAGTAAACTGTGTAAATAGCTGAATATTAACAGTTGAACATCGGTGACGTAGTAAATAAATTAATAAATATATATAACCTCAAGTACGTATTTATGGCGGGTGTGAATTATTGAAATTTGTCAATAACTTAAAATAATTAAAAATAACTTAGTCATTAATATAGGTTGGAATGCAAGGTCAGTAGTGTTACACAACAGATGCCTGCACACCGTAAAGACTACCAATAGTTTGTGCATACATTATTAGATGTGAGATATATCCAACAATAGGACCCATGTGATTAAAAATTTAACGTCCATCTTTTCGACCCTCGAATGTCGACACCAACACATCCACGGTATTCACGTGCCGAGCAACCAAGTGCCGGAAAGACAAAAGATGTTGGTAAAGTAAAAAAAGAAAAGAAAAAAAGAACAAGAAAGAGAAGAATAAAAACCATTAGAATCTCACAGTGGAATGATAGCATATAACATCGAAAGATAATACACAGTGCCACTCTAATATACATAGCATTTCAGAGTTACCAATCAGAGTATTATCATCAGCCTAGATAGTTATAACAGCCTGTCCTTACAATTTCTGATACACACACACAGACATAAAGTAATATAGCAGAAATAAGAGTAATATGGTAGGTAAACATCCAGCTCCTCTCCAAGAGCCCATTGAACATCAATCGAAAACCAGCTTTCCTCAAACTGCTCGAAAGAGCACCCGAGAAATTTAGGGAAAATAAAACCACGGGTCAGACAAAAGTCTGGTATGAGAAACTCAAGAAAAATGTTTAATATATAACAGCACCTTTAGAGACCATCGTAACGGTTATCCCCCCAGGAGAGCCAAACCCATCTAATAAGTACATACTGCGATATAATAGATAAGGTCTAGGGTGAAGAATATAAATAAAAAAATAGTTGTACCCCTTGCATCTCACGACACAACAATATCGAAGTACAAACAAAACCGCTAAGGCGCATTTGCATAATGGATTTTCCATAGAGAACTCCTCAGTAAACGGTCGACCGATCTTATATGACAAGGATCGGAAACAACCTTCCGAGCATCATATCTATGTATATAAAATATACCATAAGGTAAATATAACTAGCCCAACATCCAAACACTTTCGTGAACAATGTGAACCAGGTATCAACAACTTCCCACGAGCAATATACCGATAAGCATACTTTAGATATGGATTTGATATATTCCCATAGATCAGCTAAACCCGGGAACATGCATCCTACTATAACTTTAGGCATACACCGATGGTGAAGTCACATTCAACATCTCAACACACGAGTCATTAGTAATCGAACAGATCTCGAATCCCCAAATGGACTCCAGCATCTCGAACAGATCACGAACCTCTACATGGCGTCGAGGATCTCGAACATATCTTGAATCTCCACATAGATTATAAAACCTCGAACAAGTCCACTTTTAAGACATAGTACACATATCTCAGTCCTGAAGTGGTTTTCAATAAGTAAAACACTTACTGATCCTGGTCTCTTCAAGACCGAATCGACAAATTTTCATTTATTTCAACTCTGGTTCTTTCGGAAATAAACAAACAACACATAGGAGTGGAGATTATCTCCTATCAAGATGAATTTCCTTATCATTTGTCATAGAAAGCAAGACAAGTTTATACGTTGGATATAACATCATCTCATGTTACTTCTAGATATTTCGTAAGTCAATATTTGTTCATATTCAATAACAATGAGAATGATCGCATAAGGAAGCAATGTCCCGTATACTTTCCACAAGCAAGTAAACACACAAACACTATCAATTCATACAAAGCATGATCAAGTCACCTAAACAACTTTTAATTAATTTATCCTTTATTAATTAAAAGTCCATTTTATTAGTAAAACTCCATTTTGCTCAATAAAACTTCTTTCACTTATTAAAGCTTTCCTTATTAATTTATATTCATAATTAACAAAAATCCTAACTGACTAAAACTTCTAATTAATTAAACTATTAATTAATTAAAATATTAATCAACTAAAACTTCATTTATTAACTAAAAATCCTTTATTAATTAAAACTTCCATTTTCTACTTGTGTATGTATGTATGTATATATATATAAGATATCTTAACAAAAGATATATACAAATATTCTACCATTCTTTATTCATTTGTACATTTTTCAATACTTCAAAAAGTATTCATATACTTATCTCAATGATATAAGTATATTCACAAATCACTTTACAAAGATTACTTATTTTAAACTATAATCAAAGAGGTGAAAACCAAATGATACTTAAACATTATTACTATAAACCTCTTCTCTCTTTTATATTTTAAATACATACTTTTTCTATCTTTATTCCAAAATATTCCATACTTGTTATTATCTTTAAAGTTCCATTATTAAAGATCTAAGTATATTCATAATCATTTAATAATATTTTTCCGCTTTAAAATATAATTCAAGGGTTTAAAAACAAATGTTACGAAAACATTGTTTACTACAAACCAAAAACACTTCACACATAATCATTATCTTTAAAACTCTCTTTTAAAGATCTAATTACATTTATAAGAGTTTAAGACAAGCGTTACTCAAAATTATCACAACAACCCAAAACTATTCGCTTATAGTTATAATTTTCATTTAAATACCTAATTATATTCTTAAATATAATTCATAATATGGGTTAAAACAAATGGTACTAAAACACTATTTACCACAACCTAAAACCATTTACTTATACTTAACATTAACTCTTAGGTATTCCTTTTAAAGATCAAAATATCTCCTTGTTTATTAATTAAGGTAAAACACTTTTAATTTAACTTATCAAAATAATTTATTTTAACTTAAGTGTTAAAGTCCGAACTTCTTTTACTACATTTATGAATACTTAACTTACTTTTTAAAAATTATATAAATTTAATATTTTTTTTAAAATGATGTATATATTTATACGTATATTAATTTAATTATAAGCTAATACAGTTAACAAAATTCTAAAATAATTTAAAAGATATTATCTTGCACAAGTTTTATAATACTTAAATAAAATTTAACAAATTTTCTAAAAACTATACATAATTTATATATCCTTAATAATATAGTTAAAAACATTTATTTAAAATATAACTTAAAGATTATTAAATTATAATTAATTTAAAACTTGAAAAAGTGATGCTTTCCTTTATATAATAATAACGCACTTACTTTAAAAATTCATAGTTAATTCTTAAAAATACATAAAAATCCCAAAACACCTTTAAAATATTCTAATTTAGGTATTGACGATTCCAGTTTTATACACTAGAAAGTTTCATCGATTTTAGACATGATAACAAACTTTTTAGCACCCAATCTTTTTACAGTAACTAATATACACATAATACATTACAACCAAGGAATCCGTAAGGATCTCTCCATAGAAAATCAACAGTGTAAGGTACTTCCAAACTGCATTTATAACGATGATCGCTATAAAACCACTTCTATTTCATGTTCGTCCCCTACTAATCCTTATGTGCTTTGTTTTAAGACTTTATAACAAGTCATACAAATCAACAATCATTGTCTACATATGTCATTCACTTTTCAAAGCAAGAATCACAACCAATCAAGCAATATAAAATAATTCACATATATTAAAATAAGACATAAGCATATATCACTTCATATAAAAATTAAACGGTAAGGTAATTCACCCTAAAACAAAGTTAACAAGTTAACTCAGGCCTCTACTTACTAACACAACCTACCAAGCACCAAAATTCCTCCTATCTCTCCTCTTTTCTCACATCCATGGTCCACTTTCCCCCTTGAAGCTCACGGCCATGACACGGTGTGGGGTTTGTGTTCCAAATCATCAAGGTTTTAGTAGCTAAAACTTGTTTCTATATTGTGCTAAACTTTCATCGGAATTTTGATGAAGTTCTTTTATGTTTTGAGATTGATTGAAGAGAAGAGTATGCATGAAGCCATTATTTTCTTTTCTAACTTTTCCTTATAAAAGGGCTCTTATTTCATATATACATGCATATACTCCACATGGATTCCAAGTGTCACAAACTAAGCCAAGTGTTATTTTTCCTTTGCTATTTGTCCCACTTCCTTCCATTTGTCACTTTAATTAATTATGTTAAATGAAATTAAGTATTAGGTGTGGCAAAAGAGAATGAATATAATTCAATTGTATATAGTGGACTGATTATAATTTTACATAGTTTAATTAAATTTTACACATTCAAATTTCTAACTTATTTAAATTACAGTCGTTTCATTCGAACAACTTATATTGAGTAAAAAGCCATTTGTCGTTAAAATGATTTTCGGTCACATTATCCGTACTTCTTTGAACTATTTATTTTTGTAAACATTTTTCAGAAACAAGTTTACCACATTCATTTTTAATTATAAGGGGGTAAATTAAGGCTATAAAATCCATTTTAACAAATTTAATCCAAATTTAAATATTTAGATATTTAAATACACAGTGTTTAGAATTTCGGGTCGTTGCATTCTCCTCCCTTAGAGCATTTCATCCTCGTAATTTCAACATGATCAAACTACAAAAGAAACAAGCCCATATCCGTAATTAATAGTATTCAAAATTACTAATAAACAAAGCTTAATGTTTGCTTAGGTCCAAACACCCTTTCATTACACAAAAGCAATAAATAATTTACTAAGCATACCTTACGCTCAATAGCCTCTGGTTATTACTTAGATGATTATTCATGCCACCCCAAAACAAATTGAATTTCATTCCCTAAACTCACCCTAGTAGCCAACAAAAACATACTATACATATATACATGAGACTGTACGATGTGAATGGACCATCCGTACGCAATATCTGATCTGATCACTTACTCGATTACATAATTTTACTTCCACACTAGTATGGATCATTTGACCTCTCTAGTGTAGACTATGATCTGATTCTTTGATTAGAAACCTCTGTTCCCCTTACATAGACATATATCATGATAGAAAACCTCAAGATCATATCAAGAATCTGTTTCAAGTGTTCATCGTTGAGAATAGAGTGAAAAATCCTTGTTCGGACTGGTGTAACTCACCTAGAAATCATGTACTTGAATCTTGAATCAAGAACTGTCATGCGAATACTATGATCTACATACAACATACATACTTTATTTCATTGGTTTCTTAACTACACTAATTTCTTTTAAAATTTACTTTCACTATCATATATAGTATTTCTTATCAATACTAAAATTATTTATGATGCATTTCCTAAAACACCCTTATGTTTTTAAACATTTTATAAAGGATAAGTTTATTTTAAAAACATCTCATATCCTAATCCCATTTTAAGAGATTTCGAGAGTTAAGTTTAGTGCTTGTATATTACTCCACTACATCCAAAGAGTATATACAAAACATTCCTTTTTATTTTACTTACTAAAATTTTGACGAAGGTCCAAAATAAATTTGGATCTTATAATTGAGTCAACCTTCTAAACCTCTTTATTGGTCGGGTTATGAAAGTAGCTAGAAAGAGTCGGACTTTGTCACTAAGCTATTATTTGTATACTAATGATGGATAATAAAGTCCTTTTATAAAATAAAAGAAAGATATTTTTGGAATAAATGGTAACTGTGGATGATTATGTTACAACATATGATATAGTGAATTTTCCTTAATATTTGTTATTGTATATGACATATTATGCGGTTTTTGTCCTATGCATATTATTTTAGTTTAGGAACGAGACATTTGGACATAATGTTTTGAGTAATTATATAATGCCTTGAGATATAATATTTTGGAAGTATCATATTATTTTGAAAGTATTAAAAATGGTTATGAAAAAGTTATAAGTAATATTTTGAAAGGAAATTAGCAGTTTCGAGGTAAGTTTAATATTATTTAAAATGAAATGAATGTTTTGGAAATGCATATTATATGTTGTATTGTTCTGTTCCATACTAGCCAACGTGTTTATTAATTTATACCAAGACTATTTACATCTTTATATTGTGTTATGAAGTAAAAGATGATGTTGAAATGTGAACCTAAGGGGATAGACACGAATGGTCGCTCCTATGCCGCCTTATTCTCCGTATTACTTGATAATATTACTTGTAATATTCTTGGGTAATATAGGTATAAAGGTGGGGGAGTTACAGCTTTATCCAAACTCATGACTAGATTCTACTTTCCTTAGACCACCCTAAAGTAAAAACGTATATTAGTTGGCCCAGTAACATCGAATGTTCTACTCAACATAAATGTTTTATAAATTAAAATTCATTCTAGCTTACTATCTTCATAATTAATAGTCTTATAAACTTATCTTTTATATTTTCACCAAGGAACTTACCTTCAATTTCCATACCAATTCTGAAGTTTTCGACTGTCCAAATTGTTGAAAACTCTATTTTATTTCAACAAAGGAAAACTATCAAAATACATATCATATCGTGATGCACAAACCAAACTATCCTAATGTATATGATACATGCATCCATGAAATAACTTAACAAAGTTTCAATCATTTATTAAACATACTTTACCCAAAAAGAAAAAACATGATAAGTTCAAAATTTTATTCTGGGATATGCCACTATGACTTGGGCCCCTCTGCATAATATATAAACAAATATTTTCCATATAGAAAGCTTAATTCAAAACCTTTATTAAACTACTCTATATATTGTATCAAATTCTTTAAGGAAAACTTTATTATTAAACTCCAGGTTTTATTTCAAATCATTTGAAATAAATAAATATATATATATATATCTTTTGTAAAGCAAAACAACCCTGTAGCCAACTGGCATAGCATCATCCCCCATTTTGAAACTTGAAAATAAATGCCAATGATGATGAGGTCATCACCGGAATTATTTCGCAGCGAAAGAAGTGAGTTCGGTACTTTCTATCTCTTTAGAAATTATTTTTTAATATTTCTATACATAAATCCATTCAAATAGTGTTATTATTGTATTTTGAAAAACATTAAAAAACAATTTTCAAAACACTTGGATTTGATTCTCAAATTCTCATTTAAATCCATTTTATTTATAAACCATCTTTTATGAACCATTTCTTTTTATATAAAGTGCTTTCTTGTACAAAATCATTTCACCAATATTTATTCCAAAATATCTTACCTTTCTTCAAGATTGTAGTAAACATCTTCAATTAAAGTTAACTTTTAACCTAACATTATCACCGAACATCTCATAGTCAAACTGTGAAACTTAATTCACAAGTTGTTCATTTTAATGTTCCCATAAATTACTATCTACTCGAGCCATGTTGTAAAAGGTAAAACTAGTTATAAATTAACGAACAATAGTAAATCCTCATAAATTGGACATGCATAACTAATCAATCAACAAATAGTAACAATGCTTATAAACTGGCTGAGCAATATTAAGTTAATAATTCCATAAATGATAATAATGCTCATAAATTGGTCGAGCATGTCAAATCATTCTACAAAGTATAGAATTGCTCATAAACTGGCCGAGCATGGCTAAACTAATTAAGGTGAGGGTAATGAATGAACATCATTAATCCCTACATTATTTCTATCAACTTATACTTATATAAGTTACATTATATAAGATCTTATTCTCTAGCCGAGCACGTCTAAACTAATTAATGAGGGGTAATGAATGAATATCCTTACTTTATATAACGAATGAGGGGCCGGTATCAACTTATTCTCTGGGCATCTCCTATCATTATGATTATGCATGTTATATTGGTTGGTTAATTATTATTGTTGAACATTGTGTGTTAGACCAAAATTGGGATGTTTATATTACTCCTACATTTGTAATCTGATATATATATAAAGCTAACTTAAGTTTTTTGATAGTATGGGTGCAACTTGGTAGTCATGTATCTCAAATAGGAAAAGTGGCATGCCTAAGGCATGATTCTAGTTGGATTGATGATTTGTTTTATTTATACATTGATTGTGCTTTTATTTTGGTTTAAGAGGATATAATTGTGAGTTGCCAGGGTCTGGGTTGTATTATTCTACTCTATAGGATTTTCGGGGCAAAATTATTAATTGGGGAGAATGCAACAACCCGTATTTTTGGCCGCCTAAATTTTTAAAAGATTTATTTTAATATTAATAAGTTAATTTAATCAATAATTCGAAGGGCTAACTTTTACATACGATGGAATTGGTGTGAGAGACCACTTCCATTGTATTCGGAATGATGTTTTCGATCCTTTTGAGTATAAACATTAGTATGTTTAGGGTATCAGATTTTTAGTAATATATTGGGGGTCAATTGATAAATGATCCAAAATCTAACTTTTTCATACGATGGAACTGGTGTATGAGGCCACTTCCATTATGTCCGGAATGATGTTTCCAATCTTTTTTAGTATAAACATTGATATGTTTGAGTTAACAAGATTTGGAGTTATGAAGGAGGTGAGTTTGTTGATGATTAAAGAAGGTGGAGTTAGGCCCAAGGCCCATTTTCTCTCCTTTAAAGTGCTGCAACCCTCTTCTCTTTCGTTTTTATCTTTTTATGTTGCCTTATTTTCCTCTCTTCCAAACCTAAAACTTCAAGCCAAATCAAATTAAATCCCAGAAAATAAATTCCCTAAAATCAAACTAGAATCACCTAAATTTTTCTCTTGCCTATCTCTACAATCTCTATTATTATTGGAGAATTTGGAGGTGGTTAGATTTTCGTCCGTGAAGAGAAAGAGGGCTAGAGAATGGGTTTCATATTGCTTTGGGAATGTTAATGGTTGCTAGGTGGTAGATACTAAACTAGCTTGTAGTTATATAAAGATGTGTGTTTTCTTATAAAATTTTAAATAAAGGATGTATGTTATGTTTCATTGAAGCAAAACTATATTTGGACTTGATTGGTATTTGATATGAAGAGTAAAATATAAAATGGTTGATTTTTGGTGAAAAGCTGGCATATGTCAGAGTTAGTAAGGATTAAATACTATTGGTTGCTTACTTATATATGATATAGTTTATATTTGCATAAATAAACATATATATGGAATTTATATGGAATAATAATGTTAAAAATGTGATTATTAATGTGGTATCAAGCATATGAGAATTTTAGTAATTTGGTATAGGAAGTAGAAATTGTTCGTAACTTAGGTGTATGATGTTAAATTGGTATAACGACCATTAAATGATTATAAAAATCACATAACTATTATAAAAAAGAAATGAGTAAAAAGTACAAAATACGGTAAAGTTAAAGTTTGGATTTCTAAAAGAAAGAAACTTGTTTTAATAACTTTCAAAGAGGCATGAGCTTGAGCTCATGTTGATAAAAGTAAGAAAGAAGAGATTTTTATAAGAGTTAGTAACTATTATGTGTTTAATGACTTAAGTAGCAATGAAAATTATCATTTACCAACACATTATGATAATGTAATAAACGAATACTTCTAAAATGTTATATAAGAAGTTATATTAGTAAGCTATGATATAAGAAAGCTTGCTAATGATGTAAATCATGTTGAAATAATGGGCAAAAGTGTATATGTAGAGTAATAACCAAATTATAATGATTGATAGAAGTGTTTATTTGCAATAGTAATCAGGTTATATTATTAATAGAAAATGTTCCTTAACAATGGTAATCAAGTTTGGAGGATTAATAAAAGAGTTAGAAAATGAGAAGCAAGAAGATTACATCATTAATTAAAGTTGTGATAGATTAACCGAAATTGTCAAAATAAGAAAATACCTAAAATTTGGTAGTTCGAAGGCTAAAAATAACCTAGACCTCCCTTGAGAGGCCGAGAAAACCACCTGCCTAGTCGAAGTAGGGCACTGGTATGAACACAGTAGTGCTCGTGCACTGCCTGTTCAGGCAGTGTAGCACTGCCTGCTTCAGGTAGTGCTCGAGCATTGCATTATAGAAGGCAACACCAGGTGCACTGCCTTTTACAAGGCAATGCACAAGCACTGCCTTTTAGAAGGCAGTGTTGTGCATTGTCTTGTAAGGGGAGTGCACACAAGCACTTAAAGGCACCGCCTTGCGGGCGGTGCCAAGATGTATTGTTGTGCTATGCATGGCAGCATTTTGGATTCGAGATAGGGTCGGGTTTGGACGTTCGAACCGCGAAAGGATTATTTGGGTTTGAAAAGCTTTCGGGTTTGTCCGATCAAAGATATAGGGATGTTCTACCTGATGGAGCTTCAAAGTTATAGTGGAGTTTGGGAGCATGGGGCAGCTTGAATCTGTATTGTTTATTCATTGACAATCAGATGATATCAGTTCTGTAAAAGGAATTCATTGTACCATTGAGACGACAGGACCTGCAGTGTGGACCTAGAGCAAGGATGGGGAGAGACTGGAATGCCAGTCTAGTGTAGGTTATACACCGTTCCATAATACAATTGGATGATGCGACAGGACCTACAGGCCAACTTCATTTTGAAGTGTTGGCTTCCATGGGAGTCCATAATATACTTGTGGCTCTCGATAGGTCTCTTTGGTAGCTAATGGTAATTCGGTACGGGTATCGGTTATAGATATTCAAATATTGTTGACCTTTGATATTACTCGTATATGATTTGTATGGGGTATTTAAGAATGTGGATGCTTGGTTATAGCATCGTTATAGTTGTATTTACTGGTATTTTGGGGATTGCCCGGGATTCGAAGATCTACGAAACTTTTGACTACATATATTAATCTTTAGAATAATCAGAAAGCATTGGTTTAGGGTATAACTCATAAGATTTATACAGGGTTTGTGGGGTCTATATATATGCTAGGATATATACATATGTGCACGTATATAACATCGTTACAAATGAATTTCCCTTATACCTCAGGCTTGATCGTGGATAGGGAGATGTATGACACATCTATTCTGGAACTGCACTAATCTACTAGTGTTGTTGGTACTTTATAAGGTCAAAACATGTTATTTTAAATTATGACATGTTACATAGACTCGTTGCATGCTAGGATGTATATATTTATTTAATTACAATAATATGAGGCTAGTGCCCCCTCACTAGACTTTTGTCTGACCCTCATTTCCTCACTTTTATTTCGTATTTAGAACTTGCGATTACTCCTAGCAGAGTAGTCTGAGTGACATGTTGATTTTGGGAATGAGCTAGCTGGAGAGCTAGACTTTTTGGATTATAGAGATGTGCTTATATTTATGATTAGCCCATGTATGGCTATACATACTAGATGTTATATTATGTAAGAGACTATGCATTGTATTGATGTATCTATTAAGTGCTCCATTTGTATGGAGTTTATGTAGAGATCTATTCGGATTGTGGCCTTATCAGTTTCATGTATTCGGTTGATATATCATCAGTTGGGCCGGTGTGCATTGTTTATGCCTCCGTGTGATTTTATATATACTTGTCATATTATACATTGTTGTTTTTCGCTGCGAATTGCGCAAAGGCCATGTCAAAATTTAGAGTTTAATAAAGTTTAAATTTATACGACCTTTTGTCTTTTGCAGTATTTCAAATATATGATCAGCATACATTTGGGGTATTGAAAAAGGCAGGTCGTTACAAGCACCATTTGATACCGTCGTAATGGTTATCCAATCAAAAGAGCCAAACCAAGCTAATAAGTACATATGCCTAGGGTGAAGAATATAAATAAGAAAATAGGTATAACACTTGCATCTCATGACATAACAATATCGAAGTACAATCAAAACTGCTAAGGCACGTTCGCATAATGAATTTACCACAAAGACCTCCCTAGTAAACTATCAACCGATTTCCTATGAAAAGGAAAAGAAACTACATTCCGAGCGTCGTATTTCTCTAGATAAACTATACCATAAGGTAAACACAACTGGCCCAACACCCGAACACTTTCATGAACAATGTGAGCCAAGTATCAACAACTCCTCATGCACAGCATACCGATAAGCATACTCTAGATATGGAATTGGTATATCCACATGGGTTACCTAATCCCGGGATCATGCATCCTACTCTATCTTTAGTCATATACCGATGGTGAAGTCACGTTCATCATCTCAACACATGAGTCATCATCACTCGAACAGATCACGAATCCCCAAATTGATTCTAGAATTTCGAACGGATCACAAACCTCTACATGGGATCGAGCATCTCGAATCTCCGCATAGAGTCCAGCATCTCGAACAGATCCACTTCCAAGAGATAGGAAACATATCCCAGTCTTTAAGTGGTTTTCGATAAGTAACACACTTACCATCCCCGATCTCTTCAAGACTGAATCACGAATTTCTAATTAACACAACATTGGTTCTTTCAAAAATAAAAAGACAATACATGAGGGTGGAGATCATCTCTTACCTGAACGGATTTCCTTATCATTTTTCCTAAAAGGCAAGATGAGTTTATATGTCGAATATAGCATCATCTCACGTTCCTTTTAGATATTTCCTAATTTACTATTTGGTCAATTCCAATAGCAGTGAGAATGATCGCATAAGGAAACCGTCCCGTATACTTTTTATAAGAAAGTAAACACACAAGCACTATCAACTCATATAGAGCACGATTAAGTCACCAAACCAACTTTTCATTAATTTATACTTTATTGTTATCCCGCCTTTTGGTCAAGACCGGGATATCAACAAATTGGCTAAAAAAAGGATGGATATCAGGATTGGAGATCGATTGGAAACAAGGCTATGATCGATACCGTCAAAATTGGACCAAGCTCCAATCAAGGTGGGATCCATGTGGAATGATAAACAAGGCTAGGTGAGGCTACGCTTGGAATTTTAGGTTAAACACAGTTCATATGCTCAAGATATGGATGGATCCATATTCATGAAAAATCAGTTCATATCGATACTTTCGTATCGATCGAAGTAGACTCGGGCTGTTTGCTTTAGATCAATGGGTTTCGTATGGATGCAATGTGCATCGACTGGATGTACAGCAAGGCATGTTGGCACGCTTTGTATCGATCAAAGCTTGGATCGATACGAAGGAAGCAGGACTCGGATGGACACGGACTTGATAGATACGAAGTCCTATGCTTCACTAGGACACTCGGGATCGATACGAAGATAGGTGTAGGGGATGGATACGAAAGACAACATTTAGGGATCAATACAAAGGAAGGCATGTGTGGATTGATACGAAGAACAAAGTTCTGGATGGACACGGAAGATTCAAGAGCCATTTTCGTATCGATCGAGTTCGTATCGATCGATACGAAGGGAACGGTCAAGATGGAGCACGAAACATGGATCACAGCATGAGAAGTAGATCGATGCGAAAGCTATAGACACGGGGTGATGGATACACGAATTTGGATCGACGCAAAAGGGATGGATACGAATCATGGATACGAAGTTATCAGCTAGCACTGGAAGATCGAAACTTGGATCGATCATATCTCACAAACTACACATTGGAATTTAATGAAATTTGGAGAGCAAGGACTTTGCATTATCATCTTTCACCATGATCGATCTCAGCTCGTTTGGAGTGATTCTTAATCGATACGAAATCCATATGGATCGATCGAGCATCGATCCCAAACCACTCCAAATCGATCACGTGGGCCCACCTACATGTGAGAAAGGGTATTCCGAGTTTTGGGGCAGATATTTCCAGATCTACTCCTATAAATAGCACCTCAATGTCAACTAAAAAGGGATCTTCTTCTTCGTCTCTTTTGTGCTAAACTCTACCATTTTTATTATTGATATTCAAAGGATTGTAACTGTAATCATAGTATAAAGGAAATAAAAGGATCAATTCAAAGTGGATGTAGGCCAGAGATAGCCGAACCATTATAAATCTTGTGTCTTCTCTTACTTTCTTTCATTTTAATTTTGTTGTTTCTTCATTTTTACTCTCTACATCATTTGGATCTGAGATCTGTGATTGGATACTAAAGATTTGTGTGTAAACACTGGTGCTCTCATTACATTAGGGGTTAGTGACCATTTTTGGCACAAACACTTCGGTGCTTTCACCGAGAGAGCTAGCATTCAGGGATTTGGAAGCTTGGATTTTTGATGTGAAGGTTTAGGAACTTGGATTTGGGAAGCCATGGCTAAGCAATCAACAAGGAGAGAAAGAATGGAGAGAAGCCATCATGAAGGAAGTCAGAAGGCTTCCTTAGGAGCTAATCAGACCTCAGTCTTCATCACTAGAGATGAGATGAAGATGATGATGGATGCTATGCAGGATGGGATGCTGAAAAGGTAGGAGGAAATGATGTAGAACCTACTCCGACAGGTTGGACAAGCTGGAGTGCAAAGTCAAGGGAATGGAGTTGCATGGAATGCCGAAAACAAGGATCACGAAGCTGGAGCAGTAGGAAAAGAGGCAATCCAGAATCAGTACCGAGGAAACGAAACAAACAGGATGTAGGACAGAACAGAACCATCGGGAGTGGCCCCTGAACTAGGAGCATGCCCCCGAATCATGCTGGCTCAATGCCAGGAAGGATACTAGGCGGCGCTATTCATTTTTGCGTTGATCGGGATATGGATGTTCATCCAGGAGGACAGGTTTCAAGATCACCTCGTGGACTCGGGAGGCAGGTTGGAGATAGCAGGCAGAGGCTACCACTTGATGAAACGACAGTTTAGCGGACATGATGAGACGGGCCATGAGGGGAGGATAGGTGAATAGAGATTTGGAGGATGTGAATAGGAACCCCTTTGCTCCTACAATCAGGCAAGCTAGGAATCCACCGGATTTCAAACTACCAACACTTGAGATAGATGTATGTTGGGAGAACAGATCCCGTTGTTCACTTGACAAGGTATATGAGGCACATGGAAGTACTGGAGGCGTCAGAGGAAGTCATGGCGCGGTGCTTCCCTTTGTATTTGATGGATATAGCAGCACTATGGTTCAGACAACTGGAAAGCAGTTCTATTGGCACATCGACAGAGTTGATCGAGAGGTTTATGAGGCAATTTCGGGTAGACGTCGTGAGACCCAAGAATGTGATGACTTTAACATCGATGAAACAGTGGAAGGGAGAATCACTTAGGGATTTCTTAACTAGATTCAATGCGGTAGTGGCTTCGATGGATCGACCCGATCTGACGATGGTTTTGATGGCAGCAGTCTCAGGGATTGCAGATAATTCGGATTTTAAGATATCGTTGGAGTGGGATCCACCGATGGATCTTGGGGAGTTTTACGATAGAGTAGAAAGTTTTCTACGACACGAAGATGCGAAGGCTGAAAGAGAGGGGAGAGAGGCTGAAGTTTATGCGGCAAAAGGTAGAGGTCCACCAAGGGAGGATTTAACCAAGGACGATAGAGGCAAAAGGAAAATGAATGACAGTGGTAACACATTGAAAAGGCAACGGAGGGAATATAAATTCTCTTCTTACACGGATTTGACTGAAATTCTGGAAAGAATTTACTAGGATACTCGAGGGTGCCTCCAATATCAAAGGCCGGCAAAAAGGGAACCCTCTGAATACGAGCGGGAATCGGAAAAGCATTGCCTATTCCATGAGCTGGATGGGCACAACACGAACGACCGTTGGCATCTGAAGGATATTATTGAGGATCATGTGAGGAATTGTCATTTGCAACAATACAAAAGGAATCGAGCTGTGGCAGTGGAACAGGAGGGGCCGCCGCCCACCTCAAATGAAGATGGCACTAGATCTAGGAATCCTCATCAGCTTATAATCAGCCGATTGGATTTATGGCATGGAATAAGTTGTTAGGAACTGAGATGTTGGTTTTGATGACAACAACCTTTTTAACTTATCTTATTATAAAATATATACTAACACTATTGTCTAGATAGATATGTATATGCAGGAACTATGCAGGATATATATATATATATATATATATATATATATATATGAAGGTATTGATTACTAAAGAGTGATTATTATAAAGACTCAAGACTTAAGATTCAGAATGGAGATATCAAGATTGAAGACTCTAGAGTATCAAGATCAAGATTTCAAGATATGTATCTAGTTTTTGTTAAAACTACATAATTGCATGGAAATCTTCATTCCAAATTTCATTTGGGATGGAACCCATTTCTATCTTCTTAATGGCTTACAAACCCACGACAAGTAGCGTACAAACCTACGACAAGTGGCTTACAAACCCACGAGCATCCTGGTTTTGTACAAGTTCTCTAGTCCTGATATGATGAGATATTCTGCAGGAAGAAGCGTGTAAAACTACTTCAAAATGGTTTTTCAAATTTATTTTCAAAACTGCTTTTCAAAATGTTTTAGCCTTAAAAATTTTCTTTTCAAATGATTTTCAAAAAGATGTTTTAGCTTTAAAATATTCTTTGTTTTTGTTTTTAAATAAATTCTTGTTCTAAACTTCGTTTGTTTTTAAATACTATCTTCTGATTTTTAAATATTCTTTTATAATATATATACTTGAGATTTAAAATCAATTTATATATACATTCTAAAAATATATTTTTCTACTCTTCTTTATTTCAAAACATAGGACAATTAGTTTATTTTACTCCAGAATCATTTCATCTTGTTTTCCATTCAATACCATTTTCAAAACAAATTTTACATTATTTTTAACTTAGGGATGTCGACATTATGTGATACCCCATGTGGACATGGTGGTCGTTAAATTCAAAAGTTTCAATTTTCAAAAGAAGTGTATATTCGTTTAAATCTCTTCACGAATGGTTATAACCGTTACTAGTCTATAAATAGCCTTCACAAACGAATTTTATAACTAACCATTTTCTTATTTTCTTCACTCCTTCTTCTCCACAAATCCATATTCTAAAATTTTCATATTTTTAAGATCGTGCCGAAATTCTGTCGAATGCTCAAGTGAATCAAATTAGAATCTCATTCTTGTTTGATTCTCTGCCCTCTCTCGAAGATCAAAGTGCTATTCAGAGTTATAGGATCAATTTGTAATCAAAAGTTTATCGAGTCTCTCTATAAGGTGTGGTTGTGCCTGGAAATCAATTGGGTAATCTTTTGGCCCGTAAATCAAGAGAGTTTGCCCCGGACTCGTGAGATAGGAGGGTACCTCAAGGCCTTCAGAAATTGAGGATTGTAATCTCGACATTGGTATAATAAAAATCTGTATGAGGTGTTTGCCTTGGTACAGGACTGGATGTAGGGTAACTCCGAACCAGTATAAAATCCGGTGTGTTCTTTCCTTTTACTGCTTTTTATTTACTTTCTGCATCTGTGTTTGATTCTGTGATTGTTCTGTGATTAAGTTCTGCATTTGTTTATATCATAATTTTTAAATTAGTCCATATAAGTCTTAGAATCCATTAAACACTATTCACCCCCCCCCCCCCCCGCCCCACTCTAGTGTTAAATTAGCCTTATGATCCTTAATCCGCACTCCCTTTCAATTGGTATCAGAGCATTGGTTTTCAAAATTCTCATAATCTGGTTTAAAAAAAAAAATTAAAATGGCAATTTTTTATAAAATTATTAACACTATTTTCATATGAATATGTCACAGAATCATCATGATATTGTTGTTTAAAACTATATTAGTTATTTTGAAAAGTCATTTGATTCTTTAAAAGGTTATGTTGTTTTGCAGGAGAAGAGTTATGTCTAATGACTGTTGGTTAAAAGATACTAGCTAATCATTCATCGATCAGGCAATCGACAATGAAATGAGTACCTGATCAACGCAAAACTTTTGATTCTCATCTACAACTTGATTTTATACTAAACTTCTCTCCATCTGCTTCACAATGTCACTGGTTTCGTGCAAATCCGTCAAGAAATGACCAAGTTATGGTCAAATGAAGTTTTGGTGAACAAAGAGAAAACGAGAGCAAAATTGTCAATGGTATTCTTCAACTTGCATCCAGAGATTTGAGTATTTTGTCCCAACTCCTTTCCAGATTGTAGTTCTTGTTCTCATGGTCGTTTTGATAGTTGGATCATCAAATTCCGATCAAAATTGAGTGAGATATGACAGTTTGAAGTTGGCTATCCAAAACTGAAAACTGTGTACGGGATTTCCTGCATTTCTCTTACTGTTCGGCCTGTTGCATGACACAATCCAAATTCATCACCAAACTATTACTAGATCGTAGACCTTGCCTTCCTCTTCGATTTGCCACTGGTTTCATCCAATTCCGTTAAGAAACGAAGGAGATATGCCTCCTAGAAGTTTGATAGTAAATAGAAAAACGGAAAGAAGATGAAGAGAAAGTTTTATGACAAGTGGTGACTGTTGGGCCTATTTATAGTGGTTGAAGTGTCCATTCATTCAAAATTGAAATTCAAAGTTTTGGCGCCAAGTTGGTCAATCTACTAAATCATCTATATCTTTCTCATACGGTCTTCAAATTCAGCAAATGAATATACTATGATGATCAGAAAAACAAGTCTGTCGCAATAGAACAGATCTTGTCGTCAAATTCTGAAAGATATAAATGTGTGGTTCACGACAATGAAAGAACAACAAAGTTAGAAAGATAGAGGAGTGCAAAAAGAGGTACGCTTTACTATTATTTCATCTTTATTGTTGCATTTAGGAATATATATTTATGCATTTAGTTAGGTATAGAAATTTATCTCTTTTATAAGTTTTGATATTTTGATCCATATATCGACACACCATGGTATACATATCGATATACCAGTCTAAATTTTTTTTTTAAAAAAGCCTTTTAAAATGTGTTATCTTTCAAATAAAATCTTACTACTAATTTATTACAACTATACTAAGTAGAAAATCATACCCTCATTCGTGATTTCAACTTTTCTAATGTTGTTTTTACTTCTCGTACTCTAATTCTTTTAAGACGCTAATTTTATGTCTTTAAGAAATTAATAGAATGATTTTAGAATGTTAGAATAAAGCTCTAATTATAGATTTCTTCATTTAATAAGATTGCGCCACATCACATGACACTTGTCATATAAATAGATAGTGACATACATGCAAAATGACACGTGTCATTACACTTGTTCTTTAATAAAAGCATTTTTACATGCATAATGCCAAGTGTCTTTACACATGTTTTTTCATTATTTTTCTTTATGTTTTTTTATTTACTTTAATTATATTAACTACTATAAAAAATTGGGTAAACAATCAATTATTTACATGTTGAAATCTAGTCATAAAATTAGTGCAAAATCATGTTAAAAACGGGCCCAAAAGTTTAGATAGCATTTCTGAAATGCTGTCTTTGCTTCTGTTAACGTTTTTTAAGCACTGCAAATTCGTTTTTATAGCATTACTGTGCTAAGAAACGCTATAGTGTTTCAGAAACTTTTCATAGCATTTGTTAAATGCTGCAGTTTCTGTTTATTAATTTTTAAATATATTTTACTGCAAAAACATTTTATAGTATTATGTAAATGCTGTCTTTTCTATTTGAAACTTTAAACTATGTAAAATGATATTTAAATTAAGTATTTTTCTCTATTCTTTTTAGAGTTATTTTCTAACTTATATTAGAATATTTTAAAATTAATTTCATGTTTAAATATATTTTTAATAATTAACTAAATTTTTTAATGTAAGAGGCCTTAATATAACACATGTTTATTTTAGTTTTTCAGTCTTTGTTATTTTATTTAATATTTCATTATGATATTTTTTAATTTAAAAGGTGTTTAAACATGTTTCTAAATATTTTAATCA
The DNA here is from genome assembly GCA_030737815.1 of Allium fistulosum. NCBI lineage: Eukaryota > Viridiplantae > Streptophyta > Magnoliopsida > Asparagales > Amaryllidaceae > Allium > Allium fistulosum. Next base: position 557,946,030 of record CM060905.1, read on the forward strand.
ATAATAATTTAATATATAGGTTTTAATTAGTAAGTTAAGTATTTTATAAACATGGAAGTTTGGATTCTTAAAAAAACAATTAAGTTAAAAAAAACAAAAAACAAAACAAAAAAACTATTTTAAAGAAATTAAATAAGGAAGGTGTTAATTTTTAAAAACCATATTGATCATATATATAGTTTAAATCCATAATTCTTAGCAATTTGATTTTGAAATTGAGTTTGATTACTACCTTTCATGAATATGTTATAGTTTTAATATCATTTATTACCTTTAAACTCTTGCCTTTACTACTCTTTCAGTCCCATTCATTAGTTTCCTTAACCTAAGTCTAGTAATTGGTGTGTAATACCTTTTTTGGTTGAAGTGATTTATAATAAATAGTTTGATATATGTATACATACATACATACATGTATATATATATATATGCTTGTCAATTAGATATTTCTTATCACTCATGTTTATCTTATAATCTGAATATCTCTTACCATAGTATATATCATCATATCATTCTGCATATTATTATTTTTACTTCGTTATCATTTTATTTCATATTATATATCATTATGCGTCCTATTTCATATCACATTTCATTGCATATTACATCATAAATTACAATGCATGAAATATCATAATCATTTGCATCATAAGTTGCACTTCATTCTGCATATCATCTCATGCTACATTGCATATGCCATATATTTCATACTGCATTACAAACTACATATTGCATACATGTACACATAACAAGTGTATTTTATTTAGGGGGAGTTTGTATTATTGTCTTATAGTATAGGGTTATTAGTTTTTGATTTGATTGGATTTGCTTGATTGACTTGTTTGACTTGATTGACTTGATTGACTTGTTTGACTTGATTGACTTGTTTGACTTGATTGACTTATTTGACTTGATTGATTTGTTTGACTTGTTTGACATGATTGGATTTGATGTGTGTGTTGATTGGATTGTCTGAAATATACTTATACATATTTATGTATTAAATAATTATAACATAATTATGTTAATGTCTTTCACATTCCATTTACTATACTTTGTTATAGTATTAGTTTACAGGGGAGTTTTATAGTTTTATGGTTTTAGGATGGTTATTTTTGTTGATGACAAAGGGGAAGAAGTTACATAAAATAGTAGGCTTGGAGTAAGGGGGAGTTATCAGTGTAAGGGGGAGTTATGGTACGATCGAAGTGGTAAGTATATTTTATAAGGTTGTCATCATCAAAATGGGGGAGATTGTTAGGAACTGAGATGTTGGTTTTGATGAGAATAACCTTTTTAACTCATCTTATTATAAAATATATAATAACACTATTGTCTAGGTAGATATGTATATGTAGGAACTATGCAGGATATATATATATATAGGTATTGATTACTGAAGACTGATCAGTATAAAGACTCAAGACTCAAGATTCAGAATGGAGATATCAAGATTGAAGACTCTAGAGTATCAAAATCAAGATTTCAAGATATGTTTCTAGTTTTTGTTAAAACTTCATAATAGCACGGAAATCTTCATTCCAAATTTCATTTGGGATGGAACCCATTTCTATCTTCTTAGTGGCTTACAAACCCACGACAAGTAGCTTACAAACCTACGACACAAGGCTTACAAACCCACGAACATCCTGGTTTTGTATAAGTTCTCAAGTCCTGATATGATCAGATATTCTGCAGGAAGAAGCTTGCAAAACTACTTCAAAATGGTTTTTCAAAATGATTTTCAAAACTGCTTTTCAAAATGTTTTAGCCTTAAAAATTATCTTTTCAAATGATTTTCGAAAAGATGTTTTAGCCTTAAAATATTCTTTGTTTTTGTTTTTAAATAAACTCTTGTTTTAAACTTCGTTTGTTTTTAAAACTATCTTCTGATTTTTAAATATTATTTTATAATATATATACTTGAGATTTAAAATCAAATTTATATATACATTCTAAAAATATATTTTTCTACTCTTCTTTATTTCAAAACATAGGAAAATTAGTTTATTTTTCTCCAGAATCATTTCATCTTGTTTTTCATTTAATACCATTTTCAAAACAAATTTTACATTATTTTTAACTTAGGGATGTCGACATCATGGGATACCCCATGTCGACATGGTGATCGTTAAATTCAAAAGTTTCAATTTTCAAAAGAAGTGTCTATTCGTTTAAATCTCTTCACGAATGGTTATGACCGTTACTGGTCTATAAATAGCCTTCATAGACAAAAATTTTTAACTAACCATTTTCTTATTTTCTTCACTCCTTCTTCTCCACAATTCCATATTCTAAAATTTTCATATTTTTAAGATCACGCCGAAATTTTGCCGAATGCTCAAGTGAATCAAATTAGAATCTCATTATTGTTTGATTCTCTGCCCTCTCTCGAAGATCAAAGTGCTATTCAGAGTTATAGGATCAATTTGTAATCAAAAGTTTATCGAGTCTATCTATAAAGTGTGGTTGTTCCTGGAAATCAATTGAGATGATGATAAACCGTGATGCTCGGGTTTATGAAACCTTGTTTTTTCTGTTTTCTGCAACTCTGGTTTCTTTTTTGGCACTATGGTAATTTGTTTTTCTTGGTTGTACGAACTTTTATTTTTTCAATTGAACTCTATGATGATTGGATATGGATTAATGTAATAAATATTACGGGTCACGCGGTTACGTTCCCGACCGGAGAGATGGGGCAATAACCGCGAGTTATGAGCCCCTTCGCCGGAGAGCAACAAAATAGACTCAGACACAGAATACAAGTCCTCGACCGGAGAGTCAAGGACGGAGAATATAAGCCCTCGACCGGAGAGTCGAGGCCAGAGAATACAAGCACTCGATCAGAGAGTCCAGGCCGGAGAATATAAGCCCTTAACCGAAGAGTCGAGGCCGGAGAAGGAAAATCGTGGATAAGCCCTCAAATGGGGAGTCGTGGCTGAAGTAGGATAAAAGGACCCGGCGAGGTCTATAGATTTGGATTTGGAGGTCCCGACTTTGGATAAGGGCCCGGAGCGGTCCCGGATTTGGATATCGACCTGGAGAGGTCATGGATTTGGTTATTGGGTTCTGGGTATGGATAGATTAGAACTCGATTGTCGAGTTCGGGTGGATATGGAATTGGCTTAGGATTTGGTTATTGGATCCGGAATTGGATATCGACTCAGAATACTCGCGGGTTTGGATAAGGATATGGCTATGGAACTTGGATAGAATGCCTTGGTAATGGATTGAATTATGGATCAGACGATATGGCCATGGATGAAATATGGACTTTGGATGTCGGATTTAAAGCTATTCAAAACACGCCTTCCTACCACAAGGCATGTTTTGGGGTGCAAATGTTATCCCGCCTTTTGGTCAAGGCTGGGATATCAACAAATTAGCTAAAAATGGATGGATATCAGGATTGGAGATTGATTAGAAACAAAGCTATGATCGATACTGTCAAAATTGAACAAATCTCCAATCTGGGTGGGATTGATGGGGAATGATAAACATGGCTAGGTGAGGCTACGCTTCGAATTTCAGGTCAAACGGAGTTCGTATGCTCAAGATATTGATGGATCAATATTCATGGAAAATTAGTTCGTATCGATCGAAGTAGACTCGGCTGTTTGCTTTAGATCGATGCATTTCGTATCGATGCAATGTGCATCGACTGGATGGATACGGTAAGGCATGTTGGCACACTTCGTATTGATCAAAGCTTGGATCCATAGGAAGGAAGCAGGACTCGGATGGATACGGACTTGATAGTTACAATGTCATATGCTTCACTAGGACACTCGGGATCGATACGAAGATAGGTGTAGGGGATGGATACGAAAGGCATCATTAAGGGATCGATATGAAGGAAGGTGTTTGTACCAAAATTGGGCACAACACTCTTCAGAAGTCTTTGAAGAGATAAAGTGAAGAAATTAAATGTAAAAAAGAGGATTTATCTAACAAAAACTCCAAATTTCAGAAATGAGAATAATTAAAATGCAGGGAGACACAAGAATTTAGAGTGGTTCGGCGTATTGCCTACGTCCACTATGAAGTAGTTTGCTTTATTGATCTTTCTTTTATGTTTACAATTGATTTCAGCAAATTACAGCTAATAACAATGGTTTGTAGCAGTGAAATTCGTTGGTAGCAGCAGTAATGGAGTTCAGATCTGGATCTGGTGGAGTCCGGACATTGGAGATCTCAAAAAGGAAGAAGAACCCCTTTTCTGTTGACTTTGGGGGTCTATTTATAGGTGTAGGAGGCAGATATTTCGCTCAGATCTTGGGAGACCCTCTCTGGCACGTGACCAGGCCCGCGCGCCCAAGTCCGTGAAGTTTCGGTCCGATCCGTGATCGATACGAACAGATTTCGTATCGATCAAGATTTCATCCAATGGAGTCGAAATTTGGCGTGGACATTCTTTAGCATGCATGTAGGCTTCTGTGAAAATTTCATAGAATTTGGACTTGTAGATTAGGAGATATGATCGATACGAAATGGGATTCCCGGTAGGCTGTTTCGTTCGACTCGCTTTTGTTTCGACTCGCTTCCGTTCGACTCGGTGACGTGGCGCTCGAGTCTTTGGGTCATTCTGCTTTCGATGTTGTTTCGATCGAGTAGAACTGTGCATTGATTGAGCGAGTCAAAGTGTGTATCGATAGAGCGAGTCGAAGTGGAGCTTCCTGAGAGATTCGAACAGTGGCTTCGCCAATGGAGTCAAACTCGATGGAGTCGAACAGTGGTTCGAGCTGAGCGAGTCGAAGAAGGCACCTGATGGAGGCGAAGCGGAGCGAGTCGAAGAAGGTATCTGATGGCTGCGGAGCGAGTCGAAGTTGTCACCTCTGATGGTTGCGAAGCGAGTCAAAGCTGTCACTTCCGATGGGTTGCGAAGCGAGTCGAAGTTGTCACCTCTGTTGGTTGCGAAGCGAGTCGAAGCTGTCACTTCTAATGGGTTGCGAAGCGAGTCGAAGTTGTCACTTCTGATGGGTTGCGAAGCGAGTCGAAGTTGTCACCTCTGTTGGTTGCGAAGCGAGTCGAAGCTATCGAGTCGAAGCTGTCACTTCCGATGGGTTGCAAAGCGAGTCGAAGTTGTCACCTCTGTTGGTTGCGAAGCGAGTCGAAGCTGTCACTTCTGATGGGTTGCGAAGCGAGTCGAAGTTGTCACTTCTGATGGGTTGCGAAGCGAGTCAAAGTTGTCACCTCTGTTGGTTGCGAAGCGAGTCGAAGCTGTCACTTCTGATGGGTTGCGAAGCGAGTCGAAGGGAACGATTCGACCGGTGGTTGGCTTTCATCCAATTTTGTATCGTTCATAACTTGAGCCTACGAACTCGGATTGACTTGAGATTTGGAACGTTGACTCTCATAGCTTAGCTTGTCATGTCATATCAACTTTAACTCGATCTGGACTCGGACAAAATTCGTGGATATCCATAGCGAGCCTGTGTATAACCGATCTCTGTGATGGACCGTCATTGGTTTACTAGTCAATTCCTTGGTGTCACGGTCTTGCCAAAAGGCAGGATAACATTTCCCCCCCAAAGTATGTCTTGTGGAAACATGATGTGCTTTGAAGTGCTGCAGTCTTTACTTTGAATAGTTATCGTCTTCCCGATGGAAGCTGTAACCTTTGACTGTTTTTCTTAATAATGTAAACTGTTGACTGTTAACTGTTGTACCCTATATTGTTGTAACTAACTGTTGTATGCTAGCTATTAGCTGTTCGCTATTGTAATCGTTATTAGATGAGTTTCTGTTTCCTGTAAATCTGGAATATTGAATATTAGTCCGATATACATGCATATAGGTTAACCTGACTCTCGTTGACGTTTGTACGCTCACGAGTCGTTGCCAGTTTGTTTTATATGGAATTCCGTATCGATCCTCTCTTGAACCGACATGAAATTCGCTGTAACAACGCTCGATGGTTGTTTTTGAATGTTCCTTCGTAACGATCCTCTCCTGAATCGATGTGAAGGGTTGAAGCATTGAGGACGTCTTTCATTGAGTTTGTGGATGCGAAGTGAGTATTTCGATTTGATGGAGTTGGCCTCTAGAAGTCATGGTTTTATGGATTCGAACTGGATGTACGACTCGGTCTTGGGTTCGAATTGCTTTGCTCGATTCGGTCTTGGATTCGAACTGGTTGTTTGACTCGGTCTTGGGTTCGAACTGCTTTGTTCGACTCGGTCTTGGTTTCGAACTGCATAGGAGTCGGAGTCGAAACGCACAGGAGACGGAGTCGAAGGGGAGACGGAGTCGAAGTGTTGTCTTTTATTGCTGCATCGGAGAGGGAGTCGAACTGGACAAGCGATACGAAGGGGAGCTTCGCATCAACACACTGGAGAGGGAGTCAAAATGCGTGTTCGAATCCACCGGGATACGAATCGTTTATTCCCTTTGTTTTCGAGTCCATATAAATACTTTGTACTTAGCCGTTTTTCCACTTTTTACCTTTCGCTTTCCTTCCTTGCCTTCGTATCGCTCAGAAACTTGAGGAGAAAGAAGAAAACAATCTTGCCTCTGAAATGATTCATCCCTTCAATTGCTCGAACTAACTAATAGATTTAGGTAATCCTTTAAGCGGACCCAACGCGTAAGCGATGAGACTTGGTTTTTAATATCAAATCAACCGGAGTTGTGATCGATCGAAAGTTCCATGGCCTCAGCTTCGTGTCGATCTGAGTAGGTGTTTCGAGAGGATGAGGCGGAGGCCTTCGCATCGATCGATGGTGTAGCTTCGCATCGAGTCGAATGCTTTGAATCTATGGATCGATTCGAATTGCCTGTGTCTGATCGATTTGAAACGATGGCCTTCGATCGAATCGAAGTTGGTGGCTTCGGAGCGAGTCGAAGTGGATGGCTTTAGATCGAGTCGAAGTGCGTAGCCTTGGGAGCGAGTCGATCTACGTTGTCTTGGAAGCGAGTCGAACTGCATAGTCTTGGAAGCGAGTTGAACTAGAGGCTTCGGGATCGAATTAGAGTGTTGCGCTCTAATCGATTCGAAATCCTTAGCCCCTTGATCGAGTCGAACTTGCATTCCAACCTTTTGACCGAGTCTGACTCATACGCACACGACCATAACTTATTGATGCGAACACGGCTCTCGTGAGTAATACGAATTGAACATTTAAAAAATCTGAAATTTTCTGCACATTTGAACAATTGACTCCGACGAGCTTCAAACTTGCATAACCGGACTTAATAGTTTCACCGCATATCTGATTGCCTATCGAAGCTCGTCGATGAAACTGTAACTTATCCAACTAATAACAGATTTTAACTTGTAGTGATAGTTAACAACTGGATGGCACGGTTTCGATGGTCAGCGATGACGGTCCTTCCGACTGAATTCCGAAGTCTCATCGTTTTCATGTTTTCCTCAATCTCGTAGATCTCTTCAAGTGATATACAATACTGCACTGCACATCACATTCACACACTTTACACTGGGGGATGCACGAGCGTTATTGTCTGTTAAACAATGATTTTTCATAAGCTAGCTATTCATGGAACCCTCAAGTTCACAGCAGTGGGAACTCCCGAGTTCTATTCCTCCAACCATAGAGATACCGATTATTGAAGCCGAAGTTATAGACCCAGCTCCGGACGATCGTCCGGGTGCCCGGTTTATTTGAAATCCGCAAGACTTAGTGTCGTCGGGTATCTCCGAAGATATGCTAGGACGGATTTGCTTGAGGCACGGTTTGTCGCTCGACGACGTGCTACTTCCTGGGCCAAATGACAGGCCGCACGATCCCCCGGAGGGGTTTACTGCTTTCAACCATCACGCTTGCACAGCGGGGACACTCCCTTCCTTCAACCAATATATAAGGGAGATGTTATCGTTTCTCGGCATAGCTCCATCTCAGCTACATCCCAACGGGTATGCCTTGTTGAACAGCACCTTTGTCCTGTTTATGGAGATCCTCTTTCGACCGCCGAAGCCGATCGAAATCAAATATTTATTCAACGTCAAGAGCCGCGGAGACAACCCTTCTTTCACCTTCCTGGAAGCGGTCAGAAACTTCCACATTGTACTGGGCTCCTGGGGAAGGCTAAGTTATTATAAAACCGAATGGTTCTACGTTCGGTTCCCCCTGGATTTGCTAGGCGGTGGTTGGATAGACGTAAGTGTTGCCTTTTCTCTCTTGAATCATTGAGATATTAGTAACCGACTCCAAAACTGACATACTTTTCCTTTATTATAGCTGCAATCTCTCGTCCTGACGGCGCATACTTCAGAGAGCTTGTTCGGATTCTTCATGCGTTCCCGGGCAAAGAGAGGCATATCGACTTGGTCCTGTCTGACAGAAATTTGAGGACGGTCGGGCTGATAGAATGGAGGCAGAGCATACAACTGGAAGGGACACATAGAGTGGTGCCGAAGAAACGGGTGAAGCGCAAAGCGCAAAGCGCCCGCAGTCGTGATCGCCGAAGAAGTTGATCCAGAAAGAACGCCTATTGATACCGAGCTCCCGACTGGGCCTTCTGCCGATGTCCAAGATTCGAGAGGAAGAAGAAAAGGCAAGGCTGCTGCTCACAAATGCTCTAAATCTGAGAGATTTAAATCTGTGGTTGTGTCCTTGCCCGTTCCGAGGATTAGAATTTTGGAGGCTCCTCCCCCGCAAGTAGAGAATCCCTTTGCAGGGCTTGCAGATACCCAGATTCCGGATTTTGTGTCGTCTCCACACGACGCCGGGATGGAGGAGCTTGATAGTGCTCTTGAACTGAGCGGGCCGCTTGCTATGAGTTCGGCCGACATTTCCGGTTGGTCGGGGGGTTGCACATGCATACACTTCACTACACTACATGATTCACAACTGTACATCGTCCAACTTAGGAAATTACTAACTCTTCTTTCGTTTTTTATTTTCAGGTACTATGTCTGGAAGGGGATCGATGCTCGGGAATCTCCGCTCAACCCGAATGGCCTCTTCTTATTACGATTCCTGCAGGAGGGATTCGGACAGAGATCGCGATCGTGAGTATTCTAATCAGGATAGGTATGGGTGTGATAAGGACAGGGAATACATACATCGGTCTAGATCGCGCTCTCCTCCTCCTAGACTTCCATCTCCACCTCCTATTATTGTTCCACACCCACCGGAGCCTCCTCGCCACAGACCGTCTTCTCATGCTTCTAGATCCGAGACTCATCTTAAGAGAGTTGAGACCACGGCCTCCATGATTACAGAGCAGGTCCCAGCTGAGCCCACAGGAGAAGGGGTTCTTAAATTAGCTCAGATGAGGAAAGACTTTCCGAACATTTGCTTTGATGGCTATGTCTTCCCGCCACACTGAAAAAGAATTCTGTCTGGAGTGGAGAACACGATGCATGAGTACGTTCATGACATCTACACCCAGTACAGAGAGTGGGTAAAGGCTGCGGAGAAAGCTTCTAAGATGGCCTTTGAGCGAGCCAAAGCGCTTGAGAAAATGGAGACCGAACTCCCTCAAAGGGATCGGATCATTCAAGTGTTGACTGCTGAGGCTGAGTCTTCTCGGAAATCGGAGATTGAGGCCACCAAAAAAGCTAACGAAGCGAAGGCGGCAAGGGAGAGGTTGGGGCAGACACACGTTGCCCTGGTGGAGGAGATGGGCCACCGGAATATTAAAGTCACCGCCGAGCGGGATGCGGCGTTCAAGGAGCTTAATGAACTCAAGGCCAAAATTGCTGAGATGGCCAAGGAAAAAGATGATGCGAACAATGCAGCCCAGGAGGCATGCGAACAAGCTGTCCTGCTCAGGGACGAACGGGATGCGGCCGTGGCTAAAGTCCACAAGGTGGAGGCTGAGGTGGAGGAAAAAGTGAAGTTGGCCGAGTTCAGGCTAGAGGCTGACATCGAAGACCTTCTCGTTGTTTACAACGCTAACGTGCTGAGGCACAGGGGTCTAGCCTGGCTCGATGATTTTCCGACGCATCTCTATAATGCTTGTGGCCGACTGGTCGAGGAGGAGAAGGAGGCGCACCAGGGCAAGTCTGTGGATGAATTCAAACTCGAGAATCACATTCTGACTGAGGATGAAAAGAAGATTCTCCATGAGTCGATGATTTTGCGTGAGAAGGAAAGACTTGGCGCCCAGCACTTTGAAGTGGGAGAGGGTTCTGGAGTTGACCACCATGAAGCAAGTCTTGAAGTTCCCGCATCAACCCAGCCCGAATCCTCGTCTGCGGTCGATCCCCAGGCCGTTCCTACTTATAATCCAGATCAACCGCAGATGTCTTCGGCTGCAGCGCAAGTCACTGTTGCCGCTCTGCCGCCTATGAGTCAAACTGAGTAAGATATTATAAACATTCCACATATCTTTCTTAAGTCAAAATCTTCGATCGAGTTAAGTTCTAACAGTTTTCTCATTCTTTGTCCAGTGATCGATGCTGCACCGGCCATGCCTCCTGCTACTCAAGAGCCATATCAAACGCAGGAGGCTATTGCGACCGAAGCAATCACCATGAGTACAGCTGCCCCGCTTGACGATCTACAGGGAGGTACAATTATGTTTGACGAGCAGCTGATGGCTGAACTCTTTCGTCGTCACGGCGATCCTCTTGCTGACATGTCATATGTCATCAGTGGAACTGATCTTGCTGCAAGTTCTTCGATGCCGACTGCTGATGCTCTCAGCGGGGCTCGAGCAGTAACTGAAGAGGAGATGTTCGCTCAAATCGACGCTGAAATGGCAGCAGCGGCTCATAGTGGCAGTTTCGGAGGTGGGATGGCAGCACCGGGACCTGCTCCGCTTAGCATGATATCTCCCAGTGGTACTGTCTTTATTACCAGCGTGCCTATTCCACCTTCTGTACTTGATCCTGTTCCTCCGACTCCGCCCGCAGGGAGCATTCCTATCCACTCGAGTTCGGAGGAGGATGTTGATATAATGCCCTCGCTTGAAGACCCACCGCCGAATAGCAAAGGCTCGAAGAGGAAGATTAGCGGTGGCTCCAGCGGGTCTACACCGAGAAGGAAGCCAAGGAAGAAGAAAGATTAAACATGCTTTCCCGGTTTATTTTGACTTGCATTTTGTTAGCCGTGTATAGATGCGGGTTCAGCCCCTGCTAGTAGGAATTTTTGGAAACTTGTACACGAACTTCTTTATAAACAATAGAAATGAAACTTCTCTTTTTTGACTTCTTTTCTGTCATTGTGTATTTGGCTAAGTGTTTCAATATCTGACATGCACTTGTGAAGTTTCAGTTTTCGAATGAAGTTTGTTTTTGTTTGCCGAGTTCGGGTACTGTGGACAGGGTTTGTGATCGGGGAATGAGTTGAATTTTTACATCGCATCGCTTCAGTCAATGGTCGATGCTTAAGTCCTGCCCCCAGTCTTGGGGGTGAGTTGTGGATCATCAGTCGACGATCGTTTCTCACTTATAACATGTTGAGTCTAGTGCCACCGGGCGGATGTCTAAGGCAAGCAGAGATTGAGTAATGCATCCATGCTTGTTTGATTGTCGATGATCATATCCACACTTCGGGGAGTCCCATTTGTTTATCGGTGGTTGGTCACGCTGGCTTAAGTTTCAACCATATGCCCGCGATCTGGGGACTTGGAATTGATGTTAATACTCTGACTCGCGCTCTGGGAGTTTGGAGTTGGTACCTATACTTCGATTCCTGCTTCGGGAACTTGAAGTTAGTGTCTATGCTCCGCTTCACGCCCTGGGAACCCGAAGTCGATGTCTATGCTCCGACTTGCACTCTGGGAGTTCGGAGTTGATGTTTATACTCCGGTTCGCACTCTGGGAATATGGAGTTGATGTTTATACTCCGGTTCGCACTCTGGGAACTCGGAGTTGATGTTTATACTCCGACTCGCGCTCTGGGATTTCGGAGTTGATGTTTATACTCCGCTTCGCACTCTGGGAATACGGAGTTGAGGTTTATACTCCGCTTCGCACTCTGGGAATACGGAGTTGATGTTTATACTTCGGTTTGCACTCTGGGAACTCGGAGTTGAGGTTTATACTCCGCTTCGCGCTCTGGGAACTCGGAGTTGATGTTTATACTCCGCTTCGCACTCTGGGAACTCAGAGTTGAGGTTTATACTCCGCTTCGCACTTTGGGAATACGGAGTTGATGAAGGATTGTCGTGTATTAATCCTTTTTTGACTTTGATGTGATGGCTTGTCCCCGAGCTCGGGTTTCACTTAGCGAGTGATTGGTTGCATCGCAGTCACTCTCTATTTGAATAAATTCCACCGTATGGTGAAACTTAGCTCTTCGTGCATAGTGATGGTCATATGAAGCATTTCAAGTAAATCACAGCTCTGGCTCGAAGAGATTGCATTTTATTGCTGAAATAAGAAAGTATGGCAAAGTCAGTTGCCTTATTACAAGTTCTAATTTCGAAATGCAGAAAAAAATAGCAAAAAAGGAAAGTAAACTAAATGGGTAAAGATAGCATGTCATGTGTAATAGCGGCGAAGGCTCTCGCTATTCCAAGCTCTTGGCAGAATAAGACCGTCGACGGTCGATAACTTGAATGTGCCATCTCCGAGCTTTCGTTCAATAACATACGGTCCTTCCCACGTCGGCTTCATATGCGAAAGAACCGGATAGATCCTTTTTAAGACGAGATCACCTAGTTCGAAGGTTCGCGGACGGACCTTGGCGTTGTACAATCAGGCGACTCGACTTCGATGCGCAGCTGCCCTCAAATCAACTTCTTCACGCTTCTCATCTAGTAGATCGAGAGATTCAGCAAGTAATATAGTATTTGTCTTCGGATCGTAGTATGTCACACGATGAGAAGGTACTTCTAGTTCAACTGGAATGACGGCTTCTGAACCATAAGAGAGAGAGAATGGAGTGTGGTCGGTCACGGTCTTGTGGGTTATTCGGTAAGCCCATAAAGCCATAGGAAGTTCATCAACCCACTTGCCCCCGACCTTTTCCAGTCGTTTTTTCAGAATGGACTTTATAACTTTATTAACTGCTTCGACTTGTCCGTTTGCCTGAGGGTGTGCAACTACAGAGAATTTCTTTTGGATGGGAAATCGTTTGCAGAAATCTTTAAATTCAGCACTGTCGAATTGGGTTCCGTTGTCCGTAATAATGGTATGTGGGAGACCGAATCGACAGATGATGTTGCGAACTACAAAGTTGATTACTTTCCTTGTTGTAATGGTAGCGAGAGCTTCGGCTTCAGCCCATTTTGTAAAGTAATCGACCGCGACGATGGCGTACTTCGCACCACCTTTTGCCAGAGGTAGAGCACCGATGATGTCGATGCCCCACATTGCGAACGGCCATGGGCTAACCATTTGCGTTATCTCGGTGGGAGAAGCTCAAGGAATTCGGGCATATTTCTGGCACCTATCACATTTCTTTGCATAGTCCAATGCATCACGATTCACAATAGGCCAGTAATATCCGTAGCGAAGTATTTTCTTGGCAAGTGCTTGCCCCCCGGTGTGATCGCCACATTCTCCCTCGTGCACATCGCGCAATACTTGTTTAATTTCATCGTGAGCGATACACCGGAGTAGGGGGACTGAGTACCCCCTTCTGTACATGAGTCCAATCTGGATGGTAAATCGTGAGGCCTTCTGAAGGACTTGTCTCTTTTCACTCCTGCGCTCCGGCAGGGTTCCGTGCTCAATGTAATTTCTGAGTGGGGTCATCCATGAATCCTTTTCGGGAACGGTTTCGCATACCCAGTTCATTTCTGTCCGGTCGATGCTTGGGGAAGATAGCATTTCTATAGGAATGAGTCCCATTTGCTGAGTTTCACCTGTGCTGGCTAGCTTTGCCAATGAATCGGCCTTTTGGTTGCGCTCCCGAGGTATACAATAAATGGCATAATAATCAAACTGACTCAGTACTTCCTGAACTCGAGCTATGTAAGCAGCCAACCGTCGATCTCTCGCCTGATACTCTCCCTGTACTTGACACACAACCAATTGTGAGTCGCAATAAATTTCCACTATGATAATTCTCAAATCTCTAGCAAGTTTTAAGCCAGCTAAGAGGGCTTCGTATTCAACTTCATTATTAGTTGCATGAAAATCAAACTTCACAGCATAGCATATGGATCGACCTTCGGGGGTTTCAAGTACAACACCGGTGCATGAACACCGATCGTTTGATGCACCATCGGTATACAGCTTCCAGACGTATTCGGGGGATTTACTGGTTTCGGGCAAGTCCTCTGGAATGGTAAATTCAACTATGAAATCAGCGAGGACTTGTCCTTGGATTGCTCGTCTTGGAGTGTAAGCAATATCAAACTGACTCGGTTCGATGTTCCACTTGAGTAACCTACCAGACGTCTCAGGCTGCGAAAGGACCTGTCGTAATGGATGGTCGGTGTAAACAACAATGGGATGTGCCTGGAAATACGGTCGGAGTTTTCTTGATGCAATTACAAGGCAGTAGGCCAACTTCTCTAGCTTTGGATAGTTCATTTCAGCCCCAGTCAATCATTTGCTGACGTAGTATACTGGCTTCTGTATCCCGTCTTCTTCTCGAACCAAGGCAGCGCTGATAGCGTTTTCTGATATCGCCAAGTACATATACAACTTCTCATGATCAATAGGCTTTGACAAGATCGGTGGTGTGGATAGATGTTGAACTAGTGCTTGGAAAGCGCCCTCGCACTCCTTGGTCCATTCAAAGTTTCATTTCCCTTTTCGGATCAGATCAAAGAAGGGAATGCATTTGTCAGTGGACTTTGAAATGAACCTGCTCAGTGCTGCTACCTTTCCGTTGAGACTCTGGACTTGATTTATAGTCTTTGGAGTTTCAAGATTTCTGATTTCCTAAATCTTTTCAGGATTAGCTTCGATTCCCCGAGCGTTAACAATGAACCCAAGGAACTTTTCGAATGAAACTCCAAAGTGACATTTCAGTGGGTTGAGCTTCATTTTGTATTCTCGAAGTATGTTGAACATAGTTTCCAGGTCTTTAACATGGTCGGTGGAGAGTCGTGACTTCACAAGCATGCCGTCTACGTATACTTCCATTGTTTTCCCGATTTGATTGGCAAACATCCGATTGACCAATCGTTGATAAGTAGCACCGGCATTCTTGAGTCCGAATGGCATAACTTTGTAACAGTAAAGTCCCAAATTGGTTACGAAGCTGGTATGTTCTTGATCGGGTAAATGCATCGGTATCTGATTGTAGCCAGAATACGCGTCCATGAAGGATAAGAGTTTATGCCCAGCTGTCGAATCTACTAGCTGATCAATTCTGGGAAGCGGAAAACTATCTTTGGGACATGCTTTATTCAAATCGGAATAATCGACACATGTCCTCCACTTTCCGTTCGGCTTTCGGACGAGCACGGGATTCGACACCCATTCAGGATATAGCGCATCTCGAATGAATCCGTTCGCTTTAAGCTTTTCTACTTCTTCTTTAAGGGCGGCAGATCTCTCTGGATCCATATCGCGCCTTTTCTGTTTGACCGGGACATGCCGCGGATCAATATTCAGAGTGTGGCTCGCGATGTCCGGCGAGATCTCGCACATGTCGGAATGTGTCCAGGCAAATACGTCAAGATTTGCCCGTAGAAATTCAACCAATTCCTCTTGAGTTTGCTGGCCTAGCTGAGATCCAATCTTTATCATTTTCGAATCATCGTCATTGTCAACTGGGACATCGATCGTCAGTTCGGCCGGGGATGCTTGACTTTCTTTAGATTCTCCTTCGTCTTCAGTTTCTCTCGGGTCAAGATCCTTGAGGAATTGGCTAGGGTGCCCGGGCCTGGGCCCGGGCGTTAATTGTCAATTATCGGCAAAACGGACGCAGAGAGATTCCTCTACGCCCTTTCCTTTCTCCTTTCGCTGCGCCTCTCGCAGCTCAGCAACATAGCAGGCTCTGGCAGCAGCCTGATCTCCCTGAATGATTCCTATTCCATGATCAGTGGGAAACTTTAAAGTCAAACACCACGGGGCGATGGCTGCCCTGAATTCAGCGAGGGCCGGTCAGCCCAAGAAAGCATTGTAAGGGGAGTCTATGTCCAAAACAATGAACTGTAGCATCCGTACTCTCCGTCGCTCTCCAACTCCCAACTCTACTGGTAGTTCCACCATTCTAGTGGGTATAGTAGCACTTCCGTTGAAACTATGGACTCGGGATTGACAAGGCTTCAAGTCCATGGCTTCAAGTCCATGGCTTCCATTTTCATTTGATCATAAGCTCGTTTGAACAAAATATTCACAGAGCTTCCACTATCAACTAAGATCCTCTTCATCCAAGCGGGACCTACTTGTGCTGAGATGACTAGTGGATTGATAGTCGGGGCTTCGACTTTATCAGCATCTCTGTTCCTGAACACGATGTCATCTATCATCGTTTTTTGTTGCTTGGCCGGAGCCCCTTCATCAAAACTACTACAACACTCGAAGTCCGCATGCCTGATAGAACTGGCATACGACTCCATTTCCTTCCAGCTTCGATCTGCTGGGTGAGGACCACCACTTATTGTATTGATAACTAACCTCCCGCCTGTACGAGCGGGTTCCTCCCGTCTTTCCTGATTCGGCGCATGATTCTGATTTGATGGGCCCGCACCACCAGACTGTGGCGCCCGCACATACTGATCCAGCTTCCGCTCACGTATCAGTTTTTCAATGAGGTCTTGTAAGTGACGACACTCATTGGTGTTGTGGCCATAACTCTCATGGAATCTACAGAATTTTCCTGTTTGGATTTGTCTCTCAGTTGGCGGTTTTAGGGCAGGTTTCTTGTATTGCATGGTATTGCAGGTCTGCAAATACACATTTTCCAATGACGTGTTCAATGGAGTGTAATTATCGTACATGGAAGCTCTACGCCGTGGACCACGATTCTGATCGCGTTTTTTGCTTTGATTTCCATTATCCCTCTGCTAATTCTGTTTATTTTGTACGTTCAACTGAATTTTCCCAGAACTATCTCTGGATTATTTAACAGCGATGTTACTTTGTATTCCTTCGATGTTGGGCCCTGCGTCATCCTGCTTCCTAGACTGTTTCACATCCTCCCTTCTCAGGAATTGGGCTGCCTTGGAATACAAACGGTCCAATGACGCAGGTGGTTTTCCAGCTAACCAATTTCCGAACTCGGAATTAGCATCAATCCCCTTAGTCAATGCCATCAGGATAGAGTTATCATTGGGATTGCTTATTTCTGCACATGCAGCATGGAATCGCTCCAAGTAACGTCTAAGTGTTTCTCCAGGGGCTTGTGTAACACTAGACAGAGTGTTAACGTCCTTAGGCCTCGCCACGTGCATACGGAATTGCTCGACAAACTTGGTGGCCATCTGGTCAAAGTTAGAGATGGATCATGGTGGCAAATGAGTGAAAGACATGGTAGCAATGCCCCCTAGGGAAATGGGAAAACTACGGCACTTCACTGCGTCATCAACTCTCGTAGCATTCATCAGCCATTCGTATTTTAAGACGTGTTGATTGGGATCAGAACTTCCTTCATAAACTAGCAAAGCTGGCATCCTGAAGTGCCGAGGTGGTTCAGCATATAATACGTCATCGGTGAAAGGGGTATGACTCCGGGAGATTCCCCAGTCGTCATTACTAAGACCCTGACTTTCATGGATCATTTGACGAATCATCGCTGGTATATCTGGCGTCCGGATACTAGGAGCATGTTGTGCCAAGGTGTGGTTGGGTTCAACAGCGCGAGTCTGGACCGGACGCGGTCAACGGTCCGTGCCTCGCCTCCTTGGTTCAACATCCTCAGGGACATAAGGCTCAGAAGTCTGCTCTCGTTGGTTACGTTGAGGATCAGCTTGGTTTCTAGCATCACCTCCTCGTCCGGCAGTGGTGGTAGTAGCAATGTTGCCGGTAACATGGTAAGGAGCAGCACCTCCTCGAGACGAAGGTTCTATACGGAGACTAGCGGATGGTCCAGTTCTAGGTTGCCCAAGATTTGAAGCAGGTTGGTGTCCCGTGGCTTGGGTGTAGCTTACACCTAGCCGTGGGCGTGTGGATCTGGTTTGGCCATCAGAGGAGGCTGAACTCTCCATGGAAGAGTAAGAACCTTGGTCCCTTCTGGATCTTCTTCGCCTTTGGCGATTTAGCTGGTTAGTCAACTCTGTGTTGGCACGCAGTTGTTCAGTTAGTTGCTATCGACTTTGGGTCAATTCTTGAAGCAATGTCTGGAATTCTTGTCTAGTGATTGGACCCGATCGATCTGAAGGTCCTGCAGCATTTTGGTTGGATGGAGGTGATTGCACGGGATTTTGTTGGTCCCGTGCTCCTTGATCAGTAGCTGTAGAAGTGGTACGTGTGCTCACCATAATGAATTGATGAAGTCCTTTCCTAGATCTGATTGCAAATCTGAATAGAATGGAAGGGCTTCAAAGTTCTAGATCTGGATCCTCTTCTTAGATTTATGCAATCCAATATAGATAGGAGATCCAAAGAGTAGGAGAAAAATTGGGTTTTTCTCAGTGAAAGCACCAAAGTGTTTGTACCAAAATTGGGCACAACACTCTTCGGAAGTCTTTGAAGAGATAAAGTGAAGAAATTAAATGTAAAAAGAGGATTTATCTAATAAAAACTCCAAATTTCAGAAATTAGAATAATTAAAATGCGTGGAGACACAAGAATTTAGAGCGGTTCGGCGTATTGCCTACGTCCACTATGAAGTAGTTTGCTTTATTGATCTTTCTTTTATGTTTACAATTGATTTCAGCAAATTACAACGAATAACAATGGTTTGCAGCAGTGAAATTCGTTGGTAGCAGCAGTAATGGAGTTCAGATCTGGATATGGCGGAGTCCGGGCATTGGAGATCTCAAAGAGGAAGAAGAACCCCTTTTCTGTTGGCTTTGGGGGTCTATTTATAGGTGTAGGAGGTTGATATTTCGCTCAGATCTCAGGAGACCCTCTCTGGCACGTGACCAGGCCCGCGCACCCAAGCCCGTGAAGTTTCGGTCCGATCCGTGATCGATACGAACAGATTTCGTATCGATCAAGATTTTATCCAATGGAGTCGAAATTTGGCGTGGACATTCTTTAGCATGCACGTAGTCTTCTGTGAAAATTTCATAGCATTTGGACTTGTAGATTAGGAGATATGATCGATATGAAATGGGATTACTGGTAGGCTGTTTGGTTCGACTCGCTTTTGTTTCGACTCGCTTCCGTTCGACTCGGTGACGTGGCGCTCGAGTCTTTGGGTCATTCTGCTTTCAATGTTGTTTCGATCGAGTCAAACTGTGCATTGATTGAGCGAGTCGAAGTGTGCATCGATAGAGCGAGTCGAAGTGGAGCTTCCTGAGAGATTCGAACAGTGGCTTCGCCAATGGAGTCGAACTCGATGGAGTCGAATAGTGGTTCGAGCTGAGCGAGTCGAAGAAGGTATCTAATGGATGCGGAGCGAGTCGAAGTTGTCACCTCTGTTGGTTGCGAAGCGAGTCGAAGCTGTCACTTCTGATGGGTTGCGAAGCGAGTCGAAGTTGTCACCTCTGGTGGTTGCGAAGCGAGTCAAAGCTGTCACTTCTGATGGGTTACGAAGCGAGTCGAAGTTGTCACTTCTGATGGGATGCGAAGCGAGTTGAAGTTGCCACCTCTGTTGGTTGCGAAGCGAGTCGAAGCTGTCACTTCTAATGGGTTGCAAAGCGAGTCGAAGGGAACGATTCGACCGGTGGTTGGCTTTCATCCAATTTTGTATCGTTCATAACTTGAGCCCATGAACTCGGATTGACTTGAGATTTGGAACATTGACTCTCATAGCTTAGCTTGTCATGTCATATCAACTTTAACTCGATCTGGACTCGGACAAAATTCGTGGATATCCATAGCGAGCCTGTGTATAACCGATCTCTGGGATGGACTGTCATTGGTTTACTAGTCAATTCCTTGGTGTCACGGTCTTGCCAAAAGGCGGGATAACAGAAGGCATGTGTGGATTGATATGAAGAACAATGTTTTGGATGGACACGGAAGATTCAGGAGCCATTTTCAAATCGATCGAGTTCGTATCGATCGATATGAAAGGAACAGTCAAGATGGAGCATGAAACATGGATAACAGCTTGAAAAGCAGATCAATGCGAAAGCTATAGGCATGGGGTGATGGACAAGGACTCGGATCGATGCAAAAGGGATGGATACGAATCATGGATACGAAGTCATCAGCTAGCACTGGAAGATCGAAACTTGGATCGATCATATCTCACAAACTACACGCTGGAATTTCATGAAATTTGGAGAGCATGGACTTTGCACTATCATCTTTCACCATAATCGATCTCAACTCGTTTGGAGTGATTCTTGATCGATATGAAATCCATATGGATCAATCGAGGATCGATCCCAAACCACTCCAGATTGATCACAGCTCGTTTGGAGTGATTCTTGATCGATATGAAATCCATATAGATCGATCGAGCATTGATCCCAAACCACTCCAGATTGATCATATGGGCCCACCTATGCATGAGAAAGGGTATTCTGAGTTTTGGGGCAGATATCTCCCGATCTACTCCTATAAATAGCACATCAATGGCAACTAAAAAGGGATCTTCTTCTTCGTCTCTTTTCAGCTAAACTCTGCCATTTTGATTATTGGTATTCAAAGGATTGTAACTGTAATCAAAGTATAAAGGGAATAAAAGGATCAATTCAAAGTGGATGTAGGCCAGAGATAGCCGAACCACTATAAATATCATGTCTTCTCTTACTTTCTTTCATTTTAATTTTGTTGTTTCTTCATTTTTACTCTCCACATCATCTGTATCTGAGATTTGTGACTGGATACTAAAGATTTGCATGTAAATACTTGTGCTCTCATTACATTCGGGGTTTGTGACCATTTTTGGTGCAAACACTTTGATGCTTTCACCGAGAAAGCTAGGACTCAGGGATTTGGAAGCTTGGATTTTGGATTTGAAGGTTTAGGAACTTGGATCTGGGAAGCCATGGCTAAGCAATCAACAAGGAGACAGATAACGGAGTGGAGCCATCATGAAGGAAGTCGGGAGGCTTCCTTAGGAGCTAATCAGACCTCGGTTTTCATCACCGGAGATAGATGGAGATGATGATGGATGCTATGCAGGAAGGGATGCTGAACAGGTAGGAGGAAATGGTGCAGAACCTACTCCGATGGGTTGGACAAGCTGGAGTGCAAAGTCATGGGAATGGAGTTGCAGGGAATGCCGGAAATAAGGATCACGAAGCTGGAGCAGCAGGAACAGAAGCAAACCAGAATCAAGACCAAGGAAACGAAACTAACAGGATGCAGGACAGAACAGAACCATCAGGAGCGGCCCCTGAACTAGGGGGCATGCCCCCGAATCATGTTGGCTCAATTCCAGGAAGGATACTAGGCGGCGCTACGCTATTTGGCATTGATCGGGATATGGATGTTCATCCAGGAGGACAGGTTTCAGGATTCCCTCATGGACTCGGGGGGAAGGTTGGATATAAAAAGCAGAGGCTACCAATTGATGACAATGACAGGTTAGCAGACATGATCAGATGGGCCATGAGGGGAGGATTGGTGAATAGAGATTTGGAGGATGTGAATAGGAGTCTCTTTGCTCCTACGATCTGGCAAGCTAGAAATCCACCGAATTCCAAACTACCAACACTAGAGATGTATAATGGGTGAACGGATCCCGTTGTTCACTTGACAAGGTATATGAGGCACATGGAAGTACTCAGGGCATCGGAGGAAGCCATGGCACGGTGCTTCCCTTTGTATTTGATGGATATAGCAGCACTATGGTTCAGACAATTGGAAAGCAGTTCTATTGGCACATGAATGGAGTTGATTGAGAGGCTTATGAGGCAATTTTGGATCCACATCGTAAGACCCAAGAATGCGATGACTTTAACATCGATGAAACAGTGGAAGGGAGAATCACTTAGGGATTTCTTAACCAGATTCAATGCGGTAGTGGCTTCAATGGACCGATCCACCGATGGTTTTGATGGCAGCAGTCTCAAGGATTGTAGATAATTCGGATTTTAAGATATTGTTGGAACGGATCCACCGATGGATATCAGGGAGTTTTACCATGAAGCGGAAAGGTTTCTACGGCACGAAGATGCGAAGGCTGAAAGAGATGGGAGAGAGGCTGAAGTTTATGCGGCAAAAGGTGGAGGTCCGCCAAGGAAGGATTCAAACAAGGATGATAGAGGCAAAAAGAAAATGAATGACAGCGGTAACCTGTGCAGTTAAAGCACTCGGCAGATTCAATGCGGCGGAGGTGCAAAAAGTCATAGCGGGGATATAGCGAGGATATAGCGGGATATAGCGGATGACTCTAAAATAGCATATAAAACCCGTACTTAATGTTTTTACAAATATATAAATGGTAATTAAATGAAAAATTAACATTCAATTGAATTATAATTAATACATAAATAATTTTAAATAATAACATATGCGAATATACTATAAATAAATGTAAAAATATTATATAACATAATTGAATTTAGTAGAATATTAGAGTATTTTCATTTCTGAAAATATATTAAAAATTCAATTAAATTAATTAATTTCATAATTTTTATAATGTATAAATATCATTTTTCAATTCATTTCTTTTAAAGAAGATATAAAGGAAATAGCGGAATATAGCGGGAATAACGGGATATTATGGAAATAGCGGGGCTTAAAGCAGAAAGGCTATATTTGGGGCTATATGGAAAAATCGTAGCGGTGGAAATCCGCTATGAGATATTGCAGGGTTATAGTGGGGTAATAGCAGGGCATTAACTGCACAGGAGGTAACACATCGAAAAGGCAACGGAGGGAATCTAAATTCTCTTCGTACACGGATTTGATTGAAACTTTGGAAAGGATTTACTTAGATACTTGAGGGTGCCTCCAGTATCGAAGGCCGGCAAAAAGGCAACTCTTCGAATACGAGCGGGCATCGGGAAAGAATTGCCTGTTCCATGAGCTGGATGGGCACAACACGAACGACTGCAGGCATCTGAAGGATATTATTGAGGAACATGTGAGGAATGGTTAATTACAACAATACATAAGGAATTGAGCTGTGGCAGTGGAACAGGAGCAGCCACTGCCCACCACAAACGAAGATGGCACTGGATCTAGGCATCGTCATCAGCTTATTATCAGTTGATTGGATTTATGGCATGGATTAAGTAATAAACTCCAAGTAATGCGGCTAAGTCACTTACACATGTAAGGGATCGAGGATGGTCTTTAGGCAGGCTCTGAGATGATGATAAACCATGATGGTCGGGTTTATGAAATCTTGTTTTTCGTTTTTCTACAAACTCTGGTTTCTTTTTTTTCACTATGGCAATTTATTTTTCTGGTTGTACGACTTTTATTTTGTCAATTGAACTCTGTGATGATTGGATTTGGATTAATGTAATAAATATTACGGGTCACGCGGTTACAGTCTCGACCGGAGAGACAGGGCAATAACCGCGAGTTACGAGCCCCTTCGCTGAAGAGCAACGGAATGGACTCGATCATGGAATATAAGTCCTCGACCGAAGAGTCGAGGTCGGAGAATACAAGTCCTCGACCGGAGAGTCGAGGCCGGAGAATACAAGTCCTCGATTAGAGAGTCGAGGCTAGAGAGTCGACATGGATGCCGAGTGTCAGAAACTAAGCCAAATGTCATTTTTCGCTTTTCCATCTATCTCACACCTTCCATTTGTCACTTTAATTAATTATATGAAATGTAAGTATGTATTAGGTGTTCTATGAGAGAATGAATATAATTCTTGTGTATATATAGGTCTGTTTCTATGTCAGTTCAATGCATGCAAAGTCACTTTTGTCCATGCATTTATCGAAAAAATTACACGTTTGCTCAACTCAGTGCACCGATTA
Source organism: Allium fistulosum (assembly GCA_030737815.1). Lineage (NCBI taxonomy): Eukaryota > Viridiplantae > Streptophyta > Magnoliopsida > Asparagales > Amaryllidaceae > Allium > Allium fistulosum. Next base: position 557,969,800 of record CM060905.1, read on the forward strand.
TAATTATACATATTTAAATCTTATACTTTCAATTTTTTAACTAATTTAAATTACGGTCGTTTCATTCGAACAACTTATGTTGAGTAAAAAGCCATTTGTCGATATAATGATTTCTGATCACATTATCGATATTTCTTTGAACTATTTATTTTTTAAACATTTTTCAAAAACAAGTTTACCACATGCATTATTAATTAAAAGGTGGTAAATTAAGGTTATAAAATTCATTTTAACACATTTAAACCAGATTAAATATTCAGATATTTAAATAGAACGTGTTAAAGAAAATTGGTCGTTACAGCACGTTCGCATATAGGTATACCAAAGTAGGATGGTTCTTCCCGGTCGAAGTGTGAAAGGGCCAATTAGAGTCTGCTTCATCCTTTTAGGGGGTACGTGCTAAGTAACCAAATGGGCTTTCCTTGACTGCATCAGGCAATCTAAATGGGACGGTGAGCATAGGCTCGGTGTTATGTCGACAAGGTTAGTACCATATATGAGGAGTAGGAGCTATACATATAGGTTGAGTCATCATCAATCCTGAAGCGGTCAGTGGAAAGACATGGATTACACCTAAATGGGCTACATCTCCTACTAATGTAGACCACATTTGGGACATGCACAGCCTCACAGTTGTTTTTTAGTTATTTTATTGTTAAGAGGCATTTCTATATAACCCTTAATGGAGGTTTTTCAAATGAATAGAATAGTCCATGGAGCCGAGTCCATGAGATGAAGCGGTTAGATAAGTCTTCAAGGTGAGATAGAATACAGCTAAATAGTTTTAATGCCATTGTTAGGCACTATAGCAGTTCCTTGGTATGCATGGCAGCAATGACATGATACTACATTGATGATAGTGAGGATTGTTTGATAGTTGTTATGGTTTCTTTGTTTGTTTTCTTCCATAGTCTATCACTCTAAGGATTCATCGGAGATAGGTATTAGGAATGGGGATATCTGGACACCTGTCATCATACTTGGTTTGTAGTATACCTTTACTACATTCGTAGAGTAGCATGTTATGCTCATTATGTTCTAACTCTTTTGTTGGAGGGATAGGTCTGGTATGATTCGTATATCCTTGTTCTTTACTATACTAACTTGTATAGTATTTTAAGATTCATTTACTGCTCATACTAGACTATTGTCTGACCTGAGGTTTTATGCTTTGCTTCTTATTATCTTAGGTACTCTTAAATGAGTGGAGTAGATAGCAGGTATAGGTGCGGTGCAGTAGCTATGCAGAGGACGAGCTGGATGGAGTTGTCTCCTATTATATATGGATTTCTATGCTTATTCCGCTGTGCAACACTATGGAGCCTTGACAGTGCTTTCTTATTACTACTATTGTTATGAGATGGTCATTTTGGTTTATTTCCATTTGTATAAACTCTGTTACTTGTTGTATAACTCTCCAGATCTGTACTTTGATATTTGAATCACTTAGTTATTACCATCACTCATGTTTTATATCTGTGTTTTATATTATATTTTATTCCATGTGTTGTGAGATATACGACAGGTCCATGATTTTTTTATTTCATTTTCTAACCATTGATGATCGTCCTATATCGACCGGGCATGTCAGCAACGCACTATCTTATGTATATTGGGTACGGGTGGTGTAGAGTAGTCATCACATTTAGTATCAAAGGTTAGGTCACACTATTAACCTGAGTTGATATCATGTCCAGTAGAGATAGGGCATGAGTCATCACCTTAGACTGGATCTAGACTACATGTACATACGATAGAGTGTGTATTTGTTATATATTTTAGTTTTCAAAACTATATAGTAGTATATAATATATAAGTCGCATACATACAAGTACCATCCAAACAGTTTTCTTTTTGAGAGATCGATCATTCTTGTTACAAATCGAAAACGAGCTGGCAAACAAGAAACATTACGAGGAACTCCGTCTCTGAAGTTGAGGAAGGAGTGGGTCCAACGGCTGCTAACCCTGACTTGCAAGCTATGTTTAATGCGATGATGGCAAACATGCTTCAGAATGCCCAAGCTATCATTCCAAATGCTGTTGTTGGTGAGGGTGCTCAGGTGCAGGCACCGAGAGTTGACTTTTCTAAGCTATGCAAGGATTACTCCACCTTGGGAGGCAAACCATTCATTGGAATAGAATCAGTTATCGAAGTGCAAGATTGGTTGGACACCCACGAGCACATCTTTGGTGACATGGAAGTAGATGCCATAAATTGGAAGCTGGCCTCTAGACAGTTTCAAAGGTAGACCTTGAATTGGTGGAATGTTATTACTATTGCTACACTCGAGGATTAGTTCACTTAGGACCAGTTCAAGGCAAGGTTTGAGGAGAAGTTCATTTTGCCTGCTCAGAAGTCGGCGCTACTTATTATATTTGCTGACTTAAAGTAGGGAGATATGTATGTCTTTGGGTATATTGTTGAGTGCGATGCTTTGTCGAAGTATGGGATGTCTTTCATCGACACTCCGTTAAGGAAGAATGGTAAGTTTATTATGGTTTGGACGATTATTTTGGGGAGAAGTTAGTAAGTCATATCGATGAACTGTTTGAGACACTTGTCGAGAGAGCTCTTCACTAGGAAAATTTATACCATAAGTCCAAATCAGTTGGGCTGTTAAAGAAGAGCCAAAACCACAACAAGGCAATGGAGGCAAGAAGAAATGGAATGGAAAGAGAAAGCAGTCTCAGGGAAAGAATATCTAAAAGAAGGCCAAATGGGATCCCATTTGTTATGGTTATGGAGAAAGGGATATCTAATTAGAGACTGCAAAGCCGATGATAAGAAGAAGTGTTATAACAGTGGTAAGTTTGGACATATGCAGAAAAATTGTTCAGAACCATCACAGCAGAAGCAGGTTGTGAAGGCATAAGCTTTGGTCACTGTTCTGACTTCGTCGATTGCTCCCTCGGTGAAAGAGAAGGGGAAGAGCGTTTCTATTCAAGGTACGCATTCCTTTTATGATGTTCCCATACATGTTTTATTTGATACCGGGGCTTCACATTCATTAATATCTAGTAACCCAATAGATAGATTGGGATTGAAACCCGAAATAATTTATTGACCTCTGATTGTGACAAGCCCTATTGGAGGCTCCACTATCATGTGCGTGGTTTGTCCTGGTTTGGTTTTATCGAGTCACAGATGCTCTTTTGCGTGTGATTGCTTATTTTTGAAATTTGTTGGATTCGAGATTATATTGGGGAAGGACTAGCTGAGGAAGTATGTGCTGGTAGTAGATTGCGAGATGCTGTTGATGGTGATTAGCGTTGTGGAAGGTGGATGGTAGTGATGGGCTGCCTACGGAGGATGGGGTTATAGTTAATTTTCTATATTCGCTTGAGGTTCCATAGGATGGGTTGTCATATGTGCCTATTGTTAGGGAGCATCCGGATGTGTTTGAGGAGGTAACCGGATTACCATCGCATAGGGAGATTGAGTTTCATATAGACTTGATGAAGAATGTTAGGCCGATAGTTATGCCCATGAGGCATATGGCACCCAGAGTGCAAAAGGAGTTAGAGGTGCAAGTAAATGACCTATTGAAGAGAGGGTTCATTTGTAGGAGTATATCTGAGTGGGGTGCACCTGTAGTATACGCAACTAAGCCAGATGGCTCTCTAAGGTTGTGTGTAGATTACCTTGAGCTGAATAAGATGACAAAGAAGAACAAGTTACCACTCCCATATATTGATGACATGTTCGATTAGCTCCATCGTGCGAAGGTGTTCTCCCAGTTAAATTTGGCGATGGGATTTCACCAGTTGAGAGTGACAAAGGAGAGTGTGTTGATCACCGCGTTTGATACGCTGTCTAGTTTCTATGAGTGGTTGGTTATGTCGTTCGGGCTAACCAATGCTTCGACATACTTTGTTTATCTCACAAAGCACGTTTTCAGGGATCAGCTAAACAAGTTTGTGCTTGTATTCATGGATGATATTCCGATCTACTCTAAGACCGAAGAGGAACACAAGGCGCACTTGAGGATTGTGCTTGAAGTGTTGAGGAGGCACATATTGAAAGTGAAGTTTACAAAATTTCACTTCTGGAGAAGGGAAGTGAGATTCTTGGGCCACGTCATCTCTAAGTAGGGCATCATAGTAGATCCTACCAAGGTGGCAGTGGTTCAGGATTGGAGCCAACCAAGAATGCCATAGATGTGAGGAGTTTCTTAGGATTGGCGGGATATTATAGACGTTTTTTCAAGGACTTCTCGAAGGTAGCAGCACCATTGACCGGTTTGACGAAGTAGAATTAGACTTTTGTATGGGATGTGAAGTGTGAGCATTCGTTTGTTAGTATGAAAGACAGATTGATGGGTGCACCAGTATTGACCATTCCGGGCAGGAATGAGGAGTTGATAGTATACATAGACGCCTGTGGTACTGGACTTGGTGCAGTGTTGATGTAAAAAGAAAAAGTTGTCGCCTACGATAGTCAGCAGTTAAAACCGCACGAAAGGAAGTATCCAACCTATGACTTGGAGTTGGCGGAGATAGTGTTTGCTTTGAAGATTTGGAGGCATTACTTATTAGTTTAAAGGTTCGAGTTGTATATGGACCACAAATCCTTGAAGTATCTTTTCTCCCAGAAGGATCTCAACCTTCGCCAACAGCGATGGTTGGAATTTTTGGCCTCTTACAATTTTGATATTTCCTATATTATCAGAAAGGGAAATGTAGTCGCTGATGCATTAGTAGAAGATATGCCAGTTTGGGAGCGATATTCTTGGAGTGGAAGAAGTTGAAGTATATTGCTGGCTATAACTTCAGACCTGGTTGCGAGCTAGAACCAGAGATTTTGGCATGTTTGATGATCAGACCTACTTTGGTTAAGCAGATCAATACTAGCTAGAGGCTAGATGCTAGACTAGAAGAGATAAAGGTGAAAATAGAAGCAAAAGTAGAGTCTGAAGATATGAAGCAATACAGACTCGACTGAGAAGTTTGGCTCTATAAAGATGGGAGATTGTTTTTCCCGACGTGCATGGATTATGAGATGAGGTGTTATGAGTGTGCCACCATTCTAGGTTGACTATACATCCCAGTGGTAATAAGATGTATTGTGATATGAAGCAGACTCGTTATTGAAAGGGGATGAAGAAGGATGTCAAGACATTCATCTCAAAGTGTATGAACTGCCAGTTAGTGATTACGGAGTAACATAAGCCAAGTTGGTTGTTGTAACCACTTGAAGTTCTTGAATATAAGTGGAAGTAGGTATCAATAGATTTTATTGATGGACTGCCAACACTCGAGTAGGGTATGATAGCATTTGGGTCATAGTTGATCGATTGACCAAAAGCGCTAGTTTTATACCCGTCAAGTCAAGTAGAACGGCAACCAAACTTGCCAAGTTGTATGTGAAATGGATTGTACGATTTCATTGTGCATCGAAGAGCATTCTAAGCGATAGAGACCTATTGTTCGCTAGTGGTTTTTGGAAGAGCTTACAAGAGGCGTTGGGGAACGAGCTGCATCTCAGTATAGCATATCACCCATAAATAAATGGACAGACCAAGATAATGAATCATATATTAAAAGATCTCTTGCGAGCTGTATTCTCAATTTCAAAGGTTCATGGGAAGATTACTTGCATTTGGTAGAATTTGCACTCAATGATAGCTATTAGTCTAGTATCGGTATGGCACCATACAAAGCATTGTATGGCCGATAGTGTAATGCTCCTTCATGTTGGTGGAAAGCGGGCGAGAAACTAATACTAAGGCCAGATATGATTAGAGAAACCTCGGAGAAAATAGAGATCATTTGGCAACGAATGAAAGCTGCTCAAGATAGATAGAAGAGCTACGCTGATAGAAGATAAGGAGATTTGGAATTTTCTTTCGGCAGTATGGTGTTTGTGAAGATTTCTCTTTGAAGAATGTTATTTGATTCGGTGGCAAGGCGTTAGTGCCGACATTCATAGGTTCTTTTTCGATAGCAAAGAGGATTAGGAACCTAGCATATATGGTCGACTTACCTCAGAAAATGGTGAGCGTGCACAATGCCTTCAACGTCTCTCGCTTGCAAAGTTAGTGCATGAGTTAGGAATATGATTGCACCGGTTTAACTAGATGATATCGAGGTTGAACCAAAAGCTTCGAGACCTCGTAGGTCGATTCGTATTGTCGGACGTAATACGAAAAAGCTTAGGAGGAAAATGGTGGAGTTGGTGAAGGTTCAATGGGGAAAAAGTGAAAGCGATTGCACATGGGAAACCGAGGAAAGCATGAGGGCGACATATCCGTAGCTATTTGCATAGTAAAGCCTATTGCCTATAATGCTTGCTTTCACTTTTGATATATCATATAGGGTAAATTAGTATCTCGCATGCTAGGATAGCTTACCAACACTATTGGTTGCATGATTATTTGTTTGATACGTATGATGGTTGCATATGATTTTTAGGCATGTGGGGTAACTATGTTTGACTTACTTGAGGATTTTGGGGGTGAAATTCCTAAAAGGGAAGAGTAAAACGACCCATATTTTATGTGTCTAATGATCGTAAAATATTCTATTTTATTCATACGAGGTCGTATGACTCTAAATCTAAGAGAAGACTCTTAGAAGTACTTTCCACCTCCATGATTTTTTTCGAATTTCTGTGTAACCATTGTGACCTTAAAATCTTATTTGGACAATAACTTTTGATCGAAGCCGAACTAGGGTTTCAAATTACTTCCATTGCTTTAGGATGATGGTTTCCCATTTCGTGGAGTGGTCATAACAGAAAAGGCAAACTTTCCATTTGAAAGTTATATCTTTTTTTAATTTTTAGCTGCTATTGACTTGTATTAGTGGGTAATTAACGAAGCCTGTGCATAAGCACACCAACCAATCTCGAAATTTATGCTAAGGGGACGCTATAGGAAATGATCTAAATCATTTCCATCTTCCCAAAAATAGCTCTAGTAATCCTAATTTCATAAAAAACCTACCTTTTTCTTATTATTCTTAGTCAAATCATCAATTGGACGGGTGATTATCATATAAAAGCTTAGGATTGTCATTTTGGCTAATTTGAATCCTTCTCCTTTGCTGTCCACTTCAGATCTAAGGGGAGGAATTGGTATTATAGGTATTTGGTGAGTGGTTCTTGAACTCTCACTCTACTATGCATGTTTATATAGTTAAAAATGATGTTTTTGATATGATTTCAATCCCAAACTATGTTCTAACTTTAATCACATTTTTAGGGATATTAATGGTCAAATTTTAAAGGATCTAAATTTGTTTTAAAAGGCTTGTTAACTGCTTTTGTTCATGTTCATAAGTTAGTGTAAAAGTTAGATTAGGATTTGTTTGATTATCATGATCCTATGTATTGTATGTATGAATGGATGTATACGTATGATATTCCATGTTTGTTTGTTGTGCTTTAATGTGGTTTGATAGCACTTTTAGGTAGTTAAGAAAGGAGTGGTCGAATTGGCAAATCTATGGCAAAGATGGTTGGAATTGGATGAAACATGGAGGAGGTGTTCTAGAGAATGGGACGACCCCAGGTTTCAAGTTGCATCGAAATTAGAGCTATGTATGGAGTCAGTACTAATAGTTTTTGATCGGTATCGAGTGCATTTTGTTGGTGGTGGATGTTTGGTTCTTCAATGAAAAGTTAGTGGTGATGAGTGAAGGTCAAGTGCAAGAATTTGGCTAAGTATTGGGCTACATACCGAGAGCTTTGGGGAGCTTGGAAATGAGAGCTTTTGGAGTTTGTACCGAAGCTTTTAAGTTAACGTCGAGTACTTTGGAGGGGAGTTATCGAGGTCAAAGCACTTGGAAGATGGAACACTATAAGCAAGGAAAGAAAGTTAGCCAAAATTAGCTAAGTACACAATTCGGTACCGATAGCTTTTGATCTATACCAAAAGGTTTTCTTTGATGAGGTGGGGGTCAAACTTTCAGGGAGAGAAGTAGAGGCTCTGTAGGTCATGTTGAAGATTGTTAATTGTTCACTTGGGTTTTGATAGCGATGAAGTAGCACGATGATAGCTTCAGGGCTTCAATGATGGTAACTCGTTGGTGAAAGGAGTTAGGTTTCGATGATGGAGGCTCGATGTTGAAAGGAGATGTGAGAATAGTTATTCACAAAGGGAGGGTTCTAGGAAAGGTAATTAGTGGGTAGAACGTTTAAATGGTTCTATTGTGAAATGGAGCAAAATGGAATGGTTCCTAGAGAATAATGGAGACTAGATGGAGCAAGGAAAGGGCTCGGATATGTGTGCTAAGGAATCATTGATGCTCAGAATGTTTTCTAATGTACTCGAAAGCAAGGGTATTGTGAGGATGCTCATGGGTACTTTGAAAGGCTAACCTGGATCATTTGAAATGATCTGTGTACCTTGGACCAATGGAATAAGTCTGGCATTTAGCTTCATGCAATGAGATATGTGAGTACACTAAAAACCAGGAGTTCCAATAGTCTCTAATAGAGGAAAGGTCATACGAGTTATCATATATCCCGGGCACATATGAGTGATAGTGAGGATTGTTTGATGGATGTTATGCTTGCTTTAGTTGTTTTCTTGCATAGTCTATCGCTCTAAGGATGTCATCGGAGATTGGTATTGGGAATGGGGATACCTAGACACCAGTCATCATACTTGGTTTGCAATATACCTTTACTATATGCATAAAGTGGCTTGTTATGTTCGTTATGTGCTAAATCTTTGGTTGCAGGGACATGATAAGATATGGTTTGTATACCCTTGTTCCTTATAGTATCAACTTGTATAGTATTTTGATATTCATTTACCACTCACACCAGACTGTTGTTTGACCCAAGGTTTTATGCTTTTCTTCTTATGTTCTGGATGCTCTTAAATGAGTAGACCAGATAGCAGGTCTAGATGAGACGTAGTAGCTATGAAGAGGACGAGCTAGATGGTGCTATCTCTTACTATATATGGATTTCTATGCTTATTCCACTATGCAATAGTGTAGAGCTTTGACAGTGCTTGCTTATTACTACTATTATTATGGGAGAGTCATTTGGGTTTATTTCCGTTTATATAAAATATGTTACTTGTTGTACAATTTTGTGGATCTGTACTTTGATAGTGGGAACACTTATTTATTACTGTCTCTATTGTTTTATATTTGTATTGTATATTATATTTTATTCCATGTGCTATGAGATATACGATAGGTATTGTGATGTTTTTATTTCATTCTTTAACCCTTAATGATCGTGAAACATTGGTCGGGCACGTCAGCAGCACACTATCTTATATATATTGGGTGCTGGTTGTGTAGGGTGGTCGTCACACACACACAAACACAAACACAGACACATATATGTAGTTATTGTATACATCGAATAGGTGGGGCGTATCGTATGCGTCTGTGAAGTCAAGACGACTAAGTTTAAAAAGTTGACATGACATGTAATGGAAAGAAATCAATATAAACTAGTGTTATTTACAAAGTATATAATTTACAGGTCACCAGAACATTATCCTATGCCCTCTCCTTATTACAACCCACGAGATAGAATTAGAGGGACAGGTACTGGTGCAAGGCGAGAATGGTGGAAGAATAGATTTCTTATGCATGCTCAGCACTAACAAGGGTACTAAATACTAAAGCTATTAGCCTTGGTCAGCAATTATACAAGAGCTATGGTCTTTGATCTAATGATGAATAACTGTGAAGTAATGAACAATAAATCCAATTATGTGTCTGCAGGACTATCAAAAGAGAAAATATACGTAGGAACTTTAATTTTATCTAAGTTTGTTGTTGAGATTTGTTTGGATGATTTAACGTTAAGATCAAGACTTAAAACTGCCATCAGTCTTTGCTACATCTTCCGATCTCAAGAGAATTAATTGGAAAGAAGATCATCATTTGCAATACTGGAGTAAAGTATATCTGCTGCATACTAGAGGGAAGGTGGAGTGCTTTATAGAAGTATCGATGTCAGATTGAGAGTGGAGGAGTGGAGGGATCGAGACGTGACAGTGTTGGAGGGTTTGAAGGGAATGGTATAGTCATTTTTTCTTCATCTAGTTTGGAGGACAGAGAGCAGAAGTGGTTGTATTGAATGAAGTGGTTAATGCTATTTGATGCGACTTTGTATGTTCATGCACAGAGTATAGACATGTTGGAGAGAGGAGGATAGTTGGTAGTTAGTCGTGTATTCCTTTTTTTGCATGAAAAGTGTTGTTATTAAGGCATATATTAGGTGGTGGTTCAGTGTTTATTTGTGTTTTTTTGCCAATACGAGGGATTTTTTGGGCTCGGATATCCTCTGTTTGGAATAAATTTTCAAACCTACTTCATATTTTTTTTGTTAATATACTGATATAATATGTACTCATTTCCCTTACAAGGAACCCATTTAGGTTAGGCATTGTAAGGTTTTGATGAGGCATATTATTGAAGTATATGATTGGTGTTAATTAAGTACCAATTTTAAAAGAAACACATTATAATATGTATATAATTGAAAGAAAAACACCTTTTATTTCAAATGAGATTTTATTACAGAGTTCTAATTTACAATAAATTACAGAATTGCCCTAGGTCATACCCCTAGATCTATCAATCTCCCACTTGCACTTGAGGAAAATTATGGAATCTCAATCCTAACCCTTCAATCATTTTGACGAGAACTAACAGAGCTAGTCACTTTGTGAATGGATATGCTATGTTGTCCTTGGTATCTACTCTTTGAAACACGACCTCTTTCTTCTCCACAGATTCTATAATAAGGTGGAAATTTCAAAGAATGTCTCGACTTCTTATGTGCTCTAGGCTCCTTTGTGATCTGCATCGCCGCTTTGTTGATAAAACAATATCATTAGATTCTGTGTCGGAAATCAGCCCTAGATCACTCATAAATTTGTGGATCCAAACCGCTACTTTAGCTGCTTCATTAAGGGAAATGTACCTCGCCTCCACTATAGAATCAATTACCATTTCCTTTTTCGAACTTTTCCAACTAATAATCCCATCGTTTAAAGTAAAGAAGTAAACTGACAACGATTTATTACCATCGATATCACATTGAAAGCTAGAGTCTGTATACCCCTTCATAAGGAGGTCTCCATTCCCTTATATAAGGAATAAGTTCTTAATATTTCTTAAAAACTTGAGTATACATATTACGACAGTCCAATATTTATCTTTAGGATTATACTGGTATCAACCTGCACATCCTAATATGTAAGCCACATTAAATCTAGTATATATCATGGCTGTAACAATCAACCTATTATAGTATCCTGAATCAATGTCTAAAATAACGTCTGACTAAAAAATACTGCAAAAAGCAGTCTGTCGGGTAAAATGAAAGAAACAAAACACCATAACTAATGCATATCGATAGAATCTCATAGCAGGACGATAATATATAATATAGTGGATATACATGAATAGAACAGGGTCAACAATATATAAAAGGCTGTAATAGTGAAAATAACTGAAAAGTAAATATCAAATAGAAAGTCGGAATAGAATGTCTGATACAAGTCTCATATACCAACAATGTATTTGCCATGTACTACTACAATATCAAGTATATATACAAAGTATCACTATTTTCTCCATGGAATGCTCCAACTGTCCTAAAAGCATATCTCCACAAGCACCTGACTCACAATCTACTCGATCGAGTGCTCGAGAGTTGTCATGACATAAGCAGACAATGGCAAAACGCTGGTCGAATATAAAACCTGGTGCGATGGGGACTATCTCAAAATATTGTATATTAAAACTATATACAACTAAACAAGAACTACTAAGGCAGAATGGGTCCTCTCCACAATCATGGTTCAGGAGTATTCCGGACTGTCCATAAACAAGTAAAGTAAACCTATCCAAAAGATAGAAAATCACACCATAACCTGCTCTTCTCCTGTAATCAATGAGTCAGCACAACCAATATAATGTGACTGAAATGAAAAAATCATCCTATGATAAAGGAATAATAATGAAATGTAAGTCTATTCTAAAACACACGTCAACCAATTCAACCAACCAATATAACCTAGTAAAGAGAAGAAATCAAAGAGTACAGATCGATACCCGTCATCGCTGACGGATTAAGACGTAGTAGATACATACCCAAGATAAATAGAGTCGGTACCTCAGTGTACCATAGACCCCGAATCGCATCCATAGTGATCGAACTTGTGTAAATCTCACTGTATCCTTATAATGAGCTTTGGTGATATATGACCTACTCTATTTACATAAATCCTACATCCGCGTTAGACATCAACTTATCATCCAAATTATCAAGATCCAATGATTGCCTTCGAGGGTTCAAGATAATTAGATCTCACCGTACCCCTATAACGAGCTTTCGTGATATTGATCTAATCTATATACTTGAAACCTATTCCCATAATAAATAGAGTCGGTGCTTGAATGTACCATAGACCCTGAGCCACATCCTGAATGATAAGTCTCGTATAGATTGTGAGGAATGCGGAATATGGATCTTAAGGCTAGGATGAACACTAGAGGGGGGGTGAATAGTGTTTATTAGAAATAACTAAATCTTTTTGAGTTATTGTTGATTTGTACACAGATGTATGTAATATTCAGACACAGATATAATCACAGAATCAAACACAGATGCAGAAATAAAGTAAATGCAGTAAAGGAAAGAACACACTGGATTTTATACTGGTTCGGATCCAGTCCCGCACAACTAAGTACGGATTTCCTTTCAAAAGCAATTCAACAATTACAACCCTCGGTTTCAAGGCTACGAGGTACACCCTCTAGAATCACAATCCTCTAGGTAGAGATACTTGATTTCCGGGGCAACAAGTTCACCCAATTGATTCCAAGGCTACAATCACACCTTTTCTCGCTTGATTGATTTCCAAGGCTACAATCACACCTTTTCTCGCTAGATAGATTACAAAGAAGCCTATAACTCTGAATAGCACTGGGATCTTGTTGAGAAAGTGATAGAGAATCAAACCAGAGATGATCTAGTTAGATTCAATGTTGATTTCGGGAGAGTGATGATAGGATTTTGAATAAGAAAATGTGGAGGAAGAAGAGAAGTGAAAAACCAGAAAATCTAATATATAATTAGTTGAAACCAACCCCTATTTATAGAAGAACAATAGCCATGTCCATTCGTGAAAGGTTATGGCGAATAGACACATCTTTTGAAATTCAAATTTTTGAATCTAACTGTCACTATGTCGACATGGGGTACTAGGGCATGTCGACATCCCAAAGCATTTTTTGAAGATTTGATTTTCTTTGAAAATAACCTTTATCTTATATTAAAAACTATTTAAACTTTATAAATATACTTGACTATAGATAAAATACATAGATAAATATAGAGAATAATATATATATAATTTTACTATAATTTTATATTTAAATCTAAGTATAAATATATTATAATTAAAAGATAATTTAAAGCAAACGAAGTTTAAAACAAGAGTTTATTAAAAACAAAAACAAAGAATATTTTAAGGCTAAAACATCTTTTTGAAAATCATTTGAAAATATAATTTTTAAGGCTAAAACATTTTGAAAAGCAGTTTTGAAAATCATTCTGAAGTAGTTTTGAAAATCATTTTGAAGTAGTTTTGCAAGCTTCTTCCTGCAGAATATCTCATCATATCAGGACTCGAGAACTTGTACAAAACCAGGACGTTCGTGGGTTTGTAAGCCACTTGTCGTAGGTTTGTAAGCTACTTGTCATGGGTTTGTAAGCCACTAAAAAGGTAGAAATGGGTTCCATCCCAAAAGAAAAATGGAGTGAAGATTTCAGTGCTATTATGAAGTATTAACATAATTCTAGACTCAATACTTATCTTGAAATCTTGAACTCTTGATAATCTTGATATTCTTGATACTCATGAGTCTTCAATCTTGTTATCTTGAATCTCTATACTGTACAGTCTTCATTCTTGGTACCTGCATGGTTAAATCCTGCATATACACATATATATATCTAAACTATAATGTTTGTATTTATATTTTATAATCTTATTCTAAGGTTGTTATCATCAAAATCATCATCTCAAGGACTAACATAGATCTCACCGTACTCTTAATTAATCTTTAGTGATGTAAGATCTATTCTAAATACTTGGGACGTTTGTGGATCACACCGTACCCCTATAATGAGCTTTGATGATATTTGATCCCGTAGTAGATGATTGTGATCATCCCTCCCAAGACATCAAGGATTTCTCGAATAACTAGTGTACGCCTCTTATCAAAAAGAGAATGACGGTCCTGTCCTATGTAATACGCTATTGGAGTGACAAGGGAACACCAAAGCCATATAAATACATAGACACATCAAACATAACATTGCATAACCTAATACGTCTATCCTAAGGTCAATGCCAAGGAGCACGGACTAACTCCCTAAACTGTGTACACACCAAATGTGACCATGTGACCAAATCACTGCATCGATATCACTATACATTATATCCAAATCCTGAGCTTTACCTCACATTCCACTTTCTCGAGTAGCCCGAAGCCTTCCTGAAGTCGTGCTAAAGCCTCACATAGCTCTGCATCCAGATTCGAGGAGAAAACCAAATCTAATTGCACATAACCTGGGCTATTGCCCATGTTTGTGCACCTTTAGTCGACTGTGGAGCCTTCCCAGTCAACTGGCCTAAGTTGACTACTGAAAAAACACTAGTAGACGGAGACAGGTAATTTCTGGGCAATAAGCCCAAGCCAGCAAGCCAAGTCAGCCACCGCTCATCGATTCGAGCCTTTTCTTCTTCGTCGCTTCACCCGATGAGTCGTCTAGCTCCCGCCATCTGCCTTTTCTAAAATGTAGTTTATTGGTTGATGTTTTGGAAGTAGTTTCTTAAATATTCGAAAACAGATTTTGAAACCAAAAATCCAAGCTTTGCATATGTGGAGTTCTACGAACGATTGTAATGAGCCGACCTTCTTTAACATGCCAAAATGAACTTAATTGACCTTCTCACCTCACGTGATGCTCACACATTTGTCTATACACCGGCTCATGCACACATATGTCTACATGTATACGCAAACACGTAAAACTTCATAGATCACATTTCAAGCTTCATCGAAGTGATTACTCGACCCGGTACTATCTCATGCAAATTAGCATACTCGGTGGTAGTTATGGCTGCATGACTGCTCGTAACTTGATTATATACACATATGGATATTTCTATACAAATACACAATTATTCACATAATTAAACGAACGTATCAATAATTCTAACTATAATACAAGAATTGTATTGATTGTTATATAACCTCAAATACACGTATATGCATATCTGCTCATACATATATACGCACATGTATATTTAAGTAAGTAATTTACTTATTACTTAAATCAAGTTTTACTTTTATTTACTAAAATATTTTAAATAAAAGTCCTACCTCTTTTCTATTATTTCACAAAATCAAAATCATTTCATTATTTTATAAAACAAATCATTAGCTTATAAATCATTTTAAAGCCCTTTAACTTATTTTTTCCGAAGTTGTATTCTTATTTTTGATTAGTAATAAAATATATAATAATATTTCTATCACTATTATAACCATAATTTAGAGTCTAATTTATTTATAATCATGTTATAAACCAATCTCCTCATATCTAACTCTATACAATATGAATAGGACACGATATAAATATATGGGATTTTAATCAATTCTCCCAAATATCTACACGAATAAATCCAATCAAATATGGAAATAATTTCATTTATATTGATTTTCTTCCTCTACTAGGTAATGTTTTTTAATATATAAAATTTTAGGTATTTATACTAAAATACAAATCAAGAGTTATAATTCCGCTCACCTGAACCATAAATTCTCAAATGTCTAAACCCAATCTAAGTCCATACCATGTTGTAGATAATCTCACCATGAGTGCAATGGCAAAGAGTTATAATCGAAACGGGATTAATTAAAATAATAAACAAGTTAATTACCTTAATCACCATTATTAAACCATCTTCCCCAAACTTCACTTCCATCCGTTATACATGCACGAGAACCTCCCTCACATTGTGCATGCACGCACACCAGCACGGAGTTACGGTCAACGAAACGACGAACCGCCAATTATAATGCTCTCCACTTTGCACGTGCTCTACAACGATGTCACCTAGGCAAGCTCGGCCAAACGAATGGAATCATAACCTGCTCCTCTCATGTTTGCCATACGGATGTAGCACTCCTCCAATCATCACCACACCTCCCCAAATCATTCCTACCTGCTCGCCTCCGCAAGAGAAACACAACCGTACTCTCCATTTCGCTTAAATCGGCCTCAAGCGTCATCCAACGCTAAACCTAGATCAACTTCCATACATGGCCACCACCCCAATCACCATCGCACGAGTCATCATCAACACTGTCGTGAAGATCTCCCCTTCACGAGCACAATAGATCCAACCTCGTGATTTATCGTTTATCGAATCTCGATTTTGATTTTTGATGATGGAGGCCTGATTTTCATTTACAGGAAGAGACAAAAAAGGGAAAATCAAAAGTGAGTGAGGGAGTTGGATGAATATATAACGCACCCAAACATACACTTACTCATTTGATTTCTCAAATTAACTGCCACACGTTTTGAACTCTTACGATCACACGTCACATCGAATCGCAATGAAACTGTCTGCGTACATCACCTTATTATTCTGGACCCAATGGTATAAATTACATTGCTATCCGAGACAGTGCTCCGGGATGATAATTTCACGCATTTTGATGTCATTTTGGCCACTAGATCGTCCAGTTCCAAAAATAGCGATATTTATATACATTTTGATTAGTAACGTCGATCCGGACTGCGAACAGTCGTATTTTTGGACTTTCAACTCAATAATGATTCAATATTTAAATTAATTACTTAAATATCTCATCGTTAAATATGCAAGTTGTTACATTCTCCCCTCCTTAAAAGGATCTCATCCTCGAATTACTAAAGTAAGAAAATGTCTTCTATGCCTTAGGCTTTCAAAGCCCCTCACGTTTAAGGAAAATTCGATAGCACTTTCCTTATACGGCTAGGTCCAGAAAATTCCAAAACATTAAAGATATATATACATCTCATATTTGAGGCATCTCATTTTTGAGGACATACAAGCATATATACCCAAATATACACTACAGATCTTATGTACCTCTTCCATAGTAAGAGCATACCATTTAGATGCGAACAAAAGCGAGTAAGCATCCAAGTAGCATTCCATGTACCTAAACATGTACTCAACAAAGAGGATTAAACACAACTACAACATTAACCTGAATTTAAGCATGTTAAATGTCATATGGCAATCGTCTCTAATGAACTTGTTATATCAAATCATGTAACTAGCATTTCTAATGCAACAATCATGAAATTAAAACATGTATAATTTTAGTGTTGTAACCGATACTATCACAACTATACAAGACTATCAATTGGAGAGTAAGTTCAAATAAGTCGATATGAAAATATATCATTAACTCCAAGTCGCATTAAAATGCAATCGACATGTATAGATCCCATCCTAACTTCTACAATAGCCTTGGATGACATGATCTATTTTAGATATCTATCGCTATTTCTCGCTCCGAAATACCTTGATAGGAAATTTAAATTAAGATACAAGCACTAAATGCACAACAAGTAGCAACGATAAACAATCAATAAGTATAACATATAAACTATCAATCATATAAGACAAGCACAACGGTAAATATAAAAAATCAAAATCAATCAACAACACACAATAGCAAGAAAAAATAAGCAACAATCAAATAATACCAAGGAATAATAAACAATAAGTATACAAAACAATGAAACATACCAAAGAATCTATACCGACATGCACAGTAACGAACAATAACCAAACGTGCATGGCAGACTATAAACTCCAATGAGTTTATCCAACATCCAAGATGAACCAAATGTTTAAATGGTGTAACTCCTTTCACGAGTACAATAGATGAAAAACTATCACATCTCCTATTATGCAAAGGAAAATTTACATGATATGCAGGGCCATTGAGTCTCAAAACTCTCGAATAAATCCAAAGAACTAAGTCATAATCTTTCCTTCCCTTCCGAATAGAACTCATTCTCTAAAAGTGAAAATTCTGCCGATTAATTCATCATTTAACAAAAATATATAAATGCATGGGTTTGCTCGGGTTCAAACTCATCTCAACCGCATAATGTTGATAAGGATAATATACTAAGTGTACTACGATGCTCGCCTAGCGAGTATCATATCACTACTTAGAAGATTATCTGAATAGCCACAAAACTAATTGAGCAATCCTTCCTGAACTGTCACAAGCATTCTTAACTATACTATAATTAATTTTACAATGAATAAAGATCATCCAAAATAATATACAATACCCAATTGAATCCTTTGTTCGCTCGCATGATTTCTTTATTAAACTAGGATCGGCCACCTAACTCCTCTTATGCGAACTCTGATCCGGTTCCTTGGTTGGACCACTGAAATTTCCTCCAATGACTGGAGTCGCTCTTTGGAAATCTCTCGGTCACCTCAAGAATCTGACTCAAGTGCTCGGCTCTAAGAATCGAGTGAAAAACCATTGCCTAACTGGTGCAAATCACCTAGAAACTCTACACCCAAACTAGTAATTAGGAACTGGTACATCAATGGATCAATCTTTTAAAAATATTCCTTTATGCGCATGGAATTAGTCCCATCACTTAAGGTTTACTAACTTAAGGACAAACAATTCCAACATGAATGACTCTACACAAAATGTATAAGTCACCCGACCGATCTTTGCCCATTACTGGACAACTATCGAACTCTACCTAGATATCGAATTCAAATCTTAATCGATCAAACCCACTCAATACGGCTGCTCGTGCATCAAGTTCAAGTAGCAGTATGCTCGGTCATTTTACCTCAGTTTAACACTATGGTTATTTATACAAAGTTTTATCATTATCGAAGAATTTATCTACAATGAAAGGTGCCAAGTTTAGCCTATCTACCAAGTTACTAGCAATAGATAAATATACCGCTCAACTATCGGAAGGAACAGAAGTAAGTACCCCAAATATAAAGCATATACCTTTACATTAGCCCTTTCAATTTCACTTGAGCAGTAGGCTTGCTAGGACCTAGTGATGCCCATAAGGCATAAGTCATCACTTACTCACCCATCGAAAATGTAGGAAAATCCTTCTTCAAGTAATCAAGCCAATCACAATTGAAGCACCTGTGCATCTCTTTAGCTGGATGATATCTCATGGGGAAATGTCCCCATATGCCATGGGCGTGACATACTAGGTCAGTTTTCTTCTTCGCATAAGCTTAATTCCCTTATATCATGGTCTTTGCGCTTCAGTTGGAGCTTCAGTTTGCTTTCCACTCTTGTTATCTCCAACTGGTACCTCATGGGTGCCCTCACGGAGGAGAACCATCCCAACGAGACTTTCTAGAGTGGCCCCTAATAGGGATAGGACTAAAGCAATGAATCCCCAACTAGTACTTTAAGACCCAAGGCAAACTTTTTTGCTCATACCAACTGAGTACCGACCATCTCAGCCCTTAAACACAAAAGATTGAACCGGTCAACATAATCCCACACTGACAAGCCGCCCTGCTTCTAATAGATGAAATACTCAAATCCCGCACCTTTCTCGGTCCCAAAAATAAACCAAAGCTCAAGGCAACACTCAGAATCAATCCAAGGCACGACTTGCTCATCAGCTCCCTCTACTATTATATCCCACCAAGCAATAACCTTCTAATTTAGATGCTAGAAGACAATCCTATACGAGATAATATCCATTAAATCACATTGGCAGAGCCATATCACAAACATGTGTCTTAGCTAGTGTCACAGTACAGCCTCAGAACTTGAAAACGGCATTCCACCAGGGCTAAATGATTCCTAGCATAACTTTTGGAAGTTAAAAGCTGATGGAGCTAGCAATACTAGTGCCCCGAGGGCTACACCACCTTCATCACATACCGTTGATACTGGAATGTTCATAGGTGGTGGAACATCCTATGTGATAGTTAAATAGTCTTTGGACAAACAAATCATCCTATACTACCTGTCCATGGTCGCTCTTGTACTCCGTCTGCTCATAATGACAGTCGAAAAGAATGTATCCTAGTAACCAGAGGAAAAATAAATCAAAGTCCAGAGAACAAGTGGTGTATGCCATACTATATAGTAGAAAAATACAAGTACGCCCATGCAATGTATCACCTACTACCAGATTGATTAACTCAAAATGGTCTACTTGGTCCAAGTGTCGAGCCTAAGCTCTGATACCAGATGTAACAACTTGCCCTTCATACTATCCAGAATCAACGTCTAAAATAACGTCTGACTCAAAAATAACGCAAAATGTAGTATGTCGGGTAAAATGAAAGAAACAAATAACCATAACCAAGGCATATCGATAGAATCTTACAGCAGAATGATAATATATAATGTACTGAATATACATGAATAGAATACGGTCCAATATATAAAAGACCGAACTAGCGAAAATAACTAATAAGTAAATATCAATACAGAAAGTCAGAATAGAATGTCTGATACAAGTCTCATGTACCAACAATTTATCTGTCATATAGTATTATAATATCAAGTATATATATGAAGTATAACCGTCGCCTCCACAGAATGCTCCAGCTATCTTGAAAGTATATCCCCAAAAGCAATTGACTCCCGAACTACTCCATCGAATACTTGAGAGTTGTCATGACATAAGCAAAAAATGACAAAATGCGGGTCAGACATAAAGCCCGAAATGAGGGAAACTATATCAAAATACTATATATTAAAACTATATACAAATAAATAGGAACTACTAAAGCACAGTCTGTCCTCTCCATAATCATAGCTTAAGGGTAATCTAGACTATCCTTAAACAAGTAAAGTAAACCTATCCAAAAGATAGGAAATCATACCATAACCTGATCTTCTCCTATAATTAACAATTCAGCACAGCCAATATAATATGACTGAAACATGACAATCATATTATGATAAAGGTATGATGATGAAATTCAAGTCTATTCTAAAACACACAACAACTAATTCAGCCGACTAATATAACTAGTAGAGAGAAGAAACCAAAGAATACAAATTGATACCCGTCATTACTGATGGATGAAGACACGGTATATACGTACCCAAGACAAATAGAGTCAGTACCTCAGTGTACCATAGACCCCAAGTCGCATCCAGTGTGATCAACCTCATGTAGGTCTCGTTGTACCCCTATAATAAGCTTTCGTGATATATGACCTACTCTATTTACTTGAATCCTATGTCCACGTTAGACATCGAATTTTCATCCCAATTATCATGATCCAATGATTCCTTTCGAGAGTTCTAGATAATTAGATCTCATCGTACCCCTATAATGAGATTTGGTGATATATATGATATGGTCTATATACTTGAAACCTATTTTTATAATAAATAGAGTCAGTACCTGAATGTACCATAGACCCCGAGCCCCATCCTGAATGATGGGTCTCGTATAGATCTCATTGTGCCCCTATAATGAGCTTTAGTGATGTATGATCTACTCTAAATACTTGGGACTTTGCGGGTCACACCATACCCCTATATTGAGATTTGGTGATATTTGACTCCGTAGTAGATGATTGACATCATCCCCGTCTAAGACATCGAGGATTTCATGAATAAACAGTGTACGTCTCTTATCAAAAAGAGAACGATGGTTATGTCATGTGTATTATGCTATAAGGGTGACAAGGGAACACTAATGCCATATAAATACATATACACATCAAACATAACATTACATAACCAAATACGTCTATCCCAAAGTCAAAGCCAAAAGGCATGGACTAACTCCACTTAGTTGTACACACTTACCACATAGGATCGTGCGACCAAATTACTGCATCGATATCACTATACATTACGTCAAATTCCTAGCTTCACCTCACATTCCACTTTTTGGAGTAGCCTGAAGCCTTCTTGAAGTCATGAGGAAGCCTCATGTCACTCTACATCTGAATCCTGGGAGAAACCCCGATCGAATTGCACCTAAACTGGGTTGTTTCCTAAGTTTGTGCACCTTTAGTCGACTAGGAACCTTCCCAGTCAACTGGCCTTAGTCAACTAATGGAACACCAGTCCACTAACACCATTTTCCTAGGCACTAATCCTAAACCAGTGAGCTTAGCTTTACTCAACATGGAATGGTCCACATCTAATAGGGTTCGATTCCTTCGCTTTGAAACACCATTGTGTGCGGAATATAGGGTAGAGTAATTAGAGAGATAATCGATTTATCTTTTAAGTATTATTGGAATTCTTGTCCAACATACTCACCTCCTTGATCAGACAAAGTATTTTAATCTTATGGTTCGTTTGATTTTCAACATTATTTTTATATTCTATAAATTTCTCACAGACATCGGATTTGTTCTTCATAAGATAACATATCCTAGTTTTGAGAAATCATCAGTAAAATTTACACAATAAGAAGAATTTTCTTTGGTAATTATAAGCATTGAGCCACATACATTAGTATGTACGAAACCCAAGAGTTCATTGGCTCTTTTATTTCTTTCATTAAAGGGTGTATGGTCATTTTCCCTTTAAGATATGACTCATACATATCAAATAATTTAGAATCAAATAATGGTTGAAAACCTTCAGTTTTCAATCAGTATAGTCGTTTCTCACTTATATAACCTACCCTACAATGCCATAGATAGTTATTATTAATGCCAACATTAGAAGATTTATCACAACACAAACAAAATTAGTATTAATAACATAAATGCCATTATCCAAAACACCATTGCAAAATTTATTTCCATTTGACATAATGTTCATAATATTATCAACACAATGAAAAACATATCCAATCTTAGACAATCTAGACACGAAAATTATTCCACAAATAAAGTTTTCCATATAATAGCAATTATTTAAAATTAAAATTAATTCATTTGACAAAGCTAAATGATAATCTCCAATTGTAGTTACATCTACCAGAGATCCATTAACAACTTGGAGTCTCATTTCTCCCTTTGCCGCATAATGTCTATTCCCAAGTCATTGTAACAAATTACAAATATGAGTTTCAAATCCAGTACCTACATCCTAAGATAACTTATTGATTACAAAATAATTTTGAGTCATAAATATTCTATAGGAGTAGTAGAACTATTCTATTTTTTTTCTTTGACAATCTTTAAGTACTTCAAATAGTTCTGCTTCCAATGACCCTTCTTGTGATAGTGATGACACTCACCCTTGGTAGTTAGAGCAGTCTTTTTATTCTTCTTATTATTTCGTTTCTGCTTCTTCAAACTATTCAAAGATGATGCTTTACCCTTTAATGCGAGCATCGTGCCTTGATCCTTGATGAAGACCCCGCTGACCTCAACAAATTAAGCAGCTCCATGAGGCTTATATTTAACTAGTTCATATTATATTTTTATATAAACAACTCAAACTACAGAGTAAGAGACCCAAGGATCAAATCCACATGCAACTCATTTCTTATCGTAACATCTAATTAAGAAAGTCTATCAATATAGCCCTTCACCATTAAGATGTAATCGTCCATACACTTTCATGCCCTTCGACATCTTCATGTTAAATAGTTTCTTCATAAGTTCATATGTTAGGGAACGAGACTGTTCCCCAAACAAAGCTTTGAGGCTATCGAAGATCAGATGCAAATTCATGTTTTCGTGCTATCTCTACAATGGTTTGTCTAACGTACATGGCACGTAAACTTGGGCGATTTCTAGGTTCAAAACTCATTTTTATAAGCTAATATTAGTTCATGGTCCACATTGTTAAGGAATTTTTTCCTTAGAGGTTTAGCTATCAATGACCTTAGACGTCCGTACATAAGTGATGTCTTAATTGGCCTTAACCAGTCTATGTAGGTCGGTCTGGTGAGTTTCTCTTTTTCAAAAAATAACTTTAGGTAGACATTTTCTGCAATTTAACTTAGTATATTAGGATATTTAATTCGGAGTAGATGTTATCATAATATTTATAAGGTTAAACGTTATATTTCATTTTACTACTAAGACACACTGGAATTTTTTGTTTCTTAAATACCCTAAATCGGAACATTGAAGTCTTTCGACTACTTTAGTGGGTGTTTGGATTCATATGCCTTGGGATTTTAACCTTAAGGAAAGCTCAACGAATCATAGGCCCGCATACGATAGATAAATCCTTATCAGTTGTATCACATACAACACCTTACCTTATGGTTCTTGTCCTAATCTCATCTTTACCTTAAGGAAAGCCCAACAAATAAAGAGAGAATATTCGTTTGTACTTACCATTTCGCGATGGCCTAAGTACAGTTCACATACCTTGAGGAAAGCTCAACAAATATGTGCATGTATCTTACCTCTTCTATTTTATATATTAGTATACTACACAAAACATCCCTAGGTTGAAGAAAGCTCAACAACTAAGGAGTATGCAGGTAATCTATTAATACATAAATGGTAGAGGACAACATTTACATTAAAGATTCATAAGCTTTAATATATTTAATTGAGTGATATCTACTTATGAAATATTGTATTTCTTATGAAATGATGTATTTCTTATGAAATAATATTTTTCTTATGAAATATCCCCGTGATTCACGTATCTGACACATCAAATGATTTTAATTATATAATATGTTTAATTGATAATAAGTTTAATTGATACATATTATAGATTTAATTGGTTTAATTAAACTTATTTTATTGTATCTATAAAAATTTATTGTATCAAAAGATATAGATTTAATTTTATCAATTAAACATATTATAGATACAATTTTATAAATGGGACATTTTTCTTATATAATATGTATCCTTAAATTGTATCTATAAAATTGTATCTATAAAATTTAAGGATACAATTAAAAGATATAGATTTATTTTATTGTATCAAAATATGTTTAAACATATTATAGATACACATCAAATAATATAAATACACATCAAAAGATATTATAGATACACATCAAAAGTTATAAAATTGTATCAATTAATTTTATTGTACCAAATTAAAAGATATAAAATTGTATTTATAAAATTTAAACATTCATATCATATACATTAAAATATATTTTAAATTACAATCTTATTGTTCCACATCAGATAACGTAAATGTTATATCTATAATATATCTTAAAATTGTATATCTGATGTGTATCTATAATTGTTCCATATCATTAAAATATAAATCAAAAGATATTACAGATACACATCAAAATATATAAAATTGTATCAATTATTTGATGTGTATCTATAATATGTTTTGGTACAATAACATTTTAAACATATTAAATTATATCTATAATATTATATCTTTTAATTTGGTACAATACAATTTTATATCTTTTAATTTGATACAATTTTATACTATTTAATCTATATCTTTTATTGTATCCTTAAATCTATATCTTTTATCTATAATATGTTTAATAGATACAATTAAATTAAACTTATATTATTGTATCAAAAGATATAGATTTAATTGTATCAATTAAACATATTATAGATACAACTTTATAAATGGGACATTTTTCTTATATAATATGTATCCTTATATCTAATTTGGTTTCTTACTGTTCCAGCTTTTATTATACATTTATATCATATAAGTTTAATTGATTTTATTTTATTCATTTTGAATATTTTAAATTAAATTTGTATACTATAACATTTACAGTTATACATATATATCTTATATATATGTATTATATCATTTGTTAATTAACATCTTTTTAATTAAAACAACTTTAACTAATTTTGAAAGCTATGTATGTGTGTGTATTACATTAACATGTTAAGATAATGCTACATACATTAATATATACGTTATTTAATTTAATTACTAATTTAATTTATCAAATTAATTATCAATAATTTTTGAAAATTATTTTTTTATTTTCAAAACAATTTTGAAAATTATTTTATAACATTTATAAAATTATTGCTTATTTCAAATTCAACCTTTTAAGTTCAAAATATTATTTCTAATTTCATACCATATTTTGAAAAATTAGCCCAAGCCTAAATTAATTTAGACCTTTATACTAGGGATAATCTTTGAGCTCGCTTCACCTTTTTGGCTAAGCCAATAGCCAGATAGGGCAGGATAATTGTTTACCCAAACCCAACCAAGAAACTACTTTTCTAAACACCCTACTAAATAGGTAGGCTTTAATAGGTTAGCCCTAATATTGCTAATTTAGACTGCATAGGCTATGGGACTC
The DNA here is from genome assembly GCA_030737815.1 of Allium fistulosum. NCBI lineage: Eukaryota > Viridiplantae > Streptophyta > Magnoliopsida > Asparagales > Amaryllidaceae > Allium > Allium fistulosum. Next base: position 557,996,050 of record CM060905.1, read on the forward strand.
TTATACCATTATTTGAACTAGGTCGGCTCACAGCGAGTTAAATGGGTGAATTTAAAAAAATTACCATTTTAGATCTTATTGGACTTATGAGGTCTAAATTGATTTAGGTCCAATCCAAAATTTAGATAATATCTTCATTTTATTTAAATTAATATAAAATTTTGATTTGTATATAGTGTATATGTGTATCAAATACACATAGACATGTGCATGTATGTGCAACATATAGATGTGTACATGGTTTAATGTTCCTGCATTTAAGAGCTAAAATTTACACCGCAACAAACACATTTGACACTTTATACACATATTTTGTATTCATATTTAATTAGTTAATATATGTATATTATACTATACACATACGCATTTATGTATATACTTACAAATTATTACATATATTATATTATTTATTTAAATGTTTTTGACCAATTCAAACTGACTGTAAAAAAATCTAAAGCTATATTTGAAAACAAATCTAGATTTGAAATAAAATTTTAATTCAGATTTAAAATTCAAATTTCAAAATTTTATCTTTAAAATATATTTACAAACCAATATATATATACGAATTTTTTCTAATACCCAAAATTATACATATATAACTTTAAATTATTTATAAAACATTTAGTAAATATAAATAAATATGATTGAAAATAAAAAAAATTCTTGAATGAAACCATTTTAAACAAATTCATTTTTTATTTTAATTATATTAAAATAGATTTTTTTATTTATATAAAATCCATATGGATTTTATTCAAATTTGTTTAGAACTTTAAATTCCATGAGGATTTTGTTTGTAAAGTGTTTGTTTGTGTATATACACATATATAAACATACATAATTTTAATTATATATATATATATATTGTTTTAAAAAAATTAATATATTTATAAATAAATTTTATATTCCTTTCAGATTTAATTATAATATATATAAATATTTATTTTAATATATATTTCACACATTATTATATATATAAATATTTATTTTAATATATATTTCACACAGAATTTATATATATATATATAGACACACAAACTACTAAAGCCAAAAATTTTATTTTTTAATTCATTTTATTTTCGAAATTTTTTATTAAATGACCGAGAGGAATTATACTTACATATTTACTAATTTTTTATTTATTTAAATATCTATGTATGTGTCTATTGATTTAGCGGCAAATAAAAATAAATTCATTATATAATATAGTTTTATTCTACACATATACAATTATATAAATAAACACACACACACACAAATATATATATACATACACACATATACATACATACATACATACATACATACATATATATATATATATATATATATATATATATATATCTGTGTGTGTGAATTAGATATTACCTATATTGTGGCCTTGATATTGCACCTTGAATGTTTAATTAGAAAGACTCCTTGAATCAGATTCAATCCCTTCCAAAAAAGCTACTAACTGAAGAGATCACCACGCCTTGAATTTAATTCAATTTGATTTGATTTTGTTTTGAAAGTAAAGAGGGGAGACGGTAAGTATTTCGACCAGAATAGGGCAGATAGAGGCTATAGAGAGCAACCTTGAAAATAAAGGAGGTGCTGAGTTTATATAGGAAAAGAAAAGGAGAGAAATAGGAGACCTAGATCTCACTTTTATCTTTTCTTTTAACCAATTCAAAACCATTTTTTCAAATAAATTATCACAACATTCTCCCCTACTATCATGGCTAGCCATACTAGTAGGCCAATGGGTCTACACACCTTTCCAAACCCGAGCAGAATTTGCATGTTATAAATAATTAAATGTAAATCTTTATCGTATATTGATACGTACATATGTAGTTTTTATATAAGTATTATATCAAATATTGATACTGATTCTAATAAATCAAATGAAATTTTGTAATTAATATTGCACTAATAATAATTAATTTATAACAATTATAATTTATTAAATCATATGGTATTCGAAGTATTCGACATTGTGGTTGTGAAACTCATAGGTTTAAATTCAATCAATGATTAATATCAAATAGTTCGAATATTAACGTTAACATATCACCTTAACTACTGGTGTGACAATTTGACCGAATTTATTGCTTACAGAATTTTGGTAAAAATCTAATTTTACTATTCTAAGCAGTCCCCGGTAGTGATGATTATTTACACTGATTCTCTTCGTCAAAAATATATAACGGTAGGACTTACCAAATTTGGTATTAGTCAAAATTCCAATATCATCCACGTTCAACTTGTATAATCAAAAAACAAAGTCCTTGGTTTAATATTAATTATTATTAACCGAACCGCTCTGGCTAGAGACTTTGACTTTGAGTTGGCTACAGTTGACTGTGATACTAACATCATATAATTGAGGAGATGAATTCTCAATTGAATAATGTCTACTTATAATGCTTCAACTCATACCCAACTATAGTCGTTCGGTAGACGTCGAGCCACAATTTAATAAAATCAAAGTGGAGTATCCACATAGAAGTTCAATAATATTCTCAAGTTAAGGGAACTGTGTAATATTGCTATTTCTATATTCTCTGTTTGACCATAGTTATATTAACCAACAAAAAATATCGAGTGTGTCATTCCTTAGCTATTCAATACTATCAGTAGCTAACCCCTTGGTGTCCCCAATAGCTTTGAGTAATACACTGCCCACATTTAGAGATTGTTATGCACTATAGTCTCAATGAATGTAGTGATATATGATCTTGATACATCTTGACTAGAAATATTTGAAATGATATATTTATTTTTATTGTGATAAATTTCTCATGGTTATAACACATTGTAACTAATATCACAAAACATATCATTTATGGATTTTATATTAAATAAATAATATAATACATTATAACAAGTATATATTAGAAGATAAACACCTTTCATTTCGAATGAGTTTTTATTATAGAGTTAATAATTTACAATAAATTACAGAATTACCCCTAGGACATACCCCTAACTTTATCAAAAAAGAAGAAGAACTTAGGTCTATTTTCTATTTCCCTTGATCCAGATCCTAAATCTAATTTGGTTTCCTCCTTCACCTATTCTCGTAGAATCTTCAGCGTTCAACCTCTCTCTCCCTAACTCACGCATGACTATTACATCCCTTGATTCCAACCCTCTGATGTGTCCTCTTTCGCTATATCCCTCTCAATCTGAACTTTTGTTACATTTATCGCCTTCACCACCCTAATTGCTTGTGCTCTTATGTCTAAGCCACCTGCCTCCGTTGATAAGCTACGACTCCTTCCAATATCGGGTCTAATTGTGTCTTCGTTAATGGCAGCTGCATCGGTATCAGTAAGTATCCCTATCTTGAACCTGAGTTATGATTTGTCAACCCTATCCGATGCGCCTACTCTGAGTGATCCCTTGGGTGTTGTATTGTCTTGTAATTTACAGGTTGGGACTGATGTTGGATCAGTTTATGTTCTTATGCCAGCGGTGGAAGTTATAAAGCCGCTTCATCAATGCACTTTAGATGTTCGTGGGAATGTCCGACCTAAACTTCATTTTACTAGCAACACTCCTTTTGACGTTAATCCACTTGACAACTTTTCTATAATGCATGAAGCTTCAAGATTTCATTCTAATGGTAATCTATGACTTGCTTCTATTCCAACATCAAAACCATAGTCCTCTCTATTTACTTTGCCACGTAATGCAGGTGATTACACTCTCTGCTCTTTTGAAATAGTTATAATTCATGGAGTTATGGATCCTCTGCTTGAGGTAGTGCAAGCGGCTTTAGAATTTTTCTTTGAATACTAGGCTTCCTAAATTCAATCCCACCTTATAATATTATTATAGAACATTGCCATCATGTATAGAAGCTTAATCGTGGTCTAAAAGTGCATTATGATGACTATATTTTGCATTTCAATTTCTCTGATAATGAAGAAAGATGATGCATTCTAGAGGCGGAGCCTTCCCTCATTGAAGGCAAGCTATTTATCATTACTATTTGGAGTGCGTCGGTCGATAATGCATGAGAACAGGTTTTATCTATTGCCGTTTGGGCATATTTCACTCATATCCCATTTGTTTTTCAACTAATGATTTAGCTAAATCGATTATCTAGCCTTGTTAGAAACTTAGGTGTTCTGATGCAAACATAGTGGAAATAAGGATACTTGTATATGTGAAAGCTTTGATTGAAATTTATCCGGATAAGCCTCTGCCCACAAAACTTGAAGTTCAGGTTGCTGAGGGTCATGTTGTCGTTGCTGACGTTCATTATGACTGGGCTCCTAACATTTGTATAATTTGTCACTTATTTGGTCACGCTATGGAATAGTGCAAGTATGACATTCCTTATGTTACTTCTATTGTTGTAGATGCAATGCCTCCCATTCCATTCAAAATCCCACTCTTGCGTCCTCCTAGTTGGAAATGAGTCCCTACTCCTAAGCTTTCCACTACTCCTCCTGTAATAGTTTCTATAATTGATACATCCTCGCCAGGCTCTATGATATTTCATCATCAGTTATCATAGCCATGGACCTCTCAACTATAGTTGATGCATCCCTATTTGAAACAAATGTAGGTCTTCCACATACAAATGTTATATTCTGGTACCTTATTGCTAGTATGGGTCTATGTTCACACTGAAATACGTTTAGATCCGACGAGTGGCATTTTCTTTAAGTTTGTAAGTGATGATGAAAGTAAAGTAAGGCATATATTCTACTATGATATAAGGGTTGGCCTATTTTGTATGACTTTGGTGATCCTAGCGAAAGGAATAAGGCAGTTATTGCCGACAAAATATGGGATAGGAAATTCTTATATGATAGTGAGTATTTGAATTATGTACCTAACCTTGGGTATTTGCATATTATTGGTCTTGTTTCATTTTTAGATGGTAGTGAATCCTCCTCGTATGAAGGGGACTAGTCTGTATTTTACTAGTAGTTGAGACATTATAGTCTCGCTCTTGTTCTGTACTATGTCATTGAGGTTGTTAGGGGGTACTTTTGCCTTACCTATTTCATTTCTTAGATACTAAGTGGAATGACCACTATAACCTGGTTTGGCTTAGCCAAAAAAACATGTATATAGGCTGTAACAAACAAAACTTAGACTATTAGAGTAAGTATATGGTATGTCTACCATGATATCAGATGTGTTTGACACTTGTATCATCTGGGTATTTTACAAAATATATTATTCCTTAAATCATTAGCACTCTTAATTACTGAAGATTATGAATTTTAATAATGTCGTACTCTGTCATTTATATATTAGATAGATTACTGCATATATACTGGTTGTTGAGCAAACTTAAGTCAAAGATGCTATTTTTAGTACTATTTAGTATATCTCTAAATCGATAAGATAAATTCTTGTATTTGTTGAGCAAACTCAAGGTATGAGCATCTATACTAAAGTTATCATGAAATGATACGTCAGAGTGACTAATTTCTCTTGGCTTGTTGAGAAAACTCAAGGTCAAGATTAAGATTAGGGCAAAGACCACTTTAGGAGTTATATAGGATATAACCGATAAAGTGTCATCCACCACTTATGGGGATATAGCTTGTTAAGCAAACTTAAGGTAGGATCCTCAAGATAAGTGGGTCCTAACATCCATAGGATAAATCGAAAGGTTTCTGTTTTTCTCTTAAGGTTTTAAGAAATGCGAAATCTAATAAGTCCTTATTAGATAATGAAGTGAATCACATTTGACCAGTCTAATAAGTATAAGAACATATGTAAGATTATAATATCTACTAGTTTAAATTTGCATAAAATAATCAATAAAAGTTTATTGATTAAGGTATACTTGATGAACTAAATGTAAAGATTGTATATGAAATGTATATTCACATGAAAACATTTTTTGGCATGTATTCACTTTAAAGCCAATGATAATAAGCCAAATGTACAATCATTTAAATTTTCTAATCTAGGTCGGTTTAAGTTTTACTTGTCCAATACTGTTACTATCCATATGAGTACAAACTCTATGGATAATATGAGAGTATGGATATTTGATCCATATTCAATCACATAAAATAGTTGTATGATGAATAATATTACACTTAATATATAGATTTCGAATAATTTTTATTTAAATAGAGCAAATCAAACTTAGTAGGAGATCATATACTTAATATGATTAAGTGTACTTTTCTTGTTAAAATAGTTCCAGACCAACAATTAATGATAGGTCCAATTAACTAAAATGTCAGTTTGTTCCAACTTATTAATTGGAAGATCAATATCATTGATTTGTTAGGGTTGAACGATAGCAATTGAGCATTGAAATTAGACCATGATCTTATAGTTAGGTTTTCACCTAAAGATATGGCCTTTTGAGGAACGAAAGTAGAAATTTAAGATGATAGCAATAACTTTGGTACTATAAGGATGAATATATGGTGAACATCACATTGGATTCATGAAGAGATGTCGAAATTTGAATTATATTAATATTAGAAGATGCTTAAAAGGAACATGAAATACAATTTCAAGTTCTTGTAAAAGATCATCTTTATAAGTTCAAATTCATAGAGGTTTTTGACGTTGGATCCAAAATCTTGATTGTAAATTCATTATAATAATTAAAATAGAAGGTCTATGGTAAAAGTGACAGAACTTCGCACTATTAATGTTGCTATAGTAATGGCAACAATAGTAGGATTTCATCATATGAGTATCGTCAATGGACACATCTTACTTAGAATAAATATTTTCAAGAATACCGATATTATCATATGAAATACTAATTATGTTCAATTTGATCGAAAATAAGCATAGTTTATTTGTGCATGATATATAATAAGCTTGTGAAGACATGTCTTGATAATATTAGTATCCTTTACTAAGTGGTGTATTGGCTTAATAATATTATATAAGCATCTAAATATTAAGTGTAATTAATTTTGAAAATCAAGACCATGCCATTGGTCATTGAGATATATTACATTATGTATATGAAGAACGTCTTCCTATTTTTGTGGTTGTGAATTATGATGAAGCATGTCTCAACTCATTGACAGCAATCTCATATTCAGTGGGAGTATGACTAGAGTTGATACAACCTAGGTTTGTATAATGGAGTATATTAATGTGTCACCCCAAATGAGTTTGGGTTCGAGCAACCATTATATTTGGGACAGACCAACAAAGATATCATAGTCTATAATACCAAAATCAAGTTCACATACATCATTTTCTATTGCAATGTACGTACAGACATATGTATTATAATACATCGAGTAAAATTTCTATAGTGTAACTGGAAGTAAAATTGAAAACATGCAAAAGAGCTAAAAAATTTGATATGATCGAATAAGGTAAGTATATTGAATATATAATTCCAAAAAATACCTAAAATAAAATATGGTTTTTGTAAAAACCCGCATATTTTACGATTGTATATTTAAATATTTTATTTAAATATAGAATCGTTAATCGGATTGAAGTCCGAAAAGATACTTTTTGCAAATAGTCGAATTGGGACTCGAGACCACTTCCATTGAGTCCAAAATGGCGTTTTGCGACTTTTTTAAGTATAAGCTTCGATAGGTTTGGAGTAGGTTGAATTTTGCTTCTGTTGGGCTTTGGGTTTGGGTTTCACCCCAACTCACTCTATAACCTAGTTCAGCCCCTCTCCTCTCCTCCTCACTTCATTTCTATTTGCTTAAACTCTAGCAAAACTGAAATGGGGGAAGAGAATGGGAAATAGGAATTGCCAAGCCCCAATTCCTCTTTCAAACTCAAATTCTTGCTCCAAATTCAAGGTGAAGCTTTGGTAAGCATCTCCTCCTCCTTCTCCAACTCATTCTCTCTTTAATTTCAGAAATTTCCTAAACCTAACTTAGGAAATGTTTTTCTTTTGAGCTTAGATTGAAGCTCCTTGGGTTAACATTGAAGAGTGATTGTTCTTGCCTTGCTCTATAGCTTCTCTCTTGTGTTTTTGGTTTAAAGGTGAGTTCTTTAACTCACATCTACGTCTATAACTTTCATTGTTGTTAGGTATGAATTCCTAACGCTTGTTCATGTTCATTTGCTTTTGATTTGAGTTGATTTGGTGAATTTTCCAATTTTGGTATTTTGAAGTCAAAATCTTTAAAAATCCAATCTTGGATGTTTTGACATGTTTTGGTGGTGTTTCGGAGAGCCTATAAGGCTGGGTTGTCGCTTTGCATAAATCCCTAGTCTCCGTTGCTCATCCGATCGCTTCCGGTTTGGATTTTCGCCCATTTTGGGCCAGGCTTATTTTTGCCTAGCAGGCAATTTCAGACGTCCGGAACAAAATCCAGACGTCTGGTTTCAAATTCAGACGTCTGGTTGAAAAATCTAGACGTCTGGAATTGGTCCCTGGAAAACGCAAAAAGGCAGAGGAAAAATCCAAACGTCTGGAAATCCAACCAGACGTCTGGCAGACGTCTGGTTGGAATTTCAAACGTCTGAAATGTGCAGTTTTGCCTATTTTGGGCTGTTTTGAGTGGATTTCCAATGTTTATCGATTTTTGTTGATCCGATTAGTTGCTATCACTTATTATCGACTTTGATGACTTCTTTCTTTGGATTTTTGGGAATATCCATTTTGATGGATTCGGTATCGATTTCTATGGTTTTGATTCACGTCTTCGAATGTGAATCCTTGGTGATTGATTGTTTTTACAATCATTTTTTGTGATTTGTCACTTTCAAATACAAAGGTTTCTATACTAGTAATAACTATTCAAACTCTTACACAAAGATGATTTTAACTCTATTTTTAATACAAAGCTCGTTTATAAAACCGTTTTCCAACCTATTAGTATATACAAACCTTTACCTCATTCGTATGAGAAATCTAATTAAACGGCTTAGTAAAACAAGTGGTATGAAACGCTTACATTTACTTCGTAGGTTAATTCTTGGACTTGTTCGATTGAACTCTTGTGACAATTTTCGAGTGGAAGTCTACAATCTGTTCGTAAATATTTGAGTTAAGCTAGTGGTTATGGGACATGAAGCTAAACTCTTATATTTACTAGCTTAGTGTAATTTACACTTATTTTCGAGTGGGAATCTACAATATGTTCGTAAATATTTGAGTTAAGCTAGTGGTTATGGGACATGAAGCTAAACTCTTATATTTACTAGCTTAGTGTAATTTACACTTATTTTCGAGTGGGAATCTACAATCTGTTCGTAAATATTTGAGTTAAGCTAGTGGTTATGGGACATGAAGCTAAACTCTTATATTTACTAGCTTAGTGTAATTTACACTTGTCGATCATTGATGATCATTTTGTGATTTAGACTAGCGATGTCTCTTTGTTGGTATGGGGATTAAAACCCATTTGGGGAGCTTCGGCTCAAATTTGGTGAGGTAACGAACCGTGGTCTTCGGACCGTTCGTGGAGCAATCGGCTCAATGAGTCTGTGCATGAGTCATATCTTTTAGGGTGCATCGATGTTCGGCTCATTTATCCGCGTGGGGAACTGTACCACGACTGAATCTGTGCATGAGGCATATCTTTTAGGGTGCGTCAATGTTCGGTTCATTTATTGGGTTAGCGACCCATGGAATAGCGTTCCGTTTGTGATACACGTGTTGGTGAGTTTTCGTGCTCCCGTTTGTGATATGCCTTCCCCATTTTGTGATTTCTGGATTTCTCGTTGTGATTCCTAGAATTTGTGTTTCACCTATTTTCGTGGATTGGCATTGATATGTTTTGTCAATATTTGTGTTTTGGTGAATTATTTAAAGAATGTGATTCTTTTTGGTGCTTTGAGATGATTTGAGTTATTGTATGATTTTTGTTGTTATTTGATGCATACTTGACATAGTATGGCATTACCTTGTTATCATACGTTTTGGGTCATATCTCTTATCCTATATCATTTTATCTGATATTTATAGCTAGACTGATCCGTTTATTATTTTCTTCTTAAATAATACTCGGGTCAGAACGAGGTATTTCAGGTGCTTCTGCTTGACTTCCTATCAGGGATTATCATCTGACTCTTTTGGCTAACTACTTTAGATTAGTAGTTTTTGTTATTATACATTTGAGATATAGACTCCTTGATGTATAATTATTCTTTTGTCTAGAATATGTATCTATTCTTTTGTGTTGTAGTGGATCTTCTTCGACCACTATTTTGATGTACACTTTTATGTGTTATATTCAAATCTGTTTCCGCCTTTGTGATATGAATATCTGTGACTGATTTGTGTTATGTTTATTTCTATATTTGTTTCCGAAGTCCACATAGCCACTGTGTGGTAGCTTTGAGTTTGAATCGGTATGTCGGATTTCCTCTTGAAATGAAATGTAAGTTATATTATCTGACATATCGGTACTCGCACAAAGTAATTACACAGATGGTCGCTCCTCAACAACCTTATTCTTCGTGCTAGTCGACGGCATTACCCCGTAGTGTCCTTGGCTAGCGTGAGTATAGAGGTGGGGCATCACAGTTTTATCTCAAATGTTACTTCTCCTTTGTTATATTATAATGTATAAGAAGTAATCAAATTGTGATTTGATTTACATGATTAAAGTTTAGTTAAATATTTCTTAAAAGGAAATGTGTCTATTAGTATATACATATATCTGGTATTATCTAGAGCTGAGTTTACTATTTCATATGTGATATAATATAAGATAGGTTGCATCTTAAAAGGTTAAGATACAAACTTTCTGACATACATTTAGTACGTGAATTATGTAAAATCAAAGCTAGGTTTATTGTTATTAAAATTATACAAGCTTTTGGAAGCTTGTTCAATTGCATTGGGAGATAAAATGTTGTGTTAAGAAATGCAACCTTCTAAATGAGTAATTTCAGTCTAAATCAAATTATTGGCAACGAGGTTGATTTGGATAAGATCTATGATAATGAAATGAAAATAAGTAGATAATATAGAGTTATTCTAGCCAAATATGGACATAGTAAATTAGTTCGTTTGATAAGGAGTCTTATATTCCAAAGAGAAAATGTGATTTTCTTAATACGAGAAAAAAAGATTGAATGCCAACATCCTTAATTGCTTGTAAGTCATGAGAGTATAGACTTTGCCACTTGGCGAGATGTTGATAAGATCCGGAATGGAATTTGATTATACCAACAAAATATGATCTTTGAGGTATGACGGATTAGATATGATCCATTAGACGTAAACAGTTGTAATTGGAAAGTTATACACCTATTAAGCCAAGGCGGTTAGGAAATGGTTTGATCGATTCAAATGTTGAATTTAAAATTGATTTCGCCAATCAACTTGTTTAATTCCATTAGGAATATACCCATAGGTTGTTGAAATCTATTTATGTGCGAACATTAGATGTCTCGAGATCAGTGGGAGGATGAAGTTCTTATGGAAGTTACAATCTTAAATCTAACATATGAAAATTGAAATGTGTATATTGATTGAAAAATAAAAAATGTTTAATTAGTGTTAAAATGCAAAGGAAGTGTGTCCCTATAATAAAGAAAGATTGAAAAAGATATTAAATCGTTTTTATGACTATAAATAAATAACATGACTATTGACGATAAATGACTTAATGCTAATGTCACATATATATGATATAGTGGTATATTAGGATTATCAAAACATATTACGTAATACTAATATTAAAATTGTTTAACATAAATTTCAAACAAGAAATGATCTCGTGAAATGAGGTAGATAAGGTATTTTATGCATTGGAAATAAGTTCCATTGCTTTGTGTACTGAATTAAATTTGCATATGTATCTAATACAATAGTCAAATGAAAATAAGTGTGAAATTTACAAAATTAAGTGTTTTTGATATTTATGAAATTCATTAATTGTTTATGAAACAATGAAATTTTCATGAAAGATGTTCATGGTAAATCTTCATTGTACATATCAAGTGTAATACGACAATCTTAAAATTTTAAAGGTTCAACCTTAAATAAGGTCTTACGATGGAAGGAGTTCTGTAGCACTCCAAATTTTCTTAAGGTTACAAAAGTTTATTTTAGGATAATATTAACCACATTAAAGGCCAAAAATAGTAAAACGCTACCACAAGTTGATATAGACAAGGTTATCGCATGTTGAAGCACAAAGAGGCAATCACAAACTAATGAAGAAGAGGCTATCGCATGGTGATGATAAGGCTGTTGCAAGTTGATGGTATGGGGCTATCGTAAAATGAAGGTTATCGCATGTTGAAAGTTATCGCATGTTGAAGATATAAAGTTAACAAAAGTTCAAGGTATAAGGCTATCGTTCATATTATGAAGATGTCGAAGGTTGATATTATGAAGGCTATCGAAGGTTGATGCTATGAAGGTTATCGAAGGTTGATATTGGGAAGGCTATCTTAGGTTAACGTCCTAAAAGTAATCATAGGTTGATGATATAAAGGCTATCAAGGTAGATGTTATAAAGGCTACCGCATGTTGATATTGTGATGGCTACCTAAGGTTGATGCAATAAAGGTTATCGAAGGTTGATGTTATGAAGCGTGTCGTAGGGTGATGTAGTGAAAGCTATCGAAGTTTGATGTTATGAAGGCTATTGCGGGTTGATATTATGAAGGCTATCAAAAGTTGATGTTGTGAAGGCTATCGCAAGTTGATGGTATCTAGCTATTGCATGTTGGAAGCATTGAGGCTATTACAGGTCGAAGGAATAAGAAGCTATCGCATGATAATGATGAAGTTGATGTTGTGAAGCTTATCACAAGTTAGCATTCATATAGTTATCGCATGTTGAAGGGTTTACCAAATATCAATACTCCAGCTGGCCACGTGGCATCCTCTAGTTGGTTTAACTATGCCACTTCACCATGAAGCAATTGAAACTGAATTATGTCATATGTCAAATCGACTACATGCCACGTTAGCAAAATCATAACCGTCCATCTCCTACATGTGTCATGTCAAAAATCTAAGAGCCTGAATTCTCTATAAATAGGCATGTATTTCTATTAAGAAGGGGAAAATTTTGAATTTTACTTCTTCCTCATTTTTCATTTCTCTTGAACATAAATAAAAAGCTTGGAATTTGGACTTTAATGGTCGATATGTCAAATTAGAATTGAGACTTTGTGATTTATAACATAAAAATTTCCTATTTGCATAAATGACTTTGAACGGGTTTAAGACGAGCATACTTCCCTAAGAGCCTTGCCTCTTACTCAAGTATTATTAATTCTCTTTATGGACTAAGCATATAAGTTAGGACCAAATTTTGGCCTAACAAGTTCCAAATGAGAAAGTTGCAGCAAGTTCTAGTAATATGAGTGCATACCTAGAATATTTTCGTAGTAATATATGTACGTAAATCATATATGAGATAAAGACAGTTTTCTTGATTGAGTGTCCAATGACATATTGTGACATCCATTATGCAACAGGGATAGTAAAAGGTACCAAGAAATCATGAAAAGACATGATGCATTGTGTGTAACTACCACATTATAAATGGTTTATTGAATAGACGAATAAAGTGAAACTGATATAGTAAATATATATAATTATACATATCCATTCATTGAAGCCCATCTCTCAGTCTGATCTAGGACAACTGATCGAGAAGGTATTGGATTTTGGATCCAAAATTTCCTCAAGTGAAAGTGGGAAATTGAAAGTTGAGGAGGTATACCCAAGGAGCAATTATGTAATTTGTTATATATCCTTACTTTGAAACCAATCTCATTTGAAAATAAAGTATGCTTTGGTGTTTATTTTCTACTTTATATAATTTATACTGTGATATAAATAAATGTATAATAATCATTTAATAAATAGAAAATCCTTTATTAAGTATTATATGATTGTAGTTACAAATCTAGTGACCATGACTATCGAATTGTAAGTCAAAATACATTATTTTAAGTATCCTTGGTCAAGATGTTTCGAGAAAAGGACATCGATACATCCGTTAAGACCCGAGCATGTAACACTTTCAAAATGTTAGGCTATGTATTATTTATGGCTGCTGGGGGCACCAAGGGATTACATATTTATAGTTATTAGATTACTACAGAATGACTCAATTGAGAGTTTCCTATTGGTTGATAATAACTAAGGTCAAATACGAAATCTCTACCCGACGATGTTATGTAATTCTTTCAACTTGAGAATATTGTGAACTTCGACATGAACACTCCACTTTGATAATAGTTAAATCATGGCATAGCGTCCATCAAACGACTATATTTGTGTCTGAATTGAAGCGTAGGAAGTGAAACAAAATTCAATAGGAAATTCGTCTCTTCTGTTATGAGAGGTTAGTGGCACGAGGATTAACTCGAAGTCAAAAGTCTCCTGTAGGGGCATATCGTTAATAATAAATGTTATTATTGAACCAAGAATTATAGAGATGGTCTAAATGGTTGTATACTGATATTTTTGGATTTTTAACTATGACCAAACGTGATATAGTGGTAACGAAGTGAACGTGCGTATAATATATCATTTCTTAAAGGAGATGCTTAAATCGATCTAAAATATAATTTTAGCGAAAAGATCTATAAACGATGAATTCGACAAAACGGTCACACCATCAACTAAGATAATGTGTAGACATTAATATTCAAATTATTCACCAATGAGGAAATTTTGGCTGTAACAGATTGGGCAGAAAATATACTTTCTCCCCCACACTCCGAGGTACTGCCTTGAGCTTATTGGCTAGTTCCATAGGTTTGTAAGGCTTTAGATTGGATTACTTTTGTGTTTCTCTTGGTGGTTATATATTATGATTTATATGTCACAACTTTTCTAGGTGCAGTAGGGCGTAGAAGGGTTGGTTTTTTCTTATTCATTCATATTTGTAACATGTCCAAGCTGTTGGCAGTGTATTTTCTATGATGTGGGCAGTGCCCGGGACTCGTGTATCTTTTTTATTATATATATACCTACTATGGCTGTATGATTTTCGGATCACATATTCTTTTAATCCAAAAAAGTACTCAAATTGTTCAATATTAATTACCGACTGAACTCACATCTGTGAGTCGCGCAACTAAATCTATGCAGTCTCAAAACCATCACCCGATTTAGTTAGTTTATAATGTGTCATAAATTAATTAATATGTAAGATATATTAATTATGAGTGATTCTAGTAGTTGGAGTGCCATTAGCAATTTTAGTAGTTCTTGGAAATTTTCTAGATGCCTTTAGTAATCATTTAGGTGTATGTAAAAGTGTTATACTTGCATGAGTTAATACACGATATTAATAAATGTTTAAATAGGTTTAAATGTGCAAACAAATCTGTACTATGCTATTAATGATGAGTCATTCATACATGATTCTCATTTCTTCCCACATTCTATATTCCACAGCTTGACATGTGGCGGCTTCTCACATTCCATTATTTAATTTAATCTATTTATTACATATAATACAGAATCTGAGACCACTTATATTCTCTCTTCTTATTCATTTCCAACTTTAATACCCAATTCTCCTTAACTTAAAGATAAGTTTTTCATTTATGTGCAGCGTTTCTTCTTTATTTCCTAACTATAAAGTTAACATCTTTAAGGCTCAAATAATTTAATCATCAATTTAAAAAGGAAAGAGAATAGCCTCTTATGATTATTAAATTATCATGTTCATTATCCGTTAATATTCAGTTGTGCAATTTTTAGTTAAAAATATTATTTGCTACATAATTTGGAATTTTTTGGTGATATACGCTCATCACTTTATGTAATATACAATAGTAATTATAAATATACACACCACACTCTTATCACGTAAAAATTATTTAATTTTCAACTTATATACCACAATTACAATGAATATATTTCAAATGTTATTTTGGTGACCTTTTCATTGAAATGCAATGTTTCTTCTTATTTCTTAGATGAAATATTAACCACTTTCTTCCATTTAAGGCTCAATAAATTCAATCAACAATTTCATAAAAATAAAATGTGTGCCCTTTTTACTTCATTTTTTCAGCTACTTATTTTTTAATTCTCTCCCCTTGTTCATTTTTAGCTCTAACACTCCATTTTTCTAGCTTTAGGGATGTAATTTTCATTTATGTTCAATGTTTCTTTATCTCCATGATCAAACACTAACCTCCTTTTATCATTAAATGATTAATTAATTTAATCATTAATTAGAAAAAAAGCACTACTCTTTCAGTTCATTTTTTTAACTACTTAATTTTAAGACCATTGTCTCAATATGCTTTATCCAATCTATTGTTTAAATTTCATGTCCGTTGCCTATTAGTCTTTTTAATATATATTTTTCAGTTGAAATGTATTATTTTCTATGTAATGTGAATTTTTTGCCTATATTGACTCATCAATGCATATCATATACACTGCAAATATACACACCACACTAATGTATCACTAAAAATTAAATTAATTTTCAGTTCATGTATCAAAATTACATTGAATATATTATACCTATTTTATTATGACGTTTTCATTTAAGTACAATTGTTGGTATCAAAATTGGCCACCAACACCCAATTATGTGAAAGCAGCGATATCTAGTCACAGATCTCAAAGAGTAACTAATGTAGAGAATATAATATGAAATTCAAAAGGAAAGAAAGTAAAAGGACAAGATTTATAGTGGTTTGGCTAACTCCGGCCTACGTCCACTCCAGAATAATCCTTTTTATTATAATGTAGTTTGTATGTAGTTACACTTCGAAATCTAAGAATCAAATTGACTGAGTGTAGCCTAGGTTCAAAATAAAGAGAAGCAGAAAGAAGATCCTTTTTCTAATTCCATGTCTACTGTATTTATAGGGGAAGACGTGCATGGATCGAGCTGAAATTTTGAAAGAAGGTTCGGGAGACCAAGACAAGGCCATCCAAAAATTTCCAAGCCCATTGGGGCTCACAATAGGGATCGGTACCGATCCCTATTGGTGTGTCCAATGGGCTGAAATCTCTATGAGGGGTGCCCCCATGATGTTAGCTACTTGCTCCCCAAATTTCGTGCAATTCTGATGTACGGTTTGTGAGATATCGCATTTTCCATGAAGTAGTGCTGCTTGAATTCTGTTTTTTGCCAAGCCCTCTAAAGGGATAGGTATCGATCCCTCCAATCTCCTCCAAGTGACATGTGATCCCTTGGGGAGCTTCTCCTTGTTATATTATGTACAGTCTTCAACTTTTATGTCAATTGGATTAGTAGAACTCGAGTTATTGACCGATCTTTGTTGCAATATGGTGCTAAGGCTAATTATAGCTGATCCTTATGGAGGGATAGCCGATCCCTCCAATCTCCTCCAAATGCTATGCGATCCCTATGGGGTGTTCCGCATGTTAATTAGCTTGTCCTCCAAGTTTCATGTCAATTAGATGTGTAGATGTTGAGATATTTATTGATCTTTGTTACGAAGTTGGGTTTAGTCGATCCCTAAGAGGGATAGGTACCGATCCCTATTGAGGGATAGATGTCAATCCCTCCAACTTCTCCAAATGTCATACGATCACTAAGGTAGACTCTGTAGGGTCCCCTACTCTTGTTTCCCAAGTTTCACTTCAATCCGCCTTGTGGTTGTTGAGTTATGGAGCGATCATCATTGAGTTGTGCTGTTGAGCTGAATATGATCCGATCCCTTTTCTTTCGCCCATAACTCTAGCACAAAAACTCCGATCACTTGAAATTTTAAATGTAGCCTCACGAGGCCTTACTTATCACTTTATACCAAATGCATCTTTATTGGGACAAAAATTAGGGATCCGATCCGAATCCACTTGACCATCGTCCATAGTCTCGTTTATAGTCGATCTCCAAGCTTGGTAATCGTTTCTTCAGGCTTCTCGCCTTGATGATCTTGATGTCTGTTGGGTTAAATCCACCTGTGTACTGCCTTGCCAAAAGGCAGGTTAACATTTTGCCCCCAAAACATGCCTTGCGATAGCAAGGCTCGCAAGGCGTGTTTTGAATTACCATAAATCCAAAATTCGAAGTCCATAATCAATTGATAGCCATGTTATCCAATTCGTTGCCAATCCAAATCCATGATCTCTCTGGATCTTTAGTGAAATCCATGACCATTCTGAGTTAATATCACATTCCAAATCTTCAATCTCATTGGAACTTTTTATCCAAATCCTCGACTTCACCGGGTCGTTAGCCAAATCCCAAACTGCTCCGGGCCCATATCCAAACCCATAGCTATTCGTAGCTGATATACAAATCCAAAACCTCTCTGGGTTGTTATCCTAATCCAAATCCTTGATCTCATCGGATCCTTGCCAAGCACAATTCATACTCGACAACCTGAGCAGGCTGATCCATCGCGTTCAAGCGAAGTGTCCTACCCCTTGCCAGGCATAATCCATAACTGACGACCTTGATCTCTCTGGATCCTTGTCGAGCACAACCCATACTCGACGACTTGAGTAGGTCAATCCATCGTGTTCGACTAAAGTGACCTACCGCTTGCCAGGTATAAGCCATACCTGATGACCTTGATTTCTCTGAATCCTTGTCGAGCACAATCCATACTCAATGACCTGAGTAGGTCGATCCATCGCCTTCGAGCGAAGCGACCAACCCCTTGCCGGGCATAATCCATACCCGACGACCTGTGTTATCCATTACATTGATCCAAATATAAGCATTCCTAAGTCCATAAAATAAGAGTCTGTACAACCAATAAACTGGAGTTCAAATAAAACTAGAAAAACAAGAGTTCGAAGCAAACAAGAAGAAAAAACAAATTTCACAAACCCTAGCATTATAGTTTATCATTATCTCAGAGCATGCATAGGGACCATTCTCGATCCTATACATGTGTAAGTGACTTAGTCGTCCTACCATGGAGTTTGCTACTTATTCCATGCCATCCTGATCGATTGATGACAAGTTGATGATGATGCCTTGATCCAGTGCCATTTTCATTCGAGGTGGATGGTGGCTGCTCCTGTTCCACCACCGCAGCCCGAGTCCTTATGTATTATTATAACTAATCATTCCTCACATGTTCCTCAATGATATCCTTCAAATGCCTGCAGTCATTTGTATTGTGCCCATCCAGCTCATGGAATAGGTAGCGCTTTCCTGATGTCCGTTCGCATTCGGAGGGTTCCCTTCTTGCCGGCCTTCGATATGGAAGGCGTCCTCGAGTATCCAGATATATCCATTATAGAGTTTCATTCAATTACGAGTAAGAAAAGAATTTGGGTTCTCCCCTTTGTCGCTTCGATCCATCGAAGCTATTGTCCATGTTTCATTTCCCTTGTCCTTTCTTGAGCTTTCACCGGGCGGTTCTCCACCTCGTACTGCATTAACTTCCGTTGCCTCTTTATCAGCTTTCACATCTTCTTGTCGCATAAACCTTTCTGCTTCATAGTAGAATTCCCCGAGATCCATCGATGGATCTCGTATCAGTGACATCTTAAAATCTGAATTATATAAAAGTCCTTACACTACCGCCATCAATTCCATCAATAGATCTGGTCGATCCACCGAAACAACTACCGCATTGAACCTGGTTAAGAAATTGTTGAGTGATTCTCCTGCCCACTGCTTCACTGACATCAATGTCATCATATTCTTGGTCTTGTGATGTAAACCTGAAACTGCTTCATAAATCTTTCGACCAATTTCGTCTATATGCTAATAGAACTGCCTTCCAACCGTTTGAACCATAGCACAGCTACATTCGTTAAGTACATGGGAAAGCACCGTGCCAAGACTTCTTCCGATGCCCCCAGTACTTCCATGTGCCGTATATACCTCATCATATGCATAGTTGGATCCGACTTTCCGTCATAAGCTTCTAGTGCTGGCAGTTTGAATTCAAGTTGATTCCGAGCATTCCTGATATTATGAGCGAATGGACTTCAATTTACATCCTCTAGATCCCTGTTCACTAATCCTCTATGCATAGCTCGCCTGATCATCTCCACATACCTGTCATTGTCTTCAAGTGGTAGTCTCCTATCATCGTGTCCAAGATGCCCTCCGAGTCTACGAGGGAATTCTGGAACGCATTCCTTCGGTCGAGCATCCAAATTCTAATTCACACCAAGCTCCATGGGATTGATCGCAGGTCCTCCGGCATCGCGATCAACCAGCCCTGGGGGCATGCCCCTTAGTCATTAGGGATCAGTGTTGATCCCTTTGGAGGGATCAGTATTGATCCTTCTAAGATGGCCGGGGACAACCCTGATTGCTCGGTTCTATTCCTTTGTCCATTGGCTCCATTTCCATGTTCTTGAATCTGATTTCTAGTGATTCTTGTTGCTTCAACTCCTTGGTCAAAGTTGTCATTAGCTTCTGCTGCTCTATTCCCTTGATTCTGTTCTGCTGCTTATCCAATCTATTGGAGTAAATTCTACATCATCTCCTTATGTCTTTTCAGCATCCTCTCTTGCATAGCATCCATCATCGTTTCCATCTCATCCTTAGTGATGTATATAGATGCTTGATTAGCTCCAACTCCTAAGGAAGCCTCATGACTCCCTCCATGGTGGCTTCTTTTTGGCAGTGCTCTCCTTGTTGATTCCCTAGCCATTGCTTCCTATATCCAAGTATCCAAGCTTCAAAATCTAAGCTCCTAGCTTCCAAATCCGCAGGTGCAAGTCCTCTCAATGAAAGAACCAAAATGTTGGAGTCAAAATTGGCCACCAACACCTAGTTATGTGAAAGCACCAATATTAAGTCACCAATCTCAAACAGTAACTAACATAGAGAATATAATTTGAAGAATAAACAAATTCAAAACGAAAGCAATTAAAAAGAGACAAGATTTATAGTGGTTCGGCTAACTCCGGCCTACGTCCACTCCAGAATAATCCTTTTTATTGTACTTTAGTTTGTATATATAGTTACAATTAGAAATACAAGAATCAAATTGACCGAGTGTAGCCTAGGATCAAAATAAAGAGAAGCAGAAAGAAGATCCTTTTTCTGACGCCATGCCTATTGTATTTATAGAGGAAAGACGTGCATGAATCGAGCTGAAATTTTGACAGAAGGTTCGGGAGACCAAGACGAGGCCACCCAAAATTTTCCAGGCCCATTAGGGCCCACAATAAGGATCGGTACGGATCCCTATTAGTGTGTCCAAATGGGCTGCAATCTCTATGAGGGTGCCCCCATTATGTTAGCTACTTGCTCTCTAAATTTCATGCAATTCTGATGTACGTTTGTGAGATATCGCATTTTCCATGAAGTAGTGTTGCTTAAATTCTATTTTCTGCCGATCCCTCTAAAGGGATAGCTACTGATCCCTCTAATCTCCTTTAAGTAACATGCAATCCCTTAGGGAGCTTCTCCATGTTATATTATGTATAGCTTTTAAGTTTCATTTATTAGTAGAACTCGAGTTATTGACCAATCTTTGTTGCAATATGGTGCTAAGGCTGATTATAGCCAATCCCTATGGAGGGATAACTACCGATCCCTCCAAATGCTATGCAATCTCTATGGGGGTTCCACATGTTCTAATTAGCTTGTCCTCCAAGTTTCATCTCAATTGCATGTGCAGATGTTGAGATATTGATCGATTTTTGTTACGAAGTTGAGTTTAGCCGATCCCTAAGAGGGATAGGTACCGATCCTATTGAGGGATAGATGCCGATCCTCCAACTTCTCCAAATGTCATGCGATCCCTAGGGTAGACTCCCTAGGGTCCCCTCATCTTGTTTTCAAAGTTTCACTTCATTTCGCCTTGTGGTTGTTGAGTTACGGAGCGATCATCATTGAGTTGTGCTGTTGAGCTGAATATGATCTGATCCCTCTTCTTTTGCCCATAACTCTAGCATACGAACTCCGATCGACTTGAAATTTGAAATGTAGCCTCAAAGAGACCTTACTTATCAATTCATACCAATTGCACCTTGATTGGGACAAAAATTAAGGATTTGATCCGAATCCGCTTGATCATCGTCCATAGTCTCATTTATAGCCGATCTTCGAGCTTGGTAACCGTTTCTCCGGGCTTCTTGCCTTGATGGATCATGATGTCCATTGGGTTAAATCCGCTTTTGTACTACCTTGACAAAAGGCTGGTTATACCTATTTTATTGTGACATTTTCATTTAAGTACAATTTTTCTTTTTTATTTCTTAATGAAATATTAACCTCTTTCTTGCATTTAATGTTCAATTAATTAAATCATCTATTTAATAAATATAAAATGTGTACTTCTTTTACTTTATTTCTTTTTGGACTTATTTTTTTTATTCACTCTCCTTACTTATATTCACCTCTATTGCTCATTCTTCTAGCTTTAGGGATAAAATTTTCATTCATGTTTAATATATTTTCGTTTCCTAGCTAAAACATTAACCACATTCATTCATTAAATTTTTAGTTGATGGTTAATACTATTAATACTTGTAAACTTACTAATTAGCCCCTTGCAAAATAAAAAAACCCATCATACCCTAGTTTTGACTGAGTTTACCCTAATATTGTTAATTTATTCCTAAAATACCCCTACCTAGTAAAACAAAGGTATTGTTATTGAGACTCCAATTTTGGATATGAAAGGGCCAAATTTTATGACCACTCCATACAAAATTAATTTGCTATAAGGGGTGCATATCATATTAATAAAACATTTATTTTTACGTATTTTGCCTTTGATTAAAACATCAAAACCCTAAGCACTTCCATTTACTCTTCCCTTCTCCTTCATCTTTGAAAATTAAAATAATGGTGAGAACAAAATATTCATCTCAATCTTCATAATCAGATCCAAACTTTGCTGAGAAGGCGATTGAAATGCAATTTCTTAACCCAATTTATCTTGCTTTTTTTAACTGTGATAAAATTAATATTTAAAATTACTATATTGAATGCTTTCTTGAGTAAGAATCAACTGTCTCTTTTTCTTGCATTTCCATTGAAAGATTAGTTTGGCTTCTACGGTATTTGAATTAATAAAGGTTAATTAATGATGATTACGGGAAATTTGGATAAACAAAAGAAAGTTCAATTATGTCAATTTGATGAGAGGGCTTGTTTGACTAGTACCTCTCATAATACAAATTACTTTTTAAAAGAAAATGGCCTGCTCGTATCCAAAAATGGAGTGTCAATAATAATACCCAAAAACAATGTTTGGTAAAGAGAATTCGCTATTTCAAAAATCACTCCACCAAATCACGTAATTGTCCATCAAACAATACAAATTCTGGATGAGATTGTACTATAGAGGCTGGCGTGTGATGATTGTTTGTTCAACCACATAGATGGTGTATGTGGATGTGTACTCTACCACGTAGTGGAAGTGCGAGGTAACAAAGTTAGCATCACATTAACCTTGTATGGTTGGTGTACAAATCGCACATTGTCACTATGTGATTATACTATCAATCTCTCATCTGATTTTCTATGATTTGAGCAATTTCAAATTTAAAAAAAAAGTTAAATTCTAAATTACTGAATCTGATTTATGTAGATTCGCATTATCATCATCAATAATATCAATCACTTCAATTCAGTTATTTGGGATTTCAACTAGAATTTGGGGCAGAAGGATTTAATGGTTAGATGATTTTAGGTAGAATATGAGAAGAAAGAGAGAACTAAATGGGTACGTAAATAAGTCTAGTAAGAGAAATTTATCCTAATTTAAAATAAAATTAGGGAAGGGATTACTTAGCAAATTCTTATGGCTAAATAGAATTTGCCTTAGTCAATTTAATCATCAATTTAAAGGGTAAAAAAAGGAAGACGTATGACTTTTCTATTTCATTTTTTTCAACTACTTATTTTTAATCAAAGCACTGTCTCTATATGCTTAATCTATCTATTGCTTAAAATTTTCTTATTTGCTTTTTGAAACTCTACTCTCTTCTTATTTCAATTGAATTTCTTCTCCATTATAAATGCAGTGCCCTAGCTCAAATCTTATCATTCTACAATAAAATATACTTTCCAATATCTTATTTCATTTTAAAATTGTATTGATGCTTGATTGACGTAAGATACTAAATCGAGTATTACCCATATTTAATTATTTTGGTAATTTAATATTTAGATTTATATTATATTTTTTACTAAATATTCGTTTTGTAAAGGGTCCGTCTATTGCAACTTCATTATTTGCTTTTCACCCCCTACAACTTAAAAGTAAAATTTTCACCCTATCAATTGCTTTTCCCACCACCTTTTTCCAAAACTACCCTTCTCCTTTATTGTAGCTAATGTTTATTTTGACTCTTATATTTTACTATATTTTTTTCTAAAAATCAAAACCCTAAAATTTTGAGAGCAATGGAAAGAGGCGGGGGAGACAAATGTAAGGAGGAAGATAGAGATGGAGAAAGGCATTCAAAGCAGCACCATGGCAAGGGCTTCAAATTAAATTCTTTTTCCTTCTACAAAAGCATGGCAACTGCAGTTAGGCATTTAAAGCAGCCAACGTTTCTTTGTCAACCAAATTCATGTTGTTTATATACTTTCAAAGCTAGAGGGTGGCGTGGTTTCTTCGGTTTCAAAGCTAGGTTAGGACATGCAGTGCTCACCTTAAAGGTTGAGGGTTCAATCCCCACCAACTACATATCCTTGTGATTTACCAGAGGTATGTGTTGTGGGTTCGGTGCATACTTCCTTAGAGTTTACAAGCAAAAGTTGGTTCTCTAGGTCTTCAAAAAAAAGCTAGTGGTAGCTCAGTTTCAAAGCTAAGGGGTAGTGTGGCTACAAGGGTTCCAATGTTCAATTGCAATGTTGTTTTTTTAACCAAGCATAAAGCTAATGTTGTTTTCATTTTTTCATAGTTAACTCATAATCTTGTTAAATTGGCCAAACTTCCCTCAATGTTTCACTTAATTCCCTGCATAATACATGATTTTAACAACTTCCACGTGGGTAACAGGCGTGGTTACAAGTGCTTCAACGTCCAATGGTAGCATGGTTACTATGGTTTCAACGCCATATGATAGTGTGGTTTGATAGGTTATAACACTTAAGCCTGACGTGGTTTAACAATTTCAAAAATGGGAGATAAATAGACACATTGGAGAAGAAATCTAATTAACTGTTAAAGGGTATAATTGGAATTAATATTTAAAAAATTTAAATGGTCGTGAAAAGCAAATAATGAGGTGGCAACAGACGGACCCTTGTGTAAAATCATTTTTGGTATTTACAATTGTCTTTTACCATTATTCACCACTTGATGTTTGTGATTTTTTTTAATGCTACTTAATATTCGATGTATAGAAGTAAGTCGCCTTGAGCAAACTCTAATAACTATTGTTAGTAGACTTATTTGACTGGTGCAAGAATTTCCATTTTTCTACAAACTTAATGTCTACTTCATTATGCGGTGTTATTTATTTTATTCCACATTAAACTTTTATAGATTTTTTATTGTTCCAATATTAATCGCTACAAAATTATTTTTCTTCATGAATCCTAGAATGAATTTCAATTTCAAGACAATTAAAGTTCTCCTTTTGAAATTATACATAAATATAAGTTTACTTTTGCGCATATGAGTGGAATTTGATTAATTTATGGTGTGATTATTGATTTCTCTTTTCAATGATAAATAGGTGGTTCGATATCTTGATTATGTGGACTTTTGTTATTGTCCTCATATTGGTCTATTTGATTAATTAATTATTAATGATTATAGAATTATTAGGTTCATAATCCATTAACTTTGTTGAATATTTCTTAGTCGAAAAGTATTATTTGCTATATAATGTCAAATTCTTAGTGATATACACCTATCGATGTATATTACATATAATGGTAGCTGCAAATATACAAACCGCACTCACATGTCAAAAAAAATCATTTTCCGTAATTTTCATTTTATGAATCACAATTACATTGAATATATTTTATAGGTTATTTTGTGACATTTTCATTGAAATGCATTGTTTCTTCTTTATTTTGTAGTTGAAATATTAACTTCTTTCTTCCATTCCATGTTCAATTAATTCAATTATCAAATTAATAAAGATAATATGTACCTCTTTTACTTCATTTTTTCAACTACCCATTTTTTATACTCTCTTACCTATTAATTTTCAGCTGTAATACTCAACTGTCCTAACTTTGAGTATTAAATTTTTATTCAAATGCAATGTTTCTTATGTATTTCTTAACTGAAACTTTAAAAAATTCTTTCAATTAATGTTCATCTAATCCAATCACCAATTTAAAATAAAAGAAAAAAGCATTCCTCCTTCACTTCATTTTTTCAACTACTTATTTTGAATCAACTATTATCCCCATATGCTTAGTCCATTTTATTATGTAAAATTTCTCATTTGGTTATTGAAACTCTACTATCCTATGGTTTCAATGGAATCACTTATCCACTGTACATTTAGAACCCTAGTCCCATCTTCTCATCTTACAAGAAATTTACTTTCCAATACTTTTATTTCGTTCTAAATTGATAGGATGCTTGATTATTGAAAGATATTGAATCATTAATTTGTTTACTCTGGTTATTTCGGTAATTCACGATTTAATTTATATGATACTCTTTTTTCCACTAAATATTCATTGTGCAAAGCCGTTTGAATATTTATAATTGTTCTTTAACATTATTTAATATGTGATGTTTATAATTATTTTTTAATGCTACAATATTTGGTGTATAATGTTAAGTCACATATATCAATTATAATGAAATATCTCTATTTGCGGATTTATTTATGTCGTGCAACAATTTGTATTTGTCTACAAACTTGATATATGTATGATTTAACTTATTCCACATTAAAAAAAAAATTATCATTCCAGTGTTAGCCAACACATGATTAATTTTCTTCATGGATCCCCGATCAAATTTCAATTTCACATGATTAAAGTTCTCTTATCAAAATTACCATTAAAAATTAGTCTACTTTTAGCACACAAATGAAATTTGATTAATTTATGGTGTTGTTGTTGAATTATCTTTCCAATGATCAATATGTGGTTCAACATCTTGGTTAAATGGACTCTTGCTATTATCCACATATTAGTCTATTTGATTAATTAATTAATTATTGATGATTATGCGGACTTCTGCAAATGATTTGTGTGTTTATACCTCTATTGTAATGGCATCATCTAGTTATATGTAGATGCTTATAAATTTCCTAAATATTTCATGTACAATCTAATGTCTAATATTAATGTTTCATTTGTTCTACATTTGAATTTTTATAAAGAAAATAGAGAAAAAGGTTATTTAACTCATGACAACAATTAAGAATAATATGTAGTCATTTATCATTTCAATATAAATTATTTCATTCCTAACAACAACCAATAATAATACGTAGTTACTTACCATTTCAACAAAACAATAATATATGGATGCATATAAATTCTCTAAATATTTTGTGTACAATGTAATTATTATTAATATTTCATCTGTTACACATTTTATTTTTTGTATAAAAAGAGACAAAATTGATTTAACATAACAACAATCAATAATAATACGTAATTACTTACTATTCAGTAAAATTCCCTTTGTTAAGTCCAAATTTTATGTTCTATGCTTTTTGTCAACCTTCTACATTTTTTCTTTCCGAAATTATGTTTCCTTTTTGTGAGGTTATTAATAATTTCTTTATTCTTTATAAATATCACATTACGATTCACACATCAAATGGTAGATCATATGTAATGCTGTTGTCCAAACTCGAATATCAATCTTTTTCATATCTTCCATTTTCTAGCATGTTGTTCTATATATAATTATCTATATTTTTCCCTTCATTTACTAATTAGGAACTGTTTGTACCAAAATTGGGCACAACACTCTTCGGAAGTTTTTGAAGAGATAAAATGAAGAAATTAAATGGAAAAAGTGGATTATCTAACAAAAAATCCAAAAACAGATAATGAAACTAATAAGAACGCACAGAAACACAAGAATTTAGAGTGGTTTGGCGTGTTGCCTACGTCCACTATGAAGTTGATTGCTTTATTGATGTTTCTTTGATGATTACAATTGATTTCAGTGGGTTACAGCAGATAATGATGATTTACAGCACTGAAATTCGTTAGTAGCAGCAGCTATGGAGTTTAGATCTGGATCCGGCAGAGTCTGGGCATTGGAGAATTCATAGAAGAAGAAGATCCCTTTTCTATATGCCCTGGGGCTCTATTTATAGGTGTAGGAGGCTGATATCGCTCAGATCTCGGGAGACTACTTCTAGCACGTGAGTAGGCCTGTGCGACCAAGCCCGTGAAGTTTCGGCCCGATCCGTGATCGATACGAACATATTTCGTATCGATCAAGATTGCGTCCGATGGAGTCGAAATTTGACGTGGACCTTCTTTAGCATGCACGTAAGCTTCTGTGAAAATTTCATAGCATTTGGACTTGTGGATTTCGAGTTATGATCGATACGAAATGGAGACTTTCGGCAGGCTGTTTGGTTCATATCGATCGGAACTACGTTATTCGTATCGATCGGAACTACGTTGTTCGTATCGATAGTCTTGCTCTGTTCGTATCGATGAAGGTGGTGTAGTTCGAATTGATGGAGGTTTGCTTGTTTGTATCGATGAAAGCACTCCAACTCGATGGATACGAACAGTGTTCGTCGATGGATGCGAAGTTGACACTGGCTGATCGATACGAAGTGTGCTGTCCCTCGATGGATACGAAGTTGATCGGTACGAAGTAGACTTCTGACGATGGATACGAAATCGATCGAGTCGAACAGAGGCTTCTTGATGGATTCGAATGAATCGAGTCAAACGGAGGCTTCCTGATGGATTCGAATGGGATCGAGTCGAACAGTGGCCAGTCGATGGATTCGAACTCGAGGCTGTCCTTCATCCAATCTTGCATCGATCATAACTTGAGCATATGGACTCGGATTGACTTGAGATTTGGAACGTGGACTTTCATTGCTTCGCTCGCTGTGTCTTGTCGATTATAGCTTGATCCGAACTCGGACAAAATTCATCGATATCCATAGTGAGCCTGCGTATAACCGATCTCCAAAACGAACTGTCATTGGTTTCTAGTCAAGTTCTTGGTTTCACGGCCTTGCCAAAAGGCGGGATAACATTTTCCCCCCAAAGTACGTCTTGTGTGAACATGACATGCTTTGAAATGCTACATCCTTCATTCTGAAAAAGTTCTATCCGATTCGCTGAGTAGTTGCTATCTTTTCATCAAAAGATGTAACCTTCGATTGATTTCCAGTAACATAAGTGCTGAGTTGTTGACTGCCAATGATTATGCAGTGCATTGTTGTAACTGAGTGTCGAGTGCAAGCGATCTGTTGTTCACTGTTGTAATTGTCGTCAGGTGAGCATTCAACTCCTGTAAATTTTGAAAATTGAATGTTAGTCTGTCATACATGCATGTATGTTAGCCTGACTCCCGTCAATGTTTGCACGTTCACGGGTCATTGTCAAGTTGTTGTTTTTTATCGAGTTTCGTAACGATCCTTTCCTGGATCGATGTGAAATTCGAGTTGTAACAACGTTCGATGGTTGTTTTAAGTCCTTCCTTTGTATCGATCCTCTCCTGGATCGATCTGAGATGTTGGAATGTATGCTTCGCATCGATGGATATGTAATATTGGGTCTCGGATCGATGGATGCAAAAGTAATGCTTTGTATCGATATACTCGAACGATCAAGACATAATCATGCAGTGATGCTTCACGGAGGATATGCCATTTCTCATTCCTTTATTCAATAAGAATCCCCGATTGTGGATAATCTTTGATAGAAGTCATTCATGACTCTTTCTCTAGATCTGTCTCCAAGATCTAGTTGATCTTCATATGTCAATGCCTGGAATAATAAGCATTTCAACTGAGACAAAGTCTATTTGTCACGCATCCCCAGAACTGGCTAGCTTGGCGAGTGATTCGTCCTTTTCGTTTTGTTCTCTGAGATTTGTGTAGTGGTGCAATAGTCGAAGTCGGCTAGTAGCTTTTGGACCCGGTTGAGATAAGGAGCAAGACGTTGCCCCCTAGTCAAATAATCTTCCCTGACTTGGCGTACTACTAACCAGTAATCATATAAGACATGTAAAGTTTCCACTCCTAGTTTTCTTGCAAGTTTGAGCGCCAAGGCTTCATACTCAGCTTCGTTATTTGTTGCAGGGAAGTAAAGTTTCAGGGCGTAGCAGATCGTTCGTTCTTCAGGAGTCATTAATGCAACTTCGATGTTAGAAAGCCGATTATTGGAAGTTCCATCGGTGTACGTTCTTCATCGGTTGGACGGTTCTCCACTGTTCTTCGGATAATCGTCCGATGTAGTGAATTCAGATATGAAGTATGCTAATGTTTGACCTTGGAGAGCTCTCCGAGGGAGATAAGTGATATCAAATTGGCATAGCTTGATACTCCATTTGAGTAACTTTTCAGACATCTAAGGTTTCTATTGGACCTATCGTAACGGTTGGTCGATATGGACGTTAACGGGGTGAGCTTGTCAATAGCCAGCCTTTATCATATACTGGTCTTTGGATTCGTTTCTCTTCACATAGCATTGCGACGCTTATGGCATGTGTTGACACGGCCAATTGATGTATAAATCTTCGCGATCCAAAGGTTTGGGTAAAATGGGAGGTCTCTTTAAGCGATCTATCAGAGCTGGAAGTGCATCAAAGCAGTTGTTAGTTCATTCAAAAGTTCTCTTCCCTCTCTTGGTCAGGTTGAAGAAGAGAATTCACTTGTAGATGGTCCTAGAGTCAAATCAACTTAGGATGGTAATCTTTCAACTTAGGCTCCGTACCTGCTTGGTTGTCCTCGGTACATGGGTGTCTCAAATTGTCGGAATTTTCTAGAAATTAGTCTTGATTCGATGAGAATTGATGATGAAAACAAAGAATCTTTCTGATGTAATGGTGAAAGAGCATTTCAAAGGATCGAGTTTCATCCTGCATTTTTTGGAGAGCGCTGAATACCTCTGTCAAGTCATCGATATGGTCGTTTGATAGTCGTGATCTCACGAGCATATTAACCACATCTACTTTCATCGACCGGCCGATATGATTTTTGAATGATCTGTTAATCGTCCTTTGGTAAGTAGCATAAGCGTTCTCAAGTTTGAATCCAAGGATTTCAGCATAGCACTATAGGCCCAGGTAAATAATGAAACAGTTGTATTCCTGGTCTAGGACATGCTTCAGTATCCGATTGTATCTGGAGTTTGTATCCATGGATAACAGTAATTCATGTCTGATGGTCTGGCCCATCAGTTGGTTGATCATTGGAAGTGGAAAGCTGTGCTTTGTCATACCCCATGCAAATCTGGGTAGTTGACGTATGTCCTCCACTCTCTTTTCCTTTTTCATATAAGTAAAGGATTGGATACTCATTTTGGTTGGAGGGCATCATGGATAAACCCACTGGTTTTGAGCAGATTCGCCTCCTCTTTAAGTGAAACAGATCTCTACGGATCCACGTCGCATCGTTTTTGTTCACTGATACATGCCTCGGGTTGACATTTAATGTAGGGTTCTTCATGGCTGGAGAGAGTCCATATATATGTATATATATGAGATCGAGTCCAAGCAAACACATCAAGGTTCACCTGAAGTAAAACAGTTGACTCTTTCTTCATCATTGCGCAGAGTTGTGATCTGATCTACAATACTCGTGATAGGTTGTAGGCGCTTCGTGTGTTTATTTGCAATGGTAAATGATCAGGCTTATAAGGACGTTGAATCAAAGGATTAGTAGAACTTAGCCTTGTACTGCATGCTGCTACATAGCTGGCTCCAGCTTTGAGATTGAATTTACTTATTTTTTTGAACGATGCACTTTTCATGCAATGTACCTGCGATCCATTGCTCATCGAAAGGGTCAGAATGATGATCAGTTGCCCATAAGTCCTGGTATTGATCTGATGTCTCTATCTCTAGGCATCCTTTCGGTCACAACCTAGAGTTGTTATGAATATTAGGCATGGGTCATAGGTTCAAGTTGTTATAGTCAACTCTCGGATAATTACTCTTTTGCCCACGGTCTAGGGTTGGCGGATGCATTACGCGGACGGTCTAGTCTCATCCTAGCCGTGTTTATATTGTAGTTCAAGCTTTAAGAATCAGAGTTGATTGATGAATGGTTAAATCATATTAATCTTATCTTCTTGCTCGTGCCCCTAAGTCTGGAGAATATCTCGATAAGTGGCAGGGTAGATAATGTCCGCTTCAATTTTGTATTCTATCCTATTGAACCATGGGATCGAGTTAACTGATGGAGGGCTAAGTCGTGCCTATCCTGCATTATGTTCTAGTTCTTTCCTCTAGGCGGAATATATTGTTACTTTGTCGACATTCGGACATAAGCTAGATTCTGGATGGTCAATGACATTCACTTCGCTGCTTATGTCACTATACTTTGGGCAAAAACTGAAGAGTGAATCGTCCAGTCAGATCCAATGCAGGATTGATGCTTCCCTTGTCGAATCCAGGGTAAGAGTCAGTGTGCAAATGTTTAGGTTGCACTTGTTTTGAATTGCTCTTTTAATCGAATCATGGTAAAAGTCAGAGAATGAATGGTCACATTGCATTCTCTGGGAGTTAGGAAATTAACTACATCCATTTCGGTTTACATTCTCCCGTCGGAACTTGGGATAATGTCCGCTCAAACGCAGTCAGGTCATGCCCATCTCGTTTCACACTTTTACAAATAGATCGTAGGAAGGCGACGGAGGACGAATGGTCAAGTCACACTCACTCGTGGTTTATTCTTCTATCCATGCCTTGTTGGTCAAAGGTATTCGATGGACGTTCGGGTCACATCGATTTGTAGTCTAAGAGGATCGATATTGACCGTTGATTCAACGGCACGATGTAGAATGCTCGGACCTCATTTCCTATCGATCCAATGGTATGATATGAAAGGTGCAGATCGATATTGCCCATCGATCCGGCGGTACGATATAATTGGTTGCCTAGGACTTCGGGCATCATTCAGATTGGTTAGCATTAGGGTCTCCTTGTAGTCGTTGCCTTAAGTTGTAAAGGACGCTAAGATGGAGATGTAGCGAGTCACCCTTCTCTTCTTTCGGTGATTTGTACTTCTGCCCCTAGTCTTGGGTTAGCAGAGTTAGTTCGTAGATGATCTAATTGCACCTGTAGTGAGTTTACACTCCTCACGTCGAGTTCAGGTCAGTGTTGGTGAATGAATGGTCGAATCACATTCATTCGTTTGTCTATTCTTATAGCCAC
Organism: Allium fistulosum; assembly: GCA_030737815.1. Lineage (NCBI taxonomy): Eukaryota > Viridiplantae > Streptophyta > Magnoliopsida > Asparagales > Amaryllidaceae > Allium > Allium fistulosum. Next base: position 558,029,122 of record CM060905.1, read on the forward strand.
ACTTTGGGGATCAGAGTCAGTTGAAGGGCCATTCATCACACCTATTTGATGTTTATACCCCTGTCCACACTCTGGGGACTAAGTTTTTTTTTGTAGAAAATGGTCAGACAGCGTTTTCCTCGGTTAATTCCTCTGCCCCCAGTCAAGGGAAAAAGTCGAAGTGTGGCCGGTCAAATTACAACAACTTTAGTTTGATGCTTCTCCCACTGAACTGTAGGAAGGAATTGATTGGCGGATGGTTAGGTCACATCCGTCCATGTTGCACGCACAACCCGTCGGATCACAGGCGAGAGTTAGCAGATGAACGGTCATGCCACGTTCATTTGCGGTTGGATGGTAGTAATATCAATTCAGAATAGGATATCCAGCGAGGTCCGTTTTTCGAATCTACGCCTCCCTGTCGAATCAAGGAAGAAATTTTGTCTTGTAGGGTTGGTGTGCATCCCTATAAATTTACGTTATGGGTCCCGTGCCGAGGATAAGAGTTGATGCTTGGACGGTTGTGTCACGCCCGCTTAGTGCTGGATGGTCGGATCACATCCAATTTTGTGTGTTAAGTGTGCCCCCATGTCAGGGGAAGATTGGAAAGCAGACGGTCGAACCACATCCGCTTTTTGTACTACAGAACTTGATGAGGAACCATAGCCAATAGATGGACAGTCGAATCACATCCCTTTTGGTATTCATATTCCAAACCATGCTTTGAGGACTGGAGTTGGTTGATGGGTTGTTAGTCACACCCATTTGGTGTTTATACTCTAGCCTGCGCTCTCGGGACCGAAGTAAGTTGATGGGTGGTCATTCGCACCCAGTTGGTGTTTATACTCTAGTCCACACTCTGGGGACTTAGAGTTAGTTTATGTTTATACTCCAGTTCGCACTCTAGGAATCTGGAGTTAGTTGATGTTTATACTCCAGTTCACACTCTGGGAATCTGGAGTTAGTTGATGTTTATACTCCAGTTCACACTCTGGGAATCTGGAGTTAGTTGATGTTTATACTCCAGTTCGCACTCTGGGAATCCGGAGTTGATGTTTATACTCTGTTTCGCACTCTGGGAATCCAGAGTTGATGTTTATACTCCAATTCGCACTCTGGGAATTTGGAGTTGGTAAACAGACGGTCAGTCACATCTGTTGCATGTTTTTGGATTTTTCTCGCACTCTGGGAGCGAAAGGTGTGTCAGGATCATGGATGGTCGGATCACATCCACCCCGAGTTAACAAGCGAGGTTGTTAGATGGGCGGGTCCATCCTCCTCAAACTTGGTTTAGATACGGACGAGGTCGTTAGGTGGACGGATCCACCCTCCTCGTATTTGTAAACTTATACTCCAGTTCACACTCTGGGAATCTGGAGTTAAGTGAAGGATTGTCATGTATCAATCCTTTTTTGACTTTGGTGTGATGGCTTGCCCCCGAGCTCGGGATTTCACTTTGCGAGTGATTGGTGGGATCCCGATTACTTTCCATTTATCTGCCCTCAATGAAGGATGAGATTTAGTTTATGGACGGTTGGATCGCGTCCATGTTCATTTGGATTCCGCTTTTTCCAAGCCTAAGGAGTAAGGTTAGTGTTCTGGCAAGCTTTGTGCTCGAGCATAGGAAAGGATGGTCGAACTACATCCACTTTGAGTTGTGTATTTTCCCTTAAGTCGGGTGCAAGAATTGGAGAGCGGATAGTCGAGTCACGTCCAATTTATACTTTGCATTCTTTCGATCGAGCTAAGGAAAAGAGTTGAAATGACAGCTCGTGATGTTTAGTGAGTAGGCAGTCAGTCGTTGATGACTTTAAATTGAGGGTTGGACCCTGATGAAGTTGGTTTAAGGCATGACTGTTTTTCCGAATTACAGAAGCAAACTGGAGAGTGAACGGTCAAATCATATCCACTTTAAACATATGTTCTCAAATAATCCCAAGTGTCTAATGTAGGATTGGATGCTTGGATGGTGACGTCACGTCCACCCTTGGTGTGATTCTGATTTTATCAGGCATCAGAAGAAGCATAAGTATTTTGGCGAGCTTCAAGTATGAGATGGAGAGTGCATTGTTGGGACATATAACTCCAAGTCTTTCTTACATCTCCTAATTAAATTGCATAGGCGGATGAGTGGATGGTCGGTTGCATCCACTTTGTACTAGAGTCCTGACCTTGTCGGTCTCTTCTGCTTTGATGCCTTGCCCCCAGTCAGGGGCATATAGTGGCCGATGAGTGGTTGAATCATGCTCATCATGATGATACCTCAATGATTTTATCATAGTCCGTGGAGGTTGTTTTGCACCCAATCTTAAGTACTCGGTTACCTGCATCATTTGCAAGTAGTTTAATTCAAGTAGGTCATATTTCGCAGCGTAAATGAAATTGAATTAGAAATAATTCAAAAGAGATCAGATCAAATCTCATTGATAAGTGAGGCAGCGTCGTATGCTCGCTATTGCACTTCAGTCCAGCCCTTCTCAGTTGGAAGTCTAACGCAAATGGTCCAATTTGATCAAAGTCCTTGATCGATAGGGGTCGGATGTTCCCGGTCCTTCGTTTTATGGGGCTTGCACATATTGTCGGAGCTATCCTTCCCGGAGCAGCCTTATGGCGTTGGCGTTCATGGTAGCCATCTAGAGAAGAGGAGTTTTCCGATCAAGAGTATGGAGTAGGTCCCTTCCTTATCTTGCTATGTTGATCCTTCATCTGATTCATCAACTCAATATTAGCCTAGACATGTTGGTGTAGTCGTCGTCGGCTATCCACCAATTCTCTTAGCAAAGTCTGGAAATAAGCTCTTGTGATGAATTCATTTATGGGATTTTGCAGCAACTGGCTGTGGGCTTTGGATAAATTCGTTGGCTACCAACTTCTTCATTCACTTCAACAATATGAGAAGTAGAACTGGTATGTCTAACCGGGATTGACGGTCTTCTCTGAGGAATGAGGGAAGACATCTTCGTTTGATGGCATTCATCACCCTTGGAGAAATCCACGCACCATTCCCACTTCATAAGGTAGTGTCGAGGGTTGTATTTCCATAGTACACCGACATAGTTAACATGTTGAATTTTCACTGGAAGTTCTACATGTAGGATGGTTTCAATGAATAGGTCTCCACTGGGGAAGATTCTCCAATTGTCATTATGACTAGGTCCATTTTATGGCAACGGGGTCTTATAATACTGGCGAATGATGCGTGCATGATTGTCCAACATTTGAGTGGTTGGTAACGCCGATTGGATGGCGAGTTGGTTAAAATGGGCTAATAGATTGGTGTTTATCCCAAACTTTCATCCAGATAGGAGACCTATATAGGGTATTAAGGAAGTCCTCTTGAGGTTGTATGCCATGCTTTTAGTCATGTTGACGTGGAATGATTAAGATGCAGACATTTGAAGATGGTTCAGTGGTGACCGGCTATGTTTTGAGTTGGCAGAGTAGACATTGTAGGGGAGTCGTCATATTAGCCATCGTACCATAGTTGTCAATTCAGGAGTTTAAAAGCTGGTCAATTTGAGTCGTACTCAAAAATATATATTTTTTGAAATTTCGTATCGCTCTCAACAATGTTCGAACGATATAAATGTTGGTGAAATTGAACGATCCGAAAAGTGGACAATTGGATCGATACGAAATGCACACGGTTGGATTGATACGAAGTGGTATTTGAGGATCGATACGAAATGCACGCGGCTGGATCGATATGAAGTGGTATTTGAGGATCAATACGAAATGCGCGCGGCTGGATCGATACGAAGTGGTATCTGAGGATCGATACGAATTGGACGCGTCTGGATCGATACGAAGTGCGATCGATACGAACAGAGCAGTTGCGATTGATACGAACAGAGCAGTTGCGATCGATATGAACAGAGCATTTGCGATCGATATGAACAAAGCAGTTGCGATCGATACGAACAGAGCAGTTGCGATCGATACGAACAGAGCCGTGAGTATCGATACGAATTGGACGCAGATGGATCGATACGAACTGCGTGTGAGAATCGATACAAAATGTACATGGCTGGATCGATACAAAGTTCGATCGATACGAATGTTGTCATATTTTCTGGATGTGAATACATGGATACTAAAATCACCATATTTTCTAGATACGAAATGATGGATTCGAAAATGATCATATTTTCTAGATATGAAATGATGGATACAAAAATGACCATATTCTCTGGATTCGAGAACATGGATACGAAAATCACCATATTCTCTGGATTCGAGAACATGGATACGAAAATCACCATATTCTCTGGATTCGAGAACATGGATACGAAAATATAGATGAATGTAGTTCCTCTTAGATCTGGAGCAATCTGAATAGAATAGAAGAAACCACTAGACGACAGATCTGGATCTCTTCCTTAGATTTTTGCAATCCAACGATGGTACTAGATCCACAGAGCAGGAGAAAATTTGGCTTTCTCTCAATGAAAGCACCAAAGTGTTTGTACCAAAATTGGGCACAACACTCTTCGGAAGTTTTTGAAGAGATAAAATGAAGAAATTAAATGGAAAAAGAGGATTATCTAACAAAAACTCCAAAAGCAGATAATGAAAGTAATAAGAATACACATAAACACAAGAATTTAGAGTGGTTCGGCGTGTTGCCGACGTCCACTATGAAGTTGATTGCTTTATTGATGTTTCTTTGATGATTACAATTGATTTTAGCGGGTTACAGCAGATAATGATGATTTACAGCAGTGAAATTCGTTACTAGCAGCAGCTATGGAGTTCAGATCTGGATCCGGCAGAGTCTGGGCATTGGAGAATTCAAAGAAGAAGAAGATCCCTTTTCTGTATACCCTGGGGCTCTATTTATAGGTGTAGGAGGCTGATATTTCGCTCAGATCTCGGGAGACTACTTCTGGCACGTGAGTAGGCCTGCACGACCAAGCCCGTGAAGTTTCGGCCCGATCCGTGATCGATACGAATGGATTTTGTATCGATCAAGATTGCGTCCGATGGAGTCGAAATTTGGCGTGGACATTCTTTAGCATGCATGTAAGCTTTTGTGAAAATTTCATAGCATTTGGACTTGTGGATTTTGAGTTATGATCGATACGAAATGGAGACTTTCGGTAGGCTGTTTGGTTCGTATCGATCGGAACTACGTTATTCGTATCGATCGGAACTACGTTGTTCGTATCGATAGTCTTGCTCTGTTCGTATCGTAAGGTGGTGTAGTTCAAATCGATGGAGGTTTGCTTGTTTGTATCGATGAAAGCACTCCAACTCGATGGATACGAACAGTGGTTCGTCGATGGATGCGAAGTTGACACTGGCTGATCGATACGAAGTGTGCTGTCCCACGATGGATACGAAGTCGATAGGTACGAAGTAGACTTCTGATGATGGATACGAAATCGATCAAGTCGAATAGAGGCTTCCTGATGGATTCGAATGAGATCGAGTCGAACAGAGGCTTCCTGATGGATTTGAATGGGATCGAGTCGAACAGTGGCCAGTCGATGGATTCGAACTCGAGGCTGTCCTTCATCCAATCTTGCATCGATCATAACTTGAGCATATGGACTCGGATTGACTTGAGATTTGGAACGTGGACTTTCATTGCTTCGCTCGCCATGTCTTGTTGATTATAGCTTGATCCGTACTCGGACAAAATTTGTCGATATCCATAGTGAGCCTGCGTATAACCGATCTCCAAAACGAATTGTCATTGGTTTCAAGTCAAGTTCTTGGTTTCACGGCCTTGGCAAAAGGCGGGATAACAGGAACATTTTTTTGACTTGGTTTATAGTTCTCAAGGAAATTCAAGCATCAAATTACCTTGATGTCCACCCAGGCTTAAAGAATAGGTGTGGATAACTTTTATATTGCAATTTTGCTCGATGTATGGGATATAGTACATTTTTTCTCTACTTTTACAAAGAGTTCTTTTGAAATTAGAGACTTAACTTTTACCAATATTAAAATTTCATGATCAAAATGGCGAAAGGAATTATAATTTTCTTCTTATATTTATTCGTCTTTGGTTTGTATGTTTCTGTTCCTTTGTATGTAGTGACCATGACTAAGATAGAACATAATACAAAATATCTAATGGTCTAATTAATTTCAACTATGAATTTTCCTTTTCTATAACCGATAAAGATGTTTGAGTGAAGATTCCATTACATCCCTTCTACATTCGGAAGCTAATGGTTATGTAATATATCTCACTTGATCCACTAAAAATTCATTGGATCAAAATTACTAAAATCACACCGTGTGTGTATTATTGATTCACACATTATACAAAAATAAAGGATTCCTTATATACAAGTATTTCATGTATTGATGTTAAACTCGGTTGCGGTGTATCCTCGCTATAATCGAAAAACAAATATGTGTGATTAAAGATCCCACTTATAAGCAGTGAAGGAAAGGTATGTTAATATATTTTTTAGGTTTTTACCTTTCATTTAATAATACCCGAATCAGATGTATCTAGTTTTAGTTCATTTCTACGGTCTTAGTATTAGTTATCAAGTTACCTATTCTATTAAAAAAATTGATGTACCTTAGATCCTTTGATTTTTACGCTTAGGAATGCATCATATTATTTGATACAAAAAGTTGGTTATTTGTGATAACCCTGATTTTTGTGAGCAATTTCATGATTTAATTTAGTTTATATTTGTTTAAAATTGCATTGAAAAAGATAGGAATAGGAAACTGATTTGCAGATACATGGTTTAAAACATGTACATGTGCACAAGATAGTGCACATACATGCACACAGTTTTCTGTATAATAAAATAGGCAGAAATCAATATATAAATTAAAATAAGTAATTTAGAAATACATATGTATAAAGATAGGATTATGTCTTTAATAAATCTGGCACAAAGAAAATAAAAGCTAGGCAGAAAAAAAAATAGGCATACATATACATGTGCACAAGCAAACATTTGTTGGAAGAAAACAAATATTACATGGAAATGGCATGAACCCTTAAGCAAACACTTTATCCATTTCCAGTACTTTCTTTAATTTGGAAAATGAGAGTCATGCATATAACATGACCGGGATAAAGAGCTAAGGCTTATTTCTGAAAATAAAGACAAGGACCACATACCCTTTTATTTTCTTGAATCAAATAAGAGGCAGACCATGTTTTGTATAGGGTAAAAATGACATTGGGTAATTTTGTTAAACCCTAGTAGCAGTCAGGGTTTTGTATAAGGAGGCTCAGGGTAGTGAGGCCTGTCACATTTCTCCTCATCACTTAAAGAAAATAAAAATAAAACATAAACCAGAGAAAAATAGAAGAAGGCAAAAGACAAAAAGGGTTCATAAAGCTTAGGAAGAAGAAGGATTAAGGTGAGTAACCTCACTGGAAACTTTGGCAATAAGTCCTAAATATTGAGGCAGCCTAATTAAATTTATATTTCACTTTTACAAGCTATGTTCATTTTATGATTTGATAAGTTTGGCTTGTCAATGATCTGCTTAAGTGTATAACCCTTTATAATGACATTATCTAGTATACAAGAGTCATGGATTTCATGGTTGAATATGGTTATCGGTGTTATGTTTAACTTTGAGATGAAGTAGACTCTTATGGGTTTTTCTTTAGGCATTTATTTATTTTAAAACCCAGGATTGATGGTGTAGATGTATGGTCTGAAAATGAAAGAAAATGTGAGGCTGCAACATTGTGTTGTTGCTTATGTCTCACATCAACTAAAATAAAGATAAATGTAGAGGTGCAATGTTATACATGTGCTGAGCTTCCATGTTTTATGAACTCTCCAAATCAAAGCATATACTTGTGGTTTAGCCAGATCTTAAATCAACAAAGGTCTGATTGAACCAGAGGTAAAAGGAGACAACCAGAAAATTATTTATGACCATATGTTTGTAACTTGATCCACTGAAACCCATAAACAAAAATAATATGCCTAGAAACGACATCTGTTTGCATGATAAAATGATTGCTTATGAGAACATGACTTACCAATCTCTGGATGAATATATGTTGGCTGAATGTATGTTTATTTCTCTGATTAAAATATGATATGCAGAAGGGATTAGCATAGGAATGAGCAAGGGAAAAGAACACTTAGTAATTTAACTAAGGACTTTTGGATCTTAGGGCTACAAAATATGGCTTGGCAAGGTGAACATTGCAAGCTCACACATGGTATGCTTATACCCAGGGGCCTGAGTGTGCTGGGTTAACAGAGATATGTCCCAGGCAGTGTGTGGTTTAATAAGAGAAAGTAGCTAAAGACCATAATATACTTGATAGTGAACAATAGAAATAGGTTCATGAGAAGGCTTGGGTAAAATCCCGGATGGCCAGAAATCTGGTAGGAAAGACTTGATGATTAAATTGATGAATATGTTGATTGGTTTATGATGTTTTATGGATGAATCCTATGATTGTTATCACTGAACTAAACCATTGAATCACATACAAATAGTTGTGCACTAATGTATATACCCATGTATCACAGAAACATGCACAAGAATGGTACTGAGTTCCTTTATTCATTTTGAAGTTATTTGAATATGAATAAGTGTCATATAAATCATGTTTTCAGTTAGATTGCTCATACCAGGCTTTAGTCTGACCCTTGTGTGTTTTATGCACCATCGGGTGTCTCATGTTTATATGGGGCAGTTCATGGTGGTTTTGCAGGAAAGTAAGAATTCCTTTGATCAGGCTTTGGATGTTTAGCTGCTTAAGGAATTGGACGCTATCTTTAAGGATTTGTTGAAGTTAAAATGGATGTTTATGCTGAATTATGTTAAACTATTTTGTTTAAATTTGATTAGAAAACTGATGTATTGTAGACCTACTGTCTTGATCAAGTGCTGAACCTATATGTGTATCAGTTGAAACTTATGTGACTTGTTTTGCAAATACTTTGCTAAGAATTGGAATTTTCAAGCTTCAATAATAGTTAGTTTAAATGGTGGAAAATCTAAGATTGAAAGGATTTGTGGATTGAATGTATATCCAAATATATAACATCAGAAAACCCATGTTTAAGTTGAAATAAAACCTGGCAGAATGAGGGTTTGAGTTGCTTTGAAAAGAAAACAAAACAACTTGTATTTTGTTAAGAAACAGTGCAAGCTGAATATGGCTAACATAACCATTTTATTGAGCCTGGGTTAAGCCAGCACTAAAGAGTTTTTAAACTAAACTTTCAGTTATGTTTTTACAACCCAAATATAGGGTAGACTCGGACCTTTTGCTAACAAGAGAAGGAAGAAATTAGGCACATGCAAGAGCACAGACACACACATGCACAGGAACATGCACACACATGCACATGCAAAAGCCCAGTTCATACAGTAATAAAATTATGGAAATTCATGCAAAATGATAAGTCTTGAGACATGAAACCAATAGTTATGCCATAATCTAAATATACTTGGAAAATCTGGTTTTCTTAGATACACTATTGCTGTGTAGGGATTATTTCTTTTAAATGATTCCCAAACAGATTTCTACTTCCAAATTTCTGTACTCTGATTTAAGTAGAAAGTGACTTATATATCTTCACATATGTAAGTTTAAAATGAAATGAGTAAACCAATATTTTTATATTGTCAAAAAGGTCCTGGATAGAAGAAAATTGGAATGTAATATTTTCTTGATTAAATGGCCACTGTATATATATAATAATAAAAAATAGTGGGTCATTTCATTTGGTATCAGAGCTATGTTGTTAAATAACATAGCAAAATTTTGTATGAACTTGATTGCATTGGATGTATGGAAGTGTTGGCTGCCTTGGATGCTTTGTTTTGTTAGTGCTTATACTACTAATATCTATTATAACTGAATAGGGATAGATTGAAATGAATTAATCTATAGAGTATCAGGCAAAATGGACTAATCTAAGTGTTATATCCATAGAGTTATGGTAGGACCCAGACATCAAAATGTAGGAACAAGTGAACCACTCATGGTGAATGTGCAAGAATTCATGAGAGCCATAAGGGATGGAGTAGGCAATAGGCAAGAAAATCCACATGAGGAGCTTTCCAAAATACTCAAGACTTTTACCAACCTTGGAGGCAAAACTTTTGATGGCACAGAAGGAGTTATGGGAGTTCAAAATTGGCTCAGGATTTTGGAAAGAATCTTTGCAGACATGCAAGTTGAAGACCAAAGGAAGAGGCAAATTGCATCCAGACAATTGAGAGAAGTAGCTTTGGATTGGTGGGAGGTTATCATAACTGGAAGACCTGAAGGAGAAGTGACATGGGATCAATTTAAAGCAATGCTGGAAGGTAGGTTTGTCCCTGCATCAGCTAAGGAGTCTTTGTTAGAGGAATTCATCAAATTAAGGCAAGGGACTATGAGTGTCACTGAGTACACTCAGAGGTTTGAATCATTGGCAAAGTATGGTGCAGTACTCATCACCACTGAGGAGGCTAAGAATGGCATATATATTCAAGGGCTAAACCCTAGCCTTAGTAGAGCCATGCTACCATACAAGGACAGGACTTTTGATCAAGTTTTGGACTTGACTTTGAGCATTGAACAACATGATAAGGCTAGAGAAAATTTCAGGGCATTCAAGAATGGCCAAAACAAGAAAGGAAAGGGCAAATTTCACCCTTATGATAAGAGGAAAGTAGACACAGCTTCCACCAAGAAACCATAAGAAACTAGTGCTGCTGAAATTAAGAAGAAGATTACTTGTTATAACTGTGGCCAAGAGGGGCATATGAAGAACAGGTGCACAAATGTCAGGCCAACATCCTTCAAATGTCACCATTGTGGGAAGGAAGGTCACATAAAGAGGAATTGTCCAGATTTTAAGCAAGGAAAGTTAGGGGCTTTGGAAGGAAAAGGCAAGACAACTGAGGGATCAAATGTTGAGAAACATGGCCAAGTTGAAGGTACCTTGTTTATTCATTCAATACCTTTTGCAGTAGTGTATGATACTGGGGCTACACACTCATTGATTTCCCATGATATTGCACAACAATTAAAACTGAATTGTATGATTGTTGATAAGCCACTGTTTATTAGAAGCCCTATAGGTAGCTCATGTGTTCTGGGTATGATGTGTATGCAACTGGGGTTAGATATAGGGGGATATGTGTTTAACTCAGACCTATATGTGTTGCAATATCCGGGCATAGGGGTTATTCTAGGAGTTGATTGGTTGAGTAAATATAAGGCTATCATAAATATAGAGACATCCACCATATCATTGAAAATTTCTGATGGACAAAGGGTAGTTGTTCTTTGTGAGGCAGACAAGAATAGAAATGTAGCCAACCTTTTTGCATTGTCTGGTGAAAAACCCATGCCTGCATTAGAAGAAATCCCCATAGTGAATCAATATATTGATGTGTTTGGTGAAGTGAGAGGAGTTCCAAACCACAGACCAGTTGAGTTTTCAATTAGAATAATTCCAGGAGCTAGCCCAGTGGTTAAAAGACCAACCAGAATGGGGCCTAAGGAGTTGATAGAATTGAAAAAACAATTGGTTGAGTTAGAAGAAAGAGGCTTTATTAGACCTAGTAGCTCATCATGGGGAGCACCAATAGTCTTTGTTAAGGAACAAGATGGATCCCTTAGGTTATGTATTGACTATAGGGAATTAAATAAAGTCACAATTATAAATAAATATCCTTTACCAAGAATTGATGATCTCTTTGATCAATTGAGTGGTGCAAAAATATTTTCTAGGCTTGATTTAGCTTCAGGCTTTCATCAGATGAAAGTAGAAGAGGAAAGCATTAAGTATACAGCCTTTAACACAAGATATGGACTTTATGAATTTTTAGTAATGCCATTTGGCTTGACAAATGCTCCTTCCTATTTTGTTGATTTGATGAATAGGATTTTTAGAGAATACTTGGATAGATTTGTATTGATATTTATTGATGACATACTAATTTATTCTAAGTTAATCAGAGAGCATGAAAATCATTTGCATATGGTATTTGAGAAATTGAGGCAGGAAGACTTGAAAGCAAAGTTTTCAAAATGCACTTTTTGGCAAAATGAAGTGAATTTTCTAGGCCACCTTATATTAGAAAAAGGGATATTTGTGGATCCTAATAAGGTCATTGCAGTGAAAGCTTGGAAAAGGCCTACCAATGTCACTGAGGTCAGATCATTCATGGGAATGGCTGGCTACTATAGAAGGTTTATAAAAGATTTTGCAAAAATTTCAATCCCATTAACCAGATTGACTAGGAAAAATCAAGTGTTTACTTGGACTGAAGAGTGTGAGAAAGCCTTTGGGAAATTAAAGGAAGCACTAGTGCAAGCTCCAATCCTCAAAGTACCTGAAGGGAATGAAAACTTGGTGGTGTATACTGATGCAAGTGGACAAGGGCTTGGGGCAGTATTGATGCAACAACATCAAGTGATAGCTTATGCTTCTAGGCAATTGAAACCAAGTGAGGTAAGATATGCTACTCATGACCTTGAATTAGCTGCTATAGTGTATGCTCTTAAGCTATGGAGACACTACTTATTAGGGGCAAGGTTTGAAGTTTACACCGACCACAAGTCACTTAAATATTTATTTTCACAAAAAGAATTGAATATGAGGCATCAAAAGTGGATTGAACTCCTAGCCTCATATGACTTTGAAATATTATATACCCCTGGTAAGACTAATAAAGTAGCATATGCCCTAAGTAGACAACATGCTAAAGTGGCTAGATTAATGATAGAAGAGTTTAACACTTTATCATTATTAACTAATTTAGAGATAGAAAGTGATAATGTAGAAAACATGAGCCTATGCAGTGAGCATGTAGAAATGGGAAAGTTAAGCTTTATCACTCTGGAATCAGAATTGAAAAACAAAGTTGTAAAGTTGCAAGACCAAGATCCATTTTTATTTGGAAAGAAAACTCAGATATTAAATGGTGAAGCAGTGGAAGGTTTTCAGTTGAATGATCAAGGCCATTTGAAGAAAGGAAAAGGAATATGTGTTCCAGCAATTGATGAGTTGAAGTAAGAAATCTTGGATGCTTACCACAAAAGCAAATACACTATACACCCAGGAAGCACAAGGATGTATCACAACCTCAAGAGGGATTATTGGTGGAGTGGTATGAAGAGTGCAGTGGCAACCTATGTATCTAAATGTATGGTTTGCCAACAAATTAAGGCTGAGTATCAAAAGCCCTCAGGGATGCTTCAACCTTTGCAAATACCACAGTGGAAATGGGAGGATATATCAATGGATTTCATTGATGGTTTGCCTAAACTAGGAGGGGAAATGATAGCATTTGGGTAGTGGTTGATAGGTTATCCAAGTCATCCCATTTTATACCAGTAAAGTCAGACAAAAATGCATATACACTAGCCCAGTTGTTTATCAAGGAAGTGGTTAGACTACATGGCATACCAAAGACCATAGTAAGTGATAGAGACACCATCTTCACTTCAAAATTTTGGCAGAGTTTTCACAAGGCAATGGGGACTAATTTATGCTTAAGCACAGCATACCATCCTCAATCTGATGGTCAAACAGAAATTGTGAACAAATTGCTTGAAGACATGTTGAGAACTTGTGTATTGGATTGGGGAGGAAGTTGGGAGGATCATATCTTTTTAGCTAAATTTGCATACAACAATAGCCATCATAGTAGCATAGGCATGGCACCCTTTGAAGCTCTTTATGGGAGATCATATTTATCACCCTCAAGTTGGCTTGAATCTGGGGAAAAAGTGGTCTTAGGGCCAGAGAGTGTGAAGGAAACTTCAGAGAAAATAGCTTTGATCAGAAAAAGAATTGCTTCTGCCTAGGATAGGCAAAAGAAATATGAAGATCAGAGAAGGAAGGCAGTACAATATGGTGTTGGGGATTATGTATTTATCAAAATATCACCCATGAAGAAGGTTCTAAGGTTTGGGAAACAAGGAAAGTTGATTTCGAGGTACATAGGGCCATATAAAATTCTAGAGAAAATAGGAACTGTAGCCTATAAGCTTGAGTTGCCAGAAGAAATGAGAGCAATGCTTGATGTTTTTCATGTGTCTCAACTAAGAAGATGGGTTCATGATAAGGAGGCAATCCTAGAATCCCCTAAGGATGTGAAGATTGACCCCAGGATGATCTATGAAAAGGATCCAGTAGGCATAGTTGCTAGAGAAACCAAGAAATTGAGAAACAAAGAAATTAAACTAGTGAAAGTGCAATGGAGTCTTGACCCAAATGATTGCACATGGGAAGTGGAGGATAAAATCAGAAATGATTATCCACAACTGTTTGATTGAATGAAAGGTAAATTTATATATACTGATGAATGTTTTGATTGAATATGCATTATGATTTTTGTTTTAATATGCATAGAGTTTAATCAAGTGATTGGCTTGAGAATGGTTTGAGATCAGAAAAGTTGATTTTTTTTCTTCTGAATTAATGATACTTAAGTTAAGTATGAGAGAATTGTGGGACACAATTTCTAAAAGGAGGGGTATATGTGATAACCCTGATTTTTGTGAGCAATTTCATGATTTAATTTAGTTTATATTTGTTTAAAATTGCATTGAAAAAGATAGGAATAGGAAACTGATTTGCAGATACATGGTTTAAAACATGTACATGTGCACAAGATAGTGCACATACATGCACACAGTTTTCTGTATAATAAAATAGGCAGAAATCAATATATAAATTAAAATAAGTAATTTAGAAATACATATGTATAAAGATAGGATTATGTCTTTAATAAATCTGGCACAAAGAAAATAAAAGCTAGGCAGAAAAAAAAATAGGCATACATATACATGTGCACAAGTAAACATTTGTTGGAAGAAAACAAATATTGCATGGAAATGGCATGAACCCTTAAGCAAACACTTTATCCATTTCCAGTAATTTCTTTAATTTGGAAAATGAGAGTCATGCATATAACATGACCGGGGTAAAGAGCTAAGGCTTATTTCTGAAAATAAAGACAAGGACCACATACCCTTCTATTTTCTTGAATCAAATAAGAGGCAGACCATGTTTTGTATAGGGTAAACATGACATTGGGTAATTTTGTTAAACCCTAGTAGCAGTCAGGGTTTTGTATAAGGAGGCTCAGGGTAGTGAGGCCTGTCACATTGCTCCTCATCACTTAAAGAAAATAAAAATAAAACATAAACCAGAGAAAAATAGAAGAAGGCAGAAGACAAAAAGGGTTCATAAAGCTTAGGAAGAAGAAGGATTAAGGTGAGTAACCTCACTGGAAACTTTGGCAATAAGTCCTGAATATTGAGGCAGCCTAATTAAATTTATATTTCACTTTTACAAGCTATGTTCATTTTATGATTTGATAAGTTTGGCTTGTCAATGATCTGCTTAAGTGTATAACCCTTTATAATGACATTATCCAGTATACAAGAGTCATGGATTTCATGGTTGAATATGGTTATCTGTGTTATGTTTAACTTTGAGATGAAGTAGAGTCTTATGGGTTTTTCTTTAGGCATTTATTTATTTTAAAACCCAGGATTGATGGTGTAGATGTATGGTCTGAAAATGAAAGAAAATGTGGGGCTGCAACATTGTGTTATTGCTTATGTCTCACATCAACTAAAATAAAAATAAATGTAGAGGTGCAATGTTATACATGTGTTGAGCTTCCATGTTTTATGAACTCTCCAAATCAAAGCATATACTTGTGGTTTAGCCAGATCTTAAATCAACAAAGGTCTGATTGAACCAGAGGTAAAAGGAGACAACCAGAAAATTATTTATGACCATATGTTTGTAACTTGATCCACTGAAACCCATAAACAAAAATAATATGCGTAGAAACCACATCTGTTTGCATGATAAAATGATTGCTTATGAGAACATGACTTACCAATCTCTGGATGAATATATGTTGGCTGAATGTATGTTTATTTCTCTGATTAAAATATGATATGCAGAAGGGATTATCATAGGAATGAGCAAGGGAAAAGAACACTTAGTGATTTAACTAAGGACTTTTGGATCTTAGGGCTACAAAATATGGCTTGGCAAGGTGAACATTGCAAGCTCACACATGGTATGCTTATACCCAGGGGCCTGAGTGTGCTGGGTTAACAGAGATATGTCCCAGGCAGTGTGTGGTTTAATAAGAGAAAGTAGCTAAAGACCATAATATACTTGATAGTGAACAATAGAAATAGGTTCATGAGAAGGCTTGGGTAAAATCCCGGATGGCCAGAAATCTGGTAGGAAAGACTTGATGATTAAATTGATGAATATGTTGATTGGTTTATGATGTTTTATGGATGAATCCTATGATTGTTATCACTGAACTAAACCATTGAATCACATACAAATAGTTGTGCACTAATGTATATACCCATGTATCACAGAAACATGCACAAGAGTGGTACTGAGTTCCTTTATTCATTTTGAAGTTATTTGAATATGAATAAGTGTCATATAAATCATGTTTTCAGTTAGATTGCTCATACCAGGCTTTAGTCTGACCCTTGTGTGTTTTATGCACCATCGGGTGTCTCATGTTTATATGGGGCAGTTCATGGTGGTTTTGCAGGAAAGTAAGAATTCCTTTGATCAGGCTTTGGATGTTTAGCTGCTTAAGGAATTGGACGCTATCTTTAAGGATTTGTTGAAGTTAAAATGGATGTTTATGCTGAATTATGTTAAACTATTTTGTTTAAATTTGATTAGAAAACTGATGTATTGTAGACCTACTGTCTTGATCAAGTGCTGAACCTATATGTGTATCAGTTGAAACTTATGTGACTTGTTTTGCAAATACTTTGCTAAGAATTGGAATTTTCAAGCTTCAATAATAGTTAGTTTAAATGGTGGAAAATCTGAGATTGAAAGGATTTGTGGATTGAATGTATATCCAAATATTTAACATCAGAAAACCCATGTTTAAGTTGAAATAAAACCTGGAAGAATGAGGGTTTGAGTTGCTTTGAAAAGAAAACAAAACAACATGTATTTTGTTAAGAGACAGTGCAAGCTGAATATGGCTAACATAACCATTTTATTGAGCCTGGGTTAAGCCAGCACTAAAGAGTTTTTAAACTAAACTTTCAGTTATGTTTTTACAACCCAAATATAGGGTAGACTCAGATCTTTTGCTAATAAGAGAAGGAAGAAATTAGGCACATGCAAGAGCACAGACACACACATGCACATGAACATGCACACACATGCACATGCAAAAGCCCAGTTCATACAGTAATAAAATTATAGAAATTCATGCAAAATGATAAGTCTTGAGACATGAAACCAATAGTTATGCCATAATCTAAGTATACTTGGAAAATCTGGTTTTCTTAGATACACTATTGCTATGTAGGGATTATTTCTTTTAAATGATTCCCAAACAGATTTCTACTTCCAAATTTCTGTACTATGATTTAAGTAGAAAGTGACTTATATATCTTCACATATGTAAGTTTAAAATGAAATGAGTAAACCAATATTTTTAAATTGTCAAAAAGGTCCTGGATAGAAGAAAATTGGAATGTAATATTTTCTTGATTATATGGCCACTGTATATATATAAAAAAAAATTAGTGGGTCATTTCATTATTTGCTAAGACTTTTGTTTCACATTAGGTTCTTTAGATCAAGGGAATTGAATTAATGGTCAGATTTTTGCAAGCAGCTCCTTAAGATTTGGCATTTTAAATCCTGAGTGGTTTTCTCTTCTCACTTTAATAGTAGAATTAAACGATAGCAGTGAACTATAGTTGTCCTTGCCAAGCTTGTATATTTATTGCGATCTATTATCATGATTCTTTCTCAAATTTTAATCATTTTTTCTTTAATATATAAACTTGTTATGTCCAGATTGATTAGGATCTAGATGGAATAAAGTGCATACAACCTAGATGATTAAATAATATGCTTTTATCACAATGTATTAAAGAATGTATACTTCTCTAACCCGAGAAAAAGGTATATGGTATCAACATATTAACTTTCATCATTATTTACTTTTTAGTTGTAAATAACTCTTGTAATATCTCTTCTACAAATAATGTAACATCCCTTACTTCGAAACCTGAAAATAGATGCCGTTGATGTTGCATTCATCACTAGAATCATTTTCCAATGACAAAGTGAGTTCAACATTTTCTTGTACAACATAAAAGCAACTAAATAACTTTTTCATTACATCAATTAGGTTTACATAATTCATTACATCACTTTAACCCAAATTGTTCCAACCCAGGGGTAAACACAATAAGAAAATAAGAGTATAGCGTTATGACCGACATATAAAGATGCCGATATTGACACGTAACCAGTTATAAGTTCTTGTTTTACACTGTAGAATTTCTAAAAAACTTTTATTTGCAAAGATAAGCCTCCTGCTTTATCCTTGGAGTCTTTAATTGTCTTTTTCAAAAGCTACATGTTTATACCCTAAACTCAGCCTACTCGATTGAGTACCTGTGAGTTTATGAGAAATAATAAAAATACGAGTTAGACATAAAGTCCGGTATATGTAAACTTTACCCTAACAAATAATCATATTGTGAAACCATGCCGCTAAAGCACGGAACGGGTATTACTTCATTTCACCAAATAATATTAATTCCATCACACAGTGTAACACATCATATCATAATCAAATATAAGTCATTAGTTCATCAAAAGTGTGGGATTTCTTTCACAACATTTCCGACTTATTTCTATGGTTGGTTCGTTTAAATTGCCACACAGTCCTATTCGTGGTTTTACATTTTATCATGAACAGATAATAGGTTGCTACGAAGGCCATATACTTTCATTCTCATATATATTTCATGAATAGACATTTGGGTGCTATGTAGGATTTATACCCTTGTTCTCATTTAATTTCATGAATATATGCTCAGATGCTACAAAAGACTTATTCCATTATTCCTATACATTATCGTGAACAAACATAGGTTCTCCACTAAGGCCTTCCATCAATGTTACCATATTTAATATCGTGAACAGACGTATGGTAGCCACAAAGGCCTTTCGTTACGTTACCAAATATAATTTTGTGAATAGACAATTGGTAGTCACAAAGGCCTTTCGTTATGTTACCAAATATAATGTCGTGAATAGACATTTGGTAATCACAAAGGCATTTCATCACATTACCAAATATAAAGTCGTGAATAGACATTTGGTGGCCATAAAGGCCTTCCATCACGCTACCAAGTATAATGTCGTGAATATACATATTATTGCCACTAAGGCCTAGTATTTACATTTCATCGGTTCTTCTGATTTAACTCATCATTACGTAGCTTATCCAAACTAGATTTCAATTTCATTCCTTAAATAAGTTATTTCTCTTTAGCTTATTATTCCTTATTGTCATTTCCTCCTTATGAAATTCTCAGCCATCACTTATAAAAGATGGCTCCCAAGTTTTACAAAGTTCGTATATACTTGGAATTCCTTAGCAACTTTGGCTATCACTGGTTGTCAATGTGTAGCTGTTGTAGGTTAAAGGTTACATAAGTTGATAAGTTATGTAGCTATCTCCATTTAATATATCTAATTTATATTAAGCTATCTCCCATTGATATTAAGCTATAGCAAGTTGAACTTTAGCTATCTACTATTGAATTTGGAGACATCTACCGATGATAATTAGCCATCGAACGTTGAGTTTTAGAGCTACATATTAATAAGAATTAGCTATCAAATGTTGATTTTTAGAGCTATCTACCGATGAGAATTGGCTATCTACTGTTAAGTTTGGAGCCATCTACCGATGAGAATTAGCCATCGAATGTTGAGTTTTAAAGCTATCCACCGATGAGAATTATCCATCAAACGTTGAGTTTTAGAGCTATCTATCAATGAGAATTAGCTATCGAACTTTGAGTTTGGAGCCATCTACTGATGAGAATTAGCCATCGATGTTGAGTTTTAGAGCTATCTGACTATCGAACATTGAATTTTAGAGCTATTTACCGATGAGAACTAACTATCTACTGTTGAGTTTAAAACCATCTATCGATGAAAATTAGCATCGAATGTCATGTTTTAGAGCTATCTACTGATGAGAATTAGCCATCGAGCATTGAGTTTAGGGCCATCTACCAATGAGAATTAGCCATTTAACATTGAGTTTTAGAGCTATCAACCAATGTAAATTAGCCATTGAACGTTGAGTTTTAGAGCTATTTACCGATGAGAATTAGCTATATACTATTGAGTTTGGAGCCATCTACCGATGAGAATTAGCTATCGAAACTTGAGTTCTAGAACTATCTACCGATGAGAATTAGCTATCGGATGTTGAGTTCGAAGCCATCCACCGATGAGAATTAGCATCACACTTTGAGTTTTAGAGCTATCTACCGATGAGAATTAGCTATCGAATGTTGATTTTTGAGCCATTTACCAATGAGAATTAGCCATCGAACATTGAGTTTTAGAGTTATCTACCGATAAGAATTAGTTGTCAAAAATTGAGTTTTAGAACTATCTACCACTAAGAATTAGCTATCTATTGTCCGGTTTGGAGCCATCCACCAATGAGAATTATCCATCAAACGTTGAGTTTTGGAGCTATCCACTGATGATAATTAGTTATCAAACGTTGGGTTTGGAGCCATCTACCGATGAGAAATAGCTATCTACCGTTGAGTTGCTAGTTTGGTAATTAACTTGAAAATTGTTTTGTTTCCATTCAAAGAAACTACTTTTTACCTAACTGTATTATAAGTCGAATTATCATTGGTTTGTAGGGCTTTATGCACTTTTGTCCTAGAAATTATTAATTACCTTCTTAATTAATTAATTAATTAATTAATTTCCCTTTTGTAAATAGATCTTCCCTTTGCTAAATAATTCATAAAAATTCGAAAATGCATAGGAAAAATCACAAAAGTTCACAAAAATCCTAATCATCACATCTTGCCTCATGTAAAAGTTTCTAACCAAAATAATTATTTTTAATATTTTTAAAAATTAATTTTCGAAGGAATGCACACGTGTTTGGGAAACCAGCACGTCATTTTGGTGGAACCTATAGAAGCATCACTCACTTTTTCTCCTCTCTAACAGGTCAAACATCCACCACGCCGTTCCGTCTGAGTCTCCCGCCTTGCAGCGTCCAGCCAGCTGAATCTCAAGGTAGTACTAATGCATCTCTAGAAAGGTAGTTATAATCTAGCGTGGGTAGCACTAGTTAGCATGCAATGGACTATGATACTCTAGCACGTTAATTGTATTTTGTTGCTTCGTACCTATTTTTTTGGCCATCGATCGGGCTTGTCGATCGACCTCTTACTTACTTTATAATATAACTATTTAACCGGCTGTGTAGTTTCACGCTACACACCCGTCTCTCTCAAAAAAAAATTTAATTTCCGAAATTAGGCATTTTCTCAACTTAGAAAATTCATATAAATTCCAAATAATTTCAGAAAATTATGAAATTAAAAAATCACCTCCATATTATTATTGTACACATATTACAAATGTTTTAAGTGATTTGGAGAATGTTTGACTCACATTTTTCCTTGAACAATTCATAAATCATTCTATTTAAATTCCTAAACATATTCATTAACATTTAAAACATCATAAATACATAAAAACAAAATCCATATGGGTTTAGAAGGTTTTTAAAAAAGAATTATTCACATTTTGTTTATTTAGACTTGATGAAAGCCTTAGTTTGCTTAAAAATTGAATGCTCATTCTCATTTCCTTAGATCTTCCTATTTTCTCCCTTAAAGTGTGGTCGACCCAGGCCTTAACTTTTCTTTCTTTGTCTTGTTTTTGAATAAGTGGAGAATGGATGAAGAGTGGAAATGTTAACGGGTTGGTAATTTGGGCTTTGGGCTAAAACCTCATTTTAGCTTATTCTTATTAATCCCCTAATTTCATA
The DNA here is from genome assembly GCA_030737815.1 of Allium fistulosum. NCBI lineage: Eukaryota > Viridiplantae > Streptophyta > Magnoliopsida > Asparagales > Amaryllidaceae > Allium > Allium fistulosum. The sequence continues at coordinate 558,050,932 of CM060905.1, forward strand.
TTCTAAATTCATTTCCCATTAAATAACTTTTCTACATTTTATCATTATAAAATAACTTGATTAATTTATTATTTAATTAAATTTTCTATATTATGATACTCCAAAATATGAGGTGTAACTAATAGCATCTCAAACTCCTTCATTCTCCGACTTGATGAAAAATGAAATAGAACGCCATGAGCCTGCCACCCCTTCTCCGTTTTCAAAATATCTAATAGCCTCCTCTTTTTAGTGGTAATAGTTTTTTGATCCTTGCAAGATCAAGAAGGTAGAATAAAATACCTCGGAGACCAACACAAATCAAGATACAACAAACAACTTCATAACAAATTGATAAACATTTACTTTGATTGATTTTATAATGCTTGAACCCAATATACAATGAAAAATCATGTTTATAAATTTGTTGTATAACAATTATAATCAATGATTGATTAAATATGATTTGGGTACATGAATTGATTTGTTATAAAATTAAACTCCAATGAAAATTATATCATACTTTCAACTGCTTATTATGCAAATCATATAAACATAACATTCAAATTTTCATCACTAAAGTTTACTGTTTTTACAATGTTAGTTGTTAGGTTTGTATGCATAAACTAGATTTTAAACTTATATGTAAATTATGATTTTGAAATGTTAAATAAAATTATTTTGGATTTTATGTTTTGTATGCATAATCGTTAAAAAAATCATGATTTATTAGTTAACATATGAGTAAATTAAATGAAAGATATTTTAGGTTTTATTAATATATATATATATATATTCATTTCGAAATTAATCTCAAATGGAATACACACACATGTCATTATCGATTATAGTTAAACCATTGTTAATTGTTCCCATTGGTTTATGATAAACAATTGAAATATTAAGAGTCTTAAGCTTGTCATTTTGAATTTTATGTATGAATTACTTTATTATTCATCATTTATATATGTGTACATGAGTTGCAAATCCCAATAATTATATGCATGTATACAATTTCCATATGCTTTGAGTTTATTATTATGTCAGTATGTTGTAATATATATGTATATCACAGTTGTTATCTTATCATTCCACTCCACATATATCAATGTGACTTTTCACATATCGAAAATAATTAGATGAACATTATAACAACATGCTTTTTCGTACAATTCAACTTGATAATTTACCACACATGTCCAACCTAAATCGAATGGAAAGACGGATAGTTAAGGGAAAAAAAGAAGAAAGAAGAAAAGAAGAGAACAAGAAGAGAAAAGAAACTAAAACAACATAATCTTACAATCGCAGCGGAACAAAATATAATATCAATGATCTTTACAAAAGAGAAACTATTATATACATACATCCATTAGAGTACAACAATCACAATTATTAGCCTGGACAGTTATAACATCTTGTCCTCACAATTGCTGATATTTTCAATAACAAAGCAGTGGAAAATAAACATATACGTGTATACGCCTTGAAGACCTCCAACTCATCTCCTGAGCTCCAATGCATCCAAGAAATCTGTAAATATGCTCGGTCTAACCCAAACATTATAATAAAATAACACCCGAGTCAGTCTGGAAAATCAGCATGATAAAATACACTCAATTGGACTTTTAAAGTTATAAAAACCTTTCAAAAATCAAAAGTATCTCATAAGACCACACCGCACATAAACATGGACGAGTTTTTACCTTATGATAACCAAAACATTTCATATGAAATCCTTTGATATTATAATAGTGTCCAATAAACAAGTACTTATTAATCATAGCCGAAATTGTTACACTAATTAAATTCCAGCATACTAGGTTCTACAACCAAAACCCAAGGCTCATATTGGAGAATGGATTGCAGCTATGAAAGGGTAAGGGTCTACCTACCGAATCCGTACACCTCTAGATCAAGTTGTACGGGAGGCTACAACACGTTGCACCTCTGCTACTCAGGACCGGCACTACCCCCTTCTCGAGTAGCACCGAATATGATCGCCCCACGGTTGCAATCAATAACCACACAATGGGATCCCAAAGCATACATGAATATCGCTCTAGACTTGGGATGATCATACCCTACTTTAGGTCTTAGCCATGCCACATGTCCATGCTTTATTCATTTTTCAGGAGTGAGGCTCGAAGAGGCCATGCTCTTGCCATTTATATAGCACTTCCCACTTGGAATACTAACACTGTCCTCCAAGCAACAATGCAATATCAGCATTCATCCATACAAGTTCGTTCTGGGACTGAACGAAACGATTGAGAGCTCCGTCCCCAATTCCATCATCTTAAAGATGTCTTCACTTCGAACGCTTGAGTTGGATCGAAGAGGTTTTCGGATAACAAATCTGATCCCGGTCTCTTCGAAACAACATTCTTCAGTTTTCGATAAACTCAACCCCGGTTCTTTAGGAAATAAACAGTCGAAGATAAGATCGGAGATCATCTCCTAACCGTTAGTGGATGGATTTCCTTATCATCGCCTAGAAGAATGAAACGAGATTTACATGCATAGTACAACATCATTGGAGATGACTATGCTCATGTGTTTCTTCTAGATATTTCCAAAGTTACTTTTGGGTCCAAATTTTGATAGTCGGTTATTTAACTATCGAATAACAAACATTCAATCATGGATTTATTTCCATAGGGAAAACCAACATTTGGTTAAACACCAAGCAACACCAAGCCCCCTTGATTAATCTTTTCATTAATTAAAACCATCTTGTAAATACTTGTATCAAAATACTTCTACAAAGATATATTCACAAACCCTTCTATTTTCAATACTTAGAAAATATCCTTATACTTATCTCATCGGTATAAGTATATTTAAAAAACACTGAGGAAGATCTCTCTTTTACCAAATTCTAAAATCATTTATAAACTCCATTATAAATTTCTAAAATCCTTTATAAACCATTTATAAATTATTTCCCAAGTCATTTATAAATCCTTTATAAAACCATGGAAAATTATTTATAAAACTCTTTTTATAAATCTATAAACTCATTTCTAAAATTCGTTTATAAATATCCATCTTTTTATAGACCTCTTTACCTTGTAAATAATCTTCCTTTATATCTTCAAACCATTTTATAAGTTCCTTTTATAAAAATCCAAGTCCGTTTACAAAACTCTATCTATGACTCTCGAAAACGTCATAAATAAATAATTATTATTAACTTTTAACCTCTTAAAAATAATAGCTAATAATTCAAACCATTATGGATAAAACAATCATTAATCTTTACCATATAAATAATAATAATAAATTACCAAAATATTATTAATAATCATTATTATTAATTTCAAACCATATTAATAATTTAAATAATTACCCCTTCAAAATATTTAAAAATTAATAAACAACTTTAAACAATATTAATATAAGTAACCAACTTTTGGAACATAATATATTTCCTTGATAAAAATCCATACTTAAATCTTCAACCCAGTCATTTCCATATTTATAAAACTATGTTTAAGAATTTCTTTCCATTTTATAAAAACTTCCTTTCATAAAACCCATTTATTTATGAATTCCATTTATAACTTTATTTTCTTTATGAATCTCAATTATTCATAAATCTCAATTGAAACATTAATCACCATTCGTTTAACGTTACTTCCACATGAATAAATTCCTTTCTATTTATAAAATATCGTTTAACATTTCAAATTTATCATCGCCTTCAATTTCCAAAATAGTGTCAACTATTTCTAAAATATCATTCCGAATCTTATAATAAATCCACCGTTTGATTTATTCTCAAATTTATTAAACAATAACAGTTTCCTTCAATTTATAAACCCCGTTTATAAATTCATACTTTTATTAACAAAATACGATTTTACAAATCTTCACTTCATTTGTAAATATTACATTTATAAATTATTGCATTTACAAAATCTCACGTTTGTAATTAATCTTTCATATATGTACACACACACACACAGATATATATATATAACTTTGTCTAAAATGGTTAATAAATATTAATGTAAAAATATTTCTAATTTCCTTTTAATTGTATCCCTTCATTATAAAAGACGGACTTATTTTAAGATTTTCAAAAATCTTTATGTTATAGTTCGACAATCTCTATTTAAAATATTTTATAAATCTATCAATTTATAACATCCAAAAATCATACATTTGATTTTTAAATAAATTACTCCTTCAAATAATTCAAGACTGATTATTTAAAACATATATAATTTCCAAAATCGCTTTGAAATCCCATAAATCAAATCACTATTTTATAGTATTTTAAAATACTAAAAATGATGCCTAGTGCTACTAAAGCACCGATTAAGCAAATTCATATCTATGTCAACAATATGGCATTCAACAAATCATATATCACCATATATATGAAAATAAAATCAATAGTGTGAGGAATCTCGTTGGATCCCTTCAACATGTCCCCCCTGCATCGCATGTAGTATATAATCATAAAAATATAAATCAACCGCTTCAAGATGGGATTCATATACAAAGAGTCATCCGCTCTTACACGGAAACGTAATAGGGTCTCATCCGGTCTAGTGGGCGGGAATATATCCAATCCAACTAATAATAATTAGTAAATTATCCAAATAGTCAAAAACTATCAATAATAAATACCCAACATCTAATAAATAATTTTTATTGACTGAAATATAATGTTGGTTAACCATAAAGGTGAGATTAGCTCACTTTGATTTTAATAATCGTCAATGGTTTGGATTAAAATTGAACTGACGTTCAATTTTAACCCAAAATTCTAACTAGCTCCGAATTGATTCAATCCAACTCTATATCATAGTGCTCGTTGATACGAACGTAACGCAACTTGCCGCGCTCGAAACGGACCTCATATGAGAAAGTTACGGATTATTTAATATTTGATATAATTAAATATTAATTAACATAATTAACTTAAGTTTTAAAAATTTTAACATTCTTCTCATGCGCGCCTCCTTCCTCACGCACGCTATAGGCAATCGCGTTTTTTTTCTTTTGTTTCTTAACGATCGCTGCCCACCACGAACGACGCTGAGCCACCGCTGCCGACCTGCTGCGCTCCTCCATGCCGAGCCGCCTACCTACGCGCCTCGCCTGCCCTTCCAATTTACTTCTCTCAAATGGAGGGCCTTGGTCGCTGCCTTGGCTCGTCGATCGACGATCCAACCGTTGGTTAAGCTCGTATAGTTGTGCTCTACATTTTCCTAGTTGAAGTCGAAAGCTAATTCGGCACCTAGAGGATCCGATCGATGTTAGCCATTGGATGGTGGAGTTTTAATGGTGGCTGAAATTTATTTTAGGGTTAGGGTTTGCAAATGGAAGAAAGTTGAGGGCTGTTTATAGAAAATTTTTGTGATACTTGTAACAACCCAAAAATTGAGCTATAATAATTAATTAATGAATTAATTAAACAATAAAATAAGTTTGTGAAATTGTCAGAATTGAGCTATAGGAGTTGACCATTGTGCCCGTGGTGATTTTCTGATCAATTTCCATATATAACTTGTCGAAATCCGAGGTAGTATGGAGAAGTTATGAGAGAAACAAGAAATCATAATTTAATAAAAAAAATGAAAAAAATAATAATAAATAGACCCTTAGGGGTCGACCTTTATTTTAGTCAAGTCGACCTATAGGTCGACCCCCAAGGTGCCTAGGTCAACCCGCATATATATTAGGTCGACTCGCCTTATTTCCTGGACGTTATTTCGTCCAGGTACGAGTCGATGACGTTAAAACTTGATTTTCATGAGATCCTGTACATTCGTGCTTGCATTCGACGGTTCCTAGTGAGCCTATGACGTGGTGGCACCAGATTTAATCTTCAAATCCAACGGCCTGAGATCCCTAAGTCACACTATAAATAAGACCCTAAACCTAGCTATTTTTCTCATTCAGATTTTCTCCCAAATGGGTTCGTTGCCTTAGGCTGAACCATAAATAGAAATTTTTTCTAGGATGGATGTTTTTAATAAAAATATTCTACACCGTAGAAGTGGATCCAGGAAGGCCAAGGATTAGAGATAAGGACCACATGTGAGTGTTTTTGTAATTATTTTAGATTTGTAAGCAATTTAAAATAATAGAGTTCTCCATAGTTGTAGTTTTTCTACAATTTTGAGACAGTTTTTATGTAAGTTTATTTGCAGTCAGTTATTAAGTAAATTTTAGAATTTCTTTTCAGTCTATTTTATTCAGCTATTTTATTCAGTTATTTTCAGTTATTTATAGTTATTTACATCTGTTTTAAGTTGGAATTTAGCCTGTAAATGCTAGTTTCATTTTATAGAGATTTGATCCCTTTTTACGCGAATAAATTAAAAAGACAAGAATTCGCTAATATGGATTAAAATAGAAAAACACTAAATTTACAGAAATCGGATGTAAAATAAGAAAAACTGAAATAAAATAGAGATGGACTAAAATAGGAAAATTTAAGATATTTGCAAGCATAATTATAACAAGTGGTTATAACTAAAAAGAGAAAATAGAAGGGTATCAGTTGCAAGAACAATTATAACACATAGGTTATAATCAGAAAGAAAGAAATAACAGAAGAGGCTTATTTTAAAACTTAGATCTTGGATTAAGTTAATAAGCAAATATAGCAAAAATAACAGAAGAGGCTTATTTTAAAACTTAGATCTTTGATTAAGTTAATATGCAAATATAGCTGAGATAACAGAAGAGGCTTATTTTTAAACTTAGATCTTGAATTAAGTTAATAAGCAAACATAGAAGTAGAGCCCGTACCGGCAGCATTCCCTTTCAGATCTAGGACCGATGGTCTCACAATAGCAGGTGAAGCTGGGACACGCTCATGCTAATTAGGGTAAATAAGTAACCAATAGATAGAGGCTTAAATATGAGGATTTGGGCAAGGGGTGCAAAACTAGAAGATTGTTTATTAGGACCAGTACCGGCAGCATTCCCTTTTAGGTTTAGGACTGATGGTCTCGCAACAGTTAGGTGAGGCTGGGTAGCATTCCCTTTCAAGTCTAGGATTGATGGTCTCGCAACAGTTAGGTGAGGCTGGATAGCATTCCCTTTTAGGTCAAGGACTGATGGTCTCACAACAGTTAGGTGAGGATGGGCACGCTTATGTTGATTAGGGTAAATAAAGGGTCAAATAGGGGGTGATAGTTAGTGTGTACGGGCGATGATCGAGCGTGCGACATCGATTAGGGTAAATAATTCGCTACTGCATCCTAAGCGCTAAAGAGGTGTCTTTTTGCTGTGGGACCAACAGGATTGGATCAGCTCACAGTGGCACAACAGAGATAGAGTAGGCCGATCAAAGGGTAGAATTAGGATTTCAGCCTAATCAAAGCAGTTTAAGACAAGTGCAAACAATCGAAACAATCAAAGCAAACAGTCAAACAGTACTCTATGCGAATTTTATCTTTCCTTTTAAACTAGAACTGTTGCTTAGTCTATTATCTTTATCTTGTTTAGAAATGCTAGTAATTACTTTCACTCACCAGACTTATTGTTTGATCCACTCCTCTATTTCCCCTTTTCCCCCATAGGCCAGCAGAGTCGAGGACAGTAGATTCAGATTGCTTGGAGATATATTCTCGGAGTTTTTCATGTATTCTTCTTGTTTTCATTTGGCTTTTGATGTACAGGCCCTTATGAGAGAGATGATTGTTATTATTTTTGTACTCTGATTCTGAGACAGAGATGTATTTTTCATAAGACATGAGTATTCGGTTTTTGAGACATATTCTGCTTTTATGACTTATTTTATGAAGTTTAATTCTGAATAATGAGTTACTACTTAAATATTTTCCACTGCTTTTACTTAATTGTCTTGTGAATCTTAGTCTCTATGATGCTTTAGCTATACCTATAATGCACCATATTCTTTGGTGTGCCCTTTTTGGGAATACTAAGGGGTCTGGAGTGTTTCATTTGGCATCAGAGCCTAAGGTTACAGGATTCCTAAAAACTTGCTTTAAAAGTAAAGTCTTTTCAAACTATTTTTTAGAAAGAAACTCTTATTATAGAAATGGTTTTCAAGTATAAAAGAGTTTTTATAAAAAAAATCCCCTCAAAGTCCATTTCAACCTTTTTTCAATTCTTTCGAGCCTAAATTTTCTTTTCTTTGCATAGAATGGCAGATGCCCCAAATCTTCCAGAGGGTGTCCAAGTCCCTGGCTAGTTCCGTAGATACCTCCAAGCTACGGCACCAGAGGTTCAAGGGCAAGCGCCCAATACAGCACCAGCGGGTGGAGATCCCATTAATCCACCTACAACAGTCGATTTTTCTAAGATATGCAAGGACTTCGCTAGTCTAGGAGGCAGAATGTTTTCTGGCATGGAGGATTTCGTAGAGGCATGAACTTGGTTGAGGAATACAGAGCGGATATTCAGGTTGTTAAGATTGGAGGACCGATAGATAGTTCAGCTTGCATCTTGGCAGCTGAAGAAAGAAGCTTCTTACTAGTGGGAGATTGTAGAAATGAAGGGTAGTGACATTGGTTGGTTTGGATTTCGGGAAAGGTTTGAGAGAAAGTTCTTGTCGCAAGCCGAGAAAAGCATGCAGTTGGAGAAGTTCATTAGTTTGAAACAAGGGAGTCTTTCGATGAAAGAGTATATAAATCAGTTTAATGAGTTATCATGGTTCGGGATGGAGCTTGTTAATACACCGCATAAGAAGGGCACCAAGTTTGCTAAGGGTTTGGACCAACCCCTCCAAGGGTTGGCATTGACACATGTACCTATGGGAGCGACGTATGAGCCACTTGTGGAGATGGCTCTCATGTCAGATGTAGCTAAGAAAGAAGAGGTTAAGGAGGTTCCTAAATCAGAAAACTCTAAGAAGTAGTGGTGGAAGAATAAGAAGGATAAGGACAAGAAGAAAGGAGGAGGACCTCAAAAGGGACAGATCAAGAAAGGCGAGAAATGTCATAATTGTGGATTGGTTGGGCATTTCACAAAGGACTGTAAGAAGGACACGATGAAGGGGAGGTGTTACAACTGTGGGCAGCCTAGACACCTTAGTAGAGCTTGTCCTCAGAGGACGAGGCAGAGAGCAAGCGCACCTACGATGCAAGTACAGGCTTTGGATACAACACCCTCTAGTAATGGACCGAATCGAGGTAGGAAAGTCTCTATAGAAGGTTTGATCTCTATTTCAGATTTTCCTATTCGGAATCTTTTTGACTCCGGAGCATCGCATTCTTTCATTTCTAGTTCCTTGGTTGATTTTTTGCACTTAGATATTTCTCTAGTTGTAGACCATATAGTTGTTTCAAACCCCATAGGAGGTTTGGCACATTTATCCATGATTTATAGGGGTTTGAAAATTTTTATACTAGGCGTAGAGTTTGATTGTGACACCTATGTACTGGGATTTTCGGGATATGGGATGATTTTGGGGATGGACTGGTTATCCACTTATGGTGCGATATTGGACTACGAGAGGAGAGTCATTAGGCTAGAGACATGTAGCGGGCGAACTCTTGAGATTTCTTATGACCCACAGGGGTCATTCATGTTGAGTTTCCTTTATTCCCGTGATTCATCACTAGGAGAGTAAGATTCAGTTCCAGTTGTTAGAGATTTCCCAAATGTTTTTGAGGAGGTTAGGGAACTACCCCCTAAGAGAGAGATTGACTTTAGGATCTATCTAAATGACAGTGCTAAGCCAGTGGCATTGCCTGTGAGACATTAGGCTCCTAGGGAGAGGAAGGAGTTAAGTAAGCAGATTGGTGAGCTATTAGAGAAAGGCTTCATCAGACGGAGCATATCTGAGTGGGGAGCACCAGTCGTCTTCGCTACAAAGGTGGATGGTTCCCTTCGACTTTGCGTTGACTATATAGAGTTGAATAAGCTCACAAAGAAGAACCGTTACCCACTTCCTAGGATAGACGATCTTTTCGATCAATTGGTTGGCTCTTCAGTATTTTCTCAGCTTGACTTAGCCATTGGATTTCATCAGCTTTGGGTCGCTGACGATAGCATCGATAAGACAACATTTAGGACACCCGATGGATCTTTGAGTGGTTGGTTATGTCATTTGGGCTGACCAACGCCTCAGCCTATATTGTAGATTTGATGAGCCGTGTTTTTCGAGATGTCCTAAATAAGTTCATTGTAGTGGACGACATTCTGATGTTTTCCAAGAGTAGGAAAAGAACAAACCTTAGTCCAACGTTCGCAGAGTGGAAAAGCTTAGAGTTTACTTCCACCTTTTATTTTAAGCCCTCTACAGACATTACTCATGGATTATTGGCAGCACTTGAGGTTAAGCCTACACTCATAGATCAGATTGGCTCAAGGCAGCAAGAGGATTTAGAGCTTATGGATATTTTGGATAAGATTAGCAGAGGAGAGGTCTCTAGACATCTCCAACGTTATTCCATCGATAGTAAAGGGTGGCTAAGGAGAGATGGAACACTTTGTGTCCTCCGCACCAGTGATTTGATGAGTGCAGTTCTAGCAGAAGCACACCATTCTCGGATGACTATTCATCCGGGTGGTGATAAGATTTATAGGGACATAAAGAGAGTGTTTTATTGGAGTGGCATGAAGAAGGATGTAGCAGAGTTTGTGGCCAAGTGTCTTGTGTGCCAAAGAGTTAAGGCAAAGCAGCAGAGGCCTGGCGGATTGCTTCAACCACTGGATGTACCCGAATGGAAGTGGGATAGTATTTCGATGGACTTTATAGATGGTTTACCCTGATCTAGGAAGGGGAATACCAATATTTGGGTGATTGTAGATCGTTTGACTAAGAGTGCCCACTTTACTCCGGTCAAGAGTAAGAGGATAGCAACTTATTTGGCATCATATACGTTCGTGAGATAGTCCGACTTCATGGAGTTCCCTCTAGCATAGTGAGCGACAGAGATCCTATCTTTACTAGCGAGTTTTGGAGAAGCTTGCAAGAGACTTTAGGGACATAGCTTAGATTGAGTATGGCCTACCACCCTCAAACGGATGACCAAACGGAGAGAGTTAATGGAGTTCTTGAGGATTTATTAAGGATGTGCATTCTTGATTTTGGAAGAACTTGGGAGGAGCACCTTCCTTTAGTAGAGTTCGCATATAACAATAGTTTTTAGGCTAGCATTGGGATGGCTCCTTTTGAAGCCCTTTATGGAAGACCTTGCAAGTCGCCTTCGTGTTAGTTGGAGTCTACAGAAAGATTGCTACTTGGTCCCGACATGGTTAGAGAGACTTCAGAAAAGATCGATTTGATTAGAAGAAGAATGAAGACGGCCCAAGATAGACAGAAATCCTATGCAGATAAGCGGAGAAGGGATATTGAGTTCGAGGCAGGAGACTTGGTTTTGATTAAGGTGTCTCTGCTAAGAAAGGTAGTGAGGTTTGGATCAAGTGGGAAACTTGCTCCTAGATTTGTAGGACCGTTCCCCATTGTGGAAAGGGTAGGGAAGATGACGTATCGGATAAAGCTACCAGAGAGGCTCGCAGGAGTTCATGATGTTTTTCATGTTTCGCACTTGAGAAAGTGCTTACATGATTCAGCAGAAGTAGTGGAACCTAGCCAACTTGAGGAAGTTGAAGTGGAGAGAGAAGCATCGGTTCGTCGCATTCCTACCAAGATCGTTGGGCATGATATCAAGTAGCTTAGGAATAAGGAAGTCCCATTGGTTAAGGTGCAGTGGGGAGATAGTATTGAGGACGCTACGTGGGAGGCTGAGGAGAAAATACGTATCTCTTATCCATATCTTTTCGATAGTACGTTTTGAATTTCCTATTTCCATCTTTAATTTTGAATAAATTCTTTCCTTTAGTATCCTTTGGGAGGGTAGATCTTAGGATTTAACCTATGGATGGTAGGACTGAATGTAAACATGTTACTAAAACATGTTATGTATAATGGACGCTCATGGTTGTAAGTGGTTGCTAGTGGATGCTAATGGACGCATATACACACATTAGGCATTGTTATCTCTTAGGGATCATCCTAACTTGGTCATTAAAGCATATGCATATAGATGTGTGTGCACTTGCATTTTTATTTCATGGTTGCTATGAATGGGTGATTATCATATGATTGTTGCATTTGGATGATGATTGTAGCACGCATGTAGAACTATCAGTTATCATTAGGAAACTTGCATTCATTAGATACATGGCACATACATGATTGCATAAAAAGGAGGTCGATTGAATCAGTAGACCGTCTAATTTTTTGCATTAGTTAGGAACATTGACACTACATTATTGCATATGACATAAATTGCATTAGAAAGCTTAAGGACAATGGATGTAATGGATGATGGTTGAATATGTGGTTGTAGAATTTGGATGAAAATATTTATTTCATTCTTCTGTCCTTAGAGATTTCGAGGATGAAATCCTTTAAGGAGGGGAGAATGTAACAACCCAAAAATTTGAGCTATAATAATTAATTAACGAATTAATTAAACAATAAAATAAGTTTGTGAAATTGTCAGAATTGAGCTATAGGAGTTGCACCATTGGGTCCATGGCGATTTTCTGATCAATTCCATATATAACTTGCCGAAATCCAAGCTAGTATGGAAAAGTTATGAGAGAAACAAGAAATCAGAATTTAATAAACAAAAACGAAAATAATAATAATAATTAGACCCTTAGGGGTCGACCTTTATTTTGGTCAGGTTGACCTATAGGTCAACCCTCAAGGTGCTTAGGTCGACCCGCATACATATTAGGTCGACCCACCTTATTTCCTGGAGATTATTTCGTCCAGGTACGAGCCGATGACGTTAAAGTTGATTTTCGTGAGATCCTATGCGTTCGTGTTTGCATCTGACGGTTCCTAGTGAGCCTATGACATGGTTGCACCAGATTTAATCTTCAAATCCAATAGCCTAAGATCCTTAAGTCACACTATAAATAAGACCCTAGACCTAGCTATTTTTCTCATTCAGATTTTCTTCCAAATGGGTTCATTGCCTGAGGTTGAACCCTAAATAGAAATTTTTTCTAGGGAGAAGATCTTTTTAATAAAAATATTCTACACCCTAGAAGTGGATCCAGGAAGGCCAAGGATTAGAGCTAAGAACCACATGTGAGTGTTTTGTAATTATTTTAGATTTGTAAGCAATTTAAAATAATAGGGTTAGTTTTTCTACAATTTTGAGACAGTTTTTATGTAAGTTTATTTACAATCAGTTTTTAAGTAAATTTTAGAATTACTTTCAAGTCTATTTTTATTCAGCTATTTTATTCAGTTATTTTCAGTTATTTACAGTTATTTACATCTGTTTTAAGTTGAAATTTAGCCTGTAAATGTTAGTTTCTTTTTATAGAAATTTAATCACTTTTTACGCGAATAAATTAAAAAGAGAAGAATTCACTAATATGGATTAAAATAGAAAAACACAATATTTACATAAATTAGATGTAAAATAAGAAAAACTGAAATAAAATAGAGATGGACTGAAATAGACAAATTTAAGATATTTGCAAGCATAATTATAACAAGTGGTTATAACTAAAAAGAGAAAATAGAAGGGTAACAGTTGCAAGAACAATTATAACACATAGGTTATAATCAGAAAGAAAGACATAACAGAATAGGCTTATTTTAAAACTTAGATCTTGGATTAAGTTAATAAGAAAATATAGCAGAAATAACAGAAGAGACTTATTTTAAAACTTATATCTTGGATTAAGTTAATAAGCAAATATAGTAGAGATAACAGAAGAGGCTTATTTTAAAACTTAGATCTTGAATTAAGTTAATAAGCAAACATAGAAGTAGGGCCTGTACCGGCGCATTCCCTTTCAGATCTAGGACTGATGATCTCACAATAGTAGGTGAGGCTGAGACACGCTTATGCTGATTAGGGTAAATAAAGGGTCAAATAAGAGGTGAAAGTTAGTGTGTATCGGCGATGACCAAGCGTGCGACATCGATTAGGGTAAATAATTCGCTACTGCGTCCTAAGCGCTAAATAGGTGTCCTTTTGTTGTGGGACCAACATGATTGGATCAACTCACAGTGGCACAACAGAGACAGAGCAGACCAATCAAAGGGTCGAATTAGGATTTCAGCATAATCAAAGCAGTTTAAGACAAGTGTAAACAATTGAAACAATCAAAGCAAATAATCAAAGCAAACAGTCAAACAGTACTCTATACGAGTTTTATCTTTCCTTTATTTCCTTTTAAACTATAACTGTTGCTTAGTCTATTATCTTTATCTTCCTTAGAAATGCTAATAATTACTTTCACTCATCGGACTTATTGTCTGACCCACTCCTCTATTTCCCCTTTTCCCCCCATAGGCTAGTAGAGTCGAGGACAGTAGATTCAGATTGCTTGGAGATATATTCCTAGAGTTTTTCATGTATTCTTCTTCTTTTCATTTGGATTTTGATGTACTGGCACTTATGAGAGGGATGATTGTTATTATTTTTGTACTCTGATTCTGAGACTGAGATGTATTTTTCATAAGACATGAGTATTTGGTTTTTGAGACATATTCTGCTTTTATGACTTATTTTATGAAGTTTAATTCTGAATAATGAGTTACCACTTAAATGTTTTCCGCTGCTTCTACTTAATTGTCTTGTGAATCTTAGTCTCTGTGACACTTTAGCTATACCTATAACGCACCACATCCTTTGGTGTTCCCTTTTTGGGAATACTAAGGGGTCTGGGGTTTTTCAGTACTATTCATCCGTGAAATTTTCGAACTCCAAATGAAGTGTGCCGTCTAGCGTTCTATATGTTATACCCCTATTCCGAACACAATGAAACATATATTAGAATCCAATTCCATCATATTCAGAAGATAGCTTTTCGAAATCAAATTATTTTAATTTAAATTCCTTTAATTAATTTCTACGCGTTTCGAACTCGTACGACCAAACGATACGTCTGATCGCAACGAAATTCGGCAGCATATAATAATTCACTATTACAGATCCAATGAAACTAGTTTCGTCAAAATCCGAGACCATTCCCCGAAAGGGTATTTTTACACGTTATTTAAAACGAGCAATTTCCAAAATTAGTTAAATCGCTTTTAAATCCAAATTTAAAAGTTCCCTATCCTCGTTCTTATTCAAACAGAATTTAAATCAACTTTTGAAATCGTTTTAATTGACATCAATTCAAGAGTCGATTATTTTAACAATTCCAAATATTAAATTCAACAATTTAATGATCAAATAATCGTTATATTTGAAATTCAGGTTATTTAACTTATAAAATTAACTTTTCAATATTTAAAATAAATTAAATATTCTAAATTCAAATGTGTAAAATTCTGGGTCGTTACAACATCTAATTATGACTAGTAAATCTAGATGTTTCACATATGGAATATGATAATATGAATTTATGTGTATGTATATATTATTCACATGTCATGTTATCATTGTTTTATATTACCATATTATATATGTATTACTTTTGCAATATACACCTTATATTTGAGAAACATAAACACATTAAATTGGATGAAAAACTCATCATGACTAATAATTGTAGAAGTTTCACATGCCGAATGTGAAGAATTAAATTTATTTACAAATATAAGATAAACCTATTTGAATTGAAATAAACCATTAATTTAAAATGTAGACGGGAGCTGAATGCTAACTAGTATACATATATGTCCATTAAGATCCACGTAGGGATTATTTTTTTCGAAATTTACGCCATTTCATCTACCGTCGAACGGATTTGAACCAATTTTTGAACGTGGTTCCGACTCTTGATCTTATTGATGGCTCGACTGATGACAACATGAGTAATATGATGATTTACCTATGCAAGTTTTCATGTCAATGTTCTTATAAATTATTTATAGTTTTCTTTTCACTCGTTGTCGTTTTTTCTCATGTAGTTTTTTATTCAATGATTAGTATGTTTTTTATTTGAATTAATAAATTTTACATCCAGTTAGCTCATTTATTTAATTTGGAAAGAAAATACATCAAACATAATACATACTAAAGTCAATTTACTACTAAAATACACAATTCTAACACTAAGTCACAAGTCTTTATTCTTATTCTCTTCCTACCCTTTCTTGCACTTCTTTGCCACACCATTTTGCTTCCTCAAAAACAACGAAATCATATACGTCACTATTTCATTGTATATATTACAATCACGAACAAAACCATATACATCACATATTTCGTAATATAAATTACAATTATACCTTTATTTCATTATATTCGAGAAAAAAGAGGGTGAAACAAATCAATCGTTTTCATCATCGAGTTGTCTTGTTTATTCATTCAACATTACCTTTGTGGTATGTAATGTATGTAATGACCATATTTATGTAGTCTTTACGATGATTTTCGTTTCATTTCTATTCAGTGCATTAAAGTTTTTTCTCCTTGATTAGTTAATAATTACTTTTTTTACTAGACATCCAACACATAAACTAAAAATGACAATTAACAAACGCTCATCTAGCTTGTGTATAACTTTACATTAAAAACATAATTATAATTTTGACTATGTATTCTGAAATTAATAATTCACTTCTCCGTTTTAATTGGAAATAACAAGCTTACTCTTCAACTAAGAACATTTCCAACGATTTTTGCTTCAAAATTACATTTTCTGAGATTAGAAAATGTCACCCGAAGAGAAATTGAACCACATGGTGTTCATGTGCTTACTCAGCAAACCATGAAGACCTAACACTTGTTGAACAAGCGTCTGAGCTTCACATTTGTAAATATTATATTATATATATGATTTCAGACGCTTGCTCAACAACCGACTGAAGACTGAACGTTTGTTCAATAAACGTTTGATAACTTGACGCTTATTCAACAAACGTCTAAACAAATTATAAATACAGATTTTTATTAAATTTGTAACCAATCGCAATTTCTCTACTATGTTGGACGACAATTCGAAGTTACATTACAAAATTTAATTTTGAATGCTCTCGTGGAGATGCTCTAAGCAAACATCAAATATCAAATGCTAAAGTACTACACGGAGCACATTTAGCAAATCATATCATTATACTATATTCTGACAATGAAAAACGAGAAATATAGTACCACAAAATGGAAAAGAGACACCCTAGAAAAGAAACCCTAGTAGTCTACGAAACCTTCACGTGATATAGCCTAATAATTAATAACACCTTCTTCCTTCTTTTAATTCATGGCAAAATAAACAAAAGAAATTAATGGAGCAGCACTCTATGCTATGAATCAGCTACTCTACTATTAGGGCTTCTAGACTACAGTCCTTCCTCCTCCTCCCTACTCAAATTAACCTGCATCTACTTGCACTGCATAACATACCAAACTCCCAAAATAAATAAAAGTTATTCATCAATTCATACAAAGAGCAAGAAAACAAGAAGCAGAAAGTGGACCTTCTTTGGCTTTTAACACCAACTCAGTAGGTACAGAAACTGCACCACCACAGACCGCAGCAGCAGCAGAAAGAAAGCAATAAATTCACAGACAGATCTTTTTCAGAAAGAGAATTTTCAGAATTGCAACTTCTTCCTCTCCCCTCTCCCTTTTTTATTCATTTATCCATCATTCACCGTCCATTCTTCAATTTTTAACTGTATTCAGAATCTAAACATCGAAAGTGGCTTCTGAAAGGTCGAGATTCCCGCCTGACACCGCCGCCACATACCCAGACTGGATAACGACGTCCGCCGCCGCAGCACGCGGCGGCGATCTCTGCCTTGGCTATGTCGTGCCTGGCCACGCGCATCATCACGATTCGATATTCTCACCCGCAATTCCGCTGCTGTATACTCCGACAAACAGCAACGTAGGGATTAGTTGGCAGCAAAACCCAAGCGGAAACCCTAGCAATGAAAGCGGGCACAGCGGGAGCGCCACGTGTCAGGATTGCGGGAACCAGGCGAAGAAGGACTGCAAGCACAGGAGATGCAGGACGTGCTGCAAGAGCAGGGGGTTCGAGTGCAGCACGCACGTGAAGAGCACGTGGGTACCTGCGGCTAGGAGGAGAGAGCGACAGATGAATTCGGCATCTATGAATAATGTTGAGGGCGAGAGTTCGGGGACGAAGAAGCCTAGGATTCTCTCGTCGCAGATGAGTGGGAATTCGCGCAGTTCGACCGAGAATAATACGGCTGCCATTGCACGAAGTTTGAGTTTAGAGACTAGTTCCAGCCATCAAGGTAGTTTTAATTATGACATACATGATCTATACCTTTTTACATTAGATTTACATTTTGAATCTTAGATTATTTGATGAATATTTTTTGCAATATTTTATATTTGGTTTACTTGAATTTAAATTATAAATTTGACTTTTAATTATTTGTGTGTTAACCATTCCCTTAATTTTTTTTATCATTTTATGGATGAGAGTAGTCAATGTATGATGAATATCAAAGCGTATACGTTATTTGATATAATATAAGTACATGGTGTTCTAAAGAATTTGATAATTTTGTTATTAATAAATTCTGGATGTCGTGCTTGTCATAGTATTTGATGAACGTTTAATATAGAGTCAATAGGAATGGCCAACAATCACATGAACATTTTGTTTATTCAACTTTTGATTGTTTAATTAATCGTATCAGTTATCCAAATCATTATTGAAGTATAGTAGCTCTTGTGTGTATGTGTGTTATCCAAATCAGTTACCTATAAAGAACAGGGAAATTTTGGGATAAAAGGTTTGAACTCATGTCAAGGAATGGAGAATTTAAAAACATCACCTATGTACAAGGACTTCACTTTCATTTTTTTTTTGTGCACAAGGACTTCACTTTCATTATTATTATTTTTTTGCACATACAGCGATGTGAATGCTTTAGGTTACTGGGAATGGTACGTATATTTTTCGGGTAATTATGAAATGAAAGTCTTGATTTTGTATAGAATAATTTTGACATTTTAAGTTTGGGAATATCTGTGTTTTCATTTATCTGTGATTTTGTTTTTTTGGTTGACACAAAATGTTTTATATTTTTGTGGTAATAAAAACAAATCATATAGAATGTGGATCAAACCCGTCTATGAACATTGTCTTCCATAGAAAACAAATAACACTCATACTATTGGAATGAGATTTCAATTGACATATAAATATTGGGTTACTGTTTAACATGTCTACAAAATCCATATAAAACTTTGATATGATTTTACACACATGCATGTATGTTTGTTCATGTGTGTTCATATATATAGAGAGAGAGAGAGACACTGCATAGTATTTTGTCTAGGGCTTTGCCTAAGCTTTGTTGGACTTTAAGTAAGCTTTATTTTTTAGCTTTGTTTGCCTAAGCCTTAACAATTAGCATTTTGCTTTCGCAATAGTGACATAGCATACATATTGACTATATTTTTGTTGATGTGAGATTAAATACTTTTAGCTGTGCATTGGATGCTTAATTTCCACAAACAACTAATAAGGCCGCATGGGCAATGCATGGAATGTTATACTAATTTTCTCAAACATAATCTCATCCGCTCATTATACTATTGGGCCATCTAACATAAATGAGAATGTGGAAAAAAACATCGAAGAAGAGAGAAGAAATAATCCGAAGTGTCGATCAAGCTGGGTAGTTCGATTTGTGCAAGAATATTTTCTATAATTTGTATAAACTTATTGAATCCACCACTAATGTAAATACATCTTCATACATCCTTTGCATTTGTCTGCCTGACGCCCTTTTTGTGTAATTGCGTTCAGCTTTATCTTTCTACACTAGTACGTCTGTTCCTATTCAATGTATAAAGGGTAAGACTGCTTTCACTCACACCTTATTATTGTGGCTTGAGAAAAGAATGTTATGTATATAGTAAATTATGATATTTCTTTTCATAAAAATAGTAAGTTAGGTGTGAACAATATTATTATTGTTAACTTTGGCCATCACATATGACTGGGTTTGGAACTAAGAACTCAAAGGGAAATCCACCACACACAATCAACAGATCTTCTGTATAAAATTATACTTTACCATGTATTTTGTATTTCCAAAACCAACTCACATTCCCTACAACATCCTAGTGAAAATTTGATTGCAATGCAGTGCAGGCTATCCGGTTTTAGAAAGCTGGATAAGTATAATTCTCATAGTGTCAACATTTAACGACATAAATTATATCATTGTGTGCTTAAAAATTGTTTGGTGTTCATATCGCTTTCTGCAAGCCGTGTGAAGCACACTCAGTCATGAGTGTTTATTTGCTCACTTTGAAACGTAGCAGACCCCCGTTGGGTTAGGTTTTAACCATTACTGATTGTCATTAGCAAGTTCTATAATCTTATATAATTTTTTTAATTTAAAAAGACAAAAGAGAGTTCATTTGCATGATTGCTAAAATGCATGTCGATAGAATACTGTGCTAACATGCTTCTTAAACTAAAGTGTAGATGCATCTTCTTTGTTCTTAATCACATCTTAATGAGATGTTGTATTTTATGTTGCTTGCAATCAGGGTGCTCCCTTAGTTTAACATAATGCTTGGTGTTTCTATCAAGGTTTGGCCTCGGTTTCGGTTATTCGTAATTTTAGGAGTTTCGATCTAATTTGTAAATTTTGGAAATTTCGATTTCAGTTTCGGTTTCAGATCTCTTTACTCATTTTTCATATAATTACACATTTACTTGTTTAATTTATTAAAACACAACGTATAATACTTATTTAATTGAAAAACAAGATACAACGAACAATATTAATTAATTATAAATATTTATAAGTTTATTCATTAATTCGTTTTCAACTTTTTTTAAGTTAAACCATTCACACAGTGGCGGAGCCACGTTATGCTTGGAGGGCCACGCCCCCCCCCCCCCAAAATTTAATGGCTGCCAGTTTTAAATCCTGGCTACGCCACTGCATTCACATATTTATGAATTTGTATGTTTCCTATGTTAAAGTTTTAGATTTTGAATATTCATATATTTGAAATTCAAATTATTTCTTTTCTTGAGTTTCCTTTGTTAATTTGAAGTTCAATACTTTTTTCTACTGAACTGAAGTTTCGGTTTTATTTCGTTTCGCTCCCTACTGAAAGCTAAACGGAACGATTGGAATCTCGGTATTTCGGCCGAAACCTCAAACGTCGGTTTCCATATTATGCTGGCCTCATTAAGTGAACAAGTCTCAAAAGCATTGACATATATCTTAGAGCAAAACTAGTTGTATGCCCTTAATCGTAATCATAGTCTTATTTGATAATGCATAGTGACTATTACAGGAGCAAGATTTAGAGAAACGTTACCAGGACAAATCAGAGCGCCTGCATTATTCAAATGTGTGAGAGTTACATCAATTGAGGATGATGGTGAAGACGAGTATGCATATCAAGCAATGGTCAAAATTGGCGGTCATGTGTTCAAAGGTTTTTTGTATGATCAAGGGCTCGATGATGGCAGAAGCAGCGATACTAATTTTGCCACCACTATAGTTGAGGGTGGAAATGCAATGCCGAATTTATCAGAGCTCCATTTGGGAGGTGGAGTATCCACCAGCGGCGACTTAGCTGGTTTTCTTGGAGGTACGAACTACGGTAACCCAATGAACTGAATCTTAAATAGTTAGTGTTTATAAGCGCTATAATTCTTTTTCGGGTATTACTTATGTTAAATGTATGATGTAATCATACGTTAACTGTTGGAAGTAGGGTTGTTGTATAAACCTGTATGTAAAATCATTAGAGTATAATGTTAATTTTGTTCATGTCAATGGTCGATAAGGTGCTTTTCCGCTAACAATATCACTATTATACAAACAATATAGCAGTGTTTTCATGACCCAACCCTGCCGCGGTCCAACCTCGAATAACCCTGAATCTTGGACCACCACGGCCCAGAATTCAATCAGACCTCATTTATCGATGAACCTTGGTCGGACCTTTAAACCAACGGTTCAACCGTCAATTTTACCTGGTTGAACCACAGTTCTTTTGTTTTTCTTACATTCTCGTCGTGTAATTCTCTCTTATTTTCATTTGAACCCGGTTGAACCCTCCCATATGCGCAATTTCTTCGCTTCAAAATATGTTTTCAAATCTCCGCCCGTTTTATATTCGTAATTAGTGCAGCTAGTGTAGCAAATTTTGTTTAATTTTTCATATTAGAATTAACGTGTGGATTATGAATTAATATTGTATATTTTTATTGAAGATGTTAGTTTATTGTATATTTAAGATTGATACGTTGCATCTAAATGTATTAATTTACAAAAAAGAGTATGTGCGGTTCTTGAGGGTTCGACCGGTCGAACCCTCGAACCCTGAGTCTTCACGGTTTGATTCACGGTCCGGTTATGAAAACATTGCAATATAGTATCTTCATTGTCTTCAAAATAAAAATAACAAGTTTTGTTATTGGAAAAAAACAGATTTCAATTGCATCCTATAGCTTGAGTAGTAACTATTTTAATGGTATGGCATATACTGATGATTGTTGGGTATTTCATTTTACATGCTACATTGTTTTATGTTACTATACTTTAAATTAAAGACATCTTGAACCAAAATTCATCTCGAAATATATATATATATATATATATATATATATATTTGGATTTTTTAATCTAACTTTTACCCCCTATAAAATAGACCAAAAATTATGTTCATGATTTTTTGGTCGGCTGAATTGAATTTATACCTTAAATTTTATGTTATATACATGCATTTTTTCACCTACTCAATATCTTACAGACATAAGAAATGTTTTGTATTGTTGCAATACATGAAGTCTTCTCCAATATATATTTAATTGGACCATGCAACTAGATGGTATTCGACTGCAAAGAAGCCTTAGCCAATATATATTTGATTTATTCCTTTTTTTTCTTAATTTGTACGCAATGACATTTTTGTTTAGAATCCCATTTAATAATGGATTTTTATTGGTTTTGGCCTCGTTTGTAAAGTTATTATCATACATAGCCCAGTTTTAAAACTAATATCAAATATAGCCCTGTTTTGAAAAATACACTGGCTCCTTTTCAAAAGTCGCCAGTGTAAATTTTTTTTTCTGGCGACTTTTGAAAAGTCGCTAGTGTATTTAAAAAAAAAAAAAAATTTAAACTGGCGACTTTTGAAAATGAGCCAGTGTATTTTTCAAAACAAGACTATATTTGATATTAGTTTTAAAACTGGGCTATGTATGATAATAACTTTACAAGGCCAAAACCAATAAAAATCCTTTAATAATACATATGGACTGCTGCTATTCATTTACTAGTGATTTTTTACTTGCGCATTGCCGGATAAATGATTATCTCAAAAGTTTGTTACTTTTAACCTTTGAGCGGGGATAACTAAAATGTGAATTAATGCCTAAATTTATTCAAAGGAGATGACATGGACAAGACTAGAAGCACTGTACGTATGAATTGATGGCTGCTTTAATGATTCTTCATTGCTAGCAGTACCCTTTTATATAGCTAATTTTTTCATAAAAAACTCTAGCTTTACATTACAAGATAATGTTCATACAGAGTTCTTTACTTGTACAGTACTACTACTTTCTGTGTGATCACATGGCATTATATTCTTGACCGTATGTATATCTTATTTTATACTCTCCATGTGATTGTTTTGAAGATTGACTACTGTTCCTTTTCTCCATCCTTTTGTTTTTATAATTGATAATGTCGTCTTCTTTCTTTCTTACCTTCTTCATGTTTATGTACACAAAAACATGAGTAGGTATCAATGTCTGCAGAATATTTGCGTTGGAACTTGAGTCCAATTTGAAATAGTCAAACACCTGGCGCCTATTATTTGCGTTAGTCGTTCTACTGTTTGCCTTCTAATTCTTGTGCGTTCATATGAATTTTATATTGCTCCTTTTGTCCGCATGTCCATGAATATTACTGTTGTTTAGTCTGCATTTTTGTGTTGTATGCTTGTATCCACTCTTTAATTTAAAGTTTATTAAATATATATATATATATATATTTTAGAATGGTCCAATAGTTTATAATATAAGTAATGCTACAAAGAATTTGTACTAATAATGTATAAATACATTACAGTGGTTGTCTGGTTGATCCTATTTTATCCACTTATGGTATTGATATTTTTTCAGCATATACTAAGAACAGTTTGGTCAGACCAATATAGAAATATTTAGCTTGGATGAGATGCATAAATATTCTTTACATTTGCATGTGCATGTGCATTCATCATTTGCACTTGGTGCACTGCTAGACGCCATCTGCTATTATAATATTTGCAAAAACATTCTTCTTACCTCCATTTTATGTATTAAAATATGCCGATCATATTTCGCTGCAGTTATATGTCTTTAGTGCTTTATTTATTTTTAAATTTGATTTAGCAATTCACCAAATTTAGCGTTCGGATCGTTGATGGTAGTTCTGGATAATGGCTGATAAGACAATAGCAGTAGTTGTTGGGGTCTTTTTTGAAGATAAGCTCATGACGTTTTCCTTATAAATTTATTTATTTCACAACCGTTTGATTGAATAAGTGATTGCCTTGAGTTATACAAACTGTCTTTCAAAATACATCAGAAATTGATCTTTATTGTCCATCATCGCCGCACTATGGAAATCGATCAAAAATGTCCAATGTGATCGCTACAGTGATAAGAGTATCAAGTTTATAACCAGTAGTACCACAAACCCAACATGATATTGGTAATTACGAAAACATAGATTTATGAAAACGGATATTAAAGAGTAGAAAGATAGGAAGAAGTTTTATAGAAATATTCTTTGTAATTTTTGAAATCTAGGCAGACCTATTTGTTGACCACAAAGGGATACGTACGACGGTTAAATTTTGTCTTGCTCATGTAACGAGCTTGTGTATCCCGCTTCCACAGTTGCTTCAATCGTTCAGCAATTTCTTTTTGAAAATATATATTTTGGATCCAAATCCAACCTCAACTCGGTTTGGCACGATCAGATACAGTAGCGGAATACTTGTTATCACGTATATAAGTTCAAATATTTCATCATTAGAGGCTAGTCTACATTTTCTTATTCTTCTTCTCGTGCTATCTAGTTCCCTAAAACAGACATACTCACACGAAAATTCCGCAAAAATTTCACTAACACGGATTTTATACGTCATATACTCTTTGGTTATTTTACCATAAGTTTATATATATTAAAATAAAGAATTTACTATGTATTGGGTTTTGATTGTTTGAGTGATAATTGGAACACATATTTTAGTTGGTAAATCAATTACTTTGTAATGTAAATAAATCCGATTCTACCATGCATAATATACCATGCATAATAAACATGAAGGTAGAAACGAAATAAACCTTATAATCTTGTCAAATTACCTTCAGCCATTGATGAACATGCCTCTTTCAAGCCCCTTTGATTTGGGACTTCCATAGTCTTATCACTCTCTCTAGATAGTGTAGAATATGAATGAATGAGTTATTAAGTTTGGAGATCAAACTTTGAATTTTTATAGCCAAGCTTCCATCAAGCTTTAACGATTATGTCTTTTAAGCTTTCCAAAATGAGTTACTTAAAATGAAAGGATGCAGCGTTAATAGCCATGTGTCCCATTACTATCATGGATGGTTGCTATAAACATGCAAAAAGGTGGACCATTAATCTTCCAAAAAAAATGCAAAGACACGACATTCTCCCATGTGGTCCAAACTTCTAACTCAAACGTTTTATCTCAAAACCCATCGAATTTAAGTAATAGATAGATGAATCATGCCAATAGGTCCTCTTAAAACAATACTATCTTCCATATGTTATTATGTATTTATTTCTCAAACGTTACAATTTATGTGGCAATAATTTTTTAACGAGTAATTCCTATGTTTACCTTTGGTCCAACAAAGGCAAATATTCTGAAAATTAAAGTGCACATCAGTATGAGAAACAACATCATAAAATTTAAAAGTTTCATAAAATGAAATTGTTCAAACAATGAAAACTACATAATGTAAGCAAGTCCCATATGCACCACATGATCCTTCAATTTAAACGGTGGCATGCCCTTAGTCAAAGGATCAACGATCATTACCTCAGTGCTCGATGACAACTTTTTTTTCTTTAGTGCGTTCCCTTATGGCTAAGTACTTAATGTATATGTGTTTACTTCGACTTCTACTTTTATTATTCTTAGCCATAAAGATAGCAGCTGAATTATCACAATATATTTTCAACGGCCTAGAGATAGAATCTACAATCCTAAGCCCAATGTTAAAACCCTTAAGCGATACACCATGTGATATGGCCTTAAAACAAGACACAAATTAGACATCTATAGTGGAAATAGGTGCCAAAGTTTGCTTGACACTCCTCTATGATATTGCTCCACCAGCCATCATAGAAATATATCTAGAAGTTGATTTACATGAATCAATACGACCAGCATAGTCTGAATCTGGGTAACCAATTACTTTCAAACTATTTGTATGTCTATATATAAACATGCAGTCTTTTCTTCCTTGAAGACACCTCATTACTTTCCTAAATACTGGAGAAAAAGTCTCTAGTAATCGGTTCTTTCCCTTTGATTAATTCCCTTAGCAACAAGTCTATCCTTGCATCTCTTAATGTAGCCTTATGAATCATTCTTTGTTTTAAAGAGCCGTTTACATCCAATGGTTTTTACACCATCAGGAAACTTAAGAAAGTTCTTAGACTTTGTTACCCATCATGGAGTTCTATCTCTTCTTTCATGGCTTTACACCATAATTTTGATTCATTGCAATTCATAGCTTGCGAAAAGAATTCAAAATCATTTCCGGCTCCAATGTGTAGTTAGATTCTTGCAAATACACTTCACAATCACTAAAATTGCCGGCCTTCTTATTCTAGTGGATCTTCTCAATGTTACACCATCATCTTCCTCTGACGGTCGTGGTTCAACTTGTTCAGAAGTTGTTGGTAACACTTGAACAACCTTGTAACAACCCGGTTTTTAGGGGCAATTAATAATAATTGTTTGACTAATTAAGTTGGAATTTTAAAATTAAAAATGAATAATATGAATTTATTTTGAAATATCAAAATTTTATAATAAGGGAATTAGTGATGAAATTAATTTTTTTTGAGAATAAATGGTTTTTTTAAGAATTGTGAAATAAATTTGGAAATTATTTAATATCGAGTTTAAAATGAGAATATTGAAATAAATAAGTAAAAATATGGAAAACAAGTTCAATAAAATTACATACTAATAATTAATTGCTTAAGTAATATAAATATGATTTTTGTTAATTTTTATAGTGCTTGTATTGAGTAGAAAAATAATTTTAGAAGGAAAAGGAAAGATAAAAGAAAATAAATATTCATATTTACTAACCCAAGCCCTGCATTCCTAAGCCTAACCCAAATCATTATCTCGTGATTTTTCTATACTATGGAGAATTCTAAATCCAGACGATTCATCTTCATTTATAAATACAACCAAAAATGAATACTATACTGACTTTGGAAAATTATCTTCCAACCCATACTTCACAACTTTAAAAATTAAAATAAAATCCTAATAAATTCAATAAATTTCCAAGTTCTAATATGTGTATCCCAACATCAATATACACTTATGCAAGGAGAGAATTTGGATTTCGTTGTTGCATTTGGGCTAGTGGTGTGTGCGAAGAAGGAAGAAGAAGAAACATGTTTAGGTGGGTAAATGCACTCACCGATCTATGTCTATATCGTTTAATTCTTTGCATATGATGTGTTTGGATTGTTGTTTAATTGAATACATTGTTTGTGCATTGAATTAGAGAAGAAATGATCGAAGGAGGCGGAGCAGATTGCCTGAATCGGTGATCGTTTGCATAGATATGCGAGTGACCGGTTGTGCCATTTTTTGTGTGTGTCTCTGTATGTTTTTAGTGATGTATTTATTTAATTATATATATATATATTATTAATAATTATTAAAAAATGTTCATAAGGAATTTTTGAATTGTAAATATGTATGAGTATATAATTTTTTTTAATTTAATTAAATATTTATTTACTTAATTATAGTTATTATTTATTAAAAAAAATAGGTTTAATTTAAAAATTTATAAAACATTGAGAAAAATATAAATATTTACCCATTATTATCTTGTATTTTCTTTATGTATTCCATGAAATTTTGGATAAAATTAATTGATTTGAATGATATAAAAACGATTTAAAAATCAAAACTAATTATAGAAAATTGCGAAATGATTATTATAAGTAATATTTGGTTTTATAAGATAGTTTTAAAGATTTAAGTATGGTAATGGAATTTTGGTAGCAATTTATAAATAATAAAATTATTTTGATTTATATATAAAATAAGCTATTTAATTTAAGTAAGTTTTATAAAGGTTTTATTTATTCGTAGTATATAGATTAGAGTTATTTATTTATATTTGATTTGAAAAATTATATGAATGTTTCACTTTATATTCATCGTATCCTTTTTAATGATTGATTTTGGATATATGAGTGATTTTACCTCGGATATTGAGTTGAGCAATGTTTTGAAATGATACGGTGATGACATCCTTCAGTATGAGTTCATGATATTGTATTTTTGTAATATTTTTGTTTATGATGATTTTAATTCTGTGTAACGAGGATTTGAATAAATGGAGTTATAATACCGTTTGAGATGAGGCATTTGGTAGTATTTCTTCAGTTATTCTTGGACTTGTTATACAGAATATTATAGAGATCGAGTGTAGTTTACGAGCTTTGAATAAATGTTTGAGTATCCCGAAGTGGTATGGGACGCCGTTGTGTTATTTATTCGGTTATTCATTGTAAGTAGATGACACTCACATGACGAGGATTAGTGAAGAGGCTCGCTACGCTGAGTCATGTACATAGCCGCGTGTCAGCGATTGTATTGAGCCATGTGTCAGCGATTGTATCAAGCTGTGTATCGGCGAATCAAATCGAGCCGTGTGTCGGCAATATATGGAGCCGTGTGTCGGCATTTATGAGGAGCTATATGTTAGCTATTGAATATAGATACTATGTGCCTATCTATCTTGTCCCGCTTCCTTTATGTTTCAGAAGTGAACCAGATTAGCCAATATCCACCCTTACGGCCTAATCGCGGTGGTTACACCCCAGATATGTGACATCATTTTATATATGTATATGTATATGGCCGTGTGTCGGCATATGTATGTTTGCCCCTGTGTCACTTAGGCCAGCAGTCAGTTACCTATAGGGACATGTGCCAGATCGTGATCGAGTAGAGTCCTCACATAAATGAGCACAAAGGTGGATATTGTCACAATGCCGAGGAGGTGGTAACCGATGACTGTAGGAGCAGTGTCAGACAGACACTTGTGAGGCTTCTGGAGCAGGTGGACATGTTTTCAGTATCTCATCTGGGTCCGGTGTGTGTGATAGATAGACATATACTATTTATATTCGTATGAGATTATGACTCTACCTAGGACTTTGTATCTTGCGTACAATCATTTGCCCATCACGATATATTCTGTGATATTCCATATAAGGAGATGTGATTATACATGTGACAGTGTCCAGTGTATAGTGGATTCTCATATCTTTTATTTTATTAAATATGATTCTTTGATAGGTGGCCTATATTTATATATTTAATATTGTAACAACCTGCACTTCCCAACGTATCGATCCAAATTTTAGGATGACTTTCGAACTCTGTCATATCGAGAAATACGGGCTGTTGGGTTTTTAAACATTACAAAGTGTAATTATAAGGGTAATTCTAAGACATTATATACTTTCAGATCTCATAATGGACGAAATTATAAGTACCGAAAAATAGACATTTTAGAAAGGGGATTTTCACTTCAAGGGCTTATTTGTGCAGGTAATAAGTTTTAAGGACACTATTTCTAAAAAATTAGTTTTAAGGACATTTTACAGGAAAAAGATAAAAGAATTTATCATTTTCAGTTATACAGAAATAATGATAAAAAGATTTATCATTTTCCTGTATAACTTAAAAAGATAAATGAATTTATCATTATCCTGTAAATTGTCCTTAAAACTAATTATTTAGAAGTGTTGTCCTTAAAACTTATTACCCTGAAAATAGAAGCCCTTCAACATAATTTCCACTTTTAGAAAACAGTCTCCAAAATACTTAATTTTCATATACACTGTTCCCAAAATACAATATAAGTTTTACAAACTTTTAATACAATAAGCAATTACATGATGCACAATAAAGAATATGAGAACTCCAACGTATAGCTTCTTTCTCCGCGTACTATGCATAATCATCTGCTAACCTATTATCCTGCGGTAGGGGAGAATGAAAGGAAGAGGGTGGGTTAGACGATAGTCTACTGAATGAGTACATGTTTAATATATGGTGATCATGTGTTGTTAACTTTAAATCTACTCTAAGTAACATAGGGTGTTCTATAAGTGTCCGTGTATTCCAAGGGTCCATTACATAAGAATTTTTATCCAACACATACCTACACTACAACTAGTGCAGACTACTACAAAGATCGAACTACGTATCGAACCTCAATGTCTAACGGTCAACCACCACTCCCAGAGCTACTCGTCATGGAAACACTACGACTAGTCTATTATGGAAATAGATTTCCACTACTATGATTACACGTAACCCAAATTCGCATCAAAGAGATACCATAATGTTTACTCGTCGGTGTGGCTCATCGTCTACACCTGTGTCCTCCTCTCGATCACAGCATACGCCTCCTATTGCATACTCCAGAATCCAATATCGGAACTGTACCACGTCGCGTTTGTATCCATGCATTCCAGAACTCCCATTATGTCAGGCAACACTTCATCTAGCATCAATCAGTGTTGTGCATCCACCAGAGAACCTCAAGTGAGTGTCATTTGCGATCAAAATCGCCCCCAATAGAAAAATCGACCCGCCGTTTGATAATGAACATTTACCCAATGACCTAGTATCATCTCATAGGGAACTAGCTTCCCTAAACTCCTAACACACATGCAAATAGCTGTAAATAGACTCACACAATAATTAACGTTTATTTTAATTTTATTATTATTATTATTTACCCGGGCCTTAGGCCGAGGTTTAGGTTGTGCGTTTCAGTAGGCAATCGGTCGTCCGCCTATACCCTACTAGTCGAGCACTCAAGGTGAGAGTCTACCAGTCGCGTACAAATATTTATGGTTCGAGATTAGGATTTTGATTATTATTATATTTTATTAATCACAGCATTCTACAGTGAACTTTAGCAATTACACTAATCAATCTATTTCATAGTTTACCCAGATTTCATTGATTTGAGGTTCATGTATTTAACAGGTTATATAGTTAACCACTTATATGGTTTCAACTAAAATAAGGGTTTTCACGCTATCAATTTACAACAACTTTAATCTATGACCTATATCCTAGATTATAAAATTAGGGTTTCTAGATTATAGAATTACGGTTACAATTTCTATTTTAAGTTACTAACATGCTAGACCAGATAGAATAGAGTAAATTTAACTATAATAATCATCAAATTAAATTTGTTCACACTCACCTCAGATCCAAGCTTGCTTCTAATCTCTACTCGAAAATCTATGTGCATTTACTAATCCCTCCTCTGATCCGACCTTCTTGAATTCCTTTATTTTACTTTTATTTTATTTTGGAGAAATTTAGGTTTGTAGAGGAGCAAAGAAACCGATATAATTTTGGTATACCGATTAGTTTTATGGTGAATTAGGGTTTAGGTTAGATGTATATTTATAAGGGATTTAAATAAATTCTAACCGTTGATTAACCCTAGGAGAATTTTTGTTATCATCCTATACGCTAACCAATTACTTCGTCCCCAAGTAAAAATATTTGGTTAAATCTGGACCATTGGATTAATATATTAAATCCGAATGGTTATTTAGTTAATGCTTCCTTAATCGTTAAATTTTACTTAATTGAACTTTCTTTAGGGTTAAGTAATCTATGAATGTTCTCTTTACCGTTGACGTTAATTAATTAATATTTATTTCCATTAACTCCTTTCCTTTTACTATGTTAAGGATAACGTTTTCATTATCCTAATTAATGTCATTACAATTTCAATTTATGTCATTGATTTATATATATGTATACATATATTATTAACCATTGTAGGGAATCTTAAGCATATATGTATATATATGTATGTATATATATATGTATATATATGTATGTATATATATGTATATATATGTATGAATATATATATGTATATATATGTATGAATATATATATATATATACATATATATACATATATATATGTATGTATATATTGACACACACACATATATACCTTGACAATGATTAAGAACTTTACTTTTTTTTCAATAATTAACTACTATTTATATTTTCAAATCCAGGTTATTAAATTTCCCCTATTCGTTGCAAAGAAAGAAATAACATACCTATTTAACAATAAATTTTATTACTACTTAATTGTTTTTTACAAAGAAAGAGACAACATGTGTACATATATGTTTAATTATTTACAATAATTAAAAAACTTATTCTTTACCGCTTAATTGCACAATCAATTTTTAATTGATTAATATTTTTGCTTCCAAGTTCAAATTGGATTCACCTTTATTTTTTATTTTTACTAAGAAGGAGTTAGCGTATTTCACATTCGATTTTTAAAATAATCATTTATTTCAATATTTTATTACCGCTAATTCTACAACACTACATGTGTGTGTGTGTGTATATATATATATATATATATTAACTTTTCAAATGTATAACACTAGATATATTCTTTTCCTTTAAAGTACTTTGTTACATTCTCTTTCTAACATATGTAACGCATATTTTCATTAATTACGACAATAAAATCTATAAAGGGATAGTTAATGCTCTATCTCTCTTTGTATTAAATATCTTTCTTTTCTTTTAATGTTCATTAACTAAACAATACTCTTTTTAAATTTACTTTTATTTTTTTTGTATATTCAACCTATTAAATATAGCAATAATTTCATCATTAATGCTTTTCCCTTGAACATGTTTATATTTGTGTACATAAATACTTTTCCTTCTTTTCTTTTAAACGTATATACATCATTCTACCCTCTCTTTTTTTCTTCTTTTTTTAGAGTAATTCATATATATTCTTTATTTCTTAAAAAATAAGTTTTTATTTATTCTTGCATTAATTTTTGAAATAAATTTCAAAATAGGGGCAAAACACAAAATGCGTGCTACGATAAACATTCTATATCTTCTTCATACGATATATGTTTCTAACAGCTTATATATGAATTTGAACTAGAAAAATCTAATTGATATAATGGAAAAGTCAAATTCCCCAAATTTCTTAATTTATAGAAATTTACTATTTTGTCCTTTTATGTGAAATTACAATTTTACCTTTATTAATATTTTAATTTATTATTAAAATTCCCTAGGTGTTATATTCTCCCCCTTAAAAGGATTTTATCCACAAAATCTCTAAGGATGGAAAATTATAACTCGTATATACGGAAATCAATATCCACAATCATCTGCTCAACCATCAACCACCTGCAACCATTGTCCTTAGTTTAAATTTTCTAATGCAACATGTACACATATGTATGGAATGCATATGAACCTATACCAATGCACAACTAGACGGTCTCTCGAACTAGTCGACCTCTTGCAATGCAGATGCTTATGCTATGTATCTAAAATGTATGCAATATCCTATGTAAATATACTGGCAGTTCTATATGTATACGCAGTCATTTATTTGATATACAACAACCATATGCATATTACTAATAAAATAAAAATATATAAGGCGATGTGTGTTGTGGGCCAACATGAACAAATTGGCACACATGCGCAATACTAATTAATAAAATACGTCCATTAGCAGCCATCATTCAAAACATATCTTAGTGACATGTTCACAACCATGCCTATCATCCAAATATTTCTACCTATGGAATATACTAACCTAAACACTAAGTGTCTAAGTAACTATACTAGCTAAAATGGAAACATATCAGAAAAGAGCTCTAGATGGGTAGCTCCTGATTTCCTCCAAGGGCTCCCAAATACTCTCAACTGAATCGTTCTTCCATCTGAAATTATTTACTTTACTACTGGCATGTAAACTCAATCTAAACCACTACAAATGTATGTGCATAGGTTAACCTCTACATCCTTGCTACTAACTCACCTAAATCAATGTCACTATGCACCATAACTGATAACTTGAGCACAAGTATGCTCTTAATGAAACGTAGCCCTATGCAACCCTCAATGCACATACACAACCATAAATCATCCCAGTGTTATATCGATTACTCCATACTATTGATACTAAGTTAAGACAACCTAAAGTGGAAAGTGTCTCACCTAGCATTAAATGACTTAAATTTCTTACTATACCATCAAACCTAACAATTAAAATCCTAAGTCTAAGTGAAGTCTTAAACTTAATTTAAATCCTAACCTAAATCGTTTTTGAGCTAAAGATTATTGGTTTGGTGATATATGTACAAGTATTACTTAAGTTAATGCCCCATGATAGTTTTGTTAAATAAATAGTCTCCTTTTTATCTAAGTGATGATTGAAAGGAATCCTACCATTTTCTTCTCACATTTTTGTTTAAAATCTTCCAAATCTTATTTTTATAGAATTCGCCTCCACATCCTTAATGTATGCAACTTTAATATTTTTTTCCTTAATGGGAACCCAAATATATAAAATAACTATCCCTTGCACAATTTTAACTTCAACTTTATCTAAAATATCATTTGTAGTTTAAATTTCCAAAATCTTACCATTCGCTATTTCCATCCCATCAATGAGACTTTTTTTTTCAAATGCAACTTTTTACCATTTTATTCCAACTATCCTATAGTCAATACAACTCAATATGGAATGGTGCTTTTCCATTTTAATCCAATAGACATAATGACCAATTCTTTTGTTTATACTTACGGATTTCTACATTTTAATCCATTGGAATTACATCTTCTCTAAAAGGAAATGTGAACTTTGTAACTTACCATGAATTATCTAAAAGAGAATTTGTGTTATGTTTGGAAGTACAATGAATTATTTTTTCTATTATTATTGAAATAGATGATAGAAAATATGATAAACGTCCCTATTTTGTACATTTCTTTCTTTTGGGTATATTCCTTGTTATTTCAAATGATACACTCTTGTACCAAAACTAGATAATTTATAGAAACTTACATTGCTACACACTTTAATTCAGTGAACTAAAATACTACCTAAGTACCACTTTAATTTATAACAACTTTCAAATTTTTGTTTACTAGCCTATATCAATTACCCAACAAACCTGGAATTACCATGCAATTTCCTTAATGAATTATCTTATAAAAGTAGGAACTACTTCCACCTTATTTTCCATATTCAAGTATATGCAATATTTAACCCTATAATTCCAAGATTTACATTTTGGGCATACATGGAGTACATCTACAACGATATAAATCTAATAACATATAAAAATATATAAATTCCCACTTACGTCAACCTGGTCCACTCGTAGCCTTCAAGGGAGCAACAAAATAACTAGACCATCCGTAGCTTATAGGTATTTTATTCTCACCTATATGGTACCTAACTTGTTGATATAATGTGGAGCCTACACTTATCATCCCATTTAGATTGCCTAATGTAATCAAGGAAATGCTAATTTGTTACTTAACACTCCCTATAAGGATTGAAGTAGACCATATTTGGACCTTTAACACTTCAAACCGAAAAACTTAAAGCATCCGCAGTATTCTTTGATACAATTAAAACATCTTGACTTACTCTTTCCTTATTCTGAAATATGTTTACCAAAATCATACCTTCCAACTTTCCGGTGCCAAGATTTTACAATCTAAACCATACGTGGTAGAGAAACACAATATCGTGTTTACCCTTCTCTATTTTAGGAAGTTTGATCTAGTACTCTTTCTTCCTAGTTCAACCATTGATTTAAAAGGTCACTAAATCCCAATGTTACTTCTTACCTTTGCCTCGAACATTATAATGTTTCTGAACTTCGTTATCAACTTAGTCCTTGTAGGCTGTATAATCTTATTCATCTAACTCCAATTTAACTCATTTCTTTTATGTTTGAGTGATAATCATAATACTTTCATTTTCCCTTTTAAATCAAAACCTTTATTTTTAACATCATTTCCACAAAACTAGTAAGGTTTTAAAACCGTAAAATCCTCTATTAATTTTTAACAAATGTTTCCTTTTGACAAAAATCATGACATTTCTCTTTAATTAAATTATCAAAAACAGTTTAGCTTAACTTAACAAATGTACATAAAACATACCTTTCTAAAATTTTCTTTTATAAATAAGAAATTTTCACAAAAGCGTATTTTTAAAGAAAATGTGGTATTTTAGCTTATTATTATTATTATTATTTAAAATATGACAGAAACATTTGTAAAAGACACTTTCATGCACTAACCATTTCTTATTTATAAAAGAGGTTTAAAAGCTGGGTTTTATATACCCTTTTTTTCCAAATGTTTCGTTTTAAAAGCAAAGTACGTTTCAATGATAAGTGCAACAATGTGCCTAAAAACAAAAGCTTTAAACCAGTTATTGAAAATTTGCTTTTTGTCAAATTCTTTTAATTTTATATTTTAAACCAATTTTATATAGTTTGTCTGATCATATTATAGAAAATCATAAACCAACTTAATTTTCTTTTTAAAATATCAGATGTCTACTGTTTCTAACTTTCAAAAAACATTTTCGCCGGTTTATTACTTAAATCGGAGTAAATAAAAGCAACCTAATTTACACGAGCATAATTATACTTAAAAATGCTCTAAGTTTGTGAAATCATTCTCTCATGTTCCCTTTTTTTTCCTTATCGCATCCCGCTTAACTATAAGGGTCCCATGATATTAACCTTCTTCACCCACCCTTAAATCCTTAATTTACTTACTACTACTAGTTGGTATAGGAAACCTTTACTGGCATCTCTTTATGCGGGTAAATCATAATAAACATAAAGAGTTTATTTTTTACACTTGTATATAAAATCTTTAGAAATCTTTTATCTATACATATTTGTATACCTTTCAAAAGCTCATTTTGAATAACTTTTGAAAACTTTCTAGAAAACTTCTTTTTTTCCAAAAAATTTTCAAGTATGTTCTCTCAATATGCACTTAATCCCTAAGGAATCTTAAACCTAAGCTCTGATACCAAATGTAACAACCCACACTTCCTAATACACTAATCTGAAGTCTAGGATGACTTTTGAACTCGTATCATGCTAAGAAATATGAGCTATTGTGGTTTTAAAACATTACAGAGCATAATTATGAGGGTAAATTCTAACGCATTCTACACTTTCAAATCTCACAGTGGAAGGAATTAAAATATAAGTACGGAAAAATAGACATTTCAGAAAACAGTCTCCAAAATACTTAATTTCCATGTAGACTGTTCCTAATGTACAATATAAGTTTTACAGACTTTTAATACAATAAGAAATTACATGATGTACAATAAAGAATATGAGAACTCCAACGTATTGCTCCTTTCTCCATGTACTATGCACAGTCATATACTAACCTTTCATCCCGTAGTGGGGGAAAATGAAAGGGAAGGGGTAGGTAAGACGAAAGTCTGGTGAATGAGTACAAGTTTAATATATTGTGATCATGCGCAGTTAACTTTAATTTTACTCTAAGTAACATAAGGTGTTCTATAAGTGTCTGTATATTCCTAGGGTCCATTACTTAAGGGTTTTTATCCAACACACACCTCAATGTCTAACGATCGGCTACCGCTCCTAGAGCTACTCGTCATGGAAACACCGCTACTAGGCTATAGTGGAAATACATTTCTATTACTACGTATACACGTAACCCAACTACACATCGAGGAAAAACCCATAATGTTGACTGTCGGTGTGTCTCATCATCTACATCTGTGTCCACCTCTTGATCATAGCATACGCCTCTTATTGCATGCTCCGGGATCTAACATCTGAACTGTACCATGTCATGTCAGTATTCGTGCGTATCAGAGCTCCCGTTGTGCCGGACCACACTTCATCAGGCATCAGTTAGTGCTTTGCATCTACTATAGAACCTCCTGTGAGTGCCATTTGCGATAAAAATTATCCTCAATTGAATACTCGACCCCCATTGGATAAAGATCATTTACCCTACACGCAATGACCTAGTATCATCTCATAGGGAACTAGCTTCCTTGCAACTCCTAACACACATTCAAATAGCCGTAAATAGGCTCATACAATAATTAAAGTTTATTTTTTTTAATGATTATTTACCTAGGTCTTAGGCCGAGGTTCAGGTTGCGCATTTCGGGAGACAACCGGTCGACCGCACAAGGTGCGAGTCGACAGGTCGCGTACAAAAATTTAGGGTTTGTGATTAGAGTTTTGATTATTATTAATTTTTTACAATTACAGTGTTTTGCAGTGAATTTTAGCAATTACAGTGATCAATCTATTTTACAGTTTTACCCAGTTTTCATTGATTTGAGATTCTTGTATGTAACAGGTTATATAGTTAACCACTTTTAGGGTTTCAACTAAAATAGGGGTTTTCATGTTATCAATCTAGAGTAACTTTAATCCCTAATCAAGATTCCAGATTATAGAATTAGGGTTTCTAGATTATGGAATTAGGGTTTACAATTTCGGTTTTAAATTACTAAAAACCTAGATCAAATAGAATCAAGTAAATTTATCTGTATTAATAATTTAATTAAATTTGTTTCCGCTCTGCTCAGATCCAAGCTTGCTCCTAATCTCTACTTGGAAATCTACATGTGTTTATTAGTCGCTCCTCTGATCCGACCTTCTTGAATTCTTTGATTTACTTTTATTTTATTTGGGAGAAATTTAGATTTGTAGAGGAGAATAGAAACTGATAGAGTATTGGTACATTGACTAATTTTATGGTGAATCAGGGTTTAGGTTAGGTGTATTGTTGGAACTAGGCCATCCCACAATGGAAGTTATTAGCGAATTTCAAAAAGAAATTCCCTTACAGGATCCATATCAAGTCTATGAACTCTAATTCATTTAGAACATTTTTAAATTTTATTTAAATAAAATCTCTTATTTTATTTAAATTTATAAATTATGTATAGTTTTATTTAATATATATATATATATCATATATATAATATATCTGTTTAAATATAAATAAGTTATTTAAAAATTAATTTTTGTTGTCGAACATTACTATTGTTGTATGTTATGTGTATAAAATTATCTGATCAATTTTAACTATAGAATCATATTGTAATTAAATATAAACCACATATGTATAATTAATTAATATATGTATATATATGTTAGTAAATAATTATTATTACATATATAATAGATGGATGTACTAATCCGTTATATATAAAAAAATTGATTTTTTATTTATTTATAAGTATATACATACATATAACCAAACTAACTTGTGACATCATTAATACATATCAAAATCATTACCTAACCAACAATATAATAATAATAATATATACATAATGAAATATTATTCAGAAAATTATAAACTATATTTCAATGGAAATCATACCTAAGAACCAAAGCCTTGAAGCACACGTTGAAAGGATGAACTCTCGCTTTTGAAACCTTTTCTGATTCGGCAAATAGCTAGTCCTTGAACCGTTGACCTTCAGCTATCAGATAACAACTTAATTGATTTGATTTGAGCTAAGGATGTTAGAGAGATGGGAAAGAGTAGGTCAACCAACAATGGAATAAGGATGGAGGCTCCAAAAAGCCAGTATTAAATGGAGGAAAATATGTTTAAATAGAGGAAGGAAAGGAGAGACTTTAAGATCATATCTTTTACTCAATCTCCTTCCATCTCAGTCACTCATTTTCGCTCCTCTTTAGCCCATCAACTAGGCGCCTCTAACCCATTTTTTCTAGTCGATCCTATCAGTCCTATGTTGCGCTATAAACCTATTTAGAACCCTAACGAATATTTTGTATTTTAAATCTGATTTAAAACGCTTATATATATCGTATATCGATTAATTATTTAGAACTTTTATAAATACATTTAATATCCGTCTATCAAATCAAAATCAAATTTATAAATAATATTTCATAAATATTATTTAATTTAATTAATTTGTAACAATTATAAACTAATTAAATTGTTTGGTCAAAGGAGAATTCATCATTTCGGTAGTTTGGCTCGTTATGTGTAAATTTGTTTAGCGATTAATATCAAACTATTCGAATATTAACATTCATACATCACTTAGCAGGTGGCGTTACATTTTGGCCAAATTTATCTCTTACTTGGTTTTGGTAAAATCCAATTTTAATGTTAAGCGTTACCCAGTTATGACTTTTATTTTACACCAATTCTCTTCATCCAAACTATATCACTTTGTACTTATAGAATTTAGTAATGGTCAAAATTCCAATATCGTCCACATTCAAATCTATAGTCCAAACACAAAGTCTTTGGCACAATAATAACAATTATTATTAACCAAACTGCTCTAGCCAAATACTATGACTTTGAGTTGATCTGAGTTGACTGTGATACTATACTTTGACTTTGAGTTGGCCTAAGTGGACTATGATAGTAACCCCATACAACTGAGGAAACGTATCCTCCCTTGAATAGTTTTTTACTTCCAATACTTCCACTAGACCCAACCATAGACACCCGATGGACGCCATGCCATGATTTGACTATAATCAAAGTGGAGCTTTCATATTAAAGATCCATAATATTCTCAAGTCGAGAGAACCGTGTAGATCAGTTACATCGATATTTTCTGTTTTACCTTAGTTATATTAACCAACAAAAAACTATGAGTGAGTTGTTCATAGTTATCCAATGACTATCAGTACGTAACCCCTAGGTGTCCCCAACAATTCTGAGTAACACACCACCTAACATTTGAAGAGCGTTACATACTCCAGCCTCAATGGATACATCAATATCAAGTCTCAATGAATATTTAAAATGGTATATTTGTTCTCATTGTGATAAATTACTCATGTTTACGACATTTTGTAGCTACTATCGTAAAACATACAATTTATAGATTTTCTGTTAAATATACTTTTATTTAAGTTAATTAATTAATATAACACATTATATCAAATATATAATTGAAAGAAAACACCATTATTTCGGACAAGATTGGTCAACAAGTTAGATATATGTAATGAATTACATAATTTCCCCTAGGGCACACCCCTAAGTCTAACAGTCTCACTTAGGGTCAATTATGGAATCTTATTCCAGTTTCTCCAATCAGTTTTCTCAAAACCAATTGGGTCAGTCCCTCAGTGAACGGGTATGCTATTATGTTTCAATTATCTACTTTGTCAATCAACTCATTTTGATGATGATAAACTACTTTTATCATATGGAATAATTTAAAGTATGTGTCTCGACTTCTAGTGAGCTCTAAGTTTGTTATGAACCACATCATTACATTGTTACCATGTAACAATGTTATGGGATTCTCAACATTTGGAACCACCCTCAGCTCAGTTATAAATTTGTGCATTAATACTTATATACATTGCTTTTCGGTGCTATTCAGACAATGTACTTAGCCTTTTTCATTAAATAAACCACATTCTTTCATTTGGAATATTTCCAACTTAAAGATTCTTAACTTGAATATATTATTGACATATTACACTCAATATCACTTATGGAAGTTTGAGTCTGAACACTCCTTCAGAAGGAGTTTGTTTTTTATAAACAATTCTCTAGTATTTCATAAATACACGAGAACAACTCAAACAACCATTTAGTGATATTAATTTGAATTTGATATTTGTTTAATATATCAAGTACATAAACAAATTACGATATCATAGACAACATAACATGCATGATAATTTATATTGCCAAAGCATAAGGAATCCATCTTACATGCTCCTTATTAAATAATATTATAAGGCGTCCTTGCATATCATTTGGACATTCCTAATATCATTTATACTTACTATAAAAGACATCATTCACAAATCCAATGTCGAATATTAAAACAGCTAAAGTTGATTTTTACACAAGTACATCGTTAACAATAAATAGTGTATTGCTTATTTATGGTTTAGAAATATCCATGTACCTTTTAACTTTCTTTTTTATGAGCACATGCTTCCTCTGCATTTTGATTGATGATCAAACTATTTGATATTCTTATCAAAACATTTGTTTAATTTTGATGTTTGTCAAATGACACTTTCGTATCTATGTTTGGATCATACCCTAAATCTCACAAACTAAATATCACTCCCACCGACTTCAAGACGCTTTGGTTATTATGTGTAAACAGTTTAATCTAAATAATAATTTATAATTTTCTGTTTCAACACATAGGTACCAAAACATAAAGTCATACTATGCGATAATTTTGTGAGTAAAATTCGAACCAACTTAAGCACATCGAATGGTGAATCTATTATGTTAATTTAAACAACTGAAATTCATGATGATATTCTTATCAATTTAATTCACTATATTCCAACTGCATTTGTCTTTCTCTTAAAGACACATTTGCTGCTAATGGATCATATCCCTTTCGATACAACTATCAAAATCATATTTTTGATAATATAATTGGAACCTATTTCGAATTTGCCCATCGTACTATATATTATAAAGTCAATACACATAATGGTTTTATTAAACAACCAAGGAACAACCAAGGATTATTTATTCTTGACATTAATGGGAAACTCATAGTTTCTCTTTAACATGCAAGAATACTCATTAGACATTCTAATGTGCTATGTTCATTTAGGTTTGGTTAATTTCATTTCATCCCTTGTAATTAGTTTTATCCTTGGATCTATCCAAATTCATTTTAAACTAATAATTTCTTAAAGAAATTTCTTTACTATGAAGTTGGTATTTCTTGAAATAACAATTGTTTCTTAATGTAATGGAACGGGCATTTATAAAAAATTTATGAATTGCCTCATATAAAACCGATTTTACAATAGTTCACAATCTATTTATGTTCACAACATAAATTAGTCATCTAATGACTATCATTCCCAAAATTCTCTTGGTTCGATTCATACAAGATCCTTTACATATAATTATTACATGCAGTCTTTCGACTCACACAACCAGCCAACTCCTTGGCCTAGGATATGTAAGGGTTTCTAATAAACCCATATCATATAAGGTTTTGTAAAATATTCTTTAGATATATTAATTTTAACCTTATGTACTACTCTTAAGTACACACCTTATAGAAAGAGTTTAACTCAACTTCACTCATTTTTACTTGTGCCTTGTCCA
The DNA here is from genome assembly GCA_030737815.1 of Allium fistulosum. Classification (NCBI taxonomy): domain Eukaryota; kingdom Viridiplantae; phylum Streptophyta; class Magnoliopsida; order Asparagales; family Amaryllidaceae; genus Allium; species Allium fistulosum. Next base: position 558,094,094 of record CM060905.1, read on the forward strand.
ACAAATTTCGATTACTTCTTATCAATACACCATTATTTATTATAGTGAGGAGTGACCTTTGAGATTGAATCTTTATTCATATTTGGTACATATGGAACTCTTTCCAATATACTCACTCATTCGATAAAATCGAATCATTTCTATCACTTGTTAATTTATTTACTTCCATTTTATATTCTATGACCTTATCATAGACTTATACATACATATACACATGTCCACATCTGTGATAACTCATCGGCGAATACGACGAATGGAACCGTTTTGGTATTAATAGACTTACAATTGCATACATCTATATGCATCAATCCGAAGAGTTCATTAACTCTTATGACGCTTCCACTAAATGAGTGCATAGCCCTTAATTGTTTGAGATATAATTAACTAGTATTATATGATTCGTAATCGTATAACAAAAATTATGCAACGACTCGAAATTTTATCGCTTTGATTTGAGAATATTTAATTGATTTTAAATATTCAATTCATGGTTTCTAATAATCAAATAACACTCTTTTAATTGAAAAATAATAATGGTGAAATCATTTTGAAATTTTTTTTTAATAAAATAAATAGTTCGGTGAAAATTGGAAAATGTGACCGAAAATCATTTTTTAGATTTTTAACATTCATCGGATGAAAGTTGTTGAAAAGTTATTATACACGCTGTAATGACCCGTAATTTCGCTACTTCGAAAATGAGATATTTTATTTATTTTAAATTTAAAAAGATTTAAAACTCAAGTAAATATGTTGTAAATAATGAATAAGTAAGGAGAAATTATTTATCTTATGATTAATAATGGAAAATAAAGAATTTGGATTTTTATCACAAAATCGCCAAAAGTTAAGTTTTGTTAAAAATAAGTAAATGCTTAAATAAACAGTTTTGAATATTTAGTTGAAAAATCAAACTATATCGAAATCACTTAATAAAGATAATAAAAGTATAATATCGGTTTGAAAAATATATTTATAATAGTTTTACAAAAATATTCTAATTTTGTCACATTTTGTTAATGCAACTCCAAAATTCAGTATTTTGATATTAACCCTAATGATATGAAATTTTGACCTAAATAAACTTGTTTTAATTCATATAATATAATAGGAAATCCATTTTAAGTTTGGTTTACTTTAATATATAGGTTAGCAAAAACGTCAAATTTTGACTGTAAAATTTGTCAATAACAATGTTGTTTTCAACTGTAACAAGTCGTCGCAACATTGTATGAACATATGCACTTTATAACATATATATTACATCTAATACAAACTATATTACACTTACATTTATATCATATAAAACAAATGTCACATTTTTTGTAAAGTAAAAAAATAAAACATAAAAAAATAAAATGTGTGAAAGCATGATTTGACAAAAGAGAGTTTAATTTAGCTTAAGGAACAACATCATTACACATATCTTCTCAAGTATAACATGATGTAACTATTATGCATAGAAATCAAGCAAACCATATTTGAAAAGATAGTAAACTAAGGGAAATGAAGAGACATATGTTCACCTTAACCATACTCTTCCTAAGCATCATTCCATCCATTTAATGCAAATCAAATCCATGCAAAAGTCTTCCATTTAAAAAGCAAAGTTAAGAATATAAGAAGAGTAATGATTTCCATCCTTAACATCACATTAATTAGCCATCAATTCTCTCTTTTCATGCATAAGTAAGAGTGTATATTTTATTGCAAATAGGAAGAGGATAGGATGGTCATTAACCACTTAAGCTCCAACTATAAATAGAGGCCGTAACCCCTTCATTTTCTCACACAAAAATTACTCCATTTCCTAAACTCTACTTCTTCATTCCCTTCCTCCACTATTACCAAAATCTCACTCCACCTTTTCACCACCTTGCCGATCCCCTACACCCATGGCCAAGCACCCTACCCTCCCTACACGTCCCTACCTACCCATACCCGCCCCCAGGACCAAACCCGAGCCCCTAAGCTCACGCACCCAGCCTCCAACCCACACACCCGAGCCAAATCCCCACCTACCTAGCCGTACATACTCATACCCACCTCCCTAGCCTCACACCCGAGTCGTACCCTCCTCCCTAGGCCACACACCCCCCAGCCAAGCCTACACCCCCTCCATATACCCATGGACATATAAAAAAAGAAAAAAAAAAGAAAAACAAAAAGAAAAAAGAGTAACGAGAGTCTGGCTTTCCGAAGGCGAGGAACAAATTCAAAAAGAAGCGAAGACGCTAGTTCGTAGAAAAGTTTGATGGAGTGGAAATAGAGGTGAGAAATTCTCACCGCTTTTTAAATCATGTTTTGTTATGTTATAATAATCATGATTATCATGTATATATGTTAAGTTAATTATCACCATTTGATAATATGGATGTTTGGCTGAAATAAATGTTTGAATACGTTGGTTGAATAGTTAAGTCATGATAATATACTTACTTATTGATAATCACTATGCTATGAGAATGGTTGTTATGTTGAAAGTGATTATGCTCATTTGTGATTAAGTAATCCCTTTGTTAAATATGACCAAATTTATTAATATGGTATGTGTTGAAATTATTAAGCCTCTTTTTGAATAGTGGAATTCAATTTGAAATTGAAAATGCAATTCAAATTGAAATTGAAATCGAAATCGGATTTGAAATCGAATTTGAAATCGTAAGTGAAATTGATTTTGAAATCAAAATTAAGATGAATAGTGAAATTGAAATCGATTTGAAAAAAAATTGAAATTGAGATTAAGGTTGAAATTTAAATTAAAATCGAAATTAGATTTGAAATCTAAGTTTTAATTAAGTTTAATTCGAAGATAGAATTGAAATTGAATAGAAATTGGTTTTAAAAATTTAATATTAAAATATTGGGAATACAATAATATTATAATATGAGAATAGTGAAATTATACTTTAAATACTTTAATAAGTGAAAATATTGATTTAAAATGATTTATAATGTTTTTATAAGTAATTAAGTTCAATTTGGAGAAATTATTTTAAGTTTTGAAAATCAAGATAAAACTAGGCGCGTCGCGCAACGGTAGTTCGCGATTTCGCGCCGGAAAGTTTAAATGAATGTACAGAATGAAATATACTCGGATTTCTTTGAAACAAGAAATGTCCAGACTATTATATCCATAGTTTTTAAGTGAAGGAATAAAATCAAGATTTCATCTTGTACATTTTGAAATATGTCCAAAACAAATTTTCAGAAAAATCGTGCTATTTTAGTAAAGAAACCAAAATTAGAAATTGATATTTTCAATATTTTTAAAATATGAAAAAGTCTCTAAAAATATTTTAAAATGTTTTAAAAGTGATCTAAGTTGAAAAAATGGAATTTTAAATGATAGAAAAGTCAATTTAGTCAAGTTAGCTTTAAAACACCATTTGCAACGCTTTTGCAGCAGTTTTCTATAACTTTGAAAATATGATTCTAAACTTGGCGATTCTTTCCCGAATCATTTAGAAATGTTCTTAAATTAATAATAAAGGAATTTTAAGATGATTTAATCAATAATTGAGTATGCGGATGTAACGACCTGCCTTTTTGGACGGTTTAAATCGACGATAAACCACACACGTCAGACTCAAACCATTCAGTAAGGCAGATTGTTATGGGGTAAATAAGAGAAAGCAGGGAAAGAAAGAAAACAACTACAGAGTCTTGCAGTGGAATGACAAAATATAATAATCAAATAAACAGTTCATGAAGCTGTTTACCAATAACATTGATTATTCTTTTATAATACAGATCAGAGTTACATACAACAAGAATAATAATAAATAAATGCAGCAGAACAACATGATGCAGTAGAATAAATATAATACATAATAATAGTACAAAATCTTCGTCTTCATCCTCCAAAAAGCAGTCTTCGATAAACTGAAAAGCTCAGACCGACCCGAGTGAATTGAAAAGACAAAACACTCGAGTCAGAACTAAAAGATCTTATATAAGTTAAATCAATAGTAAATAAATATGAGTGTAACGACGTTAGAGATGTTTACGGGTTTTGACACCTCCTATCCAGTGTCTAACGTGAGTGCAATAACTTAAGAGATGTTTGGGATTTCCATCTCCTAAGGGTCCGTTCAACTATCTACTATGTAGTACAATACGCTATTATAATAGTGTCTACAGTAAAGTAAAGTACTAAAATAGCATTAAGGCATTACCCATATCCCCCTTAACACATTTTATATATTCCCATAGTCTATAAAGTACCGTACGCTCCTCCATGAGGTTTACCCAAAGGGCACTCCATAGGTATGGTATAAAAAAAACTCGTAGAAGGCGCGATAGGGCATGTGAACACGGCACTCGAGGCAATGTCAGGGTAGATATACCAATTACGGATCCGGACTGGTGGTAACGCATAACAGCTACTACCGCCCACCTCGGAACACACTCCCATAATAAAAATCAAGGGGTGACCACCAAATCATCATAAAGTCATAATATGGTATCAAAGAAGCATGTCCGATAGGAGGAATGACCTCACTTGGCCCAGCATGGCTCCCGTTTTAGTCACATCTAAGCTGACTCACGGGAGTCAGGGTCATGTAAATACCTCATACAGAATCGTTCACCAAACCATCCTACTTCATTTTTGGAATCTCCACCACGTACACAGTTATTAAAGTGGTTTTCGGTATTGGCAGAGAGTATGACAATATCTGATCCCGGTCTCTTTAACAACCAAACGCTTATTTCACACCGGATGGTTTTTTTACATTTCCCAAAACCAATTCATAATTGATATCAAAATATCATATTCTCCAAACCATATCACTTTCGAATCACATTAACTTTCTAAATCACATTCACTTCCAAAATCATATTCACTTTAAAAATCATATTTACTCAAATATGTCATTTCAAAAAAGGGTATCAATTCCCAATTCCAACTTAGGTTGTCTTATCATCAAGGATTTAAATATAAATACTTCAACTTTACACAATCTGAAATTTTAGAAAATTGTTCAGATAGTCATAAATAGTTTTAATAGTTTTAAAATAGTTTAAAATAGATTAAAATAGTTTAAATAGTAGAAATAGTTTAGAATAGATTTAAATTTTACTTAATTAGATTTTAAAATGATTTATATAGATTTAAAATAGATTAAATTGATTTAAATTATCTTAAACATATTTTAAATAGGTTAAATAAATTTAAAATAGATTAAATAGATTTAAAATTGATTAATAAATTTAAAATAGATCAAATAGATTTAAAATATATTAAATAGATTTAAAATAGATGAAATAAATTTAATTAGTTTAAAATAGGTAAAATAGATTAAATTGGATTAAATAGGTTCTAATAGATTAAAATAAATTAAATTAGTTTTAAATTGATTAAAATAGTTAATTTAATTAAAATAGTTTAAATTAGTTTAAAATAGATTTCAAAGTTATATCCAAACATTTTTAATAACTCAATTCCGATAAATTCATTTATATTTGACACTTCAACTTTGAAATTCCAATTTAAATCCTTTGACCAATTCATTAAATCAATTCCAATTTCAGCATTAAAGTTTGGATTATCGGAAATAATTCAGTTTATATAAATCAATTCCTATTTCAAAATGCTAGTTAACTGAATTCAAAATTTAAAGAATTAAAAACCATTTAATTTAACCAATCCGTTGTCCGTATATAATTTTCTACTCTATGGTCAAGTGATACAGATATTTATCATTTCAATCCGCAATTTAAAATTTTATGGATATATATCATTTCAAACCGCAATCCCGAATTAAATAAAAATCCACAAAATCGCTCATTTCAACCCATAACGATTTCTCCCTAATCTATCAGACCGTTCAGGTATGTATCATTGCAACCCATAGGGAACTTGCAGTGTTATAACAATATAAAAATATAACATCCAGTCATCCAATATCAATAATCAAACATACATCACTATCATCATCCAAATCAACCAATAAACATTAATATATAACTGATTATCATTAGCAGGTATTCAATTGACAATTAAATTCAATATTAAATTTAAACGATGATTAAATGCAATAAAAGTCAAATTTAACTAGAATGACAATTTAAACATACCAAACATCGTAAATTTACTTTAACTAACATAAGATAATCTAGTAGTTGTGAGTGGGTTAAAACACTCACCTTTATTTCAAATCAATTTGAAATCCAAATAAAGGCCCAAATTTCGACAGTCACAGAATTCGTCTAAACAGGTGCTAAAGTGTTCAGAATTTTGATACGATCCCAACGAAATAAACTGTGCGTGAATTGGATCTCGTATGTGAAAGTTATGTATATTAGAACATTGAAATTTTAAGTTAAATTAAAAAAAGAAAAAAAGAACCAAACAAACTATGCCACGTCATCGCCTTCCACGTGATAGCACTCTCCAGGTCGAAACCCTAACACGCTACTACACTCGCTCATCAAGATGCAGCCGCCACCTATCACCGCCGCTCCGACCATCGATGGCCAAATCTGAAGCCACCGTCCTCCCGTGCACGACCAGGCGTACATCCCCTGGCCTTGCATGGAGCTCCGACACCACCTACCCCTTGCGCCGCCGCCGCCTTCAATCCACCATTTCTGGCCAACTTGAGAGCCTCAGCCAAGAACGAACACCACAGATGAGTGTTGCTCGTCACCATCTTCCCAACGCCGCCTCCCAATCATCGATCGGACGACGATCCACCGTTGGATCGTCAAAACCCTAATATGGATGGTCGAGGTTCAACCTCGATTTCTGGACAAACGGTGAATCCAATCGAAAAACGAATCACACCAATGAATTATGCTCATCGAGAGCTTCAAATTGATATATAATTTGTCAAGGTTTGGAGGAGTTAAATTTTAAAATTGGTTTGGAGATTGAATTTTGGGTTTGAATGCAAATTGGGTTTCTGCCATTGGAGAAGAGAGAAGAACAGTTAGATAGAAATGTACATACAAAAATGAGAAATGAAAGGCTGCTAGGGTTTTGAACAAAACAATATATACTAACGAAGCTCGATAAGAAGATAAACACGTATCTAATTAGTACGAACGACATATAGCGACCCAAAAAGCCCGTTTCGCTTCCGAAATGAGAGTGGGTCATCCCATATATGAAACAGATGTTTTCAATATTTTTAAACTCAATGGAATAGGTTTCAAATCCTAATTCCATCGTATGAAGAAGTTAGCTTAAAATCAGCGTATTTCAAATTGATTTCAATTGAATTGATTTCTAGGCTTTTCGAGTCTGTATGACCAAACGACAAGTCCGATCACTACGAAACTTGAGATCCTATAATAATTTACTGTTACAGATCTAATGAAACTAATTTCGTCAAAATCCGAGACATTGGACAAAATGGCTAATTTCACATTAATTAAATAATTTAATATTAAATTAATTAAATCACTTTTTAATTTCAAGTTTAATAACTAACAATTTTCATTATTTTGATTACTTAGACATTTACAATGATTTAATACAAGTTTACATATCAATTCAGTGTTAATTAATTTACTAATTACAGTGTTTAATTTCAATTGAAATTAGATCCAATTAATTATAATTTAATTCCAATAAATTGAATAAACTTTGATTTCAATCTTTTAATTCAGTCAATCATTACCCTATGTATCTATTTGACCTTGGTTTATACTTTATTACCTTAATATTCTCTAATTATCATCTTTTATTTGTATTAACTACTATGTTTCAATTATATTAAATTTTTGTCAATTTTATTATAATTTAAAATCTCAATAAATTAATTTATCTTCGTTTCACTCTTTTTATTACATCAATTATTGCCTTGTAAATATAATTAACATTTCTATACATTTGATTACATTCACAATTTGCAGTTATTGTCTTAACTCACATTAACATAACATTTTAGTTTCATTAAATTATAATTGATTAAATAAATTGGTAACAAATAACAATTGTCACCATTTCCATATTTAATAACATTCGTAAGTTTATTATTTACAAACAAATGTTATAACAACTTACACTATACTAATTCAATCCAATTTCAATTTATTACACATTATTTCATTAATTAATCAACATTTAAATTATCAATTGCTCTTTTAATCCAATTATCAATTTATATACACATTATTACAATTAATTTACAATCTATAACCAATTATAACTTTTTACTCATTTCATTTAATTGGAATTTCACTTAAAGCAGCCATCAATTACCTTAAATTAATACTATTGCATTTCATTCCAGTTATATTCTTATTATTAAATCATAATTTTTTTTCTTCCAACATTAAATCACAAAACCATATTAAATTAACTATTTTTAATTATCAAAAATTACGGGTCGTTACAGCGGAAACGACTAGTACATTTGTCCTACCTATGAGAGCTAAACGATAAAACAAGGTGTGTAACCAAGGTTTGGATGGAGAAACCAGTGCCCTGAACTTACCTAGCCTTCACATTATCTTTTAGACGAGGGGTGGAACAGATCGAAGGGAAAGGCCGGATGCTCTAAAAGATCATATTAGGTTTTTTCATAATAAAAGAGAATTTATATTTTCCAGAAATTAAGCAAGTTAGTATAGAAGATTTTGATTTATAAATTACAACTTGGATTGCATAGAAATGATCTTGTTATACTTGGTATTAAAGTCCGAAGAGGGAACTCGTCCTATTCGTGGAATTTAAAAGGTGATTTCACCGTTATTCCGCCCATAGCACTTGTTGAATACAGAAATGTGCTATATGTAAAGGTAATCATTACCTCAAGCCTCATCAACAGGGAATTGACCAAAACATGGTTAGATGCGGCAAGGCTATGTGGTTCACAACCATTAAGGTATGATCATCCCCTTCTAGATATATTTCTTTCCGCTATGATGTTCGGGATGTAAATTAATGTGGATGTATGCTACGAGGTACCTCCGATAAAGGTCGATAACGACCGGGGGATGACATATTCGGTACTATCTAAGTGTAGAGGTAGGCCAGTCTTGTGTTGGCAGGGGGCAGATGTTCTGTGGTCCTCGGGACATCCATCTAGATGTGTACCCATCAGAAGGTAGTCCCTTCACCTGGTCACTTGTATGGAAACCCATTCTCCAATAAGTGCCTGCCATTTTGTTTGTAGAACCCGCGTTTGTGGTTAGTATGCTGGAATTTAATAATGTAACAATTTCGGCTAAGATTAATAAGTTTACTTGCAAATGTTTTCAAAGAAATGTCATTAGAAATAATATCAAATGTTTTGATATATAAAAGCGATTTAGTTATCATAAGGTAAAAACATGTCCGTGTTTATGTGTGGACGTGGTCTTATGAAGTACTCTTTCTTTTCAAAGGATTTTATTCAAGGGCTGATATATGACACTGTCATTCATTATATTGAGTTTTTCTCATGCTGGTTTATCAGGCTTGATCCGGGTATTTTCAATACTCAGTCAGATCCGAGTTGTTTCAGGTTTAGTTGATGACGGTTCGAGTTTCCAAAGGAGAGCTAGATATATTCACCTATGTATGGACGTATTCTATCTTCCGCTGCTATTCTGCATTTGATTGGTGATTGTCAGCAAATTGTAAGGACATATGTTTATAACTGTCCAAGCTGAATTTAGGTTAGACTCTGATATATGTATTTTAAAAGTTTTCCGCTGTAAAGATATTTATTCAATATTATATGTTATTCAATTCGAGTGAGATTCTGTTATGTTCTTCTATTTTCTTTATTTTACTCTTGATGATCCGACTTTCTGTTCACTTTGGGTTAGACATGTGTGGTTTATTGTTGACTCAAAGGGTATGAATTTTTGGGACTTCACACACACATACATATATCTAACACCTACTTTTAACAAATAAGAGTTAGCTAGCACTAAAATATAGTTAGTAAAGTAATTAAGTAAAAGAAGACTTTTCTTTCTTATTTTAAGTGCTAAAGTACTAAGTATTACACTAATGGAGTGTGATGTGATGGAAGACACATAGAGGCACATGAAGGAGGTGTACCGTGGTTGAATTTTGCAAGGGTAGAGAGAGATCCTTTGGCTAAGGGGTAGTAGGTGTAGTTTGCCAACTTCCCATGTTTATAAAAGTGCACAACCACTTTCACTTTTCCACTTTTCATTTCACTTTAGTTTCCTGTTGCCTCCATCTTTCTTCATTCAAATATAAGTTCCTAAGCCAAAAAAAACTCCTTTTCTCCTCAAACTTCTTCTATAAGCTTTGAACCAACTTAGCAGCACACATTAGCAAGTCGTGGCATGAAAAATTGGAGCACACACCCCAAAAAGGGCCCATGGCCGAGAGCAAAAGGAAGGGGTTGGACGTGAGCAATATGGAGACTAGGGATCTTAGATGTAGGCTAGGGTGATGGTAGGAGGTATTGTGCTAGTTGTTTATATGGTAGCAAGAAGTAGTAGCTTGTTCCGAGGTCTAAGTTGCATTTAAAAGTGGGATATCTCATTTTGAAATAGTTTCAAAATATGATGACATGTTGTAAAAATATATGTGTACGTATATGTGACCTGCTTGTGTATATTTCTTGTTTGGATTTGATTACTACTTGGAAGCGAATGATAGTTTGCGGGGGACAAAAAGAGAAAGTTGAAGTGTCTTCGTAGCGAATAGGTCACTGCGAAACACTTCGAAATGCATACACATATATGTGATTTGCAGGGGACTTTTGTAGAGGGACTCTAAGAGGTTCTTCACCTCATTGTTTTTTATTTACATATGCTCTTGATTATGTAAATGTTTGTGAAAGGAATTGGAAAGTTGAATTCCTTTTGAATTCCTTTGAGATAAAAGTTATTTGTAGCACTTGATGATGTGTTAGAGTAGTCGCTAAGCCTCCTTCCATTATTTCGAAAGTTATTTTTATGGATTTTAAATTAACTTCAAACTTATGGATATTTTGAAGTAAATGTTTTTTATACTTATAGTGGTTTAAAATATAGAAAGAAATGGTGTCTAAAAATTATTTATTTACAAAACAAAGTTTTAAAGTTACGGTCCATATAACGATAGTCGCTATAGATGCACTTTGGAAATCTATGATTTTAATAAAGTATATATGGTTATCTACTTTAGATATTTTGAAAAGTTTTTTTAAAGCCATTTATATAAGTATTTTTAAATGAATTTGAAGATTTAAATTTATTGTTAAGAATTTATTTGATTTATTTAAGCAAGAGGTTTAAATTCTATAAAGGAATTTCCTTTGTTTTTAAAAGTCAAGTTTTGTTTACAACGATCATCTTTAAAGGGATGTTCTAAATACAAGTTTTCAAACTATGTTTTAAAGAGTTTTAAAAGTATTTTAAAAGAGGAAGAAAGCATTGATTACAACACTATTGTTGTAATAAATATTTTCAAGAAAAGGAAAGAGACCATGAACTATAACATTTTTATTATAGTAAATAGTTTCGGGAAATTGGAAAGAAAGATTGGTTTGTAACACTTTTTTATTATTAATTAACTTGTTTACTTTATATAAAGAAAAGATCTTGCCTTTTGAAATCAAAGACTAGTAATAATTTTATGGAGTTGGATTTCAGATTGTTTTAAAAAGACTTTTTTTTGTGCAAGAGATTTCTTTATCGATGACATTAAGTCACATGAACAAATATGATACGTAGTGCTAAAATATTAACATGTTTATGGAAAGTAAGTCATCTTATATTTAGCACTGAAACCCGGTGAGTAGACTTCCCTCTATCTATGAGATCTAGAATCAGAGTGTTTTGACTAAGGCAAGGCCAGGTGCAACCAGTGCCCTAACTTACCTGGTTTTGTTTCTAGGTAGGGGTAGAGAAGTCGGGATGTTGGAAGTATGATAAGTATAAGAGGGTTAATTTCTATAAATAGGTCATGATTAATTAATTATATGGAAGATACTTCATCTTATACTTGGCACTAGATTTCGAGATATGGAAGCTCATTTCAATCTGTGATAATAAAGAATGTCGTCGAGGCAAGGTTAGTACTCTAACTTGTCCGACTTTATTATTAATCAAGGGATAGTATAGAGTTGAAATCAAAAAGTGGTGATAAGTATATGATGTTTGATTTTCCATATGCAAACTATATACTTACACCAGATAGTGGTTTATCCATTATCGATAACTTGACCTATTTTGACTTAGGAAGTATATGAAAGCTTCACGTATTCATATGGGTTGAGATTCCTTTAGGAGAACTCATTCTGGTGAAATGTCTCTTGCTTTAAGAGCGGATATTCATGATCCCCTTGGGAGACTTATATCGTCCACTTACTTTTGAAAGAATTGAGATTTAGTCGACTAAAAACTATCGATTGTTGGTTCAGAGTGATCAGCATCGAATAAGCATTAGCAACCACTTCGAACTAGCATATGCATTCGAATTGAAGACATCTTGAAGATGATGGAATCGAAGATAGAGTTCTTTGAAGTGCAAGGGCTACTTGCTACCAATCAAGAGGATGATTCCAAAAATGATGCAGTAGAAGTAGTACCTTCGATTTGTTTATATCTTGAACAACTTGTATGGATGAATGCTGGCAATGCATTATTTCCTAAAGAGCAATGTTAGCATTCCATGTGGTATTTGCTAAAAAGGTAAAACGTAGTCTCAAGCCTCACAACTGAGAATGACTAAACCAGGGAAGGTGCAGTAGGGCTATGCGGTTCGCTACTATTAGGGTATGATCATCACCCAATCTAGATCAGAATTTATGAATTTATGTATGCTAGGGGCCGGTATGGTTGTAAGTTTCAACCGGGGTGATGACATATTCGGTACCATCCAGTAAGGGATACAACGATTCTATGTTGGAAGAGGTGCAATGTGTTTGTAGCCTCGGTACATTTTCTCGAGATGTGTACTATGACAGGCGGTACCCTGGTAGCCTTGTCATTATCCATTTTTCAATATATGCCTTACGGACTTAGTTGTATACTAAATATGTTATTGAATGTAACCAATGTAACAATTTCAGCTATGATTATATATTTATTTTAAACCCTAGACATTATTATAATATTGCTAGATTTTCTAATATACTGGTTTGGTTATCGTAAGGTTAAAACCTGTTCGTGTTTATTTGCAGCGTAGACTTACGAGATAAATTATTTTTGAAAGGTTTTGTAGCATAAAAGGAATCCAAATGATTTGAGTTTCTCACACTAGTTTACCAGAGTGATTCAGACGTTATTTTCTTATAATACTAAGGTCAGATCCGAGTGCTTTTCCATATTTAGCTATGGAAGCTTGAAGCTTCAGGAGACGAGCTGGATGCCTCTTGACATATTTTATTTTTGACTGTATTTCTTTTTTTGTATTTATCAGCATTTGTGAGGACAGGCTGTTATAACTGTCTAGGATGATGATATGTTAGTTTACTCTGATTGATTTATGTATATTGAAGTTTCTCTTTTGTAAAGATCATTTGTATATTATATATTACTCATCACTATATGAGATTCTGTTCTGTCATTCCTTTTCTTTCACCCAAACAATCCGTCTTTCCAGCACTCGAATGTTCGGCACGTGAATACCGTTGATGTATTAGTGTCGACCTTTGATGGTCAAAAAGGTGGGTCATTACAAATTATTTCTCAAAATTACAGCTTAGTATATAATTCCAAAATAATTGTAAATAATTTTAGATACTTCAGTATTTTCAATTGCAACACTTTTGTTGTGAAAACAAATACCACATTATAGTTTTATTTCATAATGAATATTCATAATATTCACACTGAAATATAACTATTTCAATTTTTTAATCGACATTGAAAAATAGTTATTATTTCATAAAAAATGTTCGGTATGTTTTACAAAGACATTTTTCGTAATTTGATGCAATCAATAAATGCTATATTGCATACTCCCACTGTTTCTGCCATTACTATAATAGTGTATTAAATTCAGAGGTCCATCATTCACGTAATGTAGATTATTTATTTCACATACTGCTCTAGTTTACAACGTAGAGTTTTTTGATTAAATATCATAAACTCAAAGAAATCAATCTCATTGGAAAAAAATTTCTATATGAAAATACATTTTGGAATAGAAATCGTATTTCTCATTCCAATGTTAAGTATCAATTATTATTATTACAATTCTTGTTTCCTATGTTTCTTTATGAAGCAGAAGTGACTATTCACTCTCTTCATTCCAACTGTACCTTAAATCACATCTATCTTGTACATTCGTTTTTATTTATATACGGTCAAACCATTCAAAAGAAATCCTTATTACAATATCATAATGAACTCTTTACAAAAGCGTTCTCAGTTCCTTAACATGTAAGGACATCTAATATGTTGCACTTTGCATAAACCGATCAAATTGATGTTTCAGTGATCGAGTTCTTAGATCTATATTGTACTTTTGGTCTTGCATTACATTTAAATCAATTCGATCCTTTTTGTAATCAATCAAATTGAATACTCGATCTCACGTAATATTTATTGGCTTATTTCAAATGGACTAACTTCATCGAGGTATTGTACATTAGGAACTATGACCATTCCTCATATAACACTTGTATACAATTGCATATGGATCAAATATCCATAGTCTTGTATTGCTTTAGAGTCCGAAACTCATAGAATGCAATACATGGTTTCGACCAAATAAACGTGTAAGCAACCAAATTACGATTGTATTTAGCATTTGTAAAATTTGATGCCTGCACGGGTATTGAAACATTAACATGCAAGAAGCATTTATTAGTAAGTATATATGTTATATTTCTATTTATCAATCTTCAATTCAGTTTGTTTGTATATCTTAATTGATATTATCAATCGTATTAAAATGCACAAATTGTAAGGGGTAAATTCTAATATGACTAAGACATTCTACACTTTCAGATCTCACAATGGAAGGAATTAAAATATAAGTACAGAAAATAGGCATTTTAGAAACCAATCTCCAAGATACTTGATTTACATATACAATGTTTCCAAAGTACAATATAAGCTTGGTAGTTATTTAATACAATAGGTACCTACATGAGAAACAATGAATAATATGAGAACTCCAACGTTGAGCTCCTTTCTCTGCGTAATATGCCCAAATAAATTTCTAACCTATCATCCTGTGGTAGCGAAGAATGAAAAGAAGGGGGTGGGTCAGACAAAAAGTCTTGTGAATAAGTACAAGTTTAATATGTGATGATCATGTGCAGTTAACTTCAAAACTACTCTAGATGATATAGGGTGTGCTACAAGTGTCCTTGAATTCCTAAGGTCTATTACCTAAGGGTTATTATCTAATACAAGGATCGAACTACGGATCGAACCTCACTTTAACGATCGGCCGACGCTCCTAGAGCTACCCAACATGAAAACATTGCCTATAGGCTACTGTAGGAACTTCTATCCTATAAATACCGATAACCCATCACTACGCCTGGAGGAGAGAACCCGAAATGCAAACTCGTCTGTGTCTTATATACACCCGTGTTCACCTTCTGACCGTAGTAAAAAATTCTTCTTATGGTACTGTGTTGGTGTCCACCTATATCACATCACGTTAGAACCGCGCATACAAGAACTCCCGTTAGTACCAGACCACTTCTTTACCTATTAGCCACTTATCATGCTACGTCGGGCCTAACTGTCCGTATAGAATTCCTCGTTAGCACCGGGCTCACTCACTGGCATCTATCAGTGCTACGCGTACACTGCAGAACCTCCCATGGAGTGCTTAAATTGCAAAAATACATTGCCCCCCAGTCGATCACTCTACTCTTAATTGGGTAATCAACATTTCACCCAACACCGAAATGACCTTGTGTCCTAAACATGGAACTAGCTTCCCTACTATCTCTAGCATATGCACTTAGCCCCAAAACAGGCTCAAACAAACAATTAACATTTGTATAATGTTATCTTAAATTATATAATTTTATTAGTAATCTAGGCCTTAGGCCGAGGTTCAGATTCTAAATTTTACGTCTCGACCAGTCGACCGCTAATCCTAATCGGTTAATTAACCCTAGGTTTAGAAGTGGAGAGAAGAAGTTTAGGCATAATGACTAATTTTGTGATGAATTAGTGACGCAGCGGATATTACAAAAACAATGTAGATCGTTGAATGTAGTAATCGGTGGATTGGAAGATACTGAAATGCCCAAATTTGTTGATCCGAAGATACCGAATTCTAGCTATCTCTGACTCGTTGATCCGAAGATACCGGGAAAGAGATCTACGATTCTTCGACGTTGATCTTGCGCACAAGATACCGTGAATCGGCTTCAACAAACGATGATTCGAGCGCACTCGAATGACGTAAGTGGAGATAGGAGATACACTCGACTACCAATTGAAATTGAGAGCACAAAGCTAACAAAAGAGAATTTTATTCAATATTCAACAACCTTACAAAATGACCATACACGCCTATTTATAGGCTACAACTCAACACAACAGAAATTTCAAAATATTACAAGTACTTAGGTCGTTTACGACCTACGACCTACAATGATGCGACCTATAAAACCCAGCGACCTAGCAGTCTTTATTACAACACACCCATTACAAACACAACGTCTTTACAACACTTAGGTCGTACGCGACCTAACTACTCACGACTTACAATCATACGACATAACATCTGTATCTATCAACGACCCAAGGAAGCAACGGTCCAGATTAAGTCGGCAATAGAATCCATGGCAAGTCTTCAGCGACTTAAAACTTGCGGCATCCCAAATCAACGTATTAAAGGAATCAAAGGCAGAGATTAACTCGGCAGACGAATCAACGGCTTCCAGAGCTTCGCGACCTAAAAGATAAGCGGTTCCAGGAATAACTTTGCGACCTAAGCCTTGCGACCTAAGTCCTTGCGACTTTAACTCCCAGTTCACCCAGCGACTTACCTTAAGTCGTAACTCATTTATGCGACCTAACTTAGGTCGAATCAAAACTCCGCGACCTAACTCCTTGCGACCTAACTTAGGTCGTAACGTCTTCCTGCGACCTATTATAGGTCGCGACTTGTTAACTCGTAGCACCTTCTTAGCTCGTTCCAGCGGCCTCTTCCTTATCTCGCTAGGTCGTACACGAGTTAATTGGTTAAGTCCTTCTTGCGACCTATCATCTAACTCGCTAAGTCGTATACGGGTTAAAAACATGTTAGGTCGTTCCATTAGTTCGTTAGCTTGCAAATCTTCGGTAGGTCGTTGGAGCGACCTAAAAGCCTCGTTAGGTCGTATGCGACCTAACACTTCACCAATTTGGACACTGCCACTTTTTCCAGCATTACTTGCTCCCTCCTCTATCTCGCTAGGTCGTGAGCGACCTACGAACTTCTTAGGTCGTGAGCGACCTAGGCCTTTAACTTTCTGCGCTGCATCATCCTCCCCAGGTTGAGAAAAATTCGACCTCGAATTTGCACCCTCTTCTTCCACAACAGACTCATCCCCATGATATGGTATAAGATGTTTAACATTGAACACGTCAGACGTATACACATCATCCGGCAGCTTCAACTTATAAGCGTTTTCATTAATTCGTTTTACAACTTCCACCAGACCAAATTTCCTGGCTTTCAACTTGTTATAAGCGCCTACTGGAAAACGATCTTTTGTTAACACTGCATAAACCATATCTCCTTCATTAAACTCAACATTTCGTCGTTTCAAATCTGCAGATTGTTTATACTTCTCATTTGCTTTTTCCAATCGTTCCTGAACGATTTTGTGACATTCCGTCAACCCTTCAACAAAATCAGCAGCTTTCTTAACTGTCTTCTTTGATTGTGGCACTACCGTTAAATCCAATGGTCCCTTCGGTAAACTTGAATATACTATCTGAAATGGACTGAACCCAGTACTTCGATTCGCAGCATGATTATGAGCAAATTCTGCTTGGCATAACTTCATGTCCCAACTCTTTAGATTATCTTGCACAAGACACCTCAACAAGGCACTACTAAACTTCAACTTCGTTCCGACCATTTTCCACAAACTCATCCAAAAATGACTCAGAAATCGAGTATCTCTATCCGACACAATAGATTCTGGCAATCCATGAAGTCGATAGATCTCCTTGAAAAACAACTGAGCAACATGAACAGCATCCGCCGTCTTCTTACAAGCAATAAAATGTGCCATTTTCGAAAATCTGTCAACCACCACATAAATGGAATCATTACCACGCTGCGTTCTCGGCAACCCCAACACAAAGTCCATACTGATATCCACCCATGGTTTTACAGGCACGGGTAACGGCATATATAAACCAGCATTAGTCGCAGTTCCTTTCGAAACCTGACAAATATGACAACGCTCCACAAACCTCTCTACTTATTTCCTCATCGATGGCCAAAAGTAGGACTGTGAAATCAACTGTAAGGTACGGTCTCTCCCAACATGTCCCTCTTCGTGTAACTCCTTGATAATCTTCATTCTCAGACTACCCTCCGGTATGCACAATCGATTTCCTTTAAAAAGAAAACCATCTACCATTACGAACTTATCCGTCTCTCCATCCTTGACTTTATCAACAAACTTTGCAAAGTAAGGATCATCGGTAAATAATTCTGGCAATATTTCAAACCCCGTCACTTCAACCTTCAATGTAGTTAACAAGTGATTTCTTCTACTCAACGCATCCGCAACACGATTTGTCACTCCCGACTTGTGTTTCACAACAAATGTAAACTGTTGCAGATATGCAATCCACGATGCATGTCTCGCTGAAATCTTGTCTTGCCCTTGCAAATGCTTCAATGCTTAATGATCAGTATACAGAACAAACTCCTTCTGAAATAGATAGTGTCTCCAGTGTTTAATAGATTGTACAACAGCATAGAATTCCACATCATACGTACTGTACCTCATCTTCGCTCCTGACAACTTCTCACTGAAATATGCAATTGGACGTCCCTTCTGACTCAACACTCCTCCAATCCCAACCTTGGATGCATCAGTATGTAGTTCAAACACTAACTGAAAATCTGGTAATATTAGAATTGGTGCAGACGTCAAAAGTTCTTTGATTCGTTCAAAAGCAACCCCTGCTTCCTTCGTCCATGCAAACTGTTTACCCTTCGTACAATCAGTCACATGTGCCATTACACTACTAAAGTGTGGAATGAACCTTCGATAGAATGAAGCCAACCCGTGAAAACTACGCACTTCCGTTATCGTCTTGGCTGCGGCCAATCTCGGATAGCTTCGATTTTACTTTGGTCCACCTGTATACCCTTCTCTGAAACAACGTACCCCAAAAATAATACACTATGCGTCATGAACACGCATTTCTTCGTTGCAGCATAAAATTGTTCTTGTCGCAATACCATCAGCACTTCTCTAAGATGATTCAAATGTTCTTCTGGACTCCCACTGTAAATTAGAATATCATCAAAATACACCACCACAAATTTCCCAATGAACGGTCGAAAAATCTGATTCATCACCCTCATAAAAGTACTCGGTGCATTGGATAAACCAAATGGCATGACCAACTATTCGTATAGACCCTCCCTGGTTTTAAAAGCAGTTTTCCACTCATCGCCTGGTCTGATACGAATTTGATGATATCCGCTCTTCAAATCAATCTTCGAAAAGATAGTAGCTCCGCTTATTTGATCCAATAAGTCATCAAGCCTCGGCATCGGAAATCTATATCTCACAGTAATCTTATTCAATGCTCGACTGTCAGTGCACATCCTCCACGTTCCATCCTTTTTGGGTACCAATAAAGCTGGTACAACACAAGGACTTAAACTCTCCTGCACACGCCCCTGTTCAAGCAATTCTTCCACTTGCCTTCGCAACTCTTCATGTTCCTTCGGGCTCATTCGCTAATGTGGTCTGTGTGGCAACACAGCACCTAGAACAAGATCTATCTGATGTTGGATATCTCTCAACGGTGGTAACTCCGTTGGTAACTCCTCTGGAAATACATCGTCAAATTCTTTCAGTACTGGTTTTACTTCTTCTGGGATTTCAACCACTTCCTGACTCTCCCGTCCGATCAATAAGAACACTTCAGGCTCCTCCTCTACTTCCTTCACAAACTCCTTCAACGATAACAAAGTTTTGAGCTCTTCAATCTCCTCCAACTTGTTTTCCTCCTGTTGTCGCTTCTTTGGAACTAGAGTAATCTTTGTGCCTTCAAACATGAAACTGTAACTGTTGGTACGCCCATCATGTTGCACCGCCCTATCATACTGCCACGGTCTCCCCAGCAACAAATGACAAACGTCCATGTCCACAACATCGCACCAGATTTCGTCTTTATATTTCTTCCCAATGGAAAACTTCACACGAGCCCTTCTCCAACCTTCACCTCCCCGCCTTTCCTCAACCAAGCTAGCTTGTACGGTTTTGGATGTTTCTCAGTCTTCAAAGCCAACTTCCTCACAGCTTTTGACTGAAAAATATTGCTCCTCAACCAACTACAATCCTCCTCTTGCTTTGGTGTTAAACAGGATCTCTTCATCATTAGATTGTACCCTTCGTCTCCCGTCACTTCTTCTTCCTCCTCATCAGGTGGTGAATTGGAACATTCAGCTTCTTCATCCTCATCCTCAACTTCTACAATCATGGTTCTCTTCTTTGGCTTTGGACACTCACTGCTTTTATGACCCAATTCCTGACAATTGTAACATTTGAAACCATTGTTAACCCTTGTCTTCTCAACCTCCTTCACCACTGGTCTACTGATAGGTTTAGAAACATTAGAACTTCCTCCAACACCCTTCGCTTGATTGTTAGAATTAGTAAACACACCACTTCCTCATCATCCCTGTTTCTCCCAAGCCAACGCTTTCTGATGTGCTTCCGCTACAGATCTTGGATCGAACATATTAACCATATCCTGAATCTGCATTCTCAATCCCCCAATGAACCTAGATGTCAACTGCTCTTCCGTTTCCATAATATCATTCCTTGCAATAAGTTGATAGAATTCATCAGCATAGTCATTCACAGATTTCGTCCCTTGTCTCAAGTTTTGCAAACGTTGATACATCAAAGATTGATAATTGTAAGGTAAGAACGTTGCTTTCATCAATTTCTTCATCTTCTCCCAAGATTCAACTTTTGACTTCCCCATACGTTCACGTGTAAGTTTGGTCTGCTGCCACCATGCCAAAGCTCTACCCCTCAACCTTGTAGCAACCAACTTCACTCTACGATGTTCTGGAACTTCTTTGAAGTCAAAAATCTCCTCAACATTAGCTACCCAATCTATAAACTCCTCTGCTTGCATACCACCTTTGAATTCAGGAATTTCAGTCTTCATCCCCGACTCCCACTTGTGATCATACTCAGAGTAATTTCTTCCTTGTCCTCGTCCTTGTCCTTGAACACTACCACCATCATACTCCTCTTCAAAATCAGATGTATATCGTTGTCTATCTCATCCACCCACATCTCTACTACCATGACGCCTTCCACCATCATCCCTTCTATCTACATTCCTCCGTTCACGATCATTCACGTTCCTCCCACGCCCTTGATCATTTTCAACACTTCTGTCTCGATTGGAATGTGGCGAGACTCTACTACCCCCATGGTTAGATTCAGGTGAAACCCTTCTCTGATTTTGATTCATTTCTGTCATAAGCTTCTCTAACCGGCCAATTCCTTCGTTAAGCTTTTCACTAAAGTTCTCATTGATTCTTTGCTCCATCTCATCAGCTTCTTCTCTTCGATACAAAGCTTCAACGTTTTGATGTCTATTGGCTCTTCTTGGCGGCATACTTGAAATCTTCACAACTCTTCAACACTTCAAAATTCAAACTCAATTCGGACTTTGATCCAAAATGAAACGGATCGAAAACTTCCACTTTGTAGCAAATCACGAGGAACACGATGGACAAAGTTTCAGCCTCCAATTCAAATCCGATCAATCAATCTTCGAACAAGCCTTCTTACTCTCGGCCGTGATAAACAAATTCGAATCTTCACTTCAAGCTCGGCAAATTTCTTCAACTTCTAAATGAATAGGCTCCAAGTCTCGATCTAGCTATGATTGGCTAGAACAAGCTCTGATACCAAAAAACTGACGCAGCGGATATTACAAAAACAATGTAGATCGTTGAATGTAGTAATCGGTGGATTGGAAGATACTGAAATGCCCAAATTCGTTGATCCGAAGATACCGAATTCTAGCTATCTCTGACTTGTTGATCCGAAGATACCGGGAAAGAGATCTACGATTCTTCGACGTTGATCTTGCGCACAAGATACCGTGAATCGGCTTCAACAAACGATGATTCGAGCGCACTCGAATGACGTAAGTGGAGATAGGAGATACACTCGACTACCAATTGAAATTGAGAGCACAAAGTTAACAAAAGAGAATTTTATTCAATATTCAACAACCTTACAAAATGACCATACACGCCTATTTATAGGCTACAACTCAACACAACAGAAATTTCAAAATATTACAAGTACTTAGGTCGTTTACGACCTACGACCTACAATGATGCGACCTATAAAACCCAGCGAACTAGCAGTCTTTATTACAACACACCCATTACAAACACAACGTCTTTACAACACTTAGGTCGTACGCGACCTAACTACTCACGACTTACAATCATACGACATAACATCTGTATCTATCAACGACCCAAGGAAGCAACGGTCCAGATTAAGTCGGCAATAGAATCCATGGCAACAAGTCTTCAGCGACTTAAAACTTGCGGCATCCCAAATCAACGTATTAAAGGAATCAAAGGCAGAGATTAACTCGGCAGACGAATCAACGGCTTCCAGAGCTTCGCGACCTAAAAGATAAGCGGTTCCAGGAATAACTTTGCGACCTAAGCCTTGCGACCTAAGTCCTTGCGACTTTAACTCCCAGTTCACCCAGCGACTTACCTTAAGTCGTAACTCATTTATGCGACCTAACTTAGGTCGAATCAAAACTCCGCGACCTAACTCCTTGCGACCTAACTTAGGTCGTAACGTCTTCCTGCGACCTATCATAGGTCGCGACTTGTTAACTCGTAGCACCTTCTTAGCTCGTTCCAGCGACCTCTTCCTTATCTCGCTAGGTCGTACACGAGTTAATTGGTTAAGTCCTTCTTGCGACCTATCATCTAACTCGCTAAGTCGTATATGGGTTAAAAACATGTTAGGTCGTTCCATTAGTTCGTTAGCTTGCAAATCTTCGGTAGGTCGTTGGAGCGACCTAAAAGCCTCGTTAGGTCGTATGCGACCTAACACTTCACCAATTTGGACACTGCCACTTTTTCCAGCATTACTTGCTCCCTCCTCTATCTCGCTAGGTCGTGAGCGACCTACGAACTTCTTAGGTCGTGAGCGACCTAGGCCTTTAACTTTCTGCGCTGCATCAATTAGGGTTTAGGTTAGGTGTATATTTATAGGGGATTTGAATTAATTGTAACCGTTGATTAACCCCAGTAGAATCTTTGTTTTCATCATATATGCTAATCAATTACTTCATTCCTAAGTAAAAATATTTTGGTTAAATCTAGATTATTGGATTAATATGTATTAAATTTGGATGGTTATTTAGTTAATACTTCCTTAATCATTAAATTTTATTTACTTAAATTTTCTATAAGATTAAGTAATCTATAACCGTCCCCTTTACAGTTAACGTTAACTAATTAATATTTACTTCCTTTAACTCATTTCCTTTTACTATGCTAAATATAGCCTTTTCATTGTCCTAATTTATGTCATCCTAATTCTAATCAATTCATTGATTTATATATATGTATACATATTTTATTTACCATTATAGGGAATCTTAAGAATAAATAAATACACAAACATGCGTATATATCTTGACAATGATTATGAACTACGTTTTTTCAATACTTAACTAGTATTTCCAAATCCAAGTTATTACATTTTCCTCTATTCCTTACAAAGAAAGAAATAACATACTTATTTAATAATGGATTTCATCACTACTTAACTGATATATATTTTTAAAAGAAAGAGACAATATGTGTACATGTATGTGTAATTAATATTTATGCTTCCAAGTTCAAATTAGGTTCATCCTTTTTACTCTTTTTGTTTTTACTAATAGGAAGATAGTGTATTCCACATTCCTTTATAAAATAATGATTTACTTCCCTATTTTATTACCTCAATTTCTACAACATTGCATGCATCCTTATTTTTCTTAAATATATTATTGCATCTCTTCTAACATAAGCAACATACATTTAGCGATAAATTGCTCCACTAATTCGGCCAGTATCCTTACCTCTGTGCATGTAAATATATTTCTTTTAACACAACCTTTTACTTTCATGTATGTTTACTTTTCAACATATAACATTAGATATATTCTTTTACTTTAAAGTATTTTGTTATATTCCCTTTTTAACATGTAACGTATATTAATTACACCAATACATTCCATAAAAGGGTAATTAATGCCCCCTCTCTTTGTATTAAATATCTTCTTCTTATTCATCAATGTTCATTGACAAAATTGTACTCTTTTTTAATATATTGATATATTCTTTCTTTATTTCTTTTCTTTAGTATATTCAACCTATTAAGAACAACAATAATTAACACTTTCCCTTTGAAGCATTTTCACATTTGTGCATATAAATATTTTTCCCTTCTTTTCTTTTAAATGCACATACATCATTATACCCTCTGTCTTTCCTTTTCTTTTCTTTTCTTAGAGTAATCCATACATATTCAACTCATTTCTTAACAAATAAGTTTTTCTATATTCTTGCATTAATTCTTAAATTTAATTTCAAAATAGGTGCAAAACACGAAATACTCACCAAGCCGTGCATTTCTTTTTAAATTTTCAACGATCGTGACTACCCACAAACGCTGCCACCGAACACACCACCGCCGCCTACGCCTCTCACCTTGTTGCCACCACCTGCCCCACGCACGCTGTCGCGAAAACCAAAACCGAACCCAACACTGCATGCGAACGTGGTGAAATTTCTGCCTCGTCGTGCGTCGATTCGAAGATCGGTTGGTATGGATTGGTTTGTAGAGTTGAGCTCTCAAACTTTCATATTGAAGTCGAAGCCTAAAAACGCCTAGATCGGCCGGAGAAATAAGGGGTATTAGATGGAGGATTTTAATGGCGGCTGAAGCTTTTTAGGCTAGGGTTTTAGCAAATGAAAGTAAGTTGATGGCCTTTTAATAGAAAATTTTGATGGCACTATTCATCCACGAAAATTTTAAACTCCAAACGACGCGTGCCGCCTAGTGTTATATATGTTATAACCCTATTCCAGACACAATGGAATATATATCAGAAGTCGATTCCATCATATACAGAAGTTAACTTTTCAAAATCAAATTATATTAAATTAAATTCCTTTAATTAATTTTCTACACGTTTCGAACTTGGACGACCAAACGATATGTCCGATCGCCATGAAATTCGATAGCGTATAATAATTCACTATTACCGATCTGATGAAGCTGGATTCATTGAAATCCGAGACTGTGCCCCAAAAATCTATTTTTACACATTAATTAAAACGAGTAATTTTCCAAAATCAGTTAAATCACTTTTAAATCCAATTTGAAAGTTTACTATCTTCCTTCTTATTCAAATAGAATTTAAATCAACTTCTTCAATCGTTTTTGTCCATATTAAATTTAAGATTCAATTATTTAAACAATTCCATATATTCAAATTTAACCATTTAACTATCAACTAAATCACTATATTTGAAACATAAGTTATTTAACTTATAAAATTAACTTTTCAATATTTAAAATCAATTAAATATTCCAAATTTAAATGACTGAAATTTTGGGTCGTTATATTTCTGATACCATTGTTTGAACTAGGCTAGCCCATAACGGAAGTTATGGGCAAATTTCAAAAAAATCCCTTATTTGATCTATATTGGGCCTATGAAGTCTAATCCATTTAGAAAATTTCTAAATTTTATTTAAATAAAGTCTCTTATTTTACTTAAATTTAAAAAAAATATACAGATATATATATATATTTAATATATATATATATATATGTATATATATTTATCATATACATTTATATATGTGTGTGCATATGTAACATGTCATCCCGTGCAAGGTATAACATGCCCGTATAGATGTTGGGATTTACATCGCAATGGACGGGTTAGCTTACTCGATATGTAATGTATGTTTTCCAAATATATGTATGTATATAAACTATTACTTATATATACACAAACATAAAATATATATATAATTTATAAATAAAATATTATAATATATACATATGCAAATTCTTATAATATATTTGTTTAAATATAAATAAATTATTTAAAAATCAAATTTTGTTGTCGAGCATCACTATTGTTGTATAGTTATATGTATTAAATTATATGATCAATTTTAACTATAGAATCATATTGTAATTAAATCTAAACCATATATGTATAATTAAATAACATATAAATATATATTAATAAAATTATAATTAATATATAAAAAATAGGTGGATGTATTGATCCGATATATATATATATATAAAATTGATTTTTTAATTTAAAAGTGTATACTTACATATAACCAAAATAACCTAGACAACATTAATACATATCAGATCCGTCACCTAACTAACAATATAATAATAATATATACAGAATGAAATATTATTCAGAAAATTATAAACTATAATTCAATGGAAATCATACCTAAGAACCAAAGTCTTGAAGCACACCTTGAAAGGATGAACTCTCCCCTTTGAAATCTTTTCCAATTCAACAATTGCTAGTCCTTGAACCGTTGACCTTCAGCTATCGGATAAAAACTGAATTGATTTGATTTTAGCTTTGGATTTAGAGAGATGGGAGAGGGTTGGTCGGCCAGCAAAGGAATTTGGATGGAGGCTCCAAAAAGTCCTTATCAAATGGAGGAGAAGATGTTTAAATAGAGGAAGGAAAGGAGAGAGATTAGGATCATATCTTTTGACCAATCTCCTTCCATCTTAGCCACTAATTTTCACTCTTCTTTAGCCCATTAACTAGTTTCCTCTAACCGTTATTCTAACTGATCCTATCAGCCCTATGTTGGGCTATAAACCCATTTAGAACCCGAATGAATGTTTTGCATTTTAAATCTAATTTAAAGCGCTTATTGATATCGTATATCGATTAATGTATTTATAACTTTTATAAATACATTTAATATTCATCCATCAAATCAAAATCAAATTTATAAATATTATTTTATAAATATTATTTAATTTAATTAATTTACAATGTTATAAACTAATTAAATTGTTTGGTCAAAGGAGAATTCATCTTTCGGTTGTGTGGCTTGTTAGGTGTAAATTTGGTCAGCGATTAATATCGAACTATTCGAATAATAACGTTCACACATCACTTAGCAAATGGTGTTACATTTTGGCCAAATTTATCGCTTACTTGGTTCGGTAAAATCCAATTTCAATTTGTTAAGCGCTAACCGATTGTGACTTTTATTTTACACCAATTCTCTTTATACAAACTTTATCACATTGGACTTATGGAATTTGGTAATAGTCAAAATTCTAATATCGGCCATATTCAACTCTATTGTCCAAACACAAAGTCTTTGGTTTAATAATAACAATTATTATTAATCGAACTGCTCTGGCCAGAGACTTTGACTATGAGTTGAGTTGATCATGATACTAACCCCATATAACTGAGGAGACGAATCCTCTCTTGAATAATGCTTCACTTTCAGTATTTCCAATCGACCCAACTATAGTCACTCGATGGATGTCATGTCATGATTTGACTTTAATCAAAGCAGAGCTTTCGTATTGAAGATCCCCAATATTATCAAGTCCAGAGAACTATATAAATCAGTTATATCGATATTTTCTATTTGACCTTAGTTATATTTACTAATAGAAAACTATTGAGTGAGTCATTCCACAGTTATCTAATAACTATCAGTATGTAGCCCCTAGATGCCCCCAGCAGTCATGAGTAATACACTGCCCAACATTTGGAGAGCATTACTTCAATGGATACATTGATATCCAGTCTCGATACATCTTGACTAGGAACATTTAAAATGGTATATTTGTTCTCATTGTGATTAACAACTCACAGTTACAACACTCTGTAAATACTATCACAAAACATACAATTTATGGTTGTTCTATTATATATACTTTTAATTAAATTAATTAATTAATTAATATAACATATCATATCAAGTATATAATAGAAAGAAAACATCTTTATTTCGAATAAGATTGGTCAACGAGTTAGCTTTATGTAACGAATTACATAATTACCCCTAGGGCATATCCTTAACTCTATGATGTAAATTTATATGGGATTTGAATAAATTTTAACAATTGATTAACCCAAGGAGAATCTTTGTTTTCATCTTATATGCTAATCAATTACTTCGTCCCCAAGTAAAAATATTTGGTCTAATCTGGGCCACTGGATTAATATATTAAATCCGGATGGTTATTTAGTTAACGCTTCCTTAATATTGAATTTTACGTATTTGAATTTTCTTTAAGGTTAAGTAATCTATAAACATTCTCTTTACCGTTAGCGTTAATTAATTAGTATTTGTTTCCTTTAACTCCTTTCCTTTTACTATGTTAATAATAATATTTTCATTATCCTAATTAATGTCATTACAATTCTAATCAATGTCATTGACTTATATATATATATATGTATACATATATTATTTACCATTTTAGGGAATCTTAAGCATATACACACACACACACACACACACACATATATATATATATATATAAACACACACATATCTTAACAATGATTAAAAACTTTACCTTTTTTTCAATATTTAACTAGTATTTATCTTTTCAAATCCAGGTTATTAAATTTCTCCCTATTCCTTACAAAGAAAGAAATAACTTGGATTTTTAATAAATTTCATTAATACTTAATTGATATTTCTTTATAAGGAAAGAGACAACATGTGTACATGTATGTGTAATTATTTACAATAATTAGAAACCTAATTCTTTACCACTTAATTGCATAATCAATTTTAATTGATTAATGTTTATGCTTCCAAGTTCAAATAGGATCACCCTTTTTATTTTTTATTCTTATACAAAGATAGCGTATTTCACATTCCTTTTTAAAATAATGAGTTATTTCCATATTTTATTACCTCTATTTCTACAACATTACATGCATCCTTATTTTCCTTAAGTATATTATTTTCTCTCTTCTAACATATGCAACATACATTTAGTAATAAATTTCTCCATTAAACCAGTTAACATCCTTATCTCTGTGCATGTAGATACATTTCTTTTAAAATAACCTTTTACTTTCATGTATATTCACTTTTCAAACGTGTAACGTTAGATATATTCTTTTTTTAAAGTATTTTGTTACATTCTCTTTCTAACATATGTAACATATATTTTCATTAATTACAACAATAAAACGCAAATGGGTAATAATGCTCTCTCTCTTTGCATTAAATATCTTCTTCCTTTTCTTTTAATGTTCATTAACAAAATTGTACTCTTTTTAAATATATCATTATTTTTTATGTATATTCAACCTACCAAGCGCAGCAATAATTTCATCATCAATGTTTTTACCTTGAAGCATCTTCACAGTTGTGTACATCAATATTTTTCCTTCTTTTCTTTTAAATGTACATACATCATTGTACCCTTTCTCTCTTTTCTTTTCTTTTCTTAGAGTAATTCATACATATTCAGCTTATTTCTTAACAAATAATTTTTTCTTTACTCTTGCATTAATTCTTAAACTAAATTTCAAAATAGGCGCAAAACATGAAATGCGCACTATGATAAACATTTTGTATCTTCTTCATACCGTATCTGTTTCTAACAACTTATATATGAATTTGGGCTAAAAATATCCACTTGACAAAATGGAAAAGTTAGATTCACCGAATTCCATCATTTATAGAAATTTACTAATTCGTCCTTTTATGTGAAATTACATATTTACGCTTATTAATGTTTTAGTTAAATGTTAAAATTCCCAAGGTGTTACATATATTGATGTTGATATTTTGTTATTGAGATTGAAAGCTATATTTAGGCAATGTTATATGCCAGCCTAATTATACTTGAGGATATCTCGTATTTGATGATGATTGGTTTTGATGATGATTTCTAGATATGGATGATTCACCCGATTGATGTTGATTTTGTGTTTTCTGATTTGATGTGTTTCCTTATGGGTGATGACGTCTTTATACATGACTTCGTGATATTTGTTCTATATGATGTTTCGATGAATGTGTATGATATTATAATTATATATCTTACCCACGTTACTATATTTACATATATTAACATTGCGGTCGTTGAATTGTGTTACTATGCCAACATTATCACATTATTATTCCTAGTATATACTTGGTCACCTATATTTATTAATCCTTGATTTAGACATAGTCTGACCCGTATGTTATTTACATAATACTCGGGTCAGTTTGAGACTTTTTCGGTACAGGGACAATAAAACTAGCTTGTTTTAGGCATAGAGGAGATTAGTATAGTTGCTTACCATCATGTATTTTATAGACTATTGTATGTACATTCATGTGATGTATATTGGATATACATTGTATATTCGATATTATATATTATCGCTGCGTTTTGGACTTTGTGTTCTCTGTCATTTAGTATATATTGTGTATTGTTCTATCTTAGAGGCATACATGTTTATTGCTTTGTGTCGATACTATGTATGTAAAGTTGAGTTATTTATTCGATGTTTGAGTACGTACCAGTGTTAGCTCGTAGGAATATTCATGTGTATATCCCATATCGTCTCATTCTTTGTGTCATCAGACATTATTACCTACTAATACTCTTCGATAGTATGAGTATAGAGGTGGGAGTGCTTACATTTGGTATCAGAGCAGGTTCAGAATAATACATTATTATTTGCACCAAAAGTTGGCACAAACACCTAATGGAGATTTTGTAGAGAAATAAATGAAGAATAAAAAATGAAAATAGAAGATATACAAGTAAATATCATAATATAAGCAAAAACGAGAAGACAATGATTTATAGTGGTTCGGCGTTGAAAGCCTACGTGTAACATCCCTAACTTTTGATAACATTATTCAGAAGATTTAATTAGATAAATTAAATAGAATAATGATGATAAGGAGATTGAGATTTGAATAAATTATATATATAGGGCCATGCTTATTAATAAAATAAATGGGCTTAAAAATTGGTTTATAAGATAATTAACTTACATAAGGCCTTATTAGTAAAAATAGCCACACTTTATATTCATGGCTTTACATTTGCCTTTGTCCATTCACGTTCATTATTCTCAAAATAAAAAATAAACGCAAGAACCCTAATATAGTCGACCATTAACAAGGAAGGAAAAAGAGGAAATTTCAATCAAAAGATAAGATCAAAGCTAGGAAGGATTAAGGTACAACAAATCTCAATATCCTTCTCAACTCTAAGGTGAGTAATAATCTCTTACCATCTCTATTTTTATTTCATGATTATATGGTTTCAGATTTATGGTTTAAAATCGTTTTTGTGGTAAAATGGATGATGATATTCTTGAGCTATATTATGTTGATTTATTTTAATTCATATGCATATGAATTTGCACGGGTTTGATGTAAACCCGAGAATATATAATTTCAGATTGCTATGGAAAATTTTTATGTTAAGTAAAACATGATTTTGGAGATGGTTTTTAATTTTCTGAATTTTTCCAGGCTATGGAAATTTTATTATGAATTTTTAACGAAAAATATGATATAATTGAGTTTAAAATTTATTTCAAGAATTTCAGGAAGAAATTAGGTATAAAATTTTAATATGTTTAATTACAAGATGAAATTGAATTTCTATGATTTTTGGGGATTTTTCCTAGTTGATTTACTAGGGGAAATAATTTTTTTAAAAGATGGGCTTTTCTGCAAATGTCGGTTTTTGTTACATGGAAAGGCTTTAACGTTATAATCCTTTAATTTAAACCTGAATGAATGCGGCAGTTTTAAAGGTAAAGTATTTGGAAAGTATTTATGGTAGCCAATCAATGATTTACAAATAGGCAATTTTTAAAAAGTAATTACTAAAAGTTGCTTTCAGCCTTTAAATCAGAAAAAGGCGTTCTGCCTCTATTAGTAAGAACCTTTCGACTCCATTGATTTCGCCTTATCCCAGTCAAAACCAATATAGTTGAAACCCATGTAGTCGAAACCAATACACAAGATATCACTTAGATGGTATGCAGTGGATTAGAAGGAAGGCGGAAGTTTGGTGTCGAAAGGGTAGCTTCCGATGGAGTCGAAACGCTACTTTGTTTTCAAACGTTAAAGTCTTGCCTTGTTTTACTTAAAGCTTTCGACATAGTCGAAACGTATGTTTTCGAAAAGGATTTATAATTAGCTTTCGAAGAAGGTTGTCATATTATGTTAAAGTATTAGCTTTCAAAGGGGTATCTTTTTCCTTAAATAAGAGCTTTCGAAAGAACCGGTTTCATCACAGTCGAAACCAAGCGCTAATTCCCCTTTCGACTGCATTGAAGTCATCTATGTTATCGAAGGGGTTACTTCTATTTTAACCTAAGCCTTTTCCCTGAATGCTTTCGAAGGGGTTGAGGGTTTCGAAGGTGATGGAGTCAAAAGGGGGTTTCGACTCCGTCCTTCGAAGTTTTGATTTTAAAGGTCTTTATTTTTGATTAAGATGGTTCCGACACCATCAAAATTTCCCCAAACTAATTTTTGTTGGGTTCGAAAGAGTAACTTTTGTATATAACAATTTTGATCCAATTGATGTTTTTAAAGAGTAAACCCAATGCTTTCGAAAGGAGTACTTTCATTTGTTTCGAAGTTCTATATTTTAAAAAGATGATTTGATACCATCGAAAGGTATAATAGGTTTTGAAAGAGAATGTTTACTAAAGGCTTCGAAAGGTATGTATACAATGTTTTGAAAAGAGGTCCTTGCTTTTGAAGGAGGCTATCCAGAGGTTTCGAAAGAGATGTTTTTATGGTTTCAAAACATAAACCCAATCTCAATTTAAAGTAATAACCATGGCACAAATAAAGATTTTGAAATGTTATTCACATTGTTATTAACCCATAACTGTATTTTCGGGAAAGGGCAGAATAACCAGTTAGGTTGACCTAGTAGTGAATATAACTTAACAGATGTTAAAATTTTAATTAAAGATATTGGCAGGGGCCAATATGTATATAGTAAGCCCATGAAAACTGTATGATATTGGCCGAGGCCAATAGGTTCATAGTCAGCCCATGAAAACTATGATTTGATACTGGCAGGGGCAAGTAGGTTTGTAGTTAGCCCATGACAGTCGATCCCGATGACAGTCGATCTGACTTGTCAATCTCGATGACAGTCGATCCCGATGACAATCGAGTCTAACTTGTCTAATCATATAACGACCCTAATTTTTAGTAACATTATTTAGGATATTTAATTAGTTAAATAAAATAAAATAATGTGATGATTAGGGGATTGAAATTTGTGTTAATAGAAGGGTAGCCGTGCCATATAACAAATGAACTAAAGGGGAACTAAAATAAAATAGGTTAGGGAATTAGATAAGGGCAAAATAGGAATAAGTCTTATTCTTATATCCTAAACCATTACCCGCTCTCATTTTACACGATCATTTCCACAAACTAAAACAAAACCTAGGACGACCACCATTAAAGAAGATAAAGGGGAAGATAAGCAAGAATCAAGAGGAAGAAACTAATCATCTTAATTCAAGAGCAAATCTCAACTCCTTAATCACAAGCTAAAGATGAATAATATGTTACATCTCATATTTTTGATGTTTTTGGTTTCTAGATCAGATCCAAATATTTTGCAAATTATTTTTCCATGTTTTTTATTGTTAAAATGGATATATATGCTTGTTGATGATTTATGCTAATTCATATGAATTTTATGATATGTTTTAATGTGAAAACCCTATTAAATGACATCCAAAAGCCTTGCAATTTTAGAATAAGGTCAAAAATAATATTTTAGAGATGGGTTTCAATTTTCATAATTTCCTGAATTAATGTAGATTTAATATTAATTTTCTATTGAAGAAATTGGTTATTTGGGTTTAAAATTAATTATGGCTAATATATGTATGTGTTGGGTCAGAAATTAATAATGTTAGAAAACATATTAAAAATGATTTATGGGAATTTTTATAGATTTTTCCTAAGTGTTTTAATAAATATATAAAATTATTTAAGGTATGAGGCTTAAATGTCTTATATATTTATAAAGGGAGAAGGGATATTTTGTAAAAAATTTAATTTGCTTATTTCAGAAATTTCGGCATTATTTTTAGAAAAGAAATTAGCAACCAATCATGTTTTGACAAACAAGGCAGGTTAGTTGAAAAGAATTGCTTTAAAAAGTTAAAAATCAGTTTATACATGCTTTTTACATGTTTTTCCATTTTTGGCACCCAGCTTTCGACAAGTACTTCCGCCTCCATTCCATCGAAACCAATGCGCATGGTATCAAAGACTTGGTACGTAGTGAATTGAGCATAGGCGAAAGGTATTAAGTCGAAACATGGGGTTCCGAAAGGGTCAAAGCCTTACTTCGCTTTTAAAAGAAAATGCACCTGCTTTGCTTTTGAAAAGGATGCTTTCGACTTAGATAGCTTTCGACTTGGTTAAATGATTTTAAGGAATGGTTCCGAAAGAGGTTGCGCCTTTTGTTTTAAGTAAATGCTTTCGAAGGGGTCGAAATCCCTTGTTGCCGCTTTCCACCTTTCGAAGCAAATGGTTTTGAAAGGGTTACTTTGTTTTTAAAACTTAGCCCAGCTGGAAGGATTCATTTCCTAACCGTGTTTAGTGGGATTTAACAGGAAACACAACTTCCCGCCCTGAGGGAGTTGGGCGGATGGGTTTTTCAATGTTTTCGAAAGGTTTATTGTAACAACCCGAATTCCAGTGGTCTGGATTTTTTGCAAAAATGCTAAAAACCAAGCCCTCTAAAGCCCGAGTTGGGTATCTGGTATCCTGCAAATAGGCAAAGACAAATATATCAGAGCTCAATAATTTATCTCACAGCGGGATTGACTAAAATATAATAGTAAGTAAACACTCACCCAAATAATAACACTTTCTAAGCAAGTGTCATAAAGCTGAGAAGTCTCTGCCATCTACCTAACTTGTAGGATGTTATGAGGAGGGGGACATAACAAAAGTTCTGGTGAATGAATAAATTATATACTTCTAGGCTTAATTCTACATATATCATTTTATTTCCATTTACTCTTATATTAGGTTCATTAGGTTACAATACTCTCGCCTCTAATCATGAACCGTGCCCATCTACTCCATAGTAGATTAAAACCTAATAACTAATATATACATATATGTAGCTATATGCCCAATGACCATATTGTTCCTAGGTACCACCCATGGTACCTTCTATATCCTCCTCGAAATGGTCTCCATCGTTGTGATAACCCGGATTTTTGAATATCGGTTATTGATAATTAATTGGGTCAATAAATAGAAATGCTGATTTATAGATTGAACAAATAAATCTGATCATAAATTTTATATCTGGATAAATATTTATGTGATAATCTCCTAATATAATTACTTAAATTTGACAAATTTTTCTTTTAAAAACAAATAATAATGATTGTTTATATATATATATATATATATATGGATATAAGAAGATTTTAAATAGAAAAATTATTATTTTCAAACAAATTGAATTTGTGTTTGTTTAAATAAATATATTTGTGTGAGTTGATTTCAAATTTGATTTTAAATTGTATTTGAACTTGAATTTGGATTTAAATTTGGAATTCAAAAGATAGATATATATCTTAAATATATTTTGGATTTGAAAATATATTATATATGATTTTATTTAGAATATAATTAATTTTTATTTTATTTTCTTTAAAGAATTTTATTTATATATATATTTAGAAAAGTATTTATTAATTAGTAAATAAATTCAAAATCTTTTTATTAACATTTAAAAATAATAATAAAATACATAATGACAAGTGTTAATAGATTAGATTATGTTAGTAACATGTGTAATGAGATTAAATTATGTGATTGACAAATGTTAGTTAAACTAACAAGTGTCTCATATTTATTTTCATTTTCTTTAATTTTTAATAAATGCTAATTAAACCTATATAAACATATATCTTTTCTCTTCATCTCTTTTTCCCATCTTCATTCTTAAACAAAGAAAAGAGAACCTTGTAAAACTCAAACCAGGAAGACAAAATCCTGTAAAGAAAGCAAACCAGAGGGAAATAAAAATTTAAAATAAACCAGTATCAAATAGTTCAAAGATCATCTCAGACCTAAATAGCCTGAGCAATCAAGCAAATTCAAATTCAAGCCAAAGATTTAAAAGTTGCAAATAAATTCAAACAAGTCCAGATTCAACTCTAATGCCAGAAAATCAACTCAACAACAAAGTTCAATACCAGATCAAACTCAAGTAATTCCATATTAAAGCAAAACTTCCAGGTTCTCTCTTCAAATAAAAGCAGGCGAGTAAACTTTTATATTTAAAAACAGCTTTGAATCTGATCATGTGTATGTTCTGTGTGATGAATGTGTAGTAGCATGATATACATTGTTGTACATCTGGTGTGCATGGATGTTTATGATTTGAATATAGCCTGAATTAATTTGTATATGGTATTGTCTGGTCTCTGTGTTTTACTGTGTCAAGAAAAACATAGAAAAATTCATATCATTCTTCCTAAATCAATTCGAGCTTGATCCCTGAGAATAAAATGTCTATAATGATGTAATATCATTTTTAAATTTTTTTTCAAGGATTTTTATCAAGTAATTTACTTCAAAAATAATAAATTGCAGAGAAAACTAAAAGCAAGTAAAAAAATTAGGTATCTATAAATCATGATTTGAATGCGTAATCAAGTTCGTGCTTAAAAATGTTGAATTTAGATAAACATAACGTGATTTTTAGTTTGAAATTCATCGAGATAATCCGGGTTGAGCAAATTTGGGTTTATCATCAATTTTCGTCGATCAACTTGATGATTGTCGGCGAAACTGTGGCTGAAGTTGGTTTGAGGGTTGACGATTACTAGAAAAATGAGTAAGAAATTTTCTGATGATCGTAAGTGGCTCGTCGAGGTCATTGTAGGGCTTGAGTGTGTTTTTGGTTGAGTTGACGTTTGGGGTTTCTGCGGTGACGACTGGA
Source organism: Allium fistulosum (assembly GCA_030737815.1). Classification (NCBI taxonomy): domain Eukaryota; kingdom Viridiplantae; phylum Streptophyta; class Magnoliopsida; order Asparagales; family Amaryllidaceae; genus Allium; species Allium fistulosum. The sequence continues at coordinate 558,131,243 of CM060905.1, forward strand.
CACCGGAGTGGATCGCGAGGGTAGGGACATGAGCATGGTGATGTAGTGAAGCTCTGGGCGAGGCAGCGCGTCGACTGGTGGTCGTGGGTGGCATCGCGGTGGAGTTTTCTGTGATCGGAATTTTTGGTCCACGTGCTGTTTTGGCTCGTTTTCGTTTGGAGTTGATTTTCAGAAATCTGAAGGATCGTGGCGATTGTGGGGTTGAGTTGTGACTTGCCGGTGGTCGTGGCACTGGTCGGCGGCGTTTGGGTTGCGTGTGCATGTGCACAGGATTGTTCGAGTGTGTCTGGGTTGTTGATCGTTTGGGAAGAAGAAGCTAGCTCGGGTTTAACTCGAAGCACTTGGGTGGTTTTCTCGAAGCAGGGGCTGGTTGTTGTTGTTCGTGAGTGATAGCATACAGGATTTTAAACTGAAAATTAAACTAAGTTTTTTGAAAATGGAAGAGAAAAGGGGAAACTCGGGGTAGCTCTCGAGTGGAGTTCGGGTTCAACCCGAAGCAGATTTATAAACCAGGTTTTAAAAAGCTTTTAAAACAAGTTTTGAAATTTAAATAAATTTAGTTTAATGTTTTCTTAAATAAGATTCTTTTATAAATATTTTCTTTAACCTTTGATTGAAGAAGCTATATATTTGGTTAACTTAAACTTGTTAAGTTAAAATTATTTTTATGTTATTTTTAAACTTAATTTAGTAATATAATTAAGTGTAAATCAAGATAAGATGTTTTTAAATCTAGTTTAAACTATTTTATGATAAATGTTTTTCTTTAAAATTATATGATTTAAAGAAGTTATAAGTCATTATAAAGATAATGTTTTATCTTAAGATAATTAAGGTTTTAATGAGTTGAGATTAATTAAGTTAATTAAGAAATTTAAGTATAATTTATTTACTTAATTAATGATAAAGGATTAATTAAGTAATTAATTAAGAATAATTAATAAATTTAATTAACTAATGATTATGATTGATTAATTAATGATTAGAGATTAATTAATTTAATTAGAAATTAATTAATAAAGTAATTAGAGGTTAATTAACTGGTAATTAAGAAGTACTTAATTAAGTTTTATTAATTAATAATTAGGTTTTATTAATTAATAATTTAGGAGATAATAAGTAATTAATGGTTAGTTACTGAATGAAATTAATTGGGGGTTAATTACTGTGTGTAATAAATTAAAGAGTAATTACCTAAGGGAAGTAATTAGAAGATAATTACTTTATTGAAAGTAATTAAGGATTAATTAAAGGTTTAATTAATGAAATTAATTAATGGGTTAGTTAAGTAATTATAGGGTAATTAATTACTAAATGTAATTAATTAAGGTTAACTAATGTCTGTGATTAATTATAGATTACTTGTTAAAGGTAATTATTTAAAAGATTAATTAATTAATGAAGTAATTAGAGGAATATTAATTAATTAATGAGAGTAATTAAAGGTTAATTATTGTGAATGGTTAAGGCTAATTAATTTATGTAATTAATTAAAGGTTAATTACTTAATGTAATTAAAGGATAATTAATCAAGGATGATTAATTAAGATGGATAATTAAAGAATGATTAATTAATTGGGTTGTAATTAATTAATGCTTAAGTAAGCAGGATTAAGGTAATCCATGTAAATAAAGTTGGTGATTAATTTAATTGGAAATTAATTAAATTAATTAGGAATTATATATCTAATAAGTCTTGTTTATGGATGGTTGAATGATATTGTATGCCTTGGATTATTTGATATCTCTGATATGTGATTTATGATGCTATATGATATGATATGTTTGGTTGAACCGTGATATGGTGGGTTATCTATCTAAGATGAATGGTTATGAATATGAAATCCTGAATATAAATTGTATCGTTTAAAGTTAAATAATTTGATTTAAAGAACAACATGGGAATCGAAGAGACTGGGGTCGGGTATCAGTAAATTCCCGAAACCACTTCGATTCTTTATAAATTTGAGTTTAGAAGCAAAAAGGCTGGAATGAAATAAGTTTAAGTATCATGGATATTTAAACTGGATAACGATTCTTGGATATTGATTTGAGATAAATGATTGACTTAAATAAGATTAGAACTCGTAGAAAAGTACGAGTTACCCTGGTAATTCACTTAAGTTATAGCTTGGTGTTTCATATTATTTAGGTTTACTCACACTGGTTTCCAGCCTGACCTGGGTGTTACTTTGATGTAATGCTCGGGTCAGACCGAGTATTACAGATTTTTTAGGTAAGGACGTTCCCGAGCTCAGGAGGTGAGCTGGATGGCAGGAACGTATGGAGTATATTCCGCTGTGATATATTGTTATTTATCTGGGACAAGTTATTTTAACCGTCCAGTGATTGTGAAATGTTGTAACTCTAATGTATTAAAATGTAATTGACTGATACGGCTTTCTTTATGCAAAGAATATTATTTGATATTATATTTCGATCTGCTGCGAATGTGAGAATCTGTGATTTGTTTCTGTTTCTTCTTCTACCTCTTTTCTTCTTTTCTCTAACAATCTGGGATTTTCGGAGTCGAAAATTTCGGGTCGTTACAATCGTCTTGCTTTGAGAGCGTTCCGTAACTACATATGTAAACAACTGCTTCATAAGGCCCACAATACAGATGCTCCATCGTCTTGCTCTGTAGCTATATCTGTAAAGGACTGCTTCATAAGGCCTATAATACAGATACACCATCGTCTTGCTCCGCGAGCGTTCCGTAGCTACATCTGTAAAGGACAGCTTCGTAAGGCCTACAATACAGATTCTCCACTACTTACTATGAAAACTTAAATCGCGTTCGCACTAGTCTATACCAGTGCTCGGACATCCACAATGTACCACCCAGTGTGTACATTGAGGACTACGTAATCGTTCTGTCTACTATTTGAATCCCGCCAACAAGGTCTACCTTGTACGGAATTCAGTCGGGGATTTTCTATATCTGTAAAGGACCTCTTCGTTAGTCCTACAATACAGATATTCTAGTTGGTCTGTCTCTTTTTCATCGTGGCTATGGCCCCACGCAGCCAACCCTCAACTAACCGAAAGACTTCTAAAGAGTTAAGTGGTCGTGCCCTACTGCAAACAATCTAACATCCAAATGGCGGTGCCTCTCATCCAATGTCTCGATAGTGAAAGAATCATTGGGCTCTTGGTTTAACTCTAGTCTTCCCCGAAATCGCTCTTGGTCTTGATGCTGGCCGATATCTGCATGCGACTATCCTTAAACTTACTTGCAAGTACTGGACATACCAATACCCTACTCCGAACACCAAGCCCTTCTGACTGCCTACAAAGGTCTGCTTCGTTAGGCCTACAATGCAAATGCAGTCAAGGCATACTCTTTTGATGGAGCACCTACAGACCTGCCTCCGGGGGTGCAACTTCGTTAGGCCTACCCAGAGGGCCATCCTAGAGTATCCTCACGTCCCGTTGAAGTCTCGTACTTCCTTGAAGCCCAAAAATACTAAGTTGGACGTGCTTCTCCATTTCTGAAATCTGTGATGAACTACTTCGTTAGACGCTTCATCCTTTGGGCTGCTCCGTTAGCCTTCTTTTATTATGATATAGAATATTCTTTTATTATCTTATATTATATAATTCACTTATCATAATAACTATCTTCTTAAATAGTCTGCGTAATGAATGCTGACCTAGATTCATTATCGTTTACAGCTTCAGGTTCTTATCTAATAATTTACTTGATTCATGTCATACTTTGCTTTATTACCTTCTATTCTAGGAAGTAATTCTATTTTATTTGGTTGGTTATGAAAACTATATTTAAAAATGAATTTCCATATTTTAATGTTAAATAATACTATAAACAATAATCCGTAACTGCTAGATATTTCTTTTACTATTTTGGAATAGTGTAAAATACAGTGGTTTCTCTATTTTACACTAATTCTCTTTTTCTTTCTTTTATTCTAGCAATTACGTTCATTGTTGTCTTTTAAATATTAAATTGTAGAAATGTATCCTATTTTCTAAACCAACCAATTAACCTTTTAGTTACTCCCAAATCCAGTTATTAGATTAATTAACTTTTCTCATTTTAACGTAATTTATTACATTAATTCCATTCCTCAAACTTTTATTACTTTACATCTTATTTCCTTCATTTCAGTATTCTTAATTATTTAATCCATATTCACGTTTAATCTATTCTAATCCATACGTGAAGAAAGAGGAGAAAATAGAAGAAGAATGACGCTTGCATAGAAATCCAAAACGTAGAAACAGATGTAAATAAATACTAATACTGTAAATAAACTGTAAATTCCTTATAGTTCAACATAACTTAATTAATAGGATTAATTATTGAATAAAATTATCTAAACGGGAATTTAATGATAATATATCTTAAACTTAAAAGATATATAAATAAATCCACTCACTTGACGTCCTTAGCTTTGCCTGTGATCAGCTTGGCTCCATGGTCCTTCTTGATCCCCCTCCAAGATGCATAATATTTTAATTTAGAAGATCTTCTCCCTAGAAATATTTTCTTTTTAGGGTCCAGCCTTTTGGCCAAGGACCCAAAGAAATATTTTCTATTTAGGGTTCAGCCTTAGGCCAAGAACCCTTTGGGAGAAAATCTAATTGTGAGAAAAGAGCCAAGCCTAGAATTTTATTCATAGGGGAGCTTGGGGATCTCAGACCGTTGGATTCTTGGATTGAACATGGAGCCACCACATCACAGGGTCGTTCGGAGCCATAGGATTGAAGAACGTATGGCTCAGATCGCGTTTAAAACAAAATATACGTCACTGTACGTACCTGGACAAGGCTTCGTCCAGGCCGTATGCGGGTCGACCGGGCGGTCGACTACCCATAGCCACCGGTCAACCGCGCGGTTAACCTTGGGGCTATTTGGGTCGACCTTCTGGTCGGCCCATAAACGTGTGTGTGTGTGTGTGTGTATATATATATATTCGTTTTCTCGCTTTTGTAACTTCTTCATATTGGCTCGGATTTTTACAAATTATATATGGAAACTGATCAGAAAATCGCCCCGGACGCAATGGTACAAGTCCTAAAGCCATATTCTGAAAATTCAAAAATTATTTATTTTCATTACTTATCGTCATTCATTAGATTATAACTATATAAAAATGCAGGGTGTTACATTCTCCCACCCTTAGGAAATTTCGTCCCCGAAATTTGACAATGGTAAAATTTACGTAATCCCTTACATTAATTACAACCATTTTGTGTACATCCAATTTTGCAACCATCCGTACTTTTGTGCAAAAGTGCTTTTCAAGACAAAATATATGTATGTACATAAATCTCTAAGCGGTACCTCCTATATAAATGCTTTTTACTTTTAAAAATTCGCTTTTAAAACATGATGCGCACAACCTAAATATACTTGCAATTTCTATATGAATGCAATTTTTTTTGACAAATTAAAACATTTTTCACCCAATTTTTCCCACACTCCCATTGAATAGGGGTGTAGTTCAACAAATTTTTCTTCCAAATCCTAACACACAATTTTTAATATTCGAATTTTAGAAAAATATAATTTTCTAAATTCGATTTCTTATGTTAGAAAGAAGGCAGAAAACGGAGAAACTTCATATTTCTCTGATTTTTCTTTTACGCACGTCTTTCCCCGTACTTGGAATTTTAAGTTGCTATCCTATAAAAATCCCTTTCTATTTTTCCCAAGCACGGTTTACATAAGAAAATAACTTTTTAAATCTTTAGTTGACGTTTTCATCGCTTTTTTTTAATTTGCTGTTTTCCTTTTTGGTTATTCTTATTTCTGCTTTTACTTTTTATAATAACATCTTATGTCCTTATCATGGTTTTAAATCTCCTATATATCGCCCGAGATCTCCTCCGAGATCTCCTTTTCACACTTAAACGAGACGAGACATCAAATCTCCCCCATATCTCCCTCGACACTCATCTCATCCGAGATATTCAAATCTCACTCGAAATATGGATCAAAATCTCAATCCGGGATCTCACTCGAAATTATACATTTTTCTTATTTTGCATAATATTTTTTATTTTCATATTGATTCAAAAGAAAAAAATCAATGCAATTATAATTTATCAACTTCTTGAACATATTCTTTTCTTTTTATCTTAATGAGTCATAGCGAAAGGTTTCACTCCTTTATTATGTTCAAATAAATGGATATTATTCAATCATTACTAAATCAATTAATAATCAAGCTACTACTCCTCTAAAAATATTCCTTTTTCCATGTAAATCAAGTATGTTACCATTTTTATTTTTACTAAGAAAGTTATAACCATTAAATAAAATTTTGACACATCAATTTTAGACACATAAGTACATTCGAGATATTCCCGAGATGCATTATAAGACCCGAGATGTCAACCCGAGATGTACACCCGATATGTACTCATCTCGTCCGAGATCTCCCCCGATACGAGATAACTTGTGTAAAAATTCCGAGACGAAACGTGACCGAAATCCGATATTTAAAACCTTGGTCCTTATTGTCTATTTGTGAACATCACAAAAATAAAGAGAAAAAACATCAATACTGATCTACTACAACAAAGTTTTCAAATGCTTACATAAGAGTACAATTTTATATCTAAAAGAGAAAACAAACCCTACTACAATACGGTGCTAGATAGGTGACAAAAGTAGGCTAACACAGCTATCATCTCGGACTAGCAGGACTAGGACCCTGTCCGCCCTGACATAAGAAGGCCCCAATAAAAGAATCTAAATAGCTAAGGCGCTCCTCCTGCCACCTAGTGTTTGTCATAATCTCTTATTGCGTCCTAGCTAACTCTTGCTGTGTCCTTACCAACTCCTACTGTCCTTACAGAAGTTCCGCGTGCTCCCTGGCAAGCCGCTCATGCCCCTCGGCAATGATTCTAAACTGGTCATCATAGCTCGACGGTGGAGGGGGCTGAGAGGGTCCTGCTCCCTCCCTTCAAGATCCATATACCCACGTACTCTGCATCGCGGGCTCTGATGGCCAAGCGAGCCATGGTGACTTTACATACTCAGCGCCGCTTCCAAATGGTGGTGAAGGAAAGTGTTGCTGCTCGTGAAAGTACTATGGTGCCTAGAAATGTGGCTCATGCTCGTGCTCCTCCTATGGAGCCTGTATCTGATCTAAACCTATATTCATCCTCCTCGGAGTGGATGAATCAATCATGGGGTGGGCCTGCTCATTGTAAATCTCCCTCTCCATCTCAACTCCGGCCCAACTAAAGACCCGCATCCAAAGGTGACAATATATCATGGTAGATCAGCGAAGTCTCGCTGCTGTCATGTATTGGGTCATAATCATCCTAACCCAGTTCACCTGCAAGCCTCCGAATATGGCGTAGGTGGCTTGCCTCACTATGGGGTAGATTTGGTCTTAGCTCCCTGACTTGGGGAAAAGGTTATGATGCAAAATGCATATAACCAACCTAGCTAACGGGCGCAATTGTCCAACGCGCCAGTCGGGGTGCTGTGGATCTACTAAAATCTGGTGCAAAAAGGCCATGTCCATCATCTTAATATGTCCTACCTCCAATCCATGTCCTCTAATATCTAAAATACTAGCCAACTGAGTCTCGATAAATACTATCCTCACTCCCTTAACCTCCAACTGGAAGGCTAACTCCTCATCCTTATCACTAGTACGTAAGTTAGCATCGAAAAGATGTACCAACCTGGGATACGCTCACTGCTCGAACGTCTCATGGCTCAGAATCTGCCACAGCCCTGTGTCCAAGAAGAGCCGCTCTAAAGGTGTGCCTGGAAAATAAAATAACTTCACCGCCCTTCCTTGCAAAATCTGGTACGCGGCTGTATCGGAGTAAGACTGCACAATCCTCCTATCACTCTGGCACCACGCTATCTCCTGTGGTGTAAGGTGGGGAAAGAGGTGGACTAAAGAGGGTCTTGGAGGCATAGCGAATAACTCTTAGATTTGTGGAGAAGAAGTATGGATCGGAGTAGATCTCACGACACGCTTCGATTTGGTACTAACCGTGAGTGAAATGGTGGATTTTTTGAGGAGTTTGGGTTGGTTGGAAGTCGTGAATTGGGTTTCGGCTGCTGTCTTTGGGGAGGAGAAAATAAAAATGATGAAGGGAAGGGGAAGTATGCGTTTATACGCGTGCAAATGAATCAAGGCGGTCGACCCGCCTTGGTCACCGGTCGACCGTGCGGTCAACCGGCCTGTCAACCCCGTGGTCGACTGCTTGGTCAACTTGGTCGGCCCAGAAGGGAGACCCCTTCTCTCTTTTTTCGTGCTGCCGTGTCGCCTTCTTCCTTCCTAACTAATCAAAGCCTAATCTATATATTTCCAGATTGTCTAAGTCGCGGTTACGACTTTGGCTAAATTTTCCTCGGTCGCCCTCCACCCTCCACCCTCCAAGTGGAGTCTTAGCGCCTTATATTCCAACTGAACCTCTATTACCATCTTGCTCCAACCACTTTAGTTGTCTAAACCCAAAAAATTTATTTTTCAAAACGATTTTAATACCTTTACTGCTAGGGAAATATTTTTTTCGTACTTACAAACCTTTTTGTACAAAAATAAGAGTTTCAAAATATGTTTCTACTTGGGTCAAGACAGATGTTGTGTAAAACACCGTCACTATAGCCCAAAGTACTAGTCTTTTTATTAAAGTAAATAATATCTATATTTTTTTTCTACATAAAACCATAACCCCTATTTCTTTTCAAATCCAAAAATGCTTTAAAGTTGTTTCTTCCCAACTTTCCATATTTAAACTAATATAATTATAGAGTTGTAAACTTTTAAGCTTAAAACTTGAAAATTTCCTAAAACATTTTCAAACTCTTAAAAGTTTAATTATTGGGCTAGATTCAAAGTGGCTTTTTAACTCCCTTATGCTTCCCCAAATAAACCTCAAGAAGTTATTCTACTCAATCCAATATGCTTAATCCATTTCCTTTTTATGCTTATCTTTAGTTCTAGGGTCATATTGCCAAATCTGCTTGTTTGAAATAATTACCAATAGGCACTTGTTTCCACAAGACTATTCCTTATTGAATCTAAAAATCTTTGCCATATGAGGTCTTTTAGCATTTGGGGTTTCCTTATTCCATGCTATGATATACTCAAAAGAATGGACTTCTCTTTGGGTTTAAGAGTACATATATATTTATTAAAAATACAAATACGTTCACTCACTATCTACCTAGGGATTCTAAACCTGGCTCTGATACCAAATGTAATAATCCGAATTCCAATGGTCCGGATTTTTTGCAAAAATGCTAAAAACCAAGCCCATTGAAGCCCGAGTTGGGTATTTGGTATCCTGCAAATAGGCAAAGACAAATATATCAGAGCTCAATAATTTATCTCATAGCGGGGTTGACTAAAATATAATAGTAAGTAAACACTCATCCAAATAATAACACTTTCTAAGCAAGTGTCATAAAGCTGAGAAGTCTCTGCCATCTACCTAACTTGTAGGATGTTATGAGGAGGGGGTCAGAACAAAAGTTCTGGTGAATGAATAAATTATATACTTCTAGGCTTAATTCTACATATATCGTTTTATTTCCATTTACTCTTATATTAGGTTCATTAGGTTACAATACTCTCGCCTCTAATCATGAACCGTGCCCATCTACTCCATCGTAGATTAAAACCTAATTACTAATATATACATATATGTAGCTATATGCCCAATGACCATATTGTTCCTAGGTACCACCCATGGTACCTTCCGTATCCTCCTCGAAAAGGGCTCCATCGTCTTGCTTTGAGAGCGTTCCATAACTACATCTATAATGGACTGCTTCGTAAGGCCCACAATACAGATGCTCCATCGTCTTGCTCCGTAGCTATATCTGTAAAGGACTGCTTCATATGGCCTACAATACAGATACACCATCGTCTTGCTCCGCGAGCGTTCCGTAGCTACATCTGTAAAGGACAGCTTCGTAAGACCTACAATACAGATGCTCCACTACTTACTATGAAAACTTAAATCGCGTCCGCACTAGTCTATACCAGTGCTCGAACATCCACAACGTACCACCCAGTGTGTACATTGAGGACTACGTAATCGTTCTGTCTACTATCTGAATCCCGCCAACAAGGTCTACCTTGTACGGAATTCAATAAGGGACTTTCTATATCTGTAAAGGACCTCTTCGTTAGGCCTACAATATAGATATTCTAGTTAGTCTGTCTCTTTTTCATCGTGGCTATGGCCCCACGCAGCCACCCCTCAACTAACCGAAAGACTTCTAAAGAGTTAAGTGGTCGTGCCCTACTGAAACAATCTAACATCCAAATGGCGGTGCCTCTCATCCAATGTCTCGATAGTGAAAGAATCATTGGGCTGTTGGTTTAACTCTAGTCTTTCCCGAAATCGCTCTTGGTTTTGATGCTGGCCGATATCTGCATGTGACTATCTTTAAACTTACTTGCAAGTAATGGATATACCAATACCCCACTCCGAACACCAAGCCCTTCTGACTGCCTACAAAGTTCTGCTTCGTTAGGCCTACAATGCAAATGCAGTCAAGGCATATTCTCTTGATGGAACACATACAGACCTTCCTCCAGGGGTGCAGCTTCGTTAGGCCTACCCAGAGGGCCATCCTAGAGTATCCTCACGTCCCGTTAAGTCTCGTACTTCCTTGAAGCCCAAAAATACTAAGTTGGACGTGCTTCTATATTTCTGAAATCTGTGATGAACTACTTCGTTAGACGCTTCATCCTTTGGGCTGCTCCAAACGCATCTCAATTCTTTTATTAGACCCTAAGTCTAATCATTTAATTTGTGTTTAGTTTAATTTCTTATTCCGTTGGCTACTTATTTACCCCAATTAGCATATTCTTGCCCTCGTCTCACCTCTATCTATTGTGAGATTTACATTTATTTAATAGGGAATGCTGTTGGTATGAGTCACATTCATTATCTTGCTTATTTAACTTAATACAAGTCTTAAGTTCATTAAAATAAGCCTCTTTTATCATTCCTGCTTTATTTGCTTATTGACTAAATATAAATTATTTAAATAAGCTTCTACCATTATTATTGCTCATTAATTTATTCAAAGTCTCAAAATAAGCTTTTCCATTCTTATTACTTAATTATAACCTATGTTATAATTCTACTTGTAATTGTCATTTTCTCTTCTTTTATAGTCCGTACATAATTCCAGCATTTCTTTTCTATTCTAATCTTCCTTCTTTTATTATGATATAGAATATTCTTTTATTCTCTTATATTATATAATTCACGTATCATAATAACTATATTCTTAAATAGTCTGCGTAGTGAATGCAGACCTAGGTTTATTATTGTTTACAGCTTCAGGTTCTTATATAATAATTTACTTGATTCATGTCATACTTTGCTTTATTATCTTCTATTCTAGGAAGTAATTCTATTTTATTTGGTTGGTTATGAAAACTATATTTAAAAATCCATTTCCATTTCCATATTTTAATTTTAAATAATATTATAAACAATAATCCGTAACTGTTAGATATTTCTTTTACTAGTTTGGAATAGTGTAAAATACAGTGGTTTCTCTATTTTACACTAATTCTCTTTTTCTTTCTTTTATTCTAGCAATTACGTTCACTGTTGCCTTTTAAATATTAAATTGTAGAAATGTATCCTATTTTCTAAACCAACCAATTAACATTTTAGTTACACCCAAATATAGTTATTAGATTAATTAACTTTTCTCATTTTAACGTAATTTATTACAATAATTCCATTCCTCAAACGTTTATTACTTTACATCTTATTTCCTTCATTTCAGTATTCTTAATTATTCAATCCATATTCACGTTTAATCTATTCTAGTCTATACGCGAAGAAAGATGAGAAAATAGAAGAAGAATGACGCTTGCATAGAAATCCAAAACGTAGAAACAGATGTAAATAAATACTAATACTGTAAATAAACTGTAATTCCTTATAGTTCAGCATAACTTAATAAATAGGATTAATTATTGAATAAAATTATCTAAACGAGAATTTAACGATAATATATCTTAAACTTAAAAGATATATAAATAAATCCACTCACTTGACGTCCTTCGCTTTGCCTGTGCTCAGTATGGATCCATGGTCCTTCTGGATCCCCCTCCAAGATGCATAATATTTTAATTTAGAAGATCTTCTCTCTAGAAATATTTTCTTTTTAGGACCCAGCCTTTTGGCCAAGGACCCAAAGAAATATTTTCTATTTAGGGTTCAGCCTTAGGCCAAGAACCCATTAGGAGAAAATTTAATTGTGAGAAAAGAGCTAAACCTAGGGTTCTATTTTTAGGGGAGTTAGGGGATCTTAGACCATTGGATTCTTGGATTGAACCTAGAGCCACTATGTCACAGGGTTGTTCGGAGCCATAGGATCAAAGAACGTATGGCTCAGATCGCATTTAAAACCAAAAATACGTACCTGTATGTACCTGGACGAGGCTTCATCCAGGCTGTATGCAAGTCGAACCAGCGGTCGACCTCCCATAGTCATCGGTCGACCGTGCGGTTGACCTTGGGGCTATTTGGGTCTACCTTCTGGTCGGCCCAAAAACATGTATATATACATATTTTTCTTTTTTCTTCGTTTTCTTTCCCGCTTTTGTTTCGTTTGTAACTTCTTCTTATTGGCTCGGATTTTGACAAGTTATATATGGAAACTGATTAAAAATCGCCCCGGACGCAATGGCACAAGTCCCGAAGCCTTATTCTGAAAATTCCAAAATTATTTATTTTCATTGCTTATCGTCCGTCATTCGTTAAATTCTAACTATATAAAAATGCATGGTGTTACATTTATTAAGAATGGTTTCGAAAGGTATGTTTTGGCCTTTTTGCCTAATGTTATAAAGCAAAGTAGTTACTTGGTTTCGAAAGGGGTACTTTCAATGGTTTCAAAAGAGGTACTTTCAAAGGCTTAAATGTTTTCATCAACAAAGTTTTGTGTAATGTATATGTAACATGGCAAGGTGATTTGAGTAAAGCATAGAGTATATTTTCCTTATTTAAAGTATGATTTAAAGGTTTAAATCAATTTGAGAGAAAATGTTTTCAAGGAAATTTTGTAGGTAGATGACCCTAAGTAAAATGACTCAGATATTAGAATACCAGATGGGACTGGTATAGGGTCGTGCCCTATACTTTAGCTAGTATCCCCTAGCTAATATAAGTCCAAAATTCCTGTATGTAGGGCTTTGTTACAGGTAGAAGTAAAATGATGTTACACATAGAAAGGAATCTATGAAGGAGAAATAGGTTATTAGTGAGCCCACAAAACCATTAGGATCAGTTGACCCTAGGAGAGCAACGTTAGGGACATATCGTCCAGAAGAGGAGTATCTAACATAAGTTAGATTATTTGTTTATTTTGTCTAGTAGGCCCGAGTCAGCCAAAGGTTAGTAGTTAGCCAAACAAAACTATATTGTTCGGATAGATAGTCCATTTGTTACCTGATTTATATGCATACATGATATTGCTTTATTGTTTTAACTAGTTTTGGTTATAGGATTAAGATTTGCAAAAGATATGTTTGAAAAGGATATTAGTGAGGGGAAACCCGTTCCGCTAAGTGGCATGGTCTCACTCTTCAAATAACCGAGATGTATAATATTATTCATACCAGACTTTATGTCTGACTCGAATTTTTGTTTTTCCCCTTAAACTCTCGGGCGCTCAAACTTGATTTGAGTAGGCTAGGGTTAAGGATTTTCAGGTTTTAGTAGGTGGACGAATAAAGCTTCCGGAGACGAGAAGGAGGCTGATGCTATCTATATTTAGGAGTTGTTATGTTTTATTTCCGTTGTGTTGTATTAAATCTGTTATGACTATTTAGTACTCTGGTCAACCAAGGGGGCATCTTCATATGTTGCTCTTGGCGTATTTATGTAATCATTATATTTGATCTGAACCTGGGAAACGTTTGGGATTACGTTACTTGGATATGAAATGTTGTTTTGAAATGTAACCAGAAAAGTGTTTTAATCTGTGATGATATTATTTCATATTAAAGTGCTTCTGATATTATGGATACCATTAACATTACCGTATTTGGTCACTGGAAGTTAATACTATGGATGACTGCAGCATCTGTAGCGCTTAGCTTCGGGCCTCCAGATAGGGGATATTACAACTTGGTATCAGAGCATAGGTTTATGAAAAAATTTAAACTAAAATGATTTTTGAAAACATAATCCTATGGAATTAGAGATAAGATCGGGGTTTGGGATAACGCTATAGTAACGTACTTATATTTGCTATATATAAGTGTATGCTATATCTCTATTCTCCTATCCCTCTTAGGCTATTCTTCTGTATCTTACGAGGCTTGAATACAGATATGGATGCTAGAAGTGGAAGAGTTAACCTTGGAGGGGGAAGCACCACTACAAATGGAAATGCCAGACCGAATTCGAGAAGGAACCAAGGTCAGGCACAAGTTTGAAATGTGGGTGCTGGAGTCCCGCAAGTTGACATGAGAGCACTGTATCTATTTTTTGTCAACATGATGCAAGCGGGAGTATCTGCTGGAGTAGTTGGAGGAGGAAACCAAGAAGCTCCAGCAGTCAACAACTATGCTATTCTAAGTAGAAATTATGCTCGGTTGGGAGGAAAGCCATTTATTAGTACTGAAGAGGTGATCGAAGTAGAGAATTGGTTGCTTCATTGCGAGAGGATTTTCGCTGATCAAGGGCTCATTGATGAGCAGAAGAGAAGACTCACTTCGAGACAGTTACAAGGAGCAGTGTTGTACTGGTGGAACAGCGTTACAGTTGGAATTAATGTGGAGACAATGACATGGGCTGAGTTCAATAGGAGGTTTGGAGAGAGGTTTATGTCGGAGATTTCTAAGTCTGCTCTGCTCAGAAAGTTTGCAGAATTGGAGCAGGGCGACATGACTGTGCTTGAGTATGCGATGAGGTTCAAGGAGCTAGTAAGGTATAGCTATGCTACGGTGGATACTATGAGTAAGAGGAATGAGAAGTTCATCAGGGGGTTGAAGCCTTAGCTTGCTAGGGCAACGTTACCGCATATCTGGGATCCATGTCATGTTGTAGTGGAAATGGCTTTGAGGAATGAAGAGAAGCTTGCTTTTCTGCAGAGAAATAAGGCAAAGGAAGTCCAGGTGGGGCAGAGTTAGAAAAGAAAGTTCTTCCATAAGAAAGGAGCTCAGAAGAGTGGAGTTGTAAAAAAGGGGAAGTCGGAGGTTGTCCGCTTTAAGTGTGATAAGAAAGGGCATTTCGCTAATGAATGTCACTCAGTAGAGGCAAAGAAGGTGACTAGGAAGAAGAATATTAGGTGCTTCAACTGCGATCAAATTGGACATTATAAGAACCAGTGCAAAGAGCCAGCTACGGATGGGAAAGGAAAGGTTTGCATTGGAGCCAGCTACCTCTAGGCCAACAGTAGAGGAAAAAGGAAAAGTTGTGTTGGGAGGTATGCTTCTGATTCATGGTATGTCAGTTAGCATTCTATTTGATAATGGTGCATCGCATTCTTTTATATCTCGTTGTTTGGTAGATAAGCTTAACATAGAAACCTCATACTTAGTTAATTACTTAAGGGTTGCAAATCCGATAGAAGGGTATGCGACACTTGGGATGAAGTGTGACCACATAGAGTTTGATTTGTTAGGTCATACCTTCATTTGAAGTTTGCATGTGTTTGATTTCGTAAGGTTCAGAATTATTTTGGGTATGGATTGGTTAAGTAAGTTTGATTATAGGATATTTTGCCATGATAGGAAAATACCGCTTGGACACTCGGACTGTAATGATCGGATTATATACACTGTAGAAAACCCTAGTTGTGAGGTGAATGCTTTGTTGGGTATTGTGGAGGTAGAAGACGAGCTAAATCGAGTTTTCATGGTTAGAGAATTCACGGATGTTTTTGAACACGTAGTAGGACTACCACCGAAATGAGCCATTGAGTTTCAGATAGATTTGGTGCCGGGAGCAGAAAGAACCAGTGAGTAGATCACCAAGCAGGATGACACCTACCGAGATGAGGGAGTTGAAGGTGCAGTTGGTGGATTTGGAGGCAAGAATTTTATTAGGCCAAGTAGTTCACCTTGGGGAGTAGCCGTAGTGTTCGCTAATAAGCCGTACGAATCGTTAAGGTTATGTATCGATTATCGTAAGTTGAATGAGAAGACAATAAAGAGTCGATATCTGTTGCCTAGAATTGACGATTTGTTCGATCAGCTGAGTGGAGCGAAGGTATTTTCTCAGCTGGATTTAGCGATAGGATTCTATCAGCTTAGAGTGGAAGAGGATAGTATTCCTTTGACATCGTTTAGAACTTGATATGGATCGTATGAATGGTTAGTGATGCCGTTTGGACTAACTGATGCGCCGATATTCTTTGTGGACTCGATGAATCAAGTTTTCCGAGAGCACTTGGATAGGTTCGTATTGGTGTTCATGGATGATATTTTGATATACTCTAAAAATGAAAGGGAGCATGAAGTTCATCTTAGAGTGGTGCTTGAGACGTTGAGGGAGCATCAATTGAAAGCGAACTTTTTGAAGTGTCATTTCTGGAAGAAAGAAGTGAAGTTTCTTGGTCATGTAGTCTCAGAGAAAAGGTTGTCTGTAGATCCGACTAAGATTGAAGCGGTGAATAATTAGAAGGGACCCGAGACAGTGGCTGAGATAAAGAGTTTTCTTGGATTAGCTAGATATTATCGAAAATTCATAAAGGATTTTTCGCGAATAGCAACACCGATGACCAAGCTAACGCGAAAGGATGTGAAGTTTTTTTGGACCGATAAGTGTGAGAAGGCATTCCAGAAGCTGAAACACTTATTAACTAATGCACCTATGTTAATTGTTCTAGAAGGGAATCAAGATTTAGTGGTATATACAGATGCATGTGAACAGGGTTAGGAGCTGTGTTAATGTAAAGAGGTAAAGTGATTGCCTATGCTTCTCGACAGCTTAGACCACATGAGGTTAGGTACCCAACTCATGATTTGGAATTAGCTGCGGCGATTTTAGCCCTGAAGGTGTGGAGACATCACCTTTTAGGAGAAGGATTTGAGTTATATACGGACCATAAGTCATTGAAGTATTTATTGTCTTAGAAGGAGTTGAATATGAGACAACAGAGATGGTTGGAGCTTATAGTCGCTTATGATTTTGGAATTGAGTACACACTGGGAAAAGGCAACAAGGTTGAGGATGCACTTAGCAGAAAACATCATAATGCAGTGTTGGCAATGATAGCTGAGTGGAAATATTTGGAAGCATTGACGATATGTAGAGTACAGTGGAGATCTGAAGCTGGATCTTATGGAGAAACTGTAGTGTTTTCATGTTTAGAAGTTCGACTAACGATGATAAAAAAGATTGCTTCTAAACATATGAAGGATCCAGTATTAGTTAAACGGATCAGGAATTTAAAGGATGAAACCAAGAACGATGACCTGAAGGATTTTAGTTTTGACCAGAATGGATGGTTGAGAAAGAAAGGAAGATTGTGTGTTCCGAATGTGGGAGACATTAGGAAGGAAGTTTTGGAGGAATGCCATCATTCGAATTTCACTATTCATCCGGGAAGAACTAAGATGTATCGGGACATGAAGAGCAGTATCTTCTAGGAAGGAATGAAGAGGGATGTAGGCTTATGGGTAAAGCAGTCTCTGAACTGCCAATAGATAAAGGCTGAACATCAGAAGCCTAGTGGGTTACTTCAGCGTTTAGATATTCCAATTTGGAAATGGGATTCAATTTCAATGGATTTTATAGATGGGTTGCCGAGGTCAAACTGAGGAAATGAAAGTATATGGGTTGTAGTGGACAGGTTAACCAAGAGTTCCCTTTTCATTCCAGTTAAGTCAACCAGGACGGCAACTATTTTAGCTAAGTTGTTTATGAAGAATATAGTTAGATTGCATGGAATTCCTAGTAGTATAGTAAGTGATAGAGATTCCTTATTCACTAGCGAGTTCTGGAAGGGTCTACAGAAAATTTTAGGAACCAAGCTCAAGATGAGTACCGCTTACCATCCACAGACTGATGGGCAAATGGAAAGAGTTAACAAAGTCTTGGATGATTTGTTACGAGCTTGTGTGCTAGATTTTGGGGGATCATGGGAAGACCATCTACACTTGGTCAAGTTTTCGTACAACAACAATTACCAGCCTAGTATAGGGATGGCACCGTTTAAAGCTTTGTATGGAAGGCCATGCAAATCTCCTGTTTGTTGGTTAGAGACCGGGGATAGGTTGGTTCTTGGTCCGGATTTAGTTAGAGAAGCTGCAGAGAAGATTGAGTTGATTCGGGCTAGGATGAAGGAAGATCAGTCTAGGCAGAAGAGTTATGCAAATAGAAAATGGAAGGACTTAGAGTTCTCAGTAGGAGATCATGTTTTCGTCAAGGTGTCACTGATGAAAGGTGTAATTCGATTCGAAAAATCAGGGAAATCGGCACCGAGATTTGTTGGACAATTTCCTATTGTAGAAAGGATTGGGAAACTCGCATATAGAGTAGAGTTACCGAACAGTTTGGCAGGAGTCCACGATGTTTTTCATATTTCTTATCTAAGGAAGTGTATTCGAGATTCGGAGACTGTTATAGCACCGACTGTGTTAAAGTACTTAGTAGTAGAGCCGAATTTGACTATAGTTAGAAAGCCAGTTCATATAGTCGTGAGAGATGAGAAGAGGCTAAGGAACAAGATAGTCAGTTTAGTTAAAGTCCGATGGAGCGACGATGAGAGAGACTGTACTTGGAAAACTAAGACCAGGATTAGAGACATTTATCCTGATTTGTTTGATGGTATGTTTTACCTTTTTGACTGATTTTTTTATGTACCTTATCGTAATTTCGAGGACGAAATTCTTCAAGGAGGGGAGTCTGTAATGACCCTAATTTTTAGTAACATTATTTAGGATATTTAATTAGTTAAATAAAATAAAATAATGTAATTATTAGGAGATTGAGATTTATGTTAATAGAAGGGTAGCCATGGCATATAATAAATGAACTAAAGGGGAACTAAAATAAGATAGGTTAGGGAATTAGATAAGGGCAAAATAGGAAAATGCCTTATTCGTATACCCTAAACCCTTACCCACTCTCATTTTACATGTTCATTTCCACAAACTAAAACTAAATTAGAGGCCGGCCACCTTAAAGAAGACAAAGGGGAAGATAAGTAAGAATCAAGAGGAAGAAACTAATCAACTTAATTCAAGAGCAAATCTCAACTCCTTAATCACAAGCTAAAGGTGAATATTAGGTTACATCTCATATTTTTGATGTTTTTGGTTTCTAGATCAGATCCGAATATTTTGCAGTATTTTGCCATGTTTTTTTTGTTAAAATGGATATATATGCTTGTTGATGATTTATGCTGATTCATATGAATTTTATGATATGTTTTAATGTGAAAACCCTATTAAATGACATCCAACTGCCTTGCAATTTTAGAATAAGGTCATAAATGATATTCTAGAATTGGGTTTCAATTTTCATAATTTTCTGAATTAGTTTGGATTTAATATTAATTTTCTAGTGAAGAAAATGGTTATTTGGGTTTAAAATTAATTACGTCTCATATATGTATGTTTTGGGTCAGAAATTAATATATGTTAGAAAATATATTAAAAATGATTTATGGGAGTTTTTATAGATTTTTCCTAAATGTTTTAATAAATATATAAAATTATTTAAGGTATGGGACTTAAATGTTTTTTATATTTATAAAAGGAGAAAGGGTACTTTGTAAATAATTTAATTTGCTTATTTCAAAAAATTTGGTTGTACTTTTAGAAAAGAAATTAGCAACCAATCATGTTTTGACAAACAAGGTAGGTTAGTTGAAAAGAATTGCTTTAAAAAGTTAAAAATCAGTTTATACATGCTTTTTACATGTCTCGTCACTTTCGGCACCTAGCTTTCGACCAAGTACTTTCGCCTCCATTCCATCGAAACCAATGCACATGGTATCAAAGACTTGGTACATAGTGAATTGGGCATAGGCGAAAGGTATTGAGTCGAAACAAGGGGTTCCGAAGGGGTTGAAGCCTTACTTCTCTTTTGAAAGAAAATGCGCCTACTTTTCTTTCGAAAAAGGTTCATTCGACTTCGATATCTTTCGACTTGGTTAAAAGTTTTTAAGGAATGGTTCCGAAAGAGGTTCCTTTTGTTTTAAGTAAATGCTTTTGAAGGGGTCGAAACCCCTTGCTACTGCTTTCCTCCTTTCGAAGCAAATGGTTTCGAAAGGGTTACTTTGTTTTTAAAACTTAGCCATTTCTCCAATACTTTCGAAGGGTTGATTTCGACACCATCACTTCTTTACTTATGAAATAGCTTTCGAAAGAGTGCTTTCGACTTAGTTGTTTTACGACCCTTTGTTCTATTGAAAGTTAAACCTAAAGGTTTCGAAAGGAATAGTTTTGAATGTTTTCGAAAGGTTATTCCACACATTTTACTTGAACCCAAATGCTTTCAAAAGGTTTGATTTTATGAAAAGGATTTAGTGCTTTCGAAAGGTTTAAGATAAAGGTTTCGAAGTGATGGTTACCTAATGGTTTCGAAAGGTTTTAAATGGAAGGTTCCAATGTTTCAGAAAGCAACGTTGATAGTGTTTTGATAAGAGGATGTCTAAGGTTTTAAAGCTTTCGAAAGAAAGGGTTTTCAATGCTTTCGAAAGGTTTATTAAGAATGGTTTCTAAAGGTATGTTTTGCCCTAAGGTTATAAAGCAATGTAGTTACTTGGTTTCGAAAGGGGTACTTTCAATGGTTTCGAAAGGGGTACTTTCAATGGCTTAAGTGTTTTCATCAACAAAGTTTTGTGTAAAGTATATATAACATGGCAAGGTGATTTGAGTAAAGCATAAAGTATATTTTCCTTGTTTAAAGTATGATTTAAAGGTTTAAATCAATTTGAGAGAAAATGTTTTCAAGGAAAATTTTGTGGATAAATGACCCTAAGTAAAATGACTCAGATATTAGAATACCATATGAGACCGGTATAGGGTCGCGCCCTATACTTTAGTTAGTAACCCCTAGCTAATATACGTCCAAAATTCCTGTGTATAGGGCTTTGTCACATGTAAGACTAAAATGATGTTACACCCAAAAAGGAATCTATAGAGGAGAGATAGTTTACTAGTGAGCCCACAAAACCATTAGGATCAATTGACCCTGGGAGAGCTAAGTCAAGGACAGACCGTTTAGAAGAGGAGTATCTAACAAAAGAGATTATTTTTTTATTTTGTCTGGTATGCCCGAGTCAGCCAAAAGTTAGTAGTTAGCCAAACAAAACTATATTGTTCGGACAGATAGTCCATTTGTAACCTGATTTATATGCATACATGATATTTCTTTATTGTTTTAACCAGTTTTGGTTGCAGGATTAAGATTGGCAAAAGATATGTTTTAAAAGGATATTAGTGAGGGGAAACCCGTTCCGTTGAGCGACGTGGTCTCACTTAATATCAAATAACCGAGATGTATAGTATTATTCACACCAGGCTTTATGACTGACTCGAAGTTTATGTTTTTCCTCTGAAACTCTCGGGTGCTCAAAATTGATTTGAGTAGGCTGAGGGTTGAGGATTTTCATGTTTTAGTAGGTGGACGAATAAAGCTTCCTAAGACGAGCAGGAGGCTGATGCTAGCTATATTTAGGAGTTGTTATGTTTTATTTCCGCTATGTTGTATTAAGTCTGTTATGACTATTTAGAAGCCTGGTCAACCAAGGGGGCATCTTCATATGTCGCTCTTGGCGTATTTATGTAATAATTATATCTGATCTAAACCTGGGAAACGTTTGGGATTATGTAACTTGGATATGAAATGTTGTTTTGAAATGTAATCAGAAAAGTGTTTTAATCTGTGATTATTTTATTTCATATTCAAGTGCTTCTGATATTATGGATACCATTAACATTACCATATTTGGTCATCGAAAGTTAGTACTTTGGATGACTGCAGCATCTGTAGCGCATAGCTTTGGGCCTCCAAATAGGGGATGTTACAAATCAGTTCAAGTATAGCCAGGCCAAAAGGCTGGATAACACTTATCCCATAAAGTACGTCTTGTTTCAACATGACGTGCTTTGAATCGATGCAAGTTACATTCATCAGAAAGGAATCCATTCAGCTTCCTGAAAAGTTGTCATCCCTTAGATGAATTGCTTTCCTTGATGAGTCATACCTCTTTCTTTTTGACACGACGGTTGAATGATTTCCAATAGTATAAATTCTAAATTGTAATTTACCAATTAATATCTATGTCTAGTTCCTTTGAGCTAGTAGGCCTCAGTTATCTGATCCGGTTCTTTCTCTAATAACTCCAGGTGAGAATTCAATATCTGTCGAATTAAAGTAATCGAGTTTTTGGGATGCACACGTGCACGTTCAGGTACATGTCCTTATCATTTTCATTTTTTTAGGATGGATCAACATGAATCCATCAGGTAAATTTATCATACTTGATCCATTTTTAATATGGATCGAGTCAAATTCATTTGAGTTAGATCATGTTCGATCGTTCTCCCGCCCCTCTTTTTTCTCTTCTTGTTTTTATAGCCCGAGGAAGAAGATGATGGATCATTCCAAAGCCATTAGTTTTGGATCGTACATGAAGAACGAACCAATTGCGCTGTGTATTAATGAGAAGGATCGACATACATCCGTCACAGAACGATCATGCCCGATCGTTTCTTGATTTGGCCATTTGATTGAACTGTAGGCTAAGAAGAATGGATCGGTGTGAGGCCATCATAAAATGATCATACCCGATCGCTTATCGGTTGGGCTTCCATTGAATTGCAAACTTCAGTGGTGTGTATCGCTTCCTTTATATATATACTTGGATACTCAGATCATTTTCTTCACTTTGTTCGTTTTCTATCGTTGCTATGCGAACCAAAAAAAAAGAAAAACCCCATCTTCTTCTTCTCCTTCACCTTCTATCCACCGTGCCTTCCAATCTAATTCTATACTCATCTCGCAACCATCTCCATAGGTCGACCAGACTCCTTGCTATATCAACCATCTCTGTTGCTATCTCCTGTAGATCTTGCTTCATACTCGAATTCAAATCGCCTTCGCTTTTCAATATTTTGACATAGGTAGGTCGAACTTCTTTTGTTTGTGATGATTTAGTGACGAGCTGATGATTCTCATTCTAGTTAGCATGATTCAGGTCAGGGGGATTCAGTTGGTTGGAGTGGAGGAGGGTGATGGTGACGATTGGGTCGAGTCATTTATATTGGTGTTGAGATTGGATGGAATACGCTTGTTTGTGGTCGAAGGTGGGAGATCGTTTTCAACCGATCGTTCTTGGAGTTCTTGGCTGATCGTTCTTTGGATCGGCATTTCGGAGTCTTGAATTGAAGTGAAGTGTGGAACCGGAGTCGAAGGTTGGATCGATCGCAATGATAGGTTGGAGAATGATCGGTTGTGAAATGATCATGCAGAAATGATCGGTCACACACATTGGGATCGATTGATCGTAACATTATTTTGGATTGGTTGTTGGTTTAACTTGGATAAACATACTTAAATTCCTCAAATCTTAATTAGAATTTTGTGATGAGCTTCGACCTTGAACGCTTGAATGATCGTACATGACTTGCATATGCAATGTGATGCATATTAGATGTATATGACAATCGAACCATGGAACGAACTTGACTAATTTCCTGCATATTTATGTTTGTTACAAACGCCTTGGAAATTTTTTGAAGCTCATCCACTTCTAAATGCACGATTCGAACTTCGATATGCCAACAACCGATCCTGATGATTAGATTGAACCCTTTGCCATTGACGTAGAGAATCAGTTGAGACGGCCATCAATGACAGTCACTCCGATCAAACCCCGAAGTCTCATCATAATCATAGTCTTTAATTCTTAACTGTCTTTATTGTATTGCACGACATTGCACCACTCTGCACTAGCACACACTTTGCATGGGGGAAACATGTTACTTTTTCTAATGATGATTATCTACTGAGTTTAGTAGTCATGGGTTCCAGATGCTTAGGGCGTTTAGCTGCCATGTCTTCTGAATAGATTTCACAGCACAACGGTACGAGTGATGAATCGAGCTCCACAGCTGCTTTCGATGAATTCTCCCCCGGACATCAAGCTAAACAACCGAAAAGTTCCTGTCCATCACTCGACCTTTTCTCTGTCGTTCCTGTCCTTCCAGCAGAAGTGATAGACCCTGCTCCCAACTCTCTAGAAGATGCTATATTTTTGGAAGATCTGAAGGATTCTGTGGCTTCAAAAATTAATGAAGCCTCTCTTTGTAGAATTTATGCTAGACACGGGATTCCGTTTGATAAGGTACGAGTTCCGACTCGAGATGATAGAGCTCATATGCCCCCTGAAGGGTTCACTGCATGCAACAAGTTCTTGTGTTGGGCAGGATGCATCCCACCCTTCAATTCATTTATCTGAGAGATGCTACATCATATGAGGTTAGCATCGGCACAACTGCATCCAAACGACTATAGCTTGCTTAACTGTACCTACGTGGCATTCATGGAGTTTTTGTTTCGTCCTCCAACTCTTGAAGATATTCGATTTCTTTTCACCTTCAAGCGATGAAAGGGAAGCCTTTCGTTCACATTTCTCAAGTCAGCCAAGAAGTGCCAAATCCTGACTGGTACATGGAACAAGCTAAGTGCTTTCAAAAGCGAGTGGTTCTATATTCGCTGCCCTCGTAGCTTTTCCAGACGGTGGTTAGAAGGATGCAAGTATTACTCCTTGCTTAATTTTGAGTGCTTGTATCAAGGTCGTATCCTGAATTAAACAATTTTCCGGTTTGTGCAGGTCCTTATCCACGAACCGATGGAAAACAATATACAGACACGGTCTTGGCACTAAAAAGTGTTCCATCAGTAGATAGGGACATTGAGAATCTCCTTACTGAAGAACGTATCATTACCTACTGCATGATGGAAGAGGGTTATAGCATAAGGCTACCGGTCACTGCTGGAGTTATAGCGACTAAGCAGCGGGATGTGGATGATAATGAAGGCCACTTAGAGTATCCTATCATGCCCCTAGTTGAGGGGGCTCAGGAAGCTACCGAAAAGGACGTAGCGAGAGATAACGGTGATGAACTCGGTGGTGATGACGTGGGTTCTAGTTTCGGGGCTATAGCTAGATCTTCCCAAACCACACTGCCTCTCGCTCTCGAAAAAAGAAAAAGGAAGAAGCTCATTTCCAGGTTCCCTAAGAGCTGCCTCTTCAAATAGCCCAAGTTATCCATCAATCCATAGGTTATTCTGAATCACTCCGCTTCTCATCCTTCAAAATAATTGGAGGAAACATTTGAGGCATTATCTGATCTTCCAAGATGGCATTGATGACTTTCATTTTACTGACATGAGCGTCGGCCGAAAAGAATCTCCTTCCAGAGCTGGGGCTGGAATCCCTCCTACCACTAGTGGAGAGGTTAATCCTGCCAGTAAAGCTTCAATAATTGGTCCGTTGGGGGGACATAAGGACATGTACATTCACACGCACTTCACAATATTGCATTGCACTTATTTCGAGTCCTTCAATACTCAGAGCTGATTCATTCTTTGTCTTTGTTTACAGAAACAATGATAAGGAAGAAGCACATGTTTCAATCTCTACAGGAAATATCATGCTAGAATCCCTGTTCTCGTTTTGGCTCGTATCGCCAAGGTAGTGGTCGTGAATATGACCCTAACTATCGCTCCAGCCAGGATCGGGATTACTAGTATAGAGGCGATAGAGATAGGTCTTCCTGTGATAAAAATCAGAACAAATCTAGATCTCCTCCCCCTAAAGATTCTGAAAGGCAACAAGATCACCACGACGACGTTTCTCCTACTGACACCTCTCATGGTCCTCCTTCAACTTCAGTTTCTTTACAGTCCGTTGTTCCATCCCATCCTTAACGACCCAGCGATCGCCAGCATCATGATGTTCACAAACAAAGGTCGGGCAAAGGAAGTGCTGACACCCAAGTTGCCACTGAAGCTCAACAAGCCAATGTCGCCGCTTGCATGGCCCAACTTAAGTTAGATTCTCCAAATGTATGACTTGATGGATTTTTCTATGTACCTCATCTTAAGAAATTTCCTAAAAAGTCAAACAAAAGACTATGGATTGCGTAAATAATATCCACAAGCAGTATAACGAGTGGATGAGAGCGACAGAGAGGATTTCTAAAGTATCTTGGGAGAGAGAGGCAGAGATTGAGAAGTTGAAATGCCAAGAGGCCCAGACAAGCAAATTATTAAAACTCTAACCAATGAGTTAGAATCTTTAAGGAGATCACAGCCATAAGTCGAAGGAAAAGTAGAAATGGCCATTAAGAAACTCGAGGATGAGAAGGCCATGCACTTGGTTGAGGTTGAAGCGCTTCATCATCAGAATTATAAACTTCTGCTAGAAAGGGACGCGGCCCAAAAAACCACAGCCAAGTATAAAACTAAGTTTGAGCATGAATCTAAAGGCGAAGAGGAGGCACAGAAAATAGTTTAGGATGCCTGTGAGGAATTGGTTACCGTCGGGCTTGAAAGAGATACAGATGTCGAAAGGCCAAAGACATTGATGCTCTCTTAAACGAGAAGTGGAAGCCATGAAAGAAAATGTCATAGAGGAGGTTATGGAAAAATTAGATCCATTACTCATTCTTTATAACGCTAATCTCGTGAAGTATAGAAACTTGGAGTGGCTCCGGGGTGTCTACCCTTACCACCTCATACGTGCTTGGAAGCATCTTATTCAGGAGAAGAAGGAGGCTCTCGGCAGTAAACAAATTGATTTGATGAGGCTGGAAGGCGAAATTCTATTGGGTGATGAATCCAAAGTTCTATGTGAAACCCAGCTTATACTCCAAAAAGAGCACGCCACAATCTCTCAACGTGAAGATGATGATGGTTCTGGATCCATGTCACACAATTGTCGCAGATGACCAGAATCCGATGAACCAAGCTTTTCCCAGCACCATTGTGGATTCTTCTATCGAGTTCGGTTACAATCCATAGAAGCCGCATATTGCTACATCTAGTAGGCACTCTTCGATTATGGAAGGAGGTTCCAGTGGCACTCCGGCTCACGTGGGGGATCAATCTGGAGAAGGTATCCATTAGGGTCGAAATTGGCCACCAACACCCAGTTGTAAGAAAGCACCAATGTCCAATCCAATCACAGAAATATGAAGAGAAATAAATGAAGAACAAAATTAATACAGTCAGAAAGCAAGTAAAAGGAGACAAGATTTATAGTGGTTCGGCTAACTCTGGCCTACGTCCACTACAGAATAGTCCTTTCTATTATACTGAAGTTTGTTAACAGTTACAATCCAAAATCCAAGAATCAAATTGACAGAGTGTAGCCTAGGATGAAGAAAAAGAGAAGCATAAAGAAGATCCTTTCTCTGATGCCATGCCTGCTGTATTCATAGGGGAAGATGTGCACCAATCTCTCTGAAACTTCGGCTATAGGACCTTCTTATCCATATGGGCCCACCATAGGGGTCGCTAGGCCCAATCCCAAAAGAGAGGGATCGGTACCGATCCCTCCGTTTGTTGATTCTTGGGCAGCGATCCCTATTTTATCTTTTCAAATATCATGTTGATTGGACAAGTGGAGCTTGTGCTTTTGCTTGATCTTTGGTTCAGATCCACCTGGTGGTTATCCCTACCAACCCCTTCTCAATGGATCATGTCCATCCCTTATGGTTGACTCCATACTTCCTATGCCGATCCCTATTATATGTTATAGTGATCCATCTACTTATCCAATTATGCTGATCCATGCATACTTATTCATGCTTAACCCTTGAACTCCATTATATGATGTCGATCCCTCCCAAGGGTTGCATGCCGAACCCTATTCATCGAAGCGTGATGATCCATAAAAGAATGCCGATCCCTCTCTTTCATAAAACATGCTAGCCTGCCAATCCATCTTTTGCCGACCCCTCCTTCATAGGCCGAAGTATGTCGATCCCCCTTAATAAACCATGTCGATCCCTCCTTTAGGACGCATGCCGTTGCATCTTCTTCAACAAAGCATGCTGAACCCTCGTTAGCTAACCATGTCGACCCATGTTAATCAGCTATGCCAATCCCTATTCAATAAACCATGTCGAACCCTCTATAGAAGCCAACCTATACCGATCCCTTCCAATTTGCTAAGCTATTGAAGTATACCGATCCCTCTAGATCGAGCATGCCGATCCCTTCCAAGTTACTAAGCCATGCTGATCCATCCTCCATGAGATTAAACATGCTGAACCCTCTTTGTCAATAATGACGAACCCACCAATCTGCCATATTATGTCGAACCCTTCCATCCGTTGAACCATATTCCATACTTTGAACATTCTGCCTTGCATATCTATCAAATCCATTTAATCTCGACCCCATGTAACCATCTGTACCTAAATACTGGGCCCTATAATCGTCACTTTATACCCATCGGCCTTGATAATCGTGAAGTCTATTGGGTTAAATCTGCATGTATACTGCCTTGCCAAAAGGCGGATTAACAGTATTTCATTAAACTCACATGTCCTTCAGAAAGCTGGAGTGTTCCCTGGTCGATATATCTAATCTTTTTAGTTATGTTTCCTCGGCCTTAGATCTGCTGCGTGTAGTTCCACCTCTTCCTTAAGAATCTAAACTAGGACCTCAAGAGCCAACGACGCAATCTGTTATTGTCATGGCTTCGACAACAACCCAATATGTTCCGAAAGAGGAAGCTTTTATGATCGACAAGTACCTGGTGGATGCTTTGTTGAGGGAAGAAAACGATCCATGCCAAGAGATTCTTGCTGATGACGACATTGTGATTATTGGAGCTTTCCAATCCTTGTCAGGCCCCTCCATGCAAGAAATGGCACATAAACTTAAAGCGGACATTTCCCTTGAGGCAAAAGTCAAGCAGGAGAAAATGGAGATCGTTCCCCATCACATCTCCATTGTTTTACCTGGAGAAACTATGGATCCCTCCGCTCCTCAGCTAGAACCCGCTCAAGATGCACCTACTGGGTCAACCCAGTCTACTCCGGTTAAAGGTCAAGGAAGTGGGAAGAGAGCGGAGAAGAGGAGTGGAGAAAGTTCGAGCGAAATCTCTCCCGATTCCAAGAAGAAGAAAAAGAAGCCTAGGAGGAAGTGATTCATTGCATGCACTCATGCTTCCAAGTCCTTCGGGTTTTGTTGGTTGAATTTATACGGGATCGGCCTCCATTTTTTGATTCTTTTGCTATGAATACTTGTATTAGACTTTCCAAGCTTATGCAAATACAGTTATTTTACTTTTGTCAAACTCTTGCATGAATTTACTTAAGTAGTTGAGCTATTACATTTTCCATTCAATGTACTTGTAATTCGTTGCTCGTTAATTCGGATAATCGTCCATAATTTTTACTCAAGGCCTCCATGTGGTTGTGGACTCAAGTTGCACCAAACACTAGGCTCAAGCCCTAGTGTTATGCCGTCAGATTCAACGGTTTAAGTGATTATACTCCTACTCCCAGTCTCGGGTTAGCGCAGTTAGATAGTGGATGGTCGAACTCCATCCTTATTGGGTCTTTAATCCTCCTGTCTGTTTCAGGTTGGAGTTTATGGAATAGTGAGTGGTCGAACTGCACTCATCTATTTGTTTATACTAATATCTGCACTCTGGAGATATGAGTCAGTTGGCTGGTGGTCGGATCGCACCCAACTTATGTTTATATTCCAGTCCATGCTCTGGGGACTTAAAATTATTTTAGAAAATAGTTAGATCGTACTTTCTTTAATTGATTGATTTACCTCCAAGTCTGGGGTTTGCGAGCGATCGGTCATGTCATGATCGCTTTTGATTCATGTCAGTCCCACCCTTTAGTGGGACTAATTTGATTATTGGATGGTCAAGCCATATCCATTTCTCGTTGGTACAACGTCTATCGGGATGTGAGCGAGAATCATCGAATGAACGGTCGGACCACATTCATTTTGTTTAATTCAGTCATGAACTTGTATAACCGGCTGGCTCTAAACTCTGAGAACCTACCCGGACATGTCAATATTAGTTAGTTGGGTATCGCAACTAACATGTAGTGCTACAACAATCATAGATATGAAGGAAATTTCAATCTTTTATTTGCCAAATGCAAAGAAATGACATAGCTTGTCTTATTAGATATCTGAAAATTCAAATGCTAAAGAAAATCCGAAAACTAAATTCAACCGAATGAAAAAAGAATAAACTAGGTGAAATAGCGTTGTAAATGCTCGCTGTGACGCCATCAACAGTTTCTAGCTTAAAAATTCCTTCTCCAAGCCTCTGTTCAATGACGTACGGTCCTACCTAGGTAGGATTCATGTGTGATGGGATAGTGAAAACCCATTTCAAGACGAGATCACCGATTTTGAAGGTCCTAGGTCGGACTTTAGTGTTGTAGTATCAGGCGACTCGATACCTATGTGTAGCTGCCCTCAAATCAGCTTCTTCGCATTTCTCATCTATCAAATCCAGAGATTCTATGAGAAGATCTATATTTGTTTTGGGGTTGAAGTAGGTCACTCGATGAGAAGGGACTTTGAGTTCAATAGGAATGATGGCTTTGGAACTGCACGTAAGTGTGAATGGAGTATGGCCAGTTGTAGACTTGTGAGTGGTTCTGTAAGTCCATAATGCTGTTGGGAGTACATCCATCCATTTACCTGTAGCCTTTTCTAAACATTTCTTCAGAATGGACTTTATGATTTTGTTTACAGCTTCCACTTGTCCATTTGCTTTAGGGTGAGCAACTACCGCAAATCTCTTTTCAATATGATGCCGACGGTAGAAGTCTTTGAATTCAACACTGTTAAATTGAGTTCCATTATCAGCTACTATGGTTTATGGAAGACAAAAATGACAGATGATGATTCGGACAATGAAGATGATTACTTTCTTTATCGTGATCGTGGCTAAAGGTTCAACTTTAGCCCGTTTGGTGAAGTAATCAACTGCTATGATGCGTATTTCACACCACCTTTAGAGATTGGTAAGGAACAGATAATATCTAGGCCCCTTGTGGCAAACGGCCATGGAGTGACCATTTGCGTAATTTCGGTCGACGGAGCTCTCGGAACTTTCGCATACATCTGGCAATTATCGCATCGCTTAGCTTAACCAGTAGCATCCCGGTTAACAGTTGGCCAGTAATACCCATATCAGAGTATTTTCTTTGCTTGGATTTGCCCCCCCAGTGTGATCGCTACATTCCCCTTCATGAACTTCCCTTAGGACTTGCTTTATTTCATCATGAGTGATACACCGAAGCAGGGAAATAGATAAAACCTTTCTATACATGAATCCTTCCCGAGTGCTATATCACTAAGTTTTACGAAGGATTTATCGTCTTTCATTCCTTCATTCGGGAAGGACTCCCCATAGCAAATATTCTTTAAATGGAGTAATCCACGACTCATTTTCATGCTCCATCTCTAGTATCCAATCGATTTCCATCTGGTTAATGCTCGGAGCACCTAATACTTTAACTGGAACCAAACCCATTTGTTGTGCATCCCCGATGCTAGCAAACTTTGCCAATTCGTCGATCTCTTTGTTTGATCCCAGGGAATGTGCGTGATGTCATAATACTCAAAGTAAGTAAATAGCTCTTGAACTCGGATATGGCATGGAGTGAGTCATTGTCCTTTGGCCTGGTAATCTACCCTGACTTGGTATACCACCAACTGGGAATCGCAAAAGATTTCAAGATATTTTATTCTCAGTTCTCAGCAAGTTTGAGTCCAGCAATCAGAGCTTGATACTCAGCTTCGTTGTTCGTTGCAGGAAAGTCAAGCTTTAAAGCGTAGTAGACTGATCGATCCTTCAGAGTTACTAGCACGACTACAGCTCCAGAATAACGATCATTGGATGCTCCATCTGTATACCTTTTCCACTGAATGGTGGAGGCTCCACTGCTCTCTGGGAGATCATCTCGTGTAGTGAATTCTGCTATAAAGTCCGCCAGTGCCTGTCCCTGGATGGCTCTCCGAGGGAGAAAAGTGATGTCGAATTGGCTCAGTTTGATGTCCCACCAGTAACCTTCCAAACATCTCCGGTCGCTACAAGACCTATCATAACGGGTGATCGGTGTAGACATTGATGGGATGAGCCTAAAAGTAAAGGCAGAGCTTTTGTGAAGCAATCAACAAGCAGTATGACAATTTCTCTATCTCTGGATAGTTCCTTTTAGCTCTTGTCAATCGCTTGCTAACATAATAGACCGGCATGTGGGCTCGATTCTCCTCATGAAATAGTGCGACACTTATAGCGTGTACCGACACAACCAAGTAGATATACAAGAATCTTCATGATCCACCGGCTTTGATAATATGGGAGGCCTCTCTAAGTGGTTCTCCAGAGCCTAGAATATGTCTTCATAATCCTGCATCCATTCTAAGTTTCTTTTCCATCTTCTAATCAAGTCGAAGAAAGGAATGTGTTTATCAATGGCTTTAGAAATAAATCGACTTAGGGCGGCAACCTTCCCATTTAGGCTCTATACTTGTTTGATAGTCTTTGGTACCTCGATGTTGCGAAATGCATGAATCTTCTTGGGATTAGCTTCAATTCTGCGAGCAATGACAATGAAACCCAAGAATTTTCCTAATGCGACGCCAAAGGAACATTTAAGAGGATTGATCTTCATTTTGTAATATCGGAGGATATCGAACACCTCTACCGAGTCTCTAATATGGTTGCTTGATCGCCGTGATTTCACGTGTAATAACACGTAAATTGTGATAATTAAAACTATTAAATTAAATAAGATTTTGAAATTTAATATTGTGAGAAATTA
Organism: Allium fistulosum; assembly: GCA_030737815.1. Classification (NCBI taxonomy): domain Eukaryota; kingdom Viridiplantae; phylum Streptophyta; class Magnoliopsida; order Asparagales; family Amaryllidaceae; genus Allium; species Allium fistulosum. The sequence continues at coordinate 558,164,020 of CM060905.1, forward strand.
AAATTTATGATTTATTATTGAGGAAATAATTAGAATATGATTTAATAATGTTGTTTGAATGCTATTGATAACTATTTAATGTAATTTCAATCAATTGAAATAAATTTTAGGTAAATTTGGTTATAATTGTAAATAATGAAATAAATTAAATGATGTATGTAATAGTGAGATTGTATGTAATTGATTGAAATTGGTTAATATAGAATATGAAATCAGTGATGTGGTAAGTAGTTATAATCTTTGTTTGTAAACAATAAATTTATAAATTTGATAAAATTACTAAAAAGTAACTATTGTTCATTTATCAACTCATTATTTAATATGTTTGGAACTAATTTGGAAGTCAACGAAAATTTATGTAATTAATTATTTTAGTTAATATGGTAAAAGATGTTAACGGTAAAATAATGAATATAATAAAATGTAAACTTATGTTAATATAATTCATGGGGTATTGTTGATTGAATAATAATGATGATAACATAGGTTTGAATGTAATTGGATGAGAATTGGATGCATAGTTAATGGCATGAATTGGATAATAAAGGAAATTGTAAGCGACGATAAAATGCATATTTATTTAAGGAAATAAAATGCGTGACTTAAATGGTAACATACCAAGCTGATTTCAAATAACGGAATGAGGTAAAACAATTGATTGGTAAGTGATGGATGTCTTTTGTTAATTACAAATATGTTAGTAACAATAAATTAGAAATTTATAACCACTATTTAATTTGAAATATATATTGAATTGATTGGCATTTAACCTTTTAGATATGATAAGGGAAACAATTAATATTGCATTAATTGATATTACATCTTTTAACTAAGATAAAGTGTAACGATTCGTAACTTTTAACCACTTTAAAATGGCAGTATTTTGAATTTAAATAAAAAATTAAATTTGAAAAAATATTTGAATTTGTGATGTTGAATGTTTTATTAGACCAAATTTAATAGAATAAAATTTCTTTGTGAAATTTCAAATTTTGGTCAAACTTAGTCAAAGTTTGACTTTCGGTTGGAAAATTTAAATTTGAATTTTAAAATTTTATTCATTTTATATGATACTAGGCTGAATTCTAATATCCTCTCCATTTTTCGTTTTGTCAAAATCGAATTCCTATTGCTCTAAAAATATAATTATTGTGAAAAATTGACATAAATTTGCAGTGTATATTTGTGTTTTTGGCTAAGCCTTATTGGGTTTGTTTAGTCTAATGGGCTCCTTAGTAAACCAAGTGATCCTAAGAACCTTAAGAGACTTTGGACACTTTCTTTTCCCATCCATTGACCCTCTATTTCCTATCTGACTAAAACCATGTACGTAAAGAAAATTTTTATTTGAGAAACTTTCCGCGTACTCTTCTTCTTCTTCCTCAAATCTACTAAAAACTCCAAACTCCAAAACTCCTAAATCTCTAAATCAAATTCCATCCTTCCTCCTTCAAAACCCTAGCCTACCTCTCTCCTCTTGCCGTTGCCCTCCACAACCAACTCCGACCATCTCCCCCTCCTCGCGACCACCATCCACCAACCCATGGCCAAAGCCCCTCCTTCCCTCTCCTCTTCTTTCTCTTTTTTCCCTTCTTTTCCCCTTCTCTATTTTCCCTCTTTCTTCCCCTTATTTCCATGGCTTCTATATTCCACTAATCTACTATAAATCAAATAATTATTTTTGAAACCGTGTATAATTTCAATGGAAACAACTTTGTTGTTGAAGCCTTCTTCCCATTCCGAATATTTCTATATCAAAAACTCCGTTTTTCAAGTCCTTTCTCGGGTCTAGTTTTGGCCGAAAATACCCAATATTCTATCAATCATATCTCCTTCAGGAAAGTATAAAATTATGTGATTCTTTTCTTAAAACTATTTATTTTTCTAGTGGCTTCAACTTTCTTTTAGACCAGTTCTTCAAATTCCTTAATTTGCTATGCCAAAACTCAAATCTTTTCAAAGTATTTTTGAACTCAGATTTTCCACTCAGAAAACACCTCTGTTTGTTTTGACCATAAATTCTTCAAGACCGAAGCTTCTTGAGTGATTCTTTTTTAAATTGGATAGATTAGAATTTGCAACAACTTTCCAGTTAGTCACATTTACAGATTCAGTAATATTCTAGTCCGAATATTTTCTTGAAGATGACCTAGTTTCAAGTTTGTCCGTAGTTTGGATCTTGGGTTGTTTGGAAGTTGGAAGTAGTTGAAACTTGTATATTGATTCATGTTCGGGTCTAAACTTTGTTGGATTTGCTTTGCGTTTGGGTCTTTGCTAGGAATCTCTATATTACTCCATTTCATCATCACCTTCGTAGCCACGAAAGGTGAGCAATCACTCACGACTGATATTTTTATGTTAGTGAGTTGATAGCATGTGAAAAGTTATTGAAATGTTATTTTAGTTAGGATTTTATTTAGTTAAATTCATATGATATAAATTAATTTATATGTCCATTTTGACGTATAAAATGACACATATTGGACATGAAAAAAATGACCCACCTATGTTATGCAAGTTGACATGATTTGTAAATGGTTGCTATGTAATTTGTTGTGACATATGCCATGTTATTTTATTGTAAATCACCTTGCAAGTTCCTTGTATATATATCATGTTATATATTTATATGTTATATTAGTGTATGACATGTTAGAATTTGAAATATTCACTTATGTTGTTTTTGATATGTGAGACATGTGATATGTTAGTTAGGCATGTATATATATATATTTTAAATTGTTAATTATGCACGTATGTTGGTCATTGACATGTTATGATATTTATTTTATTATTTTATTGTTTTCACACTGCAAGTTCCCTGATAGTTAGCAAAATAACTTTGGGTTGAAATGATATATACCCGATATAAAACCACTTTGGGTTTAAATAAATTGATTTAGAAATAAAATTGGAATATTGTAAGTTTAAATTTATGTTTGAACTTGAAATTATGAAATTGAAATTTAATTGATTTAATGAAAGTTTTAATTGGATTTTTAGATTTAAACTTTTTGTTTGATTTTAACTTAATAGCTTTAAGTGAAAAATTGAAATCTAAAGTTGAATTTAATAATGAATCGATTGGAAACGAACATGAAAGTCAGTGTTTGAACTAAACCGATTTATAATGTAAAAGATGATGTTTGTTTAAAGTGGAAAATAGGCATAAGGACAAATTTTGAAAAAAAATTAGGCTGAAGGACAACAAGTTTCGTTTTTAGGCTGAAGGACAAACTTTGAAAAAAATTAGGTTGAAGGACAATGCTAAATATAGTTAGCATTTTGTACAATGTAAAACTGAATATAATGCTAGTTATAATAGCATTTTCTATACTGTAAAAACTGAATATAATGCTAGTTATAACTAGCATTGTCCTTCAAACTAACTTTCTTTCAAAGTTTGTCCTTCAGCCCAAAATAGAAACTTGGTGTCCTTCAACCTAAATTTTTTCTAAAGTTTGTCCTTGTGCCTAATTCCCTCTTGTTTAAACCTAAGCACTTCGCTTATTGAGTTATCTATACATTTCACTTAAGTTGACTTTCTTACATAAGAATGTTAGTCCCGACTCGAGTGTTTTTGTTTTACTTTACGCTTGGGTTAGACCGCGTATTTGAGTTTAGCGAAAACACTTATTTCTGAAGACGAAGACGGAGTTGAGAACCGTATCTACTACTATTATAGCATTTGTCTATTCTGCTTGTAAAAAAATTTTGTAAATTCTGATTTTGTTGCAAATAGCTTCATGAACTGTTTATGTATTTATTTTGTGTATTATATTTTATCTTTTCGCTGCGAGATTCTGTATTTTTTTCTTTTGAATCTTATTTTATTAGAACAATCCCATTAATAATCTGTCTTTTGAATAGTTTTAGTTTGACATGTGTGGTTTATTGTCGACTTAAACAGTCCAAAAAGGCAGGTTGTTACAGTTGGTATCAGAGTTTTGGTTTAGAGATACCTTAGCCTGTTGAGGTTTACTCATTAGAAATAGGGTTAGTAATACCCTAGAATGAGTTTGAGTGTACATATATATATACAAGAGTGCGTATTTGTTAGTGCTATAAAATGTTTTCTATAGTTTTGAAACGAAATACTTTTTTTCCTAACATTATATGTTATATATAAGCGAATGAATTTTTTTATAATTAATATAGTTATTTGTAATGTGTTTGTTTCAAGAAATGATAATATTTAATTATTATCATTTATCGTTGGTCAGTTGTATTTAGTCAGTTTACAAGCGTTGGCTATTATTGTTGATTTGAATTTATGAAATAAACACTAGTTTAATAATGGTATATTAAATAAAATAAAGTGAATGATTATATGAAAATGATTTCTAAGTTTAGTTTTAATAAAGATAATTTAAACTAAAAATCTGAGAACTAAAATTCTGATGTTTTAGAAACTGGTTTCCTAATATTATGTAAATGATAGTAATATTATTCGAAAGTGAATAATTAGGATATTTGTTTACGAAATTGAAATTTTTTGTTGTGAATCTTGTTGTTTTGTTAATTGGCAGTTTCAACTATTGGAATAAATGGAATGTTATGAAATTTTGGATAGTCCAAAATTTTGAAATTAATTTTAGTGTTAAAACTTAGTAATTTTGTGAAATTATAAAAGTTGAATTTTATAACCTTAATTAGAAGAGGCAAAATGAGTAAAGCAAGATTTGAATTGTTAAAATTTAGGTTAAGAAAATGATTCTGAAAGTTTGTAAGTACTTTTAAGATGAAATATAGTACTATAAGTGTGAATTTAAGTATTGGAGTGTTTGATTGAAATTGTGGAGAAAAATGTGTTATAAATAGAGTTAAATGGTTGTAAAAATGTTTATAAACTTAGTTAAAATTTATGAAATGTGTCATAAATAATTTGAAAAGTAAAAGTGAAAACTAATTAGATAAACAAATATGAACTAAAATGAAATGATTATAAAAAAAGTCATGACCTGTAAATTGTTTATGAAATAAATGGATGTTGCAAGAAATGGTTATAATTAAAGTTGTGATAACTTGAAACTCGAATAATGTCTTATAAAAGAAGTTAAGCCTTTATAAATTGGTTATAAACTTAAGGAAATTTCTTATGAAATGATTCGCAAATAAATGTAGTATTAAATGATAAATATTATATGTGAAAATGAATGTGATTTAAAATGAAGCGAGATGTAGTAATGTTATTTATTAATGATTTTGTCATTAAATGGAGAGTTTTTTATTATTAATTGATAAGAGATAAAATGTGTATAAATGAATGAGTTTTATAATGTGAATTGAAAATGTAATTGTGATGAAACAAATTGGAATAAATACGTAAGTTGGACGTATATTGTTTTATTTGCATAATTAATTTGATCCAGATTTGAGTACACAAGTTCGAGGTGAATTACACCATTTCGTGTTAGGATTTTTCATTCGATTCTTGATGGCGAATATTTGATATGGATTTTTGGTTTGATTCTAAAATTCTCTATCATAGTATATGACTATGCAAGGAGAATGATGGTTTCTAGTCAAGAAACCTTATCAAAGTCCGCACTAGGGAAGTCGAATGAACAATACTAGTTCGAAAGCGAAATTGTGTGATCGAGCGAGCGATCGAATGTGATATTGCGTGATGATGACATATGTACTTCTTATGTTCTAATATAATTGATATGCTTTGACACTGAAAATGAAAGTTGTTGGGTTGGATATCCTTTGTAATTTAAATTGGAATTTTTTTATGCAAACCTACTGTAAATTCAAAACCATTTTACAAAACTATTTGTATATAATTTTATTTTATGTACAAAACTATTTTTTTAATCTTATATACAAAAACTATTTTTTATTTATTTTATCTTTTATACAAAAACTATTTTACAAACTATTTTATATACAAAACTATTTTAGGTTCAAAACTATTCTAAATTAAAAACCTTTTATAAAGCAAAGATGTTCAATCCCATATGGCTTTTTATGTAGCGTAATTGTTTTTGGAAATTTTTTGATTCTCATATAAGATGGACTTTATATAAGTATAAGGTAATTTTGAAGACTACTGATATTGGAAGGTATTCGATCTCAAGAGATAAATCTTATATACAACGAGAAATTTATATAAGAATGATTTGATATAATCGAGACTATTGATTTTGGAAAGTATTCGATTTGAAATAAAATCTGGTATATAATGGAATTTATATAAGTGTGATATTTGAAGTTATGATTTTGAAAGGGTACTATATATGGTATGATATATTTTGAAGTAAAAGGTATGGAGAAGTACCATCCGCGAATAAGTATAGTATGATATGCATCGACCCAGATGGACTTGGGGAATCCAAGAATGGATTCGACCAAAAAACCCTAATATACTTGGGTGAATTCAGAAATGGATTTGAACCGATATGGTTGTTCGTACTTAAACTCATGAGTTCCTCGATTTTTTTCAGGGTAGATGGTTCTTTAGTTTACCCAATGGAGGCGCTTTCAATCCTGGGATATGTTGTTTATGGATCTTCTGGGAAGGAAGTGCATCCATTGCGTAAATCATTGAATCAGCAGCGTACCACTACAGCAGGGGTCGATGGTCCCTTGTTTACGAAATAGCTACGATATTATTCTAGAATCCGGAAGGTGGAAGGATCTTTTGGAAAGTTTTGTGTCCATTGCGTAAACACTGGATCAGCAGCGGGCCACTACTATCGTAACATCATCATTTGATATCGGATTTTGAGCGATACTTTTCATATCTGTTTCAAGTATTTTCACTGGGTGTTGAAACAGGTCTACAAAGTACTTGGAGATTTCTAGTCTTGCACCTGATCAATGTACGACCAGAGTCTGTAAGAACGAGGATAAACTTGTTAAAACATCAAGTTATAAAGGTTTTTTGATAAAAGTATTATTTAAAGGATATTTTGATTATTTTTTCCTTTCTTTTCTAAATACTTTAAAATGTTTAAAATATTGTTTATTTATGTACAACATGGTTTGATAGTAAATTATTAGTGTTGTAAATATTGTGAGAAGTTATTAATTAAATAAAACATGTTTAAAGTTAATGATTATTGATTTATCAATGATGTTTGAAAAGTATTTTGAGATTTAAAACTAATAAAATTTATAAATAATGGATTTAAGGTTTTCAATGACTCCTTTTTAAATATATGTAATGATGTAAATAATTATTTTCAAATAGTTTACATATTTATAAAGATGTTATTTAAATTTTATTTTAAAATGGTATTTATAAATGAAGCAAGAAATTTTACAGATGAATTTTCTTGTAAAGTATTAAAGTACTAAAGATGATTGATTTGCAAATGAAGTTTTCAAATGAATATTTCAAGTAAAATTTATATAAGTTTCTTTGAATGTATAATTTAAAGACATTATATAAATGGACTATATAAAAAAAATGTGTTTTACAATTTTATAAAAAAATAAATGATTTGGGAAATTCACTGTTTCTGAAAGTATGGTTTGAAATACTTCCTTGATTTCGAAGTACTAATAGTAAATTAAAGGTTTACTTACCATTTGAATCTTGTATTAAACCAGAATAAATGTTTTTCCATGATTTGAATATTCATTTTAAATCAAGTGTGTACAATTAATTATGAAGATATGAAATTTTATACTTTGATTTGGAAATTTAATGTAAGATTTGAGTATACTATTAGTTTCAGTTTAATAATCTTGAGTTTATACTTATTTTAAAATAATAAGTCTAATAAATTATCGGATTTAAGGAACTTTATTTTTTAGGCTTATTATAATAGTTTGATATAAATTTCTAACATTGTTTTAATTGGAAAATCCTTGCATAATGCTATGAGAATTTTTGAAATACATCTTATATTTTTACTAAGTGAATGTGGTTAAATGTTTTAACTAAATATTTTTAGATATATTGAAATATTTCTTGTCTCTTCAAGGGCGAATACCAAAAACTTAAATTTTTATTCTATGACCGAATTAAGTTATAAACTTAAGTAAGGCAGTAGAAGCTTAAGTAATATTTTATGACATGATTCATTAATGACTTAAATATTTAATGGAAAACAAATTATGTAAGTGATTGGTCTTTATATAAATAAATGAATGAAAAGTAAATGATGAAGAAAAAACCAATCGAATAAACTTAAATAATATTTAAAATCCTATGTGTTTGGCTTATGGGATGTTTGGGGAATGATACCTTAAATTGTTTAAGGTTGTATGAATAATCTATTAAGTAATTACAAAAGGTTGTTGAGCGTAAGGTACACTTGGTAGTTTATTTAGCACTCTTGGATGATGAAAAGTGTCTGAACCTGAACAAACCATGAGTTTGGTTGCTATGGATGTTTGATAGTTTCCTTTGTTGCATATAGTGGTAGAACTTCTTTTGTTTACATATGATTATTATATATGTTGTATGTTGCTTGCACTATTAATTGAAACAACTAATATATAATCTTTTACATAATTTTAACTCTTTTGGATTATATAACTGAAATACAGGTTAATGGAAGCAATAACTACTGCTCTTGGTTTCATAAACTAAGTTGTTTGCCCGACAAATAGGTACCTTTTTGGATTACGGTTTTGCAACGATATTTTAATTGTTTTTCCCATGGTTTTGGTGTTTTATTTTTGAAATATGATGCATATATATTGAAATTATTGATATTATTATTTTTTTGGACCTATCCGCACAGAGGAGACTCTACCGAAATTTTTCATAAATTTAGGACTTAAAAACTTTTTTTTGAAAGTGAAAATATTTTCAAACTTTTATTAAACTTGAATATGAAAGATTTAATTGTTTATATGTTGATATGTTTTATCTAAAATACTTAATTATGTAAGTTTAAAGTATTTATAAATTGATTATTCTGAAAAAAAATATTAGTTTCTTTATCCCTTCTTGTTCCTTTTTTAGGACGAAAAGTCTTGAGTGGGTGAGAGTGTAACAACCCATAAATTTTGATAATTAAAACTATTAAATTAATTAAGATTTTGAAATTTAATATTGTGAGAAATTAAAATTTATGATTTATTATTGAGGAAATAATTAGAATATATTTAATAATATTGTTTGAATGTTATTGATAACTATTTAATGTAATTTCAATCAATTGAAATAAATTTTAGGTTAATTTGGTTATAATTGTAAATAATGAAATAAACTAAATGATGTATGTAATGGTGAGATTGTATGTAATTGATTGAAATTGGTTAATATAGAATATGAAATCAGTGATGTGGTAAGTAGTTATAATCTTTGTTTGTAAACAATAAATTTATAAATGTGGTAAAATTACTTAAAAGTAACAATTGTTCATTTATCATCTCATTATAATATATTTGGAATTAATTTGGAAATCAACGAAAATTTATGTAATTAATTATTTTAGTTAATATGGGAAAAGATGTTAACGGTAAAATAATGAATGTAATAAAATGTAAACATACGTTAATATAATTCATAGGGTATTATTGATTGAATAATAAGGATGAGAATTGGATCCGTAGTTAATGACATGAATTTGATAATAAAGGAAATTGTAAGCGACGATAAAATGCATATTTATTTAAGGAAATAAAATGCATGATCTAAATGGTAATATACCAAGTTGATTTCAAATAATGGAATGAGGTAAAACAATTAATAGGTAAGTGATGGATGTCTTTTATTAATGCAATGAACGTTACAACTGTTTAATAACGACAATAGAAGTTACAAATATGTTAGTAACAATAAATTGAAAATTTATAACCACCATTTAATTTGAAACATATATATTGAATTGTTTGGCATTTAACCTTTTAAATATGATAAGGGACAACAAATTAATATTGCATTAATTGATATTACATCTTTTAGTTAAGATAAAATGTAACGATTCGTAACTTTTAACAACTTTAAACTGGTAGTATTTTGAATATAAATAAAAAATTAAATTTGGAAAAAAATTTGAATTTGTGATGTTGAGTGTTTTATTTAACCAAATTTAATAGAATAAATTTTCATAGTGAAATTTCAAATTTGGGTCAAACTTAGTCAGAGTTTGACTTTTGGTTGGAAAATTTAAATTTGAATTTTCTGCCTCAACCGCTGCGGATCAGGAAGGAAGAGATAGACAGAATCCTGCTGCGCTACCCGCTACCAGTCAGAACTCAGTGGGACCTTCAGATCCACAAGGCCATGTCACCAGGGAGGAGTTTTAGATGTTGATGCAAGAGCTGACCCAAAGTCGCCAGCAGCTTGCCCAGCAGATCTGTGCCAACATGGAGTTAACCAACCAATTGAATCAGGAAAGATGAAGGAGATCCAGAAGGGATCAAGCTTCCTACTCATCTACCGAGAGCTCTGCTTCTTCTGATTACCATCACAGATCCATGCATCCACGACTAGATGGAAGCTACGCGCAAGCTCCCGGGCATCAGCGCACTCTGAATCTTGGACAAGCAGGACCTGGTCCATCTCTAGTCACCAGGCAGGCCCCTCCTCCTGAGGAGGGACAATTCCTTATCACATCACTGATAATTATGTTGTCGCCGCTGCTTTCGATTTGGAAGCAGACATTCGAAACCGAACGGATCCGGACCATCGTCAATGCGATCGTACTCTTGAACCCTATGTTCACGAAGACCTGGAGCCAAGGAGGCGAGGTATGGACCGTCGACCGCGTCCGGGCCATCCTCGCATTGTGGAACCTAACCACACCTTGGCCCAACATGCCAAGAATGTCCAGATGCCAAACATCCTAACCATGATCCGTCAAATGATTCGAGAAAGTCAGGATCTCTCCAATGACGACTGGGAAATCTCCCGGAGTCATACTGTTTGCACTAAAATTGGTCACAAACACCCGATAGGCTTTGAAAGCACCAGTACGCAATCACAATTCACAGATAACCAATATGTAGAGAAATGGAAATGAAGAACATTCAGAGAATTGAAAAGAACAGCAGTAGACAACATAGATTTTATAGTGGTTCGGCGATCTTGCCTACGTCCACTCTGAAGCTTATGATTTTATTGATTCACTTGATTACTTCAATCTGATACAGCTGATTATAATTGATGATAGCTCTGAAATTCGAATACAACAATGATCATACGATGTAGAATTGAATCTGGCAGAGTCTGGACGTTGAATCGCCCAAAAAGATCCCCTTTCTGTAGGCTTCAGGGGGCTATTTATAGGCGTAGGAGGCTGAGATCGCGCTCAAACTTTGGGAGACTTTATCAGGCACGTGAGGGGTCCCACACGACCAGTTCCACCGAGTTTCAACTCGATCTATGATCGATACATATTCATTTTGAACCGATCAAGAATTAGTCCAATCGAGCTGAAACTTGGTGGGAACATTCTTTACCTTGTATGGAAACTGCTGTGAAAATTTCATGGCATTTGGATTTATGGTTTGGGAGATATGATCGATATGAGTTGAAGTTTCTTGATTGGCTGTTTGCTTCGAGTCGATCACGTCAAATCCATGTCTTCGAATCGATGGATGCACGTGTCCTCGAGACGACGTGACGCGCACATCTCGCATCGATCCGCCTTTTGCTCCGAGTTGACCGCGTCGTATCCATGAATCTCGCCTTGTTCGTATCAAGTGCCTTTACCCAGTTTGCATCGATGGATATGAAACTGATCGATATGAACTGGATTCGAGACGAACCAAGGTCCTTTGGTGGATGCGAACAGGGCGGATGGTTCATGGATACGAAATAGTGACTTGTCGCTGTTGATGGATGCGAAGTAGCCACCGACCGACCAATACGAAGCGTGTTACATGCGGAGTTGATCGATGCGAAGCAGTGCTTGGGGATGGATACGAGACCGACCAACTCGAAGTAGGACGCATCAATGGATGCGAAGCGGTGTGGTCTGATCGATGTGCATGCCATCGATTCGAACCTGATGGATACGAACGACATTTTTTAGCTAACTTGTATCGATCATATCTCACTCATACGAACTCCGATTAACCTGAAATTTGAAATACTGGCTTTAATTGTCTTGCTTGCCGTATCCTATCAATTGTAGCCTAATCCAGGCTCGGACAAAATTCATCGATATCCATGCTGAAACAGTGTATAACGAACTTTTACGATGAACTGTCTTTAGTTTTCCAGTAAACTTTTTGGTGTCACGGCCTTGCCAAAAGGTGGGATAACATTTGCCCCCCAAAACATGCCTTGCGATAGGAATGTGTGTTTTGTAGTTCCATAAGCTGGATGTTCATATCCTATCATCGACCTGTAAAGAACTTGATAGTCTTTCCTGACCACGAATGACGATCGTTCGCGACCGTATGTCATCTGAGGTAATGTGGGACCTTTCGAGGTCGGATGTCGTTCTAGACGAGTTGTGACCATTCGCGATCGAGTGGCGTGGAAAGAAGAATGTGATCGTTCGCGATCGAGTGCCATACGAGGCAGAAACATGATCGTTCGCGATCGGGTGTCGTTCTAGACGAATTATGCTGGATTGTGACCGTTTGTGGTCGCATGGTGCACGAGATAAAATGTGATTGTTCGCTATCGGATGCCGCATGAGGCAGAAGGTGATCGTTCGCGATCGAATGTCATATTGGGTGAATTGTGACCGTCCGTGGTCGGGTGCCGCACGAGGCAGAGTGTGATCGTTCACGATCGACTGTTATACTAGATGAAGTGTGACCGTTCGCGGTCGGATGCCGTTCGAGGCAAACGGTGACCGTTCGAGGTCGGGTGCCGTTCGAGGCGATTGAGTGTGCCTCGGGGGGGCTTAGTATTATCGATGTCAGATTCACGTTCGGGTGAATTTCTGAATCAGCGATCGTGGCGGTTCGTCGCCATACAAGGTGTGCTTGTGGACCGTTCGCGATCCAAAGCATACGCGAGTAACTTCTTCTACAGAATTGCAAATATCAAATTAATGCTCACATGAATTCCATGTTAGAAATGTCCAAACAAGCAAAGTCTAAATGTCCAAATCAACATGAAACAAAAGCAAGGCAAGGATGTCAAAGTGTAAATTCTCACTACGAAACGGTCAATAATCATTCAGAGCATGCCTGTGGATCGTTCGCGATCTCATACATGTGTAAATGGTGTGATGGTGTTAGTGATAAGTTTACGACTTGTTCATCGTTATTTAAATCAATTGATAACCATACGGTGCCCCGGCTCGGGGTTACCCCTAGCTGATGTAGATGGTGGCCGCTCTGGTTCCACCGTTGGAGCTCGCCTTCTCACATACTGAAGTAGCCTACCGTTCCTGATATGCCCTTCTACCTCATCCTTCAGGTGTCTACAGTCATTTGTGCTATGTCCATTCAGCTCGTGGAATAAGCAATATTTGTCTAATTTTCTCTCGTCGGTAGTTGGATCCCGTCGCATTGGTCTACGATAGGCAACTTGCTCTCGGGTGTCATGGTAGATTCGCTCCAAACCCTCGTTTAGTTCTGAATAAGTGGTAAATCGCGGCTCCCTCCGTTGCCGCTTTGACTTGTCATCATTTTCTTCAGCCTTTCGCTTCCCTTTACCAGTCTCTGCACCTTTTCCAGGTGAATTACCGCCTCTAACTGCATAAACATCGATTTCTTCTTCTCTCTCCGTACGAGCATCCTCTAATCGCAAAAACTTTTCGGCTTCATGATAAAACTCTCCCAAGTCCGTAGGTGGATCCTTAGTTAGTGAATTCTTGAACTCTGTGCATTCAGATATTCCAGATACAGCTGCCATCATGACCATAGATGGATCTGGTCAATCCACTGACGCTGCTGCCGCATTGAATCGCGCCAAAAAATTCCTCAAAGACTCCCCAGATTTCTACTTTAGAGTCGCCAAACTCATCACGTTCTTGAGTCTCGAAATATGAACCCTGAATTGTCTCATAAACCTTTCTGTCAAATCTGTCCAAGTCCCAATGGAGCCACTCTCCAGTTGTCTAAACCATAGCGCTGCAATGTCCGACAAATACAATGGAAAGCACCGGGCCATGACTTCCTGTGATGCCCCCAGCACTTCCATGTGCCTCATATACTTCGTTAGATGGACCGCTGGATTTGTCCACCCATCATACATTTCCACCGATGGTAGCTTGAAGTTTGGTGGATTCCTGGCCTGCCTGATCGTAGGAGTAAAGGGACTCCTATGTACATCCTCTAGATCTCTATTGACTAGTCCGCCTCTCATGGCCCGTCTGACCATCTCTGCCAACCTGTCGTTGTCGTCAGGCTATGATCTTTGAGTGTCACCTTCGTTCTGCCCCCCTGGCTGAGCGTTCATCCCTCTATTGCCACCAGGTTGCTCGGATGTCCCTGAATCTCTTCCTGGGATTGGATCAACATGCTCTAAGTGTGTGCCCCCCAGCTCCGGCGCTGCGCCAGATGGTCCTTCCCCATTCTGGACTCTGGTTGTTCCTTGATTTTGCGCTCCAAGTTGTCCAATCTGTTGAAGCAAATTCTGGATCATTTCCTCCTGTCTCTTCATCATTGTCTCCATCTCATCCCTGGTGATGAAGATAGATGCTTGGTTTGCCCCCGAGGAAGCCTCATGACTCCCTTCATGCTGACTTTGCTCTGGCCTTTGTCTTTTACTAGTTTGCCTCGTCATATCTTCTAAGATCTGAGCTCTTAAGTCTTCAAATTTAACTTCTAAATGATAGAACCCCTGAATTAGCCTTCTCAGTGAAAGCACCAAAATGTTTGCACCAAAATTGGTCACAAACATCCGATAGGCGTTGAAAGCACCAGTACGTAATCACAATTCACAGATAACCAATATGTAGAGAAATGGAAATGAAGAACATTCAGAGAATTGAAAAGAATAGCAGTAGACAACACAGATTTTATAGTGGTTCGGCGATCTTGCCTACGTCCACTCTGAAGCTTATGATTTTATTGATTCACTTGATTACTTCAATCAGATACAGCTGATTACAATTGATGATAGCTCTGAAATTCGAATACAACAATGATCATACAATGTAGAATTGAATCTGGCAGAGTCTGGACATTGAATCGCCCAAAAAGATCCCCTTTCTGTAGGCTTCAGGGGGCTATTTATAGGCGTAGGAGGCTGAGATCACGCTCAAACTTTGGGAGACTTTATCAGGCATGTGAGGGGGCCCACGTGACCAGTTCCATCGAGTTTCGACTCGATCTATGATCGATACGAATTCATTTCTTATCGATCAAGAATTAGTCCAATCGAGCTGAAACTTGGTGGGAACATTCTTTACCTTGTATGGAAACTGCTGTGAAAATTTCGTGGCATTTGAATTTATGATTTGGGAGATATGATTGATACGAGTTGAAGTTTCTTGGTTGGCTGTTTGCTTCGAGTCGATCACGTCGAATCCATGTCTTCGAATCGATGGATGCACGTGTCCTCGAGACGACGTGACGCACACATCTCGCATCGATCCGCCTTTTGCTCTGAGTTGAACGCGTTGTATCCATGAATCTCGCCTTGTTCGTATCAAGTGCCTTTACCCAGTTTGCATCGATGGATATGAAACTGATTGATATGAACTGGATTCAAGACGAACCGAGGTCCTTTGGTGGATGCGAACAGGGCGGATGGTTCACGGATACGAAATAGTGACTTGTCGCTGTTGATGGGTGCGAAGTAGCCACCGGCCGACCGATACGAAGCGTGTTACATGCGGAGTTGATCGATGCGAAGCAGTGCTTGGGGATGGATATGAGACCGACCAACTCGAAGTAGGACGCATCAACGGATGCGAAGCGGTGTGGTCTAATCGATGCGCATGCCATCGATTCGAACCTGATGGATACGAACGGCATTTTTTTGGCTAACTTGTATCGATCATATCTCACTCATACGAACTCCGATTAACCTGAAATTTGAAACGCTGGCTTTAATGGTCTTGCTTGCCGTATCCTATCAATTGTAGCCTAATCCGGGCTCGGACAAAATTCATCGATATCCATGGTGAAACAGTGTATAACGAACTTTTACGATGAACTGTCCTTAGTTTTCCATCAACTTTTTGGTGTCACGGCCTTGCTAAAAGGCGAGATAACACATACACCCTTTACTAATGACATCCCTTATGATGAACCGCCTCATCGATTCAGAATGCCAACTTTACTTGTTTACAAAGGGAGTTCATACCCTAACCAACACATTTTGAAGTATGAATGGCTTATGAATGCTGCATGAGCTGACGATGCGGTCAAATGCAGAAGTTCTCCAATCTCTCTAGGGCATCGCAACTATGTGGTTTACTTGCTTGCTACCCTGATCTGTTTCATGCTTTGATCAGTTAGCAATGAAATTTGTCAAATAGTTTTGTATGCATGTTACAAGACCTAAAGATGTGAACAACTTATCTAGCGTCACTTAAGCTCCTGGAGAGACACTTAGACATTATCTGGGAAGGTTCAATGCTGCATGCGCAGAGATTAGTAACCCTAATGATTATTCCATATTGATGGCACTGACTAAAGGAATGGATCCTAATTCCGAATTTGGCAACGGGTTGGCTGGGAAACCCCCTACGTCATTGGACCATTTCCAAGGCAGCCCACTTCTTAAGGAGGGAAGATGCGAAACAGTCTAGGAAGAAGGATGACGTAGGGCCCAGTGTGGAAGGAATCCAGAGCAATGTCGTTGTGAAACAAACTAGTGAGAATTCCGGAAAGGTGCAGTTGAATATACAGAATAAGTAGAATCAACAGAAAAGCGATGGAAATCAGGGTAAGAAGCGGGATCAAAGTCACAGACCGCGACGTAGAGCTCCTATGTTTGACACCTATACTTCTTTGAATACATCCCTGGAGAATGTGTACTTGCAAACCTGTACTACTGGCCAATATAAGAAGCCTGTTCCAAAGCAGTCGTCCACAAAGCAGATTCAATCTGGAAAATTCTATAGATTCCATGAGTTCTATGGTCACAATACTAATGAATGTCGCCATTTACAAGATATCATTGAGAAGTTAATCCGAGATAGGAAATTGGAACAATTTGTTCAGGTGTCGCAGGCTGGAGGTGCGGGCCCATCAAATCAGAATCAAGTACCGAATCAGGCTAGGCCGAAGGAACCCGCGCATATTGACTAGAGGTTAGTGATTAACACAGTTAGTGGTGGTCCTCATCCAGCGGATCGAAGATGGAGGGAAATGGAGTCGTATGCCAGTTCGATTAGGCATGCGGACTTTGAGTGTTGCAGTAATATTAACGATGGGGCTCCCTGTATACATGGTTTCAATGGAAGTGCGACTATACCCTTTGGAATGGAGGAATTACCAATGGAGTTGGGAGTTGGAGAACGCAGGAGAGTCAGGATGTTGCAGTTCATTGTATTGGATATTAATTCGCCGTACAATGCTTTCCTTGGCCAACCGGCCCTGGCTGAATTCAGGGCAGCTATTGCCCCTTGGTGTTTAACTTTGAAATTCCCCACCGATAATGGGGTTGGATTTGTTCAGGGAGATTAGGCGGCTGGACGCGCCTGTTATGTTGCTGAGCTGCCGGAGGTGCAGCGGAAAAAGAAGGGCAAGGACGTAGAGGATTCTCTCTGCGTCCGTTTTACTAACAATTGACAGCAAACGCCTGGGCCTAGGCCTGGGCACCCCAACCAATTCCTAAAAGATCTTGATCTGAGAGACGGCGATAATGAAGAGGAAGTCAAAGACAATCAGACTTCCTCGGCATAGTTGACGATTGATGTTCCAATCGATGATGATGATGACTCCATAATGATAAAGATTGGGTCTCAGCTAAGCTAACATATGAAAGAGGAATTGGTTGAATTTCTCCGAGCAAACCTCGACGTGTTTGCCTGGACACACTCAGACATGCATGGGATCTCGCCGGACATCGCGAGCCATACATTGAATATTGACCCGCGGCATGTCCTGGTCAAGCAGAAGAGGCGCGGTATGGATTCAGAGAGATCTTCCACCCTAAGAGAAGAGGTGGATAAACTAAAGACAAACGAGTTTATCCGAGATGCATTATATCCAGAATGGGTATCCAACCCAGTGCTTGTCAGGAAACCAAACGGGAAATGGAGAACTTATGTGGACTACTCAGACCTAAATAAAGCATGCCCTAAAGATAGTTTTCCGCTTCCCAGAATTGATCAGCTTGTAAATTCAATGGTTGAACATGAGCTTTTTTCTTTTATGGATGCGTATTCTAGCTACAATCAGATACCAATGCACCTACCCGATCAAGAGCATACCAGCTTTGTCACCGATCTCGGACTCTATTGTTACAAAGTGATGCCGTTCAGACTTAAGAACACCAGGGCGACCTATCAAATACTTGTTAATCGAATGTTTGCCAACCAGATCGGGAAACCTATGGAGGTATACGTGGACGATATGCTTGTAAAGTCGCAGCTTTCCATTAATCACGTCAAAGACCTTGAAATAATGTTCCAAATCCTCCAAGAATATCGAATGAAGCTCAACCCATTGAAGCGCCACTTCGGAGTCCCCTTTGGAAAGTTCATTGGATTCATTGTCAATGCTCGAGGAATTGAAGCTAATCCCGAGAAGATCTGGGCGATTCAGAATCTCGAAACTCACAGAACTATAAAGCAAGTGCAAAGCCTCAATGGGAAGGTAGCAGCATTAAGCAGGTTCATCTCCAAATCCACCGACAAATGTATTCCCTTCTTCGATCTGATCAGGAAAGGAAAACGGAACTTTGAATGGACTGAGGAGTGTGAGGGCGCATTCCGAGCACTGGTTCAGCACCTAGCTACACCGCCTATTCTGTCGAAGCTAATTGATCATGAGAGACTATACGTCTATCTGGCAGTGTCGGAGAATGCAATCAATGCTGCATTAATTCAGGAGGAGGATCCGATACAATGACCAGTATATTACATTAGCAAATGATTGACCGAAGCAGAGAGAAACAATCCGAAGTTGGAAAAGCTGGCCTACTGTCTCGTTACTCAACTCGAGAAAGCTTTGTCCTTACATTTAGGCTCATCCTATCACGGTCTATACCGACCAGCTGTTACGACAGGTCCTTACGCGGCCTGAGACCTCCGGCAGGTTACTGAAGTGGAACATCGAGTTGAGTCAGTTTGATATTGATTACACGACAAGGCGGGCTATTCAAGGACAAGTTCTGGCAGATTTCATTGCTGAGTTCACTATACCAGAGGACTTGTCCGAAACTAGTGAATCTCCCAAATACATATGGAAGCTATACGCAGATGGTGCATCGAACGACCGTTTCTCAGGCATTGGAGTTGTACTTGAAAACCTAGAAGGTCGATCCGTATGATATGCTCTGAAGTTTGATTTCCGTGCAACCAATAATGAGGCCGAATACGAAGCTTTAATTTCCGTGCTGAGACTCGCCAGAGACTTGAAAATTATTGTTGTGGAAATTTACTACGATTCGCAATTGGTCGTATATCATGTCCGGGGAGAATACCAAGGGAGGGACCGGAGGTTGGCTGCATATCTCACTCAGGTCCAAATGGGCGGAAGCTGAGCCCCTTGCTACTATCACGACGAAGAAAGTAATCAACTTTGTTGTCCGCAACATCATCTATCGTTTTGGTCTCCCACATACCATTATCACTGACAACGGAGCCAAATTCTATAGTGCCGAGTTCAAGAACTTCTGTCAATGTTTCCATGTTCAAAAAAATTCGCGGTGGTTGCTCAACCTCAGGCGAATGGATAGGTTGAAGCTGTTAACAAAGTTATAAAATCCATTCTGAAAAAGTGACTGGAAAAGGTTGGAGGAAAATGGGTCGATGAGCTTTCCATGGCCCTATGGGCATATCGAACTACCCACAAGTCCGCGACCGGCCACACTTCATTTTCACTTTCTTACGGCTCGAAAGCTGTCATTCGGGTCGAACTGGAAGTACCACCTCATCATGTGACTTACTATGATCCGAAGACAAATACTATATTGCTTGCCGAATCTCTGGACTTATTAGATGAGAAGCGTGAAGAGTCTGATTTGTGGGCAGCCACGCACCGAAGTCGAGTCGTCCGATTGTACAATGCTAAAGTCTGACCCTGAACCTTTGAACTTGGCGATCTCATGCTCAAGAGAATTTATTAGGTCCCTTCGCATATGAAGCCAACGTGGGATGGACAGTATGTTATTGAACGAAGACTTGGAGATGGCACATTCAAATTATCAACCGTCGGTGGTCTCACTTTGCTGAGAGCTTGGAACAACGAAAGTCTTCGTCGCTACTACACAGAATAAGCTTTGTCTATTCATTTAGTCTACTTTTCATTTGCAATTTGTTTATGCATTTTGAAATTTGAACATGTAATATGGAAACTGACTTTGCCATACTTTCTTATTTCAGCAATAAAATGCAATCTCTTCGAGCCGGAGTAGTGATTCTTGAAATGCATCATGCAACTATCACAAAGCATGGAGAGCTAAGTTCCATCCTATGGTGAGACTTATTCAAATAGGGAGTGACTGTGATATGACCAGTCACTCGCTTAGTGAAACCCAAGCTCGGGGGAAAACTACCACACTGAAGCAAAAAAGGATTGATACACGACAATCCTCTAACTAACTCCGGCTCCTAGAGCGCGAGCTGGAGTATAAACTTACAAACGTAAGCTCGAGGTGGGTGGACCCGACCATCTAACGACCTCGATTTCTACATTCACAATCTCGAGGAGGGTGGATTCGTCCACCTATGACTTCGCTTGTTTACTCAAGGTGGATTTGACCCGACCATCCATGATCCTGATCAATTTATCGTTCCTAGAGTGCAAACGAGATCTCAAAAACTTAAAACCGATGTGATCGACCGTCTGTTAGCTAACTCCGGATTCCCAAAGCGTGAACTGGAGTATAAACATTGGTAGGGCGTGAACCGACCACTCACCAAATAACTCTAAGTCCCCAAAGCACGGACTGGAGCATAAACATCAATTGGGCGTGAACTGACCACCCACGATTCAATCTAAGTCCCCAGAGTGTGGATGCAATTTCGATTATTGAAACGGGTGTGACTGACCGCTCGAAAAACAACTTAAGTCCACCTAGCGTGGACGTAACTTTATACATTAAGCAGGTGTGATTGACCGCCCGCATGTGAGTTCAACCCCCAAAGTGTGGATGCGATTGTCAATACATGAGCGGGTGTGAGCCGACCACTCGAACTCAACTCACAACAACTTAGTTCCGACTAAGTAAAAATAAAAGTGTCGAAGGTGAAAAACAATCATCATCCGACCACTTCACTTCATCCCCGGGACTGGGGGCATAACTCCAGGACCAGCTACTAATCGGGACAGTGCAACATCGATAATCGAATTAATGTCTGGTTACGGGTCGAAGCCATGACTCCGGGACATGACAACGAAACACAAGTCCAACCCAAAAAATAAAGCTTCACAAATATATTAAATAGAAATTCGAGTACTGAAACACTTAGACAAATCAACTCGGAGTTATGCTAAAAACAAAAGGAGATTTTATTCCATCTATTCTTTGGAAACAAAAGTGAGTACAAAATGTAGCTTATTTCAACAATTCCTACTAGTAGGGGCCGAGCCTGCATCTATACATGGCCTATAGAAACCAAAAAAGTAACTCCTACTTTCTTCCAAAAAAGGGGACACCAAGATACACGCCTACTCCATAGGCTTCTTCTTCTTCTTCCCCTTCGGTGTCGACCCACTTGAGCTGCCACTGTGGTGCCGTTTTGAGTTCTTGCTTTTACTCGGCTTATCCCCGGCTGGGGGAAGAATTCTAATCTCCTCCTCCGAACTCACGAAAATTATAACACTTTCGGAGTGCATGGTCGGAGGGAAGGGGGAACTTTCTACATGAGGAGACATGGGGGTTACCCCGATGACGATGATTGTACCACCCGGAGAGACCATGCGTAAAGGAGCCGGGCCAGGACATACCAAACCACCTCCCATACTACCACCCAGCGCGGAACTTGCTATTTCGGCATTGATCTCCACCATTATCGCCTCATCATGGGCTGCCTGAGTTTTCGGCGGGATGTTGGCAATCGGGGCCGAAGAGCTGGCTACGAACACGCCTTTGCCCGTGACAAAAGGAAAATCTGTAAGTGGATCGCTCTGATGGCTGAGGAGTTCTTCCATCATCTGTTTTTTGAAGATAAAAGCGCTCACATGAACTTCCTCGGTCGATGCGGTAGCTGTGGTAGTCGTTGCCTCCATCACAACAGCCTCTTGCTCTTGATGCTGGACTTGGGTTACAGGGGGCAAGGTTGGTGCAGCTCCTATCACTGAATGAAGATAAGAAACTATATTAGCGACTTCTTCTGATAATACTCCAGACTTAGAATGAATTCAAGAAGTGTTCAGAATACCTTCCCTGGGTTGGCTCGTGGGTGGAGCTGGGGCTCCTTCGGAGATGTGCTCGCGAGCCGGAGACAATTGCGGTTGATCAGGATTGTAAGCAGGCACAAATAGAGGATCGACTGCAGGAGTAGATTTAGGCTGGGTTGGCATAGGAATTTCAGAACTCGTATCATGATGCTCAACACCAGAACCCTCTCCAGTCTCCGGACGCTGAGTGGCAAGTCTCTCTTTTTCAAATATGATAGCAGCATTGTGGAGAACTCTTTTCTCGTCCTCAACCAGCACCCGATTCTCCAATTCAAAATGATCAATGGATTCGGTATGATGCTCTTCTTTCTCATCAGCCAAAAAACGGTGCCAGGCATTATGTAGGTGAGTCGGGTAATCATTGAGCCAGCTCAAGTCACGATATTTCAGGACGTTGACATTATAGCTGATTAATAGATCTTCCATATCGCCTTCAAGCCTAGCTTCCGCTGCCCCGACTTCGGCTTCAATCCTAGCCTCGGCCTCCCGAACCTTTAGCACCGCCGCATCCTGTTCACCTTTGAGCTCAACAGCTTGGTCACATGCTTCCTGAGCGGCCTTGTTTGCCTCATCCTTTTCTTTAACGTCTTCGTCGTATTTCGCCTTAAGCTCCATAAGCTCTTTGAGCACAGTATCCCTCTCGGCTGTAATAGTGGCGTTCCCGTGGCCCATATCGTCTACCAACTTTAAATGCTCCTGCCTCATCCGCTCCATTTCCTTGTTGGCCTCGTGTACTTTCTTCAGAGCCTCTATTTTAGAATTCCTCAAAGTGTCATTTTCACTGGTGAGCACTGTGACTATTCGATCTTTCTTGGCGATAGTTCCTTGTTTCTCTTCAATTGTCTTTGCCCGCTCAAGTGCCACAGCCGAGGCCTTCTCTGCGGTCTTCTTCCACTCGCGATATTGACCAAAGGCATGATAAACATGGTCATGTACAATTTTCTCTGCCGTATCTGGAAGCACCCTCAAATTTGGAGGGAAGTGGAAGCCGTCGAAACAGATGTTAGGGAACTCTCTTCTCAATTGGGCAATTCGAGCGGCTCCCTCCCTTGTGATCTCTGCAGCCATTGAAGTGGTAGCAATAGAAGTGTCCACCCCATTTGTGTGGCAATGTTTACCAGGCCTTGGAACTTGTGGAAGCACTGGCTGATGCGAGGATCCAACAGTTTGTGTTCCGAAGCTAGGGTGGCAAAGAAACTCTGGGTGGAGGAGAGCATGATCGAGAAAGGTGCCTATCTCGCCTATCTCTTTCTCTCTCTCTCTTTCTCTCTCCCTTTTCCTAGCTCTTTCTTTATCATAATAATCCATGTCCTAGCTGGAATGTCGGCGGTCATGGTCAGAATTATGCCTGCGGGATTCCCTGTATGAACTAGGCGATTGGCGTGCGGCGTGGTGGCTACCAAGCATAGATGGTTGCTTCGACATTGAATCTATAGAGTGAAAAGAGAAACAAAGTTAGTTATCGCCGAAAATTGAATAGCTCATAGATTTCAGTTGTGTGGTGCCGTGAAGTGTATGCATGCATGTGTTAACCCTCAACCAACTGGTTGTTGTAGCCGTGCTCGGAGAAGTTGGCTCTCCTAGATCTAAGGCACTTTGAAGCCCTTCCAACCCGGTGTCTTGTTGAAGAGATACATCATCCGGAATTGGGAGATCTGCAAGTCCTTCGAAAGGGCTCTCCATGTGCGAGGAGGGAGCCTATGAAATTACCACACCTACTGCCGATAAAGACATGACAACGGACTTGCATCTCGGAGCTTTATGGGCAGCGACCTTGCCTTTCCTTATTCTCTCAAAATGTCGATGGCTTTGTGAAGGCCCGGGTGCGGGTTCATCCCCGGCGGGCGTATCCTCATCGTCACCTTGCTCGGTAATCACTATCCCAGGAACTCTCCACCTAACTTGCCTCGCCGGAACCACCCTAAGAGACCCTTCAAGCCCGATGCTTTGATTTCCACCAATTAGCCCGATGGCTCTCAAATTTTCATCCGTTAGAACATCGTCAATTTCTCTACCCACAACGAGCACTCTTTGAAGAACCCTTACAATCTCTTTAAAATGGTCGCCTTCGGGTCGCGGAATCGAAGCTGTGAAAGAAAGAACGTATTATATTCGACATCAAATAAGATTATCCAGTCAATCGGCATAAAAGTTGGAATACTTAAGCCTGACTAGCCACCGCCTGGCGATACCCGGTGGGCATCGGACGTAGAACCATTCAGTCTTGAAATAAATTAGCTTGCTCCATGCTCCGATCACGACCTGACAGTTCCTAACTGCCTCTAAGAAGGTAAAAGATGGATTATCCCCACGGCTCTTTTATTGAACAGGTACCAGACTTCCTATGGAGTCGGGGGTTGGAAAAGATGCTCCATGAAGACAATAAATAAGTTCAGCGAAGCATATCCATTCGAGTGCATTTGTGACGGAGCAATACTTAAGTAGGATAACACTACCCGGATGTATTTATTGAAAGGAGGGAGTATCCCAACTGTGCACAAGAATCTATTAAAAGCGATATACCCTTCCGGGGGAGAGTAGGGTCTATCTTCTGCCCCTGGTAGTAGGGCGCCATCCCTCGACAACCCATGCCTTGTGCAAATCCTACCCAGCTTTTCCTCAAAGATATTAGATAGGACAGAGTCTTGTGGATTCCCGATGAAGGCTGCTCCTGGTAGCTTATCCGGAGTTGGACTTATAACTTCGGCTGCGATAGCTGGCATATTTATTATGGGAAGAGGCGGACTCTGAGCCTCCTGTTGTTGCGAACTTCCAGTGTTCATAGCTAATCAACTCAGCAAAAATCTTCATTAGATGACAATGATCCTGTGTTTTCCCCAGTGTGAAGTGCATGAATGTGTTGTGTAGTGCGGTATATTATCTATGAAGTGCTATGAGATTTAAAAATTGTTTGAACGACGAGACTTCAGAATTCAACCGGAGTGACCGTCATCGCTAATCGTTACAACCGTGCCATCCGGACTTTGGAGACCGATCCAAGTTGAGATTCATCAGACTTTCTCAAGTTACAGTTCCATCAATGAGCTTCAAAGGGTAGTCAAATATGCAGTGAATGATTAAGTCAAATTATGTAAGGTAGAAGCTCGTCGGAGTCAAATGTTTAGTTGTGCAAAAAATTTCGTCTCTATCGAGTTCAGACTTAGATCGATCTCCACTTAGACAATTCGTATCGATGAGAAGAGGGAGCAATTTGTACCGGTCACTTTTGCATCACTTCATATCGATCAAAAGCTCGAGTTCGTATCGATCACCTTGCAACAGTTCATATCAATCATCCAAGTCATTTTCATATCGATCATGTCACAGATTGATATGAAACTGCATAGTTCCAGAAGCGATACGAAATCCTATACTTCAGGATCGACACGAATCTCCTCTTCGTAACCCTAAGTTGCAGATCGACATGAGTGTACTATCCCCTCCCTCCTTCACCGATACGAAGCCGAGACTAAGCCATCCCTTCATGAGTCCTTCATATCCCAAACTTCATCTTCTCCAAAGGCTTCGAAGGGACCAGCTCCTCGACCCTCGACCTCACTCCGGCCATCCACAGCCATGACTTCACCAGAATCGGTCACGGAATCAGCTTGAATGGCCAAAGAGTTCAAGTTTCGTCACTTTCAGTACAGATTCGTGGATTAATTACCTAGTATTAATAGTTGATTTGAAGATTTAAGAGTTAAAGTTTGATTCAAGAACACGAGCAGTTCTGGTTCTTCACGGAGCGATACGAAAGCAAGGGGGCAGGCAAAGTGAAAAAATTCTAAGTACCAAGCTTATTTATACCAAGAAAATGCCCGTTCATCTCCCAGTTAGGTGACCGGTTAGAACCGAGTTTTCTCCCAGTCGATAAGAAGATGAGCACTTCGTAACCAGTCACTATCGGTTCGAGGCAACTACATTTCGTATCCATCAAACACATCTATATGAAATGCTCTATTCAATTCGTATCCATCCCTCATCCACCTAATGCAACAGCCGTTCGTACCCATTGGTTCCCATCGATACGAACGCCACTACCCAGTCGTGTTTGGGCTACTCAACTCTATTGATACGAAAGATTTCAGAGAATTATCGACTCGTATCAATCATCATCGATACGAAGCATTCCTAAGAACAAACTAATACGTATCGATACCTATTGATACGAAGTACCTATCCTAACTTCTAAAGTCGATCTAGGAGAGGATCGATACGAAGAGTTATACCAAAAACAACCTACAGGCGTTATTACAACTCGAATTTCACATCGATTCAGGAGAGGATTGATACAGAATTCGGTATGAGAAAACTGACAACGACTCGTGAATTTACAAATGTTAACGGGGGTCAGGTTAACACATATTTTGTGTGCAACGAATTAACATTTAATTTTCAAAATTCACAGGAATTAAATGCTCACCTATTGACAATTACGACCTTGAAAAACAATTTGCTATCATTCAACACTCAGTTACAATAAATGCACAATACAATCGTTAGCAGTCAACAATTCAGTCTTTATATTACCCAGAAACAATCAAAGGTTACATCTTTTGGGGAAAATACAACGGTTATTCATCAAATCAGATAGAACTTTTCAAACAGAAGGTCGCAACTTTTCAAAGCACGTCATGTTCACACAAGATGTACTTTGAGGGGAAAATGTTATCCCGCCTTTTGGCAAGGCCGTGACACCAAGAAATTAACTGGAAACCAAGGAAAGTCAGTCCCGAAGATCGTCTACATACAGGTTCACTATGGATACTGGTAAATTTTGCACGAGTTCGGATCGAGCCACAATCGATGTGGTACGATAAGCAAAGCTATGAGAGCCAGCGTCCCAAATTTCAAGTCGATTGGAGTTTGTATGCTCAAGATATTGATCGATCAAGGTTGAGGAAAACAACTCCATTCGTATCCATGCAAATATGTATCCATCAAAATTAAGAAGGCTAATCACGTTCGTATCCATGAGGTCTTTGTAACCATCAACTCGCGAACCTTTATTTTGTATCCATCCCTCAAGCAGTTTTATCATGTATCCATCGAACAAACTCAATTTGGTTCGTATCAGTCGTCCACTGCAATCCTTCGTGTTCATCAATCTGGAGCCATTTCATATCCAACATGATTAGCACGTTTCGTATCGGTCCCTTATTTACTTGATTCGTATCGTTCGTTAGTTATCGATACAAAATCAACCATCCTATAACCGATACGAAAGGATTGCCTGTCAAATGATACAAAGTGACTGCACCCGATCGATACGAAATAAAATGTAATGAAGGGATACGAATAAGGTCACGCCGGTGGATACGAACAAAGCCTAAAAGGAAGGGAGTCTCGGTCACTTGGCATTAAAAGTGGATCGATCCTAAAAGATAGTGCCATGTCATCTAGCAATCACATGCATTCCATCGATACGAGGGGTATCGATACGAACGTATCGATACGAAGCTCGACTGCATGTTGAAAACACAAACTTGCATCAATCATAACTCAAAATCAGCAAGTCCAAATGCCACCAATTTTTCATAGGAGCTTGTGTACTACCTCAAGAATGTCCATGATCGATCCCAACCCAAAAAGACTATTTTTTGATCGATACGAATTTGGTACGTATCGATCATGGACCGAGTCAAAATGTCTGGGGATCGATCACGTGGGCCCACCCACGTGAGAGAAGGAGTCTTCCGAGATCTGAGCGAGATAATTGCTGCCTACGCCTATAAATAGCTACCCTAAGCCTTCAGAAAAGGGACTTTGGGACGCTGGAACGTTGATACTCTGCCGAAATCATTGTTGTATCTCGATTGTACTATTGTAGACATCTGTAACCAGTAAGTAATATCAATAAACAACAACTTTCCATAGTGGACGTAGGCTACAACACCGAACCACTCTAAATCCTTGTGTTTCTATACTTCTTTTTGTCTATTTTTGATGTGTTTGTTAGGTTAGCCTCATTTTTCATTTATATTCTTCAATTTAATCTCTTCAAAAATGCCCGAAGAGTGTTGTGCCCAATTTTGACACAAACAATATATATATACACACACTCACACACATTGTTAATCTTATTTGAATAATTGATATTTGAATAAAAAAGAATTATAATTGTCTAAATTTATAATATAAATTATGAAATATCAAATTTGAATAATTACATTTTGAATTTCTAATAAAATTATTTCAATAATTATCACAGCTTAAATATTTATTTCTAAAAATTAAAATTTTGCAATTATTATATATATATATAAACTAGTTTATAATAATTCACAATTTAATATTGTTATTTATGTTATTGATAAATTATTTTATTAAATATTTTGAATAAATAATAAAATTGGAATTAAATCAATATTGTTATTATAAAGATAATATTATTCAAATGGAAATTCAAATCAAACTCATCTAATAAATCACTAAATATCATTTAATGTTGACAATAGTATTCATAATTACATTATAAAAGATGTTGTTCACAGTGAATAAAAAGGATTTTTTTTGGAATTTTCCATTTTACCACTGCCCGGTGCACGTAATACAACAATCTCTTCATGCCCCACAACCATGAGTTATTTAATGTTAATCACATGGATAACGTTATGTACAGTAGTTTATTTAGTACATTGATATCACATTGTGAAAACATCCGCGTTTGAAATGTTTAGGGATAACCATTGTGTGTTTGATCGATGAGTCATTGTTAGTAAGTCTTTTGTAATTATGATAGACAAAACAATTTGCCATTGAGATTTTACTTGTATGTTAAAATGTTCTCATGACATTATATACACACAAACAAACATTTGGATATAAAATAGTACACTAGAATCAAAACAAAAAAGTTATTTCATACAAGATTAACATTCTTCAGTTATTCGCATAATCATACTATATAATTGCATTTTGGTAACCCCTCTTATCTCTATTAATCTTTCACTTATACTTCGCAACAATTAAGGTGTCCTACACCTATTCTCTTAATTAAACTTCCAAAATTAGACTATGAAAGGGCCTCCGACAATGGATTTAAACTAGTGTCATTTCCCGCTCTTTTGACCATTGAGTCTCTATCTATAATAAATTGCTTTGTCATATGGTTCTTTTACAAAATGTGTCTCGACTTCCTGTGACCTTTTGGTTCCTTTGAAATTCAAATAGCCACATTTTAATCACAATATATGGGTATTGAGTGTATAATTGTTGGAATGACTGTAACAACCTACACCTTTAGACGACACACCGATCTAAAGCCCTAAAGTGGCATTTGAGCTTGCATTATGCCAGAATGTATGAATTGTAGGATTTTAAGTTTTGCATGATAAAGAGGCAAATATAAATTTAGCACAGTCTACACTTTTAGATCACATGATGGAAGGAAATAAAATCTAAATACTACAAAATAATTTAGATTAATATAGTTTCAAAATAACCGTGGTATATATGATTTTTGATATAGATAAAATATCCCTATAACATCATAATAGAAGTTTGTCAAATATATATAATATGATACATGAGAGGATGGCTAAATAGATGAATATCCAAGCGTCATGTCACCATCTCCAAGCATGTTTCCTGATTAACTCACTTGCTATGTTGTCCTTCTGTAATAGGTATAAAAGGGAAGAAAAGGAGTGGATCTGACAAAGTCTGGCGAATGAATTGTATCACGAGTTTATGGTGTTCACAGGTAATTATTTTGCATTTATAATCTGCATGACTTAAGGTGTTCGTCGTGTTCATGGAATATATATAATGTGTATGTGTGTGTGTAATGAATTACGCACTAAAGTGCTACAACCAGATATCAATTGTAACAATCACCCCAAGTGTACTTAACATCGAATTAATATCCTTAGCGATGAACCACTAAATTACTACGCTGAAAATACAATCTCCAATATGAGTTCAAAGTATACAATCTGAGAATCAATGTATCCTGCCGAGCATATTCCACAATGCCTAAGCCCAGTTGCCATAAAAGCATCGGGTAACCTACTCGCTAAAGTTCATTATCCTATGCACAACACCAGGCATACACAAAATTTCTAGGCCTAATTGCCCCAAAATCATTAGGTAATCTTTCGTTAGTGCCCGATATCCTATTTCTATGCACCGCACTAGGAATACACACAATGCCCAGGCACATTTTCCCCCAAAAGCATCGAGTAACCTCCCGTTAGTCCCGTAACTATGCACAACGTCAGGCACACACACAATGTCTAGACCAAATTGCCCCAA
Organism: Allium fistulosum; assembly: GCA_030737815.1. Taxonomy (NCBI): domain Eukaryota; kingdom Viridiplantae; phylum Streptophyta; class Magnoliopsida; order Asparagales; family Amaryllidaceae; genus Allium; species Allium fistulosum. The sequence continues at coordinate 558,194,617 of CM060905.1, forward strand.
AAACATCGAGTAACCTCCTGTTAATGTCATTTGCTCTAAAGTGTACAATCGTGATAGAAACAACACGCCACGTTGCTTGCCATGCCATATAACTTCATGAAATGCAAACCTAGGACATCGCCAAGTGTGATACTTTTCCATCTCATTGCACGACTTTATTCAATTCCGTGGGTGCTCCATAGTTGAAGAGGTGGGAATGAGTCCCCCGATTCGCCCTACTTGGTTTGCACCATGTCCAGGTTCGACTTAGGCATTTTTACAACCATTCAGACATCTAAAATTTTATTTCGGATGATCGAACTCCTCTAGAAAACTTGTTTATAGGTATTCAGACGTCTGACTCTATTTTCAAACGTCTAACTTTGATTTCAGACATTTGGAAATAAATTTAGACATCTGAATCAGGTCAGAAATTGACTGGTTCTTTTATGTTTCTCATTTTCTAAAATCTAGACGTTTGAAAATTATTTCAGATGCCTAATTTAGAGATTGCAAGTCCAGTTTCTTATTTATTTTATCACATCTTCTACGCGAATTCTAATATAGATGCAATGGCTCATTTTAAAAGCATTTTGGTGCTGATTTCTATTTTTGTCACATGCAACTTCAGCCAATTAGTTTCAACGACTTTATGCAACTTTTCAATAAACCACCAATACACTTCCAATCAAAAGTCTATGTATATTTCAAGTTGTATAATCAATTAAAGGTAAATAAAAAGGAGTATTCAATTACTTTCATTTATTTAAATCAATCCAAGCTTATCATATAAGGATTTATATTTATAGAATTTGAGATGAATTACACTAGTCTATCTTCTTTCTGTATTTCAATAATTATTTTTATTAAATTATCACTTAAGGGTTTTCCATCATATCTACCTTTTTTATTCAAGGTTGAAATCGTCAATCAATTAAACTCTAGGTTGAAATTATCACTCTAGTTTCAAAAATCATATTTTTATTTAGGTAGAGTATAAATGAATTTAATCACTTATGAATCATTATAACATCGTAATCCTTTCACTTACCTCGAAGAGCTGTTTGTACAATTTCCTTTCTAAATTGATTTGAATCTACCACTTCTCTTCTTCGCTTAAGTTTTTCTCCTTCATTCAATTTAAATCTTTCATTCTTTGATTCTTCACTTCTCTTTCTCTCTCTTTTATTTGATTTGTTTTGTTTTTATTTTAAAAGTTGGAGAAGAGATTTAAGAAATGGGAGTCGGGTTAAGAATTTTTGAAGGGAGAAGAGAAAGAAAAGTACGTATAGATTTAGTGAGGCGGCAACTAGGGTTTAGAATGAAGAGGAGTGAGGGTTATGGTCTTATTAATAGTTGAAAACTAGGGCTATTAGGTTAAATCCCGAAATTGATAATTGTAGAAATGACATTGGGTCTAGTTTCCGCTAATTTTGAAATGTTTTATCAAATTTAACAAGTGATATATGTTTTCTAATGGTAAACGACATTTCAGGCACAATGGAATAAGTTTTGAGGCCTAATTCGAATGTTTATGAAAATTTACTATTATGTCATTTTATGCAAAATTATATTGTTACCCTCATTGGTAGTAATTTATTATTTCAAATTTTCAGTGCGTTACAATGAACCTTGGCACCTCTACCATCTTTGGTAGTGATTCTGTAACAGCTGTAAAATCAACTATAAGTAAATTGAGTAAACTGAATTAAATAAAGTAGAATTGAAAATGGAAATTTTATAAAAATTAGAATTTGACCATGAAGGTTATTCCGTTGCATTCATGGCAAAATTCTAATCTGTTTTCATATATAATATGCTGAAAAAAGAGCTCAAACGATGAAGTTATGAGTATTTGAAGTTTTCAGAATTAAATTAATTTAGTTTGAAATCAAATTCAAAAGAGTATTTAAATCTAGGTTTTGAATTTCAAAAATAAATGGTAGGTTTAATTAGGGGTTAAGTAAACGTTAAGTTAAACAATTTGCGTTAATGTTAATTAGGGAATAAAATTAACTAAAAGCAACGGTTCAAAATTTCCCAAAATAAAAGGCAAGAGGTCGACCCCTAGTGGTCGATCGATTGAAAGGAAGAGGTCGATCCTTAGTGGTCGATCGATTGAAAGGAAGAGGTCGACCGCTTGGTCATGGCGGCAGCTAGGGTTTGTGATATTAAACGTTCCAGATTTGTCTATTTCTCACTAACTCGATCCTACGGTTCTATTACATTTTAACTCCTATAAATTAGACCCTATCCTCCCCACTTTTTATTCATAAATATTTGAAAAATAACTCAAACCTCTACCATTTTCTCTCTTCAATTAGATTCAGAAATTCAATTAGAAATTCAGGTAAGGATTATTATCCTCTTCTAATTATTCTTTTAATCTATTTTCTTCTCCTCCAACCTCTCTGAATCTTACAAAATTATATATATACTTATCCTTTGCTCTGTATGTATATCAAAAGAAGGAGATTTGAAAAAGAGTTGCTTTGACATTGCAAATCCATACAGGAGAAGCGAAGGATAATCTATTAGTGGAAACCTTTGTATTTTTATTTAAGTAATTGATTAGTATATATTTATGGATTTGAATAGGCCTTAAGGATTTCTGGGATTGTGAAAATACAATAGTTAAAATCCCTTAAAATTCCTTTTTATTTCAAAATGTCAATTCTAGATAGTGATTCTCAATTTTTTTTAATTTGATGGGATTTATATTATTCTGCAATTTTCGATAATTTCATACTCCATTCCACTTCACCTCTTTATTTGATTCAAATTGTAAGTTTTCAGTAATAAAATAAGGGTTTAAAATACGAATTCTGTTCGGAGTTTACACCGCTTATTCCATGCAAATTTACTTTGTTTATTTTTGTGTAAAAGAGGGGTTGAATAAAATATGAACTTAGGATTGCAATTCCTATTGTTTAGGATATTCCATTAGATTGATGTAATAAATTGGTTTTCATTTTTAAAAGTCTATGTATTGCAGTGTTGGATATGAATATTTAATCCTTTGTTATAGATATTGAAATCTTAGGAAATTGAATGAACATGACTTGTATTAGTATTATGGTTAAAAGAATTGACATTTAACGCTAGCTTAGGGCATATAAACCACACGCTAGAATTAATTAGGTGAAAAAATATATATTTATTTCTATAGCGTAATAAACGTATAATTATAGCGTATAATTACGTAGTTAATTAGATAGTAGTCATCATTAATTTTCCCCTTTAGGAAGGTAATTGGCATTTTGAGGCGCAATAAAGAAGATTTTTTGTATGACCTTATTTATGAAACGGTGAGATGAGTATTATATATATATGGAGAATATTTAAATTATGTCTAAGTCATACAGATGTGAGGTTAGTAGAGTTGCACGATGGAAGTCTGCCTTGCACTTTGAGGCTACCAGTAGTTGTGTATACTTCCTATGGATGTAAGACATTTCCTATGACCAATATTTATGATGATGTGAGGTTAGTCCCTACTTATATAGGGTAAATCTACCCAGCTAATCGGGCTACCAGTTCCTACGAATAATCAGACTAATGTGAGACGTCATTATGAGTATAGGTTATAATACGTGTGGCCTGCTTCGAAGTGTTGAGGTATTAAGTGGTTGTTTGAGGGCCTACCTCTTTTCACCAAATGAAGTTTTAAATGGACAAGGGGTTAGTTACTAGGCACTTTAGGTGATATCTGGATAGGGGTCCGCTTTGGGATAAGCTATTAAGTGACTGATTGAGGGTTCGCCTTTCCATAAAGAAGTATTAAGTGGCTTAAGAAATTCCATATGATGTCAGCTAGATAGATACCATTCAGAGGTCATCCTTGGGAATATGTATTAAATGATGGGTTCTGCCTCAATTGAGGTCTTAAATGCTTAGACTCTGCCTATTTTCCAATAAAAGGTAGTAAGTGTCTTGGGTACTATCTCCCGCATTGTTAGACATTTATGACGTGGGATTTGGGTTATGGGATTTAGAAACCTCCTTTGGAAATGGAAGGTATTAAGAGGTTGATTGTGGACCCGACTCCTTTCCTTATAAGAAGTATTAAATGGTTTTATGTACGCTAAACATATTCTTATTTTGAAATATACTGCCCAAGTACTGAAATGGTAGGAGTCATGGTTTTTATTCACTAGACATTTGTTGTTCTGACTCACCCCTCATTACAATAGAGGTTAAGGACGGAGTGATGAAGGTGACGATGCTCGAAGGTGGAATGGCTTAAGCTTGTAATAGTTATTATTATCTTTTATGATATTTTTTTGTTGTATCCATGTATCTGAACAAATGATGTGATGGGTCTTATATGGCAGTTTTATGAAGTTTTGTATTATGACATTTCAACTGGTTTTGAAATAAATGGGTATAATTTGATATTATATTTTGTTCCGTCCGCTATGAGTTCTGAAAGAATAGTTATTGCTCTGTACTGTTATTTCTTTTTCCATCCAACATCCAGCCTTAAAAAGGATCTAAGTTTCGATGGGTCTTTTCTGGATTGAAATTTATGCTTGTTCTGGGGTGGGTTTTACATTTGGCATTAGAGCTTAAGTTACCCAGTCGACACGGAAACTCTTTGTATGAGTGGCATACTTGTTATTTTTGAAAAGGTTTTTCAAAAAGGATTTTCAAAATTCTTACTATATATATACACCCATTTCTTTTAACACACACACACACTAGTCAACCTTTTTTTTAGCATATAATACGAACTTAGGAAATCGTCACTAAAGGTTTAACCTATATATAGTTGATATGGATAATAATCGATCTACTTCCGTAAATGGGATCCCAGCCTGCGGAAGACCTCCCATTCCTGGAATGCCCGAATGGTTTAGACAATATCTTAGGACTATTGAGCAACTTCCTATTCCTCTAACTGCACCGGTGGCACCTATTGCCCTACTTACCGCAATGCCTACTGATGCAGCACCCTATCCTATTTACTTTCCTAATTTGTGTAAGGACTTTCTTAATATGGGTAAGAAGACGTACTTTGGAACAAAAGGATATTTGGAAGCTAAAGCATAGGTTAGTGACCGCGAGAGAATATTTAGAAAGCTTGGTTGGGAGGATCAGCTAAAGAGGAGGATGGTAGCTTGGTACGTCAAAGGAGAAGCATTAGATTTGTGGAACTTGGTGGCTGAGGAAAATGCTGGAAGGATTTTCTCGTGGGATGAATTCAAGAATTGATTTGAGATAAGCTTATTGTCTATGGTAGAAATGAATCAACAACAGGAGAAATTCATTCAGCTTAGGCAAGGAGACTCCACTCTTAAGGAGTACATAGCAAAGTTCATAAAGTTAGCTAAATCTGGGATAAGCTTGATAGATACACCTATGTTCGCGTCATAATTGACCACCAACACCTAATTATACGTGAAAACACCAATGTCCAATCATAGATCACAAATAGTATATGATGTAGAGAATATAATATGATGAATAATCAAATTAAAATGAAAGTAAGTAAAAGAGACAAGGTTTATAGTGGTTCGGCTAACTCCGGCCTACGCCCACTCCAATACAATCCTTTTTATTATACTAAAATTTTATTACAGTTACAATCCAAGATTCCAGAATAAAAATGGCAGAGTATCCCCTAGGTAGAAGATGAAGAGAAGCAAAATGAAGGTCCTTTTTCTGATGTCATGCCTGCTGTATTTATAGGGGAAGACGTGCATAGATCGAGTTGAAATTTTGACAGAAGGTTCTGGAGTCCAAGACGAGGCCACCCAAAAATTTCCAGGCCCTTTGGGGTCCACAATATGGGTCAGTACCGACCCCATTTTTGGTGTCCAAATTGGGTGCGATCCCTCTGGGTGGTTCCCCTTCGTGTTAGCTACTTGCTCTCCAAATTTTGTGCAATTCCAACATACGGTTTGTGAGATATCGCATTTTCCGTGAAGTGGTATTGAATGAATCCTGATTTCTGTTGATCCCTTTTTGAGCTCACATAAGGATCGGTACCATCCCTTATGTTGGTGTACAAATGGGATGCGATCGCTAAGGCTGGTTTGCCTTGGTGTTAGCTACTCTCTCTCCAAATTTTGTGCAATTCCAACGCACGGTTTGTGAGATATCGCATTTTCCGTGAAGTGGTGTTGAGTGAATCCTGATTTATGCCGACCCCTTTTTGAGCTCACATAGGGATCGGTATCGACCCCTATGTTGGTGTCCAAATGGGGTGTGATCCCTCTGGGTGGTTCCCTTTGGTGTTCATGAAGTTCGTTGGGTTAAATTCGCTTGTGTACTGCCTTTCTGAAAGGCGGGTTAACACTTTGCCCCCCGAAGCATGCCTTGCGATAGCAAGGCGTGTTTTAAATTGCCATAAATCCAAAATCTGAAGTCCATAATCCATCGATGACCATTGTGAGTCGATATCCGATACCGAATCCGCGACCTCTCTGGATCATTTTGTCCAAACCCTCGACCACACCAGGTTGTTAGCTAAATCCCAAACTTCTCTGGGCCCATATCCAAATCCATAGCTGTTCGAAGCTAATATCCAAATCCATAACCTCTCCGGGTTGTTGTCCTAATCCAAATCCTCAATCTCACCGGATCCTTATCGGGCACAATCTGTACTCGACGACCTGAGTAGGTCGATCCATCACGTTCGAGAAAAGCGACATACCCCTTGCCAAGCATAGTCCATAGCTGATGACCTTGATCTTTCCGAATCATTGCCGAGCACAGTCCGTACTCAACGACCTGAGTAGGTCAATCCATCACGTTCGAGCGAAGCGACTTACCCATTGCCAGGCATAATCCATACCTGATGACATGTTTTATCCATTACATTGATCCAAATTTAAGCATTTCTAAGTGCATAAAATAAGAGTCCGTACGACCAATAAACCAGAGTTTAAACAAAACCAGAAAAACAAGAGTTCGAAGCAAACAAGAAGAAAGGAAAAAAAAAATTTCACAAACCCTAGCATTACGGTTTATCATTATCTCAGAGCATGTCTAGGGACCGTCCTCAATCCCGTACATGTGAAAATGACTTAGCCATCTTATTGTGGAGTTGGCTACTTATTCCATGCCATCTCGATCAATTGATGACAAGTTGACGATGATGCCTTGATCCAGTGCCATTCTCATTCGAGGTGGACGGTGGCTGTTCCTGTTCCACCGTCGCAGCCCGAATCCTTACTTATTGTTCTAACTGGCTATTCCTCACGTGTTCCTCAACGATATCCTTCAAATTCCTACAATCATTTTTATTGTGCCCATACAGCTCATGGAATAGGCATCGCTTTCCTGATGTATGTTCACGTTCGGAGGGTTCCCTCCTTGCTGGCCTTCGATACGGAAGGCGTCCTCGAGTATCCAGATATATCCATTCTAAGGTTTCATTCAATTCAGAGTAAGAAGAAAATTTAGGTTCTCCCCTTTGTCGCTTCGATCCATCAAAGCTATTATCCATGCTCCGTTTACCTTTATCCTTTCCTGAGTTTTCACCGGGCAGTTCTCTACCCCGTACCGTATTAACTTCCATTGCTTTTTTATCAGCTTTAACATTTTCTTGTCGTAGAAACCTATCTGCTTCGTGGTGGAATTCCCTGAGATCCATCGGTGGATCCCGTATCAGTGATATCCTAAAATATGAATTATCTGCAACTCCTAACACTACTGCCATCAAAACCATCGATGGATCTGGTCGATCCATCGAAACAACTGCCTCTTTGAACTTGGTTAAGAAATTCTTGAGTGATTCTCATGCCCACTGCTTTACCGATGTCAATGTTATCATATTCTTGGGTCTTATAATGTAAACCCGAAACTGTTTCATAAATCTTTCGACCAATTCCGTCTATGATCTAATAGAACCGCTCTCCAACTGTTTGAACCATAGTGCAACTACATCTGTTAAGTACAGGGGGAAACATCATGCCAAGACTTCTTCCGATGCCCCCGGTATTTCCATGTGTCGTATATACCTTATCATATGCATAGTTGGATCCGACTTTCCATCATAAGCTTCCAGTGTCGGTAGTTTGAATTCTGGTGGATTCCAAGCATTCCTGATATTAGGAGTGAATGGACTTCTATTCACATCCTCCAGATCCATGTTCACTAACCCTACACACATAGCTCACCTGATCATCTCTGCAAACCTGTTATTGTCTTCCAGTAGCATTCTCCATCATCATGTCCAAGTTGCCCCCTAATCTACGAGGGAATTCTGGAACGTATTCCTCCGTACGAGCATCCAAGCTCCACAGGATTGACCACAGATCCTCCACCATCACGATCAACCAGACTCGGGGGCATGCCCACTAGACTTTGGGGGTCGGTACCGATCCCTCTAGAGGGATCAGTGCCAATCCCTCTAGGATGGCAAAGGACTACCACCAGCTGTTCTACCCTACTCCTTCGTCCATTGGGTCCATTTCTATGTTCCTGGTTCTAATTTCCAGCGATTTCTGCCACCTCAAGTCCTTGTTCCATAGCTTCAGTAGTTCCTATCATTCTAGCTCCTTGGTTTTGCATTCCAGCAGCTCCTATGGCCCAGCCTGTCCAATTTGTAGGAATAGATTCTGCATCATCTTTTCCCACCTTTTCAGCATCCTCTCATGCATAGAATCCATCATTGTTCTATTTCATCCCTGGTGATATAGATAGATGCTTGATCAGCTCCAGCTCCTTAAGTACAATGGACTTGGCTCATTACAAGGCAGATGCTTCTTACAATTGGATCTTCTTTTGGCTCTCCTTCATCATGTCTTACCTCTTCCTCCATTAATTTTCTAAGGCAAAAACAACTGTACTTGTAATATTACAATACAAATAAAAGATTATTGGAGTGGACGTAGGCTAGAATTTGTCGAACCACTATAAAACTTGCGTGTTCATTTACTTTTCTACAATCTACTCTGTGATATGTGAATCTAAACTTCTCTGTTTGGATCTAAATATTGGATACTGGTGCTTTCACTTATAACAGGGTGTTTGTGCCCATTTTTAGCACAAATATATGGGCACAAAAAGCGAGTATCTACGGTATTCGTAAAAGTTGGATGGATCTTTACGGATGTGTATTCTTTACCAAATGTTGAATCGATTAACAATGAAGAATCGCTATTCCTTGCTTGGGATAGACGACATGTTTGATAAGTTGAGTGGAGCTAGAATAATCTAACATTTAGATTTGGTAATAGGATTCCACCAACTAAGGGTAGTAGGAGATAGTGTCCCATTGATCGCATTCATAACAAGATATGGTTCATATAAGTGGTTAGTCATGCCATTTGAACTGACCAATGCCTATGTTTCTTTATTGATCTTATGAACTGAATCTTTCATGATCAGTTGGATAGGTTTGTGTTGTTCTACGTTGATGACACCTTGTTGTATTCTAGGGACGAGAGGGACGATGAAGTCCATCTTAGATTTGTGTTGGAGACATTGAGATAACACAAATTGAGGGCAAAATTTTCTAAGAATCACTTTTGGAAGCAAGAAGTAAGGTTTCTTGGCCATGTAGTATCATAAAATGGGTTAGTAGTGGATACATTGAAGATAGAAACCATTAAGAGTTGAAAAATACCAAGGACGATCATGGAGATGAGGAGTTTGTTGTGATTGGTTCGCTATTACCATGGATTCATTAAGGTTTCTCACATATAGCAGCACCCTTGACTAAGTCGACCAGAAAGAACGAGATGTTCATATGGACCGATAGGTGTGAATGGTCATTCAGAGGTTGAAGAAGTAATTGACTAACGCTCCTATCTTGAGCGTACCTGAGTGGAATTAAGGGTTGGTGGTGTATACTGATGCTTGTGGAATAGGCTTGGGAGCGATGCTAATGCAAAGAGGGCGGGTGATAAATTACACATCAAGGTAGTTGAGACCTCATGAAGTTAGATATCCGACTCACGGCTTAGAGTTGGCAACGGTAGTTTTTTGCGCTAAAGATCTAGAGGCATTATCTTTTGGGAGAGCGGTTCGAGTTGTATACGGACCACAAATCCCTTAAATACCTATTCTCTCAGAAATAGTTGAATATGAGACAAAAAAGATGGCTATAATTCTCGACGGCATACGACTTTGGTATAGAGTATAAGTCAGGAAAGGGGAACAAGGTTGCAATCGCATTGAGTAGGAGGCATCAAATGAAGTGCTAGCCTAGATTGAGGAATGAAAGACATGACATTGACGTCATGTTAAGTGCGTTATAGAGAAAATGCGGGATCGAGTCAGGATCCAAGAATGATAGCAAGTTTGAAAGTATATCTAACCCTTATGGATAGAATTGCCATGTGGCAGATGGAAGATCTATTGTTAGCCGAGAGAATTAGGCAATTGGGGATGGGAGAAGATGTAGAATATTTGAAAGGATTCGAGATAGACTAGAAGTGATGGGTTAGGAAGAAAGGAAAACTGTGTGTTCCAAATGTGGAAGGAGGTCTTGGAAGTAACTCATTGATTTAATGCAACACCCCGAAAATTTAATGGTAGTGAATTAAAAAATTAATAAGACCCAAAAATAGAATTTTTCCAAACGTCGGAATTTGGCCATGAAACTTGCACTGTCATGTTCATGGCGATTTTCTAATCTACTTTCATATATAAAGTTTTACGATCATAGTTCAAATGAAATGGTTATTTATGTTTGAAGATTTTGAATCAAAAATAATTAAAAGTATATATAAGGAAGTAAAAATAAAAAGGGAAATAAATCACCGTTTAAAATTAACATCGATCGGTCGACATCCCCATTGGGCTCGATCAATCACAAGCGGTCGACCACCTCATAAGGAGCGGTCGACCGATCAATGTACTGGCCGCAAGGATGAACCTAGGATGAACATCGTAGATTTAATAAATTAAAATCTAACTGATAGAATTGATCGGTGCGCCTATAAACATGGGCCTAGCCCCTCACTTTTCTTTTCATATTTTCTGAATCAAGGAGCGACTGCCATTTTATCTTTTTGACTAATTCTAAAAATTGTAGAAATTATAAAAATATAGTATACACGCACAAATATATATATATAAAGAGAAGAATAGGGATGAATTGATTATGCAAAAAGCGGTAAATTCTAAATCGAAATTTATAACTATGTGTAATTCAAATCTCTTCTCAGAGCTATAATTCTAATAAATGTTCATGTGCTTTTGGTACATATTTTGGTAGAAAGAAAGGGAGTCAAACAAGGAGAATGAATTTAGATCTAGAGATTTGGAAGATAAGAGCTGAGTGATAAATTATATGCTTTTACATAATATTCAATGTATATCGTTATTAATTTGTTTCTTTTATGCCGAGATATTATGAATTTATAGGCTAAAATGTATAAAATGAACTTGAAATTCTTTCCTACATATTCGGTATATTGTTATTTTTCATTAACTATTGTATACACCTAAATTTTGAATGTAAGGGTGAAAGCAGTCCCTAAAAGTTAGGAGACAATTCATTAATAAGATTTTATGTTAATTCTCGATTTTTGTTATTTAAATGTTATCAGTTTTAAAAATGAATTGAAAATTGTTTCAAATTTGATTGGGGGTTTAAGTTTATGTTTTAATTCATCTGAATGAAGAACGTTTTTACATAAATTTCTCTAAATTATCCAACTTTATAGTTATATGTGAAGGTGTGTCATTTGGAATAACAAGGAATATGCCCAAAAGAAAGAGATGTTCCAAATAGGGATGTTTACTGTATTTTGTACCGTCTATTTCAATAAACACAAAAAAAGTAATTCTTTGAGATTCCAAACCTAGCAAAATTCCTCTTTTTAGATAATTTATGGGAAATTATAGGATAACATTTCCTTTTCGGGAAAGATATAGTTCCAACGCATTATAGTTTAGTGATCCCTAAATGCTGAACTAAAAGTGTTATAAATAGGAATAATAATAAATTTGTCATTGATTATATATATAATTAAATATAAGTTAGGAAATAAAGAATAAACACTAAATATGAATAAGACATTAATTGAAGAGTTAGGAACGTTAGAGTAATCACATTAAAATGGGCATTAATTACAAAAGAAGTAGCAATTGGTACTTAATTTTATTAGCAAATGATACATAATTGTATGAAAAAGAAATAGTAAGAATACTTAATGAAAATTGCAAAATTGAAATAGGAGGTAAATTCATGGTAAGTAAATAAATACTAATAATCAATCTTAGGAGGTATAATAATTTTCTAGTTAAAATTATATGGCATCAAGGATACGTTTATGACGGTTGTGCATTATTTGATCTATCCCACATATTTAGGTTAATTATAAATGACGGGGTCATTAATATGGGTTGGAATGTGTGTCAGTAATGTTACACAGCAGACATCTGCCCTCTGCAAGGGGCTACACCCAATTGTGTATACATTGTATTGGTGTGAGACATCTCCAACTGTAGGTCCCATGGGGGTATACATTCACGTATACATTTAAGGAATATACCAAAGTGGGGTCGCCTTGGATTTTAAGTCTTAAATGGGCAATTGGAGTCTGCTTCAATTCCAATATGGGTACTAAGGCAAACTAAATTGGATGGTAGGCGAAAGCTCAGCACTAAGTCAGCACTATTGGTACCATATATTGGAGAAGTAGGACTTTATACATGAGATCAAGAGCTCCATCGGTCCAGTAGAGGTCATTAGAAAGACTTGGTTTACACCTAGAGATGGGCTATATTTCCTACCAGTGTAGGTTCCGTGTAGGTTCCATATGGGTTATGCAATTGCCTCAAATTTTGTTTTTTTGTTTGTGGTAAGGAGGCGGGCTAATTAACCTTTAGATAAGTCTTTGAGATGAGTTATAACATGGCTAAATAGCTGTAATGCCATTGTTAGGCACCAACGTGAGGTTCCAAGGTGTACACGGGCAATTCTGCCTAAACATTGTTGTGGATGCCCAGTGTGGTGCGTAATTGCAGATATTAGCGGGGGATGTATCCTTGTCCAAGGGGGACAATGATGCTTATATATACACATATATTTATTTATATGTATGTATCTATTTCATACCTTGTGTAGGTTAGATGTATCGTACAAGTGTATGAAGTCAAAAGGACAAATTTATGAACAATAGACATCACATGTAATGGAAATCAATCGGCATAAACTAGTGTTTCAAATAAAGTATGTAATTTACCAGTCACCAAAACATTGTTTTAACCCCTTTCTCATTACAACCCATAGGATAGATTTAGAAGGATGAATACTGGTAAAGGTGAAAATGGTGAGAAGTCAAGTTCTCTCATGCATGCTCAATATTGACAAGGGCGCTAGATATCTAAGGAATGATATTAGTTCGAAGGTATCAGCCTTAGTCAGTGTGTGTGTGTTTTATTATACTTTATTATTTCATAGTGGGTTCTTATCGATGGCTCTCTCATATACTCTTAATTATTTTAGGTAACCCAACACCAATGATCCATACCCTAGTGGACTTGGATTTTTTATTTAGTGAAAATTCAGGCCCATTCAAGATGTGGGTTGTTACATCTAAGTTCACCATTCATCCTAGGGGCACAAAGATGTATCATGACATGAATAGAGTATTTTTCTAAGAAGAGATAGAAAGGGATGTCAGGGAATGTGTGAAGAGATGTTTCACCTATCAGCAAGTAAAAAGCTGAGCATCTGAAGCAATGCAGTTTACTTCAACCGTTATAAGTACTGACCTGGAAGTAGGGTTCAGTTTCCATAGATTTTATCTATACATTTCCTTGGTCAAGGATGGGAAGTTACAACGTTTGGGCGATAGTCGATAGATTGACCAAGAGTGCCCTTTTTATCCCGGTGAAGTCGACGAGAATGGCAACTAGCTTGGCAAAGTTATATAAGAAGAATATGGTGAGACTGCATGGAATTTCAAGCAGTATTATCAACGATAGAGATCCATTGTTCATTAGTGAGTTCTAGAGAAGTTTGTAGAGTTCCTTGGGTATTGAATTGATCATGACCATGGATTACCACTCGCAAACTAATGGTCAAACAGAAAGGGTGAATCATCTGCTCAACGATTTGTTGAGGGCATGAGTTTGGATTTTGTAGGATCTTGGGAAGATTATTTGCTTCTGGTAGAGTTTGCATATAAAAACTTTTATCCAGGTTTTAGATCAAGCGAATTTCAATCGAATCTGGATGTCAAGATGAAGACAAAATGGATCTAGACTTGGGACTATTCTTGGTAGGGCAATAGGTTCAAGAGCTGAGAGTGCAATAGAAGCCAAGGAAATAGATCGGTACCTACCTCTTTTAGGTCGGTAATGAGCACTTTTTGTGCACCTTATGAAATTTTGAAGCTATGGCTTATGTAGTCCAAGTTAAAGTGATCATCTTAGGTTCCATTTTTGAAGGAGTAGGTGAACAACTCCAAGGAAGCTCTGAAGGAGAAGGACATGGACTTACATCGAAACCTCTCAATAGTAACTTTATTTCTAAGTCTCGGAGCTTGACGGATCAAAAATAGAAGACTAAGGGAAGGAAAATGGCCCAACATGCCATCATAAAATCAGGTCGATACCGATCACTTCTGATCGGTACTGAGATAATATTATTGGGTAGGGGACCTTATCTCCCCACCTACTTTCTTGGATCTGATGTTAGAATTGGTGTTTCATTGATTTGCGACTTCGTTTGGGCAATTTCTCTTTAAATATGAGACCTAGAGCATTTGATAAAGGACATTTTTTGGCCCAACATTTTTTGGCACTTCATCTTCTTCACTATTTCTCCGAATGGCTATTAGATCAGTAAAATCCTTATATTGCGACCAAAATCTATAAGTAATAAGATTAAAGTGGATGTAGACCTTAGGTTATCCACACCACTATAAAAATTTCCTTATGTTTTCTACTTTATTATGCTAGACCTCTCTATTTTATTTCATTTTAGGGTGTTGTGCCATTTTTTGGTTCTGTTTGTACCTTAAGTATTGGTTTTCATGATAACAACTGTAGACATTATATAAAATATAAATACTAATGTTTTATCAAGTTATATATAGTATATAGTGTAGGATATTAGACAGGTGTTAATTAAGAAAATTGTACAGTATCAAGAGTAGATTCAAGATGCTGATATAGAGTTTCAAGAGTTAGAGAATGAAGACTTTTGAGTATTGAAGAGTTCAAGATTTTAAGATATTCCAGGTAAGTTATAGAGCCGTAGAATTTATGTTAAAACCTTGATAGCACTTTCTTGATCTCTCTCTCCTTCTCTAATTTTGTTTTAAATTGTTTTTCAAATATCCTAGTTTTAAAATTATCTTTTCAAAATGTCTCTCAAAATGATTTTCCATCTCTTATACTTATAAATATATTATTTTAGTGTTTTTAAGTTTATATATTAAATTTTTGTTTATACTTTAATAAGTTATAATTATATTGATTATATTTGTATATATATTAAAATTTTCAAAATTATTATATAAAGTTTTATTCTGATTAAAATATGTATAAACTATGCTTAAATGATTTTAGAAAGTATTAAACTATTCTACAAAACAACGAGTTTTCAAAATAATGTTTTAAAGTATGTTTAAATTTTAAAAAGAGTATGTTGACATACTCTATGTATGCCTGTCTTCATAGTAGTCAATTTTTTCAAAATTTAAATTTCAAAAGAAGTGTCTTTTCGTTGTATCTCTTCACGAATGGATATGACCGTTGTTCCTCTATAAATACCCGACTTCCAAATGAACTTTTAATCATCATTTTCTTATTCATTTCTCCTCCTTCCACTCTCTCATTTTCTAAATCAAAATATACCCGAACTCTTCCAAAATTCAACCAGAATCAAATTCAATCATCACTAGTTTGATTCTCCTTCATTTACTCTCTGATTTCTTTCATCTTTCTCACTCAAATCAAGATCAAAGTGCTATGCAAGGGTTATAGGATCAATTGTAATCAATATTGAAGATCCGAGTCTGTAAAACTCTATCAATTCATACTGCTATATTTTTGGGTGTGATTGTAGCCCATAAAATCTATTTGGTGTGCTTAGTAGCCCGTCAATCTAGTGGGCGTGCTTGTAGCCCGAAAATCAAGTGACTCTACCTAGAGGTTGGGATTCTAGAGGGTGTGTCTCATAGCCTTGAAATCAAGATTGTATTTGCATTTACTAGTTGAAAAGAAATATGTACAAGGAATTGTGTGAGACTGGATGTAGGGTAACTCCGTACTAGTATAAAATCCTGGTGTGTTATTTCCTTTTTACTTTTACTGCATTTACACTACAAGAAAATGTGTTTTCAACTGCAATAGTAGACAGCGTTTTTACAATAACTGCTGATAAAAGAATTTTGCAAAATAAAAATTAGAACCCTGAACGCTGTTTAAACTAGCCCAATTCATTTTGAGAATTTTTTTCATTACGCGGTTACTTGGCCGCCTTCCTTTCTTCCTTTTCAATTTCACTCTGCGTAAAAGTAAAATCCTAAATCCTCCTGCGAAATTTAAACCTAATTAAACATGAATTCTCCCATGAAAAATTGTTTCTCCCCTGACCTCTCCTGCAATATCCGATAAACTCGAGCCCTAATTCCCTTTGAATCCATCATTGGCAATCACTTGAGCCCTAAAGCACCGTGAATCCTTCATTGGCAAACACGAGAACATGAATCTGATTCTAAGTCCACTCAATAAATAAGAGGCCTCACTCAAGAATTCTTGGTTGATTCACTTTAGAAATCCGATTTGAGATAATTTATTTAATCTTTAGATGCAACATGTGAAATTGCTTTTTTATATTATCATGCATAATACTGCGGTTATGTTTGCAAGTTCTAGAGAAAAAAGACAGGCCTTTGTATGGTAGGGTTAGTCAATAACAGTTTGTTTACAAATGGTTAGTCAAGATTTCATCGTTGCTCACCATAGAAAGTTTTAATTTTTTATCATTGTTTTAATTACAAAAAGTACAAATAATTTGATTATAAACCATTTCGAAATCGACATGATTGGCGATAAAATAGTTTTTACCTACTAAATATCATCGTTTTTTTATTCATGAATT
The DNA here is from genome assembly GCA_030737815.1 of Allium fistulosum. Lineage (NCBI taxonomy): Eukaryota > Viridiplantae > Streptophyta > Magnoliopsida > Asparagales > Amaryllidaceae > Allium > Allium fistulosum. Next base: position 558,211,616 of record CM060905.1, read on the forward strand.
AAAATCCAATGAAGATCCACATGCTGAAATACTTTACTTGTGTCTCAACTCTTAATGGTCGCTCCTTCATACAATGCATTCACTTATTATCTAGTTTTAACTTTGTTTAGTGATGTATGTTTTTTCTTCAATCTTGCACATACTTCCTTCTATTTGTGTTTAATTATCATTTTCTCTCTTTTTTAATTTTATAGTTTGCAAGCTACCAATCAACACTAGATCGAGTTATCAGCAATTGCTCAATGAATTTTACTTTTAGTGATTGAGGATGAGCTTCTTAACATAAAAAATGAAGTCTAATGCAATGTCGGCTTTATATTGGAATTGATTGTCAAACATTTTTAGTCTTATGGTTATGTTGCTGCAGTTTGTTTATCAAAAGGGATAGCTTGGGGGAAGTCCCTAGAGGTACTTTTATTCACATTACATAACCTATGATGTGTAAAATTCTCTTTTATTATTTTTTGATCAAAACTATTAGGTCTGTAGTTTCAGTGTTGAGCCTTCTTGATTTAATCTACTGCGATTATTTTCATACATTCTAGAGTAGGTTTGAACAAACTAGAAGATGCCCAAACTGACCAACACATGAGGAAACATTACAATTTACACACACACGTATGTCTGTGAGTGTTCGTACACACACACATACATACACATGTGTGTGTATTCTTTTTTTTATTTTTCTTTACAACTTATGTCTGCTTAATGAGTTTAAAGAGAAAGAATTGGTATGGAATCATAAAGCAGCGTCATAACCATAGTCATGTATGATTAAAAAAAACCTCATTCTAGTTGCATCTAAATTTAATTACTTTATTGATGTTTATTTAAAATTCTTAAGATGTTATATATTTAATAATATATCAAACCTTAGTCATGTATGATCAAAAAAAACCTACCAAAATTAGTTTTCACAAATGTAAATACTTGATGACCATTTAATGATTTTGAAAGTGATGATACTGAAAGTGAATAACTGATACTATAATTAGTTTTCAATAAATGTAAATACTTGATGACCATATGATCTGAAGTGTTGTAGGCTTTTCTACAATTCTAATAATATAGTTACTATGACAATGCATACATTTGTTTACCGGATCACATTGTTCTGCTTACTGTATCACAGTATCAATATCTCAGCTCCAATGGAATGTATAATCTATGTGTTGATGTCTATGTACTAAATGCATGTTCAATTGCATCAACTTCTATATTTGAGTATCTACTCACTATTGGGTGTATTGTCTTGTTCTAAATGAAATTCTAAATGACTCGACTTTGAAAGAATGACTGAAATCGAGTACATACATTAATATTGCAAAATTAGCTAGTCACGGTTTATTTTGCTCTAAATCAATTCCTTTTGTTTCTAACTCTATACATCACAATATTTAGAAGTCTATAGATAAAAGATAGAACATGTGGATACACCTTAAACTCTATTAAAAATTCCTCTTCTTCACCAAGAAATCAAGCGCCAACAGACTTAATGATATCTCTTGAATCTATCATATTTAGATAACTCTAAGTACTAAAAACTCTTGAGTCGACTTTGGTTTAGCGGTATATTCTATCGAGTACAGCAAGGTACGATGATTGTTTGTATTTTGTTATTAACATACAATAATGAAAATAAGTGTACAACACATGAATATAATTTGCAATCGATGAGCTTGCATAAATAGCGTAAAATAGCATGCTTAATACCAGGTGATTCTATAAACTATGGATACACTTTATTATTTTGTTGTTATTGCATAGAAATGATAGTGACATGAAGGTTTGATGTTGTCAATGTTATTTATAAAAAAATTTCATTGAAGTTTATTAGTGCGAAAATAATATATTTCTTCATAACTAAGGCTTGACTTATTTTCTAATCTACTGCTGCTAGGATATAATTTTTTGTTGCTCATGGATTTGGTAGTATTAAATTTAATTAGTTAATACTAATTTGTAAATGGTTGCTCATGTTATGACACTAGAAGTTGCTCGTGTTATGACATTAGAAATATGTGTAAACAAGTTAACTTGAATGATATTCTAGGTTTCCATGTAAGATTAATATGTTACTAAATTTTGATATTTTCTATTTTTAGATTGATATTTTCGTCTTTCAACTTCATTATTATGATGTAATCAACTTGTAACAATAGAAGGAATATAAAAAAGGTTGCTTTAATCAAGTATAAGGTATCATTATCTTATTCATATTCCAAAATGGCCATGGAATTTCCTTTTATATTTTAGCATTGTGAAATATAAATTGGTAAAGAATACATTCCATAAATTTAGGCTCAAATTCAAGTCACATTATTATTATTTTCTAGGCTATTAATTTTGTGATTTGGCAGAACTAAATGTTTGCCATTTTTATTTCAATTTGTACATATTTCATCCAAATGTATCATCCTAGTGAGATTTTTTTTTACAAAAATTTAACCAAGTTTGTATGTGCGAATTTACTCATGGATGCTTAGGGGTCACATAATAACTAGCATACCCTCAAGCAGGACATATATGTACAGTTTTTTTTGGCTAACATCAAACTGGAAGAGTGACTGAAGCCCATTTTCCATTGTCAATATTTAAATATGAAAAGCTCACTTGAACCTTTAATCCCCAATAAATTAAAACCAATATTTTTGTGCCATTGCTATTGGATGTGCATGATGAACCATCATAGGTGGATATACCAATGCTTACCTTCACAATGTAGTTTAGTTGCTTCTGAGCTTATTTCTGAACTACTCAAACATGGAACTAATTAATTATTGCATAATTTGGATATATTATAGCTATATATAATGGAGATGATTATCCTCCAGTGACTTGATTTAAAGTTCAGTTTGTTAATATTATTTTCATCTTTACTTGTATCGTTACCTGCCTTGGAATTGAATTCCTATCTATGTTGCGGCCTGTTTACAATTTGTGGTGACATTCATGGATAGTTCCATGATCTTGCTGAACATTTTCGAATTAGAGGAAAGGTACCTTTTGTACCCTTGACCATTGATAGTACTCGATTTTTTATTAACTTAGTTGACAGTACAAAGATGAAGATAGTGGTTGGTGGTATAACACAATATAGTTGAACCAAATGCATCTGGTAGCGGAACAACAATTGAAACTTGAAAGTGGACGAACTTCAGCTACAAACATGGTCGGAACGACAAAAGAGGATGGACTGAAGTAACATGTGAACTGGTGCAGCTGTTGAATTGGAGCTGAGTGCAAGTTAAAACTTAAAAACTGAGACGTGCAAGAACAAAGCTATCCAAATAGTCACTGGCTTTAAAGCGCATCCGAAATCTAGGCAACAAAGGCAACCAAAATGTAGACTGAAGCACCAAGATGCAGTTAACTCTACTGAAGCTAAGCAGAAACACATCCAACCTAACATGGTAAAAATAAGATACGGGGACATGCACAGGCTGCAAGAACAACTGTATACTGCGAGTAAACAGAAGTGCATTAAGGAGTTTGGGGGAGCACACTGGAATATGGGGACATGCACGTTTACATAGCTACATACCGAGAGAAGAACAACTACATGAGACTTAAGGTTGCAACATTGAAACAGAAGATGCAAGCAAATTAAGTTAGGTATGAGAAGTGCAATACAGGAGTGGCATGAGAGTAGATTGAGCTACAACACGAGAACAACAAGAGGAAGTGCTAAGGCTGTGGTAATGGTGAGATATTTGTTCACCTTTTGTTGATTTCATTCAGATTTATGCAAAAGCAGAGCTCTTGAATCACGAATGTAGGGTTCAAGGTAACTTTTCCTATGTGCTTGTATTTTAGGTCTAGTAAGTATCTGAACTTCATTTATCTTTGTAGTGGTTTCAGTCTCTTTAACGAGAAAACTTGTATGAAATATAATGCATAGTTCTGGCAGCATAAGGTCAATAAGTAAGTGGAATAAACAACAAGAAAGCTGGAAAAATATAAAATCGACTGAACTAATACCAAAAACTGAAAGTGAAGACGATGTGTAGCAAAAGTGAGGCTTGTTGCAGCTAGAGATAAGCGTGATGCTGAAATACTCATGATGCATAGCCAAGATGCAGCTAGAGATAAGAACTTACAGGTTTGTCGAAGCATTTTATAATTTATACTTATAGTTCCAGACTATATTATTTCACCTGATCAATAATATAATGTTTGTATCATAATATACAAGTTAACAATGTCCTTAATTTGCAATTATGCATTTCTGTCACCCATTAGGATCTATGATTGTCCTTTCTTAGAAAAATAATGGGTTATAACAAAATATATCATGCCCTCTATCTATTTTGTATAACTACCGACTACATTTTTAAAACTAGTTAGAATAGAATCGAAAATAGTACAGTGCATTCTTACATCTTGCTTCAATTACTACAATCATATGCTTATCTCTTCAATTTAATGTCTGAAACATATTGTCATCGACATGAAATGATTACTGGTTTGTGAACCCTTGTCACATTATATATGAGAATACATAGTGGATGTTGTTGATCTAATCTTCTTGACCTTCTAAATTCAACCATTTAATTATAATTCTAATTTTAACTCTTTATAAGCCATTCAACCATTTAAATATTTTATTTAACTATTTAATAACTACATTATAATCCATTCAACTATTTATAAATATTTAAGTATTTTATTAATTAAAATTCTAATTTTAACTATTTATAATTCATTCAACTACTTAAATATTTTATTAAACTATTTTATTAGTTAAATTTTAAATCATGTTTTATAATTTATATAACTATTAAAAAAATTTATTTAACTACTTTATTTAGTAAAACTTAAATTTAACTATTTCAATCAACTAAAAAATTTATAATTCAAAAGTTAACTATGCGCTTATAATAATAATTATATGTATATATGCGCTTATGTATACAACCATCAACATGTGAAAATCTATCAATATACCGATTCGTGATGTTTCTAACTAGCAACATATGAAATAATGAATATATAAACATTATTATATAATAATAGACCAATAAAGTACCTTTTACCAAAACCCAAAGTTCGCACGTTGAAACGAAGAAACAGACTCCATGAATCCAATCCCAATCCCGAAGTTCGCATCTCTTACGGTATATGTTTATATTGCTAATATCTATCTATAAGATTTTTTGATAATGTATCAACATTTTTTTAATATGATTAAAGTGCAAATTTCACGGTGAATACCAAGTGCAAGATGTTTGACGTGGAGGGCACGGGAAAAATAGTAGCTGAAGGCACCGTATGTTATTAGCTTATCTCTAGTTGCTGGTTTGTAACTTGTTGTTTCTGCTGGTATGCATCTTTAATTTTCTCTTCCATTTTTTTTTTTGATCGTTTTGTTGTGACTTAATTTATTGCAATAATAATTCATCTACATTATATGATAGGTAATATTCTTGGTGTTCCATTTTGAGATATATGGAGGTGTTGGGATTGCATGCTTTCCAATGGATTTAGATTTTCATTCGTACGATGCCTAAGGTAATCATCACTCATTCACAATATATAATTTTTTTTCTTGGGTATTGTCTATGAATAAATCATTACTTAACATAAGCAAGGTGTGGTAACTTTGATTGTTTACTCTGAATTTTGTAGGAAGCAACTTAACTTGGAAAGAAATCTAGAGAACTTAAGAAAGTCATTGAAGCACTTCACCAGGATGAATAAAATGGTGTTAAAGGGAGAAAATGACGTAAAAATGTAGAGGCTGTTTAAAAGGTATAGAATTATGCTTAAGCAAATGCTATTTTTTATACACCCTCTACCAGCATCTTAATTCTTAAATTATTTTGCATGTTTTTGTGATGACCGTAAAATTTATACATACTAGATGTGCTCATAAGCCGATAAATTTCACTTGAAACCCCAGGTATGTACTTTACTTAAGTTATACTTCTTACCAAAATTTTGCTCCTGAAACCAGATAGCTTACCCTTCTTACTAAATGTTCTATATGAGTGATGTTGGCACCTGTGTTCTGATTGTTTTTATCATGACATGTTAATGCCATAAACATAGTAAATATGGAGTCCCAAATAGAGATTAGGAATTTTCATGCATATAATTTAGGAACACATCAATTATTAGCACTATAGAAAGTGGTCAGTGTATGCAACTCGTATAGAAAGGATAGTACTGCACTTCTTTTGACATTTTTATCTTACCACAAACAAACTTCAAATTGATTTATAAAATATGAACATCTCCATAACTCATCTATTATGAAGACTAGAAATGTTAAAATTTTAAATACTCGATAAATATTCTGAGCTAAATAAAGTAAAATTTCTTTTTTTTCCAATAGAAATTTGGAGATCAATGGATTCAAAAGTGCTTGTACAAGATTGCTCGGGCTGGAAAAATCAAATGTTTTACTGGAGTAGTTGATCCATATGAGCACCATTGAATAATGAGGTACAACAATTTATGAATCAGCTGAGATTTTTATTTCAATATTGAATTATGTGAACATGCTTCCTACTAACATTTCAAATAATATTGCAAGCACATGAACTATACCTGCCACTACTGCTAATCTATAAAAGAATAAAGTATAGATTTTGAGAAAATGAAATGGTTTTGATGGATTGAGATTTGCTTATTATAGAATATATTACATAAATCATGTATTGTCTCGGTAATAGCCAAGTGTCATTAAATTTTTCTTGCTAAAAGTTCATTGTTTAATTTTAAAATTAGTGAGGAACTGAGGATAATGACCACTGGCATTCAAGATGGTATACACGATTTAGTTTAGTGTTTGTATGATGAGTCCAATTTATCATCTCACATTATGGTGTATAAAGCGAACTATGAAATAAAAATGAAATAAGAGAGAAAAATTAATTTCTAAATTTAGTTTAACGTTAAAACATCAAAATCAGTTTCAAATTATGCAGAAACCTTAAAAATAAATCAAATATGTGTGTTTTTATTTTGTTGGGTTTACTTGAGTGAATTAAATAAAGTAAGTAGTGTCAACTTAGTGGCTACACTTCAAAATAGTTATGCGATATTAAGAATCAACCAAGAAAATATACCTTAATTATTTGCAAGAGCTTAGGCTTAATTAATTTGCTCTAATGGATCGTTGTTTCCATGCTAACCTAAAACTTAGTGTACGTCACTTTCATACCGCTCAAAAAAGTTATATATATATATATATATATATTCGATACAACATTTAATGATTTGGCTATACCTATTTACTCAGAAATCATACAACTTAATGACGTGGTAATATTTAGTGGGTTGACTAAACAATAACATTTCAAAAAAAGTTCCTAATCACTTTCACTAAAGAAAAAACAGAACTGTGATTATAAGATAATGTTTAGTTCTATATAGGCATTTAGCTTTAGCTAATATTTACTTTAAAGCTGCAAATTAGCTGTCATTTATGGATAAAAGATTTGTAATATCATTATTTACTTTAAAGCTATGAATTAGTTGTCATTTATGGATAAAATATTTGTAATATCTGAAAAAATAGATATTAAAAAATTCAAGAAGAAAAAAAAGGAAAATGGGAAAACTGAAGAAGCAGAACAAAGAAACTGCAAAAATTCAATACTACGCTTGAGGATGTGAGTTACGTCTTAGCAGTCTTAGCAGTATGATTCTCTTTGTCTATCAGTTCTGTGATGTAGTTATGCAACATTTAGGGGCACAGTGTATGGGAATGTGTGGATGATCTGTTGACAGAGGTCATAGCACAGTTTTAGAAGTTAATGTAGAAGCAGAAAGTGGTTTAGATGGCTGTTGGCGGTTCGATTGAAGGTGCTGCTGCTGTGAAGTTATTGCTGTGGAAAGTTGCGGAAGGAAGTTGCGCTGGTCGTGTAATGAATTGGAGTTGAGTTGAGTCTGGTTGTGAATTGCTGGCGGTTGGAGATTGAACGGTGCTTTGTGGAACTGTGAGAGGATGGTGGAAGAAAGATGTCAGAGAATGGTGGTTGGTCTTTGGTTGAATGTTGAGGCTGGGGTGTTGAACTGTGAGGCTTGTTTGCTGGTGTGGTATGTTTTGAACTGAAGTTTTGTAGGATGATTGTTTAGCAGTAATTGATTTTGGAGTGGGTTATTGGTTGTATGAAGGTGAAGTACTACAGGGGTTGGTTTGGATGGTACAGCTTGTAGGGGTTGTGAAGTGGTATGATGAGTTTGTGGTGGATGATTTGGTGGAGGCAATGGAGAAATGCAGAGGATTTGATGTTAATGATAGTGGCACGCTGAAATAGTGAACTGTGACGGAGAGGTTGGTAGAAAACAGTTCTGGCAGAAGCAAGACAGTGAGTCAATGAAACAGTTTGATGGTGGATGTGGTGAAGCAACTGTGTTGTTGATGAAAGGGTAGGTGATGTTGTTGTTGTAGTGCAGTAGTGTTTACGGGTTTATGTAAACTTTGTTCATGGATATTGTGTTCAACTTATTTTATGGAAGTGATTAATAGTTATGCTTTTATTTTACAATTTTTAGTTTGATTTGTTTATGTTATGTACATTAACTGATTAAAATATAATTAAATGTAGTTTATATTAATGATATGTGTGAATATTGCAATGGCACAACATTGCTGTCAATTCTTTGGAAAAAAATGCATATCCCTACGACAGCATTTATACATTGCTGTCAATTCTTTGGAAAAAAATGCATATCCCTACGACAGCATTTATACATTGTTGTCAATTCATTGGGAAAAAAATGCATATCCCTACGACAGCGTTTATACCTTGCAGTAGAAAACTATTAACAGCGTTTATGCCTTGCAGTAGAAAAATTATTAACAGCGTTTAAAAAACGTTGTAGAAAGTGGGTTTTTGACAGCGTTTATATTTTGCAGTTAAAAATTTAGGGTCAACGACCGCATGTCGTTATACAGCGTTTTTAAAACGCTGTGAAAACTTTTAACAGCGTTTTTCAAACGCTGTGAAAAGTCTTTTTTGTTGTAGTGTTACTTCTATCTGCACATTGATTCTGTAATTTTTTTGTGATTGTTAATTATATTATTCCAAGTAGAACCTTAAAGAATTTGAAAAATATTCATATAATACATTAAACACTATTCACCACCCTCCTTTAATGTTAATTTAACCCTAAGATCCCTATTACGCTGACTCACATTTGGTATCAGAGCATTGGGTTTTCAAAGTATTCATAATATGATTTTTGAAAAAGTTTCAGTGGCAATTTTAGATAATATTTTTAACACTGTATTCAAAAAGATAATTTGCAAAATCATCATAATATTGTTTCATAAATTTGCATCTATTCATTATAAAAAATCACGTGATGTTTTGAAAATGTGTGAATTGCAGAAACATATGTGTTACATGGCTTTTGAAGAACAAACACCTAATGACCAAACTCTATAAATCTAAAAAGACCAATGGATATTGGATAATGGATGCTCAAGAGACATGGCTGTAAATCCGGAGATTTTCAAAGATATAGTTTACAAAGATGGTGGATCATTAAATTTTGGAGACAGCTCTAAAGGATATGTGATAGGTATCGGCAATGTCAGTAATTCTAAAACTCCTACTATTTCTAATGTTTTGTTACCTACGAATTTAAAGCATAATCTGTTGAGTATTAGTCTATTGTGTGATAAGGGTTTCAAAATTAAATGCGTAAAAGATAAATGTCACATTGAAGATAATGAGTCAAATATTATCTTTGAAGGTATTAGGAAACGAAACGTCTATGTATTAAGTATGAAAATCTCAAACGATAATTTATGTCTTGACTGAATCAAGTGATCCTTGGATTTGGTATAAAAGATTTGGTCATTTGAATTTCAAACTAATATCGAAAATTGCTAAAAACGATCTAGTAAGAGGTCTTTCCAAAATGAGTTTTAAATATTAATAATTTATGCGATGCATGTCAATTAGGAAAACTTAGAAAAGTTCTTTTAAATCAAAATATATGATTTCTACCTCCCAACCCCTTGAACTTCTTCACTTGGATCTTTTCGGTCCCTCACAGATACAATCTATAAATCAGAGTAGATATGTATTTGTAATCGTATATGATTATTCTAGGTTTACCTGGACGATTTTCTTAAAACTTAAAAGTGTTGCTTTTGAAATGTTTAAAATCTTTGTTAAATGAATTCAAAATCAAATGCTTAGTAAAATTAAAACTATTCGGAGTGATCACGGTGGAGAATTCGAAAGTGAAAATTTTGAGAATTTCTGTAATAAGAAAGGTATAACTCATAATTTTTCATTTTCAAGAACACCATAACAAAATGAAGTGGTAGAACGTAAAAATAGGATGATTCAAGAGTGCGCTAGAACTATGCTAAATGATAGTAATTTACCTAAAAATTTTGGGCTGAAGCAGTTGGTACTGCATGTTATATATTAAATAGAATTTTAATAAGACCATTAACTAAGAAAACACCATGTGAATTATCCTATAAGAAAAAGCCTAAAGTATCGTATATTTGAGTTTTTGGTAGTAACTGTTTTACTTTAAATACTAAAAATAATTTGGATAAATTTGATGCTAAATTAGATAAATGAATATTTATTGGATATCAAATAGAAGTAAAGGTTATAGAGATTTCAATACTAGAACTAATATTGTTGAAGAGACATTACATGTCTCATTTGATGAGAATTTTAAAGTTTATAATCCAAATGTTGATAAAGAAGAAAATATCGATAACCCAAATGAAATTAGTAATAATGAGATTACCAATGAAAATAATAATAATTCAGAAAATTCACATCCAAATAAAAGGACAAGATACTAGAAAGATCATCCTATAGAAAATATACTTGGAAATATTGAATCTTTTGTTAAAACTAGAAATCAAAGGAATAAAATGAGTAACGTTGATTTTATTTTAACTATTGAACCTAAAAATCCAAAGGAAGCATCAACTGATGATTCATGGATTCTTGCTATACAAGAGGAATTGAATAAATTTACAAGAAATCATGTATGGGAATTAGTCCCAAGACCTAAGGATAAATCCATAATAGGAACTAAATGGGTATATAGAAACAAAATGAATGAATAAGGAGAGGTTGTGAGAAATAAAGCTCGATTAGTCGCACAAGGTTATTGACAAGAAGAAGGAATAGATTTTGATGAAACCTTTGCACCCATAGCAGGATTAGAAGCTATACGAACTTTACTTGCTTTCACTAATCATAATAATTTTAAGTTATATAAAATGGATGTTAAAAGTGCATTTTTAAATGGTGTTATTAAAGAAGATGTATATGCAGAACAACCCTTGCTTCTTAAAGATGCAAAACTATCTAATCATGTTTACAAATTAAAGAAGACTTTGTATGGTCTGAAACAGCGTCCAAGAGCTTGGTATGGTAGACTTAAATCCTATCTGTTATAATTAAATTTTTAAATAGGCAAAGTAGATAGTACCCTTTTTATTAAAAGAGATAAAAATGATATTTAGTTAATACAAATATATGTAGATGATATCATTTTTGGATCTATCAACGATAAACTAAATAAGGAATTCTAAAAAATAATGACTAAGGAATTTGAAATGAGTCATAAGGGAGAACCAAATTATTTTCTAGGATTACAAATAAAACAACCTAGTAATAGAATTTTTTATTAGTCAATAAAAATATGCTAAAATTTAGTTAAGAAATTTGGTATGTCAAATACCAGTGGTAAACCAACTCCCATAGCAACTAATGAAAAATTGAATAATGAAGAAATTTCAAAAGATGCAGATCAAAAATTATATAGAGGAATGATTGGATCACTACTCTATATAACTTTTAGTAGACATGATATAATGCATAGTGTTTTTCTCTGTGCAAGATATCAATCTCAACCTAAAAACCCATTTAAAATCCATAAAACAAATTTTGATATATATAAACAACACATAGACTATGGACTCTTTTACCCAAAAGAAGACTCCTTTGAATTAATTTAATATAGTAATGCTGACTATGTTGGTTGCAAATCAGACCGAAAAAGTACAAGTGGAACTTGTCACTTTTTTGGACACTGTAAGATTCCCTGGTTTAATAAGAAGAAAAACTCTGTATCTTTATCTACGGTAGAAGCAGAATATATTTTTGCAACTTTAGCATGTTCGCAAGTTATCTATATGCAACAAACTTTAAAAGATTTTGATTTTAATTTTTCTAAATCACCAATATACTGTGATAATACGAGTATGGTCAATCCATCTAAAAATCCAACTCATTATGCTAGAACTAAACATGTTGATATAAGACACCATCTTCTATGAGTTAATGTAAACAAAGAAATAATATCGCTTGAATATATAAACATTGAAAATCAAATAACTGACATATTAACAAAACCATTGAATCAAACATCTTCTACTAAGTTAAGAAGAGAGTTACGAATTTGTTCTCTATCGAAAATATAAAAATAATGAAGTAAAATTTACAAAATATAAAGAAAAACAAAATAATCAAAATTATAACATATATGTCAACATATAACGGTAATTTTGTTTTTTAAATTTCCCTCTAAAATTAAAATAGGTGGTTATATAATAACCAAATTTTGAATTTCTTCTACATTTCTCTGTATTCTCTCTGTTTTTAACTTTTGAAACAAATAAACCATGGCCTCCTCTAATCCCAAACATTCTAGAGAAGAGAATTCATCGTTTTCCTTCCCTTCTCCTATCCAACGCCCCTTCTAGAACACAACTATAGCCACAGTTATTAAATTGGAAATTGAAATGAAGAATGTTCTGGAGATGTTGACTGAAATACAAGTTGTACAAGTTCGCTTATCCAAAGAACAAGAGAAGCAAAGTAGAATTCTGCGCAATTTGCAAAAATATCTATTAGATAATCCTACAAATCTAATAGTTATTGAAGATGATGCTGCAAATTTGGCCACTCATAACCCCATTCAAGGCAGCGATGATGAGGAAGAAGAGGATGAAGAGAAAGAAGAGGAAGAGGAAGAATACATGGAGGAAGATGATGAAGTCCGATGCATCGGAGAAGTATGTTTCGATCGAGATGGAAATCTCATCGAACAAAAGGGGAATTTTTGCCTTCATTATCCTCAATGTCATATTCATGAATCCCCGATCATTAAGAAAACATGTTAGGATGGTACTTGTCATCGTTAATTTGATTGTGTGGTGTGTATACTTAATTTAATTTAACATTTGTTTTACTTACTTATATGTACATTTTAAGATGTGATTGGATAATGGTGTGTTATGAAATGAATATATAGATTGGTTTGGTTACTATTAATGGTTTGTGTTATCACTTATCATTTCTTGTATATCATTCTTATCATTATTTCTATTTCATGGTTATCTCAGTTTAAATATCATTTATTGTTCATATAAATCATTTTCATCATTATTATATGTCATTAGTCTATATATTTTATTTAGGGTGAGTTAGAGTTAGAGTAAGAGTTAGAGTAAGAGCTAGTGTTAGAGTTATAGTTTTAGGTGGTTATTTGTGCTGATGACTAATGGGGAGAAATATATAAAATCTAGACATAGATTAAGGGTGAGTTTTGTAACCCGGAGGAGTTATATTATATTTTATATATAGAGTTGTCATCATGAAAAAGAGGGAGATTGTTAGTTCCTTAGATATTGGTTTTGAAGATAACAGCTATAGACATTATATAAAATATAAATACTAATGTTTTATTAAGTTATATATAGTATATCGTGTAGGATACTAGACATGTGTTGATTAAAAAGACTGTACAGTATCAAGAGTAGATTCAAGATGTTGATATAGAGTTTCAAGATTTGGAGAATGAAGATTCATGAGTATTGAAGAGTTTAAGATTTCAAGATATTCCAGATAAGTTATAGAGTCACATAATTTATGTTAAAACCTTGATAGCACTTTCCTGATCTCTCTCTTCTTCTCTAATTTTTTTTAAATTGTTTTTCAAATATCCTGGCTTTAAAGTAATCTTTTCAAAATATTTCTCAAAATGATTTTCAATTTCTTATACTTGTAAAGATATTATTTTAGTGTTTTTAAGTTTATATATTGAATTTTTGTTTATACTTTAATAAGTTATAATTATATTGATTATATATATACACGTATTAATATTTTCAAAATTATTATATAAAGTTTTATTATGATTAAAATATGTATAAACTATGCTTAAATGATTTTACAAAATATCAAATTATTTTACAAAACAACGTGTTTTCAAAAAATAATGTTTTAAAGAATTTTTAAATTTTAAAATGTGTATGTTGACATATTGTATGTATGTATGTCGGCATAGTAACCGTTCTTAAAATTTAAATTTCAAAAGAAGTGTCTTTTCGTCGTATCTCTTTACGAATGGATATGATCGTTGTTCCTCTATAAATTCCAGACTTCCAAACGAATTTTTAAACAACATTTTCTTATTCATCTCTCCTTCTTCCGCTCTCTCATTTTCTAAATCAAAATATACGAAATTCAACCAGAATCAAATTTAATTACCACTAATTTGATTCTCCTTTATCCACTCTTTGATTTCTCTCATCTCTATCACTCAAATCAAGATCAGAGTGCTATTCAAGTGTTATAGGATCAATTGTAATTAAAATCGAAGTTCTAAGTCTGTAAATTTCGGTTAAATCATACTGCTATACTTATGGGTGTGATTGTAGCCCATAAATCTAGTGGGTGTGCTTGTAGCTCGGAAATCAAGTGACTCTACCTAGTGGTCGGGATTCTGAAGGGTATGCCTCGTAGCCTTGAAATCGAGATTGTATTTGTATTTACTAGTCGAAAAGAAATCTGTACAAGGAATTGTGCAGTACTAGATGTATGGTATCTCTGAACCAATATTAAATCCTGGTGTATCTTTCCTTTTTACTTTTACTACATTTACTTTTATCTACACTTTGATTCTATAATTGTTTCTGTGATAGTTAATTATATCATTCGTAGTAGAATCTTAAAGAATTTGGAAAATATTCATATAATCCATTAAACACTATTCACCCCCCTCTAGTGTTAATTTAGCCTTAAGATCCCTATTCCGCTGATTCACAAGTTCAACCTCTTTAGTGCTTCCACTAAGAAAGGAGTTTCTCAAGTGTAGATCTAGCTATCAATGGTGGATTGGATGTCCATATGTTAGATCCAGAAGGTTTTTCTATAAAGGTTGAAGGAATTTCATATTGATATCAATGGCACCATCTAGGAAGTCTAGTAGATCTGGAGCAGTAGCTTGTGCAGATGAAGGAGCTTCTCACCATATTGAAGTTACTAACTAACTGACAGTAGCATTGCCAGGATCATCTGCCCCTTAGGAGATGATCACAAGAATGGAATTGTTAAGATGATGGTGGAGTTGAAACAAAAGATGGTAGATAATTAGAAGGATCTACTTGACAAAATGGATGCTTGCATAGCCTTGCTAACCCAACAATCGAAGAGGAACATGAGGAGCAGAAAAGAGGCATTACCCGTTGGATCTAAAGAGGAGAACTCATCTGCTTCCGGTCAGAACAAAATGGATGGAAAGCAAAGCAGAAGGAACATGCTACCGGTGCACCAGAGAGAAATTCTGGAGGAACTAGAAGAGCCCCAGCTAAGAGAATTCAGATCCGCACCGATAAGAATTAGGTTTGTACCAACTTGAATTTGAGGCCCTTAGTTGAGCCGAGATCAAAGGCCATCAACTTATTTGATTCCGAGGACAATATGCAGCATGATGGTGATGATGATGGACTTGATGTTGAAGGTCAGGATGTTGGAACTAAAATATCCATTATAGGGTTAACTAGAAGTCAAAGAAGAACAAAAGGATTGGTTCACATAGAGACTGAATAACCTCGGTGTCAACGAGCAAACTGAGATCGTTTGTGGAGTCAAACATTCGGTGCAGCTCCTGATAGCCATCCTTTGGTGTACCAGGCTAGTGAGGAGCATACAACGGATATGATCAAGTGGTTGTTGAAGGAGAATAATTGGAGAAAGAATGAGGACTGGGGTGGGTTCTACACCTAGTAGTACTCTATTCACGGAGAACATCTTAAGGGAAGAGTATCCCAAAAAATTTACGATGTATAACACCGCTAATTTTGATGAACTAAATTCAAAAGATTTAATTAGATAAATTAAAAAGAACAATGAGATGTGTGGTAAGATAAAGAGGATGAAATTTTATAAATAACAAGGTCGAGCCTAAACTACTTAATTGTTAAGAGTGTTTTCGAATTTAAAACAGAAAAGAAGGTATGAGAGTGGTAAAGTAGGAATAGGTCTACCTTTCATCCCGTAAAACCTCCTCCTCCTCTATCATTCTCATTTTTACTCACACAAAAATAATAAAGGTAAAACGTAAAGAGGCCAGCCATTATTCAAGCTTTAAAGTATAAAACTAAGGGCAAATCAAAAGAAAGAAGCTAAGGAAACCATTCTTTATCAAATCTCAACTCTAACATCCAAATCTAAGCTGAAAAATAAATGAACCATCTCTATTGTTTGTTTTTTAATTCGGCTATGGGTAATACCCAAATTATGTTGATAATTTATGCCATGTTTTGGCTGTATGATCATTGTTTGGATAGAATAATGAATTATGGATTTTTTTGAAATTATTTGAATGGGTTTTAAAGGGTAAAACCTAAATTTTTAATCTCCAATCGATTTGATTTTCTGACATGTTGAGTAAAATATTATTTAGGGCATGATATTTTGATTTCATAATTTTACAAGTTAAAATGAATATATTTTATGAATTTCCTAAGGAAGAAATTGTGTTTATTTCGAGTTCAATTATTAAAAATAATTAAATATAGTTTTTGGGATTAAAAATAATATATGATAAAGACTATGACATTTTAGAATTTTTATGATTTTTGGGGATTTTTCCCAAGTGATTATGACTTATTATGAATTTATTATGCTAGATAAACATTTAAACAAATAATTAATTAAGGATATTAATTAATTAAACCGATATACATTTTGGGAAAGTAAAACTGGTTGTGGCAATTTTCTGAAAAGATTTGGACAAAAGTATGTTGTTATCCAATGACAAAGAATAAGATTTTGGGAAAATAAAATGATATTAATAGAAATAAAACAGTTTTATATTAATTACAGGATTGTCGTCGTCATTGAACCGCAATCATCTATGCCGCAGTTATGCTTTTTGACGTTACCTATAGCGGATGCATACGATATCAATCTCAGTTGGCATGGAATGAATCTATTAGGTTGATATGAGAAGTATGAGTAAGGTCGTTATTCATGCCTTCGATATCAATGGTGCCGCATGTTTTAATGTCGCATATCAATGCGGCATGAAAATGCACCATGTTTTCACCATAGTTTTAAATGACAACACATACCACTATTTCAATACTGGCAATATTAAGGCGGCGATGCCACATGTTTTCTATATTGATGTCATAGCTTAAGGTAGGGAAGCCACAAGCAATATTTTTGATATTAACTGATTTACAATGATGATGGCGCTATTACTTAGTTTTGGTATAAAGGAAATTTATAGCGTGGGTTGTCAATGCCGACACCCTATGTTTTATGGCATAGAGCCGAAGTACTATGATTTACGACATAGAGCCAAAGTGCTATGATTTTCAACATTACAGTATTAATGCCGCAAGTGACTGATTTTCTACGATAATGCCAAGCGGCATTGATGCCGCTACTTTTTATTCCAACGCTAGTGAGTCCTGGTTTTATGCAAACTATAAGTAAGTTTTAAAGGTGAGATAGCCTATGGTTTTAAGAAGGTCGATAGCCTTATGATTTCGACAATTAGCCAAGAGATTTATAAAATCCAGTTTTTGTTTTCTAACCTTGGACTGAGGTTCGATATTGTTATGGGGACATGAATGCCGTATATTCTTTTTATTTTTATATTAATGGTGGGGAATCATATGTATGATGATTTTGGTATTGTATAGTGCGGCATAAATGTCGTATATTATCTATATTAACAGTGGCAAACCATAAGTGTTAATAAAAATTGTTATTGGGTATACCAATGTGGATTAACTCGACACGCTATATGTGTTAGAAATTTGACATTGTTCATTGGGGATTCCAATTTATATCATGTTGACACCACTGTTTTATGAATCTACATTAATCACTAGGGATACCAATGTATTTCACTTTAAAATTTCGACATAGATTATTGAGGATACCAATGCATATTATGATATGTTATGAGTTGAAGGGGTACACAACCTAATTAAGGACACCAATAAACATAGGTTGAACTATTGGGTTAAACATGAATTAAAATTGATAAGTGATGGGTTCATAGTTAACCTAGGAAAACTATGGAATGTGTGATGGATATTTCACATGATGCCAGAGATGGATAGTCCCTATGTGGTTAATGAAGGGTTCATGGTCATTATAGAAAACTATGGGATGTGGGATGGATAGTCCATATGATTTTAATTAACTTAAATATGTGAGATGGATAGTCCATATAATTTTCACAACGAAACCATATGTGATGGGTTATCCATATGAGAGGGAATAGATAATCCATAAAAATGTTCATATGTGAGATGGGCAGTCCATATAAGTTTAAAACGGATTGTCAAATGAAATATAGACGGATAGTCTAATATACTGGGATGGGTAATCTAGGGTATGTTTGCATGATTGGATATGATTATGTTAAGATTTTCTAACCATTGTGCATGCAGGAGCACAATATATGGTTAATGTGTTTTGGTTAAGACACTAGTGATTGTAAATATCTTTTCGATCAGCGGGGTGGTCTCATTGTATATCTATTTTGGTTCGAGATGGTAGGTTATTATTCACACTAGACTGTTAGTCTAACCCGAAGTTTTGGTTTTCCCCCTTAAACTCTCGGGTACTCATTTGAGTAGTTCGGAAGTAAGGGTTTCCAAGTTTCCAATAAGACGAATAACCTTCCGGAGACTTGTTGGAGAAAATATAGCTATTTAGGTGTTCTTATCTAATCCACTATTTTGTTTGATTTTGTCTGTGTGGATGTAATAGCAAGTTATATAATGCTAAGTGTTACACTCTGATCAACCAAGGAGGCATCTGCATATGTCGCTCTTGGATTATTTTATAATAATTATATTTCCTCTAAACATGGAATTGCGAATGGGATTATGTAATAATTATGAAATGTTATTTATGAAATAAAATCTGAAAGTTTGCTATTAAATTATGTTTCAACTTTTTATATTCATGTGCTTCTGATTATTTATATGATTAACATAGCAATATTTCATCATTGGAAATTAATATTATGGATGACTATAGCATCCGTAGCATGTATTTTCGGGACACAAAGTGAGGGCAGTTACAAGTTGGTATAAGAGCGTAGCTTTATGTAAAATTTAAAAGAATAAAAGATTTTGTAAACATAATCCTAATGAATCAGATAATTTGATTGGGGTTTGGGATAACGCTACAATATCGTACTTTTATTTGCTATATATAAGTTTGTATTCTCCTCTCTCTCTTAGACAATTTCTGTATCTTATTAAAGCTCATATGTAGATTACGAGAAAGGAAGATATAGAAGCAGGAAACAGAAGAGTGAATTTAGGTGGAGGAAGTACTACAATCAATGGTAATGTTCGACCCAATACAAGTAGGAACCAAGGTTGACAGACAAATGCTAATCAAAATGCAAATGTTAATGTAGGTGTTGTGACCCCACCAGCAGATATGGGGGACTATAAATCAGTTCTTCGTCAACTTGATGCAAGCTAGAGCGGCTGTAGGGGTAGCTAGAGGAAATGCTGTTAATGCGAGAGGAGTAGATCCCATAGCGCCGGTTGGTAATAACTATGCTAAGCTAAAACGAGATTATACTAGTTTTGGTGGGAAGCCTTTTCTTGGAACTGAGGATGCTACTGAAGTGGAAAAATGGTATTGCATTGAGAGAGGATTTTTGTTAACTTGGGTTTGAATGACGAGCAGAAAAGGAGATTGGCGTCAAGGTAGTTGCAAGTTGCTACATTGTACTGTTGGAATGGGGTAACCGTTGGCGTGTCAAAAGAAGAATTGACTTTGGCTAAGTTTAGAAGAAGATTTGAGGAATGGTTCTTATCTAAGGTAGCCAAGTCAATGCTATGGAGTTGAAGTGTTAACCCGCCTTTTGGAAAGGCAACATACATGCGGATCTAACCCAAACAACGGCACAAAACATAGCATAGTTGACGAACAAACACCGCAAGATGCTTAAAATATGGTTTCAACAAAGATCGAGTCGCTTTAAGTTGCCTGGAGTTTGCTTCGAGTCGTCCCTGGGAATACTGTGGGTTTTCAGGCAGGTTACTTCGGGTCAGAGAAGGACTTGCTTCGAGTATTTGATGTATTAGCGTATTTATGAGTTACTTCGAGTCACCACAGCACTTGCTCAGAGTCAATGACAGGTCTACTACGGGTCAAGGAGGCGGCCGCTCGAGTTAAGGCTATAGATCAATCAAAAGCCATCCACTTTATATCCATCAAGGCCATGCCCATCTAGTTCGTATCCATGAGCTCCAGATCCATCCCCTTCATGCACTTCGTATCGATCCATTTATTTCCACACTCACCAGCTTCGTATCGATCCAACTCCCACACATTTCGTATCGATCGATACGAAGCAGTAAACCATTGATCGATACGAAGCCACAAACCGAGCATCGATGCAAAGTGCAAAAGGATCATTGCTTTCGTATCGATACTTTTTTATGTATGCTTCGTATTGATCGGTCAAACGATCGATACGAACTAATGACCATTCGATCGATACAAAGACGATAGCCATGCATCGATATGAAAAGAGGCGGGGATCGATACGAAGAACATAGCAACCGATGGATACGAATGAGGAAGCAATCAACTCGGCATAAAATATGGATCTCCCCTAAACAATCGCTCCACATCACCTTCTTGATCAATACAAATCTGGATTGATACGGGGCTATCGATACAAATGCTCCAATATGCCTACAATATCAATCTTGGATCGATCATAACTCGAGATCTATAACTCCAAATGCCTTCAAATTTTCACCATAGCTTGCACATCACTAGAGGAACGTTCGTGATCGATCCCATCACCAATGGATTGTTTTTTGATCGATACAAAATGTATGGGGATCGATCCCAAATGAGCTCGGATCGTCCACGTGGGCCCATCCACGTGTGAGATGGAGTATTCCAAATTCAAAGTCAGATATTTCCATGCCACGCCCATAAATAGCAGCCTAGTGCCTCTAGGAAAGGGGGACTTTTGGCTCTTCTACGTTGTTACTCTGCTAAAACTCCGTTGTAACTTGGATACTATCGATTGTACTCTTGTAAATCAGTTGAGAATCATCAATAAAAAGCAATCCTTCAAAGTGGACGTAGGCTACAACGCCGAGCCACTATAAATCTTGTCTTTCTACTGCTTTCCTTTTAATTTTTTGAGTGTTCTTCATATTTAGTTCTACTACATACAATCTATCTATGATCTATGACTGTGATTTGGTGCTTTCATCTGCAATTGGGTGTTTGTGACAAATTTTGGCGCAAACATGAAGCAAGGGGAAATGTCAGTTCTGGAATACACTATGAAGATTGATGAGTTGTCTAGGTATGGATATTCTACCATCGATACCGTGATTTAGCAAAATTAGAAGTTTATTCATGTATGAAGCCAGAGATTTCTAAAGCGACTGTACCACATCTCCGAGATCCGAGTAGTGTAGTGCTAGAAATGGCGATGTGGAATGAGGATATGCTTGGGACTTTTGGAAAAGAAAAGTTGGTGGAATGCCAGAGTTCTCAGAATAAGAAGACGAAGATCATCAAGAAGAAGGGAGCTCAAAATGGTGCAGCTGCCAAGAAAGGGAAAGAAGATATTATTTGTTATAAATGTGAGAAGAAGGGGCATGCTAATGAGTGTCGATCTGGTGATGCCAAGACGGTTGTGGGAAGGCAGAAAATGAAGTGCATTAACTGCAACCAAGTGGGGCATTAGAAGATCAAATGTCCAGAAGTAGCCAAAGCTAATAAAGGAAAGGTGTTTGCCTTAGAACTGTCTTCATCCAGACTGACTACTGCAGAGAAAGGAAAGTCTGTGATGGAAGGTACGCTTTTGATTTATAGCATACTAGTTAGAGTATTGTTTGATACTTGAGCATTGCATTCATTTATCTCACAGTGTTTAGTGGATAAGTTAAATTTAGAACCATCATACCTTGTTACATCCTTAAGGGTAGCTAACCCAATAGGAGGGTATGCAACTCTGGAGATGAGATGTGACTATCTAGAGTTTGAGTTGCTAGGTTATACTTTTACCTGTAGTTTGTTTGTATTTATGTTTGATTTTGTGGATTATTTTGGGTATGGATTGGCTGTGAGCAGATATGATGCTAGAATATTTTGCCAGGATAGGAAAATATCATTGAGACACCCTGATAGTAGTGACCGAATCATATACTCAGTTGAGAATTCAAGTTCAGAAGTTTGGGCTTTATTGGTTGCCATAAAAGTGGAAGATAAGCTAAATTGGGTTTATGTTGTAAATGAATTTACAGATGTTTTCGAGCCACTTACTAGACTACGATCAAAATGAGCTATTGAGTTTTAAATAGATCTTGTACCAAGAGCGGAACCTTTGAGTAGACCACCTAGCAGAATGACACCTACTGAGATTAAAGAGTAAAAGATGCAGCTAGTGAACTTAGATGGAAAGAGTTTTATTAGACAAAGCATTTTGCCTTGGGGAGTGGCCACGATGTTCGTGAAGATACCGGATGGGCCGTGCTGTTACAAGAAAGAAGTTAAGTTTCTTGGTCACGTGGTTTTAGAGAAGGGTTTGTCAGTTGATCCGGATAACATCGAGGTTGTTAACAACTGGAAGAGACCAGAGACGGTGACTGAGATCAGAAGTTTTCTTGGGCTTGCTGGTTACTACCAGAGGTTTATTGAGGATTTCTCGCAGATAGCAGCGCCATTGACTAAGCTAACTAGGAAGGGCGTAAAGTTTATTTGTTCTGACAAATGTGAGGAAGCATTCCTTAAGTTAAAGCACTTGATGACCAATGCACCTGTGCTAGTAGTTCCAGTCGGGAATCAAGGATTAGTAGTGTATATCGATGCATGTGGAACCAGATTAAGGGCCGGGTTGATGCAAAAAGGTAAAGTTATTACCTATGCTTCACGACAGCTTAGACCATATGAAGTGAGATATCCTACTCATGATCTAGAGTTGGCAGCGTGATCTTTGCACTGAAAGTATGGAGACATTATCTCTTTGGGTAGAAATTTGAGTTATACACAGATCATATGTCCTTAGGGTATTTATTCACTCAGAAGGAGTTGAGTATAAGGCAGCAGAGGTGGCTGGAGTTTTTAGCAGCTTATGATTTTTGTATAGAGTATACACATAGAAAAGGAAATTAAGTTGTGAATGCTCTTAGCAGAAAACATCAGAATGCGGTGTTAGCTATGTTAACAGAATGGAAGGACCTAGAGGCTTTGACTACTTGTAGTGTGCAGTTAAGATCGATTGCTAGTTCTAGTCAGGCACTGCCATATTTCCTGCTTGGAAGTTTGACCAGTTCTGATCGAAAGAATTGCTTCTAAGGAAAAAAAGGATCCACTGTTAGCCGAGAAGATTAAAAGGCTGAGGTTGGATTGGAGATTGATGATCTAACAGATTTTAGGCTTGACCAGAAGGGATGGTTGAGAAAGAAGGGATGGTTGTGTGTTCCGAATGTTGGGAACTTAAGGAGAGAAGTTCTTAGGGAATGTCATTGATCAAAATTTACGATTCATCCTGGGGGAACCAAGATGTATCAAGACACGAAAAGGAGTTTCTACTGGTAAGGTATGAAGAAGGATGTTGGCTTGTGGGTAATGCAGTGTATGAACTGTCAACGAAGGAAGGCCGAACATCAGAAGCCGAGTGAGTTGCTTCAACCTTTGGAAATACTAGTTTGGAAATGATATTCGATATCCTTGAATTTTATAGACATGTTGCCAAGGTCTAATCGAGAAAATAAAAGTATATGGGTCATAGTGGATAGGTTGACTAAGAGTGCCTATTTTATTCCGGTTAAGTCAACCAGGATGGCGCCTGTTTTAGCTAAGTTGTTTATGAAGAACATAGTTAGATTACATGGGATTCCTAGTAGTACAGTAAGTGATAGAGATACTTTTTTTACTAGCGAGTTTTGGAAGAGTCTACAGGATGTGTTAGATACCAAGCTCAAGATGAGTACTGCTTATGACCCTTAGACAGATGGGCAGCCAAAGAGAGTCAACAAGGTACTCGAGGATTTATTAAGAGCCTGTGTGCTAGATTTTGGTGGATCATGGGAAGATCACCTACACTTAATTGAGTTTTATGATAATAACAGTTATTAGACTAGTATAGGAATGGCGCCTTTCGAAGCTTTGTATGGAAGGCCATACAAGTCACCAGCATATTGGTTGGAAATTGGAGACAGATTTATCTTAGGTTCAGATCTGGTAAGAGAGGCAACGGAGAAGATTGAGTTGATCCGAGGTAGGATGAAGAAAGCTCGGTCTAGACAAAAGAGTTATCCAGATAAGAGGCATAAGGATCTAGAGTTCTTAGTTGGAGAAAAGGTTTTCATTAAGGTATCATGATGAAGTGTGTGGTGCGATTCAGAAAATCAAGGAAACTGGCACCAAGATATGTTGGACCGTTCTCAGTTATAGAGAGAATCGAAAAGCTTGCATATAGAATAGAGTTGCCAAGCAGTTTGGCAGGTGTCTATAATGTGTTTCGTGTGTCACATCTTCATAAGTATGTTCATGATTAATAGACTACTATTCTACCGACAACAATGGAAGACTTAATAATAGATTTGGATCTGACCTTTGTTAGGCAACCAGTTTGGGTTGTAGTGAGAGATGATAAGACGTTAAGAAACAAGACAGTCAAGTTGGTGAAAGTTCAGTGGAGCGACAACGAGAAGGACTGTACTTAGGAGACAGAAGACAGGATTAGAGATACTTATATGATCTGCTTTAAGGGTATGTTCTATTTTTACTTTATATAGACTGTTTCCTAGTGAGGTAGCCTAGTATGGTAGTTATGAGATGTTATAGATGATTGCTATGATTAGTATCCAGTCCTTGCTGAATTTCGAGGATGAAATTCTTTAAGGAGCGGAGCCTGTAACACCTCTAATTTTTATTAGCTTTATTCAGGAGATTTAATTAGATAAATTAAATAGAGTAATGTCGAGACTTGAGTGATAAGGGGATTGCGATTTGAAAACTAATTAAAGTCGTGTGTCTTAACTAAAATTAATATATAAGTGTGATTTATAAATTAGAAATTTAAGAGAATAAGGTAAGGTCAAAAAGGGAATAGCCATATATCATAACCCCTAAACCCCTCACCCCATTCTCATTCACATTTTTATAAACCAAAAACATAAGCAAAAAGAATTAAGGCCGGCCATAACCCTAAGAAGAAGAAGAGCAAAATCCAATTAGAAGCTAAGATTCAAGCTAGGAAGATTAAAGCAAGAAAAATCTCAAGTTCCTTATCCAAAAAGGTGAATAATGATCTAAATCATCTCATATAAGTCTTCTTGAACGTTTCAATTAGGGTTTAAGGTTTAAAACTATATGGTTGGATGAATGATGATATGCTTTGATTTATCTAACTTGTTATAATTTAAACAAGGATTTTTGTGGGATAATATAATTCGATTTTAAGGTTAAAATCATGCAAATTGATTTCCAAATGCAATGATGTTTGAATATATTATATAAAACATTATTTTGGAGATGGGTTTAAATTTTAATAATATTCCAAGCTATGGATAATTTATTATGAATTTTAATGAAAAGAATAGTTATTTTTCGGTTTAAATTATTTAAGGCAGTTAAGAAATGTTTTCGAGTCAGAAATTTATATATGTTAGAAAACATATTAAAAGTGAATAATTGTGATTTTTGGGGATTTCTCATAAGTGTTTTACTATGGTTTTAAATTATTTAAGTTAGAGGATTTAAATGTTTTAATTTTTTTGTTAAAGGGAATGGCTTATTTGCTAAAACATTTTTAATTGTTGAATTCGGCAGCCATTTTAGGAAAGAATTTTGATAAAGAATTGGCAACTAATCATATTTTGGCAAATTAGGAAAGTTAGGTAAAAAGGAATTACTTTTAAAGGCATAAAATATGTTTTGTTTCGAATTACAAATTCGCTACTTCCAATTGCTTGCTTCCATCACCATGCCCAGTAGACATTTCGCACCCATTCGAAACCAATGCATATGGTATAAGCAATTGGTACGTGGTGGATTGGAGAAAGACGTAAGGGACTATGTCGTAGGCATGCTTCCAAAGGGGTTGATGCAACTTTTATTAACCTTCGAATCAATCAACTTGCCTTTTTTTAAAAGAAGAATTAAAAGTAATTACCGCTTTTTAAACCTATTCGATACCTAGCTGCCACATTCATACCTTTCATATCAGCTAGATGCCGCTTTTAAATTTTAAAGTCGCTTCCTCAATGCTTTCGAAAGGGTTGTTTTAGCCACTTCTAATAAGAGTTTCGGAGGCAATAGTTTCAAAAGTTTGGTTTCGAAGCTATCCTTTCCCCTATTCTTTTATTTGAGATCAATGCTTTCGAAAGGGTTACTTTTGCTTCTGTTCTCTTTGACCTTATAGTTAAACTAAATGTTAAACCCAATGGTTTCAAAAGGAATACTTTTAAATGGTTTTAAAGCTATGTTTCCACAAACTCTTACTTGAACCCAATGCTTTCAAAGGGTATGCTTTAAGTATTTCAAAGGGTATATTTTTAAGGTATATTTTTCAGTGTTTCGAAAGGAATGGTTCCAAGTATTCGAAAGATATATTAGATGGTTTCAAAAGAAAACATCTAAGGTTTTAAGTAATGATACAAGGGATATAATCAAAAGCCTTAGTTTTCAAATTTGGGAACCCAATCTCATTTTTAAAGTAAATACATAGCAATATGAAAGAGTTTTGAAATGGCATTTAACAATGGAATTTTAGAGGAAGATTTCCTCGATAAAGATAGTGGGTTAAGGGTATTGACCATATTTCATTAGAAAAATGATTACAAGGAATCTAAATGTGGATGTTTATATTGTTATGTTATTTAATCAGTTATCATTAATGATTGTGTAACTATATTCAATTCATTTATAACCCATACTTGCATCTTGGGGTAAGGGAAGAATAACAGGCTAGATTGACCTAATTGTGAATATGTATATATTGAATTTAACTCCTGTGTGAGTAGAATTGCATCTAGGAGGTCAGACAGACCAGAATATAGGATGCCCAAGACTGATCAAAGGATTATTGGTAGATGGGTTCTTAGTAAGCCTGTAAAAACTATGTTATGGAAATTATTATTGGCAGGGGCCAATAGGTTCTTAGTGATCCCATGAAAACTACGCCTAGAATAAATTATCGAGAGAGATCAATAGGTTCATAGACATCCCATGAAAACTATGACATAAGAGATGTTATTGGTGGAAACCAATAGGTTCATAGTGATCCTATGAAAACTAAGACTGGATGATAGTATTGATAGATACCAATTGGTTGATAGTGATCCCATGAAAACTATGATTGGATGATAGTACTGGTAGAAACCAATAAGTTCATAGTGATCCCATGAAAACTATAAAAGTGGATAGGAAATCCATACAGAATTAAATAGGTTATTAGTCAGCCCATGAAAACTAATAGGTTAATAGTGACCCTAGAAACTATAACTTGAGACAGATAGTCAGGTAAATGGGGATAGGAAATCCAGAGCATATTGCATGTTTGCATATCATCGTGATACATTTTATTATGTTATTTCTTAACCATTGTGGATGAAGGTGAACAGTATACGGTTATTAAAAATTGGGTTAAGATACAAGTGAGGGAAAAACCCGTTCCGCTAAGCGGTGTGGTCTCACTAGATATCTATATGGTTCGAGATGGTAGGTTATTATTCACACCAGATTTTACGTCTGACTCGAAGTTTATGTTTTCCCCTTAAAATCTCAGGTGCTCAATTGATTTTGACTAGTTTGAAAGTTAAGGCTTTCAGGTTCTCCTTTAGATGAATAAGCTTCCAGAGATATACAGGAGGCAAGCTAGATATTAGGAGTTCTTTCTGTTTGATTCCGCTGTGTTATTGGATGCAATGGATAAGTTGTTTAGCGCCTATATTTAGACTCTGATCAACCAAGAGGGCATCTTCGTATGTCGCGCTTTGTGTATTTTGTACTAAATTGTAATTTCTCTGAACGTGGCTTACGTATGGGATTATGTAATGAATCTGCAATGAAACGAGAAATTTGTTTTAAATTAAGTACAATTTTTTTTCATATTCAAGTGTTTCTAGTGTATCAATGTATCTAACTTTACCACATTTGGTCACCGAGAATTAATAACTATGGATGACTGTAGCATCTGTAGTGGTTAGTTTTGGGCCTCCAAATAGGGGATGTTATAGTATCTCTTCATATAGATATTCGATACCCTTAGAAACTCGGTATCGCTTTGCTTGATAACTTTACCTTCTTTAGGCTTTACATCTCTCGTAATTTTAAAGATTGACATGTTCTTTTTAGAGGCTCGATACCCTTTTTTGTAGTAATAGAAACGTTGAGTGAATGTATTTGTACATTTCCTATAAATGTAAATATATTATATGCCAAATCCTAAGAATTTTGACTATAGAGTAGTTGCAACCATACACCGAAATATGGATAAGTTGATTTTGAGATAGAATAATTGTAACAACCCGCACCTCCTGACACTCTGATCCAAAGCCTATTGTGACTTTCGGACATGCGTCATGCCGAGAAATACGAGCTTTTGGGATTTTAAAACCTTGGAGAGCATAATTACAAGGGTAAGTTCTAAGAAATTCTACACTTTCCGATCTCATAGCGGAAGGAATTAAAATATAAGTACATAAAATAGACATCTCATAAAAATAGTCTCCAAAATACTTGTTTTTACATACACAGTGCTATCAAAGTACAACATAAGACATTTAATACAATAGGTAACTACAGAAGGACCAATGAATGATATGAGAACTCCAATATGAAGCTCCTTTCTCCATGTATAATGCCAAATTTAACTATAACACGTCATCATGTTGTGGGGAAAATGGAAAGAAGGGGGGCGAGTCAGACAAAAGTTTGGTGAATGAGTATAAATTTAATATGCGATAATCTTATGCAGTTAAATTTAATACTACCCTAAGTGATATAGGGTATGCTACAAGTGTTCGTAAACCACTAAGGTCCAATACCTAAGGGTTCTTATCTAACACAAGGGGTCGGATTATAAATTGAACCTCACACTACTAATCGGCCAACACTTCTAGAACTATCCAATAGAAAAATACCACCCATAGGCGATTGTGGGAACTGCTCTCCTATAAATACCAATACCATCACTATCCTGAAGAGGGAGAACCCCGAAATGCAAACTCGATGTGTGACTCATCATATGCACTCATATTCATCTCTCGATCGTAGTGGCAAAATGCCTCTTATGGTACTACATCGGTGTCCACCTATACCACATCGTGTCAAATTCATGCGTACAAGGACTCCCGTTAGTACTGGGTCCCATTTTCTACTCTAGAACCTCCTATCATGCTGCTCTGAAGTCAAACTGCAACATGTTGGGCCATAATCCATGCGTATAAGAACTTTCATTAGCATCGGACTCACTCACCCGGTGTCTCCATCAATGCAGCGCATCCATTACGGAACACCCCTTGAGCATCTACAAAATACATCACCCTAGTCAAATCCGTGTATGCAAAATACATCGCCCTAGTCAACTTCGTGTATGCGAAATACATCACCCTAGTCAACTCTTGACCCTCCATTTGGTATTTCACCTTTACCCAAACCACGACGACCTATGTCCTTTGCTAGGGAAGTGATTTCCCAATTCTCTCAAGCACGTAGTTAGCCCCCAAATAGGCTCAATAAACAATTTTCCATCTGTATAATTTTACCTAAATTATATATTTTTTATTCTTTAACATGAACCTTTGGTCGAGGTTAAACATTAGAAATTTTCGTTCTGAACGGTCGACCTTTGTTCCCCTCCGGTCGACCGCTTGGGTTCTAGGGTCAACCGGTCCTATAGTGAAATTAGTGGTTTCCAGTGATTATAATTGTTAATTATGTTGTTTTATAATATGTTGTTGGTATTTATTATATCCTAATTACTAGATGACCAATTTATATTTCAATTTGCAATTCAATTTGGCATTTATTAATTTAGGGTTTATTAATTTAGGGTGTGCAACTTTAACTGTAAAATGGGTTATGCAATAACCCATACCAGAATAGGTCTAAATTTTGGATCTAGAAAAGGCCCATAGAAACTTAGATCCATTCTAAGGCAAGCTGTTGGTAGAACTAAGAAAATAACAATATAGAGCCAAAACTAAACTTTCAGAACTCACAACAGATGGAACAAAATATAATAGCAAAGTGTACTCATTTATTTCAAAACCATAAAAATTTCATAATACAAAATTCCATAAAAACCGTAATAAAATATCCATTATAACAATTGTCTAAATACATGGGTACACATAAAAACAAGTAATAATAACAAATACTGCCACAAGATAAGCTTCTCCATCTCAAAGCGTCGTCACCACCATCATTCCGCCCTTAACCTATGTTGTAGTTAGGAGGGAGTCATAACAACAAGTGTTTGGTGAATAAAAAGCTCGAGTCTTACCTTTTTAGTACTTGGGCAGTATATTTCAAAATAAGAATATGTCTATGAACATAAAACCATTAAAATCATTTAATACTTCTCTATAAGGAAATGAGGCGGGTCCAACCACTTAATACCTTCCATTCCAGAAGTAGATCCCATATCCCACTCATACGTCATAAAATGCTAATAATGTAAGAGATGGTACCCAAGCCACTTAATACTTCCCAATGGAATATAGGCAGACCCCATCATTTAAGGCCTAATTCCAGAAGCATGCTCCTCAATGGTACTATCTAGCTGACATCATATGGAATCTTATAGGCCACTTAATACTTTCAAATGGAAAATAGGCAGGCCCCGTCATTTAAGGCTTAATTCCAGAACCAAGCCTCTGTAGAGATACCACCGAACGTAACCCTTTGCCATTTAATACTTCATTTGGGGAAAAAGGCAGGTCCACCCATTTAATACCTCAAACCTCGAAGCAGACCCTTCGTCTTATGAACTATACCTATAATGACGTCTCACATTAGTCCTCTATTTGTAGGAACTGGTAGCCAGATTAGTTGGGCTGATTTCCCCTATAGAATTTGTAACTGACCTCACGTCATTACAAATATTTATCATAAGGATATCTCACATCAATGAAAGTGTACACAACTGCTGGTAGCCTCAAAGTGAAGGGCAAACTTCCGTCATGTGACTCTATTGACCTCACATTCCTGTAACTTAGCCATAAATCAATTACTCTATATATATATATATATATATAGACACACACACATACACACACACATACATACATACATATATATATTCATCTCGTTGTTTCATAAATGAGGCCTCATAAGGAATCTTCCTTATTACGCCTTAAAATAATAATTAGGCTATATAAGAGTTTCCTCTTATTTTTGCATCAAAATCAATTACCTTTCTAACGGGGGAAATAAATTTTAATAAATGCGTAATTAACTATGCCAAATACGCAGTAATTATACGTTAATTACGTAAACAGTGATAAATAAATATTCACGCCTAATAAGTTTAAATGCATGGATTTTACGCCCTAAACTAGCGTTAAATATAAATTCCTTAATCAATTATTATTAAAAGTTCTTTTTCTTCTATTTCCCAAGATTTCATGGAATTCTAATGTTCAAAACTAGGAATAAATATTCATAACCAAAACTGCAATACTAGACTTGTAAATAAAATAGAAACTTGATTTATTACACCAATTCAATGGAACATCTTAAATAATAAGAACTGCAATTTAAACCCCATATTCTATTCAACTCCTCTTACAAAGAAATAGATAAGAATAAGTGGTGTAAACTACGAATAGAATTCGTAATCTAAACCCCTTATTTTATTGAAGGATCACAATTTGACCCAAAGAAGAAGGAAAAGTGGACTAGACTTTGAAATTAACAAAAATTGCATAAAGGAAAAAAATTCTATTAAATTAATATAATGAGGATCTCAACATAGAATCAACGTATCGAATTAAAAAGGAATTTTGGGGGATTTTATCTATCATATTTTCGAAATCCCAAAATCCCTAAGGCATATTCAAATCCAAAAGAAATACACTAAACAGTTGCTCAAAAGAAATACTAAGGTTTCCACTCACAGGTTAGCCTTAGCTTTACTCAAATGGATTTGTAGCCTTCCGACCTCTTCCAGAATCTCTCTCTTTTGATACACACACACACACAATAGGGAAGAGGTATATATATTTATTAGATTCAGAATAATCGGGGAAGAATAGATTGGAGAAAGAAATAAGTTGAATCCTTACCTGAATTTTCTATGGAGTTTCTAAATCTTGTTAGAGAGATAACAATGGCAGAGTTTCCTCGTATTCCCAAAAATAATATGAATAAAAGTATAGAGGATAGGGTTCTATTTATAGGAGTTGAAATGCACCAGAACCGTAGAATGGAAGTTGGTAGGAAACGGGTAAATCTGGAGCACATAACTGAACAGAACATAATATAAAACCCTAGCAGCCACTGGCAACTATCATTGCCAAGCGGCCGACCGCCCTTGGGCGACCGATCGACCGTTACGATCGACTGGTTGACCTATTCAGGTTGAGCGCTCCCTTTATTCAAGGGACGTTTATTTATTTCTGTTTCCGTGTTATTTTATTCCTAAATTAACTTTTAACAATAATTGCTAATTTTTAACGTTACTTAACCCCCACCTTCTAATCACAACTAATTTCAAATTTCAAATTAGGGAGTTAATTATTTATTTGAATTCTATCCAAATTATTTTAAATCTGAAAACTTCAAACGCTCATAACTTCTTCGTTCGAGCTCAGTTTTCAGCATGTTATATATGGAAATAAATCAAAATTTCACCACGAACGCAACGGTATAACTTTCGTGGTTAAATTTCAACTTATATAAATTTTTCATTTTCTACCATATTACATTTAATTTAATTTACTTCATTTATTTATGGTTTATTCTACAGGGTGTTACATTCTTCCCCCCTTAAAAAGGATTTCATCTCGAAATCTTTCAAGGGGCGAACATCGTAATGTGCAATAACATCTATGTTATACAACCAAGTTATCTACACAATCATCTAGTCAACCAATACTACAATGTGATTATGTACTACACACAATCTAAAATGAGCTCAATCCTAGCATGAGTGTGTGATCGTATCATAAAAGTATGTATGCAGATACCCTAAACATGCATAAAAGTAAAGTGGTTGTGAAAAAGTGTGGCAACAATCTCCTACCATCCAATCTAGCAACCACGATGCAACCAAAATCCTAATTTTGGAAAGAAAATTTTCCAAGGAAAGGTTTAGGATGAAGACTCCTCATGCCTCCCACTAGATTTTATCACCATTATACTCGGACCAATCTAATTCTTTGTTGTGGAGACTCCGAGTTCGGTGCTCAACGATGCACGCAGTGGCATGGGACACTATTGGCTCTATCTAAAAATCTCCAAGTTGATTAGGTTCTACAACAATTGTTATGCTACGAAGGTAGTTCCTTAAATGCAAAAACGTCATGGACTCAAGCCAACATAAAAAGTTTTCTTGTTTTTCCCATATTAGGAAAAGGCCCAATAATCTAGTTCCTACTTTCCAACTATCCAAATCGTACGCTGCCTAATCTATTCCGACTTTCCAAAGTCTCGCAATACAAATCTAGTCCGAGTAGAATTTGCCGGTGGCTTCCCACCCACAATTTGATGATTTGCATGACCTCCACCAATAAATTACTTCAAGGGTGTCATACTAATCGTCCATTTATAACTACAATCCTACTGAATTCTACTAAGGGTAAGCGCTACGCCTAAGGTCCTTTAAAGTGCAAGATGCAAGCTCTCAACAAATCCTCCAAGCTCCCATCCATTTCTTTAGCTTATCCATCGATCTTTAATCGGTAAGCGATGCTCCGATTTAACGAAGTTCCTAAAGAAAATTCCTGAAGCTAATAGAAAACCCCTCCAAATTTACTAGTGAACTAAGGGTCTCTAATACTAACGATGCAAAACATAACTCCATAAAGCTGTGCTGGAGTGTTTCGATTCCACTCTTCTAATGGAAAATTTTTGCCACCTACTTCTTAATTCTTGACCAATAGGAAATTCCATTCTCATCCCTATACCTTTTCTCTTTTCCTTGCATGGTGGCATTTTGTGAGCTATATCCCCTTATGTTTACCAAAATCTAAAGTTTGAGATTGAAACATTTACTCACTTTAGGCTGCTAACCTAATCTCCTCGTTAACTTCCAGTTTTACCTATGGTCTATCGCTAGTTAAGCGTTCCCATAAAATTTCCTTATTTACTTTGCTTTCCAACATATATCAAGTGATTTAAATCCTATTCATATAGGCTACACAGGAATAAAACGGGAATATATCTTATGCCACATCATCCACTTTTCCAATAACCAAGGAAGACAACTAGCGATTATAATCCAAGACCAAAAGAAAATTTTACTGGAAGTTGTCATTTATTATTAGTTAATATAAATGGTGTTGAGGTCCTACCACTGCCTTTTAATTTAAAATGGGCTATCTTTAATATTTCATTCCATTGCTACCTATTTTCTTAGTTTCCCCTTTTTTCGATCTTTCATAAATGTGGTCCATTTATTGCTTCAATTAATATGCATAGAAGTTGATCATTACTGTCCGAATTGGACTATTTCCAATTAATCCTTCTTCAATATTTTTAACCTTCTTAAGGTTTCCAAAATCCATTCATTACTAAAATTTCTTTCTTCCATAAATGCAATATCAAGTTTCCTTAATCACTCCCCCTTTAGATTACTCTTCCTCTCATTGATTACAAATTTATTGCCCGTTAAATTTGTAATTAACATCGATAAATCCTAATCTGTCAATTGCTAACTAATATGCATATAATCGTAGTCTATGCTATATATATATATTCTAGTCGTTTAGTTTAGTTGTATGATATCTATATCTAACTACTAATTCTACAACTAGAATACTCATTTCCATATTTTAATTCATCGAAGCTATCCTTCTAAAAAGATTACTATCTTAAATTATCCACAATTAAGATTTTTGCTTTATTTGAAATTACAAAGGATCATTTCTTTCTTATTATTGAAATAGACAGTGTAAACTATTGAAAGGCATATCCATCCCTTAAACATCTATTTCCTTTTTAGTGTATTCCTTGTTACTTCACACAATGCACTTTTACATTGATTTTGGAATTAGATAATTTATGGAAATTATGCGGAAATTGCTCCAAAATTAAAATATAGAAATTATATTTATGGGTAACCTAATTCACAATCAAATTATAATCTGGAATATCTTTACAACAAACTTCTTCAAATAGGGGTTTGGGACTGACTTCAACTTTCAAGATCAGGTTATACATTCTGTTTCTATTTTACTCATATCCTAAAAACCTTAGTCTATCCCACCTAGGTCATGATCTGTATCTACTCCATAAACTTTTATAGAATCATAACTTTCGCACATAAAATAAAATATCTTCGTACAAATAAACTTATTTAAAAATAAGCATTTATTACTTGATTTCTTGCAATACTGAAAACATAAAGTATCAAATTCAATATCTCCATCTTTGAAAATTTAAACATAAACAAAACCTTTATCAATAATTCAAAATTCCTTTGTTCCCAAATATAAATAAAATAATCTCCCTTTTAAAAATTTCTTTATCAATTTTTTTTTAAAAGTTAGACTTTCTAATTTATGGCATTTAAAATTCTCTTAGTTCTTCAAAAAGGAACTTATGAAAAACTTTCTTTTTCAATAGCTTGCTAAAATAAGGATTTCTTCTTTTCGAAAATAGGAATTTTAACACAAAAGATTCAAGACTTAATTATCTTTCCAAAATAATATGTTAAACCCTTTTTGTTTCAAAGACTTTTCTAGCTATAAGAATTGTCGTTTACAAAATAGTAATTTTTTCACAATCATCATTTCAAGATAACAGTTGTTTCCCTCTAAAGCATACAATAATATTTATTACCTTATTACTTAAAATATACTATTATTTGATTAAATATGTTTCGTAACTTTGCCAAAAAACTCTTGAAATCTCTTGCAACACTTGTCTTTATCAAATCCAATATTATTATTATTATTATTATTATTCAAATAACTTTTGTATTCAAAGTAGGAAAAACATATAAAATTCTCATATTTACATAAATGCTTCTCCTTATACAAAAACATCCAACTTATTTATCAATCATCATTTAAATCCAATCAATGGTCAAATATTCCTTTTATAACTTTATACGATAGAAAAATAGAAGGAGTAGACAAAGATAACTTCTATCTTATTCTATTACTCCTTTCAATATGTCATATACCAGAATTCACAATTCTATTATTACCGAAATCCCAGCCATCATTCTCTTCATCACCTTATATGGGAATGCTCTCCTTTTTATACTATCGAACATTCCTTTTTTTCAAATTCTCTATCCCAAAATAGGTGTTATTTCCATCCATAAACCCCTAAAAAGAGTTATAAAAAAGGACTTTTAGGTTTATAAACAAGGAAAAATAGAAGAATTAAAGAACCAAAAATTGAAATCTTTTTAATCAAATTAAAATGGTTAATAGTTGAAAACTTTTCAAGGCATTAATTTACAATTAAATTCACTGCTTTTAAAAATTACATTACCGTTTCAAACATTTCCAAAACTGATGGTGGTATATTTCCAAAGTTATCTAAAACCGTAATTATAGTTTTTTAAATATCCAACTTATATAGCCTCTAAGAAGTTATAGTGGAAAGAACTTTCAAATTTATTACATAGAAAATACAACATAGAAAAATGGAAGAAACAGAAACAAGGAAATTGAAAGCTTTTCTAATTCAATCAAAATTTAAATTGAGAAGTTATAAATAGAAACTTTTTTCCAACTACTCAAGTCACCAAATTTTTTAAATTAAAATCACCTACCAAAAATGTTTCACCGTCCTTTTCAAATTAAAAACCTCTTCAAACTTTTTACAAAACAAATGGTGGTATAATTTAAAAGTCATCTAAAATCATTTTTTATCAAAAATTTCTAGATTATAAGATTTTCATTTCAAAATCTTTTGAAAGGCACTTTCAAAATTTTCAAGGGGTATTCAAAGAAACCCTTTTATCAAATTATGTCACAAAAGGTAGGAATAAAATTTTTTCTTTCTTTTAAACCTTTGTACTCTACCTTTTAAAAATCTAATTTCCTCCTTATTGTGATAAATATATTCCTTCATATAGAAGTTTGCTCCTTTCCTTACCTCCATACATAACACATTCATTTGTTACCTCCATGAATGTTAATTTGTCCATATTAACTATAAGCCTAACGGATATTTCCTTAAGGTCATTTATTTCCTATCAACCTTTCCATCTACGGTTACCCCTATTATTATATATGTTTATATGGTCCATAATGATAAAGAAGACTAGGTCCTATCAAGGAATCAATTACTATCTAGCTTCTAGGCTGCTTCCATAAATTGAGGTCATGTTCTCCCTAGTTTGCCCCTAAAGATATGATCACTGCCCCACGTATAATCGAAGTAGGAGTAGAAATTACCTCTATTTATTCTTCCAACTCATAAACGCCTCGCCCATCCTTCCAAAATATGGTCGTAACTACTTCTATAGTCGGAATTTATAGAGTTAAGCAAAAATTAAAAATTAGTAAATATATATATAGTACGAGTTCTCGAAAAATCTTTTCAAAAGGCTTTTCAAAAATAACAAGTACGCCACTCATATGTATAGTATACTTTCCCTATTGATCGAGTAACCTAGAGCTCTGATACAAAATGTAACAACCCACCCCGAAACATGTCTAAATTTCGAACCAAAAAAGGCCCATCTAAACTTAGATCCGTCTAAGGCAAGCTGTTGATAGAACTAAGAAAATAATAGTATAGAGCCATAACTAAATTTTTAGAACTCACAGCAGATGGAAAAAAATATAATAACAAACTGTACCCATTTATTTCAAAACCATAAAAATGTCATAATACAAAATCCATAAAAATGTAACATAATATATATTACAAAAATTGTTTAAATACATGGGTACGCATAAAAGAAAGTAATAATAACAAATACTACCACAAGATAAGCTTCTCCATCTCTAAGCATTGTCACCGTCATCATTCCGCCCTTAACCTGTGTTGTAATGAGGAGGGAGTCAGTACAACAAGTATCTGGTAAATAAAAACCTTGAGTCCTACCTATTCAGTACTTGGGTAGTATATTTCAAAATAAGAATATGTCTACGAACATAAAACCATTAAATCGTTTAATACTTCTTTATAAGGAAAGGAGGTAGGTCCAACCACATAATACCTTACATTCCAGAAGTAGATCCCATATCCCAATCATACATCATAAATAGCTAATGATGTAAGAGGTGGTACCCAAGCCACTTAATACTTCCCGTGGGAAATAGGCAGACCCCGTCATTCAAGGCCTAATTCCAGAAGCATGCTCTTCAATGTTACAATCTAGCTGACATCATATGGAATCTTATAGGCCACTTAATACTTTCAAGAGGAAAATAGGTAGACCCTATCATTTAAGGCTTAATTCCATAAGCGGACTCCTATAGAGATACCACCAAACGTAACCTCTTAGCCAATACTTCATTGGGGAAAAGGCGGGTCCAACCACTTAATAACTCAAATCCCGAAGTAGGTCCTTTATCTTATGGCCCATACCTATAATGACGTCTCATATTAGTCCTATATTCTTAGGAACTGGTAGCAATATTAGTTGGGTAGATTTGCCCTACAGAATTTGGAACTAACCTCGAGTCGTTAAAAATATTTATCATAAGCATATCTCATATCAATAAAAGTGTACACAACCACTGGTAGCCTCAAAGTGAAGGGCAGGCTTCCATCATGTAAGTCTATTGACCTCGCATCCCTATGACTTAGACATAAACCAATTACTCTCCATATATAAACACACACACACACACTCATCTCACCGTTTCATAAATGAGTCCTTATAAGGAATCTTCCTTATTACGCCTTAAAATAATAATTAGGCTATATAAGAGTTTCCTCTTATTTTCGCCTCAAAATCAATTACCTTCCTAAAGGCGGAAATAAATATTAATAAATGCCTAATTAACTATGGCATATACGCAAAAATTATATGTTAATTACGTAAATAGAGACAAATAAATATTGCGCCTAATAACCCACGGATTTTATGCCCTAAACTAGCGATAAATGTCAATTCCTTAACCAATTATCATTACAAGTCCTTTTTCTTCAATTTCCCAAGATTTCATGGATTCTAATGTCCGAAACATGGAATAAATATTCATAAACAAAACCGCAATAACAGACTTGTAAATAGAACAGAAACTCAATTTAATACACCAATTCAATGGAACATCTTAAACAATAAGAATTGCAATATAAACCCCATATTCTATTCAACTCCTCTTTTTACAAAGAAATAGATAAGAATAAGTGGTGTAAACTACGAACATAATTCGTAACCCAAACACCTTATTTTATCAAAGGAACACAATTTGACCCAAAGAAGAAGGAGAAGTGGAATAGACTATGAAATTATCAAAAATTAAATAAACGAAAAAAATTAAATTAAATTAATATAAGTAATTGAGGATCTCAACATAGAATTGACATATCGAATTAAAAAGAAATCTTGGGGGATTTTTATCTATCATATTTTTGAAATCCCAAATCCCTAAGGCATATTCAAATCTAAAAGAGATGCATTAAACAATTGCCGAAAAGAAATACTAAGGTTTCCACTCAAAGATTAGCCTTAGCTTTGCTCAAATGGATTGTTAGCCTTCTGATCTCTTCTAAAATCTCTCTCTTTGATATATGTACACACAAAATAGGGAAGAGGTATATATATTTATTAGATTCAGAATAATTGGGGAAGAATAGGATAAGAATAGATTGGAGGAATAAATAAATTGAATCCTTACCTGAATTTTCTACGGAGATTCTGAATCTTATTGCAGAGTTTCGTCGTATTCCCCAAAATAATATGAATAAAAGAGGAAAGGATAGGATTCTATTTATAGGAGTTGAAACGCACCAGAACTATAGGATGGAAGTTGGTAGGAAATGGGTAAATCTGGAGCGCACAACTGAATTGAACATAACATAAAACCCTAGCCGCCACTAGCAACTATCGTTGCCAACCGGTCGACCGCTCCCTTTCTTCAAGGGACGTTTATTTTTTTCCGTTGCCATAATATTTTATTCCCTAATTAACTTTAACATTAATTGATAAATTCTAATCACAATTAATTTCAAATTTCAAATTAGGGAATTAATTATTTATTTGAATCCTATTTATATTATTTTAAATCTAAAAACTTCAAACGCTCATAACTTCTCATTCGAGCTCCGTTCTCAGCATATTATATATGAAAATAAATCAAACTTTCACCACGAATGCAATGGTATTACTTTCGTGTTCAAATTCAAACTTTTATTAAATTTCCATTTTCTACCATATCACATTTAATTTAATTTACTTCATTTATTTATGGTTCATTTTACGGGGTGTTACAGGTTATATCCATTTTCAAGTTTAACTTTTTATTGTGGTTTCTATTCTAAGATTGTAGATTCTAATATAGGGTTTAACATGTTCAATTTGGGTTTCTAACATCCTAAATCAATTAAAATAGTCTAAATCTAACTGTAGTGATCATCTTATCAAAGTTGTTCACACTCACCTCAAGCCTAAGCTCTTCCTATTGTTATTACCTAAGAATCGCCCCTCTACTCGCTAGCCCCACTTGCTCTGCCTTGATTCCAATACTTGTATTCTTCTTGGTTGCTTTAATTTGATTGTTAAGAAATTTTAGAGTGAGAGAAGTGAGAAAATTTTGGAAGATTTTTTTTACTGTATTGAGTTATGTGAGAATTAGGGTCTGATTTGGCTAGTATTTATAGGGGCTAGGTTTAGTTTAGGCTGCTAGATCTAGGTTAGTGAATATTTACTATATTTACACTCGCTCATCAACAACTTGCATGCAAAGCAATCCATCTGACTGTTTGAACACGTCACAAGCGATCTAAAACATATAATTTTGTCCCAGCCACGGTCGAGTGCTTATATCCCTAGGTCGATCGCTATCGGTCGGCCTTCGACCCCCTTGGGTCGACCGGGCACCTAGTAAATTTTTGAAGATTTTATTTTTGATTTCTTATTCTATTTTCAATTCTTCCAATGCCTGTAACTTTTACGTATGAACGCAATGGTGCAAGTTTCGTAACCAAATTCAGATGTTTATGAAAATTATCTTTTTAGCCCTTTTTTTTATTTTAACTTAATTTTATTATCAAATTTCTCGTTAAATCTTTGGGGTGTTACAATAATGGAAGAAGTTGAATATATACACCTACCCTAATTACCCTATGGGAAATATGTCATATGGAAAGGCGTTGACTTTAAAAGAGCATGAGTGCATCATGGAATGTCCCTGAAGCTGGATAGTACGTGACTACCTAGTTGATCCCCTAATAGCCCAATGAATATATATCATATATGATTGTCAATTGATCATATACAGAAGGTCCAAACAAAGGGAAAATAAGAATCCATATGTTGGAAATATTTGGAAGCGGTTGAGTTCCTAAAGGAAGATATAAAGTAATCACTCCAAAATGATAGATGGATTTTTAATATTTGGAAGAAGATGCAACAACCCAGATTTTTGGGTTAGTTAAATAAAATAATTAATGATTTAAATTTGGGAATTTAAATCGTTAATCTAGAAATTGAATTCTTTTTATCAAGGATGATTAGAATGACTAATTCTAAATAGTGTGAAATTATAAAACGAAGGAATTTTCAAAGTTAATCACTTTAAAATTATTATTGATATTTTATTTATTTATGGAAATATAAAAATATAACAAGTGATCATTGTTAGAATTTACATAAGGAAGTCTCTATATGAATGTCTAGTATCGTGTTTTGCTCTTAGGCATTTTGTTTTAGGAAGCCAATTATTAGTAAAATAAAATAAAAAGTTAATTGGTATGTAAATTATGAAGAATGAAATGATTTAAGAAAATAAAAGAAAGGATGAAAGAACTTTGTTAATTAAATAAATTCTTTTATTTCTTAATGGGTTGGTTTCTAATCCAAGCCTACTAATTAAGAGAAGAAGCCAAACATAATTTCTACTTCTCATTCCTTTTTCCTGTACGTTCATTCCATCCTCAGTAAACAGAAAAGTAGAAGTTAGAAAACCAAATATCCCTCTTTACCCTAAGTGAAAATTAACAAATCAAAATAGAAATAAATTACTAATAAATCCAGCAAAATCATGGTAAT
The DNA here is from genome assembly GCA_030737815.1 of Allium fistulosum. NCBI lineage: Eukaryota > Viridiplantae > Streptophyta > Magnoliopsida > Asparagales > Amaryllidaceae > Allium > Allium fistulosum. The sequence continues at coordinate 558,254,228 of CM060905.1, forward strand.
GTTCTCTAGTCCTATTCTAACTTTTAGACAACTCAATTTAAGTTTTTATAGTGTTTGATTTGGTTGTTGTTTGTTTGGGTTTGAGTAATCTTCAAAGGTTTGCCGAAATGAAGTGTTTGGCAAATCAAATTAGAGATTCAAGGCGAGTTAAAACCTTAGAGCATCTATCTCTAAATTCCTTGTTGCATGCAGTTGATTTTCATATTGAATGATTGAGAATTGAAGTGATGATTTTAGTGTTTCTGTGATTGTAAACCTATACTTCATTCTCTGTTAAACCCACTTACTATAAAATAGTTTCCAACCCTTTTCTATATTCATAGTGCTTTGATTACTTTCCTAGGACATGTGTGTTTTCATATTTATATAGCAAATATAAGTCACCAGAATGAATTAGAGTCGTTCCGTAGTGATAAGACTCGACCAGTCGTCAACCTAGAACGTGAGTTCCAGGTTGCTACTAACCACTCCCGCCTTCTTGCTTTACCCTGCTTTTGTTTTGCCTTATTTGATGATTGTCTAGGTGATTTGCTTGGTGATTTTCTGAGCTTTGTTTCTGCAATTTGACGATTCTTTTTTAATTCAATGTTTTTTTAAGTTGTTTATATATAAATCTATGATATATATTTATATATATTTATATATATAGTTTAGATAAAGTAATTTGTAAAGGATAATTTGTTATGAAATACCGATTTCAAAACTAGTTTCCATAAAAAGTCAATTCCTTTTGTAAATGATTTCAATAAGTAAATTTTTTATTTATTAAGTATTATTATTAGATATGGTTTAAGGTTTTAAAAGAATGGTTTTGGAAATATAGATCTATATTGTTTATAAATTAATTGTAGTATATCTATATATGGCTTTAGGAATATAGTGTAAAGTAAATATATATATGTATATATATATATGTATATATATATATCTTTTATGGAGATTTTGGGGCAACTATATAAATAAATACATTTTGTTATTTATTTGGATTTATTGTTTATATTATTAAGTGATAAATAAATACATACAGTTGAAGTTCAAATGAGTTATGGGTTTTAAAATGAGAAGTTTTAAAATAAGTATATAAATTAAGTGTTTTATAAATCATTTTCTATATAGTAAATTATATTATTCGCTTTCTAAACCTTAAACTCTTATCGAATCTTATTGTGCTTAGCCTTTGGCTATTTTATGCTATTTTTGGCGTTCTTATGTGATTTTTGGGTTTATTGCTTCTTGCGATTTCTACCTTCAATTGAATGAGAAATTTAATTAAATAATTTAGTAGTACAAGTGGCATGGAACATTTGTATTACTTTATTGGTTAATTATTGTACTTATTTGATTGAATATTTTGGTCGAGTGGGATTTACAATCGTTTAGTAAATATTTAAGTATCGCAAAGTGGTTATGGGACATTGGACGAAACTCATTTTCTTACTGAGCAAAAGTCGACTACACTTATCGAGTGGAGTTTTCTAACTTATAGTAAATATTTGAGTAAACCCGAGTAGTTATGGGACATGCGGTTGTTACTAGAATGATTACTATTCTGAAGTATATAACACTTACTTTATTGAGTTTTCATACTCGTCCTTGGGTGATCCGTTTTATGTGGATTATATGGGTTTTCAGGCCCATCTTGGGATACTTGTTTACTAATGAGTTTAGACTTGCGAAGTGCTCGTCTTTTGGGTTGGCACACGAAGTGTGTGTCTTTTGTGGTGACTTGCGATGTGCCTGTCTTATTTGATGTGTGAAGTGCATGTCAATCCGTGTTAGCATGCAAAGTGCGTGTTTATTATTATAGCTTACGAAGTGCTTGCTTTTGTTGGACTTGCGATGTGCATGTCATTATGATTTATGATTTGTGACTTGCTTTCATGCCAAGTCTTTTGGGTTTTGACTCATTTTCAAACGGTCTTATAATTTCTAGAATTGACTTGCTTTATGCAAGCTCTTGTGTTATAAGGTTTTCGATGTGAGTTCCTTATCACCATATTTGAGATGATTGTCGTTGATGGGCATGAGGAGTTTTGATGACATGCTGATTTGGTTTTGTTGCATTTTATTTGCATATGGCATATAGGGGATAGTTATTAGTATGCCTTGTGTTTTATGCAAATATATTAGTGAATTATCATTGGTGAGACCTTTATATGTTTAGTGTGATACATTATTTGGGTTTATACGTCTTTGATGCTATACATGTTTATTATTATATGTTCTTACTCTTTTGGATATTTAGAGAAATTCTGACCCGTTTATTTTATAATACTCGGGTCAGGCCGAGACTTGACAGGTGCAGGGACTCGGTGAGTTTAGCTTTGGGCTAGCTAGAGTAGCTATATGAAGTAGTAGATTTGTGATATAGTTCCCTTTTTGAAATGTTGATCTTATTTGTATACTTGTGAATCTGGGATCGTTGTATTGACTTGTGTAGTCTTGTGTGTATATTTAAACCTATTATTATTGATACAAGTATATATGTATATGTAATTCTAGTATTTCATTTTATAGACTTACACTTTTAAAGAGGAAACCGATGTATTTTATTTCCATTGCAACATCTGATTCTGTGTTATATATTGTTATGAATTATGCTAAACCACTGTATTATTGTTTTAGGCCAAGGTCAAATTACCTCTTGTAAGAAAAACAAGAAAAATTTATTCACATGATTTGACGTATCGATACTCGCCCAAAGCAATATTACAGATGGTCGCTCCTAACCAGCCTTATTCTCCGTATTATTCGATAATATTACTTGCAATATTCTTGAGTAATATGGGCATGAAGGTTAGGCATTACAGTTGGTATCAAAGCAAAGGTTCAGAATAATATAAAACATAAGAAACACGATTTTTTGCCCAAATAGGCCTAGAGTCCCATCCCTTGGGTGTGTCGGGTTAGAAATTAGGATTTATTTCCTATTTAAAGTATAAGTATAAATGACTATTAGGAATAATCATTAAGACGTATTTGTAAAAAAATTAAGTTTCTATACAAATTATTTTTATAAAATGATTTTAAAAATTAAGTGTTGTATAGTAGTGTCATGATCCATTTGTGATCGGAGTTGTGCAGCGGAAACTGATAGATTTTTTCCGCTGAGTATAGTGATTAGTTGGATAGTTATGTTTGATTGATTGTTGTGTGCACGGATGGATGGTTGCATTAGTAAATTGCTATTTATGGATTTTCATTTATGTAAGAATTTAAAGATTTATAAACTTTGGAATTATTTTTTTGTTAAATTGCCTGTTGAGTGTTTTATGAATTCTGGTTGAGACATGAGACGCCATGGTGTCGATAGGGATTCCGAAATGCTTTAACGAGATAGTACGACACAGTAATTATGAAGTTATAATATTTGAAGAAATATAAATTATTGTGTATGTGTTATAAATAATATTTAAGAAGGAAATAAAGTTTTAAGTAAGTTAAATATTATTTTAAAATGGGATAAATGTTTTGGGAAATATATTTATATACATATGTGATAAATTTTGGAAGTGAAAAGATATTTTGGGAAAAGTATATATACATATTCATACAAATGTGATAATATTAAAAACAAGTATCTCGAATAATAAAAATATTTTCAAAAAGAAAATATTATGAATTATATGATTATCTAGAAAGGAGTATTATTGAAGCGATAATAATATTTCGTAAAGGATTTGAAATTGAATATTTTCATTTGAGAAAATAAAATATTTTGTGTAAAGATATTTTGGAAAATAAATTTAGAAGGAAAATTAAAAATTTGGTTGCCTAGGATATTATAATGAAAATTATCAAGGTGCATTTGTATGTATAAATTTTAGATGACGTGTGCAGCCACCGAGCCTTAGCAATAGCAGAGATCAGTGGCGAGGAAATGTTGATTCACGGTCAACATTGCAGCCATTTGACAAGGCAAGGTCATTTAATTATTTGATATTTGTAAAGTGTGAATGTTTATTTTAAGATATATACTAAGAAGAATAATGGGTGATATTTTTGATTTGTTGTGTTATCATTTTATGATTTAAATAGAATGTTAATTTTTATATTTGATCCCTAGTCTATAAGAAGTTAAAATAAAAGATTTAAGTAATTTTGTAAATAAATTTTTGGAAGTTCGAAATAAGAAATTAATTGGAATCTTATATTTTGATGATTTGGAATCTAAGAGATAAATAATATAAATAAGATTTGGTATAAATATTTACCATAAGAAGCTAAATGTTAATTTTGGAAGAAATTATTAGAAGTAATAATTAAGATTTTGAAAATTGGTGTTAAAATATTTCGAATAAAGGGAAATTTATAAATTATTTCCCATTCTTATTCTAAAGGGTTAATTATGTAAATGTCTTTTATGTTGATAAGCAAAGAGCTTTCCTTAGTTAGACTTGCGAAGAACGGTTATTTATGTAGACAAGCGAAGCACTTGCCTTTAGTATTTGAAATGTGCAGTGATGTCTATATATTTTTTGTATGCTTGATGATTGTTATGATTTTTAGTTGATGTTATCTTGATTGTGATGATTGTTGAATTTGGCATAACAAATTAATAAGAAAGTTTCAAACTGAAATAGCTTTACAAAATAATAACGAGATTATAAAAGTTCCTTTGTAAAGTAAGAGAAGAGATTTTTTTATAAATATGTTTTAATTTTAGTATAAGGATAGGAATTATACTAAATTAATTTTTTTTATTTTATCATGATGATAGGAAGTCTATGAAGATTTATTTTAGTGATGGAAGGAAAACTTCATTGGTGTGAGCATATATGTTACTTTTTACTAGGAATTAGTTTTCCTAGTTTATGAATTTCATAGATGGGAATTTGTATTGAAAAAAAAGAAGAAGTAAAAGTTGAGTTTTGGTTGAAAATTTGTAATTTTTCATGCTATGGAAAATTAGTTCTTGGAGAAATGATTTCTTTTCAATAAAATGAAATTACATAATTGGATTTTAAGATGAAAATAAAGGAAGTCTTTGTGTTGTTTTAACAATCTTATTCTAAGAGATTTAAATAAGATGAATATCTTTTTTAATCTTAAATATTTAGTATTTTTAAAGCTATACAAAGGTGATACGTTTTAAAAGAATGTGAAATATTAGTGTAAACTTATTATCAATTCAGAAAATAAGGATGAATGATATGTTGACTTTTGTAAACTAATATGCCGAGTTAAATTATTGTTTTATATTAATGGAGTTTAGTTAAACAATGTTTTTACTCTAGAGACGTTTGGTTAAAACTCAAATATTGAAGAAGAAAAAATTTAAGAATATATTATAGACTTTTCTCTGAATAGGAAACTGCGAGAACGCAATTTATTAAAGGGTGAAGTTTGTAATAACCTGGATTTTTTGGTCAAATAAAATAATTAATGATTTAAATTAGAGAATTTAAATCGTTAATATGGAATTTGTATTCTTTTTATAAAAGATGATTTATTTAAGAATGGCTAATTCCAAAATTTTGTGAAATTAGAAAATAAAGGAATTTTCAAAGTGTTAGTAATCACTTTAAAATTATTATTGAGATTTTATTTAATTATAGAAATATAACAAGCGGTCACTGTTAGAATTTACTTAAGGAAGTCCCTCTATATGAATGTTTGGTATTGTGTTTTTCTCTTGGGCATTTTGTTTTAGGAAGCCAATTATCAGTAAATAAAAATAAAAATTTAATTATTATGTAAATTATGAAGAATGAAATGATTTAAGAAAATAAAAGAAAGGATGAAAGACCTTTGTTAATTAAATAAATTCTTTTATTTCTTAACGGGTTGGTTTCTAATTCAAGCCCATTAACTAAGAGAAGCCAAACATAATTTTTCCTTCTCATTCTTTTACCAGTCATTCATTCGATCCTCCGTAAACAGAAAACCAGAGTAAGAATACCAAATATGCCTCTTCAATCCTAGGTAAAATTAGCAAATCAAAATAGAAATAAATTGCTAATAAATCTAATAAAATCAAGGTAATGTTCTCTAGTCCTATTCTAACTTTTCGACAACTCAATTTCAGTTTTACAGTGTTTAATTTGGTTTTGTTTGTTTGGGTTTGAGTAATCTTCTATGGTTTTGCTGAAATGAAGTGTTTGGAAAATCAAATTGGGAATTCAAGGTGAGTTAAAACCATACATCATCTATCTCTAAATTTTCTGTTGCATGTAGTTGATTTTCATATTGAATGATTAAGAATTGAAGTGATGATTTTGGTGTTTCTATGATTATAAACCTTAAACTTCATTCTCTATTAAACCCACTTATTATAAAACAGTTCTAAACTCTTTTTTATGTTTAGAGTGCTTTGATTACTTTTCTTAGGAATGCATGTGTGTTTTCAGAGTTTATATAGCAAATATAAGTCGCCGAAATGAACTGGAGTCGTTCCGGAGTGATAAGTGTTGATGGTGGGGGAAAGTACGACCCAGAACTCATGTTCCAGGTGCCCCACCAGTCGACCGGTTGTCAACCTGGAATGTGAGTTCCAGGTTGCTGCCATCCCACCCGCCTTCTTGCTTTAACCTGCTTTTGTTGTGCCTTGTTTGATGATTTTCTATGTTATCGCTTGATGATTTTTTGAGCTTTGTTTCTCCGATTTGATGATACTTTGATTCAATGATTTTTGAAATTATTTATACATAAATCTATGATATATATATAGTTTAGGTAAAGTAATTTGTAAAGGATAGTTTATTATGAAATACCGATTTCAAAACTAGTTTCCATATAAAGTCAATTCCTTTTGTAAATGATTTCAATAAGTAAATTTTATATTAATTAAGTATTATAATTAGATATGGTTTAAGGTTTTAAAAGAATGGTATGAAAATATAGACCTATATTTTATATAAATTAATTGTAGTATACTATATATGGCTTTTGGAATACAGTGTAAAACTATATATATATATATATATATCTTTTATGGAGATTTGGGGTAACTATATAAATAAATACATTTTGTTATTTATTTGGATTTATTGTTTATATTATTATGTGACAAATAAATACATACAGTTGAAGTTCAAATGAGTTATGGGTTTTAAAAAGTTTTAAAATAAGTATATAAATTAAGTGTTTTAGAAATCATTTTCTATATAGTAAATTATATTATTTGCTTTCTAAACCGTACACTCTTATCGAATCTTATTGTGCTTAGCCTTTAGCTATTTTATGCTATTTTGGGCGTTCTTATGTTATTTTTGGGTTTATTGCTTCTTACGATTTCTGCCTTCATTTGAATGTGAAATTTAATTAAACAATTTAGCAATACACGTGGTATGGAACATTTGTATTACTTTATCAGTTAATAATTGGACTTGTTCGATTGAATATTTTAGTCGAGTAGGATTTACAATCGTTTAGTAAATATTTAAGTATCGGGGGTTGACACACGAAGTGTGTGTCTTTTGTGGTGACTTGTGATGTACTTGTCCATATTGCTAGCTGTTACTCCTAAAATCCACCTTTCGACTAAGTCGAAACCTTTTTAAGCAAAGAATAAAGAAGAACAAGAGAGAAGAGCTCCAGCTAGACATTTCGAAGGGGTCAAAGGGACGCTACTGCCTAAGTCTTAAAGCTTTAGAACCTTTCGAAGGTGTCCAAAGGTTTCTATAATCAAGTTCCAAGAAGGCTCTTACCTTTCGAAGGAGACAAAGGATTCGAAAACACCCTTCCGCCTTCAGTAACAACCTTTCGACTAGGTGAATACATATGCATGAAGACCTTTCGAATGAGTCAAAAAAGCACCTTTCGAAGGCAATGAAGAACAGCTCCTTTCATATGCACCAAACCTTTCAAAACCAAAGGTTTTGTCTTCATTTAAACCACGTGAAAGTAAGCATTGTTCTGAACAACCCTTTCAAAAGCTATAAATCCTTTCAAACCGATCGAACCCAATGTGGTCTAGGAGGGTTCCGCATCAAATCAGAAACAAGAACTCAGATGTGACCAACATCATCGAAACCATTGAATAAAGCCTATCGACAGAGTCGGAAAAACTAAAGGGCAATACAGAGACGAGAGGCGCAGCCCTTCCTTTCGACAAAGGTGAAGCATACATGAGTTATTTGGCAGCCACCTTTTGACCAAGTCGAAAGCATCATGGTCGAAAGGAGTTGACCTACATCTATAAATAAGACCGAAGGGGTTAGGTTGAGGGGATCCGATTCTTTCCATTCTAAACTTGTTTTTGCTTAATCAAAAGTGTTGTAAACCCAAATTACAAAATTAATTCGGGGATTTGGACAAATAAAATCTTCTTTGGCTTGTTAAAGGGAAGTCTCAAATATTTCAGATTACTTTACTATTTTTAAAGCTTTTTTTGGGTTTAATCTTGTGCTTCAGGTGTCGCCTGCATTAAAAGGTCACTACTGACATAGTCAAAACCTAACATAATTAAATAACTTCAGTTATATCCAACAAGCTACTTTCCCTTGATCTCCTGCTTTCGACAAAGTCAAGACCAAGCCTCAATCCACTAAAACCTTTGATTAACACAAGGTACCTAGAGGTATAGCTTTCGAAAAGGACGAAACCTTGTTCTAAGTCATTCCAACTTAAGATTCCTAATCCAAACCTGGGACATTTAAGCCTACAGCTTTCGACAGGGTCGAAACTCCAGCCCCCGATTCCTAATTCAGGTTTTAAAACCTAGACAACCTTGCTTTCCACAGAGTCAAAACCTCTGACATTGATTCTTGGATAGAGTCCTAGCCACACAGTAACTTAGGCTTTCAACAAGGTCAAAACCTATAAAGGAAAATCTTATCCAAGGTATCTCAACCGTTTCGATAGGTGGGCTTTCAAAAGGAAATACCAATCTATTTCAACAGAATCGAAGGGTTAAAAAAGGAAGAAGTCGACCCTTTCGACCGAGTCGAAAGGTCAATCTAAACAACTTTATATATCAACGATCTACATGAAAGGAAATTCAAGGAAAATAGACCCCTTCTACTCCTAACCATTTACTCAAAGGATAAACCCTATTTCATAACTCAACTTTTGGGGTGTTGATAAGATTTCTTGTCAACATTTTGGTGCTAGAAGAAGGGCTCGAACCTCCGACTTGGTTAAACACCCAACACTACTATTCTCTAACCCCATTTACCTCAACCTCAAGTTCATCTTCTTTGGTCAAATCATGGCTAGAAGAATAATAAGATCTGGACAAGGATCCTTTGAGCCACATGAGAAGAGTTCACCTCAAAGTTCATCAAAGATTCCAATCAAAATGAAGAACAAAGATTAAGACTAGAATATCTGAGAATTATAAATAAGAAAAGAGCGGAATCATATGATCCCGAGAAATGGAGCTTAAACCCTTTCCATGTTGGCCCCACCCCAATTTTTGCATTGGGAAAAAGAACAAATGGAAGTGACAATGTGTTCAATCAAATGAGAAGAACCATCTAATACTATTCCGAAGGCATAATCTTTGAAGAAGAAATTATGGCTGATTGCAATACCTTTGCAAATAAGTGGCAACAACCAATTACAAAAAGAACACTTCATACACAAGAAATACGAAGGGTGGTGAAAAGAAAAGCAATTGAAGAGCATGAAAACATAAGGCCAAGAAAAAATAATCAAAGAGCCATCCTCGAGCTTAAGGTCTAGACTTCCAAAAGAATGCAACTTAACAACATCTATAGAGAATGTCTACTTGCTTACTAAGGATGAGTTTAACTATTGGCCATAACAGAAAAAGAAACCAAAACATAAAAGGAATCTGGGAGGATCCTACTGTTATTACCACATGATGAATGGCCATGAAACCAATCATTGCAGAGCCCTGGAGGGGATGATCATAAATTTCTTTCGACAAGGAAAGATTCATGAGTTTGTAAAAAGAATTTAAGAAACATCAATAAAGAGTTACTTTTCAAAGAAAGAACTACATGGTTAGGAGTGAAAAACTCCTTATATTTGGAAACTAGCTAAGATGGTAGTCTACCTAAGATGGTAGAAAATCTTTTGTCCACGCCGGGTTGGCCAGGGGCAGAGCACCTGCTGGAGGGAGGGTAGGTAATCCTTTAGTCGTGCCAAAAGATAGCTAGGTTAAAGCATCGGACAAGCCTCTGGTCAGGTCAAGGCACCTCTTGGAGGGAGGATGGAGTAAGCCTTTATTAGCGCCATAAGATGGCCAGGGTAAAGCACCGAATAAGCCCTTATCTGCGCCATGATATGGCCAGGGTAAGGCACCTCCTGGAGAGATGATGGATTAAGCCTTTATCTATGCCATAAGATGGCCAGGGTATAGCACCGAACAAGCCCCTGTCTGCGCCGCACAAGGGCCAGGGCAGGGCACCTCCTAGAGGGAGGTCGGGTAAGTCCTTGGTTCCAGCCTCTAAGATAAGCTAACCAAGAGCACCGGACAACAATGGAGTAAGATGTCCAGGCCCAAGAAGAGGCCCATCAAACAATAGACTAAGATGTCCAGGCCCAAGGAGAGGCCCACCAAACAGTGGATTAAGATATCCAGGCCCAAGTAGAGGTTCATTAAAAAGAAGACTGAGATGTTCAAGCCCGAGAAATGGCATATCCAATTATAGACTAAGACGTCTGAGCTCTAGAGGCAATTAATCAAATTACTTCTATACAAAACCTACAGAGTTCATATATCAAAAGAGCAGAATAGAACTCTACTTATTAATACCTTAATCTAGGTTTCGGGACATTCATTTCTAAACAGTATATATTAATATCCGAATATGGGTTTCGGGTCTCTCATATCTGAATTTCATCAATTAATACCTGAATCTGCGTTTCGGGACATTCGTTTCAGAACTTCATTTACTAATACCTGAATCTGGGTTTTGGGTCTCTATCAATCACTAAAACATCATTATCATACCCGAATTAGGGTTGCGAGGCTACTACTTATCAATGCCCTAATCTAGGCTTGGAATTTCTATTATGAATCTCTATTACGGATTTCTATCACAAATGCCCGAATTTGGGTCAAAGAATACTATTAAGAAGATCATTACTATACATTTCCGTTAATACTTGAATCTGGGTCTCGGATTTCTAAGTTTTCAAATTTCATTAATTCCCGAGAATGGGTCAATGAGTTTCTACTACAAATATTCAGATAATGATTCTTGAATTTAGCTCCTTGTAAAATATCTCTTGAAGATTACTTTCCAACATTTATACCCCTATTTGAGGGTGGGATTTCCAATCAACATAACTTGGACATTCCGGCGAAATGGTTGGTGTTAAATTCTTGATTATCCCTCATCACGGTTAAAGATGGGATTTAGATGTTTAATATAAACTACTTTTCATGCAATTAACAAGATGATTTGTTAATCTAAGCAAATGATATACATAGACTGGTATGTCAATTTCAAGCTAACAATTAGAAATATTGTTTGATTCATACTTTCCAGGGTAATCAGCGCAACAAAGAGAAATGAAAGATTTAGCTAATACAGAAATAATGAATTAACTATCAAAAAGCATTTCAGAAGTGACATTACAGAAAAAGGATTACAAATCAGGTGATATTTACAAAGTTTATATGATTTACATAAGTCATGAAATTATTTACAAAACTACGAAGTTATTCACATATATACAGGATAAGTATATAAATTCTAAAGATACAAATATATCATAAGTCTTGAGCAGCTTTGTTAAGAGTTTCGATGACTGAAGGATCAATTATGTGATGAATTGCATCAAAAAGAATTTCTTTGAGTTTCGTTTCCTTCTTCTTAACCCAATCTACATCATCGATTGCATCTTGTCTTCAGAGCGCGGTTGAAAGCTCTATTTGCGCCCCTAAGGGTCTTGTTATTCCTTTCTAAATTTGCAACGCGCTTCTGAAGGAAGCATTTATCACGTTCAAGCCTCTAAATCTTGGTTCCATACTCGTTGATACTTTGAGAATACTTCACTCTTTGTTGCTCATCGAAATACTGAGATATTACGAACTTAACTCTCCTACACCAGGTACCCATAGCATTCTCATCCAAACTTGGAGGAGGGTTAATCATTGAGGAAAATTTTTGAACGACAAGAGAATTCGACCTTGGGTCTGGAGACTGAGGGAGTAGCGTGAGGAACCAGCAAATCAATACTTGAAATATTGTCTCCCATGATGAATTAATGATTCGCACTAAGCTTGATTATCCTTCAATTTCAATTCTAAATCACCGATATGTTGGACAAGCTCTAACATCTTATGATCGAAATCGATTGAAGGGTTAGACTTTACTTGTCGCTTCAGTGATGAAATCATTTCATCTTTGCTTTTAATATCGACCTCGAGATAGGAAATTTGATCCTTCAGATTACTAGCAATGGTTTTCTGAAGAAAATATCTTTTATGCCATTTCAAGGCTTCGACGTTGCCACCGAAGCATTCTTGTAAGATATCATCACTAAGTTCATTCCTTCCATTTGATTTTAACAGTTTCTCTCTAAGAGTAGCAATGCGTGATGATAAATCAAAGGGGAGAGAAAATGTCGATAATTGTAGCTCCTATTTAAGCAAAAAGAAACAAAACAAAGTTAAAATCAAGATGAAAAGTCTCTCCACAACTCAAACAACAGCAAAGTTGAAAGATACAATAACTATTAGTTTACATCTAAAGCCGAGAAACTACTTTTCTAACTTTATCTAAAGAGTTAGCGAAAAGGGTAATTGTTGAATCAAAAGAAATATTGACTCCTTCTGGGGTAATAACCGGGGGATATTTGCTACAGTCCCTTTTCCCAACTGGAGGACTATCGCAACCACAAATTAATTTCGTATGAAATGTTCTAATCTCCATAAGAAGTTTTTCTTTCTCATCACTAAGGAAGTCGAAGCGGAGGCGAGAATATTCCAAGTGGAGTTTTTGTAAATCTCTAAGAAAATAATATCTTGCCGATTTCGAAGACTTTAAAATTGATTCCTTTTCAAGATAAAACCTTCTCAGGTTAACATATTGGCTTAAATGGTCTCTTGAAACAAGTCGACCAAATGAATAGTCACTCTATGATAATATAATAAAACGAAGCTAAGCATAAAGAGCGAAACTAAAAAATATATTTATAAATTAATACATTGTTACATATTTACAACTACTCATCTGGTTCATACAAAACAGACTTAGAAAACAATTAAGATACAAATTTGTTCTTATAATACTTAAGCTTTTCAGTGAGGAGATCTTGGGGAATCGGTCTGACCCATGGTAAGTTCCAACAAGCTCTAGGGTGCGGGTCAGAACCGAATTCATCTAAGTATCTCTTATGAAAACATCTAAGGAGACCCCCACTAAATTCGCCTAAGTATGAAAAATCAATAATTGAATGTCTACAATAAGCCTTATATAAAAAGTTGATTAAAATGTCTCTTTTTTCAATCAGCATCCAAAATAGGGTGATCAACTCCCGGTTGTCTTTTAAGAGAGCATCGTAGCGAAGGTGTGCTCTCTTTAGAAGAGGGGCAACTTTTTGGTGCTTAAAAGATGCCAGCACCGATCACTTCTATCAATCTGAAAGTATATTGTGCTCTTTTATTTGCTTGTCTAGCTCCCAATATAACCTGTTTATTTCTGCCTGTTTTCTCTCAAGTTTGGTTTTATAGGGGAGGACAAATTTCTTCCTTATCTAAAATAAATGATTTGCACTATTATTATCTTCGAAGTGAAAGATATTTAAACAGAGAATCCCATACCTGTGATACTAGGACAGAAGTCTGGGAAGCCCATTGTTTTCCTTTTAGCTCTTCAACATTAATAAGAGCAGGCTCATCTTCTTAGGGAGCAGAACGCCCAATAGATTCAGGCGTAACATCTTTTTGGGGAGATGGCTCTTTTTCAGGAGCTTTAGCATTATCATCACCATCCTTCTCAGAAGTTCTGAAATGGCCCCCTCGATCACCACCTGAACCTTGGTTGCAATCAAGGTTATCGTCATCGTCGTCATTATTATCATCATCATCGTCATCACCATCGCCCTCCTCCTCGGCAGCAACATCCTTGTCCCATTCGTCCTCAGAGTCAGATTCAATTTCGAAAGAGGGGACGTCGAAAGAAAGAATTTTTGAGGCGTCAATTTCCTCTTCTGCTACGGCTTCAAACCCCTACTTCATTTGATCAATTTTGGCCATTACTTTATCAACAAGGGCAAAGTCAAGTGAGGGGAAGCTTAAGTCAGGGTACTTCTTAAAACTGCCAATGTATGCGAGCATTAGAGCTTCTTCATAAGAATTCAGAATGATCTCCCCGAGGTAGTATTAAGAAATTGAGATACTCACTACTTGGCATCAGAAAATAGTGTCAACAGCAAGCTTTAGTGACGCACTACTTTTCCTTAGCTTCTCTTTCAAAGAAATGTTTTCAGCAGTCATACGGGCCTTCTCCTCATCGGATTCTTTCAAGGTTAGATCCATGGAAAAAAATTCATCCATGAGGAGTTGACGAGCCCTTCTTTCTCCCAGGAGATCAGATTCAGTCCGGGTATGGGAAGCACTTAATCGCTCTAGTTCGGAGGTCACTTCATCTTTTGCTGCAGACAAAGAAGATATTTGATTCTTATGGGCAGAGATTTCCTCTTGGAACTTGGAGGATTCAATGGAAGATTTTGATGCATGCTCCTGTAGAGTCAACAAACTCTTAGAAATCTGAAAGAAGAAAGTGCAATGCAAGTTAGAGATTTAGAGAAAACCAGTAATTACAAAGTTAATTAAAGTGAAACTCACCTAAAATTATTGCTCTATCAAAGAGCGGTAATGCCCCGCCAAATCAGAAACTGTGGAAGGCAGGTGAATGATGGTGAAGGACTCCGAGTTTAAGATAGACTGAGCTATCTCTTCAAAATTGAAAGACGAAGAAGAAGATGTTGGCTTCGAAGGAATGCGCTTTAGAGCGGTGGGTGTCTCCCAAGCCAGTTGCATTTGAGCGAGGGCAGCCAGAGAGTCAGAAACGGAAATGCGAGAAATGGGATCAATGGAAGAAGGTGTCCGCTTTGATTTTTCTTTGGTAACTTTTACAATCGGGCTCTCCGGAGCTACATGAAAAGATGAACGATCCTCCTCCTATATAATAATAATTTTAGCGACCTTCTGAGGAGGTCCCGCTTCAGTCGGTGACATTAACTTCCTTTTAATGGCCTTCTTAATTTTGGCGAAGGATTGGATAATAGATAGCGCACCAGAAGTTGTAGGAAGGGAAGCAGCACCACTAACAGGCACTATAACCTGAGAAGCAGCTGTAAAGGACCCAAATAGATTAAAAGTCAGCGAAATAATTCAGAAAGCAATAGGAATAGAAAACAAATGATGTGCCTATAACTTACCAGAGTGGTCTGAGAAAATGGGCGACATTATAGAAAAATGTTTGAAATCTCCCAAGGAGAGGAAGCGTTTTCACTTTGATATATGCATGATCAAAGGGGGTAGCCCCAAAACCCTATGACCAAGGAGGAGAAGAGAATGCTTCCTCAAGTTTGAAGGTATTAGCAGCTTCAATCGGTTCCCTATCTTAGCAGAAGCTGCGATTAAAGATTCCACCATTCTTTTGTCTGCCTCATTAAGTTCTTTGGTAGGAGAACCTGGTATAAAACAAAGATTAGACAAATAGAGGTAACAAGCTAGGAGGAAGACAATGAAAATCTGAACTTATGAGGAGTAGAAAAGACCCCACTAGTGTTAGAGAAACATCTAACAAAGAAAAACTGGTTTTCTCAGTCTTTGAACTTATCAACCTCATCCGATATCAGCTTCTTTGGAGGGTTGGCTCGAGAAATATGATGATTGAGAGTGCTGAGTTTAACTAGTCAGGTCAAGTAGTTTAGGACTACAACGTTTAAAGAGGGAAGTCCAAACTCTAGCACCATTAGTTCCAGAGATAAGAGATAGATGTAGACATTTGGGGATAGCTGGAATGGAGCAATCCCAAGGTGAGAAAGAAATCTAGACAAGAATTCAAGAAAAGGCAGAAATCCTCCGTGCCATATGTGGACGGCAGTGTAAGCGAAGAACCCTTCGTGAGGGTTTTTGATGGTATTTGTTTCCCTGGGTGGAATAGTTTTCACACCAGTAATTCCGAGGTCTTTGAGGATGGCATTGACCTCGTTCTGTGAAGATATCAAGGAATGTTTTGAAATATCGTCGAGTTTCTTTGGAGAGCTCATGATTCTGCCAGGTGAAAACGTTTTAGTTAAAATTTTCAAGTTATTTATGAACGTAGCAATCTTTCAAGGATTTGTAAAAAAACCTGCTTAAATAACTCAAACAAAAACCAAACATGAAACTTCAAATTTTTGATAAATGTTTAAGTTAAAAGTCAAAGATATTTGGATTTCGATAGAGTCGAAAGGAAAGGAATATCAACACTTAGTAAATACCTCTCGACATTGTCAAAAGGCCAAAATAAGAGTATTTGTGGACCTTTCGACATAGTCTAAAGGGAAAGAAAGTTAACATTTTGCCACAACCTTTCGACGGTGTCGAAAGCATAAATATGAGAAATCACTGAGCTATCGACCGGGTTGAAAGGAAAGATGGGAATGTATAGTGGCACTTTTCAACGATGTCAAAATCTTTACAGGAACCAAGTTGTTAAAAGGAAGTAGTTAAAGTTAACTTAAAAACTTGAACAAAAATATACACTACAAACATTTCATAAACAAGATAACAAGACCCTTTGACACAGTCGAAACCTATGACTTAAGTTTCCTAAGAAATATACGAATGTCGTCGAAACCTCATATACTCATTGAGTCGAAGTTCCTAAGTTAAACTCATGTGCACTTAGAACGTTTCATCAATGCTGGACAAAAATAACTCTCGGGGGGTTTCGGCTCATTAGATACAAAAGGATTCGAAAGGGTCGAGGGGGCATTATGGTTTCGAAGTTAACTAAAGAAAATGGATTGCAATCGGGACCAAAGGTATTTACTAAGTTGAAAACATTTTGCTTTCGAGATGGGTGACTATACTCTACTTAATTACATAGCCTTTCGGCAAGGTTGACTAAATTCATGCTACAACACCTTTCGACCCCATCGAAAGGGCCTAAGGAAGCAAATCCAATGTTGCCGCCTCAATCCCTTTCAAAGGGGTAGAAAGGTCATTTTATGGCGCCAATTTTTCATCTGTACACTTGAAACTTCCGGGCATAGAAAACATATGCTTCTCTCTTCCCCAAACCCGATTGCAAATCCTGGGTTTCAAATTTATTTTAAAACAAATGAATTAAACCCATTAAGAAAATGGATTTTAACCGAAATCAACCTTTTTCGATTCCAGGAGTGAAAAAAAATCAATTAATTATCAAACAAAATCCAGATTTTCTAAAGAAGAACTGAAATCCTAAGCATTGAAATAGGATTCCAAAACGAGAAATAACTCTCAACGCTTCATGAAATCAAATCGCCAAATCATATCAGATGATTGGAATTAAATGTGCTTTCAGAAAATCAACATTCAAACAATTTTCAAATCAAAATCCCAATTATAAAATCTAAGAAGATGAAATTTACTGTGAAACATGAAGAGAAAAGAAAATCAAATTATAAAAAAGTAGAAATAATCTCGAACTTACATTTAGATCTGATTAAACTTTGATTCAAGAAAAGGAAAGTTTGAGAATTTTTAGAATTCTTTTACTTGTACCTGAATTTTAATATGCAGAAAAGTGAAAGAAGAATAAGAAGAAGAAGAGCGTACTTTATAAGAAAAGTCGCCACGCACTATCAGTCGCTTGATCAGATTTAAATGGACAGCCCAGATTCGCATGGGAAGACCAAGAGGTGGGAAGGTTCTAGGTTTCGCTTTTGAGTTGATGTTATCTTGATTGTGATGATTGTTGAATTTGGCATAACAAATGAATAAGAATGTTTCAAACTGAAATAGCTTTACAAAATAATAATGAGATTATAAAAGTTCTTTTGTAAAGCAGGAGAAGAGATTTTTTTATAAATATGTTTTAATTTTAGTATAACGATATGACTTATACTAATTAATTTTTTTATTTTATCATGATGAATGGAAGTCTATGAAGATTTGATAAAATAACTATTTTAGTGATGGAAGGAAAATTTCATTGGTGTGAGCATATATGTAAATTTTTACTAGGAATTAGTTTTCCTAGTTTATGAATTTCATAGACGAGAATTTGAATTGAAAAAAAGGAGAAGTAAAAGTTGAGTTTTGGTTAAAAATTTGTAATTTTCCATGTTATGGAAAATTAATTCTTGGAGAAATGATTTCTTTTCAATAAAATGAAATTAAATGACGGGATTTTAAGCTGAAAATAAAGGAAGTCTTTGTGTTGTTTCACAATCTTATTCTAAGAGATTTAAATAAGATGAATACCTTTTTTCATCTTAAATATTTAGTATTTTTAAAACTATACAAAGGTGATACGTTTTAAAAGAATGTGAAATATTAGTGTCAACTTATTTTCAATCTAGAAAATAAGGATGAATGATATGTTGACTTTTGTAAACAAATATGTCGAGTTAAATATTGTTTTATATTAACGGAGTTTAGTTAAAACAATGTTTTTACTCTAGTGACATTTGGTTAAAACTCAAATATTGAAGAAGAAAAAAATTAAGAATATATTTTAGACTTTTCTCTGAATAGGAAACTGCGAGGACGAAATTTCTTTAAGGGAGATGTTTGTAATAACCCGGAGTTTTACAAAAGATGATTTATTTTGGAATGACTAATTCCAAAATTTTGTCAAACTAGAAAATGAAGGAATTTTCAAAGTGTTAGTAATCACTTTAAAATTATTATTGAGATTTTATTTAATTATGGAAATATAAAAATATAACAAGTGGTCATTATTAGAATTTACTTAAGGAAGTCTCTATATGAATGTCTGGTATTGTGTTTCGCTCTTGGGCATTTTGTTTTAGGAAGCCAATTATCAATAAATTAAAATAAAACGTTAATTAATAAGTAAATTATTAAGAATGAAATGATTTAAGAAAATAAAAGAAAGGATGAAAGACCTTTGTTAATTAAATAAATTCTTTTATTTCTTAATGGGTTGGTTTCTAATCCAAGCCCACTAACTAAGAGAAGCCAAACATAATTTCTCCTTCTCATTCTGTTTTCCTATGCATTCATTCCATCCTCAGTAAACAGAAAGCCAGAGTTAGAAATAAATTGCTAATAAATCTAGTAAAATCAAGGTAATGTTCTCTAGTCCTATTCTAACTTTTCGACAACTCAATTTCAGTTTTTATTGTGTTTAATTTGGTTTTATTTGTTTGGATTTGAGTAATCTTCTTTGGTTTTGCTGAAATGAAGTGTTTGGCAAATCAAATTCGGGATTCAAGGTGAGTTAACACCTCACATCATCTATCTCTAATTTCTTGTTGCATGTACTTGATTTTCATATTGAATGATTGAGAATAGAAGTGATGATTTTTGTGTTTCTGTGATTATAAACCTAAACTTCATTCTTTGTTAAACCCACTTACTATAAAATAGTTTCAAACCCTTTTCTATGTTCATAGTGCTTTGATTACTTTTCCTAGGAATGCTGTGTGTTTTTAGAGTTTATATAGCAAATATAAGTCTCTAAAATGAACCTGAGTCGTTCCGGAGTGAAAATTGTTGACGGTGGGGGAAAGTACGACCTGGAACTCACGTTCTAGGTGCCCCCACCAGTCGATCGGTCGTCAACTTGGAATGTGAGTTCCAGGTTGCCGCCATTCCACCCGCCTTCTTGCTTTAGCCTGCTTTTATTATGCCTTGTATGATGATTTTCTAGGTGATTTGTTTGATGATTTTCTGAGCTTGGTTTCTTCGATTTGATGATTCTTTGATTCAATGACTTTTGAAGTTGTTTATATATAAATCTATGATATATATATAGTTTAGATAAAGTAATTTGTAAATGATAGTTTATTATGAAATACCAATTTCAAAACTAGTTTCCATATAAAGTCAATTTATTTTTGTAAGTGATTTCAATAAGTAAATTTTAAATTTATTAAGTATTATTATTTGATATGTTTTAAGGTTTTAAAAGAATGGTTTGGAAATATAGATCTATATTGTTTATAAATTAATTGTAGTATATCTATATATGGCTTTTGGAATATAGTGTAAAACTATATATATAGACACACACACAGATATATATATATATATATTATGGAGATTTGGGGCAACTATATAAATAAATACATTTTGTTATTTATTTGGATTTATTGTTTATATTATTAAGTGACAAATAAATACATATAGTTGAAGTTCAAATGAGTTGTGGTTTTTAAAACGAGAAGTTTTAAAATAAGTATATAAATTAAGTGTTTTAGAAATTATTTTCCATATAGTAAATTATATTATTTACTTTCTAAACCTTACACTCTTATCGAATCTTATTGGGCTTAGCCTTTAGCTATTTTATGCTATTTTGGCTTTCTTATGCTATTGGTTTTATTGGTTCTTACGATTTCTGCCTTCATTTGAATGGGAAATTTAATCAAACGATTCAGCAATACATGTGGTATGGAATAGTTGTATTACTTTATTGGTTAATTATTGGTCGTTTTCGATTGAATATTTTTGTCGAGTGGGATTTACAATCGTTTAGTAAATATTTAAGTATCGCAAAGTGGTTATGGGACATTAAGCGAAACTCATTTACATGCTAAGCGAAAGTACATTACACTTATCGAGTAGAGTTTACTAACTTATAGTAAATATTTGAATAAACCCAAATGGTTATGGGACATGCGGTCGTTACTCGAATGATTACTATTCGAAAGTATATAACACTAATTATGTCGAGTTTTCGTACTCATCCTTGGGTGATCCGTTTTATGCGGATTATATGGGTTTTTAGGCCCGCCTTGGGATACACTTTTACAATCGTGTTTAGATTGCGAAGTGCTCGTCTCTTGGGTTAGCACACGAAGTGTGTGTCTTTTGTCGTCACTTGCGATGTACTTGTCTATATTGCTAGTAATCTAAAATATTTCTGTAAAGCTTTTGTTGGGTTTAACCTTGTGTTTCAGGTGTCGCCTGCATCAAAAGGTCACTGCCGACATAGTCGAAACCTAGCAGAATTAAATAACTTTAGTTATATCCATCAAGCTACTTTCCCTTGATCTCCTGCTTTTGACAAAGTCGAGACCAAGCCTCAATCCACTAAAACCTTTTATTAATACAAGGTGCCTAGAGGTATATCTTTCGACAAGGACGAAACCTTGTTCCAAGTCATTCCAACTTGAGATTCCTAATCCAAACCTGGGACATTTAAGCCTACAGCTTTCGACAGGGTCGAAACCCCGGCCCTTGATTCCAGATTCAGGTTTTCACACCTAGCTAACCTTGCTTTCGACAGAGTCGAAACCTCTGACACTGATTCTTGGATAGAGTCCTAGCCATACAGTAACTTAGGCTTTACTAAGGTCAAAACCTATAAAGGAAAATCTTATCCATGGTATCTTAACCGTTTTGAAAGGTGAGCTTTCAAAGGAAATACCAATCTATTTCAATAGAATCGAAGGGTTAAAAAAGGAAGAAGTCGACCCTTTCGACCGAGTCGAAAGGTCAATCAGAACAACTTTATATATCAGCAATCAACTTGAACGGAAATTCAAGGAAAATAGACCCCTTCCTCTCCTTACCATTTACTCAAAGGATAAACCCTATTTCATAACTCAACTTTTGGGGTGTTGACAAGATTTCTTGTTAACACTAGCCTATGAATTTGACTTGCTGTAAAGACCCGCAAATTCATTACTTCAGAATTTTTTATAATATTCAAATATAAGATTCTTTTAACAAAAATGATAATTTTTCAACAATAAATAAATTGGTATTCTTATTTTGAGTAAATATTTACAGAAATATATACTTTGGAAACTATATCGATAAAATAACCGAAAATCGTTTTACCAATAAACGGTTCTTATACCATCTGACATCATGCATGGAGCTGGATACAAACACTCATTTATATATACGAGTAAGAATATGTAATAAATTTATTTATTTTACTTTTGTAAATTTAATCTCTTTATGACATCATCAATGATATCGCTATTTTGGAATAAATGATTTTTGAATCTAAATTTAGTTCAAATGCTTTAATAATTATTTTAATTATTAAATAATCCCTTTTAATTATTATATAATGATAGAAATATTATAATCAAATTTTGTTCACAAATATATATATATATATTAAATTAGATGTGGAAATATGACCGGAAATCGAAATCGAAATTGGTAACGATTCAACGTTGAAAAGCTATACAACATTGTGAATCATTTGAGATATACATATGTACATATACATGAACATATTCACATGCACATGAACATATATACACATACAAATATACTTAACATTTATATATATATATTACAAAATATCAAGATATTTTCCATATCCATAACCCTTAAGAAAAACCAAAGTCAACACCTTACACACCAAGTACAAGCACATGACCATGCACATAGGGAGGGGGCATGTTCGACCGAACATGATGAGGGAAGAGGGGAAAAGGGTGGTGATGAAATGGTGATGCATTTGTGTATAAATATCATGATATTTCCATTCTCATTTTTTCCTATAGATAGAACCCAACTCGTTTCATTTCATTCACACTTTTCTTCATAAATTCCTAAGCTATTTCATCTTCTTTACTATATTAATGGCTTCCATAGCCTAAGAAAGAAAATATTACAAAATCAAAACAAATTTATGCCAAAATCAATCGAAATATATACCACTTCAAACCAAAGTTTAAGCTAGTAATCTCTTCCTTTTCCTCCACCAAGGCCGTGTGCAACCAAGCTCTCCACCACCATTTTCCAAGCAAGGCTAAGCCTTCCAAGCCTCCAAGACCAAAGCTAAGCCTTCTAAGCCTCCAAGACCAAGGCCAAACCCCCCAGGAGCTATTGAGCTAGTAGTCGTGAGCTCCAATTTTGAGATAGCGGAGTTATAGCCGTTTTAGAGTTAACCTGATCGAAAATCAAATGAGAAACTCTCTATATATAATGTGATAAGATTGCTATGGATGTTTACTATGCTTTGATCATCAAGTTTGGTTGTTTTAATATAGTTGTTTAATTGTGTAAACAAGTCACGTTAAATACACGTCAATATTATACAAGGAAATCACTTTCAGAATCAAGTTATAAAAGTGATATGGAATCATTAAACCACTTTGAAATGATTTAAAATCGTTTATAAATGTTTTGTAAACACTAAAATCCATTTTGGTGAAGTTTTGACAAGTTATGAAAATTGAGTCAAAAATAGGCGCGTTGTGTAACAGCATTTCACGATTTCGCAGCGTGGAAAGTTAAATATATTTATACGATGGATTCAGAGTTGGAATTCATTGTTATAAGAATTTTCCGGACTCTTATAATCAAAGTTTTCAAACAAAAGTAAAATATCAAGATTTCGTTTAGGAGATTTGAAATATGAGCCAACCAAGTTTTCAAAATAGTCGTGCTTTGGTAGTTTAGAAAAATATCAAAGTTAAATCTTTAAAAGTAATATTTTTAATTCTTTAAAAATATGGAATAAATTCTATAAATCTTTTAAAATGTTTTAAAAGAGTTTTGAGTTGTAAAAAATGAATTTCTAAATGATAGAAAAGTTGTTTCGATCAAATAAGCTTAAAAGCACTATTCGTAGCACTTTTTGTAGCACTTTTAATAACTTTTAAAATATGATTTTAAACTTAAGTATTCTTACCCAAATCTTTTATAAATATTTTCAAATAAAAATTAAGTATTTTGAAGATGATTTGAATGTTTTATAATTTATGTTAAAAAGTTTTAATAAATGATATAAAGAAAAGTTGTTATAATTAAGTGATTTAATCTTGTCTCTAAAAGCCGATGAGTAGACTGAATTTTTCTATTCGTGAGATCCAGATGTAAGGTACTTAAACTAAGGAGATGTGAGCAACCAATGCCCTGCCTCACCTGGCCGTTTTCGTGGGCGAGGAATAGATAAGGTCGAAATGTCGGAAATGAGTAAAACATTTAATTTTTTCAAAATTAATACAACTTGGATCATATAGGAATAATCTTCCTATACTTCGTATTAAATTCCAAGGAGGGAACTCATACTATCCATGTGAATTTAAAAGGTGATTTCACCGCTGTTCGACGGATAGTAAAGGTTGAATACGGAAATTGATGTTGAGTAGAATTAGTATAATTCCCATCGACCCTTTTTTACTTAATAATGTTTTCAAATATGAATTATGAAAGTGATTTGATATTTCCAAAGTTAAAGAGAGGTTTAATTATTCTATATCTACCAGAAAGAAATGTTTAAAAAATATATACCTCCGGGAGATTTTTTTTGATAAAGAGAAAAAAATCAAATAATAAGCACCTATTTACTTAAACATCCTTTTATCGATGATTGGTTTGAAGGAACCGGGGTCGGATTTCAGTGATTCTTATTCGAAAACCACTTCGAACCAATTTACGAGTTTGAAAGTGAAGACATGTTAAACACGATGAAGATAGAGGAAGGGATCTTCATAGCGGAAGGACTTATTGTTGACAATTTCAAAGTAGCTCCCGAGATAAATAAATAGCAGTGATCCCTTCATTCTGAGATCTTCGT
The DNA here is from genome assembly GCA_030737815.1 of Allium fistulosum. Taxonomy (NCBI): domain Eukaryota; kingdom Viridiplantae; phylum Streptophyta; class Magnoliopsida; order Asparagales; family Amaryllidaceae; genus Allium; species Allium fistulosum. The sequence goes on from CM060905.1 coordinate 558,278,812, forward strand.
ATGTAAGGACAACTCGTTGCTAATCCCAAGGGATGTGGTAAGAGTGTGCCTTCGGTTTGTTCTATTTCGGGACAACTTGTATGGATGAATGTCCGACATTTCATTTCTAAGATCAAAGTGCATTGATCTCTAAAAATGTATATCTGTTTGGTAGTATAGGAGGTAACCCTTCTTATACTTAACACCCTTCTCTGAGACGTACGAGCTTAGAGGTTGTACTTTTATGGAAATCAATAACGTGCTGTTGGAAATGACAATATGGCATTTTAAGTGAAAATGTTCTAAGCAAGGTAAACTTTACCTCGAGTCTCACACCCGAGAAATTATGAAACAGGGGTTGCCTAAGGGCTAAGTGGTTCAGTACCATTAGGATATGAAATCACCTTTCTAGATTTATCTATTTCTATCCGCTATGATGTCAGGTTTAAATTATGTGGTGTATGCTATGGGATCCCGAATAGGTCGGTAACGGCTGGGGTGATATCATATTCGGTTCTATCCACCACCAGATGGATCTACGGGTAGGCCAATCATATTTCGCAATGGTTTTGAAGATGTCGATCCTCGGTACATTACTCTAGAATTGTACTATACGAGAGGTAGTCCCTTACCTCGTAATTTATTGGAAATCCAAATCTCTAATAAGTGCCTTGGATTTTAGTTGTAAACCTATTATGCTGTTATTTAATAATGTAACAACTTTGGCTAAGATTATGTAAAATTAATTGAAAAGTGTTATCAAAGAATGTCATTAAAAATAATATCACTAAATTTTATATAGAAATGATTTGGTTATCATAAGGTAAAACCCGTTCCGTGTTTATGTGCAGCGTGGCCTAATGAGATACCCTTTTGTTTTCCAAATACTCTTATTTTGAGTTTTTCACACCAATCCCACGACGGATCCGGAGTTTATTTTCTTTTTCCCTTAAGCTCTTAGTGCCCTATTTTCTTGGCCAGCCAAGTAGTCAGGTAACTTGGAACATTTTGGAAGGAGCATCGAGCATGAAGACTAGAGGGTCCTTTTGTCAGTAGTGATCTATTTCAAATTTCTGCTGTATCATGTATTATGTAATTAGTATCGACCAGCCTTTGTAAGGATAGGCAGTTATAACTATCCCTAGCTGTGTTAGTACTTATCATAACTCTGATGAATCATCTGGAGTGATTGTATGTGCTTTCCATATGTATAATTAATGCGAATGTGAGATTCTATTGTTATTCTATTTTCTATCTTTATTTCTTTTAAAAACCGCTGATTATCTACCTCTCCGGCACTTGAATTTGCAGCATGTGAATACCGAGGATGTATTAGTATAACTTTTTGAGGTCGAAAAGGCGGATTATCATAGTTGGTATTAGAGCTTAGGTTGATCGAACATCTAAGCCTTGATGGGGTTGACTCGTTAGAGATAAGGTTAGTAATACCCTAGAATATGTTTAGTTAATGAGAGAGCGTATTCGTAATTTCATCCAATAAATCCATCCATGTCATTTTATGTTTGATACTCATTCCCTAAGATACTTTTGTCTATGATTCTAAAGATGTTTCCTTACTATATGCTGATGGTAGGAAATGAGTAATAGAAGAGGACGAAGGGGAGGTAGCAACACTATGGCCACCAACGGTCGATCAAATGCTAAAGTAATTGAGGAAGCGGTAATCCTTGTGCAACCTCAAATTAACTTTGCAACTGTTTGCAAGAATTACCCTAGCTTAGGAGGGAAACCATTCCAAGGAACCGAATCAGTTGTTGAAGTGCAAGCATGGCTCCGCTCTATGAAAGAATATTCAAAGGATTGAACATAAAGGATGATCAAAAGAGGATCTTAGCTTCCTGGCAATTGCAGGAAGGAGCTCTAGCATGGTGGGAATCCATCACTTTGAATGATTCTGCTGATAATTTCTCATGGACTAGATTTAATGAAGTATTTGAAGAGCAGTATATGCATGCAGCCGGAAAATCCCGTCTTTATAGAAATTTTATGGACTTTAAACAAAAAGATATGTCTATGGATCAAAACTCGAATAAGTTTACCGAGTTATCTCGTTTTGGGCCGGGACTAATAGACATGCTCTTAAAGAAGAATGAGATGTTTATTTTAGGAATGAAAGAGTAATATCAGGACTGAATGACCGTGCACGTGAAGGGAACTTTTATGGACCTATTAGATATGGGTTTTCGATATGAAGTATTGGATAAAAGGAATCCGATGGTAGCCTAAGGGAATAGCAACAATTAGAATAAGAGAAAGAAACTGTGGTAGGGAAGAATGGTGGAGGATCCCAAGAGATCGTTCTAAGAATGTTGTTTTGTTATAATTGCCAGAAGAAAGAACATTTTGCAATAGATTTTAGGAGTCCCAAGGTGCAGAAGCAGCAGCAAGGAACCGTCTCTCCTATGGTTCAGAAGAGTATTTGTTACAATTGCCATCGGCCGGGACACTGGAAAATAAGTGCCCGTTAATGAAGAGGGGAGAACAGATCAAGGTTTATGCTATAAAGAATGAGGCTTCAACCTTTGAAGTTGTGAAGGGCAAGGGAGTCCTAGAAGGTAATTTATGTGTTAATGATATTTCAGTTAGAGTATTATTTTATACTAGAGCTTCCCATAGTTTTATTGCTAATAAATTGGTTGATAAGTTAAACCTTACCCCATAAATAGTAGAAACCCCTATTCGTGTATCTAATCCCATAGGCGGTACGACCAATCTTTGTATGATCTGTGTAAATGTACAAATTACCTATAAAACCCACCAATTCTTATGTGACCTACTTGTCTTTGATTTCATTGGATTTGATATTTTACTCAAAATGCATTGGCTATCCAATTATAAAGCTATTCTAGACTGCAACGATCGAATGAATATATTAAAAGCCGCGATCAGAAGGGTGTTAGACCAAATAATATGTGACGGACCTAGTCCGGTAAGGGACAACTTCATGTATGCATTAAATTCATCTCAAATGAACTTAGAAAGAATATCGATTGTTAAAGAATTTCAAGACGTTTTCGTGGAAGTTAAAAGTTTGCCCCTACATTGAGAAATTGAATTCTGTATTGACTTAATCCTTGATGCCAGACCCGTTATTCACCTTATTCGTAGTATTGCTCCAAAGGAAAAGATTGAGTTTGTAAAACAAACTGAGGAATTATTAAAAAAAAGGGCTAATTAGACCAAGTCGCTTGAGTTAGAGCGCAGCTGTGGTTTTTGTGGCAAAGTCTGATGGCTCCCTTACACTGTGTGTAGACTATAGAGACCTAAATAAGCAAACAATTAAAAACAAGTATCCTCTACCCTGCATAGACGACTTGTTTGATCAATTACATGGTGCTTGGGTATTCTCAAAAATGTATCTAGCTACTAAATTCCATCAGTTGAGAATAGCAAAAGATTGCATTCCCTTGACTGCATTCCAAGGGCCAGATAGTTTCTATGAATGGTTGGTTGTGCCATTTGGCCTAACCAATGCACCCGCCTATTTCGTGGACCTTATGAATATTGAGAGACGTACTCAACAAATTCATGTTGGTCTTTATTAATGATATTCTCATATATTCAAAGATTGAAGAAGAGCACAAATGGCATTTGGAGATTGTGTTGGAGATATTGAGAAGGAATGTGCTGAAAGAAAAATTTTCAAAATGCCATTCTGGGAAAAAGAGGTAAGATTCCTAGGACATATTGTATCAAGGAATGGAGTTTCAGTAGACCCTGGAAAAATCTCAGATATACAAGATTGGAGACAACCACAAACTCCTAAGGACATCCATAGCTTCTTGGGATTAGGTGGATATTACTGAAGGTTTATTCAAGACTTCTTCAAAATTTCCTCTCACTTAACAAAGCTGACAATGAAGGATGCTAAGTTTGAGTGGATGTGGAAATATGAAGAAGCATTTCAGCAACTCAAGAAGAGGTTAACTACTACTCCCGTATTAGCTGCTGCTGATGAAAGCAATGGTTTAACCGTATATACTAATGCTTGTGGAGAAGGAGTAGGGGTAGTTCTGATGCAGCATGGAAAAGTCATCGCATATGCGAGCAGACAACTGAAGAACCATGAAAGGAATTATGCGACACACGACTTGGAGCTATTATTCGTGGTGTTTGCATTAAAAATATGGGGACATTATTTGCTGGATAAGAATTCCTTAGGGTTTAAAAAACTGTCATTTACTTTGGTAAATAATATTCCTTCTTTAAATAGATGAAAAGTTTGATCTCTTCACAAACCAAAAATATTTGAAATATCTTTTCACTCAAAAGGACTTGAATATGAGGCAGCAATGTTGGCTAGAATTCCTCGCATCATATGACTTGGATATTCTATATACATCGGGAAAAGCCAATGTTATGGCAGATGCACTAAGCAGAAAGCATGCCATTATAGCTCATTTAGTGGTGCGTCCAACATTGATATGTCGTATAAAGGAGAATCCAATTATTGCAAGAACAACCAGGGAAGTAGAGGAGAATGTGATACCAGGAAGATGGATAGGATTCAAAGTGGACAAGCAAGAAATTCTAAGAATGAATGGAAGGATATGTGTTCCCAATGTTGATGGGATTTGGTGGGAAGCTTTAACCGAATGTCACAATTATTCATTAGCAATACATCTCGGAGTTACCAAGATGTATAGAGATATGAAAAAGACTTTCTGGTGGGATGGTATAAAGAGACACATTTCCATCCATATGAGTAGATGTGCAAATTGTCAGCAGATCAAGAGTGATCAGCAAAAGGTTGCCGGACTACTCCAACCACTTGAGATTCCAAAGTGGAAATGGGACCAAATATCCATGAATTTCATCGATGGTTTGCCTCGATCAAGGAAAGGGAATGAAGTCATATGGGTTATCATTGATAGATTTACTAAAAGCGCACACTTCATCCCATTAAAGCCCATAAGAACAGCCTCAAGCTTAGCTGAGATATATATGAGGGAGTTTGTTCGACTACATGGAGTTCCAACCAGCATCGTAAGCGATCGAGATCCAATCTTTACCAGTCATTTTTGGAAAGTAAACTACCTTTGTTAGCAAGAAGCGGTTAGCGAGACTGGAAGCCTCACAGATATCTTTGGGAACAAAGTTGGACATAAGCACCGCATATCATTCCCAGACTGATGGGCAAACCGAAAGAGTAAGCAGAGTATTGAAGGATCTTCTAAGAGCAGGTGTATTAGACTTTGGAGGTTCGTGAGAAAGCTACCTTCATTTGGTAGAGTTCTCTTATAATAACAACTATCAGGCCAGTGTTGATATGGCACCTTATGAGGCCTTGTATGGTCGCCCGTGTAGATCCCCAGCATGTTGGATCGAAATCGGAGATTGGTTGGTACTTGGTCCTGATATGATCCAAGAAGCTTCAGAGAAAGTGGACATGATTAGAAAGAAACTAAAGGAAGCACAAATTAGACAGAAGTATAGTGGCACTTAGCAAATTCCTCTCGACAGTGTCAAAAGCCTAAATAAGAGTATTCGTGGATCTTTCGACAGAGTCCAAAGGGAAAGAAAGTTAACATTAGCCATAACCTTTCGACACAGTCGGAAGCTTAAATATGAGCAATCACTGAGTTTTCGACAGGGTTGAAAGGAAATATGGGAATGTATAGTGGCACTTTTCAATAATGTCGAACCTTCATAGAAACCAAGTTGTTAAAAGAAATAGTTAGAATTAACTTAAAAAACTTGAACAAAAATATACATTACAAACATTTCATAAACAAAATAACAAAATCTTTCGACACTGTCGAAACCTATGACAATTTTTCTTTGAATGTTGTCAAAACCTTGTATACCATTAAGTCGAAAGGTCCTAGAATAAATTTATATGAACCTGGAACATTTCGACAGTGTTAAGAAAAGGTGATTATAGAAGGTTCCGATTGGGTTGTTACAAAAGGTTTCGAAAGGGACGAAGGGGCATTATGATTTCGAAGGCAAACAAAAGAGAATGGATCGCAATCGGCACAAAAGGTTTTGATTGAGTCGAAACATTTTGCTTTCGATATAGATGACTACACTTTGCTTAACTACATAACCTTTCGACAAGGTTAATCAAATTCACGCAACAACACCTTTCGATCCTATCGAAAGGGGATAAGGAAGAAAAACCAATGTTGCCGCCTCAATCCCTTTCAAAGGGGTAGAAAGGTCATTTTTTGGTGCCAATTTTTCATCTGTACACCTGAAACTTCTGAGCGAAGAAAACAGATGTGTCTGTCTTCCCCAAACCCGATTACAAATCCAAGGTTTGAAATTTCTTAAAAAAAATGAACCAAACCCGATAAGAAAACATATTTCAACATGAATCAACCATTTTCGATTTCAAAACTTGTAAAACAAGAATTCAAATTCTTTCAAAATAACAGAAATCATAAACGCTGAAATTAAGTTCTAAACAAGGAATAAATCTCGTCAACTCATGAGACTGAATCACAAAATTATTTCGGAAGGATTGAATCATAAACTCAAACAACACATAGAAAATCAAATTAAGCCAACTTTTAGGAAATTAAGATTCAAACATTTAAAAAATCGAATCCCAATTATAAGGTCTGGAAAATCAAAGTTCAACTAAAACATGAAAAACATAAAAGAGAATTTATAAAAACAGAAAAGGTCTCAAACTTACGTTTAGATTTGATTAGACTCTGATTCAGGAAAAGAAGTTTGAGGATTTTGGAATTCATTTACTTGTACTTGAAAATGCGATTGTAGATAAATGAAGAAGAGAGGAAGAGCGTACTTATAAGAAAAGTATTCAAAGAGCTATCAACCACTAGATCAGATTTAGATGGCCCAGATTCATGTAGGAAGACCAAGAGGCGGGAAAGTTCTAGGTTTCCACAAATTTGACTTGGAAAGTCAAGTGCATCCCTTCGCAGGGGGGGCAAATGTTATTCAAGAAATCCACCTTTCGACTTAGTCGAAATCATTCTAAGCTAAGAACAAAGGAAAACAAGAGAAAAGAGCTCTAGCTAGACCTTCCAAAAGAGTTGAAGGGATGCTATAGCCAAAGTCAGGAAGCTACAGGACCTTTAGAAGGCGTTGAAGGGTTTCTACAATCAAGATCCAGTAGGTTCATAAGGTAACAAAGTAGTCGAAAGCATCCTTCCGCCTTCAGTAACAACCATTCGACTAGGTGGATCCATATGCATAAAGACCTTTCGAATGAGTCAAAGCAGCACCTTATGAAGACAATGAAGAACAGCTCTTTGCATATGCGCCAAACCTTTCGAAACTAAAGGTTTTGCCTTCATTTAAACAATATGAAAGCAAGCATTGTCCTAAACAACCCTTTCGAAAGCTATCATAAGCCTTTTGAACCGGTCGAAGCCAATGTGATCCAGGAGGCTTCCGCATCAAATTAGAAACAAATGCTAAGACATAACCAACATCATCGAGACCATTGAGCAAAGCCTATCGATAGAGTCGGAAGCACTTACATGGAAACACACAAAAAAGAGGCGCTGCCCATCCTTTAGATAAAGGCGAAGCATACTTGAGTTATTCGGTAGCTACCATTCGACCAAGTCGAAAGCATCAGCATCGAAAGGTGCTGACCTGCATCTATAAATAAGACCCAAGGGGTCAGGTTTTGGGGATCCGATTCTTCTGATTCCAAACTTGTATCATCTTAATCAAAAGTGTTATAACCCCAATTACTAAATTGATTTGGGGGTTTGAAGTAATAAAGTCTTCTTTAGCTTGTTAAAGGTAAGTCTCAAATATTTCAGATTACTTTACTACTTTATAAGCTTTTTTGGGTTTAATCTTGTATTTCAGGTGTCGCCTACATCGAAAGGTCAATACCGACAAAGTTGAACCCCTGAAGATTTAAATAACTTCAGCTACATACTTCAAGCTACCTTCCCCTGGGATTATGCTTTCGAAAAGGATGAAACCTTGCCTCAATCTACTAAAACCTTTGATGAAGATAAGGTGCCAAGAGGTCAAGCTATCAACAAGGTCGCCACCTAGTTCCAAATTGTTCCCAAATTGAGATTCCCAATCCAAACCAAGGATACTTAAGCTTGTAGCTTTCGACAAGGTCGAAACCTCATCCTTAGATTCTTGGTCCAAATTCTAACACCTAAACCATTAAGCTTTCGACGGGGTCAAAACCTTGATTCTTGAGTAAAGCCATAGCTAAACAACAACTAAGGCCTTCGACAAGGTCGAAACTAGTAAAGGAAAATCCTATCCGAGGAAATCTTAACCGCTTCGAAAGGTGGGCTTTCAAGGGAAAATCCAATCTAATTCAATAGAATCGAAAGGTTACTAAAGAAAGAAGCCTACCCTTTCGACTGAGTCGAAAGGTCAATTTGAACAACCTTGTACTACAACAATCCACTCAAAAGGAAATACAAGGAGGATATACCCATTCCACTCCTTCCTATCTACCTAAGAGATAAATGTAATTCCATTACTCTACTTAGGGGTGTTGACAAGATTTCTTGTTAACATTTTTAGCGCTAAAAGGAGGGTTCGAACCTCCGACTTAGTTAAACACCCAACACTACTTGTCTCTAACCCCGCTTAACCCAATCTCAAGTTCATCTACTTTGGTCTAATCATGGCGAGAAGAATCATAAGATCTGAACAAGGGTCCTCAGAACTACACTTGATAGGATTCTCCTCAATAATCATCGAGGATTCAATTCAGAATGAAGAGCAAAAGCTCAGATTAGAAGCACCAAGAATTATAAACCAGAAAAAAGCAGAATCTTATGATCCTGAGAAATGGAGTTTAAATCCTTTTCATGTTGGCCCCACCTCGATTTTTGCCTTAGGAAAAAGGACAAATGGAATTGATAACGTATTCAATCAAATGAGAAAAACCATCCAACACTATTCCAAAGGCACAATCTTTGGGAAAGAGATCATGGCTGATTACAATGCCTTTGCAAACAAGTGGCAACAACCAATTATAAAAAGAACACTTCCTACACAAGAACAACAAAGGATGGCAAAAAGAAAAGCAATTGAAGAGTATGAAACTATAAGGCCAAGAAGCAAAAAATCAAAGAGTCATCCTCAAGAATCAAGCTTCAAATCTAGACTTCCAAAAGAGTGCAATTTCACAACATCTATAGAGAATGTCTACTTGCTTACTATGGATGAGCTTAATTAATGGCCATCACAGAAAAAGAAACAAAAACATAAAAGGAATCTGGGAGGATCCTACTGTTACTACCACCCGATGAATGGGCATGAAACCAATCATTGTAGAGCCCTGGAGGGGATGATCATAAAATTCTCTGACAAGGAAAGATTCATGAGTTTGTTAAAAGAATTTGAGAAGCATCAATAAAGAGCTACTTTTCATAAAAAGAAAATCTATATGGCTGGGCGTGAAATGCTCCTTATATTTGGATACTACCTAAGATCGTAGTCCACCTAAGATGGTAGAAAAGCCTCTGTCTGCGCCAAGTTGGCCAGGGTAGAGCACATCCTGGAGGGAGGGTGAGTAATCCTTTAGTCATCCATAAGATAGCCTGGTTAAAGCACCGGACAAGCCCTTGTCCGCGCCTCTGGTCAGGTCAAGGCACTTCCTGGAGGGAGGACGGAGCCTTTATTTGTGCCATAAGATGGCCAGGGTAAAGCACTGAACAAGCCCTTATCCACGCCATGCTATGGCCAGGGTAAGGCACCTCCTGGAGGGAGGACGGAGTAAGCCTTTATCCATGCCATAAGATGGCCAGGGTAAAGCACCGAACAAGCCTCTATCTGCACCACACAAGGGCCAGGGCAGGGCGCCTCTTGGAGGAAGGTCGGGTAAGTCCTTGGTTCTAGCCTTTAAGGTGAGCTAACCAAGAGCACCGGAAAACAATAGACTAAGATGTCCAGGCCCAAGAGGAGGCCCATCAAACAATGGACTAAGATGTCCAGGCCCAATAGAAGGCCCATCAAATAATGGACTAAGATGTCCAATCCCAGGAGGTGGCTCATTCAATAATGGACTGAGACGTCCAAGCCCAAGAGGAGGCTCATTCAACAATAGACTGAGATGTTCAAATCCGAGAAGCGGCATATCCAATTATGGACTAAGACGTCCGAGCTCAAGAGGCAACTAATCAAATTACTGCTATAAAAAACCGTAAAGGGTTCATACATCAAAGGAGCAGAACAAGAACTCCGTTTATTAATACTCGAATCTGGGTTTCGGGAATTTCATTTCTAAAAATCATCTATTAATACCCGAATCACGGTTTCGGGTCTCTTTTATCTAAATTTCAACGATTAATACTCGAATCTGGGTTTCAGGACATTCATTTCAGTATTTCATCCACTAATACCCGGATCTGGTTTTTAGGTCAATTCTAAATACTTATACTCCTTATAATACCCGAATCTGGGTATCGAGACAATTACTTATTTGAGCCCTAATCTGGGTGTAGAATTTCAATAATGGATTTCTGTTTATCCATCTCAAATGCCCGAATCTGGGTCAAAGAATACTCTCATGAAGATCATTATTATAATTTTCCGAATCTGGATCATGGATTTCTAATGTTTCAAATTTCATTAATCCCCAAGAATGGGTCAATGGGTTTCCGCTACAAATATTCAGATAATGATTCCTGGATTTAGCTCTTTGTTAAATATCTCGTGAAGATTACTTTCCGACATAAATACCCTTGTTCGAGTGTGGGATTTCCTATCAACATGACTTGGACATTCTATCCAAATGATTGGAGTTGAATGCTTAATTATTTCTCATCATAGATAAAGATGGGATTTAGGCATTTAATATAAACTATTTTTCATGCGATAAATAAGATGATTTGTTAATCTAAGAAAATGATATACATAGACTAGAATGTCAATTTCAAGCTAACAATTAGAAATATTGTTTGCTTCATACTTTTCAGGGTAATCAGCACAGCAAAGAGAAATGAAAGATTCGGCAAGTACAAAAATCAATGTAAAAGCTATCAAAAAGCATTTTAGAAGTGACATTACAAAAAAGGATTACAAATCAGGTGATATTTACAAAGTTTATATAATTTACATAATTTATGAAATTATTTACAAAACTATGAAGTTATTCACATATATACAAGACAAATCAATAAATTTTGAAGAAACAAATATATCATGAGTCTTGAGCAGCTTTGTAAAGATTCTCTATGACTAAAGGATCAATTATGTGACGAATTGCGGCGCAGAGAACTTCTTTGAGTTTCTTTTCCTTTTTCCTAACCCTATCTGCATCATCAATTGCATCAATATTTGTCTTCAGAGCGCGGTTAAAAGCTCTGTTTATGCCCTTAAGGGTCTTGTTGTCCCTTTCAAACTCCGCAACGTGCTTCTGAAGGAAGTAATTGTTGCGTTCAAGCTTCTGGACCTTGGCGGCATACTTGTTGATACTCTGAGAATACTTCACTCTTTGTTGCTCATCAAAATACTTAGCAATTTTGAACTTAACTCTCTTGCATTAGTTACCCACATCATTCTCATCCAAGCCTAGGGGAGGGTTAATCATTGAGGGAAATTTTGAACAGCAAGAGAATTGGACCTCGTGGGTCTGGAGACCGAGGGAGTAGCGCGAGGAACTGACAAATCAGTACTTGAAATCCTATCTCCTGTTGGGTACGTTTATACCACCACCGAATCAGAATGAGGAAGTAGACACCGAACCATTCGGTACCGAGCCTACACGAGGAAGTAGCCACCGAACCATTCGGTACCGAACCAACACGAGGAGGCAGCCACCGAACCATTCGGTACCGAACCGAAGCAAGGAACGAACTACCGAATCAAACACTACCGGACCACCTCGCCATCGGACCAACATTCTACTGAACCAGGCCTAAAGTAGCAGTGCCGAACCAAAGCCACTCACCTACCACCGAATCAAACTCCAAACCAACCATCACCGGACCACAGTACTACCGAACCAAGGCATTCCGGACCAACTTTGCCAGGCCAGATTGCATCAGCCCAGGCCCACCAGCAGCTATGTACATCCAAGACCCCTGCCCCCAGCCTCACTCTATAAATAGAGGGGCAGGGGTACAACAATGGCAGACAAGTTTGAGAGCTCAAGCGCGGATAGAGTTTTCAAACAACTTTCATATACTTGTATCAAAGCTTTGTACTTGTAATCTGAACAAGAAAAGAGAAATAATATATAAAGTGGACGTAGGCATATTCTGGCTGAACCACTATAAATTTGCGTGTCTTTTACAATTTAGTCCCTGCTTTTTACATATTTGCATAAATCTCCCAAATCACTAAAAACAACATAAAATCAACTAAATCATACGAATTGGAGGTGTTTGCCCATTTTTTGTGCAAACATTTTTGGTGCTTTCACTGAGAGCTAAAAGCTCGAAGCTTTAGCTTCTTCCACTTAACCTTCTTCCTAACCGCGTCGTTCATTGCTTGGGAAACATGCCTCCCAAGCAGAAGAAAGATGTTAACAAAGGGAAAAACATCGCAACCAGCAGTCTTCCAAATCCAGTGGTCACAGACCAGGTGAATCGTCCCCTTCCAGCAGCAGTACCAGATGAAAGTCAGGCAAATCTGACAACCCCAGCCTTAGAACAGCCGACAGCAATTACTAGGGCAGATCTAGACAGGGTTGTGGAGGAAGTGACTAACCGCTTCACATCCCAGCAGGAAGCCTTGGTGGACCATCTCATGTCACGCTTAAGGGATGCTGAAGAGTCCAACCACAACAGTGAATCATGGGGAGAGTCCCAGTCCGGAGGATCTCGGAGACAACAAAGATCTTCCTTCTTCGAAGGAGCTAACAACAGAAGCGGCCATGGTAGGAGCCGAGACCGAGCACAGCCCAAAGTTAGGCCCGAGGAAACGCTTGGAACCGAACCCAACGGGGGAGGTACCGGGCGGAGGTCAACTGTAGCTGAGCCTGTCATACTGCCTAACCACGAAAACGCCAGTGAACGGGGCCGAGCGAGAGTCCAGCCCGAAGTTGGACCCGAGGAAGTGCTTAGATCAGAACCCAGCAAGGGAAGATCGAGGCAAGGGCTAGCTGTAGCTGATCCTAGCATGCTCCCAGAAGACCAAAGACAGCCTCTGGAAAATATCAGGAATGATAGACGATACCATCCCTACAGGTCATCCGGACGGAATCAGTCCCACAGAGCAGAGCCGAACTCATTCCTGTCTGCTCCAAATTCTGATGAAAGGATGGCACGCTTGTTCAGAGAGTGCGTCCAATGGGATCAAAGAGATCGAGGGATAGGCGCTAGGGTAACCAGCCCCTTCGCCCGCAATATCGAAATTGCCATCACCCCCCGAGAATGGAAAATGCCAACAATGGAACCTTACAAAAAAACCTCTGACCCCATTGTACACTTACAGAGATACACACAGCATATGCTCATGAGTGGAGCAACGGAGGGAGTACTTTGCAAATGCTTTCCACTATTCTTAGCAGATCTAGCTACCTCCTGGTTCGGTCATTTACCCCAGGGATCCATCAGCTCGTGGGAAATGTTGAAAGAAAAGTTTATCAGTCAGTTTCGCATTCATGTGGAACAACCCAAGGACGCTTATTCCTTATCTAGTATCAAACAGAAACCTGGAGAGAAGCTGCAGCAATACCTAACCCGATTCAATGTCGCAGCGGCCGCAGTCCAAGATGCCGATGAAAAGCTTATCCTAATGGCCCTCTGTAGTGGTGTGCATCCGGATACTAAATTTGCTAGAAGGTTGACAAAAGAAAAACCAGCTACTTTACCCGATTTCTTCCATGAAGCCGGAAAATATATGAGGCTTGAAGATGCTACCACTGAGGGGCAGTCAGGGCAACAAAATAAGGCAGCTCACGGCAACACACCCGCTGCAGCGAAGGACGGTCGAAGAAATGATTCTAGAGACAACACTGGGGGCAAGAAGGGAGAAAAACGCCTATATCGGCCAGGACCGAGATTCGACACTTACACTCCTTTGAATGAAACCATTGAAAACATCTTCCTTGCCACCCAAGATGAAGTTAGATACAAATGCCCACCATACAAGAAGGAATCAGATAATGCACAAAAATCTGGAAAGTTCTGCCGCTTCCACGAATCTCATGGGCATGACACCAATGAATGCCATCATCTCTGGGACTTGATTGAAGAACACATCAGAAGGAAGAGACTGGAACGCTATGTAAAAGGTCAGAACAGGACTCCAGCTCTTGCCAATGAGAACCCAAGGCTACCCTCACCAGAGGTAGGCAGAGGAAATCGCAACACTAGCGGCTCCAGTCAAGAGAAGATAGTGGTCCATACCATTTCGGGAGGACTGCACATCGCCGACAGAAGCTGGGCAGAAATGGAAAGATTTGGAAAGTCGCTTAGAAACAATGAAGACTGTGTTAATTCTGTTATAGAAGAACGCCACCTGAAGCGGAAAGAGAGTGATGACATCACATTCAGTAGGCGTTACCTAGAGGGAAGGCAGTACCCTCATATGGATCCCATGGTTATCTCTGCCCGGCTCGGTCCAGCCGAAGTTTTCCGAATTCTAGTAGACATTGGAAGCTCAGTAAATATCTTATTCAAGCATGCATTCGACAAAATGAAGCTATCAATAAAGGACGTTTCTCCCTGCAACAAACCACTACACGGTTTCACTGGAGATGCGAAGATGCCCCTCAGGCAACTGGACCTCTTTGTTGAAATTGGAAGTCATCCCCGCTCCGTTGTGCGGAAATAGACATTTGTGCTAATAGAAAACCACTCGGCTACAACGCCTTCTTAGGAAGGCCAGCCTTGTCTGACTTCCAAATTGTCCTGGCCCCATGGTGCCTAAAGATGAAATTTCCAACGGACAATGGAGTAGGGGAAGTAGAAGGAGACCAGGACGTTGCTCGAGACTGCTATGTAACTGAACTTCGCAACAACCACAGGAAGGATAAAGGGAAGAGTGTAGAGGTTGCCCTCTGCACAAAAAGTTTGGAAGCATAGCAACTAAAGAAAGCCCCTCCTCTTCGATATACCAGCGACCCTTTCAATGAATTAGACCCTAGGGTCTAAGAGGAGGAGGCCACCGCCGAGCCTGCAGAGGCTATGGAATTTGTATATGTAGACAGACATGACTCGAGTAGACTATTGAAAATCGGGTCCCAACTAAAAGCAGAGTTGAAGGAACAACTCATTGACTTTCTCCGCCACAACTTGGATGTATTTGCATGGTCACAAGCTGACATGACCGGAATCTCCCCTGACATAGCATGCCACGTACTAAACATTGATCCTACCAAGATGCCCGTAAAACAAAGAGAAGTATGGGGGCAGAACGATCAGCAGCCCTCGATGAAGAAGTAAGGAATCTACTTGCCAATGACTTCATACGAGAAGCCAACTACCCAGAGTGGATCGCCAATCCGGTGCTGGTAAAGAAGGCTAATGGGAAGTGGCGAACATGCATTGACTTCTCCAACTTAAATGACGCCTGCCCGAAGGATTTCTTCCCACTTCCCTGAATCGATCAGCTTGTAGACAGCACAGCCGGGCACGAACTCTTATCTTTTATGGACGCATACTCAGGATATAACCAAATTCCTATGCATGCTCCCGATCAAGACCACACTAGTTTCATCACTGACCGAAGATTGTACTGCTACAAGGTAATGCCTTTTGGACTCAAAAACGCAGGAGCCACCTATCAACGCCTCGTCAACAAGATGTTTGCAGGGCTAATAGGACAAACTATGGAAGTTTATGTGGATGACATGCTGGTAAAGTCAAGGGAAGCCGACAATCACGTAAGCCACCTAGGCGAAATGTTTCAAGTACTTTGCCAGTATGGAATGAAGTTGAATCCTCTAAAGTGCTCCTTCGGAGTATCATCAGGAAAGTTCCTAGGATTCATCGTCCATGCCAGAGGAATTGAAGCAAACCCTGAACAAGTCCAAGCTTTGAGAGATATCAAGATACCTACCACTCGAAAGGAAATGCAAAGTCTGAACGGGAAAGTGGCCGCCCTAAGCCGATTCATCTCCAAAGCAACGGACAAGTGCGTCCCCTTCTTCGAAGCTCTAAAGAATGACAAAGGAAAGTTTGAATGGACTGACAAATGCTTAGCAGCTTTCCTTAACCTAATTGAACACCTCTAGAAACCGCCGATACTCTCAACTCCAAACGAAGGCGAAGAGTTATACCTATACCTTGCTGTATCATCTCACGCTCTAAGCGCTTCTTTGGTAAGAGAAGACAACCACACGCAGCGGCCAGTCTACTTTGTAAGTAAGAGGTTTACGGGGTCAGAAGTCAGATATCCTAAACTTGAGAAACTAGCGTACTGTTTTCTAATCACATCACGGAAACTACGTCACTACTTCCAGTCCCATTCCATCAAAGTTCTGACCGATCAACCACTGAGGCAGGTACTCCATCATCTCGACACTTCTGGGCGACTACTTAAATGGTGCATTGAACTAAGTCAATATGATATCACCTACCACCCTTGTACCGCCATCAAGGGACAAGCCATGGCCGATTTCATTGCAGAATTCACTACCAACGAAGGTAAGGAGCAATCGGAAATAGCAGAAGACATCAAGTGGAATCTCTTTGTGGATGGTACGTCAAACGAACAAGGCTCGGGGGAAGGTGTGGTAATAATCACTCCCAGGGGAAATAAGCTGCACTATGCTATAAGGTTGGAGTTCGCTGCCACCAACAACGATGCAGAATATGAAGCAGTGATAGCTGGATTAGAACTTGCCTTAGAAATCGGAGCCAATTCTTTGTGTCTTCATAGCGATTCTCAACTTATTGTTAATCAAATACTAGGAGAATTCCAGGCTCGATAAGAACGACTCATAGCATATTTAAAGAAGACCAAGTTACTTCTCAGTCGATTGGACCACTACTTAGTCAAACACATCCCTCGGGAAGAGAACCAAGAGGCCGATGAATTGGCGAAGCAAGCTAGTATGAGAGACGACGCTATTTCCGGAGCAGTAGCCATCTCAAAGCAACTGACCCCAAGTTTTGAGCAAGTGAATCTGATAGCTGCAACCGAAGAAGCAACTTGGATGACTCCCATCCGAGACTACTTACAAAGTGGCACACTACCCAACGGGCGTAACGAAGTCAAGAAAATCTTGAGGAAAGCTTCCCGCTGAACAATACAAGAGGACACCCTCTATCGGCGCGGCTTCTCTAACCCCTTATTAAGGTGTGTCGCTGGAAGGGAAGCCAAGAAATCTTATCCAACATTCATCAAGGAAGCTGCAGAGATCACACCGGAGGGCAAACTTTGGCAAAAAAAGATACTCCGATATGGATATTTCTGGCCCACCTTAAGCAAGGACGCCTTAGATTTCGTCAGAAAATGTGACAGATGCCAGAAGTTTGCTAAGATTCCACGGCTACCAACAACTGAGATTACTCAAATGACCAGCCCTTGGCCCTTCGCAGTATGGGGAATTGACTTAATCGGCGAACTGCCAATGGGCCGAGGCGGGGCCAAATATGCTATAGTGGCAGTCGACTATTTCACCAAATGGGTGGAAGCAGAACCCCTGAATAAAGTATCTTCAGCGAAAATTATTAACTTCTTGATCAAAAATGTTCTATGAAGGTACGGAGTCCCATTCAAAATTATATCAGACAATGGACTTCAGTTTGACAGCGAGGAGTTCGCCAACTGGTGCCAAGAGCACGGAATTCACAAAAGCTTCTCATCCGTAGCTTATCCCCAGGCAAACGGACAAGTCGAAGCCGTCAACAAAATTCTGAAAACTCTAATAAAAAAGAAACTCGAAAAGTCAAAGGGCGCTTGGGTGGATGAACTCCCTACGGCACTGTGGGCCTATCGCACATCTTTCAGAACATCGACGGGGCATACTCCTTTCTCTTTGGCATACGGATCGGAGGCTATGCTCCCAGTTGAAACCATCGTGCCTTCCCACCGTAGGATCCACTATAATCCAGAAGAGAACGAAGAACTCCTTCACATGTCTTTGGATCTAATTGAGGAGAGAAGAAATGATGCAGCCCTCAAAGCAGCAGCCCACAAGCAAAAAGTGGCAGCACAATACAACTCCAGGGTCAAGCGTCGTACCTTACAAGAAGGAGATCTTGTCCTCAAGCGAATCTTCCCTCACCCCGGGGCACTAGATCCAATCTGGGATGGACCATATGTAATTCATAAAGATCTCCACAATGGAGCTTATATTTTGTCAACAGTGGACGGAGAGGTGTTCCAGAGGGCATGGAACATCCAACACCTCCGTCGATACTTTTCTTAACTTGTACTGCCCATATGAAGTGAATTAACAAAGAGAATCAGTGGACGTAGGCATTTTCGTGCCGAACCACTTTAAAAAACCTTGTCTCTTTTTTTTAACTTGTTCCTTTATATCTTGGCTGCTTGTTAACTTTATCCTTTTCTGTTGAACAAAATCCTGTGCATATAGCATTTCCATTCAAGGCACTCCACAGCGCAACTTCACCTAGACAAGACCTAACAGGTACTATGTGAATCTATGCCCTCGCCAATGAGACACTTTTGCTCCGGCATCCCTCTGATGCGGGTTAACTCATTGCTCGCGACGGCCCTTAAAGCCAACTGTAATGAGCCGATTATAAGCCATCAAGAAGGCCGACTATAGCCATGGTAGCTCATTACGGCGTTCGGCTCGCCGGCAAGTGTGAACCTACTTTAAGCCCCAACATAAGGTATGGCCAGCCAGGGGTAGTTCACGGTTGACGATCGGCACCCACGCTAGCCGGCCACAGTAAATCGAATAATACCCATGATTACGGGCCATAATGGCCCGGGTAGTTACTGTGCGCGATCTCGGCTCCGATGTGCCTTAAGTACGGCTGTGGTAAAAAAGATTAACTCCCTGCGGAGGCGTAAGATGGGTGACAAATGTCTCCAAGACCCACATCTAGGGAAAGTGACTACAAAGCCCGTTTGCCACGAACTTAAGCACATCGAAGGCCTTCCGTGATTGGAAGTTTTACTATTTCTCATATTTCAATTTTATTTAAAAAAAACTTTTCTCCTATCCTCTGTGACAATCCCTAAAGTACAGGACACAGAATAGGGGACACTCGCTAATGGAAGCGGATACTCACAGCAAGACACTGGACCGCATTCCACACTCAGTCACGCAAGACATTCGAAGCTGCCATCTACAAGTAAAATATGAAGGGCGGTATTTTCTTCTTTTCATGTATAAACATGTGGCTATAATTTATTCGCACATCATGCTAACATTGCAAGATATGAAATTATGTTTTAAGCAAGAACTTGACATCAAACACAATTGAATTACAAGCATATGCATAGCTATATTTCTCATACAACATGTAAAAACAACAAAAACATTCAAAAACGACAGAATCGGCTTAAGTTAAAAAATTACACGTCAAGAATAATGTCGTTTATTACAAGTAGCCTAATTACAACCTAAAAGTTACATTACTGTTTTGAGACTAACATATACAACAACGTCAAGTCCACAAAAAAGATATCCAGGTCAAAACAAGGAGCCGGCTACGTTGGAGTTTTATCCTTGTCCTGTTGTCCACCTGTCCGGTCAAAGAAAGAATTCGTTAGTGATAAGCAACCAAGTTAACGGAAAGACTAGAAAGGAAGACTTACCAGCACCTGCTTCCTGACCATCCTGGTCATCATCCTCTACTTGCACACCTGCCTCCTCAGCAGCAAGCAGCCGCATACCCTCCTTCACCGCCATCTTCTCCTCCTTGGTAAACTGGGCAGTGACCACATCCATTTTGAAGACCGCGCCACCCTCTTTATCCGCATCAGCCCTAGCCTCCTCTAGAGCCCGGAGATAAATCCTGGCCATAACTCGGGGGTAATAATCCATCCAGGATAGGTTACCATGTTTCCAAGTGCGGAAATACATGTCCTGGAGCATCTCATCCATCATCCCCTCGTTTTCCTCAAGCTCCCTCATTCGGGCCTAAGAAGCACGCAGCTTAGCAACGGCATCATCCCTCTCCGATGGGTATCGTGAGCAGTCAGCCTGAAGGGATATCCTCATCGCCTCCATCTCCTCCTTTAACCTGGACTGAGCGAGCTCCGCGGCCTCAAGTCTCCCCGATAATTCCTGCGCCTGCTCTAGGTCCGCTTGTCGGACCTCATCCACCATCGCAATGGCCATGTCAATCCGCTCCTTGCAGGCGGCCTCCTTTTTTCACAACTCTGCCCTGCTGGTCTCTTCCATAGTCTTCTTCAGTTTCCTGGATGGGGCCTCATGCTGAGAAATTTGGATGGCTTGGTCGGCAAGTTTCTTAGCCTGGTCGGAGACCATTAACCGTAGCCGAATGTTGGCACTCCCAATTTCCTCCCCGGCCTTGACTAGTCGGGCATGATGCCCCATCAATTTCCTGGTCTCCTTAGCAACCCGGTCAATATTCGCCTTAGCTTCATCCCCCAGAGTTACAACCCGGGTAGTAAGTAAATCGAGGTCCAGGGACTTAGCTTTGTCAAGCACCCGTACCATAGGATTGCGAGGGAGATGATGCTCACCAGTAACCTCATCGAAGGAGATGTCATGAGAGGCCGGGTCCAGGTCTGGATGACCCGCAAACGGGTTATGAACCAAGCCAGGGTGATCTATCGGGGTGAAGGTTGGATTCTCAGACGGATGTGGGGAAGGCATAAACTTAGAATCATCCTCCGTAATATCGTGAATAGGCTGGAATGGGGCCGGAAGACCAGGAAGAGATTCGAACGTAGATCGACTCCTCTTCCTCTTTTGTATATCTTCTTCAATAACTCCAAGAAGAGGACGATAGCCGACTACGTCTCCAGGACGGTTAATAGGAGGCTTCGGCTTGGCGGAAGCTTTGAGGAGTTTGTATTGTTCAAGCCTATGCCGAAGATCTGAGGTCTTGGCCATTTTACCCGCTCCTGGAATGAAAACCAAGTGTCACCAGGATGTATTGAGCCATCATTCAAGAATTAAAAAGAATAAAGAGAGATTCACCTTGAATCGCAGAAGTTGCCTCAGTAGAAGCGCTCCCGGAAGATAAATCGGCGCCGGTCCCGACCTTACCAGCTTTCTTGGACTTCTCTGTTTCCTCCAACTCTTCGAAGGCTTGGCGGAGAGCGTCATATGTCCACTCTTGAATCACGCCCGCCTGCCCGGGAGGCAAAGCCTTGGTGCCATCACCGCCCTGTCCTTCGCCACCATCATCACCATGACGATCACCGTCACCTTCTCTACCACTTCCGCTCTCCGCCTCACCTCCTTCGTCCTCACCTTTTTCCTCCTCCTGAGAATCTGGATGTGTGTTGGGAGAGGGTCCATCGGACTTCTTGAGTTTCTTCCCCCCGACAACTGGATGCATCGAGAAGGGTCTCTTTTTGCTGCTTTTCGCTGTGGCCCCTCCTGTAACTTTGGCAGCTCTCTCCTCCGCCGTGTCTCTCTGCTTAACCACGGACTGATGTGGAAGGATCAGGTTGTGTCCCAGAAGTGTAGCATTCTTAATCAAGTAAAAAGCCGACCTGTCCCTTCCCGTAATGGCTTCTATTTCCACAGCCATCTGAACCAGGCGATCATTCTCCACGACCGCAAAGCCACCTGTCGCTAGCAAGAAATAAAAACACATAAGAAGAGGCATTGCAGTTATAACGGAAATTATAAATAAAACTTCACACTTACAGCCGGAGGTGAAGCGTCGGATGGAAACAGAGTCATCCCTGATAAAAAACCATTCTTTCTTAAACATACTGAACTTCGAATATAAGTCCAGGACAGGCTTGAAAGATACGGCTGATTCCAAGCTGATGTATGGAGACCCCTTCTTATAGCCTCTCAAATTGTACAAGTACCGGATCTCCCGGTTGGAGGGAGGATGCTCGTATCTCCTCTGGAAAATGACAAACAGGCTCACCAGGATGGCGTAGGAGTTAGGCTGAAGCTGAAATGGAGCCACCTTCAGATATGTGATGAAGCTGACTATCCAAGCAGAGGTGGGATGGCACCACACATGCAATGATACTTGCTGTAAGCGAAATAGCCTTCAGCGGGGTCATACGGCATCACTCCTTCCCCCGGCAATAGCATGCGCCCTCTGTCAATCCCAAAGGAGCGAGAAATAACATCAAGCTGCTCGCCTTTGAGAGAGCTAGGGAAACGATCAGGAGGTGAATTTAGAAGCTCTTGAGGACCGTACCCATCCACTAGCGATCTCGGGGTGGGTCCACGTCGTTCTGGATTCGGCTGGACTGGGGGCACGGCAGAAGGCTCTTCTCTGTCCTGGGATTTCTTCTTTTCTGATCGGGTTTACACTTTATGAGACATTTATCTACAAACGTAAAAAAGCATGTTGTTAGAACGAAGGATGTAGAAATATAAAACAAGCAAGTGTATGATGTCTGGAGTTTAACTTGTAGTTCGAAACATAAACTCATTCGGTACTGAAAGTTTTCAAGTCCATTCGGTACAGAAAGTTTTCAAGTTCATTCGGTATAAGGTTCATTCGGTGCTGAAAGTTTTCACGATCATTCGGTATCAAGTTCATGATTTCACGATTCATTCGGTATCGAGTTCATTCGGTATTGAAAGTTTTCATGTCCATTCGGCATTGAAAGTCTTTAGGTTCATTCGGTAAAACAAAGAAATTCAACCTTAAAAAGTCGTTCGGCAGAAGAGAACTTACCTGGTCCGGCAGCTAAGATTGGATCGGCACAATAATTGATTCGGCAGTTCAGAATTTAACTCGGCTATTTCGGTCGGTAAGGAATGACGAAGGCATGTGGCTCCTACTTATAGAGGAAGGTTGGATAGCCGGACCAGCCGGTTCGGTTCTCGGGCCGAATATGGTTGTCCAAACTAAAACAAAGCACGACATATGCTAGCATATGCCCTACTTTGGGGGGCAAATGTTGGGTACGTTTATACCACCACCGAATCAGAATGAGGAAGTAGACACCGAACCATTCGGTACCGAGCCAACACGAGGAAGTAGCCACCGAACCATTCGGTACCGAACCAACACGAGGAGGCAACCACCGAACCATTCGGTACCGAACCGAAGCAAGGAACGAACTACCGAATCAAACACTACCGGACCACCTCGCCATCGGACCAACATTCTACTGAACCAGGCCCAAAGTAGCACTGCCGAACCAAAGCCACTCACCTACCACCGAATCAAACTCCAAACCAACCATCACCGGACCACGGTACTACCAAACCAAGGCATTCCAGACCAACTTTGCCAGGCCAGATTGCATCAGCCCAGGCCCACCAGCAGCTATGTACATCCAAGACCCCTGCCCCCAGCCTCACTCTATAAATAGAAGGGCAGGGGTACAACAATGGCAGACAAGTTTGAGAGCTCAAGCGCGGATAGAGTTTTCAAACAACTTTCATATACTTGTATCAAAGCTTTGTACTTGTAATCTGAACAAGAAAAGAGAAATAATATATAAAGTGGACGTAGGCATATTCTGGCTGAACCACTATAAATCTGCGTGTCTTTTACAGTTTAGTCCCTGCTTTTTACATATTTGCATAAATCTCCCAAATCACTAAAAACAACATAAAATCAACTAAATCATACGAATTGGAGGTGTTTGCCCATTTTTTGTGCAAACATCTCCTATGATGAATTCTAATGATTCACACTAAGCTTGACTGTCCTTCAATTTCAATTCTAAATCAATAATCTATTGGATAAGCTCTAACACCTTATGATCGAAATCGGGTGAAGGGTTAGACTTTAATTGTCGCTTCAGTGACGAAATTGTTTCATCTTTGTTTTTAATATCGGCCTCGAGATTGGAAATTTGATCTTTCATATTACTAGCAATGGTTTTCTGAACAAAATATCTTTTGTGCCATTTCATGGCTTCAGCATTGTCTCCGAAGCGTTCCAGTAAAATATCATCGCTAAGTTCACTCCTTCTACATGATTTTAACAGTTTCTCTCTAAGAGTAGCGATGCGTGATGATAAATCAAGAGGGAGAGAAACTGTAGATAATTGAAGCTCCTATTTAAGCAAAAATAAACAAAATAAAGTCAAAATCAAGATGAAAACTCTTTATTATTATAATAACATATTACAACACAAATAACAATGAAGTTGAAAGATATAATAAACAATTGGTTTATATCTAAAGCTGAGAAACTAGTTTTCTAACTTTATCTAATGAGTTAGCAGAAAGAGTAACTGTTGAATCAAAAGGAATATTAACTCATTCGGGAGTGATAACTGGTGGACATTTGCTATAGTCCTACTTCCCGGTTGGAGGACTATCACGACCACAAATTAACTTAGAGTGAAATGTTCTGATCTCCATAAGAAGTTTTATTTCTCATTGCCATGTAGAGTTTTTGTAAATCTCTAAGAAAACAATATCTTGCTAGTTTCAAAGACTTTAAAATCGATGCCTTTTCAAGATAAAATCTTCTCAGTCTAACATATTGGCCTAAATGGTCTTTAGCAACAAGTCGACCTAATGAACAGTCACTCTGTCATAATATAATAAATGAAGCTAAGCATAAAGAACAAAACAGAAGCAAATATTTACAGTCAATACATTGTTACATGTTTACAATTACTCATCTGGTTCATACAAAACAGACTTAGAAAATAACTCGGAGACAATCTATTCTTATAGTACTTAAGCTTTTCAAGGGGCGGATCTTGGGGAATCGATCTGACCCATGGTAAGTTCCAATAAGCTCCAAGGTGCAGGTCAAATCCGAATTTATCCAAGTATCTCTTATGAAAGCGTCTAAGTAGACCCCCACTAAATTCGCCTAAGTATGAAAAATCAATAATCGAGTGTCTACAGTAAGCTTTATATAAAAAGTTGATTAAAATATCTCTTTCTTCAATCAGCATCCAAAATAGGGTAGTCAACTCCCGGTTCTCTTTTAAGAGAGCATCGTAGCGAAGGCGCGCTCTCATTAGTATAGGGGCAGCTTTTTGGTGCTTAAAAGATGCCAGCACCGATGCACTTCTATCCAGTCTATGATATTTATCTTAAATGACATTGTGCTCTTTTATTTGCTTGTCTAGCTCCTTATATAACCTGTTTATTTCTTCATGTTTTCTCTCAAGTTTGGTTTTAAAGAGGACAAATTTCTTCCTTATCTAAAATAAATGATTTGCACTATTATTATCTTTGAAGTGAAAGATATTTAAACAGAGAATACCATACTTATGATATCGGGACAAAAGTATGGGAAGCCTACTCTTTTCCTTTTAGCTCTTCAACATCAACAGGAGCAGGCTCATCCTCTTGAGGAGTAGAAGGCCCAGTAGATTCAGGCGGAACATCTTTTTGGAAGATGGCTCTTTTTCAGGAGCTTTAGCATTACCATCACCATCCTTCTTAGAAGTTCCAAATGGGCCCCCTCGATTACCACCTAAACCTTAGCTGCCAGCAAAGCTATCGTCATCATCATCGTTATTATCATCATTGTCATCACCAATTTCCTCCTCCTCGGCAGCAATATCTTTGTCCCATTCGTCCTCAGAGTCGATTCAATTTCAAAAGAGGGGACGTCAAAAGAATTTTTGAGGCATTAATTTCCTCCTCTACTGCAGCTTCAATCCCCTGCTTTATTTGATTGATCTTTCCCATTACTCTATCCACTAAGGCAGAGTCAAGCGAGGGGAAGCTTAGGTCACAGAACTTCTTAAAATTATCAACATAGGCGAGCATCAAAGCCTCTTCGTAGGAGTTCAACATAATTTCCCTGAGAGTGGTGTTAAGAAACTAGGATATCCGCTGTTTGGCGTCTGTGATGGTATTGACAACAAGTTTTAGCGAGGCCTTGCTTTTCTTGAACTTCTCTTTCAAAGAAATTTTCTTCGCTGCTATGCGGGCCTTCTCTTCGTCGGATTATTTTAGGGTTAGATCCATGGCAAAGTTTTCATTCGCAAGGAGTTGACGAGCCCTTATTTCTTCTAGGAGATCAGATTCTGTTTGGGCAAGAGAAGCTTTTAATTGTTCCAATTCGGAGGTCGCTTCATCTTTTGTCGCGGACAAGGAAGACATTTGATTCTTAAGAGTAGAGATTTCCTCTTGGAACTTGAAGGATTCAATAGAAGATTTGGATGCGTGGTCATGTAGAGTTAACCAACTCTTAGAAATCTGAAAGAAGAAAGTGTAGTGCAAGTTAGAGATTTAGAGAAAACCGATAATGACAAAGTTAATTAAAGTGAAACTCACCAAAAATTGTTGCTCTATCAAAGAGCAGTAATGTCCCGCTAAATAAAAAACAGTGGAAGGCGGGTGAATGGAGGTGAAGGACTCTGAGTTTAGGATAGACTGAGCTATCTCTTCAAAATCGACAAAAGGAAAAGAAGATGTTGGCTTAGAAAGAGTGTGCTTTAGAGTGGGGGCATCTTCAAAGTCAGTTGCATTTGTACGAGAGTAGCCGAAGAGTCGGAAACATAAATGTGAGAAAGAAGATCAATGGCAGAAGGAGTCTGCTCTAGATTTTCTTTAGTAGCTTCTACAACCGGGCTCTCCGGAGCTATATAAAGGATGAACGATCCTCCACCTCTATATCAATAATTTTAGCAATCTTCTGAGGAGGTTCCACTTAAGTCAATGCCATTAACGTCCTTGTTATGGCCTTCTTGGTTTTGGCGAAGGGTTGGATAATAGATAGTGCACTAGAAGTTGTAGGAAGGAAAGCACACCACTAACAGACACTATAACCTGAGAAGTAGCTGTAAAGGACCCAAATAGATTAAAAGTCGACAAAATAATTCAGAAAGCAACAGGAACAGAGAACAAATGTTGTGCCTATAACTTACCAAAGTGGTCTGAGCGAATGGACGACATAGGAGAAAAATGTTTAGAATCTCCCAAGGAAAGGAAGCGTTTTCTCTTTGATGTATGCTGGATCAAAGGGGGATGCCCCAAAACCCTTTGACCAGGGAGAAGAAGAGAATGCTTCCCCAAGTTCAAAGGGATCAGCAGCTTCAATCGGTTTCCTATCTTAACAGAAGCAGAGATTAAAGACTCCACAGTTCTTGTATCAGCTTCGTTGAGTTCTTTGACAGGAGAACCTGATATATAATGAAGATTAGACGAGAGAAGTAGCAAGATAGAAGGAAGATAATGAAAATTTGAACTTACTAGGAGTAGAAAAGATCCCGCTGATGTTCAAGAAACATCTAACAAAGAAAAACTGGTTTTCCTAGTCGTTGAACTTGTTAACCCCTTCCGATATCAGCTTCTTTGGGTGGTTGGCTCAGAAAATCAGATGATTGAGAGTGTTGAGTTTAACTAGTCAGGTCAAGAAGTTCAGAACTTCAGCATTTAAGGAGGGAATTCCAGACTCTAGCGCCTTAAGTTCCAGAGATAAGAGATAGGTGTAGACATTTGGGGATAGCTGGATTGGAGCAATCCCAAGGTGAGAAAGAATTCAGGAAAAGGCAGAAATCCTCCGTGCCATATGTGGACGGCAGTGTAAGCGAAGAACACTTTAGGAGGGTTGATGATGGTATATGTTTCCCTGGGTGGAATATCTTCCACACCAGTAATTTTGAAGTCTTTGAGGATGGCATCGACCTCATGCTGTGAAGATATCAAGGAATGCTTTGAAATGGCGTCGAGTTTCTTCGGAGACCTCATGATTATGCCAGGTGATAATGTTTCAGTTAAAATTTTCAAGTTATTTATGAATGTAGAAATCTTTCAAAGATTAGTAAAGAAACCTAGTTAAATAACTTAAACAAAAACCAAACACAAAACTGAAAATTTTCGAAAAATAAATATTTAAGTTAAAAGTCAAAAATAATGGGCTTTCCACAGAGTCGAAAGGAAAAGGACATCAACACTTAGCAAATTCCTCTCGACAGTGTCAAAAGCCTAAATAAGAGTATTTGTGGAGCTTTCGACAGAGTCCAGAGGGAAAGAAAGTTAACATTTAGCCACAACCTTTCGACAATGTCGGAAGCATAAATATGAGCAATCACTGAGCTTTCGACAAGGTTGAAAGGAAAGATGGGAATGTATAGTGGCACTTTTCAACAATGTCAAAAGCTTCATAGAAACCAAGTTGTTAAAAGAATAAGTTAGAATTAACTTAAAAACTTGAACAAAAATATACATTGCAAACATTAAATAACAAAATCTTTCGACACTGTCGAAACCTATGACAAATTTTCTATGAATGTTGTCGAAACCTTGTATACCATTAAGTCAAAAGGTCCTAGAATAAATTTATATGAACCTGGAACATTTCGACAGTGTTAAGGAAAGGTGATTATAGAAGGTTCTGATTGGGTTGTTACAAAAGGTTTTGAAAGGGACGAAGGGGCATTATGATTTCGAAGGCAAACAAAAGAGAATGGATCGCAATCGGCACAAAAGGTTTCGATTGAGTCGAAACATTTTGCTTTCGATAGAGATGACTACACTTTGCTTAACTACATAACCTTTCGACAAGGTTAATCAAATTCATGCAACGACACCTTTTGATCCCATCGAAAGGGGCTAAGGAAGAAAAACCAATGTTGCCGCCTCAATCCCTTTCAAAAGGGTAGAAAGGTCATTTTTTGGTGCCAATTTTTCATCTGTACACCTGAAACTTCCGAGCGAAGAAAACCGATGTGTTTGTCTTCCCCACCCGATTACAAATCCAAGGTTTGAAATTTCTTAAAAAAAATGAACCAAACCCCATAAGAAAACAGATTTCAACATGAATCAACTATTTTCGATTTCAAAACTTGTAAAACAAGAATTCAAATTCTTCCAAAATAACAGAAATCATAAACGCTGAAATTAAGTTCTAAACAAGGAATAAATCTCGTCAACTCATGAGACTGAATCGCAAAATTATCTCGGAAGGATTGAATCATAAACTCAAACAACACATAGGAAATCAAATCAAGCCAGCTTTCAGGAAATTAAGATTCAAACATTTAAAAAATCGAATCCCAATTATAAGATCTGGAAAATCAAAGTTCAACTAAAACATGAAAAACAGAAAAGAGAAATTATAAAAACAGAAAAAGTCTCAAACTTACGTTTAGATTTGACTAGACTTTGATTCAGGAAAAGAAGTTAGAGGATTTTGGAATTTGTTTACTTTTACTTGAAAATGCGATTGCAAATAAATGAAGCAGACGAGAGGAAGAGCGTACTTATAAGAAAAGTCTTCAAAGAGCAATCAACCACTAGATCAGATTTAAATAGATGGCCCAGATTCACGTGGGAAGATCAAGAGGCGGGAAAGTTCTAGGTTTCGACAAAGTTGACTTAGAAAGTCAAGTGCATCACTTCGCGGGGGGGGGGAATGTTACTCCAAAAATCCACCGTTCGACTTAGTCGAAGCCATTCTAAGCAAAGAACAAAGGAAATCAAATGAAAAGAGCTCCAGCTAGACCTTCCGAAAGAGTCGAAGGGATGCTATAGCCAAAGTCTGGAAGCTACGGGACCTTTCGAAGGTGTCGAAGAGTTTCTACAATCATGGTCCAGTGGGTTCATACCTTTCAAAGGAGATAAAGGAGTCGAAAGCAACTTTCTGCCTTTAGTAACAACCTTTCGACTAGGTGGATCCATATGCATGAAGACCTTTCGAATGAGTCAAAGCAGCACCTTTCGTAGACAATGAAGAACAGCTCTTTGCATATGCACCAAACCTTACGAAACCAAAGTTTCCGCCTTCATTTAAACTATGCGAAAGCAAACATTGTCCTGAACAACCCTTTCAAAAGCTATCATAAGCCTTTCGAACCGAAAGAAGCCAATGTGATCCAGGAGGGTTCCGCATCAAATCAGAAACAAGAGCTCGTACATAACTAACATCATTGAAACCATGGAGCAAAGCCGATCGACAGAGTCGGAAGCACTTACAAGGAAACACAAAGAAGAGAGGCCTAGCCCATCCTTTCGACAAAGTCGAAGCATACTTGAGTTATTCGGCAGCCACCTTTTGACCAAGTTGAAAGCATCAGCGTCGAAAGGTGCTGACCCGCATCTATAAATAAGACCCAAGGGGTCAGGTTTTGGGGATCTGATTCTTTTGATTCCAAACTTGTATCATCTTAATCAAAAGTGTTGTAACACTAATTACTAAACTGATATGGAGATTTGAAGTAATAAAGTCTTCTTTAGTTTGTTAAAGGGAAGTCTCAAATATTTCATATTACATTATTATTTAGCTTTTGTTGGGTTTAATCCTGTATTTTCGGTGTTGCCTACATCAAAAGGCCACTACCGACTGAAATGACCCTCCCAATTTTGCCTTAATTTTTAATGAATTTTTTTTATTTCTATATTTAATTCTTAGAGTCATTTTCTTTTCAAACAATTTGTCCAGGACTTTAAAATTCCTACTAATATAAGTATATCAGTTTAATCATAAAAATATACATATACATATGATGATGTATATGTCCCTCTTGTTTAAATCAGAGTATATGTATATTTAAAATTTTTAAACAAGAGTATATTCTGTTTGATTTGAATTGAATTTTAAATTTCCCATCCCATTATTAATTTTCATGTTCTTGATACTTATAATATATGAGTAGATCCTGCTCATATTTATTTATAGTGATAACTTTGATCATTCAGATTAAGATTTATCAATAATTTATCTTGACGAGATAATCTCTGAATGCTTGAGATTATATTATATTTTTTGTACAGTTCAACTGTTTGATATCTGATTTAGGCCAGAAAATGATATTTACATATATCATTTTTGGCTCATGATTTATCTTTGAAGTTCATCTGCTTTTAACTTAGCCTATAAATCACACCATGTTTTGTTCTTGTACATATTGGTTTCTAAATTTTCTGGAAGTGTTTGTAGATGGTGCAATCCCTGGATTTTTGGTGAGCCAAGTTTGATTGCAAAGTGTTCTCTGGTTTGATAGTACAAACCAGTTCCAAAATGCACATATGTTTATAGCATTTGAAGGGAAGTTTTGGGTTGAACACTTGCTAAATGGACAAAAGGGTTTTGTAATGCATTTCACTACCGAGTTACAGACCAATATGATCAACCAGTCAAACATCAACCATGTCTCTTTAAAATGTTATTCATATGCAAACTA
The DNA here is from genome assembly GCA_030737815.1 of Allium fistulosum. Classification (NCBI taxonomy): domain Eukaryota; kingdom Viridiplantae; phylum Streptophyta; class Magnoliopsida; order Asparagales; family Amaryllidaceae; genus Allium; species Allium fistulosum. The sequence goes on from CM060905.1 coordinate 558,309,823, forward strand.
CTTGATGCCTTAATTAAGATATACACTTCACTTCACAAAACAACTCACAATGGACTTGAATTCTTTTACAAAATTCTCCAATGAAAGGTAACTAAATACCTGAAAGATTACCCCGGGTTAAACCATATTTTTACCCCAATCTTAATGCTTTTAAATAAAAACAGATTGACTAATACAAAGTATAGAATATGTTAGTTAATTGCTCAAGTATCTATATATTTTCTTTCAGATTTTGATAGATAATACTTTAAACTTGTTCTCTTGTTCATAACTCAGATAATCTTTCAATTCTCAAACCTTAATTCATAGCAAAATGCTACAGAAAACAACCAGTTCAGACAAACATAGCAAATTCATTACATGACAAGAAATTTAAAAATTCTATTTCCATGATTACATGCAGATATCTCATTCTATACTCTTATTAAAACTAATAAGCATGCTCATCCATTTTTCTCATTAGCCATAATCTTCCTTCCTACTTAAGTCTTGCATCCCCTGAAAAAGCATTGGTGACTGCCTCAGTTTGAAATGAGACACCCCTATATGCCATGAGCAAATAAGGGTCAGATCTATGATCTGGTATGAGCAACATCAATATATTCATGATATTAAGCAAATAAATGGTACATAAATACTGGTCAGTTGCTTAAGCAATTTTCTCTAATCAACTATGTTACTATGTTTCAGATAAATTGTTATGCAAATGTAATGACTTCATAAATTAACCATTAGCACAAGCATGTTTATGCAAGTATTCACATCAATCTGCAGCACTCAGGTGCCCTGGAACACTCATGGTTCCAAATCAACAATCTAAGAAATACTTATATTCTTATTTCATGACTTTGCATAGCCTTTATATATATATATCACTTTAACCCTAGCCTCATCTGCTATCAAGGAATCACAGGGACACATTGCAATGAACTAGTTCACATCATTGCACAAAGATCTCAGGGCTTAAACAAACCATGTGCCAAACTTGCATACTTCAAATATGACAAGCATTCTAGCAGCCTTCTTGGCTTACAGTTCCTAGTTCATTTACTAATTTATATCTATTTAATCCTATCATCAGATAGGTAAGTGAACATGTTACTATGTTCATTGAAACACCCCTGTAATACTGCAAGCATATTTTCCAAAGGCAAACAAATAGTTATTATCAAGAATATTGCTAACATATATTTTGTCTTTGAATCAAGTACAAGAATATTTACACTGAGAATAGAAACATGGCATAATGAATTATTATGATCTGCAAATAACTATGATTGAACCAGATTCAAGATCTAGCTGAATCATAATTTTTGTCTTGTAGATTTTTTTTTTGCTATTTGATCAGGGATTCAGCACATAGAAATCTCTACTGCACCCCTAATATCTTTTCTAAAGCCTCAGCACTTATACAATGTATATTGCAGCTTATTTTATTTTCTCTATTGAGATTTTACTTGCCATGATTCCATATCAGATATAAGTATTCTTCCCCTGATTTCAAGATTTGATGCCTTAGCTCTTCAGAATATAATAAAACAGTAACTTGCACATCCATAATAAAACATCATATCAGATCGAGGCCATTCAAAGAGCATCCATAACAAAACATTATATCAAATCAAAACCATTCAAAGAATATCAATAAAACTGTGTTTAACAAAAACCAGAAAGTATCAATAGCAACATAAAAGTTTGGCTGCCTCATATCAGGTCTTATTGCCATGAATCTAGTGAGATTACTCACCTAAATTCTTCCTGCCTTTGTTCAAAAATCCTTATTTGTTTCTCCTTCTTCTTCTCTCTTTTTTTCTTATTTTTAAGCAACTCGGGTAAAATGATTTTCTGGTTATAACTGCCTATTTATATAAGTGTTTTCCTCTAGGGTTTTACCAAGATAAAATTCCACTTTTGTCCTAGCTAAAATCATGTATTTTGCATTTTCTTATGTTTTCATATTTTCATTCTTGATTACCCCGGCCATATCAATTAGTTAAGGCTGCATTTTCTTTTCTTTACTTTTTCAGAAAATGGCCACTCACTCAAGTCATGTTAAAAGTGTGTGTGACTTAACTATATTTACTCATTTGCTTATTTCTGGAAATTTCCCCCTCTTTCTATTTTTGACTATACATAACATACTTGCTTGTATTTTACCTCATACCATTTTAGTGTTGTTATTTTTTTTCCTTAGTTTCGATATATCTCTACTCAAAGAAAATGTATCTGGGTATAAACATATGTATACATATATCTATTTAATTCTTCCTTACTTCCTGTAAAAATATTCACATCATATGTTTCATATTTTTAATTTCAATATACTAATATATTTTTAATTTTAGCATGCATGCATATCAAATTTCATAAAGAGTATTTAATTTCAATGTATACAGAAAAACATATTTTAATTGGTTTAATAATTCACATTTCAAAATCATATTTGAAATGCTTCCTTTCTTTGTTTATTTATTTTATTGTCATCATTTTTTTCAGAGATCTTAGACCTTTTCCTTGTGCCATTTCCAGTGTGCATGTGCAAACATACTCTTGCACATCATTTCATCAAGAGATCCTTCAACATTTAATCTAAATATTTTTAGAACTGAATTATTTTATTAAAATAATTTTCCTCAAAATTTTAGGGCATTACATTCACCCCTCCATTTAGGAATTGTGTCCTCACAATTTCTCTAATACTTATAACAAGCATTTACTGATTCTAAGGAATCTATCAAACATATGCATAAGCAAACAAATTCAACCATAATAACCACACATATTAAATTCTCCAGAAATTAAAAATTACCTTCAATCTGCAAAAAGCTTAGGATAATCTATCTTAATCTTGTCCTCTAACTCCCATGTGCAGTCATTTGGATCAAGACTCCACTGGATCTTCACCAGTTTCAAAGTTTTACTTCTTAATTTCTTTTCTTCTTTAGCTAAAATCCCCACTGGTTCCTTCTCATAAACCAAATTAGGATTTATTTGAATTTGGGTAGGCTTTTCCAGAATTTCTTCTTTATCATGTACCCACCTTCTAAGTTGTGACACATGAAACACATTGTGCATTGCTTTCATTTCCTCTGGCAGTTCTAATTTTTATGCTAAAGAGCCTATTCTCTCCAGAATTTTATAGGGTCCAACATACCTTGGTGTGAGTTTTCCCTGCTTGCCAAACCTCAGGACCTTTTTCATGGGTGAAACCTTTATGAAAACAAAGTCTCCCACTCCATATTCCACCTGCTTTCTCTTCATGTCTGCAAACTTCTTTTGCCTATCTTGAGCTGCTGCCATCCTTTTTCTTATTAGCCCAATTTTCTCTGTAGTCTCTTTTACATATTCAGGTCCTAAAACAACCCTTTCTCCTGTCTCTACCCAACATACAGGTGATAAACATGGCTTGCCATATAAGGCTTCAAATGGAGCCATCCCTATGGTGCTTTGATAACTATTATTGTATGTATACTCAGCTAGATGGAGATGATCCTCCCAGTTGCCTCCAAAATCCAATGCACATGCTCTCAATAAGTCTTCTAGAACTTTGTTCACCACCTCAGTTTGTCCATCTGATTGTGGATGGTAGGAAGTGCTTAAGCATAACTCACTCCCTATGGCCTCTTTGAAACTTTTCCAGAATCTTGAGTTGAAGATGGTATCCCTATCACTCACAATGGTTTTGGGAATGCCATGTAATCTTACCACCTCTTTCATGAATACTTGAGCCAATTTTGGTGCATTTCTTTCTGATTTCACTGGGATAAATTGCGCTACTTTAGTTAGCCTATCCACTATTACCCATATGCTTGTGTTTCCCCTTTTAGATCTAGGCAGGCCATCTATGAAATCCATAGATATATCCTCCCATTTCCACTGTGGTATGCTTAGAGGTTGCAACAACCCCGATGGTCTTTGTGTTTCTGCTTTAACTTGTTGGCAAGTCATACACTTTGCAACATGTTTGGCCACATCTGATTTCATTCCCTTCCACCAAAAATTTCTTTTCAAATTTTGATACATTTTTGTACTGCCTGGGTGTATGGAGTACTTACTCCTATGATATTCATTTAAAATTTCCTCCTTCAATTCTGTGTTTTCTGGAACACATATCCTATTCTTGTTTCTCAAATAACCATTTTTATCAATGTGGTAATTTGTCACCTCTTCCCCTTTTGATATGAGAATTTTCTTCTCAACTATAATAGGGTCTTGATCTTGCATTTTACTTACCTTCAAAATTAATTCAGATTGAAGTGTCATCAAGCTCAACTTCCCTCTAATTTCTTTATGCACCATGCACATGCACATCCATGTGCACACAGCCATTCTCCCCAATTTCTAACTCAGTAAGCAAAGACAAGTCCTTAAACTCTTCTATCATCATCATAGCTATCTTAGCATGTTGTCTACTTAGAGCATCAGCAACTTTGTTTGCTTTACCTGGTGTATAGAGTATATCTAAGTCATAGGCAGCTAAGAACTCCACCCACCTATGTTGCCTCATGTTTAAATCTTTTTGTGAAAATAGATATTTTAGTGCCTTATGATCAGTGTACAAAATAAATTTGGCACCTAATAAGTAATGTCTCCAAAGCTTCAAGGCATACACTACTGCTGCTAGTTCAAGATCATGGGTTGCATACCTAGTTTCATGTGGCTTTAATTGCCTAGATGCATAGGCTGTTACTTGGTCATGTTGCATCAACACAGCCCCTAGCCCAGAGCCACTTGCATCAGTATAAACAATTAAGTTTTCATTCCCTTCTGGCACTCTCAGTACTGGTGCATTAACTAAAGCTTCTTTTATTTTGATAAAAGCTTGCTCACATTTTTCAGTCCATATAAATACTTGATTCTTTCGAGCTAAATTTGTAAGTGGTGATGACATTTTAGAAAAATCTTTTATAAATCTCCTATAATATCCTGCCATCCCCATAAATGATCTTACCTCACTCACTGTACTTGGTCTTTTCCATGCTTGAATTGCTACAACCTTATTGGGGTTCACTGAAATTCCTTTTGCAGAAATAACATGGCCAAGGAAATGTACTTCCTCTTTCCAATATGCACATTTTGAAAATTTTGCCTTTAAATCTTTTTCCTCAATCTAGACAAAACCAGATGCAAATGATTTTTATGCTCTTCTACTGTTTTGGAATAAACCAAAATATCATCAATAAAAATTAGCACAAACTTGTCTAAATAATCTCTGAATATTCTATTCATTAAATCTACAAAATATGAAGGAGCATTTGTTGACCCAAATGGCATAACTAGAAACTCATACAAACCATATCTAGTGTTAAATGCAGTGTACTTAACACTTGAGTACTCAACCTTCATCTGATGGAACCCAGATGCTAAGTCTAACCTAGAAAATATTTTAGCTCCACTGAGTTGATCAAAGAGATCATCAATTCTAGGCAATGGGTATTTGTTCTTAATAGTAACTTTATTTAGCCCTCTGTAATCTATACACATTCTCAAAGTACCATCATGTTTTCTTACAAACACTACTGGAGCACCCCAGCATGAATTACTTGGCCTTATAAATCCTTTGCTTTCTAATTCTTCTAACTAATTTTTCAATTCTTTCAGTTCACTTGGCCCCATTCTATGAGGTTTCTTTATTATTGGGCTTACCCCGGGAAAAAGATTGATCTGAAACTCTACTGATCTATGGTGTGGAAGACCCTTAACCTCCCCAAACACATCCAAGTATTTATTGACTATGGGAATTTCTTCAATAGTAAGTTCACTGGAATCTTTTTCCAAGTCAATTAGATGATATAATTTCCTTTCTTTAGCCACTTCACACAAAATTATGACTCTCTGGCCCCTAAGATTTTGCAATGATATGGTGGATGATTCTAAGTTAATTATGGCTTTAAATTGCCTTAACCAGTCTACCCCTAATATAACACCTATATTTGGGTAGTTTAAAACATATAAATTGGAAATAAAAGTATTTCCTCCTATGTTTAATTCCACATCCACACAAATCATATCTAGAACACTAGAACTCCCCAGTGGACTTTGTATAAGCAATGGAGTTTCAACCAATATGCAATTCAATTTTAGCATTTTAACTAATTCATAAGAAATCAAAGAGTGAGTTGCCCCAGTATCATATACTACTGCTATGGGTATGGTACAAATAAGTAATGTACCTTCCACTTGGCTATGATTTTCAGCATTAATTTCCACTGTAGATTTGCTTTTGCCCTCCAGATTTGCTAACTTCCCTTGCTGCTTGTACTCAGGACAGTTCCTCTTCATATGCCCCTCTTTCCCACATAGGTAGCATTTGAAGGCTCCTCCTTTTAACTCTGGGCACCTTGGTTTAATGTGCCCTTCCTTTCCACAATGATGGCAGACCAATCTCTTCTTAGCATCATTAGCCTTGGTGTCATTGGCCTTCTTGTTGTCAGCTCCTCCTTTTTATCATAAGGGTGATACCTTCCCTTATTCTTCTTGTTATTTTGGTTCTTAAAATTCCTGTACTTCTCTCTTTCCTTGTCATGCTGTTCCAATTTCAATGCCAGATCTATTACTTGATCAAAAGTCCTATCTGCATATGGTAGCATGGCTCTGCTAAGTTATGGGTTCAAACCTCTAATGTACCTATCATTTTTGGATGCTTCATCTGCCACTAGCATTGCTCCATATTTGGATAATCCCTCAAACTTTTGAGTATACTCAGTGACATTCAAAGTTCCTTGCCGGAGCCTAATAAATTCTTCAAGTAATGTGGTCTTAGCTGATGCTGGTACAAATCTTGCCTCCAACATCTCCTTGAATTGATTCCAAGTGATTTCATTTTCAATTCTCCCAGCTATGATCACCTCCCACCAGCCTAAAGCTACTCCTTTCAGCTGTCTTGAAGCCACTTGCCTCTTCCTATGATCATCAAGCTGCATGTCATTGAAAATCCTATCTAGTGTTCTCAACCATGCTTGAATTTCCATCACATTCTCAGTCCCTTCAAAACTTTTGCCTCCCAAGTTTGTATAAGCCTTTAATAGTTTTGAAAGTTCCTCCTGTGGATTCTCATGCCTATGCCCAATTCCATCCCTTAAAACCCTTACAAACTCTTGCATATCAAGCATTTGTGGTGCACTTGTTCCTACATGATGTGATCCCCTTCCTACCATGGTTTGCTAACCAAGTTATGGGCAAATAGTATTAGTGTACTGTGAGTATTTTCTATAATTAATATTTTCCTATTTAAATTATTTCATCCAAAACAAACAGATATAATACATTTCTAAGTATTCAACAATCAATGCAACCATTTGCTCTGATACCAACTGAAATGACCCTCCCAATTTTGCCTTAATTTTTAATGAATTTTTTTTTCTATATTTAATTCTCAGAGTCATTTTCTTTTCAAACAATTTGTCCAGGACTTTAAAATTCCTACTAATATAAGTATATCAGTTTAATCATAAAAATATACATATACATATGATGATGTATATGTCCCTCTTGTTTAAATCAGAGTATATGTATATTTAAAATTTTTAAACAAGAGCATATTCTGTTTGATTTGAATTGAATTTTAAATTTCCCATCCCATTATTAATTTTCATGTTCTTGATACTTATAATATATGAGTAGATCCTGCTCATATTTATTTATAGTGATAACTTTGATCATTCAGATTAAGATTTATCAATAATTTATCTTGACAAGATAATCTCTGAATGCTTGAGATTATATTATATTTTTTGTACAGTTCAAATGTTTGATATCTGATTTAGGCCAGAAAATGATATTTACATATATCATTTTTGGCTCATGATTTATCTTTGAAGTTCATCTGCTTTTAACTTAGCCTATAAATCACACCATGTTTTGTTCTTGTACATATTGGTTTCTAAATTTTCTGGAAGTGTTTGTAGATGGTGCAATCCCTGGATTTTTGGTGTGCCAGGTTTGATTGCAAAGTGTTCTCTGGTTTGATAGTACAAACCAGTTCCAAAATGCACATATGTTTATAGCATTTGAAGGGAAGTTTTGGGTTGAACACTTGCTAAATGGACAAAAGGGTTTTGTAATGCATTTCACTACCGAGTTACAGACCAATATGATCAACCAGTCAAACATCAACCATGTCTCTTTAAAATGTTATTCATATGCAAACTACTTGATGCCTTAATTAAGATATACACTTCACTTCACAAAACAACTCACAATGGACTTGAATTCTTTTACAAAATTCTCCAATGAAAGGTAACTAAATACCTGAAAGATTACCCCGGGTTAAACCATATTTTTACCCCAATCTTAATGCTTTTAAATAAAAACAGATTGACTAATACAAAGTATAGAATATGTTAGTTAATTGCTCAAGTATATATATATTTTCTTTCAGATTTTGATAGATAATACTTTAAACTTGTTCTCTTGTTCATAACTCAGATAATCTTTCAATTCTCAAACCTTAATTCATAGCAAAATGCTACAGAAAACAACCAGTTCAGACAAACATAGCAAATTCATTACATGATAAGAAATTTAAAAATTCTATTTCCATGATTACATGCAGATATCTCATTCTATACTCTTATTAAAACTAATAAGCATGCTCATCCATTTTTCTCATTAGCCATAATCTTCCTTCCTACTTAAGTCTTGCATCCCCTGAAAAAGCATTGGTGACTGCCTCAGTTTGAAATGCGACACCCCTATATGCCATGAGCAAATAAGGGTCAGATCTATGATCTGGTATGAGCAACATCAATATATTCATGATATTAAGCAAATAAATGGTACATAAATACTGGTCAGTTGCTTAAGCAATTTTCTCTAATCAACTATGTTACTATGTTTCAGATAAATTGTTATGCAAATGTAATGACTTCATAAATTAACCATTAGCACAAGCATGTTTATGCAAGTATTCACATCAATCTGCAGCACTCAGGTGCCCTGGAACACTCATGGTTCCAAATCAACAATCTAAGAAATACTTATATTCTTATTTCATGACTTTGCATAGCCTTTATATATATATCACTTTAACCCTAGCCTCATCTGCTATCAAGGAATCACAGGGACACATTGCAATGAACTAGTTCACATCATTGCACAAAGATCTCAGGGCTTAAACAAACCATGTGCCAAACTTGCATACTTCAAATATGACAAGCATTCTAGCAGCCTTCTTGGCTTACAGTTCCTAGTTCATTTACTAATTTATATCTATTTAATCCTATCATCAGATAGGTAAGTGAACATGTTACTATGTTCATTGAAACACCCCTGTAATACTGCAAGCATATTTTCCAAAGGCAAACAAATAGTTATTATCAAGAATATTGCTAACATATATTTTGTCTTTGAATCAAGTACAAGAATATTTACACTGAGAATAGAAACATGGCATAATGAATTATTATGATCTGCAAATAACTATGATTGAACCAGATTCAAGATCTAGCTGAATCATAATTTTTGTCTTGTAGATTTTTTTTTGCTATTTGATCAGGGATTCAGCACATAGAAATCTCTACTGCACCCCTAATATCTTTTCTAAAGCCTCAGCACTTATACAATGTATATTGCAGCTTATTTTATTTTCTCTATTGAGATTTTACTTGCCATGATTCCATATCAGATATAAGTATTCTTCCCCTGATTTCAAGATTTGATGCCTTAGCTCTTCAGAATATAATAAAACAGTAACTTGCACATCCATAATAAAACATCATATCAGATCAAGGCCATTCAAAGAGCATCCATAACAAAACATTATATCAAATCAAAACCATTCAAAGAATATCAATAAAACTGTGTTTAACAAAAACCAGAAAGTATCAATAGCAACATAAAAGTTTGGCTGCCTCACATCAGGTCTTAATGCCATGAATCTAGTGAGATTACTCACCTAAATTCTTCCTGCCTTTGTTCAAAAATCCTTATTTGTTTCTCCTTCTTCTTCTCTCTTTTTTTTCTTATTTTTAAGCAACTCGGGTAAAATGATTTTCTGGTTATAACTGCCTATTTATATAAGTGTTTTCCTCTAGGGTTTTACCAAGATAAAATTCCACTTTTGTCCTAGCTAAAATCATGTATTTTGCATTTTCTTATGTTTTCATATTTTCATTCTTGATTACCCCGGCCATATCAATTAGTTAAGGCTGCATTTTATTTTCTTTACTTTTTCAGAAAATGGCCACTCACTCAAGTCATGTTTAAAGTGTGTGTGACTTAACTATATTTACTCATTTGCTTATTTCTGGAAATTTCCCCCTCTTTCTATTTTTGACTATACATAACATACTTGCTTGTATTTTACCTCATACCATTTTAGTGTTGTTATTTTTTTCCTTAGTTTCGATATATCTCTACTCAAAGAAAATGTATCTGGGTATAAACATATTATTTCTTCCTTACTTCCTGTAAAAATATTCACATCATATGTTTCATATTTTTAATTTTAGCATGTATGCATATCAAATTTCATAAAGAGTAATTAATTTCAATGTATACAGAAAAACATATTTTAATTGGTTTAATAATTCACATTTCAAAATCATATTTGAAATGCTTCCTTTCTTTGTTTATTTATTTTATTGTCATCATTTTTTTTCAGAGATCTTAGACCTTTTTCTTGTGCCATTTCCAGTGTGCATGTGCACACATACTCTTGCACATCATTTCATCAAGAGATCCTTCAACATTTAATCTAAATATTTTTAGAACTGAATTATTTTATTAAAATAATTTTCCTCAAAATTTTGGGGCGTTACACCGACACAGTCGAAACCCTGCAGATTTAAATAACTTTATCTACTTACTTCAAGCTACTTTCCCCTGGGTTTATGCTTTTGACAAGGATGAAACCTTGCCTCAATCTACTAAAACCTTTGTTGAAGACAAGGTGCCAAGAGGTCAAGCCATCGACAAGGTCGCCACCTAGTTCCAAATCGTTGCCAATTTGAGATTCTCAATCCAAACCATGTGTTGTGGGCATTTTCGCCCACAACATGGTGAATATGAGGAGTCAGGGTTAAAATCGTCATTGTTCTGAAATAGACTCAAACTAGTTTGGAGGTATTCTCGAGATCAAGATATGGACATAGGTCGAAATCGTGTCTCAATCCGAGTTACGGATTGAGAGATATGATCATCTTAAGATTTGTCCACCACCGTCTCGTGGGGACGATACCGAGACGCTCTAACGCCATTCAAGGTCGACGGTCTAACAGCAAGCCAGGATCCTCGGTCTGATGACCGAACCAAAACTTTTTTCGACGGTTGCTTGGAGTCAGGCATGAGAAATTTAAGGGTTTACTTGGAGTCAGCTGGGAGTAATGCTGCTTGGAGTCGGGTGAAGGTTTGCTTGGGGCTCAACCCGGGTATAACTGATCTAAAAAAAAGTTGGAAATTTTTATCATGGAACGACGATACTTCGGAGATTTCTTCATGACGCGTTCCGGGGTTCTTGGAGGTGTATGGCGGTCATCGCTAGTGGAATAACTTGACAATCATGTAAGGAAGGTTGAACCAAATCTTAGAGGAAAGAAGGTTGAATCAAATTCCAAATACTATATACTCAGCTGCCTCTCCTCATATCTTCATTCTATAAATACCAAGCACATGGCATCATAAAAAAAGAGCATGCTGAAGAGCGAACCTTTTAGCAACAATAGCAAACAACTTTGAGAGGGGAAAATCTTAGTTCTAACAGCATGTTTACTCGTATTCAAAGCTTGTACTTGTAATCAGAAATGAAAGGGATAATAAAAAAGGAACAGTGGAAGTAGGCATATTTAGGACAAACCACTATAAATTCTGTGTCTTTTTACATTTAAGTCCTTTGCATATTCTTTATTGAAAATTACTGATTTTTTTACCTTAAACATCCACAAATAATTTTCATCAAACAATAGCTATATACTACAAACAATATTTACAGATCTACAACAACAATTTGAGTGTTTGCCCATTTTTTGAGCAAACATTTTGGTGCTTTCACTGAGAAGCTAAACTTTCCTTTTTCAAAAGGAAATTCTCTCTTTCTTACTTTTCCTTTTATTTTGAAACCTACTATTTCTAATCTTCTGACTTGAGATTTTCGTTTCTTCTCTTAAGAAACTCTCTCCCCTTTTCTAAGATCTGAAATCTATGTTTCTTTTCAGATCTACCATGACTATATTATATAAAACAAAAAATCATTATTTTCTCTTCAGATCTGAACATCCATTTTACAACATAGAGAAATTCTCTTGTCCACTTTTTAGATCTTACTTTTACTATCCACGGACACTGTTTATTAGCAAAAAAAAATCTCTTAGATCTGAAATCCTTAGATATTCCTTTAACTATTTCGGATCCACAAATACATGTCCCTTACCAAAAAGAAACATATACTCATTCTTTGGATCTGACATCAAGCCACCTCTCTTTTCTCATTTGGAATCAGAAAACATGGTTTCTTGGCATAAGAAACCCAATTTTCCCTCTGTTTAGATCTGGATCATTATTTCTTTCACAAAAGAAAACTTGTTTCTAGTCTTAAGATCTGAAATTCCATTTTTAATAGAATCTATAACTTTTTCTTTTCAAATCTAAAGTCACTGTCTCCTTGGAATGAGAGATTTTCTTTTTCTCACTTTCCCAGTTTGAGATCACTGTTCCTTGGATTAAAATACTCTATATCTCCTTGATCTAAATACGTTACTTTAGGAAAATCTATTTCTCTTTTAGAATTTGCAATCACTATTCCTTGGAGATAAAAAAATATTTTGTCTTTCTTTTCTCTTATTTTAGATCTACAAACGATTTTCCTTAACCAAAAAGAAACATGTATTCACTTCTTAGATCTTAAATCACCGTATCTCCTTTCAAATCCGCAAACACTATTTCTTAAGCAAAAAGAAACATGTATTCATTTCTTAGATCTGAAATCGTTATATCTTCTTTTTCACATTTCAGATCAAAAAACATTGTTTTTGACCAAAAGAAACACTTAGTTATTATTTAGATCTAAAATCATTATTGATCTTATTCTCTTTCCATCCAGAAGCATTGCTTCTTTAACATAAGAAGACTATCTTCCTCTTTTGTATAAGAGGAATCTATTCCCCTAGTAAAATATAAAATTACGGTTCTAAGAAAATCCTTTTCTCCCTCCAAACTCGAAATCCTTTCTCCTGATCTAAAGTCATTGCCTCTTTGAAATTAGAGTTTTTCTCTTTTTCTTTTTTCAAGTTTGTAATCACCATTCCTCAGATTAAGAAGCTATACCTCCTATCTCAAGATGCTCTCTTTATTTTAAGAGTTGGACCATCAACCCTTCAAAGCTACAAAACCTCACAATCCTTTTCGAAAATTGAATTATCTCTCTCGAAAAGTACAAACTCTCAATGAAGGGAAGGAGAACAACTTCTCGATATGCCGCCTAAAGTGAGATAACTCCACTGCAAAGGATGCAACAACTATACGAATGTGAAAAAGCCGGAAGACTAGTCTAATAAAGTCCCGGTGCTAAAAATTATCGGACGTAAATTCGACATGGTTGTGATTGAAATCAGTAAACACTTCACTGCTTAACATAAATCTTTGGTGGATAAACTCTTGACACGCGTAGGGCAGACAGAAGTATTCGACCTCAACGTCATAATACAAGGGAAGTCCCAGTCCCGGTGCACGAAGGCATCACCAATCCAATGCGTACCGGACATGATTCAAATAATTTCAATAGCTCTCCTTACCTAGGGATATGTTAAATAAATATGAAAAGAGAAGGAGAGAAGACCAAGAGTTACTAGTCCACCCTCCAGGAAAACAAAAAACTTTTGAATGCCCATGACAAACCTTTATAAGGGGCTAACCCGGCCCCCTAGACACTTGCCAAGATCTCCATACTTGCTGATAAACATAGGGCACAAAGGAGGTACTATATAATTACTTTTCTTTCATTCTAATCAATATTAAGCTATTGCAGGGCTCTACCATCTACTCTTGGATCTCCATCCTTGGAAAAGGGTGAAGGAAGGATTCGTAAATTCGTTGCATGTGCTGATCGACCCGAGGGTGCTTACACGCTACATGATGTAAAGACAAAAAACTCAAACTAACGCTTACAACTATGCATGACCTCTCTTTTGGGTCAACAAGGCACATAAAGATAAGAAAACATCACCGTCAGGAGTTTAGATAGATGGTCACCCAAGGACGTTAGCACAGCTTGCAGCACAAATGCTATAGCAAAATGAAAAAGATACAACTCTCTGCCTCCGAAGCTCGAATGATCAATGATCAGAGAGAAGCCATCCATTTGAATATGGTGTTACCTCAAAGGGTAAAGAAGAGGATGTGATGGAAACGACATCTGCCGAGAACTTGGATAACATAATAGGTTATACAAAAAGGCTTTGAAAGATGGAGCTCCACCAATTCCAACATATTTGGTCCGTAGCAGAAAGGCGAGAGATATCCAGAACCACCACCACTACTCTTCATATCACAATTCAACACGAATTGGAAATATATATAGTAAACCGCTAGGACATTGCAGTCACCAATCAAGATACTATCTTCACCACTCCATCGTTATCCAATAATCAAAAAATACAATTCAAATTGATTAAGAACTAAGGATAGCAGGATGCACACTGGGAACATCCACTATAAGTCCACTAAACTAGCTAGAGTCAACTTGGCAAAATGATTAGACCAATGACTGCTAGGAGGCAGCACTAAAACGCCAAACAAGAACCTTGGCCCAGTAAAAAACCCCGTTATCAAATAGAGTACTTGTAGAAAATCCTTATGAGGAGCTCTCCGATCACACAATATGCTCGCATAAACATGTCATATGCATGACAATAGATGGTCCTACAAAGGAGGTACCATAACAAACCTCTTATTTCGTTTTTATCTAACTCGGTTGTTGTCATTTCAGGACAATGCCATTGCCTTCTAGGTTCCATAGAGTCTTACAAAATACCAAGCGAGACTTTTTATCCAAGAGAACATCTTAAACCAAGCATACTACACAACCTAGTACTTTGTGCTTCTTTCGAAGCAGCAGGTTTGTTCTAAACTACTCTTTTCCTTTGACCGAGACAAGAGACTAATGCATTCACTTAACACATATGTAGTTACATTCACTTAACACCTATGTTGTTATAACCACTACTTCTTTTGTGATTAGCAACCCAGTTCATAAGCTTATGTTGGTGGCAGTGAAAATAAGATAGCCATGACTAAGGGTGCTAGCCTGGGCATTTCACTGCTGACGACCGCCCCTTTCCCTGGCAATGACATACCAGTCAGGCATCCGGGCACAAATCTAGCTTGGGTAACTCAAAACATAAATGCATTCGAAGCCTAGTGTGGATTGACTCATGACAGGAGTTGCCTTAGGCCAATGGGCAGGTTGAAGCGGTCAACAAAGTCTTGCAAACACTAATTAAGGAAAAACTAGATAAATCCAAAGTAGTGTGAGTTGATGAACCACCCACGACATTGTGGGCCTACCAAACCTCCTACAAAACAGCAATAGGACATATTCTATTTGCTCTAAGCATGGGGGGCTGGGGCCATGCTTCCGGTCGAAATAGTTGTCCCTTCACATCGTAAGACACGTTATAATCCAGAAGAAAACGAGGAGCTTCTCAACATGTCTGTATACCTGATTGAAAAAGAAGGAATAACACCGCTCTCAAGACCGCTGCACACAAACGGAAAGTGGCAAAACAATACAAATCTAAGGTGAAGCCCCAAGAGTTACAAGAGGGAGATATTGTTCTAAAGCAAGTCTTTCTCCATCCAGGCGCACTAGATCCAGTTTGGGAAGGACCATTTGTTGTTCATAAGGATCTCCACAACGGAGCTTACATTCCTTCGACAGTTGACGGGAAAGGTGTTTGGGAAAGGAAGAAATCTCCGGCATCTCCACCATTACTTCTCTCAGCTTGTACAAAGCATGTATCACTTGAAGCAATAAAAGAAAGACAGTGGATGTAGGCATATTCCGGCCAAACCACTGTAAAAATTGATGTTTTGCTCAATTGTTTGTCTGATATTTTTCCTTTTGCGATCAATCGCAAGCTCTCGCCGGCAACACTGAAAGCAAGAAAACCATGACTAAGGGCACGAAAATAGCCTGGGTATTCTTTGCTGACGATCGTCCCCCCAACCTGCAATGATAAACCGACTATAAGCCACGGATTAGGCACGATTATAGCCTAGGCAGTTTACCATTGGTGTTTCGCTCGCCGACAACTGCAAACCGATAATAAATCCCATGATTAAGGCATGGCTGCATCCAAGGATAGTTTGTAGTTGACGATCGACACCCACGCTAGCAGGGCCACTGTAAATCGAATAATACTCACGATATTGGCCATAATGGCCCGGGTAGTTACTGTGAGCGAATCTCGGCTCTAAATCTTAAGTACGGCAGTCACAAAATTTACACTCCCTTGTAACATAGGTTGGGCTGATAAACCATATGTCACCAAAATCCACAATCAGGGCAAGTAATTTATGTGCCACGAATCTTAAGTTTAGAAGGACTATCTTGATGGAGAATATAATTCGTTGTACTTAAACTAGAAGCTTCTAACAATTTCTTTTAGTCTTGTGGCATTACATACAGATAGTAGAAATATGAATTCCACTCTACCAACCATAGCAGGATATTCATTCGCTTCCGCTCCACCAGAGGAAACGGAGCATCGGCTCAACTCTGTCAAAGATAGCAGAACATTAATCCAACATTGCCATAAGAATTAGAATATCCCTTCCAGCCAACTTCGCTCAAGAAATTGTAAGGATTCTTACAAAGCTGAGCAGACTTATGGAACCTGAGAAAAATTCGGTGCAAAGGTATGACTACCTTTTGTAAGATAAGCTAAATTCGATAAAAAATACTTAGGGGCATAGCACCACCTCACCCCTTGATTATACACATGCATTACCACTCAGCTTGGTAATAGCACATTAGAATCATGACCTTAAGTTCGCAAGTTTAAAACATATTCATGATACATGGCAGCATGTTGTGAGAAGTAATCAAGTGCACTATACTGGGGGCAAACCCAGACAAATAATGAGCGCTTCCGGCCAACTTTTGACAATGTCGCGAGAGGGTGCTCTAGAGGATGTGATGAGTATTTGAGGACTGCCATGTCCCCAAAATTACTCTTTAAACCTTAGTAATAGGGAATCACTTCGAATGATAAGGACCTCTCTAAACAGAAATGATTCTATCTCTAACCTTCCGAATGTAATTAATTCATATCAAAGTCTATTTTAACACAAATAGCTTGATACCTTTACGTAATAAATCAATCCCGAGGACACGAGGGATGACTCTAACACATATCTATGGTAAAATTCCAAATGAAAATGTATTAATAGTCTGTAACTAATTCTAAGGCAAGGATGAAAGTCCTTGACCACACTAGGCCCGAAAGGATCCTAAACTTGTAAGTAAAGTCAACAGAATAGGACGATCCTTTACCGCCAAAGCCAACGGGACATTTGAAATAAAAGATTGATTCTACCTGATCAACAGGAAATGATAAACTGATACTAATCAAGGTTTCCAATGTCCAAAGATTATTCCATCTAAACACCACATACTGGGGGCATCCAACATCAATACTTGGCATAACTCAAATCAGCAATAATGAATCATTCTTATCCACAATCAGAGTATGCTTTCCAATCGAGCCATCCATGACTCAAATTTTGCCGTGACCATGACTTCGCGCGAGAATAATGAAGTACTCCTAGTATGGACAATTCCTCGCAGACCCTAGACAAAAAAGCCCATGTCGCTCTCTCAAAGATTAGTTTAGTTATAGTCTTCTGTTAGTGCCAAACCAGAATTTTGACTCAGTCACAATCGCTAGATACCAAACACAAGCTTACGATTGGCACAGGCAGTGCACCAGATCATTGTTTCGACCTTGGACCATGCAACCTACCAACACTTTCGTCCGACCCCATTTTGCACCTCGGTCCGACCTCTTTTCATGTACCAGACCAAGTGGTTCAACTATCATCTTCCACTCTCGAACAAAATTGTTTCAGTCCAATAAACTCCACCAACCCAATTTTTTGGTCCGACTATCCTTGCTCCTTCACCAAGTTTCTCAATAATCCAACACTTATCAGTCAAAACTTACCAGCAATCTAGTCTATACAAGTACATTGAGGATTATCAAACCAAGCTATTGAAAAAGTTAGTAAAACCGATCATCACTTTACTATACTGTATGCCGCATAAACCAATTACACCTTATCAGGTATGAGGATTCTAACCAAAATTTATATAATATATATATATATATCTTTGTACAAACGTCCAGGCAGAAGATACAAAAAATGGGCTAGGGAAGTCATAACCAACATTCACTCAATAACACTCTGCATCATCTCCTACATACAAAGTCCCTTCAACAGAGATTCTTACTCTATCAGATTCATCAATGATTGATCTTGTCAAAGCATGCACAAGAGTGGAGAAAGGATTAGTCGAGAAATACAAAAACTTGGCGATCACATGAGATGGTCAGGATAGCTTGACTCAACCACACAATGAACATAACCGGAGTACCACATCACAGATCCAAAGTCGATAACGCAAAGTATACATCAGTTGGTCTACATACTGCATGAAGCTTGAACGTAGGAAACCGAAAGTCCAAGAAAAATGGCATCATGTCGGATGAAGACTAATCAAAGACGACTTTAAAAATTTAGCAAGTCCGCCTCAGAACGAACAAAGTCCCACATGAACTAGCAAAAGGAGGCTCATTGAAAAATCAGAGGCGAAGATGAGATATAGATATTCAAACAATATAACCATTGCAAGACTAAGAAGATAGTCTTGGATTAAACAAAACACACTTTGTATTCACGGAAGTATTCTTTGGGGGGCAAATGTTGTGGGCATTTTCGCCCACTACATGGTGAATACGAGGAGTCGGGGGAAAATCGTCATTGTTTTGAAACAGACTCAAACTAGTTTGGAGGTATTCTCGAGATCAAGATATAGACATAGGTCAAAATCGCGTCTCAATTCGAGTTACGGATTGAGAGATATGATCATCTTAACTTTGTTCACCACCATCTCGTGGGGCCGATACCGAGATGCCCTACCGCCATTCAAGGTCAACAGTCCAACAGCAAGCCAGGATCCCCGATCCGATGACCGAACCAAACCTTTTGTTCGGTGGTTGCTTAGAGTCAGGCATGAGAAATTTAAGGGTTTACATGGAGTCAGCTTGGAGTAATGATGCTTGGAGTCGGGTGAAGGTTTGCTTGGGGCTCAACCCGGGTATAACTGATCTAAAAAAAAGTTGGAAATTTTCGTCATGGCATGATGATACTTCGGGGATTTCTTCATGATGCATTACAGGGTTCTTGGAGGTGTATGGCTGTCGTCACAAGTGGAAGAACTTGACAATCATGTAAGGACGGTTGAACAAAATCTTGGAGGAAAGAAGGTTGAACCAAATTCCAAATACTATATACTCAGCTGCCTCTCCTTATATCTTCATTCTATAAATGACAAGCACATGGCATCATAAAAAAAGAGCATTCTGAAGAGCGAAGCTTTCAGCAACAATGGCAAACAACTTCGAGAGGGAAAAATCTTAGTTCTAGTAGCATGTTTACTCATATTCAAAGCTTGTACTTGTAATCAGAAATGAAAGGGATAATAAAAAAGGAACAGTGGACGTAGACATATTCAGGCCGAACCACTTTAAATTCTGTGTCTTTTTACATTTAAGTCCTTTGCATATTCTTTATTGCAAATTACTAATTTTCTACCTTAAACATCTGCAACTAATTTTCATTAAACAATAGCTATATACTACAAACAATATTTACAGATCTACAACAACGATTTGATGTTTGCCCATTTATTGTGCAAACACCATGGATACTTAAGCCTGTAGCTTTCGACAAGGTCGAAACCTCATCCCTAGAATCCTGGTTCAAATTCTAACCCCTAAACCACTAAGCTTCTGACAAGGTCGAAACCTCTATCCCAGATTCTCGAGTAAAGCCCTATCTAAACAACAACTAAGGCCTTCGACATGGTCGAAACCAATAAAGGAAAATCATATCCGAGGTAATCTCAACCACTTCGAAAGGTGGGCTTTCAAGGGAAAAACCAATCTACTTCATCAGAATCGAGAGTTTAATAAAGGAAGAAGCCTACCCTTTCGACTGAGTCGAAAGGTCAATTTGAACAACCTTGTACTACAGCAATCCACTTAAAAGGAAATTTAAGGAGGATATACCCATTTCACTCCTTCCTATATACCTAAGAGATAAATCTAATTCCATTACTCTACTTTGGGGTGTTGATAAGATTTCTTGTTAATAGTATATATTTCATCATATTTGATATATTCCTTTTAAGTTATCTTTTTCTCATCTTTAATTTCGAGGACGAAATTCTTTTAAAGAGGGAAGTCTATAATGACCCGCAAATTCATCACTTCAGAAAAGTTTTAAAATATTCAAATATAAGATTTTTTTTTAACATAAATGATAATGATTTGAATAATAAATGAAATTGGTAATCTTATTTTGAATAAATATTTACAAAAATATATAATTTGGAAAATATATCAATAAAATAACCGAAAACTTTTTTATCAATAAATAGTTGTTAGCTTATCCAACATCGTGCAAGGAGATGATACATACACTCATTTATATATACGAGTAAGAATATGTAATAAAATTATTTATTTTATGTTTGAAAATATAATTGCTTTATGACATCATCAATGATATTGGTATTTTGGAATAAATTATCTTTGATTTTAAATTGAATTTAAATGATTTAATAATTATTTTAATTTTTAAATAAGCCCTTTTACTTATTATACAGTGATAGAAATATTATTATCAAACTTTGTTTACAAATATATCTATTAAATAAGAAGTGAAAATATGACCGGAAATCGAAATCCATAACGATTCAACGTAGAAAAGTTGTGCAACGTTGTGAATCATTTGAGATATACATATGCACACATACATGTACATATACATGAACACATTAACATGCATGTGAACACATATACACATACAAATATACTTTTACATTTAAATATATATATATATATATATATACATATATATATATATGTATTACAAAATATCAATTATACGATGGATTTGGAGTCGAAATTCGTTGTAATAAGAATTTTCCGAACTCTTATAATCATAGTTTTCAAACAAACAAAAATATTGAGATTTTTTAGTAGATTTTGAAATATGAGCAAAACAGGTATTCAAAATAATCGTGTTTTGGCAGTTTCGAAACCAAAGCGATAAAATCTTTAAAAGTAATATTTTTAATTCTTTAAAAATATTGGATAAATTATTTAAAACTTTTAAAATGTTTTAAAAGAGTTTTGAGTTATAAAAAATGAACTTCTAAATGATAGAAAAGTTGTTTTGATCAAATAAGCGTAAAAGCACTATTCGCACCACTTTTTGCAGCACTTTTTTAATAACTTTTGAAATATGGTTTTACTTAAGTATTCTTTCCCAAATCTTCTATAAATGTTTTCAAATAAAAAATTAAGTATTTTAAATATTTTGAAGGTTTTATAGTTTATTTTAAAACATCTAAATAAATGATTTAAGCAAAAGCTGTTATAATTAAGTTATTTAAAGAAAAGTTTGGGATGTTTTAAAATTCGATTTAATTAGCATGTTTAACGATTTCTATAATGAAAAATTTTAATTAGGAAGATTTAATTTTGCAAAAGTTATCTTATTTCACAAAAAAATTGGAGCTAATAATTTAAAAGATTTTAGACCTATTTCCTTAATTAATTGTTCCGTTAACATTATTTCTGAAGTTTTAGCTAAAATAGACTTAGTAAAAGAATGAATGATTTAATTGACTGTTCTCAAACTGCTTTTATTAAGGGGAGAAATATCACTGGTGGGGTGGTTGTTGTTCAAAAATATATTAACAACTGTTGTAAGAATAATATTACTTGTGCGATTTTAAAACTGGACTTTGCGAAAGCTTTTGATTCGGTGGATTGAGATTTTCTAGTTGATATGTTACGTGCTAGAGGTTTCAGTCATAGATGGATTAGCTGGATCATGACTTTACTTAAAACTGGAAACTCTAGCATTATGGTTAATGGTATTTTAGGTAATAAAATTCGATCTAAACGAGGTTTAAGGCAAGGTGATCCTTTATCGCCTCTTTTGTTTAACTTAGCCGCACATGTTTTTGCTAAGATAATTAAAAAAGCAGTTGATAATGGATCTTTGGGGAGTGTTTGTAGTGAAATCTCGCGAAATGGTCTATTTGTCCTTCAATTGGCTGATGATACCTTGCTATTTACCTCTCGTTTGCCTAATCATATTATTACCCTTAAATTTATTTTATATTGTTTTGAACTTCTATCAGGTTTAAAAATAAATTTTGATAAAAGTTCGGTTTTAGTTTTAAATTATTTTGAATAGGTTGAAAATTTAGTTGCTAATATGCTTAATTGTAAAACTATGAATTTTCCATTTGATTATCTTGGTTATTTGATTAGACCAACTAAACTTAAACATGATGATTGGTTTATAATCACTGATAAAATTAAAAATAGGATTTCTAATTGGAACGGGAGATTTTTATCAAGAGCGGGTAGATTAGTTCTTATAAACTCTGTTTTATCAGCTCTTCCAATCTATTGGATGTCCATGCATCTTTTTCCGGATTGGGTGATCGATAAAATTTATAAAATAAGAAGAGATTTCTTATGGAGTGGGGAATACTCTAATAGTAGTATTAAATTTTTAGTAAATTGGGAAACTGTTTGTAAATCCAAAAAGGAAGGTGGTTTAGGAGTCATTAATTTCCGTAACATGAATTTGTCTTTGTTAGGTAAATAGTTATGGAAATTTAAGGATATTAATGATAATCCTATTTGGAAAGAAATTATTTCTAAATATTATTATAACGGTAGTAATAATTCACATCTAATTACTCCTACAGTTATATGTAAACTGTCTAATTTTTGGAAATCAATTTTAAAATGTCATGAGATTTTTAAGCTAGGTACTAATACAATAGTTCATTCCAGAAATAGTACTTCTTTATGGCATGACCGTTGGATTTCTGTTATCCCTCTTAGGATTAAATTTAAAGAGCGTTTCGAAATTTGTAATTTTAAGAATGCTTTAATTATAGATGTTTTTTCTCTTGAAAATGACCCCCTTGGAATTTTAGTTTTAATAGAATTTTAGTTGGTACTACTCTTAGGCAGCTTTCTTTGCTTTATGCTAGATTGATTCTATACAATATTGATAATGAAAATGATAATATTAGTTGGGAATGGGACAAGAGTAAGAAATATACTTCTAATTCTTTTTATAGATTTCTTAACTTCTCGGGTGTAGCTAATAACTCTTTTAAATTTATATGGAAAACAAATGCTCCTCCTAAATCTAAAATTCATATGTGGTTAATCATGCATGGAAAACTAAATACTACAGAATTTTTGAAAAGAAAAAATATGCAAGTTGATAATAAATGTTATTTTTGTAATCTGAATTCTGAAGATATTAAACACGTATACTTTGATTGCATGGATACTTACTACATTCTGAATAATACTCTTAAAATCTTTAGCTTTAGTCTTACAACTAAAATATCTGATTGTGATTTTAATTGGAATAATTTTAGATTTAATTTAAAAAGGAAAATAGATTTTTACTTGACACTTTATTCATTATAATTTGTTGGTTTATTTGGTTTGAGAGAAATCAGAGAATATCTAATAATAATAATAGCAGTTGTTTTAATAAATTGATATTCATAATTTCTTCATTTTTTTAATTGAATCTCAACTCCTAAATATAAATTAGCTAAAAATAACCATTTTAAAGAATATCTAAATAAGGTTAGTAATAATATCTAGTTATTTAAACATAAAAATAATATTTTTGGCATTAATAATTGTAGTATTAACATTTTTTCAAACTTAAATGATGTTTTCACTATTTATCATAATATCCTTTTGATCAAAAGTCCATAAGTATTAGTTTTATTTTGTTTTTGTTTTATTTTTTGTTTTAGCCTTTGTTTGTTTTTGTTATATTTTATAGATCTTTAACTTCTTTTGATCATGGATTATTTTTGTCTATTTTTCTTTTTCTTTTTTGTATTCTATCCTTTTGTCTTAGCTTTTGTATGTTTACTTTATTTTATTAATACATATGTATGTATATAAATTTCATTTATATACATATGTGTGTATTATTCTTATAATTTTTTAGTTTCTTTTTACAGATACAGGTTTTGGCCAGAAATGGTGTTAGATTTTTTTTGTAGGTTCACAGGATTGCTGATGGCAGGATTGCGGTCTGCAGTGAGGAGTTCTTCTACATCTTCATTATGGCATTCTATTATTTGGATGATTCATTTTCAGCGAGGCGCTCTCTTTAGTTTTGCCGAGTCTTCAGAGAGGAGCTTTCCATTTTAGATCTTTCAAGTCTACAGCGTGGCGTGCCCTTCTCAAATGGTGCTGGCTTAGTATCTTTGGCGCTGAGATGCCCTATAGTTTTTTAGGTACTTATAAAACCTCAATACTGGGAGGTGGCCTTGCCGGAGCTCGATATTGGGGTGTAATGGGCGGTGGCCTTACCAGAGCTCATTCTAGGGGAACTTGAGTTTTTTCTTTGTTGTTTGTACTATGATTAGCTACCTGCCAGGCATGTTGGCAGCATCTTGTCTTATGTGATATATACATATTTACATGTGTGTTATCCTCTATTCTAGAGGATCACACATTTCTCTCAAAAATTAAGTGATTTAATCTTGGCTCTAAAAGCCTATGAGTAGACTTGATTCTTCTATTCGTGTGATTCGGATGTGAGGTGCTTAAACTAAGGAGATGTTCAGAAGCAACCAGTGTCCTTGTGCACCTGGCCTTTTTCTTGGGTGAGGAATCAATAAGGTCGAAATGTTGAAAAAGAGGCAAGTATAAAAGATTTAATTTTTCCAAATTAAATACAACTTGGATCGTATAGAAATAATTTTCTTATACTTGGTATTAAATTCCAAGGAGGGAACCTATTCCATCCATGTGAATTTAAAAGGAGATTTCACCGCTATTCGACGGATGGTAAAGGTTGAATATGGAAATTAATGTTGAGTGGAATTAATATAATTCCTATCGACCCTTTTTAACTCAATAATGTTTTAAAATATGAATTATGAAAATGATTTGATATTTCCAAAGTTAAAGAGAGGTTTGATGATTATGTATATACCAAAAAGAAATGTTTTAAAGATAAATATCTCTAGAAGATATTTTTTGATAAAGAGAAAAGAAATAAATCTAATGATAAGCACTTATTTACTTAAAAATCCTTTTATCGATGATTGGTTCAAAGGAACTGTGGTTGTATTTGAGTGATTCTTATCCGAAAACCACTTCAAACCAATTTACGAGTTCGAAAGTGAAGACATGTTAAACATGATGAAGATGAAGGCGGGGATCTTCATAACGGAAGGACTCCTTGTTGATAATTCCGGAGTAGCTCCCGAGATAAACAAATAGCAGTGGTCCCTTCATTCTGGGATCTTCGTATGCAAGGATTACTGGCTACTAATCTTAAGTGATGTGGTAGGAGAGTTCCTTTAGTTTGTCATGTTCCTAGGTAACTTGTATGAATAAATGTATGACATTGCATTTCTAAGATCACAGTGCATTGATCTCTACAAATGTACATCTGTTTGGTGGTGTAGGAGGTAACCCATTTTGTACTTAACACTCTTCTCTGAGACGTACGAGCTCAGAGGTTGTACTTTTACGGAAATCAACAGTGTTTTGTTGGAAATGGCAATGCGGCATTTTAAGTGAAAACGTTCTAAGAAAGGGAAACATTACCTCGAGCCTCACACTCAAGGAATTGTGAAACATGGGTTGCTTTAGGGCTAAGTGGTCCGCGACCATTAGGGTATGTAATTACCATTCTAGGTTTATCTATTTCTACCCGCTATGACTCGGGTTTAAATTATGCGGTGTATGTTATAGGATCCTGGATAGGTTGGTAACGGCCTGGGTGATATCATATTCGGTTCTATCCCCCACCCGATGGGTCCGTAGGTAGGCCGGTCTTAATTCACAAATGCTTCAAAGATGTCGATCCTCGATACATTCCTCTAGAAATGTACTACATGGGAGGTAGTCCCTTACCTCGCTATTCACTGGAAATCCAAATCTCCAATAAGTGCCTTTGATTTTAGTTGTAAACCTATTGCGCTGAAATTAAATAATGTAACAATTCCGGCTAAGATTATGTATATTTACTTGAAAAGTGTTTTCAAGGAATGCCATTAAAAATATGTTACCACAAATTCCTACTTCAACTTTTTCGAAACCAAAATAGTTAAAAGGAAAAAGGAACAAGAGATGACAGCACCAACAAAACCTTTCAAAGGAGTCGAAGCGATGCTACAGCCAAAAGCCAGATGCGTTACAAGCTTTCGAAGGGGTCAATGTGGTCGAAAGCTCCCTTTCGCGTCAATGCCTACCTTTCGAAATAGATGCTTTTGCCTACATGAAGATGTTTCGAGTAGGAGGAGGAGTAACTTTTGAAGGTAGCATATGCGCTAGACCTTTCGAAACCAAAGGTTTCGTCTTCATTTAAACTACTCAGAAATATGCCTTGATCAGAACAACCCTTTTGAAAGCATAATTGTAATGACCCTAAAAGAAAATAAAATAAAATAAAATGAAAGATACATTTATTTTAAGAAATTCTGAAATTATAATATATATATATATATTGCATTAAAACAGAAAAGAAAATTTATTAATAAATAAAAATTTGCATAAGAGCTTCTGTTTGATAAAATACAAGGAGTTAAGGTGATTAAAAATTGGAACTCAAAATAAATATAGTTATATGTCCAAAGAATTATATAAATACATATATTCAATATATGGGGTGTTTTCTGTTTTATTTAAAGACATAATAAAATGAAGTTCAATAAAAGGTTTAAATGTCTTATATATTTATGCTAGAAATAATTAGCATGACATATGTAATTTTTTTAACACATGAAGAAGTATGAGGAGCTACTGTTTTGACTAAAGGCAGAAAAATAATATATACATACAGGATCAAATAAGAATTTCCATATCTTATATTTATTTCAGCAAATAACATAGTGTGAATGATTTTACATTACATGATTATGTATGATAGTATGCATGATTAATGGAAATGGTAGAAAGGTAGAAAACACAAAGGGGATTTTCAGTTTCTTTAAACTTATAAGAAATAAAAATAAACAATGGGTCACATGCATATGGCATGAGTGAAATAGAGTCATGAAAATAGTATGAAGTGTTTAAAATGCTTGATTCCTGAAATAACTAATTGGGGTAACCAAAAGTGTGCATTCCCAATTAAGGACCACATAGGGAAATGATTTGTGCATAAATATCTAAGGGCATCAAGGAAATTACCCATTTTTCTTAAACCCTAGAATGGTTTTATAAATAT
Source organism: Allium fistulosum (assembly GCA_030737815.1). Lineage (NCBI taxonomy): Eukaryota > Viridiplantae > Streptophyta > Magnoliopsida > Asparagales > Amaryllidaceae > Allium > Allium fistulosum. Next base: position 558,337,357 of record CM060905.1, read on the forward strand.
CTGCACATAACCATATCCACCATTCTTTCGGGCCAAAACAAAAATAAAATAAACTAGGAGAAACACTAGCTTGAAACTTTGGAGGATTTGCTGTTCAGGGGATTAAGGCAGGACACAAAGTGAGTATTTATCCCTTTTGTATGCAATGGCATTAAGTCCTCTTGTAGGCAGCCTAAAATGTTATAAGTAATTTAAAACCTCTAAAAAGATTTGTTATGGATGAGATGGATGTTTGTTTGTACATTCTTGTTTGGGGTTTTAATCTGTATGTGGGTTTTATTTTTAAAAGTTAAAGTGGTTTGAGCATTTTTGTTCTATTTTATCATTATTAAGTATGGATATAAATTATTTAGGGAATAGGCAGCAAGACAGTGATCTAGCTCATGTTTATTTCTTGGATAATGAAGCATGAAACTAAATATTCATATCATAAGTTAGAGGAGAATTTCTGGATTAGTAGGACTATGATGCTTAAACTATTCTCAGGAAAACTATAGGCAAACTAGGTATTTTCTGTAACAAGGAAAATAAATGGGGTTGAACCAGAAAGTATTAAAGAAGATAAGCCTTTCTGAAACATGAATGAATTGGGAGTTTTTATGATTAAATTCATAAGTAGAAGCTTAATAAAATAAGCAGAAACTAGAGGGGGATTTATCAAAGAAAAATTAAACTGGTCATTTGGGAGTTAGTCAATGATCTGCTTGCTTCAGGTGGGAGTAAGTATATGCATGGTGCAATTGCACCCTGAGGCCTTTGTGTGTTGGAATTAATTAAATAACCTCGGAGTTTCCTTCACAATGCATACATGGTGTTCATTTGACAAGGAGATAAAGACCATAAAATAAATAGGGGATGGGGTTTAAAAATCTGGATTATATATATCTAGATATGGAGATAAATTAATCAGGTTAAATTTTGTGCTTTGATTAATTACTGGGTGAAATTGGGAGTATAAAAATCTGAGTTTACTTATTCAGAAATGGAGAAAAATGAATCAAGAATTATATATATTTATTTTGATTGTTTGTTGGGTATTGTTTGAATAAATGAATGTGTCTTTGTATCACTTGGTATTAACCAAACACATGGTAAGTATGAAATCTGCTAAACTAGAAAGACACTGCAAGATCACCAAAAATTATGAATATGTATACAAATTTGATAAATGCTCATACCAGTGAAAACTGACCCTTTTGGTTGCCCTTGCAATCATCTGGGTGTCTCATTAAAATTGGGGCAGCTCAATGAATTGCTTGCAGGAAATTGAAGTTGGCTTGATGGATGAAGATGGCAATTAGCTGCTGGTATAAATAAAAGAAACCAGTTTTAAAATTTGTAGTTGCTTTGTAATGAATTTATTAGTCAGATTTCATGTTGTAACTGAAGTTACTTGTAGGGAGATTTCTAAGTATTTGGATTAAAAATATGTACTTAAGTAAACCTGCTATGAAAGACTATTGATGATGTTTGGTTAACTACTAATTTTATGAATGTCTGATTTGGAGAAATAAGGGGATAGACATATCATATAAATATGATATGTGTATATAATAATCTCTGATTTTTATTTCATGAATTTATATTTTTGACTTTATGGAAATTAAAGAGCTAAGGTGATTGATTTAAAAATGAACCCACAAGATTTGAGTAGGGGTATTCAAAAGAAATGAATTTGTGCATGGCAGGTAAGTAGTACAGGCATGTGCATGAATTCTGGAGTGAAAAAGTGATTAACATGTATTTGTGTTTTTGACTTCAAAAAAAAATTATGAAAGAAATAAACCTGGAAGTAATTGTATTTTGAATAAGGGATTGAGTACATATATGGATGCATTTCCAGGAAATTTAAACTAGGCAAAAACATGCTTGTGTTAGGAATAGATCTTTGTAGAAGTTTGTTAACATGAGGAATATGGGTTTTCAAGTGGTAAAAGAGGGACTATGGCCGGCCTAGATGGCCATGGGTCAAACTCTTGTAGCCTGGAACCATTTCATTTCAATTCATGAAGTGTAAGTGTTTCCAGAACAAAAGAAAAGAAAACTCCAAGCAACCCTCAAGTAACACCAAGCATTTTCAATAAAACACCAAGTACTTAGGTCTGCACCATGTTAAACTTAAAAATGCAAAATGACTTCAATTGTTCAACCTGAAATGATAAATAGAAAATTAATTCCAATGTTCATGCCTGCAAGTATAATTGTTGAAGTGATTGCATACAAGTACTTGATAACTATCATAAGGTCAATTAAATACCATTTTAGTGTTAATAAAATTATTTAGGCAGAAAGTCTAGAAAGCATAAAAAAAATGCACTATGCATTGCAATATTAAATGTATAAGTATAATAATTGCCAAAATGTATCTCTGGCAATAGAACAAAAATTTAGGGAAGAAATAAATGGTTATGTTGTCAACACATATAGAATTTTGTTGCCTGTTTGATTTAAATTCTTTTTGCAATTTTGTTAGCTCTGAAAGGCAAAAAGGGAAACAATTATATATCATCAAATATGTGATTGTCTAAATCTGTTTTGTACACTGATATGTTTATATTGGTAAATCCAGGGTCTTGGAAAAAATATTTGGAAATTATTTAAATATTCAAATATGGAAGAAATGGGGTTTAGTGGTGAATTCCTTTTGTATGCTAAAAAATAAAAATAAAAATCTATGTGATTTAGAATGAGGGTCACCACAGTTGGTATCAGAGCTATGTTTTAAATAACATAGTGAATATTGTTGTATGCATATGGATGTTTGAATGCATTATTTGAATTATTGGTGTTGATTGCTTTTGTTTTATGTCTGAATAAAAAAAAATGTGTGTGCATGAGATACATGCACAGTGTGCACAGAAATAAAATAAACAAAGTAAAGACACCAAGAATGATGAGGGTAAACAAACTAACATATAAATCATATTTATAGCAATATGGTATGACCAAGACATCACACAAGTGCAGGACCATCACATGAGCCACCTGTGATAAATATGGAGGATTTTGTGAGAGCTTTGAGAGATGGAACCGCACCAAGGCATGAAAACCCTCATGAGGAGCTCTCCAAACTGCTCAAGACATGCACCAATTTGGGAGGAAAGGATTTTGAAGGTACTGAAGGAGCTATGGGTGTTCAAACTTGGATAAGAACTATGGAGAGAGTCTTTGCAGATATGCAAGTCAATGACCAAAGGAAGAGACAGATAGCTTCAAGGAGGTTGAAGGGGGTTGCACTGGATTGGTGGGAAGTTGTGATAGCAGGAAGGCCAGAGAATGACATCACTTGGGATGAATTTAAGGTCATGCTTGAGGCTAGGTTTGTCCCAGCATCTGCCAAGGCCACACTGCTAGAAGACTTTATTAGATTAAGGCAAGGAGGCATGAGTGTGAATGAGTACACTCAGAAATTTGAAGGATTGTCTAAGTATGGAATGGTGTTAATAGGGAATGAAGAAGCAAAGAATGCAAGGTACATTCAAGGCTTGAACCCTAGTCTGTCAAGGGCAATGTTGCCATATAAGGATAAAACCTTTGACCAAGTAATTGATCTAACTCTCTCATTTGAGCAACATGATGCCACCAGAGAGAAATTCAGGAACATGAAGTTCAACAAGAAGAAGGGAGGACAGAACAAGGTGCAACCCTATGACAAGAACAAGGCAAACAAAGGAGTTAAGAAGGGGGGAGGAGCAGTAGCACCTGAAAGCAAGAAACTCACTCATTGTTTTAATTGTGGAAAAGCTGGACATTATAGTAATCAATGCCCTGACCCTAAAATACCTAGAGGAGGTTGCTATAATTGTGGAAAGATGGGTCATCTAAAGAAGGATTGCCCAGAGACTAATAGAAGAATAGCAAGGATAGAAGCTTTGGCAGCAAACAACACTGGAAATGTTGGGCAACTTGAAGGTATAATTTTTATTCGTACCCAACCAATATCAGTAATATATGACACTGGTGCCTCACATTCACTAATATCTCTGGAAATTACAAAGAAGTTAGCACTTGCTTGTGTTTCTATTGATCAACCCTTAACTGTACACAGCCCCATAGGGAGTCATTGTATGTTAGGGATGAAGTGTATGGGTCTGAAATTAATTATAGGGGGTTATGAATTTAATTCAGATCTATATACTTTAAATTACCCTGGTATTGGGGTAATTTTGGGGGTGGATTGGTTAATGAAAAATAAAGCAATTTTAAATTTAGAAAATCTTACTATTTCTTTGGAGACAAATGAAGGCAAAAGAATTACCATTCTAAGTGAAATAGCAAATAATGCATGTTTTAATAAAATTTGGAGTATTAATGAAGTTCAAAAGGAATTAAAAATAGAGGAAATTCCAGTAGTCAACGAATATATAGATGTGTTTGGGGAAGTGAGGGGAATTCCTCAAAACAGGCCAGTTGAATTTAAAATAAAATTAATGCCAGGAACTAGCCCAATCATTAAGAAGCCTTATAGAATGGGTCCAAAAGAGTTAGTGGAATTAAAACACCAACTAGAAGAGTTAGAAGAGAAGGGGTTCATAAGATCAAGCAGTTCTAGTTGGGGTTCCCCAGTGCTCTTTGTTAAGAAGCATGATGGAACAATGCGGATGTGTGTGGATTATAGGGATTTAAATAAGGTGACCATCAAGAATAAATATCCACTGCCTAGAATAGATGATCTATTTGATCAGTTGCATGAAGCTAAAATATTTTCAAGGCTAGACTTAGCCTCTGGATTTCACCAAATGAAAGTTGCAAAGGAAAGCATTGAGTACACAGCCTTTAACACAAGATATGGCCTATATGAATTTCTAGTAATGCCATTTGGTTTAACCAATGCTCCCTCCTATTTTGTAGATTTGATGAATAGAATTTTTAGAGACTTTTTGGATAAATTTGGTTTGGTATTTATAGATGACATATTAATTTATTCAAAGTCAGAAAATGATCATGATATGCATCTACATTTAGTATTATCCAGGCTTAGAGAACATGAATTAAAAGCCAAGTATTCAAAGTGTATATTTTGGCAACATGAAGTGAAATTCTTAGGACACATAGTGTCACAGCAAGGGGTGAGTGTGGATCCAAGCAAGGTCATTGCAGTTCAATCATGGAGTAGACCCAAAACAGTGACTGAGGTGAGATCATTCTTAGGTTTGGCAGGGTACTATAGGAGGTTCATCAAGGATTTCTCAAGAATAGCCGCGCCAATGACCATGTTAACAAAGAAGAACCAACCATATGTGTGGACTGAGTAGTGTGATCAAGCATTTGAAAGGTTGAAGCAAGCATTGGTGGAGGCTCCTGTCTTGCAAATCCCAGAGGTAAATGAAGGAATGGTTGTATACACTGATGCTAGTGGGTCTGGGTTAGGTGCAGTGCTCATGCAACATGGCAAGGTGGTGGCATATGCATCAAGACAGCTTAAGCCCAATGAAACCAAATATGCAACACATGATTTAGAATAAGCTGCAATAGTGTTTGCATTAAAACTTTGGAGGCATTATTTGCTTGGGGCAAAATTTGAATTATTCACAGATCATCAAGCATTGAAGTATTTATTTTCTCAGAAAGATTTGAATATGAGGCAAGCAAGGTGGTTGGAGTTTCTAGCTGCATATGATCTAGATATTCTGTACACCCCTGGAAAAGCTAATAGAGTGGCAGATGCTTTGAGTAGAAATCATATTAAATTAGCAAGTTTGATGATTGATGAATTTAAAGACCTTGCAGTGCTTGGGGAGGCAGATATATATAGCAAGGATGGAGTGAATTTTAAAAAACATGGTGATATGGTGGAGTATGGTACAGTGGGATTAATCACAGTGAAATCTAATCAAGTGGAGAAAATTGGTGGCATGCAAGATCAAGACCAAAATTTAAAGGAGAAGAAAGAAATGTTATTAAATAACATTGAGTCAGAGAAATTTAAAATAGATCCCAAGGGATATTTGAGGAAAAATGAAAAGCTTTGTGTACCAGACTTTGCAGAATGAAAGGAAGAAATCATGAATGAGCATCACAAAACCAAGTACACCATACACCCTGGTGGTACCAAAATGTATCATGATTTGAAAAGGAGCTACTGGTGGCCAGGAATGAAACAAGCAGTAGCAAAATATGTGGCAAAGTGTTTAACCTGTCAGCAAATCAAGGCAGATTATCAAAAGCCCTCTGGCATGTTGCAACCTTTGGAGGTACCTCAGTGGAAATGGGAAAGTATTTCCATGGATTTTGTGGATGGTTGGCCTAGAACTAAGAAAGGTAATGACAGTATATGGGTAATTGTTGATAGACTCACCAAGTCTGCTCACTTTGTCCCTGTCAGGTCAGACAGAAATGCACATAGGCTTGCACAATTATTTATTAAGGAGGTGGTGAGATTGCATGGAATACCAAAGACCATTGTAAGTGATAGAGACACTTTGTTCACCTCAAGATTTTGGGAAAGCTTCTAAGAAGCAATGGGAACTCAACTTTGTTTAAGCACTGCCTACCATCCTCAAAGTGATGGGCAAACAGAGATAGTGAATAAAATATTGGAAGATTTACTTAGAGCATGTGTGCTTGATTTTGGGGGTAATTGGGAGGATCATATCCACTTGGCAGAATTCACTTACAACAATAGCTATCAGTCAACAATAGGAATGGCTCCCTTTGAAGCCTTGTATGGGAGACCCTGCATGTCTCCTGCCTGTTGGTTGGATGTGGGAGAGGGTGTAATATTGGGGTCAGATCATGTTAAAGAAACTTCCAACATGATTGAGTTAGTTAGGCATAGGATGAAGACAGCACAATCAAGACAAAAGTCTTATGCAGATAGAAAGAGGAAGCCAATGGAATTTGAAGTAGGAGAGTATGTTTTTCTGAAGGTGTCACCAATGAAGAAGGTGTTCAGGTATGGGAAATCTGGTAAGCTCTCACCAAGATTTGTAGGACCATATGAAGTCATACATAGAATTGGTACCATGGCCTATAAGCTTAAGTTACCAGAAGAATTGAGTGGTATACATCCAGTATTTCATGTTTCTCAATTGAGAAAGTGGGTACATGATGAAGGAGCAATTTCAAAGTCACCTACTCAAGTTCAAATTCATAAGAACTTGGTCTATGCAAATGAGCCAGTGGGGATTGTTGCTAAGGAAGAAAAGAGGCTGAGAAACAAGGTGATTAAACTGGTGAAAATTCAGTGGATCTTGGACCCCAATGATTGTACATGGGAGATTGAAGACAAAATGCGGGCTAAATACCCCAATTTGTTTTCTGATGGAGAGGTATGTTTAAGTAGTATTATGATAGCTTTCTGAATATTTTTATATATTTTGCTTTCATAAAATGTGAGTATGGGGTTATGGAGATAAAACAGACTATGGATTAGTGCTTTTATTTAAGACTTAGAAAGAAATTATGGGGACATAATTCCTTTAAGGGGGAGGGTATGTAATGACCCTAAAAGAAAATAAAATAAAATAAAATGAAAGATACATTTATTTTAAGAAATTCTGAAATTATAAAATATATATATATATATATATTGCATTAAAACAGAAAAGAAAATTTGTTAATAAATAAAAATTTGCATAGGAGCTTCTGTTTGATAAAATACAAGGAGTTAAGGTGATTAAAAATTGGAACTCAAAATAAATATAGTTCTATGTCCAAAGAATTATATAAATACATATATTCAATATATGGGGTGTTTTCTGTTTTATTTAAAGACAGAATAAAATGAAGTTCAATAAAAGGTTTAAATGTCTTATATATTTATGCTAGAAATAATTAGCATGACATATGTAATTTTTTTAACACATGAAGATGTATGAGGAGCTACTGTTTTGACTAAAGGCAGAAAAATAATATATACATACAGGATCAAATAAGAATTTCCATATCTTATATTTATTTCAAGCAAATAACATAGTGTGAATGATTTTACATTACATGATTATGTATGATAGTATGCATGATTAATGGAAATGGTAGAAAGGTAGAAAACACAAAGGGGATTTTCAGTTTCTTTAAACTTATAAGAAATAAAAATAAACAATGGGTCACATGCATATGGCATGAGTGAACTAGAGTCATGAAAATAGTATGAAGTGTTTAAAATGCTTGATTCCCGAAATAACTAATTGGGGTAACCAAAAGTGTGCATTTCCAATTAAGGACCACACAAGGAAATGATTTGTGCATGAATATCTAAGGGCATCAAGGAAATTACCCATTTTTCTTAAACCCTAGAATGGTTTTATAAATATCTGCACATAACCATATCCACCATTCTCTCAGGATCAAAACAAAAATAAAATAAACTAGGAGAAACACTAGCTTGAAACTTTGGGGGATTTGCTGTTCAGGGGATTAAGGCAGGACACAAAGTGAGTATTTATCCCTTTTGTATGCAATGGCATTAAGTCCTCTTGTAGGCAGCCTAAAATGTTATAAGTTATTTAAAACCTCTAAAAAGATTTGTTATGGATGAGATGGATGTTTGTTTGTACATTCTTGTTTGGGGTTTTAATCTGTATGTGGGTTTTATTTTTAAAAGTTAAAGTGGTTTGAGCATTTTTGTTCTATTTTATCATTATTAAGTATGGATATAAATTATTTAGGGAATAGGCAGCAAGACAGTGATCTAGCTCATGTTTATTTCTTGGATAATGAAGCATGAAACTAAATATTCATATCATAAGTTAGAGGAGAATTTCTGGGTTAGTAGGACTATGATGCTTAAACTATTCTCAGGAAAACTATAGGCAAACTGGGGTATTTTCTGTAACAAGGAAAATAAATGGGGTTGAACCAGAAAGTATTAAAGAAGATAAGCCTTTCTGAAACATGAATGAATTGGGAGTTTTTATGATTAAATTCATAAGTAGAAGCTTAATAAAATAAGCAGAAACTGGAGGGGGATTTATCAAAGAAAAATTAAACTGGTCATTTGGGAGTTAGTCAATGATCTGCTTGCTTCAGGTGGGAGTAAGTATATGCATGGTGCAATTGCACCCTGAGGCCTTTGTGTGTTGGAATAAATTAAATAACCTGAGAGTTTCCTTCACAATGCATACATGGTGTTCATTTGACAAGGATATAAAGACCATAAAATAAATAGGGGATGGGGTTTAAAAATCTGGATTATATATATCTAGATATGGAGATAAATTAATTAGGTTAAATTTTGTGCTTTGATTAATTACTGGGTGAAATTGGGAGTATAAAAATCTGAGTTTACTTATTCAGAAATGGAGAAAAATGAATCAAGAATTATATATATTTATTTTGATTGTTTGCTGGGTATTGTTTGAATAAATGAATGTGTCTTTGTATCACTTGGTATTAACCAAAAACATGCTAAGTATGAAATCTGCTAAACCAGGAAGACACTGCAAGATCACCAAAAATTATGAATATGTATACAAATTTGATAAATGCTCATACCAGTGAAAACTGACCCTTTTGGTTGCCCTTGCAATCATCTGGGTGTCTCATTAAAATTGGGGCAGCTCAGTGAATTGCTTGCAGGAAATTGAAGTTGGCTTGATGGATGAAGATGGCAATTAGCTGCTAGTATAAATAAAAGAAACCAGTTTTAAAATTTGTAGTTGCTTTGTAATGAATTTATTAGTCAGATTTCATGTTGTAACTGAAGTTACTTGTAGGGAGATTTCTAAGTATTTGGATTAAAAATATGTACTTAAGTAAACCTGCTATGAAAGACTATTGATGATGTTTGGTTAACTACTAATTTTATGAATGTCTGATTTGGAGAAATAAGGGGATAGACATATCATATAAATATGATATGTGTATATAACAATCTCTGATTTTTATTTCATGAATTTATATTTTTGACTTTATGGAAATTAAAGAGCTAAGGTGATTGATTTAAAAATGAACCCACAAGATTTGAGTAGGGGTATTCAAGAGAAATGAATTTGTGCATGGCAGGTAAGTAGTACAGGCATGTGCATGAATTCTGGAGTGAAAAAGTGATTAACATGTATTTGTGTATTTGACTTCAAAAAAAGAATTATGAAAGAAATAAACCTGGAAGTAATTGTATTTTGAATAAGGGATTGAGTACATATATGGATGCATTTCCAAGAAATTTAAACTAGGCAAAAACAAGCTTGTGTTAGGAATAAATCTTTGTAGAAGTTTGTTAACATGAGGAATATGGGTTTGCAAGTGGTAAAAGAGGGACTATGGCCGGCCTAGATGGCCATGGGTCAAACTCTTGTAGCCTGGAACCATTTCATTTCAATTCATGAAGTGTAAGTGTTTCCAGAATAAAAGAAAAGAAAACTCCAAGCAACCCTCAAGTAACACCAAGCATTTTCAATAAAACACCAAGTAGTTAGGTCTGCACCATGTTAAACTTAAAAATGCAAAATGACTTCAATTGTTCAACCTGAAATGATAAATAGAAAATTAGTTCCAATGTTCATGCCTACAAGTATAATTGTTGAAGTGATTTCATACAAGTACTTGATAACTATCATAAGGTCAATTAAATACCATTTTAGTGTTAATAAAATTATTTAGGCAAAAAGTCTAGAAAGCATAAAAAATGCACTGTGCATTGCAATATTAAATGTATAAGTATAATAATTGCCAAAATGTATCTCTGGCAGTAGAACAAAAATTTAGGGAAGAAATAAATGGTTATGTTGTCAACACATATAGAATTTTGTTGCCTATTTGATTTAAATTCTTTTTGCAATTTTGTTAGCTCTGAAAGGCAAAAAGGGAAACAATTATATATCATCAAATATGTGATTGTCTAAATCTGTTTTGTACACTGATATGTTTATATTGGTAAATCCAGGGTCTTGGGAAAAATATTTGGAAATTATTTAAATATTCAAATATGGAAGAAATGGGGTTTAGTGGTGAATTCCTTTTGTATGCTAAAAAATAAAAAAAAATCTATGTGATTTAGAATGAGGGTCACCACAGTTGGTATCAGAGCTATGTTTTAAATAACATAGTGAATATTGTTGTATGCATATGGATGTTTGAATGCATTATTTGAATTATTGGTGTTGATTGCTTTTGTTTTATGTCTGAATAAAAAAAAATGTGTGTGCATGAGATACATGCACAGTGTGCACAGAAATAAAATAAACAAAGTAAAGACACCAAGAATGATGGGGGTAAACAAACTAACATATAAATCATATTTATAGCAATATGGTAGGACCAAGACATCACACAGGTGCAGGACCATCACGTGAGCCACCTGTGATAAATATGGAGGATTTTGTGAGAGCTTTGAGAGATGGAATAGCACCAAGGCATGAAAACCCTCATGAGGAGCTCTCCAAACTGCTCAAGACATGCACCAATTTGGGAGGAAAGGATTTTGAAGGTACTGAAGGAGCTATGGGTGTTCAAACTTGGATAAGAACTATGGAGAGAGTCTTTGCAGATATGCAAGTCAATGACCAAAGGAAGAGACAGATAGCTTCAAGGAGGTTGAAGGGGGTTGCACTGGATTGGTGGGAAGTTGTGATAGCAGGAAGGCCAGAGAATGACATCACTTGGGATGAATTTAAGGTCATGCTTGAGGCTAGGTTTGTCCCAGCATCTGCCAAGGCCACACTGCTAGAAGACTTTATTAGATTAAGGCAAGGAGGCATGAGTGTGAATGAGTACACTCAGAAATTTGAAGGATTGTCTAAGTATGGAATGGTGTTAATAGGGAATGAAGAAGCAAAGAATGCAAGGTACATTCAAGGCTTGAACCCTAGTCTGTCAAGGGCAATGTTGCCATATAAGGATAAAACCTTTGATCAAGTAATTGATCTAACTCTCTCATTTGAGCAACATGATGCCACCAGAGAGAAATTCAGGAACATGAAGTTCAACAAGAAGAAGGGAGGACAGAACAAGGTGCAACCCTATGACAAGAACAAGGCAAACAAAGGAGTTAAGAAGGGGGGAGGAGCAGTAGCACCTGAAAGCAAGAAACTCACTCATTGTTTTAATTGTGGAAAAGCTGGACATTATAGTAATCAATGCCCTGACCCTAAAATACCTAGAGGAGGCTGCTATAATTGTGGAAAGATGGGTCATCTAAAGAAGGATTGCCCAGAGACCAATAGAAGAATAGCAAGGATAGGAGCTTTGGCAGCAAACAACACTGGAAATGTTGGGCAACTTGAAGGTATAATTTTTATTCGTACCCAACCAATATCAGTAATATATGACACTGGTGCCTCACATTCACTAATATCTCTGGAAATTACAAAGAAGTTAGCACTTGCTTGTGTTTCTATTGATCAACCCTTAACTGTACACAGCCCCATAGGGAGTCATTGTATGTTAGGGATGAAGTGTATGGGTCTGAAATTAATTATAGGGGGTTATGAATTTAATTCAGATCTATATACTTTAAATTACCCTGGTATTGGGGTAATTTTGGGGGTGGATTGGTTAATGAAAAATAAAGCAATTTTAAATTTAGAAAATCTTACTATTTCTTTGGAGACAAATGAAGGCAAAAGAATTACCATTCTAAGTGAAATAGCAAAGAATGCATGTTTTAATAAAATCTGGAGTATTAATGAAGTTCAAAAGGAATTAAAAATAGAGGAAATTCCAGTAGTCAACGAATATATAGATGTGTTTAGGGAAGTGAGGGGAATTCCTCAAAACAGGCCAGTTGAATTTAAAATAAAATTAATGCCAGGAACTAGCCCAATCATTAAGAAGCCTTATAGAATGGGTCCAAAAGAGTTAGTGGAATTAAAACACCAACTAGAAGAGTTAGAAGAGAAGGGGTTCATAAGATCAAGCAGTTCTAGTTGGGGTTCCCCAGTGCTCTTTGTTAAGAAGCATGATGGAACAATGAGGATGTGTGTGGATTATAGGGATTTAAATAAGGTGACCATCAAGAATAAATATCCACTGCCTAGAATAGATGATCTATTTGATCAGTTGCATGAAGCTAAAATATTTTCAAGGCTAGACTTAGCCTCTGGATTTCACCAAATGAAAGTTGCAGAGGAAAGCATTGAGTACACAGCCTTTAACACAAGATATGGCCTATATGAATTTCTAGTAATGCCATTTGGTTTAACCAATGCTCCCTCCTATTTTGTAGATTTGATGAATAGAATTTTTAGAGACTTTTTGGATAAATTTGTTTTGGTATTTATAGATGACATATTAATTTATTCAAAGTCAGAAAATGATCATGATATGCATCTACATTTAGTATTATCCAGGCTTAGAGAACATGAATTAAAAGCCAAGTATTCAAAGTGTATATTTTGGCAACATGAAGTGAAATTCTTAGGACACATAGTGTCACAGCAAGGGGTGAGTGTGGATCCAAGCAAGGTCATTGCAGTTCAATCATGGAGTAGACCCAAAACAGTGACTGAGGTGAGATCATTCTTAGGTTTGGCAGGGTACTATACGAGGTTCATCAAGGATTTCTCAAGAATAGCCGCGCCAATGACCAAGTTAACAAAGAAGAACCAACCATATGTGTGGACTGAGCAGTGTGATCAAGCATTTGAAAGGTTGAAGCAAGCATTGGTGGAGGCTCCTGTCTTGCAAATCCCAGAGGTAAATGAAGGAATGGTTGTATACACTGATGCTAGTGGGTCTGGGTTAGGTGCAGTGCTCATGCAACATGGCAAGGTGGTGGCATATGCATCAAGACAGCTTAAGCCCAATGAAACAAAATATGCAACACATGATTTAGAATTAGCTGCAATAGTGTTTGCATTAAAACTTTAGAGGCATTATTTGCTTGGGGCAAAATTTGAATTATTCACAGATCATCAAGCATTGAAGTATTTATTTTCTCAGAAAGATTTGAATATGAGGCAAGCAAGGTGGTTGGAGTTTCTAGCTGCATATGATCTAGATATTCTGTACACCCCTAGAAAAGCTAATAGAGTGGCAGATGCTTTGAGTAGAAATCATATTAAATTAGCAAGTTTGATGATTGATGAATTTAAAGACCTTGCAGTGCTTGGGGAGGCAGATATATATAGCAAGGATGGAGTGAATTTTAAAGAACATGGTGATATGGTGGAGTATGGTACACTGGGATTAATCATAGTGAAATCTAATCTGGTGGAGAAAATTGGTGGCATGCAAGATCAAGACCAAAATTTAAAGGAGAAGAAATCAATGTTATTAAATAACATTGAGTCAGAGAATTTTAAAATAGATCCCAAGGGATATTTGAGGAAAAATGAAAAGCTTTGTGTACCAGACTTTGCAGAATTAAAGGAAGAAATCATGAATGAGCATCACAAAACCAAGTACACCATACACCGTGGTGGTACCAAAATGTATCATGATTTGAAAAGGAGCTACTGGTGGCCAGGAATGAAACAAGCAGTATCAAAATATGTGGCAAAGTGTTTAACCTGTCAGCAAATCAAGGCAGATTATCAAAAGCCCTCTGGCATGTTGCAACCTTTGGAGGTACCTCAGTGGAAATGGGAAAATATTTCCATGGATTTTGTGGATGGTTTGCCTAGAACTAAGAAAGGTAATGACAGTATATGGGTAGTTGTTGATAGACTCACCAAGTCTTCTCACTTTGTCCCTGTCAGGTCAGATAGAAATGCACATAGGCTTGCACAATTATTTATTAAGGAGGTGGTGAGATTGCATGGCATACCAAAGACCATTGTAAGTGATAGAGACATTTTGTTCACCTCAAGATTTTGGGAAAGCTTCCAAGAAGCAATGGGAACTCAACTTTGTTTAAGCACTGCCTACCATCCTCAAAGTGATGGGCAAACAGAGATAGTGAATAAAATATTGGAAGATTTACTTAGAGCATGTGTGCTTGATTTTGGGGGTAATTGGGAGGATCACATCCACTTAGCAGAATTCACTTACAACAATATCTATCAGTCAACAATAGGAATGGCTCCCTTTGAAGCCTTGTATGGGAGACCCTGCATGTCTCCTGCCTGTTGGTTGGATGTGGGAGAGGGTGTAATATTGGGGCTAGATCATGTTAAAGAAACTTCCAACATGATTGAGTTAGTTAGGCATAGGATGAAGACAGCACAATCAAGACAAAAGTCTTATGCAGATATAAAGAGGAAGCCAATGGAATTTGAAGTAGGAGAGTATGTTTTTCTGAAGGTGTCACCAATGAAGAAGGTGTTCAGGTTTGGGAAATCTGGTAAGCTCTCACCAAGATTTGTAGGACCATATGAAGTCATACAGAGAATTGGTACCATGGCCTATAAGCTTAAGTTACCAGAATAATTGAGTGGTATACATCCAGTATTTCATGTTTCTCAATTGAGAAAGTGGGTACATGATGAAGGAGCAATTTTAAAGTCACCTACTCAAGTTCAAATTCTTAAGAACTTGGTCTATGCAAATGAGCCAGTGGGGATTGTTGCTAAGGAAGAAAAGAGGCTGAGAAACAAGGTGATTAAACTGGTGAAAATTCAGTGGAGCTTGGACCCCAATGATTGTACATGGGAGGTTGAAGACAAAATGAGGGCTAAATACCCCAATTTGTTTTCTGATGGAGAGGTATGTTTAAGTAGTATTATGATAGCTTTCTGAATATTTTTATATATTTTGCTTTCATAAAATGTGAGTATGGGGTTATGGAGATAAAACAGACTATGGATTAGTGCTTTTATTTGAAGACTTAGAAAGAAATTATGGGGACATAATTCCTTTAAGGGGGAGGGTATGTAATGACCCTAAAAGAAAAGAAAATAAAATAAAATGAAAGATACATTTATTTTAAGAAATTCTGAAATTATAAAATATATATATATATTGCATTAAAACAGAAAAGAAAATTTGTTAATAAATAAAAATTTGCATAGGAGCTTCTGTTTGATAAAATACAAGGAGTTAAGGTGATTAAAAATTGGAACTCAAAATAAATATAGTTCTTTGTCCAAAGAATTATATAAATACATATATTCAATATATGGGGTGTTTTCTGTTTTATTTAAAGACATAATAAAATGAAGTTCAATAAAAGGTTTAAATGTCTTATATATTTATGCTAGAAATAATTAGCATGACATATGTAATTTTTTTAACACATGAAGATGTATGAGGAGCTACTGTTTTGACTAAAGGCAGAAAAATAATATATACATACAGGATCAAATAAGAATTTCCATATCTTATATTTATTTCAAACAAATAACATAGTGTGAATGATTTTACATTACATGATTATGTATGATAGTATGCATGATTAATGGAAATGGTAGAAAGGTAGAAAACACAAAGGGGATTTTCAGTTTCTTTAAACTTATAAGAAATAAAAATAAACAATGGGTCACATGCATATGGCATGAGTGAACTAGAGTCATGAAAATAGTATGAAGTGTTTAAAATGCTTGATTCCCGAAATAACTAATTGGGGTAACCAAAAGTGTGCATTTCTAATTAAGGACCACACAGGGAAATGATTTGTGCATGAATATCTAAGGGCATCAAGGAAATTACCCATTTTTCTTAAACCCTAGAATGGTTTTATAAATATCTGCACATAACCATATCCACCATTCTCTCGGGATCAAAACAAAAATAAAATAAACTAGGAGAAACACTAGCTTGAAACTTTGGGGGATTTGCTGTTCAGGGGATTAAGGCAGGACACAAAGTGAGTATTTATCCCTTTTGTATGCAATGGCATTAAGTCCTCTTGTAGGCAGCCTAAAATGTTATAAGTTATTTAAAACCTCTGAAAAGATTTATTATGGATGAGATGGATGTTTGTTTGTACATTCTTGTTTGGGGTTTTAATCTGTATGTGGGTTTTATTTTTAAAAGTTAAAGTGGTTTGAGCATTTTTGTTCTATTTTATCATTTTTAAGTATGGATATAAATTATTTAGGGAATAGGCAGCAAGACAGTGATCTAGCTCATGTTTATTTCTTGGGTAATGAAGCATGAAACTAAATATTCATATCATAAGTTAGAGGAGAATTTCTGGGTTAGTAGGACTATGATGCTTAAACTATTCTCAGGAAAACTATAGGAAAACTGGGGTATTTTCTGTAACAAGGAAAATAAATGGGGTTGAACCAGAAAGTATTAAAGAAGATAAGCCTTTCTGAAACATGAATGAATTGGGAGTTTTTATGATTAAATTCATAAGTAGAAGCTTAATAAAATAAGCAGAAACTGGAGGGGGATTTATCAAAGAGAAATTAAACTGGTCATTTGGGAGTTAGTCAATGATCTGCTTGCTTCAGGTGGGAGTAAGTATATGCATGGTGCAATTGCACCCTGAGGCCTTTGTGTGTTGGAATAAATTAAATAACCTGGGAGTTTCCTTCACAATGCATACATGGTGTTCATTTGACAAGGAGATAAAGACCATAAAATAAATAGGGGATGGGGTTTAAAAATCTGGATTATATATATATATATAGATATGGAGATAAATTAATCAGGTTAAATTTTGTGCTTTGATTAATTACTGGGTGAAATTGGGAGTATAAAAATCTGAGTTTACTTATTCAGAAATGGAGAAAAATGAATCAAGAATTATATATATTTATTTTGATTGTTTGTTGGGTATTGTTTGAATAAATGAATGTGTCTTTGTATCACTTGGTATTAACCAAAAACATGCTAAGTATGAAATCTGCTAAACTAGGAAGACACTGCAAGATCACCAAAAATTATGAATACGTATACAAATTTGATAAATGCTCATACCAGTGAAAACTGACCCTTTTGGTTGCCCTTGCAATCATCTGGGTGTCTCATTAAAATTGGGGTAGCTCAGTGAATTGCTTGCAGGAAATTGAAGTTGGCTTGATGGATGAAGATGGCAATTAGCTGCTAGTATAAATAAAAGAAACCAGTTTTAAAATTTGTAGTTGCTTTGTAATGAATTTATTAGTCAAATTTCATGTTGTAACTGAAGTTACTTGTAGGGAGATTTCTAAGTATTTGGATTAAAAATATGTACTTAAGTAAACCTGCTATGAAAGACTATTGATGATGTTTGGTTAACTACTAATTTTATGAATGTCTGATTTGGAGAAATAGGGGGATAGACATATCATATAAATATAATATGTGTATATAACAATCTCTGATTTTTATTTCATGAATTTATATTTTTGAATTTATGGAAATTAAAGAGCTAAGGTGATTGATTTAAAAATGAACCCACAAGATTTGAGTAGGGGTATTCAAGAGAAATGAATTTGTGCATGGCAGGTAAGTAGTACAGGCATGTGCATGAATTTTGGAGTGAAAAAGTGATTAACATGTATTTGTGTATTTGATTTCAAAAAAAAACTATGAAAGAAATAAACCTGGAAGTAATTGTATTTTGAATAAGGGATTGAGTACATATATGGATGCATTTCCAGGAAATTTAAACTAGGCAAAAACATGCTTGTGTTAGGAATAGATCTTTGTAGAAGTTTGTTAACATGAGGAATATGGGTTTGCAAGTGGTAAAAGAGGGACTTTGACCGGCCTAGATGGCTATGGGTCAAACTCTTGTAGCCTGGAACCATTTCATTTCAATTCATGAAGTGTAAGTGTTTCCAGAATAAAAGAAAAGAAAACTCCAAGCAACCCTCAAGTAACACCAAGCATTTTCAATAAAACACCAAGTACTTAGGTCTGCACCATGTTAAACTTAAAAATGCAAAATGACTTCAATTGTTCAACCTGAAATGATAAATAGAAAATTAGTTCCAATGTTCATGCCTGCAAGTATAATTGTTGAAGTGATTTCATACAAGTACTTGATAACTATCATAAGGTCAATTAAATACCATTTTAGTGTTAATAAAATTATTTAGGCAGAAAGTCTAGAAAGCATAAAAAAAATGCATTGTGCATTGCAATATTAAATGTATAAGTATAATAATTGCCAAAATGTATCTCTGGCAGTAGAACAAAAATTTAGGGAATAAATAAATGGTTATGTTGTCAACACATATAGAATTTTGTTGCCTGTTTGATTTAAATTCTTTTTGCAATTTTGTTAGCTCTGAAAGGCAAAAAGGGAAACAATTATGTATCATCAAATATGTGATTGTCTAAATCTGTTTTGTACACTGATATGTTTATATTGGTAAATCTAGGGTCTTGGGAAAAATATTTGGAAATTATTTAAATATTCAAATATGGAAGAAATGGGGTTTAGTGGTGAATTCCTTTTGTATGCTAAAAAAAATCTATGTGATTTAGAATGAGGGTCACCACAATAATCAAGCCTTTCGAACCGGTCGAAGCCTTTAACGTCTAGGGAAGGTTCCGTATCAAATTACAAGCATGCATTCGGAAGCTACCTACTGCGTTGAAACCATCCATACCTTTGAAACTCCAGAGGACAACCTTTCGACATAGTCGAAAGCTCTTACTCTTACACACTTGCAACAACAAAGCAATATAAAGGTCACGTCTACCCCTTTCGATGGAGACAGAAGCATTCAAACCCAATCGAAAGCATTGCAGAGTGATGCGCAAGTGTCAAGGGAGACGGAAGGTATATAAAGCCACCTTTCGACCAGGTCGAAAGCTCTGAGTCGAAAGGTGCCAACCCGCATCTATCGATAAGACCCTAAGGGTCTAGTTTTAGGTATCCGCACTTCATTCACTCTACTCTTATACTTTCTTACAATTGTAAACTCGTAACAGTTATTTGGGAACAGAATTAGGGAAATTGATTATTGTGTACATCGTTAGTGAAAGAAAAGAGATTCTCATGTTTTTGGTTATGCTACTATTTAGAAATTTCTACTAGATTTGATTATGTTATGCATGTGCCGACTTCGATGAAAGATCCATTCCGACTGAGTCAAAACCCCATACTTAGCCCAAAACACTTAGAATCAAGCTCCAAACCACAAATCTCCAAAAGCTTATCTTCTAAGTGAGTCGAAACTTTAACTTGGCCAAAATCCCCGGGCTTAAAAATTCAAGCTAGAGTTATCAAATAAGTAAGCTTTCGACAAGGACAAATCCCATCCATTCCCATGTCCTTAAACATTAGAGCTAACCATTAAGTTACCACAACCAGTTCGAAAGGGAGGTTTTGATAAGACCCTAAATTAGTTCACCTGTTTCAAAAGGAGTCGAAAAGATGACTGAGGTGTTTCAACCAAGTCGAAAGGTCACCATTAAGAAATTCCAACTACTATAACCCATTTGAAAGGTAGACCAAAAGAAATACTAATGTGCAAACTATTCTTATCTAGTCGAAAGGTAGTTTAATTGGAACATCTATATCTAAAGTACTACTTTAGGGTGTTGACAAGTTTTCTTGATAACATTTTGGCGCTAGAAGGAGGGCTCGAACTACCGATCTTGTTAAACTTCCACACCATTGTCCTCTAACCCAATTCTGTTCCAAGCTCGCCCGGTTTGGACTTTACGTCATCATGATTCGCAGAATCAAAAGGTCCGAGCAAAGTTCCTCGAAGCCACATCCAATTGGATTCTCCCATGAAACAATTAATGATAGGAATCTATAAGAAGAACAACTGTTAAGGATGAAGGCTTTAAGGATCATAAGGAAAAAGAAAGTTGAAGCCTATAATCCACTTAAATGGAGTTGAAACACTTTTCATATTGGCCCCACCCCAAGCTTTGCCTTAGGAGAAAAGAAACTTGGAAGTGACAACTTGTTTGACCAAATGAGAAAAACAATCCAACATTATACCAAAGGCACAACCTTTGAAGAAGGAATAATGGCTAATTACAACGCCTTTGCACACAAATGGGGTCAAGTGACAAGTGGGACAATACCTACACCGGAACCCCAAAGAGTTTTAAAGAGAAAACTAGTTGCCAAAGGTGGAACTCTAGAGCCAAGTAATAAAAGATCTAGAAACCATCCTCGAGAAACAAGCTTCAAGTCGAGACTTCCAAAAGAATGCAACTTAACAACATCTATAGAGAATGTCTACTTGCTAACCAAGGATGAACTCAATTATTGGCCATCCCAAAAGAAAAAACCGAAATATGAAAGGAACTTCGAAGGATCCTATTGCCATTACCATAAGGTGAATGGACATGAAACCAATCACTGCAGAGCGCTTGAAGGAATGATAATTAACTTTTCCAAACAAGGAAAAATCAATGGGTTTGTAAGGAAACACTAAATGAAGTCAATAAAGAATTACTTTACTAAAGAGAATCTACATGGTTAGGAGTGAAATACTCCTTTCATTTGGACATTATCTTAAACGTTCATAGCCTTTGTCCGCGCCGAGTTGGCCAGGGCAAAGGACCTTCTGGAGGGAGGAGTGTAAGCCTTTATCCACGCCATGTTATGGCCAAGATAAAGCATCGACAAGCCCTTGGCTGCGCCATGCTATGGCCAGGTCAAGGCGCCTCCTTGAGGGAGGATGGAGTAAGCCCTTGGTCCCGCCATGCTATTGCCTGGCCAAGGCACCAAATAAGTCCTTGATCGTGCCACGCAATGGCCAGGTCAAGGCGCCTCCTAGAGGGAGGTCGGGTAAGTCCTTGGTTCCAATTTGAGAATGAGGTAACCAAGTGCACCATACAACAATGGACTAAGACGTCCAAGCCTAAGAAGCGGCATATCAAACTATGGAATAAGACGTCCAAGCCCAAGAAGCGGCATATCAACCTATGGACTAAGATGTCCAAGCCCAAGAAGCAGCATATCAAACAACGGACTAAGACATTTGCCCGAGAAACAGCATAACAAATGATGGACTAAGACGTCTAAGCTAAAGAAGCAGCTAATCAAGTAGCAACTACAAACAAGGCTTAAATAAGAATTTGAAGCCTCCAACTAATCATTAAAGAAGAATTCCTAAATTGCACTTATTAATAACCGAATCTGAGTTTTGGGTCATTCATTATTGAGGTTTGGGACTTCACTTATTAATACCTGAATCTGGGTTTTGGGTCTTTCAATTCATGGTCTTCATCGTACCCGAATCTAGGTTTCGAAACTATAACTATTTACTGGACTTCACTCATTAATGCCTGAATCAAGGCTAAAGGTCTCTATTAAAAAGATGGACTTCTGGTTAACATCCAAAAATACCCGAATCTGGGTTTTGATTCTTCTAACTTTTAAATTTCATTCGTTAATGCCCGAATCTGGGTCGATGGACTTCTATTACACAACCATTATTGACTTTCAATTGATTATCTCCAAAAGTTGGATTTCTAAACATCTATAATTAAATCTTTGGTTGAATCTATGATTTTCTACCATCGGACTTCTGATAATCTCACAATATAATCGAAGTTGAATTCTTAGCTATCTCTCATCATTACCAAAGATGGGATTCAAGACATTTAGTCATATTCAATTATGGGATTACTGTTCATATGATTATATGATGGTTTTGTTAATTTCTGCAAATGACATGAATAGACTTCTATACAGATTTCAAGCTAACGATAAGAAATATTGTATATTTTGTGCTTTTCAAGGAAAGCAGAATAGTAAAAAGGATTGAATGATCCAGCAAATACAGAAATCATGGAACAAGTTATCAAAGAGATGATTCAAAAACAACATTATAAGAAAGGATCACAAACCAGGTGATATTTACAAATTTTCATAACTTACATAATTTATGAAATTATTTACAAGTGTACAGAACAAATATATACATTTCATCAATATGAGTTGTTCATAAATCTTGAACGGCATTATTTAGATCCTCAGCAATTAAAGGATCCATGATGTGATGAACAGCAATGCAAAGAACCTCTTTTAGTTTATTCTCTTTCTTCCTCATCTTGTCTTCATCATCAATAACCTCGATGTTTGTTTTCAAAGCACGATTAAAAGCTTTATTTGTGCCTTTAAGAGTTTTATTCTCCCTCTCCAAATCAACGATGCGCTTCAGAGGAGATACTTGTCGCGTTCAAGCTTTTGAATCCTAGCCGCATATTCATTTATGCATTGCGAGTATCTTACTTTTTGTTGTTCATCAAAATACTTCATCATTTCAAATTTAACTTTCCTGCACGACTCTCCCACTACCTTCTCATCTAAACTAGGAGGAGGATTAGTTATAGTGGGGAACTTCTGGATAGCAAGGGAAGTAGACCTTGTAGATTTTGTGACAGATGAAATAGCGGGAGAAACTGGTAAACTGGTATTTGAGATATTATTCCCCATAATGAATTCAAACGATTCACATTGAGCTTTATTATCCTTTAATTTCATCTCCAAATCGCTTATTTCTTGGAAGAGTTCAGACATCTTATCATCAAAATCGATTGATGGATTTGATTTAATTGGATGCTTTAATAATGAAATCATTTCGTTTTTGCTCTTAACATATGCCTCTAGATTGGTGATCTGATCGTTAAGATTTCTAACAATTGTTTTCTAAAGCAAAAATCTCCTATGCCATTTTAGCGCTTCAGTGTTGCCATGGAAACGTGCGGATAAAGGATCATCAAGGAGCTTCCTCTTTTCAAGATCTGCTAACAACCTATCTTTAATATTGATAAAGCGTGATGTTGAATCTAACGAGAGTGGCGTTGCAGATAGTTGTAACACCTATTTAAACAAACAAAGAAAAAGAAAATAAAGTCAAAACTCGAGTAATTCATCTTTTTATTATAACAATAGAAGATTACAACTGAAGTAAAAGTGAAACTAAAAAGTACAATTAGACATTTGTGTTACATTTATAGTTGGGAAACTGCATTTTTAAATTTATTCAGTGAATTAGCAGAAAGAAAAACTGTTGAGTCAAAAGGAACATTAAAACCTTCGGGAGTAATAACCAAAGGGTATTTGCTATAGTCCCATTCCCTGGAAGGAGGACTATCACGACCACATATTAACTTGGTATGATATGTCCAGATTTCCTTAAGTAGTTGTTCTTTTCTTCACCAAGAAAATCGAAACGGAGACGATGATGTTCCATATAAAGTTTTTGCAAATTCTAAGAAAGCAATATCTGGCTAATTTTGAAGATTTCAAAATTAACGCCTTTTCAACATAATCTCTTCTCAGTTTAACATACTTGGTTAGATAATCTTTAGAAACAAAGCTACCAGGGGGACGTTCATTCGGTGATAATGTAATAAAATACAGCTAGGTATAAAAGGAAAATTAAAGCAAAAATTCATGAATCAATATTATTACATAATTATGACCGTTCATCTGGTTCATACAAAATTGACTTTGTAAATAATTCTAAAATAAACTTATCCTTATAGTATTTGAGTTTATCAAGAGGTAGTTCTTGGGGAATCGATCTGACTCGTGGTAAGTTCCAACATGCTCCAAGATGCGGGTTAGATCCAAATTCATCCATGTATCTCTTGCATAAACGCCTAAGTAGACCCCTACTAAAATCACCTTAAGTACGAGAAATCTACAGTTGGGTGTCTACAATAAGCTTTGTATAAAAATTCTACCAAAATGTTTCTCTCCTTAATCAACATCCAAAAAAGCATAATAAACTCCCGATTTTCTTTCAAAAGAGCATCATACCGAAGGCGCGCTCTCCATAGTCGTAGGGCAGCTTCTTGATGTTTGAAGGATGCTAACACTGTCGCACTTCTGTGAAGTCTATGATACTTATTGGAGAGAATATTATGTTCCTTCAATTGTTTATCTAACTCCCAATACAAACTATTTATTTCCTCTTGTTTTCTTTCAAGCTTGATTTTTATAGGAGTGAACGAGATTCCTCCTTATCTAAAATAAAGGATTTAAAGTATTACTATCTTGAAAGTGAAAGCTATTTAAATAAAGAGTCCCATACCTGAGAGACGGGAATTGATGCTTGAGAAACCTGCTTTTTCTCTCTTGATTATTCAACATTAATGTAAGCAGGCTCCTCTTGAGGGTTGGAAGGCGCATGGGGTTTAGATGGGTTTGCTTCATGAGAAGATGGATCGGGATTGACCTTTTTAGAAGTCCTCGTGTTGTCATCTCCATCTTTCTCAGGAGCATCAATGTGGCCACCCCTTTCGCCACTTGAACCTTGACCCTCATCAATGTTGTCATCGTTATTGTCATCATCGTCATCATTATCATCGTTACCGCACTCTTCCTCGGCAACTGCATCTTTGTCACCTTCATCTTTGGTGTCCAAGTCTACTTCGAAAGAAGGGACTTTGAAAGATATAATTTTGGTGGCATCGATCTCCTCTCTTTCCGCGACTTCAACCCCCTGCTCCATCTTTTTAATTTTGTCGATGACCCTATTGACAAGAGCAGGGTCAAGTGAGGGAAAGCTCAATTCATGGCACTTATCGATGTTGTCGGCATAAGCAAGCATCATAGCGTCTTCACAAGAATTAACAATGATGTCTTCAAGAGAAGTATCAAGGAATCGAGATACCCGCTGCTTTGAATCAGAAATAGTGTCAATGGTCCATTTTGAAGAATATTTATTCTTCTTCAGCTTTTTATTTAAAGAAGATTATTTTGCTGCCATCCGAGCTTTTTCGTCCTCGGATTCTTTAAGAGCCATTTTCAAGGCCAAATTCTCGTCAGCGAGAAGTTCAAGAGCCTTCCTCTCCTCAAAAATAATAGATTCTTATTGGCAAGAGAAGCCCTTGGTCACTCTAACTCTTGCATAGCCTCACTTTTCTCCATGGACTGGGAAGAAACTTGACTATTTAAATGTGAAATTTCTCCTCAGAGCTTAGAAGATTCAGCGGAGAATTTTGTCGCGTTTTAATGTAGTGAGAACCAACTCTTGGAAATCTGAAAGAAAACATACAACGTAAGTCAAAAAATTAAGGAAAAACAGTAATAATAAAGTTAAGCGAAGTGAAACGTACAAAGAGTTGTTGTTCTATAAGGGACTGGTAATGACCCGCCAGATCAGAAACAGAGGAGGGTGGGTGAATAGAGGAAAAAGATAAAGAATTCAAGATAGATTGGACTATCTTTTCAAAGTCGCTTGAGGGCGTAGGAGATGATGATCTATAAGGAATAAGCTCTAAGGAAGGGGTCTAAGTCCCTAAATCTTTCTGCATCTGCTCAATCACACTAGGAGAGCTTGAGATGACAATGCGAGAGAGGGGATCAACCCTTGACTGAGTCTTCTTAGATTGATCAAGAGGAACTTCGATAGATAGACTCTCCAAGGATTTATTAATGTTTACAAACTCCCCTTCCTCTCGTGGCAGAGAACCAGGAACTTCTAAAATCTTGGCTTTTTTAGGGGATGGTTCCGCCACGGTCACTTTTTCCAGTTTTATTTTGGCAGCCATCTTCGACCTAGCAATGGCCTGAGATAAAGATGACGCACGAGAAGTAGAAGTAGGGAGAGTCGGATCACTTATAGGTTGTTCGACCTGAGGAGCAGCTGTAGAAATTTCAAATAAATTATAAGTCAATAAAGTAATTTAAGAAGCAACGCAGCAATAAACTGCAAGTACTACATTTAAGCCTACCAGAGTGATCGGGACAAATTGGAGACATCGGGGAGAAGTTCTTTGGATCACCCAAAGAAAGGAAGCACTAGCTCCGAGATTTATGTTGGACGAGAGGAGGTTGGCCTAGTACTCTCTAACCAGCTGGCAGAAGGGAATGCTTTTGTAAATTGGAGGAGTTCGATAGAGTTAATCTGTTTCCAATCTCACTTGAAGCGACAATCAGTGACTTTATTGTTTCCCTATTTTCTTCATTTAGTTTTTTAACAAAAGCACCTGACGAAGAAGCATAGGTTAGCGAAGGAAAATAATTAAATGGAAAATAAAGTCTGAGATCAACTTACGGGGAGAAGAGAAAACCCCATTAATGTTGGGAAAGCACTTAACAAAGAAGAAATGTGTTTCCCAGTCCCTGAATTTGTTCACCCCCTCGGATATTAGCTTTTTAAGGGGATTGGCTCTGATGATTTGGTCATTCAAATTCCTAAGCTTAACCAATCGAACAAGATAATTTAACACTTCGGCATTAAGAGAAGGAATGCCAAACTCCAATGCCATGAGCTCCAGGGATAGAAGATAGGTATACACATTGGGTGATAGTTGTATAGGAGCAACACCCAGATAGGTCAGGAACTCGGATAAGAAGTCTGGGAAGGGAAGGAATCCTCCATGCCAAATATGGATTGCTGTGTAGGCAAAGTACCCTTCAGGAGGGTTGTGAATGGTGTCTTTATCGGAAGGGGGAATGGCTTCCACCCCAGTAATGCCAAAGTCATTGAGAATCGCATCCACCTCGTCTAGGGTGGATATTAAGGAATGTTTGGAGATGGCTTCAATCTTCTTGGGTGAACTCATGATTCTACCAGTTTAAATCATTTCATTTAGAAATTATAGTATTTTATGAAATTAACATTCTTTCAAAGATATTGGAGACCTATTACAACAATTAAAATATCAAACAAAAACATGAAATCGCATATTCTTGAAAGAATCTTAATGTTAGAAAAATGAAATCTATTGATCTTTCGACAGAGTCGAAAGGGAAAGTAGAAGTTGACTCCCAACAAGTTACCTTCAACAATGTCGTATGCTCAAGGATAATTTTGTTATTGAAAGAAGTAGTTGAAACCTACACAACAAATTTGAATAAAATATACGCTACCAACATTAAATAAACAAGGTAAAAGATTATTTGCATGTGTTAGGCCCTGTTGGAAGTGATTCTTCCTCCTCTTGGGAGGAGGAACCGATGTTTCCTTAGGTCTCTTTTATAGCTACAGAAGCACCTTTGTTTCTCACCTGTTTTGTACTCTAAGTGGAATAGCTACTATAAAACCATATATGGTTGTTTATGTGCATGTGCAGGACACCTTTTCTTCATTTATATACAGTAGCACGACACACTATAAAGTCGGCTGCTTTGCCAAAAAAATAAACAAGGCAAAAGAACCTTTAGACACTGTCGAAACCCATGAACTAAATTTTTCTAAGGGAATATGAATGCTGTCGAAACCATTTATTCCAATTAAGTCTAAAGGTTTTGAGTTTGAATCATGTTGATAAAAATAAAAGGACTTGGGACATTTCGACAATGTTGGTTAAGGATTATGATCAAATCTCAATTAAATACAAAAGGTTTCGACAGAGTCGAAAAGGAGTACACGGTTTCAAAATCATACCAACAACAAATTTTGAATTAATACAATAGGTTTCGACTAAGTCGAAATGTTTGATTTGATTTACCATTTATAAAAAGAATGCTTTCTTCAATCCAATTCGTAAAATATATATATTTCTAACTTCACACGTTTCCTAAATAGGTTGAAAGTAAGCATGTACTAAGGGGTGAAACCAATAAAACAAGGACTATGTTTCTGAAAGCATGTGTTAGATAATTATTTAGTAGACACGTTAGCCTACTTCTTCGAAAGGTATCAAAATACACTAAAGTACAAGTTTGCTTTCGACGAGGTCCACTTTACGATAACCTTAACCTTTCGATGAGGTCAATTAAATAAGGCGTTAAACTACCTTTCGACCCCATTGAAAGAGATTAAAAGGACATAACCAAAGTTTCCCCCTTAATCCCTTTCGAAGGGGTAGAAAGATAAAATTTTAGTGCCAAATTGTGATTCATACAGCTCAAAACTTCTCTACGAAGTAGTTAGAAATCTTCTTCCTCCCCAAATTCGACTTAACTCAGGAATTAAAAAAATCAATAGCAAGATGGATTTAAGTGCAAATTTACCATTTATAATCGTAAAGTCTTTGAGATGAAAATTCGAACTCTTTAAAAATAATAATAACAATAAAATCCAAATCAAATAAGTTTAGAATGAAGATTAATGGGAAAATAAATCAAAGCAAGTCATAAAAATAAATTATAGAATGCTTTCAGATATATAAGAATCTAGATGACTTTTGTTAAATCAAAGCAGAAATTTAGATCCAAACACGATGGATTTTAAAAAAATTATATCAAAATTAGCTATGAAAAGTAAACTTGAAAAACAAGATAATAAAAACTTTCTTTGGATTTGTATTTCTCCAGTTGGAAATAAAAAAAATTTAGAATTTGGAAACTTTGATTCTTGTTGTAATTTCTTCTAATGGTACATAAGTTAAAGGGGGGAAGAAAGGAACTTGCTTTATAAGAAAAGTCAGCATGGACGGCGAACCATACGATCAAATTTTAATGAACGGGTCAGGATTAGCGCATGAATAAGAAAAGGTAGGAAGTGTAATAGGTTTCGAAAGAGTTGACTTGGAGAGTCAAGAGCATCCCTTCGCGGGGGGGGGGGGGCAAATGTAACCACAAATTCCTACTCCAATCTTATCGAAACCAAAATAGTTAAAAGGAAAAAGGAACAAGAGATGACAGCGCCAACAAAACCTTTTAAATGAGTTGAAGGGATGCTACAACCAAAAGGCAGATGTGTTACAAGCTTTCGAAGGGGTCAATGTGGTCGAAAGCTCCCTTTCGAAACAGATGCTTTCATCTACATGAAGATGTTTCTAGTAAGAGGAGGAGAAACTTTCGAAGGTAGCATGTGCGCTAAACCTTTCGAAACCGAAGGTTTTGCCTTCATTCAAACTACTTAGAAATATGCCTTGATCAGAACAACCCTTTCGAAAGCATAATCAAGCCTTTCGAACCGGTCGAAGCCTTTGACATCCAGGGAAGGTTCCGTATCAAATCGTAAGTATGCATTCGGAAGCTACATACTGTGTCGAAACCATCCACACCTTCGAAACTCAAGAGGACAACCTGCGACATAGTTGAAAGTTCTTACTCTACGCACTTGCAACAATAAAGCAATATAAAGGAAAAGGCGCATCTACCCCTTTCGATGGAGACGAAAGCATTCAAACCCAATCGAAAGCATTGTAAAGGGATGCGCAAGTGTCAAGGGAGACGAAAGGTATATAAAGCCACCCTTCGACCAGGTCGAATGCTTTGAGTCGAAAGGTGCCAACCCGCATCTATAAATAAAACCTTAGGGATCTGGTTTGGAGGATCCGGAATTCATTCACTCTTCTCTTATACTTTCTTAAAATTGTAAACTTGTAACCCTAATTTGGGAATAGAATTAGGGAAATTAATCATTGTGTGCATCATTAGTGAAAGAAAAGAGATTCTCATGTGTTTGGTTATGCTACTGTTTAGAAATTTATACTAGATTTGATTATGTTATGCATGTGCCGACTTCGAGGAACGACCAATTCTAACTGAGTCGAAACCCCATACTTAGCCCAAAACACTTAGGATCTAGCTCCAAACCACAAATCTCCAAAAGCTTATCTTCCAAGTGAGTCAAAACCATAACTTGGCCAAAATCCCCGGGCTTAACAATCCAAGCCAGAGTTATCAAATAAGTAAGCTTTCGATAAGGACGAATCCCATCCATTCAGCTCATATCCTTAAACATTAGAGATAACCATTAAGTTACCACAACCAGTTCGAAAGAGAGGTTTCAATAAAACCCTAAATCAGTTCACCTGCTTTGCAAGGTGTCGAAAAGAGGATTGAGGTGTTTCAACCAAGTCGAAAGGTCACTATTAAGAAATTCCAACTACTACAACCCATTCGAAAGGTAGACCAAAAGAAATATCAAGGTGCAAACTATTCTTATCTAGTCGAAAGGTGGTTTAATTAGAACATCTATATCTAAAATATTGCTTTAGGGTGTTGACAAGTTTTCTTGTTAATAAAATAATATCACCGGATTTTATGTAGAAATGATTTGGTTATCCTAAAGTAAAAACCCATTCTGTGTTTATGTGCGGCTTAGTCTTATGTGATACCCTTTTGTCTTCCAAATACTCATCTTTTGATTTTCTTACACTGGTCTCATAACTGACCCAGAGTTTATTTTCTTTTTCCCTTAAACTCTGTGTGCCCTATTCTCTCGAGCAGCCAAGTAGTCGGGTAACTTGGAGCATTTTGAAAGGAGCATAGGGCATGAATACTGGAGCGTCCTTTTGTCGATAGTGATCTATTTCAAATTTCCAATGTATCATGTAGTATGTATTTAGTATCTACCAGCCTCTGTAAGGATAGGCGGTTATAACCATCCCTGGCTGGGTTAGTACTTATCGTAACTCTGATGAATCACTTGGAGTGATTATATGTGCTTTCCATAATGCGAATGTGAGATTCTATTTTTATTCTATCTTCTATCTTTTTTTCTTTTAAAAACCCCTGATTATCTGCTTCTCTGACACTTGAAAATTTGCGGCACGTGAATACCGATGATGTATTACTGTCGATCTTTGAGGGTCAAAAAGGCTAGTCATCACACTTGTGATGTGCTTGTCTTATTCGACGTGAAGTGCATGTCAATATGTGTTAGCACGCATAGTGCATGTTTATTATTATAGCTTGTGAAGTGCTTGCTCTTGTTGGACTTATTGTATGCTTATCGATATGATTTATGATTTGTGACTTGCTTTTATGCTAAGCCTTTCGGGTTTTGACTCATTTTCAAATGGTCTTATAATTTCTAGAGTTGACTTGCTTTATGAAAGCTCTTATATTCTGGGGTTTTCGATGTGAGTTCCTTATCACAATGTTTGAGATGATTACCATTGATAAGCATAAGGAGTTTTGATGACATGGTGATTTGGTTTTGTTGCCTTTTTATTTGCATATGGCATATAGTGGATAGTTATTATCATTCCTTGTGTTTTATGCAAACTTATTAGTGAATTATCATTGGTGAGACCTTTTTATGTTTAGTGTGATACACTATTTGATTTTATACATCTTTGGTGTTATACACGCTTATTATTATATGAAGTAGTACCTTTGTGATATAGTTTCCTTTTTAAGATGTTGATCTTATTTGTTTACTTGTGCATCTTGGATAGTTGTATTGACTTGTGGTCTTGTGTGTATATGTAACCTGTCATTATTGATATAAGTATACATGTATTTGTAAGTCTACTGTTTCATTTTGTTGACTTAAACTTTTAAAGAGGAAATTGATGTATTTTATTTCCGTTGCGACATCTGATTCTATGCTATATGTGTTGTTATATATTGTTCTGAATTATGTTAAACGAATATGTTGAATATGTCGAATTACCATGTGTAAGAAAAGAAAGAAAAATTTAGTCACATGATTAGACGAACCAGTACTCGCCCAAAGTAGTATTATGGATGGTCGCTCTTAACCAGCCTTATTCTCCGTGTTATTCGACAATATTACTTGTAAATAAGTAAATATTACTTGAAAAGTAAGTAAATATTACTTGAAAAGGGATTAAGGCATGTTATGTAACTTGAAAATTACTTATTTGCTGAATAATACTAAAACTACTTATTAAGTAAATATTACTTGAAAAGTAAATAAATATTAAATTTTCGAAAAAAAATACATAACTATTTTATGTTAAATAAGTAGTTTTAGTAGAAAATTTGTTGGACCGAATATAACAGTAAATGGGTTTTAGCCAAAGGTTAATCCTTTTGAAAAAGAAATATAGTAGAGCGTATGTAGCTCGTTGATTTTTCTAAGATGAAAATTTTTAAGTTGGAAATTTTTTTAGGGGAGAACAATAGGAAGTGGTACAAGTTTGAAATGGGGTAAAAAGACAGGAAAGAAGATTAATAATCAAAAATAAAGTAATTGGAATATGGGCAGTTTAGGTAGAGGAATGTTGAATAGTGATCGCATCATAAAATATAAATAAAAACAATATTAGAAATTTATACAAGATATGTTAGTAATCAGAAATAATGTTAGGAGATTATGTTAAAAATAATGTCAGTAATCTGATTAGAAGCAACATAGGAAATTAGAGGTAAAACAAAGGAAAATGGACATTTTTCATTGTTGTGCGCATTTATTGCATGTGTCTTTTAAAAAGCCCCCTTTACATGATATTGGAGACTCCACCAAGGATTTGAAGTGGAGATGGTATGAGTGATAAGAAAACGATAGCTTGAGAGTTCCTCTTTTCTACTCTGATTTTTATTGTTTAATGTTATAAAAGATGTTTTAGAAATACTGTAAAGTGCATTCTGGAAAAGGAATGGTTTACTTAACAAATGAGTTTTAAAAAGAAAAACTTAATAAATATTTTAGGTTAAATATCCTAATTTTAAAGAAGAAAAGGTTAAAAAGGTCTTTAAGAGGAAAAGATGATTTGAATAAAAAGGAAAGAAACTTATTAAAATTAAATTTTCTATAATTTTTGGACTTAATGAATATGCAAAATAAAAAATTGTAAATTATAGGTTTAAAAGTTAAGACACCAAATATTTTTGAATTTAATAAAAGGTTTCTAAGTTGCACTTTTAAAGAAAAAAGTTTTGGGATTAAGAATTCCTAAATTTTTAAGTTTTTAATTTTTGAAAAAAACTGGGGCGATGACCAAACCAGAATTTTAAATATAGAGTAGATAGGAATGATTGCCTAGGTAAGATGGGGTAAAAGACAAGGCTATGAAGAAGATAGAGATGACTACTCTTAGAGTAGCAATAAGGAATCCCCGTAGAGTGTAAAGAATACTAGTGAGAACCTAGGAATTTTTTCGTTAGACAAGTGTGTAAGCCATATGAGGGGCTGTAAAGGAATGATAAATGGTATTAAAGTACACTTCTACAATTTCTAAGGGTATGCTCATAGGAAAGATCAAGAGTGAAGGAAGTAGATACCAAGATTTGGATTAAATGAATATAGTAGTAGAATGTAATGGGAAGTGGTACAAGTTTGAAATGGGGTAAAAAGAAAGGAAAGAAGATTAATAATCAAAAATAAAGTAATTGGAATATGGGCAGTTTAGGTAGAGGAATGTTGAATAGTGATCGCATCATAAAATATAAATAAAAACAATATTAGAAATTTATACAAGATATGTTAGTAATTAGAAATAATGTTAGGAGATTATGTTAAAAATAATGTCAGTATTCTGATTAGAAGCAACATAGGAAATTAAAGGTAAAACAAAGGAAAATGGACATTTTTCATTGTTATGCGCATTTATTGCAAGTGTCTTTTAAAAAGCCCCCTTTACATGATATTGGAGACTCCGCCAAGGATTTGAAGTGGAGATGGTATGAGTAATAAGAAAACGATAGCTTGAGAGTTCCTCTTTTCTACTCTGATTTTTATTGTTTAATGTTATAAAAGATGTTTTAGAAATACTGTAAAGTGCATTCTGGAAAAGGAATGGTTTACTTAACAAATGAGTTTTAAAAAGAAAAACTTAATAAATATTTTAGGTTAAAAATCCTAATTTTAAAGAAGAAAAGGTTAAAAAGGTCTTTAAGAGGAAAAGATGATTTGAATAAAAAGGAAAGAAACTTATTAAAATTAAATTTTCTATAATTTTTGGACTTAATGAATATGCAAAATAAAAAATTGTAAATTATAGGTTTAAAAGTTAAGACACCAAGTATTTTTGAATTTAATAAAAGGTTTCTAAGTTGCACTTTTAAAGAAAAAAGTTTTGGGATTAAGAATTCCTAAATTTTTAAGTTTTTAATTTTTGAAAAAAACTGGGGCGATGACCAAACCAGAATTTTAAATATAGAGTAGATAGGAATGATTGCCTAGGTAAGATGGGGTAAAAGACAAGGCTATGAAGAAGATAGAGATGACTACTCTTAGAGTAGCAATAAGGAATCCCCGTAGAGTGTAAAGAATATAGTGAGAACCTAGGAATTTTTTTGTTAGACAAGTGTGTAAGCCATATGAGGGGCTGTAAAGGAATGATAAATGGTATTAAAGTACACTTCTACAATTTCTAAGGGTATGCTCATAGGAAAGATCAAGAGTGAAGGAAGTAGATACCAAGATTTGGATTAAAAGAATATAGTAGTAGAATGTAATGAGATGGAAAACACACATAGAGGACACTTATAGACTCAAAGCTAAGGAACACATGTTAGAGGGCGGAAAAGTTATTCCGTCAAGCCAGTTGCCAGTGATCAGTTATTCAAAAGATGCATAGTTTGTATTTCATACTCACTACATTGTAGCAGGACACACAGTTTATACCATAATGGAGTGTAGTAATGAAAGTAATGAATAAACCTTATTCATCAGAAGCAATAAAGGAAAGTTAAGATATGTGGGTTAGAGAAAGATGGCATTAGAAAGGTCCATAGGTGGTAGTATTAGTAGCTAGTAATAGTAGTTGTATTTCCTTGCAGTGGTGGTTTTTCTTTTAGTTGGCTTGTAATTATTAATTGTTTCTGTTATGTAAAAATGCATACGATGTAATGGAAATGTTTCTTTTTACGTGCTTTCTATGTGGACCGATATATTATGGGAAAACAACAAAAATAAGGAAATTTCAAAAAAGATACTTAACAAATGCAGAGGAAAAGAAAATAATAGAGAC
The DNA here is from genome assembly GCA_030737815.1 of Allium fistulosum. Classification (NCBI taxonomy): domain Eukaryota; kingdom Viridiplantae; phylum Streptophyta; class Magnoliopsida; order Asparagales; family Amaryllidaceae; genus Allium; species Allium fistulosum. Next base: position 558,372,550 of record CM060905.1, read on the forward strand.
TGGAAGTTAAGAAATAAATTAAGAAAACTTATTTAACTAACTACTAAGATAAAAATAAAATAAGATCTTAAGCCTCAAAAAAATAGGAAACTTTTTGAAAAATAAATTTCAATAAACGGAGGACACGGAAAGGATGTGGCGTAGCCATGGTCAATACCCCTGCACCTTAAAAGCTGAAATTTACAATTAAACTTGTGTGCTTATTGATATTATAAAAAAATAAGGATTATGAAAATTTAAAAATTTACCGCGTAATCGAATTGAGCCCATTATGGACACTAAAGGGTTGACAAAACCCTGACATCAGGAGGTGCGGAAAAAAATTGTTTTGAAATACTTATATATGTACTGAAACACCCCACACCCCTTAATATACCCAAAAAGGGCACACTAAAGAATATGGTGCGTTTTAGGTATAGCTAAAAACTTACAGAGACTAAGTTTCACAAGACAAAATAAATAAACCATCGGAAACATTTAAAAACAATAACTTATTAAAAATCAAACTTCATAAAATAAGTCATAACCAAAATAAGTCTCAAAATAGCAAATATATATGTCTTATGGAAAACACCATCTCGGTCACAATATCTGAGTACATATATAAAACCATCCCTCTCAACAAGTGCAAGTACATGAAAATAAAACTGAAAATAAGAAGAAAAAGAATACATGAAGAAAAACTCTGCAGCTGAATCTCCAAGAAAATCCGAAATCTACTATCCCTGCCTCTGCTGGCCTATGGGGGAAAAGAGGAAATAAAGGAGTGGGTCGGACTAAAAGTCTAGTGAATGAAAGTAATTACTGATATTCTTATGCAAGGTAAAGTTAATAGACTTTGCAACGGTTCTAGTAATAAAGGAAATAAAGAAAAAGATAAAGCTGGAATAAAATACGGTTTAACTGTTTGCTTTGCTTAGATAGTTCGATTGTATTTTTTGCACTTTGTCTTAGATAACTGCTTTGATTAGGCTGAATTCCTAATCCTACTTTAATTAGGCTGAAATCCTAATCCTACCCTTTGATCGGCCTTCTATCTCTGTTGGGCCTACTGCGGACTAGACCCATCCTGTTGGTCCCTATGCAAAAGACACCTACTAAGCGCTTAGAATTCAATAACGACTTATCAGCCTGCACTGAGGCCGCACGCTCGACCACCATTAGGCTCGCACTATCTGTTACTCCCTCTTTTGACATCTTATTTACCATAGCTCCAGCATAAGCGTGCACTAGCCTCACCTCTGCTATTGTGAGACCACATGTGTCTGACTGAAAGGAATGTTGTTGGTACGGGTCCTAACAAACAAAATCTAGTTGCGCCCCTTGCCCAAATCCCCTTGATTTGAGCTTCTATTTATTGACCACTTATTTACCATCACTTCAGCATAAGCGTGTTCCAAGGGAAATGCTACCGGTATGGGTCCTACTTTTATCTTTGCTTATTAACTTAGTATATGTCTGTTTAAATAAGCCTCTACTGTTATCCTTGCTATATTTTCTTATTAACTTATTCTAAATCTTAAAAATAAGCCTTTTCTGTTTTCTCTAATTATAACCTGTGTGTTATAATTTTGCTTATTTACTTAACCCAAGGTCTAAATTTAAAAATAAGCTACTTCTTGCTATTTCTTCTATTTTCTCTTTTTAGTTATAATTACATGTTATAACTATGCTTGCAAATATATTAAATTTACCTATTTCAGTCTAAGTCCAATTTATTACAGTTCTTCTTATTTTGCATCCCATTTTCTGTAAATTCGGTGTTCTTATATTTTAGTCCATATTAATGAATTATCTTCTTCTATTTATTCCATTCGCGTAAAAAGGGAATTAAAAAGAAACTGACATTTACAGAATAAATCCCAACGTAGAATAGATGTAAATAAAACGTAAATAACTGTAAATACCGTAAATAACAGTAAATAATTGGGAAAGCTATAATTAAAAGTAAATAATTGCAAATAACTGAAATAGCATAGCTAAAAGAAAATAGACTGGAAAAAAAGTCTAAAATTTACTTAAAAATAAACTGTAAATAAACTTGCATAAAGGTTATCTCAAAATTGTAGAAAAACTTCAACTATTGGAAACCCTATTATTTTAAATTAATTAGAAATCTAAACTAATTACTTAAACACTCACCTGTGGTCCTTAGCTCTTTCCTTTGGCCTTCCCGGATCCACTTGAGGGGTATAAAATATTTTAATTAAAAAGATCTTCTCCTCGAAAAAATATTCCTTTTAGGGTCCAGGCTCAGGCAATGAACCCAGATGGAAAAATCTGAATGAGAAAAATAGCTAGGCCTAGAGTCTTATTTATAGTGTCACTTGTGGATCTCAGACCGTTGGATTTGGAGATTAAATCTGATGCAACCACGTCATAGGCTCGATAGGAACCGTCGGATGGAAGCACAGACACACGAGATGAAGTGAAAATATCAAAATGACATGTTCGAACGAAGTTACATAAGAGAATGCATTCTTGGGTAGGCGGGTCAGCCTACCTATCGACCATCACAAGCAAGGGTCGACCTATAGGTTGACCTTACCAATGTGAGGGTCGACCCTAAGGTCGACCTAGCCCCTTATGTATATATTTTTTCTTTCTTATTTTCTTGTTTCCTCATTAATTCATATCTTCTACATACGGGCTCGGATTTTGACATTCTATATATGGAAATTGACCAGAAAATTACCACAGACACAATGGTGCAACTCCCATGGCTCAATTCTGATAATTTCATAAAGTTATTTTCTTATTTAATTAATTCGTTAATTAATTACTATAGCTTTAATTTTGGGTTGTTACATGTACACTTTTGAAATAAAAATAGTTCTTTAAAAAGATTTTGAAGAAAAAATTGTGTTAATAAATTTTTTTTTGATATTATAAAAGTAATATAAAAATATTTTTGAATTGAAGAGGAAGAAATTTTCAAATTTTGAAAATGCCACATACTTGATATGGGAGAATGGTCGACATGTTGGTTTGTATAGATTTTACTGTGTAACATAAGTGGTAGTAAAATAAAATATGGGTTAGTGATAAGGAAGCTGTTTTAGCTATGGAATCTTTTCCTATATACTTTATCGATAATAGGACAAAATATTGACTTTTGAAAAAACCCTATTTTAAAACTTTAAAATAAAACTAACTATGCAAACTGGACTTGGAAAAAGTTGAAAAATAATTGGGGGCAAAAGATATGGTTCCAAAGTACAGTGAGAAGTTGGGTACCCAAGAGAAAAAGGATGGAAATATTGAATTTTCCATCTAAACCCTTTTTCCCGACATAAAGAAAAATAGGTTTAGAAAATTAGATTTTTCAAATTTGGATCTTGGCAATAGTGTGCTAGGATTTTGGATGGTAGGAATTGGATGTAAAATTGGTTGAACTATGATTCTATTCATAGAAATGTGGAAGAAGAAAAATTGATGTAAAAACACGTTTTTGGTTTTCAAAAGTTGCATGAATATAGAACTGCCAATATATATAGGATGTTTGCACCATATTTTCGAAATTGATTTAAAAGAATGCATTCATATAGGAGGCGTCGATTAGAGTTATTCTGCATACATATCATATGTGTTGTGATACACCGTACACTTGCACACGATTGATTGCAAAATTGTTCATACACTAATTGATTTGTTAGTTTAGAATGGTTGTACGTTATGTTACATTGTTCAATCTTTGAGAAATTTCGAAGACGAAATTCCTTTAAGAGGGAGAATGTAACACCCCATGATTTTACGACAATTAATTAAAATGAAATTTAATAAATAAATAATAATGTGAGAAAATAGAATATTTACAAACGTTAGAATTTAGCTACGAAACTTACACCATTATGTTCGTGGTCATTTTCTGATCAATTTACATATATAAAGTTTTCCGCTATTAACGTTTAAAGTTTTTGAATTGGAAAGAAAATTATATATATAATTATGGTAATAAAAATAAATTAAATGTTAATTAATAACGTTAATGGAAACTTACATGTTAAGAGATATTCACGTTAAAAGAAAATGTTAGAAGATTTTTAAAGTGGAAATCAAATAAACAAAATCGATTAACAAATGGAATAAAATTTACAAAATCTAAGCACATAGATAAATTCACAAATCACAAGCCAAACGGTCGACCCGAAAAGCACGACGGTCGACCGGTAGTGGTCGACCGTAAGTTGAATAAATTTGATAGTAAATTGTGGCCTAACGACCCGAATTTAATACAGTTTTATCAAACGGCTGGCATTGATTTGAACCCATATAAATACAAACCTAAACCCTCACTTCTAAACTCTTATTTTCGAAGCGATGCTGGAGCTCTGCCATTTTCTCTTCTCCTCCAAAATTCTTACTTCTTAGAAATAGTTCTAGTTTATATGTATACACAATTGGAGAATTGCAGAAGGTGATTGAGGAAGAGAATAGGTTCAAATCAAATCGCGAAAGCCAAGATCTAAATCTAAAATACAAATCCAATTCCAAATCTCTTTTCTAGTCTAGATTTTTGATAAATTTATAAAAACTTGCCGTGCACAAATCCAAATAGGGAGAAAAGGGAGTCAAAGTGGAATAACAGAGATTAGATCTGAAGATTTGGAAAGCTAAAAAAGTAAGTGGGAATAATTATATACTGTTGTATAATATTAGATTTATATCATTATAGATCTATTCCTATATACCTGAAAAGTAAATTGGAGTTGTAGGCTAAACCTATACACATGCAATGAAATTAAAAACTCTTGCTACATATTTTGTAATTGTTAACTTGATATATCTATATGTTATATGAATGTAAATATGGAAAAGATTTAAGTATTAGCAATCCCTAAATTTATTATTGAATAATAATAGACAAATGATGTAATAATTCCAGATTTTTGTTATTTAATATGGATGTTGAAAAATAAGAATGTAAAATAAAAAAATCACAACAAGATTTTAGGGGTTTACCATATTTTGTACTGTCTATTTCAATAACTACAAAAAGAGATAACTCCTTGTAATTTCAAACGCAACACAAACCTACATTTACGGATAAGATATAGAAATTCGCAGTGCAAATCTTTCTAATGGGGGAGACATAATTCCAATGCATTAAAATGCAAAAAATCACTGAGTGTTAAATAAAGTGATATAAGTGTGATAAGAATATTTTAAGGTAATAGATGCACGATATATATCAAGATGAGAATTAAATAAGGAAAAGAAATTGAAGAATATGCAAGAATAAATTAAATGTTAAAAAGGGAATAGAAATAGTAATTGGGAAGGGTAAAAGAATGTAAAAAGGCATTGTAAATATTTTAAAAAGAAAGCAGTAAATAGACTTTAACCAAGTAAGATATAAATGCATTAAGAAGTAAAAAATTATGGTTAACAGTAAATTGTGAAGTTAAAATAATTAAGTAAGAATGAATCAAGGTATATATATAAGATATATATATTGCCTTAAATATGCACTTATGATGGATGTGAACTATTTAAGTTAATAAATGACTAGCTGAATAAGAATGACATAGTCATTGGAATAGGTTGGAATGCGAGGTTAGTAGCGTTACACAATAGAAGCCTGCCTACCGCAAGGGACTACCAGCAGTTGTGTATACATTATACTGATGCGAGACATTCCCAACCGTAGGACCATTGAAGAGTATATGCTTGTGTATAGATAAAGGAATACCCCAATAGAAAAGGGAGTTGGCTTCAATAAAATAGGAAAGAGGGTTATTGCCTTGATTGCAATAGGAAATCTAAATCGGATGGTGAACGAAGAATAATGCTATGTCAGAATGTGTTGGTACCAAATTAAGGAGTAGGGATGCACGTTGGTCGAGACTGTCATCAATCCTTAGCGGTCAATCGAAAAGACATGGGTTACATGTAATGGGCTATAAGGCCTACTAGTGTATGGACTACGTTAGGTCATGCATCTCCATGTTGTTTGCAAGTTTATTTGTTAGGACACAAGGCTAGTTAACCCTATTAGGGAGCTCTTTCAAAACGTGCATGGGGTAATCCGTGGAGTTGAGTCCACAGCCGGTGGGGTTGAATCCACCATATTTATAGTTTGTAGAGCTGAGTCTACAATCGGGAAGAAGACAAGAAAATCCCCAACCGGAGTTTCTTGGTACGGACGGCTAGGAGAGCATGATATGGCGAGGGTGATGAATCCTGACGGAATACTGAGTTAAGGGATACTAGCGGGGATAGTACCTCGGTCCAATGGGGGACTGTTGTAGTTATATATATATATATATATATATATATATATATGTGTGTGTGTGTGTGTGTGTGTGTTTGTGTGTGTATATAACTATAGTCTACTATGGGTAGATGGGACGTACCATTTGCATATGTAAAGTCGAGATGACTAATTGAAAATGAAAAGACATAATAAGAGATAGAAGACAACCGACATAAACTAGTGTTATGTATAAAGTGTATAAATTACCTGTCACCGTAATGTTGTTCTGACCTCCTCCTCATTACAATCTATAGGATAGCTTAGACGGGCAGATTGCCTTTGCATGCCCGACACTAACAATGACACTAGGCATTTGAAATGTCAACCTTGGTCAGCAACTATGTGACCTTTTTATATCTTATTATCTCATTGTGAGTTATATCATTGGTACTCTGATATGCAATTATTTATATTATATGCAGGATACCAAACCAGTGATCCATACTTCAGTGGACTTGGGTTTTTGATTTAGCAAAAACTTAGGCTCACTAAGATGTGGATTGTTACGTTATATTTATAGAGGAATTAGTCGGTAGAACCGGTGGCCCGCTGAACATCAAGCCTAATTCTAAGCTCGAGCATGTAGGAAAGAGAAACAAGACCCAATCACCAAGAAGGACCACTTCGTACCGAGTGAAACCACTTGGTACCGATCGGTTTTCCTAGAGAAATTTTCTTCTCCTTCCCCTTTTCGATCTTCTATCTTCAACTCCTCGCGTTCCAAGCAATTTTCCTTTGTGACTGAGCTATTCCTGAGAGGTTCCCAATACTGCTTTGTTCATCTATGTTTTCTTTTCTTTCTTCTCAAGAATCCATGGAGTGTTTGTCTACTCCTTATGAAAAGTGCTCCATGGAGATCATTTGAGCCATAGCTTCATGTACAAGTGATATTGGGAGTCTAAGGTGGCGTAAAAAGTACTCGATACCGAGTGGTAGGACTCAATATCGAGTTGTCCACTTTAGTCCTCTGCCTTTGTAACTTGTTGAACATGATCCTATTGACCTTCTAAGTTATTCCCAAGTTCGTGAATCTTTTCGTCTTCATCTTGATGTTTATAGTTCTAGTGAAAATATGCTTGGTCTAAAAGCTGGATAACAACTATGTTGGGATTGACTTTTGATGGCTAAGTTGGAGTCAATATGTGATAGCTACATTGGGATTAACAAGTGATAGCCCTAAGGTGTGCTAACTCGTGATAGCTCTAAGGAACATCAACCCACAATTTCCAAAGTGAACTCATCATGTGGTAACTATGGTAATGTCAACATGCAATGGTCCTATAGGACTCAATTTTCGATATTTAGAATTATGTCAACGTGTGATGGCCATAAAAGACATAACATGCGATAACCATGTAAAATAAAAATGAGATGGTAAACAAAGCCAAGAAAATGGTTAGTATGTGAATGAACGTAGAATTTCATTTAGATGAAACGCCCATGGGGAAATAATATGTTAATGAGGAATAACTTAATTGAAGAATGAAATTGAGACATTATTTAATTAAGCTATGTGAATTTCAATATTGAATCACTAGAAATAATGAAACGTGATTATAACGCCTTAGTGGCAACAAGAAGTCTAAAACATGACATTATATTGGTAACATTGATGAAAGGCTTGTGTGGCTACGGAATTTCTAAAGCACGACATTATATTTGATAACGTTGATGAAAGGCCTGTGTGGCTGCCAAATGCCTAAAATATTATATTATATTTGGTATGTTGATGGAAGGCCTTAGTGGAAAACCCATGTCTATTCACGACAATATATGGGAACAATGGTGTAAGGCTTGCGTGGCAACCAACTGTTTATTCACGACAACGTACAAGAACAATTGTATAAGCCTTTGTGGTAACCATTTATATATTAATGATAAGATTGAGGTAGAACACCTAAGTAAAACCTTTAAGTATCAGGTACCTGTATTGAACTAGGAAGAATAAGGCCTAAATCAATTTAAAATGAATTAAGTATAGAAACTAGCCAAACATGTGTGTAAGAGGTCTCACACTATTGATGAATTGAGGATATATGTTTGGACATGATGTGATACTATTATGAAATATGTTATGTTGTTGATGATTGGAATAGTGAGAGGAAAATCTGTTCTGTGCTTTAGCGGCGTGATCTTACTATATATTTGTTTGTTTAGGGTAAAGCTTTACTCATATAGATTTTTTGTCTGACCCATGTTTTTTTATTTCCCATAAACTCACTGGTACTCATTCAAGTAATCCGAGTTTATGGATTAGAAAGGTATCTTTGGATAGGACGAATAAAGTCTCTAAAAACGATGAAGGAGGCTTATTAAGCAAATAAAAGTTCTTTTGTAATTTTGTTGTATAAAACCAAGAATTATAACTGGTTAAGTTTCATGTCGGCATCTTCGTATGTTAGGCATGACGCTATATTTATTTCTTATTGTATTTACCCATATGTGGGATTGAGACGGGTTAATGATGATTTTAATGAATCTGGTAAAACAATTTGATGTAATGAAAATTGATTTAGCTGTTCTATTTACTTAATGTTGTGCAACAAATATAGAACTTACTTTGTCGCTTAAAAATGATTAGAGTGACGACTGCAACATCTTCAGCATCTATTTTTGGGTCTTGAAGTAGGAGATGTTACATTGAGATATGGTTAGAGAAACCTCAGAGAGGATTGAGATCATCTGGAAATTGATGAAAGCTGCTCAGAATAGGAAGAAGAGCTACATTGATAGGAGACATAGAGATTTGAAGTTCTATGTTAGTGATACAGTATTTACAAAGATTTCTATATGTGAGAATGTTATTCAACTCGGTAGTAAAAGGAAGTTGGCATCGAGATTCATAGGTCTTTTTCTGATAGTAAAGAAGATTGGGAGCCTAGCATATAGGGTTGACTTACCTCAGAAGATGGCGGACGTGCACAACATCTTCCACGTCTCACTTGTGGAAGTTTGTGCACGACCAAGGCATGATGATTACACCATATCAACTTAATGATATCGAGATTGATCCAAAAGCTTTGAGACCTCGAAGGCCGGTTCATATTGTCGGGCGCAATACAAAATAGCTTAGGAGGATAACGGTGGAGTTAGTGAAGGCTCAATAGAGTGGAAGCGAAGGCAAATGCATGTCTAAAACCAAGGAGAGCATGAGTGTTGTATATCTAGAGCTCTTTGCATGCTAAGGCCTATTGTTTATCGTATTTACTTTCACCTATGATATCATATAGGATAGTTTAGTATCTTGCACACTAGGATAAGTTTATCATACTATTTTGCATGGTTTCATGTTTGAGATGTTTGATGGTTGCATATAGTTGTTTGGCATGCGGGGTAACTATGGTTGTCTATTCATTGATTTGTTGGGGATTTCGAGGGTGATATTCCTAAAGGGGAAGAGTGTAACGACCCGTATTTTATGTATTGAAGGATTGTAAAATATTTTTATTTTATCCATATGAGGTCGTATGGCTCTAATATTTTGGAAAATAACTCTTAGGGACATTTTCCACATCAATGATTTTTTTCGAATTTCTATATGACCATATTTACACTGAATCTTGTATGGATTATAAATTTTGATAGGAGCCAAGTTAGGGTCTAAAACTACTTCCATTGCTTTTGGATGATGGTTTTCCATTCCGTAGAGTAGTCATAATAGTAAAACGAACCCACCGTTTGAAAATTATGGCTGTTTTAATTTTTGGTTCCTGATGGCCTGCATTAATGTGTAATTTGATTAACCCACACTTAGCCCACCGACCCATTTTTGAAATAGAGCCTAACGGGGATAGATGGGATTATTCTATGTCATTTCCTTCTTCTCCAAAATAGTTCTAAGCTTCCATTAACCCTAATCTCTTCAAAAATCGCCTCTTTTCCTTACTAATCTTAGTTAAATCATAATTAGAAGGGTAGTTAAGTGAAGGAGACTTTAGATCCATCATTTTTCTTACATTGGAATTTGGATCTTTGCTGTTTATATTATATATAGGGATTCAAAGTGGTAATTTGGGTAGTTGATGAGTGGTTCTTGACTTCTCACTATATATGCATGTTTATATAGTTAAATTTGATATTTTAACATGATTTTGATCCTAAAACGTTTTCTAACTTTAATCACACTTTTACATATGTTTATGGCCGAAATTAAAATGATTTAAATTGGGTTTTAAATGGTTTTGCAACCCTTTTTGATCATATTGACATGCTAATGTAAAAGTTAGATTTATGGTAGACTTTGTATGGTTGTCATGTTTTGATGAATTGCATGTGCAAATGAATGTTTTTGGATGATTTCATGTTTGTAAGTTGTCATTTGAGATGGTTTGCTGATGCTTTTAGGCAGTTAGGAAGGGTTTGTCAAATTGGATAAATTAAAGGCAAAGACGGTCGGAATTAGATGAAACTTGGAGGAGAAGCTCCGGAGCATTAGAGGAGCTCAAAGTTCAAATCGCATCATGTTACGATTAGGGGAAAGTGGTCGATGACGAGTGGATTTTGGTTGATGGAAATCAATTCGATGGGAGTTGTTTGAGGATGCTTCGGGTCAAGGACTAAATGGACTCGAGCTGGCTTGGAGAAAACATGAGGATGATTGGAATTGAGGATAGGATTGAAAAAGAGAAGCCAAATACCAAAATTTGGCTAGGTATAGTACTCGGTACCAAGTAGATTTGATTGGTATAAAGCGCTTTTCTGGAGAGCGATCGGGGTCTAATCACTTGTAAGTTTGAGCTTTAAAGGGGAGAGGCTTCAAGAAAGCATGGAACCCAAGATACGCTAAGTACACCACTCGATGCTGAGTAGTTTAGGTCGGTACCAAGTAGTACTTTTGATCAGTTCTATAATGAAACTTCCAGAGGTTGAAGTATATGCTCTGCAAGTCATGCTGAAGGTGATTGTCTGTTCACTTGGTGTTTGATGGTAATGAAGTAGCACGATGATAGCTTTGGGACTTAGGTGATGGCAACTCAATGGTGAATTGAGTTAGGTTTCAATGATGGTGACTTGATGTTGAAAGGAGTCATGAGAATAATACTCCACAAAGGGTGGGTTCTAGGAAGGGTGGCTCATGGATAGAATGTTGAATGATTCTATCATGAAGTGAAGGAATGTGGAATGGTTACTTGAGGATAATGGAAACTAGATGGAGCAAAGGCTCTAATGCGCATGCTAAGGGGTCGTTGATACTCGGACTAGTTCTTACGTACTCGAAAGCAGGGGTATTGTGAGTGCACTAATGAGTACTTTATTTGGCTACCCCTAATTGGTGGAATTGATCTATATGCCCTAAACCAGTGGAATGGGTTAAGGGGTCATTGATACTTAAAGTATTTCTAATGTACTCAAAAGCAAGGGTATGATGAGTGCACTGATGGGTACTTTGTTTGGCTACGCCTAATCGATAGAATGAATTCGTGTAATCTAGACCAGTGGAATGGGTCTAGTATTAGCTTCGGGCTAATGATGAGTACACTGAAAACCGGGATTTCCATTAATCTCTAGTAGGAGAAAGGTCATACGAGTTATCATATATTCAGAGTACACTATGTGATGGTTAAGATTGTTTGACGGATGCCATGTTTGCTTTGATTGATTTCTCCTATAGTCTGTCCCTCTAGGGATGTCGTTGGAGGTAAGTATTATGGCTAGGGATATCTGGACACCCATCATTATACTTTGTTTTCAGCACACCTTTATGATGTTTGTAGAGTAGCATATTATGTTTGTTATGTTTTAACCCATTGGTTGTAGGGATGAGTCGGGTATAGTTCGTATACCTTTGTTCCTTGCTATATCAACTTGTATAGTATTTTGAGATTCATGTATTGCTTACACTAGATTGTTGTCTGACTCGAGGTTTTATACTTTGCTTCTTATTATCTTAGGTACTCTTAAATGAATAGACTAGATAACAGGTCTCAGTGGTACGTGGTGGTTGTGCAGAGGACGAGCTGGATGGAGTTTTCTTGTATTTTATAGGGATTACTATGCTTATTCTGCTGTGCAATACTATGGAGCCTTAGCAGTGTTTGTTTATTATTATAAGGCAGTTATTTGAGTTTATTTCCACTTTATATAAACTCTATTGCTATGTTGTATAACTCTGTGGAGCTATGCTCTCATATTTGGTTCACTTAGTTATTATTGCTTCCTGTTTTATATCTGTGATGTATATTATATTCCATGTGCTGTGAGATATATGATAGGTTCTATGATGTTTTATTTCTTTTAATCCTTGGATATCGTCCTACATCAGCCGAGCATGTCGGCAATGCACTATTTAGTTACATTGGGTGCAGGTAGCGTAGGGTAGTCATCACAAAACCCATCGAAGTTTTAAGTAATTTCAAAGTATATCAAGTACTTCAGCAATGATTCAACCCATATCAAGTACTTTAGCCATGATCAAGTAGTATCATTAAAATTTCAAAGTAGATCACGGATTTTAGACATGGTCAAGTAGTGTCATGTAAATTTCAAAGTATATCAACAATTTAGCCATGGTCAAGTAGCATCATGTAAATTTTAAGCTATATCAAATATTTTAGCTATGATCGAGTAGTACCATGCAAATCTACCAAAGATTTTAAGCACTTTTAAATACATTAAGTATTTTAGTTATGGCCAAAGTAGTGTCATGCAAAGAGTAAGCCATGACTAAGTAGTGTCATGCATAGAGTAAGCCATGGCCAAGTAGTGTACCATTGCCAAGTAGTGTCATGCAAAGAGTGAGCAATAGGAAAGTAGTGTCATGCAAAGAATGAGCCAAGACCAAGTAGTGCCATGCAATATGTTGATATGCTAAGATTTTGATCAATGACAATGTGCTTCAACAAAAAGTAAGAGATATGTGCAAAGCTAAAGGAAGAACGATGAAGACAAATGATAAACATAAGTATGATTTTTATATAGGTCTTAGTTTAGATTTATTGTTAAAATCTATCCTCAAGAGGCTTGCACAAACACTAGAACACATTTTATAAACTTCATTTTTTAATAAACATTCACCGTGCACAATTTAATAGTTCAGTCGACTGAACAGGGATGACCAGTCGACTGAACCTGTGACACATACACAAACATGCACAGTTCCAGTCGACTAAAGTTCCTGCTCAGTCGACTGAATTTGTTCCTGAAAATTTTACTTCATATTTTCAGTCGACTAAAATCCCTACTCAGTCAACTGAATTTGAACCTGGGAATTTTCACTGAAAAGACACCTTCTTCTTCCCAAGAGTTGCAACCATTCTCCAATGGTAATGGATGCATCTCTTGCCTGAATCTTTTGCAAATAGATACACCTCTTCTATACCTATAAATACATGTTTCTATCATTTGCAAATCACCAATTCTAATTGCTTTAATCTCTCTATTTTCTTGAACATACTTTCAGATTTCTTAAGTTTTCAAAAGCAATCACAAACCACTTCAATTGCTTGAATCTCTGTTTTATCTATAACACCTTTTTGATTCATAGCAATTCACATTTCCTAAATCTTCACAAACACTTTGCATACTCTCGAGGATAAGATTATAGGAAAATTGTACTCAATTAGACTCATTAGTGTTATCAAGAACACAACAAGTCAGAAATACTCTTTGTATCTAGTTGAAGTCCTCTTCGGTAGTTGAGGTAAGAAATCCCGTTCGGTTGTTCGGGTAAGTTGTAAACCTATTCCTCCGGGTTAAGTGAGGGTTTTAGTTAGTAGAATTCCTAAGAGGAGCTTAGGGACTGGACGTAGGACAATAGGTCCGAACTAGTATAAAGTCTTGGTTTCTACTTTACTTACTACTACTTATTGCAATCTACCTAGACCGTTCCACTATTCCATATTATACGATCCTACCGCATAGCCTCTTTCAATTGGTATCAGAGCAAGGCCGTCTTATAACTATAACACCGTTATTTGATATATTGATAATATGGAAAACAACACAAGCACAACATCTGCCTATAACTCTACATTGCGGAAGGACAATCTACCCAAAGACCTCCTCTTTTCAATGGACTAAACTATAATTATTGGGCTACAAGGATGAGGATTTATATGCAAGCAACAAGTTTTGAAGCCTGGAATGCAACTCAAGCAGAACTCGTTGTACCCACAACGGATTATTCTACATGGACGCAAGCTCAGAAGAATGAAGTTAGTGCAAATGCCAAAGCTATGAATATGCTATTTTGCGCTTTGGATAGAAATGAGTTCAATCGTGTTAGCATGTGTACTACTGCACATCAGATATGGAGTACACTTAAAACCATACATGAAGGCACAAACAAGGTCAAACAAACAAAGATCTCCATGCTAAAGAACCAGTTCCAAAACTTTAGAATGCGACAAAATGAATCCATCAATGACATGTACTCAAGATTCCAAGACATTCATCATGCCCTAATTGGACTAGGAGAAAAATACATGGATTTTGATATTATATCTAAAGTTTTAAATTCACTCACTGATGAATGGGAGAAAAAAGTCTTAGCAATCGAAGAAGCAAATGATCTATCTACAATGAAACCAGAAGAATTAATTGGAAATCTTATGTCATATGAAGTAAATATGCAAGCTAAGAAAGATCAAGCACAAGAAAGAAAAAATATAGCTTTTCATGCGAAAAAGGAAGAATCGGAGTCTGAAGATGAGGATCTAGCATTTATAGCCAAAAATTTCAAGAAATTCTTAAGGTACAGAAAAGGAAATAAAAACGGATTCAAAAAGAATTTCTTGAACAAACCTACATCCTCGAACATAGAGTGTTTCAACTGTCACAAGAAAGGTCACATGCACAAAGATTGTCCAGAACAAAAGAAGGAGAATCAAAGAACTCTAAATAACAAAGACAAGAAAGAAAAATTCAAATAGAAGGCATTCTCTGTAACATGGGACGATTCAGATTCATCTTCATTTGAAAGTGATAATGATAGCGACAATGAACAAGCGAATGTATGCTTTATGGCTCAAGAATCTGAGGTTAGTAATTTAACTTTCGATGATTTAATTGATGTAAACACAGAACTTTTGAGCACAATAAAAACTCTTAAAAAGAAACTCAAGGAAACTCGTGAAAATCAAAACAAAGCTGAATTTGAAAGAGATATGTTAAAAGATGAAAAGAAAATTCTAGAAGAAGAACTTGAAAAAGTTCAAGAGTCTCTTTCAAATTCGGAAACTCAATTATCACTTTTAAGTCAAGAAATTGAAACTCAAAAGACAAAGAATGATATAATTGTCTCTGAAAATCATGAGTTAAAAACTAAGATTAGACAAGTTGAGTTAGAAAATAATAGTCTTCAAGTTAGATTAGATAACATCACTAAAAATGTCTCTAATTTTAACAAAGGAAGAGAAAATTTATCTAAGATTTTCGAAAATTCTCAATCCTCCTCAAATAAACATGGATTAGGATATAAAAGGGAGTCAAAAATTTGTAAAAAGAAAAATACAAATTTTAAAAGGAATATTGATTCAAAACAACAAATAGAACCTATTAGAACAAAAGTAGAAACTAAGATAATTAAAATTTGGGTTCCAAAAACTAACAATATTTTAATTAGGAATAAATATATTAAAACATTTATGGATAGTGTTCATAATAATAAAAATTATATTTATAAAAAGGATACTGAACCAAATTGGGTTTGGTTTCCTAAGTTCTAACTTTTAGGACCCTATTGAAAGGTGGGTACCAATAATTTTGTTTTTATTTTCAGGTCCCACTCAAAAAGAAGAAATGGATACTAGACAGTGGTTGCTCAAAACACATGACCGGCGACAAAGATATGCTTACAAACATCACATACTTTGATGGTGGCTCGGTTACCTTCGGAGACAATTCAAAAGGCTATATCATTGGCAAAGGAGATGTGAGCAATTACGGTACATCAAATTTACCTTTTATTACAAATGTTTCATTAGTTGAAAATCTAAAACATAATCTACTAAGCATAAGTCAACTTTGTGACAAAGGATTTAAAATAACTTTTTCGGAAAATAAATGTAGTATTTTTTATCAAAACCAAAATCTTGTTTTTGAGGGAAATAGAGATAGGAATATTTATGTTCTAAATATGAAAATTAATCATAATACAAATATGTGTTTACTAGCCAAAGATAATGATCCTTGGTTATGGCACAAAAGATTTTGTCATATTAATTTCAAAACTATTAGAAAACTTTCTAAAAATGAATTAGTAAGAGGTTTACCTAAGATAAACTTTAAAATAAAAAATCTTTGTGATGATTGTCAAATAGGAAAATTAACAAAATCATCTTTCAAATCTAAGAAAAATATTTCCACATTACAACCACTAGAATTACTTCATATGGATCTTTTCGGACCAACACATGTTCAATCCATAAATCATAATCGATATGTATTTGTAATAGTTGATGATTTCTCAAGATATACATGGACTATTTTTATGAAAAATAAAAGTGATACATTTGAACATTTTAAAACATTTGTCAAAAGAATTCAAAACACTAAGGATTTGAAAATTAAGAATATATGAAGTGATCATGGTGGTGAATTCGAAAATGAAGCTTTTGAATCTTTTTGTAAAAAGAAAGGAATAAATCATAACTTTTCATTTCCTAGAATTCCTCAACAAAATGGAGTAGTAGAAAGAAAGAATAGAACATTACAAGAATGTGCAAGAAAATTATTAAATGGAAGTCTTCTACCAAAACATTTCTGGGCAGAAGCCGTAGCTACTGCATGTTATGTATTAAATCGTATTTCTATTAGACCATTAACTAAAAATACTTCATATGAACTTTTTAACAATAGAAAGCCAAATATTTCGTATTTTAAAATATTTGGATCAAAATGTTTTATTTTAAATACAAAAGACCAACTGGGAAAATTTGATCCGAAAGCCGACGAAGGAATTTTTGTAGGATACTCACAACGAAGTAAGGCATATCGAGTTTTTAATAAACTAACAAATATAATCGAAGAAACTTTACATGTATCTTTTGATGAAAACTTTAATAAAAACTTGAGTATAAAAGATGATGACGAATGTATAATAAATACTGATAATACAAATCTTGAAAATATAAATGATACCGAACTTAGATCTCCACCTAGAATCTTACGAGATCATCCTGTACAAAACATAATCGGAGAAATTGATTCTCAAGTTAAAACTAGAAGTCAACTAAACCAAATGGGACATGTTGCTTTTATTTCTACATCAGAACCTAAAAATCCTAAAGAAGCATCAACAGACGACTACTGGATTATTGCTATGCAAGAAGAATTAAATCAATTCGAACGTAACGATGTTTGGGAATTAGTTCCTCGTCCGAATAATCAATCTGTTATAGGAACAAAATGGGTTTACAAAAACAAAATAGACGAACAAGGAAATATAACTAGGAATAAAGCTAGACTAGTAGCACAAGGATATAATCAAGAGGAAGGTATCGACTTTGAAGAAACATTTGCTCCCGTTGCAAGACTTGAAGTAATACGTATTCTATTAGCCTTCGCTTGTTTTCACAATTTTAAACTTTATCAAATGGATGTTAAAAGTGCTTTTCTAAATGGTTTTATAAAAGAAAATGTGTACGTAGAACAACCCCCTTTATTCATACATGAAAAATATCCGGATCATGTATATAAATTAAAGAAAGCCCTATATGGTCTTAAACAAGCACCTCGTGCTTGGTATGACAGACTTAAAAGCTATTTACTAGATTCGGGATTTCAAATCGGAAAAGTAGATCAAACTCTATTCATTAAAAACACTACTAATGACATTCTAATAATTCAAATATATGTAGATGACATTATATTTGGTTCAACTAATGAAAACTTATGTAAAGAATTTTCAAATATAATGACTAAGGAGTTCGAAATGTCACACATGGGAGAATTATCTTATTTTCTCGGATTACAAATTAAACAATTAACGAATGGAATTTTCTTAAACCAAGAAAAATATTATGCAAATTTAACCAAACGTTTTGGAATGGAAAACACTTCTAGAAAACCTACTCCTATGAGTACTACAACTCATCTCGATCGTGATGAAAATGGCAAAAGTGTAGACCAAAAGTTGTTTAGAAGTATGATAGGCTCTTTACTATACTTAACCGCTAGTAGACCAGACATAATGATGAGTGTATGTTTATGTGCACGTTTTCAAGCAAATCCTAAAGAATCACATTTAAGAGCAGTAAAACGAATTATGCGATTCTTAATAATACTAAGGACTTTGGTCTTTTCTATCCAAAAGATTGTCCATTCGAGTTAGTGTCATTTAGTGATGCTGATTTTGGTGGATCTCGAACTGATAGAAAAAGTACAAGTGGTACGTGCCATTTCATTGGAAAATCGCTTGTATCTTGGTTTAGTAAGAAACAAAATTGTGTTTCACTTTCAACTTGTGAAGCGGAATATATATCTGCTGCTCTGGCATGTACACAAGTCATATATATGCAACAAACACTTAAAGACTTTAATATAAAATTAACAAACTCTACAATATATTGTGATAATACAAGTACAATAAATTTATCTAAAAATCCAGTTAATCATTCTCGTACAAAACATATTGATATTCGTCACCATTTTCTACGTGACAAAATCGAAAAAGGAATCATAAATTTAGAACATATTTCTACCGAAAATCAGATTGCCGATATATTTACTAAACCTTTATTGGAAATCTCATTTATAAAATTACGATGAGAATTAGGAATAATTTCTTTTAAAGATGTTTTATAAGCAAATATTATAAAAAATTATAAACTCGGTCAACTAAACAACTCTGCCCAGACAACTGAATAACGAAAACAAAATTATTCAATGTATATGTTTCAATTCAACTACATAATACATAATAGATTAAAGGATGTCTCTAATTCATCCATTTCTAACCAATGTTTTTTAATCCAATAAAGCAATGATTGGTTCTAAAACATTATTAAATTACCACCACAGTTTTTTTTAGCATTTTCATACTATAAATATACTTTTATACATATAATTATTTTCAAAAATTACAAAGTTTGAAAATTCTAAAAAAAATGTTTTCCAACAACTCATTCTCTCCAATCAACATCACCTCCTCAGTCGATAACTCACCTACATCACCAAAACTTCCTACGCCAACACCAAAGCATGAACCAGTGTATAAATGGGAAAACTATCACACCAGAATCAAAGAAGGCAAAACGTGGACTTTTTACCTCACCTGATATGAAAAGAAAGATTGATGAGATTCATCACTTTCAACAACAACAAATTGATCTCCAACGAGAATTATATTTTGAACAAAAAGTAACGGCAAGATGACTAAGCTTTCTTGAGAAAATTGGTTTACGTTTTTGTAGCTCAAAGAAAAATGATGTGAGTGAGCCCCTACCTCGACTAGTTAGTATGTTCGATCCATCTTCGTCTTACCGTAGACCAGTCGATCCCGTGAATCCTTGGATGTCCCCAAAGACTCCTCAGTGTAGTCCAAATTCATGGGAAATAAGGTATATGGAGAATGAAGGGAAAAAGACGCAAAAGGAAAATAGTTCATCTCCAAAGAAATAATTACTTTTGAAGTCAATTCATGTAGTTATATATCTATATAATTGTAATTGCTTCTTTCAATAAAACTTTTGCTTTCGAAATTCACAAAGAACAATGAAAATCCAAAGTTCAGTCGGCTGAACCTTACTGCTCATTCGACTGAATATTAAGCAGAAAATAAATTTTCCATAGCTCAGTCGACTGACACCCTCTGCCCAGTCGACTAAACTTTCAACAGAAACTTTCAGACAACAGTTCAGTCGACTAAAAATCCTGTTCAGTCGACTGAATTCAGCACAGAAATTTTTCGGCCTTCAATTCAGTGGACTGAACAGACTTTTCAGTTGACTGAACGCCAATTCCCAGGCAACTTTTCCCCTTTTATCCGCCAGTTTTCACCTTTTCCATTCACTTTTTACATTGCAAAAGTTCTCTCTTCCCCATTATTTTCCAAAACCCTAGCCCCCAATCCTCAAATTACTCTCAAATCTCTCACAAATGGCACCAAAAAGTTCAAGAGCTTCTTCTTCTTCATCCTCCGAGCCAATTGATGCTCAAATTTCACAATGGCTCTATGATGGAGTAGCTATAACGAGGTGGAACAAAATGAAGAACTCTCGCATTTTCGAACAATCCTTCATTGATTTCCAAAGCCTCCAAACATACAACATTCAAGCATTAACGGATCAGGCAGGTTTAACTTCTCTCTTGGATTTAAAAAGAAATGACCATGCAATAAATCATAGCATGGTCAAATTATTTTATGCAAACCTCAACCTTGGACACCAAACTCCAAGAAATCCAAATGACAGTGTTTGGAGTATGGTGTGCGGGAAGAAAGTGTGGTTCTCCTTAGATTGAATTGCACACATCTTAGGATCACCTAATGTAGGGAGAAAGCTTAAAGAGATAGAATTCAATCCACAAATTCGAGATAACATAAACCATCAATTTTGGATGATAATATCAACATTAGAGATTTTAAATCCACTTTCCTACGACCTAGAGCTAGAGTCCTTCACAGAGCTCTTATGAGAACAATTACTCCACGAACGGGCTCATATGAAATTGTTTACCCCATCAATTATCGAGCTCTATACGCTATTTGGGGCAACATTCAAGTCAATTGGGTCCAACTCATTCTAGATGAATTTCTCACTTTTAACTATGGAAAAATGCGAACAATATATTTTGGAGAATATATCATGCGACTTCTCCTCAATGTTGATACGCCATTATTCGACTCCGAAAACACAATGGTTCATCAAATTAATCAACGCATTATAAGCCTTACGCAACTCCCGGCTAGACCTCCTCGTATCATATCTCTTGCCGAATGGGAAGCTAGGCATCAAGAACCGCAAAAACCTCCACAAGCTCCACATGAAGAACCTTTCGACCAAGAAGATGAAATTCGTATCATTGAGCCAAGTTATACTACCAATCAATCATTGGGGATTTTATCAAGGAATCAACAAATTCTTGATAATCGTCTCAAGAAGGTAGATCACAAGCTTGATAAAATTAAAGGATTCTTCAACAAGTTATGAAATGCCATCTCATGCTCAAGCTCCACTACCGCTTCAACATCACGTGGCAAACGTCCGACACCAACTTTCACATGGACGTCATCCGAAGAACATCCAAGCAGCAGCACGAGTGGAACTAGTGGTGGTCAAGGTGGACGAACTTATAGACCACCCACAGGTGGACCTGTTATTCGTGAACCTGAAGGAGATCGTGAAGGCTCTTATGATTGGGACAGGGAACCTTGAACATTTTTTTATGGTTTAGTTTCTGGAACTCTTTATTAATTTCTAACAATTTCTATAAAGGCTTGTATAAATAGCCTTCTTTTATTTGTGATACTCTATGGTTTGTATTATTCGCTCTGTGGTTATATTTGCATATGGTTGCTCTGTTACTTGCAAATTATATACTTCTATATATTATTACTTCCTTTTTGTCGATGACAAAGGGGGAGAAATCTATGTAACTAACTTTGTTTTGTAGGAAAGATAGTGCATATATCCAAGGGGAGGAAAGATAATTATATCTCTACAAACATAGGTATTGTCATCAATCAAAAAGGGGGAGAATGTTGATACGCTAAGATTTTGATCAATGACAATGTGCTTCAACAAAAAGGAAGAGATATGTGCAAAGCTAAAGGAAGAACGATGAAGACCAATGATAAACATAAGTATGATTTTTATATAGGTCTTAGTTTAGATTTATTGTTAAAATTTATCCTCAAGAGGCTTGCACAAACACTAGAACACATTTTATAAACTTCATTTTTTAATAAACATTCACTGTGCACAATTTAGTAGTTCAGTCGACTGAACAGGGATGACCAGTCGACTGAACCTGTGACACATACACAAACATGCACAGTTCCGGTCGACTGAAGTTCCTGCTCAGTCGACTGAATTTGTTCCTGAAAATTTTACTTCATATTTTCAGTCGACTGAAATCCCTGCTCAGTCAACTGAATTTGAACCTGCGAATTTTCACTGAAAAGACACCTTCTTCTTCCCAAGAGTTGCAACCATTCTCCAATGGTAATGGATGCATCTCTTGCCTGAATCTTTTGCAAATAGATACACCTCTTCTATACCTATAAATACATGTTTCTATCATTTGCAAATCACCAATTCTAATTGCTTTAATCTCTCTATTTTCTTGAACATACTTTCAGATTTCTTAAGTTTTCAAAAGCAATCACAAACCACTTCAATTGCTTGAATCTCTGTTTTATCTATAACACCTTTTTGATTCATAGCAATTCACATTTCCTAAATCTTCACAAACACTTTGCATACTCTCGAGGATAAGATTATAGGAAAATTGTACTCAATTAGACTCATTAGTGTTATCAAGAACACAACAAGTCAGAAATACTCTTTGTATCTAGTTGAAGTCCTCTTCAGTGGTTGAGGCAAGAAATCCCGTTCGGTTGTTCGGGTAAGTTGTAAACCTATTCCTCCGGGTTAAGTGAGGGTTTTAGTTAGTAGAATTCCTAAGAGGAGCTCAGGGACTGGACGTAGGACAAGAGGTCCGAACCAGTATAAAGTCTTGGTGTCTACTTTACTTACTACTAATTATTGCAATCTACCTAGACCGTTCCACTATTCCATATTATACGATCCTACCGCATAGCCTCTTTCACAATATAGACATAAAAGCTATCACTGCTAATTTTCCAATTAATACACATGGAAGACCCGGTCTCATTGACCACATGTTGTCATGATTTGCCGAAACGAATTATTGCCAAAAGGCTGGCTATTTTGCATATAATTTTCAATCTATTTTATGGTTTTTGAACTAGGCACCGAAATCAAAACGATGTTAACTTTGATCCATGCATCTTTAATAAAGTCGTGATCTCTATAATACAATGACTTTGAGCCTTTCAAAATTATTGGTTGTGAGAAGGTTTTAACCATCAAACCATTTTCGCTCTAGCCCAAAAGAACTTCTAAAAGGTCGCATTTTGACTCTATAGTCCATGTAGTAAGTCGATTAGGTTAGAACGATGGACCATCATAGTAAAATCGAAGGACAAGTTTATACATAATAGGTAAGAAGTTATAATTTGTAAAGATCCGAATTTTACGTATCGAAGGATTGTAAAATATTAATTTTCAAATTCATATAAGGTCGTATGACTCTATAACATTGGGAAATAACTATTAGAGACATTTCCTATATTTAGAATTTTTCCAAATGATTTTACCTCGAGAAAATTATATCGACTATAAATTTTGATAGGGTTGAATTAGCATCTGATACCACTTCTATTGAAAAGATATGATGGTTTCACTTTCCGTAGAGTGGTCATAATATTGATTTGGACTTTCTGGCTAAAAGATATGGCTGTTTGAATATTGGCAGTTTTTGCAGCAGCTTAGTGGGTAAATAATGAGTTTGGGGGCAAGCCCACTGTCACATTTCGGGTTTGGAAACTTTATTTGGCTGAAATATCATTCCTAAATCAGTTTTACATCCTCTCCCATTGATCAAAGCCCCCATTAACCCTTCCTCTACCCAAAACCTTCTCTTTTGTCCTCCAAATTAAGTCAAAATCATAGATTAGAACTAAATTGACAACGGAATTCACTAGAGACCTTCACATCTACATTTTTTGTAAGATAAAATCTCAGTTTTTCTGTCCATTCTCGGTTTTGCATGCAAAATTTGGATTTTTGGTGTTTTGGTGAGTGATTTATCATCTCTCACCTCACCATATATGTATCTATAGGTTTTGATATGTTTTAAACTCATTTTTGAAGTCAAATTAAGATTTTTAAAATTGTTTTCAAGGCCAAACCTTTAGCAAAATGAATCTTAAATTGTTTAGAAAAACCTAATCATGTTGTTTAAGAGTATTGTTGCCTTTGTATGTGATAGGCTATATTTGGGACATAATTGTATGATGATTTGCTATGGTTTGATGTGTATTTGGGTGTTCGGATGTTGGATGTGATGTGTGTACACGTTGTGTATGTGTGTAAATGCATGTATGGTTGAAATGCTCATCGGAGCGACTTAGAGTTAGGAACGGTGAAATAGGGCTTCGATGGATTAGCTCTAGAGCTTTTGGAGTCATATTGTTGCATAGGTGATGCATGAGAGTTGAATTGTTAAGTGTAGCGATGAAATCGGTGTGATTTGGAGTGATGGAAGTGCTATAGGGTTTCGAGTCGGTTGGTGGTGGCTCGGTGGCCGGTCATGGAAATGGGTCAGTAGGTGGTTTGGTTGGTGGTCGGTCACGGAAACAGGATCGGCATATCGGGTGGCTCAGTGGCCGATCCTGGAAACCTAATCAGCAAGTGTTGGGTCGACGGTCGGTCCTGGAAACCAGGTCAGCAGGTGGTGGGTTGATGGCCGAACCTGGAAACCTAGTCGACAGGTGATGGGTCGGTGGTCAGCAAGGGAGCATGGTTAGTGATTAGGCACGGGGCATGGTTCGACATTGGTAGTTGGCACTTGGCTTGGCAGTTGTGTCCCATTTGGTTTCGTCGTAGGATGGACCGACAGGAGTGGAGCATGGAGTTAGCTGTGGACTTCGAAGCAGGACCCTGGGTTGCTTAGTACTCTAGGGAGTGGTTCGAGGTAAGGATGGATGACCCCAAGATGACTCTAGATGACTTTGGGATAGCAACCAATGGAGTATAGAGACTTTGACTACTTGATGTAATGAGTGACTATAGCATTTGGTGGTGGACCGAGAGGATGATTTCTACTGATAGCTCGTAGAGTAGAACATGAAATTTGATGCTCATGAGTAGGACAGGATATTCTGCGTGTACCCAGGGTAGTCTACATGTACTCATATTTTAGACGTCTGCGTGTTTCCAGACCCTAACCATCTGTGTAGGCAATGAGTTGAGCATCTGAGAGAGTATCGTACATCTGAAGCACTTGAGTGAGAGATGCGAGGCTATGTGATGGATGGCTATCTTTACTTTGTACTTGGTATGTTGTGTGATACCCCTATACCCTATGTTTTCCCCTTGTGATAGTAGTTTAGCATATATTGTGTTCATGTGCCAACTCTTTAGACAAAGGGACAGGTCAGGTATGGTTGTTCATACCCTATACCCTATTTACTACATATATGTTTTATAGTATTTTGAGATGATATATCGCTCACACCAGACTGTTGTCTAACCTGAGATTTTATTTTTTGCTTCTTATTATCTCGGGTAATCTTAAATGACTAGATTAGGGATAGCGGGTCTGGATAATGCATGGAGCTGTACGGTGTACGAGCAGGAGGCTAAAGTTTTCATTATTTATGCTTGGAGCTTACTGTCACTTGTATTCTGTTGTGCAGTGCTGTAGAGCTATGTCAGTGCTTGTATTACTAGAGACAATTATAGAGTTTATTATGGATATTTAAGATGTATAAACTCTTTATTTCAGTTTTTGATAGCCTGTGAACCTGAAGCACTCTGATGTTCTTATTTGCGGTTCATTTGATTATATCACTGTCTCACTTACTTTACACCTATGTTGTTTTATTATATTTTATCTGTGCGCTGTGAGTTGTTCTACAAGTTCTGTGTTTGGAATTTCCTTTTCTTTATATTCTTGTCTACCATCCGGCGCCGTCTGGATACCTCCACAACACATCACATCGGTATATTGGATACCGGAGGTGTAATGCGATCATCACATAATCATGGTTAATTCTACACCTCAAGTAAAAGTTTTTATCATAATATTTCCAAAATCAAAATAAGTATTTAAAACTACACAGAATGATTAACGAACCAAAAGGACAAGGAGCTTAAATTCTTCGCGAGAATACATGCTTACCTAGAGTATCCAATAGAACACATGGCCCATCCACGCAAAATCCTCGGGGGCTCTGACAATTAATCCCAGGAGTCACACCTTAGAGTGGCTTGGATTGGTTCCCCAAATCCTAGTCTAGCTAGCGTGGACCGCATTATGGTAAGCCATAGTTATCCTTCCTATAGTTGTAAATGATTTGTCACCTATGCTTCCAAACCCTCATAATTAGGTAAAAACCCTCATAAAACGGTATAGGTTTCAAAATCTATTTTTACAAACCCTCTGTTAAACGGGTTTTTGACCAAGCTGATTTCAATCAGAAGTTAGAACATCAAAAACAAAGACAAAATGATTCAAGGACTTTGGAAACATCATAAAAAGGCAAGAAGAATGAAATATCAAAAAATGAGGGGAAAAGGTTGGTTTGATTTTTTTCAACATGGCGCTTAGGGTCGGACCCGAGTCGTACCTGAGCCGAATCTAGAAAAGGAAAAACTGAGTTGAGAAATAACAAGGCGAGACGATATAACTTGGAGTTGGGCCTGAGTCAAACTTGAGACGGACTTGGGTCAGACACGAGTTAACTCGGTACCGAGTTATAAGTCAAAACATTGTACCAAGTTATGATTTTTCTCAGGTCGGACTCACATAACTCTCATGTTAGACTCTAAGCAATCATTACAGAGAAGAACTTGGGTCGGACTCACAAAACTCTTGGGTCGGACTCCAAACAATCGAAACCGAGTAAAACTCTGGTCGAACTGACAAAACTCCCAGGTCGATCTCTAAGTACTCCAACCTTTGGACGACTTCAAGCAAGGCCTGAAACAAACGCACAAACCACTCGAGTTGGACACCAAGTCGGGTCAGCTCTCACCCGAAGCTCATGATTTTTACCGATACGGTTTTTCACATTCATGATTCACTCCAATATGATTAGAACAATCTAGAATGATGGTATGAAGCAACTCAAAATATATCAAAGAAATTAGTTCTAAGTGTATAACTCGGCACTAAGTTATATAGGTCGGTACCGACCTATATTTTCTTCCCATTTCACTTCCTAAACTCTATACATCTACTATATTATTCCAACTACTCGTGATCAAGTGGTTTTTCCATCGTTTGGATGAGCAATTCCAAGATTAGTGAGAAGAGAACCAAGAAAGCAGGATAACTCATGCGATAATGGAACGATTGCTAGAATCTACCAAAGGTCAATGAAAAAACTTGAAACACATTGGATAGAAGATAGAAGAGCAAAGAAAATAAAATAATTCAACTTGCACCAAGATCCATAAGTCGATACCGAGTTAAGTTAGGTCAGCATCAAGTTATAGTTTTGACTTATGTGCCTTTCCCTTGTACTATTTCGTGCTATCTCCCGGACCCGGGTTGATGTGCACGTAAATGTGTATATTTTTACTTCCATATTGAATCTAATTAAATTAAATAAATGATCATATTTGGTATTTTAACATGTTTAAACCAAAATTCAAATTATTTTCAAATCATCATATATGCATCTTCATATAAGGGCAAAATGGTCATTTTTGTGCATATATTAATTTGAGAAAATTTACATGGATATTTTTTTATGAATTTGGATTCAAATACAAGAGGCTTCTTTGAATTATGCATGCACAAGAGAATACAAGCAAATGAAGATGGAAATAATTCATTTCATGCAACATGGAGGACCCCACCTACCCACTTACCATGATTCCTTATTAGGAGCTAGTGCACATGCTAATGAAGATTAAAGCTACATGTACATTTAAGTGGAGGATTAATGCATGCTAATGATAACTTGGTGGCCACACTTCCTAACGGGTAGTTTGGGTAGTTCCCAAAAATATGGATTAGGGTTTCATACATGTATAAATACCTCATATGTTCATGTAATTAGTCTCTCTTCCTCTTAGCCTCTTGAGCCACCTCTTTAGTTTAGTTTTAGGCTCAAAAGTAAAACAAAAGCTCTCTTTTCTTTTTCATGGCTACTTAGCCATTTTCTTTTTCATGGCTACTTAACCATTTTATGCAATTTTAATACATGCTCTTTTCTTTTCTTGTTTATTTTCATGTTAGT
This sequence comes from Allium fistulosum, assembly GCA_030737815.1. Lineage (NCBI taxonomy): Eukaryota > Viridiplantae > Streptophyta > Magnoliopsida > Asparagales > Amaryllidaceae > Allium > Allium fistulosum. Next base: position 558,400,743 of record CM060905.1, read on the forward strand.
AGCTTAGTTTATTTTTGTGCAAGTATATTAGCTCTCATTTTAGTTTAATTTGCTCTCTATTTTCCTTTTGTTTTTTTATTTCATGTTGCAATCTATATTTGTTGATATGATAACAAATATGAGAGGCTAAAATCCTTTAATTTAGGGGTAATGAAGCTCTCTAATTATGTCGATTCAACACATTTTGATCATTTATGTTCTCTTTTTGTGATTATTGGAATGTTGCATGTTGATGTAAGTTTATTAATGAATTTGATAGTCTATGATGTTAATCACATATAGGCTATGCTTACTCAAATACACAATTTACATCATCATCTAACTAATTGATTTTGGTAAAGGAAGTGGATTTGGAATCAAAATTTGATGGTCTATAATTCTAATCAATAGTTAATAGATCATGCTTAGAATAGATTTTATTTTCAATTTTATTGCAATTTTCATGAGAGTTAAGAAGTGGTTTAATGATGTGTTATAGTTTGATGGTTTGTACTGGGCTAATTAATAGCGCAAATATTCCATACTTATGGTAAACACATCAACTGAATTCACTAATGACCAAAAAATAGATCATAATTTCATATTGTGTTGATTTATGTGATCAAGAGAGTGGATTTATCTCTAAATTGTCTTTTAATCTCATAATTTTCATTCACTTTTTTAGTAGTTAGTGTATACAAATTTTCTAGCTTAATTTTTTTTTTAAATCTTTGGGTAATTGATTGAATAGAAATTTTAAAATCTAAACAATTCCCTGCGGATCGACCTGTACTCGCCACATACTAATATTGTACAACATGCGCTTGCGGTTATTTTTAATATAAATTCGATCGGTTATTTTCCAATTCGATGGAGATTTAGCCGCGTCGAACAAGTTTTTGGCACCATTGTCGGGGATCGAACCTGGGTCACCCACGTGACAGGCGGGAATACTCTGTTTCCCTATAAATAGAAACCATAGAGCAGCCAAAACGGGATCTTCTCCTGATCTTTTCTCTTCACTCTAGATCTGGAGTTCCACTGCTCTTCACCATCTTCCTACCACATAATAGTCACCAAGGCAGCTCCTCTTGGCAGTTCTAGATCTAAGAACTTGTCAACTTCTTGTACTTGTGACTCTAATTCTCTGTAATCTCATAAAACTCTCTTAGGTCCATAATCAATAAAGCTATAAAGTGGACATAGGCCAGAGATTGCCGAACCACTATAAAAATCTTGTGTCTCCATGTTAGTTTTCTTTGATTTCTTCTGTTATCTGCTAGATCTAGGTCTCATATGTTCCCTATAACTCATTCTTGGGTGTTGATCCATTTTTGACGTCAATATTTTGGTGCTTTCATTGAGAAATGATCCCAGGATTCAGATCTAGTTTGTTATTGTTGATTTGGAGAGATTTAGTAGCTAGACTAAAAAACTTGCTTTAAGAAGTTTGAGAACTTGCTATTGGAGATCAATGGCACCCAAGTAAGGAAAATTTGCTTATGGAAGATCCTCAGAAGCGATGCTAATGGTGATGAAGAAAACATTCACTAAACAGAAGTTAACAATGAACACATAGTTCTTGGCTCTTCTGCTCAACATGAAGCAGTTACCAGAGGAGAGCTTAATAAAATGATTCATGAACTTAACCAGAAGATGGAGGATATCCAGAAAGCTCTTATGGATAAGATGGATGCATTGCTAACCTTGCAGTCGCTAGCGGCAAGAAGAGTTAGAAGAGAAACTTCACCTGTTATAGAACAAGAGAGCTCTTCAGTTACAATTCGAAAGAAAGGTTGGAGAAGAACAATCGAAGAAAGTAATCTAGAGCAACTTTGCAGTAAACGTTGGAAACTCTGGTAATTAGAAGAAAAGAAATCGAAACTCTGGTAACGGGCAAGACGTAAATGCGAAACATCCGAAGAACTTCGGATTGGAAGATTACACGCCCTTGAATGACACATTGAAGAATATATATCTTGCTACTCAAGGAAGTGGCCAATATAAGAAGCCTCCTAGGTGGGAAGCGATGGAGCAAGAGAAACATTGTGGGAAGTACTTTCTCTTTCATGAAACTCACGGGCATAACATCAATGAATGCCGACATCTGAGGAATTTGATCGAGGAGCTGATAAGGAAAAACAAGCTCCTGTGATATGTTAGGGAACTACAGAATGGCGGAGAAACCGCAAGACCCAAGAGTCTACCTGCTCAAGGAAAACTACCTGGACCTAGCGGAGAGGGGCCCATGCAAGCTGATGAAAAACTGGTCATCAAATAACCTTCAAGCTAACCAATAACCCAGGAATGAAGCAACAACCTAAAACAATATTGTTTCATTCATCTTTATCTAATTTCCTTTCGCAAATAAGCCTCCCAGGGACATTGGGGAAATTGTAAATAGGAAAAACTTTCTACTTCCTCTGCTCATCAGAAAATCTGCTTCTTGAACAAATGGAACTGCATTCTTCCAAGCAAAACTCCTATGTCGCGTAACCAACATTACTGCTTAGAAAACGTTTCTTTGTCCTCGAATGATGGATGGGGAGCATTGACTCGTAAGCTATCAAGGCTGACAGGTCAAATTGACCCCTAACCTTCTGAAAACCGGTATTGCCCTGGTAAGTCGAGAAGGTCTTAACCATCTGGGTAGATGGGTCAAATCAACCCCTAAACTTCTTAAAACCGACATTGCCCTAGTAATGCCAAGAGGGTCTTAACCGTCAGGGCTAATAGGTCTAATCGACCCCTAACCTTTTGAGAACCACATTTGCCCAAAGACTAGCACGTCGAGAAGGTCATAACCCCTAGCTCGACGATCACATCGATCCCTCACGTATCAAAAATCGGCATTGTCCAAAGACTGGCAACGTCGATAAGGTCTAAACCATTGGGTCCACGATCACATCGACCCTATACCTTCCAAAAATCAGTGTTGCCTAAGACTGGCAACGTAGGTAAAGTCTAAACCATCGAACTGACGGGTCATCGATCCACATTCTTTTGAGAACTAGGATTGTCCCAAGATTGCCAACATCGGGAAGGTTTAAACCATCGGATCGACGGGTCGTATCGATCATTAACCTTTTGAGAACCTGGACAACGTTGGGAAGGTCTAAACCGCTAGATCGATGGGTTATATCGATCCTCAACCATCTGAGAACTCGTGTTGTTCCAAGATTGGCAACGTCAGAAAGGTAGAAACCGTCAAATCGATGGGTCATATCGATCTTCAACCTTCTAAGAACCGACGTTGTCCCATGATCGGCAACATCGGGAAGGTCTAAACCATAGGAATGATGGGTCATATCGATCCTCAACCTTTTGCAAACTGACGTTGTCCAAAGACTGGTAATGTCGGGAAATTCTAAACCACCGGATCGACAGATCGTATCAATCCTTAATCTTCTAAGAAGGTCGTTGTCTAAAGACTGGCAATGTTGGGAAGGTCAAAACCACCTGATCGATGGTTTGTATTGATCCCTAACCTTTTATAAACTGATGTTGTCCCAAGACTGGCAATGTTGGAAAGATGATAACCGATGGGTCGACGGTCAAATTAACCCCTGCCTTTTGAGAACCGACATTGCTCTAGCAACGTCGAGAAGGTCCAAACCGACGGATTGACGATTACATCGATTCCCTACTTTTTGAGAACCAACATTGCCACAACAACGTTGAAAAGAGAAGCCGACTTCCAGAAACTCGTTGCTGCTCGAAGACTAGTAGGACCACATTATCGCCCAAAGATAAGTGATAACATGGGGAGAACTGCCTAGCCCTTAAGAATACGTCGATTCCTAGAGATAGATGGTGACGAAGACACTTGAAAACATAATCTACCTTTTAGAATTCTTTGCTGCCCGAAGATTGGCGAAAGCGAGAAGGTTCTTAAAACCAAACCAGGAGCCGATTGGATAATTCGGCTTCGGCATTTAGGAATGTACCATTGCCCAAAGTCTATTGATGGCTAGAAGAATTAATAACCTACTTAAGGACTGACCAAATCATTCGGCCCCAAATTCTGGAAACGTGCCATTACTAGAAGAATGGCGATGCTAAGAGGAATCCTAGAATGGAACTATCTATATACTGGCTTTCAAAGGCAGAAGCAGGAGCACAATCGAATCTTTAGCCCAACATTTTGGAATATGATGCTGCACAATGTTTGGAAACATCAGGAAGGTACCATCTTAAAACATTCAGAGGTATGGCATCACCAAAGGATAGGCAACGTCGAGACGATGTAATCGTAAAATCTTCAAGAATCCAATGTTGATCGGCGATTGGTAACGTCGGTAAGAAGTATTCACTTTCAAGCCAACCGAATCATCCGAATCTAACTGGCAGATATCAGCTATTTCCCAGAGATAGGCTACATCAAGGACTCTTTAGAATAGAATTACCTGCTATTCGCTATAGGATTTTTATATAATGTAACTTATATATAAGAGTGTGGTGGATCATATATAATATGGCTTATGTGTATAATAAGTGTATATATTAATCTAAGCAGAACTATATAATTGTGTATGATAGTATAAAGTAAATAAGAGTAATCACACTAGATATTTTATACTGGTTCAGGCCACCCGTCCTACGTCCAGTCCCGAAGCTCCCCTTCGATATTTCCTTTAACCAAATAACCCTCACTTTGTCCGAAGGAATAGGCTAATACAACTGAGTTTCTTTGACAAACTTTGCGTTCCAAATAACTCAAATATTGACTGTTGGTACAATTCTTCCTATAATCTCCTTGTTAATGTGGAAGTGTATAGTTTGTTATTGTGGAAGTAGTTTGAGTAAACATTGAGAATTGAATTGCAATGAGTACGAAGAGATCAAAGAATATTGAAATAGCAAGTAAGTAAGTTAGCAAGTTCTGTTTTGAATTCTGATCTTGTGGTAAATTTATAGAAATGAAAGAGATATACCAAACGGTTGCAATCATTCGTAGATGATTATTTCCGTTAGAAAGGTTGCAACTTTTCAAAGTGACTCTTTAGAAAGTAGCCGTTATACAACTTTCAGTCAACTGAGTACAAAATTCAGTCTACTGAATAAGAGCAAACGAGTTCGTGCCAAAAATCAAAAAACTTGAATGATGATAAAATATTAAGGTTCAGTGGACTGAGGCATTTTCTCAGTCAACTACCCTCAGTCGACTGAGAAAACACCTCATTCGACTGAACTGAGTAAATCGCATACGAAACTTTATAGTTGTTGTCATACATCTTTTCATAACTTCCAGTTCGGGGTAAAATAGTGTGAAGGAGCATTTTGTTATTATATGTGCCCAAGGTCATAAATTGACCGAATTTTTTTGTATTTTCGGTTCGGAAAAGGTAACTTACTTCATCATAAACCATGTTATGGTGATTGATATCGTCTAGTTTTGCACCAAAGTTATTACAATCAAGAATAACTCCTAAGTCATGGACATTTAAAACTATATCAACCCCTAAAACCCTACTCCATAATTGCCCATCATCATTACCGTATAGAGGTTTGTAAAAATCACCCTGAAGGTTTGCATTAAACATTCATACTAAAAAGGGATAAATTTTCACCTTATTCTCCGTAGCATCGATTAGTGATAGAAATCCATGTTCCCGGGCGAAAGCTTTAATGTTGAATTGGGAGAAATTGGTCTTGTAGAAGGTTTCTTGAAATATACGCTTATCATTAAATTCGTTGAAGTATTAAAGAGATTTTCTACTTTCATTCAACCATTGTTGCAACTGTTCATCTAGAGAAAATTCAGGATGAGATGGACTAGCCGGTTCTTTGCCTTTGTGTGCTCTCTTCTTCGAAATGGGAAGATTTTGACGTGCAGCCATTGATTTTCAGGAAGAAGAACTTAGGGTTTTTTTATGAAGGAAATAAATTTTAAGAAAGGGAGGAAGAGAAATTACAGTTATGGGTTTGTAAAAAGCATACTGGCACGATTCAGTCAACTGAGATTAATTATCAATTGACTAAAATGGGTCATTTTGAAGGCAGAGAATACTGGACCTATTTCAATCGACTGACCCTTGGTTTCAGTCGACTAAAAAGGGTCAATTTTGACATAGAGATTGGGGAAAGAAGTCAGTATGCTAATATTAAATTTTAGAAGGCTGAGTTGTTATGTTCAGTCGACTGAACTTTATTTACAGTCAACTGACCTGCTGTCAGCTAGTTTTCTAATTTTTAAATAATTTTTAGAATATAATTCGGTTGTATGTTTTCAGAATTGGCTTGTTTTTGAATATTTGAATGTGGAAAAATTCAAATGGTTATTACATACAACAATACATATAAAAGGAATAAAACATTATTTCTTCAAACAAATATTTAGACGTATCACCATCATAATTTTAGTTTTTGTCAAAAGAGTCAGACTTTCTAATTTCTTGTAAGTCCCATGAATCCGGCTCAATCTTTGTCTCTTCAACAAATGGCCTCTGTGGAGACCAACTTGGGCGAGCTGGAGTATCAATCTAGTCTTGGTTTGATGGTCCTGGCTTGCATAAATTTCTTTGATTAATGTTATAAGCTTTTACAAGAGTTTTGGTTAAACGAGGAGATTTTTGATGAATGCAATTTTTTGTTGGTGAATGACCAAAAATTCTAAAATGCATTTTTCAAGAAAGTTCAGATGAGATCCTTGACATCACTGTTCGTAATACATTTCTCGTTGAACTCCCATTATTTCTTGTTGGTAGTGGTATATTGCATCAACTTTGGTGTTGAGAGATGTCGATTCTTGATCAATTGCTCGTTTGGCTTTCTTTTCCTTAGGAGAAACGCCGGTGTGATATGTAGGTGATGCAATAATGTTTAGATAGGCAGATCGAATTGATGGAGGTGTAGTTTTAGTTGGTGATATGTAGGTGTTCTTCGATGAAGTAAGCTAAAGTCAATAGTTGAATAAGTGGAGTTGTGATCAGATGACATTTTGAATAGAAACAGTGTAAGGATTTGAAGTTGGTAAAAAGTGAACATCTTGTGGATCGTATATAATCTAACTTGTGTATAATATGCAAGTGTATGAGCTAATGCTATAGTAGACAATAAATAGTAAAGTATAAAAAGCATGCAAACTAGAGTTTTTATACTGGTTCGGACCTCCCGTCCTACGTCCAGTCCTGAAGCTCCCCTTCGGTATTTACTAATCAAAAACCCTCACTTTACCCGAGGAACAGGCTTAATACAAAAGTATTTCGATGACAATAATGTGTTCTGAATAACATGGATATTATCTAACTTGTGTATAATATGTAAGTGTATGAGCTAATGCTATAGTAGACAATAAATAGTAAAGTATAAAAAGCGTGCAAACAAAAGATTTTATACTGGTTCAGACCTCCCGTCCTACGTCCAGTCCCGAAGCTCCCCTTTGGTATTTACTAGTTAAAAACCCTCACTTCACTTAGATGAACATGCTTAATACAAAAGCATTTTGATGACAATTGTGTGTTTTGAATAACACGGATATTGACTGTACAATACAATTCTTCCTATAATCTCCTTTGAGTGATATTGCTTATGTGCACTTTGATTTTTAAGAAGCGATATAACCAAAAATATAAATTCTAATTATTTGAATGATTGAGAAAATTGAATCAGTGAAAGCACAGAAGTAAGAATATAGAATAAGAGTATAGAAATCAAGGTGAATCTTAGCCTCAATCATTTAGTTGTATTTATAAGATTCAAGAGTTGTTTCTCGAAGAGAAGCAACCATTTCCTTTCAAAGCGTTGCAATGTTTGGGTAATTTGAGTGTATTGAAAATTTTAGAAAGAAGCGACCTTTCATAAAAAGGAGCCGTTATGTTTCAGAAATAACGTCACAAACGTCTGTGGGAAATCATAGATCTATGTCATTACAGGGATTAATTTTCCCGTGTATCATAGACGTCTGTAGTTTTTCACAGACGTCTGTGAATTCAGTTTTCTTAAGACAAGTTTTTTTTAAGTTGAAAACGTGAATTTTTGTGTTAAGAATCACTCAAGGAGATTTTACATATTTTATCTAAGACTAAATATGACCTTACTAGTAAAAGTTTCTCCTTGCTTGTCTTCTAGACATGATTTTGTTGCGTGTACCTGCATATTGATGATGTTTATATTGTATATGTGTGTTTGTATAGTCGGTGTCATCGAAACTAAGAATGGAGGTTCTAACATACTCCGCCTTTTTTATGATGACAACTATACAATAATGTACAATTATATATTTTTACTCCCCTTACCCCATGTATATATGCATATCTTTTTCTCCCCCTTTGACATCATCAAAAAGAAGGAATGATATAATATACATAAATGTTAAATAGACATTTGATAGTATGATATAAGATACATATAAGATTATGAATAATCAAAACTAAATGAAGTTCAAAAAAAATCAGAGACAAATGTAGCAGAAGTTTTAAATAGTTAAACAAACAAGCATAAGAATAGATAATGGAAAAATAGTAAAAAGATAACTAAAATAAAATGCTAATTGTACTAATTATGTGAGTAAGATAAGCCCCCATAATTCTCGTAGTATTCCTAATAAGAAGACGAATTCTGCTCGTATGTGCCCGGCCGTTGTGTTTGGTCATTGTACTCCTCATCTTCGTGGATTGAGAGGCCTTGAAATGTCATGTACGATTGTTGTTGGAAATGCGGAGTATCAGACATTACATGTCATCACTATCTTCTTCTTATTCCTCAGGTTGCACTTGAATCGGAGTCTTTGCACTGTCACCTCTATCGTGAGACGTACCTTCGAGTGAAGCTGGAGAGCGATAAATTAGTGTTTGAGCCCGAGGTGGAGGTGTAGGTGAAGGCAAAGGATGATGAGCTAGAAGACGATCGACCATGTACTTTGCGCATAACTTTCTCTAAAGTGGAGACCACTTTGTCCAAAGTCTTCTCCATTTTTGTCATCCTTATCAAGAATGAACGTTCTAGTCCAATCATTCTCTTCTCCAATTTCTTTTGATTTTTGGTAATGATTCCTTGATTCTGTAAGATTAATTTGCGACCCGATTCATTATGACTGAGGGAAGTTCGGGCTTCTAAGATGTCGAGATCTGAATGGTATCCTTGAGGAGAATGAGGTGCAGAAGGCTGAGAAGAAGATGCGGTCCTTTTTTCTTGTTGACGTTGGTGTCAGAGTTTCCATTGTTCAAATGGAATAATGGGAGGAGGAACTATTGGGAGTTGCATTAAGGACACAAATCTCGTCCCACTATCCTTGACTGGTATTTCTTCATATTGAGACATATACGAAGGCATGTTTAAATCTCTTAATATTCTCATTATGTACGGAGGATAGAGAATAGTCTTTTTGTGTTGACTGCAAAAAAAAATTATTTGATCATGTATGGATTTTACCAAATTGACAGGAAATTGAGCATATATAGCATACAATGCTTTATGCTCATTTTCATGAATTTTCTCATGACTACCTAATCTAGGAATAATGGTATTAATTATCATTCTAGTTAGTAGACGAGCTCTTGGTCGAAGATAGATTGACCTCCATTGGGGAATTTCATCTTCCCAAAGTTGATGAGTTAATTCGTTTCTAAGTAGCACACTATAGTCAGGAATTTCTTCTAAGTCTATACCTTCGTATAAACATTCTAAGATTCGTCTTAAGGTAAATACATCAATTTTTATAGTTTTTCCATATACACTTGTCCATAACCATCCATCATCATTTTCAGGTTTCCAAATCTTTTCACTACAAAGATTTGAGTAGAAGCTAAAGGATATATTATTCCTTTATTTGATTCAATGTCAATAAGATGTCTGCAATCTGCATTGGTAGTTAAGCTATAAAGATCATATTCTATATTGGCATGTGTGTTATAGAACGGACCTGTATGAAATCTTTTGTTGGTCAAAGCTTGGAATCTATTGATGGCAATTTCCTCATTTCTTAGCCGATTTGTGATTTGAACTTCATTCATAATTTGAGTAGCTCCGGAAGAAGATTGGGAGTGTTTTGATCTTTTTGAAAAGTGCTGTTTTGGAGCCATTGAAGAAAATTTGAGGATTTTGAAGATTTAGGGTCTTAGATTTGGAGTAGAAGGAGTGGAGGTTGGGAAAAAATGAAGGGATGGGGGTAAAATCCTTTATTTAGAAGCTGGCAGAATAGGGGTTCGAGCACAGCCATAGACGTTTGTAGATTTAAACAGACGTCTGTAGTTTCAGGATTATGAAACTCGAAGTCCTTCACAGACGTCTGTGATCCTTGGCAGACGTCTGTGGGTTTAGGGAGTTAAAACCCGAATATTGTCATAGACGTCTGTGGATTTCCACAGATGCCTATGGTTACAGGAAAAATATTTCCTGAACCTTGCCACAAACATCTGTGGTTTTCCACAGACATCTAACCTCTGTCTGTATGTAATTGTGATTAATGTTATGATACAATAGCTTGTTATAAATGGCCATGATACAAAGTTCAAAGGAAATAATAAACAAAAAATAGTTTTTGAATTTTATAATCGAAGAGGTAGGTGACTGCAGAGATGTTTTATTTATTTTCATCCGAGTTTGATTTTTTTTATTCTTTTAAATCCCAAGAGTTCGATTCATATTTTATTGGTAACCAATTCGAAGTATCACATGTACCCTCTATCTTGGTATTTTCAAAAAACGGACGAAGAGGAGACCAAAATGAGTGAGATGGAGTACGTGGTGCTTTCTCTTGATAAGACAGACCTTCTCCCCATATATTTCGGGGAGTAATATTGTGCGGTCTAACTGGTGTTTCTATTAGTCGAGGTGATTTTTTGTGGAGATAATCTTTGGTTGGAGGTGGCCACAAATAGCCAATATGCATCTTTCTAAGAAATTTAGATGGTGTCCTTGTCATTTTTGTTAGTAGTACATTTCTCTTTGTACTCCTATTATTTCTTGCAAATAGTGGAAGATTTCGTCAAGTTTATTTTCCAAAAATGACAATTCAAGATTAATGTCTCCTTTTACCTTCTTTCCTTTTAGTAAATGTCCAGTGTGATAGTCATTTTTAGGCACAGATTTATTTGATGGAGGAGTAGCGGTTTTTAAAGAGACATGTACACTTTTTGATGATGGTGAGCTGAAGTCTAAAGCGAAGTACGTTGAATCGTGATTCGAAGACATGTTGGTTCACAATATAGATTGTGGAATTCAGAGAAAAAATGAAGTAGTTTGATATTTATAATTAGCAACCTTTGTCCCTTAAATATTTCTTAAGTATACTAAATTAAGGTATACAATATTTGTTATGAAAATTATTATGACCACTAAAACATGAAACAGAATTTTGTTTTAAAAAATTAGTGGTTAGAAAGTTTAAAGTTTATTTATAGCTTAACTAACTTACAGAACTATTTTATGTTTTTATCCTTTAGTATATTAGAGGTTATGCTATGAATTATATAGTTTTAATTTACTAATTCATTATATGAGCAAATTCCTAAATCTCGTCTTAGTTTGATAAACATTGTTTCGTGTAATGGTTTCGTAAAAATATCGGCTATTTGATTTTCGGTATTTACAAATTCAAGAGTTATATTATTTCTTTTTCAACATTTATCTCTCAGAAAATGGTGATGAATATCGATAATTTTTTTTCGTGAGTGATTAATTGGATTTTTGGATAGATTTATAGCACTAGTATTATCGCAATATATTGGAGATTTTTCTATTATTTTTCCATATTCTTTAAGTGTTTGTTGCATATATATTACTTGAGCGCAAGCTAAGGCAGCAGAAATATATTCGGCTTCACATGTCGAAAGAGAAACACAATTTTTCTTTTTACTAAACCACGAAACTAAGATCGACCAATCAAGTGAGATGTGCCACTTGTACTCTTTCTATCCAATTTGCATCCACCAAAATCCGCATCACTGTAAGATATGAGTTCAAACAAACTGCAATTTGGATAAAATAAACCGTAATCTTTAGTTTTGGTTAAATATCGTAAAATCTGTTTGACTGCCCGATGATGTGATTCCTTAGGTTGTTCTTGAAATCATGCACATAAACAAACACTCATCATAATATCTGGTCTACTAGTTGTTCAGTATAGTAAAGATCCTATCATGCTTCAATATAGTTTTTGATCGAACTCTTTTCCATGTTCATCTTTGTCTAGATGATTAGTAGTACTCATTGGAGTGGGTTTACTTGATGCATTATCCATTCCAAAACATTTTAGTAACTCTTTACAGTATTTTTTTTATTTATAAAGATTCCATTATTTAACTGTTTTATTTGTAATCCGAAAAAGATATTTAATTCACCCATATGAGACATTTCAAATTGGTTTGTCATTATTGTAGAAAGTTCATTACAAAAATTTTCGTTAGTAGATCCAAATATAATATCATCAATACAAATTTGAACAATTAATATATCCTTCTATTCTCTTTTAATAAATAATGTTGTATCTATTTTACCAATTTGAAAACCTGAGTTTATTAAATGTGATTTTAACCGATCATACCAAACGCAAGGTTCTTATTTTAAACCATATAACGCCTTTTTAAGTTTAAAAACATTTTCTTTTATAAAACCGTTCAATAAAGTACTTTTAACATCCATTTGAAATAGCTTAAAATTATGATGACATGCAAAAGTAAGAATATTCTTATGGCTTCAAGACGTGCCACAGGTGCAAAATTTTCTTTATAATCAATTCCTTCTTCTTGATTGTATCCCTGTGACACTAATCTTGCATTATTATGTATAATATTTCCATTTTCATCTGCTTTGTTTTTAAATACTCATTTTGTTCCAATTACTGATTGATCGTTTGGCCTTGGTACTAGTTCCCAAACATTATTTATTCAAATTGATTAAGTTCTTCTTGCATCGCTAAAATCCTGAAATCATCATTTGATGCTTTCATGTAATTTTTTGGTTCAAAATTAGATATAAATGCTACATTACTCATTTGATTTATTTGACTTCTATTTGAAACTTTGTTATCTATATTTCCAATTATGTTATCAATAGGATGATCTTTTAAAATACGGGGTGGTGATTTCAAAACACTGTTATTTCATTATCATTATTATTTTCAACTATAATTTCAATAGCTTTATTTTGATTAGTGTCAAAAATTTCTTCGTCGTCTTTATTTATATTTCTAAAGTCTTCATCAAACGAGACATGAAGACTTTCCTCTATAAAATTTGTTCGTTTGTTAATAATTCTGTATGCTTTACTTCAATCGGAATAACCAACAAAAATTCCCTCATCGGCTTTTGGATCGAATTTACCAAGATTATCTTTTGTTAGAATAAAGCATTTTGATCCAAATATTCGAAAGTATGATACTTTTGGTTTCTTTTTGTAGAGCATTTCATAGCATGCATTTTTGTCATAGCTCTAAGAGTTGCACGATTTAATACATAACATGCAGTAGCAACTGCTTTGGCCTAAAAATTCTTTGGTAAGCCACCACCATTTAGGAGAGTTCGAGCACATTCTTTCAAGGTGCGATTTTTTCTTTCAACTCCAACGTTTTGTTGTGGTGTTCGTGGAAATGAAAAATTATGGCTAATTCCCTTTTTATTACAAAAAGTTGTAAATGGTTCATTTTCAAATTCTCTACCATGATCACTTCTTATACTTTTGATTTTTAAATCCATTAGAATCTTAATTCGTTTAGCAAAAATTTTAAACATTTCGATTGTATCACTTTTATATTTGAAAAATAATGTAAGAGTATATCTTGAAAAATTGTATACAATTACAAAAACATATTTATTGTGATTTATCGAATGTACTTGAGTTGGACCAAATAACTCTAAATGAAGTAATTCAAGAGGTTGTTTAGTAGAGATTTCCTTTTTAGACTTAAACGAGCTTTTCTTTAATTTTTCAAGTTGACATGCATCGCATAGATTTTTAACTTTGAAATTTATTTTGGGTAATCCTCTTACCAAATTGTATTTAGTTAATTTGTTTATATATTTGAAATTTATGTGACAAAATCTTTTATGCCATATCCATGGATCATCATGATTTGCGACGAAGCATAAATCATTATTATGATTAATATTCATGTTTAGAACATAAATATTTCAATTTCTTGTTCCTTCAAAAACTAAATTTTTATTTTGATCAAAGGTATTGCATTTATCTTTTTCAAAGTCGATTCTAAATCCCTTATCGCATAATTGACTTATACTTAGTAAATTATGTTTTAAGTTTTTAACTAATAATACATTTGAAATAATATGAGAAGTAGATATACCGACATTGATGAAGTTTCCAATCCCAATAACCTATCCTTTGGAATTATCCCCAAAAGTGACCATGCCACCGTCCATGTAAGTGATGTTTGATAGCATGTGTGCATTTCCTGTTATATGTTTGGAGCATCCGCTATCGAGTATCCATTTCTTCTTATTATTAATTTTGTTTTTGGGTACCTGCGAAATAATAAAAAGTCTTAATTGGTATCCACTTCCTCCGTTATGGTCCTATGTGTTAGTAGGAGAGGTAGTCATACCCGTGAGGGTTTGGGACCTTTAAAGATGTAATTTTCATTATGAACTGTCTAATCAATTTGTTATTTGTTTTAGGAATCCATATTTTAATCATTTTTGTTCCCTTATTTTCATATTTAGATTTTTTTTCCTAAAATTAGTATATAATGTACTAAACTTCTTAGGTCCTTGATTATTATTAGAAACCAAATTATTCCTTGAAAGTTTACGATTTTTTCTGTTAAATCCTAATCCCTTCCTATTTCCTAATGGTTTTGAAATTTTTATCAAATTTTCTAGATTTTTCTTTCCTTTATTAAATTTTGAAACATTGTTAGTAATTTTATCTAATTTATTTCTGAGATCAGAAATTTCTATATTAGCTAATTCTAAATTTTGTTTCAATTCACACTTTTCTTTTTCAAGTTTATAATTCTCTATTCTGTTATTCTCTATATCATGTGTTAGAGTAGCATTTGGAGATGATAATTTTTTACATTCTTTTTGTGTTAATTCTAATTCTTATTCTAAAATAGTTTTCTCATCTTTTAACAATCCAATTTCCAATTCAGCTCTATTTAATTTCCCATATTTTCTTTATTTACTTTTTTTAATTCTCTATACTTGTCATCTAATTCTATACTAATTTCAAGAATTTCATCATATGTTAATTCAGGACGTACCTCATCTGTGCTAGCCATGAAGAAAACATTTGATTATTCTGAGTCACTACCGCTATCGGATGAAGAGGAAGAGTCGGAGTCATCCCAAGTTACTTGAAATGCTTTTCTTTTTTTTCTTGATATTTTCGAATTTGTTTTTCTTTTTATCATTGTTGAGTAGTGGACAGTCCTTCTTTATATGACCAAATTTATCACACCCGAAGCATTTCATTGATGTTTGATTTGAGGAATTTGTGTTGTTGTTGTTTTGAAATTTCATCATCTTTTTGAACTTCTAGAACTTGTTGTAATTTTTGGCGATGAAAACAATCTCATCTCCTTCCAAGTCGGAGTTGTCATTATTTGCCTAAAATGTGATGTTTTTCTTTTCCTGATTTTGTTCTTTTCTTGCCTATAAATTAGCCTCGTATGACATTAAAATTAGCCTCATATGACATTAGATTTCTTATTAGCTCTTCGTCCTTTAGTTGGGAAAGATCGTTAGCTTCTTTGATGGCTAAAACTTTTCTTTCCCATTTGTTTGTCAAAGAGTTCAAAATTCATGTGACCAAATAAAAATCAGTGAATTTAACTCCTAGTGCCATAAGATCGTGTTCTATAGTTTGAAATATAGCATACATGTCAATAATTGATTAATTTGATTTTATTTTAAAAGATGAAAATTGATTTTGTAGGAAGGAATTTCTGTTTGCATAACTTTGTTTGTGCCTTCATGGGTAATTTGTAATGTACGCCGTATATCACAAGCAGTAGTGCAAAGCATGACTCGTGAAAATTCATTTTTATCGAGTGAGCAAAATAATACATTCATAGCTTTGGCATTGTTAGATGCCTCTTCTTCTTGTGCATCAGTCCATGTGCCAATATCGATGTCAAGTGCTTCATATTTGTTTTGAGTTGCTAGCAATATTTCTAACCCATTTGCTTCCATAAAAATTTGCAAGCGTGTTGATCAATAAGCATAATTAGAACCAGTAAATAGTGGAGGACGAGCAGTTGATTGACCTTCTTGAAATGTACTTGCCATTTTAATGATTTCAATTACGTGTTACTGTAGATTGAAATAACCTTGCTCTGATACCAAATGAAAATCTTGTGGATTGTATATTATCTAACTTGTGTATAATATGTAAGTGTATGAGCTAATGCTATAGTAGACAATAAATAGTAAAGTATAAAAAGCGTGCAAACCAAAGATTTTATACTGGTTCAGACCTCCCATCCTATGTCCAGTCCCGAAGCTCCCCTTTGGTATTTACTAATTAAAAACCCTCAATTCACTCAGAGGAACAGGCTTAATACAAAAGCATTTTGACGACAATTGTGTGTTCTGAATAACACGGATATTGACTGTACGATACAATTCTTCCTATAACCTCCTTTGAGTGATATTGTTTATGTGAACTTTGATTTTTAAGAAGCGATATAACCAAAAATATAAATTCTGATTATTTAAATGATTGAGAAAATTGAATCAGTGAAAGCACAGAAGTAAGAATATAGAATAAGAGTATAGAAACCAAGGTGAACCTTAGCCTCAATCATTTAGCTGTATTTATAAGATTCAAGAGTTGTATCTCGAAGAGAAGCAACCATTTCCTTTCAAAGAATTACAATGCTTGACTAATTTGAGTGTATTGAATATTTCAGAAAGAAGCAACCTTTCATAAAAAAGAGCCGTTATGTTTCATAAATAATGTCACGGACATCTGTGGGAAATCACAAATCTCTGTCGTTACAGGGATTAATTTTCCCATGTAATGTCACAGACGTTTGTGGTTTTTTACAAACCTATATGAATTCAGTTTTCTTAAGACAATTTCTTTTTATGTTGAAAACATGAATTTTTACGTTATGAATCACTCAAGGAGATTTTTTATATATTATCTAAGACTAAATATGACCTTACTAGTAAAATTTTCTCCTTTCTTGTCTTCTAGACACGATTGTGTTGCGTGTACCTGCATATTGATGATGTTTATATTGTATATGTGTGTTTGTATAGTTGTTGTCATCGAAACTAAGATTGGAGGTTCTAACAAAAAGAACATATGTATTTAGTTTACAGAAGAATACCTTAATATAAGTGTTAGTTACTATTTTTAGCAGTTTATTTGTTAGGATGGTAGAATTCTAACCATAGAATTTTAACAGAAGTTAGCTAGTTTTTGTGTGGTAAATAGTTTAGCGGATCCTTAAAGGATGGGAATCCCAAACATCCTTTGAGTTATTGTTACATTTCACTTGAGTTGATTTACATACATGAGCATGTTAGTCCTGACTCGAGTGTTTTGTTTTACTTTATGCTCGGGTCAGTATGAGTTTCACAGCATTCAGGACTCACCTTTTGTTGTTGGAGATCTATCTATCTATCTGCTTAGCTATTTCAGTTATTCCTGTTATTTATGTTCAGACATTTGTCATTTGCTTATGTATTAGCGAAATTCTATGTATTTGGATTTCTACTGTATTAGCTTCTGACTCTATCGTTTCTGTAGTAGCTTCAAGAACTACTATGTTTTATTTATTCCGCTGCATATTCTGTGTCCGTGATTCTGTGATTGATTCTATTTACCCCAAAAATAATTAACAATCTATTGTTATGAATGATTCAAGTCTAACATGTGTGGTTTTATTGTCAATTCGAATGGTTCAAAATAGCGGGTCGTTACAGTTGGTATCAGAGCTTTGGTTTTAGGCAAACCTTAGCCTATAGGGTAAAAACTCATTAGAGATAGGGTAGTAATATCCTAGAATGAGTAGAATTAATTACGGAATCACTCTGGTTTTAGCTTGATTCTTAGCTAGAATTCTCTTTGATGCGATTCCTTTGAATGTAAATCTCTTCCTTTGTTCTAAAATCCATTCTTGAACCTTTCAGATGAATCGTAGGAATGCTAGAGATAGGGGTAAAGGGATTGCCCCAGCACCAGAACCCGTTGCACCAGTTAGATTCACCACTCTGTAAGGAGTACACTCAGCTTAGTGGTACCAAGTTTACTGGAGCAGAGAGCATCATTAAGGCTCAGCAGTCGTTGAGGAGTTTAGAGAGGATCTTTATAGGTCTTGAGATCACCAACGCTCAGAAGCGTCAATTAGCCGCTTGGCAGTTGCAGGAGGCAGCCCAGGATTGGTGGGAGTTTGTAACAACCCACACTATTCAGGCAAATATCACTTAGGAGCAGTTTAGGTATAAATCTTGAGTTGGATTCAAATTTGGAAGTTATCTCTTTGGAATCTATCTTAAGTCTTGAATACCATAATTCAGGGATGCTTTTGTAGCTAAGTGGATGCCCGAAGCCGGAAAGTCTCAGCTATACAGGGAATTTATGGACCTTAAGCAGGGGAATATGACATTTTCTGAGTATGAGAGGAAGTTCAATGAACTGTCCAAGTTTGGTCCTAGCTTGATTGATACACTACTTAAGAAGAATGAGAAGTTTATAGCTGGAGCTCGCCCGGAGTATTATGATCGTTTGATTGCTTATGTGCTCAGCTCTTTAACTGTATTAATGGATATGGCTATTAGATATGAGAACCCCACTTCTAAGGAAGCAACTGTTGTTCGTGCACCTCCATCTCAACCTTCTTCCAGCAGCTCCAAGAAGAGGAAGTCCAACTTCCTTCAGTAGAAGAAGAATTGGTAGAAGACTCAGGATATTGGATATTCCTCTCAGAGGCAGCCTATTGACCTATGTTCCATTACCTACTTCAAGTGCGACCAGAAGAGACATTATGCCAATAGTTGCCCATCCGAAGCCGCTACTCCCAGGAACAACCTTTGCCACATTTTCTTGCAGCCAGGCCACTTCAAAAAGGACTGTCCTACTCACCAAAAAGGCAAGTCATCTGGAGTCTTTTCTTTGACCTCTTCCACTCCTCCTACTCCTAGTGATACCCAAGGTACTCCCCAAGGAACCTTTTCTTTGTTTGATTTTCCTGTTCGTGTTCTATTTGACATTGGAGCATCTCATAGCTTCATTTCTGTTGATCTTTGTAATAAGTTTGAACAAATCTTGCAACCCATGTTGGCAACTGTATCCTTATGTGTATCTAATCCCATCGGTAGTCCCGCAAACCTCATTATGATTTGTAAAGGGGTGAAACCCCTTTACAATAAGCATCGATTCACAGGGAATTTCTATGTTGGTTTTGATGCATTTGATCTCTTGCTCGGAGGTGATTGGTTAAAGAGATTTGATGTAGTTATCTCTTGTAAAGCCTAAACTGTTTCCTTAGTAGATGACCTGGGTAATTCTTTGGTGATTGCATGTCGTATTCCTCAGGATTATGCTGGCAGTTTTATCTTTTCTCTTCATTCTCATCCTAGTGACCTTGACTCCACTCCTGTTGTCAAACTATTTCCTTATGTTTTTGGCGAAGTCTCTTCTCTTCCTCCTAGGTGGGAAATTGAATTTCGCGTTGATCTTATTCCTAGAGCCCGACTAGTAGTTCTTCCTCCTAGAAGGATGACACCCAGGGAGAAAGTCGAGTTGAGGAAGCAGATAGAAGACTTATTTTCCAAGGGTTTGATTAGGCCAAGTCATTCGGAATGGGGAGCAGCTATGGTATTTGTCACTAAGTCTGATGGTTCTTTAAGATGTGTGTTGATTATAGAGAGCTGAATAAGCTTACTATGAAAAACAGATATACTATGCCTCGTATCAATGACATGTTCGATCAGCTCTATGGAGCTAAAGTTTTCTCTTAGCTTGGACTTGCCACCGGTTTCCACCGCCTCAGAGTTGCTGAGGAAAGCATTCCCAAAACAACTTTCCGTACTAAGAATGGTTTCTATGAATGGTTAGTTATGCCCTTTGGCTAGACTAATGCTCCTTCCTTCTTCGTTGATCTTATGAATCGTGTTTTCCGTGATGTTCTCAACAAGTTCGTTCTTGTCTTCATCGAAGATATTCTTGTCTTTTCTGAGTCAGAGATGGAGCAAGAAGCGCACTTGAGTTTTGTTCTTGAAACCCTTAGGAGTCATTAGTTGAAAGCTAAGTTTTCCAAATATCATTTCTCAAAGGATGAAGTCTGATTTCTTGGGCATATTGTTTCTGGAAATGGGGTTTCGGTCGATCCTGTTAAAGTCGCCGCAATCAATATAAGTCTATCCACCATTCTTCCTTTGTAACTTAATTATCCTATCTTTCTTTGAATTTAAACACCCTATTATGTTTCAAGATTGGGAAAAACCTAAAACTCCTTCGGATATTCGTAGTTTCTTGGGCCTTGCTGGTTATTATCGGAGATTTATAGAGAATTTTTCTCGGATTGCTGCACCTCTCACTGCTTTGACTCGTAAGAATGCCAAGTTTGTATGGAATGATAACTGTGAAGCAGCGTTTAATGAGTTAAAGCGCAAGCTTACTTCCGCACCAGTTCTTGCCATTCCAAAGGGAAATGAGGGATTAACGGTATATACTGATGCTTGTTGAGAAGGTTTGGGAGCTGTCTTGATGTAGAACAGGAAGGTTATTGGTTATGCCAATCGTCGGCTGAAGATTCATGAAGCCAATAATGCAACTCATGATTTGGAATTGCTTGCTGTAGTGTTTGCTCTGAAGTTATAGAGGCACCATCTTTTGGGAACTAAGTTTGAGCTCTTTACGGATCACCGGTCGTTGAAGTATATTTTAACCCAGAAGGATTTGAACCAGAGGAAAATTAGATGGCTCGAGTTTCTAGCTTCTTATGACCTCGACATCAACTATACTCTAGGGAAGGCTAATGTGGTAGCCGATGCCTTAAGTCGAAAAAAGGAAATGTTATGTCAGCTTGTTGTTTCTTCATCCCTTATGGATCGTATTATTGCTAAGCAAGATGAAGACGAGATGCTAAGGCTTAATAAGGACAATGTTCGTAATAGGGAAGGTGGTAACCACAATGGAATGGAATCACAGATTGATAAAAAAGGAATTCTAAGGATTAATAATCAGATTTGTGTTCCGAATGTCGATGGATTAAGGCAAGGAGTGCTTAAGGAAAATCACCGCTCTAGACTTTCTATTCTTCCCTTTGTGACGAAGATGTACCAGAATATGAAGAAGCTGTATTGGTGCAGTGGTATGAAGCGAGATATCTCCCTTTATGTCAGTAGATGTGCCACTTATCAACAGGTTAAGGCTGATCATCAGAAGGCCGCTAGATAATTGCAATTCCTTGAGATTCCCAATTGGAAGTGGGAACAGGTTTCTATGGATTTTATTAATGGATTACCGAGGACAAGAAGGGGTAATGAGAGTATATGGGTAGTTGTTGATAGACTGACCAAGTCAGCTCATTTCATTCCAGTCAGGTCTAATCGTACTACTTCGAGTTTAGTTGAGATTTATATGAGATAGATTGTCAGGCTTCATGGTGTTCCTACCAGCACTATTTTTGATCGAGATCCTATATTTACCGTCCAGTTTTGGAAAGCATTTCAAAAAGCTCTGGGTACTCGTGTGAATTTGAGCACAACTTATCATCCCCAGACCGATGGCCAGACGGAAAAAGTTAATCAGATTCTGGAAGATCTTCTTCGTGCCTGTGTTCTTGATTTTGGAGGATCTAAGGAAGATCATCTCCATCTCATTGAATTCACATATAATAACAGCTATCAGGTACAATCATAATTTTTAAATTAAGGTTACTGTAAGCATCAATCTATTTAATCTCATTCAGGCTAGTATCGCAATGTATCCGTTTGCCGCTCTTTACGGATGACCTTGCAAATCTACATCTTGCTAGATTGAATCCGGTGATCGTTTGGTTCTTGCGCCTGATATGATTAAAGAAGCATCCGAGAAGGTGGAGGAGATCGGCAGGATGATGAGGATTGCTCAGGATAGGTAGATGAAGTATGCTGATAGGCGAAAGAGGAGTTTGGAATTTGCAGTGGATGATCAGGTTTTTCTTAAGATCTCGCCGCTGAAGAATGTGAATCGTTTTAGTAGGAAAGGGAAGCTTGCTCCTAGATTCATTGGTCCTTTCCGCATCTTAGAGAGAGTTGGTCCTTTAGCTTATCGTGTGGATTAGCCTGAGAAGCTATCTGGAGTGCATAATATGTTCAATGTTTCGCATCTTCGTAAGTATCTTCAAGATCCATCTTTGATTGTTCACCCTGCTTTACCCGAGAATTTGAATGTTGAGCCGAATCTCACTGTCGAGAGGAAGCCACTTCGTATTGTCGATAGAGGTACGAAGCAGCTGAGGAGGAAATCTGTCAACCTGGTCAAAGTACACTATAGATGATCGGGATTGTACCTAAGAAACAGAGGAAAGCATGTGTGCTTCGAATCCTGAACTGTTTGTATCAGGTATTATTCGTTTTGAATCTATCTTATATTTTCTGCTTGTTTTTATTCTCCTTTTTCGTTCCTTTTCGGGGACGAAAATTTTTGAGTGGGGAAGAGTGTAACGACCCGTAAATTTAGTCAAATTTTAAAAGAAATTTTATTGAATTTTTGAATTAAATATTTTAAAATTTTAAATAAATTTGAATTTAAATAAAGATTTTTGGGCATTGAGTAATATGTTTTTCCAAATTCAATAAAATGGAAAATTTTCTGAAAATTCAAATTTTGGTCAATTTTGGTCAAAGTTTGACTTTCGATTGAAAATTTAAAATTTAAATTTGAAATTTCAAAATTTATTCTTTTTTGACGATACTAGACTGA
Source organism: Allium fistulosum (assembly GCA_030737815.1). Classification (NCBI taxonomy): domain Eukaryota; kingdom Viridiplantae; phylum Streptophyta; class Magnoliopsida; order Asparagales; family Amaryllidaceae; genus Allium; species Allium fistulosum. The sequence continues at coordinate 558,423,543 of CM060905.1, forward strand.
ATTCTAATCTCCACTCCACTTTTCGTTTCATTAAAATCTAATTCCTACATCTTTAAATTTGCAATTTTCTGCGTAAAAACGCGCGTTTATTTGTGTGTTTTTTTTCCTATTTTCTTTTATTGGGTTTTGGGTCATGATAATTTGTTGGGCTTGGTCTAGTGGGCTTGAATACTAAGAGACTCCTAAATAGCCACGTATCAGTTCCCAACAGATGTTTCTGTTGAGAAAAGTACGTACCTCTTCCTAATTTAACTCCTCCTTCCTCCAGAAACCAGAAAACTTAAAAGTAAACTTGTCCATCTCCTTCCTCCGTCTCCATATTCCAATAACCTAAACCTAGCCTTCCTCCCTAACCCTAGCTCCTCCTTCCCTTCCTCTCCTCTCTCTCTCTCTCTTTTCCCTCCTCCTTACCAACCGACCACCATCCCCTACACCACCACACCCTCATCCTTTCGACCATAAACACCACCACACCCCTCCTCTATAGCCGAGCACACCCACACCCTCCACTCTCATCTCGGCCACACCCTCCACCCGAGCACACACCACCCACACGTCGAGCAACCCAAACCTCCTAGGCCATGTGCACCTAGGCCGAGCCTACCAAGTTAGGTCGAACCCCTTTGCCTCCTTTTTCCCTCTTCATTTTAAAGAAAAAAGAAAAAAAAGAAAAAAAATATTTTCAAAGTTATTAGATCTTGGATCGTGTTCATGGCTTTTCGATCGTTGTTGCTTGGTTTGTCATCTCCATCTCCGTATCCGCTTCATGTCCGTTCGTGTTGTGTCACCATCGTTAGCCACGAAAGGTGAGAAATCACTCACGACTAATTTCTTATGATTAAGTGAATGGACACCAATTGAAATGTTGTTGTAGCTAGATTAGTTTAGTTTATACTATGTGATTCTGATATGATATGATGCTCACATGTGACACGATATGATATGTTATATGATATCCTCTGTTATGTTATGTTTTTTATTTATTTATATCACACTGCAAGTTCCCTAACTATGGGTCCAAATGATACATAACCGAACGATCTTATATATTAGGAAAAATCGTTATGGGTTGAAATGATAGACCCTAGCGATTTTATTGATTTGAAACTATTAATTTAGGATATGGGTTAAAATGATATATACCCGAAAATTTAATTATAATTTGGGTTGAAATGATATATACCCAATCACTTGACCATAGAGCTAAAAATTATATACAGACACCATTGGTCGGTTTTAAATTATTTTGAAATTATTTTCTAAATTATAAAGCATGTTTTGATTTAATAAATTTGATTTTTAAAATTTAGTTTAATGATTTAATTTAAAATTTATATTAGGAAAATAATAATATTTTTATATGTTTTAAAGTTTTAAATTATAAGCTAAATATAGTTTAAATATGATTTTAAGATTTTAACTAATATTTTTATTTGGTTTTAAAAATCTATAATTTAAATAATTTTAAAATTTAATTTAATAAATGTTTAATATAGTTTTAATTTAATATAATAAATATAGTTTTGATTTAATATAATTAATATAGTTTTAATTTAATAACAAATATAGATTTTATATAATAATTTTAATAAATAAAATTCAAGAAGCTAAGTGGAGAATAATTTGTAATTAAATTTGTATTTAAAGGATTTAAAATTTAAATAAGATTTTATTTAAGTTTTAAAGACATGATTTTTGGAATGTAATAATTTGACTTAATATGAATTGTAAAGATAAATGTTTTAAATCTAAAATATAACTGAAGTTAAATATTTTAGTATTGATTTAAATTATAATTAAGATTTATTATTTAAATGTTTTATAAAAATGACCACGGTGTGAAAAATATAAGTGTTTGGTTGTTAAAGAGATTGGGGTCGGATATTGTCAGACTCTCTACCAATTCTGAAACCACTTTAACAACTGTGCACACGGTGGAGAATCCAAAACGAAGTAGGATGGTTTGGCGGACGATATTGGTATGAGGTAAGAAACGCAGCCCCAACCTTCTGGTCAGCTTGATATGACTAAAACAGGACCTAGATCGGGCCAGGTGAGGTCGCTCCTCCGATCGAGCATGCTTCTTCGAATCCATCTCTATTACATTGTGATTGATTTGGTGCGCACCCTTGATACGGGAGTGTGTCTCGAGGTGGGCGGTTGTAACGACCTAGTTTTTCAGTCGTTTGAATTTGGAATATTTAATTGATTTCAAATATTCAAAAGAAAATTTTATAAGTTGAATAACTTATATAGTGATTTATTTGGTTAATTGAATTGTTTAATTCAATATTTGAAGTTGTGTAAATAATTGAAATTTGAATTTAATAAGAATGAAAATGAATTATAAAGTTTATTTAAATTCTATTTGAATTATCATTAAGTTAGAGAAGTTTTAAAATTGAATTAAAAACGATTTGGCAGAATTTGGAAATTTTAATAATTAATTAACGTGTAAAAATAGTCATTTTTGACACTATCTCAGATTTTGAAGAAACTAGTTTCATTGGATCTATAATAGTGAGTTATTATAGGATTTCAAATTTCGTGTCAATCGGACTAGCGGTTTGGTCGTGCGAAGCTTAAACGCATAGAAATTTATTTAAGTAAATTTAATTTAAACAATTCGATTCGAAAACCTATCTTCCAAATACGATGGAATTGGCTCCCGATATATATTCTATTGTGTTTGGAATAGGGGTAAAACATTATAAACGTCAGGCGGCATGCTTTGTTTGGAGTTCGGAAAATATTCAGGTGAATAGTGATTTAGATTGCCTATAAATAGATGACCAATTCACAAAACCTAACCCTAATTTTCCTTCAGCCGCCACTAATGGTTTGAACGACTAGAAATGAATGAAATTTCTCCGCCTAATATCTCAAAATCCATCAACAATTATCAAAAACTCTCAACTACAAACTTGTAGAGCTGGATGAGATCTTCACATCCATACGGTCGTGATCGTCATCAGAGCTTCGTGGTGTCCTAGATCTGGTCGTGAAGTCATGGCATTCATGCGCGTTTATGGAGGCAAGTGGGTGGCCAAACTTCACATTGCTAACAACGATGGTGCGCGTGGGGATGGGCAACACGACGGTGGAGCTCGATCGTTGTCTAGATGGTCGTGGAGGCACTGGAAATTGGATGGAGTTCGGCAACGATGTGGGTTTCTCGAACAGGGGTCGCGTGTGAAGAAGAAGCAAAAATGGGCGGCCTGGATCTTGTTTTGAGGGATGAGCGGCCCTGATTAAGGTTATAAAATAAAAAGGAAATTGAAAATTATATTGTTTTAAAATCATTAATCTTATAAATATCATAACTTTTTAATATGAGGTCAAAATCGCATGAAACAAGTTACGTTGGGTTCGTTTTCATGAACACTACGCGATGGAGCTGGATTGGGACTTGTTTGAGCTAGTGAAAATTTTGGTTAAATTCGAACGCCTGTTCGTTTTTAACCAGAATAAAATCACTGCAACGACGACTGCAAGCAAAGTGAGTAAAACTCACCCTTTCTGACCCACTTATATTTTTATATAAGTGGGAATAAATTTATTATATGATGTTTGATGATTGTTTGGATGTTATGCTATAGTAGTTAGTAGTTGGATATATTTCTACATTTTGGAGCAGACGAGACCCTATACGTTCCGGTGTATGAGCGGACGACTCTTTGTACGCGCATCTACCTCGAAGCAGACATTGTACATATTTTCTCATATGCATATTTGTTGCAGGTGACAGGTTAGAGGGTTCCAACTGGATTCCTCACCATGGTTGATGTTTATTTACATATATTGTTATATATGTTGTATTATGTGATATTTGAAGTGATGGATGCCATGATTGCTATTATTGATGTGAATCCCCTTATTTAGCAATTTTGCAGCATTGGCCATATTTTTTGAAATTTAAAGTATTAAAATGATGATTTTAATTTATAAAGGATTTCAAAGTGATTTTGAATATATATATATATATATATTTCAATAATTTTTAAATTGTTAAAGAAATGAATTTATTTCAAATGACTAAAAAGTATAAATTTTATGTTAATAAAAACTATGGTTTTGTGAAATATATTTAAATATGATTTTTGAAATATAAAGTTAACTATTTTGTAAAATAAGATAAATTGAGAATTTTGAACTTATTATAAATGGTTTATATATAAGATTTATGAAATTGATATTTTATAAATAAAAGTAATTGAATTTTAAACGAGTTTTATAAGTGTTAAAATGAGATGTATAAAGTAAGGAATGCTATTAATAAATAGATTTAATGAAATAAATTTTATAAACGGTGTTTTATACATATTAGAAATGGGATTGTAATCAAATTTGTATATGTATTTGTAATTAAAATTTAGAAATGAATTTATAACGGACTTTATAAATAATGAGATTACAATAGAATGAATTTGTGAATAAAGAGATTTATAAGTAAATAAACTTATAATGGGATTTTGATATATAAATGAGATAAACAGGAAATTGGTTAAAAAAGGATTTTATAAATGAAACTTTTTATAAAATAGAAATGTGAATTATAAACACTGTTTTATAAATGTGGAATCAATTTAATTTGATAAGCTAAATATGGATTTTTATAAAAGGAATTATATTCACGATTTTGGACAGTGAATAATCCTTTAAATTAAATGCGTAGAAGTAATGAATTTGGTAAGAGAATTATATTCACGATTTTGGACAGTGAATAATCCTTTAAATTAAATGAATGTTTTGGAAAGTGATACTATAAAATGGAGTTTAAATGGTTTGAAAATAAAATGGTTTGTAAATTTACTTATTATTAAAATAAGTATATGAAAATGTTTTCCAAATATCCAATAAGTGAAATGGTTTTGAATATTCTCTTTTTAAAGTGAATAATTGGAAAGTGATTTGATTTATAAACGATTAATAAAATCAGACCCGGTGATTACTTATGTGCTAGATTTTGTTTGCTGCTTTGATAGTTAAGTAACCAACTATCAAATTTGGCCATTTTAGTTTCTCAACTTGATGTAGAAACTAATTAGTCGTACACTTAGTACGTAACTGGCTGTGTAGGCTTGATTATCGTTTGTGTTGAGAATGTTGATTCATGTAGTGCAGAGTGATTACTCCAATCTATCGAGCTTCCTTCTTGGCCGAAGGATAGCAAGTTGTAAGTTGGAAACATGATAAGTCTACGAGACTTGGGTTATGTATAAGGTTGAGAAACGCTTTTGCATTGTTGGTGCGAAGAGACCGGGATCATATTTATCTGAAAACCACTTCGGACCAAGATATATGTGACGATTGTGCAGGTTGGTCGATGATATTGATATTTAGGATTTTCATAGTGAAGGACTGCTTGTTGATTATTTGGGGTTAAAATCCCAATATACATATATTAGCAGTAGGCTCTTCGTTATGAAATACCCATTGCAAGGCTGTAGCTACTATTCCTATAGGATGTGGTAGGAGAGTACCTTCAGTTTGTCCTTTTACTGGACAACTTGTATGGATGAGTGCCTGACATTGCATTTCTAAGATTACGTACATTGGTTTTTACAAACGTATATCATGTGGTGGCGGAGAAGGCAGCTTCTCTTATCTTAACACCCTCCTTGAGACGTACGAGCTCAAGGGTTGTATTTTTGTGGAAGGCAATTAGTAGTCAACGGGAATGGCGATGTGACATTCAAAGATTATGTGATATGTGAAAGGTAATCGATACCTCTTTTGGCCTCACTCCCCGTAAAATGACTGAAACAGGGATAGAAGTAGCAAGGCAAAAATGGGTCGCTCCCATTAGGAGATGTCGTCACTCTTCTAGATATATCTTTACACGCTATGGTGTTGTGTATATGATTATTGTTGATATATGCTTGTGGCCATGGATTATAGGTCGGTAACAACCGGAGTGATGACATATTCGGTACTATCCAGGAAGGGGTAGGTCGGTCTTGTGTTGGTTTAGGCGCCCAGTATCTGGACCCTAGGTACATCCCTCTAGTGGTGTACCGAGTTTTCGGAAAGGTTGTCTCTTCACCTAGTCATTTGTATGGAAATCCAAAATCCAATATGTGTCTGCCATTTTCTATTGTAGAAAGCCTTGTGTTACAAGGTGTATGCTGGAATGTAATAATGTAACAATTTCAGCTATTTTAATATTATTTGTATAATAGACACTATTATAATATAAGAGAATTTGATATGAAATGTTTTGGTTATCGTAAGGTAAAAACTTTGTCGGTATTTATTTGCAACGCGGACTTACGAGATACCTTTTGTTTCGATAAAAGAAAAGTTTTGGCAATTTAAAACATTAAATTCAGTTGAGGTGTGTTTTTCTCACGCTGGTTTACCAGACTGATTTGGGTGTTCTTCCCTTTCAATGCTCGAGTCAGTCCGAGTATATTTACAGGTTCGGATTTGGTGCTTTTGGAGCTTCAGCAGGCGAGCTGGAGATCTTCATATCGTATGCACGTATCTGTTTATTTTTCCACTACATTGTTGTTGTTATAAAATATTAACATTTGTGAGGACAGGTTATTATAACTGTCCAAGCTAATGATTACTTATTGTGTACTCTGATATTGATTTATGTATATTACAGTTTCTCTTTGTAAAGATTATTGATCTATATTATATGTTATTTCGCTGCGATGTGATATTCTGTATTGTTTGGTTCTGCTTCTCTCTCTTCTTCATCTCTTCTCTTTCGTCTCTCTTTCTTCTCACCGTCTCTATTCTTTCTCGTGATTATCGGCAATCAGTGTGCTCTGGGTCAACATGTGTGGTTTGGTGTCGATTCAGAGGGTGCTGAGTGCGGGTCTTCACAGGTGGTATCAGAGCTTAGGTTTAGTATATTCCTAGGCTTTGATGTGTACTCAATATAGATAGGGTCAATAGCGCCCTAGATTGAGTTTGAGTGTGTGTATATATATGAGCGTGTATTTGTTAGTTATATAAAAATGTTTTGTATTGTGTTGATTGATTTGTTGAGTGTTTTATAAATTTTGGTCGGTATGCGGGACGCCACATTATCGATAGGGATTTCTAAACTCTTAAACAACGTAAGTCGACATAATATTGTTTTGAATGGGTAAATGAAATAATTTTACCTCGATTATATTTTATATATAATTATATATATGTTGATTGTTGGTTGTTAATGAATGGTAATAGTTGATTATTATCATTTATTATTTGTTGTGTTTAAATAAAAAGAAGTTATTATTATAAGTCTAAACAACGATAAACAAAATTGAAATGTCTTATATAAGAAAAGTGAAATAAGTGAATTTATATAAGTATAAAATTTATAAATGTGATTTATAAATATAAAAAGGGATTTTAAAGGAACATAAAGCACTGAATTCACTACAGTTGCTGGGAATAATAAGGGTGATGACTGCAGCATCATCAGTATCATTTTCGAGTTTCTAGGTGATGGATTTGCTACCATTAGTAAATTGAAAATTTTAGTTTTGTTGTGATAAAAAAAATTGAATTTAAAATCCAACTTTGAAATTGATAAATATAAATGAAATGAGTTTTGGACTTATAATATGAAATTAAAAATTTAACTTAAGAAAAGTTAAATAAATTTGAGTTAATGTATATGATTTGGAGTTTAACTAAAAAAAAGTTAAATAAATCTAATTGAATTTGAAATGAATTAGATAGATATTTGAAATGAATCAAATAAAAATGAATACTTAAGTGGTAAAGTGATTATATAACCATGAATTGAAATTATAGTGAGTAAGTAAACATAAGTAAATATTCATGAATTTTAAGTAAATAAGTGTATAACTTAAAAAATGAGAAAATGTAAAGTAAAACCAAATATTAAAATGGTTAAACAATTTTGTTAAGCAAAAAAAAAATCTGAATTTGAATAGTGATATGAAATTTGACTTAAGTAAAAGTTAAATAAATGACTTTAGAAATGAAATTTAAGTTAAGTCAAATAGAATGAAATGTTGTGAAGGAATTTAACTTAAGTAATGTTGAATGAAGTTGGTTTTGGTATCAAAATGAATTAATAAAGCGAATAATGAAAGTAAATACATTGAATGATTAATGAATTTGATGTTAATAAGTTGTATATAAATGAATTGATTTGCAATAATGGATGTAAGTGTTAATTTCTTAAAAGCTAATGAAATTGGAAATTGAATAATTGAGATATAAACCAATTAGAATTAAATGTATTGAACCAAATTAAATGTAAAAGAAGTAAATAAATTTGGTTATGTTGGATATGCATTGGTTGTTAGTTAGATGTTAGTTGTTTGTATAGAAATTCAATAAATATTAATGAAATTGAATTAATGAACTTGAAAACTAAATAATTGAATTCAAATTGGAGGTAAAGTGAATCTAAATAGAATTGAATTTGATTTGAATTGAAATTGAACTAACTTGGATGTAAATTAGTAGAATGTAAACTAATGAATATTAGTAAACAAATTGAAGTGATGAATGTAAGTAAATGCAAATCAATTAAAGGATAATAAGAAATGGAAATGAATTAAACTAATTTGACGAGAATCAAATGATAGTAAAATGAGAATGAATGTAATAAAATGATTGTTAGTTAACTTGAATGTGAATTAGTTGGATGAAAACTAAATAGTAAACAAATGAATTGATTTGTTGGATGTTAGTTGTTTGAGGGTTGCTTATGATTGCATTTGCATATAGTTGTTGTATTGGTATATGTTATATATTGATATTATATGCTATATACATGTTTCTCATTGTTTGTTGAGTGTTTAGTAGGTGCGGATGGCATTTGCTTCGCATTCGGAGCTCGCTTTCGCACTATATTAGCCGTATATGCTTGCTAATAATATACAAGGTACATATCTCAGATTGCATATCGTACTTTTACACATTTTTTCCTACGGGATGCCTCATCACTGAGATGAGATGTATATTTGTGATATTATATATATTGTGATTTTTTCTCGATCGAACCGCGTAAAGGAGACTTTGGTGAATTTTTCTGAAAATTTAATGCGTTAGAAAAATTTTAGGAAAATTGGAAAAATTTTGGATAACAAAAATGTGGTTTTTGAGTGATAATTTGAAATGAGATTTTTGGTTTTTGAAATGATGTTAGTTGATTTATGGAATGGTAGTAATAAATAAATAAGTATGAATTTAAAAAACTTAAGAAAAGTTTTTATAAAAAGTTATAACTAAATGATTTTGGAAAAGTTAAACACTTAAAAGAATTGATAATCTATTTCAACTAAATTGTTTTGAAAGTTAATGGAGTTATAGCATCTTTTCTTACTTAGAAATTTCGGGGACGAAATTCTTTTAAGGGGGGAAGAATGTAACGATCCATTTTTTCAGTCGTTCGAATTTGGAATATTTAATTGATTTTAAATATCCAGAAGTAAATTTTATATGTTGAATAACTTATATAGTGATTTATTTGGATAATTGAATTGTTTAATGTAATATTTGAAATCGTTTAAATAATTGAAATTTGAATTTAATAAGATTTAAAATGAATTATAAAGTTGATTTAAATTCTATTTCAATTAGAATTAAGTTAGAGAAGTTTTAAAATTAAAAATGATTTGGTAGAAATTGGAAATTTTAATAATTAATTAACGTGTAAAAATAGTCATTTTTGACACTGTCTCGGATTTCGACGAAACTAGTTTCATTGGATCCATAATAGTGAGTTATTCTAGGATTTCAAATTTCGTGTCAATCGGACTTACGGTTTGGTCGTGCGAAGCAGAAACGCATAGAAATTTATTTAAGTAAATTTAATTTAAATAATTCGATTCAAAAACCTATCTTCCAAATACGATGGAATTGGCTCCCGATATATATTCAATTGTGTTCGGAATAGGGGTAAAACATTATAAACGCCAGGCGGCATGCTTCGTTTGGAGTTCAAAAAATATTCGGGTGAATAGTGATTTATATTGCATATAAATAGATGACCAATTCACAAAACCTAACCCTAATTTTCCTTCAGCCGCCAATAATGGTTCGAACGGCCAGAAATGCATGAAACTTCTCTGCCTAATATCTCGAAATCCATTAACAATTATCAAAAACTCTAAACTACAAACTTGTAGAGGTAGGTGAGATCATCACATCCATACGGTCGTGATCATCATCGGAGCTTCGTGGTGGCCTAGATCTGGCTGTGAAGTCATGGCATTCGTGCGCGTTCATTGAGGCAAGGGAGTGGCCGAGCTTCACGTTGCTCACGACGAAGCTGCACGTGGGGATGGGCTACACAGTGGTGGAGCTCGATCATTGTCAAGATGGTCGTGGAGGGGTTGGAAATTTGATGGAGTTCGACGGCGATGTGGGTTTCTCGAACAGGAGTCGTGCGTGAAAAAGAAGCAAAAACGAGCGGCCTAGATCTTGTTTTGAGGGATAAACGGCAAAGATTAAGGTTATAAAATAAAAAAAAGGAAATTGAAAATTATATTGTTTTAAAATCATTAATCTTATAAATATCGTAACTTCATCATACGAGGTCGAAATCGCACGAAACAAGTTGCTTTAGGTTCGTATTCGCGAATACTACATGATGCACCTGGAATGGGATTTATTTGAGCTAGTGAAAATTTTGGTTAAGTTCAAACGCTTGTTCGTTTTTAATCAAAATAAATCGTTGCAACGATGACTACAAGCAAAGTGAGTAAAACTCACTCTTTCTGACCCGCTTATATTTTTATATAAGTGGAAATAAATTTATTATATGATGTTTGATGATTGTTTGGATGTTATGCTATAATAGTTAGTAGTTGGATATATTCCTGCCTATTGGAGCAGATGAGACCCTATACGTTCCCGTGTATAAGCGGATGACCCGTTGTACGCGCGTCTGCCTCGAAGTAAACACTGTATATATTTTTGCATATGTATATTTGTTGCAGGTGATAGGTTGGAGGGATCCAACTGGATTCCTCACCATGGTTGATGTTTATTTACACATATTGTTATATATGTTGTATTATGTGATATTTGAACTGATGGATGCCATGATTGATATTATTGAATCCCCTTATTCAGCACTTTTGCAGCATTGGGTCATATTTTTGGAAATTTAAAATATTAAAATGATGGTTTCAATTTATAAAGGATTTCAAAGTGATTTTGAATATATATATATATATATGTGTGTGTGTGTGTGTGTGTGTTTCAATAATTTTTTAATTGTTAAAGAAATGAATTTAGTATAGATGAATAAAAAGTATAATTTTTATGTTATAAAAATACTATGGTTTTGTGAAATATACTTAAATATGATTTTTGGAATATAAAGTTAACTATTTTGTAAAATAAGTTAAATTGAGACTTTTAAACTTATTATAACTGGTTAACATATAAGATTTAGGAAATTGATATTTTATAAATAAAAGTAATGGAATTGTAAACGAGTTTTATAAGTGTTAAAATGAGATGTATAAAGTAAGGAATGCTATTAATAAATAGATTTAATGAAATAAATTTTATAAGCAGTGTTTTATAAATATTAGAAATGGGATTGTAATCAAATTTGTATATGGATTTGTAATTAAAATTTAGAAATGAATTTATAATGGACTTTATAAATAATGAGATTATAATAGAATGAATTTGTAAATAAAGAGATTTATAAGTAAATAAACTTATAATGGGATTTTGATATGTAAATGAGATAAATGGGAAATTGGTTAATAAAGGGATTTTATAAATGGAAGTTTTTATAAAATAGAAATGTGAATTATAAATACTATTTTATAAATGTGGAATCAATTTAATTTGATAAGCTAAATATCGATTTTTATAAAAGGAATTATATTCATGATTTTGGACAATGAATAATCTTTTAAATTAAATGTGTAGAAGTAATGAATTTGGTAAGAGAATTATATTCACGATTTTGGACAGTGAATAATCCTTTAAATTAAATGAATGTTTTGGAAAGTGATATTATAAAATGGAGTTTAAATGGTTGAAAATAAAATGGTATGTGAATTTACTTATTATTAAAATAAGTATATAAAAATGTTTTCCAATTATCCAATAAGTGAAATGGTTTTGAATATTATCTTTTTAAAGATATTTCGAAGTGAATAATTGGAAAGTGATTTGATTTATAAACGATTAATAAAATCAGGCCCAGTGACTACTTATTGCTAGATTTTGTTTGTTGCTTTGATAGTTAAATAACCGACTATCAAATTTAGCCATTTTAGTTTCTCAACTTGATGTAGAAACTAATTAGTCATACACTTAGTACGTAACTGGCTATGTAGACTTGATTATCGTTTGTGTTGAGAATGTTGATTCCTGTAGTGAGGAGTGATTACTCTAATATATCGAGCTTACTTCTTGGCCGAAGGATAGCAAGTTGAAAGTTGGAAATGTGATAAGTCTATGAGATTTGGTTTCTGTATGAGGTTGAGAAACGCTTTTGCATTGTTGGTGCGAAGAGATCGGGATCAGATTTATCTGAAAACCACTTCGGACCAACATATATGCGACGATTGTGCAGATTGGTCGATGATATTGATATTCAGGATTTTCATAGTGAAAGACTGTTTGTTGATCATTTGGGGTTAAAATCCCAATATACATATAGTAGCAGTAGTCTCTTCGTTATGAAATATCCATTGCAAGGGTCGTCGCTACTAATCCTATAGGATGTGGTAGGAGAGTATCTTCGGTTTGTCCTGTACCTGGACAACTTGTATGGATGAGTATCGTACATTGCATTTCTAAGATTACGTACATTGGTTTTTACAAACGTACATCATGTGGTGGTGGAGAAGGCAACTTCTCTTAGCTTAACACCCTCCTTGAGACGTATGAGCTCAAGGGTTGTATTTTTGTGGAAGGCAATTAGTATTCAACGGGAATGGCAATGTGGTATTCAAAGATTCTGTGATATGTGAAAGGTAATCGATACTCTTTTGGCCTCACTCCCCAGAAAATGACTAAAACAGGGATAGAAGCAGCAAGGCTAAAATGGGTCACTCCCATTAGGAGATGTCATCACTCTTATAGATATATCTTTACACGCTATGACGCCGTGTATCTGATTATTGTTGATGTATGTTTGTGGCCACGGATTATAGGTCGGTAACGACCGGAGTGATGACATATTCGGTACTATCCAGGAAGGGGTAGGCCGGTCTTATGTTGGTTTAGGTGCCCAGTATCTGGACCCTAGGTACCTCCCTCTAGAGGTGTACCGAGTTTTCGGAAAGGTAGTCCCTTCACCTAGTCATTTGTATGGAAATCCAAAATCCAATACGTGTCTGCCATTTTCTATTGTAGATAGCCTTGTATTATAAGGTGTATGTTGGAATTTAATAATGTAACAATTTCAGCTATTTTAACATTATTTGTATAATAGACACTATTATAATATAAGAGAATTTGATATGAAATGTTTTGGTTATCTTAAGGTAAAAACCTTGTCGGTATTTATTTGCGATGCGGTCTTACGAGATACCTTTTGTTTCGATAAAAGAAAAGTTTTGGTAATCTTAAAACTTTAAAATTCAGTTGAGGTGTGTTTTTCTCACGCTGGTTTACCAGACTGATCCGGGCGTTCTTCCCTTTCAATGCTCGGGTCAGACCGAGTATATTTACAGGTTCAGATTTGGTGCTTTTGGAGCTTCAGCAGGCGAGCTGGAGATCTTCATATCGTATACACGTATCTGTTTATATTTCCGCTGCATTGTTGTTGTTGTAAAGTATCATCATTTATGAGGACAGGTTATTATAATTGTCCAAGCTGATGATTACTTATTGTGTACTATGATATTGATTTATGTATATTATAGTTTCTCTTTGTAAAGATTATTGATCTATATTATATGTTATTCCGCTGCGATGTGAGATTCTGTATTGTTTGGTTCTGCTTCTCACTCTTCTTCTTCTCTTCTCTTTCTTCTCTCTTTCTTCTCATTGTCTCTTTTCTTTCTCATGATTATCTGCAATCGGTGCACTTTGGGTCGACATGTGTGGTTTGGTGTCGATTCAGAGGGTGCCAAGTGCGGGTCTTCACAGCGGTAGTAGCTGCTACGTGTTACCACCAGTCCAGGAGTGCAAAACGTTAGAATCCTACCCTAGGCATAGCCTCGCATGCCTTGTCATATGCCTCATCGAGCCCACTACGATGTTGGTTTGTGTCATACCTATGCAGTTCTCCCCGATAGCCTACCGGTTTGGTGGAGTTTACAGTACGGTATAGACTACGACATTTATAAAATGTGTTAAGTGGGATATGGGTAACGCCTTAATGCTATTTTCAATATATTATACTTTACTCCTAGTCATTACATATATAGAGTATATTACTACATATGTAAATAGTTTAACGGATCCTTAAAGGATGGGAATCCCAAACATCCTTTGAGTTATTGTTGCATTTCATTTGTTACATTTCACTTGAGTTGATTTACTTACATGAGAATGTTAGTCTTGACTCGAGTGTTTTTTTTACTTTATGCTCGGGTCAGTTTGAGTTTCACTGCATGCAGCACTCACCTTTTGGAGCTGGAGACTTTGCTGGTGATCTATCAATCTGTCTACTTAGCTATTTCAGTTATTCCTATTATTTCTGTTCAGTCATTTTTCATTTGCTTATGTATTAGCAAACTTCTATGTATTTGGATTTCTATTGTATTTGCTTCTGACTCTGTCGTTTCTGTAGTAGCTTCATGAACTACTATGTTTTATTAATTCCGCTACATATTTTGTGTCTATGATTCTGTGATTGATCCTATTTACCCCAAAAATAATTAACAATCTGTTGTTTTGAATGATTCAAGTCTGACATGTATGGTTTTATTGTCGATTTGGATGGTTCAAAATAGCGGGTCGTTACAGTTGGTATCAGAGCTTTGGTTTTAGGCAAACCTTAGCCTCAATCAATTAGCTGTATTTATAAGATTCAAGAGTTGTATCTCGAAGAGAAGCAACCATTTCCTTTCAAAGAATTACAATGCTTGACTAATTTGAGTGTATTGAATATTTCAGAAAGAAGCAACCTTTCATAAAAAAGAGCCGTTATGTTTCATAAATAATGTCACGGACATCTGTGGGAAATCACAAATCTCTGTCGTTACAGGGATTAATTTTCCCATGTAATGTCACAGACGTTTGTGGTTTTTTACAAACCTATATGAATTCAGTTTTCTTAAGACAATTTCTTTTTATGTTGAAAACATGAATTTTTACGTTATGAATCACTCAAGGAGATTTTTTATATATTATCTAAGACTAAATATGACCTTACTAGTAAAATTTTCTCCTTTCTTGTCTTCTAGACACGATTGTGTTGCGTGTACCTGCATATTGATGATGTTTATATTGTATATGTGTGTTTGTATAGTTGTTGTCATCGAAACTAAGATTGGAGGTTCTAACAAAAAGAACATATGTATTTAGTTTACAGAAGAATACCTTAATATAAGTGTTAGTTACTATTTTTAGCAGTTTATTTGTTAGGATGGTAGAATTCTAACCATAGAATTTTAACAGAAGTTAGCTAGTTTTTGTGTGGTAAATAGTTTAGCGGATCCTTAAAGGATGGGAATCCCAAACATCCTTTGAGTTATTGTTACATTTCACTTGAGTTGATTTACATACATGAGCATGTTAGTCCTGACTCGAGTGTTTTGTTTTACTTTATGCTCGGGTCAGTATGAGTTTCACAGCATTCAGGACTCACCTTTTGTTGCTGGAGATCTATCTATCTATCTGCTTAGCTATTTCAGTTATTCCTGTTATTTATGTTCAGACATTTGTCATTTGCTTATGTATTAGCGAAATTCTATATATTTGGATTTCTACTGTATTAGCTTCTGACTCTATCGTTTCTGTAGTAGCTTCAAGAACTACTATGTTTTATTTATTCTGCTGCATATTCTGTGTCCGTGATTCTGTGATTGATTCTATTTACCCCAAAAATAATTAACAATCTATTGTTATGAATGATTCAAGTCTAACATGTGTGGTTTTATTGTCAATTCGAATGGTTCAAAATAGCGGGTCGTTACAGTTGGTATCAGAGCTTTGGTTTTAGGCAAACCTTAGCCTATGGGGTAAAAACTCATTAGAGATAGGGTAGTAATATCCTAGAATGAGTAGAATTAATTAAGGAATCACTGTAATTTCAGCTTGATTCTTAGCTAGAATTCTCTTTTATAGGATTCCTTTGAATTTAAATCTCTTCCTTTGTTCCAAAATCCATTCTTGAACCTTTTAGATGAATCGTAGGAATGCCAGAGGTAGGGGTTGAGGGATTGCCCCAGCACCATAGTCCGTTGTACCAGTTAGATTCACCACTCTCTGTAAGGAGTACACTCAGCTTGGTGGTGTCAAGTTTACTAGAGCAGAGAGCATCATTGAAGCTCAGCAGTCGCTGAGGAGTTTAGAGAGGATCTTTATAGGTCTTGAGATCACCGACGCTCAGAAGCATCAATTAGCTGCTTGCCAGTTGCAGGAGGCAGCCCAGGATTGGTGGGAGTCTGTTACCGTGCACACTATTGAGGCAACTATCACTTGGGAGCAGTTTAGGTATAAATCTTGAGTTGGATTCAAATTTGGAAGTTATCTCTTTGGAATCTATCTTAAGTCTTGAATACCATATTTCAAGGATGCTTTTGATACTAAGTGGATGCACGAAGCCGAGAAGTCTCAGCTATACAGGGAATTTATGGACCTTAAGCAGGGGAATATGACATTTTCTGAGTATGGGAGGAAGTTTAATGAACTGTCCAAGTTTGGTCCTAGCTTGATTGATACCCCGCTTAAGAAGAATGAGAAGTTTATAGTTGGAGCTCGCCCGGAGTATTATGATCGTTTGATTTCTCATCTGCACAGCTCTTTTACTGGATTGATGGATATAGCTATTAGATATGAGAACCCCACTTTTAAGGAAGCAACTGTTGTTTGTGCACCTCCATCTCAGCCTTCTTCCAACAACTCCAAGAAGAGGAAGTCCAACTTCCTTCAGCAGAAGAAGAATTGACAGAAGACTTAGGGTATTGGATATTCTTCTCAGAGGCAGCCTATCGACTTATCTTCCATTACCTGCTTCAAGTGCGATCAGAAGGGACATTATGGCAACAATTGTCCATCCGAAGCCACTACTCCCAGGAACAACCTTTGCCACATTTGCTTGCAGCCAGGCCACTTCAAGAAGGACTGTCCTACTCAGCAGAAGGGCAAGTCATTCGGAGTCTTTGCTTTGACCTCTTCCACTCCTCCTACTCCTAGTGATACATAATGTACTCTCCAAGGCACCTTTTCTTTGTTTGATTTTCCTATCCGTATTCTATTTGACATTGGAACATCTCATAGCTTCATTTCTGTTGATCTTTGTAATAAGTTTGAATACATCTTGCAACCCATGTTGGCAACTGTATCCTTATGTGTATCTAATCCCATCGGCGGTCCCGCCAACCTCAGTATGATTTGTAAAGGGGTGAAACTCCTTTATAGTAAGCATCGAATCACAGGGAATTTCGATGTTGGTTTTGATGCATTTGATCTCTCGCTCAGAGGCGATTGGTTAAAGAGATTTGATGCAGTTATCTCTTGCAAAGTCCGAACCGTTTCCTTAGTAGACGACCACGGTAATTCTTTGGTGATTGCATGTTGTATGCCTTAGGATTATGCTGGCAGTTTTATATTTTCTCTTGATTCTCATCCTAGTGACCTTGACTCCACTCCTGTTGTCAAACTCTTTCCTGATGTTTTTGGTGAAGTCCCTTCTCTTCCTCCTAGGCGAGAAATTGAATTCCGCATTGATCTTATTCCTAGAGCCCGACCAGTGGTTCTTCTTCCCAGTAGGATGGCACCCAGGGAGAAAGTCGAGTTGAGGAAGTAGATAGAAGACTTATTTTCCAAGGGTTTGATTAGGCCAATTCATTTGGAATGGGGAGCAGCTGTGATATTTGTCACTAAGTTTGATGGTTCTTTGAGGATGTGTGTTGATTATAGGGAGCTGAATAAGCTTACTATGAAAAACAGATATCCTATACCTCGTATCAATGACATGTTCGATCAGCTCTATGGAGCTAAAGTTTTCTCTCAGCTTGAACTTGCCACCGGTTTCCACCAGCTCAGAGTTGCTAAGAAAAGCATTCCTAAAATAGCCTTCCGTACTGAGAATGGTTTCTATGAATGGTTAGTTATGCCCTTTGGCTTGACTAATGCTCCTGCCTTCTTTGTTGATCTTATGAATCGTGTTTTTCATGATGTTCTTAAAAGTTCGTTCTTGTCTTCGTCGATGATATCCTTGTCTTTTCAAAGTCGGAGACGGAGCATAAAGCGCTCTTGAGTTTTGTTCTTGAAACCCTTAGGAGTCATCAGTTGAAAGCTAAGTTTTCCAAATATCATTTCTCGAAGGATGAAGTCCAATTTCTTGGGCATATTGTTTCTGGAAATGGGGTTTCGGTCGATCATGCTAAGGTTGCCGCAATCAATGGTCTATCCACCTTTCTTCCTTTGTGACTTAATTATCTTATCTTTCTTTGAATTCAAACACCCTATTATGTTTCAGGATTGGGCAAAACCTAAAACTCCTTCGGATATTCGTAGTTTCTTGGGCCTTACTGTTTATTATCGGAGTTTTATACAGAATTTTGCTCGGATTGCTGCACCTCTCACTACTTTGTCTCGTAAGAATGCCAAGTTTGTATGGAATGATAAGTGTGAAGCTACATTTAATGAGTTAAAGCACAAGCTTACTTCCACACCAGTTCTTACAGTTCCAAATAGAAATGAGGGATTAACGGTATAAAATGATGCTTGTCGAGAAGGTTTGGGAGCTGTCTTGATGCAGAACATGAAGGTTATTGCTTATGCCAATCATCAGTTGAAGACTCATGAAGGCAATTATGCAACTCATGATTTGGAATTGCTTGTTGTAGTGTTTGCTCTGAAGTTATGGAGGCACCATCTTTTAGGAACTAAGTTTGAGCTCTTTACGGATCACCAGTCGTTAAAGTATATTTCCACCCAGAAGGATTTGAACCAGAGGCAAGTTAGATGGCTCGAGTTTCTAAATTCTTATGACCTCGACATCAGCTATACTCCAGGGAAGGCTAATGTGGTAGTCGATGCCTTAAGTCGAAAAAGGGAAATGTTATGTCAGCTTGTTGTTTCTTCATCCCTTATGGATCGTATTGTTGCTAAGCAAGATAAAGACGAGATGCTAAGCCTTATTAAGGAGAATGTTTGTAATAGGGAAGGTGGTAACCAAGATGGAATGGAAGCACCGATTGATAATAAAGGAATTCTAAGGATTAATAAATGGATTTGTGTTCCGAATGTTAATGGATTAAGGAAATAAGTGCTTAAGGAAAATCACCGGTCTAGACTTTCTATTCATCCCGGTGTGACGAAGATGTACCAGAATTTGAAGTGCTGTATTGTTGGAGTGGTATGAAGCAAGATATCTCCCTTTATGTCAATAGATGTGCCAATTGTCAACAGGTTCAGGCTAATCAATAGAAGACCGCTGGATTGTTGCAACCCCTTAAGATTCCCAATTAGAAGTGGGAACAGGTTTCTATGGATTTTATTGATGGATTACCAAGGACGAGAAGGGGTAATGAGAGTATATGGGTAGTTGTTGATAGACTGACCAAGTCAGCTCATGTCATTCCGGTCAGGTCTAATCGCACTACTTTGAGTTTAGTTGAGATTTATATGAGAGAGATTGTCCGGCTTCATGGTGTTCCATCCGGCACTGTTTGTGATCAAGATCCTATCTTTACCAGCCAGTTTTAGAAAGCATTTTAGGAAGCTTTGGGTACTCGTCTGAGTCTGAGCACAGCTTATCATCCCCAGACCGATGGTCAGACGGACAGAGTTAATCAGATTCTCGAAGATCTTCTTCGTGCCTGTGTTCTTGATTATGGAGGATCTTGGGAAGATCATCTCCATCTCGTTGAATTCACTTATAATAACGGCTATCAGGTATAATCATAATTTTTAAATTAAGGTTACTGTAAGCATCAATCTATTTAATCTCATCCTTTGAATTCAGGCTAGTATCGCAATGTCTCCGTTTGCCGCTCTTTACGGACGACCTTGCAAATCTCCATCTTGCTGGATTGAATCCAGTGGTCGTTTGGTCTTGGGCCTGATATGATTTTAGAAGCATCCGAGAAGGTTGAGGAGATCGGGAGGAAGATGAGGATTGCTAAGGATAGGCAGAAGAAGTATGCTGATAGGCGAAGGAGGAGTTTGGAATTTGCTGTGGGTGATCAGGTTTTTCTTAAGATCTCGCTGCTGAAGAATGTGATTCATTTTGGTTGGAAAGGGAAGCTTGCTCCAAGATTCATTGGTCCTTTCCGCATCTTAGAGAGAGTTGGTCCTTTAGCTTATCGTGTGGATTTTCCAGAGAAGCTATCTTGAGTACATAATGTGTTCCATGTTTCGCATCTTCGCAAGTATCTTCATGATCCATCTTTGATTGTTCAGCCTGCTTTACTCGAGAATTTGAATGTTGAGCCGAATCTCACTGTCGAGAGGAAGCCACTTTGTATAGTCGATATAGGTACGAAGCTGTTGAGGAGGAAATCTGTCAACCTGGTCGAAGTACAATGGAGTACAGATGATCGGGATTGTACCTAGGAAACTGAGGAGAGCATGCGTGCTTCGAATCCTGAACTGTTTGTATCAGGTACTATTCGTTTCGAATCTATCTTATCTTTTCTGCTTGTTTTTATTCTCCTTTTTCGTTCCTTTTCGGGGACGAAAAGTTTTGAGTGGGGGAGAGTGTAACGACGCGTAAACTCAGTCAAATTTTAAAAGAAATTTTATTGAATTTTTGAATTAAATATTTTAAAATTTTAAATAAATTTGAATTTAAATAACGATTTTTGGGCATTGAGTAATATATTTTTCCAAATTCAATAAAATAGAAAATTTTCTGAAAATTCAAATTTTGGTCAAATTTGGTCAAAGTTTGACTTTCGGTTGAAAATTTAAAATTTGAAATTTTAAAATTTATTCTTTTTTTACAATTCTAGACTGAATTCTAATCCCCACTCCATTTTTCGTTTCATTAAAATCCAATTTCTACATCTTTAAATCTGCAATTTTCTACGTAAAAACGCGCGTTTATTTGTGTTGTTTTTTTCCTGTTTTTTTTATTGGGTTATGATATTTTGTTGGGCTTGGTCTAGTGGTCTTGAATACTAAGAGACTCCTAAATAGCCACGTATCTTTTCCCAACAGATGTTTCTGTTGAGAAAAGTACATACTACTCCCTGACCTAACTCCTTCTTCCTCCAGAAACCAGAAAACTTACAATAAACTTCTCCATCTCCTTCCTCCATCTCCATCTCCATCTCCCAATAACCTAAACCTAGCCTTCCTCCCTAACCCTAGCTCCTCCTTCCCTTCCTCTCCTTTCTCTCTCTATCTTTTTTCCCTCCTCCTTGCCGCCGCCTCCCCTTTCCTTTGCCTTGCCGACCGACCACCATCCCATACACCACCACACCCCTCCTCTATAGCCGAGCACACCCACACCCTCCACCCTCATCTCGACCACAACCTCCACCTGAGCACACACACTACACACGCCACTCACACCACACACACGGCCACACACACCCACACCACACACCCACACGTCGAGCCACCCAAACCTCCTAGGCCAAGCCCACCAAGCTAGGCCGAACCGCTTTTCCTCCTTTTCCCCTCTTCATTTTAAAAGAAAAAGGAAAAAAAAGAAAAAAAAATATTTTCAAAGTTATTGGACCTTGGATCGTTTTGGATCGTGTTCGTGTTCGTTCCTTTTGGACTGTTTTTGCTTGATTTGTGGTCTCCATCTCTGTATCCGCTTCGTGTCCATTCGTGTTGTGTCACCATCGTTAGCCACGAAAGATGAGAAATCACTCACGATTAATTTCTTATGATTAAGTGAATGGACACCAATTGAAATGTTGTTGTAGTTAGATTTGTTTGGTTTATACTATATGATTCTGATATGATATGATGCTCACCTATGACATGATATGATATGTTATATGATATCCTCTGATATGTTATGTTGTTTATTTATTTATATCACACTGCAAGTTCCCTAACTATGGGTCGAAATGATACATACCCGAACGATCTTATAGATTAGGAAAAATCGTTTTGGGTTGAAATGATAGACCCAAGTGATTTTATTGATTTGAAACTATTAATTTGGGATACGGGTTGAAATGATATATACCCGTTAAATTAATTATAATTTGGGTTGAAATGATACATACCCAATCACTTGACCATATGGTAGAAAATTATATACAGACACCGTTGGTCGGTTTTAAATTATTTTGAAATAATTTTCTAAATTATAAAGTATGTTTTGATTTAATAAATTTGATTTTTAAAATTTAATTTAATGATTTTATTTAAAATTTATATTTGGAAAATAATAATATTTTTATATGTTTTAAAGTTTTAAATTATAAGTTAAATATAGTTTAAATTTAATTTTAAGATTTTAACTTATAATTTTATTTGGTTTTAAAAATATATAATTTAAATAATTTTAAAAGTTAGTTAAATAAATGTTTAATATAATTTTAATTTAATAAATATAGTTTTGATTTAAAATAATTAATATAGTTTTAATTTAATAATAAATATAGAATTTTATATAATAATTTTAATAAATAAAATTGAAGAAGTTAAGTGGAGAATAATTTTTAATTAAATTTGTATTTAAAGGATTTAAAATTTAAATAAGATTTTATTTAAGTTTTAAAGACATGATTTTTGGAATGTAATAATTTGAGTTAATATGAATTGTAAAGATAAATGTTTTAAATCTAAAATATAATTGAAGTTAAATATTTTAGTATTGATTTAAATTATAATTTAAGATTATTATTTAAATGTTTTATAAAAATGACCACGGTGTGAAAAATATAAGCGTTTGGTTGTTAAAGAGACCGGGGTCGGATATTGTCATACTCTCTGCTAATTCCGAAACCACTTTAACAACTGTGCACGCAGTGGAGAATCCAAAACGAAGTAGGATGGTTTGGTTTGGCGGACGCTATTGGTATGAGGTAAGAAACGCAGCCCTGACCTTCTGGTCAGTTTGATATGACTAAAACAGGAGCTATACCGGGCCAAGTGGGGTCGCTCCTCCGATTGAGCACGCTTCTTCGAAACCATCTCTGTTACTTTGTGATTTGATTTGGTGCGCACCTTTGATATGGGAGTGTGTCTCGAGGTGGGAGGTAGTAGTTGCTACGCGTTACCACCAGTCTGGGAGTGCAAAACGGTAGAATCCTACACTGGGCATAGCCTCGCTTGCCTTGTCATATGCCTTATCGACCCCACTACAATTTTGGTTTGTGTTGTACCTATGGAGTGCTCCCTGATAGCCCACCGGTTTGGTGGAGTTTACGATATTGTATAGACAATGGCATTTATAAAATGTGTTAAGGGGAATATGAGTAACGCCTTAACGCTATTTTCAATATATTATACTATATTGCTAGACATTACATATATAATGTATATTACTACATATGTAAGTAGTTTAACGGATCCTTAAGGGATGGGAATCCCAAACATCCTTTGAGTTATTATTGCATTTCATTTGTTACATTTCACTTGAGTTGATTTACTTACATGAGGATGTTAGTCCTGACTCGAGTGTTTTGTTTTACTTTATGTTCGGGCCAGTCTGAGTTTCACAGCATTCAGGACTCACCTTTTGGAGCTGGAGACTTTGCTAGAGATATATCTATTTATCAATCTATTTGCATAGCTATTTCAGTTATTCCTGTTATTTCTGTTCAGACATTTGTCATTTTCTTATGTATTAGCGAACTACTATGTATTTGGATTTCTGTTGTATTTGCTTCTAACTCTGTCGTTTCTGTAGTAGCTTCATGAACTACTATGTTTTATTTATTCCGCTGCATATTCTGTGTCTGTGATTCTGTGACTGATTCTATTTACCCCACAAATAATTAACAATCTATTGTTTTGAATGATTCAAGTCTGACATGTGTGTTTTATTGACGATTTGAATGGTTCAAAATAGTGGGTCATTACATGATGCATGACTTGGCTTTTGGCCGCAACCTTTAGAAATCTGTCGCTGCCTGGAGACTGGCAACGTCAGAAGGTTGTAATGACCAGCCTTTAGGAATTCTATTATTCCTCATAAATAGGCAACTTCATGGAAGGATAATTGGAATCGAATAATTCTTGCGCTAGTTTCCAAAGATTGAAGCTAGTTCCTGATCGGACTTCAACAATAGTGCTAGTGACCAAGCGGGACACACTCAATCGAGAATAGGTGAGGGTGGTCGTGAAAAGTTAAGACAAATATTATTAGGATTTCTCAATCCTAGACCATGACCTGTAGAAGCATAATCGGACTAGGGGCAATAAAATAATTAGCCTCGCATGTTTAACTCACACTAATGCCCGGATTCGCGGTCGAAAACCATGAACATGACTTAATTCATAATGGAAACATATGAATGATGGGTAAATATTGCAAATAATGTTCCCTAGCGATATAAAACAATGTAGAACTTGGACTATCTACAATGAAAGTCGACCAAGGGAAACTCAACCCAAATCATTAGGGACATGCCATCTCCCAGAGGTAGGCGACATTGGGAAGGAATAACCATATAGGGATCGATGGGATTATTCAAGCCTAGCTTGCAGGAATCAACCATTGCCCGAAGGTAAGTAACGTCAAGAAGGATGCTTGGAATAGAAAAATTCACGTGCTAGTTTCTAATAATCGAAACAAGTACATGACTGAACTCCCGCGATAATGCTAGCGGCTAGGTGGGACACGCTTGGTCGAGAGTAAGCAATGATAATCATAAAGAAATCTAAAGCTGGTATCGTTGGGTTTTCCCAATCTAGGATTAGGATAGGGAAAACACACTTAGACTGGGGGCAATTGGATAATTTTCCCCACAACATTCAGCTACCACTTGTGCCTAGACTCGGCCATTTTAAAAAATTAGTTCCATGAACAGGATTTAGTTCACGGCAAAGATCATACAAAGAGGGAATGAACATCCTATCTACTTTCTGAGATACTTAGGAGTAGCACGAAAATGGAGTTATCCACGACTAACAGTTGGTCGAAAGGCACATGACCAAACACAAGCAGGAATGGCAACAGAGTTGGTTAAATGACGACCATCTTTCGCCAAGTAGAGCACTTTGGCAACTGTATGCAAGGCCAAATAAAGGAACATAACCAAAGCAACTGTCGGGATTTTGTCTATATGCACAAAGTTGGGAGATAGCAGAGGCCGCTCCTGCGTAAACACAACTAAAAAGAAGACTGATAGGCCAACAAGCTTCGGGGGATCCCTACTTGCCCTTCCCTCTTCGTCAAAGTCCCGTAAGGCCATGAACTCATTTAGAAGAGGAGGCGGATTTAGCAACAGCTCTGAGAATGAGAGTAACCATGCCTTGTAATTTAATAGTGAACAATCGCCCCGGCGTAATAGGAAAGAAGAAGCCTAAGCTGTGTAGGATCCACCTACAGGAAGAGTAGACGTACCATCATCGGGCTTAAAGCACGACAATCGACGAGTCACTTTAAACAAGAAAACTTGGCATTCAACTTGGTCGAGCATGTTTTATTTTGAAAATTAAAACCCGTGTGAACAATGCAAAGAGGCCAAAGGATGTCGACGTTTGTTGACCAATCCGACTTCGAGCGTTGACCAAGGCAAGTGAGAAGTGTTAATTTATGTAGTGTGAGTCATGTGTCCTGAATATGATGAGTGTACCATCATATATAGATAGCTCACTCATTGTAAAAAAATGATTCACATCGTGCAATGATATTATATGTCGGAACTTACCCGTTACCAATGAGTAATCGATAACAAAGCCACTGTCCGAAGCGACGTGGAAACTTTTCTTTCGAGGAACATGGGATATGAAGCAAAAGGAAAAGCATGGTGATGGAATCATTCAACATGGTCATTTCTGAAGCGAACTGCCTTATTGGAATGCAAGCGGCAATATAAGAACATCCAAGCGTTGATAGGAGTTAGCCGAAGAAAGAAAGTCGGATGTGTCTCCAAAGCGGCGTGAATATGAGCTAAGACAAGCTTGAGATCCATCATAGGTAAAGCGCAACCCAAACATCGACCATCTCTGTTGAGACTTGGTTTTGATTCATGACACAAAGCTATCACTGCAACATACATATTCGACGACTATTACGACAAAAAGAGAATATATACTACATGGAGACAAGACATCAAAATCGGTGCATCAACTTTTATATTATTTTGTTTTGAGTCTTAAGTCAATACTGTTAAGATGTCTCCTCGTTTACGTATATATTAGCTTATATATATAATCTTCTTATTTTCAAATGATTTATACATATATAAGCATATAATATATATATATATATATATTATCAAAATTTTAAAGTTAGAATCATATATAATATATATATATTACATATACCTGTGTAAACTGTGCAAATTGCACAAATAATACTAGGTCAGTCGACTGACCTGCTAATATCTGTGCAACATGCATAGGTGCACAAGTATATATATATAATATACAATAAAAATCGTTTGAATATTTAATCGACTGACCCAGAGGCTCAGTTGACTGAATTTCTATAACAGCTATATTTTCTAAAAAGACACGATCATTCGTAAAGAGTTACAAATCTCTACAAAGAGATTTGGACGCGATGCTTCAACCAGAACTCTTCGCCAATGGTCGCTGCTATTTAACAACTATAAATACATATCCTAACTTCATTCCAAATGAAAAAATCTGCTTATTTCTCTTATCTAACTCTCTTGAATATTCTTGCAACTATAGTTGCTTAAATTAGATTTATATATCATATTCTAAGCAATACTATTCCTTTCTAATCTTCATAAACTTCAAATATACATATTTATACTCGAGGAGAAGATCATAGGAAGGGTGTACTATAAACAAACTTATCCATGTTATCAGAACACAAAAAGTCAAACAATCTTTTGTATCTGTTGAAGTCCTATTCTACTGCTCAGGCGTGTGAAGTACTCTTCGGCTGCTGAGGCGAAATCCTGTTCCGCTGCTCAGGTCCCTGTTCCGCTACTCAGGTCCCTATTCGGCTACTCAGGGGTTGTATAGACCTGTTCCTCCGGGTTAAGTGAGGGTTGATGTTTGTGAAATTCCAGAAGGAGTCTGGGACTGGACGTAGGATGGAGCTCCGAACCAGTATAAAAATCTCTGGTGTTATTTTTATTATACTGCTCTTATATTCCGCACTATTTACTGTATAGCTATCATCACTATATTATGTATATCGTATATCCATATTACACGATCCATAGCACACTTTCATTTGGTATTAGAGCAGGTTCTTCATATAACCGTAACACAGTTATCTGATACTCTAATAATATGGAAACTAACACTAGCACTAGCGTTAACACTAGCTTCATAGAAGGACAATCCATTGCACGTCCACCACTATTCAATGGCATGAACTATAACTATTGGGCCACACGAATGAGAATATATATGCAAGCAAATGGTTTTGATTCATGGAATATTACTCAGAAAGAATACACTATTCCTACTGAGGAGTATTCTGCTTGGACAAATACACAGAAACTAGACGCCACAGCAAATGCAAAAGCCATGAATATGTTGTTTTGTGCCTTAGATAAAAATGAATTTAACCGTGTTAGCATGTGCAACACTGCATATGAAAATGGCGTACACTCAAAGTTACACACGAAGGAACTAGCAAGGTCAAACAAAGCAAGATATCCATGCTCAAAGGTCAGTTTCAAAGCTTTAGAATGAAAGACAATGAATCTATAAATGATATGTATTCAAGATTTCAGGATATCTATAATTCATTAGTAGGACTAGGAGTAAAATATTCAGATTTTGATATCGTATCCAAAATCCTTAACTCTTTAACGGGAGAATGGGAAAGAAAAGTTCTCGTTATTGAATAAGCGAACGATATTTCCAAAATAACTCTGAAAGAGATAATAGGAAATCTAATGTCTTATGAAGTAAATTTGCAGACTAAACGAGTTCAAGCTCAAGATAAAAAGAATATAGCATTCCATGCAGAACAAGAAGAATCAGATTCAGACAAAGACGACCTAGCCTTTATTGCCAAAAACTTCAAGAAATTCTTGAAGTATAGAAAAGGAAACAGAAATAATGGCAAGAGAAGCTCAAACAGCAATAAACCACCATCTTCATCAGTTTTGGAGTGCTTTAACTGTCACAAAAAGTGGCATATACAGAAGGATTGTCCAGATCAAAAGAAAGAATATTGCAATAAAAGGAAGGACAAATTCAGAAGGAAAGCTTTCTCAGTTACATGGGAAGATTCAGACTCCTCCTCCTCCTCAAAAAGAGAGAGTGACAGCGATAATGAACAAGCCAATGTTGCTTTATGAACAAAGATAATGAGGTTAGTGATTTAACTTTTGATGATATGATAGAGATAAACTCAGAATTGTTAGATAATTTAAAAATTCTCAAAAGAAAATATAAAGAAGCTGTTGAAAATCAGAACAAGGCAGAATTCTAAAGAGATATGCTTAAAGACGAGAAGAAAATATTGGAAGAAGAACTTGAGAAAACTCAAGAATCACTTTCAAATGTTAATTCTCAACTAATATTATTGAGTCAAGAAATTGAGACTCAAAAAGAAAAGAATGATGTTCTTGTTTCTGAAAATCATGATTTGAAAACTAATATCAAAACGGTAGAACTAGAAAATTCGAGTCTAAAGACCAAACTAGAAGGATCACTAAAAATGTCTTGAATTTTAATAAAGGCAGAGAGAATTTATCTAGAATTATTGAAAATTCACAACCTGCTAACAATAAAAACGGACTAGGTTATAAGAGGAAAGTCAAGAATTCACAATCCAGTAATTTAAACAATGTTAAGTCTAATAAAACACTCATATCTTCAAAAAGATTAGTTTCTAAAACTATCAATATATGGGTTCCTAAAACAAATAACAAGTTAATAAGGAATAAATATATTAGATCATTCATAGAAAATGTTCATAATAATAAGAATTATATTTATAAAAGGGATACTAAACCCACTTGGGTTTGGTTTCCTAAGATCTAACTTTTAGGACCCTATTAAAAAGGTGGGTACCAACGTCATCTCATATTTTTTCAGGTCCCACTCAAGAAAAGAGGAAAATGGATACTCGACAGTGGTTGCTCAAAACACATGACAGGAGAAAAAGATATGCTGACAAACATTACAGACTCAGATGGAGGTTCTGTCACTTTTGGAGATAATCCCAAGGGATATATCATCGGCAAAGGCGATGTGAGCAAATTACGGTACATCTAATTTACTTCTTATTACTAACGTTTTATTAGTTAAGAATCTAAAACATAATCTATTAAGTATAAGTCAATTATGCGATAAAGGATTTAAAATATCTTTTTATGAAAATAAATGTAGCATCTTCGATCAAAATCAGAATCTTATTTTCGAAGGAGATAGAGATAGAAACATTTATGTTTTAAAAATGAAAGTTAATCATAACTCAGACATGTGTTTAATAGCTAAAGAAAATGATCCCTGGCTATGGCACAAATCATATCAATTTCAAAACATTAAAACATGGCTTGTACTAAATAGCCAATGTTTCGTATTATTTTGTTACCTTAAAATTATTGTTTGTGATGTTGCAATGTATGAATGCTTGTTTCTTTTATTGCTATGATTTGAATATCTATACATGCATCATACGATTATTCATGTTCTTTATTCCTTTTTGTCGATGACAAAGAGGGAGAAAATTATCACTAACATTAAGAATGCAGGATATATATCGCCAAAGATTCAGGGGGAGTAAGTATTCATATTATATTATATACAGTCGAAATCTATATCTATTTACAGGTTCTCATCAATCAAAAAGGGGGAGAATGTTGAGACTTGGTTTTGATTCATGACACGAAGCTATCACTGCAACATACAGATTCGACGACTGTTACGACAAAAAGAGAATATATACTACATGGAGACAAGACATCAAAATCGGTGCATCAACTTTTATATTAATTTGTTTTGAGTTTTAAGTCAATATTGTTAAGATCTCTCCTCGTTTACGTATATATTAGCTTATATATATAATCTTATTATTTTCAAATGATTTATACATATATAAGCATAATATATATATATATATTATCAAAGTTTTAAAGTTAGAATCATATAATATATATATATATTACATATACCTGTGTAAACTGTGCAAATTGCACAGATAATACCAGGTCAGTCAACTGACCTGGTAGGTCAGTCGACCGACCTGCTAATATTTGTGCAACATGCACAGGTGCACTAGTGTATATATAATATATAATAAAAATCGTTTGAATATTTAGTCAACTGAGCCTATTTAGTCGACTGACCCAGAGGCTCAGTTGACTGAATTTCTATAACAGCTATATTTTCTGAAAACACACGATCATTCGTGAAGAGTTACAAATCTCTACAAAGAGATTTGGACACGACGCTTCAACCAGAACTCTTCGCCAATGGTCGTTGCTATTTAACAACTATAAATACATATCCTAACTTCATTCCAAATGAAAACATCTGATTATCTCTCTTATCTAACTCTCTTGAATATCTTGCAACTATACTTGCTTAAATTAGATTTATATATCATATTCTAAGCAATACTATTCCTTTCTAATCTTCATAAACTTCAAATATACATATTTATACTCGAGGAGAAGATCATAGGAAGGGTGTAGTATAAAAAGACTTATCCATGTTATCAAAACACAAAAAGTCAAACAATCTTTTGTATTTGTTGATGTCCCGTTCTGCTGCTTAGGCGTGTGAAGTCCTCTTCGGATGCTGAGGTAAAATCCTGTTCGGCTGCTCAGGTCCCTGTTCGGCTGCTCAGGTTGTATAGACCTGTTCCTCCGGGTTAAGTGAGGGTTGTTGTTTTAGTGAAATTCCAGAAGGAGTCTGGGACTGGACATAGGACGGAGCTCCGAACCAGTATAAAAATCTCTGGTGTTATTTTTATTATACTGCTCTTATATTCCGCACTATTTACTGTATAGCTATCATCACTATATTTTGTATTATCGTATATCCATATTACACGATCCATACCACACTTTCAATCTCCACTAAGGAGCGATCAGCTGCACCACTACCATCATCACCATTGCTATAGTAACGCCATTCCTCTGGCCTTAAATGAATTTCACTCGGTGGCTAGTAGAAATCAGGGGCCGAAAGCTCTCGGCGATGACTTGAAAGATTTCGCATTGGAAGGTCCCAAAAGCTCTCAATGGAAACAGAAAAGCAAAAATGAAAATAATATGCAGCAAAGGAATAACATGCTCATCTAGTGCATGGAACGATCTCCAAAGCGTAGATCAGATCTCCAGAGCATAGGTCTTGTCTTTAGCATGAAGAACGAGGAACAAAATTCTAACTATGCAAAATGGTTGAAGGAATTCCTTAACGACTATCCAGAATCAAGAGATAGCAAATCGGAACCTTGTCTTAATCCATAGCACACTTTGTTTCAACGAAAGCATACTCTAGGGGGTAAGTGGTAACCAGGTTTTTGATCAAGCCGATTTCAACCGTAAGTTAGATCGCCAAAATGAAGATAAAATGATTCATGGATTTTGGAAACATCATAAAAAGGCAAGAAGAAGGAAATATCAAAAAATGATCGGAAAAGGTTGATTTGAAATTTTCAATTTGGCGCTTGGGGTCGGACCCGAGTCATACTTGGGCCGAACCTGGGAAAAATGATGGAAAACCTAAGTTGAAAAATAGCAAGGCAAGATGATATGACTTGGAGTCGGGCCCGAGTCAACAAGAAAGACCTGGGTCAAACACGAGTCAACTCGAGACCGAGTTATAAGTCATAACTTTGTACCGAGTTATGATTTTTCTTGGGTCGGACTCACAAAACTCTCAGGTTGGACTCCAAGCAATCGTTACTGAGTATAACTTGGGTTGGACTCATAAAACTCTTAGGTCGAACTCCAAGGAATCGG
The DNA here is from genome assembly GCA_030737815.1 of Allium fistulosum. Taxonomy (NCBI): domain Eukaryota; kingdom Viridiplantae; phylum Streptophyta; class Magnoliopsida; order Asparagales; family Amaryllidaceae; genus Allium; species Allium fistulosum. The sequence goes on from CM060905.1 coordinate 558,455,615, forward strand.
TACTGAGTAAAAATCAATTCGGACTCACCAAACTCTTAGGTTGAACTCCAAGCACTCCAACCTTTTGATGACTCCAAGCAAGAATTGAAGCAAACGCACAAACCACTCAGGTCAAACACCAAGCCAAGTCAACCCCGACCCAAAGCTCATGATTTTCATCGATGAGGTTTTTTTACTTTTATGATTCACTCTAACGTGATTAGAACTATCTAGAATGATGGTATGAAGAAACTCAACAAATCTCAAAGAATTAGGGACTAAGTGTATAACTCGACATCGAGTTATATAGGTCGGTGTCGACCTATATTTCCTCCACATTTCACTTTCCAAACTCTATACACCTCCTATACTACCCCCAACTACTTGTGATCAAGTGGTTTTCCCAAAGTTTGGATGACCAATTCCAAGATTGATTAGAAGAAAACCAAGAAAGCAGGATAACTCAAGCAATAATGAAAAGATCACTAGAATCAACCAAAGGTCAATGAAAAGAGCTTGAAACATATTGGACAAAAGATAAAAAAGCAAAGCAAGCAAAATAATTCAATTTGCACCAAGATCCATAAGTCGGTACCAAGTTAAGTTAGGTCGGTATTGAGTTAAAGTTTTGACTCATATGCCTCTGATTTCTCTTGCACTATTTCAGGCTATCTTCTGGACTTTAGTGCAAGTAAGCTTTTGATCCAGATTCTCTGTTTTTTTATAAATACAAACAATAGAGCAACCAAAATAGGATCTTCTCCCTGATCCTTTCTCTTTACTCTAGATCTGGGGTTCCATTTCTCTTCACCATCTGCCTTTCTCACAATAGTTACCAAGGCAATTACTCTTTCCAGTTCTAGGCCTAAGAACTTGTCAACTTCTTATACTTGTGACTCTAATTCTCTGTAATCTCTTATAAACTCTCTCAGATCCATGACCAATAAAGCTATAAAGTGGACATAGGCCAGAGATTGCTGAACCACTATAAAAATCTTGTGTCTTCCTGTTATTCTTCTATGATTTCTACCGTTTTCTACTAGATTTAGGTCTCATAGGTTCCCTATAACTCATTCTTGGGTGTAAATCCATTTTTGGTGTCAACACCCTCATAATGAGGTAAAATTTTCAATTAAGTTTTCAAACCCTCACCATGAGGTTAGATTTCCAAAATCTATTTTTACAAACACTCACTACGAGGTAAGAATTTCGGATTCGTTTTCATATCCTTGCTATCCATAAAGGACAAAATCAATTTCGCCTTCAGGCAGTTACTATATAAAATAGCCTTTGACCTAAAATTAATATTGCCTCAGGGCACTTACTATACATAGCCTTTGGCATAAAATAAATTTTTCCTTGGGGTGCTTATTATACACAGCCTCGACATACAAATTAACTTTTCCTCGAGCCACTTATTATGCATAGCCTTCGGCATCAAAACCCTAACCATGAGGTAATACTTTAAAATTCTCACTATAAGATTAGATTTTCAAAACCCTTACAATAAGGTAAAACTTCCAAACCCTCACTATAGGATAGTGTTAGATTTTCAAAACCTTCACCATGAGGCTTTCAAATCCTCACTATATGATGAGGTTAGATTTTCAAAACCCACTCACGAGCTAAGACATTCAAATCCTTACTGTACGATGTAGTTAGATTTTCGAAAGCACGTCATGAGGTACAAAATTCAAATCCTCACTTTACCTAGAGGTTAGATTTTCAAAACTAATGCTACGAGGTAAAAATTTTAAAATCCTCACCATAAGATGAGGTTACATTTTCAAAAGCACTCATTACACGGTAAAACATTCAAAATCCTTACTTTACGATGAGGTTAGATTTTCAGAACACTCGCCATACAACGACATTAGATTTTCAAATCTTTATGCAAATCCCTGTTATACGATCGGGTTCGATATCAAATTTCAGTAGGACATTGATTAGTTTAAGGGTTATAAGAAACTATACATATTAGAGAAAAAGAGTGAGACAGCCAAGTATGAAATATAATCTAACTCTCATTAGTGTAAAGTTCACTTCATATTCACCATGCGAATTGAAGTAAACTTTGAGGGTACGTATTATACCATAACATTTACTCTATTCTATTCAACTTCTAAAACCAAAACAATAAAGGACTATTTAGAATTACTCATTGTACATGAATACTGAGAAATAGTGATCCTTCGGCTTAAGCTCGAAAGCACTATCATGTATATAGTTTCTCATAAGAAGTAGATACCAAGATAATGTCTGAAGGATAACATCCTAAAGCGTGTAAATACGACTCAAGTCCAACCACCGTGAAAGCAATGGTTACCAAGCCGACCTCAAACCGAAAGCACAAACCTCCAAATAGGCACCAACCGAAAGCATACACTACAAGGCTAGCATCTTACCAAAAGCATAGGCCTTAAAGTAGGCCTTTAACCAAAAGATTAAAAGCATACTACAAATCCAATGTTACATACTATCTTTAGGTCATATGCCGAGACCCTTCCAAATTCATTCCCTAAAGAAACGGCTCCAAACAGCCATAGCTAAGTATACATACCAACGTCCGCGGGTGCGGCGCAATGGAAAGGAGGCTTGGGTTCTGGTAAAAAGACCCAGGTTCAATTCCTACCATGCGTTTCCCCATCCTATATAATTTTACTCGGGGGTATGGGGGCTTGAATCAGTGGATGGCTTTACTATACCCTCCTCAGGAGTTTACCGGCCCACCGAGTTCTCTTGAGTTTTCAAAAAAAAGTATACATGCCAACAGCACCTAACTAAACATATAAGATTAAAGTTGTGTCTGCTCAAGGCCTAAAGTGTCTAAATATGAAATAAAGATCAACGGCTAAGATAGCCTCCATCTATATCAACGGCTCCGATAGCCTAAAGCTTATACAAAGCATACAGGTTAAAATACCCAATGCCACGTTAGCAAACCACGTTAATCAACAAGCTACCAAATGATGATACATGTCCAAATCTTAACCCTACAAGTAGGCCAAGTCAAATCCAAGTGAAAAGCTCTATGCTAACGACAGAGCAACAAATCACATATAAATACAAGGCACAAATGAAAAGGATCCAAACTCTGAAAGTCTGACCACATACCGTTGTACTCATTTGTAACCATCTTAACCTTTCGAAATTCAAGCTTTTATATAAAAGTCATTAATGGGAGATAGTGCAAACTAGACCTTATAATGCTGCTTACAGCTTAATCGACAAAGTAACAAAGACTTAACCATAATGGACGTAAGGATAGGCTCCTAAACCAATATAAATTCTCTGTGTCTTTGCTTTTGGCATCTTATTTTCTTACTACTTTCGGCTTAGGCATCATACCTTAGGCTGGACCTTTTTTCCATATTACTGCTTTAGGAACTGACTTTTGGAAATCTAGGGGGTTAGTTTGTGATCAAAAATCATTCTAACAATCATAATCCCAATGGGGACGAGAAAGAGTGTATAGTAGAAAATTTATGTATCTTACAATGGCACTTACATAATATTACGTCAAGGTATGATATAAGTGAAAACTGGTGCATGTCGGTACATGTACGTTGAGTGGTGTTTAAATGGACGATATTACATGACATCTTCTTACAAAATAATAGTATAAAGCAAAGTATTAAAAGGCGTAGATTGTTTAATGTTATTTGGTTTATATGTCAATTCATCCTTCATATATGTGAGGAAATCTAGGCTACAAAATCAATTTATTATTAATTCCACATCATATGTGCAGGTAAAAGAAACATTTTTTTACTTTGGTATAACAAAACTTGAGGATGGCTTGATTCATACAATTCAAGGTTCATGTTTGAAATGTTGATTTATCTTGTTTTGAATGCTTAAGCCTTGAACCTGAGCGTATACCCAAGCTTAGTGAATTGAGTCTAATAAAGAACTAGGTAAATTAATATTTTTTACCTTGAATATTGCTAAATGGGTGCTAAAATCGGAATTTGACGGGCAAAGTGGTAAATAACGAAGCTTTAAGCAGATGCATATTCAGAAGTATCATTTGTAAAAGCGCAGCAGTCGAAGAGGGTTAAGCGTTTTAGCTGGGCTTTATCAAGGCTTTAATGAGGCTTTAACTGCATAGCTATGAGATCATCGAAAATTTATGTAAAGGAACTATAGAAATCAAATTTCAAATCCTTCGTTGAGTAGTATGAGAAAGTTGAACATTTAATGAGAAAGTGATTTATTTATTTATTTTTAGTTTGTAGCTTTGATAAATTGAAAGGCAAGAATCAACATTAGTTGTCGAATGTTATGCACAATGAAAAGGTCCAAATAAACGTAACCTTGTAAATTTGAATGTTGAAACTAAATGTTTTTTTACAAAAATGTACACATGCATTCGATCTATAAGCTAACATTAGGTGCACATTCGTCTATGTGAATGTTATCGAATCATCCTCAATGAGTCTTATTTTAGCGCATTTTCCTTTTGATATAATTGTGCAGATATGGATGAGCTATAATCGGTTACAACTGAATTAGTTGATCAAATTGGTTCATTTAGTTGATTAGCTTTGGTTACATTAACTTGGGTATAGATTTGGTTTGTAAAATATATTTTTTTAATTATAGATTGAATTGAATTTGCCAAAAAGTTATTATATTATTGAAGTTTGTGGTGTTGTCATAATAGTTCTTATAATCGATTCAGTGATAAAAGTAGATTATACATACATGCATACATATATACACGCACACATGTACATATATGCATGTACATATCAATTTTTATACATACTATACCCAATAATAACTCTTTAATTGAAAATTGTCGTTTCTTAATGTTTTTTTAGCACTTATTAATTGATATGGTTTTGAGTACTTGTGCATCAAAACGTTCTAATCATCACACATGGTTTTTTTTAACAAATAAATTAGTTGGATTATACCCATTACCAACTAAATTGATATGTTTTTTTAACTACCGAATCACACACACACATACACACGAGCGTTACGGCACGCGCTTCATGCGTGATTAAGACATCTGAATTGTTTTCTACAAATTGTATTTGTTTAATATGTTCAAAAAATTTGATTTTCACAAATATTTAGTCATATTTTTTTGTTGAATCTAACGTAGTTAATTTGAATTTTTATTTCTAAGTTGCAATATCTATTTTTTTTTTAATTTTTATTTATATTATTAATTAATAAAAAATGAATATGTAAAGTAGTTTATTTGTTAGATCCAATTTTTAAGTGATATGAAAACTTGGCAAATATTTATAGTGGAAATTACAAATTTATAAAGAAAGTTTAATTGTCAGATCATATTTTTAAATGATGTTAAATTTTAATAATATCTGTACAGGGATAATTTTGGTATTTCATACTGACATCAAAAGAGTGTGACAGCAGATATATTACAACTATAACTAAAGGAATACATAAAGGATAATTTTGGAACTTCGCGGTCGGACCAAAAAATTGCGCGTGTATGTATATATGTAGGGCTGTCAATGGGTACCCGAAAAATCCGATATCCGTCCGAATCCGTATCCGAAAATATGAAAAATATCCGTTATCCGAAAAGCGGATACGGATATCCGATATCCGAAAAGCTTTTCGGAATATCCGTATCCGCTTTTCGGATACGGATATGGTTATAGTGGTATCCGTATTCGAAAAATATCCATCCGATTAACTGATGCATATTTATATAATTTAAAATAGGAAAATAGGGCTATGAGTGTTTAACTTTTGAATATTTTTGGATACACATACATATATTAGTATAAAACAATGTTTTATCACCATATTTTTTATTTCTTTGTTTTTTTATAAACAATAGTACAAAAAATGTTTTATGTTGATCTAAACTTTTTCGTTTATACCTTTAAATTTATCAATTATTGGCGGAGCGGATAAATATCCGATATCCGTCCGTATCCGAAAATTAAGCGGATACGGATATCCGATATCCGAAAATTAGACGGATACAGATATCCGATATTCAAAAATGATTTAGGATACGGATACGGATATGGCACTATCCGTATCCGAAAGCATCCGTTGACAGCCCTATATATATCTATACTATATTATTATTAGTGAGTTGAATTTGAAGCTCACACAGGCCTCCTTGGAATTTGGCAACCGAAGAGTCACGTTTTCTTTTCCCTTTTATCAGCTGTTCGCTTCGTCCTTTTCTCATAAGCTAGAAATAAAAAAAACTAGGGTTTTTCCTGCCTGCTCTCCGCTTCATCGTTATTCCATACGCTAAGAATAGAAAGCCGGTTTAAGGTGATTCTTCCGCCCGATTTCTTTCGCCGTGATTATCAACTTCGTGAAGAAGGTAATTTGCTCTGATACCCTTTTACATATTTCTCCTCCCATCTCCAACTAATTTAGATAATTTTATGTCCATTGACTCGGTAGCTTTCGATTTGCAGAACCGTTACGACATTAATTGCTTAATCTATTATCCTTCATTGCCTACTTCAACTACTACAGCGTTCAATTTTCGGCCTCTGCATTTCAGGTATCATTATTCTTACTTGGTATACTTTTTATATATTATGTTATTGATGCTTTAGAATTTGGTAATGATTCAGGTTTTAATATTTTGAGTCCTTGATTTGTTTATATCGATCATTTCCAAAAATGATAGTTTTTATTACTGGACCAGTATAAGAACATATTTGATATATTGATCAAATGCTACTTAAGTACGTATTGTAATCTGATCAATTAGAGTTGGGATGGTCGTTCTTTAATATTTGATGTATTGTAATATGAATCAATATAAGACGGTATTTGAGAAATATTAAATGCAAAGTGAGGTACACATATTTGATTTGTAGAGACGTACACATACTTGACAAACTATCCTACTGCATATTGGATTCAAAAATTTGTTAGATTGTTTATGGTTACTTCATTGTTTTTGGTTTGAACCACTATATACTTTCTTAAAATTTCAAACAAGGTATCAAACTTACATTTGTATGAAGGCTGCGAAGCTGAAAATTGGTTTTGAAATTCTATGTTTTTGTATGAATGTGGAATTGGGCATGATCCATATTCATTTAATTTTTTTGCATTGTATGTTGCTAAATATATTTTTTTAGTTACGTTTAGCAGCATTGTACTCTGCTGAATTTAAAATCTTACCGTGCATTTTCTTTCTATCTTTGCATAGTTTTTTTTAATTGAGCTTATAGAGATTTGGACAATTTCCGATGAGGTTTGGTTTTTCACCCGAAATTTTGCTTATAGCCACATCTCTTGAGTAGTTAAAAAAATTGGATTTCTGAATCCAAATATTCTATGCAACAGTGTAAAACTATTCAGAAAATGTATAAAAATTTGACGTGCTTTTCTAATGGGTATGTAAGTATTGTTAAGCAAGTAAGTCTATTCCTGAGAAAACAAGTCTACATAGAAATGCGAGTAAAACATGTCCCCTCATGAGCTCTGTTGCCACAACCTTTATTGTTTATCTAATGCCAGGGCTTCTTTTCTTATTGGTAGATTTGTACCTAAATGTCAGTATTTCGATTTTTATTGTTGGGATCTACATTTAGTCCAGTTATAGTATTAATATTTATGGTCAAAAACGATAATTTTCATATTAAAATAAGTTTTTTAAATTACAGCTTAATTCTTATACAAAAACTGTTTTCTGGCACCATTTTAATGTGCACTGAGTTTGAAAAATGAGTACTAAAAATTATATTTTTTAACTGCAGACTAAATTTTTTAATAGTAGATGCAATGAATGAGATAGGAATTTTTATGCGAACTCATGAAAGATTCACGACTATGTAAGGCTTTTTTATTCCACCAACTATAGGACTCATTTATACCGCATACACTTTGTCATATTATCTTTAACTGTTATGTTTTGTGTCTTCTTATTTGCTAAGTTTTATGTTATAGGATCAGGATAATACCTTAGTGATTAGGGTTGAAAAACATCAGCAATTGCTAAGTACCTACTAATATAAGGTGTGCGAGTTTTTTTTTTACATTAGAAACATCATCCATTGTCCAATCTATGCATAGCAAAAGGTATATGAAACCGGAGATTACTATCGATGCAAGAAGCCAAAAAGCGGATGAATACATATTTTGAAAATATTTTATGATAAAGAAAAATAGACAATTTTTGTTGTTGTGAACAATCTCTTTCCTACCAAAGTCATTGTAGAGGTATCTAACTCCCTTAAGTGCAGCCTTTACTAGAGCTCTGATTCTAAATTGTTCAAGTAAGGCTGATTTTGCAGTTTTTTGTAGTACTTTTTTCATATATAATCTGCATGATTGGTCTGCACATACCTTTATGTTTCAATTTAAAGTCCATGAGGTTGTGGGATCCTTTTACTCAATTTGATTTTGTTAACCATTTTATCCAATAGCCTTAGCTTATACATGATTGGTTTGAATTTAATGGTATGCATTTATTAAACTTTACTTTCACCAAGTTTAGAATTTGTACTAAGTTTAGATTATGGTCATGCATGTATATTTATGCTTATTAGGAAAACACAATTGTGTATGTTTGTTTATGAAGGTGAGGTCCATGGATGTTTGTAGATAGTCCATGGATGTTTGTAGATAAGAAAATAATGAAATTATACATTCGTTATTGGAAGCGGCAACTATTTGTTTTACCCCATGCATAGATTTCCTAAGTGTTTGGTATTCTTGGTATAAACGCATTTTAATTTTGCTAGATGCATTTTTCTTTCCAAGGACATGCCGAGGGTCCTTTTTTCCACGTAATGCAAAGTTAGCTATTTTTAGACTTTATTTTTATAAATTAGAACTTCACAAAGCTAAATTAAAATGGAACCTCCTTTGAAGTACAATCAAATGCTCCAAATGGAACTGTGATATAGTATGTGGAGAGTTTATTCTATTGATTCTCACCTGCATAAAAACACATACGGATCCTTTTACAGTGCTTTATAATGGTTTCTTTACAATGCTTTATAATGGTTTCTACTTGGTTTTTCTCCTTAGGTCTGTTAACAGGAAGCAATTATATGTTTTCAAAACAGCCCATGAATCTATAAAACATCATAATAATATTGAAATTATATGTGGGTAATCATGTCCTTTTATGAATTTTAATGTTTTCAAAACAGCCTATGAATCTATAAAACATCATGATAATATTGAAATTATATGTGGGTGATCATGTCCTTTTATGAATTTTATCCTTTGCTCATAATCAATGTTTCTATTTTTGAACGTTTTTTTTATTTCATATGAAGAATTTGGACAGCTACTTTTACACTATTTTAAGGAATAAAACGCTGAAGACTTCCATGTTTAAGGGCTTTGGCTCAAAAACAAGCCATTTTATATGTATTTTAGTACAATCAAAGATATAAATTTATTGTTTTTTTAAGTTAATAGGTTTTTGTCAAGCTTAACTATATGTATTGTCCATATGGATTTATATTTAAAAGAAATATTATTTTTTTAAATATATAAAAATTTATAAAGGTTTGAAATATATTTGTAAATTATTACTTATTTAAATACATAAATATATATAATTTGATCATTGTGTAGAATTCTACTTTTAGTTGATAGAGATATTTTTTGCATTGATTTAGGTAAAACTCTATTGAGGATAATTAATTGTGTAATATTCGGTTTTTTAAATTGAGTTACTAAGTCATAAAAAACTAAGTAGTACTGGGTAATGCTCCGTTTTATTAACCGAGCTTACTCTTTTTTTTTAAGCTCGATATTACTCAGTTTAAAAAACTAAATATTGCTCGGTCTACAAAAACTGAGTTGCTTAGTTTAAAAACCGAGTAATACTTGGTTTTTGAAGCAAACTTTCATAGGCTTTTTAAGTGGACTTTTAGGCATAAACTAGGATCATGTGTGCTGAACCTTTCATAGCACAATATTACTCTAAAGATTTTATGAAATTAACGTATTTTTACAGATATAGACTTCGACGTCTATTTGAATTACAAAATAGTGTTTTTGTAATGCATTATCATCGATAAGAAAATGAGCATATTACTGCATCATTGTTTACAGTACAAAACCTTTCTCTTCTTTTAGGTGTTGTAGACGGTTGTAACAATATTCTGATATTTAATGTTGAGTTAATTATGCATTTATCTTCGGTTCCGTGTACCTTGACCAATCTTTTTTCATTGCATAAAACATAGACATGTACATATTGGTCAATGTCTCAGTCTGCTATGCCCTTAAACAATGTTAAATATACTATAGAAAATTGATGTTTTCCATAAACAGTGATTATATGTTGCTTATACAATGACTTTAACTTGCTCATAATTTTATATATATATATATATATGGCATGATAGAATATGGAATGATATATTAGATTACTCGAACATTTGAAATTTTCCAACTGTTAGTTGTCCTATTATCTTAACTTGCAGATTTGATTACCATATTTGTGGTATGCTTTTTAACTTTTGAATTATAGAATAGATGTACATGCTAGAGATTGTGGACCTTATATTCCATAAGAATTTGGATCTTATTTTTTTAATCATTATTTTAAATTTATCTGTGGATATGCGTATCTGTGTGTACGTGTTTATGCATGTGTGTTTTTATGCGTGTGTGTTTGGATATCAAAAATAAATCTATTAATTGTGTTTAGGTTACGTTAAAATTAATTTTTTCCATATATAAAATCATATCTACCTTAGATGATGTAACTACATCTTTAATTGCTATATCAAAACCTTATAAGGAGTTATCTTACCATGTGCAGTATATGAACATTTATAACACTCCTAATATATTGGATTTTATCTTACTATTTACTTGCTTTTTTTATTTCCTTTTTGTGGATTAATTTAGTAAATTTGACCTATATGATAAGTGATGGAATTTTATTTCTTTTCTATGGAAGGAAACTGAATTTTAAAATTTCTTTTGATAAATCTAATAATAATACACTACATATATTTATCGAATAATACATATAGACATGTTTTGGATACCAATTCACTGAATGCAAAGTGGAAAATAATGACTCATATAAGCCAAGCAACTCGGTTTAAAAACTAAGTTTACTCAATGCCAATTTTTTTTACAGTTAGTATATTACTCAGTTATAAATTGAGCATTTCTCAGTTTTTAATTGAGTAGTACTCGGCTTTTTTAAACTGGGTTATTTATTCATAAAATACTAACTATTACTTCCGAGTAGTGCTCAGTTTTTTTAAACCGAGCACACTCTTTTTTTAAAACCAAGTATTACTCAGTTTAAAAAACTGAATATCACTCTGTTTAAAAAATATGAGTTGCCCAGTTTAAAAGCTGAGTTATACTTGATTTTTGAAGCTGACTTTTACAGGCTTTTTAAGTGGACTTTTAGGCATGAATTAGTATCCCGCGTGCTTGACATTTCATAGCATGGACTCCATCTTTACTTCCCATAATATTACTCTAAAGCTAAACATCCAATCTATTTCATTTTATACCAGTTTTAATGTCATACCAGGACACATATGACAGCACGGTATTTTTAAATAATGTTTGGTGTAACATAAAAATCATGTGTTTAGCTACAACGCACCTTTGTTATATACCATAAAGAAAAATGGGTTATATCACTATATTATGTCATATACTAAAAATAACTACATGTATCATACCATATAGAAGAACATGTGTTATACTAGATCCAGATATCAAAACACTACTAATATACAAGTGTTACTTCAAAAGTTTTTCATGCATGTGAAATTTATCATGTACCATCACTAGCTCAAAATTTACCAAATACCCACAACACTCTCCTTTAAGAGTGTTGATACCAAGCAACATAAATAATCTACATCATCCCAAATGGTTACTAAATAATCACTAAATCTCAAACTATGCAATATGGGGGCAATATGGTAAAGGAAAAAAATAATAATTAGCAAATTGAAGAAGAATGCAACTATGTGTTTAGATGTTTATGTGCACGGGTTAGGTACTGTCAGTGGTCAAGTTAGCCTGCGCGATAGTAGGTGGTGCATGGGTAGCTGATGGCACACTACCAATTAAATTATGATAGTGTATTATCAATTTACTCTTGAGAAGGATAATCAAGGCATTTAATGCATGATATAATAGTCCTGGATTAAATAAATTACACTGAGGCTAAGAACAATGGAATTATTGTGTGTTTCACGCAATGGATATAGCAGATATAGTAATTTAGACATGTGTACTGCAAAAGAGTTGAAGAAATGTGTACTGTATTATCGATGCTTCTTCTTTTTATTAATAGTTGTTTGTTGTATTCGCTAATGAAGTTTCATATGTTTACTAATATGTGTACAGGTTGGGGCTTATGTTGCAATGTGCTGCTTAAAGCGACTTTGGCTTCAGGAGAATAATGTAAGTTTTACATTACAATTTGACTTTGAAAAATGCATTTTCATTTTTTTGTAGCAATTCACAAATTGCCTACAATTTTTAAGTTTGAAATAAATTTTTGGAAGTGTGACCAATATTGGTTACTTCTACATAAAATTTATCCCAACCTCGACATTCAAAAAAATAAGTTCAACTATTTTTTGAAGTATGCTTTGAGGTTACAACAATTGTCCCACCTTCTCTTATTGAATAAGGTACAATTGAAGTTCTGTAAAGAAAACGACTAACTAATCTTAATGTAGTTAGAGATGAAAACGGTATACCATGGTGTTGGGAATGGATGCTCTGATGTCTTTTGGAAAAGTATGAAAGCACATTCCAGTTTTCTATAACATTGATGTTATTGGCATTGTTTTTCATTCTCTTTGGAAGAAAGTAATATCTAATATTCTAATCTTTAATTTACTAGGATGTACACAACAATTATATTATATCATCATACCCTTAAGTATAACAATTTTATTACTACTTGAGTTAACAATTACATGTTATAATGTTATGTATTTTCAGTTGGCGTTTCAAACATATAAGACTGTTTTCACCTAAGTTTTCATATGAATACATAAACAAAAATAAATCTTTATTTACTTTATGTTTTCATCTAAGTTTTCAATCTTTCTACAAATAACCGTGTGCGAAATTCGAAATATGTATCATTATTTACTTCCCATATAATAATTTAATGCACGTAAAACCCCACCATGTAAACACCAGTCTTCTTTGCTTATTTCCTACTTATTCCTCATGGCCAACACTTGATGCTAAATATACTTTGAGAAATTAATTTACTTTGACATGCAATATTGTTGTTGTGTGTGGTTTTATATACAACAATTGGATGAGATAACTTCGCACTTCTTTTTACTAACACATGACTTGCTATTTTACAGTAACCCATGTATTATATGTGAATGATGTCACATGGCGGTTAGGTTATAAAAAAGGATGCCACTGTCTTTCACTTCTTATTTTCCTCTGTAAGAGGATTTGAGTACTATTTGTTAATTCTTTTTTCTAAATTTTCCCACTGCCAACTACATTTATAAAAGGATAATTAATTGTTTATGCTTTTCATAATCAAATTTTATAAAGATAACAGATTATATTGGATGAAATTGACTTCATTATGGTACTAGACGTAAATTGCTTAGTAAACAACCCTCTGTGGTAATTCCTAACTACGGAACTATTTGTTGACAGAGGTGCAACTATTTATGATGTCAACGTGATGCTAAACGAATTATTCCATCTTTATACCCAAATACGATTTGACTAAGTTCTCCAAATGTAAGTTTATTTATCTACTTTACTTAAAAATGTAATCAATTTCAGTTATCTATGTAACAGTTACAAATATCCATAATATTTGATACTTTTGGTTACTTAACTAAAACACTATTGCAAAACATATTCCTTGAAGCTCTACATCTTATGTTTGAGATGTCTAATTTTTACTTTTGACTGTTGTCGTTTTTGGGTTATACTTTATACTTTAGCCACTCTTCCTGATTGGGTTTATAACAACTATTATTATGCTTCTTGATTTAAACACTTAAAGTCTAATAATATTTGCCAATTATGGCAAACTATATAACTGTTTAGTCTTATACTTATTGTACGTGTTTTGCAAATTAATTAACAATATATTCATGTTTATACCCAGAACATTGCATCCGATTACCAAGTGTGTGATAGATGATTTTATACCACTTTTTTGGTACACTTAACAAACTGCTACTGATAATCTCAAAAGATCTGCCAACATTTTGATCACATAGTTTCAGTAATACAGTACACGAGTTTATATTTTTAAATTTTTTTAGTGTAACTCATGTATTGATGCTTTATTCCATTATGAATTATGGTGACAACTATTATATTTGTTGCTTATATGACACGAATGTATGCAAATTGGAGAATTATGATCAAGCATTCTATAATACAGTACATGAGTTCAGATTTTGAAACAAATTTGATGTAACTCATGTACTTCTACCTTATTGCAATATGAATTATGGCAACAACTATTATATTTCTCACTTGCCTGACATGAATGTATACAAATTGGAGAATTATGGTCAAACACATTACTTGAATTGAACGTATGTCCGTCATTGTAGATTAGTCCCACCTAATTTCTTTGAAAAAACCAAGAACTTTTTTAACGACAATTTACCTAATAGTGTGTTTCTTGCACATATCCTACCCTTTAAACTATAATACAAATATTTTTTTGTTAATGCTTTATGTTAAATTATAACACTTGAAAATAATAATAAGGTTTTGAAGCTTATGTTGCCTATTAGTTAGTTCTTTCTTCGAATTTTTCCCAAGGCTAATAAATTTTGCAGAAGGATAATTAATTGTTTATACTTTTCATAATCTAATTTTAGAAAAATAACATGTTGTTTTGAATGAAATTGACTTCATTGTGGTACTAGATGCAAATTGCTTAGTAAACAACCATTTGTTATGATTCTCAATCACAGAACTATTTGTGATGATAGGTGCAACAATTTATGATGTCAATGTGATATTGGATGACTTATTCCATTTTTATAGCCATGGACTATTCGGCTGCATTCTCCTAATGTATGTTTATTTATCTACTTTACTTCTGAATGCAATAAATTTTAGTTACTAATGTAATATTTACAAATATCCATAGATTTGATAATTTTGGTTACTAAAATAAAATATTATTGCAAAACATATTCCCTGAAGTTGTACAAGTTTGAATTTAGATGCCCATTTTTACATTCAGTTACTGTTTTTTTGCTAAACTTTGTAATTTAGAAACTCTTCCTAATAGGGCATGTAATAAGCATTATCTTGCCTCATGATTGGAACACTTAAGTCATCTAGCTTCATGAACACATAAAGCATAAAAAAAATAGAAAAATAGAAATGACAACTTAAATTCTAGCTTCATGAACACATAATGGTTGTCAAAGACCATTATCTATATGAATCAACTACAATAACAATTCTAATACGATCGGTACTAAATGACAACTTAAATTTAAAATAGAGGTCAACTGACAGGGTGGTCTTCAAAAAAACATTAAAATCGGAGTTCATAAGCATTGAAGTTCTACGTTTCATATCATGAAATCCATTATGTTAAAACAGTGAGCGCTAGCTATCACTAACACACCTCTGTCATCCCATAGGTAAAATAGTTAATTTGGATTCTCCCAGTGCTAATTATTTGCCAGATATACATCCTTCCATGTATCTAATATTTGGTTGCCTTTTATAATCACATTATTAACATGTATCTACTTACTATATTTTCTATTTTGTGCTAATCCAATAACATTCATATGATCAATGAAGCAACTGACATCTAAGTTTAAGTTAAGGTAGTTTCAAGTGAGAAATTTTGCATAAATAAAGACTGACTGAAATATCACACAACATAAATATCAAGCTAAGGTTTTAAGTCTGCCTGTACTATTATTACTTTTAAATAATCTTTTAAATAATCAACCCTACAGAGTTACTGCTAACCTCACAACACTGTAAAAATAACCACATGCATGTTTAAAATTAATGTATATTCTTATTTCAAAAAAATAGTTCAATCAATTGAATCCACTATCCGAATCAAAATGGTTAAAACATGGCAAAATATTTTGGTACTCAAGAGATTGAAACTTCACTACTTCAGACGGTTATATTATCCATTTTTTGCAAGTCATACAAACATAAACATGATAAAGTATTTAATCATCTGACAAAATAAATGATAGCAACATAAATATTTACTCCATGTATAAATAAACAAAGATGTATCAACCAAAACAATGCATTTAGGGTTAAAATTCAAAATTTTCACTAGCTACTTCAAGTTTTAAACTCATATAGCTAATTTTCCCCTTTTAATTTCCAGCACTTCCTTACTTATTTTCTACCTTTTTTATAATAACGGTCCAAATTCAACTTGTGTGCATTCACTTCTACTATTTTTACCCTCATTTTTGAATTCTATTACTTAATTAAACTAACAAAATACTATCTCTGTTTCAACTATGGAATTTTAAAGTACTTGCTAGGAAGAAAGAACATCAAGTGAATACAACAGCAATAGCTGATGGTGACGCAAATGATAGCAATATATCTCCAGCTGATTATACATTGTCATATGCATCTTATAGTTGTGGTTTTGTTTTGAATATTGTCCATAGATGTAATTTATTTGTATTCTTAGTTTTGTGATTTTCATGTGATGTTCCTACTCCGTGTACAGTTGACTATTTATTATAACTGACCGTGAATGTTTTCCTTATTGATCCTTAATTTCAAGTTCAAGATTATTTATTTAGTACAGTCGACCAACTGACAACTCAGCATATTGTTAAATTTATCAATTTGTTTTTTGGTTCAATTGCTTTGCTATCATGCTTGATAAATTTTACAATATACGGTCCATCTCTCCAAAAACATTACTATTTTTTCAATCACAAGCTATTTTTTTAAATGTACATAATACGAGATTTCTTAAGTTACCATCTATCATAAAATTGCAGTGTTTACAATTTGCAGTGATCTCTCACTAATTTATATTATATTTTAACCATCATTCAAAGAATCCTATAAAACAATGTTTGCTAACGAAATACTGCTGCAGTGGCTTTATACTTTTCTGTATCATTCCTTGCCATACCGACAAATTTAAAATAATGTGCGATATGATAATCATAAATTTCTACTATGGCTGTAAAAAACTGCTTCCAATTGAATGCCGTCAGCGTGTTCCAAATGTGCAAAAAGACATTTCATCCTATCTATATGTATTCTCTCTGCCTACTAAGCACTATAAGCTATGCTATCTTGAAATTCACATGAATCACACATGCTTCAGGCTATATCTGTATGCAAAATATAATTTCAGGCTGTTTCAACTTCTATCAACTACTGTTGTTCTTTGATTGGTTGCTACTATTATGTTTCTTAAATTTTGGACTTGGTACAAATTTCCATGCATGGACATTTTTCCAGTTTTATTATGACCTCTGCAATTCTTTCGCTACACCCGTGTGCGAAGCACGGGTTCACACTAGTGTATCATAATCAGCGAGTATTGATTTAGAGTGTGAATCTACGGACTGATCAGTGGTTGATCTAGTGAAATACTACGTATTTTATATAATCTACACGCATTTAGCACTACGGCCCTTAGACCTTTAATGACAGCTCGTGCAGAACCATCAATGTTTTCCAAATTATTACCACAACCCATTCCCTTGAAGTATTGGGTTAAACAGAACAAGCATTAATTGTCATCCACTGAAAAACAACTAAATATCTCCGTTTCTTTTATTTAAACACACTTGGGCTTTAATACCTTGTAGAAAACACGCACTTAATAATCCCATTTACAATCTAATATCATCAAATTAAAACTTCACATCATGATATCATCATCAATGAAGTAATGTAAAAGTACTCACTGACTCAAACCACTTGTTCAGTCAAATACATTTTTTGTGAAAATGGAAATGACCCTTTCAAACAAAACACATCTACATATTAATGCATGTACATCACTACACAAAATTGTACATTCTCATCTAGCTATATATTGCTACTATATTCCAGTATAAAATTCAAAGAAAAATCAAATATGGGAGAAGAAGGACAAGCAATGAAGCCCGTTATCAATGTTGCAGCCATTTGTGGATCCCTCCGCGAAGCTTCCTTCAACCGCGGCCTCCTCCTAGCAGGTAAGTTCCACTTATCTATATATATTTTACATCTGTATGTGTACATTGCAAGATTTGGTAAATAATCAACATGTTATATTGGATATGAGAAGCAATTCAGATAACTGAAGAATCGATTGACAGCGTGCACATCGAATACATTGATATCTCACACCTCCCCTTTCTTAACACTGATCTTGAAGCGAACGGAACATATCCTCTGATCGTGGAGGCGTTCAGACAGAAGATTCTAGAAGCTGATTGCATCCTTTTTGCTTCTCCTGAATATAACTATTCTCTTACTCGTGAGTCAGTATATTACTAGTTTCTTTACTGTTTACTTGCATAGCTGTGGATGTATACACATGTACATGTACAAGAGAGAATACACATATTATGCATACGTGGGTAACATAGATACTATCTGTAAACTATTTAACATAAACATCAAGCATATTTCAAACTATTCAACACCTCATTTGGCATCTTAATGATTTGATAGGCAGGACCGAAAAAGACTCCTTTTCATATTGAGAATAACCATCGGACAATTATTTCTCATGAAAAAAATAGTATAAACGCTTGCATTTACAACATTAATTGTAAAAAAACACAAAATAAGTGCAAAATTTCATGTTATACCATAAATGTTTGCAGAAACCTCTAGATTATTTGTGTTGGTATAAATTTTCAGCGGTGCTGAAGAATGCAATTGATTGGGCATCACGACCACCCAATATGTGGGCAGGCAAAGCAGCTGCAGTCATAAGTGCAGCCGGTGGATCAGGAGGTCTAAGGTCACAATATCATCTACGCCAAGTTGGAGTTTTCATTGATCTTCATTTCATAAATAAACCAGAACTGTTCATTGTAGGACGCAGCCTTCCACTAAAATTTGATGCACAGGGAAATCTAATTGATGCTGAAACTAAAGTGAAACTAAAGCAAGTATTGCTGTCACTTCAGGCTTTTACCTATAGGCTTAAGATGATAGCCTGATTGCTAACATCTTAACTATTTCACCTGTAGTGTGATGACATCATGATTGTAATAAGTGATTTTATTAAATGTTTGCAATAAATATTGTATACTGAAGTGAAACATGAATGCTTTTTGATAGATCACAAATATACTTCTAGAATTGAGTTTGAACTACTGAAAAAAGAATAGGATACTGTTAGATCCACACCTCAGTTGATATCTGAAGATTTTCAACTCTGTTGTCTTTATCAAAGAAACAAAATCTTGAATGCAATTACTCATAAAGATATCTAGCATTTAAAGATGAACAATAGAAATCTACCCAAGATTATATTTACTAGCAAAGCCAGTAGAGTACACCTAGTACATAGGAAATAATAATAAAGAGTCCAAAACCCATAGGGGCAAAAAGCTACAAAAAGGTAAGATATAAGGTGAAAAGAAAGAAGAAGATAATTACCACAAGGATAAAATAAAATAAAAAAGTTGCACTTTTGACATCACAGTACGTTCAAACTACTATTACTTGAAAGTCTAGGCCTTGTCCTTTCAGGTGAGAGTCCTTCATCACTTGGTTTTCTTTTTTTACTGCATGCTTGACTTTCAGTCTGAGTTTGGTTTTGCTCTTCCTGAATTTCATCTATATTCTTACTTTTTAATATGAAAGGTCTCAATTTGTTCACATCTGCTAATTTTACTGGTTTTAGTAAAAATTCATCTGCTCCTTCTTCTAAGCATCTGCATTCAATCAATCAATCCAAATTTACCGTGTTCAGGAGTGCATTTTATGGTGACCCATCGTAAAAAAGTGACAGGAATAAAATCTACATGAAGAATAAAAAAAGATTTGGAATGATTTTGACTTGTTTTGGTATAAAGGGGTTTTCTTTTACTTTATCCTTCTTGCAAAGAACATTGCTATTTATATTGTCTTCTCAAATCATGATGTACAGGTTCAACGAATATTATCCTAACCTTCCAGAACATATGCATTATTTTAGCTAATACTGTTAAACTAACAAAAAAAATCACATTATCTTAAGTAGTATTTGAGTAAAAAAGTAGATGCGTTGGTGAAGCCACTCGAATTGCTTCCTAATTTACACTTAAATAGCTTAAAAAATTGCAAGTGGTTTTCAAACAAGTTTTTGCAAGACAAAATAATACACATAATAAGTGAAATATTTGATTAACAAGGGAAATATTGATGAAGCCACCTAATGTTCACAAGGGCCAACAAACTTTCTCTACCTTATAATTTTGTAAAGGTGTTTTACTTAATAGAGATTTCAGTATATTGAATTTTATCTCATTTAATTGCCATGAAACTATACCATTTGTTAAATATTATAACAAAATTCAGCAAAGCTCCATCAAATTTTATGATGTCAATGTCATGACAAAGGTGAAGTCTAAAAACGTTGAGGAATTGAGTTCATCGTATTAATTAGCATGGATAAACTTCTCCTTTTTTTTAACGCTATTCTACATCAGTAGTTTGCTAGTGTTCGATTGCAACTATATGCTGGTTCATATTGCAGTATTTTCTTTGTCTTATCACTCAGTTGAGAAGATTCCATACTCAAACAAGTCATTACGTGCCTCTGTCCTCAGTCAAATAAGTCATTACGTTCCTTTAAAATCAAAATTTTGCACAGTAATAACAATTTATCCAGTAAGGAGTTTATTCAACCTTACTCAAAGTCTAAAATCATGTTACAAACTAAAATAATATTAGTTAATACCAATATTGCAATTAACAAGAATATGAACAAGAGAAATGCAGAATTGCAAACCTGTTAATCCTTGAAGGCTCATTCTCAGAAGACATGATAACAACAGGAATATCCTTCAGAGATTGTGATTCCTGATCAAGGAATAAAAATAATTAATAAAAGAATTAAATTTCATTGTAACAAACAACAAAATTCTTTTAACAATTAAACAATCAGATAGGCTTAACAAGTAAACTTACTTTGATTTTCTTTAGTAAATCATATCCAGTCATGCCAGGCATACAGTAATCTGTAATCACCATGTTCACCTCAATTTCCTACAATTATAACAAAACCCCAAATTCTAACATCAGAAAATAGAAATACAGAAATTGAAATTAGTGCTTAATTATTCTCACATTATATTCAGACGATGAAGAAGAAGGGGAAGGTGAGTTTTCCTGCAGATCATTCATTAAGCCAAGAAATTGCAAAGCTTTGCTTCCAGAATCCACAGTTGTAACTGATTACAAAACAAAGATTATTAATCAAACAAGAATAAAAACAGGAACAAAAATAGAAAGATCGAATGGGTATTATTAAATAAATTTTACCTTGATATGATGAGGTTTTTAGAAGCCTTTCAATAAGTTTTCTATCAATTATACTATCATCTACTGCTAACACATGAAACTGAGTCTCTGCAGCAATTGCCATAGTTTTTTTTTTCTTTTTTTTTTCCTAATTCTTGAAAGTTTTTTGAAGATAACGAACAGTAGGAAATAAAACGAAAATAAAATAAAAGATATGAGAATGGTTGGGTGGGTTTTATATTAGTTTATAAAAAAATTGGTTAATGTTTTCTTTTATAATGAAAGGAAAGTGAAAGGAGAGAGGTGGAATGATGAAACAAAATCCCCACAAAATCCCACATCTTGGAAAGCAAAATCTGACCAAATATCATGCAAATCTTCTCAAAAATTCACATTTATTGCTATGAGAAGAAAGGAAAGCAATGGGACTATGTTGGTTCCCTCTCCCTTTGTGCACTCTTTTCTATTTTGTAGTCTAGTGAGCTTTACCTTCAGGACTATTGGTTAACTTCTTTCACTTTATTCGACTTTTGAGCTCTTTGATAATCTGTTGTTTATAAAAGAATTAACTAATTGATTTCATGTTAAACAAACAGCAAATGCATACATACATCCTTTTATATGTCGATGGAATTGCAAAAGCCATGAAATTGGGATTGCAAAGGCCATGAGATTTGCAATTAGTCCAAACATAAGGTTGTTATGCGTTGTAGAATAGCTGTGCATGTAAATTAATTAGTTCAAATTTGTTTTAATTAAATAACTATTTCCATCCCTATCATCAACAATGAAATTCAATTAATAGAATTTTCACTATGTCTTTTTAAAATTTCAAAAATATTTTATATGATATTTCTTCGATACCATCCATTAACGAGATTTCACTGTCAATTTATGTCATTCATTATCATTCTTTTTCGATCATCCATCAACGTAATCATCTATTCGCATCTAACACCATCAACAAAAGTATTTGAAGTAAATTGTCGAGACTACTAAAAATTCTACACTTAGAGCACGTGTCCACAATAAATTTTATTTAATAAAATGTAAACACAATTAGCTATTAGATGTACATACGTACGATTTATACCGGTACCAATAGTATGAGTTGATTTCTGTGAACAGTTATTTTTTTTAAAATATTTTCTTCGGAATAAAAGTAATAGCTTACCGATGGAAATCAAAATATTATTATAAAATTCATAAGAGTTTAGGAGAATTAATATGAAATTATTATTGCTTTTGAATTTGGAGAGAAAATTAATAAACAATTATAATTATATGATTTAATGTTGTACATTGATAGGAAATAGATTCCTTGATTCAAAGACCAACTTATGAACTTTTGAACAAAATTTCCATGGAATCCTAGCTGAATTTAGTGACCATATGCAAACCATATTAACATCATTATGTCACACATTCAACTTCAGCACATAGTATTTTCAAGAAACAGGAACAAAAACAACTAGATTGCAGTTGTAAAGACTAAAGATATAAATAACACTACATTGTTTTTCTTATACCTATTTTAACTTGCTAAAACAAGTGATAAAATTTGGAAAATCCCAAAGTGCAAAAAAATAAAATAAATAAATTTCAAATAACAAAGCAAACAAACGTTATAGCTCAACCTCTGAATGTCAACAGACTCCACACTATTTATAGCACCAATGCAAACAAACAAAACAGGCAACAACTCATATATGGATCAAACAAACCATTATTATATTTGAATCGCTTCTTGTTGGCAAATTGTACAAGAACAATCGTGAATCAAAATGGCTATGAAAAACACAAAGATAGCAACATGGCTGATATGTTTTCTTCTGATTATTTCTTCATTCGAATTGGGAGAAGCAGGGCAGAACTGCTGGTGCGAATGCTTGAGACAATGCCTTCCAAAAAAGAAAGACGAGCCTCGTTTCTGCGGCGTGCAATGTGACAAAGCTTGCGAAAGAGCTGGTTATGGTGGAAAACCTGTGGGTGGCGTTAGCTTTTGTAGGTGGAAATCTCAATAAATTATGTTACTCTTGCCTGTCATTTTAATGCGTTCTTAACCATGCATCTTGTATATATTTCCTATTGATTATTTTATGTGTTTTGTAGCTTGTTATGGTTATTTATTTGTTGTTCAGATATTACTGGCAATCATTTCCCCATAATGCTTTAACTCATATGGATTCACAAAATAGCTTCAAAAGTCAGAGTTATGGTTTACCGATTTATTTCTTTCACCGGAAATAAACATTTCACTTTCTATGCGGGATGAATTTTTATTTTATTTTATTTGCCAAATCAAATTTAAATTCAATATGATATATATGCACATATAAATTGTACTTATAAAATATAGATCTAACTACTGGACGACGATTACAAAATAAACTATAATATATCTCTCGAAGATAAAACCGTCGAATGCATGTTGGTTGAAGATAACTCCCGGATCTATCTTGAATCGATCTCTAAACCTTACAACGATCAAAAGCACCACAACTTGTATCTTTTTGATTTGTTATCGAGCTATGATATTTTCAGTAAGGGAGAACAAGAGGCAAGGTTATGGGGGCCAGAGATAAGATGTTTTGAGAAGACAAAAGTTAGAAGATAATTTGATTCATACAGAGAAGGAGGAGACAAATTTTCCATCCTGGTTTTCCTCTTACTAATTCTAAGATCTAGTTCTGGAATTTGAAACCAAAAAATCTCCTCTCCCACATGATCGACCATTCCTTGGGCTCTGTGGGCATTAGAACCTCCAAACTCGACGAATGTAATTAGTATCATTTATATTGTATTTAAATATATATCGATATCGTACGTACATATATAACCTTTATATATACATCCAAATAATTACTAATGGAGCTGAAAAAATATTAATAACAGTGGATACATCAAATAAATAAATAAATAAATAATATTTCATAAATATTTAAGTAATTTAACTAATTTATAACAATTACAAATCAACTAAATCGTGTAGTGTTTTGGAGAAATCAACAATGCGGTTGTGTGACTCGTAGGTATAAATTCAGTCAACGATTAATATCAAACAATTTGAATATTAATGTTGACATGACAGATACTTTGACCAAATTTATTACTTGTAAATCTTCGTTTGTAAAATCTAATTTAGAACTTAGACGGTACGTTTTAGTAACAATTATTTACAACAATTCTCTTCTTCAACACTATATTACTTTATGATTTATGGAATTTGATTTTGGTTAAAATTCCAATATCATGCACATTCAACTCGGTTACTCCATAAACAAATTCCTTGGTTCGATAAAAACATTTATCACTAAACGTATTGCTCCGACCAGAGATTTTGGCTTTAATTTGACTATAATTGACTGTGGTACTAATCTTATACGACTAAGAAGACGAATATTATATTAAATAGTGTTCCACTTTCTATGCTTCTACTCATATCCAACTATAGTCGCTCGATTGGTCGACATGTCATGATTTAATTATAATCAAAGTCGAGTATCCACATAGAAGTTCAACAGTATTCTTAAGTTGAAAGAATATGCAATATCGTCGCTCTGATATTTCCTATTTGACCTAGTTGTTATTAACCAACTTGAGACTCTTGATTGAGTCGTTCCATAGTTATCCAATAACTATAAGTACGTAATCTCTTGGAACCCCCAACAGCCATATATATTGTCTAGCATTTGGAGACCATTACATACTTTGGTCTCATAGGATGTATCAGTATCCTTTCTCAAAATATCTCGACCAGGAATATTTAAAATAGTGTGTTATTTTATATTATGATAATTTTCTTATCATTATAACTCATTGTAATCATTATCATATAACATATCATTTAGAGATTTTCTATTTAATATACTTTAAATTAATTGCTTAATTAATAATATCATTATATAAAAAACTATATAAAAGAAGTCAAATACTTTTATCATAAATAAGATTGGTTATAGAGTTAGATATATATATATATATATAAGAAATTACATAATTGCCCCTTGGGCATACCCCTAACTCACTTAGTCTGCATTAGGGATCAACTATGGAATCTTAATCCCATCATTTCGATCAGGTTTCTCAGAACTGATCGAGTTAGTCCCTAGGTGTACAAATATATTATATGTTTTTAATTATCTACTATGTCACCCTTTTGATAAACTGACTTTATCACGTGGAACCTTTCAGAGTATGTTTCTCGGCATCTAGTGAACTCTAAGTTCATTCATGATCTATATCACGACATTTTTATCATATAAAAATGTTTTGGGATTTACAACATTTGGAATCACCCCTAGCTCGGTTATAAATTTGTGCAATTATACACACACACACATGCTTTTATTGTTGCGCTTATTCAAAGCGATATATATAGCTAATTGGTTGAACTGGCCATAATATCTTGTTTGGAACATTTCTAACTTAAAGCTTATTAACTAAGATTGACTATAAATTTAGAATTGACATACTATACTCAATGTCACTTATGAAGTTCGAATCTGAATACTCCTTCATAAGGAGTTCGCTTTTTCTATAAATAATTCTTTAATATTTCATAAATATTCGAGAATATCATTTACTATCATTTAGTGATCTTAATTCGGATTAGGTATTCTCTTTGTGGATCAAATACATAAGCGCCGCATTGTAGACAATACATCATGTATGATAATTCTTACTGCGAATGCATAAGGAATTCGTCTTACATGCTCCATATTAAACATTTTAATATGGTGTCTTTATATATATTGTTTGAGGCATTCCCAATATCCTTTTATACTAAATATAAAAGATGTCTTTTCAAATCATATATCGGGAATTAAACAACAAAACTAAAATAATTACAACACGGGTACATAACAATCATAAGTTTGTTATTTACTTATAGTTTTAGAAATATTTTAGTACCATTAATGTTTTTTCTTATAGATACTTGCTTCCTCTGCATCTTTACCGAAAATCAAACTGTTTGACTCTTTGTCAAAATATTCGCTCAATTTTAATGCTCGTCGAACTATACTTTTGCATCAGTTGTTAAATCATATCCAAACCTACAAACTCAGTACCGCTCTCTTTGACTTCGAGATGTTTTAATTGTTCATGCAAACAGTCTATTGTAAATTATTATTTAGAATTTTGTTTTAATATAAATGTCCTAAAACTAAAAATCATATGGCAATAATTTTGCGAGTAATCTGAACTAACTTATGCACATTGCATGACAAACCTACTATGTTAATGTCAACAATTGAAATTTATGATATTATTCTTATCAGCATTGTTTACTATATTCCAACTACATTGGTTTTCTTTTTAAGACACATTTGCGGATAATGGATCATATTGCTTTGGATAAAACTATCAAAATCATATTTTGATACCTTACTTGGAATCCGTTCAGGATTTACGCATCATGCCATGTGGTAGAGTTGGTACTTTACAGGCTTATTGATAACTGTGGATAATCTTTGCTCGACGTTAATATGAAACTCATAGTTTCTCTTTGATTACAAGAATTCTTATTAGACATTCTAGTACGTCGTGTCTATTTAGGGTTGGCTAATTTCATCATCTTTCATAATATGTTTTTTGTTTGGATCATAGCTAAATACATCTTACTCCTAATAATTTATAAAGAAATTTCTTTATCCAAAAATTTGTGTTTCTCAGTATGACGAGACAAACATTTAGAAACATTTTATGAACTGCCATCATATATGTCTAAAACTGATTTAGTTTTTAGTTTACGAAATTTATGTCCTTAGCATAAATTGGTCAACCAATATTGGTCTGCCCCAAATTGCTTTAGGGAGATCATACAAGATCCCTCATGAACGAAGTTTACACGTAGCCTCTTACACAAACTCATTGACCTAGGATATGTAGGGGTTTGTTATCCTGTATAATTTTGTGAAATATGCTTTAGATGAAATCAAGTTTAATCTATATACTTACTCTTAAGTACACATCCTTATAAAAAGTAGTTAACTCGACTTCACTCATCATCAATCGAATTTCGTCCAACAAAGTCTGATTATTCCTTATCAATACATCATTATATGTTATAAGGAGGAGTGGCCTTTGAGATTGATTCTTATTCATCTTTGGGTACATTTCGAACCTTTCCTAATACACTCACATATTCAATCAAATTGAATTCTTTCATTTCCTTTATACATAATGTTTTTTACTTCTGTTTTATATTCTGTGAACTTCTCATAGATACTCTTCATACTTACACATGTTTATTTCCATGATAATTCATTAGTGAATGTAATGAAGTAAGTGGATCCATTTTGGATTTATTGGATCTTTGACTGCAAACATCTGTAAGTATCAATCTGAAGAGTCCACCATCTCTTTTGTCGCTCCCACCGAATGGATGTTTTCCCCTTAATCTTTTGATATACGATTCACTAGTACCACAAGATTCATAGTAATATGATTATTGAATTATTTCTCAAAGATATGGCTTAGTCCATAATTCCAAAATAATTATAATATTTTTAGATGCTTTTTGTATTTTTAGTGCATCACTTTGTTTTGAAAACAAATACCACTATTATAGTTATATCTTATAACAAATATTCATAATATTCATATTGAAATAAAACTATGTCTATTTTCAATTAATACTGAAATAATTATTATTTTGAAATATTTGGTATATTAATAAAAACATTTTTTCATAACTTGATGCGTCCACTAATAAGTGTCATATGGTATTCCAGTATTTTTAGCATTACTATAATAGCGTATGAAATACGAAACTCCATTTAACCACTTATTATGAGATTTTATTTCATACACTATAACTAGTTTACAGTTGAGAGTTTTAGATCAAATATCTTGAATTTAAAGAAATAACTTTCATAGAAAATAATTTTCTATATTAAAATACATTTGGAATAGAAATCATATTTCTCATTCTATATTAAGTATCCACTACTTATTTTATACAGTTCTCGTTTCTAGCGTATCTTTAAGAAGAAAAAGTGACCATTCACTCTCTTCATCTCAAATGTGCCTAAGTTACATCCACTCTTATACCTTTGCTTTTTTTCAAATGGTCGAACCATCCAAAGAAAATAGTTACTAGAAGATCACACTGAACTCTTTTCAAAAAAGCATTTGGTCATCCTTAACATTTAAGGATATCAATTAAGTTTCACTTTACATAAACATATCCAACTGAAATTTCAATGATCTAATTCCTAGGTCCTTCTTATAGTTCTTGGTCTAGTGTTACATCTAACAAAGTAAGATCCTTACTGTATTCAATCATATTTAATACACGATCTCACACTATGGTTTACTTGCATATTTCGAATGAACCAATTTCTTCGAGATTTCTTATGAGTATAGCAGGGAATCTAATGCACTAGTGAGATACTATAGTTTTCTCATGGATCATGAGAAGGAGGACTATGTCTTAGATGATGACGCTCCTCTGTCTTTCCTACAAGCACTATAGAGTAAAGACTCTACACTATGGCTTAGAGCGATGAAATTCGAGATGGATTCCATGTACGAAAACAAAATATGAACTTTGTTAGACATACCCAAAGGGATAAAACCCATCTGCTGCAAATGGATTTTTATAAAAATGAAAAATGCAGATGGGGAAGTAGAGACATATAAGGCTAGCTAGTTGTGAAAGAATTTCATCAAATTCAAGGTATTGATTATGACAAAACCTTTTCGCATGTAGCCATGCTTAAGTCCGTTCGGATTATGCTAGCCATTGTTGTATCCTAAGACTATGAAATATGGAAAATATATGTAAAGACGGCATTTCTAAATGGTGTTTTGGAAGAAACCGTATATATGTCACAGCTCGAGAGTTTTGTGGTCAATGGGATTGAGGGTAAGCTTGTAAGTTGTTAAGTCCATAAATGGACTCAAACAAGCTTTAAGGAGCAAGTGTTTTGATAAGTTAATCAAATAGTTTGGTTTCTATCACAATACTGAGGAATCGTGTATATGCTGAAAGGAACTGGGCAACGCTATCGTATTGTTAGTGCTATATGTCGGAGATCTTCTATTGCCTAGCAATGACACTTCGCTATTGCAATCAGTGAAAGCTTGGCTTTCAAGAACTTCTCTATGAAGGATTTGGGAGAAGCAGCCTATATACTGGGTATAAAGATCAATAGAGATAGATTAAAAAGGCTGCTGGGATTGTCCCAATCCTTATACATAAATACCATACTAAAGAGGTTCGGTATGGAGAATTCCAAGCATGAAAATGTGTCAACACAATTTAGAATTGTCCTATCTACGAAGGACGCTCCTCATACTGATGAGGAGAAAGAGCATATAAAGAGGATCCCTTATTCTTCATCCATATGATCCATAATGTACGTTATGCTATGTACTAGATCGTATGTGGCATATGCATTAGGATGTGTAAGCCGATACTAATTTAATCTTAGAGAAAAGCATTAGGCAGCTATAAAATGTTTACTGAAGTATTTAATAAACTCGGGAATTATTCTTTATATATGGGAATGAAGACCTCCTTATGAAGGGGTATACTAACTCTAGCTTTCAGGGTGATGTCGATGATAGCAAGTCAGTGTCTAGTTATGCCTTTACGCTTAACGATGGGGCCGTTAGCTGAAAAGTTTCAAGCAAGAAACAGTAGCTGATTCAATGTTGGAGGTCGAGTACATCGCTCTCAATGAAGCAGCTAAAGAGGCGGTCAGTAAATGCAAGTTTTTAAGTGAGCTTGGGGTGATTCCTGATACTGAGAATCCACTAACATTGTTTTAAGATTAAAATGTGGTGATACAGATTACGAAAGGGCCCACAGTACACAAGAAATCATGACATATTCTTCACAAGTTCCACCTCATTAGAGAATTCATTGAGAAGAAAGATGTTGTGATACAAAGGGTAGACACCAAGGACATCATAGTTGATTCATTCTCTAAGGTTCTTAGTTGGTCACTTGTTGAAAAGCGGATCAAATGAGAGAGGTTCCATAATTGGCCCCAAGTGCAAATGTGTGATTGATAGAGTTAGGGGTATGCCATGGGGTTAATTTTGTAATTTATTGTAAATTATTAACTTTGTAATCAATTCTCACTCGTAATAAAAGGTGTTTTCTTTCTGTAATATACTTGTTATGATATGTTATAAATAATTGATATTTAATTTTAGTATATTTAACTGAAAACACATACATGGGATGTTTGGGATAGTAATTCCAAATAGTTGTAATCATGAGTATTGTATCACAATATATAAATACACTATTTAATATTCATAGTCAAGAAGTATCGAGATTGAATATTGATGCATCCGTTAAGACTAGAGTACGTAACGCTTTCCAAATATCGAGTAGTGTATTACTCATGACTGCTGGGGGCACCATATGTATTGATAATTATTGAATAACTGTGTAATGACTCACTCCATAATTTTCTATTAGTTAATATAACTAAGGTCAAACAAAAAATATCGATGTTACTAATTTACACAGTTCTCTTGACTTGAGAATATCGTTGATCATCAATATGAAAGCTCTGATTTGATTATAGTTAAATCGTGGCATGACGTCCATCGAATGACTATAGCTGGATCGAGTGGAAGTATTAGAAGTGAAACACTATTCAAGAGAGGATTCGTCTTCTCAGTTATATAGGGTTAGTACCACGGTAAGTCAACTCAGTCAAAAACTTTGGCCGGAGTAGTTCGATTAATAATAATAATTATTATTATTGAACCAAGGACTTTGTGTTAGGACTACAGAGTTGAATATTGATGATATTGAAATTTAGACCGTTACCAAATTCCATAAGTCTAAAATGATATAGTTTTAATAAAGAGAATTGGTGTAAATAATTATCACCATTGGGTAACGCTTAATAAAGTAAAATTGAATTTTACCGATACCAAGTAAGCGATAAATTTGGCCATAATATCACATCACCTGCAAAGTGAAGTGTGGATGTTAATATTCGAGTTGTTCAATATTAATCGCTGATCAAATTTATACTAAGTGTCACAAAACCGAAACGTTGAATATTCCTATTACCACCCGATTCAATTAAGTTGTAATTATTTTAAATTAGTTAAATTAATTAATATTTATGAAATATTAATTATAAATTTTATTTGATGTGTGTTGAATAATATTAAACGGTGTATGTATAATAGTTATAAATATATTGATCGATATACGATGTCGGTATGCATTTAAATTAGATTTAAATTGTGTAAATCCCAACATCTATACACGAGCATGTCAAACCATGTATACATTACCATGCTGCACGTGCACGTACACACATATGTGTATAAGATACACACTATATATATATAAACTATATTAAATAAAATATGGTTTATTAATTAAATAAATATTGATTTTATTTAAAAGAAAATTTATAAATGTTCTAAATAAATTTGGAGTACATCCCAATAAAAGTCCAAAAGGTAAAAAAAATTGAATTTGTTTAATTACCCCGCTTCAGGCTGCAGCTCCAACAATAATATAGTACGAAATTTCAAATAATACCACAATCTTTGACCAGGCCCGGCCCAAGGGCAAGGCCTTTGAGGCACTCGAATCGGACAACCCCCGGATAGAGGCAGCATGAGGAGGAAGAAGAAGAACAATGGTGATGGTATTTTTATGTTTTAAAAAGATTACTATAACATTCTTATATTAAATAATGTTTGGTTGAATGGTTATTTGATTGTTGTTGCAACATGGTGGCACAAGTTCAACTCCCATAGGCATCAAATGTCTTTATTTTTTTCTCATCTTTTCATTTTTCTATTTTCATTTCTATTTCGACTCGGGCAACCCAACCTATTGGGCCGGCCCTGTCTTTGACACATCAGTTGGTGATAATAAGAATATAAGACCATAACCCTTCTAAAGGAGATGAGATATTATAATCAAAACAGGTGAATGAACAAATAAAAAATTACTTCATGTATGGGAAAAAAACTTGCTTTTGAAAAGAGATACATTTTATTAGCTTTTGCTTAGTAATCAAACGGTCTCATTTCTGAAAGTAACTCAGGTTAAACCCATGAAGCATTAGATAATTGTCCACTTATTAAAAGCGATCAAAAGAAACATACAAAATAATAATTTTTATCAAACAAAATTTAAAATTTAACAATGACATAAAACATTGTAATTTGTAGAAATAAAGAAAAAATAATTTGTGAGCAATGATGGATAGTAGAAGAGAAGAGAATAACGTGAAAACAATTAATATAACATTTGTTAATTTCTAAACTAAATTCAAAACTGATAATAAAAGAGGATACTCGTTAACTTCTAAATTGAAACTTTAAAAATTAATAAAAATGGTTAAACGGAGACATCCATATGGGATGAGAGAGATTGTGGAGATTTACTAATTCGGTTTATTGTTGTTGTTATTCATCTTTATTCTACCCAAAGTGGCTTTCTTATATTAATTTCAAACATGTAATTAAAATTTAATATCAATAACAGTACATAAAAGTGGAGGATCACTGTTCACTATCTATGCATAGTATACTGCACTCATTTGTGAACCAGCTCACCCATTTGAACGACTCGAATAATATAAGAATAATAATAGACTAAAATAACAACAGAACATGACACTGAAGTGTAAATTAAACTGAAACAATTATAAACAGACAAAGCGTCCAACCATATCGTAAACACCACCTTCAAAATCTGACCTACCTAGTTAACAAATAGTCACGCCCAACATATGCACTTTATGCACTGTTAATGCACATTTTATATACAAATCATGATATGTCAAACACAGGAAGCATTTTGTATATGTACACACACATAAAAAAAGAGAGTTAGTTTAGTATGAAAAGGAAAGCTCAAGATTGAACAATATTATAACAAATAATAAAAGTAGATAGTTGATTAGTTTGTGTAGCAAGGTTGCATGTATATCTTATATTTAAAGAGATACGCCCAATCTTTTACCATAAATTTATGCAGGATGCGTCGATTTATTCTTGACCATTGGCTGATATGAAGGGCTAAACTGAATTCATAAACAGCTTTCTATCTTTACTATCCTTTGTTAGTTGGATCCCATGTTAAGAACTCCAAATGAGCTTTAATTGTATAGACTTAATCAGGAGGGCTGGTCCTGCAAATTAATATGCAATAATAAGGCATCATACCATGAAGCATGATACTGATCACGTTAAAAACATACAATTTATTACACCATATATACAACAAGGGAATTTAATTACAATTTCGTAAAGACAACTGAAAAATGGAGATGGAAGAAATAGGAACAATAATTGAAGGACAATACATATATGCTGTCCATGTAATGCAAAGCCAAAGACACATGAAACTTGATATGATACTTGATTCTTGTTTCCTTCGCCCCTAACAACCGTATAACTATACTCATTGCCAAGGAATGCCCCACCGACACGTTTTCATTCCCATGCTATCCCATGAGCATTTTACTATTGTTTTCTGATACATAGCTCGCTAATTTAAGGATGACAAAAAAGCAATGTGGGGTAGTTTGATTATAACTTGACCTATTGTTGGCACGCTCAGGTCACTAACAATGAAGTGTAAACGAATCAAGTTTAACTGTTTTAAATCTAGTGTACTCCACTTTGCAATCCTTGTTTTGCCTAATAACAAGAGCTACTTTAAGTGACATCATAAATTTAACACCATTAGGAACCTCAACCTAATTAGTAAACTGAATTCATGTCACCGATAACTTGTTGAAAGTTCATAAAATTTTGTTGGTTGTCAGCCACTACGGAGATGGGGTCCGTGGTGGAGGGTGGCAACACCCTAGGTTTGGCCGCTCAGGGCGATTTCACTGATTGTTGAATTTGAATTCAATCGCCAACGGTAATATCCGTTAGCAAACAGTCATATCTGTTATGGTCAAAAGATAGATATTGGTTAATGGATGTTTCCCTCCTTTCTATAAATACAGATTTCATGTTTTGAACGAATACAATTTTGTTTTCTTTCTTCTGTTTTCGAAACTATCAACTAAGCATCGTCAGGAAAAACTTCCAAGTGCTATTCAGATCTGTCCAAGTAATCACAACTTGCACGTATATTCTTCATTGTATCTTGGAAAAAAAATTTCGATCAACCCATGATAACGAATGGGGAAAATATTCTTGAAAGAAAACGATTCTGCCTCGGAGCAAAAAATCTTCTTTAAATATCTAACATAGCTTTTGTCATGTTCACCGGATTAAAATAGAGAGTCTCAACAATTTGTTGTTTTGTTTTGATCCGTCTTCAAGTCAACAGTCTTCATCTTCATTACGAGATCATCAAAGAAATTAAGATGTTCCTTTACTGAAGTACCATCTCTCATCCGCGTGGTGAAAAATGTCTTCAGCAATATCAGACGGTTAGTCGGAGATTTCTTCAAGTAGAGATTCTCCAGCTTGGTCCAAATACCCCTAGCAGTGGTCTCACTGCTAATCTCGGAGATGACATTCTCTCCCATAGCTAGTTGTAAAGTAGTAAATGTTCATTTTTCCATCTCCTTCCTTTCCGCGACTAAGATGTCAGCCATCAACTCCTCAGCGGCAAACACTACTTGATGGACTTCATTCCTCATTAGAACAACCTTTATCCTCCATTGCCACTTCTCGAAGTCTTTATCCTCATTCCATTTCTCAATTGCCAACTGTGATCCTGACGCGATATACATCCCTCTAGTATAGGGTCTTGTAACAACTGGAGTCGCTTCATCTTCTACCAGAGCGTCTAACACTCCTCAATCAACCTTGCAGCTATGACACCAGACTGTTGGGGAAAATCCCTTCAAACGATCAGTCTAAGGGAATAAAAAACCCAACGCAGCGGCAAATAACTGGATCGTGATTGTAGTGGGACGATACAAACAAAAATAAACACCAGAACAGACAGTCACGGATCTATGCAATGCAGAAAAAATAAATAACACCGGTATTTATAGTGGTTCCACTACCACGAGGCAGTGTACATCCACTTGGGGATATGAGATTTTATTAATCACTGAAAAATTAGAGTTACATGATTGATTCATTTTTGGAGGCTATACATAAGAAGAATTTACAATACAGACAAAATTCTACAAAGTTTCAGCTCTCTAGGATGGCTCTGAAATTGACTGAAATTAGCTCTCAATTTCGGCTACCATTGTTGCTCAGAAGTTCCTCTATTTATAGAATGAAGAAATGAGGAGGGGTGGCTACTATATATCAGGCATGGGGTTTGGTTCGGCATGCATTTGGTGCGAAAAATTTGGCCCGGCATCAAAATACCGAACGAAAAATTCCGTTCGGCAAAACACCGACCGAAATATCTCGTTCGGCAAATCACCGGCCGAAACAACTCGTTCGGCATAATTTTTCTTCTTCTCTTCCGCTCCTCCATTTTACCGAACGAAATCCCTATCTCCAAATCACAGCTCCAAAATCACCGCTCCAAATCACCTTCATTTTTGCCGAACGAATTCTCCAAATCACTGCTCCGAATCACCACTCGACAAAAGCATTTTCCCCAATTTCTTGTTCATCCGCTTCAAGCCCTAGCTTCTTCCTTCGTCTTCTGCCGCGTCATCAGGGCCGGCCCAGAGGCAAGACAAGCAAGGCCTTCGTCTAGGGCAACACCATCGAACATGGCCAAAGGGGCAACAAAATCTCCGATGTGCTTTTAAAAATATTGATATGATAAAATAGCGGGACAACTTTTCAAGAAAATGACTAGTAGTGTATTGGTTTAATTTGTAACTTTCAGCCTTACAACCAGGGTTCAAGTGCTACCATTACAAAAAATTTCCCCCCAATCTTTTTTATGCTTCATGTTTTCTAGAGCCCTGTCTAGAGCATCCATATTGGTAGGGCCGGCACCCCGCGTCATGGAATTAGGTACCAAATTTCAAACAGATATAACTATATGTTGTGTTGATTAACTAATCAATATTTAAAATTAAAAAGACCACAAAAATAGGAAGTAATGCAAAATTTTAGGATGGATTAAGGGGACATGAATAAAAATTCCCTTACTTTAATTAACTGGGATCGAATTGAATTTTTACATTTAGTTAGTTGTCATTTTCTTCAAAGCAATAATTCGTTAACACGGCTCAATTTTATATAGTTATGTAAATCACTTGAATTATAGAGAACAATTTTGTCAACCATTTCCAATGGGGAAAAAATGAACAACTCCATAATGAGGTGTCTTTGAATTCAAGTTCAACCGCCCATTAAGTAGTGAGATGCTGTGTGCAGGCCAGTCTCCTTTACCCAGTGGCAATACATATAATATTTTCTAGGTATTATATCTTGCATTAAACTAACGTGGCAGATTCGCATTTTCTAACTAGAGTAACAATTAAACCAATAGCATTTTTCAAAATGCCTAAAATGGAAAATTCCAAACAAGCTTAAACCCAATGAAACCAAACCGCTTTACTTCATAATATCTGTAAACTAATACATCTTCACATGCTTAAAAGCAACAGTTCAACTGCTGTCTACTGCGTAGTCAACACGATAACCTTTGATTTTACTGAATAAAATACTGATTGAGATTGGAAAAGGATTGTAATCTTAATCGTAGAATGTTCCAGGCTTTTAGTATGCCATTTTTATAACTTATAAGAGTATTTTTTTTTAAACTGTCTTGGATTTCAAAGAAATTACATATCTTGTAGAATCATGTCAGACCACAACGATTAATTAGAAATATATGGCGTGCACAATGTTCATAATTGAAGATTATGTGCTGTGTCCCGTAAGTGAGTAGTGCAAATGAGTAGAAAAATATTAATGTCAACTCTTATCTAAAGCAAACAAATAGATAAGTAATCAAATCAGCTGTAAATTGATATTGTCATATGTACACGTAATTCTACATCTGTAAAGGCAAACATATCTGCGTTTTTGCTATCACATTACGATAAAGGACTGATTTAAGACTTGGACTCAGCAAGCAGACAATGCATAGTGGTTTGCTGACATTGCTTATATATAAGCAAGCTATGCTGCTGGAATTGTAAAAGTTAAGGAGGCACAGAACGTAGATTCTGAAACTTGAAAGCTGTAGCAGTAGTTAAAAAGATTTAACAGTGAAAAGCAACAAAGCATCAGCAGGTTTCACCAAAAGTACAGCTAACATGGTATGCAAGTTTTGGAGAAGATGGTTGCTTTTAATGATTGATTTTAATTGCAAACCGATAAGGTCGGTGAACAGGAGGCAAAATCACTCCTAAGAGCATTCCATACGCGTGTGATGGATTGCGTCGTCGAACAAAAACCCACCCTCAATGCGTTGGAAAAGAATCACAAAGTGCTTCCCCTGAACTGGCTAAGGGCATGGATTGCAATCCATAACCATTGGTTGCAATCCACGAGAGCTGTGGATTGCAATCCACTATATACACGTAGCCGGCTTTAATTTAGCCGGCTAAGTGTAAATGGGGTAACTGGCTATAAATTAGCCGGTTAAATAGTGGTTACCCCATTCCCTTCCATCCTCATTATATTCTCCTTCCCTTCTTCATTTTCAGCCGCCATTTTTTCGAATAATATTAAAAAAAATTAAAAAAATGAGAAGAGATTTGAGAAGAATCCGAGGAAGCGGTAGTCGGAGCGGTGGAAATGTTCCAACGGCCGTAGAAAACGCCTCTGCCAAAGAAAGCGCGGATGTACCGACGACAGATACCGGAGGTCGACGAAGCACAATGGTTAGGCGAAGACGTGCGGGTAGAATTACAGCAAATACGGTTCTGAATCCCCACATCGACCAAAATTTGGGACCCGACAAGGATTTGATCAATTTTCGTATACTCCCAGACGATGAAGTACACGTCAGCATGTGTGTTAAAATTTCTGTAAGTTATCTACCTTCAAATTATTTTTTTATTTAAAATTGTACAATAAAAATTGAATATGCAACCTGTTTTAAATTAGGCTCGTCGTGAGCGCACCCGTGGCTCTTCGGTTAGTGTAATCCGTCTTAATAAAATGATCCGATCTTATGATGTCGGCGGTATTATTTATGCTTTTCTTCGATATATAGAATTTGGAGATTTCTTGAGTACGTATTTACATAATTATTGTTTACTTATTTAATGTTTTTTAGCGCTTTCAATAACCGTAAATTGCTTTAATAGGTATCGATAATCTTTGAAATATGGATGTTCAGTTACGTGGTGCTTTAGCCGCCTGTTGGTTGAAGATCACTCATACATTCCACTTTAGTTTTGGAGAGTTGGGTTTTACCCCATTAGACTTTACTATGCTTACCGGTTTAGGCATTGAAAGGGGGACGACCTTACCATATGACGAGGAGTACCAGCACTTTCACCGTTTATCCAGTGTACTTCCACATCTTGACTTACAATATGGATTGTCATCCAGATTGTAGATTAGATGCTCTTACATTAGACAAGCAATATATGAATTGATACATGGTCGTAGCACAAACAACCATTTGGAGATTGCTCGACTGTTTATTCTGTACATGATGGGAAACTTATTCTTTACAAATGCATCGAACACGTTGCCGACCGGATATGTTCCAGCTGTAGCAGAGTTATCGTTTGATAGTCCAATCGTATATGATTGGAGGACTCCGATATCAGCATATTTGTATCGCTCTTTGGATTATCAGTGCGTCGTTAGGGGTAGATCCACGTCCTTACAGGTTTTTGGGAGATCTTACAGTACTGGTACTATGAGAACTTTCGCAACATGACTTATCCGACGTAGGACTCCACATTACCCATTATCTTCCCCCGAGTTAGAGCATAGGCCCGAGATAACTGCATAATGGTGCCAGGAGGGGAGGCACGTCATATATTTGCTGTGGCCCGAAATCAGATCGAGTTACGGACCATGCGAGAGAGTGTTGTTTGGCATCCTTATGATGTTTCGCCTTTTATGATCGACCCTATCATAGCGCATCCTGCATTCCAATCTACTAGACGTTTTTCATTGGTATCAACCCTATCTAGCTTATGATGCTATTGGTTCCTCGGTGAGCGTAGTTGGAGACAGACGTTAGATGGTAATTTTCTTCCTAACGATCCACATCCGGATACAGCTTTTTTGAAGGTGTATGACAACGTTGCTTTACAGGAGTATGCATGGGAGTGGTGGTCCGCTAATTACTTCATCATCATGAATTAAAATTATGCATCGTTTTGGCATCGGTTTTACACTCCACTACATACGGCTACCTTTGTTCATGCTGCATCCGTTGATTTGGTAGGGCCTTCAGGCATCTGGAGTGGTGTTGCCCCCTCTGTTTTACAGGACCTTACACAGAGTACTCAAGTATATCATGCTCCACAACCATCCTAGATAGGAGATTACGGTTGGACAGTCGGTATACAGACAACATCAGGAGTTGATAGATATGTTGATAATCCTCTGCTTGAGATTTCGAAGTATCCAGATCCAGCTGCATTTTCATATGAGGATTTATTTGAGATGAGGATGGGACTCCGCCAGGTCATGTACATCGAGCATCGATGGAGCATAGATGAGTGGACTGCTCGTATTAACGAGCTTACTACAGCTGATGAGCAACGATATCATCCTACATGCAGAGTAGATGATGATGACCACGATGATGATGGTGATGCCGTTGGTCTTTTTGATGATGAGTACCAGTTTGATGAGCCATAGTGGTTGTACTATTAGTATTTGTATGTCCTATCAGTTTGTGTATAAGTGTATTATCGGTGTTCTGTATTTCCTAGCAGAGTTTGTATCAGTGTACTTTCAGTGGTTTGTATGTACTACAAGAGTTTGTATCAGTGTATTATCATAGTTTTGTGTTTACTAGAATTGTTTGTACCAGTGTATTATCCAAGTGCGTACTTACCAGTAGTGTTTGCATAACTGTATTAGCTTTGGATTTCCTATTTTGTTTGATTATGTGTACAACACTATGTGAAGGAACAAACACAGTTGTGTTTGTTTATATTCACGTTTGTGGATGCTTGCCACATGGTTGATTAGAAGGCACTTGATTCACGAGACGCGGATCATGAACTTTCTATTTAAACCAAAGTTTTGTATTGAAAATTCACAACATCTTCAATTATTCTCAACATCGTCAATAATCTTCAATGTCAACTGAAAGCTGAACTCCCGATGATTATTTAGTACTAATCAAATCGTACATAGAAACCGACCGTAGACACATGGAAGAGGAGTTGGAGCAAGATTTTTTGGTCATTTTAAACGAGACTTTTAACAGTCATCCTGATTGTTGATTAATTCAAAGGATTTTAGAAACTCGAAGCACTTTTGTCACATTTACTAGAGCATGTCGAAGATATAGAATCATTATAAAAACAGTGAAGGAAGAAGATCTTTTTTGGTTAATACGAGCTATGTTTGATTCCCGTTATTTGTGGGAGTATCACGTTGATTTTGTTGGACATGCTGCATATAATCTCTGGGTTGGATATATTAGACAAATTTGAATGACGTTTGGGTAAGTTAAGTAGGTTTTTATGTTAATTACTTTCAGCTAGTTCTTTGCACTATCAGTAAGTTATATGTACTTTCAAATTCAAGTAAAGTCTCTGTTTTCAAAATCTACTATGCACTTAACATAATAACAACATTTAACCCATGGAAAACATTAACAATAATGTTAGGAAATCAAATCTACGATTTCGATGACAACAACTATACAATGGAAATCAAATATACATATATATTTATATATACAGGTGCTTGCTAGAACAACATCAATAGAAAGACAAGAACGAGGCTCAAAAGACACTACAAGAGACTACAAGTCGATAGGTACAAAGAAGCACAAGAAAAGATGCACAAAACAGACATGCACAAGTATCAGGCGTCTGGGTGCACAAGCCAGACGTCTGGAAAAGTCCTCTGGAACAACAAACAGGCTAAACCAGACGTCTGGTAATAGCACTCAGACGTCTGAAAACCTACTATGTTCAAAAAATATATAGTATCAGACGTCTGATACAAATACCAAACGTCTGATTTCAAACTCGGATTTCAAATAAAGACTTCAACTGTCACATTCGAATGGACATCTCTGCTTCTCTTCGTTGCAACTCTTCATCATCAACAGAAGCAACTATAGAGCACTCATTAATGGATGCAACTACTCAACATACCTATCTACAACTATATATAGCATCAGAAATCAAGAGAAAGAACTCACCTGACTACCTTACTGACTTACGCTCTCTAACTCTATCATATTCTTGATTTCTGCACTCTAGCAATCTATACTTGTATTTACTCTTCCATATACTCAGTTCTTCATAGACAATATTCTTTAGATATATATTGTAAGCAATTGTACTAATTAGTCAACATCCGTGTTATACTAAGAACACACATTTGACAAGAACAAACTATTGTAATCAAGCCTATTCCTCCGGGCGAAGCGAGGGTGTTTGATAGTCGAATTCCGAAGGGGAGCTTCGGGACTGGACGTAGGACGGGAGGTCCGAACCAGTATAAAATCCTGGTATGCTTATTCTATATTTAATTAGATTAATATTGTTTTTAGCTGCATCATATATTTTGTCACATATACTTGCATATACACTACACGATCCACCCCGTAGATTTACAATTGGTATTAGAGCAAGGTTTGATCAAAGTACAGTAACACGTATTTGAATCACTTTAATATGGCAAGTATTTT
Organism: Allium fistulosum; assembly: GCA_030737815.1. Classification (NCBI taxonomy): domain Eukaryota; kingdom Viridiplantae; phylum Streptophyta; class Magnoliopsida; order Asparagales; family Amaryllidaceae; genus Allium; species Allium fistulosum. The sequence continues at coordinate 558,497,703 of CM060905.1, forward strand.
TCAAGAAGGGCAATCCACAGCACGTCCCCCACTGTTTAATGGTTCTAATTATGCGTATTGGTCAACACGTATGCGAATTTTTATGGAAGCTAATGGATTAGAAATTTGGTCAGCCACTCAAAATAAATATGAAGCACCTACTACTGCTATGAAAACATGGAATGATACACAAAAAACCGCATCTTCTAATAATGCCAAATCTATGAATGTGTTATTTTGTTCATTAGATAAGAATGAATTTTCACGTGTCATGTTATGTAACACTGAGTATGATATTTGGCGTCTTACAAGTTACACACGAAGGCACGAATAAAGTTAAGCAAACTAAATTTTAATTTTACAAAATCAATTTTCATCATTTAAAATGAAACAAAATAAATCTATAGTAGACACGTACTCTCGATTTCAAACTATTCAACACGATTTAATGGCACTAGGAGTTAAATTCACAAATTTTGACTTAGTATCTAGAATACTCAATTCTTTAACTCCAGAGTGGGAAAGAAAAGTATTATCTATCGAAGAAGCTAATGACCTCTCAACACTCTTAGTTGAAGAATTGATAGGAAATTTAATGTCCTATGAAGCTAATTTGCAGGAAAGAAAAGAACAAAATTCGGAGAAGAAAAACATAGCATTCCCAACAACAAATGAAGACTCCGACATAGACGAAGAGGAAATCGTATTTATTGCCAAAAATTACAACAAATTCAAGAAGTTTAGGAAAATGAACAAATTTCAGAAAGGAGGAAAATCAAGCTCAACAAATCAAACGTCAATCAAATGCTATGAATGTGATCAATTTGGACATATGAAGAAAGATTGTCCCAAGCTCAACAATGATAAAAAGAAGAACAAATTTGAAAAATTCAAAAAGAAGAAAGCTTTCAAAGTAACATGGGATGACTCAGATTCATCATCATCATCATCATCAGAGAGTGACAGCGATAGTGATGGAGAACAAGCTAATGTATGTTTTACGGCACAAACTGATGAGGTATGTCCTGAACTTAGCTATGATGAATTATTAGAACTTAGCATGTGTTAACGCTAAATTTGTGAACGCCAACACCCTGGTGTAAGTGGTAATGAAGTGAAAGCACCACCCGTTTGTACGGGAACTAAAAGTAAACAGAAAATCGCAGAAAAGGTAAAAAGACAGCAATTTTTATAGTGGTTCGGCTCAAAGTCAAGCCTACGTCCACTTCACATCCTCTATCACTGACTCGATTACAAACTTTACAATCGCTCTTCGATTACAACACAATTAGAACAAGCAACCTTTCCTATCTTTCTTTGATTGATTACAACACGATTGAAACACGTAAATTACAACACCATTAAGACGAGTCGCTAAAACATCGATCTAGGCATCCTCTTTATCTTCATGTTCAATGATCTAGATCTTCTCCCCCAAAGTTCGTTGAAACAAGCGAAGAAGGAGTCGAGGAAACAGCAGAGTGTCGGCGTGTTCAAATCTCTAAAGTCCTCCTCCAATATGGAGTAGGCGGGGTATTTATAGGGAAAACTAGATTTAGGTCGTAGGTCGTGGGTCGTAGGTCGTAGGTCGTCAGCGACCTAAGGTGTTGCGACCTAGGGTGATTCTGAGATAGCATAAGTCGTTCGCGACTTAGTGGAGCTGTCCTGGATGAGATATAGGTTGTGAGCGACTTAGTATGTTGTTGCATAGAAGGTTAAGTCATTAGGAAGTTAGGAAGTTAGGTCGCTAGGAAGTTAGGTCGCTAGGAGGTTAGGTCGTTAGGAAGTTAGGTCGTTAGGAAGTTAGGTCGCTAGGAAGTTAGGTCGCTAGGAGTTAGGTCGTTAGGAAGTTAGGTTGCTAGGAAGTTAGGTCGTGCCATGTTGAGCCGCTTTATGCTTTAGGTCGTTAAGTCGCTTAGCTCGTTGAAAGTTGTCGAAAGTTGGAGGTAGCATAAGTCGTTCGCGACTTAGTGGAGCTGTCCTGGATGAGACATAGGCTATGAGCGACTTAGCATGTTGTTTGCATAGAAGGTTAGGTCGTTAGGAAGCTAGGAAGTTAGGTCGCTAGGTCGTTAGGTAGTTAGGTCGCTAGGTCGTTAGAAAGTTAGGTCGCTAGGTCGCTAGGAAGTTAGGTCGCTAGGTAGTTAGGTCGCTCTGTCTTCTTTTAGTTGCTAGGTCGCTGCCGCTTTAACTCATTAGGTCGCTGCTGCTCTACCTTGCTAAGTCGTTAGGTCATTAGGAAGTTAGGTCGCTAACCCATAACAATGTTAGCTCGTTGAATGCCATAGGTCGTAGGTCGCTGGGGGCTGCAGATGGTTAAGTTGCTTGGATTATTCGGGGTAATTAACTTGTTGTTTTGTTGAGTGCTGAGTCGTGGCTTCTTTTTTAGTAGTTGAGTCGCTATTCACAAAAGCGGGATAACACTTGCCCCCCAAAACATGCCTTGCGAGAGGAAGGTGTGTTTTGTAATGCTATAAGCCAGATGTTCATATCCTGTTGATGACCCGTGGTATAACCTGCAAATAGTTTTACAGTTTTATATGACCTCAAATGACGACCGTTCGCGATCGAGCCATTTGAGGTGGAATGCGAACGTTCGCGATCTATCATTTTTGTATGACCTCAAATGACGACCGTTCGCGATCAAGACATTTGAGGTGGAATGCGACCGTTCGCGATCTAGCATTTTTGTATGATCTCAAATGACGACTGTTCGCGATCAAGCCATTTGAGGTGGAATGCGATAGTTCGCGATCTAGCATTTTTGTATGACCTCAAATGACGACCGTTCGCGATCAAGCCATTTGAGGTGGAATGCGACCGTTCACGATCTAGCATTTTAGTATGACCTCAAATGACGACCGTTCGCGATCAAGCCATTTGAGGTGAGGGGTGCCGTTCGAGGCGAGTTGTGACCGTTCGTGGTCGAGTGCCATTCGAGGCGAGTTTATATGTGCCCGGGGGGGACTTAGCATCATCAATACCAGATTTCACGTTCGGGTGAGTTTCTGGATTGTTTGTTGCAACGGTTTATCGCCAACTCAGAGCATGCCTAGGGACCGTTCGCGATTCCGTACATGTGTAAGTGGCTTAGCCGTTATGGAATCACAAGTAGCATTTTTTCATTGAAAATAAGTTTTTTGGCAGAAGTATCAAACAGAATCAAGTCTAAGCATGAAAAATGGAAAACAAAAGCAAAACAGAGACGTCAAAGTGCAAACACCTACACCGATGCGATTAGTAGTCATATCAGAACATGCTTGAGGATCGTTCGCGGTCCTGTACATGTGTAAAAGACTTAATCGCGTTGGTGTGGAGTTTGCTACTTATTCGTCATTACACCAATCAATTGATGACAAGTTGTTGTCTCGATCCTGAGGCATCATCAGTAGATGCAGGTGGTAGCCGCTCCATCGTTGTTGCTCTCCTTTTCACGTACTGTGATAGTAGACCATTCCGGATCTGCCATTCAACTTCATCCTTCAAGTGTCTGCAATCATTTGTGTTATGACCATTTAACTCGTGGAATAAGCAGTATTTGTCTGACTTTCTTTCATTGTTGGTCGGATCCCTCCTCATTGGTTTGCGATAAGAAACTTGCTCTCTAGTATCTTGGTAAATTCATTCCAAACTTATATTCAATTCCGAATAAGTGGTATAACATGGCTCCCTCCGTACTCGCTTTGACCTATCATCATTATCTTCCGCTTTCCGCTTTCCTTTGTCTGTGTCGAAATCTTTTTCAAGAGGTTTTCCGCCTTTGAGTGCATAAACTTCTTTCCCTTCTCCATCTTCTCTCTCAGGATTTGCGTCTTCTAATCGTAAGAATCCTTCAGCCTCATGATAAAACTCCCCTAGATCCATAGGGGGATCTCTTCTCAGTGAATTTTTGAACTTTGTGCCATCACCTATGCCCGATACAGCTGCCATTAAGACTATGGATGGATCTGGTCGATCTACCGATGCCGCGGCTGCGTTAAACCACATCAAAAAGTTTCTCAAGATTCTCCAGTTCTTTGCTTCAGTGCCGCCAAACTCATCACATTCTTAGGCCTCGAAATGTGGACCCTGAATTGTCTCATAAATCTTTCATTCAAATCATTCCATGTTCCGATACACTCACTCTCCAGTTGTCTAAACCATAACGCCGCAATATCTGCCAGGTATAATGGAAAGCATCGGGCCATGACCTCCTCTAATGCACCCAGTACTTCCATATGCCTCATATACTTTGTCAGATGAACCGTAGGGTCTGTCCTCCCATTATACATATCCAATGATGGTAACTTGAAATCCGGTGGGTTCCTAGCTCGCCTGATTGCTGTAGTAAATGGAATCTTATTCACATCCTCCAGGTCTTTGTTTACCAATCCGCCTCTCATAGCACGTCTGACCATCTCTGCTAACCTGTCATTATCTCTGAGCTGCAGTTCTCGTTCATTGCTTTCGACCTGCCCCCCGAGCTCATGGGGGAATTCCGGAATCTGTTTTTCTGGCCGGGCTTTCGTTCCTCTGTTAGTTCTCAGTGGCCTAGTGTTAGTTGGTGTCCTGCCTAAGGTTGGATCAACATGCCCCTGGGGTGTGCCCCCTAGCTCAAGGGCTACCCCTGATGGTCCCACTCTGTCTGGTTTATGATTTTGCGCTCCAAGTTGCGCGATCTGTTGAAACAAATTCTCGATCATTTCTTCTTGTCTTCTCATCATTATCTCTATCTCATTCCTTGTGATGAAGACTGAGGTTTGGTTCGCTCCTGAGGAAGCCTCTTGACTCCCCTCGTGTTGACTTCTTTCCTGTCTTTGTCGTCTATTTGATTGCCTTGTCATAGTTTTTCAGATCTAAACTCTTAAACCTTCAAACTCAACTTCCAAGCAGTAGAATTCCTGAGTTCAACTCTCAATGAAAGCACCAAAATGTTAACGCTAAATTTGTGAACGCCAACACCCCGGTGTAAGTGGTAATGAAGTGAAAGCACCACCCCTTTGTACGGGAACTAAAAGTAAACATAAAATCGCAAAAAAAGTAAAAAGACAGCAATTTTTATAGTGGTTCGGCTCAAAGTCAAGCCTACGTCCACTTCACATCCTCTATCACTTACTCGATTACAAACTTTACAATCGCTCTTCGATTACAACACAATTAGAACAAGCAACCTTTCCTATCTTTCTTTGATTGATTACAACATGATTGAAACACGTAAATTACAACACCATTAAGACGAGTCGCTAAAACATCGATCTAGGCATCCTCTTTATCTTCATGTTCAATGATCTAGATCTTCTCCCCCAAAGTTCGTTGAAACAAGCGAAGAAGGAGTCGAGGAAACATCAGAGTGTCGGCGTGTTCAAATCTCCAAAGTCCTCCTCCAATATGGAGTAGGCGGGGTATTTATAGGGAAAACTGGAGTTAGGTCGTAGGTCATAGGTCGTAGGTCATGGGTCGTAGGTCGTAGGTCGTCAACGACCTAAGGTGTTGCGACCTAGGGTGATTCTGAGGTAGCATAAGTCGTTCGTGACTTAGTGGAGCTGTCCGGGATGAGATATAGGTTGTGAGCGACTTAGTATGTTGTTGCATAGAAGGTTAAGTCGTTAGGAAGTTAGGAAGTTAGGTCGCTAGGAAGTTAGGTCGCTAGGAGGTTAGGTCGTTAGAAAGTTAGGTCGTTAGGAGGTTAGGTCACTAGGAAGTTAGGTCGCTAGGAGTTAGGTCATTAGGAAGTTAGGTCGCTAGGAAGTTAGGTCGTGCCATGTTGAGCCGCTTTATGCTTTAGGTCGTTAAGTCGCTTAGCTCATTGAAAGTTATCGGAAGTTGGAGGTAGCATAAGTCGTTCGCGACTTGGTGGAGCTGTCCTGGATGAGACATAGGCTGTGAGCAACTTAGTATGTTGTTTGCATAGAAGGTTAGGTCGTTAGGAAGTTAGGAAGTTAGGTCGCTAGGTCGTTAGGTAGTTAGGTCGCTAGGTCGTTAGAAAGTTAGGTCGCTAGGTCGTTAGGAAGTTAGGTCGCTAGGTAGTTAGGTCGCTCTGTCTTCATTTAGTTGCTAGGTCGCTGCCGCTCTACCTCGCTAAGTCGTTAGGTCATTAGGAAGTTAGGTCGCTAACCCATAGCAATGTTAGCTCATTGAATGCCATAGGTTGTAGGTCGCTGGGGGTTGCAGATGGTTAAGTCGCTTGGATTATTCAGGGTAATTAACTTGTTGTTTTGTTGAGTGCTGAGTCGTGGCTTCTTTTTTAGTAGTTGAGTCGCTATTCACAAAAGCGGGATAATAGCATGGAATTAGATGATAAATTTAGACAAATTAAAAAATTAAATAAAGATCACATAGCCAAAATAAATCGATTAGAACTAGAAATAGGAATGTTAAAAGATGAAAAAATTATTTTAGAGGAGGAACTAGAATTATCTCAAGAAAAAGTTAAAAGTACTTTGACTGAATACGAGACTATATCTATCGATTTTGGAAAAGTTAAACTAGAAAAGGATATCTTGTTAAAAGAAAATATCAATTTAAAAAGTAATATAAAAACATTGAAAATTGAAAATTTTCAATTAAAAGAAAAATTAGATAAAATTACAAATAATGTTTCAAAATTTAATAAAGGAAAACAAGATTTGGAAAATCTTATCAAAACTTCAAAACCTTCAGGAAATAGAAATGGAATAGGATTTAAAAAATTCCTAAACAAAAAGGGAATAATATTAAGAAATATAGTTTTATTTATCGAAAGACTAAAGGATCACCTAAGTCTACTACGGATATCAAAAATATAAAAATTTGGATTCCTAAGACAAATAATAAATTGATTAGACAAAAACATATTAATAATTTCCTAGATAACGTAGTCTATAATAAAAATTATATTCATAAAGGTACCAAATCTTCTTGGGTGTGGCTACCTACTCCTTCTAACATCTATGACCCTAGCAAAGTGTATGGGTACCAATTAAATCATTTTCATCTTGCAGGTACCCAAAATGAAAAAAAAAGGAGAAATGGATACTTGATAGTGGATGCTCCAAACATATTACCGGAAATGCAAAAATGTTATCAAATATAACATATATCGATGGTGGAACAGTAACTTTTGGAGATAACTCAAAAGGATACGTCGTTGGCATTGGAGAAGTCATCAACTATGCTATTCTAGCTCTCCTATTATTACAAATGTTTTGTTAGTAGAAAATTTAAAACACAATCTACTTAGCATTAGTCAATTATGCGATAAAGGTTTTCAAATCAATTTCAAAAAAGATAGATGTAATATTTTTGATAATAACAAACAACTTATCTTTGAAGGATTTAGAAACAAAAATATTTATGTCTTAAATATGAATATAAATCGAAATTCAAACTTATGTTTAACCGCCAAACATGACGATCCATGGTTATGGCATAAACGTTTCTGTTATATTAATTTTAAATATATTAATAAATTAGCAAAATATGAGCTAGTCAGAGGTTTACCTAAAATATACTATAAAGTAGAAAATTTATGTGATGCTTGTCAAATCGGTAAATTAAAGAAAAGCTCTTTTAAATCTAAAAATAATATTTCTACAAAACAACCATTAGAATTATTACATTTAGATTTATTTGGTCCAACTCAAGTACGATCTATAAATCACAACAAATATGTTTTCGTAATAGTTGATGATTTTTCAAGATATACGTGGACTTTATTTTTAAAACATAAAAGTGACACTTTTGGTATGTTTAAATTTTTTGCTAAAAGAATTAAAACTCAAATGGATTTGAAAATTAAGAATATTCGAAGTGATCACGGTGGAGAATTCGAAAATGATCTTTTTACTAATTTTTGTAATAAAAAGGGTATAAGTCATAATTTCTCTTTTCCCCGCACACCACAACAAAATGGTGTAGTAGAAAGGAAAAATCGTACGTTACAAGAATGTGCTCGGACACTATTAAATAGTAGTGGTTTACCAAAACATTTTTGGGCTGAAGCTATTGTTACGGCTTGTTATGTCTTGAATCGAGTAACCATACGACCTATGACTAAACATACTTGCTTCGAAATATTTTTTGGAAGAAAACCTAAAGTATCATACTTTAAAACTTTTGGATCAAAATGTTTTATATTAAATACAAAAGACAATTTTGGAAAACTCAACCCGAAGGCCGATGAAGGAATCTTTGTTGGATATTCGGATCGTAGCAAGGCATATAGAAATTTTAATAAACGTACTAACACTATTGAAGAAAGTTTACATGTTTCATTTGATGAAAATTTTCTTAACAATCAACTTAACTAATTAAGTCATATTGCATTTGTGTCAAATCTTGAACCAAAGAATTATAAAGAAGCTTCAAACGATGATTTTTGGATAATAGCCATGCAAGAAGAATTAATTCAATTTGAACGAAGTAATGTTTGGGAACTTGTACCAAGACCAGAAAACCAATCGGTTATTGGAACAAAATGGGTATTTAAAAACAAAGTAGATGAATACGGAAATATAGTTAGAAATAAAGCGCGTTTAGTCGCTCAAGGTTATAATCAAGAAGAGGGAATCGACTATGACGAAACTTTTGCTCCAGTAGCAAGACTCGAAGCCATACGTACATTACTTGCTTTTGCAAATCATCACAATTTTAAATTATTTCAAATGGACGTCAAAAGTGCTTTTTTAAATGGTTTTATTAAGGAAAATGTATATGTTGAACAACTTCCATTATTTGTTCACGAAAAATATCCCGGTCATGTTTTTAAATTGCACAATGCCCTATACGGTTTAAAGCAAGCCCCCCGTGCCTGGTACGAATGTCTTAAAAATAATTTGATTGCATCTGGTTTCCAAATAGGTAAAATTGACACGACTTTATTTATTAAATGGGAAAATAACGACATTTTAGTTGTACAAATTTACGTAGACGATATTATTTTTGGTTCAACTAATGAAAATCTTTGTACTCAATTTTCTAATATTATGAAAAACGAATTTGAAATGTCTCACATGGGAGAATTAAATTTCTTTTTAGGTTTACAAATAAAGCAACTTGAAAATGGTATTTTTATTCATCAAGAAAAATATTGTAACGATCTATTACGTTGTTTTGGAATGGATAAAACTTCAAGCAAACCAACACCCATGAGTACTAGTGTTCACTTGAAAACGATGATAACGGAAAAGATTTTGATGAAAAATTATATCGTAGTATGATTGGCTCCTTACTTTATTTGACGGCTAGTCGACCTGACATTATGACGAGTGTATGTCTTTATGCCCGATTTCAAGCAAAACCAAAAGAATCTCACCAAAGAGCTGTTAAATGTATAGTACGATATCTATCCAGTACTAGAGATTACGGTTTGTTTTATCCTAAGGGATCAACGTTTGAACTAGTTTCATATAGTGACGTGGATTTCGGTGGATGTAAAACAGATCGTAAGAGTACTAGCGGAACGTGTCACTTTATCAGACAATCATTAGTTTCATGGTTTAGCAAAAAGCAAAATTGTGTCTCCTTATCTACTTGCGAAGCCGAATATATTTCAGCGGCTCTAGCATGTGCACAAGTGATATACATGCAACAAACACTTAAGGACTTCGGCAAAGTTATCGATAAATCACCAATATATTGCGATAATACAAGTGCAATAAATCTATCAAAAAATCCTGTAAATCACTCACGTACTAAACACATAGATATACGACATCATTTTTTACGTGACAATGTAGAAAAATGAATTATTACATTAGAAGATGTAAATACCGAAAATCAAATAGCAGATATTTTCACAAAACCACTAAATGAACAAACATTTGTTAAACTGCGACGCGATTTAGGAATATGTTCTCTTAATGATCTTCTAAACTAACACTACACTTTCATCCATTCTATTTTTGGCTAATATTTTTTTTATCCACAGATTAACATTGTTATCACTAACCAACAATTTTTTAGCAATTTGTTTCCTGAAATTACCTATGTATAACCCTTAAAATCATGTATAAATAGCCTTTTTACAAGAATATATAAAATTCATTTTTACACAAGAAAAAAGCATGTCTTCCGAAAACTCTCATCTCTCCTTCTCAACACCAACAACTGATAGCTCAGCGGATACACCTCATCGCCTTCCTACTCCTACACCAGATCAGGAACCGACATATAAGTGGTCCTCCTATCACACGGGATTCACTTCCGATAACAAGAAGTCCAAACGATCTCTATTTGTCTCTCCTAACACCAAGGAGAAAATTGATGAGGTACATCACTACCAAAAGCAGCAAATAGATTTACAACGAGAATTATACTTTGAACAAAAGGTCACTGCGCGACGACTAAGTTTTCTGGAGCAAGTAGCGATCAAATTTTGTAATTCACGAAAGAAGGATGTACATGAACCACTTCCGATTCCTTGCAATCCTTTGGATCCCTCTACTTCTTATCATACACCTTTGGATCCTTCACCTAGATGATTCTATGGTTCCCCAAGAACAAATGAAAGTGGAAATATATGGTCTCCACTTAAGCCATGGAGGGATGACAAGTCTGAAGATCGTAATACTCCATCGTCTTCTAAATACATTTACTTATTCTCTTTGTATTTTAATCTACGTATATTCGTGTTCTGTTCCACAAATAATAATATTATGCTTTACTAAAAATCAATCTCTCGAAAAATAAGCAACACCCTTAAAAAATAGGCTATTTTAAGAAAAACTGGCTAATTCAAACGTCTGAACATTGCCATCAGACGTTTGGACGTCTGATAAATCTCTCTTCCTTTCAAATTTCCAATTCGATCAATTCCAGACGTCTACTACCACCAACCAGACGTCTGAACATATATATTGTCTTCAAACTAGGTTAAATTAGACGTCTGACTTACCTTCCAGACGTCTGAAATTCAATCGACACTTTAAAATACCCTGCTAACGTCTATTTTTTCACTTATTCTCACTTGCATTTTATTTCATTTCTACTGCAAGGATGATTCTCTAATTCTCCAACTTGTTTTTTCCGTCAAACACGCTAGAATTTCATGGCCCCTAAAACAAAAAACCCTAAAATCTCTAAACGCAAGCAAGACCAAGCCACTTCATCCAATCTGCAAGTTTGCTCAAACGATCAAATTGAGAGATGGATGAATCGTGTACCACATTCAATCAAGAGATACGAGGATATTCAAAAGAAGAAGCTCCATACAGGTCCATTTTATAATTTACTAAAGTTCCCAATGTATGATTTGGACGAAATGTGCGAAAGTGCTGGATTAGAAACATTGATTTCCTTCAATCCCAATAATGTTCAAATCGATCAGCTAGGCATATTTCTTTTCTATGCTAATTTAGTTAGCACAGCTGTTTGGAACACCGACAACGATGATAATTGGTTATTGTCAAGTGTTTACGGCAACACAATTAGATTTATTCCAAGGATCATAGGCCGTACTCTTGGATGTTCCGACACCGGAGAAGATTTATATAATATTCCGGATATGCGTCTCAAACCGAGAGATAATATCACACATCAAATATGGGAAGATAACATGCCTAGATTTGCATCAAAATACCTAAGACCTAAAGCGAGACTTCTCACTAGAATGATCATCAACACTATCATTCCTTGCCTTGGTAGTCATGAGCAAATCACAGAATTAGAGCACAAGGCTCTATGTGCTATATTCAGTGGAACAAGGGTTAATTGGGCAAAATTTATATTTGACGAGCTCAAACATTTTTGGACTAGATCACGACCATCCATCATCTATCCTACATACATCATGAGACTTCTAAGAGCTCACAACATCCCTTCATATTTATCCACTTTTGAAGAAATTTCTCCGAAATATGCGTCCACAAAATTCTTCTCTTTAATGCACCTACCAGAAAATCCTTTGGATTTTATCTCATTTGAAGAATGGATGCAACGTCGTCAAGAGAGTCAAGCTAGGCCTCCACCGCAACATCAACCCGAACCATCACAAGAGGTAGAACAACATCGTGAGAATACTCCTCCTCCTCCTCCTGCACTTTTTGATTATACGTGCCAAGATGATATTTTGGAGACTCGTACTGAGACGAATCCAAATGAGAGTATTCGCCACTTAACTCTCCAAAATCAACTTATCCTATCCCAAAATCAAAAATTATTGGCTAAACGTATTGATAGTTTTGAAACATCGTTTGCTGCTCGCTTGGCCACAGTTGAAGAGTCACTTTCAACTACATTATCTGTTCTAAAAGAGGTTCTTCAACGAGTTGGTGGTCCTACACCACCTTCAAAAGATTGGCCAACTCCAGTGCCATCTCCTCCTCCTTTAAAACATTCCAAATTATTTGAAGAGGAAATAGAACCTCTCGAGCACACTCCGACATCTCCTGAAAAACAAGCTAGCTCATCCAAGAAAGAAGATGAAAGAGGTGATCAAGATAAAGCTTCCCTAAAAGATACTTAGATTTTTTAGGATTCCATCTTTTGTATACAAACGATAAAAAATATCTATGCATGTAATCTATTAATATGATTAATGAAACGTGCTTTTTGGTGTGTTATTTCTATGTATATTCATATAACCTTACGACGATTGGCAAATATTAGATGGTACGACAATTATTTCTACAATTAAAAGTTATTAATGCTTTTTGATAATGCCAAAGGGGGAGAAATAATGGAAAGCACATATTCAAGGGGAGATTTATAAAATTATATCTAAGTACATTGTATAGTTGTCATCATCAAAAAGGGGGAGATTGTTAGGAAATCAAATCTACGGTTTCGATGACAACAACTATACAATGGAAATCAAATATACATATATATTTATATATATAGGTACTTGATAGAACAACATCAACAGAAAGACAAGAACGAGGCTCAAAAGACACAACAAGAGACTACAAGTCGATAGGTACAAAGAAGCAAAAGAAAAGATGCACAAAACAGACATGCACAAGTATCAGATGTCTGGGTGCACAAGCCAGACGTTTGGAAAAGTCACCTGGAACAACAAACAGGCTAAACCAGACATCTGGTAATAGCACTCAGATGTCTGAAAACCTACTATGTTCAAAAAATATATAGTATCAGACGTCTGATTTCAAACTCGGATTTCAAATAAAGACTTCAACTGTTACATTCGAATGGACATCTCCGCTTCTCTTCGCTGCAACTCTTCATCATCGACAGAAGCAACTATAGAGCACTCATTAATGGATGCAACTACTCAACATACCTATCTACAACTATATATATCATCAAAAATCAAGAGAAAGGACTCACCTGACTACCTTACTGACTTACGCTCTCTAACTCTATCATATTCTTGATTTCTGCACTTTAGCAATCTATACTTGTATTTACTCTTCCATATACTCAGTTCTTCATAGACAATATTCTTTAGATATACATTGGAAGCAATTGTACTAATTAGTCAACATCCGTGTTATACTAAGAACACACATTTGACAAGAACAAACTATTGTAATCAAGCCTATTCCTCTGGGTGAAGCGAGGGTGTTTGATAGTCGAATTCCGAAGGGGAGCTTCAGGACTGGACGTAGGACGGGAGGTCCGAACCAGTATAAAATCCTGGTGTGCTTATTCTATATTTAATTATATTAATATTGTTTTTAGTTGCATCATATATTTTGTCACATATCCTTGCATATACACTACATGATCCACCCCGTAGACTTACAAGCAAGACTTAACTTACGAAGACAACAAATAAATACGCAGACAACTTCATAGAACATAAACAAGATAACAAACAGTAAAACACGACAACATCATGGAAAATGAACAAGATAGCAAACAAGATAACTAATGATTAAAAAAATGCCTTCGACCACCTGATAAGTTAATTGAACCCAACATCCTTTGAAGCATCTGAATTTGGTTTTCAAGTTCATTAGCTTACACAACTGCACGATGAGGAAGAGGATCGTCAATCCATTGCAAAAGTCCACAACCATCAGGAGAATTACGACATCCATAGTGGCGTCGACCGATGTCGGTCCCGTTACTTACAACAGCATACAGAACAGAAACCCCACAGTTATAGTAGATCTCCTGAGAATTAACCTCTTGATCTGTGCGAGGTACTTGGTGTTGTATTTCATTCCTTCATTCTCTTATTCCGTTTAGGCTACACCGCTCTTCTCGTTGAAGTCAACCATTTTCCAGCTGCATGTGCTCCTGCACTTCCATCTCATGCTCTCTTACATCGGCATTATGTCTTTCCTCCATTTCAATATATCACTTGGTTGGTGGTTGAGGGGAGGATGTATTCGTTGGGCTACTGTGTTGTAATGGACCTTCGTATGAGTATGAGAAGGGCAAAGAAATATGATTGTAATCGACCATTTTTATATACTACTGCTACGATAATAATGAAGAGAAGTATGTTAAGCAAAACGATATTTATATAGCATCATACATTGCCCATGTAAAGCAGTGCAACAAGGATACAGTGCCTTGCTTGACCCGACATTGCTGTCATTCACACTCCACATCCATCAGCATTAATCCGTGTAAAGCAATGCATAGTATCTACATTGTCCGATGTAACCCGACACCGTGTCATTCTGACTCCATAGGACACAGCTTTAATATGTCTACATTATCTTGACAAATCTTTAACGCATATAAACCAGCGCATCCAATAGCTTTAATTCTGTTTCAAACTAGACCCGACCTCCTGACGTTTTGTGGCCACTTAAAAATCTTTAATGCATATAAAACAGTGCATCGTGGCTAGTGTTTGATGTGGCCCAACACATTACCATTCTTTAATCCAAGTGACCAGGGGGTCCATTAGCTTTAATATTGTTTTAGACAAGACTCGACCTCCTGACGTTTTGTGGCCACTTGACAAATCTTTAATGCGTATAAAACAGTGCGTCGTGGCTACATTGTTTAATGTGGCCCAACACGTTACCATTCTTTAATCTACGTGACCAGAGGGTCCATTAGCTTTAATACTGTTTTAGACAAGACTCGACCTCCTGACTTTTTGTGGCCACTTGACAAATCTTTAATGCGTATAAAATAGTGCATCGTGGCTACAGCGTTTAATGTGACTCAACACATTACCATTCTTTAATCCATGTGAGCAGTGGGTCCATTAGCTTTAATTCTGTTTCAGACAAGACCCGACCTCCTGACGTTTTGTGGCCACTTGACAAATCTTTAATACATACAAAATAGAGCATCGTGGCTATAGTGTTTGATGTGACCCAACACATTACCATTCTTTAATCCATGCCACCAATGGGTCCATTAGCTTTAATACATGTGACTGGATCCTATGACATTCCATTATCCATTCAAGATGTGATGACCCATCTTTTTGGATGATTTTAGTCGACAACAAACCACACATGTCTAACTCCAACCATTCAAATAGGCAAATTATAAATGGGGTTTAATAAGAAAATAAGAGAAAAGAAAGAAAGCGAAAGACAGAATCTCGCAGCGGAATGAAAAAATATAATAATCAAATAAACAGTTCATGAAGCTGTTTTACAATATACATTTGATCTCAATTTTTACAACATAATCAGAGTACCAACAACAAACATACCAACATAATGCAATGGAATAATAATAGTAAATGCGGTCTAGCAAACTCCACCTTCATCTTCAAGGAATATTGTCTTCAAACACTGAAATACTCAGGCTGACCCGAGCATAATGAAAAGACAAAACACTCGAGTCAGAACTAAAAGTTCTTATATAAGTTAAATCAATAACAAGTAAATATGAGTGTAATAGCTTTAGAGATGTTTATAGGATTTTCCATCTCCAATCAAGTGTACAATATGAGTGCAATAACTTAAGAGATGTTTCGGGATTTTCCATCTCCTAAGGATCCGTCAAACTATCTATATGTAGTAAGATACGCTATATATGTAGTGACTATCAATAGGGTAAGGTATTAAAATAGCACTAAGGCTTTACATTGATTTCCTTAACACATTTTTAAGCATTGTTCTACAGTTTGCCTTTGTAGCATCACCAGTAATGTCGGTAGCCAGGGAGGCGCCGTGATAAGACAACTGTGATATCCCGGAATTTATGGGCAATTTCAATTTAATAATCTGTTTAAATAATTAAATTGATTTGATAATCTTTGATAATAAAATTTGAATTGATTTAATAATCTAATTAAATAAATATTTAATTAGTGAATTTTTATCTTTTAAAAACTAAAAAAAATGATTTTTATTTATAATGTGTATATATATGTGTGTATATATTGTAAATAGATAAGCTTTGGTTTGAAATTTAATAAATAAATAAAATCTTGTTTTTAAATTTCTAATATACATTTTGATAGTTTGGAAATTATGATTTATTTAATATTAAGCTTTTCAAAGCTATTTAAACAAATAACTATATGGTTTTAAATAAGATTAATAATAAGGTTTATTTTATTTTCTTTTTAAATATTGCTTAATAAATATGATTTAAGAGTATATATATATAAGTTTAAAATACAATTTACATATGGTATGTTAATTCATTTAGTAATAGTAGTAATTTATAATCTCTTTTATAAATTATTTTAAAATTGACAAATTGTTATTTCAAACAATATTATTAATATATTATTTTATATATAGATATAAATAGACTTTAATAAAATAGGATTGTTATTTTCAAATTAAATGTGTTGTTGAATCTATATGTATATATATATATATAACTTGATTTTAAATTGAACTTTAGTATTTGATTTGAATTTGAATTTAAAGTTTGTAATTCAAAAGGATAGATATTTAAATTGTTTTGGATTTCTAAATATATGTATAAACTTTTATTTATAAATATAATTAGTTTTGTTTCTTTATAAGTAATATATGTAAATAGATAAGTATTTAATAAATAAAGAAAAGGCTTTTATTTACATTTACAATAAATAAATTAATTAAAAGGACAAGTGTTATTATATTAAAACTTAATATAACATGTGTTAATTTATGAACAAAGATATAAGACAAGTGTTAAGACTTTAAACAAGTGTCATTTTTGTTTTAATTTTTCTTTTATTTTAAAAATAAATAAATTCAGCCTACATATACATGTTTTCCTCATCTTCATTTCTTTTCTAACCTTCATTTTCAAAAAAAAAATCTGAAAATCAATCCTCCTCTCAAACCAAAAACAAGTCGTGTAAATTGTTTTCTCAAATCAAAGCCTGTTAAATCTACAAATCAAAAGAACAATACCCTGAAACCATTTTCAAATTTGAAGCAAGTAATCAAAGCCTGAACTAAATTCTTTCAAAACTGAGAACAACAAGCCTGCATTTTCTTCAAATCTGGAATTTGTTTGAAGCAAGTTCAAGATCCAGTAACATCAAAGCAAGCATGCAAGTTTTAAATCAAAGAAGTATTCCAGTTCAAGTTTCCAAAATTTAATATGCTCTGTTCTTCATTTTTAAATCTGGTGAGTAACATCACAACTTAAATAGTTTAGGTATATAATTATGTTGCAGGTTTACCTCTGAAATCAAGTATGTTTTGTGAATGCATTTTTAAGTATATCTCTGTGCATGTATGTATATGAATATTTGGTTGTGTGCATTTGCTATGTGTTTGGATGTTTATCTGATTTTAAGTTTCCAGGTTCTAAATCTAGTCTTGAATCAACTTCTCTTGATCAAATCTTTATTAATACTTAAGTCTTAAACCAAATATGTTTATTATATCATAGTTTTTAGTTTAAAACTTGTTTAGGTTAAAATAAATTATATTGCCTCTGGAAATGTAAAATAACAGTGCAAACTCTAAAAAAAAGTTAAAATTCAGTTATTATGATTCATGAATTCAAATATCTGAATCAAATGCTAAATCTAAAAATTGATTTTTGAAACAAGAATTACAATTTTTAGTAATGGGTTTTGAGTATATTTCTGGTTTGACCAGAAATGGGTATTTAAGGAGATATTGATGATCACATTAGTCTGGAGGGTCGTGGTACATTCTGGAGGAAGAGGAGTTGTCAGTGATTAAGAGAAAAATATTGGATGGCCGTATAGATGACCGTGGCAATGGAGGTTGGTCGATTGAGTTTCTAAACCTAGTTTTGGGTGTGCTCTGGAATTTTGATCGACATTGTACCTCTGAGTGATCGAGTGCTATGATATTCAAGGATGCCATAGCTTGGATGTTGAAAAAGGGTTGGACGGAGTTTCAAAGCCTCTGATGGCCGGAGGTGTGAGGACGAAGAGTTTTCAGGTTTTGCTTTTAGTTCCAGGTGGTGCTGATCTACTCGATTTCAAATACGTGTTGTTGTTGAAGCTCTGGTGATCGGGTTTTAGTGTTAGGATGATCGTCGACTTGTGGGGGTCACCGTGGATGGTCGGAGGAGGTTGTTTGATCGGTGCATGTGCACGGTGTACATTTTGGATGCTGGTGAAGTTGGATTGTAACAGAGGAGTTTTCTCGAGTTGATCGCGTAAATGACTCGAAGCATGGAGGGTTTTGACTCGGGGTAAATTGGGTTATGCTCGGGTAGATTTTTGGTTACAAGTTTAAAACCCGACAGTGTTTTTAAAATTTAAAATGAGTTTAAATTGTAGAGTGGGATTTTAAACGAAGTTTTAAATCAAATTTTTAAGTATGGATTCAAATCTAATTTGTATTACCATGAACCAAAAGCAAAACCTGAATACCACATCGATCCAAATTAACGTTAGGTCGTGAGACCGGGATCGGGTTTCGATGAGACCGGGATCGGGTTTCCAGATTTGGATATACGAATACCACATTGATCCAAATTAACGTTAGGTCGTGAATCTCAAGTGAAGATGAAGATTCAAAGTGCAAGGGTTATTGTTGTTAACTCTGAGGGTGATTCCAACACGAGTGTAACGAGATAATACCTTCGGTTTCGTTCGAATCCGGAACGAACTTGTATGGATTGAATGCTTTCAGAACATCGTCAGTTGGACGATGAGCATTCTAAGTGATTTGTTCTGATTAAAGGTAATCGTAGCCTCAAGCCTCATCAACCGGGAATGGCTAAAACAGGGGAGGTGCAGCAAGGCTTCGTGGGTAGCATCCACTGAGAGTAAGGTTATCCCTGTCTAGAAGTTCCTTTTATTCGGCTTAGTGAGCAGTTGGCGACGGCCATCTATGGGGTGATTTTTATTTGGAATTATTCAGTAAGGGATGGTTTCGGCTTTGTGTTGCAGGGGATTGGGAGTAATCCTCGGTACGGTGATCTAGGCCACGTATTGTGACGGGCGGTACCCCAGTAGCCCTGCCATTGTATGGAATCCAATCTTCAATAAGTACCGTACGTATTAGTTGTGCCCAACTATGTTGGAACGTGAGATGTAAGCATTCCAGCTATTTTTGTATTTTACTTGAAAACCCTAGACCCTATTATAATATAACTGGATTTCCTATCAAATGTTTTGGTTAGCGTAAGGTAAAAACTTACCCATGTTTATTTGTGGGGAGTCTTACGTGATACCTTTTGTTTTCAAAGGATTTTCAAAGTTAAGCAATTTTAACCTGTTACTCACACCAGACCCATGTCTGACCCAAGTGTTTATTTTCTGTTTTATAAATTCTTGGGTACTCAAATTTTTTACTAGTAGCCAAGGGATTCGGGTTTAGCTTTGACGAGTTTTCTGGAGGAGCAATGGAGCAGGAGGCTTCAGCGTTCGTAGATATAGTGTTCCGCTGTGTTGATCTCTGTGATAGTGTCTTGTATGTATTTGAGTTGTAATGTCAAGACAGATGTTTATAACTGTCTAGTATGTGATGTATATGTTGTGTAACTCTGTTAATTGTTGTATACTATGTAATAGACTATGTTATTAATATAATTTTATTCGTTCCGCTGTTGAGATTCTGATGTTGTTTCTTTCTCTCTTCTCTTCTTTTCTCTTTTCTATCCCTTTCTTTCTTATTAATAATGCGTCATTCTGTGGAATGAATGGCGGGTCATTACAGTTGGTATCAGAGCTCTTGGTTGAGTGAATACCTAGGCTCTGGAGTGGTGTCTATCTTGAGAGAGCGTATTTGTAATTTTTATATAACTCCATATATATATATTTATTCTACCTATTTGTTGGGTTACCTGTTCGGGTTTTCCAATATGAGTTCTAAGGGTAGATAGGGTAGTGGTGTGTGTAGCACGACTACCAATGATAGGAGTGAGTGTTGAGGTTGGAAGTGTATCTGTTGAGACTGTAGACCAAATACTGTCTCGAGTGAGCTTTGCAGTTGTGTAAGGATTTCACAAATCTCTGAAGTAAACCTGTTAAGGTTCGGAGTTTATCTTTGAAGTGCAAGTTTGGATGAGTAGAGTTGGATCTGTCGGTTAGGCAGAAGCGAGTGATGGTACCTTGATACCTCAGGAAGAAGTAGCTGTGTGATGAGACACAGTGACTATGGATGTTCCCGAAGATGTTTTTTTGGAACAAGTTAAGGAAGTGTGTCTGCTTCGGTGTTGTGGCTGAGTTCAGCAAGGTGTTTGTGTTTGGTTTGAGGTTTGAGTTTCTCGAAGAGCTTTGGGTTTGGAAGTCTTTGGCATCGGTGGCAGCAGTGCAGCTCGGAGTATTCTGTGCGTTGGCAGGAAGTTTTTTTTGGCTGAGCAGTTTTTCTGAAGGTGAAGTTCAGAAGCAGCAGAGTGGATCCATTTCTTCGATGGATTGGATAGTTAAGCGTAAGCTGTTCTGTTTAGTAAAGAGAGAACAGTTTTCTTTGGAAATGGGTTGGGTTGATCGCAAAAGTGACTTGCGATAGTTTGAGTGTTCTCTTGGGTTATCAGAGTTTTTCTGGATGTCTTTAGGGAAGTTAGAGGTTTGCTTTAGAATCTGGAGATTGAGTTTTCGTATCGACTGGGATTCCAAGAGTAATACCGGTGGTTCAGCTTAGTAGAAGGATGGTTCCTAGAGAGATAGTTTGGGAGTGCATCTCTGGATAGGAGAAGTTAGTTCAGTCTGCTGATGTTTGTGAGTAGAGTTTGGTGAAGTAGCTCAGGTTTTGGTGGAACTTCTGAGTTTTTCTCTTTATGGATTTGATGAACCATATTTCTGGGATGTGTTATCTAGTTTGTGCTCGTGTTCTTCATCAGCATTCTCATCTTTTCCAGATCAGAGTGGTGCAGCGAAAGCAGTTTGGGAGTACATCTCTGGATAGGAGAAGTAAGTTTGGAATCTACTGATAATTGTGAAGTAGAGTTGTGTTTTGGATTATGGGTAGATCTTGAGAGGATAAGTTCTTTGATCTACTTGGTTGAATTGTCAGTTTGGATAACTGGGATTCAATGTGTTTTACGTATCTCTGAGGGAGTACGTGTTTGATCTATCTCTGGTTTTAAAACCAACAGTTCAGGTGGATTTGGTTGTTGAGTTAGACTCGTCTGTAGTCTGATATCCTGTTTAGTTTTGTAGATCTAGATGAGTGGGAGCCGTATAGCTTAGTAGTATTGATTGTTTGGATTCTGTAGAGCGAGTATTCCGGTATTTATACTTGGGAAACTCTAGGAAATTCTATTCAGAATTTTGTCTGGATAGTTAGAATTGTTTGATTAAGTAAATTGTTTGCTATGGTTGTTAGCATATGGATGATAATATATGCTTGTGATTTAAATAGATTATTAAATTACCTTTGTTTAAAATTTCGGGGACGAAATTCTTTTAAGGGGGGAGGAATGTGATATCCCGGAATTTATGGGCAATATCAATTTAATAATCTATTTAAATAATTAAATTGATTTGATAATCTTTGATAATAAAATTTGAATTGATTTAATAATCTAATTAAATAAATATTTAATTAGTGAATTTTTATCTTTTAAAAACTAAAAAAAAATGATTTCTATTTATAATGTGTATATATATGTGTGTATATATTGTAAATAGATAAGGTTTGGTTTGAAATTTAATAAATAAAATCTTGTTTTTAAATTTCTAATATACATTTCGATAGTTTGGAAATTATGATTTATTTAATATTAAGCTTTTCAAAGCTATTTAAACAAATAACTATATGGTTTTAAATAAGATTAATAATAAGGTTTATTTTATTTTCTTTTTAAATATTGCTTAATAAATATGATTTAAGAGTATATATATATATATAAGTTTAAAATACAATTTACATATGATATGTTAATTCATTTAGTAATAGTAGTAATTTATAATCTCTTTTATAAATTATTTTAAAATTGACAAATTGTTATTTCAAACAATATTATTAATATATTATTTTATATATAGATATAAATAGACTTTAATAAAATAGGATTGTTATTTTCAAATTAAATGTGTTGTTGAATGTATATGTATATATATATATATAACTTGATTTTAAATTGAACTTTAGTATTTGATTTGAATTTGAATTTAAAGTTTGTAATTCAAAAGGATAGATATTTAAATTGTTTTGGATTTCTAAATATATGTATAAACTTTTATTTATAAATATAATTAGTTTTGTTTCTTTATAAGTAATATATGTAAATAGATAAGTATTTAATAAATAAAGAAAAGGCTTTTATTTACATTTACAATAAATAAAATTAATTAAAAGGACAAGTGTTATTATATTAAAACTTAATATAACATGTGTTAATTTATGAACAAAGATATATGACAAGTGTTAAGACTTTAAACAAGTGTCATTTTTGTTTTAATTTTTCTTTTATTTTAAAAATAAATCAATTCAGCCTACATATACATGTTTTCCTCATCTTCATTTCTTTTCTAACCTTCATTTTCAAAAATAAAATCTGAAAATCAATCCTCCTCTCAAACCAGAAACAAGCCGTGTAAATTGTTTTCTCAAATCAAAGCCTGTTAAATCTACAAATCAAAAGAACAATACCCTGATACCATTTTCAAATTTGAAGCAAGTAATCAAAGCCTGAACTAAATTCTTTCAAAACTGAGAACAACAAGCCTGCATTTTCTTCAAATCTGGAATTTGTTTGAAGCAAGTTCAAGATCCAGTAACATCAAAGCAAGCATGCAAGTTTTAAATCAAAGAAGTATTCCAGTTCAAATTTCCAAAATTTACAAAACTTTGAATCAAAAACGCTTCAATTCCTCCAACTCATTAAATTTTTTTACTGACTGTCAATGGCTTCAATGATAATAAAAAATAACCCAATCTTTGAAAGAAATCCTGATCAGATCTCTAGAGGTTCTCCTCACCTTCTCAATCCCTCTCTCATTTCCTCTCCTCCTTCTAATCCAAAAGATAAACCACCTGATCAAGATGAGGAAGGATTCCAAATAGTTAAGAATCGGTGCAGAATTAACTCTGCAAAATCTCAGAATCCTTTGCAAAGATCAGCAATGGCTCAATCGGATAGATTATCGGATAGACCCATGTCCATAGGACGGGAAAAGTACCCAAATCCGGCCAATAGGCAATCAAGATCCAGCCAATTGTCGAAGACACCAAGAACTCAACCTTCTGCCACATTCAATTCAACAAGGGCAGCCTCATCCTGGGCAGATTTAGTCAAGAATGGTGGCTTCAGCAATAACACTGATCTCAGTTACTCTGCCCCCATCAATTTGGGAGACAAGAAAATAGTGGTCGTTAAAGAGGAAATAAGCAAAAGGACTGAGGATAAATGGAGCAACTCTATCATAGCTTATGTTTATGGAACTCGTCCAAACTATCATCATTTCAGGATATTTTGTTTCTAAAACTTGGAACCCTATGGGTAACTTTGAAATCTTTACAAAAAATAATGGCTTCTTCATTATTAGATTCTCAATGGAGCAAGATTGTGTCAAAGTTACTCAAAATGGCCCCTTCTTTATCAATGGCAAATTAATAATCTTGAAAAGATGGGACAAGAATCTAATTCTTGATCGTGACCTTCTCTCTACCTATCCAATCTGGATTAGGTTACCTGAGTTAAACCTCCGATTATGGGATAAGGAGGCTTTTGCTGCCATAGCTAGTGTAGTGGGTAAACCGCTAAAACTAGACGAGCCTACAGCAAAGGAGACTCGTCTTAGTTATGCCATAATATTAGTTGAGATAAAGGCCACTGATGATCTACCAGATCTAGCGTTAATCTCCATGCACGATGGAGAAAGCATCAAACAAATCATTGAATACGAATTTATTCCTCCTAGATGTCAAAAATGTGCTTGCTTTGGGCACCTCTCAGATACTTGCTCTTGGAAAATAGTTTGGAAAGAAAAAAAATCTTCCAATAATTATTTGGATAAAAACTCTTTGGACATTTCAGAAAATGAAAGCGATCGAAATCAAGAAAACCAATTACTGGAAAAGATTTCTTCTGATAATAATATCGCTGCAAACAATTTAGAATTTGAAAATCTTTTACAATTTTCTGAAATCAATACGAGCTCGGAGGCTCCAAAAGAAAATGTTGGGAAAAATCTTACCGAAATGACTGAGCAATCAGAGAGTTTCACCCCACAAGCTTTTTCAAGTGAGAATAAGGCTAAAACCACAATTCTTAATGTAGCCATGGATACTGATCAGCAAATGACAGAAACAGTTGCCTTTTCAGATCATCATGGCAATTCCCAGAAAGATAATAGTAATCAAGCTTATTACAAAGGGGACCAGATAGAACAGTTCTTGCTTCCTCCCCCCCTTCAGGAGAAAGCAATTTTAGTTACAGATATGGTTTCTAAACAACAAGATACAGTTTCAAACTATCAAATAGTCTCAAAAATCAACACTTCATAAAGTTGTGCTCTGCCTGAATCCTTGCTGGAGAATGCTGGATTGCTATTCTCTTCTGTCTCCTCCTCTCCTGTCAAAAGCAAAAGGAAAAAGACCAGGAAAAAGTCTATACATGAAATTATAAATAATAATACAGAAGGCAATCCAGACAGTCCAACTACTAACTCTTTTGAGAAGAAATACATTACTAAAAACCCAAAATGGGAAGAATTTCTCAAAGTTCATAACAAAAAAGGCTGCAAAAGGAAAGGAGAAAAAGCTACTGAAAGCTTGGGAATTAACAGCAAAATCCTGATTTAGCTGCTATTGTATCCTTTATTCCCTATTTTATTATTATGAACATTATTACTTGGAATGTCAGAGGTCTTAATTCTCCTGAGAGGAAATTAGACCTTTCAAATTTACTGTCTTCTCATAAACCATCTCTAGTAGGCATTTTAGAACACAAATTGTCTGATAAAAACATTGATTTGTTTAGGATTAATAACCTTAATAATTGGCATCTTATTCATAATAATTCAATGGGGGGAAATGGTAGGATCATTGTTCTTTGGGATCCTACCATTTGGGACCTCTGTAATTTCACCCTCAATATTCAATATATTCATTGCAGTTTCAAAAATAAAGGAGGTTTACAAATATTTGTCTCATTTATTTATGCCTCCAATTTTGAAAACGAAAGATCTCATCTCTGTAATTCTCTTGTCCATCTTAATTATAATATCTCCCTCCCATGGGTTATTATGGGTGACTTTAATACAATTACTAAAGCTCATGAAAAAAGAGGAGGAATTCCAGTTCCATTAAAAAAACTGGAATTCTTCTCTAATTTTCTCATAAAAACAGGTTTAATTGAGCCTACCATCACAGGTAATAAATTCACTTGGAAATCAGGTGAATTTAGAAACATTCACTGTAAACTTGATAGAATCCTTGTCAATAGTTCTTTCATAAATCATTTCTCTGACTTTAAATGCTACACTTTACCTCAATACACTAGTGACCATACTCCCATTCAACTTACATTATCTCAAAATTCTACAACAAGAAATTTTTTTCCTTTTAGATTCAAAAATGGATGGGTCTATGACTGTACATACTCTAGACATGTTTGGTTCATTGCCAAAAATAAGCTCAACATAAATCAAAATTTGGCTCTCCAAAACATTAGAGACAGCATTCAATATTTTCAGAAAGCATACAAAGGCAAGAAAGCAGATTTCAACAAAGCTACAGTAGTTCTTACTACAGTTATCTACTTCATTTGGAAAGAAAGAAATAACAGGTTTCATAACAAAGTTGAAACAGACTGTATTCAGCTTTGGAAAACTATCGAAATTGAATCCAACATCATTCTTCACAAATTCAGCAGAAACAGCAACAGATCTCATAATATCTCAATTGAAGACAACTATGAGAACTTAGTCGAAGAATACTTACAGAAGGAGAACTTTAATAAAAGTTCTCAATTCCCTGCTGTTGATGGTAATAAAGTGGATAAGCCAACCAGTTTCATAAATCGCAGTTCCTCAGATGAAGGTTTCTACCCCGCACTGCATACCAGGAATAATTCCTACAAGGGAAGTAATCAAAACTTCAATTATTCTAATTTTCAAAGTTTTTTAAACAAAAAATCACATTACTCTTTACCTGATATGCATAGGGAGAGCCGTCCATTCAATTCTGAGCCTTTGCTTCCTTATGACTGTCAACTGCAAAACAACATTATCATATCCAACGCTGATGTTCCTAGAGATAAGGACTTCAATAATTACAAGCACTCATCTTATAAGGTTCTTCCCAATGCCGCTAGCAAGGATACTGTAGATAACATTCCAAGCAATCAGATCGCAACCTGTCAGGGAAGTAACAAGGCTCTTAATTCTAATTATATTAGGACTAATAAAGGTATTTGCACTAATCAAAACATTTTTATACCTGTTTATAGCAAGAGGAGCCGCTGTAATGCTGAGGCTAACAACAATTTTCCCCTGCCTGATAACGAGCAAAGATTAGGAGACTCTCACTACATCAGCAAGCTTAATAATAGAATCTACCACTTATCTGTTTAGGAAAAAGGAGAGAGCAGCGACTACTGTGTTGATGATTGCTTTGATCTTCCAAGGGCAGATCTTAAAGAGGCGTCTGACTCGACTATCCTCATTTCCTCAGATCTGAAGTTCGGAAGCAACCATAATAACAAGGAGAACAATTACAAGGATACTAAGACTAAAACAACCTGACAAAGTCATTTTAGCCTAGATCCTGATATCTCCAGGCTTCGCGATAAAGAAATCAAGGAGTGGAGACCCCCTTAAGCTCTAGCGAGCGAACTATTTCGAGATTTTAGCAGAGTTCTTTAGCTCTTCTTGTTTTGCTCCGCCATTTTTGAGCTCGAGAGTTTTTGGAGGCGCTGCCTCGTTATTGTGTTCTGTGTTCTAGGGTTTGCCTTGTGTTGTTTTGTGTTTGTAATTCTCGGTTTTGGGTATTTAGTACTTACCCGTTTCTTTTCTCTGTAACATTCTGGGCTTGGCCCTTTTACCCATTTTCAAAAAAAAAAGTTTCCAAAATTTAATATGCTTTGTTCTTCATTTTTAAATCTGGTGAGTAACATCACAACTTAAATAGTTTAGGTATATAATTATGTTGCAGGTTTACCTCTGAAATCAAGTATGTTTTGTGAATGCATTTTTAAGTATATCTCTGTGCATGTATGTATATGAATATTTGGTTGTGTGCATTTGCTATGTGTTTGGATGTTTATCTGATTTTAAGTTTCCAGGTTCTAAATCTAGTCTTGAATCAACTTCTCTGGATCAAATCTTTATTAATACTTAAGTCTTAAACCAAATATGTTTATTATATCATAGTTTTTAGTTTAAAACTTGTTTAGGTTAAAATAAATTATATTGCCTCTGGAAATGTAAAATAACAGTGCAAACTCTAAAAAAAGTTAAAATTCAATTATTATGATTCATGAATTCAAATATCTGAATCAAATGCTAAATCTAAAAATTGATTTTTGAAACAAGAATTACAATTTTTAGTAATGGGTTTTGAGTATATTTCTGGTTTGACCAGAAATGGGTATTTAAGGAGATATTGATGATCACATTAGTCTGGAGGGTCGTGGTACATTCTGGAGGAAGAGGAGTTGTCAGTGATTAAGAGAAAAATATTGGATGGCCGTATAGATGACCGTGGCGATGGAGGTTGGTCGATTGAGTTTCTAAACCTAGTTTTGGGTGTGCTCTGGAATTTTGATCGACATTGTACCTCTGAGTGATCGAGTGCTATGATATTCAAGGATGCCATAGCTTGGATGTTGAAGAAGGGTTGGACGGAGTTTCAAAGCCTCTGATGGCCGGAGGTGTGAGGATGAAGAGTTTTCAGGTTTTGCTTTTGGTTCTAGGTGGTGCTGAGCTACTCGATTTCAAATACGTGTTGTTGTTGAAGCTCTGGTGATCGGGTTTTAGTGTTAGGATGATCGTCGACTTGTGGGGATCACCGTGGATGGTCGGAGGAGGTTGGTTGATCGGTGCATGTGCACGGTGTACATTTTGGATGCTGGTGAAGTTGGATTGTAACAGAGGAGTTTTCTCGAGTTGATCGTGTAAATGACTCGAAGCATGGAGGGTTTTGACTCGGGGTAAATTGAGTTATGCTCGGGTAGATTTTTGGTTACAAGTTTAAAACCTGACAGTGTTTTTAAAATTTAAAATGAGTTTAAATTGTAGAGTGGGATTTTAAACGAAGTTTTAAATCAAATTTTTAAGTATGGATTCAAATCTAATTTGTATTATATTTTGAAATAAATAAGTTTATAAAATTTATAATGTTTTAACAAACTTAAAATATTTAAAGTATAATTTAAAAAGGTTTGAATTTAAATGAAATGGGTTTAAAAATCTTGTAAATTTCTTTTATAAATGTTAAGTGTTTCTTTAACATTTGGATTTAAAAAGGGTTTGTAAATTTGATTTAAATTTGGTTAAAGTTAAATTTCAAATTTATTTAAAATCTTTAATTTGAAATGAATTAAAAGAAAGATTTAAAAGTAAAATGTTTCAAAGCTTTTGTTAATAATAATTAAAGTAGTTATAAAGGTTAATACTTTAATTTAGAGATAAATTAAGGTTTAATGATTTAGGATTCATTAAATTAATAAGGTAATTAAGGAGTAATTTAATAATTTAATTAATTAATGATTTGGTGTTAATTAATTAAATAATTAGGATTATAAGTTAATTAATTAAGGGTTAATTAATTTGGAATTAAGGATCATTTATTTAGATAAGTATAGATTATTAATAAATGATTAGGAATTAATTAATCAAATGATTAAAGATTAATTAAGAAATTAATTAAGTAACTAGAGATTAATTAATGTGTAATTAAAGATTAATTGATTTATAATTTATAATGATTAATCTAAGTTTAAAATTACTTAAGGAATGTAAGTAAAGAATTATTAATAATTAATGAGAGATCATCAATTAGGAATTATTAAATAATTAATTAATGTGATTAATTTTGATAATCAATTAAATTAATTAATTAATATGAAATTGGTTAAGTATAATTACTTAAATGTAATTAATGAAGTGTAATTACTTAGGAAAGTAATTAAAGGAAATTACTGGATGTAATTAATTAAAGGAGTTTTAATAATGAAAGTAATTTGAGTTTAATTACTTTGTATAATTAATCAAGGGATTAATTAAAAGATAATTAATTAAGGAGTAATTAATTTATGAAAGAAGTAATTAAGAGTAGTTAATTACTAAATGAGATTAATCAAAGGTGATTAATAAATGTGACTAATTAAAGATTAATTATTAAATGTAATTAATTTAAATAGGATAATTAATTAAGAGTAATTAGGATCATTAATTAATATAATTAATAATGTAATTAATTTAAATAGGATAATTAATTAAGAGTAATTAGGATCATTAATTAATATAATTAATAATGTAATTAAAGGTTGATTAATTAAAACTAATTAATCAAAAATATGTGATTAAAGTAATTAATTGATTGTAATTAATTTAGGGATTAATGTAATTAAGTATAGTTAATTAATTAATGAAGTAATTAAAGATTAATTACTGTAATGGTTTAAGATAATTTGTGAAATTAATTAAGGATTAATTACTTAAAGTAATTAAAGGATAATTAATCAGGAATGATTAATTAAGATGGATGCTTAGAGTATGATTAATTAATTGGTTTAATTAATGATTAAGTAAGCAGGATTTAAAAGTAATTGAAGTAATTAATTTAATTCATTTGAGATAATTAAATTAATTAGTGATAGTATGATTGCTTATGGATGGCTAAATAATATTAAATGCTTTGCATTGTTTGATATCTCTAATGAGATATATGCTGATCTATGATAGGGATGCTTTGGTTAAAGTATGATGATAATGTGAATTATCTATTTATGATGATAATATGAATTATCTATTGTGATATTGTGAATTATCTATCTATATGTATATAGATAAATGAATTGAATTGTTTTAACTTTAAAACAACTTAGCCTTAAAAGATACGTTTTGGATTTCGATGAGAGCGGGATTGGGGTTTCCAGATTTGGATATCCGAATACCACATCGATCCAAATTAACGTTAGGTCGTGAATCTCAAGTGAAGATGAAGATTCAAAGTGCAAGGGTTATTGTCGTTAACTCTGAGGGTGATTCCAACACGAGTGTAATGAGATAATACCTTCGGTTTCGTTCGAATCCGGAACGAACTTGTATGGATTGAATGCTTTCAGAACATCGTCAAGTGGACGATGAGCATTCTAAGTGATGTGTTCTGATTAAAGGTAATCGTAGCCTCAAGCCTCATCAACCGGGAATGGCTAAAACAGGGGAGGTGCAGCAAGGCTTCGTGGGTAGCACCCACTGAGAGTAAGGTCATCCCTGTCTAGAAGTTCCTTTTATTCGGCTTAGTGAGCAGTTGGCGACGGCCATCTGTGGGGTGATTTTTATTTGGAATTATCCAGTAAGGGATGGTTCCGGCTTTGTGTTGCAGGGGATTGGGAGTATCCTCAGTACGGTGATCTAGGCCACGTACTGTGATAGGCGGTACCCCAGTAGCCCTGCCATTGTATGGAATCCAATCTTCAATAAGTACCGTACGTATTAGTTGTGCCCAACAATGTTGGAACGTGAGATGTAAGCATTCCAGCTATTTCTGTATTTTACTTGAAAACCCTAGACCCTATTATAATATAACTGGATTTCCTATCAAATGTTTTGGTTAGCGTAAGGTAAAAACTTACCCATGTTTATTTGTGGGGAGTCTTACGTGATACCTTTTGTTTTCAAAGGATTTTCAAAGTTAAGCAATTTTAACCTGTTACTCACACCAGACCCATGTCCGACCCAAGTGTTTATTTTCTGTTTTATAAACTCTTGGGTACTCAAATTTTTTACGAGTAGCCAAGGGATTCAGGTTTAGCTTTGACGAGTTTTCTGGAGGAGTAATGGAGCAGGAGGCTTCAGCGTTCGTAGATATAGTGTTCCGCTGTGTTGATCTCTGTGATAATGTCTTGTATGTATTTGAGTTGTAATGTCAAGACAGATGTTTATAACTGTCTAGTATGTGATGTATATGCTGTGTAACTCTGTTAATTGTTGTATACTATGTAATAGACTATGTTATTAATATAATTTTATTCGTTCCGCTGTTGAGATTCTGATGTTGTTTCTTTCTCTCTTCTCTTCTCTTCTCTTTTCTATCCCTTTCTTTCTTATTAATGATGCGTCATTCTGTGGAATGAATGGCGGGTCGTTACAACAACACTAAACCAAAGTTGTAGTGGTTGCGTATAAGGATAAAAGTATGACAAAGCACGAGAGGCAATGCCCAAGGTAAGATTCTACCAGTTTACCCTTTCTGGCTGATCGTAACACATCGTAGCAACGACTATCGACCGAGTCCACCACCCCAAAAATCAAATCAATGTGCACCGAACAAGTCAAAATCAATATAGTAATACGAAGGGGTGGGGCCCCTAAAGGTAGCTAACCCCTTGGCCAGACATAGGCTCCTATTTTAGTCATTTCAAATTGACACAAGTGTCGGGGTCATCCATCATCATTCTCTTTCTTCAAATGCAGCAAACGTTCGCCAATCCAACCACTTCATTCTGGATCATCCACCGCGTACACAGTTGTTAAAGTGGTTCTGGTATTAACAAAGAGTATGCCAATATTCGGCCCCGGTCTCTTTAACAATCAAATGTCATTTTTCATACCGGTTGGTTCTTTTAAATTTCAAGAACAAGTCATATTTCATATCAAAATATCAGATTCACTTCAGAAATCATTTTGAAGCCAAAATAAGATATACCTTCATACCAAAACATTCGCATTTAAATCAACGATTTAAATCTAAATAGTTCCTCTTTAAACAGTTGAATATTGAAAATGTTTGAATAATTAAATTAGTTTGAATGTCGAAAATAGTTTTGTAACATCTCGTCGTTTTGGACCATTCAAATCGACAATAAAACCACACATGTCAGACTCGAATAATTCAAAACAACAGATTGTTAATAAAATTTGGGGCAAATAAAATCAATCACAGAATCACAGACACAGAATATCAGAATAACTCGCAGCGGAATAAAATAAACATAGGAGTTCATGAAGCTCCTAGATACATAGTCTCAAACTAATACATAATACCCAAGTCTGAACACAAATACAATGGAAAGTTTAGATACATAAGTTCTCTACTACAAAAGCAAAAGCTGAGTGGAAATAACTGGAATGGAAATATCAGGTAGACATCTAAATCTCCGGCAGATCTCTAGCTCCAAAAAGATGAATCCAAAGTTGTGAAACTCAGGCTGACGCGAGCGTATAGAAAAACATGAAACACTCGAGTCAGGACATACATACTTATAAAATGTAAATCAACTCAAGTGAACTGCAAAGGAAATGCATCAGTAACTTAAAGGATGCTTGTGATCACCCATCCTTTAAGGATCCGTTAAACTATCTACTATGTAGTAATATACGCTATTATAATAATGTCTAAGTTAAAGTAAACTATTAAAATAGCGTTAAGGCGTTACCAATTTCCCCCTTAACACATTTTATATATTCCCATAGTCTATACAGGACCGTAATCCCGCCCGTACTGGACGTCGTCAGAAGGCACTCCAAAGGTATGGTACAAAACAAACTTGTAGAAGGCGCGCTAGGGTAGGTGACACGGCACAACTAGGCAATGCCAAGGTAGATATACCAATTACACTTCCGGACTGTTGGTAACGCATAGCCGCAACTACCGCCAAACTCAACCCACACTCCCGAATCAAAGGTGCGCACCAAATCAATCATAATGTAATAGAATGGCAAACGATGAAGTGTGTCCGATCGGAGGAGCTACCTCACTTGGCCCGTCAATTGCTCCTGTATTAGCCACCTTATGCTAACTCACGGGAGTTAGGTCCACGTATGTATACCTTTAGGATCGACGCCACCATCCTACTTCATTCTGGAATCTCCATCGCATACACAGTTGTTAAAGTGGTTTTCGGTATCGACAGAGAGTATGCCCATATCTGATCCCGGTCTCTTTAACAACCAAACGTTATTATAACCCGTGGTTATTTCAATTTCAAATGGTTTATATTTCATATCAAACATATTCATTTCAAAACCTCATAAATCCAATATCATTATTCTTTAAAATATTATTCATATTTCCAAAGTTGTAACACTTCCAAATTTCATTTAATTATTACCCCTTGAAAACGTAAAAATTTAGAGATCATAGCACTTTAAAAATGTAACATTTAGAACCATAACATTCAGAACTATAACCCTTTAGAAAATTTTGTAGCATTCTGGAAATGTCACTTTTAAAAAAACGTAGCAGTACTGAAATGTTACTGTAAGCATTCATAGCAGTGCAGAATTGTTACTGTAAGAAATCGCAGCAGTGTAGAATTATTACTGTAAGAATTCGCAGCAGTGCAGAATTGTTACTAGAAAAATCGCAGCAGTGCGGAATTGTTACTATAAGAATCACAACAGTGCAGAATTGTTACTGTAAAAATTTGCAGCAGTGTAGAAATGTTACTGTAATACTTCCTACTACAATAGTTTAAAAAACCAAATAATATATATATATATATATATTTACAGTTTTTATCATAGTCATTATATCATTCCTATTATATTACTCTAATTTTGCTATTTGGTCATTAAAGAAACCACACCTTAGTTAAATAACTTTGTTACTATAATGTCAAAATTTAAAGCTGAAATCCTTATGCTAAGTTGAAAGTACGTTATTAACTCACACTTTATTTTCCTTTCTGTAAATAACATTTATCATTTTTATTACCCAAGTTATACCATTTACATTAGTTAAAACTTACATGTCAAATGTACGTTTTAACTTACATTTTTTTCCACAAAATAAAACCATTTATCATTTTAATCACTATTACATGAATTAAAACTTACAATTTATAGGTTAGAATAAAATACCATTATTAAGTCA
Organism: Allium fistulosum; assembly: GCA_030737815.1. NCBI lineage: Eukaryota > Viridiplantae > Streptophyta > Magnoliopsida > Asparagales > Amaryllidaceae > Allium > Allium fistulosum. Next base: position 558,531,893 of record CM060905.1, read on the forward strand.
AATCGAATTATTAAATTTCAATTAACCTTCATTCTGTAAATTAGATTCCAAAATTTACATTTCCAACTATTTGTTTCTTATAAAATTTTTAACTCATGTAAAAAAATTCACAGAAATATTACATTAAATTTTAGTTGAGATTCATATGTAGAAATCCAAAATACTTAATAATTTTTAGAAAATCATTTTAAATCAACCACGGAGTCTATATAAAATTATCTACCCTAGGGTCAAGTAAATATGGACATATATCATTTCAATCCGCAATTTATTAATTTCCCGGGTTTTACATCATTTCAAACCCGCAATCCCAAGTCAAATAAAATTGCTCAGGCCTATCATTTCAGCCCATAACAATTTTCCTTAAGCTAAAGATCATTCGGGTATGTATCATTTCAACCCATAGTGAAGAAACTTCTAGTGTGAGAACAGAATATGAAATAAACAGAACAATAAATAACATATCATGGCATATGATCACAATAGGTTTAATATAATAGGAAATAACATAATAAAACACATGTGAAATTTCTAACTTGCCTATACATATCCATACGACTCAACTATTGTCAATTCACCAAAATATAAGTATGTTGTCAAGAGTGATTACTCACCTTCTTTGATTAGAGAAGTTATTCCAAACACAACACAACGACTACAACAAGCATGACAATTACAGACAAACTTGAGTGGGAGGAGAATCTAAATCCAAAGCTTTGAAAATAATCAAATAAATTTCATATGTAAACAAATAGAATTCGCATAGAAAATAAAAGTAGAATTTGTTTTATATTGGTAAACATATGAAAGGGCTTGTCAAAGGGACACATAGGTTTGTTCTAGGGTTTGTTTGGGTTCGGTCTAGGCTAGATTTGGGTGGGGTTTGGTTCGGTTAGGGCTAGGGTTAGGGTTTGGGTTTGGTTTAGGCTAAGGTTAGGGTTTGGTTGTGGAGAAGGTGGTCACGGCCAAGGCAAAGCAAGGGGAAGGGTGAGGTGATGGTTCGGCTATAGGGTTTGTGGTGGGAAGAAGAGGAGTGGAGGCTGAAATTTGTTGAAGAGGAAGGGAAAAAGAAGGAGGAGAAGTGGTTTTGGATAGGGTTTTTTTTGGAGGAAGAGGAGATGGGTGTGGTGATGAGCATGGCCGAAATTTGAGGAAGGAGGAAGGAGAAATTTTAGAGGAGAAGTCTAGGGTTTTGAGGAGGAAGAGGAAGAAGAAAAAACAACATTAATTTCTTTCTGCGGTGGCACAAATGAAAATGAAGAGTCTAGCAAAACCCTAGGATATTATAGTCATCTCAATCATGTGGCTTCTCATCTACTAAAGAAATTCCTATCCCAGTAGTACAATCCCAAAATCAAAATGTAAATAAGATAAATGTTATAGGAAAATAACTACGTGTAATACGCAAAAATTTGTAAATTTTGAGAAGTAGAAATCAAAATTTTACAAAACGAAAAACAAAGAAAATGTTAGAATTAAATCCATCTTCATAAAAAAAAGTAAAAGTTTAATTTTTAAGATTTTCATAGAAAGTCAAACTTTGACCAAAGTTGACCAAAATTTGCATTTTAAGAAAAATCTTTATTTTATTAAATTTGGAAGAACATTTCACATCAAATCCCAAAATATTACATTAAATTTCCAAATTTATCAAATTTTAAAATAACTATATTCAAAGTTTCAAATGAATTTCCATTTAAAATATTTTCAAAATTTGCGGGTTATTACACTCTCACCCACTCAAAACTTTTCATCTTCGAAAAGGAACGAAACCCAGAAAATAAAAAAGGATAAGGTAGGATAACGAATAGTACCTAGAACAAACAATTCTAGATTTGAAGCACAAATGCTCTCCTCCATTTCCCAAGTACAATTCCGATCATCAGTGCTCCATTGCACTTTGACCAGGTTGACAGATTTTCTTCGTAGCTGCTTCGTACCTCTATCGATAATACAAAGTGGCTTCCTCTCGATAGTAAGGTTCGGCTCAACATCCAAACTCTCGAGAGTAGAAGGCTGGACAATCAAAGATGGATCATGAAGATACCGACGAAGATGCGAAACATGGAACACATTATGCACTCCAGAAAACTTCTCAGGCAAATCCAAACGGTAAGCTAAGGAACCAACTCTCTCTAAGATGCGAAAAGGACCAATAAACCTAGTAGCGAGCTTCCCTCTCCGACCAAAATGAATCACATTTCTTAATGGAGAGACCTTAAGGAAAACCTAATCACCAACAGAAATTTCTAAATTCCTCCTACGCCTGTCATCATACTTCTTATGTCTATCCTGAGAAATCCTCATCTTTTTCCTAATCTCCTCAACCTTCTCAGATGCTTCTAGAATCGTATCAGGACCAAGAACCAAACGATTACCGGATTCATTCCAAGAAGATGGAGATTTGCAAGGGCGTCCATAAAGAGCAGCAAATGGAGCCACTGCGATACTAGCCTGATAACTATTGTTATAGGTGAATTCAACGAGATGGAGATGACCTTCCCAAGATCCTCCATAATCAAGGACACATGCACGAAGAAGATCTTCCAGAGTCCGATTCACTCTTTCCATTTGACCGTCAGTCTGCGGATGGTAAGCAGTGCTCAGATTCAGACGAGTACCTAAAGATTCCCGAAAAGCTTTCCAAAACTGACTGGTAAAGATGGGATCTCTATCATAAACAATGCTGACCGGAACACCATGAAGTTGAACAATCTCTCTCATATAAATCTCAACTAAACTCGAAGCAGAACGGTTGGACCTAACCGGAATGAAATGAGCTGACTTGGTCAATCTACCCACAATTACCCAAATACTCTCATTACCTCTCCTAGTCCTCGGTAATCCATCAATAAAATCCATAGAAACTTGTTCCCATTTCCAATTGGGAACCTCAAGGGGTTGCAATAATCCAGCGGTCTTCTGATGATCCGCCTTAACCTGTTGACAAGTTGCACATCTACTAACAAAAAGGGAGATATCACGCTTCATACCACTCCACCAATACAGCTTCTTCATATCATGGTACATCTTCGTCATACCTGGATGAATAGAAAGTCTAAACCGATGATTTTCTCGAAGTAATTCTTGCCTCAATCCATCAACATTCGGGACGCCAATCCGATTATTAATCCTTAAAATCCCTTTATCATCGATCTGAGCTCCACTACCATCTTGGCTACTACCACCTACCCTGCTACGAACATTTTCCTTAATAAGCCTAATTATCCTATCTGCATCCTGCTTAGCAACAATACGATCCATAAGAGGAGAAGAAACAACAAGCTGACATAACATCGCCTTCTTCCTACTCAAAGCATCGGCTACAACATTAGCTTTCCCGGGGGTATAGTTGATGTCAAGGTCAAAAGAAGCAAGGAACTCTAGCCACCTAACTTGCCTCAAATTCAAGTCCTTCTGGGTGAAAATATATTTCAAAGACTTATGATCCGTAAAGAGCTCAAATTAGTTCCTAATAGATGATGTCTCCAAAGCTTCAAAGCAAAAACTACGGCAAGCAATTCCAAACCATGGGCTGCATAATTTCCTTCATGAGTCTTCAACTGACGACTGGCATAAGCGATAACCATCCCATCCTGCATTAGAACGGCTCCCAAACCTTCACGGCTAGCATCAATGTATACCGTTAATCCCTCATTTCCATTTGGAACTGTAAGAACTGACGCGGAAGTAAGCTTGCGCTTCAACTCATTGAATGCTGCTTCACACTTATCATTCCATCTAAACTTAGTATTCTTACGAGTTAGAGCGGTGAGAGGTGCAGCAATCCGAGCAAAATTCTCAATGAATCTCCAATAATAACCGGCAAGGCCCAGAAAACTACGAATATCAGATGGAGTCCTAGGAGTTTCCCAATTCTAAAATAGAATAGGGGGAATAAGAACCGAGAAAGAGATAGAATAATTAATGTACAAAGGAAAGAAGAGAAGATAGACTTACATTGATCGCAGCGATCTTAACTGGATCAACAAAAACTCCATTACCAGAAACAATATGTCCAAGAAATCGGACTTCATCTTACCGGAAATGGCATTTCGAGAATTTAGCCTTCAAATGATGACTCCTGAGAGTTCCCAGAACAAAGCTTAAATGAGATTCATGCTCCTCCTCTGACTTAGAGAAAACAAGAATATCGTCGACGAAGACTAGAACAAACTTATTAAGAACATCACGAAAGACACGATTCATAAGGTCAACAAAGAAAGTTGGGGCATTAGTCAAACCAAAAGGCATAACTAACCATTCAAAGAAACCATCCTCATAACGGAAAGCAGTTTTGGGAATACTTTCCTCGACAATTCTTACCTGGTGGAAACCGATGGCAAGATTGAGCTGAGAGAATACAGCCATAAAGCTGATCGAACAAATCATTAATACGAGGCATTGGATATCTGTTTTTCATAGTGAGCTTGTTCAGCTCCCTATAATCAACACGCATCCTCAAAGAACCATCAGACTTAGTGACAAAAACCACCCCTGCTCCCCATTCAGAATGACTAGGTCTGATCAAACCTTTGAAGAACAAGTCTTCAATTTGCTTCCTCAAATCAACCTTTTCGCGGGGTGCCATCCTTTTGGGAGGAAGAACTACAGGTCGAGCTCCAGGAATAAGATCAATACGAAATTCGATTTCCCGTTTAGGAGGTAAAGAATTGACTTCACCAAATACATCGGGGTAGAGTTTGACCATAGGAGTAGAATCAAGATCACTAGGGGATGAATCAATAGAATAGATAAAACTGCCTGCATACTCCTAAGGCATACGGCACTGAATCACCAAAGGGTTTCCGAAATCATCAACAAGAGAAACAGTCTGGGTTTTACAAGAGATAACAACTTCATGCATCTTCAGCCAATCTCCTCCAAGCAATATGTCAAAAGCATCGAAACCAAGAACATAGAAATCACCAGAAAAGCGATGGTCGGAAAAGAAGAGTTTCACCTTTTTACAAATCCTACTAAGGTTCGCGGGACCACCAATAGGATTAGAAACACACAAAGGTACAATTGCATACTCAGGTGAAAGGATATGCTCAAACTTATCACAAAGATCCACATAAATGAAACTATGGGAAGCTCTAGTATCAAATAAAACACGAACATGAAAATTAAACAAAGTAAAGGTGCCCTGGAGAGTACCTTGGGTATCACTAGGAGCAGGTGGAGTAGGCGGAGCACGAGTGGAAGAAGTCATGGCAAAGACTCCAGATGTCTTGCCCTTCTAATACAAGGGACAATCATTCTCGAAATGGCCAGGTTGCAAACAAACATGGCAAAGGTTGTTCCTGGTATTCTGGGGTGGAGGAATGGCGGCACTGGCAGGTGATGGACAACTGTTGGCATAGTGACCCTTCTGATCGCACTTGAAGTAAGTGATGGAAGAAAGATCAATAGTCCGCCTCCGGGAAGAAGAAGATCCTAAACTTGGATTCTTAAGCCATTTTTGCTTCTTTCGATGGAAATTAGACTACCTCTTCTTAGAGTTGCCAAAAGAAGGCTGAGATGAAGGTGCACGAGCAACAGATGCTTCCTTAGAAGCGGGGTTCTCATATCTAATGGCCATATCCATCAATCCAGTAAAAGGGCTGTGCACATGAGAAATCAAACGATCATAAAACTTTGAGCGAGCTCCAGCTATAAACTTCTCATTCTTCTTAAGAGGGGTATCAATCAAGTTAGGACCAAAATTGGAAAGTTCATTGAACTTCCGCTCATACTAAGAAAATGACATATCCCCTTGCCTAAGATCCATAAACTCCCTGTATAGCTGAGACTTCCCAGCTTCTGGCATCCACTTTGCCACAAAAGCCTCCCGAAACTGTTCCCAAGAAATATCTGCCTCAATAGTGTTGGCTGTAACTGACTCCCACCAATCCAGGGCTGCCTCTTGTAATTGCCAAGCTGCTAACTGAAACTTCTGAGCATCGGTGATCTCCAAACCAGCGAAAATCCTTTCCAAACTCCTCAGCCACTACTGAGCCTCAATGACGGTCTCTAATCCCGTAAACTTAGTACCACCTAGCTGAGTGAACTCCTTACAGAGAATGGTAAACCTAATGGGTGCAATTGGTGCTAGAACTGGGGGAACACCACGACCTTGACCATTGGCATTCCTACGATTCATCCTGGAAATTCAAGAATGAATTTTTTTTAGGACCAAGATAGAGGAGAAATACAAAAGATAAGATTCAACTAGAATGGAAATCCTAATCAAAGAATTCTATTAAAAAGGGTGGATTCGAAAAGAAGGGAAATTCTAAAAAAAGGAATTTGATTTTGAAATAAGAAAATTTTATATCCAAAATAATCCTTGAAAAATCATTTGAAAAACATTTTATACTTGAAAATACGTTCTCTCGCAAAGAATGATCCTAAGATTGATTTTACTCATTCTAGGGTATTTCTACCTTATCTCTAATGAGTTTTTTTTGCCCCGTAGGCTAAGGTTTGCCTAAAACCTGGCTCTGATACCAACTGTAACATCCCGCCGTTTTGGACCATTCAAATCGACAATAAAACCACAGATGCCAGACTTGAATAATTCAAAACAACAGATTGTTAATAAAATTTGGGGCAAATAATATCAATCACAGAATCACAAACACAGAATATCAGAATAACTCGTAGCGGAATAAAATAAACATAGGAGTTCATGAAGCTCCTAGATACATAGTCTTAAACTAATACATAATACCCAAGTCTGAACAAAAATACAACGGGAAGTTTAGATACATAAGTTCTCTATTACAAAAGCAAAAGCTGAGTGGAAATAACTGGAATGGAAATATCAGGTAGACATCTAAATCTTCGGCGGATCTCTAGTTCCAAAAAGATGAATCCAAAGCTGTGAAACTCAGGCTGACGCGAGCGTATAACAAAACACAAAACACTCGAGTCAGGACATACATACTTATAAAATGTAAATCAACTCAAGTGAACTGCAAAGGAAATGCATCAGTAACTTAAAGGATGCTTGGGATCGCCCATCCTTTAAGGATCCGTTAAACTATCTACTATGTAGTAATATACGCTATTATAATAATGTCTAAAGTAAAGTAAACTATTAAAATAGCGTTAAGGTGTTACCCATTTCCCCATTAACACATTTTATATATTCCCATAGTCTTTATAGTATCTTAATCCCGCCCGTACTAGACGTCGTCAGAGGGCACTCCATAGTTATGGTACAAAACAAACTCATAGAAGGCGCGCTAGGGTAGGTGGCACGACAAAACTAGGCATTGCTAGGGTAGATATACCAATTACACTTCCAGACTGTTGGTAACCCATAGCCGCAACTACCGCCCAACTCGATCCACACTGCCGAATCAAAGGTGCGCACCAAATCAATCACAATATAATAGAATGGCTAACGATGAAGGGTGTCCGATTGGAGGAGCTACCTCACTTGGCCTGTCAATTGCTCCTGTTTTAGCAACCTTATGCTAACTCACGGGAGTTAGGTCCACGAATGTATGCCTTTAGGATCGTCGCCACCATCCTACTTCATTTTGGAATCTCCACCGCGTACACAGTTGTTAAAGTGGTTTTCGGTATCGACAGAGAGTATGCCCATATCCGATCCTGGTCTCTTTAACAACCAAACGTTATTATAACCCGTGGTTTTTTCAATTTCAAATGGTTTATATTTCATATCAAACATATTCATTTCAAAACCTCATAAATCCAATATCATTATTCTTTAAAATATTATTCATTTTTCCAAAGTTGTAACACTTCCAAATTTCATTTAATTATAACCCCTTGAAAACGTAAAAATTTAGAGATCATAGCACTTTAAAAATGTAACCTTTTGAACCATAACATTCGGAACTATAACCCTTTAGAAAATTTTTTAGCATTCTAGAAATGTCACTTTTGAGAAAATGGAGCAGTACAGAAATGTTAGTGTAAGCATTCGCAGCAGTGTAGAATTGTTACTATAAGAAATCGCAGTAGTGCAGAATTATTACTGTAAGAATTCGCAGCAGTGCAGAATTGTTACTGGAAGAAATCGCAGCAATGCAGAATTGTTACTGTAAGGATCAAAGCAGTGCAGAATTGTTACTGTAAGAATTCGCAGCAGTGCAGAAATGTTACTGTAATACTTCCTACTACAATAGTTTACAAAATCAAATAATATATATTTATATATATATATATATATATTTACAGTTTTTATCATTGTCATTTTATCATTCCTATTATATTACTCTAATTTTAGCTATTTGGTCATTAAAGAAACCACACCTTTAGTTAAATAACTTTGTTACTATAATGTCAAAATTTAAAGCTGAAATCCTTATGCTAAGTTGAAAGTACGTTATTAACTTACACTTTATTTTCCTTTCAGTAAATAACATTTATCATTTTTATTACCCAAGTTATACCATTTCATTAGTTAAAACTTACATGTCAAGTGTACATTTTAACTTACATTTTTTTCCACAAAAAAAAGCCATTTATCATTTTAATCACTATTACATGAATTAAAACTTACAATTTATAGGTTAGAATAAAATACCATTATTAAGTCAAATCGGATTATTAAATTTCAATTAACCTTCATTCTGTAAATTAGATTCCAAAATTTACATTTCCAACTATTTATTTCTTATAAATTTTTTAACTCATGTAAACAAATTCACAGAAATTATTACATTAAATTTTAGCTGAGATTCATATATAGAAATCCAAATACTTAATAATTTTTAGAAAATCATTTTAAATCAACCACGGAGTCTGTATAAAATTCTCCACCCTAGGGTCAAGTAAATACAGACATATATCATTTCAATCCGCAATTTATTAATTTTTTGGATTTTATATCATTTCAAACCCGCAATCCCAAGTCAAATAAAATTGCTCAGCTTATCATTTCAGCCCTTAACAATTTTCCTTAATCTAAAATCATTCGGGTACGTATCATTTCTACCCATAGTGAAGGAACTTGCAGTGTGAGAATAGAATATGAAATAAACAGAACAATAAATAACATATCATGGCATATGATCACAATAGGTTTAATATCATAGGAAATAACATAATAAAACATATGTGAAATTTCTAACTTGCATATAAATAACCATACAATTCAATTGTTGTCAATTCACCAAAATATAAGTATGTTGTCAAGAGTGATTACTCACCTTCTTTAGTTAGAGAAGTGATTCCAAACACAACACAACGACTACCACAAGCACGACAATTACAGACAAGCTTGAGTAGTAGGAGAATTCAAATCCAAAGCTTTCAAAAAAATAAAATAAATTTCATCAGTAAACAAATAGAATTTGCATAGAAAATAAAAGTAGAATTTTTTTATATTGGTAAACATATGAAAGGGCTTGTCAAAGGGACACATAGGTTTGGTCTAGGGCTTGTTTGGGTTCGGTCTAGGCTAGATTTGGGTGGGGTTTGATTCGGCTAGGGCTTGGGTTAGGGTTTGGGTTCGGTCTAGGCTAGGGTTAGGGTTTGGTTGCGGAGAAGGTGGTCACGGCCAAGGCACAGCAAGGGGAAGGGTGAGGTGATGGTTCGGCTATAGGGTTTGTGGTGGGAAGAAGAGAAGTGGAAGCCGAAATTTGTTGAAGGGGAAGGGTAAAAGGAAGGAGGAGAAGTGGTTTTGGCTAGGGTTTTTTTTGTTGGAGGAAGAGGAGATGGGTGTGGTGATGAGCATGGTCGAAATTTGAGGAAGGAGGAAGGAGAAATTTTAGAGGAGATGTCTAGGGTTTTGAGGAGAAGAGGAAGAAGAAAAACTTACATTAATTTCTTTCTACGGAGGCACAAATGAAAATGAAGAGTCTAGCAAAACCCTAGGATATTATATAGTCATCTCAATCATGTGGCTTCCCATCTACTAAAGAAATTCCTAGCCCAATAGTACAAGCCCAAAATCAAAATGTAAATAAGATAAATGTTATAGGAAAATAACTACGTGTAATACGCCAAAATGTGTAAATTTTGAGAAGTAGAAATCAAAATTTACAAAACGAATAACAAAGAAAATGTTAGAATTAAATCCTTCTTCATAAAAAAAAGTAAACGTTCAAAATTCAAAATTCAAAATTTTCACAGAAAGTCAAACTTTGACCAAAGTTGACCAAAATTTACATTTTAAGAAAAATATTTATTTTATTAAATTTGGAAGAACATTTCACATCAAATCCCAAAATATTACATTAAATTTCCAAATTTATCAAATTATACAATAATTATATTCAAAGTTTCAAATGAATTTTCATTTAAAATATTTTCAAAATTTGCGGGTTGTTACAAGTTTGGATAATTAAAATAGTTTTAATATTGAAAAATAGGTTGGCTAGTTAAAATAGTTTTAATATTGAAAAATAGTTTTAAAATATAAAATAGTTTTATATATTAAAATAATTTGATTATTAAAATATTTTATATATATTAAAATAGTTTATGTTAAAACTGTTTCTTCTTTCACAACAATTTGAACTCAAGTTCCAATTCCAAATCACAACGAATTCAATTTTTAAACTTTCAATTCAAATAAACTTCATATTCAAAATTCAATTTAATTTAACCTCAATTCAAACGATTTCCAACTTTACTACAAATTCAATTTAAATGATTTATCCAAGGCTGAAAATTTCTATTCAAATTCTCATTTTTAAACAATTTAGTTTAAATCCATTTCACATCCAAAACTTTGAAATACCAATTTAAAACCACTTTAATTAAAATAAATTCAAAGTTTAAATTAATATTTAAACCTTTAAAATAATTCACTTTTCATAAATTTAAATCATATCTCAATCTCAACTTTAAGATTTCAATTTTAATCTTTAACAATTTCATTTAATAGTTTCAATTTCAACATTTCAAAGCTCGAATTTAGAAAATAATTTAATTCATATAAATCCAATTTTTTATTTTCTTTAAAACAATATCATTTAAACCAATTTAAATTCAAGATTTTGAAAGCATTTAATTTAACCAAAGCCGGTGTCCATATATAATTTTCTACCCTATGGCCAAGTGATCAGTTATTTCAATTTTAATTACATGAATGGATATATATCATTTCAATCCATAATTAAATGACATAGGTATATATCATTTCAACCTATGTATTAATTCATATCGAATAATACATATGAAAATTTATATAATGTCAAATAATAAATAGGATAATAACAGGGATATATCCAAATAAATAACAACCATACATCCAACATATCAATCAATAGGCATCCAATTGCAATCGACATCCAAATCAACCAATATATCATAACAATTACTAATTATCAATTTTCGGTATTTAACTAGCAATTAAATTCAATATTAATTTAAACGTCAATTTAAACTACCAAGCAACAATCAATAAAATTTTATCACTTCATAATTTCAATTTGACTAACAATAGAAAATTTAGTATTGCATGAGGGGGTTAAATCACTCACCTTTGATTTACAGCCCACTAAAATCCAATAAAAGCTCAAAATTTCAATAGTCTCCAAATTCAACCAAACCAGTTTCATATTGTCCGGAATTTCAATACGAGTCCAACGAAAGGAACTGCGCATCAGTCAGAGCTCGTATGAAAAAGTTATGCAAGTTAGAACATTTGAATTTTAAATTAAAATAACGAATGGCAATTTTGAAATAACCTTTATCTTCCCCAAGCCCTACAACTACATGAAACGACCCTAATTCTTAACCAAATTTTTTTTCTTTCATACTTAGCTAAGACTACCTAGGGTCATCCTTCCCTATTCTCATATTATCCAGGATCTTTCACAATATAAAAATATTGTTTTAAATCTAAATCATTCCTAACATACATATATGAAGATATCTATGTTATATTCTACTAGAATCAGAGCATGATAATATGTAAGTAGAAATCCTTTTAAATCTATTAAAATGTGATAATTCCCTGATAAAAGATTAATTATTGTATCCTGATTTTTGACCATAGAATCCTCTGGAAACATGTACTTTAGTCTGTTATTCTAATTAAGAAATGATCAAGTAATAATCAGGTGGAAGAAAGCTTTTAATATAGATGATTGTGTTAAAGTCTGTATAGTATCAAACTCAGGCTAAAAGAAAGTGGATCATAAGTGAACACAAGCAACATCTAGGCGTAATGGAAACGCGCCTAACTTACACATGAGAGGTCACGAGTTCGAGTGCTATGCTGGTCGGTTCAAACCCAATTTTTGTTTTTCTTTTTATTTTTCTCCTGTATGGTTTAAAATCTGATATCTACCTATATCTACACATATATACTTAATTTTTGCCTATAATCTAACATACAAAACAATATTTCTTGCTTTATTATTTTTGAAACCCATTCCTACAACTGTTCTAGGAATTTATGTTTATATTTTTGCCCAAATATCAACATGTACACAGATATACATGTACATGTCAATGTCTTTGCTCATTTTCCAGAAAACTGGGTTCAAATGGTTCCTTGCTTCATTGATTTGAAGTGAACATTTGGCCTGACCTATGGTCTAACCATGTGGTTAATCTGACCATTCTTTTATTTGCATTTTACAAACCAGAATCTACCCAAAACATTGATACTCCTTCTTTTCAAAAGCATGTTTATATATGTATGAATCAGACACCTTGTGATCAGATTTATATCATCCTTCCTAACCATAATTCTCTTTTAAAAATGCATATTCAGGGTATATACACTTTTACTTGCATTTGGACATATATCAATATCATGACTTGAAAATATAACAGTTATAATTCTTTCTGGATTTTCCCAATATAATTTCCTATATTTCTATCTTTTGAAAGGACTTAGGATGAACTATAATCATCATAAAATGATTATGCTTATAAAATCCAGGTTTTTCCTCTAAATCAAAAACAACTTTAGCAAATAGATTTTCAAATCAGTTTAACATCAATATCCTTAATACATACCAGACCAGAAATAACCAGAAACAACATAACACGTATTTCTTACAAGTTCTTCCTACTTAATACATTTAGATAGCCATATCAATCAGAAAATACATGCATGAATTAACACATTCTAGCTCTTATTTCCAATTATCTTAGCATTCTCTATTCCATATCTTTTTAATCTTGCTTACTTAGCTCCATCACAACCTGCAAAAGCATTAGTGGCTGCCCCATTATGAATGAGACACCCCCATGTGCCATGAGCAATAAGGGTCAGATCTATGATCTGGTGTGAGCATTTCTAACATATCCATGATATTAAGCTAAGGATACAACATAAATGTATCTTGCATAGCTTGACAGGTATTATCATGAATGATTAATGTATAAATTAATCAGGTATTCCCATATACATACACAAGAGCAAACATATGTATTAAAACAATTTTTATCTGGAACTACTAAGGTTCCTCATACCAACCCTAATCCCGGAAAGACCCAAGTTTCCTATATCATCATTTAAGGTTGCCTTTTCTTCTTATAAATTCCTGGCCTCATCTGCTATAAGGAATCAAAGGGACACATTACCATGAACTAATTAACATCATGGCACAAAGATCTCAGGACTTAAACAAGCCATGTGTCAACTTGTCTACTTCAAATAGGACAAGCATTCCAGCAGCCTTCTTGGCACAAAATCCTTAGTTATATTACTAAGTGTATTCATGTTCATTTTATCAATGATAGCTAGGTGTACAGACCACTTATATACATGAAACATACTAGTTACCTTGCAGACATAATATTGCAAGCAAGTTAAAGGTTACTTTCTAGAGGTATAACACCCAGTCATTCCATCTCACATTATTTAGCATATAAACACCCTATTCAAACATATACCAGAATGTTTGCAACTGAGAATAAATGCATGGCTCTATTGGGTTTATTTTGATTTTGCAAGCAACTATGTTTAGCCAGATTTTTAATCTTGTTTAAACATAATTTTTAGGCTTGTAAATTTTCTGTTTGGTTTAGGGCTCAGCACTTATAGAGAAAGACTCCATTGCACCCTTAACCAATTATTTCAAGCCTCAGCACTATACCATTGTATATGCAGCTCATAGTTTTTTTTCTTCATTCTTTGTCTTAAGCCATGATTCAGACTAGTTACAAATACTCTCTTACATGTTCTTTAAGGTTTTGGTATAACATACAGGGATGAAAATAGAACAACAAAGTTATACATCCATCATAGCAGATCATATCTCATCAAGCATTCATGAAACCATCAGTAGTCAACATGGTTTGTAAATCAAAACATGCAAAATATAGCATATAAAAGCTTGGCTGCCTAATCTCAGGTCTTAATGCCATGTATATGAGTGAGGATACTCACCTAAATGCTTACACAAGCTTAATCCAGAAAACCCCTCAAATCTTTAGCCTTTTCTTCCTCTTCTTCCTTAGGTTAATTAATTCAGTGAGAGAGTAGTTTTCTGGTTAGGCTCTTGATTTATATAAGGGTTCTACCTAGGGTTTTGGGTGATGCAAAATCCCTATTTTAGCCCAAACCAGAATCATGCATTTGGCATTGCATATTCTCTCCCTCCTAACCCTTAATGTCCCGGCCAATATTTTAAAACAAGGCTAAGTTGTGCCCATTTTCTTTTCTTTTAAGAAAGTGATTACTTTAAGTATTTTTATTATACTTACCTCAAACATGATAATGGTGTGACTTTCTATTTTCTGCCTTTATACATTTGCTTTCTTGCACTTTGGTTCTTACTATTTTAGTGCTTCTTTTACTTATTTTTCCTTTATTAATTTTCTGCTCAAATAATATCTGTATATATATACATTTATACAACTATGGGTGTTAGTTTAACTTTAACCTTCTTTTATTTGCAGAAAACATGTGAATTCTTATATGCATTTCTACACTCCTATTATTCAAATAAAATTTCACTTATTCATTATAAATCAATGTTCTCTTCTGTCTTAATTTCCAAACAAGTCATACATATGCATATATATATATATATATAGATATATATATATATATATATATATATACATATCCTCAGGAATTTTAATATTCATGTCTAGGCCTATATTTCCTTTATTTAAAACATTTTATCTAAATGTTTTCCTTCTTTGTTTTATTATTCAGGAATTCTGGATTTTCTCTTAGTGCCATAACTAGTGTGCACGTGCACACATGCACACAACCTTGCACCACTGAAAATCCCACCTATATAATAATTCTGATTTTTCCCCCAGAATTTTAATCATTTATTTAAAAGGATTTTCCTCAAAATCTTGGGGTATTACAATCACCCCTTCTTTTAGGAATTGTGTCCTCACAATTTGCAACATAATCTTTGAGTACTTCTAATTTCTTAGGGAAAAATTATTCAGCATATGCATGAGCAAATCAATTAGTCACTGTCTATCATACATATTAAACTTTCTTAGTAATCTAAGAATTTACCTTTTAAATTTGCAAAGAGCCTAGGGTAATCCATCCTGATTTTATCCTCTAGCTCCCAAGTACAATCACTAGGATCTATACTCCATTGAATCTTTACAAGCTTCAATGTCTTGTTTCTTAATTTCTTTTCTTCCCTTGCCACAATTCCCACTGGCTCTTTCTCATAGATTAGATCTGGATTAATCTGAACTTCAGTAGGCTTTTCTAAGATTTCCTCCTTGTCATGTACCCATCTCCTTAGTTGTGACACATGAAACACATTGTGCATTGCACTCATCTCCTCTGGAAGCTCCAGCTTATAGGCTAGTGAGCCTATCCTCTCCAAAATCTTGTATGGTCCAACATATCTGGGTCTGAGTTTCCCTTGCTTACCAAATCTCAAGACTTTCTTCATTGGTGAAACCTTAATGAAGACATAATCACCTACTTTGAATTCCACTGACTTCCTCTTTGCATCAGCATATTTCTTTTGCCTATCTTGAGCTGCTGCCATCCTCTTTCTCACCAGTCCTATTTTCTCTGTGAGGTCCTTGACATATTCTGGCCCTAGGATAGCTTTCTCTCCTGCCTCAGCCCAACACATAGGTGATAGACATGGCTTTCCATATAGGGCTTCAAAGGGTGCCATTCCAATTGTGCTTTGGTGGCTATTATTGTATGTGAACTCAGCCAAATGGAGATGGTCCTCCCAATTTCCTCCAAAGTCTAACACACATGCTCTAAGCAAATCCTCTAAAATCTTGTTTACCACTTCTGTTTGCCCATCTGATTGGGGGTGATAAGCAGTGCTTAGGCACAATTCACTCCCCATAGCTTCTTGGAAGCTCTTCCAGAATCTTGAAGTGAAGATTGTATCCCTATCACTCACTATAGTTTTAGGAACACCATGCAACTTTACCACTTCTCTCATAAAAGTTTGGGCTAGCCTAGGTGCATTTCTGTCTGCTTTTACTGGTATGAAGTGGGCTACTTTAGTCAGCCTATCTACAATTACCCAAATACTTGTATTTCCCCTCTTGGATCTAGGAAGACCATCTATAAAATCCATAGATATGTTTTCCCACTTCCACTGTGGTATGCTAAGTGGCTGCAACAACCCTGAAGGTCTTTGGGTCTCAGCTTTTATTTGTTGACAAACCATGCACTTAGCAACATGTCTTGCTACATTAGACTTCATTCCCTTCCACCAATAGTCCCTTTTTAAGTTTTGGTACATCTTGGTGCTGCCTGGATGTATGGAATATTTGCTCCTATGGTACTCATTAAGGATTTCTTCTTTCAATTCTATGATGTTTGGGACACATATCCTACCCTTGTACCTTAGGTATCCTTTTCCATCAATGTGATAATCCTTCACTTCCTCCTTCTTTAATAGGAGAGACCTCTTTTCTGCTAAGTCTTGATCTTCTTCTCGCATCTTTGCCACCTTCAAGACCAAATTTGATTGTAAAGTAATTAAACTTAACCTTCCTTTACTCCTTTCTTCCTCAACTATCTCCATACTTATCCCACTGCTCTCATCTATTTCCAAATCAGTGAGCATGGTCAAGTCTCTAAACTCCTCCATCATCAACATGGCCACTTTTGCATGCTGCCTACTCAATGCATCTGCCACTTTATTAGCCTTGCCTGGTGTATAAAGTATATCTAAGTCATAAGCAGCAAGAAATTCAACCCATCTGTGTTGTCTCATATTCAAATCTTCTGTGAAAAGAGATACTTTAAGGCCTTGTGATCAGTGTATAAAATGAACTTTGCACCTAATAAGTAATGCCTCCAGAGCTTCAAGGCATATACTACTGCTGCCAACTCAAGATCATGAGTTGCATATCTAGTTTCATGGGGTTTTAGTTGTCTAGATGCATAGGCTATGACCTGATCTTGCTGCATCAACACAGCCCCTAGCCCTGACCCACATGCATCTGTATATACAACTAATCCCTCATTGCCTTCTGGTACTCTCAACACTGGTGATTTTACCAAAGCCTCCTTGATCTGGGTGAAAGCTTGTTCACACTTATCAGTCCATATAAACTTTTGGTTCTTCCTAGTCAGGTTAGTGAGTGGCATTGCTATTTTAGAAAATCCTTGTATAAACCTCCTATAGTATCCTGCCATCCCCATGAATGACCTAACTTCACTAACATTGTTAGGCTTCTTCCATGCTTGGATTGCTACTATCTTATTGGGGTTTACAGAAATCCCTCTAGCAGAGACAACATGTCCAAGAAAATGTACTTCCTCTTGCCAGAACACACACTTAGAGAACTTTGCTTTCAAATCTTTTTCTCTTAATCTAGATAAGACCAAATGTAAGTGGTTCTCATGTTCCTCTATTGTTTTAGAATAGATTAGAATGTCATCTATAAAAATCAGAACAAACTTGTCTAAGTAATCTCTGAATATCCTATTCATTAGGTCTACAAAGTAAGAAGGGGCATTTGTTAGCCCAAATGGCATAACCAGAAACTCATACAAACCATATCTTGTGTTAAATGCTGTATATTTAACACTTGAATCCTCAACCTTCATCTGATGAAACCTAGATGCCAAGTCTAGCCTAGAAAACATTTTAGCTCCACTGAGTTGATCAAAGAGATCATCTATCCTGGGTAATGGGTATTTGTTTTTGATGGTTACTTTGTTTAATTCTCTATAATCTATACACATTCTTAAGGTACCATCATGCTTTTTAACAAATACTACAGGAGCACCCCAGCATGAATTACTTGGCCTTATAAACCCCTTGGCTTCTAATTCTTCCAGCTGGTTCTTTAGCTCCTTTAATTCACTTGGCCCCATCCTTGTAGGCTTTTTGATAATTGGGCTAGCCCCAGGCATAAGGTTAATCTGGAATTCAACAGGTCTATGGTGTGAGACACCTTTTACTTCCCCAAATACATCCAAGTATTCTTTAACTATGGGGATTTCATTAATAGCTATTTCCTTGGGATTATTTTCTAATTCAATTAAATGATTTAGCCTGTTTTCTTTGATAGGTTCACACAGAATTGTAACCCTTTGGCCTTTAGAATTTTGTAGTGAAATGGTGGATGCATCTAGGTCAATTATGGCTTTGAATTGTCTTAGCCAATCTGCCCCTAATATAACTCCTATATTTGGGAAATTTAGAACATATAAATTGGAAACAAATGTGTTTCCCCCTATGTTCAAATTCACATCCACACAAATCATATCTAATACACTAGAACTTCCTAAAGGGCTTTGTATTAACAGAGGTATTTTAGCCAAATTGCAGTTCATTTTCAACCTTTTAACTATTTCATGGGAAATGAGTGAGTGGGTTGCCCCGGTATCATATATTACAGCTAAAGGTATGGTACAAATAAATAGTGTACCTTCCACTTGACCATGGTTTTCAGCATTAGCCTCAATTATGGCCTTGCCCCTACCTTCCAGGTTTGCCACTTTCCCTTGTTGCTTGTATTCTGGGCAATTTCTTTTCATATGCCCTTCCTTCCCACATAGAAAGCATTTGAAAGCTCCCCCTTTAAGCTCTGGGCATCTTGGCTTAATATGGCCTTCTTTCCCACAATGGTTGCAAACTATTTTTCTTTTGGCTTCATTGGGTTTTGCATCTACTGCCTTCTTACCATCTGCCTCTCCTTTCTTCTTATCATAAGGATGGTACTTCCCTTTGTTCTTCTTGTTGCTATTGTTTTTGAAGCTCCTAAACTTATCTCTTTCCTTGTCATGCTGCTCAATCTTCAGAGCCAAATCTATCACTTGATCAAAAGTTCTATCAGCATAAGGTAATATAGCCCTGCTAAGCCCTGGGTTCAATCCCTTGATGTATCTATCATTTTTGGATGCTTCATCAGCCACTAACATTGCCCCATAGGTTGACAATCCCTCAAACTTCTGGGTGTATTCTGTGACATTCATAGTCCCCTGTCTAAGTTTGATGAACTCCTCAAGTAAAGTGGTTTTTGCTGAGGCTGGAACAAACCTTGCCTCTAACATCTCCTTAAATTGATTCCAATTAATATCATTTTCATTCCGGCCAGCTATGATCACCTCCCACCAACTCAAAGCTGCACCTTTTAATTGCCTTGAGGCCACTTGCCTCTTCCTTTGGTCATCTAGTTGCATATCAGTGAAGATCCTCTCTAATGTCCTCAGCCATGCTTGAATCTCCATTACACTTTCAGTTCCTTCAAAGCTCTTGCCTCCCAAATTGGTATAAGTCTTCACTAACTTGGAGAGCTCCTCATATGGGTTCTCAGGTCTGTGCCCAATTCCATCTCTCAAAACTCTCACAAATTCCTGCATGTCAAGCATTTGTGGTGTGCTAGATCCTCCTTGATGATGAGACCCTCTTCCTACCATATTTCTAAAAGTATATGTAGTTTATAATACTTCGCTTTAATTTTAAATTGGTTGTATCTTTCCTATTTAATCATTATGTATGTCACATGCACACACATACATTCAGGGAATACTTATAAACAGTCAAATATATCACAAACAAACCTAGTATAAACATAAGCATACAAATATTTTGCTATGTTAATTAAAACATAGCTCTGATACCAAATGAAACGACCCTAATTCTTAACCAAATTTTTTTTTTCTTTCATACTTAGCTAAGACTACCTAGGGTCATCCTTCCCTATTCTCATATTATCCAGGATCTTTCACAATATAAAAATATTGTTTTAAACCTAAATCATTCCTAACATACATATATGAAGATATCTATGTTATATTCTACTAGAATCAGAGCATGATAATATGTAAGTAGAAATCCTTTTAAATCTATTAAAATGTGATAATTCCCTGATAAAAGATTAATTATTGTATCCTGATTTTTGACCATAGAATCCTCTGGAAACATGTACTTTAGTCTGTTATTCTAATTAAGAAATGATCAAGTAATAATCAGGTGGAAGGAAGCTTTTAATATAGATGATTGTGTTAAAGTCTGTATAGTATCAAACTCAGGCTAAAAGAAAGTGGATCATAAGTGAACACAAGCAACATCTAGGCGTAATGGAAACGCGCATAACTTACACATGAGAGGTCACGAGTTCGAGTGCTATGCTGGTCGGTTCAAACCCAATTTTTGTTTTTCTTTTTATTTTTCTCCTGTATGGTTTAAAATCTGATATCTACCTATATCTACACATATATACTTAATTTTTGCCTATAATCTAACATACAAAACAATATTTCTTGCTTTATTATTTTTGAAACCCATTCCTACAACTGTTCTAGGAATTTATGTTTATATTTTTGCCCAAATATCAACATGTACACAGATATACATGTACATGTCAATGTCTTTGCTCATTTTCCAGAAAACTGGGTTCAAATGGTTCCTTGCTTCATTGATTTGAAGTGAACATTTGGCCTGACCTATGGTCTAACCATGTGGTTAATCTGACCATTCTTTTATTTGCATTTTACAAACCAGAATCTACCCAAAACATTGATACTCCTTCTTTTCAAAAGCATGTTTATATATGTATGAATCAGACACCTTGTGATCAGATTTATATCATCCTTCCTAACCATAATTCTCTTTTAAAAATGCATATTCAGGGTATATACACTTTTACTTGCATTTGGACATATATCAATATCATGACTTGAAAATATAACAGTTATAATTCTTTCTGGATTTTCCCAATATAATTTCCTATATTTCTATCTTTTGAAAGGACTTAGGATGAACTATAATCATCATAAAATGATTATGCTTATAAAATCCAGGTTTTTCCTCTAAATCAAAAACAACTTTAGCAAATAGATTTTCAAATCAGTTTAACATCAATATCCTTAATACATACCAGACCAGAAATAACCAGAAACAACATAACACGTATTTCTTACAAGTTCTTCCTACTTAATACATTTAGATAGCCATATCAATCAGAAAATACATGCATGAATTAACACATTCTAGCTCTTATTTCCAATTATCTTAGCATTCTCTATTCCATATCTTTTTAATCTTGCTTACTTAGCTCCATCACAACCTGCAAAAGCATTAGTGTCTGCCCCATTATGAATGAGACACCCCCATGTGCCATGAGCAATAAGGGTCAGATCTATGATCTGGTGTGAGCATTTCTAACATATCCATGATATTAAGCTAAGGATACAGCATAAATGTATCTTGCATAGCTTGACAGGTATTATCATGAATGATTAATGTATAAATTAATCAGGTATTCCCATATACATACACAAGAGCAAACATATGTATTAAAACAATTTTTATCTGGAACTACTAAGGTTCCTCATACCAACCCTAATCCCGGAAAGACCCAAGTTTCCTATATCATCATTTAAGGTTGCCTTTTCTTCTTATAAATTCCTGGCCTCATCTGCTATAAGGAATCAAAGGGACACATTGCCATGAACTAATTAACATCATGGCACAAAGATCTCAGGACTTAAACAAGCCATGTGTCAACTTGTCTACTTCAAATAGGACAAGCATTCCAGCAGCCTTCTTGGCACAAAATCCTTAGTTATATTACTAAGTGTATTCATGTTCATTTTATCAATGATAGCTAGGTGTACAGACCACTTATATACATGAAACATACTAGTTACCTTGCAGACATAATATTGCAAGCAAGTTAAAGGTTATTTTCTATAGGTATAACACCCAGTCATTCCATCTCACATTATTTAGCATATAAACACCTTATTCAAACATATACCAGAATGTTTGCAACTGAGAATAAATGCATGGCTCTATTGGGTTTATTTTGATTTTGCAAGCAACTATGTTTAGCCAGATTTTTAATCTTGTTTAAACATAATTTTTAGGCTTGTAAATTTTCTGTTTGGTTTAGGGCTCAGCACTTATAGAGAAAGACTCCATTGCACCCTTAACCAATTATTTCAAGCCTCAGCACTATACCATTGTATATGCAGCTCATAGTTTTTTCTTCTTCATTCTTTGTCTTAAGCCATGATTCAGACTAGTTACAAATACTCTCTTACATGTTCTTTAAGGTTTTGGTATAACATACAGGGATGAAAATAGAACAACAAAGTTATACATCCATCATAGCAGATCATATCTCATCAAGCATTCATGAAACCATCAGTAGTCAACATGGTTTGTAAATCAAAACATGCAAAATATAGCATATAAAAGCTTGGCTGCCTAATCTCAGGTCTTAATTCCATGTATATGAGTGAGGATACTCACCTAAATGCTTACACAAGCTTAATCCAGAAAACCCCTCAAATCTTTAGCCTTTTCTTCCTCTTCTTCCTTAGGTTAATTAATTCAGTGAGAGAGTAGTTTTCTGGTTAGGCTCTTGATTTATATAAGGGTTCTACCTAGGGTTTTGGATGATGCAAAATCCCTATTTTAGCCCAAACCAGAATCATGCATTTGGCATTGCATATTCTCTCCCTCCTAACCCTTAATGTCCCGGCCAATATTTTAAAACAAGGCTAAGTTGTGCCCATTTTCTTTTCTTTTCAGAAAGTGATTACTTTAAGTATTTTTATTATACTTACCTCAAACATGATAATGGTGTGACTTTCTATTTTCTGCCTTTATACATTTGCTTTCTTGCACTTTGGTTCTTACTATTTTAGTGCTTCTTTTACTTATTTTTCCTTTATTAATTTTCTGCTCAAATAATATCTGTATATATATACATTTATACAACTATGGGTGTTAGTTTAACTTTAACCTTCTTTTATTTGCAGAAAACATGTGAATTCTTATATGCATTTCTACACTCCTATTATTCAAATAAAATTTCACTTATTCATTATAAATCAATGTTCTCTTCTGTCTTAATTTCCAGACAAGTCATACATATGCATATATATATAGATATATATATATATATATACATATCCTCAGGAATTTTAATATTCATGTCTAGGCCTATATTTCCTTTATTTAAAACATTTTATCTAAATGTTTTCCTTCTTTGTTTTATTATTCAGGAATTCTGGATTTTCTCTTAGTGCCATAACTAGTGTGCACGTGCACACATGCACACAACCTTGCACCACTGAAAATCCCACCTATATAATAATTCTGATTTTTCCCCCAGAATTTTAATCATTTATTTAAAAGGATTTTCCTCAAAATCTTGGGGTATTACACTACAGCACGTTCAAACCCAAACGAGTCGCCACCGTTGCCTGCCTCTTACCATCGCTAGAGATCATTGACTGCCCCCATCTCCACGCCGTCAACTCGCCCGACCGAAACTCCCTCAACGCCCCAAGTCTGATCGCTGGACACGCCGCCTCTATTAAGATATTCGCCATAAAAAATGCGGCCTTCGAATGGACATTGCCGCTGCCACATCGCGATCGATGACTATCCGACCATCCAAAGCACTTGCGTCCCCAAGTCGAGCCTATCTCTAGTTGAACGCGTCGCTCGAAAACAACGTTTGTGGCTCCGATTGCCGTGGGACGTACGATTTAGGTTTTATTTTATTTTATTTAGAAGCGACTAGGGTTTCAATGTTTTAATAATAGTTTAGTCTCGACTTGCATGCCTATTTATAGCGTAAGGTCCAAAACAGGCTGAACTCCAATCGAGGCGTGCTGATAGGCAATCTACATGTAAACAGCCTTCTGAACACAACGAAACTAGTTTCGAGGCCTAATTCCAACGTATACGAAATTTAATGTTTTATCGTTCGATAAAATTAAAATTAAATTATATTCAAATAATTTACCAATTCTCAGTTATGGACAAATACAATATTTCTACTTTACAAATACGTTGTTACAAACCACGATGTCCACTAATAAATCGATTTTATTATTATTACACATTTGAATCAATTTGAATAAATACATTTCAAAGATAACATTTTACATTTGAATATAAACCGATTTAATCCCTTTTAAATTCTAAATTAAAAGTTTCCTTTTATCATTCTTGATTAAACATGAATTAATAATCTTTTAAATCTAATTTTTCCATGTTAACCCAAGATTATTAGTTACCTAATTAATTCCAAAATTTAATCTCAACAGTAATAATATTCTTTTATTATAATTTAAATTCCAAATAATTTCTTTTATTTTGATTTGCATGTTCTTTATATTACATCAAATTCTCTTTTCAATTAAAACATATGTTTCTTTTTATTTCCTTAACTTCCTCTTTTATTTTAAGTCAAACATATGTTTCTATTATTACGTCCATTAATTATAATTAACATTCTCTTTCCTTTAATTTGGAAGATTTCAGTTACATTAATTTCTCATTGATTATCAAATTTATTTCAAAATGGATTAAATAATGAGGTAAGAAATAAAAAAAATTGTTACAACTTAGTAATTCAAACACATTTATAAATTTGTTGTTTACAATAAAGGTTAATAAATTTACGTACTAAATAATTGGTTTCTTATTGTATGCTAACATATTTAGAATATTGTTTATCCATTCTTATTAACATTTATTACAATCGATGGAATTTACATTCAAACAGCTATTAATTATATTCAAATCAGTACCATTACATTATATTCTAATGTGAATTACTATCCTTACACTTCACTGTAGTTGTTGTTTTAGAATCCATTTAAGATCAAGTTATATATTCTAATAATTTTTTTTCATTAATAAGTCATAAATTTTAATTTCCAAAAAATATTAAATTTCAAAATCTTATTTAATTTAATACTTTTAATTATAAAAAATACGGGTCGTTACAATCTCACCAACTCAAAACTTTTCATCCCCAAAAGGGAACAAGAAAGAATCAAGAAATTTAATATATTTTATCCAAAATAGTCCATTTATAAACAATTAAACTTACATATTTAAGTTTAATATAAATTTGAAAATAACTCAACTTCAACGGAAAAAAATTTCTAAGTCCTAAATTCACGAAAAATTTCGACAGCATCTCCTTTGCCGGTTAGGTCCGGAAAATTAACTATATTAATAATTATATGGTATATATATCTTATTTTAATAATAAAGCATCCCAAACCATGGAAAAACAAATAAAATATCGCTACAAAAACCGTAATTCAAAAACGTACCCATTTGTCGGGCAAACAAAGCTCTATTTATGAAACTAAAACAATAGTTATTGCTTCCATAAACCTGGATTTTCCTTACACAATCCAAAAGAGTTAAAACTACGTAAAAAAAGTAATATTTTAGTTGTTTCAACTAATAGCACAAGCAAAATACAATATATAATAATCATATGCAAACAAAATCAGTACAACCACTATATGCAACCAAAGAATCCATCACACATCCATAGCAATAAAAAACTAATGGTTTGTTCAATTTTAGAAACTTTTCATCATACAAGGGTGATAAATAAACTACCAGGTGTACCTTACGCTCAACAGCCTTAGGTAATTACTCAACATATTATTCATACAACCTTAACAATTTAAAGTATCATTTCTCAAACTTCCTATCAGCCAAATAACATAGAATTTAAATATTATTTAAGTTTGTACGATGTACATATATCATTTGTACACAATATCAATTCCAATCGCTTGCTTGAATACGCAAATTTTACTTTCAAACTAGTATTGTTAACTCGACTACTCGAGTGCGGACTCTGATCCGATTTCTTGATTAGAAATCTCCTTTCTCCTTGCATAGCCATAAACAATGATAGAAAACTTCAAGATCATATCAAAAATTTGTATCAATGTTGGCCGTCAAGAATCGAGCGAAAAATCCTAATTCGGACTGGTGTGAATTACCATAAATCATGTATTTAATCTGGATCAAAACTGTTATGCAAATAAAATGATCTACGCACAACTTACATATTTTATTCTACTGGTTTCTTTAACACATTATCTACCTTTCATTTATTTCAATTTTCATTCATTCATACAAGATCATCTTTTATTAATTTTCAATCATTTACTTACATAAAAATTTCCATTCAATATTTAGAAACATCAATGAATTTATTCTTAAAGTATTACATTTGTTTCTTTGCAGCTTAATTCATATTTATTTACTTATATAACTTGATTTCCATTTAATCTTAATATTCATTAATGAATCATTTCATACTTAAGTTTCTCTATTCTTTGATTCACATTGATTCCTTCATATATAGTGTCATTTAATATTAAATTTATTTCTGAATCATTTCAACATTTTCTGAAGTTTATAATCATTTACTTAAATAGAATTCTCTTTTTACTATCCAATTCAATTATTAAGCTTTTCAAAACACGAACTTAAGTTTATAACATTTCTTGTACATCTTAATTCTTTATCTGTAGACATATGTTCATTTTGAAACATTTTTATTACTTAAGTTTTTACTTGTATGATATTCCATTATCTTTTAGTTTACAAGTTACAAAACTTCAAATTTTATATTTTCATTAAACACTTAGTTTTAATTTCAGATTTCAATTTGGAAGTTTCCGACCATTCAAATCATCGAACATTCCATTTCATTTCGGTAATTGAAAATCACCAATTAACAGAAAACTTAAGAACTAAATACCGGGTTTCTTTACAAATCATCTTGAAATAATATATACTTATAGCTTTTTTATAGGGGGGTTTTTAGGCTCAAGGAAAAAGTTAAAGAAAAATTTAGTTTCAGGTACAAGAAGTTTGTTTTTTAGGCTCAAGGACACTTTTTAGTGTAAATCACAGAATGATAGTTGTAACTATCATTTTCAGTTTACACTAAAAAGTGTCCTTCAGACTAAAAAGCAAACTTGTTGTCCCCGAGACTAATTTTTTTTGCAACTTCTTCCTTGTGCCTATTTACCTGTTTTATATATATATCAAATCATACATAGGGAATTAAATCAAAATTTGTTTCCCCAAACAACTGTTAGCAAAGCTACTATAGTAAACTTCCCACTTTGAAACTCGAAAATGAACGTCGATGATGCCGCGGTCATTACCAAAATTATTTTCCAACGACAAAAGAGGGGAGTACAGAACTTATTTTCTTTAAAATTCTTTTAAAACATTTCCTCCAAATCCCATTGAAAATATTTCTATCCGAAAATACGTCAAAATAATACCAATATTATTTTTTCCAAATCTTTGTACCCCAATTTCAAAACATCGGAATTTCAGTTCTTAAATTTTCAATTTAAATTCATCT
Organism: Allium fistulosum; assembly: GCA_030737815.1. Taxonomy (NCBI): domain Eukaryota; kingdom Viridiplantae; phylum Streptophyta; class Magnoliopsida; order Asparagales; family Amaryllidaceae; genus Allium; species Allium fistulosum. The sequence continues at coordinate 558,559,403 of CM060905.1, forward strand.
TATTAGTAAATCATAATTTATAAACCATATTTATAAAGTTACATTTTCTTGTAACATATAATAGTTAATAGTTTTAAGAACCTTGACTGACCAACAATAAATGACAAAAGTCAAATATTATCATTTCCTAACAAACAACGCACCAAAAATAATAATATTATTATCCCGTCTTTTGGCAAGGCCGTGACACCAAAAAGTTGACTGGACATCAAGAACAGTTCATCCCAAATATTGGTTATACACTATTTCACTATGGATATCGGTAAATTTTGTCCAAGTCCAGATTGAGCTGCAATTGACAAGACATGACAAGCAAAGCTATAAAAGCCAACGTTTCGAGTTTCAAGTCAATCGGAGTTCGTATGCTCAAGATATGGATCGATCAAGATCAAGGGGGAATGCCTCTGATCGTATCCATCACCCTGCAGTAGTACTGTTCGCATCCATCAAAAAACCATTGTTCGAGTCGATCTGTTCAAATCCATCCATAACCACGCTGTTCGCATCCATCTGTTCGTGTCCATCAACTCGCATTCCTCTGTTCGAATCCATCAAATATCCCTCTGTTCGAGTCCATCGTGTTACCTATAGCTCGTAACCATCGTGTTATCATTTGTTCGTATCCATGCTATTGGTTCAACTTCGTATCGATCGACAGAAGTTAATTCCAATCGATACGAAGAAAACCAAGTCCACCAATACAAATAGGACGACTTTAACCTATACGAGCAAAGCCACAATGAATCGAATCGAACAGACCCACTCCAATCGATACGAACAGAGATGAGTGATTGATACGAACCGAACGGGCTCTGATCTATACGAACAGTACAAAATGCCTTTATAATTGATCGATACGAACAGAGTAGTGGATCAATGCGAATTTAATCTAGCCCAAGTCGATACAAACGAGGCGAAAATCTTGGAAATACTTGGTCGATTTGGCACGAAATGTGGATCGATCCTAGAATCAAGCGACACGTCAACTCCCAGGCGTGTGCTCAACATCGATTCAAACAGAGCGATACGAAAGGATCGATTTGAACTAAACAGCCTACCAAAGAGTCTAATTCGTATCGTTCATAACTCGCAATCCACAAATTCAAATGCTATGAAATTTTCATAGGAGCTTACGTACAACTTAAAGAACATCCATGCCAAATTTCGACTCGATATGGTGAAATCTTGACTGATACGAAATTCATTCGTATCGATCACGGATCAAGTCGAAACCACGTGGGATCAATCCCGTGGGCCCGCCCACATGCCAGAAGAGGTCTCCCGAGATCTGAGTGAGATATTTGCATCCTACGCCTATAAATAGCATCCCAAAGCCTTCAGAAAAGGGGACTTTTTGCTCTTCTACGTCCAGACTCTACCAGATTCATCATTGTACTCGGATTTTGCTGTTGTAGTCAGTTGTAACTCGTTGTAATCAGCAAGCAAACTTCAAAAAAATTATCAACTTCAAAGTGGACATAGGTCGGATTGCTGAACCACTATAAACCCTGTGTTCTATACTGCTTTCATCTAAATTTTCTGAGTGTTCTTCATTTTTTAGTTCTCTACATACTTGTTATCTGTGATCTGTGATTGTGAACGGGTGCTTTCATCGAAAATTGGGTGGTTGTGACCAATTTTGGCGCAAACATTTCGGTGCTTTCACTGAGAATGCTAGCGCTCAGGAATTCTACAACCAGGACTTCGGATCTGAAAGCTTGAAGACTTGGATCTGGAAAGCTATGGCAAAGCAATCAACAAGAAGACAAAGAGCTGAAAGGAGTCAACATGAAGGGAGTCAAGAAGCTTCTTCAGGAGCGAATCAGGCCTCGGTCTTCATTACTCGATACGAGATGGAGATGATGATGGGAGCCATGCAGGAGGGAATGCTGAAAAGGCAAGAAGAGATGATGCAGAATCTACTTCGACAAGTTGGTCAAGTTGGAGTACAAAACCAAGGTAATGCAACTATAGGAGATGCTATGGATAGGGATCGGGAGCATGGTGCAACCAGAATTCAGAATAGAGCAGGACCATCAGGAGCAGCACCAGAGCTAGGGGCACTCACCCAGAGCATGTCGATCCAACCGCAGGCAGGACACCAAGTGGAGTTGTGCAACACGACGTTGATAGAGAGATGGATGCTCGACCAGGAGAGCAGACTCCAAGAATCCCTTGTGAACTCAAGGGGCAGATAAGAGGCAATGGACAAGGGCCATAGCTTGGCGACAGTGACAGATTAGCGGAGATGGTCAGACGAGCCGTGAAAGGCGGACTGGTTAATAGAGATCTGGAAGATGTGAACAAGAGCCCCTTAGCTCTCGCAATCAGACAGGCTAGGAATCCACCAGAATTCAAGCTACCAACACTGGAGACGTACGATAGGAGGATGGATCCTGCAGTTCATCTGACATGGTATATGAGGCATATGGAGGTACTGGGGGCATCGGAGGAGGTCATGGCTTGGTGTTTCCCACTGTATTTGACGGACATTGCAGCATTATGGTTTAGACAACTGGGAAGCGGCTCCATTGGAACATGGACCGATTTGACTGAGAAGTTTATGAGGCAGTTCAGAGTTCACATTTTGAGACCCAAGAATGTGATGAGTTTGGCAGCACTAAATCAAAGAACGGGGGAATCTTTGAGGAATTTTCTGACGTAATTCAATGCAGCGGCAGCATCGGTGGATCGACCGGATCCATCCATGGTTTTGATGGCAGCTGTATCCGGCATAGCTGATGGCACATAATTTAAGAATTCATTGACAAGGGATCCACCTATGGATCTAGGAGAATTTTATCATTAGGCCGAAGGATTTCTAAGATTAGAGGACACAAATGCTGAAAGGGAAGAAGGAGAGGAAGTTGGATTTTATGTAGTCAAAGGCGGAAATCCTCCCGAAAGAGATTCAAGCAAGGATAAAGGAAAACGGAAAGCCGAGGATAACAATGATGGACCAAAGTGATCACGAAAAGAACCGAGATTTACTTCCTATTCAGGGCTAAGCGAAACCTTGGAGCGGATCTACCAGGACACCAGGGGGCAGATTCCTTATCGGAAGCCAATGAGAAGGGAATCGACCAACAATGAGAAGAAATCAGACAAGTACTGCTTATTCCATGAGCTAAGCGACCACAGTACCAATGATTGCAGGCACTTGAGGGATGAAATAGAGGGACATATCCGGAATGGCCTGCTATCGCAATATGTAAGGAGGCGAGCCACAACGGTGGAGCAAGAACAACCACCACCTGCACCAACTGGGAACGGCTCAGGATCGAGACATCAGCTTGTCATCAACTGATTGAAATAATGGTGAATAATTAGCAAACTCCACACCAACATGATTAAGTCATTTACACATGTACAGGATCGCGAATGATCCTCAGGCATGCTCTGATACGACTGCCAATCGCGTCAGTGTAGGTGTTTGCACTTTGACGTCTCTGTTTTACTTTTGTTTTCTATTTCGCACGTTTGAACTTGATTTTGTTGAACATTTTTGTTGAATTACTTATTTTGAATGAAAATCCGCTATTTGTGATTCCATAACGGCTAAGCTACTTACACATGTACGGGATCGCGAACGATCCTCAGGCATGCTCTGAGATGGCGATAAACCGCCATAACAAGCGACTCAGAAACTCACTCGAACGTGAAATCTGACGTTAATGATACTAAGCCCCCACCGGGCACACACACAATTCGCCTCGAACGGCATCCGACCACGAACGGTCACAATTCACCTCGAACGGCACCCGACCGCGAATGGTCACAACTCACGCGCGAACGGCACCCGACCGTGAATGGTCATAACACGCCGCGAATGGCATCCGACTGTGAACGGTCACAACTCGCCTCGAACGACATCCGACCGCGAACGGTCACAATTCGCCTCGAACGGCACCCGACCGCGAACGGTCACATACCGCCCCGAACGGCATACGTTCGCGAACGATCACTATTCACAGTCAGATAAGATTATCAATTCCTTTGCAGGTCATTAATAGGATAAGAACATCCAGCTTGTCGAACTACAAAACACACCTTCCTATCGCAAGGCATGTATTGGGGGGAAAGTGTTATCCCATCTTTTAGCAATGCTGTGACACCAAAAAGTTGACTGGACATCAAGAACAGTTCGTCCCAAAGATTGGTTATAGACTGTTTCACTATGGATATCGGTAAATTTTGTCCAAGTCCAGATTGAGCTGTAATTGACAAGACATGACAAGCAAAGCTATAAAAGCCAACGTTCCGAGTTTTAAGTCAATCGGAGTTCGTACACTCAAGATAAGGATCGATCAAGATCAAGGGGGAATGCCTCTGTTCGTATCCATCACCCTGCAGTAGTACTGTTCGCATCCATCAAAAAACCATTGTTCGAGTCGATCTGTTCAAATCCATCCATAACCACGCTGTTCGCATCCATCTATTTGTGTCCATCAACTCGCGTTCCTCTGTTCGAATCCATCAAATATCCCTCTGTTCGAATCCATCGTGTTACCTATAGCTTGTATCCATCGTGTTATCATTTGTTCGTATCCATGCTACTGGTTCAACTTCGTATCGATCGACAGAAGTTAATTTCGATCGATACGAAGAAAACCAAGTCCACCAATACAAACAAGATGACTTCAACCGATATGAGCAAAGCCACGGTGAATCGAGTCGAACAGACCCACTCCGATCGATACGAACAATGATGAGTGATCGATACGAACCGAACGGGCTCTAATCGATACGAACAGTACAAAATGCCTTTATAATTGATCGATACGAACAGAGCAGTGGATCGATGCGAATTTAAGCTAGCCCAGGTCGATACAAACGAGGCGAAAATCTTGGAAATACTTGGTCGATTCGGCATGAAATGTGGATCGATCTTGGAATCAAGCACCACGTCAACTCGCAGGTTCGTGCTCAACATCGATTCGAACAGAGCGATACGAAAGGATCGATTCGAACTGAACAGCCTAACGAAGAGTCTAATTCGTATCGATCATAACTTGCAATCCACAAGTCCAAATGCTATGAAATTTTCACAGGAGCTTACGTACAACTCAAAGAACATCCATGCCAAATTTCGACTCAATATGGTGAAATCTTAATCGATACGAAATTCATTCGTATCGATCACGGATCAAGTCGAAACCACGTGGGATCAATCCCATGGGCCCGCCCACGTGCCAGGAGAGGTCTCCCAAGATTTGAGTGAGATATTTGCATCCTACGCCTATAAATGGCATCCCAGAGCCTCCAGAAAAGGGGACTTTTTGCTCTTCTACGTCCAGACTCTGCCGGATTCATCATTGTACTCGGATTTTGCTGTTGTAGTCAGTTGTATCTCGTTGTAATCAGCAAGCAAACTTCTATAAAATTATCAACTTCAAAGTGGATGTAGGCCGGATTGCCGAACCACTATAAACCCTGTGTTCTATACTGCTTTCATCTAAATTTTCTAAGTGTTCTTCATTTTTTAATTCTCTACATACTTGTTGTCTATGATCTGTGATTGTGAACGGGTGCTTTCATCAACAATTGGGTGGTTTTGACCACTTTTGGCGCAAACAAATATCAATTAACAAAAAAATTATTCTTTAAATACAAAATATAATAATAGGTAAATTATTTCATTTACCCTTTTCAAAAACAATATTGTGTCGGTCCACCCAACTAAGGTGTTTATAAATCCCCGCCGATGTCATAGCGTCCTATGTACCGACCGGAATTCATAAATACTCAACAGAATAAATTAACACAATATAAACATTTTTATAACACTAACAAATACGCTCTCTCGTATATACACACACACTCAAACTCATTCAAGGGTATTACTAACTCTATCTCCAATGAGTCAACCCCCAAGAGGCTAAGGTATCTTTAAACCAAAGCTCTGATACCAACTATGACGACCCACCTTTTTGGACGATTTAAGTCGACAATAAACCACACATGTCTAACTCCAACCATTCAAAAGAGCAAATTATTAATAGGGTTTAATAAGAAAATAAGAGAAAAAAAAAGAAAGCAAAACACATAATCTCGCAGCGGAATAACAAAATATAATAATCAAATAAACAGTTCGTGAAGCTGTTTTACAATATACATTTGATCTCAATTTTTACAACATAATAAGAGTACAAACAACAAACATACCAACATAATGCAGCGGAATAGTAATAGTAAATACGTTCTAGCAAACTCCATCTGCATCTTTAAGGAATATTGTCCTCAAACACTGAAATACTCAAGCTGACCCAAGCGTAATGAAAAGACAAAACACTCGAGTTAGAACTAAAAGTTCTTATGTAAGTTAAACCAATAACAAGTAAATATGAGTGCAATAGTTCAGAGATCTTTATGGGATTTTCCATCTCCTATCAAGTGTACAACGTGAGTGCAATAACTTAAGAGATGTTACAGGATTTTCCATCTCCTACGGATTCGTCAAACTATCTATATGTAGTAAGATACGCTATATATGTAGTGTCTATTAGTAAGATAATGTATTAAAATAGCATTAAGGCTTTACATTGATCCCCCTTAATACATTTTTAAGCATTGTCCTACAGTTTGCCTTAGTAGCATCACCAGTAACGTCGGTAGCCAGGGAGGCGCCGTGATAAGACAATACTAAAACAAAGTCGTAGTGGTTGCGTATAAGGATAAAAGTATGACAAGGCACGTGAGGTAATGCCCAAGGTAGGGTTCTACCAGCTTACCCTTTCTGGCTGATCGTAACACATCGTAGCAACGATTGCTGAATGAGTCCACCGTCCCCAAAATCAAATCAATATGTATTGATCAAGTCAAAATCAATATAGCAATACGAAGGTGTGGGGCCCCTAAAGGTAGCTAACCTCTTGGCCAGACATAGGCTTCTGTTTTAGTCATTTCAAATTGACACAAGTGTCGGGGTCATCCATTATCGTTCTCCTTCTTCAAATCCAGCAAACATACGCCAATCCAACCACTCCATTCTAGATCATCCACCGCGTACACAGTTGTTAAAGTGGTTCCGATATTGATAGAGAGTATGCCAATATTTGACCCTAGTCTCTTTAACAACCAAACATCATTTTTCACACTGATTGGTTCTTTTAAATTTCAAGAACAAGTCATATTTCATATCAAAATATCAGATTCACTTCTGAAATCATTTTGATTCCAAAATAAGATATACCTTCATACAAAAACATTCACATTTAAATCTAAATAGTTCCTCTTTAAACAGTTGAATATTGAAATTGGTTTGAATAATTAAATTAGTCTGAATATTGAAAATAGTTTGGATAATTAAATAGTTTTAATATTGAAAAATAGTTTGGATAATTAAAATATTTTTAATATAGAAAAATAGTTGTAAAATATAAAATAGTTTTATATATTAAAATAATTTGATTATTAAAATAGTTTATATATATTAAAATAGTTTATATTAAAATTGTTTCTTCTTTCACAACAATTTGAACTCATGTTCCAATTCCAAATCACAACGAATTCAATTTTTCAACTTTCAATTCAAGTAAACTTCATATTCAAAATTCAATTTAAATCAACCTCAATTCAAACAATTTCCAACTTTCCTTCTAAGTCAATATAAACATTTTATTCAAGGCTAAAAGTTTCAATTCAAATTCTCATTTTTAAACAATTTAGTATAAATCCATTTCACATCCAAAACTTTGAAATACCAATTTAAAACCACTTTAATTAAAATAAATTCAAAGTTTGAATTAAATTTTAAACCTTTAAAATAATTCACTTTCCATAAATTTAAATCATGTCTCAATCTCAACTTTAAGATTTCAAATTTAATCTTTAACAGTTTCAATTTCAACATTTCAAAGCTCGAATTTAGAAAATAATTTAATTCATATAAATCCAATTTTTTATTTTCTTTAAAACAATATAATTTAAACTAATTTAAATTCATGGTTTTAAAACCGTTTAATTTAACCAAATCCAGTATTCGTATATAATTTTCTACCCTATGTCCAAGTGATCGGTTATTTCAATTTTAGTTACATGAATGGATATATATATCATTTCAACCCATAATTAAATGACATAGGTATATATCATTTCAACCTATTTCTTAATTCATTTTGAATAAAACAAATGACAATTTATATAATGTCAAATAATAAATAGGATAATAACAAGGATATATCCAAATAAATAATAACCATACATCCAACATATCAATTAATATGCATCCAATTGCAAACAACATCCAAATCAACCAATATGTCATAACAATTACTAATTATCAATTGTCGGTGTTTAACTAGCAATTAAATTCAATATTAATTTAAATGTCAATTTAATTCAATATAAATTCAAATTAAATTCAAAATGTCAATTTAAACTACCAAACAACAATCAATAAAATTTTATCACTTCATAATTTCAATTGGACTAACACTAGAAAATTTAGTATTACGTGACGAGGTTAAATTACTCACCTTTGATTTACAGCCCATTAAAATCCAATAAAAGTCCAAAATTTCAACAATCTCCAAATTCAACCAGACTAGTTTCATGTCGTTCGAAATTTCAGTACGAGTCCAACGGAAGAAACCGAACATCAATTGGATCTCGTATGAAAAAGTTATGCAAGTTAGAACATTTGAATTTTGAATTAAAATAACGAATGGCAATTTTGTAATAACCTTTATCTTCCCCAAGCCCTACAATTACAGCACGTTCAAACCCAAACGAGCCGCCAACGTACCGCCTGTCACGATCGCTAGAGATCTCCGCCCACCCCCACATCCACGCCGTCAACTCCCCTGACCTAGACTCCCTCAACGCCCAAGTCCGCTCGTTGGACACGCCGTCTCCATCAAGATATTCGCCATAATGAGGTGAGAAATAAAACAATTGTTACAACTTAGTAATTTGAAAACATTTATAAATTTGTTGTTTACAACAAAGGTCAAAACATTTACATACTAAATAATTGGTTTCTTATTGTATGCTAACATATTTAGAATATTGTTTATCCATTCTTATTAACATTTATTACAATTGATGGAATTTACATTCAAACAGCTATTAATTATAATCAAATCAATACCATCAACTTATATTCTAATTTATCCTTACACTTTACTGTAGTTGTTGTTTTAGAATCATTAAGATCAAGTTATATATTCTAACAATTTTTTTCATTAATAAGTCATAAAATTTAATTTCTGGCAATATTAAATTCCAAAATTTAATTTAATTTAATATTTTTAATTACCAAAATACGGGTCGTTACAAAACATCAATAGCTAATAAATAGAATTAAGGATGTCAAATAACATACTCATTCAAACATCCAAACTAATCACCACCGTTCTTCTACCTATATTAAATGAGTTCTCCAAAAAGTTTGTGGTGCTTCTCATCATCGTCTTCGTCATCCTCATCATCTTCCGATATTTTATTGAACATTGTATTACTCAACAAAGAATGTTTGCTACTAAAATGAGGGATTTAATGACCCATGAAATTGCCGAAAGCTCTACGTCATCCCAAGGAGGTAGCGTTGTTGGAAGAAAAGATTTGTGTTATGGACGTGACTATGCTGGCGATCATAATAATTGATCAAGGATTATTTTATGGCAAACCCCATGTATGGGGATGTGGATTTTAGACGAATATTCTGTATGTCGAAGAATATCTTTAATCGGGTTCTCGACAAATTAACTGAAACAAACATTTTTTTCACCCACAGAAAAAATGGACTCAACGAACTTGGAATTTCTCCACTGCAAAAGGTTATGGCTGCACTTCGCATGATGTCATATGGAACTTCTGGTGATTCACAAGATGGCAAAATGCGGATTGGAGACCCAACAGTAGTATTATGTATGAATTTTTTTTGCAAAACTGTTATTTTTATGTTTGGTGAAGAATATCTTCGATCCCCTACCTCTTAAGACATTGACAGATTGTTAGCAATGGGATCTCAACGTGGATTTCCAGGTATGTTAGGTAGCTTAGATTGTATGCATTGGAGGTGGAAAAACTGTCCAGTTGCATTGCAGGGCCAATACACATGACATTGCAAAAAGGCAACTCTGGTCTTGGAAGCTGTTGCTTCATTCGATTTGTATATATGGCATGCCTTTTTTGGAGCGCCAGGTTCACTGAATGATATTAACGTTCTACAACAGCCATATTTATTTAATGACTTACGTAATGATATATCACCTCCATGCAATTACAAAATAAGAGACAAAGATCATTCCATAGGTCATTATTTGGTAGATGGAATCTACCCAAAATGGAAAACACTTGTGCAAGCTTACAAAAGACCAAATAACGCAAAAGAAGCCAGGTTCACCAAACAACAAGAGGGTATGAGGAAAGATGTCGAACGAGCATTTGGAGTGCTTCTAGGTAGGTTTCATATATTAAGAAAAGAGGTATACTACCACGATCCGGTGGTATTGTCTGATATCATATACTATTGTATAATTTTACATAATATGATTGTCGAAGAAGAACGTGGTGGGTACGAGCTTCAACTGAGAAACTTTCCAGACATTGCTGTAGCATTTCAAAAAAAAAAGCTTTTAAGGATCCAAATAATTTTGCCGAATACTTGCAAAGAATACGAGACATTCGTGATCCACAAGCTCATTTTGATCTAAGAGAAGAACTAGTGGAACACTACTAGGAACATATAGGAAACAATAAGTAGAAGTGATATTTAGATAGTGCTTGTGTTTCACTTATCTATTGCAACAAGTTGTTATTGACGTTTTGTACTAATGTTTGTGTTTTAATTTGTTATATCTACTGTACTAAGTTGTTGTTGACGTGTTAATAGTAATAACAACAACGAGAATGCCAAGTCAAGATGAGCTTGAAACAATAACGGGAGCAATAACAACAAAATTGACAACAATAGCATTACCAATAACTCCAACTTATACAGCGACAATCACATTAACAACAACGCTAACAATAACACTACAACTAACACTTACGAGATCAAATAATTGATGAAAAGCTAAGATACATTATAGGAACCTAGTTTCCTACAAACCTTCTTGACATCTGTGGTACTTCTCAAGTTGCTTCTCCATATATACAACCTTTGCACTGGATTGAGTTCATTTAAGTTGCAAGTTAATAGAGCCATATCATTAGCTCTTTGTTGTCGAGCTAATTCTTGTTTTCTTAACTCTAGCTTGTTAGTTCTTAGCTTTTGTTTTTCTTCGTGACGTCGTTGTTTTTCCTTTGCCCTTTCAAGTCTCTTCGATTCTTTTGTTTCCACATATAATATATTTGCATCTTCAGCAGCCGCCATTTTCACACCAATTTTTTTAGAATGTGCGTTGTAATCGAAGGCGGTTTTTTTCTTACCGTTGAACTTCCCCGGCGGCCTACCACCTGTACTAGTAATGAAGGAGGTGTCTACATGTGGATCAGAACTACCAGGGCTAGATTCATCACTCATCTTTCTAGGAAGAAAGCGGATTATTGAATGTTCTTGTCGCACTCGACTCCATTTTCCCTCTTTTGCGAGTATGTCGTAACAATGGTGCATGTTGAATGTTTGATTATTATGCTCAGACATATACATTGCATTTGCTTGATTGAGCTGTAGATGATGAAGTAATATAAGAAGAATAAAACATAGAACTTGATAATTTGAGCTACAAATTAAAAATCATTACCAGATCCATGTCGTTTTCCCCACTTTGTTGTCTTGAATGCAGGCCGGCTGTAATTTCTTTCCAAAGCTGATAGGCGGTATTTAATCTTTTCCAAGATTGCTTCAAAGAATCAATCGTTCTTGGAAGACTATTTGGACTTCGAAGGTTGAAAAAATTGCGTACAGAATTCCAAAAAGAAGTTTCACTTTGGCTCGCACCTTTCTTATTGTCTCTAGAACATTCAACCCAATAGAATGCTAATTCAGTTTGCTCGTCCAACGACCATTTAACCATTTTTGCGGCTTTTGGTTCCGCATTTGCAGATTAATAATGTTGATTCTCGTTGTTTCATTTCCCCAAGTTTGAGCAGAAGACAAAGTAGAATTCCTATAAACATCTTCTTTATTTAGTTATTTTCATTTTTATCCTTTGCTGTTTTATTAATTCATAAGAAGAAACGACAAAATTCTCAACCTTAACCTTATTGAGAACAGTGCCCGATAGCCGGAGACCCAAAGCTGCATAAATGATTTATCAACAAAGAGAATTAAGTATACTCTTAACATATGATATGATAAAATCCTACTAGAAATTGTTCAATATTTGGAAATAGCTAATGGAAAATAAGAAATACCAAAAGGACAGTGAGTGCTAAATGCATAATTGCATGTTAGCATGTTCCTGTATAATTTGCAAGATATGACTGCAACTAAAACAATTCAGATGATATTGCATGTAATAAACTAGCAAATATATATCACCATAATGTGTTTAAATACAAGATAAATTGACACAAGAAAAAGGTAAGAGTTACAGCAATGACCTTTAATCTTTCATTCTCCTTTCCTTGTAGCCAATGTACACTTCCAATTAAAGTTGGGGGTATAGTACATCGTCAGAAACTAGAGGAAAAACTCCAATGTAATCCATTAATGTGCTAGTATTCAGGAAACTCAGGCACCGTTATATCCATATAGATCCTTTGGAAACTAGTCATTCTATTTTCCTCTACTATACACTACTGAAGATGGATACCATAATTTAAGTTTTCCCACTTTATTGTCATCTTCTCTATAGTAGGATGTGTTCTAATCTCTAATCCACTGCTCATTTATCCTGACATTTTCCTTTCAGCTATAGTCATTTTCTAAGCATATTTTGCCAATTCCCTAATAATCTATTCTAACAATAACATGGAACTTTAAAAAACAAATCATTGTGCACAATCCCTGCTTTGTGTTGAATTTGGGGCTTGTATGGAAGAGATATCGCGGTTCGAAAGAATAATGTTGTAGGCATGCATAAATTTTTTGGTACAACAAAACAATCGACCGTCTGATCCAACCAGTCGATTGTTTTCCTGTAGCAAACCCTGTAGATTTCCTAAGAGTATCCTAGATAACATTTAACTGATTTTGGAGGCAAACAGTCGACTGATTTAAGAGTCAATCGACTATTCATTCCCAAACAGCTACAATGCTGTTATGGAATTTATGAACAAGAGGGATCAGTCGACAGTCGGTCGACTAATCAGCTGCAGCGGTGATATTTTGAAGCGAGCCCCAAGCTCGATTTTCAGGGGTATTTTCATCATTTTCGTCTATGGAAGAGAAACTTAGAATAGATTTGAGTAATCGATTGGAAGTTGGGGTTTGTTCTATTGTTTTAGGTTTTTCACAGTTGCTATTTATTTATCTTTTATACCTGCAAAATCAATTCAAAAGAGAGAGAAATTTTTTATAATCAATCACTCTCTTTTATATTAATAAAGACTCTCCCAAACGTTGATACACGCCAACAAGACGTTAGTGAACCATTATAAATTTCGATGTTATCTATATATTATTATTTTCTATTTGTTCTCTCTATTATTGTGATTGTGATTGTAGGTTGTGTTGGATTTATGAATTGTCTAATTGATTATTCTGCATCACCTTTACCAATTTGTTTGAAGCCTGTGCTAACTTTGGTGCTAATTTTTTATTTTTAGTTAGATTTAATTCCTTTACATTTGATATCAGAGCATCAAGGTGCATATAAGGTGTTTGTTGAAATGTCAGAATCAGAGAATAACTCGGCTAATCTCACATAAGACAATAATAATAGTAGTAGTGTAGTGTCATATGTACGAGGGCCATATGTGGCATCGGGATCACAATTGGCTATAGAGAAATGGAATGGTGACAATGATTTTGAAAAAGGGCAATGGAGGATGAAAACGGTTTTTAGGAAGAATCGAGTACATCGTGTTGTGTTTGATACGCATTTGATGTCGACGAATATTTTACAGGTTGAGAAGGAAAAATGGAAGAATGGTCATTCACAACACTTCTATTGGATAAAGTGCATTGGTAGCAAGGTAAATAAAGGTGAATTTTCAAAAAATATCTTTTATTAAATTGCACAAAATCTTATTTTGGGTTTACGTGAATAAAAAATAATTTATACTAAATCAAATTTAGTATTTAATTAGTAACTATTTGAATAATATTTTGATTTTTTTAATTTATATAAAATATTTCTTTGTTTGTTAACGTTTGAATTGATATTTTATTATTAATCTAATTTAAAATTAATTTATCAATATAATTTTATTATGATTTTATTTTAATTTTATGATGTTATGTGATATTCATATTCACAATACAAACATCCTAACTACATTAATGTGAAACCTATCATAAGAGTTTTATGAGAAAATTGATCGTTGTGTCCAACGGTCAATAAAATATCGATGCAATGAAACGTTGTTAAATTGATGACAGGAGAACAGTGTGTGTGTGTAATATTGTTTAAAAATAATTTGTTGCTATAAAATTAATTTAATAAAATATATAATTCTTACACTTAAAATATTTTATTTATATATTTCGGTTTTTAAAAATGATCTAATATTCAACATTTAAAACTGTGGCCTTTTTAAAATAAATATTTATACCGTATACATACGTACACACATATATACATACATACACACATACATACATACATACATACATACATATATCACATATTCATACACACAAACATACATACATACATATATATATATATATATATATATATATATATATCACACACATACATACATACACATGCATATTTATATATACATATGTATGTATATATATATATCACATCCATATGCATATGTATATATGTATGTATGATATCCATACATATATGTATGTATGTATGTGATACATATACATATATATACATATACATATATATACATATACATACATATATATGCGTGTGTGTGTATCTTTTTTATTCTCTAACAAGTGGCCAGCATATTATATAGTAATGTCATTTTTTAAATAAATTCAAATGAATTTATTTGCTTATGTAATTCTGTGAATTTAAATTGTGTTTGACTTTTAAGCATAACATACATATATATTTATAATAAAAAATAGTTTTTTTTTTCTTTAGTGGTAAGTCAACTAAAAAATATATAATTTTTTTAGTTAATTCATGTATGAAATAAACAACCTAATAAATATGTATGTATGTAAATGCATGAAAAAATTATTTCAAAAAATGAAACTAAAATTTAATTGATCTTTATTATTATTTATTTTAAAACCAAAACCTTATTAAAGTTTTAAATAAATAAAACATTCATTATAATATATGTAGAGAGAATTAAACACACACACATATATGCATACATTAAACAATCGAATCAAATATTTTTTAAACAATATATGTAGGTATAATGTGTATTTATTATTTTTAATAGTTTATATATAAAAAATTATAATAAATATTTTGATGATAATTTTTGTTGCACCTAAAAATGACACAACCTAATATCAGATGAAAGCGCCAAAAATATAAATGTCTCAAAAAAACAAAGACAAGAACATGATTTTTATAGTAGGTCAACAAATTCTCCAACCCATGTGGCCACTTTAATCTTTATTACTGATAATTTTCTCTCCAGAATACAAAGATTACCACTCAAATCCGACCATAATCTAATAGACCTCGGATTTACAAGGGTTTGGGGAAGAAGAAGATAGGAAAAAGAAGTCCAAAAGGAAAAATCCTCTCCAAGCTATTGGTATTTTATTATTTATAGGTGATTCAATGCACCAATCTCACTATATGGGCCTCAATTCATCCAAATCTTCAAGACCTGATAATTCAACAGGTAGAACAGGTCATGCCGCACGAATATTAAGGAGAAAATAAGATTGGTACCGACCTGAATCGGATACCGACCTGATTTTATGCATCCAAAGCCGATTTTCTCTTCATATTTAAGCTCTTTTCATCCATCACTTTCAATTTAAAGTCTCAAACCATGTCGGTACTAATCAAATTATGTCGGTACTGACATGATTTTATTATTTGAAAGTTCATCAAACTACTTGAGTTTCTTCACATCATCATTCTAGGTAATTCTACTCATATTGGCGTAAATCATGTTGGTAAAAATCATGTTGGTACCAACATGAATCATGTCGGTACCAACCCGATTTGCATTTCTAAACTTGGCCAAATCTTTGATTTCTTCAATCTTGACATTTTTCAAGTTCCTTGACTCGTTCCTTTATCGGTTTGCAATTTATTTCATCAATTTGAGTCTATTCTTAGACTGTGGAAAATTTGGCCATAAAAATTTATTATTATTATTATTAATGTTAACCCAAAAAATGGATCGACACTCTGGATTGAGTATGGAAGCATCAACCCTGTTCTTACAGAGCAATAATATAGAAAACAAATATATAAAGAGTAGAAACAGTAAAAAGACAAAAAGATTTTTATAGTGGTTCGGCTGTTAATGAAGCCTACGTCTACTTTATAATTTTCTATTAACTGACTGTTGTTACAAGTTGAATTGGATTACAATATCATTGAATCTTCTAAGTTAAATCAAGTCACAAGTACAAGAGTTCACTTGAGAATCACAGTGAACTCCTAGATGACTATTGTGTGGGAGGAGAAGAGAGAAGAATAATCTCTCTACAGAGTTCCAGCCTCAAGTCCAGAAGATCCTATTTATGTTGCAGGTAGGATTGTATTTATAAGGGTTGGAGAGCACTTGGGCCAAAGCCACTATTCTAGAAGCCTGTACTCAGCGTCATAAAGGAGCTTAGAAAGTTTGAAGGCGATCCGAGCTAACCTGATGAATCTCTAGCGATCCATAGGTGATGGATCGCCAACGATCCATCATATCTTCTCCAATCATGCTCATTTTTTTGCGAGCCTTATTTATGTCTTCTAAGTATCTCTCCAAATTTCAAGTCAATCTGATTCTATATGAGTTCTCTAGGTCTACTTTAAGCTAGCTTCTTTGGTCGAAAAGCGGGTAAAAAACAACTTGAATCAGATGAGTCTTTACTTCTTAAACTACGCTGCTTGGAATGCTATGGAACTTGGCAAGTATTCTTAAAAAAGATAGTATATCATGATGCAAGAAATTAGGATGACTCACAATGCATCTGTATGGATCACTAACGATCCATAAGTGATGGACCACTAGCGATCCATCACCTTAATGGATTTTTGGGTAATTCTTCTTGAGTCCCTCTAGGCCTATTCCTCTGGTCCTTTTGGTTGATTCTTGAGTTGCTTTGGCTTGGCCTAGATGTTCTAACTCATCTGGATTCCTGTTTGGGTAAAAAAACCAATTAACATTTCCCCCACAGAGTATGCTTTCGTTGGAAACAAAGTGTGCTACGGAACAAGACAAGTTTCAGATTACTATTTTGTGAATTTCAGTGAATCGTCGGAGTCTACCTTAAGATGTTGTTTTCAAGTGACTGACTTTTGATAGCCGTTTGTTCCTTGATTTCGATCTGAATTGATAATGCAATCTTTGCTCTGTAGTTTACACAAGGGTTTAGGTCGGTAAGTAGGTGCACGACGTAGGTTTGTGTTGAATATGCTAGTATATGATTTTTGTTTGATGATAATAAACATATATATATGTATATTCATTTAAATGTATTTGTTATTGTACTATTTTATTGTTCACATAATTAAATAAATATTTATTGAATAAAATAAATAACGCAGAATTTAAATTCAAACAAATATTTTATTCAAACAAATAATTTATTACAATTTTGAAGTACAAATTTGAGCTCTCACTATATATACACAATTTCAATTACATTACGATTTCGATTACATCACAAATTTCAATTTACAATGTTCACCTCACTACATATCACTCATTCACACGTATTTATCTTCAACTCTATTCCAGATTGAATCCAGCATCTGAATTGTAACATCCCGTATATTTGGACCATTTAAATTGACAATAATCCACACTTGTCAACTTAAATAATACAAAACACCGAACATTATGGGATTGTAAGTACATAAATGTAAATGAGAATCAATACAACATCACAGACTCAGAACAGTCACAGAATAATGCAGCGGAAAATACATCGTCATAATAGTAGTTCATGAAGCTACTACAGAGAATACAACAATGTCTCAACATAAAGTGACTGAAAGAGATACAAGATGTCCAATACATAAGTACATCAAATACTGAAAATAAAATGATATAGATAAAAGCTAAGCCTTCAGCATCTTCGACCAACCTTGACCAGCAACGGAATATCTTCAGACTGACCCGAGCATATGCAAAAGAAACACTCGAGTCAGGACTCAAAATCTTATACAAGATAATCAAATGCATATAATAAAGTCCATAACTCAAAGGTGAATATAAACATCATTAAGGGATCGATAAACTACCTACAGAATACGCTAAATAGATAATGTCTAATCCATAAAGTTGACCGTTCGGTTTCTTATTTTAATTATCTATCCTAGGCCAATTCACTCAATTGGGTATTTATCATTTCAACCCGATTCTATTTAAATTCAAAATCAAAACATACAAAGGGAACTTGCAGTGTGATAGCAGGGATGGTGTCAAAGTAAATAAACAAGCAATAACATCCATTTCCAACAATTCAACAACTTCAAATAATCCCGAAATAATCGTATTAATTCGCGTTTGTTATTTACGCCAATTAATATAATTATTTCTAGAATCTACACTATCATTTCATGTAGATTAAAGATTATAACATTTTGGTTTCACTTATCGTTCAATTTCAATTACAACAGTTAATTCAATACGTTCAATAGTCCAAAGTGACATTTATCAAATTCTACGTGACAACAATTTAAAGGGTCAATTTAATCAATCAATATTCATCATATAAAGGGGTCAAGTTTAACAATCAAAATTCGACGTATATAATTCACTTTAAATCATTAATCATCCTATATCCAATTTTTAACTTGCAATTAATTTATCACTTAACAATAACAATTTACATCCAATTCAACATCACATAGCAATCATTTATCAATTCAAACTTGCATAAGAATATAGTCGTGAAAATTAATTCACCTTTCGTGGATAAGAATTTGGCGGCGAAGCACGAAGAAGCAGAAAAGAAACGATACAGCACAAACAACGGACACGAAGACGGAGAAAAGGACAAAAGCTGAAGATCGATGTTGCTGCGCAAGAAATCAGTCGGTTGCTGCAACAACAAACAAAAGGAAAGAAACTGGTTACAATTTCGGCAACCACTAGAAATTTGCTTAAAGACTTTTCAGCAAACCTATACTATTAGCTATTCTCAGTTTCATTTTTTTTTTAAACTCAACTCTCAACACAAAACACACACAACTCACCCCTCAAAATATATACAGCATAATCTTATACGAATACTTTATAAACAACCGTATGTATATTTACATATAAATATAAAATAAATCAAATAGCAAATAATTTGCCTGGCTTCATATGCATTGATACATACAACTACCACACGAGAAAAGGAAGGGAAGGCTTCGGCTGGAGGTCAGAGGTGGGGCAGTGGAGCGGGTTTGGTGGTTGTCGAGGCGAGGCTGAAGCTCGGGCTCAGATAGATAAGGCGGAGGGGGAGGCGAACAGGAGGGAGGCGAATGGTTGTTGGGCTTGGAGGGGACGGGTTCGCTGTTGTGGGCAGTCGAGGGTCAGTGGGATGGTGGGCTGAGGCCAGTGCTGGTGGACTGGGACGGGGTGGTTGTCTGGGTGGCTGGTAGGCGGAGGGGACGTGGGTGTCTGGTAGGCGGAGGGGACGTGGGTGTCTGGTAGGCGGAGGGGACGTGGGTGTCTGCGTGAGGTGGTGGGCAGTTGGACGTGTGAGGTGGTGGGGTGAGGCCGGGTAGCAGCCAGGGGAGGTGGATGCGTGGTTGAGTGGCTATGGAGATGGGTTTTGCTGGCCAGTCTTCATCTTTTATTTGTTAGCAGAAGGAAGAAATAAAAGAAAATAAAAAGAAGGAGACATGAGAGGAAGAAAGGATACCTGAAGCTACAACGAGAATAGGAATTGTGAAATGAAAGTTTTGGTTGCTTTACTAGTACGTGAATAAATGTCTTTTGGGTTCCAACGTTTCAATTTCCCAACGTGACTCTTCACACTTCATCTCCCTAGTAAATGCCCATTCAGCTGAAGTTATTTTTATTTTTAAACGTGTAGAATCCTAGGGCTGCAACGTGTTTAACCGGTCCGTTCGGAACCGTTAAATCAACGCGACGGGTTTTTTTTTCCGGACTCCGATTTGTCAGAATAAATATACCATTTTGATCAGCGCGACAATACGCTTCCAACAGTATACAGATTATTGCGATACGATGATTTTATAAATTTTGCATTTACGCCGCTTAAATTGTGCGTTTTGCAAAATAATATAAACGGAGCAGGCGATGACAGTTTTAGACGAAACGAATTATAAAATCTTGATCAAAATAATTTTTACAAGCGGACTGTGTAAAAATATTTAGATTTGGAAGATAAATTTTACGCAACTTTATATGGACTGATATACAGTAAAATGCGAACGGACTTTACTGTAATATTTTTCAACGAAACTTTTTCTATGTCCATATCTAACTAGACGTATGTCACAAATAAAGTTTGGGCGTAAATTGAGATCGTTATAATTTTTCAAAATTTTTATTGAAACGATGAATTTAAAATTTTAAATTGGGTCGAAAATTTAGGGTCGTTACAATCTCCCCCACTCAAAACTTTTCGTCCTCGAAAAGGAACGAGACGAGTGAAGTAGAAATGAAATAAGTAGAAAAGTTAAGATAGATTTCGAGAAATCTGAATAATACCTGAAATTAATAGTTTGGGGTTTGAATCCCGAATACTATCCTCAGTTTCCCACGTGCAATCTCGCTCATCTGCACTCCACTGTACTTTGACGAGATTTACCGATTTCCTTCTGAGTTGCTTTGTCTCACGATCAACTATCCGAAGTGGCTTTCGCTCAATAGTCAAGTCAGGCTCAATAACTATTTCATCCAACTGAGCAGTAGGGATGGTCATAGATGGATCGTGTACAACCTTGCGAAGGTGTGAGACGTGGAACACGTTGTGAACACCAGCGAACTTTTCTGGTAATGCAACTCTATATGCCAATGTTCCAACTCTTTCTGTAATCTCAAATGGACCAACGAATCTGGGAGCTAATTTTCCTTTCCTTCCAAATCGAACAATGTTCCTCAAAGGCGACACCTTCAGAAATACTTTGTCTCCTACACCGAATTCGAGATCTCTTCTCCTTTTGTCGGCATAGCTTTTCTGTCTATCCTGTGCCGTCTTTATCTTCTCCCTGATTTCTTCGACTTTTTCAGAAGCTTCCATAATCATTTCTGGTCCAAGCACTAATCGATCTCCCGACTCAATCCAACAAGCTGGTGATTTGCACGGCCGTCCATATAAGGCTTCGAATGGTGCCATACCAATGCTCGCCTGGTTTATACAGGATAATTAATTCTAATTCAAGTATACTTATTCAAATTTGAAATTCAAATTCTTTACCTGGTAGCTATTATTATAAGTAAATTCAACCAAGTGAAGATGGTCTTCCCAAGATCCACCAAAGTCGATAATGCAAGCTCGGAGAAGATCTTCCAAAATTTGATTCACCCTCTCAGTTTGACCATCTGTCTGAGGGTGATATGCTGTGCTCAGATTCAGTTTGGTGCCCAAGGTATCTTGAAATGCCTTCCAAAATTTACTGGTGAAAATAGGATCCCGATCGCATACAATACTAGATGGTACACCATGAAGTTTAACAACTTCCCTCATGTATATTTCGGCCAAACTTGAAGCTGTACGAGTGGTCTTGACTGGAATAAAGTGAGCGGACTTTGTCAGTCTGTCGACAATTACCCATATGCTTTCGTTACCTTTTCTAGTCTTTGGTAGCCCATCAATAAAATCCATAGAAATTTGCTCCCATTTCCAACCTGGAATCTCTAGCGGTTGGAGCAATCCTGCTGTCTTTCTGTGATCTGCTTTAACTTGTTGGCAAGTGGTGCACCTGCTAACATAGATAGAAATATCGCGCTTCATTCCACTCCACCAATATAGTTTCTTCATATTCTGGTACATTTTGGTAGTACCGGGATGAAATGAAAGCGAAGACTTATGATTTTCCCGCAGCACTTCCTGTCTAAGACCATCGACATTAGGAACACAAATACGATTGTCGATCCTCAAAACTCCATCACTATCAACTTGTGCACCCACCTTGTTGTCGGCATTACTTACTCTACCCATAACTAATTCCTTCATACGATAGAGCAAAGTGTCTTCATATTGCTTAGCTTTAATGCGATCCATAAGAGATGGAGAGATACTAAGCTGGAATAACATGCCTTCGATAAGATTGCAACAAGACAATGCTTTGTTGCGGCTCAAAGCATCTGCTACAACATTTGCTTTCCCCGGTGTATAAGTGATGTCGAGGTCGTATGCAGCTAAGAATTCAAGTCATCGGACTTGCCTCTGGTTCAAATCCTTCTGAGAAAAGATATACCTCAAAGACTTATGATCAGTGAATAGTTCGAACTTTGTTCCCAAAAGATGATGCCTCCAAAGTTTCAAAGCAAATACAACAGCAAGAAGCTCAAGATCATGAGTGGCATAGTTCAATTCATGGGTCTTCAACTGACTACCAGCATAAGCAATAACCTTTCCATTTTGCATAAGAACAGCGCCTAAACCTTCTCGGCAAGCATCTGTATAAACAGTCAATCCTTCACTTCCATCGATGACATGACTAAAACAGGAGCCGCGCCGGGCCATTGAGGATCGCCATCTCTAGCGGACACACTTCTTCGATACCTTATCTATTACTTATGTGATTCGATTTGGGTGCACCCCTTGATTTGGAAGTGTTGTTTCGCGGTGTTGGGGTGGTAGTTGCTATGCCCAACATCAGTCCGGATCAGGCAACTACTAGTATCCTAGTTGGTATCGCCTCATGTACCTTGTCATACTAATTATCCTATCGCGACAACTACGATTTTGATTTGTACCTTTAGTATATGGATTGCCCTCTGGTGACTTCCGGTTTTGGGGAAACTACGGTCTTGTATATGCTTTTGGGAATAAACAGGTTAAGAGTTGTATGGGCCCTGCTTAACCCTACTTTGATATCTTACTTTATGGATTAGACATTATCTATTTAGCGTATTCTGTAGGTAGTTTATCGATCCCTTAATGATGTTTATATTCACCTTTGAGTTATGGACTTTATTATATGCATTTGATTATCCTGTATAAGATTTTGAGTCCTGACTCGAGTGTTTCTTTTGCATATGCTCGGGTCAGTCTGAAGATATTCCGTTGCTGGTCAAGGTTGGTCGAAGATGCTGAAGGCTTAGCTTTTATCTATATCATTTTATTTTCAGTATTTGATGTACTTATGTATTGGACATCTTGTATCTCTTTCAGTCGCTTTATGTTGAGACATTGTTGTATTCTCTGTAGTAGCTTCATGAACTACTATTATGACGATGTATTTTCCGCTGCATTATTCTGTGACTGTTCTGAGTCTGTGATGTTGTATTGATTCTCATTTACATTTATGTACTTACAATCCCATAATGTTCTGTGTTTTGTATTATTTAAGTTGACAAGTGTGGATTATTGTCAATTTAAATGGTCCAAATATACGGGATGTTACATGAATTATCTGCAAAATAAACACTGACGCGGTAATATTGAAAAAGAAATATTTTTGCAGTGTAAAATAAAATGTTTGTTTTTGAAAATATTATTTGCCTTAGTTATTTGGGTTGTTCGTCACCATATTTATTTTTAATTCATCTTACACGAACAACTTGTGACATGCACAATGTATCACTGTACATGCCACAAGGCCGTGCACACCGATATACACTTGATAAAACTGCATGGACAGGTGAGCACAAGGTCAAACTCGAGCCGAGGCTGGATTCAACTCAGGTGCAATACAAATAAATTCACGACATGAGCACAAGAGCCTGCATATACACATGTGTACACCTACACATGTGCATTGCCTCAGCATCTCAAATTTCAGCCAAGAGGCTTCAGGTACACCAAAACAACTCGGCAGTGAGTTAACAAAGAAGTTACATGAAAAGATAATGACCAACATACATGCATGAACACACATATATCAGTTCAACCAGACCAGACCAAAATAAAACAATAATGCAACATGAAGATGAACACACTTGAAAGGTTAACAAAGACATGGTCAGAGCCTTCACCAGACATGTATAGGTCCAACCAAAAGGCCCCAAAATAATATAATTGTGAAGATCAAAACAAAATGTTCAAGCAACTCAACATGGCATGGTCAGGTGCAGGCACAAGTCAAGGCAGGACACATATGAAACCTGACCAGACACAAGTCCAGAATCAATGAACACATGATAACAAAGCCAACTTGATAGCATTTCAAAAGAAAGCAGTCGAAGCAAACAATACAAACCAGACAACAATACTGCAAACAATGTCGACCAAATCATCATAACCCAAATGCCAGACAAGTTCAAGGAAAATGTATTAACATGTGGAACTAGAGACCAGCATGGGTATGTATAGAGAATGCAACTCAAAGACATATGCATGTTCACAAAATTCAGGTATATGTATAATGGATCTCAAGTGCAAAGCACAATGCCAGAGAACCAAACACATATGCACATGACAACAAACCAGTGGAACAAGACGACTGAATCATACATGTACAAAGAAGCAATAAAATTCAACATGAATACAAATCCACACATACAACCTGTCAAAGATTAAAATGAAATGCCAGACCACAATGCACTAGATAAGTGAAGCAGCAAGCAAAATGACATATGTATGCACATATGCATATATGTACACATACATATATATCAAGTCAGAGGCATGAACAACCAGAGTGCAGACTCAAAGCAACATAAAGACAAGACCAATGAAGACTACTTTCATATGAAACAGGACAGCAGCTCTACACATGTATAAGTTTATATGCAGTGACAAATATATACAGTTTAAATGTTTCAAAACAGTGAAGCAACATATGCAACAGAATGGAATGCAAGGCTACCAAGTCCAGTTATTAACAGCAGTAGTGTTGAACTTGTCAACCAGGGAATATGTTCGAAATATATCAAACAAATCAATGCAGTTCGATGAAAGTCAAGAATTGTTTCATCAAGTAAAAGCAAGGTGATATCACTGATTTAATTAACGAGTCGAAGTCAAAAATCAGTCAAGTTTATATCTATATTCACGAGGCCAAAGTCATAGGAGAAAATATCAAAACCAACTCAGAGAAAATCAAACAATATCAGAAATAGAATGAAAAATCAGAAAACCAAACAAGCCGCGGTGACCAAGCAAAGCATAGCAGAAAAATATTCGAATTGAACCAGTCAGAATAAATCAACATCGTCCAGGCATAAAGCAACGCTAGGGATAAATTCATGAAGAATTCAAAGTAAATTATACGAACGTATATTTAGGTATTTATCCCTGTAAATTAAACCCGTTACATCATCGGAAAATTCATGAGTTCGAGCCCAAGAAAATCAATAGAGCAATCAAGTCGAGCTTAAGTAAAATCGAAAAAGGGCAAAAATCAATTACCAAATTTTATCCATTCGATCACTTGAAGCAGCCGAGAAAGAAATAAACTAATCGAAGAAGCTTCAAATTGAATTAAGAGTTTACCATCAAAGGGTTCGAGTTTCTAATATCCATTCGACGACTTCAATTTCGAGCAAAGCCCCAAAATTACGCAAGCCCTAGTTTTCCAGAGCAGAGTGATAAAGAGAACAAGGCTGCCACGATAATAAGAGAAGAAAACATCCAACGTTTATCTTTTAATTTATGGGCCGACTGTTTTTATTTGTTATTTGGGCTTAAATATAAAAAGGGTTTGTTTTTGTTATTGTTTTTTATTTTGTAATTTTTCTTTTAAACT
This sequence comes from Allium fistulosum, assembly GCA_030737815.1. Lineage (NCBI taxonomy): Eukaryota > Viridiplantae > Streptophyta > Magnoliopsida > Asparagales > Amaryllidaceae > Allium > Allium fistulosum. Next base: position 558,585,382 of record CM060905.1, read on the forward strand.
TTTGTAAAATTGTAACGACCCTAAGTTTTTGACATTGGAAATCAGGATATTTAATTGATTTTAAATATCTGGAAGTTGGTTTAATTTGAAATTCGAATATCAGAATGAATTTGGTAATTTATTTTTTGAATTTAATTACTGAAGTTGGGTAAAAATTTGAATCTTTAGTTTTAAGCTGATTAAAAATAATCTGAAGGCTCAGAAAATTTATATTGATAATACTGAAGGTATTGGAACTTTCAGAATTGAATTTGGAACTCTTTTGTTCAGTTTTGGATTTTATTGTTTAAATTGAATTTAAAAATAGCGTTCCAGGGCACAGTCTCAGAATTTGACGAAACCAGTTCCATTGGATCCATAATATTGTATTATTATCAAATTTCAATTTTCATAATGTTTGGAGTGATCGTTTGGGCGTACGATAAGCAAACGCGCTGAAATTACATCGAAAATTTAATTTAATAACTGGTCCAAAAAGCTATCTTCTCCATACGATCGAATTTGGACTCAAAACCTTTTCCATTGCATTCGGAATAGGCTCATAACATTATAAACGCCTAGCGGCACGCCTTGATAGGAAATCGAAATTTTTGACTTTGTTTTCGAGTCGATTCGAATTTCAATTTAAATTGAATAATTTTATCCTAGTTGACTTCATTTGAAATTCCCTCACATCAAAACTTTTCTCTGCACCTCTAAAGCACGACAGCCTTTCTCTACACGTTAACATCTCCTCTTGTCTCCCCTTCATTTCGTTTTTAACATCACGCAAACAGATTTTCGAAAAAAAAATAAACGAAATCTCTTGTTCAAAATCAATTAATGGCCGAAGCCTTGTCTTTGAAAAACAAAATCAAATGCTATGAATTTCAAATGGCCGCGTACATTAGTAATCAAAAATCGCGCATTCGTCCCCAAAATTCGAAATCCCTTCTTCTTGTTTCAATTCATTCGTTCATTTCCAAAAGAAAAAAAAAGAAATAAAATCGCGAGCAGATAAGGATGAGGAAGCATGGGATTGCGTCTTCAACCGATTGAACAAATCGACCTCGTCCTCGTCTTCATCCGGTCGAACAATGCAAATGAAGCTGTTCAAAGGGGAAGTCAATCATGATTCTAGGGTTTGGATTTACTCGGCAGGCGACAATCTTTGGGCAAGGTCGAGGCGGAGCTCGATTTCGAGCGACATGTTCATGGTGGTCCCGTACGCAACTGCGAAGGAGGAATCTTTGAGGTGGTCGGCAAGTTCGTAGGCGCATGGAACGGCGGAAAGAGGTGGTGCATTCGAATTGGAGGGGTAGCGGGTGCTGCCGCGTCAATTCGAGTAGAGGATGATGGTAGGGCTCGAGTGCGGCTAAGGGTGTGGTGGTGGTCGACGTCAGAAAGATGGTTGCGAGTGGCAGTTTAGGGTATTGTTTTTCTTTTATTTTTATTTCTATTCAAGGTTGACCAGTTGAAATTAAACTATTCAAATGCTATAAAACAAAAAATAATAATAATAGGGTGATGAAGCAGTTTATTAAAGAAAGAAAAAATATATATATCTGAAATTACTTATTTTAAAAGTTACACCATTTCAGGGATTAAGGGCAAAGGCTCGTTGGGTTAATTTCCAGTACGGGTCAAGATAACTAAATTTTTATTTAGAGAAATTTTTTTTACAGTAAGGTGTAAAGTATATTTTTCAAGTAATCAGGATATACACATATATACTCGGTTATAAAATTAACATTGGGCAGAAAAGGAAATGTAAATTAGGCTAGTTTTACTATTATAAAATAATAGTTAATTAAATCTATTAAATGGAAATTTATCATTCGATTATTTCGAATATTAATCAATTGTATAAATTGTTTATACAAGGTTAAAATTGCAAAGGAATCAAGCCGAGAATGAAAATGGACTGCAAAAATAAAAAGAAAAGGTGAGATCTTCTCATCAAACAAAGGGTTTGTTTAATTTTAAATAGTTATATTTAAAATTATTGAATGTGTTGATTGATTGCTTGATTGTGATAGTATATATATATTAGTATTTAGCAATATATATATATTGGAATATGTATATATTGATGATTGATTTTCCCGCATTATATAGCGGATGAGACCCTATGCACCGCATAATAGCGGATGATATTTTATAAATCCCATATACTGCGATATTCCACCTCGAAGTGGAATTGGTATTATGCTAACATCTGTGGATGCAGGGAAACAGGTTGGAGTGATCCAACTGGATTCCTCAAATTATATGAATTTGTTTCATATGTTGTATGAATTTGTTTCATATGCTGTGTGATTATTTATTTATAATCTGTGAATGATTATATCTGTGATTGAATTTGTTGAAGGCTATAATTTAGCCGAATGTATTTTTGGTATCGTTGGATACCAGAAATAAATAAATTGGATTTTTGAAATTAAAGTTGGAAATTTTAAGTGAATTTCTTTTGAAAGAATTGGGTGAATTTAAAAGAGGGGATTAAAGTATTAAAATTGATTTTCGTAATCTTATCGAATAAATTCCAAAATATGGGAAAGGATTTTTATAAATGGATTTTTGGAAATATTGTTGAAAAGTTGAAGAATTTATTGAAAAGGGAATTTTAAATGGTTTGGAAGAGGTAAAGGAATTTATTTTGAAAAGTGATAAATTTGTTTAAAATCCAATTGAAAATTGATTGGTATTTGAACTTAAATCTTTGGGAAATCGATATGAAAGTTTATTTGATGTTGAAGGAAAATTTTGATTCGGTGTTGAGATAAATTTTTAGAAATCAATTTGAAATTTGATTTGGGATTAAAATGAAATTGAGAAATCAATTTGGAATTTGATTTGGTGCTTGAAATAAACTTGAAATCAATTTGAAATTGATTTGGCGTTTGAAAAGTGAATATTTGGAAATTTAAATTCACAGTGGGAATTTATTAAGAAAAAGGGAAATGAATAATATCGGGAATTTCATTTCGCAAATGAATTGATTTGAAATTTGTTTCCAAAGTGTTGAAGTGTGGAAAATATGATTTGAAATTTGTTTTCAAAGTGATGAAGTGTGAAATGTGATTTGAAATTTGTTTTCAAAATGTTAAAGTGTGGAAAATATATATCTTGCGAAGATATTTTGAAAATAAATAATTTGGCAAAAATTATTTAAATCTGATGATTGTTGTGATATGTTGTTGATAGTTAAATAACCGACTATCAACATTTGCCTTTGAAATGGCACTTGATTTGTTTTTTAAAACAAACGCTCATTATTCGGTTAAGCCGGGAGAGGACTTTGTGTCATATAACCCATTCCGAATAGTGATACGTCGTGAATGGATAACATTTGAAGACCGGTGTGAAGACCAGGTATTTTCGAAAATGAAAGGACAACCTGTCGAATGTCTCTGCACCAAGTTGCTCCGGTATAGAATTTATATCACTCTTCTTGTGATGGGAAGTCCGGACGTAATTAGTGAATACCCGGATTGCAAGGGCTTCTTTGGAAGTGCCTTCGGTTCCGTTCGATCCCGGAACGGACTTGTATGGATGTGTGTCTGACGTTACACTTTGAGATGTAAAGTTGGTTTCTATCAAATACATTTCTTTTGGTGGCGGAAAATTTATTCTCTTAGCTTAACACCCTTTTTTGAGACGTACGAGCTCAGAGGTTATGTAGTTGATGGTTACTAGTGATACATTCCCAATTTGGTAATGTGGCATACGAAGTGCTGTTGATCATTTGTTGATCAAAGCGTGGCTTTGTGAAAAAGCATGGCTTTGTGAAAAAGCGTGGCTTTGTGGATGAGACTTCGTCGAGCCTCACAACCCGGTAATGGTCGAAACATGAATGTTGCGACAAGGTTTTAGGGGTCGCGCCCCTAGGGTATGCCATTTCCTTCTGGTTAAAAGATGATATCATGGTATGGAGCCCAGATATTTTACCTATGTTGAAGCTGCAAATTTATTATACTTTGTGGTTGTTGCTTTGTGATTAAGGATCCTCGGATAAAGGTCGGTAACGACCGAGGGATGGCATAGCTCGTGTGGTAGTTACCTGGTTACAGCTTGGTTAAAGCATGATGTAGCGTCGGCCTTGTGTTTGTAGAGATCCGGTTAGGTTCTCGGGGCGTCTTTCCAGAGGCGTTTCCATTTCAGTGTAAGGAAGTTCCGTTGCCTGACCATTCGTTGGAAATCCAAAGAAACAATACGCGCCCTGTACGGTTTTAGTTGTATTACCTGCTATGGAATGTGGCGGTAACCTGCTATTGAACGTAGTAGCTATAGTAGGCATACAATAATGGTTGTATGTTGGCTAAGGTTAATATTAAACTTTCGAAATGGTTTCGACGCTATGCACTAATAATAATATTAGAAAGATTTTTCGTAGTAAGCATCTTTGACTATCATAAGGAGAAATCTCCTCCAATTCTGCGTTTGCATTATGTGTGTGGCGGGAGGCCTTATGGTAGTTTCATTTTCCAAAAGCATTGCGAATTAATTTTATTTTCTTTGGGAAAATAACTATTTTACGATCTCACACCAGTCACCATGACTGACTCGGAGTTTATTGTTCCCTTTCTAAACTCTGGGTGCCCAAAATTTCCACACGGGAAGCCTAGAGTTAGGTTATCAGGATATTCTAGATATTCTGAAGCTTTGGAGGCAAGCTGGATGGCGAGACGTACTCCCGTACTTGTTTATTTATTCCGCTGTGTATTCCGTATGAGGACAAGTTTATATAACTGTCCATTGTTGTGTTGAGTTGTATATTGACTCTCATTGTTGTGTTGTATTGTATAAACTGATATAGTTCTTTGTTTAAAAGACTAGTGATTATCTATTATATATTGTTCCGCTGCGAATGTGAGATTCTGATATTGTTTGTGTTTCTTCTTCATTATTTTTCTTCTGTCTTCTTCTACCTCTTCTTTTTAACCCTAATGGTTCGGTTTTCCGACATTCGATTGCGCGGCATTTGATACAGTGGACGTATTAATGTCGACTTTCGAGCGTCGAAAAATCGTATCGTTACATGTGGCATCAGAGCTGTTGGTTAAGCGACAACCCTGGCTTTGTTGGGTGTTACTCATTAGAGATAGAGTCAGTAGTACTCTAGAATGAGTGTGAGTGTAATAATAGATATGAGCGCGTATTTGCTAGTGAATATAAAATTTGTTTTGTATTGTGTTGACTTATCGGTTGATTGTTTATAGATTCTGGTCGGCGTAGTCTGGCCAACTGAAATCGATAGGGGTTTCTAAACTCTTAAATAAGATAAACCGACACATTATTGTTTTAAATAGGGTAAATGAAATAATTTTACCCAAAACTATTTTGTATAGAAAAGAAATGATTTTTCTATGAATTATTATGGTATATGGATGCTTGGTTGTTAGGAAGTGATAATATTGAATTATTATCATTGTTATATGGAAATTTAGTAAGAAATAATGGTATAACCAAAGATTTGGAGATAAATTCATTTAACAAATGAAATGTATTAATATGAATTGAAAAATAAGGAAATGAATTCATATACGAATGAGATTTGTAAATGTAAATTGTAAATGTGATTTATAATTTGGAATAGAATTCCAGGAAAGTATTTGAGAATAAATTCATTTAAGGAATGAAATTGTGAATGAACAAATGAAGCTACATTTGTAAATAAATGAATTGGAATTAAAAATGAAATGAGATTTGATTTGAATCAAATTGAATAAAAATCCAAACTTGGAAAAAAATAAAAAAATAAAAATGGATTGAATTCAAGTAAACTAACTTGATAAATTATTAATCCATGGAGTAATGAATTGGAAGTTGAATTGGTTAAATTAAAGTTTAGTTGTGAGCTAAATTTGAAGATAAATTTGAATTTGTATATAAATTCAGGTAAGTAGAAATAAATTGAAAATTTTCGTTGTTATTGATAAAATAAATTCGAGATGAATTGAATATGGAAAGTTGAAATTTAAAATGGATAAGTGAATATACCAATTGAATTAAATTAGTAGATGGAATGGATTTGATAAATGAAAAATCAAATCAAAGATTTAAATTGGAAAATTGTTTACAAGGAAAATATAACTTGAGTTTGAGTTGAAATGACTTAAGAAATATTTTGACAAAAAGCGTTGTTGTCGGGTTTGTGAAATGGTTTCAAATGAAATAAACCGAATGTGAATATGGAATGCAAATTGAATTGAATATATATTAGATGAAAGCAATTTAATTTGTGTTGAAACTTATAAATTGCTAATGGAAATTGTTTTGGATGTATTTCTTATGAAATCTATGTATTTGCTATTGAAATAAGTGAAATGTAAATGAATTTCCTATATATGTCACTTACGTGTTTAAATTGAGTAAGTGCAGGTTTTTGGAAGCCGTTTGGCTGCATTTTGGGTTGCGCAAATGCTAATAATAAACCACTTTGCTTAAAATGCTAATAAGGTACGCCTACGCAATAAAAAAATAGGAAATATGAACTGTTTTTCTGCTTTTCCGACCGTGTGGGTCAATGTATATATATTTATATCTATTGTCAAATTGCAAAAGCTCCTCCGTACAAAGGAGACTCCGCCAAAATTTTCTAAAAATTTTGGCGGAGTTAGAATTTTATTTTGAAAATTTGGAAAATTTTGTTAATGGAAAATTAATTTTCGAATTGTAATGGAAATGTAAGAATTGAACTAGATAAGGAATTTTGGTTTTTGAAGATAAAATGAATTCAATAGAATTGAAATTGTAAAGTGAATTCAAATGGAATTGAAAATACAAAGTTGAATGGAAATGAATATATAACTTTGTTAGTGAAATAAATATAAGAAGTATGTAAATACTTATATTGAACTTAAGAAATGAATGGTGAAATTCTTAAGTAAAATGGGTATTGGGAATCCAATAAGTGAATTTAGCCATTGTTGTTAAGTAAAGTATACAGGGATTATAAAGGCTATAGGAAAATGGAATTGGGTTTTTGATTTTGAGTAATTTGAATTTGCTCGGCAAAGGTATGTATTTAAAATTTTAGTATGAAATTTGATGAGTTTCTGATTTTTCCACTTGGCATTTTGTTTTCTATTTGGATTTGAGAGTCTGTAGGGACATTTGTAGTCGTACCAAGCTAGCCGCGCAAAGGAGACGCTGGTGATTTTTTTTGAAAATTTCGAGAGTTAGAAAATTTTTAGAAAATTTTGAATTCAAAATTTGAATTTGAATTTAAATTTGAATTGTTAAGAAAACCCTATTATTTGGAACTTATGGTTGATTGTGGAAAGTTAGTTAAAGTGATAACGAATCTTTAATAAAAAGATTGGTTTGAGAATTTGATAAAATTGTTTGGTTTTGGGAAAATGATAAACGGGTATTGGATCATTCTTCTTAACTTGTAATTTCGGGACGAAATTCTTTTAAGGGGGGAAGATTGTAACGACCCTGAATTTTTGACATTGGAAATCAGGATATTTAATTGATTTTAAATATCTGGAAGTTGGTTTAATTTGAAATTCGAATATCAGAATGAATTTGGTAATTTAATTTTTGAATTTAATTACTGAAGTTGGGTATAAATTTGAATCTTCAGTTTTAAGCTGATTAAAAATAATCTGAAGGCTTAGAAAATTTATATTGATAATACTGAAGGTATTGGAACTTTCAGAATTGAATTTGGAACTCTTTTGTTCAGTTTTGGATTTTATTGTTTAAATTGAATTTAAAAATAGCGTTCCGGGGCACAGTCTCGGAATTTGACGAAACCAGTTCCATTGGATTCGTAATATTGTATTATTATCGGATTTCAATTTTCGTAATGTTTGGAGTGATCGTTTGGCCGCACGATAAGCAAACGCACTGAAATTAAATCGAAAATTTAATTTAATAACTGGTCCAAAAAGTTGACTTCTCCATACCATCGAATTTGGACTCGAAACCTTTTCCATTGCGTTCGGAATAGGCGCATAACATTATAAATGCCTAGCGGCACACCTTGATAGGAAGTCGAAATTTTTGACTTCGTTTTCGAGTCGATTCGAATTCGAATTTAAATTGAATAAGTTTATCCTAGTTGACTTCAGTTGAAATTCCCTCACATCAAAACTTTTCTCTGCACCTCTAAAGCACGACAGCCTTTCTCTACACGTTAACATCTCCTCTTGTCTCCCCTTCATTTCGTTTTTAACATCACGCAAACAGATTTTCGAAAAAAAAATAAACGAAATCTCTTGTTCAAAATCAATTAATGGCCGAAGCCCTGTCTTTGAAAAACAAAATCAAATGCTATGAATTTCAAATGGCCGCGTACATTAGTAATCAAAAATCGCGCATTCGTCCCCAAAATTCGAAATCCCTTCTTCTTGTTTCAATTCATTCGTTCATTTCCAAAAGAAAAAAAAAGAAATAAAATCGCGAGTAGATAAGGATGAGGAAGCATGGGATTGCGTCTTCAACCGATCGAACAAATCGACCTCGTCCTCGTCTTCATCCGGTCGAACAATGCAAATGAAGCTGTTCAAAGGGGAAGTCAATCACGATTCTAGGGTTTGGATTTACTCGGCAGGCGACAATCTTTGGGCAAGGTCGAGGCGGAGCTCGATTTCGAGCGACATGTTCATGGTGGTCCCGTACGCAACTGCAAAGGAGGAATCTTTGAGGTGGTCGGCAAGTTCGTGGGCGCGTGGAACGGCGGAAAGAGGTGGTGCGTTCGAATTGGAGGGGTAGCGGGTGCTGCCGCGTCAATTCGAGTAGAGGATGATGGTAGGGCTCGAGTGCGGCTAAGGGTGTGGTGGTGGTCGACGTCAGAAAGATGGTTGCGAGTGGCAGTTTAGGGTATTGTTTTTCTTTTATTTTTATTTCTATTCAAGGTTGACCAGTGGAAATTAAACTATTCAAATGCTATAAAACAAAAAACAAAAAATAGGGTGATGAAGCAGTTTATTACAGAAAGAAAAAAAATATATCTGAAATTACTTCTTTTAAAAGTTACACCATTTCAGGGATTAAGGGCAGAGGCTCGTTGGGTTAATTTCCAGTACGGGTCAAGATAACTAAATTTTTATTTAGAGAATTTTTTTTACAGTAAGGTATAAAGTATATTTTCAAGTAATCAGGATATACACATATATACTTGGTTATAAAATTAACATTGGGCAGAAAAGGAAATGTAAAATAGGCTAGTTTAACTATCATAAAATAATAGTTAATTAAATCTATTAAATGGAAATTTATCATTCGATAATTTTGAATATTAATCAATTGTATAAATTGTTTATACAAGGTTAAAATTACAAAGGAATCAAGCCGAGAATGAAAATGGACTGCAAAAATAAAAAGAAAAGGTGAGATCTTCTCACTCAAACAAAGGGTTTGTTTAATTTTAATTAGTTATATTTAAAATTATTGAATGTGTTGATTGATTGCTTGATTGTGATAGTATATATATTAGTATATAGCAATATATATATATTGGAATATGTATATATTGGTGATTGATTTTCCCGCATTATATAGCGGATGAGACCCTATGCGCCGCATAATAGCGGATGATATTTTATAAATCCCATATACCGCTATATTCCACCTCGAAGTGGAATTGGTATTGTGCTAACATTTGTGGATGCAGGGAAACAAGTTGGAGGGATCCAACTGGATTCCTCAAATTATATGAATTTGTTTCATATGTTGTATGAATTTGTTTCATATGCTGTGTGATTATTTATTTATAATCTGTTAATGATTATATCTGTGATTGAATTTGTTGAAGGCTATAATTTAGCCGAATGTATTTTTGGTATCGTTGGATACCAGAAATAAATAAATTGGATTTTTGAAATTAAAGTTGGAAATTTTAAGTGAATTTCTTTTGAAAGAATTGGGTGAATTTAAAAGAAGGGATTAAAGTATTAAAATTGATTTTCGTAATCTTATCGAATAAGTTCTAAAATATGGGAAAGGATTTTTATAAATGGATTTATGGAAATAGTTAAAAAGTTGAAGAATTTATTGAAAAGGGAATTTTAAATGGTTTGGAAGAGGTAAAGGAATTTATTTTGAAAAGTGATAAATTTATTTAAAATCCAATTGATAATTGATTGGTATTTGAAGATAAATCTTTAGGAAATCGATATGAAAGTTTATTTGATGTTGGAGGAAAAATTTGATTCGATGTTGAGATAAATTTTTAGAAATCAATTTGAAATTTGATTTGGGATTAAAATGAAATTGAGAAATCAATTTGGAATTTGATTTGGTGCTTGAAATAAATTTGAAATCAATTTGAAATTGATTTGGTGTTTGAAAAGAGAATATTTGGAAATTTAAATTCACAGTGGGAACTTATTAAGAAAAAGGGAAATGAATAATATCGGGAATTTCATTCCGCAAATGAATTGATTTGAAATTTGTTTCCAAAGTGTTGAAGTGTGGAAAATATGATTTGAAATTTGTTTTCAAAGTGATGAAGTGTGAAATGTGATTTGAAATTTGTTTTCAAAATGTTAAAGTGTGGAAAATATATATCTTGCGAAGATATTTTGAAAATAAATAATTTGGGAAAAATTATTTAAATCTGATGATTGTTGTGATATGTTGTTTATAGTTAAATAACCGACTATCAACATTTGCCTTTGAAATGGCACTTGATTTGTTTTTTAAAACAAATGCTCATTATTCAGTTAAGCCGGGAGAGGACTTTGTATCATATAACCCATTCTGAATAGTGATACGTCGTGAATGGATAACATTTGAAGGCCGGTGTGAAGACTGGGTATTTTCGAAAATGAAAGGACAACCTGTCGAATGTCTATGCACCGAGTTGCTCCGGTATAGAGATTTATATCACTCTTCTTGTGATGGGAAGTCCGGACGTGATTAGTGAATACCCGGATTGCAAGGGCTTCTTTGGTAGTGCCTTCGGTTCCGTTCGATCTCGGAACGGACTTGTATGGATGTGTGTCTGACGTTATACTTTGAGATGTAAAGCTGGTTTCTATCAAATACAGTTCTGTTGGTGGCGGAGAATTTATTCTCTTAGCTTAACACCCTTCTCTGAGACGTACGAGCTCAGAGGTTATGTAGTTGATGGTTACTAGTGATACATTCCCAATTTTGGTAATGTGGCATACGAAGTGTTGTTGATCATTTGTTGATCAAAGCATGGCTTTGTGAAAAAGCGTGGCTTTGGGAAAAAGCGTACCTTTGTGGACGAGACTTCGTCGAGCCTCACAACCCGGTAATGGTCGAAACAGGAATGTTGCGGCAAGGTTTTTAGGGGTCGCGCCCCTAGGGTATGCCATTTCCTTCTGGTTAAAAGGTGATACCATGGTATGGAGCCCAGATATTTTACCTATGTTGATGCTGCAAATTTATTATACTTTGTGGTTGTTGCTTTGTGATTGAGGATCCTCGGATAAAGGTCGGTAATGACCGGGGGATGGCATAGCTCGTGTGGTAGTTACCTAGTTACAGCTTGGTTAAAGCGTGAGGTAGCGTAGGCCTTGTGTTTGCAAAGATCTGGTTAGGTTCTCGGGGCGTCATTCCAGAGGTGTTTCCATTTCTGTGTAAGTAAGTTCCTTTGCCTGACCATTTGTTGGAAATCCAAAGAAACAATACGCGCCATGTACGGTTTTAGTTGTATTACCTGCTATGGAATGTGGCGGTAACCTGCTATTGAACGTAGTAGCTATAGTTGGCATACAATAATGGTTGTATGTTGGCTAAGATTAATATTATACTTTCGAAATGGTTTCGACACTATGCACTAATAATAATATTAGAAAGATTTTTCGTATTAAGCATCTTTGGCTATCATAAGGAGAAATCTCCTCCAATTCTGCGTTTGCATTGTGTGTGTGGCGGGAGGCCTTATGGTAGTTTCATTTTCCAAAAGCATTGCGAATTAATTTTATTTTCTTTGTGAAAATAACTGTTTTACTATCTCACACCAGTCACCATGACTGACTCGGAGTTTATTGTTCCCTTTCTAAACACTGGGTGCCCAAAATTTTCCACACGGGCAGCCTAGAGTTAGGTTATCAGGATATTCTGGATATTCTGGAGCTTTAGAGGCAAGCTGGATGATGAGACGTACTCCCGTACTTGTTTATTTATTCCGCTGTGTATTCTGTATGAGGACAAGTTTATATAACTGTCCATTGTTGTGTTGAGTTGTATGTTGACTCTTATTGTTGTGTTGTATTATATAAACTGATACAGTTCTTTGTTTAAAAGACTAGTGATTATCTATTATATATTGTTCCGCTGCGAATGTGAGATTCTGATATTGTTTCTCTTTCTTCTTCTTTATTTTTCTTCTGTCTTCTTCTACCTCTTCTTTTTAACCCTAATGATTCGGTTTTCCGGCATTCGATTGTGCGACATTTGATACAGTGGACGTATTAATGTCGACTTTCGAGCGTCGAAAAATCGTATCGTTACAAAAATTCTAGTCGTATGACTAGGTTACGAACTACGGTGGTGTAGTTCGAGAATTCGCAACTCAGTGGCTGAGTTGTGGCAGGGTTTTGAGCGTAGGTTTGGTTAGTCGATAGCGGGTGTCGCAAGTATACGTGTGTAAGCATCTGACTACTTAATTTCTAGTAGAAACCTTGTGGGCAGCACGTAGGCAGGGTTTTGCTGAAGCTGGGTATATCTGTGTTGTTATATTTCTGCTTTTATTATTCTGCTATTATCTGTGCTGCAATTATTTTATATATTTCCACATTAATTTTTATTATTATTAGTATCACCCTATTCACCCCCCTCTAGGGTGAAATCGATCCTACAAGTGGTTTTAGAGCTAGGAACAAAAACCATTTTTTTTTTCAAAATTTGATTTTTTTCAGAAACTTATTTTTGTTTTAAAAATTTGAATTTTTGAAATGGCTCCTTTTAATAATGCTTTTGCTGAGGGTCAGTCCATAGTTAGACCACCCATGTTCAATGGTGAATATGCTTATTGGAAAAATAGAATGATTTTTTTTGAAAACCATTGATGCTTAGAATATTGTTGAGACGGGATATAGGACACCAACTATAGTGGTAGATAATCAAGAAATTGAAAAACGGATGGATCAATGGACAGATCTTGAAAATAAACTGCAGAATGCTAACACTAAAGCTATGAATTCTATTACTTGTTCATTAGATCAAATTGAATTTAATCGTGTCTCACATTGTCTAACTGCGTAGGAAATTTGGCACACACTTGAAGTGACTCACGAAGGAACTTCCCAAGTCAAAGAATCTCGCCTTGCCAGGCTTAGTAGTGAATACGAAAACTTCACAATGGCAAAGGATGAAAGTGTCAAAGAAATGTATGGACGACTTTCTAATCTAGTATACAAATCAAAATCACTTGGAAAGCCATACACAGAGCTGGAAATAGTTTAAAAAATTCTCAGAATTCTTCCACGAAATTTTGAAGCAAAAGTTACTACTATTCAAGAATCAAAAGATCTGAAACAAATTAAAGTTGAAGAACTCATCGGAAATCTCACCACTTATGAGCTAGAAATCAAATTCAAGGAAGAACGCGAAGGAGGTGATACGTGAAAGAAATCAATAGCTCTCAAAGGAACACCGGAAAGCGATGACGACGATGACGATGATGGAGCAGCTGAATTGGCACTGATAATAAAGAGATTCAAAAAGTGGAACCTCAAATATGGAAATCCAGCTCTAAATCAACAATTAAAAAGAAGAATAGTCAAAGTACTAGACAACTCAGAAGAGCAGGAGATCATTTGTCACTGGTGCAATAAACCCGGTCACATCAAGCCCATTGTCCTTAGAATCGACTCGGCCAAGGAAAGAAATCGAAAAGGAGAAATTTTGCAGCCACTTGGAATAAAAGTGATGATGATAATAAAAGCACTAGCAGTGAAAGTGAAAAAGCAGATCTGTGTCTTTGAGGTGATACAACTGATAGCGATGATGACGAGCCAAGCGAGGGATCAAAACTCACTCACTCGGAATTACTTATATATTTTCACGAAGTAAATGACTGCTTTGAACGACTTAGGGATAAATACGCTAAAATTGAATCACAAAGAGATAGTTTGATAGAACTAAATAAATAGCTTGACCAATTGGTTAAAAACTATCGAAACAAAAGTCCTAAGTGTGATAAGTGTCCATCATTTGAAGAGGAAATGAAAAAATCAGAAACTAGAATCAAATCACTTGAAAATGAAATTCCGATTTTGAAAGAAAGTGAAAATACTATAAGAGAAAATTATATTAAAAAGTGCACTATATTATTGAATGAAAATGAATCTCTCAAACACAAGTCCAACAATTGTCTACAACTTTAGGAAATTTCACCATAGGAGAAAAATCACTAAATATGCTAATAGGGAAACAAACTGTTAATACTGTTAGACAAGGACTTCGGTACACTCAATCTGAAAGAGTTAGAAGTGAAATTAATCATGTTAACTCCAAGTGCACGATTTGTAGAAAAATTGGACACAATCAAAACAATTGCTGGTTTAGACCCAAACACATGAAAACCATTCCAATTTGGGTTCTCAAAGGCACGAATGTAAAATCCCTTAAAATCAAAAAAATCTGGGTGCCAAAAGGAACAAAGGTCGATTGTTTTGGTTCTACGCAAACTTGTTTTTCTAAATTGCTTGTCACTAACAATCATGGACCTATAAAAATAAATAAGTCACAAAAATATTCTCTCGTGTAGGTATGGTGACAGGCTAAGGAACAACAACAGAGTTACCTAGATTCTGGTTGTTCCAGGCACACGATGGGCAACAAATCAAAGTTCCTTAGCCTAGTACAAAGGTGGCAGAATCACAATGGGCAACAACGAAAAATTATTGGTAAAGGTAAAATAGGTAATGATACATTTATCTTGAACGATATATTAAATTTGAAAATCTGTACCATAATTTGATTTAATTCAGCCAGTTATGTGATAAGAAAATAAATGTTGATTTTGATTCTGATTTGTGCAAAAATGTTGACCAATCGTCTTTTCATCCTTGAACTATTTCATATAGATTTGCTTGGACTAACTATATTGCAAGTTTAGGTGATAAGAGATGTTGGTTTTGTATTGGTTGATGATTACTCTAGATACATGTGGATATATTTATTCATCTTACTGCTTCTAGATCTGACACTAGGTTCACTAGTTGTTTATGTGCACGTTTTCAATCAAATCCTTAAGGAATCACATTTTAAAAACTGTAAAAAGGATTATAAGGTATTTGTTGCAACTCCATGATTTGGTCTATGATATCTATCTAATGATAACCTTGATTCAAAAGTTTTTTTTCAGATGCAGATTATGTTGTTGTCTAGTTGATAGAAAAAGTATTGGTGGAACGAGTTTTATGTTGAGACATTCATAAGTTGCGTCACATTTTCAAAGAAAATATCTACATATTTTTCATTTCAACTGATTTCCAATTAGCAGACATTTTTTTTATACAAAACCACTTCCAGAAAATAGTTTTTGTTGACTTTGTTTCAGGTTAGTCATTTTAGAAAATTTGATTTTATAATTACTTTGGAATTTGATCTTAAATGACTACATTAACTAGTCTTACTCCCTACCGATTATCGAAAAGATAAATAGTGATTGAAAAAGTGACGAGTGTTGATATTAATCATATATTATGACTTGAGACAGTATATTTAGTAAATTTCTTTAAAAATTTAAACAAGAGTTATAAAAACGTTTTGTTGGTAAAAATTTCATAAACATCTCTATTTCTATCATATTTCTAACAACCATCGCTCATCAAAATCCAATATAGTATGTCAAAATGTGGTATTTTAAACAGGAAATTATTCGTTTTTATTTTATTTTATTTTTTTAATAAAAACATCCAAAGTATTCACTTTAAAAGTCCTCACGGTTATGCATGGGTGAATTACTTGGAATATATGTATATGTGCTTTCATGCTCATTTAAAAGTCCTCACGGTTATGCATGTATGGAACCCATATTAAAATTGATTATTAAATAAACAAGCTGATTCTAATCCCATTTAAAAGTCCTCACGGTTATGCGTGGTTAGAAGATACTAGAAATTCATTTTTATAAATTGGGAATACTACTAATCTCATTTAAAAGTCCTAACGGTTATCACTACAACAAAAAGTGTCTTTTATAGCGGCATATAGCCGCTATTAATCACAACCATAGTGGTTTGATAAGCACTGTATATCAACATGTTATAAAAAACTGTTGAATATTTATAACATAAAATATGCCACTATGGTTGAGCTTAGTTTTATAACGCAAATTTGCCGCTATGGTACGTTAATTCAATAGCTCATTATAGCCGCTATAATACAGCTAAATCTCAACGGAACTGGAAATCTTTATAACACCATTTTACCGCTATAAAATATTTATTCAATAGCTCATTATAGCCGCTATAATACAGCTAAATCTCAACGGAATTGGAAATCTTTATAACACCATTTTGCCGCTATTTACACGGTACTATAGCATGTATATACCATTATAAAATACGCAGATACACGGTACTATAGCATGAATCTTCTTTAAAAACATAACAGTTGAACAATGTAAGAGCCGAAGAATATAATAACCAGGAAATGAAACTCATTCAATCAAACGTACCAAATGTCTATATATATTATATTAAACATGCTCAAACATACACATAATATCCATTATATAATAACAACATCGCAAATAAGTTTTCAACTAGACTAAAAAACAATATAGCTAATAACACAAAACCAGGTCATAACCATTATCTTGCGACTTGCTCTTTTACTGGGAAGCATGGAAGCAGAGTTGAAGCAGGTGCAGGAGCTGTTCAACAAGCAGCAGATAATCCAACGTCTCAATTGTTTCGTTGACAGCCTGTAAAAAGAAAAGGTTCAAAACATTGTATACACGAGCACAAGGCTACATTCAAATTCTCAAGAGGATATTTGTTTTTATTTTTTAATTTGGAAATTTGTCTATTAGCTCACCACGAGTAAATTAATCACTTTATATTCAGTCAATGCATGTTGTGAGGCTATTGATTTATCTCTAGGAATGGCGATCCTATCTGATTGTCCATCTTCAAGTACCATCTGGAAAGAATACATAATGTCATTTTATTTTGTAAATAAAGAAGTAAAAAACATGTAGAACATTAAGGCATCAATGCCAAATCAATCATGAAAAAAAATCCAAGTTATAATGCAAGAAGATAAGGTAAAATAAACCAACATTTTTTTCATCAAAATTTACACACTATATCAACCATACATCGTAAGTTCAAAAAAGAGAAGTAGAAAAACTGGACAGATTGCTGCATATGAATGGAAATTGAAATTATATTTACCTTTGCGAGTGGAGCATCAATCATTCCTAGAGAATTCTTTGGAGTCCCAATGACAAGATCATAGTACTTCTTTTCCAATGCACTATTAATATTCCCATTGTCCTTGATAATAAAAAATCAGTCCACCTGTACAATTGTTCTTCCAAATTTTGAGCAATCAGCCCACCCAATCCTAACAGTTAATTTGTAAGGCCATCAAATTTTTTTGCAGTACCTTACATGAGATAAATACAAACATATTTAGGCAAAGAAGCATTACCAGGTAAACTATAATAATTCACAGGACGTGATTTCGAGTTTTCAGTCAGGTTCCCGTATAAGCTTGCTTACTTGTTGGTTATCAATTCTATACCCTTCATAAAAGAGCTCCCTAACCTATCAAGAAACAAAACAAAAATAAAAATAAATAATTGGTGGTGGCGACGGTGGTAAATAAGGAAAAAGAAAAAAGAATCCAAGATAAGTTCAACAAATTGTCAACTATTTATTAATACCAGTGAAAGCTGCCAAATTAAAATGATTTACAGTTAAATGTACAAATGTAGCTAATCAATAGTCGTGCATGCCAAAATAATATCTTGAGTGCGTGTTCCCTGTTAATCAAGTGTGTTTTCTTACATAAAAATCATAGGGTACGCTATTTTGAGTTCACATGGTTGTTAATACTAACAGGCATATATGTCAAACGTATGCAAACTAACATGGAGTTATAGGCAAGGGATTAACAGCTGTGACTTTGACTGCTCATATATCTCTATTGTTAGTAAATTGATCTTTTGTATAGGATTTCAAGTGTGCTCACTATCTTAACCGTCGTCATGTTACATAAATAATACCTTTCAAAATTCTCATTCTATCGCATTTAAACATAATAAACGATGTAGTTTACTTCGGAAAAAAAACACCAAGCGCTTTGTGTATGTGCCTAAGTGTGCACATAGCATGTGTGAATACATTGGTTAAAGATAATAAACTTGTCGGCTTCGTTTTTTAGCAGCTAAGCTAGAAAGTTGTATTTGAATAGTAAAGTACTTATTTCTCTAAGAAGCCAGATTTCTTTTAGGCAAAGTTATAAGTGAGATAAGTACAAACAAGTAATACAAACAAAAACATTACAAATGGTAAAAGAGAGAAAAAATGCACACAGGTTGATGTGATATTCCATGCTCAAGATGAAATGAGCCACATCATAATATCTGTAACAGCCCAAAATTTTTAAACGAAATTTTATTAAAATTATACAATTTTGAAATATTGATTTAAATATAAAGTGTAGTAATTTGTGTGAAACGGAAAATTTAAACTTTACATTTCGTTACGTATATTTATGTCCGTTCTTAACTTTATATTAGAATCAAACTTTATTAATGATGATAATAGCTATTTTAATTTTGGTTTAAATGATACGTTATATTTTAAGAAACCGTTAACATTTTTAAATTTATTTATAAAAGCAACAAGAAACGGTTGTACGTTACTTTTGGGCGTTACACTTTACGTTCGTTGTGCCTTTGTCTATTTGATTTTATATGCGGTGACTTTACAAAATTTCAGCTGTATATTTTCAGTTTGAAAATTTCAATAAAATCTTGCATTGAACTGTTCACGTGAGAATTAGTCCATTTCCCTCTTTGCATCCCTTACGTTTAGTTCCAGCCTTGAATATAATTTAATTGCTTTAACTTCCTACCGTTCAAAACTTTACCTTTTGCCTTCTCTCTAAAATTAATAAGCAGCTGTCATCTTCTTTTTACGTTCGTAATTTCAATTCTGCAAATCCCCTTTGCAGATCTCGTGAGCATCTCCAAGGTATGGCCACCTATTTCTTTTCAAATTGATTCACTTTGTTACAGCTCATCCCTTGTTTGCTGTGCCAACTCCATGCCTTCTTTCCCATTTCATTTTTTTCTTGTTTTCATTTTTTGTTCCTCTGTACGTCCCAACTCCAGACCGAACCCCACCCTATCCACCACGTCACCAACCCCACGCCTCCGTCACCACAACCCACTGCCGAAACCCACTCCAGCGCCCTACCCCAGCTCCTCCACCCAGGCCGTGACCACCCACCTTCCTCCACCAGACCTTCGCCAGATCTACTCCACCAATCCCAAGCCCAGTCACCAACCGAGCCGCCCATTCGCCCAGGACGAGATCCAGCCTACCACCATGACCCTACGCCTGCCACCACCACGACCCACCACCGCCTCCAACCCTAAACCAAGCGTGACAGCCCAACGCCCTGCCAGCCACCGTACCTTGACCACAACTCCACGAAAACCCAGCCTCGTCCTCACCCTTCCCACCCCAACCGTGACCACACCACCACGCCAAAGCCACAGCCCTTCCTCCACCCATGTCAAACCTTGCCGAAACCATCCGCCTGACCTACCCGAGACCGAACCCAGTCAGCCCTACCCCATGCGAGACCACTTGAACCAAGGCAGACCGAGCACCTGTTGTTGAAAAAAAAAATTAATACGAGCAGACCCTATTTTCGCACCTTGCATATTTTTAGTATTATGTATATTTGCCTTTGAGCCTCTGTTGGAAAGAGGAAATGAAAAAAAAATTTGCTTTTGTCTTGTGTTTCTGGTATCCTACTTTTAGTTTGTTCCACTGACCTTGTTTTGAAAAGAAGAAAAGAAAAAAAACTGTTTTGTTCCTTTAAATTCGGTAACTTGGTTTATATTATGCAACCTGGCTTTTGTTTAATTGAAAATAATAGAAGTGAATAAACTTGTTTTGTCACTTTTTGTATTTTGGTATTGAATAATAGGTATTCGTCTGAGCTTCTGTTGAGAAAATGTGTTTGTCACTTTGCAAATTTAAAGTTATAATCTATATTTTAAAGGTGGTCGGGCTAGTGCTTTCAATTTTCAACTTGTTTCTTTTTCGTTTGTCGCTTCATTTGAAAATTCGTTATTCGTGCAATTTTTGATTTGATTATTTATTGTGCTTTTGGTTTGAATCTAGTTGGCGCATCCGCTAACAACTGATCGTGCTATCCGCGTGCTTTCGATAGACATCGTCTTTCATTTCTGAATCGAATCTCCAGCTCCGTAGAGGTGAGTAAATCTCACACGAATATTCATACTTATATGATTGTGAAACGACCGCAACTGAATGTGTAGAGACAAATAAATAAATAAATGATGTTATAACTACCTGTGATTTATTTATAGTTGATGTTAATTGTTAAAACTGCATATCGTATCATCTGTTATATTCTGTTCTTATTTTACTGTTATTCTATTCTGTTAAATCACACTGCAAGTTCCCTGTAGAATAGAATCACTATGGGTTGAAATGATACCCGAACGGACTTTAGAATAAGGGAAGGTCGTTATGGGCTGAAATGATAGGCCTGAACGATTTTCAATAAAATTTTATTTACTTGGGATTGCGGGTTTGAAATGATAAAACCCGGATTTTTCTTTGTAAATTACGGATTGAAATGATATAGTATCCGTATCACTTGACTTAGGCTAGAAAATATTGTACAGACCCGTGGTTATTTTTCTGTATTTTTCTGGATACCTTTAAATATTGTAATAATATTAAATTGATTTAAATCGAATTTTTAAGTGATTTATTTTAAAATAGAAATGATTTTTCTATGTGATAAATATAAATAAATGGAGGAATATCGATTTTTAAAACGAAACTTAAATTTGAAATTTTGACTAAAAGAAAAGATGGAAACTTAAGAAATGAAAAATTAGTTTTTAAAATGGTGGAAAAATGGAGTTTAAGTTTAAATGTTGAAATGGATGTAATAAGCGAATTTGTAAGTTTGGTTTTTAATGTGTAAAAATTTCTCTTAAAAATAAATTTGTTAAAGGATTTAAATGAACATTTTAATGTATGATTTTATAAGTTCTAAACTAGGTAGAATCTGTAGCACTTGTTAAGTGCTGTGGTTATATAAGTGAACCAAAAGACTAAAATGAACAAAGGCTGTGATAGTACTTGGTAAGTGCTGTTGTAGCAGAAACTAAAATTGAATCTGAACTAATAAAAGGGCTACTGTAGCACTTGTTAAGGACTGCAGTAGGCGGAAATATAATTTTGTTTAAAACTGAACTATTATAGCAGTTTATAAATGTTGTTTTGCTGAATAAATTGTTTTCAAATATAACCTATAGCAGTTGTTTTTAAATGCTGTGAAATGATGAAATTTTAATAATTAGGGTTTTTGACTTAGTAAACGAACTCAGAATGTTTTGAAACTTTGGAAATTTGAATACTTGATTTGAAAATATAATAATTACACTTTTAAAAGGTTTAAATGAATTATTTGATTGGAATATAAACTAGTTAAAAGGTGACTTGAAATGATAATAAATGAAGTATACCTTAAATTTAAAAGGTATTTAAAGAAATATTTAGATTTGAACTCAAATGATATTTGATATTTTAAAATGATTTGAAATGAAGTTTTGGAAAGATATGATATTTTGATATATTGAAATGATTTAAAATGAAGTTTTGAAAGGATATAATATTTTTTTAAAAATATGGAAATGGTTTAGAATTGATTTAATCTTTATTTTGATAAAGATTTGGATTTGAAATGATATTCTATTTTGAAGTATAAACTGTTTTAAAACTTATAACCACGGGTTATAATAACCTTGGGTTGTTAAAGAGACCGGGATCGGATATGGACATACTCTCTGTCTTACCGAAAACCACTTTGGCAACTGTGTACGCGGTGGAGATTCCAGAATGAAGTAGGATGGTGGCGACGTTCTTAAGGTATGTTACGTGGACCCAACTCCCGTGAGTTGGCATAAGGTGGCTAAAACAGGAGCGATCTCGGACCAGTGAGGTAGCACCTCTTCTCGGACACATTTCTTTGATATTATACTCTTACTTGTGATTTGACTAGATGGCCATCCTCCAATTTGGGAATGTTGTTCGAGGTGGAACGGTAGTGGCTGCTATGCGTATCCATCAGTCCGTGTGCGTAATTGGTATATCTACCCTGGCATTGCCTAGTTGTGCCGTGTCACCTACCATATCGAGCTTTACTACGATTATGATTTTAAGATCCGACCGCGTTAAGGTTCTCCATCCCCTTAACACTATTTTCCGATATGATTATACTTTACTTTTTTAGACACTATTATAATAGCGAATATTACTACATAGTAGATAGTTTAACGGATCCTTAGAGGATGGGCGGTCCCAAGCATCTTCTAAGTTACTTGTACCTTTACTACAGTTCATTTGCGTTGGTTTACATTGTATAAGTATGTATATCCTGACTCGAGTGTTTATGTTTTATTTTACGCTCGGGTCAGCCTGAGTATCAGTTGGACTTCATCTTCACGAAGCTAGGACTACTGGAGATCATCCTTATCCAGCTACTATCTGGTTTTATCTGTTCAGTCTGTTGTTCTATTTAAGCTCTTGTATTAGTAGACTTCTAGGTCTTGAGACTTCTGTTGTACTCTATTCCTTCTGTTGTATCTTATGTAACTTTGTTATATTTATATAGTAGCTTCATGAACTACTATCTCTTTTACTTCCGCTGCATTATTTTACTCTGTGTCTGTGATCTGTGCTTATATTTATTTACTGTATATTCTGAGATTTGCCAAATTTTAATTACAACGCGGTATTTTGAGCAATTCAACTCCGGCATGAGTGTCTACCTATACACTTATAATGGATGCGAATGGTTGAAAATAACGGGTCGTTACAGTTGGTATTAGAGCTTTGGCTTTGAGGCAAAACTCAGCATATGGAGTAAATTTATTTACAGAATCACTTTCGTTCGAGTTTGAATCTCTTCCTTTTGATTCGATTTCCTTTGAATTTTGGAACGTTTCCTGCGGTTCAAAAATTCATTCTTGTCCCTCACTATTCATCTTCTTTTTATTTTGGAGTATCACATAACTCCACTTCGAATGATCTTTATAGTGAATTGGCGGTCTCGCCAATATTCTAATTTTCTTGTAAAAGGGTGAAATTCCTTTACAGTCAGCATCGATTCACCAGAGATTTTATCTATCCTTGGTTTAGATGCTAATATCTTTTATTATCCAAACTCTATCTCTTGAGATCGAACGTAGATTTATCCTACAAAAATCCACATCGATCTTATTCTTTAAGTCACGGTTGATCCGGTTAAGGTTGTCCGCGATTTACCTAAGCTTACCCACCTCTCTACTCTGTTTAACCATCTTGTCTTTTGTTTCTAAACTATCTCCAAACATTTTAAATTGTACTAGTAAAGCTATGTTTTGTTTTATATATTGTGTTGTTTGAGTTGTTGATGATGATTTGGGTTTCCGATCGATTCGTCTGATCAACGCTGTCGATAGGATTTCTAAAATACTTTGACAGAACAGACTGACACAATATTATTTTAAAATTGTTAATGAAATAAATTTTGATATAGGAAAATTTATGGAACTTAATAAATTGATTTAAATTGATAATTTGAAGTGATAATACTTTATTTATCATTTGTTGTTCTACAAATGAATTTATAAATAATTGTTTATAAACTTATTTGGGAACTGAAATTAAAACAAGAAATTTAAAGAATTTAAATTCCGATGGTTTCAAACCTTGTGTTTAAAATTTTTTAAAAGGATATTATTTAAAGTATTTTGAATAGAAATTTGTCTCTAAAGGATTTTAAAGTTCCAAAATTTAGTGCCCTTCTCTTTGTCGCTGGAAAATAATTTCGGTGATGACTGCAGCATCATCGACGTTCATTTTCGAGTTTCGAAGTGAAGAAACCATTCTGTAGTCTTGCTACAGCTTTGTTTTGGAAAATCTAATTGATTTGAATCTCTAAATATGACTGGATTATAATATATATAGATATATGATTTAAATTTGATTTGATATATTATGTATATATAATTACTTATCTCTAAAATGTTTTGAAAGGAATCGGAAGTTTAATTCTTAAATTTTATTTTAAAGAATAATTTCAAGTATAAAAAGAAAAAATTTGGATAAATGGTTCAAACTTGAGATAATTGAATTGAAAAGTTTTATTGTATAACACACAATTTCATTCCAATATAACTTACCCAAATTACACAGAAGTTGAATATGAGATTGGATAATATACAATATAAAAAGGATTTTTTTTATAAAATTTGAGTAGTTATAATAAATTTTATACACCTAAATTTTAGTTATAAAAGATTTACAGAGGTAAATAGTGAAAAAGGGAATTTAAAGAGATTTTATTTAAATAACTTAATAATCAAATTTGATTTAATATGGAACCTTAAATCTAACCTAGGAATTTTAATAATGGTTATTTCCTGAAATGAATATGTTGTATAATAAATAATGTATCTTTGAATAGATAAAATAAAATACATTGGAATTGGACATTTTGTAATAAAGTTTATTTAATTTGAATTCATAGTTTAAGTGATGTCTAAATGAATAAATGTGTAAAGAAATTTGATTGCTATATTTGCTATGATAAATATTTTATTGATATGTCTTGAAAAATGAATAATTATGATAGTTAAAATGTATTTTAACATCACTAAATTGGATAATTGAGAATTTGGTTTTTCAAATGGAAAATTTAAGTGTAACTTATTGAAGGAATATCTATTTATGAAATGGGCAGTTTAAATAAAGTGTTAAGTTATTTGTTAAATGAAGAGCTAAGTAAAATAATGAACTTTTGGCTTAATAAATGAATATTTCTGGAATAAAACTGATTTGAAATACTAATATATCTACTGTAGCATTTTTAAGTGCTGCCGTTTGAAAATACAATGTTTTGGAAATTTTATAATTGAATGAACTTAGAAATGCTACAACTTTAAAATGAATATTATTTGACCTTGAATTAAAATGGTTTAAAGGAAGATTATT
Source organism: Allium fistulosum (assembly GCA_030737815.1). NCBI lineage: Eukaryota > Viridiplantae > Streptophyta > Magnoliopsida > Asparagales > Amaryllidaceae > Allium > Allium fistulosum. Next base: position 558,610,566 of record CM060905.1, read on the forward strand.
TTAAAAAGGTGTTATGATTTTCTAAGTATTATGTACTTTTTAAGAATTACATTTCCAAAGTGTTATGATTTTAGTAGTATGATTTTCAAATGATAAACATCTCTAATTTGGTATGATTTCAAAGCGTTATTGTTTCAAATTTATTATCTTATTTTGTTTTTCAAACTATCTTTTGGTTGTCCTTATTTCTCTTATCTTGTTACAGAATGGGAAGGCTATTGCTTATACCAGTCTGTTTAGACATCTTTTTATAATCTTTGAAATCTTTGTTACTCATCTGGATCTGAACACTGTTTTTCCATTCATAGACCGTCGGTCAAGTGAAAGGGGTGATTCAGACTCTAGAGGATCTTTTTTTTCGTGTTTGTGTTCTTGATTTGATCACCTCCATTTTGTTAAACTTGCCTATAACAATAGTTATCAGGTGTAATTCCAATATTCTTATCATCTTGTCTTAATTCTATTCATTCTATCTTTTTCTGTGCTTTCCCGTACCTCGTTCCTTTTCGGGGACGAAAAGTTTTGAGTCGGGGAGAGTGTAACAGCCCAAAAATTTTAAACGAAATTTTATTAAAATTATACAATTTTGAAATATTGATTTAAATATAAAGTGTAGTAATTTGTGTGAAACGGAAAATTTAAACTTTACATTTCGTTACGTATATTTATGTCCGTTCTTAACTTTATATAAGAATCAAATTTTATTAATGATGATAATAGCTATTTTAATTTTGGTTTAAATGATACGTTATATTTTAAGAAACCGTTAACATTTTTAAATTTATTTATAAAAGCAACAAGAAACGGTTGTACGTTACTTTTGGGCGTTACACTTTACGTTCGTTGTGCCTTTGTCTATTTGATTTTATATGCGGTGACTTTACAAAATTTCAGCTGTATATTTTCAGTTTGAAAATTTCAATAAAATCTTGCATTGAACCGTTCACGTGAGAATTAGTCCATTTCCCTCTTTGCATCCCTTACGTTTAGTTCCAGCCTTGAATATAATTTAATTGCTTTAACTTCCTATCGTTCAAAACTTTACCTTTTGCCTTCTCTCTAAAATTAATAAGCAGCTGTCATCTTCTTTTTACGTTCATAATTTCAATTCTGCAAATCCCCTTTGCAGATCTCGTGAGCATCTCCAAGGTATGACCACCTATTTCTTTTCAAATTGATTCACTTTGTTACAGCTCATCCCCTGTTTGCTGTGCCAACTCCATGCCTTCTTTCCCATTTCATTTTTTTCTTGTTTTCATTTTTTGTTCCTCTGTACGTCCCTACTCCAGACCGAACCCCACCCTATCCACCACGTCACCAACCCCACGCCTCCGTCACCACAACCCACTGCCGAAACCCACTCCAACGCCCTACCCCAGCTCCTCCACCCAGGCCGTGACCACCCACCTTCCTCCACCAGACCTTCGCCAGATCTACTCCACCAATCCCAAGCCCAGTCACCAACCGAGCCGCCCATTCGCCCAGGACGAGATCCAGCCTACCACCATGACCCTACGCCTGCCACCACCACGACCCACCACCGCCTCCAACCCCAAACCAGGCGTGACAGCCCAACGCCCTGCCAGCCACCGTACCTTGACCACAACTCCACGAAAACCCAGCCTCGTCCTCACCCTTCCCACCCCAACCGTGACCACACCACCACGCCAAAGCCACAGCCCTTCCTCCACCCATGTCAAACCTTGCCGAAACCATCCGCCTGACCTACCCGAGACCGAACCCAGTCAGCCCTACCCCATGCGAGACCACTTGAACCAAGGCAGACCGAGCACCTGTTGTTGAAAAAAAATAATAATACGAGCAGACCCTATTTTCGCACCTTGCATATTTTTAGTATTATGTATATTTGCCTTTGAGCCTCTGTTGGAAAGAGGAAATGAAAAAAAATTTGCTTTTGTCTTGTGTTTCTGGTATCCTACTTTTAGTTTGTTCCACTGACCTTGTTTTGAAAAGAAGAAAAGAAAAAAAACTGTTTTGTTCCTTTAAATTCGGTAACTTGGTTTATATTTTGCAACCTGGCTTTTGTTTAATTAAAATAATAGAAGTGAACAAACTTGTTTTGTCACTTTTTGTATTTTGGTATTGAATAATAGGTATTCGTCTGAGCTTCTGTTGAGAAAATGTGTTTGTCACTTTGCAAATTTAAAGTTATAATCTATATTTTAAAGGTGGTCGGGCTAGTGCTTTCAATTTTCAACTTGTTTCTTTTTCGTTTGTCGCTTCATTTGAAAATTCGTTATTCGTGCAATTTTTGATTTGATTATTTATTGTGCTTTTGGTTTGAATCTAGTTGGCACATCCGCTAACAACTGATCGTGCTATCCGCGTGCTTTCGATAGACATCGTCTTTCCTTTCTGAATCGAATCTCCAGCTCCGTAGAGGTGAGTAAATCTCACACGAATATTCATACTTATATGATTGTGAAACGACCGCAACTGAATGTGTAGAGACAAATAAATAAATAAATGATGTTATAACTACCTGTGATTTATTTATAGTTGATGTTAATTGTTAAAACTGCATATCGTATCACCTGTTATATTCTGTTCTTATTTTACTGTTATTCTATTCTGTTAAATCACACTACAAGTTCCCTGTAGAATAGAATCACTATGGGTTGAAATGATACATACCCGAACGGACTTTAGAATAAGGGAAGGTCGTTATGGGCTGAAATGATAGGCCTGAACGATTTTCAATAAAATTTTATTTACTTGGGATTGCGGGTTTGAAATGATAAAACCCGGATTTTTCTTTGTAAATTACGGATTGAAATGATATAGTATCCGTATCACTTGACTTAGGCTAGAAAATATTGTACAGACCCGTGGTTATTTTTCTGTATTTTTCTGGATACCTTTAAATATTGTAATAATATTAAATTGATTTAAATCGAATTTTTAAGTGATTTATTTTAAAATAGAAATGATTTTTCTATGTGATAAATATAAATAAATGGAGGAATATCGATTTTTAAAACGAAACTTAAATTCGAAATTTTGTCTAAAAGAAAAGATGGAAACTTAAGAAATGAAAATTTAGTTTTAAAAATGGTGGAAAAATGGAGTTTAAGTTTAAATGTTGAAATGGATGTAATAAGCGAATTTGTAAGTTTGGTTTTTAATGTGTAAAAATTTCTCTTAAAAATAAATTTGTTAAAGGATTTAAATGAACATTTTAATGTATGATTTTATAAGTTCTAAACTAGGTAGAATCTGTAGCACTTGTTAAGTGCTGTGGTTATATAAGTGAACCAAAAGACTAAAATGAACAAAGGCTGTGATAGTACTTGGTAAGTGCTGTTGTAGCAGAAACTAAAATTGAATCTGAACTAATAAAAGGGCTACTGTAGCACTTGTTAAGGACTGCAGTAGGTGGAAATATAATTTTGTTTAAAACTGAACTATTATAGCAGTTTATAAATGTTGTTTTGCTGAATAAATTGTTTTCAAATATAACCTATAGCAGTTGTTTTTAAATGCTGTGAAATGATGAAATTTTAATAATTAGGGTTTTTGACTTAGTAAACGAACTCAGAATGTTTTGAAACTTTGGAAATTTGAATACTTGATTTGAAAATATAATAATTACACTTTTAAAAGGTTTAAATGAATTATTTGATTGGAATATAAACTAGTTAAAAGGTGACTTGAAATGATAATAAATGAAGTATACCTTAAATTTAAAAGGTATTTAAAGAAATATTTAGATTTGAACTCAAATGATATTTGATATATTAAAATGATTTGAAATGAAGTTTTGGAAAGATATGATATTTTGATATATTGAAATGATTTAAAATGAAGTTTTGAAAGGATATGATATTTTTAAAAAAATATGGAAATGGTTTAGAATTGATTTAATCTTTATTTTGATAAAGATTTGGATTTGAAATGATATTCTATTTTGAAGTATAAACTGTTTTAAAACTTATAACCACGGGTTATAATAACGTTGGGTTGTTAAAGAGACCGGGATCGGATATGGACATACTCTCTGTCTTACCGAAAACCACTTTGGTAACTGTGTACGCGGTGGAGATTCCAGAATGAAGTAGGATGGTGGCGACGTTCTTAAGGTATGTTACGTGGACCCAACTCCCGTGAGTTGGCATAAGGTGGCTAAAACAGGAGCGATCTCGGACCAGTGAGGTAGCACCTCTTCTCGGACACATTTCTTCGATATTATACTCTTACTTGTGATTTGACTAGATGGCCATCCTCCGATTTGGGAATGTTGTTCGAGGTGGAACGGTAGTGGCTGCTATGCGTATCCATCAGTCCGTGTGCGTAATTGGTATATCTACCCTGGCATTGCCTAGTTGTGCCGTGTCACCTACCATATCGAGCTTTACTACGATTATGATTTTAAGATCCGACCGCGTTAAGGTTCTCCATCCCCTTAACACTATTTTCCGATATGATTATACTTTACTTTTTTAGACACTGTTATAATAGCGAATATTACTACATAGTAGATAGTTTAACGGATCCTTAGAGGATGGGCGGTCCCAAGCATCTTCTAAGTTACTTGTACCTTTACTACAGTTCATTTGAGTTGGTTTACATTGTATAAGTATGTATATCCTGACTCGAGTGTTTATGTTTTATTTTACGCTCGGGTCAGCCTGAGTATCAGTTGGACTTCATCTTCACGGAGCTAGGACTACTGGAGATCATCCTTATCCAGCTACTATCTGGTTTTATCTGTTCAGTCTGTTGTTCTATTTAAGCTCTTGTATTAGTAGACTTCTAGGTCTTGAGACTTCTGTTGTACTCTATTCCTTCTGTTGTATCTTATGTAACTTTGTTATATTTATATAGTAGCTTCATGAACTACTATCTCTTTTACTTCTGCTGCATTATTTTACTCTGTGTCTATGATCTGTGCTTATATTTATTTACTGTATATTCTGAGATTTGCCAAATTTTAATTACAACGCGGTATTTTGAGCAATTCAACTCCGGCATGAGTGTCTTCCTATACACTTATAATGGATGCGAATGGTTGAAAATAACGGGTCGTTACAATATCGTTCCTAAGTAAGACATAATTTCAATCATATCATTAAGAATTTGACACTTCAAGCAGTTCATTATTTAGCTCTTCATGACTGTTAAGCTTTTATGTACAAATATAAATGAAGGATCAAATGAAGAGGTTAACATTAAGGGATAAATATTATTGAAAATGATAAATTAATACATAAACAACTCTTATGCATCAAACTAATATCAGTAACTACTCAATAGATCTGAGCACATACCTATTCACAGGCTTTCTCTCTTGCTTGCTCGCTTAATCTCGGTGCTTCGATTTTTGCTTGGGCCTCTCCCAACTCTCTATGCTTATCTTACGAAGAATAAGAGATGGATTTAGAACACTGCTTCGCACAATGGAGAAAATCTTTCTATAAACCAAACTTGATACATAAATGACTGTAAACATTTACCCTAACAATAACAGACATAAAAAAAAAAATCTTATGTCCAGTTAACAAATTTTCCATGGCTTACATAATTTAGAGCATTATTCAGCATAAGGGAACTTTCCAACGTATTGTAGAAAAATGATTTTCCGTTCCTTGATCCATCATTTTTTTATACTCTCACATCATATGTTCATAAAATTACCTCAAAATATATTTTAGTTTACCTATGTGACAGAAACTGTACCCGCTTGTTATGAAATATGAACATATAACTCGTTAGCAATCCGCATCATATAACAAAACTATATTGAAGTTGTACGTGTGAGTTGAATAATAATTTCAAATCACCATTTGATATTTAACATAAAATATTTCCTATTCTAGTGCGGCAAACTCCAAAACAAAAACCATAGGATCTCTATATTTAGTCCCTTAAATCCAATAAATTTAAAGTACAAAGATACAACAACATATACAGAACGCTGTTTAGAAGATTGAGTAGGAAAAAAAAACAAACATTGAACCAATCAAGTACAAATAAGAAAAATATTTTACTTTTCTAACTCAAAATCTGAGGATCGTGATGGAAAACAACTAATTAGCAAGACGTGAGTTAAATCAAATAAAAGGAGTTTGCTGAACTATGAAATTAACTATCAGGATAAGCCTCACGAAGATAACCATAAACCTTTAAGAAACATGCACTGTTTTCCACAGAATTTATCTACATTAGCATGAGCACATACATAGAATCTCATACCAATATTTGAAACTTTTTTGACAGATCTTGCAACACAAGGCCCCTTGTGCCCCTTGCACAGAGGTATGCTACTTTTCATTTTCTCTTGAATCTTTTTCTACTCTAAAATTGCAGCAATGACTACTTCCGTTGTGTATTCTTCTTTTGCTTGGCAAATGAAATTCCATTGCTTTACCTGGCATATGAATTTGTCAAACATAATAAGTTATAGGATTTACACTGTGAACAAATATATATACATGCCCATCAGTATTTAAGGAGCAAACCTCACAAGTGCAGCAAGAAGGGCAGTCCCATGAGCTCCAATAAAAGAGAGCTGAGAAATATGTATATTTTTTAGATAATAACATCAACAAGCTATAATATGAAATCAATAATAAATAAGAGTTCAAAGAAAGACCGTTGTTTTCAGCCCAAGTTTCTTATATAAAAAATATGAAGTTTGCTTTGTAGATAACTCACAACGGATCCTAAGTCACCATAAATATAAAAATAATTCTTATATAAAAACTAATGGATACCTATACAAACATTAATCAAACCAAAAGTAAGCTTACTAAAATCCAAAGGAGTGTTACTCTACACATTATTAACTAAGCAGGTTAATCTATAAATTGATATCAAAAAGTACTTATCGTTACTACTCAATTTTACTACCACACAAATGATTATGTTAAAACAATAAATTGAATGTTGAATAGAGCATAAAAGATAAATACCTGGAATGCAATTTAGGACAAATTGTTTGATAGATCCGAGTTGAACTCTCGGTGAATTGATGAATGTTGTTTGGATCGATCGAATTCAAGTAATTTAATCATTTCCATAAATCACATATTTCACCTTGCTTCAATATATATATATATATATATATATATATTGCCAGTTCACTTATCCTCTCCGTGTACTCACCATCAGGTTATTAATTGCTGAATCAAATAAACGGATTGCGGAATCTTAATGGAAAAATTCGCTGGTGGCATATTAATTGGAAGTAGACCTTTTTACGAGCAATTTTGCAAATATGTTGAGAATTTTTGGAAACCGATAGGCCCTGTTGACATTTTTTACAAGAAAAGTGGTTTCATCATCATTAGATTTGAGGAGGAGGACTGCAGCAGAACTATAAAAATTAGCCCATATACCTTCAACTCCAACCAGGTATGTGACTCATGAGAGATTATTTCTCCACTATCCCAATATGGGTTAAATTTAGACTTAAATTTGGAATTTTTGAATAAAGATACAATTACTAGAATTGCAATTTTGCTGCGTAAACCAATTCACATGGATAGTAATACAACAAAAGAAGCCAGGCTAAATATTGTAAGAATCCTTGTCAAAATAAATCTGTTTTTCCAATACCCAAAAACTATTTAAGAATTAAATTATGATGGCTAAAATTTGAAATTCAAGTATCTTATGAATAAAAACCCAAACCATGCGATAATTGTTATGTCTTTGGCCATAGCACATGGAACTACACTATAACTTATCAAATAAAATGGCAAGCAAAAGTGCAAAAAATAAGCAATTCTATTCCAGCCATTAATGCAACCGATAAACCAAAGGCCCATGGTGAATCCATATCTCCTCTTAAACACGAAGATAGAAATGATAATACACAAAAATATAAAGATAAAGGACTTAATACAGGTAGTACATAGAGAAAACAAAATTTGGATAAAGAAAAACTACTTGCTCCTTCACCGCATCAAATAAATCTGCCTGCTTGTCATCGAAAGAAGAGGGTCCATCAAATTCAGCCGACACACTACTGGAATCGCTGCAGCTTAATCCACCTCATAACTAAAAAGAGCAACTTGTGCATTCAGATATAATTACAAAACCTACAAGTAAAAGAGATGATGTTACCCGTGTTAGAAGCGGTAGGCGATTCCATTCTTGCAAATCGATCAACACCTTCATCGTCGTCGTTTCCCCAGCGTCGTTTTGTAGCCATGAAAAGTAGGTTTAGGATTAGATGCATTTTTTTAATCGGGGAAAATCAACAGTGATATGATTTTGGAAACACTGGCTTGGAAAAGGTTTCTTCTAGATCGTGTGTCTTGATTTGCAGAGGATGTAGTACGGGTACGAGAGTTTTGGATGGAGGCAGTGATAAGGGGTGTTTGAGGATTTTCCTTGAGGAATTGGGGGGGAATAATTTGGAGAAGAGGCGGCGAGGAAAATATTTGGGTAAGAGGCGGCCAGGAAATAATTGAGGGAGTAAGAGCGTTACCTTGGCTATCCAACTCTAAATAATACAAATTAAAACAAACATTATAAATTAAGGGTCAATAATAACGCTTCAGAATAACGCGTTATTAAATAGCGTTATTAATATCATATTTTGTTGTAGTGTATGCATGGTTAGTAGATATTCAAATTCCTGATATAAATATTCCAAAAATAGACACAACTATATGGTTTTATATGCTGACATCACCCATATCACTCTAAAGTGGAATATGTGCCTAACAGAGTATTTATGATTTTTGTTTGATTTTTTATTGAAATTTAATATTTATACTCGATTGGGTATTAATGTCTATCACCTTATCTCCATTTTTCTAACACTATTACTCTTTTGCTGATAACAAAAGGGGGAGAGAAAAGTTCAGATTTTGGCAAATAAAGGTCAAATATTTTATTTTTTATTTGCATATACTCATATAGATTCATTTTCATATTTTTATGCATATATGAAGAGGGATCTTTGTTGTAGAGAGGGAGCATTCAAATAGGGGAAGCAAATAGAGTTCATCAATGACCAAATACATTTAATAAATTCAAAATCTTAAATATATGTTTGTTATCATCAAAAGGGGGAGATTGTTGAATATGCTAGTACAAGGTTTTAAATCTCGCTCATCTCGGCCGAGATCTCGGCCGAGATCTCGTTTTCAAGCCTGGGTGATTCGAAACAACTAATTTCGTTTGAATCTCGTTTGACTCAAATCTCGGACGAGATTTCAGTATCTCATCCGGTATCTCGGACGAGATTTAACAGCGAGATATCGGCCGAATTTTTGACTTTTGGAAAAAATCAACTCTTTTTCCGTATTGGGCTAGCTCATCCTTTACCTTAATTTAAGCCATCTTAATTGTACTTTTTTTAACCCTTATTTCTTATATAAATCTCATTTAATCTTCGTCTCTTATTTTACGGCAGTGACGAGTGTAAGAAGATGATAAAATCTACATCGATTATGGTAAGTATTTCACTTTATGATTTTCATTTAGGTTTCTGATCCAAATTAATTTACATCCGATTTTATTTTTCTTTTTTCGACACTTTCTTGAGTTTTTTCCTAACCCTATTTTTTTTACGGCTATAAATTTTGGGCTTCACTTATTTAATTTTATGTTCTAAATGGATTCCCAATTTGATTTCATTTAGTCTTTGCTGCTATAATTTTTTTCCTCAAGGCTTATTCTTAAGCAATAAAGGAATTCTCTTTCATCTATTAATTTCATTTGATGATTACATGTTCATTCGTACATCATTTTTTTGCTTTTCTTATAATATTACTAAATGTTTGAAATTGTTTGTACTATGTATGCTATTTTCTACGTTTGTTTGAAATATCTATGCTATTAGTTGCTTAATGAGATTTTGTTTGCTAATAATTAAATACTATAATCAGACATAGAATATCTTAATTCTACTTGTAGAATTTTATATTTGAAGTTATAAAATTAAGATTTCCCTTGCAGCACTATAAATCATAAAAGGTAGAAATGAGACATTATATTGTGTAGGAAAGTTAAGTGAATGATCAAACAAAGTAAAGGTGCATATGTTATGGTTTGTTACTTGTCTACTTTATCTCATATGATATTATATTGAACATTATTCATGAAATATAGTTATTTGTTTATTTTACATGATACAAGTGATATTTTCCATACTAAATTACTAATGATAAGCGTGTGATATATTCAAGGTAAGTGCATAGTGTTTTCCATAAGGTAGTGACTAGTATTATAAATTTAGGTGTATGAAAACTAATTTTCGACATGACATATACTCCGAGATAACTCCGAAATGAATTTTAGAAACCGAGATGTAAATCCGAGATGGACGACCGAGATGCACTCATCTCGTTCGAGATCTCACCCGATACGAGATAAGCTATCTAAATTCTTCGAGACGAGACGTGACCGAAATCCGAGATTTAAAACCTTGTGATTTTTGTTTGATGATAATAAACACATATATATATATATATTCATTTAAATGTATTTGTTATTGTACTATTTTATTGTTCACATAATTAAATAAATTTTTATTGAATAAAATTAATAACACATAATTTAAATTCAAACAAATATTTTATTCAAACAAATATTTTATTACAATTTTGAATAGTACAAATTTGAGCTCTCACTATATATACACAATTTCAATTACATTACAATTTCGATTACATAACAAATATCAATTTACAATGTTCACCTCACTATATATCACTCATTCACTCGTATTTATCTTCAACTCTATTCCAGATTGAATCCAGCATCTGAATTATCTGCAAAATAAACACTGATGCGGTAAAATTGAAAAAGAAATATTTTTGCAGTGTAAAATAAAATGTGTGTTTTTGAAAATATTATTTGCCTCAATTATTTGGGTTGTTCGTCGTCATATTTATTTTGAATTCATCTTACATGAACAACTTGTGACGTGCATGGTGTATCACTGTACATGCCACAAGGTCATGCACACCGATATACACTTGATAAAACTGCATGGACAGGTGAGCACAAGGTCAAACCCGAGCCGAGGCTGGATTCAACTCAGGTGCAATACAAATAAAGCCACGACATGAGCACAAGAGCCTGCATATACACATGTGTACACCTACACATGTGCATTGCCTCAGCATCTCAAATTTCAGCCAAGAGGTGTCATGTACACCAAAACAACTCGGTAGTGAGTTAACAAAGAAGTTGCATGAAAAGATAATGACTAGCATACATGCATGAACACACATATATTAGTTCAACCAGACCAGACCAAAATAAATCAGTAATGCAACATGAAGATGAACACACATGAAAGGTTAACAAAGACATGGTCAGAGCTATCACCAGACATATATAAGTCCAACCAAAAAGGCCCTAAAATAATATACTTGCGAAGATCAAAACAAAATGTTCAAGCAACTCAACATGGCATGGTTAGGTCCAGGCACAAGTCCAGGCAGGATACATATGCAACCTGACCATACACAAGTCCAGAATCAATTAACACATGATAACAAAGTCAACCTGAAAGCATTTCAAAAGAAAGCAGTCGAAGCAAACAATACAAACCATAAAACAATACTGCAAACAATGTCGACCAAATCATCATAACCCAAAAGCCAGACAAGTTCAAGGAAAATGTATTAACATGTTGAACTAGAGACCGACATGGGTATGTATAGAGAATGCAACTCAAAGACATACGCATGTTCACAAAATTCAAGTGTACGTATAATGGAACTCAAGTGCAAAGCACAATGCCAGAGAACCAAACACATATGCACATGACAACATACCAGTGGAACAAGACCACTGAATCATACATGTACAAAGAAGCAATGAAATTCAACATGAATACAAATCCAAACATACAACCTGTCAAAGATCAAAATGAAATGCCAGACCACAATGCACCAGATAAGTGAAGCAGCAAGCAAAGTGACATATGTATGCACATATGCATATATGTACATACATATATATAAAGTCAAAGGCATGAACAACCAGAGTGCAGACTCAAAGCAACATAAAGACAAGACCAATGAAGACTACATTCATATTAAACAGGACAACAGCTCTACACATGTATAAGTTTATATGCAGTGACAGATATATACAGTTTAAATGTTTCAAAACAGTGAAGCAACATATGCAATAGAATGGAATGCAAGGCTACCAAGTCCAGTTATTAACAATAGTAGTGTTGAACTTGTCAACCAGCGAATATGTTCGAAATATATCAAACAAATCAATGCAGTTCGATGAAAGTCAAGAATTGTTTCATCAAGTCAAAGTCAGGTGATAACACTGATTTAATTAACGAGTCGAAGTCAAAAATTAGTCAAGTTTATATCTATATTCATGATGCCGAAGTCATAGGAGAAAAGATCGAAACCAACTCAGAGAAAATCAAACAATATCAGAAATAGAACGAAAAATCATAAAACCAAACAACCCGTGGTGACCAAGCAAAGCATAACAGAAAAATATTCGAATTGAACCAGTCAGAATAAATCAACATCGTCCAGGAACAAAGCAACGCAAGGGATAAATTCATGAAGAATTCAAAGTGAACTATACGAACGTATATTTAGGGATTTATCCCTATAAATTAAACCCATTACATCATCGACAAATTCATGAGTTCGAGCCAAAGAATAGAGCAATCAAGTCGAGCTTAAGTAAAATCGAAAAAGGGCAAAAATCAATTACCCATTTTTATCCATTCGAACTCATCACTTGAAGTAGCCGAGAAAGAAATAAACTGATCGAAGAAGCATCAAATTGAATTGAGAGTATACCATAAGAGGATTCGAGTTTCTAATCTCCATTCGACGACTTCAATTTCGAGCTAAGCCCCAAAATTATGAAACCCCTAGTTTTCCAGAGCAGAGTGATAAAGAGAACAAGGCGGCCACGATAATAAGAGAAGAAAACATCCAACGTTTATCTTTTAATTTATGGGCCGACTATTTTTATTTGTTATTTGGGCTTAAATATAAAAAGGGTTTTGTTTTTGTTATTGTTTTTTATTTTGTAATTTTTCTTTTAAACTTTTGTAAAATTCTAGTCGTGTGACTAGGTTACAAACTACGGTGGTGTAGTTCAAGAATTCACAACTCAATGGCTGAGTTGTGGCATTGTTTTGAGCGTAGGTTAGGTTAGTCGATAGCGGGTGTCGCAAGTATACGTGTTTAAGCGTCTGACTACTAGCAGAAACCTTGGGGGAAGCATGTAGGTAGGGTTTTGCCGAAGCTGGGTAAATCTGTGTTGTTCTCTTGCTGCTTTTATTATTCTACTATTATCTGTGCTGCAATTATTTTATATATTTCCGCATTAATTATTATTATTAGTATCACCCTATTCACCCCCCCTTTAGGGTGAAATCGATCCTACAGTTTGGAGTCGACCCATATGGTTTTAACTCGGTCGGCGGTGAAGCTATGTTTTGTCTCGAACGTTTTACGTCGTTCTGGAGTGAAGTCTTGCTTTTTTGTCTTTAACTTTTTATTTTCGAGACTTGGATAAGTTTCTATCACTGTTTTGAATTCTGATGTGATGATTTATTCCAAAATCGGATATAGTGGATGATTCAATCGTATCGCTCTTCCTGTTTCTGTACTCCAGTGATCTTGGAAAGAAACGCTTCCCACGTCGCTTTGGACAGCGGCTCCATTATCAATCATTGATCGATAATGGGTAAGTGTGGAAAAGATAATTTCAAAGGATGATATGGATTGTTTTTCAAATGTAACCAAGTTATCTAGGCTAGATTGCTCGTTTACAGTATTCAGGATACTGGACTCTTCTCATGTAGAAAACACACTACATCTGTCCCGATCAACGCTCAGAACCCGACCAGTCAACATACGCCAACTTCACTTGGATTCTGGGTGTTGGTTATACGAGGATATTCTTTAAAGTAAAACATACACGACATGGTTGAATGCCAAGTTTCTTCTTGAAAATGTCTTTTCGGTCATCCAATGTTTAGTCTGGTGGAGGGACTTCCACTTCTTTAGAAGCTGGGTCATCACTTAGGCTTCGCTTATTATTCCTGTCATATTGGGATGATTGATTATAGTTAAATTACAAGGCACAACTACTTTTGTAGAGTTGTAGTTGAAGTTCGAACAGGTACAATTTCGGCCTTCGAAAACTAGCGCATGACTCGTTCGATTCCGATTATCCTTCCTTTGTGTTTTTCGGAATTCAACCTGCACACCAGCCTCTATCTCCAAGGACTATTGGTTTAATTACTCAAGCATTTGTTTTTCTCACTATTGCACCTATTGTAATTGTGTGCAGCATACTTGTTTACTGTAATTCTATACATGTAAGTAATACATCAGCATTCATTTCGGCATATTCTATTTCATAGCTTTGTTCATAACTATGAGGTAGCTTGGTCTAGCCAGTTCTATAGCTAATCCCTACTTATTCTTAATTTAGTTTGTTTCAACAAAGTGTTGGTGTATCTGCACTAGTCCATAGGGATGATTTCTCTAAATACTAAGTCTATATGTTTTCGGAAGACTAGGTCTCCTGGGCAATATGTTCGATTACCCCAGTTTGATTGAAAAAATAGCTCTTATCTCCAGGAATTATGGACTTTGCTGCTTGATTCCAAGCTCTGATTTTTTTCAATAATGTATGTTTCCTGACTGTAATTGAATTCCTCCAAATTGACATCGTCATCCAATGTCATTCTGGGTACATGTGGTGGAAAGACGCGTCGTTGTCATCTTTTTGCTAGAGTGAATTCTTCCAAGTCCAGTGTTGAGACCCTAATCATGTATCAGTTTCTATCTCCGCAAACTCGTGCGCGGATGACTCAACTCTATGGATTTTTCCTTGATGTTATAAATCTTTCGATAGCATGAGATGCCAGAAGGTAGGGCTGAAGATTCAATCTAAATCTTGCTTCTGCTTTCGATAACCGATGTATCGGTAATTTCATTCTGGAGGTTTCTTCTTAGCTCACCAAACTTCGGGTAATGGCATATTCCTACAAGTTGAAACTAAATGATCTAGTTAGACCATAAGTAGGTCGTCGATACTTCTCATCATCGCCAGACCGGGGGTGACGGTTGATTTCTAAACATTAAATCCTTCATTTCCTTTGTTGGTGATTTTGTAGCCAGAATTCTCTTTTTTGTGATACAGAACCGTTATCTAACCAACCTCACGGTTACTCATGTTTGGACTTTACAACATTTCTTTCGATCAAGTATATGTGCGTCTATCCCTACTCAAGGGACTAGCTACTTCAAATGCCTGTATTTGGGCGATTGTGAGAGATGGAGAGGTTTCGGAAAAATGATTCGATTGCCCCTAGTCTGGCTCTCAATCCTATTCTAGGATTGAGGAATTTTGATGGTTTTAGTTTCAACCTTCCATGATTGTCCCTATATGTCCTTACTTGTGCATGCTTTGCTTGATTGTTGTCGTCACAGAAGTTCTGTTCATACGCCAATTCTTGCCTTCGGGAATTGAAAACCTAGCTGCTTCGTTCCAAGAACCATTTTCACGAGGCTGCCTATCGTTTTGCTGTATCTAAATTCTTTCTAAGTCAAATTCAGGAAATTCAGTTGTGCACCAGCTTTCATCCCTGGAAATTAGCACCCGAGCAATTCAATCTTAGGATTTCCTTTTGACGCTGCTTTATTCCTGTGAAGTGGCTGATTCCTATGATGAAAGGTCGAACCATCTAGCCGACGTATGAAAGGTTATGTCTTCCTATTGTTGCCCATTTTTTGACAATGGTAGTTTTATAAACACAAGGGTAGAATCTCAGTTGAGGACCAAATTCTATCTTTGGAAGCTAGTGCATTGATGGTTAACTACAACGAGTGTTTCTCATCGAACTATAGATTAACGTTTTCCTGACATTGCCGAGGCAACACCGGTACATAGTGAATAGCAAATTGCTTGGTATTGTTGGGGTAATGTCGGTACTTAGAAAATAGAGGGTTTCCTGACGTTGTCGGGGGAACACCGATACTTATGAAATAGAAAATTTCTTGACGTTGCCGTGGCAACACCGATACTTAGGAAATGAGAAAAGGCCTTAGCATTACTAGCGCAACACCAACACTCAAGGGGTTGGGATCGATTTTCCTCGCCGATCCAAAAATGCTTTTAATCCACGTGGGCACTAGTTTCGGCCTTTGAAAACTTGCACTTCGATGATTGGATTGTAGAAGTCTTTTCTTAGTACCACCTGTCTTCGGGCAGTGTTAAACTCATGTTGGTGAGGATTGAATCATTCATCTGATCCTATATAGTCGAGTAGATTCCTTTTAACCCAATATGGCTGTTTTCTCAATGTTGCTTAACTTCGAGATACGTCATGTTATGAAAGGATAAAAGTCCCAAGTGCTTCCATTGCCTAGTCTTATTTATCAGCGTCAAATGTTTCCCTCGGAAATGCAGGGTTGTTCCTTAACCAATTTCATGGTTATTCTTATTCACGAAAAATAGGATTTTCTCTAATCGTTTTTTCTTTTGATCCAACTTCTATCTGCAGAACCATTCATTTATAGGCGGAACCCTTGATTTCTAGATGTCAAATTCCAGTTTCTTATAGAAAATTAGAAATTGTGGAGCAAGTCATCACATTGACTCTGGTATGACCGCACTCATCCCTATTCTGATCATGGACCTGTAGAGTTCGGTAGTGTTTTTCTTGAATTAGTGATACTTAAACTTAGCTTGTTTCTATCCAAATGTGTTATGCTAGGTCAATAGCATTGTTGCGGATATCAACCTTATTTGTTGGTTCCAATCTTCGAGATTCAATGGTTTAGCTGCTCGATTTGAGCATTCTTTCCTTACCATTATCTGTCTTCAGATAACAGTTGGTTTTCTACAAGTAGGAGTCAAGGTGTTTGATAGATCTCTACAAGGCTGATTATTCCAAGCGCCGCTAAATTCTAGGCTGCGATGAATCTATGATGGGGGGGTGTTGTCCTTCTTGATGTCTCTAGCCTCCGAGCGGTGTTATATTACTGAAAGACTAGTCTCTTCCTCCAGACGTTGGCAGCCTTCGGGTTAAGCTGGATTCTTGCAAGTTGGGGTTTCAGACCTCATTGAGCATTTGTTTCTGTCATTAAATACTGCCGCGTCGATGATTTGATTCTAGAAATGCATTTCTTCGTCGTCTATCTCTTGATGACGGTAAGTTCCTCTTTTTATCGCCTATTTCTGAGCAATGCTGAATTTCAAGGAGTTCGACTTTCTTGTCGATATGACGGTCTGGAGTTCTCGATGTTGAAGAGGCAATATCGATGCCTAGAAAGTTGGAGCAATTTTCTTTCAATTCTGTTGTCGTTCAACATACTATACTGCTTAGCTTTGTTGTGATTGCTAAAATTCCATGCTTGGCGTAACAGAACCATGAAGTGATTTTTTATCATAACCAAGTGTTTGTATGTTATGTGTTCCCTAGTCCACCGGGTTGATAACTCTGAACAATTGAAG
Organism: Allium fistulosum; assembly: GCA_030737815.1. Lineage (NCBI taxonomy): Eukaryota > Viridiplantae > Streptophyta > Magnoliopsida > Asparagales > Amaryllidaceae > Allium > Allium fistulosum. The sequence continues at coordinate 558,628,014 of CM060905.1, forward strand.
CGAGACTTGTTGTTCTAGGCGGCTCTACGGATGCCCCTAGTCAAAGTCGCATCGTAGCTCCTATCTCTGGGAACTCATTACTTGAATGTCTTGACCTTAGACATTTTGTATATTAACATTGGTCAAAGAGTGAAATTCTTCGTCGGGCTCTAAGTTCGAAAACTTTACGACACTACTAGGGCGATGTCAGTTCATTTGGATAGCAGGACCGATTTCTGTTAATCCTACAATGAACAAGTTTCCCGATGTTGTCAGAACAACACCGGTACTTAGAGAATTTTAACGGTTCGTTGATGATGCCAGAGCAACATCAAGCAGTGTTTGCGTGGCTTATCAGATGTGCGGCTTACGAAATGCGCAGCTTTTGAGAGTGTGCGGCTTATGAAATGCGCGGCTTTTGGGACCATTAGGACCTGTCGATCCAGAATGGTTTGAAACTTCTCGACGTTGCATTCTTCGAGTAACATAAGGAGTTCGTGCTTCGAGAGCATGGTTCCATGGCTCAAGAAGTGATGCGCGGCTTATGGGTGGCACGACTTATGAAAGCACGTGGCTTATGGGAGTGCACGGCTTATAGGATCGATACGACCCATCGATCTGGAACGGTTTGGAACTTCCTAATGTTGCCACTCTTCGGGTAATGTGAGGAGTTTGTGCTTTGAGAGCATTGTTCCATGGCTCAAGAAGTGACGCACGACTTGTGGGTGGTGCGGCTTATGAGAGTGTGCGACTTATGGGAGTGCACGGCTTGTGGGATCGATACAACTCGTCGATCCGGAATGGTCTGAAACTTCTCAACATTGCCAATCTTCGGGTAACATGAGGAGTTTGTGCTTTGAAAGCTTGGTTCCACGGCTCAAGAAGTGATGCATGGCTTATCGGATCAATACGACCCATCGATCCGTATGGTTTGGAACTTCTCGACATTGCCAATCTTCGCGCAACATAAGGAATTTGTGCTTCAAGAGCATGGTTCCACGGCACAAGAAGTGAGCATGGCTTATGAGAGTGTGCGACTTATGGGAGTGTGTTGTTTATGGGATCGATACGACCCGTCGATCCGGAACGGTTTGAGTCGATTTACTTCCATCGACTCGATGGGTTGCTTATGAACAGGGTGTTCACGAGTTCAAAGACGAGGCACAGCTTACGAGATGCATGCAATGGTTTGTGGGTCGGGTAACCATGGCTCGAGATGATTCTTTTGTGTTTTAGGAAGATGTGCATGACCAAACAGGTCAGGTTTCCATGGTGGAGAGATCTACAGCTAATCGCATGAAAATGGATATGAAGAAATAGCCTATGGGAGTTTAGGACAAGACTCTTAGATTTTGGTCTAAACTACCTTCAAAGAATAGGTCTTCAACTGGCATATGGTCTAAGAGGAAGAAGAACTAGTCACCAAGAGCGGTAAAATAGGAGTTGGGAAGAAGTGAGCAAGTATTATGCTTCTATTTCGTTTGTTGCGCTAGCAAGTTTGTTGAGTTCGTAGTTGTCAGAATGCCAGAATTTTCAATCGAGCATAACAGAACTATGGTATGATTAGTCTTGACCTTCCTTGTGGCTATTCAAGTGTGCGTGGTGTCCCCAATGCCACAGGCTGTTCGTGCGCTAGAACTATATCTAGGGTTTCTCCTCAACTTATCTGGTTTGCCCCGGTCCACTGTCTTCTAGATAATTAAAGCATGGGAAAGCCTCTATCTTCAGAGACCTATATATTAGGGATCCGAGATACTTGGTTCTCGTGGGTGCCGGATCCTGGCTTGGTTCGAGTCGGCTTTGATTAATCACAAGGTCGGTTTAGTTTTGGTATAGTCTCTTTGAGCAACTTCGAAGCTCTGGAATTCATCATTGTTTGTTTCATCGGTCGTTGGAAGCGATTCCGTTAACTCTGCAGAGCGACTGATGTGATTGTTGATTCGTAGCCCCAAAGCATGACTTCACTGACATTGGGGATTTCTAGATTAGATGACCGCTGAACTTCAAGTTCGCCTTCGTGTCGCTTTAGTTCATGAGGGATTTTTGGATTAGAATACCATTGATCTACCGGTTTGCCCTCATGACGCTATAGTTCATGAAAGCCTACACGACGCTTTAGCTTGTGAAGGATTCTTTGTGGTCGGATGTTCGGCGACCAAACGACATTAGAGCGATAATTCACCAACTGCAAGAAGAGTTTTAGGTCAAGTTCCCGATGGCCCAACAATCTTAAAGCGATGATTCATCGACTTCAGAAGGAATTTTGGTCAGATGTCCGACGACCAGAGCCTTGGAGCGATAATTCATCGACTCCCAAAAGAGTTTTTGGGGTCGTGTGTCCGAAGGCCCAGCGTTCTTAAAGCGATGATTCATCGAATTCAAGAGGAATTTTGGTCGGATGTCCGATGACCAAACGAATTTGGAATGATAATTCATCGACTCAAAGAAGAGTTATAGGTCATATGTCCGACGGTTCAACGATATTAAAGCGATGATTCATTGACTTCAAGAGGAATTTTTGGGATTCGACCCACGAGAAAACAGTTTTATCGGTTTCTGGAGACTAGGGATTGGATCTGTTTGTTCGACGATCCTTTGGACAAGCTTTCTCGATGCTATACCAGAGCAACACCGGTTCTCAGAAAGGGGATCGACATGACTCGTCGAGGGTATAGAAGCATTTCTTCCCCCATGTTGTCTGCAATGCCCCTAGTGTCCCAGTACCGCTCATTTGGAAAAGGAAAGTAGACAAGGATGGATGAGAAGGCATCGCTTTAGGTGGCTTCCCCATTCCTTAGTAGCTAGATAGCCATGTTTTTTATAATCATCCTTTCGTCTGATGTCGTCAGTTAGTCGGGGCGCTTTTCTATTGGGTCTTAGTGGCCTTGCTTAGGCAGAAGGTCCATGAGGTCTTGTAGCCTCTTCACCATTTGGTATGTTCTTCGGCAAATTGTCGGGTTTGCCTTCTACCAATTGCACTACCTCTAGTCTCTAGAACTGGTTTGCCTTCTCATAGAATTCTTCTAGGGCAGTACGTTGTTTCATCCTTTAATGATTCATGAGCGCCTTTCAGTAGACTGTATCTGTCGCCCTCGCTTCATCCATATGCTAGTCATACCTGTAAAAAAGCAATTTTGAATCAGTTGTACAGTTGTAGGAAGGTATAGTTGGCATGATAAACTTCGTTGGATATTCTGCATGCTAAACGGCTTCAGTGAATGGGTTTCGATTAGGGAAGATGCTCTAATCATTGCCAGTCCGGTCCGTTTCCAAGTTACGGCCGTTTATAATGCTTGAGAATGATATATGCATGATTGTCATATGCTTAAATGATTAGAAATGCCAATTGAATGGCAAATCACTTAGGATGGGGTTATGAATCAGTGACGATCCCCAAAAAAATTCAAATTAGGTGAGACCGGTCTAGGGCGACAGGAAGGTCCCAAAGGTTGCATTTCAAATTTCAAGGCATTTAGAGTTCGCATGTTCGAGTTATGGGCAAAAGAAAATGGATCGGTGGTATTTTACTTGGAGTTTGACCCGAGAAAATTTTCCATTTGCTTGAAGTAAGCCCATAGTTCAATTGGAGTCACAGAATTTGAAGTGCTGGGTTGGTGACGAACGGTACTTGGATCATTTGCATCTATGTTCGGAGAAAATCTTAGTTTTACCCGAGCCTGATTTCGGGTCGGAATTTCCTAGGTTTGCTTCGAGTCAAATGGGTGATTACCTGAGTTTGACTTCGAGTCAGGACTTCTAGAATCTGCTTCGAGTCAAATAGGTGATTACTCGAGTTCAAATTTAGGTCAACCCTGAAGTGAGTTTTTCAATAACCATTTGGACAATTTTTGATGATTTTCGACGACGACCATTCGTGATTCGATGATGGGAGCTCCATGATGGAATTGGAAGCTGGTTAACTGGGAGTGGTCGCAATATACCATGGGAATTTTGCCTTGTAATCGATCTCGGTTTGTGTCATATCTTCTTGGTTCTCTTGCCTCTAGGAGTATCATTTGAGTAGCAGTTCCTCGTCGATTGATTGGCGCTGTGCTGCAGCATGGGTTTTAGTGCTTCTTCTAGCATTTTGCACGTTAGCATTTTCATCCAATTTCTCTTCCTCGAGTTGTTTTTCATCTTCAGAGCCGGAGGGAGGTATTGTTATATCTCCCTTTGGGGTTTTGACCCCCAAGTTTGGGTTTATAGCAGGTGCTTTTGCAGTGGGTGGAGTTCTAACATTTTCTTCCATCATGATTCTTGGATCTCCGCCCACTACTTCCTTTTGCTTTTGCCTTCTTTTTCTTCCATTGAAGCCAAAAACAGAAGAATGCTCTTGCTCCATAGCAACCACAGCTTCAGGCACTGTTCTGGGAGTAGTTAGTGATTGGAGCGCTAAGAGCATCTATCTTTTCTGTGGGGACCCGTTTCTTTGACTCTCAAAATCGACATTAATATATCCTCGGTATTCACGTGTCGTAAATCCAAGTGTCGGAGAAGCGAATTCAAGGGTAAGAAAGAATAATAAAGACAGAACAGAATCTCACATATGTTATTTCAAATAAAACTTTACAACGGAAATTCAAATACATTTATCAGAGTTAAACATGGACAATTATAAATATCTATCCTTACAAAGGCGGGATAAAATACTACACAAGTGTGGTGGAAATAGATAAAAATCTTTAGTAAATCTTCTAGCTCCATGCTTTGAGCTCTATCCAGCTTTCTTCTAAACTAAACCTGACTACTAGGCTGCCCAGGGAAAATTAGGGCACCCATAGTTTAAGGAAAGGGAAAAATATACTCCGGGTCAGTCATGGGACTAGTGTGAGAACTCAAAATACTCGTTTTGAAAACAAAAAGGTATCTCATAAGACCACACCGCACATAATCACAGAACATGTTTTTACCTTATAATACCAAATCATTATTACGTAAAAGTACTTGATACTATTTTTAATGATATATCTTTGAAAACATTTGCAAGTAAACTTATTAATCTTATCCGAAATTGTTAAATTGATTAAATTCCAGTAATACTAGCCACAAATGCAGGTTCTACAAACAAACTAGTAGGCACTTATTGGAGAATGGATTCCATACAAATGACCAGGTGAAGGGACTGCTTTCCGGTAGTACATATCTAGAGGAATGTACCGAGGCTCAAATGATGGTCCTCTACCAACACAAGACCGACCTATCTCTTCCTAGATAGTATAGAGTACGTCATCACCGCGGTCGTTATCGACCTATCCGAGCGCTCGTTTACCATACACCACATTAATTTAAACTTGAACGTCATAGCGGGTAGAAATATATTTAGAAGGGGATGATCATACCCTAATGATTGCAAACCACATAGCCTTGCCGCATCTACCCAGTTTCGGCCATTTCCGGGTGTGAGGCTAGAGGTACCCATTACCTTTCACTTTGCACATCATCTTTCTTTGAATGCCGCACTACCATTCCATCGATCCCTATTGACTTCCACAAACATACAATCTCTGAGCTCATACGTCTCAAAGAAGGGTGTTAAGTTAAGAAAAGTTGTCTTCTCAACCACTAAACAGATGTAAGTTTATAAAAGTCAATGATGAAATCTCAAGAATGCAATGTCAGACATTCATCCATACAAGTTCATTCTGGGACTGAACGAAACCGAATGCACTCTCCTACCACATCCTGTCGGGAATTAACCCTAGGATTGGTAGCGAGAAGTCCTTGCAACCCAAAGAGTTTCAGAAATGAAGGGACCACTGCTACTTTAGTATTTGGGAGCTAACCAGAATTATCAAAAAGCAGTCCTTTCATCTCGAAAATCCCTGATCTTCATTCTTCATTCTCTCTATCAGGACTTCATTTTTCGAACGCATACATTGGTTGAAGTGGTTTTCGAATAAGGATTTCCCTAGATCCGAACCCCGGTTCCTTCGATCCAATCATCTATAAAAAGAGGTTTTGTAAATAGGGAATCATTCTTTAATTGATTAAGTTCTTTTTTTATCAAACTGTCTTTTGGAGACATATAACTTTTAAAACACTTCTTTCCGGTATATACGGATTTATTAACCCCCTCTTATCAAAACTTTTGATTACTTAAAATAATCTTTTTAAACTTGGAATAAATCGAAATCATTTCATTTTACACTTAGGAAAACATTTCCAAAATCATTTCATTTTAATCTTTGCAAAGATTTCTCAATTCAAAACTCAAAATTTGATTGAGTTAAAACCATGTTATCTAGGATGTTAATCCAAGATCAGTAAATACTAAGTGAGCAGAATTCATAGAAATCATCTAATTCTACTCAATATCAATTCCTGTATTCAACAAGAACTATGGGAAGAATAACGGTGAAATCACCTTTTAAATTCCACGAATAGTACGAGTTCCCTCTTTGGGCTTTAACACCGAGTACAAGAAGATCATCTCTATAAAATCCAAGTTGTTTAAATCTTAAATAAAAAAAAATTATTTATCTTTTTGAAATTTCGATCTAAGTAAATTAAATTTATTATCCCCTCCACCGGGCCAGTCCGGATAGCCAAGGAGAGCAGGAAACTGTTTTTCCAAACTCAAGCCTAGACACTATCTCTCTAACACCCATAAGGCGGTCAAGTTATTTGATCGACTCTAAACCATTTAACATTTAACCATTGCATAAACCCATCAAAATCATCTTTAGAAAAACTTATTAATCATTTAAGAATATTTACAAAAGATTTGGAAAAGAACGGTTGTGTTTAAAACTTTATTTCAAAATTTATAAAAAAAATGATGTGGAAAAGTGCTCCGGAAAGTGCATTTTAAGCTATATTGATCAAAACGACTTTCTATCATTTGGAAATTTGTTTTTATACACTTTTAAAGCATTTTAAAGGATTTATAAGATTTATTCCATATTTTTAAACAATTTAAAACATCATTTTCAAAGAAATCCAGTTTTGGATTCCGAACTGCAAAATCGGGATTTTCCAAAACTAGTTTTACTCATATTTCAAAATCTACTTATCGAAATCTTGATTTTCCTTCTTCGTTGGAAAATTATGGATATAATAGTTCGGAAAATTATTATCTCGAAGAATTCCGAGCTATATTCCAACTTTTAAACTTGTTTGACTTTTATAGCGCGAAATCGTGAACTACCGTTACGCGACGCGCTTATTTTTAACTAAATTTTCCATTTCTTTTCAAAGTTCACCAAAACACTTTTAAATGTTTATAAAAAATTTCAAATACATTTCAAACCATTTTTAAGAGGTTTAATAATTCCATATACACCATTTCATTAATTCAAGGAAAGTGATTTTCTTTGTATTTATCGACATGTATATTCGTGATTTGCATATAATTTTAACGTTCATATGAAAACAACCAAACTTGATGATCAAAGCATATTAAACATCCATTTGCAAATATTATATCATCATCCAACATATAGTATAATAGTTTAGGAGTTCTCACCATTATTGCTCCATAACTCTGCTGACCGAACAATTGCTCCATTACGATCGTATGAAAGCTTTGAAATTGGTCCATAGACCCTTGAGAAAGCTTGGCTAAGACTTGAAGAGGATGGCCAAAAGTATGGAAGAGAAGTGGTAGGGCTTCGACCTTAAATTCATAAAACTAGACCTGAAAATAGGTCATTTTCTCTCTGATTTTTGACCATCTTTCTCTCAAAATTTGAAAAAGTTGATAACTGGAGAAATTTTGAAATTTCTTTTCTCTTGCATTTGGAAAAAAGAAAAACTTAATTTCGATTTGTTTGTGGGAAATTATGATCAAAAGAAGATAGGGTATTTTCGGATTCGTAAAAACAAAGCCCGAAAATGCACTGTAAAATAATGGTATTTTGATATAGTTAGACTCAAAACTTGTAGAAGTGCTAAACTTGAAAGTTGTAGCCATTGGAACTTTAAATGGTTTGAATAAAATAATTACTTCATTTGAATCTGTTTTGAAGTAGTTATACCCAAACGAAAAGGAGGTATTTTCGGCAATTAAAACTGGGCTCGAAAATGCTTTGGAGATAATGGAGTTTTGAGCATAGCTAACTTTAAAATTGGAAGAAGTGGTCAACTAGAAAGTTGTAGCCACTGAAATTTTAAATGGTTTCAAGAAAAGAATTTTCTCATTTCGGTCGGATATTAGGAAGTTAGCCTAGAGTGAAGAAGATGAAAAAATGTGATGAGAGGGTGGGCTATTTATAGCCAAAGGAAGAGTGTAAAAGAATCCATACACACATCATCATTTCATGTCTCCTCCAATACACCTTCTCCCTCCCTAGGCATGGCCATTATTACCCCTCATGTATGCATAAGTTGACTTATGTAAGCTTAAGGAGGAACCTTACTTAAAATATCTTTGATTTTTGTATTATGTATGTATTTTTAAGTGTATAAGTATATATGTATGTATACATATGTTCATGTGCATGCTAGTTGATGCATTTGTATGTTACATATGTGTACATTACATATAAACAACGTTGCATTGATTCCGAACAACTTTTGTTCGATAAACCGTTGCCAATCAGAGAACCGATTCCCGGTCACATTTTCACTTATACTTTAATGTACATGTATTTGTGAAAAAAAATTAAAAACATTTTCTAATCATATTAAGTTAATTAAAATGATCATATTTGAATTATAAAACCATATAAATTAATATTAAGAATTACTTACAAAAATTGCTATTATACTAATAAAGCGATATCGATTTCTCCTTATATTTTCGAATCAAATACATCTCTCTATAAAACTATTATAAATGATTTGTTATCACTTTATAACTATTCAAAATGAATTATCATCATTTTAAATAATTATTTGAATAATTAAAATAATTATTAAATCGTTAAATCTCAATTTAAATTAAATAAATCAATTATCATATTTAAGGGCATTACTAACAATGTCAAAAACACATTTAATTTTCAAAAACAAATCAATTGATTTTAATTTATATTCTTCTTTAATTATAAAATAAGTGTATGTATCAAGCTTTGTGCACGGAGTTTTACGATTATAGAGCTATTTATCTATAAAACAGTTTTCGCCATTTTATCGATTTACATTTCGAGGAAAATATTTTTGTAAATAATTATTCAAAATAAATTACTATTACTTATTATCACCCAAAAGAATATTATTTGTATTATCAACCTTTTATTTGAATAAATTTAAAAATAAATATAATTTATCAATGTGATAAATTTGCAGGTCATTACATTTTCCATAAAAGTCTTTTGACTATTTGCCACTTTCTGGTTAATTTCATCAACCATCTTGTTCAATTCTCCCTTAGTCACAACTTCATGCTGTGTAGAGGATCCTGGAACTTAATCTCCAGAGTTAGCTCCTAACGGCGGTTGTTGGGGTTATTGACTTTAATTTGCCGAGGGTTTGTTTCTTCTCCAGCAATGGTAGCTCCTATGAATCTTCTAGAGGTAGTTCTCTTTCTTCATGATGCCATTGATTCTCAACGCCAAATCTTCTAAGAAGAGATTGAGGATCTAACTTTTGAACCTATCTGATCCAAAGTAGATAGCTAGATCTAAGTCCGAGTTGGGTTCTCGGCGAAAGAACCAAAATGTTAACCCAAAAAATGGATCAACACTCTAGATTGAGTGTGAAAGCACCAACCCTATTCTTACAGAGCAATAATATAGAAACTAAATGTATAAAGAGTAGAAATAGTAAAAAGACAAGAAGATTTTTATAGTGGTTCAGCTGTTAATGAAGCCTATGCCACTTTATAACTTTCTATTAACTGACCGCCGCAACAAGCTGAATCGGATTACCATATGATTGAATCTTCTAAGTTAGATCAAATCACAAGTATAATAGTTCACTGGATAATCGCAGTGCACCCTTAGATGACTATTGTGTGGAAGGAGAAGAGTAAATAAAAATCTCTGCAGAGTTTCAGCCGCTAGTCCAGAAGATCATGTTTATGTTACAGGTGAGGTTGTATTTATAGGAGCTAGAGAGAACTTAGGCCAAAGCCTCTTTGCTAGAAGCATGTACTCAGCGTCATAAAGGAGCTTAGAAAGTTTGAAGGCGACCCGAGCTAACCTGATGGATCGCTAGCGATCCATAGGTGATGGATCGCCAACGATCCATCATATCTTCTCCAATCATGCTCATTTTTTCTATAAACATTCTTTTGTGTCTTCTACGTGATATCTCCAAATTTCAAGTCAATCTAATTCTGTACGAGTTCTCTAGGTCCAGTTTAAGTTAGCTACTTTGGTCGAAAAGCGGGTAAACAACAACTTGAATTGTATGAATCTTTACTTCTTAAACTACGCTTCTTGGGATGCTATGAAACTTGGCAAGTATTCTTAGAAGAGATAGTATATCATGATGCAAGAGGTTAGGATGACTCACAATGCATCCTTATGGCTCGCTAGTGATCCATAGGTGATGGATCGCTAGCGATCTATCCACTTAGTGGACTTTTAGGTAATTCTTCTTGAGTCCCTCTTGGCTTATTCCTCTAGTCCTTTTGGTTGAGTCTTGAGTTGTTTTGATTTTTCCTAGATTTTCTAACTCATTTGGAATCCTGCTTGGGTAAAAAAAACCCATTTAACAATTAATTTGATTTGATATATCATCAACAATAGCATACAAATATCATAATATTTTACACACTCATAGGCGCACACACACAATATATATGAGAACATATTTAAATTAGAAGTTGAAACCTTTCGTTTTTGATGCATTGCCGAAAGCCGAACACGTTGTTTGCTAGAATTTCCTCTTTGAACCTTTAGTTCTCCTTCAAGGATTTAGTTCGCAAAGCTGATTCTTTGGTTTCACCAATAAGGGCTAATAGGGCAAGAGCACTTTCAGAAAGTACAAGTAAAAATGAGTGGAGGCTATACCATTTATAGCCTATGATTTGCACCATTTTCTCCTACAATTTCTCTAGCCCTAGAAGACCTATCATAGTCCCCTTATTGGAAATGTTATGCTTGGCCATATCATTGACCTAGCATGGTCAATGCCTTTATTGACTCCTATTTTAATCATTGTTTCAGTTATTTAATTCTGGCTCTTTAAATGACTGAACCTTCATACAACTTTAATACATCGGCCTAACCAATTTTAAGCTTCAAATAGATAATTTAAACTGCCATAAAATACTAAAACAATATTTTTATGAATTTATTAACTTTAAAAAGTAATTTTCCTATTGCTCAAATTCGGAAATAATTAATAGCGCAGTTGTGTTGACTCTTTGATGTGATGTAAATACCCAACGTTGAGAAGATTTAAGTTAAAATTAATAATAAAGTTTAAAATAATTAAATGTGTTTAAATTATAAAATATTAGGGATTTTATACGATTTTAAAATATAGAAATTTGCTTGGGATTTTAATGGCAAAGTATTTTCTAAAGCTGGAAATTTTAAGATAAATTTTATTATGATTTGAGAAAAAGATAAATTGATTGGTGGCATTTATTTATATGGAAGGAATTATTTGCTAAAGAGATTATTAAATAAATTATTTTGGTATTAATTATTTTACAGTAATGAATTAGGAATAATTATTATTTCTGGCAATTTTGAATTAATATTATATTTTTAGACTTTAAGTGATTTTAAAATAACTTAAAAGTGGATTAATAAATTTTATAATGATAAATAATGGTGAATAAAAATGTTTTGGAATTTATTTTGGTAAGAAGTGAATTTTCATGAATTAGTAATAAATGGAGCTAGTAATGAATTCTATACATGGCTAATTTGTGAAAATGGGAAATGTTTATTTTAATAGAAAAATTAGGAAAATATAATTTTATAAAAATATACAATGCAGAGCGAACAAAAGTATAAAGTGAATATGATTTTAAACAATGATTTGGAGTTATATTGAATAAGTGGAAAATTGTTTTTCCAATTGAAAGAAGGAAAATAAAAATAAAATAGTAAAGGGTTTTGAGACTCATTAGCTCATAACCCAACTCAAAATGAGAAGTCATGATTTTTCTTTCTTAATATTTTCCTGATAATTCTGGAGACTTTTTCTCTTTTCTTCAAAATCAATCCTTGTATCTCATTTTCATCTTCCTGAAGCAAAAAAATAACCCTAGCTCTCTTCCACTAAAAGTCAAATAAAATTCCATAAATTTTGAAATAAAACTATAAATTTCTCAACAAGGATCTACACCTCTTAGAGCAATCAAAGTTGGGTTTTGATCTGGATTGCAACTTCCTTTTGAAGCAGTGTAACAACCCTGCTTTCTAGACCATGATAATAAACAAATTTGGTTTTAATAAAAATGATCGAATTTGATTTTTGATAATTATTATTTTGAAAATAAATTATCCTTTAATTATAACCTATTTAATAAATGTTCTTATTTTAATTAATTAATTAATTAATTAATTAAGTTTTTCTAAAAATATATTGAACCCAAATAAATTAATGTTTTATTAAATATAAATATTTTTAACGTGTAACTTTTTAATACGATTGAAATAGTTGTAAAATAAAATTTAGTTTACATTAGTACAGTGAATAATTAAATAAATACAAACAAGTATTGAATTGAAAGAAATTGTGCAATTGTTGAAATATATTTTGTAAAATGAAGTTTAAATCAATTTAAATTTGATTCAAATATATTTACAAATAAATAAAAGAGTTATTTAAAAGAAATAAAATGTAAGAGCTTAATTAGTAAAATGGAGAAGCTTAATAAAATAAGTATCCTATTCTTTCTCCAATTCTCATAAGCCCAAGCCTTTAAAAAAGCACATCCTCTTTGTTTTCCTAAAAATCGCAATCCTTATTTTGCCCTTAATTCCCTAATTCGACACAAGCAGAAAAAAGCACGCATATTGTTTTTAGCTGAAGGCATCAACGTCCATGCAAGGGGTTGAAGGCAATAATGACAATAGTTTTGGGGTCCGCAAGTTGAGGCAGTGATGTAGGCATGTGTAACGACCCACTATTTTGGACCATTCAAATCGACAATAATCCACACATGTCAGACTTGAATAATGCAAAATATAATATTGTAATAAAATTTGGAGCAAACAAAATCATTCATAGAATCACAGACATAGAAAATCAGAATAACTCGCAGCGGAAATAAAATAAATAGTGGTTCATGAAGCCACTACAATACACAGTCTCAAAACAAATACAAAATACATAGTCTGAAAACAAATACAGTTCTGAAACAAGTACAGTAGAAAATCCCAAATACATAAGTCTCTAATACAAAACTGACATAGAAATACTGAACGGAAATAAATAGCAACTAGATAAAAGATGATCTCCAGCAGTCCTAGCTCCAGAAGGTGAGATCCAAAGCTGATACTCAGGCTGACCCGAGCGTAAAGCAAAACACAAAACACTCGAGTCAGGACATACATACTTATACAATGTAAACCAACTCAAGTGAACTGTAATAAAAGGTACAAGTAACTTAAAGAATGCTTGGGGTCACCCATTCTTTAAGGATCCTTTAAACTATCTACTATATAGTAATATTCGCTATTATAATAATGTCTAATTATAAAATAAACATACTTTTTAATAGCATCAAGGGGTTACCCATATAGCCCTTAACACGTAATAGTCCTAGTAGTCTATCCAGTATTAGCATATTCCCAAAACGAGGGCTACCCTCAATACTCCACAGGCTATGGGAGAAATCCAAACTCGTAGTAAAGCTCGATATGGTAGGTGACACGGCACAACAAGGCAATGCCAGGGTAGATATACCAATTACGCATTCGGGCTGGTGAAAACGCATAACAGCCACTACCGCCCACCTCGAACCACACTCCCAAATCAAGGGGTGCACCCAATCGATCACAAGGTAATAGAATGGTATCGAAGAAGTGTGTCTGATCAGAGGTGCTACCTCATTGGCCCGAGAATCTCTCCTGTTTTAGCCACCTTATGCCAACTCACGGGAGTTGGGTCCACGTAAATATACCTTTAAGATCGTCGCCACCATCCTACTTCATTCTGAAAACTCCACCGCGTACACAGTTGTTAAAGTGGTTTTCGGTATCGACAGAGAGTATTTCCATATCCGATCCCGGTTTCTTTAACAACCAATCGTTATTATAACCCATGGTTATAAATTTCAAAAATAGTTTACATTTCAAATCAAAATACTTCATTTAAACCATTTAAAACAAAATCATTATTCTTTCAAATCAAATATTCAATTCCCAAAAATTTAGCCCTTTCTGAGTTCATTTATTCACTTAAATACATTAAAACATTAAAATTCCAGCTTTCACAGCACTTAAAAAATGCTGTGGTAAGTTATATTTGAAAATAATTCAATTCAGCAAAGACACCATATAAAAACTGCTGTAGTAGTTCAGTTTCGAGTTAAATTCAGAAAAGACAACATTTACAGAACTGCTGTAGTAGTTCAGATTCATTTGAAAACAAGTTAAATTCAGAAAAGAAGCATTTACAGAATTGCTGTAGTAGTTAAATTATATTCAAAAATCTCATTTCAGCCAACTGCAGCACTTAACAAGTGCTACAATAGCTCTTTCATTAGTTTCAGGTTCAAGTTTTAATTCAGCAACCACAGCTCTTACCAAGTGCTGCAGTAGCCCTTAGTTCATTTTAGCCTTTAGTTCATTTGCATCAACCACAACACTTACAAAGTGCTGCAGTATCATTTACTTCAGATTTTAAGTTAATTCCAGAAACGATAGCATTTCTGAAGTGTTACTAAAAGAATTTCCAGATTTTAAATAGAATTCCAGCCATAAATAAACTTCAATTTAAATCATTTTTAACTTATAAAAATCACATTTTTTCACATCAAAAATGTACATTTAAATACCTTTAACTTATGATTTTTATAAAGAAAATTTACAATAAAAATCCAAATTTTTAATAATTCCCTTATTAAATTCAAGTGTACAATTTTCCCATTCTTTTCATTTTTAACAATTTACTTTAACACTTAAATTTAAATTTCCATTTCATAAATAAAACTTAATTTCCATTTTTATTTAATTAACTTAAACTTCCATTAAAAATCAAATCACAAATTTCCAATTTAAGTTGTGTTTCAAACCACAAATTTCCATTCCTTTATTTAACATTTTAATACATAGAAAAATCATTATTACTTTATTTAATCATTTTAAATTCAACTTAAATCAAACTATCATATTTTTACATTTTAAAAATACTTAAAAATTTCCAGAAAACTATATAAAATAACCACGGGTCTGTATAATATTTTCTAGCCTAAGTCAAGTGATGCGGATAATATATCATTTCAATCCGTAATTTACAAAGAAAATCCGGGTTTTATCATTTCAAACCCGCAATCCCAGGTAAATAAAATTATATAAAAATCGCTCAGGCTTATCATTACAGCCCATAACGATCTTTCCCTATTCTAAAGTCCGTTCGGATATGTATCATTTCAACCCATAGTGATTCTATTCTATAGGGAACTTGCTGTGAGATTAACAGAAATAAATAAGAAGTATAACAAAATATAACATAGCAGAAGATGTGACAAGTTTATAACAGAGTTTAACATCATATAATTAACATCACAGGTAGGTATAATATGACATAATAGTTTATACACATTCACTTGTTGTCACTTTACAATTTATATAAGTATAAATGTCACGTCTGAATACTCACCTTTTTTACGCTGGAGTTTGCAAATAAAACACACAAATGAAAATCCAGAAAGCACGATAGCACGACTAGATTTGAATGGAGAGAGAGCCAAGATGTTAATCTTGTATTCACAAAATAAACAAAGCAAAATATAAATATAAATACAAAATAAAAGTTTATTGAAACAATTTGAAAATAGAAGCAACAAATGAAATCACCAAGCTTTTAATCAAATTTGCTTGATCTTAACTCAACCTATGCTTGACCCTAACATGCTTTAGGCTCAGCCATGATGGTCTTATAGGTGGAAAAGGTCTAGTTTGGGCACTAACACATGGCTAAGAAAATGAATATGAAGGGGTTTGGAGTTACAAAGCAAGGAAGGCAAATAGACAAGGCAAAAAGAAGTTTTGGTTCATCTTTTAGGCTCGGCCATAGGGTCTATGGGCTCGGCCAGGTCAGGTGATGGACTGGTCATGTCTGATGGTGATGGTCAGAGGTGTGTACTAGCTGGTGGTGGTGGCTAAAGGGGGTGGCCGTGGTCAAAAATGAAGGTGGATGTTGAATATAGAGCTTGGCTATAACATTGTTTTGGAGTTTTTCATTGTTTTTGTGGTGATGGGTTCAAGGGATGGTCATGGCCTGAACTAGTCAGAGGAGATGGTGGTTAGGTCATGGATGATGTGGGGAAGGAAGTGGTGGTGGTCGGTGGAGGAGATGGTGCGGTCTAGGCCGAGCAACATGTGAGGAAGGCAAGGCAAAATCAAGCAAAAACAAATGGAAAAAGTGAAGAGAAAAAGAGGAAAATGAAGAAGCCATTTCCTAGAATTTTCAGAAATAAAGATGGCCAAACTTTGTGATGGAAATGAGAAGCTTTTTCACGTGAAAAACAAAATAAAACACACGGCTACAATAGAGTTTTGAACGGCCAAAGAAAATGAAAGGACTAGGCAATGAACAGTCAAGCAAATGAAAGGACTTTGCCTTTTTGAATTTCCAATTCTTTTTAATTCAAAATAAACAAATAAAATATCAAGTAAAGAGAATAAAAGACAAACAAAAATAAAGTGAAAATGAAAATAAATAATTATTCATAGGAGAAATAAAAAGAAAATAAAAGTAAATAAAGAAAATAGCTTATTATATTGAAACTAGAATTAAAAATTGCAAACAAAATGCAATTAACTTTGGAAAATTATAACTTTACTTCTAAAATGTTTTAAAAATAAAATATTGAAATAAAATTTAATTTAAAATAATTTAAAAATATTTGCAAAAATATTGGGTTGTTACACTCTCCCCCACTCAAATCTTTTCGTCCTCGAAAAGAACAAACAAGGAAAATAAGGTAAACAAGATAGAAAAGCAAATAGTACCTGAAACAAACAATTCCGGATTCGAAGCACGAATGCACTCCTCCATCTCCCAAGTACAGTCTCGATCATGAGTACTCCACTGTACTTTGACCAGACTAACAGATTTCCTTCTTAGCTGCTTCGTACCTCTGTCGACAATACGAAGTGGCTTCCTCTCGACAGTCAGATTAGGCTCAATATCCAAACTATTAAGAGCAGAAGGCTGAACAATAAGAGATGGATCATGTAGATAGCGACGAAGATGAGAAACGTGGAATACATTATGCACTCCAGAGAACTTCTTGGGCAAATCCAGACGATAAGCCAGAGAACCAATTCTTTCCACAATGCGGAAAGGACCAACAAACCTAGGAGAAAGCTTCCCTCTACGACCAAATCGAATAACATTCCTTAAGGGAGAGACCTTAAGGAAAACCAATTCACCAACAGAAAACTCCAAACTCCGCCTACGCCTAACAGCATACTTCTTCTGCCTATCCTGAGCAATCCTCATCTTCCTCCTAATCTCCTCAACTCTCTCAGAAGCCTCTAAAATCATCTCAGGACCAAGAACCAAACGATTACCGGATTCAATCCAGCAAGATGGAGATCTACAAGGTCGCCTGTAAAGAGCAGCAAACGGAGACGTCTTAATGCTAGCCTGAATTCAAAGATAGAAATGAGATAGATAAAAGGTTAGGATAAGATTAAAACAGAAGATTAGATTAAACCTGATAGCTTTTGTTATAGGTAAATTCGACAAGATGGAGATGATCTTCCCAAGATCCTCCATAATCAAGCACACAAGCACGAAGAAGATCTTCGAGAATCTGATTCACCCTTTCCATTTGACCGTCGGTCTGTGGAAGTTAAGCAGTGCTCAGATTCAGATGAGTACCCAAAGATTTCTGAAAAGCTTTTCAAAATTGACTAGTAAAGATAGGATCACGATCACAAACAATATTGAGAGGAACACCATGGAGACGAACAATCTCCCTCATGTAGATCTCAGACAAACTAGAAGCAGAACGGGTAGACTTGACCGGAATGAAATGAGCTGATTTGGTCAATCTATCCATAATAACCCAGATACTCTCATTACCCCTCCTATTCCTCGGTAATCCATCAATGAAATCCATAGAAACCTGTTCCCACTTCCAATTGGGAATCTCAAGAGGTTGCAACAAACTAGGGGTCTTCTGATGATCTGCCTTAACTTGCTGACAAGTCGCACACCTACTAACAAAAATGGAGATATCTCGCCTCATACCCTTCCACCAGTACAACTTTTTCATATCCTGATAGTCTGGACAGATGATTTTCCCGAAGTAACTCCTGTCTCAATCCATCAACATTCGGGACACAAATCCTATTATTAATCCTCAAAATACCTCTATCATCGATCTGAGCTCCACTGCCATCAAGACTACTACTACCAACTCTGCTTTGAACACTCTTCTTTATCAATCTAAGCATCTCATCCTCACCCAGCTTAGCCATGATACGATCCAAAAGAGAAGAAGAAACAACAAGCTGACACAACATAGCCTTCTTCCGACTCAAAGCATCTGCCACAACATTAGCTTTCCCAAGGGTATAGTTGATGTCGAGGTCATAAGAAGCAAGAAACTCCAACCACCTAACTTGTCTCTGATTCAAATCCTTCTGAGTGAAAATATACCTCAAAGACTGATGATCAGTAAAGAGATCAAACTTAGTTCCCAAAAGATGATGGCTCCAAAGCTTCAAAGCAAAAAAAACAGCAAGCAACTCTAAATCATGAGCAGCATAGTTGGCTTTATGGGTCTTCAACTGACGATTGGCATAAGCAATCGCCTTCCCATCCTGCATAAGAAAAGCTCCCAAACCTTCACGACAAGCATCGGTGTATACCGTTAATCCCTCATTTCCATTTGGAACGGTAAGAACTGGTGCGGAAGTAAGCTTGTGCTTTAACTCAGTGAATGCAGCTTTACACTCATCAATCCAAATAAACTTAGCATTCTTATGAGTCAAAGCGATGAGAGATGCAACAATCCGAGCAAAATTCTCAATGAATCTCCGGTAATAACCGGCAAGGCCCAGAAAACTACGAATATCGGTTGGAGTCTTAGGCGTTCCCCAATTCTGCACAGAATAGGGATAAATAAGGACAACTAGAAAGATAGAATAAATTGAATGAAACAAGGAAAGAGAAGGAAAGAAGGACTTACATTGATCGCATCGATCTTGACTGGATCAACAAAACTCCATTACCAAAAACAATATGCCCGAGGAATCGGACTTCATCCTTCCAGAAATGGCATTTAGAAAATTTAGCCTTCAACTGATGATTTCTAAGAGTCTCAAGAACAGATTTCAAATGTGACTCATGCTCTTCCTCAGACTTAGAGAAAATGATAACATCATCAACAAAGACTAGAACAAATTTATTGAGCACATCACGAAAAACACGATTCATCAAATCAACAAAGAAAGCAGGAGCATTAGTCAAACCGAAAGGCATGACTAACCATTCAAAGAACCCATTCTCAGTACGGAAAGCGGTCTTGGGAATACTTTCCTCAGCAACTCTGAGTTGGTGGAAACCTGTGGCAAGATCAAGCTGAGAGAAAACAGTAGCACCATAAAGCTGATCAAACATATCATTGATGCGAGGCATTGGATATCTGTTTTTCATAGTTAGCTTGTTCAGCTCCCTATAATCAACACACATCCGGAGAGAACCATCGGATTTAGTGACGAAAACCACCGCTGCTCCCCATTCTGAAAAGCTAGGTCCGATCAGACCCTTGGAGGACAAGTCCTCAATTTGTTTTCTTAACTCAACCTTCTCGCGGGGTGCCATTCTTCTAGGAGGAAGAACTACAAGTCGAGCTCCAGGAATAAGATCAACATGGAAATCGATTTCCCGCTTAGGAGGTAAAGCAGTGACTTCACCAAATACATCAGGATAAAGTTTGACCACACGAGTCGACTGAAGATCAACAGGAGAAGAATCCAGAGAATAAATAAAGCTGCCAGCACAATCATGGGGCATACGACACTGAATAACCAAAGAATTAACCCGATCATCCTCAAGTGAAACAGTTTGGGATTTACAGGAGATGTGAGCATCATGATTCCTTAACCAATCATCTCTAAGCAATAAATCAAAAGTATAGAAACCAAGAACATAGAAATCACCACTAAAGCGATGATCAGAATGGAGAAGTTTCACTCCTCTACAAATCCTACTAAGGTTCGCGGGACCCCCAATAGGATTAGAAACACACAAAGGAACAGAAGCATACTCCGGAGAAAGACGATGCTCAAACTTATCACAAATAGCCATAGAAATAAAACTATGTGAAGCTCCAGTATCAAATATAACATGAACATGATGCTTAAATAAATAAAAGGTTCCCTGAAGAGTACCTTGATCATCACTAGGAGCAGGAGCAGGTGCAGCAGGTGAAGAAGCAGAGGTAACAGCAAAAATACCAGATGGCTTGCCCTTTTGATACAACGGACAATCATTCTTGAAATGACCAGGCTGAAGATAGACGTGACAGAGATTGTTTTTTGTATTCTGAGGTGAAGGAACAACAGCACCAACTAAAGTAGGGCAACTATTAGCATAGTGTCCCTTCTTATCATACTTGAAACAGGTTATGGTAGATAGGTCGATAGGGTGCCCTGAGAAGGAGAAAATGATGAAAATCCTAAACCCGGATGTTTGAGCCAATTCTTCTTCTACTGGTGGAAATTGGGCTTTCTATTCTTAGAGTATGCAGAGGTAGACTGAGATGCAAGAGCACTAGCAACAGCGGGACCCTTGGAAGTAGGGTTCTCATAACGAATAGCCATATCCATAAGCTCGGTGAAAGTGCCATGAACATGAGAAATGAGACGATCGTAGAACTCTGGGCGAGCTCCAGCTATGAACTTTTCATTCTTCTTAAGCAGGGTGTCAATAAGACCAGGACCAAACTTGGAAAGTTCGTTGAACTTCCGCTCATACTCAGAAAAGGACATGGTACCCTGCTTAAGATCCATGAATTCATGATAAAGCTGAGATTTCCCGGCTTCGGGCATCCATTTTGCCACAAAAGCCTCCCTGGAAAGAAGATACAGAAACAAAACTTAAGATAGATTCAAAAGAAAGGTAATGGGAACAAAATTCAAGATAACACAAAGGATACCTAAACTTCTCCCACGAAATATCACCCTCGTTAGTGTGAGCTGTAACAGACTCCCACCGATCCAAGGCTGACTCTTGCAACTGCCAAGCTACTAATTGACGCTTCTGGGCATCAGAAATCTCGAGACCCGTAACGATCCTCTCTAAACTCCATAACTATTGCTGGGCTTCGATAATGCTCTCTGAACCGGTGAACTTGGTACCACCAAGTTGAGAGAATTCCTTACAGAGAACAGTAAACCTAACAGGTGCAGCAAGTTGAGGAGCTGGGGCAATACCACGACCCCTACCTCTGGCATTCCACGATTCATCTTGAAAATACCAAGAATGAATTTTAGGACAAAGGAACAGAGAAGACAAAGATAAGATAAGACAAGATAAATCACTTGGATGAATATCCTAATTAAAGAAATTTCTAACAAGGTAGATAAGAAAAGAAGGAAGTTTAGAAAATTTGCTTTCAAAACAAGAAAATTTTATATCAAAATAATCTTTGAAAAATCATTTTAAAAATCATTTTATACTTTGAAAATACGTTCTCTCACAAAGAAATGATTCTGAGGTTGATTTCACTCATTCTAGGGTATTTCTACCTTATCTCTAATGAGTTTTTGCTCCATAGGCTAAGGTTTGCCTAAAAACCAAAGCTCTGATACCAAATGTAACGACCCACTATTTCAGACCATTTAAATCGACAATAATCCACACATGTCAGACTTGAATAATGCAAAATAACAGATTGTAATAAAATTTGGAGCAAACAAAATCATTCATAGAATCACAGACATAGAAAATCAGAATAACTCGCAGCGGAAATAAAATAAATAGTGGTTCATGAAGCCACTACAATACAAAGTCTCAAAACATATACAAAATACATAGTGTGAAAACAAATACAGTTCTGAAACAAGTACAGTAGGAAATCCCAAATACATAAGTCTCTAATACAAAACTGACATAGAAATACTGAACGGAAATAAATAGCATCTAGATAAAAGATGATCTCCAGGAGTCCTAGCTCCAGAAGGTGAGATCCAAAGCTGATACTCAGGCTGACCCGAGCGTAAAGCAAAACACAAAACACTCGAGTCAGGAAATACATACTTATACAATGTAAACCAACTCAAGTGAACTGTAATAAAAGGTACAAGTAACTTAAAGAATGCTTGGGGTCGCCCATTCTTTAAGGATCCGTTAAACTATCTACTATGTAGTAATATTCGCTATTATAATAATGTCTAATTATAAAATAAACATACTTTTTAATAGAATCAAGGGGTTACTCATATAGCCCTTAACACGTAATAGTCCCAGTAGTCTATCTAGTATTAGCATACTCCCAAAACGGGGGCTACCCTCAGTACTCCACAGGCTACGGGAGAAATACAAACTCGTAGTAAAGCTCGATATCGTAGGTGACACGGCACAACAAGGCAATGCCAGGGTAGATATACCAATTACGCATCCGGGCTGGTGGAAATGCATAGCATCCACTACCGCCCACCTCGAACCACACTCCCAAATCAAGGGGTGCACCCAATGGATCACAAGGTAATAGAATGGTATCGAAGAAGTGTGTCTGATCAGGGGTGTTACTTCATTGGCCCGAGAATCGCTCCTGTTTTAGCCACCTTAGGCCAACTCACGGGAGTTGGGTCCACGTAAATATACTTTTAGGATCGTCGCCACCATCATACTTCATTCTGGAAACTCCACCGCGTACACAGTTGTTAAAGTGATTTTCGGTATCGATAGAGAGTATGTCCATATCCGATCCCACTCTCTATAACAACCAATCGTTATTATAACCCATGGTTATAAATTTCAAAAATAGTTTATATTTCAAATCAAAATACTTCATTTAAACCATTTAAAACAAAATCATTATTCTTTCAAATCAAATATTCAATTCCCAAAAATTTAGCCCTTTCTAAGTTCATTTATTCACTTAAATACATTAAAACATTAAAATTCCAGCTTTCACAGCACTTAAAAAATGCCGTGGTAAGTTATATTTTAAAACAATTCAATTCAGCAAAGACAGCATTTAAAAACTGCTGTAGTAGTTCAGTTTTATTTGAAAACAAGTTAAATTCAGAAAAGACAGCATTTACAAGACTGCTATAGTAGTTCAGTTTCATTTGAGAACAAGTTAAATTCAGAAAAGACAGCATTTACAGAACTGCTGTAGTAGTTCAATTATATTCAAAAATCTCATTTCAGCCAACTACAGCACTTAACAAGTGCTACAATAGCTCTTTCATTAGTTTCAGGTTTAAGTTTTAATTCAGCAACCACAACACTTACCAAGTGCTGCAGTAGCCCTTAGTTGATTTTAGCCTTTAGTTCATTTGCATCAACCACTGCACTTACAAAGTGCTGCAGTATCATTTACTTCAGATTTTAAGTTAATTCCAGAAACGATAGCATTTCTGAAGTGTTACTAAAAGAATTTCCAGATTTTAAATAGAATTCCAGCCATAAATAAACTTCAATTTAAATCATTCTTAACTTATAAAAATCACATTTTTTTCACATCAAAAATGTTCATTTAAATACCTTTAACTTATGATTTTTATAAAGAAAATTATAATAAAAATCCAAATTTTTAATAATTCCTTTATTAAATTCAAGTGTACAATTTTCCCATTCTTTTCATTTTTGACAGTTTACTTTAACACTTAAATTTAAATTTCCATTTCATAAATAAAACTTAATTTCCATTTTTATTTAATTAACTTAAACTTCCATTAAAAATCAAATCATAAATTTCCAATTTAAGTAGTGTTTCAAACCACGAATTTCCATTCATTTATTTAACATTTTAAAACATAGAAAAATCATTATTACTTTATTTAATCATTTTAAATTCAACTAAAATCAAACTATCATATTTTTACATTTTAAAAATACTTAAAAATTTCCAGAAAACTATATAAATAACCACGGGTCTGTATAATATTTACTTGCCTAAGTCAAGTGATATGGATAATATATCATTTCAATCCGTAATTTACAAAGAAAATCCAGGTTTTATCATTTCAAACCCGCAGTCCCAAGTAAATAAAATTAAATAAAAATCGCTCAGGCTTATCATTTCAGCCCATAACGATCTTTCCCTATTCTACAGTCCGTTTGGGTATGCATCATTTCAACCCATAGTGATTCTATTCTATAGGGAACTTGTAGTGTGATTAATAGAAATAAATAAAAAGTATAATAAAATATAACATAGTAGAAGATGTGACTAGTTTATAACAGAGTTTAACATCATATAATTTACATCACAGGCAGGTATAATATGACATAATAGTTTATACACATTCAATTATTGTCACTTCACAATTTATATAAGTATAAATGTCATGTGTGAATACTCACCTTTTTTACGCTGGAGTTTGCAAATAAAACACACAAATGAAAATCCAGAAAGCACGATAGCACGACTAGATTTGAATGGAGAGAGAGCCAAGATGTTAATCTTGTATTCACAAAATAAACAAAGCAAAATATAAATATAAATACAATACAAAAGTTTATTGAAACAATTTGAAAATAGAAGCAACAAATGACATCACAAAGCTTTTAATCAAATTTGCTTGATCTTAACTCAACCTATGCTTGACCCTAACATGCTTTAGGCTCGGCCATGATGGTCTTATAGGTGGAAAAGGTTTGGTTTGGGCACTAACACATGGCTAAGCAAATGAATATGAAGGGGTTTGGAGTTACAAAGCAAGGAAGGCAAATAGACAAGGCAAAAAGGAGTTTTGGTTCATCTTTTAGGCTCGGCCATAGGGTCTATGGGCTCGGCCAGGTCAGGTGATGGACTGGTCATGTCTGATGGTGATGGTCAGAGGTGTGTACTAGCTGGTGGTGGTGGCTAAAGGGGGTGGCCGTGGTCAAAAATGAAGGTGGATGTTGAATATAGTGCTCGGCTATAACATTATTTTGGAGTTTTGCATTGTTTTTGTGGTGATGGGTTCAAGGGATGGTCACTGCCTGAACTGGTCAGAGGAGATGGTGGTTAGGTCGTGGATGATGTGGGAAAGGAAGTGGTGGTGGTCAGTGGAGGAGATGGTGAGGTCTAGGCCGAGCAACATGTGAAGAAGGCAAGGCAAAATCAAGCAAAAACAAATGGAAAAAGTAAAGAGAAAAAGAGGAAAATGAAGAAGCCATTACCTAGAATTTTCAGAAATGAAGATGGCCG
Source organism: Allium fistulosum (assembly GCA_030737815.1). NCBI lineage: Eukaryota > Viridiplantae > Streptophyta > Magnoliopsida > Asparagales > Amaryllidaceae > Allium > Allium fistulosum. The sequence goes on from CM060905.1 coordinate 558,653,392, forward strand.
AACTTTGTGATGGAAATGAGAAGCTTTTTCACGTGAAAAACAAAATAAAACACACGGCTACAATAGAGTTTTGAACGGCCAAAGAAAATGAAAGGACTAGGCAATGAACAGTCAAGCAAATGAAAGGACTTTGCCTCTTTGAATTTCCAATTCTTTTTAATTCAAAATAAACAAATAAAATATCAAGTAAAGAGAATAAAAGACAAACAAAAATAAAGTGAAAATGAAAATAAATAATTATTCATAGGAGAAATAAAAAGAAAATAAAAGTAAATAAAGAAAATAGCTTATTATATTGAAACTAGAATTAAAAATTGCAAACAAAATGCAATTAACTTTGGAAAATTATAACTTTACTTCTAAAATGTTTTAAAAATAAAATATTGAAATAAAATTTAATTTAAAATAGTTTAAAAATATTTTCAAAAATATAGGGTTGTTACACTCTCCCCCACTCAAATCTTTTCATCCTCCAAAAGAACGAACAAGGAAAATAAGGAAAACAAGATAGAAAAGCAAATAGTACTTGAAACAAACAATTACGGATTCGAAGCACGTATGCTCTCCTCCGTCTCCCAGGTACAGTCTCGATCATCAGTATTCCACTGTACTTTGACCAGACTAACAGATTTCCTTCTTAGCTGCTTCGCACCTCTGTCGACAATATGAAGTGGCTTCCTCTCGACAGTCAGATTAGGCTCAATATCCAAACTATCAAGAGCAGAAGGCTGAACAATAAGAGATGGATCATGCAGATAGCGACGAAGATGAGAAACGTGGAATACATTATGCACTCCAGAGAACTTCTCGGGCAAATGCAGACGATAAGCCAAAGAACCAGTTCTTTCCACAATGCGGAAAGGACCAACAAACCTAGGAGAAAGCTTCCCTCTACGACCAAATCGAATAACATTCCTTAAGGGAGAGACCTTAAGGAAAACCAAATCACCAACAGCAAACTCCAAACTCCGCCTATGTCTATCAGCATACTTCTTATGCCTATCCTGAGCAATCCTCATCTTCCTATTAATCTCCTCAACTCTCTCAGAAGCCTCTAAAATCATCTCAAGACCCAGAACCAAATGATTACCGGATTCAATCTAGCAAGATGGAGATCTACAAGGTTGCCCGTAAAGAGCAGCAAACAGAGACATCTTGATGCTAGCCTGAATTCAAAGATAGAAATGAGATAGATAAAATATTAGGATAGGATTAAAACAGAAGACTAGATTACACCTGATAGTTATTGTTATAGGTAAATTCGACAAGATGGAGATGATCTTCCCAAGATCCTCCATAATCAAGCACACAAGCACGAAGAAGATCTTCGAGAATCTTATTCACCCTTTCCGTTTGACTGTCGGTCTGTGGATGGTAAGCAGTGCTCAGATTCATATGAGTACCCAAAGATTTCTGAAAAGCTTTCCAAAACTGACTAGTAAAGATAGGATCACGATCACAAACAATACTGAGAGGAACACCATGGAGACGAACAATCTCCCTCATGTAGATCTCAAACAAACTAGAAGCAAAACGGGTAGACTTGACCGGAATGAAATGAGCTGATTTGGTCAATCTATCCATAATAACCTAGATACTCTCATTACCCCTCCTAGTCCTCGGTAATCCATCAACGAAATCCATAGAAACCTGTTCCCACTTCCAATTGGGAATCTCAAGAGGCTGCAACAAACCAGGGGTCTTCTGATGATCTGCCTTGACTTGCTGACAAGTCGCCTCATACCCTTCCACCAGTACAACTTCTTCATATCCTGATACATCTTGGTCACACCCGGATGAATAGAAAGTCTGGACTAATGATTTTCCCGAAGTAACTCCTGTCTCAATCCATCAACATTCGGGACACAAATCATATTATTATTCCTCAAAATACCTCTATCATCGATCTGAGCTCCACAGCCATCAAGACTACTACTACCAACTCTGCTACGAACACACTTCTTCATCAATCTAAGCATCTCATCCTCACCCTGCTTAGCCATAATATGATCCTAAAGAGAAGAAGAAACAACAAGCTGACATAACATAACCTTCTTCCGACTCAAAGCATCTGCCACAACATTAGCTTTCCCAGGGGTATATTTGATGTCGAGGTCATAAGAACCAAGAAACTCTAACCACCTAACTTGTCTCCGATTCAAATCCTTCTGTGTGAAAATATACCTCAAAGACTGATGATAAATAAAGAGCTCAAACTTAGTTCCCAAAAGATGATGCCTCCAAAGCTTCAAAGCAAAAACAACAGCAAGCAACTCTAAATCATGAGCAGCATAGTTGGCTTCATGGGTCTTCAACTGACGACTGGCATAAGCAATCACCTTCCCATCCTACATCAGAACAGCTCCCAAACCTTCACGACAAGCATCAGTGTATACCGTTAATGCCTCATTTCCATTTGGAACGGTAAGAACTGGTGCGGAAGTAAGCTTGTCCTTTAACTCACTGAATGCAGCTTTACACTCATCACTCCAAATAAACTTAGCATTCTTACGAGTTAAAGCGGTGAGAGGTGCAGCAATCCAAGAAAAATTCTCAATGAATCTCCGGTAATAATCGGCAAGGCCCAAAAAACTACGAATATCGGTTGGAGTCTTAGGCATTTCCCAATCCTGCACAGAATAGGGATAAATAAGGACAACTGGAAAGATAAAATAAATTGAATTAAACAAGGAAAGAGAAGGAAAGAAGGACTTACATTGATCATAGCGATCTTGACTGGATCAACAGAAACTCCATTACCAGAAACAATATGCCCGAGGAATCGGACTTCAACCTTCCAGAAATGGCATATAGAAAATTTAACCTTCAACTGATGATTTCTAAGAGTCTCAAGAACAGATTTCGAATGTGACTCATGCTCTTCCTCGGACTTAGAGAAAATGAGAATATCATCAACAAAGACTAGAACAAATTTATTGAGCACATCACGAAAAACAATATTCATCAAATCAACAAAGAAAGCAGGAGCATTAGTCAAACTGAAAGGCATGACTAACCATTCAAAGAACCCATTCTCAGTACGAAAAGCAGTCTTGGGAATACTTTCCTTAGCAACTCTGAGCTGGTGGAAACCTATGGCAAGTTCAAGCTGAGAGAAACAGTAGCACCATAAAGCTGATCAAACATATCATTGATGTGAGACATTGGATACCTGTTTTTCATAGTTAGCTTGTTCAGCTCGCTATATTCAACACACATCCGGAGAGAACCATCAGACTTAGTGACGAAAACCACCGCTGCTCCCCATTCTGAAAAGCTAGGTCTGATCAGACCCTTGGAGGACAAGTCTTCAATTTGTTTCCTTAACTCAACCTTTTCGCTGGGTGCCATTCTTCTAGAAGGAAGAACTATAGGTCGAGCTCCAAGAATAAGATCAACACGGAAATCGATTTCCCGCTTAGGACGTAAAGCAGTGACTTCACCAAATACATCGGGATAAAGTTTGACTACACGAGTCGACTGAAGATCAACAGGAGAAGAATCCAGAGAATAAATAAAGCTGCCAGCACAACCATGGGGCATACGACACTGAATAACCAAAGAATTACCCCGATCATACTCAAGAGAAACAGTTCGGGATTTACAAGAGATGTGAGCATCATGATTCCTTAACCAATCATCTCCAAGCAATAAATCAAAAGTATCGAAACCAAGAACATAGAAATCACCACTAAAGCGATGATCAGAATGGAGAAGTTTCACTCCTCTACAATTCCTACTAAGGATCGTGGGACCCCTAATAGGATTAGAAACACACAAAGGAACAGAAGCATACTTATGAGAAAGACGTTGCTCAAACTTATCACAAAAAGCCATAGAAATAAAACTATGCGAAGTTCCAGTATCAAATAAAACACGAACATGATGCTTAAATAAATAAAAGGTGCCCTGAAGAGTACCTTGATCATCACTAGGAGCAGGAGCAGGTGCAGCATGTGAAGAAGCAAAGGTAACAGCAAAAATACCAGATGGCTTGCCCTTCTGATACAACGGACAATCATTCTTGAAATGACCAGGCTGAAGACAGACATGACAGAGATTGTTTCTGGTATTCTGAGGTTGAGGAATAGCAGCACCAACTGAAGTAGGGAAACTATTAGCATAGTGTCCCTTCTGATAACACTTGAAACTGGTAATGGTAGATAGGTCGATAGGGTGCCTCTGAGAAGGAGAAGATGATGAAAATCCTAAACCCGGATGTTTGAGCCAATTCTTCTTCTGCTGGTGGAAATTGGACTTTCTCTTCTTAGAGTTAGCAGAGGAAGACTGAGATGTAGGAGCACTAGCAACAGCGGGACCCTTGGAAGTAGGGTTCTCATAACGAATAGCCATATCCATAAGCTCGGTGAAAGTGCCATGAACATAAGAAATGAGACGATCGTAGAACTCTGGGCGAGCTCCAGCTATGAACTTCTCATTCTTCTTAAGCTGGGTGTCAATAAGACCAGGACCAAACTTGGAAAGTTCGTTGAACTTCCGCTCATACTCAGAAAAGGACATGGTACCCTGCTTAAGATCCATGAATTCACGATAAAGCTGAGATTTCCCGGCTTCGAGCATCCATTTTTCCACAAAAGCCTCCCTGGAAAGAAGATACAGAAACAAAACTTAAGATAGATTCAAAAGAAAGGAAATGGGAACAAAATTCAAGATAACACAAAGGATACCTAAACTGCTCCCACGAAATATCACCCTCGTTAGTGTGAGCTGTAACAGACTCCTACCAATCCAAGGCTGACTCTTGCAGCTGCCAAGCTGCTAATTGACGCTTCTGGGCATTAGAAATCTCGAGACCGGTAAAGATCCTCTCTATACTCCGTAACCATTGCTGGGCTTCGATAATGCTCTCTGAACCGGTGAACTTGGTACCACTAAGTTGAGAGAATTACTTACAGAGAACAGTAAACCTAACAGGTGCAGCAGGTTGAGGAGCTGGGGTAATACCATGACCCCTACCTCTGGCATTTCTACGATTCATCCTGAAAATATCAAGAATAAATTTTAGGACAAAGGTATAGAGAAGACAAAGATAAGATAAGACAAGATAAATCACTTGGATGAATATCCTAATTAAAGAAATTTCTAACAAGGTAGATACGAAAAGAAGTAAGTTTAGAAAATTTGCTTTTAAAACAAGAAAATTTTATATTAAAATAATATTTGAAAAATCCTTTGAAAAATCATTTTAAAAATCATTTTATACTTTGAAAATACGTTCTCTCACAAAGAAATGATTCTAAGGTTGATTTCACTCATTCTAGGGTATTTGTACCCTATCTCTAATGAGTTTTTGCTCCATAGGCTAAGGTTTGCCTAAAAACCAAAGCTCTGATACCAAATGTAACGACCCACTATTTCGGACCATTCAAATCGACAATAATCCACACATATCAGACTTGAATAATGCAAAATAACAGATTGTAATAAAATTTGGAGCAAACAAAATCATTCATAGAATCACAGACACAGAAAATCAGAATAACTCGCAGTGGAAATAAAATAAATAGTGGTTCATGAAGCCACTACAATACAAAGTCTCAAAACAGATACAAAATACATAGTCTGAAAATAAATAAAGTTCTGAAACAAGTACAGTAGAAAATCCCAAATACATAAGTCTCTAATACAAAACTGACATAGAAATACTGAACGGAAATATATAGCAACTAGATAAAAGATGATCTCTAGCGGTCCTAGCTCCAGAAGGTGAGATCCAAAGCTGATACTCAGGCTGACCCGAGCGTAAAGCAAAACACAAAACACTCGAGTCAGGATATACATACTTGTACAATGTAAACCAACTCAAGTGAACTATAATAAAAGGTACAAGTAACTTAAAGAATGCTTGGGGTCGCTCATTCTTTAAGGATCCGTTAAACTATCTACAATGTAGTAATATTCACAATTATAATAATGTCTAATTATAAAATAAACATACTTTTTAATAGCATCAAGGGGTTACCCATATAGCCCTTAACACGTAATAGTCCCAATAGTCTATCCAATATTAGCATACTACCAAAACGGGGGCTACCCTCAGTACTCCACAGGCTACGGGAGAAATCCAAACTCGTAGTAAAGCTCGATATGGTAGGTGACACGACACAACAAGGTAATGCCAAGGTAGATATACCAATTACGCATCCGGGCTGGTGGAAACGCATAGCATCCACTACCGCCCACCTCGAACCACACTCCCAAATCAAGGGGTGCACCCAATCGATCACAAGGTAATAGAATGGTATCGAAGAAGTGTGTCCAATCAGAGGTGCTACCTCATTGGCCCGAGAATCGCTCCTGTTTTAGCCACCTTATGCCAACTCATGGGAGTTGTGTCCACGTAAATATACCTTTAGGATCGTCGTCACCATCCTACTACATTCTGGAAACTCCACCGCGTACACAGTTGTTAAAGTGGTTTTCGGTATCGATAGAGAGTATGTCCATATCCGATCCCGGTCTCTTTAACAACAATCGTTATTATAACCCATGGTTATAAATTTCAAAAATAGTTTATATTTCAAATCAAAATACTTCATTTAAACCATTTAAAACAATTTCATTATTCTTTTAAACCAAATATTCAATTCCAAAAAATTTAG